>JAYKKO010000021.1:4788275-9588275 GCA_037074685.1 Glyphodes pyloalis
CCCCATTGCGGACGGTTCAACACCCCCGTGTCACACCCGCGAGGCCGCAGGCCGAGCTGCGTATGCGAGGCCGAAGGCCGAGCGCCGCGGGAGGGCGAAGCCCGGGAGCGGCCAGCGCCGCAGGCCTAGCTTTTAGCAGACTCGCGCGAAGCGCGTGCTGCAAAAGCTATATACTTATATATACATAAGTAAATAATACCACAATAAAATATAAAATAAATAATAACTATATATAAATGGATTCAACAATTGAAAAATTCATGTCTACGATTTATGTATTAGCGAGAGAGAAGAAGTGTTCACGAACTTTCATTTTAAAAATTCCCTTAGTCAGGGATTGTCGAGTATCAGCGGGCAGAGCATTCCAAAGACTTGCACAGTAAAAGACTTATTATCTTATAACTACACGCCGCAGTTACGCGCGCTTATTAGATCCCGGGAGTTGCAAAGGTTTATTTTCATAGAAACTTTGTCCTGACAACAAAGGTACAAAAAAAGCATTAACCAAAAAGATGCATAAGGCACCTTTCGATGATTAACTTTCATCTTTATAATATTAAAGTACAGAAATATGAATCCATTCTATGAGCTGAGGGCCCACACCTTACCCTGTGTCCGTCCTCCCGCTCTACGACTGTGGGGTAGGCGCTGGCTGGCGTGTCTCCGCTAGGTGGCGTCCCAGTATAGAGCAGCGTGTGTGAGTGAGCGCCCACAATGATGTCCACATCACGCGAAACGCGCTGAGCCAGAAACCTGGTCAAAATAATCATCATGAACTTAGAGTTTTAAACAATCCCTGTGATTCGTAACGAAACTCAGTAAATACTTTTTAATCATTTGGTTCATATAGTTTCGATTATGTCCTTCAGATATAAGTAATTTTTCTTATCCATACTTTTCTCAACAATTTTTTTATCTTTGTAAACATCTATTAAAATATCAATATGTATCCGAGATAAACATCAAGTCGATGCGAGGTAGCTTGATGACGATAATAATTAATGATTGATTATTTATTTGATTAAATTAGCAATGTTATTAAATTTAGTTAACTATCAATTTCAATTTCAGTAGCGGACATAGGTCCTATGCATAAGAGCTAAAATCGACAAGCAAGTACTTAATTTGATTATTTTGGTTGGCCCAGTCGAACAATTATTAGCGCACTTGGCTATTGAAGCAAAAGTCGCAGGTTCGAACCCCATGACAAACCTTGGTGTGATGATTATTTTTGAGTGTAAGTGTTTATAAATGTATTTAACCCTTGGGGAGCCTGGTAAGTAAAAATCACATGGCATGCCTGGTGGGTCTGACAGACCCGTAAACATAATTGGATATTTTTATTTATTTTGATGTGTTACAAACCGAAATAACAAGTTTTAATTTATATTCAATATTGTTTCAGAATGAAAAAAGGGTAAAAAATAAGATAAATTATTTTTATAAAGTTTTATTGAGCAATTAAAAAAACTCTCATACATAGGTAACACTTATCTTTAAATCAACAATATTAAACTCTTTTTAATAGAGATTAAAATCAGACTTCAGACATTTATATAAAGCACAGATGAATCAACTCAAATGTTATTAACTTTGGTAACTAAAATAAGAATATTGATTAATAACTACTCAGTATTTGTGCGTCAATTTTCGCATATAAATTTGCGTGTTCTAAGCAAATGTGACTCGTGCAAGAAATACAAGTGTACTAGACTTACGATCCTTCTTAGCAGGGCATAAATAACAACGTCTTTTTATACCAGAATCTTGTCTTTTAGCTGGTGGCTCTAAGGGTTCTCCTATATGAGAGCTAATTCTCTTCCTTAGGTCAATCGGAAGACACAAATTGTTTTGACGTTCAGCTTAATATGGAGCGGTCAATGCCATACCCAATTTCTTTATAAAGTCTCTTCTAGTTACATTGGTATATGCAAAATGCACTTGCATATGCAAAATAAATAAAGCAAAACAAAAATAATGACTTACCAGTTAAAAGTTACGCCGCATGCCTGGTCGGGTTTCTCAGACCCGAGGGCACATAAAACATGTGTTACTCGAACGCGTGTGCGTTGCGGACTCTGGGATCTATGGCAATCTAGCCGCCAGTCTATATCACGAAGCTACTCAGGCGCACAGCGGCGGTAGTTATGAATTTTCTAAAATATTGTCGATTCCTTGAAGTGATGGGTCTGTCAGACCCACCAGGCACCCCAAGGGTTAAGTATGTATTGTGGTACTGCCATTAGTTTTTGTTTCCATAACACATGCCTAAGTTACTTTCTTTGAAAGTAAGTCAATGTGATAGTTTCTTATATGATTTATTTATTATTTACACCTAAGTACTTTTCACTATAGGTACCTTACCGGTTTTTTCGCAAGAAGAAAGTCATTTCTTATCATTTTCTCTCGACATTATCAACGGAAAGTTGATAACAACTAGAATACTGAATATGTACTGTGACGATTCATAAATCCTTTTGGAAAGCTGCCATGAATGAAGTAATTTTGTAGGTATAGGTAGGTTACCTACCTACTATTTTTACGTATAGGTATACTGCGCCCGCTTAGTAGAGTAAGAGCCGTTACTTTTTATAGTTAAGTAAGTATACGTAGCAGGCATACAGATATGAATAAATATTTACTGTCGGTAGAATATAGTTTTAAACTTACATGTCCGTGGTGAATCCAACGTGGGAGAGTACGATGATGATGTCCACGCCCTGAGCCGTCAAGATGGCGGCCTCCCTGTTGATTGCTTCAAGCTCGTCTTCCATCACCACACGTCCAATGGGGGCGGAGAACTAACGTAGACGTCACAATATGAACATTTTAAAACATTTTTTTATGTAACCTTCATTCTGATGATATTACCAACGTGAAATTTTGTAGGAATGTGAGTTCGTCTGGATTAGAATTTGATAGAAAGGTAGATGTGATACCAGATTTTCATCCAGAAATAACGCGATCGAAGTTGCGGCTACGTCTAGTAATAAGTTAATAAGGTTTCTAAATGTAAGGTTTATGAATAGGTACTAAACGTGAGTTACTCTTACTTTTCACGACTAAAGTACTGAACCGATTTTGATGAAAGTACGTTGAGCCTCTAGAACGGACATAGGCTATTTTTGGTTTTGCAAATAAGGGGGGGGGGATGGGAGTAACAACAACTACCCTTGAAAGTTTATATGGGAAAATGTTTATTTTTTAAGATAGAGATATGATGAAATTGGCACAAATAGGTATAGCTCGAAACCGGGATTAAAATAGTTTCGAATATTAGGGGAGATAGGGGTAAACCTGACCATGAAAGTACGTATTCCACGCGAACGAAGTCGTGGGCACAGCTAGTACTAGATAATAAATTGAGTATTGTAGTAAAAGTGTTGTCCACTCACCACTCTAAGAAGAACACCGATGATACCGATCCTTCTGCCGTGTCGCGTGATGATGATATGGTTGTGCAGATGCTGCGACAGGTCAGGCTCCAGGTCCGCGTTCACGTTGGCGCCCAACATGGGCGCGTTTAGATGTTCCAAGTACGGTACCAGGCCCTCGATGCCATGGTCGAACTCGTGGTTACCCAGTAC
Source organism: Glyphodes pyloalis (assembly GCA_037074685.1). Classification (NCBI taxonomy): domain Eukaryota; kingdom Metazoa; phylum Arthropoda; class Insecta; order Lepidoptera; family Crambidae; genus Glyphodes; species Glyphodes pyloalis. Next base: position 4,791,863 of record JAYKKO010000021.1, read on the forward strand.
CTGCGGTCATTTTTTTAAGTTGATTTTTCGATTCAAATGTAAGTTCAATGGATTAAATTATCATACAATAAAGAGGAAGATACAAATATGTAGGCTACCTATCCACAATTTTTAGGTAAGATCTGTGTTGAACCCTTAAACATACATTTTTAGGTATTTACTACGCACTAATGCGTAACGTTAAAACTACTACCCTACCGCCCAGTCAATAAATTTAAAACTGGTTTTACTTTTGACAGATAATTAGTTACCTGTGAATTTCAAGAAACTGATTTTTGATGTCTGTGATGTTACAAACGTTAACCGTTTACTATCAATTAATCCACGTGCTTGCTTGGCACCATCGTGTTACACGTTGGTTATTTTCATCAATTATCATATTGTAAAGAAGAGCCGGACTTTTTGTTACAAGATCGAAATTAATTTCTTGTTGTCAAGAAAACAATACCATTGTAAAGATTAGCGCGATTAGTCCATAATGTATTTTATTGCTAAAATAAATCATCTGGATTAAATTATACTCTAATATTGATTGTGTTTTTTGTAATCTAATCTACTTAGTCAGCAATTTACTTTAGTATTGAGAATATCGAAACGTTTTAAATTCTACATTTGACGATAACACATGAACCTAGTTCGCTGCTCATGGCCTGTGCTCATGTGTGGCCACTTACCAACCATGGTTCAATCTGACTTCCTTTAATGTTGGGTAATAGCATGGTCAGAATTTTATGAGGTAAGTACATACATAGATAAAGGATCTTCCAAAGTGAGCAGAATATCTTTTTTGGAATTTACCTTGAACTAGGTTAACAGTGGGTAACGATAAAAAAACCCTTAAGCTTTGCAAAGCTGAAGGCTTGAAAAGTGGAAAACGCTTTCAGTCGTAAGTTTTTTACCGAAGCCGTTCTAAAACTCATAATATTGTTGGTACCTCCCCACCCGTTTTTATCATTCCTTGAGTAGGTATGCAAAAAGACGCTTGTATCGTGTCAGCGAGAGTTAGAATAGTAACGCAGTTAGTGCATCTGCATCTCGCTGTTATGTATCGTTGCATCATCAAAAAGTACCTATTACCTAGTGCTTTAGGGCAGATATTGTGAATCATAGACATTCTATGATATGATATATACTAAAACATGTAAAAAGGTAGGTATTCGTAAGGATGATAGTAGATTTAAAATTGAAGATGATAACAGATTAAGGAAACTAGCTCACGCTTTCTAATATCTAAAGCTACCTACAGGTGCCGTCACTATCATTGTTATTTGGCGGAATAAGAAAATTCATACAGGAAGGACCACCACGCCTGGCCTAAGGGGTTTGCATACGTACGTGAGCATCATGCGGCAGCAAGTTCATGAAGTGCTGACTCACGTTCCACCTCAGGAAATTGTACCAGATGGTGCCCTGGAAGGTGTCGCCGCCGTTGAGGAGGATGGAGTCGGGCTCTGCCTCAAACGATTCCATGACGGCCGTGTACAGACGTGCAAAGCCACCAATACAGCCCTGCTCTGGGACACATACTGTGCCTGATGAGCTGATTTCGGCGAAGCTAAATCACACAAAATAGATTGCTAATTCTTATGGATATAGTGCAGGTAGGATCGGTAGATAGAGGAGTGTAGAGAAGAGAGTCACAATGAGTCACATTCTTACTATGCCTCAGTATCACACCCAACCGAATAATGTAGCTCACAATGTAAGTAGGCAACTGCGCTTGGACAAGGAGACTTAGCTATTGAAGTTCCCGCTAAGAAATCTTTTTGTCCATACATTTACCACTCTCTATGGTAAAAAAGGGGTTCCCACAATGGGTTGGACGATTACACCATTTTTTTTGTTGACGGTACGTACCGTCACCTGAGGGAGATGACAGCGTGTGTGGGACTCCCTGCTCTGCAAAAAGCAGGACTACTCACTAAAACCCTCCGAACGCCTTAAGTGGTGGTGTTATGGAAAACCTTTTGCCTCTGTAGGTAGCCCTCTTTTTTCAAATGACTGCGTTTTTTACCAATTTTTGCAAATTCCGTATCATCTTTACCAAGCCTCCAGTGAAGGGGAAGGCTTATGTATCTACCTCAAACTTAAGAACCGGTTTTTAAGAATTATTTTAATTTTTCTTTTATCTTTCGAAATACATACCTAATGTAGGTAGGTATGTATTTCTATAGTTATACTTACAATTGTTTCAAGGCATCTACTTACAATTGGGGAAGTACCTATTGTACAAATGCCAGGACAGGTCATTTGGTCCACGCATATAAAAATGTTGTTTCGGTTAGAATACACAACAATCTACTTCAGTTATTCAATAAAAAAACGGGATTTAAAATACTTACTGTGCGTGAAAATCATTGAAATGAACGATATTTAATTCAAACAATCCTGTGTCATTTTGCGCTGAGACTGCGGCCAACGTCGCCACTAATAACACTAAAACACGCATAGCTTATATTTAATTACATCAAATCATCAGCAAAATTAATTAAAATAATTTAAAATAACGAATATCAGCCTCTGTCGGGTACAGGAAGCCGCGAATGAAGCGACGAGTACATTAAGCGATCTTATCTCTTATCAAAAATTGTAACCATTTAAAACTTCTATTGATTACTCTAGGGCCGTATTAAGGTTTTTCATATCTTGTGTGCCGTAGCCATCAGCCATTCATCAAAGAAAAGGAAATTCTACAGAATTACAATAAATCATATTTGTTATTTCACAGACAAAATTATGTTTTGTTCTCTATTTCATTCTGAATGCTATCGAGACGGTGCGTATTTTGTTATTATATTTTTAAGCAGTGTGTATAAAAATTGCCATAAAAAATAAGGCAAGTTGTCCTATTTTTAGTCGCTTTTGCTACCTAGCTATCAGCTATGGAAAGAGTTCTAACTTAGCAGGTTCAGATAAACACTACCTACTCGATGTCACTTAGTCTTTCTGAAAATAACGAAACCAATTCTATCATTAATCTTGAATGAGCGATAACTTAATAGTAAAAAAACATCCACTTAGAATAAATAAAGATATATTTTCAGATTATAAAATAAATCTAGCGACTGTGCCAATAGACTCCGTTTGTAAAATGCTAGAGTAACATAAATAAAATGAAAATTCAAGCCCTTAGTTCGTGCTATTGAATCATAAAATCTTGATAAACCATGCCCTGTCCACGCTTTACAAGACGTTCGGTTTAGGAATTAACATTTATAAGATTAAATACAATTAGATATGTATAGATAGCATAGGTATGGATAAGTCTTATCGGACCAATCGGCCAAAACAACATACAATGACTAGGTACGCTTCCGCGAATTCCTTCATATTACTTATAAATTAAGGGGTTTACTATCAAACTCTGAATATATCCGATCCTTGACGCATTCTACGTTTTTAAATTGTTTGATATTTAGTACCTACTAGTTACAATGCGAATGAAATAGATAGACAGATAGATATACTTTATTGCACAAAATCTTTACAGAAATAGGTTTTACAGAATGATTATAGTACAATTTAGGCGGTCTTATCGCTATCGATCTCTTCCAAACAACCTTAAGGTAGAGGAAATAGTAGATGGCGAGAAATGGGTACGGCCGTGCAACATAAATACAGTTTTTATTTTAGAATTATATTCGTAGTATAACATGATAAACATACATAAACTCATAAATATATAACATTATATATATATATATATATATAAACATATTATATAACGAAATGTCATCAGTGTTTTTTTTTATTTACTTTAAGATTGATCTCATCCCACCTGATGTTAAATGGTAATGAGGGGCGACAAGTACCTACATCATAATAGAGCTTACAGGACTTGTCGCCCTTACCTTGAAGGCTTCACCCCTTTTCACCAGTCAGGTCGCTCAAGTTCTTAAATCCAAACTTTAAATTAATTGTATAAAATGTTACATCGTTGGGACTTAGGTCGCTGGATCAAATCAAATCAAAACATTAACTACGTTATCGAATTTAATTACTTGCAAATTACGCTAATTAGCAGATTATCGTTTATTTAATCAAAGCGCTAAAAGGGGCACGACATTAAAGAAGCTCATGATCGTACTCGTGTGTACTTAGGGCCCTTCTTCATTAGGATACTTTGGTTGCTCCACCACCGAGTGATTAGATTGCATTCCTTGTTAACCATACCCCATCTAGGAGATGTGATAAAAATAAAAACATTATCAATCATCTAAATATATAAAAGGAGAAACTGACTGACCTAATATATGTGTTTATACGTGACAATCAACGAGACGAGAATTTTGTTGTGGCCGCAAAGCGAGTGAATAACGGGGAGCGAGCGACGTATGCATTTAATTTTTAGGTATAACCGGAGAAATTATAGCTCGTCGAGAGGTTAATCACTTTTACCGGAGTCTCCCGGGCAATATGGGAGGGTTGGGAACCCTAGGCTGGGGTCATCACTCCACCTAACTGTAATAAGTTACAGTCTCAACATTACTAAGGTAAATCAAATAAAGAGCTGTATAATGTCTAAAACATTTATTTAAATTGTAAGATTCGCTAATTTATTACAGTACATACATATAATAAATAGTAAATGCCGAAGCTTCCGTGCAATATAGGTATCATAACATGCCACGTTTTTATATTAAAAAATATAAAGTCGTACATTTTTTTTACAATTGATAAAACATTGTTAATAAAAATTACAAGGCACTTATTTTTACTTAGTGAAATCATGAATTGGATATTAGTTAGATACTGGCCTTCTCATTCAGTATCCTCCAAATCATCAACATCACTCGAGTTGGGAATTAAAATAAACACAAATCGTTTACTCTGAGAGCACTTCAGCAAATGATAATTTCTCTATTGGATAACCCTTCTTTGGAAACACTTACACGTAGTAAAAACACCAAAACACATAGATAAAACAATCAACAAGGAAAAATACTATTTATTAACATCTTTACAGCTAAATTTAATCAGTATATAATAAATTATAATTGTAACATGCAATATTTTTCTCGTAGCATACATAAATTGCTGTCATGGAACACGTTTTCGTTATTTTCGTACAATATATTGCAATAAGAAAAACAAAATGGCAAGATATATCAATATGTAATTTTATTATTGACACGGAAATTAACACTAATTAGTTGATAAGAAAATTCAAATGTCCACAAAACAATTCGCACCATTGATTAATTGCGTGATAGATATCCATCGGATCTATCATGATTTTTTAATTAACATTATTATATTTAAAACAAATTTAGTAGCTAGGTTTATTAGGTAAAAATGGTAGGTACGGTTAATATCTGAATTATCGAAAAAAACACTATACCTACTAGCGTATTTAAAATTTACTGAATTACTTAACACCCAATTTAAAATATAATAATATAAAATAAATGGGAATAAATATTTTACTTTTGGACCGTCTATTTAAGTACTTACTTTAAAAAAAATACTGAAAAATCTGTAGAAAAAAATATCACAACAATATTACATTAATCAACAAACTAACAACTAGCATTTAATATTAACACGTTATTGTTGTCTGTCGTTTTACCAAAAAACATTTAAATTCAAAATTAAGCGCAAAATAAAACAATACTATTTGTTTTGTTCAATTTAGTTTGGCCTCCCAAATTTTAAATGCACGATTGTTACATTTTTGTTTAACTTATACCTAAATTAATTACGTGCGATATTTCTGTAACTCGGTCTAGGAGATCTATTAAATATTTGCCACAAATATACTTTTTAGGCATTCTCAAGTTAACACCCGAAAAAATATTTATCATGACAATCTAACTTTAACTATGTCGTCTAATGACAGTTTGATTTAGTTTGCGAAGTAATAGATACGATCGACAACTGAAATATTTGTACTTACTTCAATCTACAGTCATTACGTGCGATATTGCCCTAACTTGGTCAATAAGATTTGTTAAATATTTGCCATAATTTTTTGCGTTCTCTAGAAAACATCCCAAAAAGTGTTTTATCATTAAATTAAGTATGATATCTGGTTACAATTAGGAGACACTAGCAGTTTATCAAGCAATAGGATCGATCGACAAGTCGATGTACAAGTAGTTGTCTACTATTCTTACAGACTGTATTCAATGATGCAAATAATGCACAAACACTTTATGGCGGAGCCTTTTTCACCAGTAATCGAAAAAAACATGGGAGAATTACCGTCGTACTAACTTCATTCGAATATCGGCACCAAAACACACACAAATGTAAAGCACACATGTGATTGGTCCGCGCCTGTTACTATGCGACCTTGGAAACGGTATGTGTACAGTCGCTAGCTCACTTTTTTAAACCACGCCCACCGTGCCTTACTTTTAGTGAAGCCATCAAACGTTAGAAATGCTTCTATGTTTTTTCGTTCACTGTTTTTCACTATTATAAAAATTAATACATTGTTTCATTTTCATTTCTGTGTGCACCCGTTTTAGGAATATAGTTAGTGACTAATAATAAGTGCACACTGCTAGTTTTAGAATCTTGCTAAATACTAATAGGCAACGGCGGAAAAGACGAAACCTTCAAAGAGTATACGAGTTCAGATAATAAATATTTAAAAAAACGTTTATTGCAAACGTGCAACACGATATGAATGTCCTTACATACTCATACATTACAGCAATACATAATATCGATTTTAACAAACAGTGGAAAATAATTTCTTCATCACACCATTCCATGTCTAAGGCGTCGTCCAGTTTGGCCAAATTATACGATCTCATCGTGCAATAACAATGCCAACTGCAGTCGCACGATCACTTTGGTATGTTTTATTAAGCAGAGTCCCCACCGAACGAAATATGACAACTTTTTGGTGACACATTGATCCGGCGGAATCGCGGCTTTACAACATTTGTTAGTGTTTCAGAATGCGTCCGTTACATTAATAAGTTATTAATAATAACTTTACCAAGTGACATAATCCTACTTTCTGCATTAGTATTATTACTGACTGTTCCGTGCACTTCGTTCGCTTTATTTCGGGATAAAATGTATCCTATATGTTAATCTAGTATGTCATTTGTCTAGTCAATTTCATCAAAATCGATTGAATAGTTTTTGAGTGAAAAGTAATAAAACATACGTACCAACTTTCGCGTTTATAATATAAGTAGAATGAACGTGAAAATTTGTATGTATAGGTGTTTGATCCTTTTTCAATAACTAACGTTAGAGCAACGTTTGGGATGCTTTTTGTTCCGAAATCACGCGAACAAAGTCACGGCAAACGCTAGGTACGTTCGACAGCCCATCAAGGTAAACACTTGCCGTTCGATATTAGTTCTTATGCGGACGGTATAGAGGTGATGCCTAGGTCATGATGTATAGTCTAACGCGCTGTTGATCGTATTTAAGTTTTAATGACGTCACTTACTCTAGTCAGTGTTTCGTCCCCGCCTTACCGGTCTACGTGCGTTGCCGTGACGTCGTCACCTCTCGTGTTTACGAGTACGGCGTGCGCGGGTTCACGTTGATCATCTCGGTCGTGCTGGGAACAAGGGAATACATAAAATGAACTTTAATACTGTAATCATTAGGATACATTTCCATAGAACATACTATATCAGCTAAATTACAGAGTACACCGAATATTTTTGCGAACTGTACAATCGAATGGTTAGTACAGATAACGTAAAATGTTAATTCGTTTAAAAATGTTTACATTACATTAACCATATACTCACGACTGATGTTAGAAAAGGGACAGATTTTAAATTTGAGCAGGTTTGTAACAAATCAACTTTAAAACTACATACCTCAAAATTCTTTCACCAAGTAATTTCTACATTATACCTGAGTAATATTTTAATTAAAAGGAATCTATACTGGGGAAGGCCTGGGCCAAACCAGTGTCATAGTGTGGATACACCTTAATAGTACTAATATACTGTATAATGTACGTAGATTGAATAAAATAGTTTTTAATAAAATAAAGTTTACAGACTTACAGATTTAGATGACAATAATTCTAAAATAAACAAAGCGTCTATCAGCCATCTATGAGGAACAATATCTACTTATAAATTTATATACTACAGAAACTAATTTATTTCACATTATGCTAACTCTAAGTGTAACTACTTACACGCGGCTAAGAAAACAAAATGATGTACCTCATCTATGTTACTGAACTTACGAAGTGGCAGGTTCGTTTTGGGTAGGGGGTTCTTGTATCAGGAGATAGGTCGGGGTTATGGGTGGGGGATATCTGAAGGTAAAAATTAACATTAATGCGACTTCACTCTTAATTGTTTCTTGGTCAATTTTCATATAATGGTTAAAACTGGCCACGTATAAGGAAGAGAAACTATCATTACTATCCTTATAACTAACATTTACTTTACTATGTAAATGTTAATTCCTCTTCCTTATAGGGGGCCTAATAATTTCGAAATGACATTTACCTTAAGGTCATCTAAACCAATATGCTCCAACTTAAGTTAAAGGCTTTTAAGGCTCACATTCGACCTCGAAGAGCACAACAGTACAAGAAGGCTTAGAATTCATTCTCGACAGACTTCGACCATCTTACTTTGATCGCAAATAAAAAATATATAAATTTCGTGCAGACGATGCCCAGTAGGAGGCAGAGCGTGCCCACCACCACGTACGCGACGCCGAGGAACGGGTCCTTGCCGCCGAGCAGCGACATCGTCTATGTCATGACGTCACACAGCGTCAGGCTCGCAGCACTGACTCACCTCTTGGAGCAGCGCACGTGGATGACGAGCAGCACGATGCCCAGTAGGAGGCAGAGCGTGCCCACCACCACGTACGCGACGCCGAGGAACGGGTCCTTGCCGCCGAGCAGCGACATCGTCTATGTCATGACGTCACACAGCGTCAGGCTCGCAGCACTGACTCACCTCTTGGAGCAGCGCACGTGGATGACGAGCAGCACGATGCCCAGTAGGAGGCAGAGCGTGCCCACCACCACGTACGCGACGCCGAGGAACGGGTCCTTGCCGCCGAGCAGCGACATCGTCTATGTCATGACGTCACACAGCGTCAGGCTCGCAGCACTGACTCACCTCTTGGAGCAGCGCACGTGGATGACGAGCAGCACGATGCCCAGTAGGAGGCAGAGCGTGCCCACCACCACGTACGCGACGCCGAGGAACGGGTCCTTGCCGCCGAGCAGCGACATCGTCTATGTCATGACGTCACACAGCGTCAGGCTCGCAGCACTGACTCACCTCTTGGAGCAGCGCACGTGGATGACGAGCAGCACGATGCCCAGTAGGAGGCAGAGCGTGCCCACCACCACGTACGCGACGCCGAGGAACGGGTTCTTGCCGCCGAGCAGCGACGTCGTCGATATTATGAACGACTTTGTCCCGTCGAAGTCTGTCACCGGGTAGTCTGCGAACATAGAGATTAGGATATTTAATTACGAATTTGCATAAAAATTGACCATTATTTTATAAGTTAGTAAGTTTGTTACTCTTTCATAAGTTATTGAATGGGCTTGGATCATCGATCAAAGATCTTGTAGATGTACGAATTACGAGGCAAAAGCTTGTGTATCATACATTATATGAAAATAAATAAGTCATAACAAAGCAGTGGCTGTTTAAAAGTAATAATATATTCTATTAAATTAAATTCTTTATTGCGTGTTCATATTGACATGCAGTTTTTCGGTTGTATTTTCTAATGTTCAGTAAAGAATTTATAAAATTTCTGAACTAACTTAACTCTATTGTAATCTACTCACTGTACTGGACCCTGAGCTCGTAGGCGCCCTGGTTGAGGCTGGTGGTGAACCAGGTCTTGGAGTGGTCCACGCGCCGGTACAGCTTGCGGAACGTGGGCAGGGCCGCCGTTCTCATCCACACAATCAGATCTTCATTCTGTTGCAATCAAACAAAATACGTTTAAACTTGTTTATTGGGCCACAACATACATACTTTAAGACGCTTCAGGGCGCTCCGCCGCAGTACGCGTGACACGCGTACCAAATAATATAATCTGTGCGCCAACGCTTTGTGGGTGAGTGTTTTCTTTACATATATACATACATAAATCATGCAAAATCTATTGTTAGTAAACTGTATTCCTTAATTTACTTCAAAATTTAAATCCGTTTGGCTTCAAAATTTAAAACAAGATGTGTGCTTCTTTAGGACCTAAATAAATAATGAATATACAGTTAATGATAAAGGAAAGAAATATATTATCACACACTAATGGGATAATATTTAAAGAGTATGCAAATATAAACATACAGTCTGTTTACAATCTACCTACAATAGACAATAGGTAGTATTTTAATTACCTGGAATCCGTTGTTGTTAGGGTTTTCTAAATCAAGCTCCCATACATTGACGCGCCAGTTGACAGGCTTGGAAAAGTTCGCGAACGCTGTAAGCAATGTACTTACTCATATATTCCATTCAGTAACTCTACAATATACCTCTACTCAGGGAAAATTATGACGATAACATATTCGTTAGGCATTATGTTGTTATTTTTCAATTATAAAGTAAATCTGTTGTTACATGTTCTAATCACATTCAAGTTCCCGTTGGTGTAAGGTCAAATGCACATCACGATAAACACTGATGGTTTGATATTTAGTGCTTGTACCTACGACATAATGACGTCACAAAGTTCAAAGTGCCTGTAATACTTTGACTGCATCATCCAGTCAAAAATCTATTACAATCTCTTCCCATTCACAACTGCCTCCATGCATACATATACCCAACCTATGTCAGTGTGTTATTTATTACGTCGATTTCGTTTTCGAAATACAATGAAAACATTATTGTTCGACAAATAAATAAAATTGGATGATAAAATAAAATTTAAAAAAAAAATAAAAAAAACAGCGCATCAAAGTTAAGCAGATGCATATAATTCAATTTTAACACATAAGATACATTTTATGAAAACCTTGGTGCCGCAGTGGCTACGGTAAAGGCCAAAGCGCGAAAGGCCCCGGATTCGATTACGGTCAGGTCAATTTTGAAAACGAACTTTTCCAAATTGACTTAGGTCTGGGTGTGCTGGGATGACACCCTTAGTTAGTATCCGTGGTCTGGTGCTCATAGTACAAGGGAAAGCATTAGGTTGAGACCAGATGATTGGTGTGGTGGTCTGGCGCATTTATTTCACTTATTTATTATTTTATTATCTTAGTAAATTATTGTTTACATGACAAAAGCATAATTGTTGAAAAAGCAGAAGTTTTCAGTCAAAAACCCATTGTATGTATAGAAGTGAGTATAGAAGTTATTGACTAGCATCTGCTCAGATATTACTGAAGTAATGAATTTTCAGATATTAATGGTAACTTGTGGTGTATGGAACTTTTTGACATTTTTAACTGTTCAAAAGTATTTGGTCACTTTGTCCTGTACATATCAAAAGAATTACCAGTTTGCAGGTCACCCTCAGGGTTTCGGAACTTGATGTCTTTGTCGGAGTTCCATGCGATTCCGGTTCTGAACACTGGGACTTCTCTCTCAGCGACCACTGAGTAAACCGACAGCGTATCTGGAAAAACGGTACAAGTAAGAAACCTTTAATAAGTGAAGTAATTATCTGATGCCTATTAATTTGTTAGTATTTTTGCAGGATGAAAATTCTATCCTGTTATATGTTATTCTAGTATCTAATTTCTCTAACTGCCAAATTTCACCCAAGTCCATCGAGAGTTGTTTGCGTGAAAGAGTGTTAAGATCTCTCGTTAGTAATTTTAGTAGCAGGATTAATGACTAATCACATGCAAGCAGTCCAGTAATAAATTGACTTACGATTCGTCTTCTGTCATAGCATCACAAAAACTTTGCCTATTGATACTGCTTGCATCGTTCAGGCGCGATTGGTCCAATCGTCAAAAAATTACAAATTCGCAATTAGTCCAATTCGCGATTGGTCCAATTCGCAATTGGTCCAATTCGCTATTGGTCCAATTCGCTATTAATTAATTACCTACATTTAAATGCGATTGAAAAAGTTATCAATCCCACCAAGCGAATAAATTATTTACGCAGAAATACAGTTGTCGTTTGTTCCCACCTAATGCGTAATTTGGGCTATTATCATATACAAGTATATTTAGGTGAAACTTACTCGCGCAATGTCTGATTTAGTAAGTTAGTGACTAGGAAACGAACTTTACTAAATTGGCTACTATCTGGGTTAACATCCTTACTAGTGATGTGCCGGATCGCTAAAAATGTATATCCGCGGATACGGATCTGAACACGGATATTTAGTGCCAAGATCCGCGGATACGGATACGGATACGGATCTTTATTTTCTTATTCGATTAGTGTCAGCGCTCGCGACCTTGAAACGATAGTTGACGGTACGCTCGCCGCAACGCCACGCAGGACATGTTTTGACTTGCATTGCGCGGGTAGTATTTATTGTTTTGGTTACGGTTTAGTGTAAGACTGTGGCGCGCTCATAACGTTTGTTTATTGTTTTGATACAAATTATAAATAATGTCTACTAAGAAGTTTTCCAGTGCAATTTGGAAATATTTCGTGTTAGTAAATGATGTAAAGGCACGACTTCTATAAAAAAATCATTTACAACGAAAACATTCCGAAGAATATGATTTGTTTTTGAAAGAAGACGCTGCTAAGAAGAGTACCGATGAACTACCACGGCCGGGAACATCTTTAAAAAGTAGATTTCAATTTTAGTTTTTTCATTGTCATAAAATGACGTTAAAACTTGATATAAAATTGATCTCATTAAAATTATATAAGAAAAATTGCTTATATTTTAGTTATTTCATTATCATAAAAGTGATGTTAACTTGCTCTCTCATTATAAAGATCTATCTATCTCAATGTTTGCAATATAAAGGTGCCAAATATTCGATTTAAATAAATAAAAATAGTCTGAATGGAATTTATTCGTTTTTTAATTCTACCTAATCACCTGAAAAGATCCGTAAAATATCCGCTCGAAAAGTAACGGACACAGATACGGATACGGATTTCTTTTTTACCTCGGATATCCGCGAATACGGATACGGATACGGATATCCGGAACATCACTAATCCTTACTAAGTACCCATAATACAGTCAACATCATTAGTTATTGCACATATTAACTTGTTACATTAAATTTCCATATTTGACAATGTATTGAGGTATACAGCAACTAATGATGCATATTTTATTATCCAAGAGTTTAAGTTACCAAAATCTTTATTTACCATTGAACAATGAATTAGCGATAGCACCGCAAGGAGCCACCGGCCTGCGTTTGCCATCCTCCTCGACATACTTGAAAGGCTCACAGTCCGATGAGGGGTCCATAGACAAGCGCCCAAGCAACTGGTTGTCATCTCTGTAAGAATATATTTGTTAATATTGTTAAAGGCTGGACCATTAATAATCTTCTCAAAAATCCTCACAAATATGTGAAGATAATTTTATATTTTATGTGTCGTTTATATTAAATGTTAAAAAACACTAAAGATTTAATTTTATACATTTTGGCAGCTTCACTCCCCCATTTTTCACTGATTCTTCGCTCTTATTGATCACAGCGTGATGTATACAGCCTAAAGTTTCCTTAATAAATGGACTATCCAAGACAAAAAGTAATTGTTCTATTCCAATTGTTAGTTCCTGACATAAGCACAGTCAAACAAACAAATTCTTCAAGTTTTTAATATTAGTACAGATTTTAGTTAATTAAGCTTTGTCTCAGTTTGACTCTGATAAATTTTATGCTCAATCACACTTCTTCATGATCAGATAAAATATGTTTTTTTTTTTCAACTTTAAGATGTTTCTCAAACAGTGGCATGTATCTTGAACCTTGGTTTAGGATTAAAAAATTGTATTTTCATATCAATCAAGATTAGCATTGCATATTGTGAAACCTATTTATACCATGAATACATTTAGAATACAAAATACAAACAAGATAGTGCCATAATGAAATATAACATAAGGTCTAAAGCAAATTACGGGAGACACAAGGAAATTCTAAATTATTTGCTATACCCACAGCAGAAAAAAACAGTACAAAGCCAAATTGTGACGTGCTTTGAATTCTTCAACCAACCTAGATTTTACATATCGCCGGTGGTTCTGGTAGTAGTTGCTCAGCCCATAATAGAAGTAAACATCTCGTTTGAAGTCCTGGGTCAGGTTAAACTTTATATTGCAGGTGCATGGCTGCATGGCATTCTGCTTGATGAAGTCGGCACACGTAATGTTGACTTCGCCTTCCTTCTCACATAATGTGTAGTCTATCACATGTTCTTTCACCTAGAATTTCAAGATAGCAATGTTTTAAAAACAATAAATCGTATCATTTTCTAATTTTTGTAGTAATTACTATACAGGTTTTGTTCTCAAGTGCTTTAATTTAAGATTAAAACTATTAATATTACCATACATAATCTATAGAGCTTTTATTTTATGATATTATGGAATTGGTAAAAAACAATAAAGTATATAACCAAAGAGTATTGATTTTTAAATTGAGCTAATTTTATTTGATTTGATTTTGAATGCATGAGTCAGTGCAATTTGATATCTAAACACAGTCAGTGAGCACACTACTGTTAAATCTATTTTGTGATCAACAAAGACTTTGCTTTAAAGCCATTATTGTAATAACTTGAATTTAAATGCCTTAGATATGGTACATTAATAGGCTAATACTTTAAACTAACATCTATTATGGTTGCAGTAAACAATAATTAATATACCCTTTGAACAAGAGCCGTAGATCCCACTCGCCATATAAAATTATGGATAGGTATTGACATGCAAATATCACGCACTTAAGTGCTAATTTGAAGCATTACCTCATCAGAGAAGTAGAGTAATCCGATTCCAACAGGAATGAAAGCTATTCCAATCACGAAGAAAGTAGGCAGAACAGTACCGGCAGTCAGTATGGGCTGCCAGGCAGGTAAACGCTGCTGTTTAAACGCAGATTCTAGGAGGAAAAGTGAATTGTTTATGAGCAATCAATAATGTTAACAAGGTCAAATTTAGTTTGCTAACTTACCAGCTGGGCGTCTAGATTTGACTGCCTGATCTGATGTGTCGCTTGAAGTAGCCATTGTCACGGAGCAATATCGTGACTCACAGTGGATTTATTGGTATTTAACACAATAATTTCCACAAAACAAGAGCTCGCGATAACACCATTTGACAGATATTACAGGCCAGAGTAATGACAATGACAGTAGGAACCGCTGACATTTTGATTTGACATAGGTTAAGGAACAATGATGCGCTAAAATTAATAGCATATTAAGTATCAGGTCCATACTTTGTTGCAAAATAATATAGTTCAGGGGTGTAATAAAATTTTTATATTAGGTACCAGTGATAGGAACCATTTTCAAAATGTTAAGTTTCTTCAGGTCAATGCTCCCTTAAAATAAACACAAACAAAAAGTATTTTAACTATTTGAATGCACACATTTTCATTATTAAAATGAGATTTTTTTAAACTATTAACTCAATTCAAGTTTTAAATATTACCTACATGGCTGAAACAGTGGAATTTTTGACAAAAAAACATAAAAACAAATCGTAAATGTATATATGTTTTGTTTAACCTTGTGCAACTTCGCTGGCATCCGTGTATAATTACTCGGCAGGGCCCACTGAAAAAAAGCGTCTTGGCCTGCAACATGGGCCATGACTTATGCTGAGTGAAGCCCTTTTATTTAGAACATTACGACTTGTCATGGTCTGCACCGCCCGGTTGACGAGGAGATTGCGAGGAGATCAATTTCACGTTTTATTGTATAAACATATATTGTTGGTTGTTCTCTCTGTATATGTGTACGTATATGACAGTGTTGTGATGTCTGTAATAAATGTTTCTTTCTTTGTTTGTTTCTGATGAGGTATTTTTCAACTGATAAAATTTGCTGATTATATACTGGCTACATGGAAAACTGTTTTATTAAGTGAATATATTATTAATTAAGAAATCCTAGTTATTATTCTCACATTTTGCGTCCTACACTTTAAAAACTAGTAGTCCAAAAAGCAATACGGCGCGTGGCGTACATGATTG
The DNA here is from genome assembly GCA_037074685.1 of Glyphodes pyloalis. Taxonomy (NCBI): domain Eukaryota; kingdom Metazoa; phylum Arthropoda; class Insecta; order Lepidoptera; family Crambidae; genus Glyphodes; species Glyphodes pyloalis. The sequence continues at coordinate 4,807,932 of JAYKKO010000021.1, forward strand.
TTTTATTTAGTCCTCACTCAAATAACTATGTAATTATAGCGTCCTGCTGTTCTGCTACAAGTTTTAAGGCTTCATTTATAATTTAGAATTTAATGATTGATCGCATCACGTGATATGGATTTTACTGTTATTTGTTACAGCTGTTATTTACGTAACGTCACTTTAATAGGTGTCAGAAAAAGTTTTTGATGTCGGTGTGTCGGTGTCCTCTTGCGAGGCTGGTGCAAAATTAATTTTTAATTTTATTACTTAATTCGTTAAATAAAGTGTTTTATCCCTTTATTTTTGAATTGTAACACTTAAACAATCACCTTAATCATAATTTAGAATTGAGAAATCAGTTGTGGGCAGAACATAACGGAGCAGAATTTAAAAATGACCAGCAGCGATACATCAAATAAAAACGTAAGTGTTTATAGCGTGTCCTGATTTTATAGTTTTGTAATTGATTTATATTTTCCTCTTGCTAGTTGTAATTACATGTACACAAATCAATGATGCTACATCGACGCTGCGGCTGTGGTATCAGTGAGTCATCGTAGTTTGTGTATCTTAAAGTATTTCGTTGTTATTTATGCGTACTGTCGGTGAAATGGATCTCGGTACAGTTACGGCGGATGTGTGTCAATGTTTGTGCGTGCCGTTTGAATATTTTGCCAGTGAGTGTGGCATACTTGTTCCACTTGATTTGTTCATAGTAGGTGAGTAGTATAGGTACTATAGGTCAGTCACCAAGCTCTATACGTACATTGTTTATCAATGCGCTCGTTGAAAATAGGAAGCATGTTGGTAGGCACTTATTTATCAGTAGTTAAATACTAATGGTAACATTATCCTTGTCAGCAAATAGCTAATGTTAATGTATGTTTGTTTTAAATGTAGATTTTATTTTTACACTTACAATATTTTGTGTATCAGTGCTGATTTAAAAACATTTGAAAACCATTAACTATTTTTTTTAATTTTGGCACACCACCATTAAATTGTATTTAAGTTTTAGTGAATAAATGAATATTAATTCATATTCATTTATTCACTAATAATTTATACTTTTTTATTTATAGGTTTGTAATGATGGATTATTCATTGTTATTGTAAGATATATATATAAATAAGGGATATATATATAAAACTAATTTTAAAATTGTTATTCACATGCCAATAAGGCGAAACATAGCTGTGCATATAATTAATTCTAACCCTAATAACACTGTATAAACTTACCTATGTTTATGAATGAATAAATGATTATGATTATGATTAAAGACCATGTTCTGGTTAATTTACTTGCAATCTTTCATTACTTCTAATTACTCAAAACAGTTGTAGATGTGGAAGTTCAGCTAACCCTTTTTTTGATGTTTTACTAAAATTCACTGAATTCTGGTCAAGTAATGTAACTTTTGTTGAAAACCGAAATGTTAGTTGTCTTACCAAATGTGGAAAAGAAGATTAATGAAATAAGGAGTAGATTTATACTTGTATTAATTACTTTCTGCTTAAGATATATCTCTATCCCTTTGATTGAACAAAATAGTATACTAGTTAATCTGAGCTGATAGGTTATTGCTTATTTCTATATATAGAAGGGCTACAATTCAACAGATTTCTGTCATATAGTCTAGTTATCTAAAAGGAAAATTCAAATGTTTACTTTGTTTGTATTAATTTTGTTTCTTTTTGTCAACAGTTTTCCAACCTGGAAACTCCAGGGTATGTTGGTTTTGCCAACCTACCCAACCAGGTTCACCGGAAGTCGGTGAAAAAAGGTTTTGAGTTCACGCTCATGGTGGTGGGGGAGAGTGGGCTCGGCAAGTCCACATTAGTCAACTCTCTCTTTCTCACTGATCTCTACCCCGAGCGAGTGATCCCCGATGCTATTGGTTTGTATTTTGTTGATATTTTAATTTTATTTCTTCTTTCTTTCAGTTACAAATACTATTTATATCCATACTAATATTATAAATGCAAAAGTAACTCTGTCTGTTACTCTTTCACGCCTAAACGGCTGAACAGATTTTGATGAAATTTGGTATAGGTATATGTTGAATCTCAAGACGGACATAGGCTACTTTTTATTAGAAAATAAGGGGGGGGGATGGGGGTAATACCACCTTTGAAAGTTTATATGGAAAAATGTTTATTTTTGAAGATAGAGATATGAAATTTTGAATATAGCTCGAAACTTGGATTAAAATATAGACTACTTTTTGTTTCGAATATTAGGGGAGGAAGGGGTAAAACCGACCATGAAAGGATGTAGTCCACGCGAACGAAGTCGCGGGCACAGCTAGTATGTTATATGTATATTATTTCAACAAGCCATATTCTTTCAGAGAAAACTAATCAAACTGTGAAGTTAGACGCGTCAACTGTTGAAATTGAAGAGAGAGGTGTTAAGCTGCGCCTGACTGTCGTCGACACGCCCGGATATGGGGACGCCATTGATAACACTGACTGTTTTAGAGTGAGTATATTATATGTTATGCAAAACTTTTAATAGGTACTATTGTACAATAATATACTTCAACGTTGTTGTGTTCCTGCATGTGAGTAAGGTTTCCAGAGTGAATGGGGGAGTGAACATTAGTAACAGGGTTCAAGCTTTCGAGGTAAGGGTGGCAAGTCCAGTAACAGCTTTATTATGCTGTACTTCTCGCCCTTAAACTAGGACCTCATTACCACTTAACATCAGGTAGGATGAGACCAATCTCGAAGTGCACCATAAAAAAATACAATACAAATACTCTTTCTTCAGTCTACGGTCAAGCAGCAAGCACAATACAGGAAATAAACATCATCACAACTATAGGATGAGGATGATTAACTAAATCTTATTTATTTATTTTAAATGTGTAATATAACTTACAATGGTAAGTTCGGATTCTTACAGCCAATGGCATGTCTTTTTACAAAAAAAAATTTAAATAAAAAATAATGTCTGAAGCAACATTTTACTCATGAACTATCATTTAAAAAGCTACTGCTTCACAAGTTCACATTATTCATATGATCCTTTATAATTACGTGCGTGCAAGGTTGTCGAGTCAATTAGAGTTCAGAGCAAATAAATGGCAAGACCTCTAAACGACTTGCATTCATTTGAATTGTATCAAGATGTTTGTTTTTGGATGAGTAATAACTTTTTATGTATTTGTCGTGGCTCACTTATGCCCGGTTCAAATTTATTACGATTCGTAATATGTCCAAAATGACTATCTGTTTTTCTGCAACCGACTACGAGTCGTTAATTCTAATTTCAAAGTTACTTTCCATATCAACTGTCATCAGTCATCTGTCGGTCGTTTTTAGCTTACGCCTCGTTAATTTATTACTATCCGTAACTATAACTGATCGTTTTTCTATATATTGGAACCGCGCATTAATAGATTCCTGATTCAAAGGTCCGTTAAAACCAAATAACTACAGATAGTGAGCGTGCCAGCCACTCACCATGGCAGACGAAAATGAATCTTCCTAACTTTAACTTGTGTATTAACGTATTTATACCTATTGTAACACGTGTATACGTCCATTAACACAAGTCGAACAGAATATTGTTTTGTCCGCAACAGTAGTCTTGCTTGATCATTGTCTATAAATATAAATAACGTCTTAATTTGTATTGGAGCTACGTTAACAGCGACAGACAAATGGATTACAATTAACTGGATAATATGTGTTGTCAAATTTTTTAGAGGGTAAATGCCTCGATAGGCACATATCACAACCGATGTTGTGATATGTGTCGTATACATCGCAAATCGTAATCGTTGTTCCTGAATTCGATTTGATTAGACTTAAGAATGGATAGCTTAGTTCAAAAAATAGTAAAATGAAATAGCTATGTTAGTCACTTCTCTTAAAAAGGTTTTGTCACATTTGATTTCCCTGCAACAATGATATATGCAATTAGTGAAAGTCAGTTGCGTCTGTCACCACATTCCAATAATGCGTGACTAAACCAGTGTTTATGTTAATAGCTGTGTTCAAGCGTTCGCAATAGATTAATTCCATAGATCGTCCTGAGAGATCAAACTGGCCAGAAGTTATTGTTGTTTGCTACTACGCTAATGTAAAATTTAGCAGTAGAGATATGTAACGCGCGTGTATGATTATATGCCGAAACGAGCACAGAAAAACGAACATCTGAGGCCTTATAAATTAGCAGTCCAATGTGTCTCATGATATCAATCGAAACTTTCTTTATTTATGTTAGTTACATAAACGTAACTCTATTGAATCGTTATTGGACACAATACAAAGTCACTACCACCGGTTCGGAACCTATTTCTACTGAGAAGCCGGCAAACAACTCAGTAGACATCATGATACAGCAGTAACTTAACTATTGCTACGGGAAATATACTTTAGGCTAAGTATATGGCTTTGGAGGATAACCTAGAGCAGACCCGTTCCCAAAGGTGACACCTGTTTACAAGTTTGACGTAATACAAAACATACCATAAATGTATGTGGCATATTCCAGCCAGGTATGGTAATAAAGTGTCTCCCATTGAATACTTCCATAAGTTTGTTATGGCCCCTCTCCTTTTTGTTTCCGTGAATGCATCCTTAAGGTTTTGTTCTTCCGCAGTCTATCATCCAGTACATTGACGAGCAGTTCGAGCGGTTCTTGCGCGACGAGAGCGGCCTCAACCGGCGCAACATCGTTGATAATCGCATCCACTGCTGTTTCTACTTCATATCGCCCTTCGGACACGGGTAAGTCGACCAAGACCTATTGAGAAGTGATACTTTAACACGCAGTCTTGCTTAGTCGTAACATATTTATCATGGTTATAGCAGCAGTGTGACGAACCCACCTATTGCTATCATCGCACAAAATGGATTTTTGTATAGGCTCTGATTCGCAGGCAATTTTAGGGCCACTGTTGACATGCTAGGTACTTTTTACATTTTCAATAGATGATTTGACCGATTGGACCTAATATCACACTTAACGTGTCGACTGACTTTTTCAAATCTATGAGTAGCCTCCATAACTTCTTCCAGCCTCCATAAAGTGCTTCCCGCTTAAAGTTCTATGCTTACTGCAAATTCTGATCAAATAGTTATGAATTTTAAAGCCAATAAGGATAATGTAACTATGGGTACCTATTATTTGTCCAGTTACACCATTGTAATTCGCTTTAGAAAAATTATGCTACTATTCAATATACTCGTACTGTACGCTTAAGAGTGTTCATCAGCGAAAGTTGATCGTAAGTAGCATAAGGACGCAGACCGCATGTGGGTGCCACGCAAAAAAAACATTACAAAAAAGTTAATATTACACTGCCGACGGCCCGACGGCACACACATCTGGAATAGATATGAAACCATTGCACTTGGAGAAATGTTTAATCAGAATTCTTACTCGAGTCACAATATTACGTAATTGTTAAATAAACACCTACCCATAGGTAATTTGGTAAAGTGAATCTATATCTACATTTCTTTTTACAATTAAAGGACTGTCTAGTTATTATCATATGGTACTTACTCATTACAGCTATACTACCTTTTTATATCGAAATAAATAATTGGCAATAGTTTCACTCTCAAGTTCACTCTACTGTTATCTATTAGAGTTACACTTCGATCTAAGGTTGATAGAATCTAGGAGAAAACCTACACGGGTGACAAGCCCCGCAAAATAATTATACGTACGATTAAAGGCATATCAAACTATACTCTTTGGACTTTGCACTGTCCTTATACCATACGCATAAGAACTGCAAGTGTTTATCTTGACGTGCTGACCGTACAAAGTTTCACCATCGTACTGACTACTATAGTAGGTACCTATAGTCAATCGAATTCAATATAGGCATAATCCCGATATAATTGTCGGTGATAGGTATCTTCCTATTTACGTAATAGAGTGCCGTAGGTGTAATTGGCACTATGAGACCGGCTGAGGAACAAATAAGGGTTATTTATTCTTAAGATAAATCATTGTTTTTATTTGATCATTGACTAATAAATGTTATTATTAGTCTTAACTCTCGTCTGGGGCAGCAATTCTTAAAACAGAGCTCACCTGGGAAGCGAAGAGAAAGAGGTAGGGCATAGCGATTTATCGCTCGAACTGAAGCAGCCCGACTGGAGAAATACCTCCACCTTACAGAAGACCGCAGCCAAATAACAATGACTTCTGTGTTGTTGTGTTCCTGCGTGTGAGTAAGGTTTCCCGAGCTCCTGGGGGGTGCTACATTAGTAGCAGGGGTCAAGCCTTCAAGGTAAGGGTGACAAGTCCAGTAACATACTTAATATGCTGTACTTGTTACCCTTAAGCTAGGGGGGGAGGTGATACCCCTACCTGGCGCGTCCCCCACGTGGCGGATAGGGGAAGCCGTCGGCTGCCGTCCGGAGAGTATTCCCGCTTACAGGGATGCCCTGCGGGCGGCGGCCGGGGGTCGGAGATTAGCTCCCGCGGACCAAACGCACTGGGGGGGTTGGGGTAGGTGGGTTGGGGAATGGGGAATGGGGAGTGGGTGGGGAATACCGCTCTCCCTGCTATTCTCACTTTGAGAAGAGCAGTGGAGGACGAGGCGTCAATCGGGGGGGAGCTCACCCGTAAACGAGCAAATGAAGAACATGGCCTCGAGTAAGAAGACTTCGTTACCCCAGGAGGGTACCTCTGGTTCCACCAGAGGAGAATCCCTCGGCGTCGCTCCCTCTGGAGTGGCGTCCAAGCCCCACCGTATTCTGGGGGGGGCAACTCAGGCCTCGGAGGCTGGCGTTTCGGCGCTAGTCGACGTGAACGACGACCCGGCAACCGTTTTTGGACACCGATTTTCTGGCGATCTGGTTTCTGTCAAACCGGCGGCGGCGGCACGTTTCCTGAAGGAGCGTGTCACCGCCATTGACTTCGGCATGGTGTCGCACGTGGCGACAGTAGGGGGAGCTCACCCGGAAATGAGCAAAAACCCACCAAAATGGCTTCGAGAGAAAAAGGTACATTACCCCAGGAGGGTACCTCCGGCTCCGCCGGGGGAGAATCCCTCGGTGCTGCTCCTTCGCGGTCAGCATCCACGCCCCACCGTACTCTGGGGGGGGCACCTGAAGCCTCGGGGGCCGGCGCCTCGGCGTCGGTCAACGTTAAAAACGACTCGGCTATTCTACACGGACTACGAAACTCTGGCGATTCGGATACTGGTGTACTGGGCGGTAGAGACGGGTGCCCCGATGGCACGCGTCAATACTTTACGACGTGGCAAGAAATTGGTTCCCGCAAAACCACGCGAGGCGGTTGTGGTGTCGAGTCGCTTCTCGTCTGCGAGCAGCATCAGGACGGATGGCGCCGACGAAGCCATCATAGACTTATCGGACGGAGAGTCGGACACACTCACGAACGTGTCCGACGATAGCTTTGTGTCCACGAGGTCACTGCGTCTGCAATGCATGCGGACGTCAGGGACAAAGCGGACCCGTCAAGAGGAGGGCGCCGAGTCAGACCCCCAAACCAAGGCGCAGAAGACAGGGAAATCGCGACGCGGACGCGGCCGTGGGCGCCCCGCGACCACCGGGGAATACGTCGGAAGGGCAGAGGCGCAGAAGCGGCTAAATGCCGAGAAGCGCGAAGCCCTTCAATTGGAAGTCGAGCAGGAGCTCGTAACGAGAGAACGCCTGACCAGAATGGCGAAGGTCAAGGCAGGGTACGGCGTCGGACTGGACAACAAGTTTGAGGACCTCACCGTCCCCGAGATCCGCAAGTCGGTGGAGGAGGACCTTTCCAAAATAATTGAGATGGCGGTGAAGTCCTCGAATTTGAAGGGAACCATACAAAAAGGGTTCAAGGAGCGGGCCATCCATGCCAAGGCGGGCGTAGAAGAGTTGGTCAAGCGCTCCATCTCTGAAGAGACCGAACGACTGCATGCGACGATTGCTCGCATGCAGAGCCAACTCGATGAGTACAGGCGGGAAGTGGCAGATCTCAGAGCGGTGGTCGCAGGTGCGGGTGGCGGCAGCAAGGCCCAGCCCCAAACGCAGATGGAGACGGAAACGGCGTCGGTCGAAAATATCACAGACCCAGCCCCCACCCAAAATTGTGGCCTCCTCCCTTCGGAGTTCGAGGCCATAATACAGAGACTTCTCATACAGGAGAGATCGTTCGTCCGTACATGCATGGCGAACATTGAGAACAGACTTCCTAAAGAAGAACGTCTCCGACCTCCCCTCGCCGCGGACGAACGTATTGAGGAGATTTTCAGAGCCCCCGCTCCGCCCTTGCCGCAACGGGCCAAGAAAGTGAAGAAGCCCGGCCCCACACCTGGCTCATCGAAAGTCGTTGCCCCTACCGCACCGGAAGCAGTCGTCGCCGCCACTACACGACCGGCCCCGGCAGTCGAGGAGGACCTTCTCCTCCCATCGACGAGTCCGGCCAATTAAGGCTGGAACCTCGTCGTCAAGAGGGGAAGAAAGGGGAGAAAAACGCAGCCCCAAAATCCGCAGGTCCCTGTGCCCCAAACGACGACTAAGGGGGGAAAAGCTAAGACTCTGCTCACCACAGCCCAACAGAAGAAGAAAACGAAGACCGCAGCGGCCAAGAAAAGGCTAATCCTGCCTAAAACGGCTGCGGTCGTGGTAAAGTTGACCCCTGAAGCCGTCGAAAGGGGTCAAACGTACAGGGACGTCCTCGAGAGGGCTCGAGGACTGATGGATGTCTCCGAGTTAGAGGCACCACGTTTCCGCCGGACTGCAACAGGAGCCGCCAAGTTCGACTTCGCAGGGGCGGAAAATGTAAAGCAGGCAGACCTATTCGCCTCCAAGATGAAGGAGGCGATATCGGAGGCGGCCATAATCACTCGGCCCCAAAAGTGTGTTGGGATAATGATCCTCGACCTGGACGACACAGTGTCCAAGGCCGAGGTCATAGAGAAGGTGGCAACGATCGGTGGGTGTCCGGTGGAAATGGTCAGGGCTGGGGAAATCCGCACCGGAAGAGGAGGCGCGGGCGCCGTTCGCCTGCAGTGCCCGGTCGCAGCAGCCAAAGTCCTGCTGGAGAAGGGCCGCATTAGGCTGGGATTCAGCTCCGCGGCGATACGGGCTTTGGAAGAGCAGCCCCTGCGCTGCTATCGGTGCCTCGGGCTCGGCCACACAAGCGCGCTCTGTCCCTCAAAAATCGTGAGGACAGAGCTTTGTTTCCGGTGCGGTAAGGAGGGCCACAAGGCGGCCACGTGCAGCGCAAAACCGCGCTGTGCAGTCTGCGCAGAAAGTGGACGTCCGGCGGACCACGTAATGAGGGGGAGAAATTGTCGTCCCCCCCCCAAGAAGGGCAAAATACAGGCGCGGACCCCGCCTGCTAAAGCCGCAGCTGCAGCCCCGGCCGCAGCGACAGACGGAGCGATGTCCGAATAACAATGCCAGACACCGGACATCGCAACGTTATCCAGGCGAACATCAACCATTGTCGCTCGGCCCAGGACATGCTGCACCAGGCCATGGCACAATGGTTGATGGATGTGGCGATCGTCGCCGAGCCGTACTCGGTGCCCAATAATTGGGTAGGAGACCGAGACGGCTTGGTAGCCATTGGACGACGCCCGGCCTCAGAGTCTCCCCCTCTATCGCTTCTGGAGAGGGGTCCAGGATACGTGGCCGCTGCGTGGGGGGAGATTACCCTGGTGGGTGTATACTTCTCCCCCAATCGTCCCCTACGGGAATTCGACTCCTTCCTTGGCGTCCTAGGGGCCGTAATAGGCCGGTTATCACGCGTCCGACAGGTCCTGCTGGCCGGCGATCTTAATGCCAAGTCGTCGGCCTGGGGAAACCCGGCCAACAGAGGGAATGTCCGCGGGCCGCTTGTCGAGAACTGGGCAGCCGCCTCCGGATTGGCCCTTCTTAACGTGGGCTCTACTCACACGTGCGTGCGACAGCAGGGAGGGTCAGTGGTGGATCTAACTTTCGCCACCCCTGCTCTAGCCGCACGTGTACGAAACTGGCGCGTCGAGTTGGGGGAGACTCTTTCGGACCACCGCTACATCCGGTGGGAGCTCTCCCCCCCTCAAAGCTCCGCTGGAGCGCCCAGGTCGGATGAATCGCCATTTCCCAGGTGGGCCTTAACCCGTCTGGATAGGGAGGTAGCCAGGGAGGCCGCTTTCGTCCAGGAGTGGTTCGCACCTCCTTCTAGTCATCTGAGCGTCGACGAAAGAGCTTCCCAGATTAGGAACGCTCTGACCGAGGTGTGTAATGCGTCCATGCCTTGGTCTCGCCGCCCGCCTCCCCGCCGCGCCGTTTATTGGTGGACGGCGGAAATAGCTGAGCTACGGGCGACCTGCACCGCAGCCCGAAGAGCGTACCAACGGAGCCGTCGACGCAGAAGGAGGGACGCGGAGGCGGAAGCCCGCCTGTACGCCGCATATGGTGACGCCAAGAAGGCTTTAAAGGCGGAAATAGGCGCTGCCAAAGATAGAGCGCTGGCAGAAATGCTCGACGGACTCAACGCCGATCCATGGGGGCAGGCCGTATCGGGCTGCGCGAAACCAGCTGCGCCCCATCGGTCCCCCCCTGGCTGAGTCAATGGAGCCCGCCTTGCTGGATGGGGTGGTCCGGGCTCTCTTCCCGGCTGAGCCCCACTTCACCCCTCCAGCTATGAATCCGCCCCCCGCGGCGAACCCTGACGCGGAAGAAGAAGTCCCACGGCTAACGGAGCAGGAATTTGGCACGGCTGCGCTCCACCTCCGTACAAAAAAGACGGCGCCGGGCCCCGACGGAGTTCCCGCCAAAGTTGTTGCCCTGGCTTTAGCCGAGATGGAGATCAGGTTCCGGGACCTCTTTCAATCGTGCCTTGAGGCTGGAAGGTTCCCGGACACATGGAAAGTGGGGCAACTGGTCCTTTTAAAGAAAGAGGGGCGCCCGGAAGACAGCCCTCTTGCCTACCGACCCATCGTCCTTCTGGACGAGGTCGGTAAACTATTCGAGAGGGTCATAGCGGCGAGGTTAAACCACCACCTTAGGGAGCAGGGGCCGAACTTGTCGGACAATCAGTTCGGCTTCCGGGTAGGGCGCTCCACAATCGACGCGCTGGCGCGCCTCCAGGGAACAGTTGACGAAGCCTGGGACGCGGGGGAGGGAGTATTGGCTGTGTCGTTGGACATAGCCAACGCGTTCAACTCGATCCCCCACTCCACAATCCTGGCGGCCCTAAACTACCATCGGGTGCCCCAATATCTCCGGCGACTCCTCAGCAACTACTTGTCCGGCAGAAAGCTCGTCTACGTGAGGAAGGGCGGCTTGCTTCGGCGTGCGGATGTCGAGTCCGGTGTTCCGCAGGGGTCTGTCTTGGGGCCCCTCCTGTGGAACATCGGCTTTGATTGGGTCCTGCGGGGTGTCCTCCTTTCGGGCATGAGCGTCATCTGCTATGCAGATGACACCCTAGTCACCGCCCGGGGGAGGACCTATGATGAGGCCGCGCGCCGTGCAACCACCGGTGGCACACGGGTGGCGGAGCGCATCAGTCGTCTGGGGCTGCGTGTAGCGCTCGAAAAGACCGAGGCCATTTACCTCTACGGGCCTCGGCAGCGCCGTCCTCCTCCGAACGCTAACATCGTCGTCGGAGGAGTGACCGTCAGGGTAGGGGCCCAGATGAAATATCTGGGCCTAGTATTAGACTCGCGCTGGTCTTTCGAGCCCCACCTCAAGGGGTTGTCCCAGCGCCTCATCGGAGCAGCGGGGGCGTTCGGACGCCTTCTCCCCAACTTGGGAGGACCAAGGGCCAAATGCCGGCGACTCTACGCCGGCATTCTTAGGAGCATGGCCCTCTACGGCGCACCCATCTGGGCGGATGCCCTTTTCCGGCGAGCGAATACAGCCCACCTGCGGAGACCACAAAGGGCTATTGCCCAACGCGTGGCCCAATCCTACCGCACGGTGGGCTTCGACGCGGCCTGCGTTTTAGCCGGCACACCACCTTGGGCCCTTGACGCAGGGGTGCAGGCCCAGGTGTACTGGAAGTCAGCGGAGAGAAGGGCGCGGGGAGAGCGTCCCTCCCCAACTGAGGTGGCAGCGATCCGGCGCGAGGAGCAAGCAAAGATGGTCCGGCGGTGGAAGACGGGTCTTGAAACACTACGACCCAGGGGGCGAGTAATAGACGCCGTTGGCCCGGTATTGCAGGAGTGGCTGAACCGGGGCCACGGGTTCCTGACTTTCAGATTGGTGCAGGTCCTTACCGGACATGGATGCTTCGGTCAGTACCTGCACCAAATCGGGCGAGAAGAGTCGCCGTCGTGCCACGCCTGCGGCGCGGCGTCAGACACAGCGGACCACACACTGGGTGCATGTCCAGCCTGGGCCAATGAGCGGGCCGAGTTGGCCGCCGTTGTTGGGGGGGATTTCTCGCTCCCAAGCATTGTTGCGGCCATGCTTGGGAGCGAGGAGGCCTGGGCGGCAGTTGCCGCCTACAGCGAGCGAATAGTCTTGCACAAGGAGACATCGGAGAGGGAGCGAGAGGACGACCCCCTCGCCCCACCACACCGAAGACGCCGGAGACTGCGCGCGAGGCGTCACTTCGACGCCCTTGCGCTTGCTAGCGGGGACTAGCCGACCGCGGGTGTGGGGACACCCCGGCCGGCCTTGCACGGTCTTCCGCAGATGCGCGGGAACGGCTTAGCACCTTCGGCCGTTCCCGCCAGTCCCCCAACCACCCAGGGGGGACCTGGTGACGCCACCCCGTAGGGACAGCAATTCCGCCGACGGCGCTGTGGCAGTTATGGGTCGCCCGGTATCCCATAGCGCCGTCAATAGGCGATGAGAAGGTGGGGGGAGTTGTTAGTTAGGGTAGTCCCCGCCCCTTCTGGGCGGGGGAGTCCCACACACGTTGCTGCCGTCCCCACGACAGCGATATGGTGCGGAAATGCATTTTCTCCCCCTTAAAAAAAAAAAAAAAAAAAAAAAAAAAAAAGGACCTCATTACCATTTAACATCAGGTGGGATGAGGTCAATCTTAAAGTAGGTACAATATAAAAAAAATATTTATTGTGCATCACTCTGCGCCAGAGGGCTCTTATATTTACCAAAGGCTTTGAGGTAACTATAAAAGAAAAAATCGTCGCCTACAAGTTGTGGTTAGCTCAGTTGGTAGAACAGCACTCGCGATACGTGATGGTCGTTATCTCGGATCTCCACACTGGCGTCTTTTGAAAGTCGGTATAGGCATTACTATGCCTATACCGACTTTCAACCTTTCTACTGAAAGATAACAGTAGGTAAACTAACGCCCCGACCGAACGATAACTGCCTATACCCCTAGGGCTGTCAGTGAATCCTGCTTAAGTTGAACCAGTGAAAAGAAGTGTACTCATTCTTATTCTAAGAACAAATTGGCATAATGTTATGTAATTTTGGGATATCAATAAACAAGCATATAAAACCACTGAATGATATTGCCAATACATATCTTTCTATGCCAGCAACTTCTGTGAAGTCGGGGAGGGTGTTTTCAGCAATGGAAAACACCCTTTATGATCGGAGAAGTCCACTGCAGTCTGACGCTGATGTTATGCTTTTTAAATGAAAACTTTAAAATCAACGAACTGTAAAAAATTTAATTATTTGTCACAATAGTAGGTTTGGGCGCATGTTAAGACTTCATAGAAATAGAAATAGAAATAGAAAATGTCTTTATTCATGTAAACTTTTACAAAAGCATTTATGAATCGTCAGATTATACTACCACCGTGTTCGGAATGTTGCTTCTATCGAGAAGAACCGGCAAGAAACTCGATAGTTACTCTTTTCAAAAACTTACAAAAATGGTAACATGCAAAAAAAAAATAAAAATACATATAAACAACATAGCGTATGACTATCAATTCCAAACATTTTTGTCGTTAATATAATCTTCTATTTTATAATATCCTTTCTTCATTAGACAATTTTTGATCAGAGACTTAAATCTATGCATAGGTAATGCAGTGATCTTTTCTGGCAGCTTATTAAAGATCTTCAGACTTAACCCCACAAAAGAATTGCTAATTTTGTGAAGTCTTAGATGTGGAACAGCAAGTTTGTGTTTATTTCTCGTGTTAAATTTATGACATTCTGACTTCTTAATGAAGGAATGTAAGTTTTTGCGTACATATACAATACAATCAAAAATGTATTGTGAAGCTACTGTTAAAATGTAAATTTTTTAAATAATTCTTTGAGAGAGTCCCTTGTTTTAAGACCGTATATAGCGCGTATGGCTCTCTTTTGCAAAACGAATATAGTCTGCACATCGGCTGCAGACCCCCATAGTAAAATACCATACGACATGACGCTATGAAAGTAACTAAAATAAACCAATCTTGCCGTTTCAACATCAGTCAAACTACGTATTTTCCTGACCGCATATGCAGCTGAACTAAGTCTCCCTGCCAGGGTAGCAATATGAGAACCCCACTGTAATTTTGAATCAATAGTAATGCCCAGAAATACTGTAGAATTTGTAATTTCTAGGGGCACACCGCTAATAACTACATTTGTTTTCTCTTGTTTGACATTTGGCATTGAAAATTTTACACATTTAGTTTTCTTAGTATTAAGTAAGAGATTATTTATTGTGAACCATTCTAGTATTTGAGATAGGCTATTATTTACATCGTCAAATGTTTTTTTTTGTCTGTCAACTTTGAAAATGAGTGAGGTGTCATCAGCAAATAATACTATCTCACAGAGGTCTTCCGAAAAGTACGGAAGATCATTTATATAGATAAGAAAAAGTAAAGGTCCCAATATTGAACCCTGGGGTACTCCCATAGATAAAGGGGCACCAGAAGAGTTAGTTCCATTAACGCTTACTTTTTGAATTCTGTCATGCAAGTATGAATGTAGTAAACTAAGTGAATTGTTCGTAACACCATAATGTCGCAACTTCATCAGCAATGTTTCATGATTAACGCAATCAAATGCTTTAGATAAGTCACAAAAAACTCCTATTGCATCCTGTTTGTTTTTCCACGCGTCAAAAATATGCTTGACTAGTGCGACTCCCGCATCGGTAGTGGACTTGCCTTTCGTAAAACCGTACTGCTTACTGTGGAGGAGACTATTGGTAGTAAAATATGATAACAACTGGGAGAATATAATTTTTTCGAAAATTTTGCTAAGTGCTGGTAGTATGGAAATCGGCCTAAAATTCGAGGGATCATTATTATCGCCTGATTTAAATAATGGGATTATTTTACTCAATTTCATCAAATTAGGAAACTGACCAGCATCAATACATTTATTAAATATATATGCTAAATGGGGTGCTATTTCGTGGATTATATTTTTAAGAATATCTACAGAAATTCCCCATAAATCTTCAGTTTTTTTCATGCTAAGATTCTTGAAGTTCTTTAAAATTTCAGCAGGACAGACATATGTAAAACAAAAGACGTTTTGACAAGCATCCACTCGCGATTTCAGGATCGACTCAGCAAGATGGGGGTTGGAGTTTAAACTACATGTTGTTGAGACTGGGATTTTAGAGAAGAAAGACTCAAATGCATTTGCCACGTCAGAGTCGTTATCAATCTTGGTGTTGTCTATCTTGAGAGAGATCTTGTTATCGTGTAATTTATTTTTGCAAGTCTCTATGTTAATAATATTCCACGTGGCTTTACTTTTGTTAGAAGCAGATAAAATCTTTCCCTTTAAATATTTCGACTTTGCAGATGCACATACCTGCTTAAATAGCTTAGAATATTTTCTAACATATTCTATAACGGAAGGATCATTTGAATTAGCCTTAATTTCGTATAATTCAAATAGTCTTCTTCTACTTTTAAAAATGCCTGGGGTAGCCCAGTTACTAAATTTGGATTTCTTGTTGTGATTAATTTTCACAGTTTTTTTCATAAATGTACTGTTAAATTCTTTTTCAACTAAATTGAATAAATCTCCATAAAGTTGATCAACTCCCTTACCAATAAAACTAAGATGAGGTAATTTAGTACCAACGTTATTCTTAAATTTATTTATTTGTGACGCAGTGATTGGTCTAAAAACAATGCTTGACAAAGCCGGGACAATTCGGCGCTCAAATATAGCCATCTGTCCGCTATGGTCTGAATTTATAAAATTTATAATTGAATTTTCTAAAGCAACACAATTACAAAAAACATTATCCAAGCATGTAGCTGTTGTGGCAGTAACTCTTGTTGGTTCATTAAAAAGCTGTTGTAAATTGAAGGATTTAAAAAGATTCAGAAATCTAATAGTTTGTGGTGCTGTTTCTAATATATTTACATTAAAATCGCCACATACAATTACTTTTTTATTGGATGAAAAAACTTTTCTTAACACATCTTCCATGACAGATTCAAAGTTTAGGTAATTCGATGAAGGGGGTCTGTACACAGATATAATGATATGTTGTTCTAATTCAACACATGCTAATTCAATTGTTCTTTCTACTGAGAGTGAGACAACATCTGTACGTTCTTTAAACTTGAGGGTATTATGTAATAAGATGAGGGATCCACCTCTAATGGCAGAACCTCTGTAAAATGAGCTACTGAGTGTATAATTGGGAATACTGATAATTGATTCATACTGTTTTAACCAGTGTTCAGTAATACATAATACATGAACATAATTTTTTTCTAGAAATAATTCAAGTTCTAATTCCTTGCCATACATATATTTTTCGTTTTTCTGTTAAATAAATATTAAAATTATAATTTTGTATCTTTATGTAATGTTTTGCAGTGTCCATTAAATATTATAATATGGTAAATTTTTGATTTAGAAGATAATTTAAAAAAAGAACAAAATTATGCACAATCTCCGGTGATTCACCGGTTATCAATCGGTTATGTCAAATTGATTGATTTTCTCCGGTGCTATAATTTCGCTAATTTCTCCGGTGCAAAGCCCTAACTGAGCTGACTCTGAAAGATTGTGAATATTTGTCAGTGTGTGCGTGCGACGCGCGTCGGTAAAGGGCGGGGCGGGGTGTGCACATATAGTAGCCACGCTCTGTGCGTTTGTTGGAGGATTACATACTTCTCTCTTTCTACTATGGTATAGGGCAAGCGGGGATGATGCCGGGTCTATGCTTTGTGCCGACGCTAAATGGCTGCCTAACGCTTTCGCGTTGTTCTAGCCTTCTAGCGAACGTCCCAGGTGTACAATCAAGTTTAATAGGAAAAGTAATGTATACGCTGTAGTGTCATACAGAAGCGACAACGTCGTTTTTTTTTTCTCTGTTTAGGTTGAAGCCCCTAGACATCGAGTTCATGAAGCAACTGCACAACAAAGTGAACATCGTGCCGGTCATCGCTAAGGCCGACTGCCTCACTAAGAAGGAAGTTCAGCGGCTGAAAACAAGAGTAAGTGCCTGTTTAATCGCTTTTTAATGCTACAAATTGTAAAGAGGCTGTTCGATTAATGCCCGGTTACAATATTACTATTAAACGTAAATATTATTATTATTAAATGGATTTTCATTTTTGACACATTACGAATCGTTATATATTGGAACCGGGCATTAGAGACATTGATAAAACTTGTAGGCAAGAGACCAATAAAACAAACAAACAAATCATTTATTGCATCCATGAATATACAGCTGGACTTACAATAGCTGTATAACAAATACTTTATTTAGGATACCCACTTGGGTATAGCAAAAATGTTTTTAATAATTATAATTAACATAATCAACCAAAGGGTTGTGGGAAGTAGCAAGCGCAAAGTAGATGTCGGCACCCGGACTATTTTACTTCGCCCGTCTCATACCGCACCGCCGCGCACACCTCCCTCCACTATGACGCGGACGCAGCCAGCCGGCTGCCCGCTATCGCTCGGTCATGCGCACTAGTCGAGACACTTAACCGACGGCGAATGCACGCCCATTTTGCCTTCCCTCTATCCGCTCGTACCACGACGTATTTAGTTTAAATCAGTATATGTTATCAGTTTCTTACTTTTTCTATAATCTATCTCTCTGTACTCACTCGCCTTACTATTTGTGTTCGTGTCTACTGTTCTACTCTTCCTGTAACTGTCTCTTGTAAATGTTATTAAACGCCGTTGATGAAGTGACCGTTTTTACTTTTTTAAATCAAGTAGATTCTACCCGCCATAGATACTAGTATACTTTAGGTAGGTAGGGAATCTACAACTGGTGACCCCGCTGAAGAATACGAAGAACATAATGTCGCAGGAAACAAACCTTGAACTCGGACAGCAGAGTGGAATGGTTATGCAGGAGCCTGAAAATATTAAACCAGGAGGAAACGATGCCGGCGTATTTCGTGTTGGAGTGAGAGTACCACCATTTTGGGCGGATGAACCTGAGCTTTGGTTTGATCAAATGGAAGGTCAGTTTAATCTTTCTAATATTACACAAGATTCCACGAAATTTTACTTCATTTTGGCACATCTAGATCCATGTTATGCAAATCAAGTAAAAGACGTTATACGTTCACCGCCGGCTAGTAAAAAGTATGATAAGCTTAGAGAGGAGCTTATTAAGCGATTGAGTGAATCTAAAGAAAAAAAGCTTAAACAATTATTTATGCATGAAGAAATGGGGGATCGGAAACCATCACAATTTTTACGCCATCTTAGAAATTTGGCTGGGCCGTCTGTAGACGACGCCATTTTGTGCACATTATGGACAGGGCGCTTACCTCACGCTTTGCAAACCGTAGTCGCTTTGCAATCAAAATTGCCATTGGATGAGATAGCAGAATTAGCTGACAAGGTTCATGAAATAGCTACTCCCATACCATTTCACAGTGTAGCAAGTACCTCAACTGCTCCTCGTACGCAAAATACCATAGACATGCTTACCGGCCAGATTAGTGAGCTTACAAAACAAGTTGCTAAACTAACCGCTCATGTGTACAGGAGTTCCAGTTCTCGCTCCAGGTCTCGGCAACAAGGCAGCCGTCATCGCAGCCGATCTCGCAGTCGCAACCCTCCTGTCAACCACCCTCATTGTTGGTATCATTATAATTTTGGAACTAAAGCTAATAAGTGTAATCAGCCGTGCAGTTTCTTGTCGGGAAACACTACAAGCAGTCGGAAATAGCGGCCAACGACTGCTCAGCATCTTCGGGCCGCCTATTTATAATTGATCGAGCTTCCAAAATGCAATTTCTCATCGATACTGGTTCTGATTTATGCGTTTTCCCTCGTACAGCAACTAAGGCGCCCTGCACTCAAACAAAATATATCTTGTCTGCAGCTAACGGTACCACTATACATACGTATGGCCTCATACAGTTCAATCTAGATCTTGGACTTAGACGCGACTTCTCATGGAAATTCACCATTGCCGACGTGTCTAAACCAATAATAGGCGTGGATTTTTTAGCATTTTATAATCTCCTTGTTGATTGCAGAAATCAAAGATTGATCGATGGGACGACTTCATTGACTGTCACTGTGCCGCATCACAAGGTGCCTGGGGACATAGCTTCCATTAAGACAGTCTTGGGCGAAGGCGTGTATGAAGACATCTTTCGTGAGTTCCCAGAAATCACCAGGCCAGCAGGTATTTCAAAGATACTCAAACATAATACCGTGCATTATATAAAAACAACACCAGGACCTCCAGTAGCATGCAGACCACGCCGTTTAGATCCAGTTCGTCTCAAAATAGCGAAAAAAGAGTTCGATGATATGCTCGCGAATGGAACCGCTCGTCGTTCTGAAAGCCCATGGTCATCAGCACTTCACCTGGTGAAAAAGAAAGACGACGGATGGAGACCTTGCGGCGACTACAGAGCACTAAACGCACGGACGGTACCAGATAGATACCCGGTTCGTCATATTCATGATTTTAGCCACCAATTGGCCGGATGTACAGTATTTTCAACAATTGATTTGGTCAAGGCCTATAATCAGATACCCGTTCATTCAGAAGATATAATGAAGACAGCAATCACTACACCGTTTGGAATGTATGAATTTCCAGTCATGGCATTTGGTTTGCGAAATGCTGCACAAACTTTTCAACGATTTGTTGATGGAATTTTACAAGGGCTAGAAAGTTTCGCTTATGGGTACATTGATGACATTTTGATTTACTCTCCATGTGAACAAAAACACAAAGAACATTTGCGTCAAGTGCTTGATCGTTTAACACTTTCAATGCTCATCAATTTTCATGTTTCTGCCACACGCCCAAAACTGAGCAACGAGTATGTATAGGACTCGGTAGCCGGGTGCACGGGCGCCGCGTGACGCACAGCATCGCGGGACATCGCGCCACGCCGAGAACTCGCCTCCCGGGTGCACAAGGGTTGTACATTTTCGCAAAGAAACAGTTATATTGAAACATTATTTTGGCTGTGCATAAAACATGGAGGTGATTCGTAAGCGGATTGTAGTTTTTCTAATATTTATTTCTACTCATACTTCAAAGGCGTGGTGCATATTTACGCGATAAGGTTTTACAACAAGGTACATTTATATATTTGCTTTCAAATACGACACCAGGTGTGCGCCCAGAATACTTTCAAGTACGTTAAAGTATATTAAGATGCAACAAGCGGCACCACGCTTTCCCGAAAAAGTAGCAAAGATAGAATTCATTATACATTTTATGGTTACAAAATTTAGATATACCTATAATCGCGGCAAATGACGACATTAGGATGAACTTTCTATGAAATACATTCAAAGCGCGCGCCTCGTGTTCTTATTTTCAAGGGTTGATTTTTTGTAAGGAGTTATATTAAAATATATTAATGAAGACTTGTTCTGACATTTGTATAAAAACTTAGTTAAAAACAGAATGGACAGTGTTAAAAAAACACTTGACACGTAAAACAATAAAATAGTAAATTTTAAGACAAAAACAAAACTACTTTCATTTTGTCTTAATCCCGCAGGTGCACTTTAAAACAGTTGTAAAAACAATTGTATAAGTTACACACCTGATCTTTGGTGATACTAATAAATGAATCATAAAATTATAATAAAGGATCATCCTCTTTGTCGGCTAGCTGCGGCGCGGACTACAATAACTGATTGCAAATAATAGATACTTGACCATAAAACTTGGAACCATAAAATAAACTCCATAATGATTCAATTTTTTTTTTCAATTAGTGTGTTTATAATAGGAACGCCGAAATTCAAAGCGCCTTTTTTTAACAATGAGGCAAGTTAAAAGGGCACCGCTCAGCACGTGCACAGCATCGACCGAATCTTTTGTTCTAATTGTTAACCGGGATTACTAGTGACAAACAATACAGGTTGTAATTCTACATTCATTTTTTAATCTCTGGTATTTCTGGACCAGGTAGATTACAAAGGTCATAAAATTTATTTGTTGAACAATAACAATGACTATTTTATGATGCTAAAATGCAGTCCGTTTATTTTTAGAAAAAAAAACATTGCAAAGGGTTTGAGCACAATCTAACATTTTATTTATTTTAAACATCACCTTTAAATTATTTACTTCATGGATAATTGAAAAATTCATTCAAATAAAACAAACATAGTAAGTTCTTACATCTTTAAAAAACATTATTTGAACTGTGAATATTTTTGACAACCCTTGCTCTTGCTACTTTCGAGAGAACAATAGGACCCGGCTAGCGGGTGCTGGGCGTGCGCATAGGCGATGTATAGCTAGCTATAGGCCGACTCGGGAGCCGGGTTCTGGGCGTCTGGCGAAAATACAGTAGGACCCGGGAGCCGGGTTTTGGGCATTGTAAGTGTTAAAGGAGCACGGAGTTTTGGTTAACACGAGTAAGTGCATCTTGGGCAAACCAGAACTCACCTTTCTCGGCTATCAGGTGTCTGCAGCCGGAGTACGCCCAATGGAAACCAAAGTACAAGCAATTCAAGAGTACCCAGTACCCAAGACGGTAAAAGAGCTTAGAAGATTTTTGGGTATGGTTAATTTTTACCGTCGGTTTGTTCCAAAAGCCGCTCAATTACAAGCTCCGCTCAATACCTTACTCGCAGGTCCAAAAATAAAAGGTTCACAGCCGATCACTATATCAGGCAAACTTTTGCAGGCATTTGAAGAATGTAAAACTACTTTGTCTACTGCAGTATTACTAGCACATCCTCAACAATCAGCAGACTTGAGCATCACGACAGACGCATCCGATGTCGCTATTGGTGCCGTGTTGCATCAGAAAATTGACGGTAACATGGAACCTCTTGCATTTTTTTCACGTAAACTTAGCCCTGCACAGAAAAAATATAGCCCGTATGACAGGGAGCTCTTGGCTATCTACGAAGCAGTTAAATACTTCAGACATATGGTTGAAGCAAGGAATTTCTCTATCTTTACCGATCACAAACCCTTGACATACGCCTTCTCCAAATCAAAAGAAAACTGCTCACCTCGTCAATATAGATATTTAGATTTTATCAGCCAATTTTCAACAGATATTAAATATATTTCTGGAAATGAAAATGTCATCGCGGATAGTTTATCCAGAATTGAGGAAGTCAGTCCTGCTATAGACTACAAAACTTTGGCACAGCAACAGGAAATGGACATACAATTGCAAAATTTACTCAAGCATGGTTCAACATTACAATTAAAAAAAGTGTGTATGCCTGACACTGATATCAAAGTTTACTGTGACACATCAGGAAACACTGTTCGCCCATATATCACACCGTTACTTAGAAGGCAAGTGTTTGAAATGCTGCACAACTTGAGTCACCCTGGGAGAACAGCTACAGTGCGACTGGTTACACACAGATTTGTATGGCCGGGGATTCGCAAGGACTGTAGAGAGTGGTCAAGAGAATGCCTACAATGCCAAGGCACAAAAGTAACCCGTCATACCTCTGCTCCACTTTCCTCTTTTCCTACCCCTTCGTCGAGGTTTTCCCACATCCACCTCGACATCGTAGGGCCTTTACCGATATCTTCTGATTTCAGATACTGCCTCACTGCCATTGACAGATTCACGCGCTGGCCTGAGGCGTATCCCATTAAAGACATCACTGCGGAGACCTGTGCAGCCGCCCTCGTGTCAGGCTGGATCTCCAGATTCGGTTGTCCGGCCCGGATCACTACTGATCAAGGCCGGCAGTTCGAGTCTCACCTCTTCAAGGCCATCGCTTCCATCGTGGGTGCGCATCATTTTCGCACCACTGCCTACCATCCTGCTGCTAACGGCATGGTGGAGAGGCTTCATCGTCAACTTAAGGCGTCCATCATGTGCCATGGAACGGCGCAATGGACTGAAGTTCTGCCCCTCGTACTCCTCGGTATTCGCAGCGCGTGGAAAACGGACATCCAGGCCTCATCTGCAGAATTGGTCTACGGTGAACCCATACGTCTACCTGGTCAATTTCTCAATCCTACTGATGAGTACAAAGCTTCTGACGTCACTGATTTTGCCACACGCCTACGCAAGCATATGTCTAAGTTGTCGCCAAAACCAACTTCTTGGCATAGAAAAGGTCCATTTTACGTACCACACAAATTAATTGATTCACCGTACGTTTTCTTGAGGCAGGATTTTATTCGAAGACCTCTAGAACCACCATATGCTGGACCTTACAAGGTGTTAGAACGACACCCCAAATTTTATAAATTAGACATACAAGGCAAACAGACAACTGTAAGCATAGACCGGTTGAAACCCGCATTTATTGCTCAAGAAGCCGATGTCCTACCAAATAATCCAACAGGTTTGGCAACTTCGATCCCTGAGTCATCACATTCTGGGGAGCAGCTGGAAAGAAAAACAAGAAGTGGAAGAAGAGTACATTTCACTGATTGGTATCGCCCGCAGTAGCGGTCTCGGTGGGGGAGTACTGTGGGAAGTAGCAAGCGCAAAGTAGATGTCGGCACCCGGACTATTTTACTTCGCCCGTCTCATACCGCACCGCCGCGCACACCTCCCTCCACTATGACGCGGACGCAGCCAGCCGGCTGCCCGCTATCGCTCGGTCATGCGCACTAGTCGAGACACTTAACCGACGGCGAATGCACGCCCATTTTGCCTTCCCTCTATCCGCTCGTACCACGACGTATTTAGTTTAAATCAGTATATGTTATCAGTTTCTTACTTTTTCTATAATCTATCTCTCTGTACTCACTCGCCTTACTATTTGTGTTCGTGTCTACTGTTCTACTCTTCCTGTAACTGTCTCTTGTAAATGTTATTAAACGCCGTTGATGAAGTGACCGTTTTTACTTTTTTAAATCAAGAAGATTCTACCCGCCATAGATACTAGTATACTTTAGGTAGGTAGGGAATCTACAGGGTCTCGCTAACTCAGTTGGACAGAGTGGTCAATCGCATTCGGACCTAAGAGCTCAGACCTTATTCTCTAAAAGACTACATGGAGAAAGTACAAAACTTAAATGTGGAGCAGTATGCCAGCATTGCCAGCATACCTGCATAATTTGGTAAAGTATTTCTGGAGTAAATTTGGGCTCTTATGTAGTGAAGTATGAAAAAGAGTATACTTTACACTTGATTGCCTGAATATTACTATTTTTTGCATATTTTGTATCTTTATGCGAAAAGTCATTAATCCATAAAAAACAACATTAAAACCAGAAACCTCCTGAAGCATATAACTGGCAAATTATATAAAGAAATTTATTTATTTAAAAACTTTATTGCACAAAAAAAAGTACAACAGGTGGACTTAATGCTATGGGCATTCTCTGCCAGTCAACCTTTGGGTCATGCGGAGAGTTAGTTTATGGGTAGAGTTAGAAATATTCGTGAAAAAACGGGTTCAAAGCTAGATTGACTCCATAGCACAGTAGAAACAAGGTTGTGGTATTGCGTTTCCGGCCTCCCTATCCTTCGCGGCCGGTGGGTGGGCCAATTGGTTGTAGGGGAGCCTGTGTAGAATCCACAAGGGATCCCGACTCCCCCACAACTGCGCAGCGTTAGCCACCGAGGGGGTTTTAGACGGTGCGAGCCCGACACACCACTCTGTTCCCCAAAGAGAGTGATGATGCGGTAGGCATTTGCCTCTCGACAAAAAAAAAAAAGGTTTTTTACCTACGGATCCAGTGGTCTGGGGTTTGATCCCCGAATGCATACAATGTTATACAGTCAAAAGTACATCCGACCACTCTTCTCTCGTAGAATTGAAAACTATCATCGAACTGTATGTATGTTTGTAATGTATGCAGGCTGACGCTAACGTGTTCTAACTTTGTAGGTAATGGAAGAAATTGAGAGGGAAGGAATCAAGATCTATCCGCTGCCGGACTGCGACAGCGACGAAGATGAAGACTACAAGGAACAGGCAAGTTATAAATGAATTATTTCATATGTTTATCAAGTCTACGAAGATAGTATTTAAAGAAAAAATTACACAAATTTTTGTATTACAATCACATTTGCATAAATAATACAACTACTAGTAGGGCATAGGGTTTATTGCTTGAACTGGAGCAGCCCGACCGGTGAAATACCACCGCCTTACAGAAAAACGCAGTCAAATAACAAACACTTCGGTATCATTGTGTTCCTGCACTACATTAGTAGCAGGGGTCAAGCCTTAAAGGTAAGGGTGACAAGTCCAGTAACAGCTGAGTATTATTATGCTCTACTTGTCGCCCTTAAGCTAGGATCTCATTACCACTTAACATCAGGTGGGATGAGGTCAATCTTGAAGTGCAAAATAAAGAAAGGTATATTAAAGTGCGTGTTTACGCACTTTTTATTTTTTATTACATCTACAAATAGGGCTTTCCCGCGTTCGTGAAATTAAATATCAATAATATTGTGCGCAGGTGCGTCAGCTGAAGGCAGCGGTGCCCTTCGCTGTGTGCGGCGCGGGTCAGCAGCTAGAGGTGCGCGGCCGCCGCGTCAGAGGCCGCTTGTACCCGTGGGGTGTGGTCGAGGTTGAGAACCCCGACCATTGCGACTTCATCAAGCTACGCACCATGCTAATGTGAGTACTATTTTTAAGCGTAGAAGGCTCTATCTCCTGATAATTTAAGTCACAACTGAAGGGGAGCCCATTAATGGGGCTTGAATCTCGACTCTACTGGAAGAAACTGTGAGTGATATTGTTTCTTTTTCTTAGAGGCCATTAGTTTTGATTATGACGTCACAGTTGCTGATAAACTACATTCATGGATAATTTTAGACACCTTCTAGGCACACATGTGCATGCTAGCATCTTAGGCCTCATCTTCGTCTTCCATTAACCGAGATCGAATCATATTTACATTCATATTCCTTCTAGCTGGACTACATCCTTTCATGGTCGGTTTTACCCCTATCTTCCCTAATATTCGAAACAAAAGGTAGTCTATATTTTAATAGAGCTATATTTGTGCCAACTTTCATATTTCTAACTTAAAAAATAAACATTTTCCCATATAAACTTTCAAAGGTGGCATTAAACCCCCCCCCCCCCCTTACTTTCTAACAAAAAGTAGCCTATGTCCGTTCTTGAGGTTCAACGTATACCTATGCCAAATTTCATGAAAATCGGTTGAGAGGTTTAAGCGGAAAAGCGTAACAGAAAGACAGACAGACAGAGTTACTTTCGCATTTATAATATTAGTAGGGATTTTATATTTAAAAAAAAATTGATTATCGTGCCTATGTCTTTGCTAAAATAAGTCTAACAATACGTTAAATAAAGATTTAGAGCTTCTTTTTCTGACTGCCTTTTGTTCACACTGCTATAAAAATGTAAACCTTGAATTGGAGTTTAAATTTAGAATTATTGTTTGCCTGATGACCGACTTTATCGTGCAAATTTCTACTCAATGAAACTGAGAATGTCACTACCAGGCAGACATTTGATAATGATATACGATGGATTTTTTAGTTTGTTTGTTGGTTATCTATTATCTTGTGCAGGCTAAATAGGGGTGGAAATGTTTATACCTATGTGAGAAGCTCGTATTTATTAAAAAATAATTTCAAAATTAGCAACAATACGTGCAATACGTGAAATGTAGCCCTAATGTAGGAATATTAGCGGGTAACTTACTTGTGGGACACACATTCAATACTTGCAAATTAAAACATCTTTAATGCAGAACCAATAAGTGCGTTTTTCGCTTAAAGCACACGCACTACACAACCTGGATGCTTTAAATTGGAAATAAGCTCTTAAATCAGTAACAATAAGCATGTTGTTTATTTGCAGCACGCACATGCAAGACCTTCAGGAGGTGACGCAGGAAGTGCACTACGAGAATTACCGGTCTGAACGGCTTGCACGCAGCGGGCAGGTGCCCAAGCGACACACGTGAGTACTCTGCTTCATTATTACGAGATACGATACCGACAATGTTTATAAGATCAAATGTTACCTGTTTATCGTCGACCTCGGTGGCACAGTGACTAAGGTAAGCGGCTAAAGCGTGAAACATGCTGGGTTCGATTCCCGGTCAGGCCAATTTGGAAAACGAACTTTTCTAAACTGACTTGGGTCTGGGTTAAGGTAGTATCCGTCGTCTGGTGCTCATAGTACAAGGGGGAAACCTTAGTTTGATACCGGGTGATTGGTGTGATTGTCTGGTGCATTTATTTATTTATTTAATCATGAATAAATAATTTGTATTTTGTAAACTCGTGGACAGGTCGACGGAGAGCGGCCTAAGCGAGGCGGACAGCAACGGAGTTACCAACGGCTCCACTGAAGATCCCGCCGAGCGCGAGCGTGCGCTTCGAGAGAAGGTAAACAACATTTTCTATTTCGGTCACCTGATAAAATAATGGCAATAATGGCATTTTTGTTTGTTATAAAGAATGAAGATCTCGTAGAAAGCCTTTTCATATAATAATTGGCTACTTGACTGTGTTAACATTAAAATGAAAAGTGTTGGATATGTTAGCTTATTAGTTAAGTAATAATTACATAACTTTCTTATTTTTAATTAAAAGTATAGTTAGTACTTTAAAAAAAAATACTTTTATTATCTGTGGAACAAAAGAACCGAAACGGAAACCATTTGCAATTCGGATTCAAATAATAGGAATATTGACTAGCAATCAATGGAATATCTAACTGTTCTTTATATAAAAATTTACGCAAACTATAAACCCTAGTTTTTAAGCTTTGGTATACATTGGTACGAAATTATTTTATGCTATAGTTATTCTTACACCAATTAATCGTCAGTAGTTAATGGGAGCATTGTTTTGAATGAAGGGCAGTAACAACCGATCGAATTTCTGCTAATTTCTTTCATATGTGGTTATGGATTAAGGTTGCTTTTAACTGGTACAATGTTGTAAGTAAGTCGTTGTGTGCAGGAAGCGGAGCTGCGTCGCATGCAGGAGATGCTGGAGCAGATGCAGCGGCAGATGCAGCTGCAGGCCCAGGGGACCACCACCACGGCATAGTGCACGCAAGACGCACAGGTAGATATGGACGTGCTTTCGAATAAGATAATCTACGATACGATAGTGGATAGGACGATAAAAAGCAAGTCAGACTGTGTACATGGACTTATGTCGTTGCCATTAGAACTATTATTGAACTGCAAGCTTTTACACTGATGTGATTTTGATCGTACGATCAAAAGCGTTAATTGGCTACTTGACAGTTTTTGAAAAAGTATTGTAAAATGTGCGCCCGTTCATGTTATATCCCAAGCAATTCGATTTATCTGGAAATAATCTAAATAACCAGAGAAAAATAAGATTTCGTGTAACACATTTAAAAAGCGCGCGAAAACGCCTAGTCGCGTCACTGTTGCAATTGTGACGTCAACGTCCTAGACAACGAACCGATACGCATAGGAACGACTTAATTAAGATAAACGGAAAATGTTTCAATAAATTCTTTATACGATTAGAGACACAATAGTTCAATTTAATCGGTAAAATAATCATTGTTTCGCCACATTAAAATAAATAATTTTCGCCGACAGCTGTCATTTCCGAATTGCAATGGTGGTTTCCGTTTCGGTTCTTTTGTTCCACAGATAAAAATACTAAAATTTATTTTGCAAAAATAAAATACTAACTATGCTTTTAATTAAAAAGTAAAAATGTAAAATGATTACTTAACTAATAAGCTAACATATCTAACACTTTTCATATTTTATTGTTAACACTGTCAAGTAGCCAATTGATGTCATTTTAACTTAAAGAATTTCGCGTTCCATTTTAAACATTTCAAATAATTTAACGGGTCAAAACGCGACACCATTTTCATTTAGTAGTTAAATTCGTATTAACTACTACTTACTGCCCGACGTTTCGGTTAGATTGCACCAACCGTGGTCACGAGCTGACTGGTCTTGCTTGCCTTCGTCTGTTCGGGGTAGCTTGCAAATCTTCATCCACCCTCACATTCTCACAAAACAAAATGTTATCGAAGTCACTTCGACACACTACACTGACAGTGTCCGGAATTGTTTATCCGGCAGTTCGTATTAGCTACTAAAGAAAAATGGTGTCGCGTTTTGACCCGTTAAATAATTTTAATTGATGCCATTGGCTGGCATATTTATTTTTATATGAACTTTCTAAAATTCTATTCGCTTTCACTTAATTTATATGTGATGTTCTTTTATACATTCCAGTTAAAAACGGCTGTCCAGTTGCCAGACGCCTGCGACGTCGTGAACTCAATACTGCGCGTCATACCGTACTGTGTCACTTCCAACTAAATACAAACGATCCAAACACACCCAGTCTCGAATCAAATGAAATGTGTTCTGTGAAAATCTTTTATGCCAAGACTTTTTGAATTATCAACTATTGTAAGGTTGGTTAGACGCCTCCTTGATAATAATAGCATAGAACTGTTTTAAAGTAAAATTTCTTAAATGCACTGTGCCGACTAAAGGATATTTCTCGCCTGTTATTTTGAGAAGCTGCATTCTGTTTGGAATCTCTGGTATCCGGTGTCTTATACACGGAAGTTAAATGGCGATTTTTATTCTCGGATAAATTTCTTCGTTTGCGCATCGCATTTTACATTTGTTCAAAGCACGTTACTTAGCCAAGGCTTTGCAAACAATGCTTTTAATAAAAACAGCCAAAATTAAGATACTTATACGTATTATGGAATTCCAAAAAAAGCTTGACTTAAATTAGGATTGAGTAATATTTTTTTTTTCACATTTTCCTCTGATTTTTCGTATTTAATAGTCGCAGCGTGATTTTTTATAGCTTAAAGCCTTCCTCGAGAAATTTACTATCCAATACATTTTTTTTTCAACTCAAACTTTAGCGCCGGCTATAAGCGCGTCACAGAATCTTCAGCTTTAAATAGTATAAATTGCTCAAGCCCGTTAGAGTTCCTGTTCATAAGCGACCAGTCATAAATCAGCATCTTATACGAGTGAGTTATTGACGTCTTTGGTATGCTATTCTGTATATTCAATCATATACAATTTAATGGATCTGGGTGACTATCTCGAATATGTCTTAAGTTAGTATCATATAATAATCTTTATCTAGTGACTTCCCGAATATCAGCGTGCTTAAGAATTTGCTTCAACCATATGTACCGAAATTAAACCTGGCATTTGCACGATTTGTTTTGTGACCAAACCAGCACATTTCAAATAACGCCATATCCCCATACAAATAAAATATTTGATCCTCAATTAGTTCAATAGTTACAAATTTATCTCACTGTTTGATAGAAAGTAGTGTTTGAGAGTATTAAATAAATTCAATTATTAGAAATACTTATAAAAATATTGTTGTCTTATGAATATTTAATAAATCGTGGGGTAGAATAAATTTAAACCTTATACGTCACTATTTTTTTTTAATAATTGTAAACAGATTTTAATACAGGATTTATGGAAACAGGTTTTCATGCTACTGTTACGCATTCAACATTCCTGTATGTTAGTTGAAGAAAAAGTTTAAAATGATGAATCAAATAGTGTGGTTAGAAGATTCCAAACGATTTTAATAATCCAATATTTTACTGATCTATCGATTGAGGATAACTGGGTGTGATATCCTTCAATATTTAATATTGTTATCATGACATGTATTATTTTATACTCATTTATTTCAACAAGTATTTAATTGTGTTGAAGAATATATAGGTATTTGAAGTTAGATGTTTATCAATCAAATATTATACTTATCTCTATTAGAATAAGAGTTTTGCAATATTTCGTAATCCTGCAAAATGTTCTGGCTAGTAAGTTTTGTTTGACGGAATTATATGTTAGTATGAGTATTCAGTGTGCATGTAAAAATACATCAAAAAAATAATTATTGTAGAATCACAACAGTGAACATTCTGTAGATAGATTAAAATGATATAAATAATGTACTGTAGTAATTTCTGACTTTACTAGAGTCACCAGTTTACTAATAGACAATAGGTAATTATGTAGGTCCAGGATTCTTTACCAGCACTATCAGTTATATAATAAAAGTATTCGTCTTTTTTTATTTTATTTTAATGGGGGCATTAAAATCGCGCATTAAAATCCGCTAAATGAAATTTCGTGGGCGCGAGGTCCAACTGCTACGTGATTGGTTATTTTTGACATGACATTGACATATTTATATGTCACCATGACATGTTAATCAACAATCACAAAGCAGTTGGACCTCACGCCCACATAGTGTCATCTAGCGGATTTTTCATGCGCGATATCCCCCCATTATCCACTTCTGAAGTCAGAGATTGCCACAGAATGTAAAATGTAAATGACGATAGGTTGTCAAATGTAGCCTGATTTGTATTCTAACCTGGTGCGTGGCTGTAATTTCTTGTGCCATCTCTCATATAAACTTATCATCCTATTAAGTTTTTAATATGTTTAATTAAATCTTTATTTGCTCGAAATAAAGTTGGAAATTATATTATAACATTTTCATATTGTTTTGCTTTGTAAACGGCTTTGTCGATGTGTCTGGATAAGGGTGAATACACACAAGAGAAAGTAATGCACGCACAATTTTGTACTTTTTGCTTTTTATATACTATAATTTCATGTATATATCTAATTAGTGATACATATCAGTTTATTTCATCGCCGTCACCTGTATACGGCTTATAGTTATCATGTAATTAACAAATTCATCAGTTATTATTATCTCAACATATTAGTGTTGCTGAGATTTCTTAATACTATTGACCTACATGCAGAGTAATGCTGTAAGAATAAGGTCGCCTTTTGTTTCTTTTCATATTGACAGTTTGGCAACACTAATTGTAATTTATTTATGGTATTATTTTTTTCTGTACTGTTTAGGCAAAACGACTGATTTTATGTATTCCACTATTACTCGAGTTTTAGTTTCTTTTTACTGCTTGTATTATTTTATCTGTGGTATGAGTTTTTTTAATACTATTTGGTAATGTGCAGATTGCAATATTGCATCAAACTGAAGTCTGAATGGGCTCGTGATTGCAAAATTATAAATTAGAGTAAGTAGGTACTTAATAAACGTATCACTCGGCGTTACAAATTTAAAGTATATTACATTTTAGATGCATTTCTAATAGTGAGCTGATTTCAATTGTTTAATAATAACACTCTTATGAAAAAATAATGATAATACCATGACAATCTCAACTGAACCATTCCAATTGTTACTCGGTTTCTTAATGTCATTATTTGAACACGTAACATAAAATAGTTGGTACGGCTGTTCTAATTGTATGTAGTAATTTCTTAATAAATTTCTTCTACGCTGACGTGATTAGAAATAAATTATTAACTCATGGAACTCCGCGCAGATGGGCGAATTGTATCCGCTGTTTATGTACTATGACAGCCAAATTATTTATTATCACACAAATTGAGGTGGTAAGTGCTGCCCATTAGTGGACAGTGCCTACCACTTGTAGTATGTGACTGCCACTTTTAGTATCTCAAAGCGAGTCGCCGGTACACGTAGACCGGTGGCGCGTAACAGCCACTGTGATTAAAACCTAATCGGTATATATTGTACGGGGAGTCCATGGAAAACGTAAAATAATAAAGTACTTTTGCTACAACGCAGCAGAGGTTTAATTGCGCCTATCTTTGCGTGGAGCCTAGAAATTACAAATGGTATAAATAACCACTAATTCCTTCTTCTAGAATCTTTTGGATCCTTAGAAATAAAATTGGTGCCAAAGCAAAATAATTGGTTCTAACTAAATACCAACGAAGTCTTAGGAATATGAAACGATTAGAAAATTTATGGTTAAGAAACATTGTATGTAGGGATAGAAACTCCTATGTAATCACTATATTTTTTATATAATAAATATGAAATAAGCTATACAAATTTTCTTTTATTCCCTTTTTCGGCTCTTAGAATAATTATATACTTTACATTAAAACAAGCGTTTACTGTAAAACAAAACAAAAGCTAATTCAATGGATAATTATTCAAATAGGAGCATGTATTTAAAAAGATAACATGTTTTTGGGTGTATCCCACTATTTCCATTAATGAAAATACTAGGACAGGTTCTCCCACTATTTTAATGGAAGGCAATGAAGTGGTACTTGTCGGCAAAAACGCGACGACTTTAAAAACCCCTGCATCACCTCAGTCAGACTATAGAAGAGACTTAGGATACGATACATCTGCATAATGTCGAACCCAGTTTGTGTAGTTTGTACTGTTAAATATGTAGGTAGTGGACAGTATTTCGCCAAAAAGAAGAATTAGTAAAAAAATCTTAATTGTTTTTAACCAACAAGAGTTCGTGTTTAATTAATCAATAAAAATGATCAAATGTTAGAGCGTCTGTACATGTTGCGACGCCGCCGTTCGCGTGGCGTTCGTCTGTACAAGCCCTTAATCGTTTTTTTGTCGCAATGGAATATTTTTTGGAAAAACCATTTGTCCCACTATTTCTACTGCCGTGGAAAATGGTAATAAAGGGATACACCTCATATTTTGTATTGACATTAACAAATAGAACATAATATGAGAGTGCTTCGTGCTTCTAAAGTAAAACTCAGAGGGCTGATAATAGGCATTTGGCTACTTGACAGTGTTAACAATCAAATATGAAAAGTCTTACATACGTTAGCTTATTAGTAAAGTAACAATTTTACATTATTATTTTTTAATTAAAAGCATAGTTAGTATTTTACTTTTGCAAAATAAATTTTACTTTTTTTATCTGTGGAACAAAGGAGCCGAAACGGAAACCACCATTGCAATTCGGAAATGACAGCTGTCGGCGATAATTTATTATTTTAATGTGGCGAAACAATGATTATTTTACGGATTAAATTGAATTATTGTGTCTCTAATCGTATTAAGAATTTATTGAAACATTTTCCGTTTATCTAAATTAAGTCATTCCTATGCGCATCGGTTCGTTGTCTAGGACGTTGACGTCATAATTGCAACAGTGACGAGACTTGGCGTTTTCGCGCGCTTTTTAAATGTGCTACACAAAATCTTATTTTTCTCTAGTTATTTACATTTTTTCCAGATAAATCGAATTGCTTGGGATATAAAATGAACGGGCGCACATTTTACAATACTTTTTCAAAAACTGTCAAGTAGCCACATTATAACATATTATGAGAGTGCTTCTAAAGTAAAACTCAGAGGGCTGATAGGCATTTGTTTATTACTGTATTGTTCCATGTTTGCAGGTTACAGTTACAAAGGTTATGGTAATGGGTCTTCACTCCTTACTTAGGCTATACACAACTCAGAACCTGTCACGTTAAGCTGACTGACTGACTTACTCAGTCATGCGGATATTTAAAGTGACAAGATACTGAGGCGTATGCAAACTAATGATGCTGACTGTACGATCACCGATGTAAACTCTTGCAGTTCGACATAAGTTCTTATGCGTACGACTTAAGGGTTGTTACATTTAGGCCTCCTATCCAAATATAGAGCATAATGCTGAGTGGATAACCTTTTTGGCACATTTTAGACTTAAAACTATGTATTTATGTATGGAATTGCTGTTAAATGTTTTGTGCCAAATATTTTTTTCTTTCTTTCTATAGTCCAACGTACTTTTGCATAGAAGCGCTGCACGCAGACTGCTAGCGTTGTAAGAGTAGCGCGGTGCATGCACGGCTCAGGAAAATAAAAATTAATTCCTGGTGTGTTATATTAATAATAGCTGTGCCCGCGACTTCGTTCGCGTGGCCAATCATAATATGACTATTGCTTGGTAAGTCCGCTGTTTTCGGGTACCACAGCGATGCAAATCTACTTCAATCAGTTTTTGAATTATTAAACGGTGTTTCATACATTTTATGGTTTTACACAGACATTTAATAATATTAGATGTCTGTGAATGATTATAATAATATGTCCACTTGCTTTAAAAATTTAGAGATCTGTATGGTAACTAATTGTATAAGTGTCTAATAGATCTGAGCGGACCGCTTTACTATTTAAAATTTTTAAGCGTAGCAACATTCCGCAACTGACGGCAACTTTTCTTTTGACGTTGACGTTTCCGCCATAACCAAAACTGACCAAAACTCATTTTGATTGTGTGTTTTTTGTTATAAACACTCTAATATTTACGTTTTTCATTAATTTCTGTTGTTTCTACGATGGCTATCGTGGAGGACGAAGTAAGAAATGAATCAGACGAAGAAAATGCGATAGAAGTAGTGGTCGAGGAAGATGATGGGGATCGAGATTCGGACGATTCCGAGGTACCTACGCTTATTTCGATAGGATTGCGTTACATCCTTGGAAATTGAATTGTTGAAAATACCTCCTAAAACTTAAATTAAGGAATGTTTGTGTGAAATCTACATACACTTATTGCTCTTAATAATTTTTGAAGAGAAGGTCGATCACAATGACTTCCTCATGGAGATGTTTTGCATTTCGTGCTGTGTGATGTAGGGTATTCTAATTGGATATTTTGACAGCATTTTATTAAAAAGATGTTTATTTTTTAAAATCATCTGAAAAAGAAGTAGTAGTAGTAAATATCGCAATGTGCCTAACAAATTTTGTCAATTTCTAATAATACTTGTCTTGTTTCAAGGTTTAGCCTTAAAACATCTGTGTGCAATTAGTGTTATTTAACAATGGATCAATTTCCATTTGACCTCTGTACTTTATCCAGTCTGGGGAATCAGATTGATTAGACCGAAGCAAAAAACTCAAAATTAAGTTTTATTGTACTTGTGAAATAAAACATATCTGAAAATAGCACAAACAAAGTTTAAGGATGATAAATGTATATGTGATGTAAATGAATGAAATGTGTTTATTGTAATAAGGAGCAAGAGTGACTTTATAACTACATTTGTTCAAATAAATATACATATAATGTTGCCGGCAGGATGACGATGATGATGAGGTGCAGGAGCGGAAGGTTGCCGAGCTTGAGCAGCGAATCTCAGAATATCCTTACAACTATGATGATCATATAGAATTGATACAGGCATTGTGGTAAGTATGAATTTATACAAAATCTTTTACATGTCAAAATACAGAAAATTAATTTATGTATCATGCTCTAGGTTCAAAGACATAAAAAAAAATTACATATTCAGCGGAGGTAAAATTTTTGATATATGCAACTAATTTGTAAAAGTTATTTTTGGATTATAATGTAAAAAATCGTTATTTTTGAGTGCTATTTTAGATATTGTAGTATTCTCATAGTGTGTTTGATAGTGGTAAATAGGGAAGGCCTTTTATCAACTGTGTTCAAAACAATGGAGCAGTGGAATATGAATGTACAAAGAAATACTTATTTAATATTCATCAGGCGTTTATCTGAACTGGACCGATGGCGGAGTGCCTTCGAACGCCTGCAATTGATGACAGCTCTGCAACCAGAGCACTGGCTGCTGCGGCTCCAGACCGAGGTCACTCTGGCTCACTCAGAACAGGCTCGGGATCATATAGCGCAGTTGTTCCATCAGGCCATGCTGGATTGTTACTGTAAGTATTACTAAGTTGCTACTATTGTAGTTTTTATGCAATCTGTCCAAAACTTCTGATTGAGTTGATCACCATATGCTGCAGGTAAATCATTACGGTGTTGTGAACACTTTACTATGTCTGCTACAATCTTACCTTTCTGAAAGAATTCAATAGGGTTAAGTAAATGAGCCAACTCTTCTGGCGTACCTCATGATGGGTGAGCCCCAAATGTCAATACTGAGACCTTTGCTATTCCTTATATTAATAATCTTCCATATTTAGCAAAAAAATTTTGTGAGATAGTGTTATTTGCTGATGACACTCCTCTAATTAATGTTGATACATAAGAATAATTTGAAGATGTAAATAATTATTTCCTGCAACTGCTATGTGAGTTTTCAACTAATATTTTGCGTTCCTAGAGCGTGCAAAGGACGCAAACGCCGCGTGTGCGTTGCGTTTCACTAGCTTTATTAGTGATCTCAGTGTGCGCCTGGCGTCCACGACAAACTCTTCAAGCACGCCTACGCGCAATGTGGGATTAGCGTCAAAAAATACATGAAATTTTTTAAAAATAATCCTATGTATGGTGAACCTATTAAAATAATCAATAATACTGTAATTCTCTGTATCACCCATATTATTGCCCTGAGGGCAAGGTGTAATTCAGTTGCATACACTGTAATAAACATACATAATTTGACTGCTAAATTGGTTTATTTTAGTTCTTCTTTGTCATAGTTCTATCACAAAATAATATTGCTATAATGTCTTCATTTATGTCTGCTGATATACAAACGGATTTTATATAACATCAATATTAGCGATGAATAGGAGCGAAGAATCAGCGAAATGGAATAATAACGGAGATAGGTAGTACGCGTCCGAAGCCGCAACGAATTCCAGAAGACGTGGGGAAATGAGACCAATAAGCTAGGAGAAGTGAGACCAAAATAGGAGGTACTTGTCACATAATAGTCAACTTAATTTCAGCTATTCCAATCCTGAGCGAATGGTGCACTTGGTCCCTTACGAGTGGGGACACGTGCGTGGCGCGCGCGCAGATCGAAGAGGTGCTGCGTCGCGCCGGCGCCGACCCGCTCTCGGGAAAGATCTTCTGGGACGCCAAGCTGGAGCTGGAGAAAGCGCATTTGGATACAATGAGGTAGGGGATTAGAAAGTTAAAGTTATTAGCCAAAATAGGCCAAAGAAGTATCTTGATGAAACTAACTAATAATTGTTGGCATAAGTTTTTGATTCTTCAGATAAAACATCATAAGCTCTTGAAAAATTAACTTTTTGAATTAAGAACGTCAATAAGTTATTATTAAGAATACATTTAAAATAAGCCATACAGTACACTATTGACTGTTATTTACTATCATTTTTATTTGTGATGTTGATTTTTAAGATAGTTGCCTGCAAATTGCCGACTCGTTGCGCCATCTCTGAGGTCCCGGGTTCCATCCCCGATCGGGTCAATATGGGAAACTAACTTTTCGGTATTGTCTTGGGGTTTTGGTGGTACCGGTGTTGCTTCGAATGTCTGTAACACAAAGTGCTTAAGCTACTTACCACAGAATCAGGGTGTGATATTGTCTTTAAACAAATTTAAATACGCTTAGTTAGTATTAGTCGAAAGTAGTCTTGGGCTGTTTCTATTTTTAAATGATAATAATGACATGATAGAGAAAACTGACAGGTTTTTTTAAGGAATACAATATTTGGAATACTCATTAGATACAACTCAAGACTCCTAGGAATTTGGTAAAATTTGTGAAGTACATATTTCACTCACACGCCGATGCGACTCGATCGGGATAACCCTGATAGACCATTAGCTGTAAAAATAATTCTTATCCGCCCCTATCTCATGGTCATAAGAATACGGTCAACAGCAAAATAAAGTGCCGTCTTGAGTTCGGCCGTCAGCAGAAGGTGCACCCAAAGAGTACATAGAAGTACGCTGAATAATGTATGTACAAAATGCTTAATCTTTCCCTATGGTATTTCTTGTCGGCACAGCCAAGACGACCCGGACTACAAGGTGCAGCAAGGGCGGGTGCTGTGGTGCCTGGAGGAGACGGTCTCGCGGCCGCTGCTGCGCTGCGACGAGGCCTGGCCGCAGGCGCAGGAGCTAGCGATGGCGCTGCACAACCAGCAGTACGTCGACAAGGTTTGTACAGGGTTCATTCATTCGGGAATTCTCGGCTCGAGAATTTCCGGGAAATTGTTGGTCCTTGTTCCCGGGAATCTCAAGCTCGAGAAAATTCGAGAACTCGAGAAATCACATACCTATACAGAAATGAAATCGCCGTTTGTTGTGTTGCGTGGCGGCGCAGGCCAAAGCGCAGCAGCACACTTTGATTTCGCTGTAAGACTAGCCAAGTATAGTTTTTTCATTCGGTAATTTCCGGCCCGAGAATTTCCGGGAAATTGTTGGTCCTTGTTCCCGGGAATCTCAAGCTCGAGAAAATTCGAGAACTCGAGAAATCACATACCTATACAGAAATTAAATCGCCGTTTGTTGTGTTGCGTGGCGGCGCAGGCCAAAGCGCAGCAGCACCCTTTGATCTCGCTGTAAGACTAGCCAAGTATAGTTTTTTCATTCGGGAATTCCCGGGAAATTGTTGGTCCTTGTTCCCGAGAATCTCAAGCTCGAGAAAAGTCGAGAACTTAAGAAATCATATACCTATACAGAAATTAAATCGCTGTTTGTTGTGTTGCGTGGCGGCGCAGGCAGGCCAAAGCGCTGCAGCACACTTTGATTTCGCTGCAAGACTCTAGCCAAGTATAGTTTAGGTAGTGAGTATTTCATAGATTATTAGAACCAAATATAATATGAGAAAACGTACGTAAATGTAAATTTCGAGCATTTTCGAGACTCGAGAAATTGAAAAGCTCGGGAAATCATGAAGTACAGTACAAGCAATAAACTGTTAACACTTAATTGGACGTACCTATTGTTTTATCTGTATACGCAGCTGTACTAAGTCTCCCTGCCAGGACAGCTAATAAGAACCCTAATCTAATTTAGAATCGGCAAGAAATACTGTGGAATTAATAATTTCTAGAAGCTCACCGCAAATATATAGATTTGTTTTAACTGATCTGACATTTGGCATTGACTTTTAGTTTCCTGAGTATTAAGTAACAGGCTATTTGTTGCATAATTTAAAAGATTTTCAAATTATTTCTTTGTCTGTCAATAGAGATATTCTCAAACGTACGGAAGATCATTTATATAGATAAGAAACAGTAAAGGTCCCCATATTGCAACCTGGGGCACTCCCATGGATAAAGGGATTGTTCGTAATACCACCATGATGTTTAACAAGCACTTTTTTTTAGGTTAAATATCAACATGATTCGGCTCTCGATTACTTACAGAAAATAACACCTTATGAAGACAAGATATTAGCGGTGGAGTAAGTATGAAATACAACATGAATGCAATAAGAATTGATTCCAAAATTTGGAACTTAAACTAAATTAGCGGTTGTTTCAGGAACCAAGAGGAGAAATGCAAATTGTACCAGGAATACATTGATACTGTAAAAGAGTTGTCACATGAAAAGAAGTATGCTGAGTGCGATAGTGATGGAATACTTAAGGTGAGACTTTTATATTAATTGTTGTGGCTATAAGTTATTGTTAGAAAAAACTAACCCCACGCGTGCCAGGTCGCGAGAGGCCGCAAGGTAGTTAATATTTTTTTTGTGCTAGTCTACAATTCCTGGTAGCATACCAGCAGTTGTGAGCACAAATAATTTTTGACAAGTTTAAGTAAGTAGTTCGTTTTAACTAGTGGTCTCGCGTTTTGACACGTTAATTTATCTTATCATATAAAATGAATCGTAACATGCGTTGTAAGCACAAAACTCGACAACGCCTGGATCGATTTTGCCAATTATTTTTTTAATGTTCGTTAAAGTCCACGGATGGTTTTAAAGGTAAAATTCGAATTATTGCCGGGAAAACCCAAAAGACAGCCCTTTTCTTTTTCTAATACAAACGCTTTCCAACTAAAATGCAGAGTCAATTTGAACTTTATTGCAATCTTATCTTTCTTGTCATAAACGCGGGACAGAGTCCATGTGAAAAAAAGCAATGTAGGTTCCTGCTGCCATAAGAGTAAATTTGCACTTTATTACCGATGCGCAAAGTTCAAATGCAATCAGCCTTGGAGGATCAATGTCATCTTTTTCGCAGACTATAAATAAGTAGGATCAAACAAGTGCCACATTCCAAATGTTTAGACAGAACGAAGTCTGCCGGGTCCGCTAGTTCTAAACATCCGTGCGTAGGTGCTGTACGAGCGCGCGTCGACGGAGTGCGCGTCGTGGGCGGGCGCGGCGCTGCTGGCGGCGTACGCGCGGCACGTGCGCGCGTGCTCGTCGCGCGCCTCCTACTGCCGCGTGCTCGACGCCTGCGCGCGCCGCCTGCCGCGCCGGCACACCTTCTGGACGCTCAAGATGCACCACGCCGACCACGAGGGCAAGACCGATCAAGAGGTAACATTAGTGCACCGTACCGCTGCCAGGGGCCGCCTTAGCGGTACCCATCGCCTATTAATGACGGACGACATAATGGACCTACGGTTCATATCATACATTCATTTTTTATCAAAGTTGAAAGTTAAAGTTTTTTGTTATTCATGTAAATTACATCTATTAGTAATAGGAGTCAGTCCTATTTATGAAACGTCTACATAATGCAAATGACACTACCTACGGTTCAGAACCTATTACGTACAGAGAAGATCCCGGCAAGACACTCTGTCGTTCATATTACAAATAAAGCTGAACTTATAACTAGTTTTGCACTAAGACATATGTCTTGTGGTGTATGAATCGTAGAATTAATCAATTAATATATATAAATCGGTGTAATGTTTGAGAAATCACACTTAAATTTGTTTTCTTGAAAAATAAATTAACATTGAACAAATATCTACAATTAAATTTTGAAACCATATTAAACAAAACCAACAGCGGCATGCATTAATGGTGTATGATATAAAAATATAAATCAGTATACATATACAGTTACTACTTGTGAAAACGTACACACATTTAGTGTAAAATCGTAGAAAGTCGCGGAAGGGGTATTAAACACGGAAATTTTAAATGCCAAATAAAACCAACGAATTCGCGGGCATAAGCTTAATAAAAATAAAATGATCAAAGTTCCTAGACACGATGTTGTAATGTTTCCAGGTGAAAGCGATATTCGAGACTGCGCTATCAAAGGGCATGGAGTCGTACAAAGACGCCGAGTCGCTCTGGCTGAGCTACCTGGAGTACGTCCGACGGCAGACGCACTTCGACAATGAGGAGCAGGTCGAGAAGCTGAGGCAGACCTTCAGGCTCGCGTGGGACTCGCTCGCAGAGGTATTGGATGACATTTTATGTTACACCGTGTTTAAGTTTTCAAACAGATTCGTATATGTGACTATAATGTGATCGGTGCGATGCGATCGCTCCTGTTTATTTTTTTTTGTGGTGGGATTTTAATTTAACTATAATTTCGGTTTGGTAAATTAGCTACTTGACAGTTTTTGAAAAAGTATCGCAAAATGTGCGCCCGTTCTTTTTATATCCCATTTTTTTATATTTTTCGGAAAAAAATTAAATTACCTGAGAAATATAAGATTTTGTATAAAACATTTCAAAAGCGCCAAGTCACGTGACTGTTGAAGTTGTGATGTCAGCGTTCTATACATCAAACCGATACGCCCTCACATTAAATGTTTACTT
Source organism: Glyphodes pyloalis (assembly GCA_037074685.1). Taxonomy (NCBI): domain Eukaryota; kingdom Metazoa; phylum Arthropoda; class Insecta; order Lepidoptera; family Crambidae; genus Glyphodes; species Glyphodes pyloalis. The sequence continues at coordinate 4,850,410 of JAYKKO010000021.1, forward strand.
ATTTCAGTTTGTACAAATTCGGCAAGAGGTATCAATTTCTTAAGATGACAAATACTCGCAAGTTGGCAAAATTGCAAGATTGCGTTTAATAAAAGTGGCTCAAGCAAACAGTTGATGTATGTAGTACACTAAACTTTTGTGTGCAGGCGTGGGGCGACGAAGCGAACGACTGCGAGGTGCCGCTATACTGGGCGCGGCTCGAGTACGGCCGCATGAGCGACGCCAAGCAGGGCAAGGAGATCTTTGAGGAGATATTCAGTTAGTATACTTTCTAGTATATAAATAAAACTAACAAAAAAAATTCATACTAAGAAAGAAAAAGTTCGGAGCCAAAAGTTAAAGTAACGCAAACTGGCCTTTACGCTGTAAGAAAGATAAAAATGAAAAAAATATTGTAAATAAAAAACCGTAGAGTATTTGATTGTGTTTCTATTTCGCACTGAATTTACTGCAAGTCCTTATGACATGAATACAATACACACATCTTTATATAAAGATCGCTGTTCGTTTGTCTCGTTTAAATTTGAAAACCACAACATTTGAAATAATTGTGCAGGTCTAGTGAAGATTTGATGGGTTAGAAAATTTGTAAAAAAGGTGGAATTAGGATCGCCTGGGTTGAAATAAAAAACAGAAGAATAATAATATCGCCACATTTCCAAAAACTGTGGAAGATATTTATTCATGTTATAAGTTGGTCATGTAACATAATTTAGGTAATTCAAATACAGTAACATGGACCCTTGAATCTTGATGCCATTTCATATTCGCCACACTTTTTTAAACTCTTACAGCCTCGACTTTTTTTATTCTTCGACTTTTTAGCAGATGTGGGCTACTTTCGAAGTAATGTTGTTGATTCACCATGGTAACTTCCAGAATACGGCGAGAACAAGACGATGTCAAAGTACTGGGAGGCGTTCATCCAGCTGGAGTGCAGCCGCAGCCCGCCGCTGTCCGAGCACAAGCGGCGCGACCTCTACCGGCGCGCGCTCAAGTTCGTCACGGACTACCCGCCCGCCGTAGTGCGCCTGTGGACCGACTACGAGCGGGACTACGGACACTTGGACACTACGAAGGAGTGCTATGAAACCTGTGAGGTGAGTTTTAACTCTTAGTCTGTGTCCACTATTTGATGACTATACTTTGAACCTAACACTTAAATTAAAGTAAGGTTCAAAACTAATATTAAATTGTAACCAACTCTGCCGTATTAAGAGTTACCCTCACATGCCTTACTAGCATGCGGAATCCATCTGGTTTCTCGAGATGACAAAGGACTCCAAAACTAAATAGTTCCTGTGTTGATAAAAGGAATTGTGTTCTGACAGGTATTTAAGTATCACAGTTAATAACCCAGTCAATATTCATATTAATTATCGCCTGTATCCCTTACCCTTATATCTCCAATACAAGCGTATAATAAAAATCATTAGTATCCTTTTTTTATTTTATTTTTTTATATATTACACTTCAAGATTGACCTCATCCCACCTGATGTTAAGTGGTAATGAGGTCCTAGCTTTAGGACGACAAGTACAGGATGATAAAACTGGACTTGTCGCCCTTACCTTGAAGGCGTGACCCCTGCTACTAATGTAGCACCCCCTAAGAGCTCTGGAAATCTTACTCACACGCAGGAACACAAAAACACAGAAGTGATTGTTATTTTATCTTTTCATCAGGCAAAATTAAAAGAATGGCGCGACAGCTACCAAGCAATGAAAGAAAAAATGATCGGAAAGAAACAAAAAGGCAAGCAGACAGACAAAAAGACAAAATTCGACAAGAAGAAAAAGAAGAAAGAGGAGGACCAACCAAAGAACAAAGCCAAGAGGAAATCGGACGAGGACGCAGAAAGTTCGGGATCGAAGAGGAAGAGGGAAGGCGATATGGAAGTGGAGGAATGTGCAAAGGAGACGGAGGCAGCTGGGACAGGCAGCGGAGTAAAGAGGTCGTTGGATGAAGATGATAGTGGGTATTTTTTTAATTATCTAGTACTAATATTATAACGCTGAAAAGTTTATTTGTTTGACCGCGCTAATCTTAGGCACAACTGGTATTAATTGAAAAAATTATAATTGTATGGTCTAGTATCTTATTCATCGATGCCGATTATTAAGATTCGATAGACGATCAATAAGAGCGAATAATCGATGGAAAATGTGGAAAAAACGGGGAGAGTACGCGTGGGACGCCGCGACGTGCCGCTAGTTAACAAATAAATGTTATTTTATGAATGAATGAATGAATGAATTTATTAATCAAGTAACAATGACTCATGTTGTTAGTAGTACTTATGAAATATGTTAGTTACAATTTAAAAAGACAATACACAAAATAAAAATATTATAACTTAAAGTGGCCATTCCTGCACCACTCGCCCCTGAAATAGCGCCAGAAAGGTTCATATAAGGGCAATCTAGTCTGCCCGCGATCATGTTCAGGATGCTGTTGCCGCTCCCCCGCACCCTACGCACAAGAGATGCTGTTATTGTTTATGATGCTGTTAAATTAAAAAACAGGCTTTAAACTTTATAGTTAAAATGTAGGATAAATCTTAATAAGGGTTTGTGTTTCAGAGACTGAAAATAAGCGGCAAAAGACGGACGAATCAACAAACACCCGCCTCGCCAGCCGGGATGACTGCACGCTATTCGTCAGTAATCTGGACTTCAAGTAAGATTTTTTAATACTGTTTATACATACGATACCCATGATAATACCGGTTTATAATAATTACTGAATTTATAACAAAAAAAACAATGATCACATGATCGAATATTGCATTGAAATTATTTGTTTGTTTATATTCTTCGTAATGACAGCCAGTTTCTATTGGCATGTATTTAACTGTTTAATACACGACTCGGTCCTGTTAACTCTAATTCACTAATTTCTACACATAAACTTGTCGATATTGAACAAAATATAATAATAAAACTTCTTGCCGTGATCGTATGCACTAATTTGCCGGCGAATTGCTCAAACAAGTAGGTAAACAACAACAAGCAATCGTTAGTCCTGTGACGTGCACTTGCCGCTCCCGCTGGCGCGCCTCGCACCGCGCCGGGACCGCTCCGCTTCTGTGCCGCGGGTGCGCCTGCCGCCGTTTTCATTATATTATGATTTCCAAAAGTAAAAAACAATTCCCTGATATTAATTTATAGTATCCGATGTATTATTATAGCTGCTCGTTAATCAGAGCCAGAAAGTGTTTTTTTTAGATGAAAGTCTACAGTAGCCATAATATATTATTTGCTACCCGCTTGACAATATTAGTCGCCATGTCATTATTTTTAGTACCCTATAATAATTTCAATCGCCCTATAAGTAAAAAAAAATGCTGCCAAGAAGTCGCAGCCGTTATTTAGTTTTTTTATCCAAATCATTTTTACATTGCCCAGTTATTTTTGTAGATTCAATATGTAACCTCATTATTTTTTCGTTCGCCTCAATAATAATAGGCTTTTACTATTTAAAAAGTTCAACATAATTGGCTACTTGACAGTTTTTGAAAAAGTATTGTAAAATGTGCGTCCGTTCATTTTATATCCCAAGTAATTCGATTTATCTGGAAAAAATGTAAATAACCAGAGAAAAATAAGATTTTGTGTAACACATTTAAAAAGCGCGCGGAAACGCCAAGTCACGTCACTGTTGCAATTATGACGTCAACGTCCTAGACAACGAACCGACACGTATAGGAATGACTTAATTTAGATAAACGGAAAATGTTTCAATAAATTCTTAATACGATTAGAGAGACAATAATTCAATTTAATCGGTAAAATAATCATTGTTTCGCCACATTAAAATAAATAATTTTCGCCGACAGCTGTCATTTCCGAATTGCAATGGTGGTTTCCGTTTCGGTTCTTTTGTTCCACGTATAAAAAAAGTAATATTTATTTTGCAAAAATAAAATACTAACCATGCTTTTAATTAAAAAATAAAAATGTAAAATTATTACTTTACTAATAAGCTAACATATCTAACACTTTTCATATTTTATTGTTAACACTGTCAAGTAGCCAATTGTAACCGCTAGATTGTGCTTCTATCGCGCTGCTTCCAATGATTGGTAACTTTATGAGTTTAAAACTCGATATAGTTTCAAAATTATAGATGACTGATTAATAATATTCACAACTTTCATTTTCCAGAGTGGACGAGCAAAAACTTAGGGATAATTTATCACAATACGGCGATATCGTGTCGCTGCGTGTGAGGTCTGGCGTGAAAGCATTTGGCGGGTCCATCTGCTACTGCCAGTACAAAACTGTGGTATGTAACATTGACTGGTTACGTTAGGTAATACGTTTCATAGGTGCAAATTTTGAACTCAGTGGACATATTGCCAACAATACATATGTTCAAATCTATTTGATTTTAATGAATTGGATATTGCCCGCGATTTTATTCGCGTTTTTTCGGGTTAAAAAATTCTTGTATCTTATCTATCTTTATACCAAATTTCAGATAATCCATTCAGTATTTTTTTTGTGTCAGAGAGTAGCATACATTCATCCATACTAATATTATAGTGTAAAAGTAACTGTCAATGTAAGTCCGTCTGTCCGGTTTTCACGTCTAAACCACTGAAACGATTTTAATGAAATTTGGTAGCTATTATTATGTTTAATCTCTAGAACGGAAATAGGCTACTTTTTGTTTTGAAAATAGGGGGAAGGGGGGAGGGGGGGGGGATGGGAAATATCGCCCTTAAAAGTTTAGAGATGTGAAATTTGTCACAAATATAGCTCAAAACTTGGATTAAAACGAAGACTATTTTTTGTTTCGGAAATTAGGGGAGATTGGGCTAAAACCGACCATGAAAGTATATTATAATAGTATATAGGTTATCGAAAAAACCTGTAGTCCTCGCTAACGAAGTCGCAGGCACAGCTAGTACTTACATACATTCTTACAAAATTCCATCCTTAAGGAGGTAAAAGGGGTTTGAAGGTTTGTATGGAAGGAACAGGGGATGGTTGTTTCTACGCGTACAAACCTAGTAAAAAAATAAAAATACCATGGTTTTATTTCACCCGGTTATAGGAATCTGTAGATGAAGCGCTGAAACACGACCGGTCGCCTCTGGAGGGGCGGCCGATGTTCTTCTCCCGGTACTCGGCGAAGAAAGGCAAGGCGTCCTTCAAGTACTCGACGGCGCCGGAGAAGAACAAGCTGTTTGTGAAGAACCTGCCGTTCTCGCACTGCACCAAGGACGCGCTCACTGACCTGTTCGGGAAACATGGACCGTTGAGGGACGTGAGGGCGGTCACACATAAGTGAGTATGAGTCCCTGAATTTCTATTGCTTGCTTTTTCGTGAATGTCAGTTGTTGTTATAACAATACCCGGAAAAAGTAAGCTTAAGTAGGGTTCCGTAGCTAAAATGCGAATGCAAATAGCGTAAATGGCGAAAAAGGGAACCCTTATGGATTCCTCATGCCTGTCTGTCTGTCTGTTCGTTCAGTCTCCGGACTACTGCGGTTGTTATCGTTCTCAATTGAAAATATTCCATTGTAATGGTGCCAAATAAAGTATTTTTTTTGTATTTGTCTGTACGTATTTCACAGCTACTTATTTCCGAAACTATAAGACCTATACTGTGGAAACTTGGTATGCAGATGTATTCTGTGAACAGCATTAAGATTTTTTACAAAAATTAAAAAAAAAAAAAATTTAGCGGCTCTCATATTAAAACTGAAACTGAAATAAGAGTCGGACCGTGTCCTGCAGACCACTCTGATGCTGGATACCTGTTAGGTTTTGTACATGCACTTATGTAAAATGATCTATGTGAGAAGAAGTTGTAATAAAGCATTAGACAAACATTATTGGCGTTTCTATCACAACTGTTAATTCTTATCATCTTCACCAAAGATCTTCTTTAAGAGAGGTAGGGCATAGCGATTTATCGCTCGAACTGGAGCAGCCCGACTGGTGAAATGCACCCACCCACAGAAGACCGCAGCCAAATAACAATCACTTCTGTGTTGTTTTGTTCCTGCGTGTGAGTAAGGTTTCCAGAACTCCTGGGGGGTGCTACATTAGTAGCAGGGGTTAGATAAGGGCGAAAAGTCCAGTAACAGCTGTACTTGTCACCCTTAAGCTAGGATCTCATAAGCACTTAACATCAGGTGGGATGAGATCAATCCTGAAGTGTAATATAAAAAAAATGAGTTTCGGAGGAACGCAGATGGCTCTTACCTCTATGTATATAAGCAATAACTGGAGGGTACAATGTGAACGTGTTCTCTACTCTTAGGGATGGCAGGCCCAAAGGTCTAGCGTACATCGAGTTCGAGGACGAGGCGTCTGCGAGTCGAGCCCTGGAGCACACGCACGGGCTGGTGCTGGGCGCGCGCCGCCTCGACGTGGCCGTGAGCGCGCCGCCCGCCAAGGACGCGCCGCCCGCCGCGGCCGCCCTCGGCCTGCCCAAGCGCGACACGGGGAAGGGCATGTGAGTACATTTACTAAGGCCCGGCCTCAATAGGTACTTGAACATTTCAAGAGAGGTAGGGCATAGCGATTTATCGCCCGAACTGGACCAGCTCGAATGGTGAAATACCACCTTACAGAAGACCGCAGCCAAATAACAATCACTTGGGTGTTGTTGTGCTCGTGCGTGTGAGTAAGATTTGCAGAGTTCCTGGGGGTTTCTTCATTAGTAGCAGGGGTCAAGCCTTTGATGTGGAAGTTAAGGCTCAGTCGATCTCCCACAACACCGCCACTAAGGCGATGGAGGCCCAACCGGGGGTTTTAATGGGTAGTCCTGCCCTTATCAGGGAGTCCCACACTCGCCTTCACCCTCCCTCGGGGTGACGGTACGGCACATCAAAGCATTTGGCCCCGCAAAAAAAAAAGGGGGTCAAGCCTTCAAGGTAAGAGCGACAAGTCCAGTAAGAGTTTCATTATGCCGTACTTGTCGCTCTTAAGGCCCAATACGAAGAGAATTTGCGAAACTTCATGTATTTCTGTTCACTAGAACTATGACCTATGGTAATTCTAAGCATTAAATCACTTTTTGTACGTTTATTCAGATATTTTACAAGGTCACCGCCTTCTTGAAATTTTAAAATAAATAAATATATGAAAAATATACCAGTTTAAAAAAATGATAAAAATTGAAATCGTAAAATTATTTTTCTTCCAAAACTCTGTAAATATAAATTTAGAAAGAAATATTTTTACTAAAACATGTTAGGATTGTGATTCCGGAGGTCGCCGCCTTCTTCATTTTCGATACAATCTATTAGTTATTAAAATAATTCATTTAAAACACAAACGCCGTTTATTTTCAAATATAAAAATTTGCCGTTATAAATATATCAGGCGCTCCGATGTGTACCTAGTGTAAGGGGATTTTAGTTAATTGTGTCTGTATTGACTGTAACAGTGAAATAATGTTAGGAAAAGAAATAAATATTACCTAAGAGCTAAAATAAAAAGAGTTTAGTACAAGAACGCAGCTCGAATTGTGAAAATTCCATTTTGAAATTATATTTCTTGTAGTATTTTACAATACAATAATATTTTTTTGTTGGGAGGCTGCTTAGGCTGCATTTTTACTTATTTACATTAGCCAAACTGATCATTTATACGTTTCTAGGCAAGTGAGAAACTCAAAAATGCAAATCGTCGACGCGCGTGCAATACCGCGTATGTAGCATTTGCCATAAAGATTAAATTTGTCTGTTATTTCATATTATTTCAATCCAAATTAGAACTTACGGGTAAATGTCATTACGCGGTATTGCACGCGAGTCGACGAAATATCACAACCGAGTCGGAAAATAATGAACAGAGTAAGTGCAAACACAGAGACGGCAAATAATGTCATATATTGTCATAGGGGTATGATTGACTGCTTGGAATTGTCTAGTAAGAATTAACACACTCAGGACCTAACCCCCACTATGGAGAAAACAGAATGAAGTTTTTAATTTTTTATTTTTGCAATTTTTACAACGACATTTTGTAAGACTCACAAGAACAATAATTTCAAACAAAGTACGTAAAGTTATTTTTCGTACGTAAGAGCTCTTGCCCAAAAATTTTTTTTTCGTTGTTTTCGTTTTAATGGCCTATGCGTATCATAATACGCCTACACATTTTTTTTTTGTAAATTTTGGACTTAAAATAAGACTTTTATAGCACAAAATTCGTTTATTGTAGGTAAATTAAATACCTTCATATCACATGAATAACAAAACACGCGTCTATTGAATATAATTGTTTCTTTGAGTACACCAAAATAAACGTGTTAAATCAATCTGCCGCTTGTGTCTAACCTTTCCTCTGGGTAATAACTCCTTTTAAAAAAAAAGACACGATTATTCGTGTAAAAATGGAAGCTACTTTTATTAGTTATGCTTCATTGCAGACCGCAAAAATTTTAATACAGCTATCCTAATATAGAATTATTATCTTTTACTAATCTGTAGAATAACAGTGCACCGTTTTACTACACTTGTTTACGCTTCATTTATGACACGAATAAACGTGCAGTGATACATTTCTGTTAACAAGTCACAAATTTTTCACTAGAATAATAAAATTATATGTTTTTTCTTGAATACTGAGAAAATCGATAGATTTATTTTCTTAAAAAATATATGAGCTGAAATATGTTTAACCTTTAATATAATTTATACATTAAATATATCTATTAATTACGTCATTAAAGTAATGTGATTTCAAACGTTTTTATGGTTTCCTGAAAAGTTGTAGTTTTTCGTTTGCACGTTTATTCGTTGGAGCCATCGATATGTTTGTATGTATGTAACGAATAAAGTACAAAATTGATAATCTATTGGTACTTACTAATATTACAAAGTAGTAAGATTTAATAAATTAATACGTACGCTATGCTGTCTCTATTGTATTAGTACTACATGGCATTCGCTCGTACTAGCACCGCACACTCGTGCTGCGCTAGCACGAGCTAATGCCAAATGCGTTCAATAGATGGCGCGCGGTTCGCCGCGAAACGGGTAATGTCAATTGCTTCGTATAGGGCCTTAAGCTAGGACCTCATTACCATGCCGGCGGCGCTGTGGAAGTAAAGGCTGAGCCGATTTCCCATAGCGCCGCCACGTAGGCGATGAGGATCCAACCGGGGGGTTTTAGTGGGTAGTCCGAGGATGGTAGGAAGGTGGGAGTCCCACACACGCCGTCACCCTCCCTCGGGGTGGCGGTGCACCGTGCATTAAGCATTTCTCCCCGTAAAAAAAAAAAACCTCATTACCATCATCTCTTCGCTGGCTGGCTGTAACCATGCTTGGGAGCGAGGAGATCTGGATGACAGTTGCTACCTTCTGTGAGAGAACCATCTCGCAGAAGGAGACAGCAGAGAGGGAGCGAGAGGACGACCCCTTCGCCCCACCTCTTCGTAGGCGGCGAAGGCTGCGCGCGAGGCGTCGTTTTGACACCCTCCCGCTTGTTAGCGGGGACCAGCCGGCCGCGGGTGTGGGGACACCCCGGCCGGCCTTGCACGGTCCTCCGCAGATGCGCGGGGACGGCTTAGCACCTTCGGCCGTTCCCGCCAGTCCCCCGACCATCCTGGGGGGACTTGAAGACACCGTCCTGTAGGGGCAGCAATCTAGCCGACGGCGCTGTGGCAGTTATGGGTCGCCCGATATCCCATAGCGCCGTCAATAGGCGATGTGAAGGTGGGGAGGTTTTTTAGTTCGGGTAGTCCCCGCCCTTTGTAGCGGGGGAGTCCCACACACGTCGCTGTCGTCCCCACGACAGCGATATGGTGCGAAAAAGCATTATCCCTCCCTAAAAAAAAAATGACCTCATTACCACTTAACATTAGGTGGGATGAGATCAACTGTAACATAAGTGCTCAAGCTACGTCAAAATTTAATACATTATGTTTTACTTTTTCTATTCTGACTTCGATTCTGATTGACATTATAGTTTCTTGTTTTCACCTAAAACCTTTAATGCTTTTCAAAGATAGTTGTAGAGCTGAGTTAAGAAAGACGAAGTTTTTACTGAAAAGGTGAAAATCAATTTGTATGCAGGCGGCGGACGCAACTAAGCAGCTTCATCCCGAGCGTGCTCCAGAAGCCGTCGACGAGCGGCGCGGGCAGCTCCAACGGTGCAACGGCCAACGGTGCCTCTAAGCCGCTTTCCAACACCGACTTCCGCAACATGCTGCTCAACAAGTGAGCTGTCGCACCAGCCGCTGGGAGTACTCCACTAACGCAAGAGAGAGAGCGGATCGGACCCGTTCGGATATCATGTAAGCCAGGCGTGTCTGACCTTCATATCCCCTTATTACCCCAATGTCGAGATTTATTTTATTCCCTATTAAGTCCCAGTGTCTACCTGGGGCAAGCCGTGTTACTATAATTTTATGTTTTTATGAGTCGATTACCGAAGTCTGGCGCATACTACCATACACATTACGGTAAACACTAGTTCGATATTATTTTTGTTCCCAAGCCATAAAGGCAGTACTAATAGTCTGACGCGCTTTTGAATGTTCTACGCACACAGTTTTGACTTTTTTGGCGTCTATTTTTCTCGCATCAGGCTTAGTATTTAAAAATAATTGAAATAGTTACACAATTTGTTACTCAAAACACACAAAACAGATTATGTGATCTTTGATTTTTGTTTTTTTTTTAATCAGATTTTTTTTCTGTTATTGTGAGAAGATCAGCTGTTAAGAATAAACACTTTCTCAAATACGCTGTATTTTAATGTATGATGCTATGTACGTGCCAGATTTCGGTAATCGACTTATAATCCTTTTAATCTCCTTTCATAGGCTTGAGATCTACATTCTAAGAGATCAGAGCGAGATTGTATCAATCGTGTATTTTAAGTGTGTCTCCATATTTTCTCGCAAAATGGTTTCAGCCCCTAACCGATGGGTAAAGCTGCTACAGTAGATATATATCCCTTGTACGGTTTCGAAAGCTCTCCCTCTAGGAATACTCGTCAACTGTAATAAGCGACGAAGAAGATTAAAGCTGTGTTTTATTTCAGCGAGAGAGATTACACATTTTATACCCATTCCCCCATCTTCGCAATATTTATTCTAGTGACCTTCATTCGTCATTATACGAACCCTTCGTTTGCACACTACATACACTAGCGCTTTTATCAGTACACTACATACGACCATATCCTTAAGTTCAAAATTAACTGTAATTGCCCTATCTTGCATTTTGGTTTTGCGTGAACATTTCTAAATGTGCACATAAATTAATTCTTATGGTTACTACCTAAATATAAACCGCATCAATAACACCAGCATTCACACTTAAATAAAAAAAAACAACCAATTTTGTTATTTAGGTTTGATCTATTTTTTTTTTATGAATTATGTTGTAATTTGACATTGACAAACGAACATGTTAAGGTTGTACGCCAGTGTGTCATTTTACATTATTAGAAGTGTAACATTGCTTATATATCTCCTGTGTCCTTATACGATTATATTTTCACAATTCTTAGTTTTACATATGTATGACAGTTTACTAGTCTTTAGTTTTGTATTTTTATTATTACTTAGGAAAATCATTGAATTTTCACCTAGTTATTCTATTGACAAATAGAGATAAATGCTTTAGAAATAGATAACCAACTACTTAGAAACCTCATCAACTCTATTTAAGATAACAGTATCGGTACCTTTCAAAGATCCTAGCGCATTCGATTTCGGTATTTCTAAAGTGCTCTCCGCCCTAATAATATATAAACTGCACAATTGAACTCGATTAAACTAAAAATCTGATCGGAAGTTTAGTCTTTTACGATAATACTAAATGAAAATTGAAATTTATTCAAGGATCAAATGTTTTAATGGAAAAGAAACTGATTGCTTTAATTGTTCGTTGCGTCTGTTGGTATATTGTGGTTATAATTTCTTTGGTACGTGTTGAATGAGGGGGTTATTATTAACACCAACGTTAGCAAACCTGGCATTAAAAACATCATGGTTGACTAAATGATTGTATGCCATCAACATGACATTAATGGTCCATGTATAGACTTCTAAAGAAGTTTGGCTATTTTATACTAAGTATTTACTAGAGAACTGCAGCTGTCTATAGGCGATGATTAAATATTAAGAGAGATTTGCAGGGATTTGTCGCCATATATTTGGGTTAGTTTGTCACAATCTAGCCATATCAGGTATAGTTTGCTGGAAAATCTAATAAGGATGACAACGATTCTGTTTAGTATCTCATTCACAGGCTACTTTTAATAAAATGTACTATGTTGATTTTTAATTATGTATCTACAGAACTAAAGTAACAGAATTTAACTGATATACTATGACAAACATTTTGTTTATTCTGTCACTTTCGTTCGGTGAAGAATAGAAAATGCAACTTCAAAAAAAAATAGTTTATGTTAACAGAATTGCCAACATTGTCAATATTACCATAAGTACTCAATATAGTGTGTTCATGCAGATTTGGCCTTTAAACATGGATAGACAAACAGCTCCAAATAAACGATATAATTTTAATAGTATTTAAGAAATTCAACTTAATTTTGTATCTAAAATTTTAAAAATATGTTTTTATTTTGTACGTTAACACATTTTCTATTTTGAAGACTGGTTTTGTTTTTTAAATTAAAAAAAAGTGGATTTTTTTTTAAATGCTATATTGTATATTTACCAACTGCTAATAAAAACCTAAATTTAGTTTTGTTTATTTTATTTATTGTAGTCTGAACATGGCTTAATTCAATACCTAGCCGATACTGATTTTATTTAGACATAATAAACAAAAGCGTGTGAAAATGATCATCTTACACTTTTCTTTTGTGTATGTAATTCATAATTCCATGTACAGAAATAAATAAAGGAATAGTTTAAGGATTTTGTATTTCATTTATTGAATGACCCTATTAACTTCAGACTTTGAGAAGTAACCTGGTTCGCATGTAGCTTTGCTTTGCGTTAATTTTAAACATGATAATAAAGACAAACTTATAATATGAAGCTGTGTACCTAATTGAATGTGAAAGTTCCAGTAATAGCAATATTCGAGGTCTGGTCATATTACCTGTTTTATTAAAGAATTATAGTTTTTCCCGTCTTTTAAAAAACACTACGAGAAATCGACACGGAATCAATAATTTCATACATGGAAACCGACAAACGCTTTAAAATGGAATCAATTCATATTCACCGTTCTGATAAACTATATGCATATCTGTAATTTCCTGCCTCCAACAGAAATATTTTCCCGAGGCAATGTGCATGCCTGGCGATGTAAACTACTAGGGATGACAAGTCCACTTTCTCTCAGAATCGATTTTCCGTGAAAAATACTTGAACCTCTAAATTTTAATGTAAATATAAGGTTCATTACCGTTCATCATCTAAAAATCCTTTGTCATGCCGGCTCGGTCATCTCAAGATTCATATTTGTACAGTCGTCGTCAGATATATCGGAGCAGACAAAGTGACCAAATACTTCTGAACACTCATAACGTCAATATGTGTCACGCACGTCATGTGTCATTTAGCTACCTGTATAGACGAGTGTTCAGATATTGTTGGTAAGTTGTGTGTATAGAAATTATTGACTAGCATCTGCTCAGATATTATTGAAGTAATGAATGTTCAGATATTAATGGTAACTTGTGGTGTATGGAACTTTTTGACATTTTAACTGTTCAGAAGTATTTGGTCACTTTGTCTGCTCCGATATATCTGACGGCGACTGTACATACCTTTCAGAATTAGGTATGTTCATTAATTCTTACAGAATAAGTGATAAATCAAAAACTCAACTCAATTGATAACAAAAACAATGTTTATTTATAAAAATACAATAAACTATACAATCCTCAATAGAGAATAAATCTTATTTACAGGCAGACTACAATAAATATCGTCTAAAAGCATTGCACGATAGTAAATCTCTAAACATTATATGGACACGAAAATACATACTTTGTACTTCATCAGAGCAACATTGTCCCTCCTTAACATTCGCGCTTAGCTTATAAAATGGAGTATAGACATTAATGAACAAACGCTATTTATGTTAAAAAAAAACAGTCAATTAAACATCTAGAATTGCAGAAATCTCTTTTAATATTACAGTCATGTCCTTTAGTTAATTTAGATAACTATTAACACAATAAATCGCGTTGTTTACACTCCCAGACGAAATGTAATCTATAACTCTTAATTTAAAGGTGGAAATATAAACCTGCACTGAGTAGATACGGTTTTATTTCAATCTTATACTCTCTTGAGATATGAATGCATGCATGAGCAATAAATCGTATAGCCACTTTTGCTTCGTCACAAATAAAAACTGTAGCACAGTTCTTTGGTTGAAAAAAAAAAGAATTTTTTTTTAATGGGAAATTAAAAAAACATGGGCTCATTTTGGATTAAAATTTGTCATCTACTTACATAATAATTTATCATTTGCAGCCCAGTTTTATGATAGCTACATCCAGATACATTTTGCGAAAAAAAAAACACTTTACGCCATAACACCGTTCCTGATGAAGTTTCCTAATATTCCATTTCAAGAAAAGCTTAATCTAGTCGAACCACACTCGGTTTCACCATTTTCTAACTAAGCGTAAGGACGAAGTATGGACAGTAAAAGATCGTAAATATGACACAAATGTCTTTGGTGTGCATTAAGACTTAATTTAAAGTTTTCCAAAAGACTTAATATTTCTAATTTTTAAGAATAAACATCCTATAATGGCTTCACAGCCTTTTAAATAGTAAGAAGAACTGCAAATTTCCCAGACTGATTTTGTCAATTTATTATTAATTGCTGTTGGTATTACTAAAAATAAGCAACCATAACTGTACGAATTGCATTGAAATTGGACAGGTAGTTATTTTTATGTAGGCATTCATTAAGATAAGATTTCCCAGAAATTCACCCCCTAAGGAGCTGATACAGGGGACAAATTCCATACTATATAAATATAAATGATATGTAAAATAGTAACGAACTCCAGTTTACTACTTTCGAAAGTGAACCTTATAGTAACGTCAAGTGTGTCGTATTACTTTGACTTGACTATTAGAAAATAGCAAAATATTGCTGATCTTGATTTAAAATCTTTTTTTATTACAGTATTTGAAAATTGAGCTTTTTACATATCAAAAATATATATTTACAAATAAAAGTTTACTGAATATAATATTTTACCATAATAGAAACTGGGTTGCTTACATGCATCTAGTTATCACAGTTTCGTATAGTGCTAATCCCTTATCCAGTGCATGTTTCAATTTTACATAGGTTTTGGACCTTAATTTTAGAAGGCAAGGTTCAAATTGGCTACTTGACAGTTTTTGAAAAAGTATTGTAAAATGTGCGCCCATTCATTTTATATCCCAAGCAATTTGATTTATCTGGAAAAAATGTAAATACCAAGAGAAAAATAAGATTTTGTATAACACATTTAAAAAGCGCGCGAAAACGCCAAGTCACGTCACTGTTGCAATTATGACGTCAACGTTCTAGACACAATACGCAGACGAACGACTTAATTTAGATAAACGGAAAATGTTTAAATAAATTCTTATTACGGTTAGCGACACAATAATTTAATTTAATCGGTAAAATTATAATCTATGTATCGCCACATTAAAATAAATAATTTTCGCCGACAGCTGACATTTCCGAATTAATAATAATAATAATAATAATAATAATAAGTTTATTTCCTTTAACAACCTTACATAACATTTGTGATCGTGGTCACCTTTTGCAATGGTGGTTTCAGTTTCGATTCTTTTGTTCATGTTTTATTGATAACACTGTCAAGTAGCCAATTATGGTGGTCATATAATCGAGTCTCATAAGGGATTAACACACAATAGCGCGAATGTCAGATGGTCATCAGATAAATTGAGTTACCCCTGCCAACCGGCATATTTTTTATCTAATATTACGTTAAATACAAACTAACCCTTTGACTTCACAAAACAGCAAGACATATCTACTAATTACTATTTAGAGCTACGGGACTCAATGAACACTGAACAACATACGTAAGATATTGTATCTTAGAATCTTAATTACAATTTGTTTTCTACAACACTAATGGGCTTATTAATAAAAAATAGTCCTTGTTTATACGCACACTAAAGAATATCCTGTTGCATATTCTAAATTGTTACTTAAAAAAATCTCACCTCGGTAATATTAAAAATATTGACACCTACTTTCAAAATGGTCGTCTTATTTTAACCACTATTGAACAGGACAAGTTTATATTAATAAGACTATAGTGTGCAGTTTGGGGGCATTTAAAATAAACTATAAATAGGTTTTATTTGTTTAGCACACAACAATTCACATTAGTTAAAATGATGACAGTTGTAACTCAACCCGTAATATGTTTGACTTGATAATGTTTTACTATATATATGCATTAATATTCGTCAGTCGATGTGTTTTCCGTCCTTCCACTTCTTTTTTGAACGCTCAAAAGCTTCCCTTATGCAAGCCCTGTGGATCGAAAGTTTAATATACTTATAGCGTGTTTTGTAATTAATGGGAAATTAAAATTAGGTATGTACTTCAAATCAACGACATAATCAGAGGGATTGATGTGAAATAATTTTTAAATTCAGAATTTTTAAATCTTCCCACATAAACGCAATTACTATAAAAAAGTGTTTTTGATCATATTTGGAAAGCCAAACAACATTGATTTTCTAATATGTCCTGTATTATGGATCTAACGACCTTTAATAGTGTATTAATGCCTGATTAGCTTCATGGGTAATATCCATCCTACTGGTAATAGGTACTATCCTACTTAATATTATCAATGTGAAAAGTTTGTAACAACAAACGAAAAACTACTGAACGGTTTAAGATGAAACTTCGGAGGAAGAGAGATGACATACTAGATTAACATATAGAATACTTACTTTTATCTCGAAATAACGCGGGTACAGACGCAAGCAACAGCTAGTTAATTATAAATGCGAAAGAAAGTAAGATTGTAAGAATATTTGTTACTATTTCACGCAAAAACTACAAAACATATTTTTCTGAAGTTTGCTGATCATAGATGTTTAAATTTTTTTATAGTGCTTTACGCCGCACTAGCGAACTTTGAATAGTTTAAAACCGCACCAAGGGGAGATTAAATTTTTCTGTTTCTTTAAAATAGTGAATGATAAAGTCACTAGATTGTCACCTAAAGAGCGACTGGTGCAGTATGTAGGCGGAGACGTGTCCCGCGTCGACGTACCGCACCTCCGCGCCCGGCCAGATCTCCTCGAGCGTGCCCACGTCCTCGCGGGGCACGTACGCGTCGTGCTTCGCGCACACAGCTGAGGATAAACCAACATATTCATGCACATTTCTAATATTTTACGATTCGTAATGTGTCAATAATGAGTATCCGTTTTTCTATAAGTCGTTAATTTTAATTTCAAATTTACTTTCGATATTAGCTGTCATCGGTCGTTTTTAGCTATCCGTAACAAGAACGGATCGTTTTTCAAATATTGGAACCGGGCATAAGAGGATTGGCTTCTTATTAAGTCTAATTCCTCCTCCACACTACTCCCGACGTTCTTAGGCGTAGTTCCTCGGCAAACTCCGAAGTGTGACTTTACACACACGTTCAACTCCAAGAAAACAACCCCGGGGCCTTCGACGCGGGCGCACAAACCGACAACAGATGGAAGTCGCCCGAGGTGAGCCGAAGTTTGACGAGGCAAACCGAAGTGTCGCTCTGCACAATTGGCTACTTTCCACTAGGAACAAATCGAAAGGATAATAGTTTCTAATGATCAATTAAGATATTTAGATAAGGAAATACGAATTTCAAGAACATAAATATCAAAGATTATTAATATTTTTAGAAAAGAAAATCCAATAGCATAGGCTTTAAGTCACGTGACTGAAAACGCCGAGCAGAAAGTCACAACGTCACAGCAGCCGATATGTCATATTTTAGGGGTGTCCACTCTGTACCACAGATTAATAATGAACGTACTATGGATGTTTTCGATTTGAAAAATCGGAACACGAAGTCGATGATTTTTGAAACATCGTCTAAAACATCGATATTTTTGAGTATTGATTATTATTCATAATTTTATATTTCCATCGTGACGCTCAGTTCGCAACAGGCCGTGTAGCAGAAGTCGTAATATCTTAATTTCGTCCACCACCACCACCATACTTAAACTGCACTTAGTGATGAAATAATTTATATTTATAAGGATTAATAGCATGAACATAAATGCGGAACAAAATGGTTGTTGTGCCTCACTCGACTTATGTAGATAGGTATAGTGTGTCGCGAACTTTTTTGTAGATAGTTATAAGATCTACAATTAATTTGAACATTTTATGATTCATTCTTTTATAGTTTAGGCAGAGTACGAAAAATAAGTAACCTTTCTGGTTGATTTTAAACCTTGTGTCCGAAAAACCCAAATATTTTACGGAACCCTATTTCTTTTCAAAATGAGTTTCGGATATTATCGATTATTTGTGTGTAATATTTAGGTTATTGACTAGCATATACTCATAAAAAGATGAAGTATTATTGAATGATCAGATATTAATAGTAACGTTTAGCGTATGTAACGTCAAATTTGTCGCATGAGATTACAAAAAATCCATATTGTTGATTGTTTCGTATGATATTATATTTAACGCATGATTCGTATTTTACGCTACCGTACAGTACTCGTAATTTCAAGTTTTCAGCCAATCGACAGGGACGCTCTGAATATTAATGATTTTGACATATGTAAGATTGCGATAAAATTTATTTGTGTGGGGCACTGAAACCTGCTTTGGGTATTCAAAGGTGTCAATACCGGTTATTGAAACTAAATCGAGATTGAAGTCATATCTTGAGAAGTGTTAAAATTGATATCGGTTCTGTGACTCAAGGTTTTTTTTTGTAATTTTAATACATCAAAAAAGAATTGTCAAATAAAATTAAGAATATCGAGAAAAAACATCATAAGGCATCCATCGAACAAACTCGATATGAGCTTAGAAAAATACATTTAGTAAATATATATTTTTTGTGAAATATACTTTTCATGCGATGAAATGAGTATCAAGTAGTGTCCGACCGAAATTTCGGTTTCGGTTTCGGTTTCGGCCAGTTTCGGCCAAAAAATCAAGTTTCGGCCAGAGTTTCGGTTTCGGCCAAAAACGGCCGAACCTTTCGGCCGCGCCGAAACTTACAAAAAAATATATTTGTTTCACTTTATTTATAGGGTAGTTAAGTTTTGCCGTGTGGTGACGGCATGAGAATACTTATGTCACCACCCCTTCACTGTCCCAGGGAGTCGTAGAAGCCAACTCAAGGAAAAACGCACATAACACCCAGTGCGAGAGAAGGAAAACTCGAGATAAAACCCTGTACCAACCCGTCTGGCTGGCGTGGTACCAGTAGGCTATTAACCGTCAATGACGGCACAATTGAAAACCAGGCTCCGAGTCCCCGGCGGCCCCGCAGTCCGTGGCTACGGTAGTGGCCACGATAGCGGCGGGGCCAGGGGTGCTAAGAATCCCCGGCAGAGATCGGGCTACCACCCCCACCGACAATTGGCCCAGGTAACACACAACGTGCGCACATTGAGGTTGGATGAGAAGCTAGTCGAGCCGGAAGAAGAGATGAACAAGTTGCGATGGGACGTCATTGGTTTATCGGAAATTCGAAGAGAGGGAGAGGATACGATAACATTGCAGTCCGGTCACTTGTTCTTCTACTGGGAGGGAGAACAGAAGTCCCAAGGTGGTGTTGGGTTTATCGTCCACAAGTCACTCATCAACAACATTGTGTCCGTCGGAAGTGTGTCGAATAGAGATCCGTGCCTCGTGCTTAAAATATCCAAGAGATATTATCTTAATATAGTATATAGCGTATACCTGTATACGCTCCATCTACGACACACCCAGATGACGAAGTGGAAGCTACGTATAAGGACATTAGTAGGGCCATACATAGCTCCAAAACACATTTCACTGTTGTAATGGGTGACTTCAATGCGAAGCTGGGCTGTAGAAGCGATGATGAGCTGAAAAGCAGCGGAATCCCAGAGGACAGATGCTGGCGGACTTTATGGAGAAAGAAGGACTCTTTATGATGAATTCTTTCTTCCGAAAGCCGCCACAAAGAAAATGGACCTGGTCTGAGTCCCGACGGTGTAACGAGGAATGAGATTGACTTCATCATGAGCTTCAGAAGACAGATATTCAATGATGTCTCTGTGATTAACAAGGTTAAAACCGGCAGCGATCACCGAATCGTCAGAGGCATATTGAATATCAATGTCAAACTTGAAAGAGCGCGTCTGATGAAGTCCACACTCCGACCGTCGAATGCACATATCCAAAACCCCGAGAGCTTTCAACTTGAACTGGTAAATCGCTTCGAATGGCTAGACAGCTGCGCATCAGTGGGCGATATAAATAGCAGGCT
This sequence comes from Glyphodes pyloalis, assembly GCA_037074685.1. Lineage (NCBI taxonomy): Eukaryota > Metazoa > Arthropoda > Insecta > Lepidoptera > Crambidae > Glyphodes > Glyphodes pyloalis. The sequence goes on from JAYKKO010000021.1 coordinate 4,870,860, forward strand.
GGTAGAAATTGCCCATACGGTAGGGTCCCATACCCAACGTATTAAGGAGACGATCGAGCGGAACCAAGGCTCCAAAGTGTTCGCAAAAGACTTGTCTATTGGGCAAAGCCAGCTAATGAAGCTGAAGACCGAAGATGGGCGTATAACGTCGAATAAGTCAGAGGTGTTACGGGAGATAGAGAGGTTCTATGGGCTGTTGTACACCTCGGTGTCTGCTGAGCCGGTCACTTTGGTGGCAGACCCTGGAAATCGGTTGGAGAGGCCTATGTTCAGCAGTGGACAGTAATAGGACGAAATGATGATGATAATGATGAGTTAAATTTTCAAATAGAACCTTTGTAACTGTGCTTAAATTTCATTGTGATATATCTTTGAAAGTAGAAACCTGTAATTATACGTCGGCGAGATATTAATTTTTGAAAAAAAACGGGCTCACTAACATTTTTTCGACTTTATACTTTTTTTTTATAAAAGGTTCGGTTTCGGTTTCGGTTTCGGCCGAAACTACAATGAAACCGAACCTTCGGTTTCGGTTTCGGTTTCGGCAAAAAAACATGTTTCGGTCGGTCACTAGTATCAAGGTTTACAATTAACAAGATTTCAAAATTTTGTCAAGTAGCCAATTGTATTCGTCTAACTTCGTTCAATTTCGCGAGGAGTGTGGAGGAAGCATAACGATTGTTTCGAAACTATCAACTGGTATATTGATACCATTCACAAATAATCTCAAGTTATCAATGCCGTAAAAGTGGACTTTAATTTAAATCGGCCATAGGTATTGTTTTTTTTGCAAATTATCCTAAAAATACTATTTTAGAATGTCTAACAATACTATCGATACAATCGATAGTTAATTATTCTCAAGCAGAGATACAATTTACAGTATCGATGCTGCGCGTATTCTATAGAAATACCAAGTTATCTTGGATATTTTAAATACTACCTTTTAAAGGTAGGTAGGTACTAGAATCCATACAGGAATACATTTGCAATCCCTAAATAACAAGGACAAAATTGCAGAAAACATAATAATATTGATCTCGCTAGTAGGCACTGACAAACCTATTAATAATATCGAAACTATTGACAAGTCTATCGATACAATCGACAGGTTATTCTTCGCAAGTAACAACACTATCGGCAGTATCGATTTATAGTGGTATTGGACTCATTTGTTGATATTCACTATTTCTTCAAAAACTCATGAAATTAGTATGACGTACTTTATGGATGGCTAAGACAGAAACTTACCAATGATAAGTGAAGTGTCAAACGGTACGGAGAAGTTGCTCAAGTGAGTGCACTCGTCCATAATTCCCCTCATGAACTGTAGTGCCTCTCTGTCTCGCCAGTGGATCTTACTTATGTCTATCTTTTTCCCGCTCGACCGCAGGAACGGCAGATTCACCCACAAGTCCGAAGTGAGATCGGTCACATTCCACGACCGCCTCTCCGATTTCGGCTTCTTCTCTGTAGCTGGATCAGTTTCCTTCACGTCACCTGCCTTATCAGCGCTTGCGTTCACAGTCGTTGTTTTCGCGTATTCTCCTTTGCTTTCTATAGGTTGTCTCGAATCCTTTTCGTTGGCTTGTTCGGTAGCAGCCTCTTTCTGCTTGGTGTCATGTGTAGGTGTCATGTTTAGCGTCACCTCTTGTTGTTCCTTCATCTCCTTTTGTATGAGAGCTGTGTAAGAATATTTTATGAAAGTTTTAACGGTACTAAAATTTCAATTATAACAATATGTGGGGTAGAATTTTATTAGAAGAATGAATAAGTTTACGTTCCGTGCTTTCCGATGTAGGTCAAGCCTTATAGTGTAGATGACTAAAAATGTATGTTTGGTCCTTCACTTATGTTTGGATGTTAAAGTTAGAACGGATGTTTGTTACTCTTACACTTAATTTGTTTTTTTTTTAAATACACTTCAAGATTGACCTCATCCCACCTGATGTTAAGTGGTAATTAGGTCCTGGCGACAAGTACAGCATAATAAATCTGTTACTAGACTTGTCGCCCTTACCTTGAAGGCTTGACCCCTGCTACTAATATAGCATCCCGCAAGAGCTCTGAAAACCTTACTCACAACAACACAACAACACAGAAGTGATTGTTATTTGGCTGCGGTCTACTGTAAGGTGGAGGTATTTCACCAGTACGGCTGCTCCAGTTCGAACGATAAATCGCTTTGCCCTACCTCTCTTAAATATTTTGGTTGTGGTTGGATATGCAGATGTTAGATTAACAAATAGTTTTTATCCCGAAATACGAATACACGAACGAAGCTACAGCTAGGCCATTACCAAAATAATTATATGTAAAACATTTACATTAAGTAACTCACCAACTTTAAATTTAAGCAACAATTCCTTTATTCTATCTTCGGTGAGCTTGTTTATGTCGACAATATCTTGTGATTCCAGTTGAAACTTCTCATTAGACATTAACTTCTCGTATAGAACTTGATTAATTTTATTCTCATCTAGCAATTTCTTTAACTCCTCATTCAATTTCTCAATAGACTCTAAATGTTCAGTCTTAATCACGTTTTTAGGCACTTTTTCCATTTCTATATTCTTAGTTATATCTAGTACGTTGGGATCCTTGGCACTATCAGATTCCTTGTAAGTTATATCCACATTTTTCTCGGGAACATTGTTGACTATCGTCTCCTGTTTGGCTGTTGGCGGTTTGACATCTTTTTCGACAGTCTGAGAGTAGCTGCGAGCAAACTTCTTGCCGGCAAGGAAAGCTTCATCTACGATAGTGACCATTTTGGACAACTTCTCTCTGTAGACGCCGTCTGAGAGGTACTGGTCTTCTAAAAGGTCCCAGTTTATCGATTGCGACATGACACCCTGTAATCATACGCCCGTCCGTAAGAACTAGATCGAAGACCTCATCAGTTATTTCGGAAGCGACCTCGAGTGTGAGAAATAGTAGTCAGTAATCAAACTATTGAGGAAAATACCTGAAGGAATACAGCCGAAGCGGTGGACCAGGAGAGGCACGGGACCAATACTAGTGGCTTCGGCCAGTTTGTTGCTGCCAAGGACGCCATCTGTAAGAAAAAAAATATAATATTATAATTAGAGATGTGCCATAATACATACACTGAATAACAGTACTATTCGTTTTACCATTTTATTGCTGCGTTTACAATAGGTTCTAACGTGTCGCCAAAGATGCGTGTGTTGTTCAATAACTAAAGGTGAAATCTTTTACGCCATAATACGATATTTTGATGAAGTAGGTTCGAGATGACCAAATGACTGTGAAGTGCTCTTTGATTCATGTACCTAACCAACAATATAAAACCGAATAATACGGCCGAATACATAGATGAACAGATGCCAAATATTCCGAATACCGAATACAAAATGAATATTCGGCGCACGTCTTGTAATAGGTACCTATAGCTAGTATCAAACAAAATCACATATACATTGACCTAATTCCAACGATAGTAGCTTAAGCTCTAATGTGTCTACTCACATGCCCGCCCATTGAGAGGCCGGTTACGCCTAGAGGTCCGAGCCCGTTCCGTTCACACCAGTGGAACAGCACCAGCGACTCCAGGATCAGGCAGCCGCCCATTACGAAGATGTCAGAGACGTTGTGTAGCGATGAACGGCTGGGAACATTGGATTGACGTAAGTATGATCAGAATCACATAAGACTTATGGACTTTGAACTGCTCCTTATGTCGGACGCATAAGAACTAAGGGAGCGTTCAAGTATTAAGTAACTCATGTTTTGACCGACGAGAACCCCCTCTCCCCCAAATTGCGTTACGTAATATTCGAACGCTCCCTAATAACTGCAAGTGTTTACCCTGACATGTTGTTGACCGTACCTACCTAACATTTAAGAACATAAAACAGTAGCATGTGAAGATATTTTGATGCGAAGAATAAATCATACTAATATCTTAACCCCGAAAATTTGTAAGAATACCTGGACGTTAGAATCAGCGGCGACCGTAGGGGGTGTCGAACAGGGCAATCTCCCGGGGCCTCGCTCTTGTACGAGCCCCGCGCAACAAACCAAACAAATTAAAAAGTTATTGAAAAAGATTTTACGCTTAGAAAAAGCCACAAATAACTATTTTTAAATTGTACACTTCTGTTTTTAATAAAATTGAACGTAAAATATTTTTATACTCAATTTTCTTTTTCGTAACATTTCCTGTCAAAATTCCGTAAATTTATTAGATATGTTACAAACCACACCATCTGACCTTCTTTTCACGAAGGAACCTGCTTGCTAGGGGCCTCGAAAGACCTGCTCGCTCGCGGCCTCGCAATGGGTAAGGCCGCCGCTGGTTAGGATGCAAAGATGTCTACATGCATGTCTGTTACTCTTTCACGCAAATATTACTGAACGGATTTGGATAAAATTTGGTTGGAAGAGATGTGACATTACTAGATTAGCATTTATGATACATTTTATCCTCAAATAAAGCGGGCGAAGACGCGTGCAACAGCCAGTAATAAAAACATAAGTCAAGACAATTACACCAATCAACTGAGAATCAAACGAAGTTTTCCCCTTTTGCTATAAGCAGACGAGAGATTCAACTGGGGGCGTCATCCCAGACCCGAGTCAAGCAACCCAAGTTATTAACTTGACCGGGATTCGAACACGGGACCTTTCGAGCTTTTGGCGCGTACCTTAGCCATTTTGCCACCGACGTGATCTTTATGTTAAAGTAGGTACTTTTACTAATATCTAAGTAGGTTTCTGATTTTTCGCTTTTCACTAGTTGCACTAGCCACGCAAGCAAATCTTTAAATACCTACATTTTGCAATCGACTTTTAAGAATAAATTATGAAATCCAAAGGTCGTTACTGGGTGTTTTGCAGAAAACAGTGTCTTCTCAATTATTAAAGAAATTAGTATTTATCAAGATTTGTGTTTTATGGTAAGTGCATAATTTATTCGTAGCTCCTACTTTCTCAATGTTAGATACTGTCGCACTTCTCATAAGTTCATATAATGCCCATACAGAGACAAGTAAATGCTATGGGTTTAGTTTTTAAATGCATGTAATTACTTACATTTGGTCTGTCGGTTTTCGAAGTCCATAAAAAGGATTCTCTAAGATGATGCCTCCAATACCAGCTTCCTTCAGCAAGGGCTTTACCATGAGATTTCGTCGCCGCCAGAAAAACTATAGTTAAAATACAAAACTATGTTATTATCGTTCGTGTTTGTAGCCTATGTGGGGAAATTCATAATGATAGATATAGAAGACCAGATTGCCAGGAGTATTTCCGTTTGTGTTTTTTGTACAGTATTAACCCGATCAAACTACATACTTTGGTCTTTATACCGACTTTAAGTCGTAGGCGTTAGAACTAAATTCGTACTGTAAATGTTTACTGTGACGTGCTGTTGACCATACATTGTTGAATGTTACATTGATTGCGCAATTAGAATTTATTAGCGGCTGAAAATAAAATGTAAGATGCATCCAATGCGTTAATACATCATACGATCTACAAACAGCGTGTTGATAAACGACATAACATACAGATTACATAATTGTAGGCCGCGCAACACGTGTGCATGACGTCTTCAGTCATACGATTAGGTACGACATAAAACATCACGTATATGTACCTACTGCTGATAGCAAGCTAGATAAATAGCGTATAAACTAGAAAGTAAGCGAGTTTGATCAGATAATGATTACCAACAGGGAGCAGTCTTGTACTCACGAAATATCGGTCACGAACTCAAATTCGGAAACAATTATTAGTCCCTTTTTTAATTGAAAGATTAGACAAAAACGAAAGTCTGTAGGTACAAGCCAATTCCTATTCCAAAGGACGATTACGAAACACTTTCACAATGGCGCTTATAGTTACGACTGTTCCTCAGTTGTAGGTCAGAGTCCAACACAATTTTTTTGTATATATAGTACTCTACTCCAGCTCTTTCAATTGATATCTCTATGTTGTGTTATTTTATATGTAATCAGACATTTTGTGGCAGCCACAATCTTGGACCGATTTGCATCCTATACAGTTAGAAACACTCCCAACCTATTCACCTTTTAGACAAAAAAAATAAATATAAATAGGTTTGGTCGTTTGGGAGCTACGATGCCACACAGAAAGAGATATAAATAGACAGACAGACACGCTAACCTTATAACACTCCATTATTTTTGGGTCCAGGGTTAAAAAGACAAAACAAAAGCAAAGAACAGTTTCCGAATTCGTATCAGTTTCCAAAGTTATTAAAATTTTTTGATTAAGAGAGTACATTCCCAGCGGGTCAGCATGCAACTCCTAAATTAATTAAGCTATATTTTCACCTACATTGAAACAAAAATATTGCTGCTTTTACTTATAATAATAAAAGTCCACCATTTTAATGCAGTGTATATTGCAATCAAGATTTTATACAGTCAACAAAACTCTCGACTGTACAAAAATAAACATAAGGTGGACACTGGACACGGCAGTCAAAGTAAATATTGACATCTCAAAATGTCCCACAAGTTATCCCTACATTTGGTAAGGTGCCAAAAATGTATTGAGTGCATTCAAAAGGCTACTACATATATGTTTTGTTTACTTACTATGTTTTTCGGATTCAGTTAGTTTTTTTTTTTTCAATATTTAGATTTCGAGACAATAAAATTAATAAATTACAAATTTAAGATAAAATTGGAAAAAATCTTGCTGCCTTGGGAGTTGTGGAGAAACAGCCTGAGGTGATTTGAGTTGAATTTAAATTCAACTCAAACTAACATGTGATGTTGCAACATAAAACCTCATAAATAGATTTTATCTTATTGGGTCAAAAAGATTAATGAATGTTTTTTTATCTAAATTAAGACAAATTTGAACCATTATTTTTATTACTAGGGATTATTAAAAACTGAAAAGGTTTAAATTTGAAAGGTTCTCTAGTTAATTAATCAGGATTATATTTTAAAATAACTTGCCAAGATTTTATTTGTGAAGACATATCTTGGATAATTATTATGATATGGTTGAAATAAAGTAATTTTTTAACAACCAATTCTCTAACAAGTCTAGAACAGTCTATAAAAAAGAAACGTTTCAGACTGTAATAGGATAATGTATATCACCTTTTAATCAACCTTCTGTTGTTGACTCCAAGTGTCAAGCAATGGAAAATTTACTCTACAGTGTGACATTAAGATTAAACTAAAAATGCCAAGTTAACTAGAAATGAATATACTTACATGGTCACCAGTGCCAGCTAGATGGAGGCATACAGGCTTACAAGTGGGTTCTGGCCAGTGGACTGGCAGGAGTACTTGGAAATGGGCTTTTCTAGCGATCTCCGGCACTATACCTGGTAAGTATCGCTCGAGCGGAGTGATGAAGTAACCTTCTAATAGCTTGCAATCTGTGAGGTTCTGTTCCTGTGGAGTTAAAGAAGAAGAAGAAAGAAAGAAAAGTTTATTTAGTGACATAATATAGTAAGAGATAAAATATATAGGTGTATTATATCAATTGTTGCAAACAAAATAGTGATTTAATTTAAGGTTTAAAGAACATAGTTGTATGTATATTGTTGTGAGGGCCTTATTTTGTATTATGATTTAGGAAGGCACGAGATAAGATATAGTACGATTTAATTAGCACTATTGCAATAAAATACAGGAATTCATTTTTTTCAAATATTAACATATTTTACGTTGTTATTATTAGGAAGGCACATAGTTACATAAAAATGTTAACATTTAGAAATACATAGTATAAACTTGCACATCAATTAATCGTTTTGAAAACAATGGTGAATTCGTACCAACCTTTGTTATTGTTACTGGATAATCTTTTTCTACTAATTTGAAACACTCATTGCGATCGGACACCACTTTTCTGAACTCAAATAACCTAAAAAATACGTAACACCATTATCACAAAATTAATCCATCAATATAAACATAATATTTTTAGGTAAATATTGTAGTCCACGTGAACTATATCAAACATATTTACTTGGATTTACCTGCGTAAATTCTCCGGTTTACCCCATCCTTTCGTAAAAAATTTGGTTAGCAGAATACTTCTATACACAGCATCTAACTTACTAGCGGACATTTTTAAGAATGGGATATATTTGGATTACTGGCGTTATTTTAATAATTTAGTAACCATTTAAATGTTGTTTTCCACGTTTTTTCAGTACATTTTGATGGAATAAATTGGTGATGATGATGAACGAAAGTCCAAAATGTCAAATCGATGTCAACAAAATATTTTTTTTTGTTTCAGTCAGCTGATTTATTTCTTAAAATAAAATTGTGTACAGCTATGGCTTAGTGATCTATTTGCACCGATGCATGGTATAATATTTTGCCGCGAAATTTAAAATAGTATTTTAATGATTGTCTACGTAACTTGGATTAGAACGTCAAACATAACTAGGAGTCGTTTAAATTCTTTTTATAGTTAAAATTTAATAAATCAAAAATTGTATTTTGAAACGATCGAAACATGGACCTAATATATTTATTATACTAAGTCCATGGATCGAAATAACTCTTATTTATTTAGGCGTTGGGGTGTAGGTGACAGTTACCTAATTAGTAAATTTCATATTACTATTAATAAAACATTTCTTTTTTATCCAACTAACTGACCAATTATAAAGCCCCTAGTCTAGACCGGGAATATAATAAAGTGTTTATTGACACACTTACTATGCTGCCCTCAATTATTTGGGAAAAAAGTAGGAACCTATATTTTTATGTTAATCTAGAAAGTTATCTCTCTTCCTACAAAATTTAGGTAAGCCAAATCTGTTCAGTTGATTTGCGTGAAATATTAACAAACATACATCCATTTTTCCAAACTTTTGCGTTTATATTATTAGATAGTACCTATGAGTAGGATAAACGTTGCTCGATAAATAAACATGAATTGTTCTTTTTTTGCCAAATGTGCACGAAATATTTAGATGGGTTCTGTAAAGAGTAAGAAAGGGTAAAACATTCAAATTTTTGGGCGTTTTTATAATTTGGTGTTGAATTGGCTACTTGACAGTGTTAACAATAAAATATGAAAAGTATTAGATATGTTAGCTTATTAGTTAAGTAATCATTTTACATTTTTACTTTTTAATTAAAAGCATAGTTAGTATTTTATTTTTGCAAAATAAATTTTAGTTTTTTTATCTGTGGAACAAAAGAACCAAAACGGAAACCACCATTGCAATTCGGAAATGACAGGATATGTCAAAAACGCGCGGGAACCTCGAACGTGAAAGGCGCCCAAATTTAATTTGTTTTTGTAAAAATCTAAACTCAGTTGTTTTTGTATATTTCTTTGTAAAGTGAACAAAAAATAGTGTATATAGATAGTTGTAAAGTTTGTACAGTTCTCTAGAGGAGATGGGAGGTGTAAAGAAAAGAAAAAAATCTGACCCCCCTGATGTGCGGTCACACGGCAACGCTAGCACAGACTCCACTTCGGATTCTGAACAAGAAGATCGAAACAGTAGATACAAAATCTTTAAAGTTCCTGGGTACTCGAGGAAGTACCCAGAAAATAGTAAAAAATCCGAGTACATCGTGTTTTTGAATCGCGCAGATGATAAATCTTTTACAGACAAGGATAGATTGGCCCTATCTCACGCAATTCGCAAACATTGCGTTACAGGAATTTTACATTTAAAGTCAATGAATAAATATAAAATTGGTATTACCTTTGATCTTTCCAACAACGCAAACGTTTTCCTTCAAAATAAAAAAATACTAGAAGAGTTAGGTTTGAGGGCGTCGATTCCAGCTAGGGATACTGAGGTGACAGGGGTCCTTTCCTCTGTCCCTACGGAATTGTCTAATAAACGGATATTTACACTTATTGGCAGCAGCAGGAACGTGATCCAGGTGAGGCGTTTCATGCGACGTGTCAGGAGCGAGGGCGGTGATATCACATACCAGCCCACGCAGACAGTCGCGGTTACGTTTGCCTCTACTGAACTTCCTCAGTATATCTACCTTGACTCATGGAGGCATGAGGTAAGAGTCTACGTTCCACCCGTCAAGCAATGTCTGCAATGCATGAAATTTGGGCACATTGCAAAGTTTTGTAGAAACTCCGTGGTGTGTTCCATTTGTACGCAAAATCATCACTATAAGACATGTAAGGAAGATCCTAAAAACGCAAAGTGTTGCAACTGCGGTGGCAATCATATTGCAATTTCGAATTTTTGTCCTCAAAAAAAAATGAAAATTGAAGAAACTAAAGTCAAGTCTTTGTCTACGAAGTATTCCGATTTATTTAATGAAAATGCATTCCCTCAACTAACCATTTCTAATATAGGAACTCAAATACAAAACTTGACTAAATCAGATATTTTCATGAACATTTTAACTCAAACAATAACCAAACTAGTGACAAATCAAAAAGAAACTCCAATTAATTCCACATCTATAAAAGAAAGCCTCAAACAAACATTTAGAAATACCTCCTTTGCCACAAACAAATAATGGATCTTAACATTATTCAGTGGAATGCTCAGAGCATAATTAGCAATAAACTTTTACTAACACAATTTCTTTACCAAAATAAAATACATATTGCCATTATTTCAGAAACCTGGTTAACACCTATTAAAGTTTTTAATATAAAAGGATACAAAATAGAAAGAAATGACTTAGGCAACACACATAATGGAGTTGCCATCTTAATACATAATAGTATAAATTACAAAAAAATAAATACACATTCTGATAGTTCTTTGCAAAATATTTGTGTTCGAATTACGATAAATAAAAAAGAAATTAGTATTGTTAGCTTTTATTGTCCTCCGAATTGTAATCCACCGTTTAATAAAAATAATTTTAAATCTTTGATAGATTCTGTTCCCGAACCTATGATCTTCGCTGGTGATTTTAATGCACATCACACAGCATGGGGATGTCATTCAGATAATATAAGAGGCAGGGATGTTTTAGACATTATCGATGATAAAAATTTGGTGTTGTTAAACTCTGGTGAACCAACTACAGTGGGTTCTTTGACGTGGCGACCAAATGCTTTGGATTTGACATTCGTTTTCTCATCTCTTGGACTCTTTTGTGATTGGTCTTTGCATAATGATCCTCTTGGAAGTTATCATCTTCCTGTAATTATAAAAGTGTTTTTAAATCATTCTGTAAATATTAACTCTGTAAATAATAGTAGCATACATTTGCCAAACTACCCAAACTTCAAAATGGTCGATTGGAAAATGTATGAACAAAATGTAGATTTTCAGCTCTCTGATTTTCAGACAGATAACTATGCTCCATTAAGGGCATATAGTCTTTTTTGTGATATTCTCAATTCAGCAATAGACAACTCGCTTCCATATAATAATTCACCAAGATCCCCTACTGATAATTCTTTGAATAAAAACACTCGTGGAAAGTTCTCAAAAAATTCCTCTCTTCCTTGGTGGAATAAAAAATGTTCTGAAGCAGTTCAAAACTCTAAATCTGCATATGTTAAATTTAAAAACAATCCTTCGGATGAAAATTACATTTCATTTAAAAGATTACAAGCTATTAAAAAACTAACATTAAAAACTGAAAGAACAAATAGTTGGGTTCAATTGTGCAACTCTTTTAACCGATGTACGCCGCTGTCGAGAATTTGGAAATATATGCGAAAATTCAATAACACATTTACTTATAAAAATGGGGATGCCAGTTGGGTTCAAGATTTTCTACAAAAATATACACCGGACTTTGTAAATAATCAATATAATTTCTCTTCAGTTAATGAAACTAATTCTGTAAATAACTTCTTAACCAAACCATTTACAATGCAAGAGCTAATATCTGCTATTTTCTCAAGGAAAGATAGTGCCTTTGGTCTGGATGGTCTGCCTTACATTATGTTTAAAAAGTTGAGCGAAAAGGGTTTGCAAGTGTTTCTTAACATATTAAATAATCTATGGCAGTTAAATGAAATTCCGCAAACTTGGAAGTCTGATTGTTTAGTACCCATTATAAAACCGGACAAACAGCACTCAAGTCCTGATTCCTATCGACCTATTGCTCTTACTTCGTGTGTAGGCAAAGTATTTGAACAGCTTATAAAACAAAGGTTGGAATTCTATATTGAACAGAATAATATATTACCATCTAATCAATTTGGCTTTCGAAGAGGGACATCAGCTCGTGAAAGTATTTGTCAGCTGCAGCTGGATATCCAAAACAGTTTTAATGAAAGAAATACTCTGGCAGCTGTATTCTTTGATGTTGCAGGTGCATTTAATAGCGTCAATATTGATATACTGTGTAAAGAACTAAATACAATTGCAATTCCAAAAAAAATAATTCAATGGATCCATAAATTTTTAACAGAAAGGGAAGTTTACATTAAATATAATGGTCAGTTATATGGTCCAAGGCTTGCTTCTGTTGGCGTATGTCAAGGTGGCATATTATCTCCATTAATTTTTATTTTGTATATTCGTCGATTAAATATGATTTTGGGTTCAGAAGTTAAAAATCTTCAATTTGCTGATGACTTAGTTGTTTATGCATCTGGAAATAATTTAACAAATATTAGTCAATTATTAAACAAATCTTTGAAAGGTTTGTGTGCATATTTCTCTTATTTGAATCTTGACATAAATCCATTAAAATCAAAAATAGTTGTATTTTCTAAATTGAACAACTCAATTCCTCCTGTACATTATAACAATATCCCCATTCCTGTCTCTAGTGAAGTTAGGTTCTTAGGGATAATTTTTACTCATAATATGGCTTGGAAAAAGTATGTTGAATTAATTAGTACAAGAGCTAATAGGGTGTTTAATTTTTTAAAATTATTGTGTAGAACGTCTTGGGGAGCTGATCCCAAAGTTTTGTTACTTTTATACAAATCATTGATTCGTAGTCATTTCGAATATGGTTTTCTTTGTTTTGCTGGTGATCGTAGGTTAGTAGATGCCCTAGATAAAATCCAAAACAAAAACTTAAGGCTCATTACTGGAGCATTTAAAAGTACTCCCATTAATGTAATGCAAGTGGAATGTAATCTGCCCCCTTTGAGCATAAGATTCTCTTATCTGAAGGAAAGATTCTTACTAAAATTGTATAGTAAAAATAATAATCACCTGTTTGTAAATTTAAAACATTCATTCATAAATTCTTCTGGTCGCAATCCTTTGTATATACTTCAGGGCTTTCACCAATTTATAAATTTCCTTGACACTTTACAAATTCATAGGACAATTCTACTTCCATGCTATCAAGGAGAGTTTGATAGTAAATTCCCTGCAATTGATATTATTATTGATCATAATCTGTCAACTCAAGAAGATGTACATAGTAAATTTTTAGAGTTTATGGGCTATAGATTTGTATATACAGATGGCTCTAAAACTGAAAACAGTGTATCCTTTGCTATTTATGATAGTTTTTTTAAAACAGGCACAGGTCACAAAATAAATATGAACACAAGTATATTCACAGCTGAGGCTGTAGCTATACTTGCTGCACTAAAGCACATAAAGCAAAAAAACAATGGATGTTGTCATTGGCTAGTGGTTAGCGATAGCATGAGTGTTCTTCAAAATCTTAAAAATAATAGATTTCATGCAGATACTAACTATTTAATTTCTCAAGTCAAACATGATTGGCTTGATTTACTCAAAGAAAATATTACTGTCAAATTTATGTGGGTGCCTTCTCATGTTGGTGTCGTTGGTAATGAGAGGGCTGATTTCTTAGCCCGAACCATCACCAATTATGGACACAATATTCCTGATTCTAGTAATCACTTTAATATTTCTATTCCTTGGACTGATATAGTCTCCCTTCTAAAGAAAAGGTCTGTAGATATTTGGAAAAAACATTGGAATTTCACTGTTCAGATTGAAAATAAGGGCATGTGGTATGCAACATTCAATGTCCCCATTAGTACTAGACCATGGTTTTGTAAAAGTTCTACTTACTTGCCTAGGAAGTTTTATGTCAGCATCTTAAGGCTCCGTTTTGGTCATTGTCATTTGAACTATCATCTTTTCCGTTTAAAATTGGTGCAGAGTCCATTATGTGAATTGTGTAACTCACAAAAAGAGCAAACTTTGGTCCACATTTTCTTTGACTGCTCATCTTTCGGCATTCAGCGCCTTGTGCTGATGGATGAGTTAATTCAAATTTATGGTTGTTCTCAATGTGTACCGCGCTCCATAACAGCCCTTCTTTCAAATAATGACACTTATATTCCATTGTACAAATTTATTATACATTCCATTGGTAAAATATAATCCATACAAAACTCAAAATGTTACATTTATTATTTGATTTGTAACAAAATGAAATGTGTTATATGTATTTTGTAATAAATAGTTACTACTAATGACTTGGCAGCATGGTCTCTGACCTTAGCCGGTTCCTAAAGGAACAAATTAACAAAAAAAAAAAAAAATCGGAAATGACAGCTGTCGGCGAAAATTACTTATTTTAATGTGGCGAAACAATGATTATTTTACCGATTAAATTGAATTATTGTTTCTCTAATCGTATAAAGAATTTATTGAAACATTTTCCGTTTATCTTAATTAAGTCGTTCCTATGAGTATCGGTTCGTTGTCTAGGACGTTGACGTTATATTGCAACAGGGACGCGACTAGGCGTTTTCGCGCGCTCTTTAAATGTGTTACACAAAATCTTATTTTTCTCTGGTTGTTTAGATTATTTCCAGATAAATCGAATTGCTTGGGATATAAAATGAACGGGCGCACATTTTACAAAGCTTTTTCAAAAACTGTCAAGTAGCCAATTGTACAGAAAAGTTCAATAGTGAGTGATGATATCATAAATTGGACCTCATTCAAACGCGCATCGAATGTCAAACCACTTGCCCACGTGAACCACTTGCTTCGGACTCGATTGTGTCTTGAAAAGAGCTTAAACTCGATAATAATAATCTCCACGGAGTTCTGGCAGAGCTTTAGAACACGGAATGGAATACCCGTGTTCTGTTATAAAGTTGTATAAATACACACTTCACGTGACACTGGCAGAGGTAGCAATCACAAAAGAAGCTTATCTTTGTCTTTTAGTACAAATAGTAACAGATGTAGGTAGAGGTATATTTTGATTTAATTCGTTTCGATGGGACGTCATTGGGCTAAGGAAAGGAAATAATGCGATTGAAGGATTTCAAGAGGGGCGGCGGTGGCCCTCCGCCCTGTGTGCCTATCACCAAGGGGTGACAACAGAACGCCAGCTCAGTTGTGCAGATAAGAACGGGGTAGTGGACACTGGTGCATCTGCACCATAAGGGCAGCCTAGAAGATAATTTTGATAAAATGTTACCCACTTAAGGTCTACACTACAATTAGCTAAATACAACTTTGTAGCGTCAGCATAGGCTTTGTACAGAATGTCGCTTTCGAATATTTTATATTCGTAATGATTGGTAGTTATGGTATTAATCATAGCTGGGCATTATCTCGTTAATCCGTTAATTAACGAAGTTAACATTTTGAGTAACGGATTAGCTTTTAAGTTAACTTTAAAAACTGTTAACGGACTCATTAACTTCCGTTAATAATATTGAAGTCCGTTTATCGTTAATCGAGATAGCTGCGAATAGATTCATTTTTATCCATGTGGATATCCACCATCATAACATGTAAATGTTTAACAATGACATAAAATACACTTAAGAGTATGATTAATTTTTTTTTTAATTTCATATAGGAAAGGCAGCCCCTGAGAGATATGTATTATGGTAAAATTGTAAACAAACATCGATATTAATTGTTTAAGTACTTAAGTATGTCTGTTACCGATTTCTCGAGATATTAACTCTTTTTTAGAAAGTATAGTACGCCCATTATAATATATCGTTACATAATAATTTTTTTTTTTTAGATTTTTACAATCGTTGGTTTTATCAGTACTCCTCCTCCCTCTTTCTTTAAAAAAAAACGACCACACTAATACAATCGGGTGATTCCCCGGAAACCAGTGCCGGTTTTAGCATTACTGGCGCCCTCGACGAATTTCCGCCAGCGCCCATGTAAAAGCGTATACCAATACATCGATTTAGGGGAATACATCTGGGTCAGCTTTCTAGCGCCCATTCAAGTCCGAGCGCCTTGGGCTGTTGCCCTACCTCGCGCCACCCTAACGCCGGCCCTGCCGGAAACCGTGGGTAAAATATAAGGGTTTCCAAATAGGAGTTTCATATCTATCAATTTTTATCGGAACGCATCATAGCGTTTTACATAGCCACCCCTACATTGCGTTACGTAATACTTGAACGCTCCCTAAATTACTGTCAGTGTCCATTTTGATTAAATTTTAAGGGATTAACGATTAACGAAATGTAACGCTTTAACGTTTACGAAGCTAACTTTTTTAGTACCGGATTAACGAAGTTAACTGTTTGATTAACGGTGCCCAGCTATGGTATTAATCACAAATAGATAAAGCTCGCTCTTGTTATTTACACTAAGTACAAAATGCCTGTTTGATTTGAGATCTTCCAAACCAATCATTCAGAAAAGGGCAGGAAAGTAACTTTTAATTCAAATATTTTATCAAAATGAAGTCACTTCAAAACGTGGTATTTAATATTTGTCGTTTTATTTTTATGTTCAATAGAGACTCACCCCGGTTGTCAACCCATGCTTCGCCGCCACTGTGAAGTGGCGATAAGTCACATTGAGTATGTTGAATTCGTTAGGTCGCGATTACTAGAGGCAAAACAAAGTTCTACAAGATCGGTTCTGCGACGTGTTTTATTTTGTTTGGTCCTTAATTTTATCAGTAGAAGTCAATGTGACGAGTGCATAGGGGGCGTTTCCGACCTCAATTAGGCAGTGCCTATCCTTCAAATCAAAACTATTCGCATGTCACGCGGAAATGCTTAAGGAACGCACCTTCCTATTTACTTACGTACATCACGCACGGATTGCGCTTGAAGAAGTAGGTAGGTACCTATAGTACGTAGGTATAGTATAGGTATGTTCAAAATTTAGGGCGCCTAATATGGACAGTGTTCCTTGGTGACAACTCCACATTTAAAATGCAAATGATCTTAAGCGTGGGTTGGACGAGCCTATAATCTATTGTTGATGAAGAGTTATTTTCTTGTTTTTTTGTTTAAAATGGAAAATAGGTGCCATTATTATTATTTTATTTATGTTCTGAAAATAATAGCTAGAAAGGCAGTAGTTAACCTTGAAAATGGTAATATATCCGTATTAAATAGGTTTACGTATGTACCTACACTTATGAGGTTGGATTATAAATGGTAAACCCACTTATTTAGATAAAGGATCAGCAATTTTTCAGTTTTTTTGCCATGAAAACCTTCACAACATTAAATTAAAATAAAATTAAAATAAACATAAATACTAAATAGTCTAGCAGTCTTTGAATTTAGCGCTTAACAACTCGATTAGCGATTAATTTTTATTTTTATAAATGGTAATACATTGTAATTTTTCTGTGTAAGGTAGGTATCTTGTTTGTCTTGTGCTTGTAAGTACTGTAGTAGGTAGGTATACATATGTTGTACTTACATAATATGTAGACACTATTAAAAAACTATAATTACATACCTACCATTGTCCGTTATCAGAGACGAAGCATCGTAGTGCCTACATTAAAATATGTATACTTAGTGAGGTGACAATTTGGGAACAGGGCAGGAGAATACAGAAATAATCACGTCAGACTACCTACACACTTTGGGCTATGCAGTGCATAGTATGCACCGCCCTTATGTCGTTCGCATATGATCTAATATCGTACTGCAAGTGTTTACCTTCACGTGCTGTTGACCCTATTTACTTACCTATTCTTACTTTCGCACCTACCTATTTATTTCCATAAACAATATGTCTTAATATTCCTTTTATTCTTATCCGATACTCTACTCAATAGATTTATAATCCCAATTACACGGAATTTTGTAAAGCCTTCTCCACACTACTCGCGAAGTTCCTCGGCAAACTCCGGCGAAGTTCGAGGTGTGACTCTACCCACACGTTCAACTTCACAACAACCTCGGGCCCTTCGACTCGGGCGCATAAACCGACAACAAATGGAAGATGCCCGAGCCTAGGCCTAGCATGCGCCACGCGATTAAATTTTATCGCGCTTTCCAGAAATGTCAATGCGTCAACTGTCTACTGATTGACTGAAGACATGAGTAGGTTCGATGAAGGTACTATCACCCAATGAACGGTATAAACATTTTTGTCGTCTCATGTGAATTTTTTTTATTTATTGCGCATGCTAGGCGTTATATATATAGATATATATAGAAAGCAGTTAATTCCCGCCTCCATCAGTACCTAAGATGAAATTGTATAGGTAAGTACCTGTAATAGAAAGTACGGCAGACCGCAATAAAACAATATTCTGGTTGTGAAAAACGGGAAAATGACGTAAAATAACCAGCTAACAAGTAAAGATCTTACGTAATCACGTGGGATCTAATGAGTCAGCAGGCCACGTCTTTGAAAAAAACCGATCTCTCGAGGTGTCTTTACGGGCACCTGATTAGATTTCCATAACTGTATGTTAAAATTGGTATTTATCATCTGCACGAAAATAACATGTTTTTCCGCTGAATTTTAATAATTCAAAAAATTGATCTGCTGCATTTCCATAATTCCATATAAATTAAAGTAGGTGCGTTAATTACTTAAATATACATTAGTTTCATAGGCGTTATAAGAGATATAATTACTACCTAGTAAGTCTATTTTTAAAGATGTCTAACCTCGTTAGCCAGGGCCGGCGTTAGGGTAAAACGGGATAGGGAATCCGCTCACGGGCCATGAGACATAAAAGGGCCTGAAACCTATTAAAACTTTTTTGGTCTTTGTACCGCCTCTATGTCGTTACCATAAAGAATATTCAATACCTTTAAACGGCCCCTCACTCATCCACCTCCCAAATCTGTATCTTCTTTGCTAATTACCCGACTAAATAAGTTATAAAGTCCGATTTAGGAATTATGGCAAATTAGATTAGGGTCGCTTGGTGCGATGCCGGGCGTATTTATTTTATTTTGTACTTTATTAAATACTAGTGGTCGCTCGCGACTTCGGACGCATAGTTAGTCTATTTTAGAAATAAGGCTACTAGCTTTTGCCCGCGACTCCACCCGCGTTATTTCGGGATAAAAATATCCTTAATGTTAATCCACTATGTCATCTCTCTTCCTACCAAATTTAATCAAAATCCTTTCATTCGTTTCGTTTTATTGTAGTTTTGCGTGAAAGAGTAACAAATACATCAAGACATATTTTGTTACAAATTTTAGCAGTGGTACCTAATGCTAATAGGATTGAATTTTTCCAATATTTCATTAACCGGGCACTCAAAAAATATAACTCTACCAGGCTAACTGCTTTTTAATATACATTTTAATATTTTCGCGTTCCATTTTCAACATTTAAAATAATTTAACGGGTCAAGACGCGACACCATTTTTATTTAGTAGTTAATACGAACTACTTACTACGACGTTTCGGTTAGGTTGCACCAACCGTGGTCACGAGCTGACTGACAGTAAATCGTATTAACTACTAAATAAAAATGATGTCG
Source organism: Glyphodes pyloalis (assembly GCA_037074685.1). Classification (NCBI taxonomy): domain Eukaryota; kingdom Metazoa; phylum Arthropoda; class Insecta; order Lepidoptera; family Crambidae; genus Glyphodes; species Glyphodes pyloalis. The sequence goes on from JAYKKO010000021.1 coordinate 4,890,428, forward strand.
CGTTTTGACCCGTGAAATTATTTTAAATGTTTAACTGCTTTTTAAATTTAATCTATGCATTCTAAATAAGTATGCAGTTCAATAAATGTCAATATGGGATTTATTTAATGATTTTATTTCTTAAGGTAATAAACAGGAGTTACTTGGAATAAAGTTGACTCACGAACTACGTGTAAATTTTTGTTAAGGCTGTAGTCATTCGTCGAAAGCTCCAATTCCGGTTCGCCAATCAAAATGACGTCAGTTTCGTTCGCAGTTAAGTCTACGTAGTAGGTAAGACAGACGCTGTTTTGATAACCAAATAAGGCGGATAAGTAATTAAGTTCCTCAAGTGCACGTGTGTGCAGAAAAGTAAGAAATACTTACTAATTTAAGATGGGTACCTAAATCTGCTAGACATCTAAAGAGCCTTCATGATGTTGTAGTTGTATTGTTGGGCTACCAAACCCTAAAAATAGGTCTGGATTTCCTTGTAAGGGTACATGAGTTTAATTTGCGCCAATATGTGTTACAAGATTTGCAAGGCACAAGCAGGATTATTATAGGTAGCGGACTTCGCGGGTTCCGTAATGGACAAACAACCAGGATTCTTTTAATTTGTTTTATCAGCGTTTTATTATTTCTTAATTTTTTAAACCCTACCAAAAGAAGGAATGTGGCAGCTACATTAGCCTATCGAACTAAAACTTTATAGAATCTAGGAATTACTTCAAAATAACTTTTACGATCCTTTTGTATCAATGGTTGCATTTTATTTCCCGATTTTTGAATAGCTTTTCATATACCCAGGTCCTAGAGAAACTGGATAAAATGCCTGAAGACTTCATGAGGGGTTTCCAACTAAAAAAACTATAATAATGAAAATAACAAAATATCACAAAAAGTAGCTTAACAGGACTTGTGATTTAGAAACCAGTGCGAGCAGTGGTACCAATATCCATGCTTAAATACATTTATAAACACCCATCATCATCATCGAACCCACAACCCTTCATACAACCGTCAACCATTCAGAAGCCAGAAGTCCCAACCATTATTCCGATTTTTCCATCAAGCTAGTATAGGTATCCAAAATAACTTGGTAAGTTTTTTTTTAATTTTAGCCCTTTTGAGTTGCCTGCTTTAAAACTACGGAATAAATACGTGCTTACAATGGGCCTTATCCGAATTACTCTCAATATGCCATAGAAAAACCTCTGCTAGGAGTTAATCTACGTGACAGACGGCATACCTTTTTTTTTTGGGTAGAAATGCCCTGTTGCTGAAACGCTCTGTCACTCTCTGTGGGGAAAAGAAAGTGGTGTCTCGGGCTCGCACCAACTAAATTACCCCGGTGGCCAGTTCTAAGACTGAAAAAACTTATTGCAAAAAGGCATGCGTCTTATCAGAAATTGTAGAAATGGGACCACGTATGTACCGGAAAACGCGACGATGGATGCCATAAGATGGATATACCTCAAGGTTGTGACAACTCGGTGGTAGGCACGCAATAGATGCAAGTAGCCTAATGCCAAGATCTGTAAAAGTCTTGGGAGGGCTACGTTCAGCAGTGGATGACCTTCGGTTGAAATGATGAACCCAGCATAAAAAATACTTTAAATGACAAGTTGTGCGCATCTGCAAATTAATTATTGCACAAAAAATAAGATCAGTAAAAATTAAATGGCACGGGCGAAGCGTAGGCGCCGCGGTAGTATAAGGACGCTCTGCAGTCTGCAGAATTGTTTTCCTCTTCGCAAACATATAGACGAACAGACGTAAGTGTTCCGTGTTGTACAATTTTATTTAAAAATATTAAATCAATTTAAATACTAACTATATGGTGGGTTCAAGTACAATAGCGGTTTAGTGCTTGTAAATTGTGAAGTGTGATTCGTTTGGCGCCAAAAAGTTTTTTCAAAGTCGTGTTGTTTGGTTTTGAATTTGAGGTGCAAGCCTTAGTTTTCAACTTTTACCGAATATTACTTAGTTTTTTATTATGCGTGCCCATAATAACATATTCTCTTACCATGTTTTGGTTAAAAATGAAGCTTTTTTAATTAATGGGGAAAACGAATTAACGAAACATATAAATATAGGACTAAATAAATATTTCAATAGGTACTTTTTTTTATTTTAAGTGACTACTTAAACTAAACTAAATTAGCAAATGGGAGGAAAGTTACCAAACTTTTAGTCTAGTATGAAAAATAATTATTTAGTCAGTTCTGTCGTTCTGTCTCCAAAATTTTATTTGTTTTAGATTTTTATTTAGATTACAGGCTAGATAGCTTAGTGGTTAGGTACTGGTGCTGATCATGAGGTTCTGGGTTTGATCGCAGGTCGTTTACGTATTAGCTCGTGTCTGTTCAGGTTTGGCCAATCTACATTTAGGAACAGCATAGTGATAAATATTATTAAAATTGTGCTATTATTATAATACGCTCTCAATCCGGATTAATTTTTATCTAAGAAATGGTATGTAATGTCAGCTATAATTAAATAATTCAATGCACGCTTATGTGGACGACAAGACACGCCATTTAAAGCTGTAGCATACTTAATAACTTTGAATGACGATTCTGGCGCTATTAGCAGACCACGTAGTTTATATCTAGGTAATACCTGTCTTTAGGAGTGAACATGAATCACTTGAATGTCCTTTAGTATTATAAATAAACTGTTCGTATTGTAATGCAACATTGCGCCGCGATTGACATATACCTAAACATACTCTGTCATTGTGAATCGCTTCGGTTCCGAGGGTTTTTACACATTTCAAATAATTTATAAATTCTTTGGTTGTATACATTTTTTCATCATTAAGTAAAAGTTTTTCGCAAATGAGGGGGTTTTTAGTAACCCACTTAAAATTCCGGACCAATTTTATAAAACAAATTTCAGTCGATTTCATAAAAATCATTAATTTATTAATAGGTAAGTACTTACATTTGAACCAACTTAATTATAAGTTCTTTTTTTCTTTTAATCCAATTTATTCACACTTAAAATAAAATTATTTTAAATACGTACTAACTTTAAACATAATAGGTATCTATCAATTGTTTTTTGATATTATGAAAGCGTTTAAAAGTTTTTTAAGTAGTGTCATGTTTTATGTAGGGAGCTTAATTGGTTCGATGCATGTAAAAGAAATTCAAATGATATTGGTTGTTCCGTGGTATGCATTAGATGCAAATAACACAAAGCTGGGAGTTCTAACTAAATGTCTAACTATATGTTGAGCAGTAGAAGTCCTTCGGGTTATCCAAATTTTACTGACTCACTTTCAAGTGTTAAGCTAGATACGGTCTTAAAACCTCAACAAGCATTTAAAACAGTTAAAAATCTTTGAATTTTTAACAACCCGCCCCGGCGACACTTTGTTTCTGAAGTTTCATGTCTCGTGAAGTTTGCACGAGTGGGAATTCGCTATTGTGTACATATTTTAATTTATTTGATGACCACTTTTAAGTACCTACGTAGCTAAAAGATAGAAGGGCCAATTATACCTACATGTTAATTGTACGATAAAGGTATTCGCCCCAAAACACATGATCAGTTGCCGTCTTTTATTTGGTTTATTCGACTTGTAGGTATGTAGGTACAATACCTACAAGTCTAATATATGTAGGTACATATATCTACGAAATGTCGGAAACGGATTCGAAAACTTTAAGTCTTGGAAATCTAGCTTTGTTTATTTTATTTAAGTATCTCGTTTATTGATTTATTGAAACATTGTTACATTGAAAAGATTAAGTGTGGAATTTCTTGCTGGTTCTTCTTGACATGATCAACATTCCGAGCACGGTGCGGTAGAATACTTAATTTGTACTGTCGATTGATAAGTGCTTTTCTAAAGCTTACATAAATAAAGATGTTTTCTATTCTATTCTATTTTTAAATCGAAACTACTCATGAATTGCCTCTTTCTTTACTAGTGAGTGCTGGAAGAATTTTATATATGGCTAATCTCCTTCTTAATTTCCAGATGAGTGGGCTGCTGCTGTTTTTAGCACCTATGGTGCTCTTAGCTTTCATCGCTCCCTCAGTCGATGGTAAGTTATTTATATGTATAAGCATTATAAAAAAAATCGTGGCTTTGCTTTCGGAGAATACAAGATGGGTTGTTGATAAAAATATCAATGAAAATCGGGCGTGAAATGACTGTTATATTAAAATGAGTGATGTTCGTATGCGTAAACAAGCGAAAGAATTAAGTAAATATAGTAGTACAATATTTCTTAAAGGTTTTGCCAATACCTACGCTAGATTAAAATTATTTCGTTACACGCTTATTCAGATTGAATACCTAACCTACCCTAGAACACCCAAGTGCATGAGGCTTTTAGTAATATGGAATGATTTGAAATATCGTGTTATTATTGCAGTAGGTAGGTACTTCATTTACAAACTAATTAGATATGTTCGTTATTGTATGAAAAACAGCTGATGGCAAATTATTAATGAGAGACCAAATCGGTTACTATGTAGGCGTTATGCTGATCACAATTTAATTACCTACACTCACCTCCTTGTTTTTTACCACGAGAACTTTATTCTGTTGCTTGATTTGGGTGACTTCGTGTTTGAGATTTAATATTTTGGAAAGCGATTTCTTCCCGGGTTCGATTCTTTCTCAGGTAAATTCGGGAAATGTGTTTTTCTAAATTGGATTGGTTTTTTATGTACAGAGTTTGCTTCAATCATAGTAACAGTAAAAATGTTTGAGATCAGTTGATCACTCATAATGTCCACATACTTTTTTTTACTTGTAACATGCAAGGGCCTACCGCTTGTCAATCGATAGGATGAGGTAACGTTTCGCACACGCCATCGATTTCAGTAAGAAAAAAAATGCATATAACCGAATGAAAACCTAGACTTCAGGGCCTCATGAGCCTAGGGCTCTAAACGTAAGATAAATCTACCTTAAACGTAAACGTAGGTTCGCAATTTCCTGCCAGCCATTCGAGATGAGTACGTACTTCTAAATATAATATTTTCGCAACACACCAGGCAACTCAGTAACATTCATGTGTACTATGATACTGGCCACTTGTCGGTTTTGAAAAAGTTGTTTAGGTGTTTAAAAGTAAAAATACCACCACAAGAGCTTAGACACCACATAGTTTAGTCTTGGGGCACCCTCCTACAGTCTTAATCCCCATATGACTTTTATTCCCTAAAATAAAAAATTAGCTGGAAGGTATCCCTTTAGTTTTCATGGCCGGAAGGTAGGTACGCTTCTTAGTCTCATAACACAAGAAATGTGACTAATACGTACTAATTACGATAATAATGTCAAAAAAGCTTTGTGTCTGTTTCTTAGGGTGTTGTTAGATATCAATAGGTGATTAAATAGTGCTCATTATTTTTTTTGCATGCACGTTCGTACCTAAGTAATCAGTTAATCTTATAATTTAAACAGATACGTTTTGAGAAATACAAAAAAGGAAACGATAGGTACACATCTTCAAATCGATTTCTGAATTCGCATTTTGCCCTTGATTCGTTTATTTACCACGTTTTCAAGGTCCTAAGTTTGACCACGCGGAACCTGCCCACGTCTTCATCATACATATTTATTTGTATCGGCGATTACGCGACTTCGTTCCGACGATTGATGGAGAGTAGCAGGACTTATTTGCTCACAATCTGAACGTAGGCGTGGCTTTGTTTACACTAGCAACAAGTTGATTACCAGCTATTGTGAGCAGAACAGGTGTTCATTTTTTATCAAAATTCAACTAATGATCTCAAATGGTATCCGTAGTTATCAGCGTGAAGAAGTTTAATAAAAAAGATTAATTATTAACCATTGATGAATACAGTTGATTACCTACAAAATACCTACCTATCAAAAATTAATTGGAATAATGTAGATTGGGATCGACTTACGTAAGTTTGGGATAAGGGGGCCGATGGGGGGACGTTTGGTTTTTGAAGATTAATAAGAAATTCGAGAGTTAAAAACGTGGTTTTCTCAAAAATATATTATTTTATGAAAACGCTTAATTTACAATCAAAGAGACTTGGTTGCTACTGTGAGAATTAAATATTGCGTCATCAGAGCCGCCATAATATTTCGTTTTTGGGAGCAGACCCTCTGCTCTTAATGGCATGAGAAATTAAGATATTGCCAAATACATTGTTATTGTTAACATTTGTTTGGGCGTGTCTCCACGTTAGATCTTTATAAGGACGTAAATTATGCCGTGGGCAGAATGTTTACGAGCTCTATGCCAAATTAAATACCTATATGTCGATCTTTACGATTTTTAAATCTTAATGACGTACTTAGGCAAGTAAAGCATTTAGATCACGTATTTGAAGGCGTGGCGAATTAGTTTTATTCACGCGAAGTATCGAGTGTTTTGACCTCTGAAGGATATTTTAATGTAGGTAATTAAGTCATTGTTAGTTACTTAATCCTTGTGATCCCACCCACGCAAGCAATTAATGTCAATAAAGTTAAACTGCTGGCATTTTATAATAGCTAAAGTTTATGTTGGATAAAGCTATGTAGGTACATCTCCTGGTTTGTAGGACAGGAATGCTGGTATGGTGGATGAATTTGTGAAAAGTGCAATATAAGAATAATGATGTTTCTTCACGCTTAACAGAAATAAACTTGTCTTTACAGCTAACCGATATTACCCACGAAGCTTGTACGGGCGCAACTTATACGAGCATGGCCGGTCCATATCCGACAACACGGTGACGTGCGGCCCCCACACGTGCGGCGTCGGCGCTCACTGCACTCACGGCAGCGTCAGGCCAGTTTGTGCCTGCCAGCCTGGGTACTCGGGCGACCCGCTGTCGCAGTGTGTCAGAGTTGAATGTCTCCGTAAGTACACATTGGATTTCCATCCGTCTAAAACTGTTGAAGGAGGAAAGATTAAAATGGGAAACCCCATTCTTTAAGTATATTTGACATCTCAATGACGAACTGCACAAGATAGGCCTACGAGGCTAATCTTATTTATCACGCGAGGTGCATAGGGAAGACTTGGGTTTTCGGAAATCAACCTTCGAAACAAAAACACATGTACTTAAAGGTTATCCTATTTGTTTTAAAAGATAACAATTTTGAATATTTTTGCTTAATACGTAAAAACCAGTACAAAACTTCACCAAAACTCCAAAAACTGAACCTATTATGTAATGTTTAACTATCTGCTCGGCTATAGCTATAAATAGCTGTAACTCACTTTTCAAATAGGACAGGTTGACCATACGTTCTGTGGTAGTTATGGCTGAGCCGAGTTTCCCGTAGCATCACCATTAACGGCGATGAGGTCCAATCGGGGGGTGTTAGTGGGTAGTCTTGCCCTTCTTAGGGCGGGGAGTCCCACACACGCCGTCACTTCCCTCGGGTGACGGTACGGTACATCAATGTATTTCCCCTCGTTATAAAAAAAAAAGGTTGACCATACGTACCTACTCGCCTCAAACTTAAAACCACTATGATCTCGGTATCTTTGATTCCCAGGTCAAGCAAAATGTTCGGAATTTTTAAACATAGCTGGAATTTGCGATCACCCTTGCGAACGGGCTCATATCATTTAACCGAATATTTTCCGACCTACACCCAACATCGTTTATTTATTTATTTATTCGGCGAAATGATGTTGGGTGAAGTGTAGCGTCGATCGAAAAAGATTTGGTAAAATGATACCTACCTAATTATAAGCCCCTTGCGAACATCCTTTGTTGTAAAGACGACATGATTTTAATGATAGAGGCTGTTAGCGACTGCTGTGATCCGACAGCCTATTTGGCTATGCCTATTTATATGACAAAATGTTTTACTTTTATATTTTTCGTTTACCTTTTGTTTATTAAGTTCTAAATTGTTAGAGTGTAAGTGTGTGTACATACGTCGCTGCGGTTGTCTAATATATTCTAAAAGCATAGAACGACTTTAATTGTAATTATAGTATTATACAGTCCACTAATCCATTACATTTTGGTCCTTCGAGCCGGATCACAGCAGCCGCTAACAGAGGCTTTTGCTCCTAATTTATACTGGGATATAAAAGAAGCTGATACATTATGTACTTATGTTACCTTAAAAGTTAATTGATTGTTGTGTTTCCAGAAAACAGCGAGTGTCGCAGCGACCAAAGCTGCGTGAACCAGCATTGTGTTAACCCTTGCGATGGCACCTGCGGTTTTAACGCCAATTGTGATGTAAGTCAGCCACATTATCAATTTATCGTACTACAAGAACTAGTGATGAAAGAAACTTAGTTCTTTAACGTCTACAAAAAGACTACACTAGTTTTCTTTAGTCATAAGACTGCAAAAGGACGACTAATTTCCGTCGTAGTCTTTAACTTTATAACGTAATAGACTTAAAAGATTAAAAGGACTAAAAACGCCTTATCGCCTTGGACGCCGGCCTGACACAACTTTTGATAATTCATGAGTAAAATATAAACCGTAGTCGTTTTAGTTGCTTAGTTAGTAAAAATTCGAACCCTTAGTCTTCATCCTAGAGTCGAGTCCTGTAAGATGGAGGCTAGTCTTTTTTATAGGCCTTAAAGGACTAAGTCTCTTTCATCGTTAACAAAAACAAATCGCAGTATAAATACTTGCAGTTCGGTATTAGTTCTTATACCCCCATAAAAGCGCGGTATCAACATCAAAGTGCATTTTAAATAAGGTAATTTTGATAAGTGAATTTTTCAAAAGCCTAAATTTCCTGCCTAAATTTACGCTGAAACTAAAATGCCAAAATATTTGGTTAGACTGGTTTCTGTCTGTAGATACTTATTTACGCTGGAAAAAACCTAGCCAGCGCGTTTCAATTAACAGTAACAACACAGGGCGATTCTTGTAGTTTGTCGATGAGCGAGATAGGGTAGACTCAGAGGTTACACACAATTTGTATTGAAATAAAACAATCCCATTTAAATGCAGTAACTGATCCACTGACGTATACTTGTGTTACTAATCAGCACAATATTGTTATTTTTAAAAGGTACGTAACCACATCCCCATATGTACCTGCCCAGCGGGCTACACCGGCAGTCCCTTCGAGTCGTGCAGAATTGCGGACCCTGGTAAGAAGTAGCAAAGTTATTCAGCTGCATCACAAAAATCTTATCAAATTAACATTGACCGCATTGCCATAAAAATAAATATATGAATTAATAAAATGCATTTTGAAATATCCTACTACTTACCTCATTAATTTCTGCCCCATCTCTTAACAAAAGCTAGGTACACCCATGCATTCTGGTAGTGATTCTTTTGATACCTCCAATTGCCGCATGTCTAGGAATAAAGCATGTTACTGCATGAAATTTCTTTAAAGTTTTAGGTAGCTACAGCTAGCAGTTTAAAGGTGTAGTGGAGTAGCAGGGGTTTTTGCCGGCCAGGGCCAAGGGGAACGGAACCCTTCCCCCACCCATTAGATATTTGAAGTCTTAATAGATTATTTTAATAATACACATCCCCATGATAAGGCCAATCGGTCCTGGAGTATAGTGCGTGGAACGGCCTCTTTATGCAAAAATTACTCTGCATGTAAGAGGAGGGGTTGTAACAAGGGGATAGGGGGAGCCAATTTCGAATTCATAAGGATTCCAACTAGGGAACTATGTTTTATCTCTTTCTTGATATAAACGATTGGACAAGGACAAAACATTGACTTTCCGAAACCGAATCGTTTTCGACTTTTGTGAATCTACGCCCTGGAAAGGTTGAGGTCAGTGCTGGTGCTCTTTCATGTGCCGCAGGAGCCATGGCCCTCCCCCCTCGTCCTTCTACACTACGTCACTAGTTACAGTAATCCACTACTTACTTACTACTGCTCTGCTCTTTAAATTTCCTTCTATTTTCACACTTCGTAATACTACTCTATTAGCGTTTCATTCGAGCGGATGTGCTTTTAATGAATATAACTAAAAATCAAGGTAAGTATGAAATCAAGGTAATGTGCAAAATGTTTTGAGTTTCTGCGAATAGTGATGTAAATTTCATCAATAATTTTACATTTGTTGTATCTGGCTGTATCCTTATGGCGTATCCATGGCTCAATACTCATTGTTGAGTTACTAAAGTAAAAGGGCGACAACACTTGCATATGCACTGGGGCACGCCGTATCTGACGGTGCCATTCTGGTGAGTGTACCATATTTAGTCATCATAGATACTTGTTGCGGTAACTGATCGGAGGGGTATGAAATTTTTTTTGCTTAATTCACTGATTTTTTTTCAAAGCATACCTATACGTGCATTTATGTTTTTACAGAAAAAGAATTGCTAAATAATTATAGCACAAAATAGCACTTTGTATGCTTTTAAGATCACACAACACACCTTTCTAATTCTCGACTGGGTTTGGCACAATATCAGTTCCTTGCATTACCTACTGCTTTTAGAGCAAGCTTGTTTTAATAATTGCTTGTTTTAAAAATCGGTTTCTGTGTTAAAGTGTTAATTTTTTGTTGTGTGCGTGTTGTTAGAAAACAAACGTTTTTCTTACATATATTAAACTGATTACAGAGGAAGCTTGCCACCCGTCACCTTGTGGTGCCAACACGAAATGCCATGTCGCCAACAACCAGGCTATCTGCACCTGTTTGCCAGGATACAGGGTATGTTGAAGTATCAAATAAGAGCAAGCCATAAATGCTTGTTTGGTTCTTGTTATGTGATTTAGTTTTTCTCCTATTTAAGACCGAGCTTCACTGATGTTGCGTTGTAGTGGAAGGCACCCTTAAATGTAGTGAGAAAAAAAGCGCTGGATCATAGGCCATTAACTAATTGACACTGATGTTTAATGTTAAAGTTTAATAGCTAATATTGTTAGTAAATAATAATAATTCGATGTGGAGCTTATAGAACTTGTGGTTTATTAGTTTACGGCCTCCGCGTCATCTCTGAGATCCTTGGTTCGATCCCCGGGCGAGTCAATATGGAAAACTAACTTTTCAATTGCTTAAGCTACTTACTATAGAATTAGAGTAATGTATGTGATGTTGTCCAATGTTTATTTATTTATTTAATATTATTTGTTTTTAAAATTAGGGTAGTCCATTAGCTGGCTGCCGTCACGAATGTGAGTCCGACGGCGAGTGTGGAGCGCAACAGTCATGTCGGGACTTCAAGTGTGTGAGCCCCTGCAGCGATTGCGGTGTCAACGCTGACTGCGAGACCGTCGCTGCCCATCGCGCCGTATGCAAGTGTCCCAGAGTAAGTTAAAAGAATCATCACGTCGTTAGGTTACCTAAGCCGCTTAAGCCTTTTTAACACGCTTTTATTAGCTCGGGTTGTATGTATCTATGTATGTAACGGAATCTTTGAATCTTAATTTGACCCACTTCCCGGTCTTTGATTAAGATGAAATTTTGCACACGCTCTGAGTTCTGATGACAATACATGACTAGCTAAGAAACGTCATTACAAATCCAATATGGCGGCCTCCCCAAGATGGCGAACTGACTGTTTGAAATGCACTTCCATGATATGGGTATCAAAAGAAAGGGTTTGCTGTCAGGAATACGAAAAAAATAGTCACGTGATTCAAATCCAATATGGCGGGCGTCCAAGATAACGGACAGGCTATTTGAAATGCACCCCTATGATATGGGTATTAAATGAAAGGGTTTGCTGAATGGGATACGAAAAAGAATTATATAATTATTGATACATGAGAAAACTAAAAAGTAGAAAATAAAAATAATAGTTTAAAAAACTAAAAAACACGCTTTTAGCTCGCACTAAAAATTACAAAATAAGACATTTAAGAAAGAAAGCGTGGAGCGTTTTGTCCAAAAAGAGTAAAGATAACATAAACGCTCCACGCTTTCTTTCTTAAATGTCTGAATTATTTTGTAATTTTTAGTGCGAGCTAAAAGCGTGTTTTTTAGTTTTTTAAACTATTATTTTTATTTTTTTTGAGGGAGAAAAAGCATTACTGCACCGTGCTGTTGCCTCGTGGAAGGAAGCGGCGAGTTGTGCATTGCCTATTCCTCATACCATAGGAATATAGTACATACATAAAACTATAAGGCTGGCCCCGCATTGTGCGACACTGTTCCTAGAGCGTGCGAACGACGCAAACGCCGCGTGCGCGTCGCATTTCACTAGAAGTGTTTAATTATGGCGTCTATGAAAATACGCTTGAAGAAAGCGCACTCCCGGCAAGGATTCCAAAACTTGTTGGTATGCTGACAAAGGTATTGTATTATTGCAACTTGTAGGTATACGTGTAGATTTATGAATATACAGAAACTACTAATCAGTTAATGGCTATGTGGTTGGATGAAGATAGAAAAAAATATTAAACATTTCTCCATTTCCAGGGCTACCACGGCGATCCCTACCGCATCTGCACCGCCGAGTGTACGTCAGACCACGAGTGTCCCAGCTACAAGCCCGCCTGCCTGTACAATGCCTGCATCAACCCTTGCACCAACGCGTGCGGCGTGAACGCTGACTGCAACCTTCGCGGCCTGACTCCAGTGTGCTCCTGCCCTAAGACCATGACAGGAGACCCCTTCACCTTCTGCAGGCCTTTCGAAGCCCGTATGTTGGATTACGTATTTCTCTCGTCAACCTAGACTTTGAGACTGTGATATTGATCACTCCCCAAAATAACATTAGGTCCTAGGCCCTTGTTTATTTTTGAAGCTATAGCTTCAAAAATAAAGGCGGTGATAGGCTATTGGGTATAGCCTATCACCGCCCTGTGCAAGCTTAATTCAGCACTCATGGATGAAGGATGTATTCCAGCTAATTATTTATCTTCATGTAATGAGCGGCCTTCTCTAAAATTATTTGCGTTATAAGTATTAATTCCGTATTGTTTCGTATTGCTTGTTTTGATTTTATTGTGATCTGTGAACAAATAATATTAAATAATATTACCATGAGAGGTGGTATCTCTACAACGACTTGTAGAGTAGAATAACATTATTTGTATAGAAGTATGCAGATAGTTACCAATGGTATTAACAAATGCTATCTAAAGCATCAGCCGTAATTAGCCGCGGAATTAGGGTAGCAAGCTATAGGGTTACTCAGGGCGCAAGACCAGAAGAGTTAACCCTACTCTAACAGGGAAGCCTCTAAACCAGCATCATAGTTTCGGGACTAAAAGGATCGCTGGAAGAAATTTGCTTATAGTGCGGGCACCTCTAAAATCGTCACTGTAGGTACTTAATGATCATATTTTTTTTTATTAGGCGACCTGTGTGAGCCAAACCCCTGTGGAACCAACGCTAAATGCACTCCCGGCCACGACCGCACTGGTGCCGAGCGCCCAGTCTGCACCTGCCCTGCTGGATACATCGGAAACGCCTTGGTTGCTTGTGACAAGGTACGTCAGTAGAATAATTTTACATTACATTACTATGTCATGGTTAAGGGCAGATGACTGTGCGTCTTGTGATTCATGCATTTACTATGTGAAGCTCTCCGCTTACGCGCTACCCATGCCTAGTGCCCATAACAGGAGGCAAATTTTTTATAGTTTTACTTACTATAGTATTTTTTGAGCCTACATTCTTTTGGAGCTTAGATAAACTGTTGAGAATCTTGGTGCTTCTAGTAGCAGATTGTTTATATTTTTGAAACTGCAGCCGACGACTAGGGCGTCTAATCAAGTGATATCTATTGGAATTCGTTAACTTTTCGTCAAGTTACAATGTATGTAACTGACATTTCTGAATAGTCACGTGATCTTGAAATGTCAATCATTTTAATTTTGGTTTGGCTTAGCTGAGACTTGGCTAGACTATCTACTGCTATTCCGCTTTTGCCCCTAAATAAAGGTTAAGACATCTATTTTATTACAAAAGTTGGTAAATCATTTGCTCCAAAGTGCAAGTAAAATTCAGCCCTTTATACTTCCCATAAGACATTGGAGAGAGCAGATTCTTAGTCCATAATGCAAAATAACTTGTTTTCAGGGTGAATGCGAGCTGGACTCCCAGTGCCCAGACCACCTCGCGTGTGTGGGTTACCAGTGCGTGGACCCGTGCCTTGGCAACACGCAGTGCGGAACTGGCGCTGTCTGCATGGCACGCCGCCATATCGCAGTCTGCACCTGCCAGTCAGGTAATTTAACTGCCAATAGCGTTGCATCCAGCCAGTGACTTATTGTCTTTAGCTCAGACCTTTTCAGGATAAGGAATTTCAATACTTTTAGGATTCTAGCACTTATAAGGGTGTCTATGGAAGCTAGATACACGCTTTGTAGGTATGTTATTTACGATAAGCTCTTCCCCGTACGATCTTACCTTGGTTTATTATTGGTTGGTAATGTATTTTCTTCATAAAAAGGATGATTTATCGACGTTCTCTGGTGATATGAAGACAAAAGAAAGTCATTCGCAGACATAGGACTAGGATTAACGTCACTTGCTGTTTAATATACCTACCTAATAATAATAGTGATTAAATATTAGAAACAGAAAATTTTTATCTCCCCTTGCGATGCGGGAATCGAACCCACGACCTTCACGTATCGCGCGTGCTGCTCTTACCAACTGAGCTAACCGCAAGTTATCGTAGGCGATGAAATTTTTCTGCTGTATCAACCGTTAGCCTCCGGTAAGTGCCCTCTGCCGAATATGTTTAGAACTACATACTTATCGGCCCATAGTACATTCGTTGCAGAAATGTTTAAAAACCACGGAATCGAAGACACCTGGCATCTTAATCGATTTTATTATTTTTATAGTACTAAACGCCGTACTAGCGAACTTTAAATATTAGAAACAGAAAATTTTTATCTCCCCTTGCGATGCGGGAATCGAACCCACGACCTTCACGGTAAGTGCCCTCTGCCGAATATGTTTAGAACTACATACTTATCGGCCCATGGTACATTCGATAAGTATGTAGTTCTAAACATATTCGGCAGAGGGCACTTACTGGAGGCTAACGGTTGATACAGCAGAAAAATTTCATCGCCTACGATAACTTGCGGTTAGCTCAGTTGGTAAGAGCAGCACGTGCGATACGTGAAGATCGTGGGTTCGATTCCCGCATCGCAAGGGGAGATAAAATTTTTCCGTTTCTAATATTTAAAGTTCGCTAGTACGGCGTTTAGTACTATAAAAATAATAAAATCGATAATAGTGATTAGTTGTTACCTACTCTATGGCGACTTATATGGGATTATTCACATTATCATTAACTTGTTTATGTTTTTGTGCAGGTCGCAACGGTGATGCTCTCGTAAACTGCTACGAGACTCGATCCGAAGCTGCGTCTCTCCGTTACTACAGGTACAAGAGAAATGGCAACTACACCGCCGAAGTAGGTACCCCTGAAGCCTCAAACCCTGCAGTGGTCCTCGACGCTTCAGCAGAAAGCAAAGACGAGCCTGCTGCGCCCGCTGTGGTCAGCGAAGTTAAAACCGATGAGAAAAAAGAATAAGAAGCGAAATCGAAACATAGAAATTAAGCTCAAACTTAGCTAATGACAAAAAAAATGTGATTTTGTGTTATACATGAGTACAAAATGCTTAATTAGAATCCAATAATATTTTGTAAAATAATGTCTAATGTTTTGAGTAAAATTGTGATATTAACTTTAATAACTCGAATTTCAAACGGGCCGTTGCCATGTTGTTTATTACTGCCTTCAGTTGAATTTTTAATAAATGTAATGAATTGAATGTGTTTTTTTTACTTTTTTCTTATATTTCCTCCCTGTGAAAAAATACATTAGTGCCAACCTGTTTTGGTTTTTTGTAAACTCACATCAAAGCAGATATCATTAAGACAAACAAATAATATTATCTGATCATGATTAATTTATTGAAATAAATAGTGAAAAGCATTGTGATTTGTGGACCATGGACTTAGTATAATAAATATTAAGTCCATGTTGTGGACAGAGGTACCTATTAAATGTCAAAAAATGATACCACGTGAACGAAAATGAAGTTTCACTTCATGTCATGGACTTAAAGTTTCACTTCATGTCATGGACTTAATGTTTATTAAACTAAGTCCATGCTTCATGTTACCATGAACTTATTACACTAACGTCCATGCATGTTACCTACTTAGACGTAAGAAGTGAAAGGCTTGTCCTCAAGCAAAGTAAGACATAGATATATACTTTCCTTATTCTGAGAAGTAAGACATATCAGTAGCAGACAAATGGATTTGATTTCTATATTGCTGCCTTATAAGCGGGCAACATTTTTTTTAAATCTGCCTACCATATAGTTTGTTTTACCTGTGTATCATTCAGGGCACTTCTTTGAATATATTGATATCAAATTTACACATTAGGTCTACAAAGATAATTTTTTAAAATAAGTTAAAACAAATAAAATAGTTCAAACTGGTTTGAACATGCTTTTATATCAACTACCCACCACCAAAGCATTTTATTTATTTACATGAGTGCCATTGCCGTTAGCAATGAGATTAAAAAGTATATCTGACGGCGAACGTCAACTAGATGTCAAAATGAATGACATTTTCTTCTTGTTGTTTTCTTGTCTGTCATAGTATTTTGTAAATCATTATTTTGTTTTCTAAGCCAGGAAAATCCATAAAAGTTAATTTAATCCTTAAAATGAAAGATTCTAAAATGAGTACGCATTTAGGAGGCGGTCGTTTGAACGTAGCTTCAATACAAGATACTGAGAGGGATGAACTACTAAACCTCCTACAGGTTTGCGATGGGCCGAAAGTGAGTTCTAACATTTTCCTTTAGTAATTCCTTTTGATCCTGTACAAACTCAAGTTACTAAATTCAGATAATATAACGACTAAAACTTAAACTGTATAACCAATGTTTTATTTCAGTTCTCAAAACTTAAGTAAATTATAAATGTTACAGATTACAGCATTCAAATACATAATAAATTAAAGAAAATACATGGCTATAAAGTCATTTAAATTACTTTTACATCAAGCTCAATTAAATACGATAATCTAATATTTAATTTAGCTTAATCATACCTGACTTTATGTTTAAAAATCTTTTGGCATTACTGTTGTAAAATATTTTTTTTATTTTAGGTTACCATTTGGGATGAATGGCTTGCTGGGCCAGTAGGGCTGGTTGCGCAGTACTCCTTGCTGATAGATCATCAGGTTATGGAGATGTTTCCTCTACGTCCAGGGAGCCTGCCTACTATTGCAGCAAAGCACATAGTTTTTATTGCTCGTCCGAAACTGGCTCTAATGGATATTATTGCAGATTATATTATATCCTTAAGGTAATATTAATGAAGGAAATTTATTAGTGTATTAATTACATAATCCATGAATAATCTATAAAAAATGTAGCAATATGCCTTATTGATTAAGTTATATCAACAGCAAATCCAGGTAAAATCTTGCAGTTCAATACTAGATTTTATATGCATGACATAGGGACATTATAATGTCCAAAGTGTGAAGTCTGATGCGTGTGTTTGTACAAAAAAGATGCTTTTGTTTGTACAAACCAATAAATGAGGGAGCTCAATCAGTAATCAGTAAATAAATAAATAAATAAATAAATAAGTAATTAAACAATGACTTCATTAGTCTGTCAGTTAGATTTTCAAAATATTATGACACTATTTAATGCATCAAGAAATAAATAACAATTGATGATGAGAGAGTGCATTAAACAGCTGAGGGGTTTGTTTATGTCACTATTTAGTAAAAACTGTACAAAGAAGTGACTAAGCATTAAATATTATTGCATCTTAGTAAATGTTTTTTTACCTGGTAAAAGCAAAAATATGTATGCAAAAAAAATTGTTTATTGTCTTTTTCCTTAAACTACAATATTTCTACTTAAACTATCTTACACTACTACACATGAAGACAAGAGGAAGTGGTTCAGCTAATGCAGACACGGCGCCGAACTCCTTGTCTGCGCTGGTTTTCAACCTTTCCAGGAGTTCTAAGATGTAGTTTGAGAGCATGGGGTAGTGCTGGCTGGCTAACTTAATACAAATAGCTTTAATTGCAAAATAATAAAAAAAAACAAAGGGTTAAAACTATGGCGCGTGTAAATATATGCATGTGTGATTGTTTAATGTGTGTGTGTGCGAGCGTGTATGTGTGTATGTGTGTGTACGAGCGTGTATGTGTGTATGTGATTATAAGCTACTAGAGAGGTAAAAGAAATAGCTACTTTTTATGAAAAAAAATCTTTAAGGGCTAAATTTCGGTAAGAATGCTTAAAAATTTCTGTATCTTGTTGCCTCTTTATTAGAGCTGCTTTATATTTACTTTTAAAACATTGGATTGACATTCATTAATTAAAAATGAAAAAGATTGTGAAAGTGGATGTGTGATGTCTGTATTATTCTAAAATACTAAACCTTTTTTTACTATATTAACTAGGACCTTAAAATACTTTTGTTATTTTAGAAATAAGCAAAGTACAGGCATGGAGTTCCACCTGTTCTTTGTGCCCCGCAGAAGTGAGCTATGTGAGAAGCACCTTGCGAACCTGGGTGTTTTGGCCAATCTCTGCATACAAGAGTTCAGATGTGATATCTTCCCGTTTGAGAGTGATGTGATGTCCTTAGAACTGCAGAATGATTTCAGGTAACATTGTGAACTAATTGGTTATTGTTTTTTTTCAGTGTGAGTAAGAAATCACTTTTGAAAAATCTTAATGTGCACCAGAGAAGTTGTGATACTTTAGATATGAGATAGAAACCATGAGCAACGATTTGGCAAGTCTCGTGTTTTATTGATGTGACTGTATGTTATCATTATTTCCCAGGGGTAGACTATTTTGTTGTGGTAGTTCTGGCTGTTGTGGTAGTTCTGGCTGAGCCGAGTTTCCCACAGCACCATCATTAAAAGGCGATGAAGTCCAACCGGGGCGTTTTAGTGGGTAGTCTCTGCCTTTCGCGAAGTAGAGGAGTCCCACACACGCCGTCATCTTCCCTCAGATGGCGGTACGGTTCGTCAAAGAATTTCCCCCCGAAAAAAAAAAGGGGTAGACTATTTGAAACGGGCAAGTTCTTGCCACAATAATAGATACTGGTGATAACAAACCCAAGCTGTGCTCAAAAAATCGTAACAGACTGCTCGCCCGCAACTCTCGGATCCAGGACTCCCGACACGTAAAAAAATTAGACCACCAAGGCATTTTATGTAGGCACTGTATTGGTTCAGTTTTAATTGTTCGGTTTTCCAACAGGGAGAACTATCTTGAGGGTGACCCAACCTGCATATACAATGCTGCACAATCTTTGAGAACTATACAACAAAAGTATGGAATCATACCAAGGGTTTTCGGCAAAGGACAGGCTGCTAAACAGGTAAGTGAAGGTATTCTTAGTAGATTATGCATTCGGATCTCTGTATACAACAGTTCCTCCTGGATTGTTGGCAAAAGTCCGAAGTGTACTTAGATTTATTGTGGTGACCAACAATCAACTAGAAGCTAGTGGGAATTAAGTCTGGCTACAACTCATTTTCCCGAATTTGATAATTGCTGACAGGATTAAGTAAAAATAATCCGACTAAATTTATAAACGCGAAGGATTGTAAGAATATATGATAACACATGATCCTGAAATAACAACAACAAAGTTGAGTAGGTACAACTGCTAGTAATAAAATAAATGCTGAATGACGCAGAAACACCAACACCAATCGATTAGTTTCAAACTAAGGCTTTCCTGTATAATATGACTACCAGAAATTGGAGATTGACTGGGGGCGTCAAAGACAGCATACCCAGACTCAAGCCAATTTAGGAAAAATATTTTCCCAAACTTGCCTGACCCACAATGGAATCCGGTTCCTTTCGGCGCTTTGGGCGACTTTAACTATGCCGTCGGTCCACCTGGTGGGTTGGTAGATGTAACCACATTACCACAAACAAATCCAACTGAGCAGCTAAAACTCTTTGTTCTGTTGTTAGGTGTGGGATCTCCTCTGTCGGCTGAATAAAGAAGAACAGGGTACGGGGCCCAAAGGTTCGACCACTTCCTGCATCGATCATTTGCTCCTACTGGATAGAGCTATCGACTTCACAAGTGTTATGACCACTCAACTTACGTATGAAGGCCTCATTGGTACGTATCGAAAATTATTTTGATACATTAGGGAACATCCCTATTGACGGGCTAGTCATCTGAGATACGTTTAAATAACAGGACTTGCATATGCTAATTCATAATAAACTGACATTAGAATTGGCTACTTGATAGTTTTTGAAAAAGTATTGCAAAATGTGCGCCCGTTCATTTTATATCTCAAGCAATTCGATTTATCTGGAAAAAATGTAAATAACCAGAGAAAAATAAGATTTTGTGTAACACATTTAAAAAGCGCGCAAAAACGCCAAGTCATGTCACTGTTGAAATTATGACGTCAACGTTGTAGACAACAAACCGATACGCATAGGAATGACTTCATTTAGATAAACGGAAAATGTTTCAATAAATTCTTAATACGATTAAAGACACAATAATTCAATTTAATCGGTAAAATAATCATTGTTTCGCCACATTAAAATAAATTATTTTCGCCGACAGCTGTCATTTCCGAATTGCAATGGTGGTTTCCGTTTCGGTTCTTTTGTTCCACAGATAAAAAAAGTAAAATTTATTTTGCAAAATTAAAATACTAACTATGCTTTTAATTATAAAATAAAAATTTAAAATTATTACTTTACTAATAAGCTAACATATCTAACACTTTTCATATTTTATTGTTAACACTGTCAAGTAGCCAATTGCTATTAACTGTATCGTTTTTTAAAAGCATTTAAATTAAATTTAAGGAGCGTGAAGAAACATCTTGCGGGCTAGTATGGCGATGCTAACGGTTAGGGTACCTATTTCGGTGTCAATTCCGTTGTCATCGCGATGTGGGTTCCTCTCTTGCTTACCATCAGGCTGTGGGGAGCCAATAAACTGCGCTACTATAAAAAAGAAAAAAAAAATAGACAATCTTCTTTGTAAAAATTGTTTGGCTTTTAGCCAAAAAGGTCAAGTACATTCTGATTAAGTATGGTTCCATTATATCCATCAGATGAACTGTTTGGAATCAAGAGTTCTATGGCTTC
Source organism: Glyphodes pyloalis (assembly GCA_037074685.1). NCBI lineage: Eukaryota > Metazoa > Arthropoda > Insecta > Lepidoptera > Crambidae > Glyphodes > Glyphodes pyloalis. The sequence continues at coordinate 4,911,428 of JAYKKO010000021.1, forward strand.
GTTCCCCGGGCACAAGTTCGTCAGCCCGGACGACGCGAATCCCGAGGTGTCGGCGCGCGAGATGAAGAGGATCATACTAAACTCCGGAGAAGAGCTCTTTGCTGAACTGAGAGACAGGAACTTCACGTCTGTATGTGTACTATTTCACTCGGAACTAAAACTTTTATCACCATCATAGTCGACCATTGTTTATTTTTGAAACTGAAATACATTTGTTTTCACAATCTTGCAAAATTGCAACATTTACAACCTTAAAATTTCAATTGGTACTAATTATTTTTCGGATTTGGCCGACCTGTGAAGCGGGGAAGCAAGCGAACCGGATTTAGGCTTCTGAGGTTCCGGATTCGATTCTCGGTTGTCTTAATATACAAAACAAACTTTTCTATATTATCTCACTCGGCTCTGTGTGTTTCGGTACCGTTGCAGTATGTGATTTCTGCAACATGCTTCAGCTACATATCACAGAAGCAGAACAATGCATGAGATGTTTTCTTATGCTTATAATTTATTAATTTATTTAAGCAAGTGTTTAGTGGTAAGTCCTATAATTGTTTGTCTTTAGATGGTTGCTTGTTACTCCAAAACTTAATTTTATTAAACTGTGTTTGAAGTTTCAAGTGCTTAAACATACAGTTCACGAGGGGAAAGGGATGGGTAGCACGAAGGTACGTAGGTGGTAAAGACTGGCCCCTTTCCAATGTCCTTTTAAAAGCCAGACCAAACCAGCTCCAATAGAGTAGGTATGAATTGTTTTTCTATAGTAGATAACTGGTTTTCACGGTCTTACGACCTTAAACATGTATGTAGATATGTTAGGATGTAGGAAAAATACACGTGATATTAGGCGGAGAGACCATATCACCTGTGGCTACCAGGTGTCTAAAAGTGGCTATAAAGATCACGTGATGATTCAATTACGGATGCGCCAACTTATACAAAAATGTCTCATGGTTGTGAACAGGTGGGCACGGCGCTTTCGAAGAAGGCGAACGTGATAAAGAGCCAGTTGGACGAGCGCTACAACAAGTCTGTGCAGGAGATGAAGCAGTTCGTGTCGCGGCTGCCTCAGATGCTCGCCAACAAGCAGTCGCTGGCCACGCACACCGCCATCGCCGAGTACATTAAAGAGGTACATTTAGACATATGCCTATCCTTTTCCTTTTTATTTATTTAAAAACTTTATTGCACAAATAAGTACAACAGGTGGACTTAATGCTAGGGGCATTCTCTACCAGTCAACTCTTGGGTCATGCAGATAGTTTGTATATGAGTGCGGTAATAGTGTAATTGTTTGATATATTGCACTTCAAGTGTGACCTCATCCCACCTGATGTTAAGTAGTAATGAGGTCCTAGTTTTAGAGCTACCAGTACGATACTATGCTAATAAACCTGTTATTGGACTTGTAGCCCTTACCTTGAAGGCTTGACCCCTGCTTCTAATGTAGCACCCACCAGGAGCTTTGGAAACGTTACTCACACGCAGGAACACAACAACACAGAAGTGATTGTTATTTGGCTGCGGTCTTCTGTAAGGTGGAGGTATTTCACCAGTCGGGCTGCTCCAGTTCGTGCGATAAATCGCTATGCCCTACCTCTCTTGACATATTGACTTGACCAGCAATCTAACCTGGGCTTCTGCTATGAAGACCGTCAAATGTATTTTTTTCTTTTTTGGTACTTCATTGAATTTGATTTCCATAATACAAGTGCTTAAGATTATTACCATGGGATAAGATCGATGTTAGTGATGTCGTCCCGACAATTACATAGATTAAAGAAAGAAATATGACACATATAGTAATAGTTAAAAATAAAGGACGTGACACAAGTTTGACGACCTCCGTAGCCGAGAGGCAAGCGTACCTCCGGACTTTGGTGTCGCGCCATCTCTGAGGTGCTGGGTTCGATCCCCGGTCGGGGCAATATGGGAAACGAACTTTTCTATATTGTCTCGGGTCTGGGTGTTGTGGTACTGTCGTTGTTGGCTACTTACCACAGAATCAGAGCAATGTATGTGATGTTGTCCAATATTTATTTATTTATTTGTAAACCTAACAATACAAGAAAAAAAAATCATTTAAAAGTTAAGTGTGGTCAATCAAAGATGTTCTTACAAAGTAATTGTTATCGTTTTATCCCAGTGATTTAGCTAATCAGGACTAAATTAATGGTATGTGTTTTTTTACAGACAACAGACGACTTCGACTTTCACGATCTGATTCAGTGCGAAGAGGATTTTTTGAATTGCATTGACAATGAAAAAACTTGCACTTTCATTGAAGATCTCATCGCTAAAAAGGAGCCACTTACAAAGGTATGCCTGAGGGTTTGATGGGCTGAATTATGCACAGGTTATCATTTATTTTTATGGCTTAGATCAAATATTATGTAAACCCATAGTTCCATCAAAGAAACCAACAAATGATTGTCTCCCGCGTTGCAATGCTTGTGTTGATATACATACCTATAATTATTTATAAATTTGATCAGTCTATATTACACTTATACTGTTCACACAGTTTGTCTACTGGATCAGGGTCTAGTATAAAAGTTATCATAATTGCTCGCATAAAGAGGTACCTGTGCCCTTTCTTTTTATAAATTACTAGCTGACCCGGCGAACTTCGTACCGCCTTAGCAAGTGAAAAACTATTCCGTGGCGAGTTATTTTAAAAAATTAATGCGATAGAATTTAATTAAGTAACTACGTTTCCCAACAAACGATGCTCTTTTAATATAGTCTATGGCTGAAAATGATGTTGACATTCGTTACGTGCGTTTTTTAAAATATGCCAAATTATTTATAATTTCTTAATATTTCATTCCGTAAGAACCTAGTACAGAGTATTATAAAACTACAAAAAAATTTCAGCCAAATCGGTCAAGCCGTTTTAATGTTAAGGCCTGACAACGGGAAACGGGTTTTCATTTTTATATTATATAGATTTTGAAGTGTTTGGTGTGTTTCGCATTTCAGGTACTTCGTCTGATTTGCCTTCAGTGCGCGACGGGTTCAGGGCTCAAGCCGAAGGTCCTGGAGCACTACAAGCGCGAGCTGGTGCAAGTGTACGGGCTCAGCACGTGGCTGACGCTCTGCAACCTCGAGAAGTGCGGCCTGCTGCGCCCTCAGGCCGGCACCAGGCAGTACACCGTGCTCAGGAAGGTCAGTCACACTAGTCCTGAGGGGACGTCCATTCATCATTGTTTTTTTTTGGCATTTTTAACCCTTTCGTCATACATATTGAGGCTCAAGACTACCCTCCTCCCTCTATATCACGTATTGTTTAGTACCTTGCTTATTCAGTTTACGTTTACGGTATTACGGTATCCGGATAGTGCGCAACTATCCGGTATTCGGCCGTATAGTAAAATAATGGCCGGATAACGGATATCCGTCGCATTACTACACCCCCTCCCCCTTGTGATGCTTCGTAGTTGTTTATGGACAATTCAAGCGCCGCCATATGACCTGGTTCCAATATTTTACGATTAGTAATGTGTCATTGCCATCCGTTTTTGTCCAACCGACTACGAGTCGTTAATACCGTTCCATAGTTTAATTTCCATATCAGCTGTCATCAGTCGTCTGTCGGTCGATTTTAGCTGACGCCTTGTATAATTTATTACTATCCGTAATTAGAACGGAACCTTTTTCAAATATTGGAACCGGACATTAAACGACAAAAAAGTGAGGCCTAAATGGGTGCCAAGTTTAACAGTCCATCCTAAAATCAGAAATAATGGCGATACCATAAAACCCAACATCGGGACTATACCGAAAAGTGAATTTTCATATATATTTTTTTATATTGCACTTCAAGATTGACGTCATCCCACCTGATGTTAAGTGGTAATGAGGTCCTAGCTTAAGGGCGACAAGTACAGCATAATAAAGCTGATACTGGACTTGTCGCCCTTACCTTGAAGGCTTGACCCCTGCTACTAATGTAGCACCCCTCCAGGAGCTCTGGAAACCTTACTCACACGCAGGAACACAACACCATAGAAGTGATTGTTATTTGGCTGCGGTCTTCTGTAAAGTGGAGGTATTTCACCAGTCGGGCTGCTCCAGTTCGTGCGATAAATCGCTATGCCCTACCTCTCTTCGCTATGCCCTACCTCTCTTGACATATTGACTTGACCAGCAATCTAACCAGGGCTTCTGCTATGAATACCGTCAAATGTATTTTTTTCTTTTTTGGTATCACCATTGAATTTGATTTCCATAATACAAGTGCTGAAGATTATTACGATGGGATAAGATCAATGTTAGTGATGTCGTCCCGACAATTACATAATCCAGGGACTTAGTAGTTTTTTATTATCAAAAATATAAGTGTACAACTTGTCTACCATTATGATCTATTAAAAACATATTTTATAATGACTTCTTACATTTCAGGCGCTACATTTAACGATGGACGAGTCGGAGTTGGATGAGAAGGACCGAGGTTACTTGTCAAGCAAGTTCACACCGCTAACGGTGAAACTCAGTGAGCATATATCGAAAAACAAAGGGTGGTCCGGTAAGTATCATTTGTACATTTAGCAATAAAGCAATCTACAATCTACCGTGTAGAAAGCGATATACCATGAGTTCCCAAATTATTAGGGATTGTGCGCTTATTTATGTTTTTCTCGGTAAATACATTGTAATCAATTGAATCACCCATTTTATTAAGGATTTTATATTTAATATTGCTACTGGTATTGTTTGTAATGTTAATGTGAATTGGCAACATGTTTTCTTCTAATTTTTTCAATGTTGGAAAATTTCTTGTCAAGCAGTCATTGTTTGTTGAAAAGGCGCGAATTTTCAATTTGTCTGTTGAATTGTCTTGCTTCGTTTTAACCCCTCGTACCCTTGACTTTTGACCTCTCAAACTTAGCACTTAAGCTGCCATAGATAGAGAGATATGCCAGATGCTCTACATTTTGTCTTTTAGAAACGAAAATATGTTTGGCTTGTCTGTCCCTTTATCATGTCTCTGTACTATTGTTTAGCATAGATTGGGACAAAACATTGTATTAGAATTGGTTTTCGATGTTATTACGTCAATTAGAGGGTTGGCTTAAGTCGTTTTGGATTTTACTAATTAATGGCGAAGAATCAACAGGTTTTGAAAATTACTTTCAAACAGTTGTTTCAGCTTTAAAACTTTACGCTTTAAACGTCCGTAAATGCAAACGCATAAAATATGAATAAAATGATTTGTTCAGTTAGTGTAAATGGTCTCAACTAATTATGGTAGGTACAACATCATTATTTTATATTATCCTTATCAAAACATTATTTCAAAATGCCAGCATTAGCATTATCGTGCGACCTAATGAGTCGACAATTGCGATGATGTCATCCATGCATCCGATCAATTACGAAGAGGCCAAAATAACTGACCTGAATGTTTAACAATTTCAGACTAGAATATAAAACGGAATTAACACACATCATCAGGCCTAGTATGCGCCACGCGAGTAACTTTTATGGCGCTCTTAAGAAATGCAAAATCAATGCGTCAGTTGCTGATTGTCTGAAAATACGAGTCCAAACCCAAGTCCAAGTCCAAAAACAAATTGTGAAAACTTTTGTCGTCTCATGCGAAAAATTTGACGTATTGCGCATGCTAGGCCTACGTGTTTTTTGTTTTACTGATTTTCAACACAAATTAAACAAAAAATAAATAAATATAAATATCACGTACCTACATTGCTCTGATTCTGTGGTAAGTAGCTTAAGCACATGTGTTACATAAATCAGAAACAATGACACAAAAAACACTTTATTAATTTGTAGGGTACAAAATGAAAAACATTGAATATATTCTGATCATTAAAAATATTTCGTTTAACGGGTATCTTAACTTCTCGAGGCGATTTACCTCTACCTGTATATTTTCAAGCGCTGTTAGGCTTGAAAACGAATATACGAAAAAATATTAACAACTAAGTAGGACGGCGAGATTCGAACGCAAGCCTGAACCAAGTTATGATCTGGTTAAATAGAAACGCCATTTAACTGGTATTTCAGTACATACAGGAAATATATAAGGAGTATTAATTGGGTTGTTGACTGGCTAGTCAACTGACATAAGTTTAATTCAAAAGACGATTCCTCCTCAAATTTTCTTTGTATCAATGACTTCACAATTTTACTTATCTGCATATTGACCATGAAATATACGGAATCTTGTAAAATTTTAAAGATAATTTGCAAAATAAACAATGTGGCAAAAGTGACAAAGTTCTATTTTACGACATTGATACCTACCTTAAAACTACCTATTTGTGAATGCATTTCCTCAAATTTATCGAAGTTTTTTGCTACTCTGCAGGTATCCAGGATGTGCTGACTCTTCTCCCAGGCCCAACAGTGGATGAGCTGCAGACTCTCCAACCGCGTATGGTGCGACGCAACTCCATATCCAGCGAGAGTTCCTCTCTAGAGAACCCAAGGGTGATCCTCGTATTCTTCATAGGCGGCTGCACCTACCAGGAGATATCCGCACTCAGAACAATCAGTCAACAGGAGGATTCGTGTGTCGAATTCGTTATACTTACCACGAAATTAATAAATGGTACGACATTCATAGAGTCTCTGATGGAATCTGAATGAATATGGAAGAGAAAAAGTAGTGAAATTGAAATGCGCGATAATGCGTTAGGCGATTGTCCAAATGCCTACAAAAGTAAGCATGGAAAGTGTTTTAACTGGTCAGATTTGAAAACATCAATCAGGGAAGTCAAGTAAAATGGTTTCTTCTTAGTTGCTTATATAATAAATAAGATATTCTTGAAATTACTAAGTTGTTATTTAGATTTGTTTTATATTATTCCATTCCTTTTTTGTAAGTAACCTAGATATAAGTTATATTAAGTTACTAATGTATTATATATAAATATATTTATGTTACCAAAGAGTAAAATTTATAAATAATTAAAACTTGCTAATTGTTATTGAATAGTACTTTTTGTATTTTATTAAAGTAATCATTTATACACCAAACATGTAGTTTTTATATAAAAGGAAAAATACACAATCAAGAACCATAAATTTTGGTTTATTAAAATTTCATATTGATAACTTGCATATAATATAAATTTTAATTTGATCAGTTTTTAAATAAACTTACAAAAATCCTGCATGCTTACTATCTATATATTACAGTTTTAAAGCTTTAGCATAATAAAAATAATTTCGTACACACCAACATACAAGTTGTAAGGGCTAGTCTCATAAATATTCATTGCTTGTGTATTTCGTAATGTTGGATTTCTTTGGTGGTGCAACATTGACACCAAATTTTTTTGCAAGAGCTACTAGTTTCTCGTTATCATAACCAACCTCTTCCTTATAACATCTTAACATGAGAGGCATCACAGTATCTAAAATAAATTTGAAATTTTTCTGTGCATAACTAGAGTCGTTTCCCAAAGAGAGCTTTAGGCGAGAATTGAATATAGCAAAGATACACTCATCCAAAACATCCATAACATCTTTAGTAACGAGTTTCAATCCTACTTTCTGCACCATAATAACAGACTGTGCAAACCATATTGTACTACTTGACAAGTCCACCCATGTTTCATTTATTATAAACTTAGCTAAGATAAGGCCCAAGTTTTCCATCTGTAACAAGAATTTAGTAACACCAGCCTTAGTGTGCATATTGACTGGTGTCCATTTATCTTCAGACACTTTATTTTTCATGGAATCCACAATCTTTTCCTTGTATTCCCTTAACGCTTTTTGTATCGGAGTTCTTAAACAGCTGTTCATTTGGAATCTAAGGTCTAGACCGAACTCGCAAAATAGTGTGCACTGTTCCCTAAGACTCTCTACACACTCTAGCACAGAGTCTAAAGCGCACTGAGGTGTGAATACTTGCTTAATAATTTGACTCATTAGCATTCTAAGCTGCATGCTAGCCCAAATTACAAAAGCGCTTACTTTATTCTTAGGGAATAACATAGTGAACTCTGTTAAGGCATCACTGAGTGAGCAAAAGAACACCTCACCAACTTGTTTTACATAACTATTTATAGAACCCTCTAACTGGACTCCTTTGACATGCACTTTAACGGTGTGACTACAGATAGCTAAAAACAGTTCACAAGCTTGACTTGTCATGTTGAATTTGTTAAGTATTATGACTGGTTGTCTTGATGATCGCAACCCTCCTCTAGGGCTCCAATTGTGTGTAACATCAAGTTCTTTTAGTAGTATTTCTATCAGTAGTTTCTGCTTTTGTTCAATTCTTTTTAAAATATCTGTTCTTTGGGGGTGGCTCTTGAATTCATCAGTATTTAAAGTCTTTTGAGCAGACACCATTAATTCATATGTCTTTTGAAAATATCTCTCAACTATTAGAACATCTAGTTCCTCTGTAACGTCTGCTAGCCAATCTGGCAGGGTGGGGATTTGCGGTGAGGGCAGTTCCTCAACCGACAGACTAGGTGACTCTAATGACTCATGCCTTGGCTTTTCTTGCCCTTCTTTCTTCTTTTGCTTAGAATTTTCTTTTTCAATGTACATTTTCTTAGCCACATCAAACTTGTCCAGCCAATCCTTTTTTACGGCAATACTATTGCACTGGAACACTCTAGTGTCAGGAAAAGCTAAAACCTTGAAAGCTTGCTTTACAGTACCTAAGTCACGGACATTCACTACAGCTAAAGTACTGATGGGATAACTTGTTTGAAATTTGTATCTCATTGGACCTCGACGGTTTGATATCCATGAGGTCAACATAAGGCAGTCATTGAATAAATATACATGCATCCTCTGTAAGGCAGTGTTTTCCTCGGCGTCAATCTCTAATAAATCGCCGTCGTGCAGCAAACTCCGGTCTGGGACATCTAATAAATTCATGCAACCTTCAACTTTCTCTGTAATGAGATTGAGCTTGTTTTTACGCTGCTCCTCGGCCCTCTCGGCCTCCACGTCGTGGTTGTCGAGAGATTCGCGGGACAGGGCGTTATCGTTACCTAAAATTGACGCATGAGATAGGGTTGTTAGCACCGTACGTTGTTCACTAAGTAAATGGGACAGCTTGTACATCTCGGTTTCCAAGTGAGATATCTCCGTCGCCGTCTCGATGAACTGCATATAATTCTCGTAAACATTTTTCTTGAGGGCACTTGCGGTTTCTTCAGCCAACGTTTGAATGTTCTCCTTCTGTTGCTGGAGCTCCTCCCCCCCGACACAAGACCTCGCCAACTCCTTGACATAGCGGTCGGGGACGAATTCTGGCACGGCAAATTTCTCCATGTTGATGTCGGACATTGTTTCGCATAAATATTTACAGTTTTAACGGGTAATTAATAGTAAAAAACCTTGGCTCACTCATCATTCGCTAATCGAACGACAGGACGTATCAACCCATCAAACCCAAATGTCAAAATTATCATTTACTGCCAGTTTGCAGCGTTTTGTTACTGTTCTCTTTAATGACAACGGTTTGAACTGAGAACTAGCAACAAAAAAAAATCCATACTTAATTTTCTATAATATATTTAAGTCTGGTATACTATATATATTTAAGTATGATACTTAAAAAATATTAATATAAAATTCACATTTATTGACAATCCAGTCGATTAAAAGAGTACATTAAAAGTAACAAAACGTTTTGCGTTTCGTTTAATGTAGGGAGCGTTAGCATAACAAATGCGCAGATTGTTAATTCTAATGAGATGAAATTAATTTTCCGAGAAATTAATATTAATTCTGTTTGATGGGAGTAAAAAACATAATTTTTCTAAATATGTAAAACGGGTGTGATTGACACTACAATAGAAGCAGTAGACATTCTAATTTATTGCATATGCAAGCATAGTAACAAAATTAAACTGTCTTTATTAACATAAATAAAATGGTTATCTACTAATAGTAGGTATATCGATTTTACAAAGATAAACAAAATTCTCATATTATCATAGCGCCTTAAATAAGAAAGAGCAATTGTCATTAGAAACCATTTGGCCTAGGTCCGTTGCACACTGCTATTTTGGTGCGATGCTAACGTGACGTGAATGCAATGCAATGCAGTATCGATACAGTCGCAAAATGCCAATACAAACATGCACCTGCGGGTTTTTGATTAAGTTGTGATTCTAGCTTCTTCAATTGATACACAAACATGCGTTTCTTTATTCAAACCAAACAGGCGGGTAGCCGAGTCGGAAAGTCTATTGTATCGGCAGTTCTTATTAGCAGACCTGCATTACTGATCTACTGCTAACGACCAGATATGGGTTAAGCCTGACCGTGCCTTAAGTAAGTCCTGGGGGTATCGTATATTGGGTGCGCATTGGATGTGACGAGGAGAGTTGCTGTGCGATATGCGAAAGGATAGGAAATTCCTTTTGTAGTTCGAGAATTATGCGGGTAATGAAATTAGGTACAAAATTGTGTAAGCAAGGCAGAAAAGTTTGTCCTGATCATACTATAGGCATGAGAGTTTGTAAGGTTTTCGATAGTTAGTGATATTTTTTCAGTATAGGTGTTTGTAGCTCGATAGCGACAGCGTATCGGAGACAATACAGAATGTTAAGCTATACCTACACGCTTCATTCCCTTATTGGATGGGTGACTATTTCGACCACGTTTACATGTCGTTGAGCTGTTGGTCCTGGCTAATATATTGATAGTCTTAAGTAGAGTCAGAGGTAAATTGGTCATGTATGAACGGGGAATGGATAAATTCATCTCTTAGTAAAACGGTGAGGTATCTTAATGTGTATAATAATATGTAAATATACCTACTTAAATGTCTGAATTACTACAATTTATTGAAGTGAACAGCAACATGGAACAAAACTAAAAAACGATTCTCGTGTATAAACAAATAATTTGATTCGGCCGATTTAGCTACCATGCTGACCTTGACAGCGTTCACATTACATCGCCAATATTTTCGCTCAAGAAACTTCCAAACGAGCGCCAGGGGGTAAGAAATACCTACCACTCGACAATCAATCCTGAGACTGAACCAGCCAACACAACTTGGAACTTGACTATAGACCGTAGTTGTATGTAGGTATCGGCTCTGCCAGGCGGTGTTATCACTTGGGTGAAGCGAGCGGTGCGCGCGGCGCTCATCGATTTTTCCACAAAACAACTCATTTCCATCCGTCACTGACATTACGAACACGTTTAAAATAAACCACCAACGTCTGGTACGCGTTTTGGATCGGGTCAGTGGAAAATGTGAGAGTTTTCGCGCGAAAATAATGCGCCACTCCCCGTCTCAAGAAAATAATGGCTGCACAGAATAAAGGTGAGTTCCCAATTTTCCTGACGTTTCCGAGTTTGTGTGGTATCTTAGGATAGTTGCAGATTGTTTGTATTTTTTTGCTAAATGTTATACCGTGTTTCGGTTAGTTTGATGTAAGCTTCGAGACGATAACAAATAGTGTGGGCGACACTAGGCCATGTGATCGTGATAATCTTGTTTTCATGGCATTAGAGATAAGAGCTTTTGCAAAACTTAATTTGCTGATGTGGAAAAGTACCACTGTCAATTTTGATGCCTAAACCAGTGAAATATCAGATTAAGACATCTAATTGGAAAATGGCTAAAAAATAATAATCTACGTAGTTTTAAAAGAACGCCCTAAGGTCGTTTTTCATACTTAATTAATTTGTTTATTACTTATAGATTCGTACTTAAGTCAAATTCAACGTTTCTAGTGTGAATTTCGTTCATCTAATTAAGTAGGTGAGTTTAGGTTGCTTAGTTTAGACATTATCGTATGCAAATGGAGTAAAGTTGTAGTTTCACTCACGATACGTTATCTAGTTATGTATGTTAGTACGTAGCCCCTACTTGTTGCGTTTAGTGGACCTATATTTTACGTTGCGTTAGAAAAATAATCTGTAGGTTTTTGCTCGGAAATCGGATCCGACATAGGTACTTATTCCTATTTGGTAGTAAGGCCTCTGCATTACTCGTTGAATGCAGAACACACTGTTCCCAATAAAAATAGGTTTATGTTTTAAAAATATCTAGATAAAACAATAACTAAGTATTTTGAATAAACACTTTTATGTACGTAGCTATGTGCGGGTAATCGTTTTTGTTTATATCGTGATGACGTGATTTACAAACCTAAATATTTTGCGTCTTTCTGAGATGCAGCCTTCTAATGTTGTATTTACTTATATTCCGACCTATGAATCAATTTAATCTATAGGTGATTTAAGTCAAAGTCAAAGTCAATATTTTTTATTTATGTAGGTAGATTACATTTGTAATACTTATGAATCGTCTCTATACAATGCAAATGAAGCTACCTCCGGTTCGGAACCTATAACTACCGAGAAGGTACCGGCAAGAAACTCAGTAGTTTAGTCGCCGGAAGAGTAGGTAAGGAAATTATTCTGTATATTTAAGACCATAAGACACGTGGTACAGGGAGCTGGTTCGCTTGGCCAGTAATCCCAATAAAACTATCTTAAAGAAGTATAGATTCGTTGCGCTAGTACTGTCGGTTTTGGCTTACTGTATCCCTATTTAGGAAGAAGCGGCCAAAACATGAGTGATCACAATGCGCGTTGTGAAAACGATGCGTTTCAAAAGAATTAGTTAAATAGGTATGGATAAGACGTGCTCATTTGTTATTATTTTACTATATCAAATCCGTTGTCATCGCGATGTGGGGCCCTCTCTTGCTTACCATCAGGCCGGGACTCCGGGAGGAGCCAATATACTGTCCTTCTATAAAAAAAGAAAATTGAAAAAAAAATATGAATCCGTTCGAATTCTATTACTGTCACTGGTTTAAAAAAACGGATGCAAGCTTTTCAAAGTTCGTCTTTGTAGTATACGCGTACTGTATACGCATAGTTGTTTTTTGATACTCACGGGTTGTTCTGGGTGGCAAATATATGACGTAAATACCTGTATGCACTATAAACTATCTGGTGTTCTGGTACTATTTTATTAATACTTGCCACGCTGATTCTTTTACTGCTTAATATTGATACGTATAAGATAAAGCAATTATGCTACATAACATCAGTTAAAATTGCGGTACCTTGTAGAGACGGGCCTCTACTGTTAACTGTTGAAATTAAATTTAAAATGTTTATTATCATCAGTCAAGAAATTAACGAATACAGACTACCTATAGATTCGATACATACCTACTGTTGTTCACAAATTTAGACAGGTACTTGAATCACAAATAACTTCTAAGAATGAATTGCAAAATGTTTTATACATGTAAAATACATCAGTAGCACATAATATGTATAATCTATAAAAACTAAAATGTCTACCCATTGAGAAGATAGACAATGTATGGAGGGCCAACAAAGAGCAACCAATTTATACATTTGATATGGTGATATAGTGCTCCCAAATTAGAGGCTCATACCTTTTAGTAAGGGGGTAAATAAGTTTAATTTTTTGAGCATATGAAAAGTTTTATGGATTATTTACAACTTAACGATCTAAAACCAGAACCATTACCCATATTATAAGCAACAATTTGGTAAATGAGTACTAAAAAATGCAACGGCTCATTTACTATGTTTACAGAGCTATTTTTTGTTTTTATATTTACAGGAAATAAATGTACAGGCAGCATTATAATGTTACCTACCTTTTTCCGGTTTGCGAATTCAATTTTCCAATCAAGATGTGCTAAAAAAACGAAGCTTTGAAGTGGCGGATAAGATGTCACCTGCTGATGGTAAAAATAGCTTTTAGAGAAAGCTCTTAAGACATTTGGAGTTCGATGTATTGACGTCAAAGTAACTTAATACTTATTGTTGTGAAGAATGAAGTAGGTACACCGCGCTCGCGGAAAATGTTCGGATCCTCCGCCGCCCCCAACGGGCTATAGTACAAAGGGTTTGAAGGGCGTATCGCACCGTGAGCTTCGACGCAGCGTGCGCTCTTGCTGGGACGGCCCCGTGGCAGCTTGTGGCCAGGGCAATTGAGAAGGCCTATCATTGGCAGGCTGAAAGGAAGGCCTCCGGAGAACACATTTATCCGGAGGACCTGGCTCGCGTCCGACAAGAGGCGTCAGAAGAAATGGTTGAGCAGTGGTCTGCGACTCTCCAGACCTGCTCATCGGGTCGGTGGACATTAGATGCGCTCGCCCCAGTGATCTTACGCTGGCTCGAGCGCAAAGTAGGCTACCTTAGTTTTCATCTGGTGCAGGTACTGTCCGACCACGGATGTTTCGGTAGGTACCTGCACCGCATTGGTAGGGAAGGGTCTCTGGCGTGCTCAAGTTGTGGCGTACCAGATGATAATGCCGCCCACACTGTGAGTGCGTGCGTGGCGTGGACTGAGCAGCGGGCTGCATTAATATCGGTAGTGGGGCGGAATCTTTCACTCCCGGGTATGGTCGAGTCCATGCTGGGGAGTAACATCGCGTGGAATGCGGTTGCTTCCTTCTGAGTGGGAGGACGACCCGTTCGCCCTTGCTTTCCGCAGAAGACGGCGGTTACGCGCGCGACGCCAATTTAACCGCGCCATATTACCGCATGGAGACCGGCCGGCTGGCGGTGTGAAGGCACCCCAGTTTGCATTGCACCTACGGTCTACAGTGCGCGGCGGGGATGGTTCAGTGGATCGGCCATCCCCACTTACCCCCCTGAATGATCAGGAGACGGTGCCGCGTAAGCGGCCATTCCGCCTGGCGGCGCTGTGGTGGTTATGGTTTTACTCCTTCCCACAGCACCGCCGCTTAGGGCGATGAGGTCCGCCGGGAATTTTAGTGGGCAGGCCTGCTATTTCAGGGCAGGAGAGTCTCACACACGCCGCCACTCTCCCTCGGGTGGCGGTACGGTGCGTCACGCATTTCTCCCTGTGAAAAAAAAGAAGGTAGATACTCCGCGCTCCTTCACTCTACTTTTTTATATAATTATACATTGATCTAAGAAAATTAAGCACTTGTATTAAGGAACCAAAGGTTTTACCCCATTATGTATTTTTATACATTTATAAACACCCAGACACTGAACATACACACATGTTCATCACATGAATGATGTCCTAGGTGGCTTCATGTCATGAACTTACTTTTGAAAATCAGTAATTTTCGAGCAAATAGTCGATATTAGGCTTTTTTTACAACATCGCTGTGGTACAAAATTTCTACTACCTTTATTATATTGTTACATTTGACTGCATTCAGATATGCATATCTATCTATCCTCTGATGTAAATGGGTGAAAACAAGTGTTTTTTTTTGGCAAAAACAAAGTGAAGTGTATTAATGTCAGGATGTTTGCACGATAAGGGGTTCAGTAAACATTCCACTCATCACGCTTTTGACACAGTTAACTTGATTTTATTAGTGTGGTGTTGTCTCGTTTCGAGCTCATTTCTAGGTCACCGGTTGTTTGATAGCTTTTATGTACATTCTGTCCCCGTCGTCATCAACGACATTGAATGAATCTAATAAAAACAGGTTGAAAACAAATCAAAGAACATAACAAATGAAAAGCATTTCGGGCATTAACAATTTGACCGTAAGAAGGTACTATTATTTGTCATCGGTCATTGACATTAAAGTGCTAATGCTACGTCCTATACGCGAGATCTAGAGGTCATCAATTAATTTTATGACCACGGTCCATCATTTATTAATTTATTACTAATTTACTTGTAGCTAAACAAAAATACACAATAATTTAGATTATTTAACATATTATTGAGAATACAAACAATATCTTATAAGCATATAGGCAAGGCAACATATAAGAATCAAACGTATACTTATACATCGATTAGAAACATGTCATATAATATATTTGTTACACATAAAACATATCTTAGACTTAAATTATAAAGCCGAGGACTTTGTTTGTTTGTTAGCAACACGCTAATCTCTGAAAAGACTGGTTCAAATTGAAAATTAGTTTTGTGTTATATAGTCCATTCATCGAGGAACTTAAGGCTAATTTAATAACATTAGTACGACTTATAGAAGCGAAGAATCAGTGGATTACATCGGGTAGTAAAATATTGACATATACATATAATACAAAACAATTTTATCTCGAAAGTTTACCGTTCCACGAGTGACTGAGTAGGTACATTAAAGAAAAACAAAATGCCAGGTTTTTTTCTGATATCATATTGTGAGGCCCAAATTTTTTACCCTGTAGTGAAAGCTCGACGTTTCCTTGCACTACAATCTCTGGAAACGCCAGAGCCGGCTGGATGTAATTAATCTTGGCTTTTTCAAGTTGCCTCGGTTGTAAGATTAATGTGTGCGTCGAGTGAGGGTCAGGGCGGGGATGCTGAGCTCTTTTTAAAAGTGTTTTCGTAAGAAAATGGAAAACACCTCCTTATTTTTTTTTTCTTTGCACAACTGATTTCAAGCGAAAAACATTATTACCTAATAAATTTTTACCTGTTTGTTGCAGACATATTCAAAGCAATATGACAAAGTTAACGCTGTGAATAGAAATTTAACCTATTCCTTTATAATAGTTTATAATATTGTAGCTAGCATATTCGCGACCAACTTACCTAAATGTTGACACCCTACACAATTAATTTCGAGGTATCAATGTCGTAAAAGCGATTTTATGCTTCATCTAGCATATTGATTTTAACAAATCTTTAAAATGCCATTGTAAAATGCTCCGAAACTATTTAATAGTCAGTGATTTGATAATATAAATTGTGAAGTAACAGATTGTTACCTTCTTAGATATAAATAAAATAAATAAATATTTGACAACATCACATACATACATTGCTTTGATTCTGTGGTAAGTGGCTTAAGCACTTGTGTTACAGAAATCAGAAACAACGACGGTACCACAACACCCAGACCCGAGACAATATAGAAAAGTTCGTTTTCCATATTGACCCGACCGGGGATCGAACCCGGGACATTAGATGGCGCGACGCCAAAGACCGGCAAGCTCGCCTCTCGGCTACGGAGGTCGTCAAATAAAGTTAGGTGAAGGATTAAAAACCGTATTTCTGTTGACGATCCAGTGGGTCCACTCACAAAAAGAAATATGTTGCATCGCTTTAATTCTCACAATCGCAACCAACTCACTTCGATTGCGAATAAAGCGTTATCAAAAAACAAAATATTGTTTTTACAAATCAAAAACCACATTTTAATTCGCAACCTTTTGATTAATGTTAAAAAACGAAACCTTTCGTTTATTCGTTTTGTTTTTTGGAGTAGACCCCTAGTTATTTTAATTTCATTTAAGATGACACCACTGAACCCTAGACACGATGAAGTCTAAAGGATTTATATCCTACTGTCACTGTCAGTATCTGTGTTAAATGTAGTCTATTATCCGCGTGTACGACGCGCCAGCTGGGGATTCTGCTCGTAGTTCTTTATACACGAAATAAATTAGTACTTAGTTAGTTTAAAATAGATTTGCTATTTATTAAAAGTATATCTAGCTTATAACTTTTGAACAAAACATGTCATAAAGTTGGCTTTGTTTGACTTATTCCCCGTTCTCTGGGGACGACCCTTTTTCTAACCACAGAGCAAGCAGCATTTTAATAACATAAATTACATTATATCAGACAATTTAGTATAACTACCTTACTTTCCAAAAGGGCCCCAAATTTGTGTGGTCAAGGGCTCCAAACCCTTGTGCGCATAGGGCCCCAAATTCTTGGGTGCCCAAGGGCCCAGGTTGGTTTAAGACGGCCTTGTCTATAGGCGGTCTAGCAGTTGCTTTAACTTGTCTTCTCACATTATTCTTGTTATACAACTCATATCTTTGTTGAATTTTCGTAGGAATATACGAGATTCTAAGTTACTAGCAGTTTTCAATCTCTACGGTTTGCGCTCGTTTCCTTTGTCCATTTCACCATACCGAGATTTCTATCAAATGTAATTCCTTTGTAAGACTTTTGTGATGTTTCCACACAAATATCTGCGACTTCATGTTATATGGACTATTGTAACATGAATGTGAAGCCGTAGAAATTGAGATGGCACCTGCTGCTTTAAAATAGATATTCTAATGTGTTACTTTTGTATTTGCTTCTATTATCTTTACTCATTTGGTGCTGTTTGTATCAGACTAAGGGATTCATACGTAATCACTCTGAGTTCTGAAGTAGTCAAAATACTTAAAATGGACACAAATCAAAACGAAAACTACCGTAGGTTCGTAATCTAATCCTACCAAAATAAACTCAGTAAGCTACTGAGTTTCTTGTTATTATCCTTATTCCACTAATTAAGTCTACTTGTACTTTTTGTGCAATTAAGTTTTTTTAATTAACTGACCTTGTGGTTCTGTGGTAAACACTATAATCTATCAAAGATAGAATTTAAACATAAAATCTGATATATAGTTGTAGTCCTTCGAGCTGGATAAACCAGCGATGAATTTGTTGAAAAAGGTGCAAGTAATTGCCCATATTTAATCTTCCATCACACACAATCATGATAGGTTACCTGTACCTGTGAAACGTAAGATTTTCATTCAAAATTCATATAAGATGAAAGGCGGATTAAGCCTTCTTTGAAAACAGAGCTTTGTAGGTCTTTAATAAGAATTCCTTTTACATTATATAAACGCTTGTGCTAATTTTGCAGAACTTGGAGGAATTTCAAACATTAAATCTCTGAATATGTTAACCCAAGCGGTAAATCCACCTCAGGATGTAATAGGCAATTCGAATTAAGTATTGAAAAAATTTATATATATTTTTGTGTGTGTTTTGTTTTTTGCATGTGTTTCTTGCATGTACAGATTTAACAATTCCTTAATTTCGCCCTTTATATAATAAATTTATATAATAATAATACCGAATAATATAATAAATTGTACTTAAGACAGTTGTCAAAACAGTACAAAATGAAATATTTCTTCATTTAAGTAGGTTTTTTGAATCATCATACAATGCAAAGTAACTCTTATAGTTCGGAATCTATATCTACCAAGATACCTGAACGAAATTCAGCATACGTGTTACATCTAACTTATTGATTAAAGTAGATTTTAATAAGTGAAGATACAATCAGTACCAAGTATTTATTTTTGATAGGCATGCTAAAGAAGAGTTGTCCACGAAAGTAGCACCTATTTTCAAGCATGACGTATGCGTCAGCCCTCGTTTTACTCAACCATTTGAAGGGAATGTAACGACCATATAGCGTCGTTACTCCAATGACGTACAATCTCACCTATGGCATTTATAAAATCGTTTGTTAATTTTCAAGTAGGTAATCTTACTTGGAATTTCATGCCACTTCTAAGCTTGTGTATTTCACGTGTTGTTTTTATTGAAAAACCAGAAACATAACTACTTCGATGTGTTTTTTGTTGTAAAGGAGATATCCCGGCGGTGATACCATGATAAGAAACAAGGATCTGATATGGCTTCCCAGAAAAATCGGTGGATGTTATTTACTTTCTTCGTTTTTGTGTATTTTCCATTGATTCTGGGCTCCTAGTTGTCGCAGCGTGATTTAATATAGCCAAAACAAAAAATCAATTCGAACCAATCGTTTCTAAAATTATCGCGTATAAACAGACAGACAAACTCTTCGGCTTTATAATATTAGAATAGACAAGTGATAGAGTGAGGTAGTCGCAACGCTCCCATTTGCACGTGTCGCGTGATGCATTAATAAATTCGAATCTACCATTGTTTGATTAGATACTGGGCAAATAATATTTGCATGTTATGAAATAACTTCTACGGCAATAACCACAGCTTTATTACACGTTAAAACACTTTGGTTCAGTTATAACACGGAAGTTTAACCATTAGCGACAATTTAATGTCTGGATGTTAGTTATCTGAGATTTGTCAACAATTAAATGGGCGGTTTTAGTGAGGGATTATTCATACTTAGCTGAGGTACTGGTGCGTAGAAGTGTTGTACCCATATAGGCTGAGGCTGACTACATTAGGCGTGCTCATTCCTGGAGAGTGCGACATACTCAAACGCCATGACAACGCATAGTAAGCGCCGCGTTTTTCCCGCGTGTGTATAGCGTTAACGCCGCGCGCACGCTATGACCGGTCGGGCGGTCGGATGAGGCGGGGGGTGAGGAGCCAGCGAGGGACTGGTTAATCTATGACTACGTCGTTGTCGCGGTGCGCACGCTGTGATTGCACGCTTCAAAAACGCAAATACCTATTGTGGGGTTAGCGTAATACAAATGTGACGTTTCAAAGAGGTAGGGTATATACCAGTTAAAATCCAGATGCACTCATTTAAGCTTATATTACAACACAGGAAATAGAAATTCAAGGATACTTTTTTTGGCAGTTTAATGAAATTGTGTACTGAAACAAGCACTTTGTGGTTTTCGGACCACAACGAATTACTTTCAGTTTTAATGGAAAACTTTTAAGGGAACTTCCTGATTGGTGGCGGTAAAACGACAATAATTCCATTTAAATGAGGCTTTTCCCACTTTTGACCTTTAAAGGTTGGTTTTGGACGGTCAAATGAGGGTTGAATAATCGCTTGTCAACACGGGTCTGTTAGTTGCATATGCCGAAATTAGAAACTTCAAAGTTTGGATGTGCGGAAGTCTGGATATCTCAGTCCTTAATAAAAAGTCCAGGAACTAAAAACAATTTTTTTTCGGACATGACGAAAAATTGTTCTAAGAGTAAAAAGCACACTTTTCAAAAGTCTAATAAGACAATCTTAAGGGCAACGTTTCTACGGCTTGTTGAAGCAGCTTATTTGTGTGTGCATGAAAGTGTTTTATTCGATAGAGGAATTTAAAAACGCCATTCACTCGAAATGTACACTTATTGAGTTCCGGGAGTTTGCATCTAGGAATGCGATATATAGATATGTGGAACTCTTTCAAGTGAAATTTGATACTAGAATCCTTACTCATATTATAAATCGGAAAGTGAGTTTGTTTGTTTGTTTGTTCCGCTTTCACGCCGTAACTACTGAACCGATTACTTTGAAATTTTGCAGACGTAAAGTTAGAAGTCCGGATTAAATAATAGGGTACTTTTTATCCCGAAAACAAAAATATAGTTTGCTTGATGGATGGATTAGAAATGAGGTATGCGATAGATGGCGCTAGGGTAACTTTGTATCTTTACCTATTCAAAATTTTTCGCTTTTTTTGGTTCCTACCATTTTACATCGAATTCCACGCGGGCGAAGCCGCGGGCGGAAAGCTAGTAACATATAAAGAAAGAGAAAAAAAAAATGTAAACAACAAGTAGTCGTTAACCGTTTTAAAACAAAAACAGTAATGCAGTTAAGTTGTGTTTGCCATCATCCAAAGAAGTTTTATTGGTTTTAGTTTTATATGGCTCGCAGGTTTATAATGCAAACGGCGGAGGCGTGAAATACAAAGCCTCTTGGAGATTCCCCTGAACAATAAAACTTTGTGAGTGTGCTAAAGCGTTGCACGTTGTATTCTAGCCCCTTTCTCTTTGTCAAGATATTGTTAGCAGATTAGCTTATGACCTTAGTCTGACAAAAGGCTGAGTCGGAAACTCAATGACGGGTGCAGTTTTGCCAACTTTTTTTGGGTTTTTCTCTACTTAGGGGGAAAGTTCAAAGTTTATTGCGCATGACTGTCCTTCAATAGCGGGTGCAGGTTTGTAAACTTTTTTTGAGGTTTTCCCCTTAAATAGGGGGAAGTTTAGGGTAAAAGTCGCGGACGAAGTAGGTACTGTCCTTAATTGGCGGGGGCAATTATGCCAATTTTTTTTCGGGTTTTCCTCTTATATAGGGTAAAAAAAAGATAGTTTTTTTTTTCATATGAAGTACTGCCCCGTTTAGTGCTTTTTTTAGTAATTTCCATAGTTTTTGATTTCAATGTAGTGAGGAAATTTGGTGTAAATTAGTAGATGTTTACTTAATAAATTTACGTAAGCTGCTTACCACTAGGATACTTAAAAAAGAAATTAGCGTTATGGTTTGTTATGCTCGTGGTCGAACAAAGCTCACGCGAAGCTTTCTAAATCTTTCATGCAACCAATCGTATGCCATGTTACAAGTCGACATTCGAATTACCATTGATCAGAAAAAAAATGTCACTGAATATTTCCACGTTCATAGGTGAAAATTTTAAAAGGTTTTACTGGAACTAAAAGGCACATCGTAAGTAAAATTTACTGAATAAATAAAACCGGTTTGATGTGACACTAAGTATCGATTTAGAATGAACTTTTGATTAAATTATATGCATTAACTAGCTGTAGATAAATAGGTTATGCAACGTTACGGTCAGCCACTAACTCTATTAGTTCATAACATGTTAATAGTTAAAGTGTCGATCGAGACAAATGGTGTCATGAAGACACATTTGAATCGGTACCAGTGAGGAATCTTTGTTATTTTAATGTTGAACGTCCTCCAAAACATTTCTTCTCCCAAAGTCTCCCAAACTTCTAACCGTTGGGCCTTCTTGTATACATCGCCTCCCTATCATTTATTATGTCAATATGTTTTATGTCAATAAAGAAATAATTATTATTATTAATATCACCTGTCCATCTTGTGACAGGGCGAGTTTCATAGACTACTTTCGTTTTACGTAGTACTAAGTAATTTTGTAGACTTCTAAAACTACTTAGTAGTAGGTACGTAAACTTTGTAATCATTCTTACGATACAATCGATTCTGAATATCAGTATTTATTGTAGTATTACCTTTGATTTTGTTTAAATTATTTAGAGATCGAAAAATGATTTTTCAAAGTGGGTTCAAAGTGGTAACCTTTAAAAAGGTTTTTTTTCATAATGTTAAAACCTCTTTTTTTATTCGTGGAATGTATTTTCTGCACTGTGGAGTAGGCTTGGTGCGTTCATTGTAGAGCAATTTGACTAATGGCCCTGTTTGTTTCGATTTTAATGGATCAGTGAGAACTTTATAGATACGTTTTACTGAGTTGTTTGTTTTCGTATGATCCTAGTACTTAATCAAATTACTTATGTTTAATACGTAGTAAAGTTCGCTTGTTTTGGTACGTAACTCGTGTTATGGATTAAGTCGTGTTATTTTTTTTGGCGTACAGTGCGATATGACCGTTTTTGTTGTGACATTTTTTTAATTTTCAATAACAAAGTGTTATTAAAATTCCCGAGTGGCATTGCTTTTTTTCCATTGAGTATTTTTTTCAGAATACTAGGCCAATTATTGGCGCGTTTTGTGGGTTAATCATACAACGAACCTGATTTGCTTGACCTGGTAAATCAGACCTGATTACCTAATTCTTAAACCATTAGACCATCGGGCAATAAATAATATGAATTTTTTTAACTTTTCTATGTAATATTATTTTAATGTTTTTTAACGTTTTTTTTTGTCTGCTACTGAGTTTTGTATTTTATAAATAGTAAATAGTAATAAGTTAGTCTTAACTTTTTGCATGCTGTGTTCGCCTTAAAAGTTTGTTACATTTAAGTAGTTTCATAGTTATAATAAGATTTATAATAATTGATTTAGTGTAAACAAACGCTGGAGAACCTAAATAAATAAATATAGGCCATGTTTAAATTTGGTCTTTGCTTAGTTAATTTAATGAAATAAATTTGAAAATTTTATCAACTTCTTGAACAACAGTTGTGTTTGCGAAACTTCGTGAAATGCGGAAGACCAGCGTAAGCGTGTCATTCCAATACCTCGACAAATTCGGAGTATTTGCCATTTCAGTGACATAATTTAATTTATAAGTTATTGTTCTATACATGCAACATATGTCGTATCACTAAATAAACGTCTTTTTCCTTCTTTTCTTTCTTTCAATCAGGCTATGTCAATTTCGCGCCATTCAGGATGATGAAATGATCTAATAAGTTTGCCAGTATGTAAATAGCAAAATCGTCAAAGTATAACAAATATTATGCTAAATACCTAAATTAACTATAAAGAAAAAGATAATTACTTACATATGGTACATGGAATATTTAAAAAATAAAACATTGAAGGCTTCTTTGAACGCTATGAAACATTGAAGAATTAATCAGTTCATTTCGGAGAGGAAGTCACAGAAACGAGGTATGTTTTCTTTTGCCAGTGTATTTATTTTTCATTCCGAGTACAAACAATCTTGTGACAGGCAGGAAAAGTTAGAAAATCGTGTTGAATACTGACGAAGACGAGAAACAGCTTAAAAAAAACTGTCTTTAAAATGGACCACGTTATACTATTTGTTATTTTAATAAAGTAGGTACCAAAATTTTTTTAAAATTAAAAGTTAACTAAGTAACTAACTTCTAAATAATTCTTCTACTTAAAAGTTGCCTGCTTTCTAGTAATAAGACCGCCTAAATTATACTTGAATACGTCTGTAAAACCAATTTCTGTAAATTTTCTGTCCAATAGAGTGTATATATCTATCTATATGTTCTTACGTTTATTTTGAAAATTTGTTTGTTCAACAAAAACCAGGAGTTTCTTTAGTAGGTACCTACCGAAACACTAACTTCCGTTTCTTTTAAGTGTATTTTTTTCATGTCTTACTCTGTGGTCTGATTTATTTAGAACACATTTAATCTACGTCCTTTCCAATTCGTATGTGTTAATTAAAAATCAGTAAACGATTTTATAAAGGTATTTGCTTGTAAAATACGTTTAATATCTTTTTGTGGAGCGCGAGTGACGACCGTGTCGAATACCTACGGCTGAATTCACGCCCAAACAACGGCGCCTGCTTGTTAAAACAATTAATGAGCAAGCGCTGATAAGCTTGTCACCTGTACCTCGTTATAACTTTTGCATAGGCAAATTGTCTTAATACTTGTTTAGAGTTTACCGTAGGTATTCCAATAAATAATTAAATTAACATACATTTGGTTTTAAAACAAATAACAGTTAGTTAAATGACAAACTTTATTTAAATGCGTTTATAAATAAAAATAACTGACTTTACTTGCAGATATATGCAATAATTTTTTCGGGTTAAAAACTATGCTATTAGCGCATTATAAATCCTTTTTCGAGATTTGGATTTTCTAGTAACTCTATTACTGTTTTAAAAAAAATCAATTTGTACATTTAAACGGGATAATCAAGAACAGGCATTTTTAGATTATGTCATGATTTACTAAAATTATCAATAGCCTTTAGTGAACACGATTTCCCAGCTTATATATGATGAACAGAAGCTGCACGGGTACATTAATTTAAGATCCACATTTTACCTGAACAATGTTCATGGAACATTCTCAGCCC
Source organism: Glyphodes pyloalis (assembly GCA_037074685.1). Taxonomy (NCBI): domain Eukaryota; kingdom Metazoa; phylum Arthropoda; class Insecta; order Lepidoptera; family Crambidae; genus Glyphodes; species Glyphodes pyloalis. The sequence goes on from JAYKKO010000021.1 coordinate 4,936,567, forward strand.
TCGAGCATTCAGAAAGTCCCGCTTTGACCGACGAAGCGGTATTAATTTCGGCAACGTAGGCATTCATGTGCCTACATGTACTTCATGACATAATAACTTAATGGCAAATCAGTCGCTGGCCCAATTCGGATATGTTACCAATTTCGGAACTGACTGTGTCAGGAAATAAGCCTACGTCGTTTTTTATTTAACTAGCTGTGGCCCGCGACTTTGTTCGCGCGAAAGACTAACCTAAGTTACTCCTTATTGTATCAGTTACCTAACAGTAAAAGTCCCGTCAAAATCGGTCCAGCCATTGCAGAGATTAGCCGGAACAAACAGACAGACAAACAAAAAATGTAAAAAATATTATTTTGGTATATATATCGTATATATATTCATATGCATAAAGTAATAAGTAGTTATTTTTATAATACAAATAGACAATCCAATTTTATTTGTATGTAAAGATGAAAATTAGACTTGTTTAGTTTCTTTCTGCCAATATAACTTAAAAATTGCCATACTTAACGATAGAACGCAGGTGTTTGATCTCCTCTAGCTGCCCAAGGATTCCCTGGTATCCCATGACCAAGTTTAAGCTTGTTTCATGGCACAGTAGTTGTCCAATCGGAAAAGTTGCATAACTGACACGAAGTGAACGAAAAAAAAAAAACATTTTTAACGTTTGAAAATGGCACCACGAAAAGTAAGGCACAGCTTAAAAAGTGAGCTAGCACCGGCACGAATACTATTATCACGGGACGCCGCGAGTCATAGGCGCGGACCAATCAAAGCGCGTGTTCCATCCCATTCTATAAGATGACGTAACTAACGAACCCTTTAACGATCGTTTTTTGTGAACCTTAACGGATTGGCTTTAATGTCTTTTTTCGAGTGTCCATACTTTATCACTATATTGCGTATCTATTGCTTGTGTGATTTACATTTGTGTGTTTTGGTGTCAAAATTCGATTGAAGTTGGTATGACGGGAATTGGCTACTTGACAGTTTTTGAAAAAGTATTGCAAAATGTGCGCCCGTTCATTTTATATCCCAAGCAATTCGATTTATCTGGAAATAATCTAAATAACCAGAGAAAAATAAGATTTTGTGTAACACATTTAAAAAGTGCGCGAAAACGCCTAGTCGCGTCACTGTTGCAATTATGACGTCAACGTCGTAAACAACGAACCGATACGCATAGGAACGACTTAATTAAGATAAACGAAAAATGTTTCAATAAATTCTTTATACGATTAGAGACACAATAATTTAATTAAATCGGTAAAATAATCATTGTTTCGCCACATTAAAATAAATAATTTTCGCCGACAGCTGTCATTTCCGAATTGCAATGGTGGTTTCCGTTTCGGTTCCTTTGTTCCACAGATAAAAAAACTAAAATATATTTTGCAAAAATAAAATACTAACTATGCTTTTAATTATAAAGTAAAAATTTAAAATGATTACTTAACTAATAAGCTAACATATCTAACACTTTTCATATTTTATTGTTAACACTGTCAAGTAGCCAATTCCTCCGGATGTTTTTTCGTTCTATGCTGACAAGTGCTTACACTCGATGCGCGTTTGAATGCGTAGTTTTTTCAGCAGTCATCGAATGAATGTTTTTTTTTAATTTTACACTGTCATACACAATTGAGTGTAGGTTAGTAGGTAAGTGTGGTAAAATAGCGGCCAAGTCCGAGTCGGACTCGCCCGTGAAGGGTTCCGCAACAGCAAGTAACATAATATAAAAATTCATATTTGAGTTGATATAGAATTAAAGGTAAATTGCGGTTTACGATTTATTACGTATTAAAAAAAATCCATTCGGCTACGGCACCCTAAAAAAGTAAGTAAATATCGTTTTCGTTATACGTCTTTACCTTCTTACGAGAATACAAACGGAATGTAATGTGTCAAAATTGACTATCCGTATTTCTCCAGCCGACTACGAGTCGTTAATACCGTTCCTTAATTTACTTTTTATATCAGGTGTCATTAGTGGTCCGTCGGTCGTTTTTAGCTTACGCCTCGTTTAATTTATAACTATCCGCAACGTAGAACGATTCGTTTTTCAAATATTATAAACGGGCGTAACTCTATCATGTCAAAGATTTACACTGTGTCGTTATAATCTCACCACAAATGTCTGCAAATTTCGGCAACACCAGAATTATTTGTGAAATTGTAGCGCTCGCAAATTTTGTTTGTCGAGTAAGCTGTGGGTACCAGCCGCTCGTTACGAGCGATCAAATTATGCTCGCTACACGCGGCTGCGGGTGACAACTTTTTGAAATGCCATGCTCTTTTGTGAAATACGGATTATTTGTAACTAGCTCTGTCCGCGACTTCGTTCGCGTGGACTACAGGATTTCGTTTTTTTTCTAAAATTAAAGAAGACTAAAAAAAATGATAAAGACTTATTACATCAGCTACCTCCATGTTCCGTCACAATCGGTCCAGCCATTTCAGAGGTTAACCGGAACAAACGGACAGACAGACCGACAAAAGTGAAAAAAATCATAATTTGCGGGTATTTTAATTTTAATACAGACACTCTAATTTTATTTACATCTATAGACTAGCAGTTGCCCGTAACTTCACCCGCGTTATTTCGGGTTAAAAAGTATCCTATATGTACAGTCAGCATCATTAGTTTGTATACACCCTGAGGTGTTGTTTCGTTAAAGCTCGTTAGCAAATAGTACGTCATCGCGTCAGTTAACGTAATGTGACAAGGTACTGAGTTGTATACGAACTAATGATGCTGATTGTACAGGCACACTGACGCATGTAGGTCAAAATGTATACAATGATTTATTTAAATATTACACATTAAGTCCTTTAGTCAATTTAATTTACATTATGTTTCTATTTTTTTACATATTTGATTAAATACTTTTTTTTTACAACCGAATAACTTACTGGACGTTTTGGTGCAAAATTAGTAAAAATCAGCAAGAAACTCTTGCCGTAGTATCATCTCGGTAGTCATGGGTTCCGAACCGGAGGCAGCTGCATTTGATTTGTAGATACGATCTATTAGTGTTACTCACGTAATGTATATGAATAAAAAGATTTGAATAATTGATTGTGTTAATGTCATCTTTGTTTCCAAATTTCAATAAAATCCGTTCAGTAGTTTTTACGTAAAAGAGTAACAAACATAGATCCAGACATCATTCATTCGTACAAACTTTCGCGTTTATGATATTAGTAGGAAACGTAGAGTTTCATTGACTTGGACTATGGAACAATTGGTTAACGATCTTGCCAGTTGAAAAGGTACCGGGTTCGATACTATTCACGACAAATACCCGTGTAATAAATATATTTGTTTGTTCTGTGTTTCGTTGATGAATACCCAGCTTAAATGTATTTAATTATGTATTGTTGTACCATCATTGGTTCTGGTTTTCATTACACAAATGCTGCTCATTCCTTAGAATTCAATGAACAACATTTTCACTGTCCAATCCATGCGCTAATGGAATTTCCGTTACCTATCAGATTTTCACAATCCCTTCCCGTTTTCAAATTCAGAGTTAAATCCTACTGGCTCACAGTTAATTAAATATTAATTAGTGACCTCTTTCCAAGTATTTCTTGTAATGTACTATTTCCTCTAACTAAGGGTTGTCTGTAAGAGATCGTTTTCTTGTGATAAGACCGCCAATGTTGTATTAAATTTTGTTTGTAAAACCAAGTTTTGTAAAGGATTTGTGCAATAAAGTATATCTATTTCGGTAAGACGGTATAATGAATATATAAAAAGGACTAAGAATCTATGGACCTTCCGCATTTTGGCCGCGTTCTTTATCGAATGTGCCGCAGAGGTCGTCACGAGAAGTGTTTGTACATACAAGTTGGAACTTAAAGTTGAAAATATTCAAATGAATGTATTAAGTAGGTAAATTATAATGTATAAGTAATGTTTTATATTTTCATACATTATCTTTACAAAAAAAATAATTAAAAAAAAGTAGGTACATCAAAAGCACATCACACTAAACACTGCAATTTGTTTTTGCAATATATTATATTAGTTCTTATTTCTATGGAATAAAGACCAAAGTGTTTGTATGTTCAGACATGCTTTTGACTGTATCTACATAGATAAGTACCTGAAAATACGTATCTACTTACTAGATACGACCTAAACTAATGTTGTAATGTGATAAAGTGCAATAAAGATAATTTGAATTTGAATTTGAATTTAACTTCTGAATTACGTACACATCAAGCGAGGCTTTTTAGTGTCTTACGTTTATAATGTATTCGTATTTTACATAATTTACAGACTGATAATTAAAGTGAAAACATAGCTCAAGGTAATTAAAGCATAAATTTATACCATTACCATTATAAAATCATTTTCTGCACAAATCTTCTCAAACTTCGTCGTAGATGTTGCTGTCGTAAAATTTCAAACTTTTACTACAAGTATGTCTTTGAGAGCTTTCAAAGTTTCGAATCAAGAGTAATAAAGTTTGTAAACGAAATTTCTTGAATACATGTTTAGGAAAGTAATTTCAAAGCAACGCATACAGAATGCATTTGGAGTAAAGACTGGTTTGACCTACCATTTTTGTATTTATGAAAATAATAAGTACTGAACAATACAAAACGTACATTGCTCTGTGTCTGTAATAAGTAACAAAAGTACTCGTGGTACAGGAATTAGACGCAAAGACATTTCCACAACACCCAGACCCGAGACAATAAAGAAAGATTTCATGTTGACCCGGGGAACGAGCTGACGTGACACCGAAGTCCCGCCCGCTTGGCGCACAGACATGGAGGTCTACAAAATTAAAAATGGAGACCTGTAATTAATTACATTTAGCAATCAAACCAAAACTACCTTCGGGTATAAAACACCCATAATATATACCTATGGGTTTTATACCCCTACATAAATTAGGTCCGTACGCCCGTAAGTAAGTTTTAAGAGAGGTAGGGCACAGCGATTTAACGCTCGAACTGGAGCAGTCCGACTGATGAAATACATCCATCTTAAGACCGCAGCCAAATAACAATCACTTCGGTGTTGTGGTGTTCCTGCGTGTGAGTAAGGTTTCCAAAGCTTCTGGGGGGTGCTACATTAGTAGCAGGGGTAAGGCCAACAAGTCCAGTAACAGATATATTATGCTGTACTTGTCGCCCTTAAGCTAGGACCTTATTACCACTTAACATCAGGTAGGATGAGGTCAATCTTGAAGTGTAATATTAAAAAAAAAGTCAGTATACATATATTAGTGGGTCGACGTTGTAAAGCATATAGACTACTTAAAATTTTACGGCGCAATATTGATTTATAAGTTCGAAAGTACGCGAGGCCGTTAAACAGCCAATCACTCGTCTGACTTAGACTTTGTAGGTGCCGCCCTTAGTCGTTGGCCTAAAAACTAAACTTCAGCGTTATTTTGATGACAAACGAATTTTTTTTAATTGTCAAATATCTTGGTCTTGCTTACAGTCAACGTTAGTTTAGTTCGTATACACCTCAACTCGATACGTTGTCACATTAAACGTCGGCGTGTCTGAGTAAGTCAAATAGACAGTCAGCTAAACGTTACAAGGTACTAAGTTGTTCAGTAACTAAAGGTGCTAACTGTACATATGATAAAGTAATTTAGTTTTTAATCAATTTCACCGCGCGAGTTAAAATAAAAAAGAATTCATGACGGGCTGCAAAAGCGTGAGTAAACATAGGTGTTTGTTTAAAATTTTGATCGTGTTCAACTGGATAGTTGAATTGAAAAACTTATTTTGTGAAAGCTTTTGCATTCGCAAACAGAGAGCGCTGCGTTGGAACAGTGGAAATTTTAGTTTTGTTTTGTGTTTGCCATCTAAAACAAAGTTTGAATGTTTTGTCTGCTCTGGTTTAGGCAAATCAGAGGAAAAAACTTCAGGCCCGCGAGATTTGAGAGATTTTATCGTTTAATGCGACCATATTTAGATCAATGGTACAGATACTCGTAACATGGTGAGAATAGATACCTACTCCGGATACATGAGGCTCTATTCTGCTGAAAAATACAGATAATATTTTTGTAATATTATATTGTATATAATATATTCGAGACCTAGGAAAAACCATAAGAATATTTATACCATTTGTACTTCATTGAACAACATAGAGAATGTTATAAAAACTGTGAGCCAACACTGAATTTTGTTATAATAAGTTGCAAATAGGCTACCAAGGGTAGAGGGAGGTGGGTTGTTTAATTGATGGTGATCCTTCGTGATCTACCACATTTTAGACGAAGCTAGTCTAGTGCATGGTAAACCACTTTTTTCGCAAAGTATGCTACCGAAATCGGTACGTAATTAGGTACAGTATCATTCAAGACTTTCATGCACAATATTTATCTAGAATCTCGCAGTGTGGGATTTGACCCCAAACAGAAAACGAAATTGGTATTAATAGAAAATTCGTCATAAACAACAGCTTTCGGTTAGTCGAAAAGTGAAGGTCATAGGTTCAATTCATTGGGAGAAGATGTTTTATCCACTTAAACATTTAAAAGAATTTAACGGGTCAAAACGCGACACCATTTTTATTTAGTAGTTAATACGAACTACTTACAACAACCTAACCGAAACGTCGGGCAGTAAAATGGAACGTGAAAGTCTTAAAAGTTTTATCCTCTTTCTTTAAAATAGATAAAGTTAACTAGTGTAGCGTGATATATACACATTTATAACATTGTATATGTGTTGTTGACAGCCGAAAGCGGTTCCGAGGAAATGCCGGCGGCGGCAGACCCCAGCGCGGAGCAGAAGGAGCGCCTCATCGCCACCGTGAAGAAGGAGGTCAAGCAGTTGATGGAAGAGGTAAGTCCCGGCAAACAATTGATGAAAGCGGAATGACCCGTCATACCATTGATAGAAGAGACATGTGCTGGCAGTTTCTTCCTCACTTTATAGACATACTTCTATCAAGCACGAAGCGGTCAGCCTCTTCTTTTATTATCTGAATGGGCAAGGATCCACTATTTCTCTGTCAAGGTTTTTCAGGAATGTTTCAATTAAGATATCTTTAAGGCCTGATCAGAGCAATGTATGTAATGTTGTCCAATATTATTTTAAGGCCTGGACACAGAAAAAACTCATTGTTGGTCCAGGGTGGGGATCGAACCTTTAACCCTGTATTTAACTGCCAGGATCACTAATCGTAGTTTCATTGAGTCAGTTAAGATGTTGGTTCAAAGGTCGGTCCTTCTACTCTCAAAAGGATATATATTTTAAAGAAACAAGATTAGTATCAACTGGTGCTCTCACGACTACGACGCTAACTTATCCTAAACGGATTGTCATAATTTAGTTGTAAGAGTATCTGTAGCAAACGTTCACATTTGAAATCGTGAAAGTTTCTTTAAAAGCGCGTGTACGTGAAAACCATACTGATTTAGCGAATATACACTCAATCCAATTTCATCAAACGTAGCAGAGTTGCGTCATCGTAACGTCGTAACGGAATCTCGTAGGTATTACAAATAGTTGGGACGTGAGTAGAGAAACGTAGTGACACGATCCTTCTGTGATCGGACGTTTGTACCAATTTGTTGATACGCGTACCAACTACCAGACCAATTTCTAGCTGTACATACAGTTGCTTAATAATGCAGCCCCAAAACGTTTCACACTTAGGGCACCCACATTGCGCCCTTTAGCCACTAAGCCACCGAGATAGACAAAATTAGTCTACATCGTATGCCGTATCGGCTACTTGACTGAGATGCAAACGGGAAAAAAATATTATCCATAGTGCGCCTGCAACCGTGCAAAAGTGACTAGCACTTTACTTATTTGTAGATTCTAACACTTTTATCCTAGATTTAGCTTAATCTCAATCACCCTATCCCCAATTCGCCACACACGAACCTCAGGCAGTGACTAGCGCTTCCGTGCGCGCTTTAAAATAGTGTTTATTAGTTTTTCTCAAATACCAGATTATGACGACATTCGGTACCAGACTACGAAGTACGAATACTTTGCAACCCTAACGGTGATGTTTAACTTGTATAGTCCAGACTTGCCTAATTCGATTACGGTGTAAGTAACGAATGGGCGATTGCGTAGACTGTGATGTAAAGAGAAGCTCGTAGATTGAAAATTATCTAAGCGTGTGAATCGATTAATACTTGTTATTTTTCCGAGCAAAGGTAAAGTACAGAATCAACGTACTATGTTTTGATTCACTGCAGGGCTGACACTCCATTATTAAAATCAAGTTATTATCCCATCAATGGGTATGGGTAGGTACTGGCTTAATTGATGATCTATCTAAGCTATGTTCGAATAAAAACTTAAGAGAGGTAGGGCATAGCGATTTATAGCTCGAACTGGAGTAGGCCGACTGGTGAAATACCTCAACCTTACAGAAGACCGCAGCCAAATATAACTTCTGTGTTGTTGTGTTCCTGCATGTGTGTAAGGTTTCCAGAGCTCCTGGGGGGTGCTACATTAGTAGCAGGGGTAAGGGCGACCAGTAACAGATTTATTATGCTGAACTTGTCACCCTTAAGCTAGGACCTCATTACCACTTAACATCAGGTGGGTTGAGGTCAATGTTGAAGTGCAATATAAAAAAAAATATGTTAGAAATTTGAAACTTTGTAGGAATGTATTAATGTGTGGATGTAGGCTAGTAACGAACATAGTATTCTACGGAAAAACTAACTAATGGATGTCATTTAGTGTACCTACATTAGATACTGAAATAAAGCATAGTATTCTTTTCATCTCGAAATACAGGGGCAAAGACGCAGGAAACATCAAGTTAATAAATAACATAATAGTGTCCGAATATGTCCTGGTACCATTTCTTATACGAAATTTAGTCGTTTTCGAATGAAAGAGTAACAAATATCCATATAGCTATCTCAGCCAATTAACTTAATCATGTATTTAGTAACAACCTAGGTCATTAACTAAATGCCGGACTAGAATCCATTTAAATCGCTGAATAACAGCGGGCTGATTCTTTCAGCGCACCGTTTAGCCAGATGATTAAACGTCGTTTAGTCAATTTGATTTTTAGTGAATTTGACGACCTCCATAGCCGAGAGGCAAGCGTGCCGGACTTTGGCGTCGCGCCATCTCTGAGGTTCCGGGTTCGATCCCCGGTCGGGTCAATATGGGAAACGAACTTTTCTATATTGTCTCGGGTCTGGGTGTTGTGGTAGCGTCGTTGTTTCTGATTTCTGTAACACAAGTGCTTAAGCTACTTACCACAGAATCAGAGCAATGTATGTGATGTTGTCCAATATTATTTTATTAATAAATGCGATATCGATGATTTTACGATATTTGGTTAGGGTGATAAACTATAAACTATTTGCTGCATACATAATCTGTGGGCTTTAAACTTACAGTTTATGTAGGTCTAAGTCCTACTTAATTTGTTTGTTATGTTGCACTGCGCTGTTGACTCAACATTAATTATTTTGTATACTGTACGTTACGTGTACTACCGCTTCAAAGATATCTGAACTGAACTTGAGTTATTTAGCTGAATTGAAATGATGTCAGTCATTTCCAACATGATATGTCATTAAGCGTCAGGTTAGTCCAGTTAAATAACTATCAGCCTAGTGATTTAATTGGATGCCGGAGTTTAATGAAAGCCTAGACGTCCAATTGTCTGGCTTATACATAGATGGCTTCGATTTATATATACACGTTTATAATTAGTTTGAACTAGAATGTTGCATATACTAAAAGGAAGTCTCAATATTACATATTCGCGGTGCCAACTCACATCTATGTGAACGCTCTGTGAATAAGTAAGCAGACTCCAGAAAATAGGCAGATTTTGTCAGGCCGTTAACTTTGTTCTAAATTTCGCGCGTGACACTGATGGATTCAAAGGGAAGCTCAAGATGGTTTGGGCGCGTTCTCGAGATGTTGGAACGAGAGGTATTGAAGCTGGGGTGACGATCGCAACTTCTTTGGAAAAAATATTGATCATAAGCTCAGCGGAGTGGCGTGGGTTTTAGCCGCCGGGTTTAATCTTTTTGTATTTAATTTAAAAGTTGAATTATTTCAATATATATATACCTGCTTAACTACTCAAGAAATAACTTCTCTCCTCCTCTTCCCGCCTTTGCATAGGTTATTGATTATTCTCCATTAGGAGATTGGGTGACAGTTTCAGTTGGTTTTTGTATGTCATGCTTGTGAACAGGTGCCACCTTTGGGGGCTGGTCTGCTCCAGCTTACCTCTTAAAATAAAATAATACTTAATGCTTTTTTTCACTCATCAAAATAAAACTATATGACTTGGTCCAAAGTGTTCTACACATAGCTCTAAGTTAGATACTGCTACTGTAACTTATCTGCTGAGTTTCTTACCGGTGTCTTCTCGGTAGAAATAGGTTCCGAACCGTAAGTAGAATCACTTTGCATTGTATTCAATGAAGATCCAAAAGTGTTACATGTAACCAACTTGAATAAAGAAATATTTGAGTTTGAGTTTGAGATTAAGTTTGTAGCTAACAATGTGTTTCAACGCATTTGCGATGACATTACTTTTATAGGTCTTGTACCTACAGTACATATTTGATAGAAATGTACTGACCAGTTTTTTATCGATAGCCCGTACTTAGTTGTTAGCCGATTTTATAAGCACCTAGGTGTAAGTCAATTTCCAAAATTCTATCTGAAATATTCAGAGCCTACCGACCTAAGTAATGTTAAATTTTATCTAAAAAAATTAATATACTTTTACCGGCAAGCAAAACCGTTCAACAACTATAAAAGGTTTTTATTGAGGCCGAGATTATAGCTCTCCAAATTCAGTAGTTATTAATCTACACTAGCTGTTCGCGGGATATTACCCGCTTTGTGTTTAGTTGACATAGCGATGACTGGGTCTGGTTCAGGAATAAAGGCTTTGACTGACTTTTGCTGTGTTTTGAAGCTTGTATGGAAGAGAATCAAAGTGAAATCTATTTTAATCATACAGTTTGATTACATTAGTAATACTTATGAATAGTCTATATATAAAACAAATTAAGCTACCTCCGGTTCGAAACCTGTAACTACTTTTTTTATTAATATGCGTGAGAAATATTTTGGCTATTTACGAGCACCAAATCTATCATAATATATACTGATACTAGAAGTACACAGAACTGTAAAAATGTAATTACAATTTTTAACTTTTAATGTTTGTGATTGTTTGTTTTTACATAACATCGCCTCACGGTTGCTACATTTATTTAAATCTCTTTCTGACAGGCTTGTTTTACAATAATTTATCTGGGACTAAATAATGTGAGTCGAATAATCGATAAGCAAATCATCCATACAGATATATACAATACGATTCTATGACTAGAAAAAGATACTCGTAGTTAAGATCAAAGCCTGAATTTGATTGAATCCAGTAAATCCAGTAATGTATTTTCTAGGCAGCCGACCTAATTTACTAAACGTGTTAGGCCGAAGGGATCTAGAGACTAGTCGTTATCCTAGGTAGAAACATTTTGGCGGCTTGAAAAAAATTAACATTAAGTTTGGTATCTTGCCTTGCAAACAGCTACTTTCACCAAAGCGCACTGGGCCGGCGTGGTGGAATATATCTGTTCTCATACTTGAGATGAGCACTGTGCACAGTATTGACATTATTCTGATCAGATTGTTTATTCCAGGCTGTCACCCGCAAGTTCGTACATGAAGACAGCGGAGGAGTCACAGCTCTCTGCGGAGCTGTAGAAGCCTGCCTAGGCCAAGGGCTGCGTCGGAGGGCTCTTGGCCTCTTCAAGACCAGTTCCACCACAGCTTTGTTACATAAAATTGCAAAGGTAAGCTTGAAAAATTGTAAGGGAACAGTGGAAACAAGCAATATAGGTATGTCACTTAAAGGAAATAAAAAAAAATTGATATAAAAATGCAAACATCTTAGATTTAGGTTTTTTATTTCTTCTGTAAGTTTAATATTAATGATATTTATTTGCTGGCGTTAATTTCTGTTAGTGAAGGAGTTATAGCCGTAGTACTTTGTTTTTTTGTAAAAAAGTCAAGTAAATCCTTTCATCCTCCATTCTCATAGACATAGTGTGATAACAACAGAAGTTTATTAATATATAGGGATATTGTGTGTGAATGAATAAAACAGTATTATGTTCGTTATTTGAAACATAAAATAAAGACATAATCATATTACTACTATTAAAATATTATATGCGTTACATCATCGAAATCTTTAAGACCCGAAGTTTGCCACGAATATGAAACAATAAAAGTCGCAGTAAGAAACTTCTTCCTTATTCAACTCTGTTAAATAGGCCACTTGCACTAACTGCAACAGCTCAACCCTGTAAACACGTAAAGTTATCATAATATTTTGTCAGGCAAATGGGGAATGTAATAGATTGACAAGAATCAGCAAACATAGTCTAGATATTTTAAGAGAGGTAGGGCATAGCGATTTATCGCTCGAACTGGAGCAGCCCGACTGGTGAAATACCTTACAGAAGACCGCAGCCAAATGACAATCACTTCTGTGTTGTTGTGTTCCTGCGTGTGAGTAAGGTTTCCAGAGCTCCTGGGGGGTGCTGCATTAGTAGCAGGGGTCAAGCCTTCAAGGTAAGGGCGACAAGTCCAGTAACAGACTTATTATGCTGTATTTGTCACCCTTAAGCTAGGACCTCATTACCACTTAACATCAGGTGGGATGAGGTCAATCTTGAAGTGCAATATTAATAAAAAAAACAAAAAGATAGGTACGCTTGCAACTGATTTACAAACGTAGATCATATCACTAATGGTGTGAGATCTTATCTGCAAGCAATCTTTTAGCAGCGCAAAATCTTCCCGTTTAGTTCACGAATACCAGATAGATATGAACGACATTATAGTTATTTGTATTACACGGTTGAAAGCCAACACTCTGGGAAGGATCAGCAAGGATTAGAACGAGCTTGGAAGAAGGATTATCTATTAGAAGCAGCGTCTTGAAACGTGGCTGCAATATAGATTGTCTCAAACAGACAACCAATCTCCTCTTGAAGTTAATTTAATTACCTAAAAGCTTTCTGAAAATAATTTACAGCATAAACTCATCAGTATTCGAACGGTATTGGCGAGAAAACCATTATTTTGATGTATATTGGTTTTTCTTGCCAGTAATTTATTTCGAAATTAAGTACGAGCTGAGTAGGTATAGACGCTATTAACAAATGATTAAATGTTGTTAAATAACCTGACTTTTGAAATAGACTAGATATATAGATCGAGATATTTTAGAAACGGCGGAAAACTATGACACTATGAAGAGATTATAAGAATGTTTAACCAAATTATAAAAATACTAGCTTTCTATAATGCTAGCCCGCGGCTTCGCCCGCGTGGAATTCGTTTATATTGTGGTATAAAGCACAACATAAACAATTCAATATAAAATGGTAGGAACCAAAAAAAGCTAAAAACTGTGAATAAAGATACAAGAGCAAGTAAGTAAATGAGTCGAAAAGTGCACAGAATAAGAGTATGAGCTACAGGTTAAAGCGCGAGATATCCTACCATTGAACCTAGTTATTTTTGTTTGAAAGGTGAATTAGTCAAGAGTTTCATAGTAGTTAAATTTGATAGAAATTGTTATTAGATGGGGGCTGCCACAAAATGTTGGATTACCTACATATATTGTTGACACAACTTCCTCAATTTTGGTAGCAGTTGTAGTAGTACTATACACTATGACACATTTCTAATCCAATATGGCAGTCACTACAAAATGGCTAAATTATAGGTTTATACTAGTACAGTCAACAAAACGGTTTGGACTTTGACCGCTTTTATGTTGTAAATATAAGCACTAATATCAAACTGACGGGGATTGTTAAATCTGATGGTGATAACACTAAGATGCTAAAAAATTAAATTTTAAACGTGAGCGCTAAAACACTCAGGACCACTTCAAATAAAGACCCTTAGTTTGGAAGTCAATTTATTATTCTAAGTTTTCCGAAAACTTAAGTTTAACGTTATATTACTCGTCTATTACTGTCTTATATAAGGCTTGAATTGTTGTAAACCTTTTTCGTGTTGGGCCGTGAGTTCGTGAGTCTAGTTCGAGCCCTTGAGACGCAATTAGGAGATACTTATGAACAAACTCCGTGGCAGGCTGTCAAACTTTTAAGGAGATATTACAAATAGGCAAAGTATAAGTTCAAAAGTATGTTATTAAACTTTTAGCTACGCTTTCGTAGCCATTGCTAAATCATTATTTAGCCTGCTTGTAGTAGTGCTTGACTTCTACGCTACGACGGTATGATTTCTTCTTAGTGTTCTCCCTATTTTGTGTAAATGTATATGGAAAAAAATGCGGTTTCGTATGTTATAATTTTTTTTCTAAATGTCACTTATTAACGTGAGTCCTGTTCGCATTTTGAACTCGGTACAGGAGAGTTGTATCTAAGTCTACGTAGACCTTTGTATTCCCTTTTGAGTCTGGATACTACGACATCTGATAAATGAGTCTAATTCAAACTATTCTCACGACGAGATATTCTGTAAAGCCGATTGCTACTTCAATCTCATTTAAGGTACACTTAATTTGTTTGAGAAGTCTGTTCTAAAACCGCAATTCCAATAGCGGTTTAATCAGACGTCTGCTGGGAATATCGATGAACTTGGGTATCAGATCAATTACTCTTTAAACAAAGCCTATTTGTGGTCGCTCTTTTGTCTGAGAGTAAAGGAATGTCTATACCTATGGCACAATGTCTGGCGTCTTTCTTTAGGTCTTCATTATTACATAGTTTCTCTCCTTGCTCAGCAAAGAGAAGTGACGATAATTAACTGCAGAGAGAGTAGCAAAATTAAAGGTGAGTACTCACTCAGTATTCCATTTATTTTAATTATAAATATCAGACAATCTTACTTACATAATCTGCTTTTAAAGTAGATAGGAAACCAGAACCAATGGTAATTCCAAAAGATACAATTAAATACATTTATGTACACTCAGACACAGAACAAACACAAATGTATTTATCATACGAATGGTATCGAACCTTCGACCCTAACAGTTGTTTCACCGGGCTTCCAGTTTCCGTTACACAAGTGCTTTAGCTACTTTTTTGGGATCAAGTCATATAGTGTAGGTACATTATGTAATCCCGGTGAAACAACTGTTAGGGTCGAAGGTTCGATACCTGCCTAGGACAAACATTTCCCAGCACAAAGAAGCAAACGTTTACTTTCACTGTTCCTCCACGAACTAGAGCTCACGGACACCCTCAAGCATTATATTAAACACACGTTTTAAACCGATCCACATATTTTTTTTTTCATAAATCATCATCAAATATTACTTTCAATAGAAGGCATAGTGATTTATCGCTTGGAGCAGCCCGACTGGTGAAATACCTCCACCATATAGAAAACCGTTGACAAATAACAATAACTTCGGTATTGTTGTATTCCTGCGTGTGAGTAAGTTTTCCAGAGCTCCCCTCCTCCTTACGTCGTATTCCTCTTGAGGGTCGTGACCTCCCTTTTGCATCACTTTCACCCGTATGATTTCCCTCTAACTAATTCTGTATCTGGCGGTGTGAAGGGCGTTGTGAACTGTAGAGTCAAGAGCAGTGCGTATCTGATCAGACCAACGCATAGGGCTGCTTCCACGAGGCCTTTTTCCATCTACTTTGCCGGTCACGATAAGTTTCTCGAGGTTGTTACTTTCTTTCCTTGCAATATGACCAAAGTATTCTAGGGTTCTACGCAGACACTCAGATGATAGCCGCGAGGAGATCCTGAGTTCTCGCAGTATCGAGACGTTTGTCCGAACGCTTTTAAAGTCTCAGCGCCATACGAAAAGATCGAGAAGACTAGAGTCCATACCAGTTTGATTATCGTTTTTACGGAAATATTACGATCTCTCCAGATTTACTTAAGCTGAGACATGGCGCTCCTGGACATACCAATTCTTATACGCACTTCCTTCTCTCACGAACCATCATTGCTGATATTGGAACTCAGGTAGATAAAGTTGTCCGCTATTTCTAAGTTTAACGTGCCAATGACTTCCAACATTCGCGATCTGTCTGCCACCGGAAAGCCCCATCTCCCTACTAAATCGCTCCATTCGGTCTAGAAAAGCAGACATTTCCGACTCATTTGCTGCAAGAAGAGTAGTGTCATCGGCGTAGCGCAAATTGGTGATTTTCACGCCACCATCTATGATGCCTCCCTCCCAATTCTCGCAAGCAATAAAAGACCTGGTGGGTCTAGCAAGGGTCAAACCTTCGAGATAAGGGCGACAAGTCTAGTAACAGCTATTATTATGCTGTACTTGTCACCCTTAAGCTAGGACCTGATTACCACTTAACATCAGGTGGGGTGAGGTCAATCTTGATGTGCAAAAAAAAAAAGCTTCAAGCTTTCAAGCAACAACTAGATCTCAGTAAAAAGACCCTTCGTCAGCGTAGTGACTGATCATCCAATTAAACCCTTTTGAACTCGACAACTACGCAAATTGATCAAAAGTGTCATTTACATACTTTCCTGCTAGTTTCCAGTGAGAAGTTAGGAACTATGCTTTAGTTGGGCTAACTTTTCAATTACGCGATATACTTGCTGTAATATGTACAGGCTTAGTTCGTCGGCGTATTGCCACGTGTTGCTTCGAACTTTCAATTAGGTTAACATTATGTACCTTCATAATTAATCCTCTAAAATTTACACGTGTTTTAGATATTATTATTATTAAAGTAATAATGTTTAACGAAAGTATCATCATAAGTCTTCCTTGTAATGTCATCATCAGATCTTTGTTAATTGTCATCATACACACCGTCGGAGTATCTGCTTATCAACAAAAACATTAAAATCGGTTCGTACACGGTGTGATTTTTCGCGATCATACGTAAAATGTACAAATTTATGGTATCCGTGTAGTGTATATATATTTATGTGTTTTCGTGGATTCCTTCGTCATCTATGAATCGATTTCTATTTGAATTGAGAAACTTCCTTTTTGAATTCACCTGTAAATAATCCATAACATTGGAAGTTTAACGGAACTTTTAACAATGATTGTCGGATATTTTAAAAATGTAACTTTTTTGGCAGGCAACACAACTATGAAACTGATCAAGCCATCTGTTTTAGTGTGTTGGTTAAATTCAGCGCTTGCTTAGGTAGGCTGTACCAATTCAAGTTTAACTAGAACTTACGGTTTAAGGTTTGTCAACTTCTGAAAATGCATATACAGTTGGAGTGTTGACACCATTCACAAATAATATTAAAGTGTTTATTATTAATGCCGTAAAACATGACTTTTACATCGACCATTTTGATTTTATTTTAAAATGCTACGAAACTATTTAATAGTCAGTGTTTTAATTAGTAAAATTGTGACGTCACCGATTCATATATCTCAAAAATTTAACAGGTATGATGATAACCTCGCGATGTGGGTTCCTCTCTTGCTTACCATCAGGCTGAGAGGAGTCAATATACTGAGCTTCTATAAAAAAATCTATATAAATGTGTTTCAGTTGACTATCCAGACAGCACCATTCTTAACCAACAGAAACATTTCTTCTATTAATACATAATATACAATTAACGTAGCTATTCAAGTATTCTGACAAAAGCGTGAATTTAATATCAATATTAGTATTTGTAGCGAGTGTGTCATCAAAGGGCGCCAATTTACTGGCGAAAATTAATTTCTGTCCCACCTGTTAGGGAGGTCTAAATACACTCAGGTATTATTGGAAATGGCTGCGGATGAGCGCTCGCTAAATTGAGTAGTTAATGGACTTTTTATATACGTAGATACATTGCATATATAATGGTTAAAAAATAAGCCGGGCATTTTCAATTTTGTCCAACGCATGTTTGTTAAATAATTGATACAAAACAGTTTTCGATGTATACCTATGGGCTATTTTAATAACGCTAATTGTATGCATATATAAGGTAAATAGTACCTATACAAAATTATAAAATATAATAGAACTGAAAAGATTAAAGCGAAGATAATCCAAGAAGAAGAGAACCAATTGAGATTCGGTTTAAAATTACTAAAATATTATCTAATGGTTGTAAACGCGTATTGCCATAAAAAATTGTTCTGGTTTAAACCATTAACTACCAAAGGATATACAAACAAGTCTTTCGAGTTATTTAGACACGATAAAAATATTGTAGACCTGCATATGCACTACTACAATAATGTGGTCGTTCATAATTAATCCACGTTTAAACTAGGCCTAAGCTTTTTTAATAGATAACACCGTTACGATATTGCTTAAAAAGTAGGTAATAAATTCGCTAAATTCGTTTTCAAAACCTAAATTAAATAATAAACTTACTTTCCACCTCGTAATACCTTTTTACTTCTTAAATTACTAATTTCAAAGGAAAGAAATTCTAGCTGTGAAATGTGAATACAAAAAGACTTAAAAACTTAATTTGACGGATCATTAAATTACAAACGACTCGGGCTCTCCAGAGTTTTTCTATTTAAATTAACACAATTAGTCCTACGGAACCTCTAGAGTTTTGTTGGAATAAAACCCGGGGTAAGAGTGTAAATTTAGGTTATTACCAAGCAAACACTGGTCTCTACATTTTTTCACTAAATAATTAATGTTGGTTTGTTACCCGGGCTACTAATTCTTACTCTACTCATTGTTTGACATAATTATATGTCTATTTAATGAAGTCGCATATCATATCACTAAATCAAACATTCATGACTACATATTTTTTTATTAATTTACTTTGACGACAATCCATAGCCGCTATCAAAGGTATAATATTTGAATATAGATTTTGAATATACATATAAAAGTACATGATCTTTATACAATAAAAAACAAATCTAGTCAAAACGGGTGTTGCACGCATGGAAATCAGTTTGGTATTTGATACTAAAAGGTTATATCGACTAATAGGAAGAGGAGAATGCGGCAGTTGAATGGCACTAAAAAAATATAGTGTTTGCGATAGTTTACTTCGGCATTTCTAATTGCATACAATTTAAGGGACACTGTTTTGACAGCTGTCAAAAAGCTGGTTGGTGCAACCATAGGATGCAACTGACCCTTAGTATTTTTTTGTTTACGCGTTAAAAGAAAAAAATGTGTGGTTATAATTTTTGCTAATCTGACTGATGGATCAAATGAATACCTACATTTTAAATCATCTACTTTATGGGCCCACATGGTGTAATGTGGCCCCTTTCATCTCATTGTTGAGATAAGGCTTGTGCTGATTATTTTAATGGTCTGGGATGTAAAATGCAACAAGCCCTCAGAACGCAGCTGGATCTTAAAAGCTTATGTAGGTACCTATGTTAGAGCAAGTTTACATTAGTAACAAGTTAACATTAGTAAACACACTATTCGACTGAACTTTGATACGCCGCTGTACCTACTTATTTATTTATTCACAAACAGTGGACTTAATGCTATATAGACCTATTATTTTCAATATTAATTCTTGGTGAAGTGTTTAAAAAAATACGTTTTAAATTTTGATTAAATCTTGAATGACTAACTGTGGGACTAAATAGTCTGTGTTTGTCTGTGTTTTGTACCAACCAGGTCTTCTTCAGAATCTGTCCCTATTAAGAATAGTTCGTTTCCCAACTTGATCTACCAAGAATAGAGCTTGGGACCTTTCGTGATGCGAGCTACTACTTAAGATATTCGTGAAAAATTATTTGAATCAGAATTTGGTTTATCTAATTTAGGCCACCGGAATTGTCATCGTCAATTCTAGTATAAAATTAAGCTACACCCACGTTCTAATAGAGGAAGTCGGAAGTCGTATATACAAAAGTTACACGTTTTCATCATTAGTTTCCAAATTCAATAGGAAGGATAGTTTTGGTCGATGACATATTGCGGGTTAGTTTGGTTTATGTCCGTCGTGAACGGACGTCTGTGGCAGCAAGTCCGGCGAAGTAACATACTCTTGAAACAAATCCTATTTTCGGAACTAGTATTTATTTGGTTTGGTTGACATCCCTGTGCGAAGAAGTTTTGGAATATGCACTACATCGCACTTCAATAAACAAAGACGGTAGTCGAATAGTGTTACAATGTGAGAAAATAATATTCACATTGTTATTACACCGCCTAGGAGAGTGGTGGGAATACTGAAACTGCCACATGTAAAACATTCTCTTCGATTGAATTTTTATGCGCTGTATCAATGTTTATTTTTTTGCTGCAGCAAAACATACGTGTTTTTGTATTTTGAAATTGGAATTGGCGGACTATGTAGATTTTTTTTTATACTTAGTCGTCATTTCTATTACCATAATTAATCTTGCTAAGGATATAGGGGGTCTAGCCAAGTAGCAGTTCAAGAACCGCGATATCATTTCAACTAGTTTAAACATATAATGTATCTATTTGGAAATAACATTTCACTTACAAAAGTCACGAGCTCTTGAAATGCCTATCCCACACATGAAATACTAGACGAAATCATGCGGAAGTTATAGACCTTCGCTAGGCTTTCGGAGTGCTTTCTTCAATTGCAGTGCCCTTATAGGGTCTTTAGTGATCTAATTTTAAGATAACACCTTGTACAAACTATAGATACAATAAAATATTGAGTATTGAGCAGATGCTTGAAGATTTCAAGGCGTGGTTGCTTGAACCGGGATGTGAATAAATCAGTCGGTTATAATTAATGCTTGAACAAGCTTTTAACGCGTTATCATGACCATTTTTTTATCAGAACGTCTGTGTCTATGTAAAAAAGTTTTTAGTTTTTTACAAGGTTTTTATTATAGAAGATAGAATAACTCAAAATAATCAAAGCAAATCAGTAGTAACCTGAATTCTAGTTTGTACTTTCATATTTATCGGCTGAACAAATTTGTTTTAAAATGTCGGTTCTGGTTTTAAGATTTGTTGTAGAAGCAATACATTTTAAAATTATCGTTTGGTCTGTTTGCAAAAGTGGGACAGTTTTGGCATACCGATGTTTGGGATACCGAGACATATTGCCTGATAGCGGGACGTATAGTCTATGGTCACGTTAGCGTCAGTGCTTGTATTTTCTGCCGTTAGT
Source organism: Glyphodes pyloalis (assembly GCA_037074685.1). NCBI lineage: Eukaryota > Metazoa > Arthropoda > Insecta > Lepidoptera > Crambidae > Glyphodes > Glyphodes pyloalis. The sequence goes on from JAYKKO010000021.1 coordinate 4,957,615, forward strand.
TCTGGTTTCGATAACAGAAGAGTGAAAACTTATGTAAGTGTGCGTAATCCTATGTAGGTACTATGTATTTAGAATATTGTTCAAGCCGAGCACTATGTGGCGTTGTTTGCACTCTGTATTGATCTTCGGCGATGGTCGCTGTGGTGGCGCTAACTCAACAAACTGAACTAACTAACACGTGGCCACATGTTTGTTGAACCTAATTTGTGATCTGTGTACACATTGTCTAATATGATGATATTGAGATCAGATTTTAGTACATTTTATATATTATGTTAAGATATTTTGAAACAGCTACTAAGAAGATATCTTATGAAACACCATTTTTGTTAATTGGAATTAATTTATTTTCTTTATTTTTATGCATTATGAAGATTTGTGGAAAGCGGACGAATGCTTTCCATGAAATCCTTTGCACGATTTGATTGTATTTTTGGGCGATGTAGTCGAAACAGAAAGTGATTTCTTACAGATGAGAGTGAAGAGAACCACTAAGACACCGCTTTACTGCGTACAGTTCTTCGAAAATACATTATTTGGTTAAACAAGAAAGCATATAGGTCCATGCAATTTATCGTAAGACAATTAAATTAGCAGTCTCTACAGAAAATTGATATTGAAAATTTCTATAAATATAATATAATCAGCTCAGTGGTGAAAATATTTGAAAAAATTTCGGACTTCACAAGTCACTGAATCTGTCGGTCTCCACAAAAAAATCAATATTTCTAGTTAAGTTGAAGTCAATTTGCCGGCTTGATATCTGGCTTGTCATTTTTCCTTACAAAACCTGGTCTAAATTAAACTTATCGACCCATTATTTATTTAAACGCATCAGGCAGCAGACAAGGTTACATACAGGCAGTTCGTTCATACATACCTACATAATGCAAGCTTGTAACCTTTAAACTCGGCGAGTCGCGCAGTTATTGAATATCTTATGTCGATCTACGTTCGAGCGTTAAACTAGTCTCTAATGCCCGGTTCCAATATTTGAAAAATTAACCAGTCTTGTTACGGATAGTAACAAATTATACGAGACGTAAACTAAAAAAGGGCCGACAGACGACTGAAGACAGCTGGTATGTTATGGAAAGGAACGTAAATTATGGAACGGGATAAATTAATCGTAGTCCGTTGGAGAAAAATGGATAAGTCACTTTTGACAAATTACGAATCGTAAAATATTGGAACCGGGCATTACTTAGCTTGATGATTTTGTAGGTACAGTCTACAGAACGTCAAGGTTAACACATCAGTTCGATAATTGTTTTTATCCCCATGACATAAGGGCGGTGCAAAGTCCAAACTGTAAAGTTTGCCGTGCTTTTGATCGTACGGTCGACAGCTCGTCAAGGAAAACATTTTCAGTTCGATTTAAGTTCTTATGCGCAGGACATAAGGGCGTTCCGAAGTCCAAACTACAAAGGGTATAGAACGAATATGTGCTACTTTTTTATTATTCTGTGTTTTATTCTTTCACTAAAAATTGAGTGCTCCAGATGTTAATAGCTTACAAAAAAGAACTGGTAGATTTTGTGGCACAGGTTTAGCCTTAATAACAAGGAGTAAACTAAAATTAAAATCTATTCTATGACCTACGAAATACAACTCAAAATGTAGTCACCGCTTATCGTGTTTTCTCGTTAAGCTGTAACTACATTTCAGTCAGTAGACCTGCTAACAAAAAAAGAGACGAACATACGAAAGGTTTCGTTTTTGGAGAAAAATCGAGTATTCGAGAGTTAAAACGTAGCTTTGGAAAATAATATTTTGTTTTTTATAAAGCTTTTTCGTATTCGGTGTGAGTTGGTTACCTTTATGAGAATTAAAAAATTGCTTTCCGGCATCGAATTCGATATATTTTGTTTTTGAGACGCCTCTAAGTTCGGTATATTAAACAAGTGCTGAAGCTACTAACCTCAGAATCGGAGTAATGTATGTGATGTTGTCTAGTATTAATATTATCTAAATCTAAGTATACCTTCATATTTTATATATTATATTCTAATTAATTTATATAGTATGTGTATTATTATCGTATAATTAAAAGATACCGTAATGTTATTTTTAATGCTTAATTTATTGTTGCTTAAAATGATTTCTTTTTTTTCTCCCCTGTTACCGCACCCATACACAAACTATCTGCATGACCCAAGGGTTGACTGGTAGAGAATGCCCCCAGCATTAAGTCCACCTATTGTACCTATTTGTGCAATAAAGTTTTTAAATAAATAAATAAATATTAATTTATTATTTATTCCTTCTGTACATTATAGCTTGTGTATGACGCTCTTATAAAATGCGTCGGTACGTCGTATTTGCGTCAAAATCGCTCGACTGCGCTCGAAGTTTTACGGTGGAATAATCGCCATCGCACACTTCAGTACCTTGTCACATTTATCCTCCCCGCAGCTGAGTATGTCAATTAGAAAGTTAATTCAATACGACAAGGTATTGAAGTGTGCACTAAGTTATGATGGCGGTCGTATGTACCAAAAAATATTCAAAGTAAAATTATTCGCGGCATCGATCGCATGGACTATATTGAAAGTATAGTCGGTTTTACCCCTATCTCCTCAAATATATAGAACAAAAAGTAATCCATATTTTAATCCAAGTTCTTAGCTTTATTTATACCTAATTTTATATCTCTAACTTAAAAAATAATCATTTTCGCATATAAACTTTCAAGGGTGGTATTACCCCCGCCTACCCTCCTAATCCGAACAAAAAGGAAAAAGGGCTCTGTTCATTTTAAAGGTTCAACGTATACCTATACCAAATATCATAAAAATCGGTTTAGTGGTTTAGGCGTGAAAGGCGTATAGGCAGACAAAGTTACTTTCGTATTTATAATTTTAATATGGATTTGCGTTAAGCATTATCTATCTATTTGTTTCTATTTTGCACGACCCACCGACCCGGAAGCCTATGTCTTAATATTCGATTATGCATTATGATAAATTATTATACTTATGTGAAACGGTGAACGGCAATGCATAACAAAAACAAGAGTAGGTACGGGTATGATGAGCTGATTTATACATTACCATATTTTCCATTACCGCTTAGGGTCCCGAAAGGATAATTTGAATATTTTTATATTGCTCAGTAATAAAATGGATGTATTAAAGATTTTTCTCTGAACAGGCAATATGTCGTAAGAGGGAAAATATTATAAGTAGGCCGAAGAGGGTAAGATGTTGGATGGAGGTCTTTAGAGTAATCTCGTTTGTGGTGCTTGCGTGTGTGTTCAAACACGTTGGAAATATTTACCCATTCCACAGATATAACTTTTTTAGGATTTGTAATGTTTCTTTGCATAGGAAAAGTGGATAAAGCTAATAATTTTTTTTGAGAAATTGGATTTCCTTCATCTTCATCAGTATTGCCTTCATCATTCATTCTTCATCTTTATCTGTAAAGGTATTTTTATTGATTTGACATTAGAATTAACAGTCTTCTGAAAAAGTACTTAGCTAACTTTGCCCATCGAGTTACAGTCCTGTTATTAAATATTATGTGGTGGTTAAAGCTAAGCCAACTTTCTCACAGAATCACCCTAAATCCAATGGCGCGTTTTAGTGGGTAGTCCTGCCCTTCCTAGGGCATGGAGACACACGTCGTCACCTCCGTCCGGTGATGGTATGGTATGTAGTAAGATATGTTATGATGGTAGGATATATCTCCTTGTTAAGAATATGGTAAAATATGATGTGGTTGTTATGGTTGAGCCGAGTTTCTCACGGCATCACTCTAAAGGCGATGAGGTCCCATCTGGGGGTTTTAGTGGGTAGTCCTGCCCTTACGCCATTGGGTAATAGTAAGGTACATCAATGTATTTCCCCTCGTTAAGAAAAAAAAGTTCGGTTATAATAATCGCTTCATAAAGATGGAACTTACAAACAACTGGCTGAAGTTAACTAAGCTCGCAGCATACAATCCAATAGCGGCTAACAGAAGTTTTGCCAGTTTAACGTTATTACGTGCAAGTCACCAACCAAATCGATAGTCATTACCATCAAATAGAGGTCGGTCTGTTCGTTAGGTAGATCACGAATTTGTAAGAGTAGCCTCTAAAACGAGGCTAGTAAGTTATATATGTATGTAAAGTAATGTTCCACTTCAATAGGGAATGCGACTCGGCAAAAAACAATGATTGTAATTAATCCGCCAGTATGAGTTATCAAAATACAATGAAAACGTATTTTATTATTTTTATATCAACAACTAAATAAAAATTTATTATGATATAGTGCAAGTTAGATGTGGAGGGGTGTGTTAACGTCACTATTTGGTAAAAACTGTGCGAAAAAGTTACGTCGCCAAATATCTTAGTAAATTTTATCGCAATGTATCTTAGTAAATTTTTGTTTGCACGATAAAAGAAAAAATACGTGTTTTATATCTTATGTACATAATCTAACTGATAGATCAAGATTAGTTTTTAGTTATCTACCCTATGGAGGCGAGGTGTGGTGAAGTTTGAAGCTCGGTGATGCGTTTAATATTATGTCAATTATTATTGAGCAGGCCTTTTAGGGGTGGTATGTATGTTTGCCAAGTAGATATAGTGAAAAGATGCACATTTATGTCATGGATATAAGAACTAAATTCGGCCTCCAAATCGACACTGTGATGAGCTTTTAACCTTGCATGACGTCTAATTGCAAAAGCGCGACGGTGCAAGATTTTGATGTATAGCAGCCCTCGCCAAAAAACAGACCTAATAAGTGACCTATAATGTAATATTATAGTCGAAATAAGCAAGAGCCGAATCTAACCTCGCCAAATATTTGCAACGTTTGTAGACACGCGGGTATTTTATTATGGAATTCTCTCTCCATTGTTTGGCGTCTGGGAAATTACTCTCGTATCGTCGGAGGAAAATTTGCTCGGTTACACGGAATGTTCGTAGGTGATCACGATGTGGAGTTTTATTATTACGCTTTTGTTCACTTCATTTATACTGATATGCCGGCTTAGGACGCGCCGCGCGAATCAATTTTATCGCCATCTTAACAAATGTCAAAATCAGTGCGTTGTCAGCAGCTTATTGAATAAAAATATTAGTGAATTGCGCTGTTTTAACCAATCAACACTATCGAAACTTTTGTCGTTTAATGTGAAAAATTATATTTGGTAAATTAATTTTCGCCAATTTTTAAATGTTGAATATCATCTTAGCTATTTTAGCTTTTTTATATATTTTTTGCGAATATCGTGTGAAAATTGACTTAATTTCATGATAGAACACGGGTGTTTGATGTTCTTTTTAGCTTATATTGGGGATATAATACAATAACTCAGTTTAAGCTCGTTTCACGGCACAATCCGGTCGAAAGTAAGTTGTCCATATGTATATTAGTACAGTACTGTGCAATTGAAGCAGAGCTTTTGCAGATACTACCTGCATTAAATATTAAATCATTTGCAAATAAAATGTTACAGCTCTAAGAAACCTAGTCCGGTTATAAAACTATGTTATTTGAAACCGTTGCATGGCTAGGAAGAAAAAACATCTGAAAAAACTTTCGACTATTGTATTATGGGAGGTTGGAGGGTCGATGTTAATGAACCAACGTCTACTGTATAAGCTTCTCTTTATTAACACATCCACATCTTATGTACTAGTTAACTTATCTATACTACGTGGTCAGGGTAGATATGCCTACGCGCATTGTACTATCTTTATCGATCACGTTTAAGACGTGATTGATAACATTCACATATACTACACTATATGTTCTGAAACTATAAACTAAGGTTTTAGACTTACTAGATTAAAGGTGTTTCGATCTTGTAAGGACAAAAACACGTCTAGGTAAACACTAGCTGTTCGATATTATATCTTATGCGCTCGACATAAGGGCGATGCAAAGTCCAAAGAGTGTAGTCTGACGTGCTTTTGACCCATTTAAATTCCAAAAAAAAAAACAATACCTAAACAGTGCAATGTGATAAATCGTAATCAAGCTTTAAACGAGTATACCTACGGCTACCTTTCTCACTTTCAATACAATGGTACAACTAAATTTTCCATTATTTATTCCATCCTGCGACGACCTTAGGTTTCTAAAAAACCTCACGCATTACGGCACAAGTACTAAAAAGGTTTTCTAAAAGAAACCGTATCTACAGTAAAGTAAATCACAGTGATGGAACTCGTATTATGCGGTGGGTACCTACCGTTAGGAATTTAGTTCCTATTACTTGTATTAGCGTTGATAGCCTAGAGTGCACAACATGTAAAAGTAGATTTTAGACTTGTATGTGGTGGCAATTGTTACGTGAAATGTCTATAAATCTTGTATGTATTATCACTTTGACTTTTAGGTAAAATTTAAATAGTTATAAAGTACTACAGACTACACACATTGGATTTCGTATCGCCCATATGTTATATGCACAATATTAAGATCTTACATCGAATTGCAAATGTTGACCTTGACGTGTTGTTGACCATACGTATTATGTACAATATTTGAAAAACGGTCCGGTCCGGTTGCAGATAGTAATAAATTATACGAGGCATAAGCTAAAAACGACTGACGGACGACTGATGACAGCCGATGAGGAAAGACAATTATGGAACGGTGTTAACGACTCGTAGTCGGTTTAGTCATAAATTCTATTATATTTCTTTACATTTTAAGCTTTATAATTCTGGTAAAAATTAATGGTGTTGTGAAGATAAATAAAAAAGTATAATCGCACATTCATAATTGAGTATTTTTTTTTATCAAAGTAGTTAAAAGCTGATCCCCAATGAAAATAATGCTTACTCAACTTTAAATCAGTAGGAGAGAATACTAAAAATCAAGATTAACGGTGATATACGATTCATTCTCTGTATATTGTGCACGCTTTACGACCCCCATCTGAAGGTAAACGATACTGCCTGGTAAACTCAGGTGAAGTAAGGTATTGAGTTTCTTTGTTGAAGAAAGAGCATGTCTTGTAAAAAGCTTTTTATGACGTCGGTAGGTCACCTTTGTTTAACGAGTAAAGTTATATGAAAGAAGGTGTTAAATAATACGCAGTAACTCGAAGGTAATGAAAGATAAACATTTATCTACTTTTTCTGTTTTTAGCAAATATCAAATTCTATTTAAACTAGGTTGGCTATTTAACCAGAATGTGTATTTTATTCATTACTAGCTGTGCCCGCGACTTCGTTCGCGTGGACTACATCCTTTTATGGTCGGTTTTACCCCTTTCTCCCCTAGTATTCGAAACAAAAAGTAGTATATATTTTAATCCAAGTTTCGAGCTATATTTGTGCCAAAAAATAAACATTTTTCCATATAAACTTCCAAAGGTGGTATTACCCCCCTCCCCCCTTATTTTCTAATAAAAAGTAGCCTATGTCCGTTCTTGAGATTCAACGTATCCTTATACCAAATTTCATCAAAATCGGTTGAGAGGTTTAAGCAGGAAAGCGTAACAGACACACAGACAGACAGACAGACAGAGTTACTTTCGCATTTATAATATTAGTAGGGATAATTTATTATATATTAGAAAACATGGTAGAGTTCAAAACGATCTCTGTTTGATTAACTTCACATCACGGAAAACACTTGTCGTACAATATTACTTCTTATGCCAACGACATGGATGGTACGAAGTTCAAAGTGCATAGTCTAATGTGCTTTTCACTGTGGAATGGAAAAGTTTGAGATTTTTATCGTGTGATGCCAGTCATATTAAATGGGCGGGGTATTCAGATGGTAGAGTTTCCCAGTCATAAGTATACATAACATAATATATACTCGTACCTATAAACGTAACCAACTAACTCCTAATGCGTATAAAGCTTTTTAAAAATAATATATATTAAACAAATCAAAAACCACGTTTTAACTCCTGAATTTTCCATTGATCTACAATAACGTAACCTTTCGTTTGTTCGTTGCGTTTTTGGTCTCAGGTCTACAGGCAGCGAAAGTTGAGGCGAAATAAAACTACTACTACTACTCACAGACAGAGTTTTGTTAAGGTTATGGTTTGTTGTGACATAGGAGTAATAATGTTAAAATTGAATATCATGCACTAACATACATATAAAGTAAAACATTCTGTAGGTATCCAAATTAAACGTCCCTTTGAGTAATGCTACTCATCAACGGAACATAGGTTCCATTTCAGCTCACGCTGCGCGACCTATACCTATGTACATACGAGTATATCTAGCTACTGAAACAATTAACCAAGTTATCCGTTCAAATAGCCGCAAGCCGCAACGGACTTTACATCTGCAATTATAAGGTTTGTTTTAGAACATAGGTGATTAGGTGTCGTTAACTTTTATTTATTTATAAAAAGTAAATTGATTAGAAAAGCAAAAGAAATTCTCTTAATCGTTGCGTATGTATTAAAATTATAAATTATATTCAGGTTTCTGATAAAGCCTGTGTTATCAAGAATAGCTTACAATTGTGCTTGACACTAGTGTTTTGAACATGATGAATTAAAACAAGATATTTTCTTTTCTAATAGGTAGGTACGTTTTACGTTAACTGGAAGCGTTTTTAAATTATAGGCTATTGAATTCCTAAAGTGTATCAAAGATATTTGCTTTCGTTTCAGTTCCTCCAGTGTGGTTGTGACGTGTGTTGTATTTTTTATTTTATTATTAAATTACTTGTGGCTGTGAAGTTATAGTGGACTGTGGTCATCGTGACCTATCTATTGCGACTCGCCATCAATTTTACGTATGTCGTAGGTACGTCATTTTAATGATTGGTTTCTTACAGCATTGTCCTGAAGCGGCTCTGGTGTCAGCGCGAGTCCTGGCCGCCGAAGGAGCCCCCGCGACGAGGTCGGCGTCGGGAGTGGAGCGCCGCCCCTCCGCGCCTCGCCCACCGCTCTGCAAGAGGGGCTCAGGGTCTCTGCTGTCTTCAGCACCACCGCAATCCAGGTAGGGTATCAGTCCGTGGCTGTTATGGTTTTTACCGTATTCCCATTGCGCCAACCAAAGACGATAAGAGTGTGGGGGAGTTTTTTGCTTAGGTTGTTCCCACCTTCTGGGCGGGGGAGTTCCACACACGCCGCTGCCGTCCTCAAGGTAGCGGTATGGTGTGAAAATACATTTTTCCCATTTTTGTCTTTATGGATTGTAAAGAAGTCGACAAAGAAGATACAGAGAAAACTACAAACTTTCTGGCCGGTGTAGTTATAAGGTTCCAATCATAGACGATTCATAAATATTACTGATGTAATTTACAAAAACTAAATATGACGGATCCGATGACGAATGACAATTTAAAATTCTCATAAGCGTAACCAATTCACTTCGAATGCGAATTAAGCGTTTTTAACAAGCAAAATATGATTTCTACAAATTAAAAACTACATTATAATTCCCAAGCTTTTGATTAATTTTCAAAACCAAAACATTTATTTTGTTTGTTTCGTTTTTAAGAGAAGACCTCCTGATTCTATCACGCCTCGAACAAAACTGTCCTCAGTCCAACAGCGCAAAGTAACTTCTTTAAAAAAAGATAATTTGTATATTCTGGAATCTATCCTAAGAGCGTCCTCGTTTATTGCTCATAACTTCTTGTCATTTTAATAAATCAGGAATGAGCAAATAGGCGTATACCAACCGCTTCAACCTCAGGATAGACTAGTGCCTACCATAGGATCAAAATTCAGCCTCATTTAAACTCAAGTATTTGAGTTTATATTGCATTTCTATTACACATGAATATGTGTATACCTATAATTAATCATACAATATTTTTTTCTCATTTTAGTATACAGTCTGATGTGTTTTGACTATACAGTAAGCGTTAAATAGTTTTTGCCAGCCATATGATATGTCAGGCTAGCGCCCTAATTAATAAGCGTAAAAGTCAATTTTGTTGTTGTCTTTTTTTTTAAGGTAAGATTTGTAAAAAAATATAAAATTTTGAATCCATTTTCTTTTCGTGCTTATAGGATATATGCCATTGAAGGAATCTTCGTCATAATTTAAAGGTAAAGTAATTGAAAATATCGGCTCATAGAGGCTAGTGAGCAGCCAATCTCATAAATAAAGTTTTGCATAATATGTTGACGCACGAGTGCACTTTTTCTTCACACTCTCATTCGATTAAACGGCTAAACGAAATGGCAGGAAAAATATCAGATGGACGACCGATTTTTAATGCTTTTCCTGCACCATGGATTATAGACCAGAAATCAAACCCAGGACTTCTGGATGCGCCTAAACTCGGTACTACTAGACCGCAGAGGCAGTTAGGAGAGGAAAATTCTATCAATCAATCAATCAATCCATCAATGAATAATTTATTAAGTCATAAATACGGCTATTACAAGATGTTACATAAAAAATTGTTAGGTACAACCATATTTCACCAAGGTATATGCACATAATTTTAGTGGTTAGTATTTAAGTAATTAAGCTAAATTAACATAAAAATTTATTATTTTGCAGTATTGACATGAAACGAAAAATCTATTTTCAATTGAATTCTAATTGAAAAAGAATTCTTGCTAAGATTGGAGATAGACGTCTCCAAACATAATAAAGCGAAATAAAAATGTCCAGAGTCACTTTTTCGACATTTCAATAGAAATGAATGTCTCCGTCTGCCGGCCCGCATAAGGGACAGATTATGTGATAAGAATTGCTTTCCTCCCAATAAAATACAGAAATCTTCTAACATCCCTTAATCTCGGTCCTTTTCCTTTAACAAATTCACTGACATCTCATCCAAAGTTACGAAATAAACCCTGACTGAAATTGATTTGTCAGAGGCCCGCTTTGATATTTAGCGAGCCATATCGTTGGAACTGTTTCGAAAATAGACAAAGATGGATAACAAAATGCTTCAAAGTAAAAACATTTATAGAACAAGTTGATTATACGTTGTGATAACAATTTATAGGATGCCAGCGGCTTTTTCCTTGTGAAATATTTTCTATAACCCTATTAAACGAATTTTTTTTTACTACTAAAAACATTTGCTCTTTCACTATTTTCCAAAACGAAAAAGCGAAAGGTTTCGTTTTGGAAAATAATTTGAAAGTTCGGTAATTCAAAAGTTATTTTTTGTGGCAAAAATAAAATTTTCTTTTTTTAAACCGCTAATTCGCATTTAAAATGATTTGTTTACGATTATAAGAATTAATTATTGCTGTTCTTCATCAGATGCGACTTGAACGTTCTATTGCCTAAATAGTTTTAAACTATTGATTGGTACTTCATAATATAGTCTTGTAATGGGGTAAATAATGTTTCGCGGTTTAATTAAAACTCTAATAATTAATGTTCAGTGCCAACGAGAGAGCAGGTTGTAAAATAAATTAGCACAGACTGTGGTTTCCTTTATTCTAGGACATTACTTGTATATCGACGCGAACGGCATAACTACATAATATTTTAAATGCGAAAGTGTGTTTGTATGTTGTTGCTGAGAATTTAGGTAAATAGTTTTTTTTTTAAACATGTAATTATCTTTTGACATGGATTCCTTCAAAAGAAGCGTAAAGAAACATCTTGCGGACCAGTATGGCGATGCTAACGGATAGGATATTTCGATATCAAATCCGTTGTCATCGAGATGTAGGTTCTTCTCTTACTTACCATCAGGCTGGCAGAAGTTCATATACAGTGCTGTTATAAAATGGCTGAGTTGTTTACAAACTAAATATGCTAACTGTACAAGATACCATACCAGAAATTGGGATTCTGATTTGATTTCAAAAATGTACACAAGTATATTTTTAGTTTATTGGTGTAAATTCGTAACATATATAAGAATAGATAAACATAACCATGGGTGATGAACCATGTTGAATGTCATCTCAGACTTATAATTTTCACTCATGGCTTTTACATAAATTGCCAGGCCTATAAATAAAACGAGTAGTATGAAAACGTAGCTTTGATTTACCTAGTATTTTTAGTCTGTTTTATTATTATTTTTGTCATAAAACACGAGAAGCTAATCTTACAATCTCAAGTAACAAAGTATTTAAGGTTGTTTAAAAATCCGATTGCAAGCCAATTCCAAGTTTGCGTCGTTTCTTGCAGATTAAAATTTTGCTCTGGGATTTCACGCCGCAGTTTTATTAGGAAAATTAAATTGACGGCAAGCGGCAACACGAAATATTTTACCGCTAGTCTGGTGACAGAAGGTTTCCTGGAAAATATTCCCTTAACGTTCAAACAGTTTTATTTTCCTCTTATTTTTAGCAAATTATTTAATATTTTTTTGAAACCGGCCAGTGATGAGGGTTATTACACTTTTTGAAAGAATGAAAGCTTTTTAATAAGAGATGTTTGTATTTAGCGAATTCTAGATTAGTAACTTTTTTTACATCTGCTGCATTTGAAGTAGTAAACTGACACTATTTATGATATATGTATTTAGTTTGGTAGAAGTAATGAAACCGAAATTTAGTACAATTATTTTGATTTTACTTGAACATTACTAATATATTTTTAAGTTTTTTTTTTAAATTACCAGCAATATTCTCTAAACGTAATTTATGCAGTCGTATACTCTTAGTTAAGATAATCATCGCCCTAGAACTACCTAAACTGAATCGCAACGAAGTAATAAAACATAAAAAGTTTGTTGTTTATATTTCCCTGAATAATTTAATGGTCCTACGTGTTTTGTTTTCGCTCGCCTAAACATGGCTTCAAAATCAATTAGGGTGACATCATTTTGTTGTGTGGATGTACGCAGTTATTACAACACAGATGCTTTGTACTTACAAACGTATGTTGTCTTTGGATATTCAATTCATAGATGGCTTCTATCAATAATCAATTCATTTATTCATGTTAGTTACAACAAGTAACGTTTATGCATCGTCAAAATGAATATAAACCAAAATTGAAGCTACAACCGGTTCGGAACCGAGAAGAATCCGGCAAGAAACTTATCTTCACTATTATATGCCTATCTACGAATATATCTTGTTTTACTCAGTTATTTCGTGCAGTTTTTATCGCAGCTGTTTTATTTCTTTAACTTAAAACGAGAAAACTTATTTATTCTTAAAATCATCGTTTTCTAAAATCATACTAAACATATCAGGTGTATAACCTGTCGCAACTACGAGGTATAGTAGAGTATTGGTTTTCTTCGGTAAGTCAAGATCCTAAGGTTCAATTTGAGGGGATTTTTTCGATTGCCCAAATAAAAGCTAGACGACAATTCAGCCCTATGTTATCTATATTTTATTGAAACTTTTATACCGGTTCATAATATCTGATAATTTTTGTGACTGTTTTGGAACTGCAGGATGATACATCCTTGGTATTTTATCCAGGGTACAAAATAAAAGGTATATTTGAGAGTGAACCTATGAAAAGAAACATGCAACAGGATTAATTGTGAGTCCTTTCTCTCCGTTAAGCCGGGTTGCACCTGTGAAAGGCGATTAAGATTTATTCTACACAGCATCCTAAGCGCTCGGACCATTAACAGCGTTATCTTTTCTACTGCCCTTGCGATGGATTGCAACTAAATATATTAACGTTATTTGCAATACGTTTACGTTTCTAAATTGCAGAGTTGTGAAAGTCTTGGGGGCAGGCACATATATTTACCAGTGATCGTCCTTCGGATGGAATAATAATGGTGATGAGACATTGCTAAAATTAAAAAAAGTCAAAGAAACAGAAAAATTCGGCCACAGCGCAAGGGGAGATGATTTTATTCTGTGTCTTTAAAATATTTAAAGTTTGCTAGTGCGATTGATAAAACTTGCTCGTTTGGAGAGAATGTAAGAATCAATAGAAATGATATCTCGATAAACATCACTACCGTCACTTACATTTTTAAACTTAATATATTTTTCGCTTCAACAAATAAATAAAAAAGAAAATGAGATAAATCGGATAAATTACACGACTTGTGTTTACGTAACGATTTAGAAAAGAATGTAAGAAGGAGTGACATCGTTCTAAACTTCAATGTAAAGTAATCTTAGTAAATTTTTGTTGACACGATAAAAGGCAAAATGTGTGTCTTACATTGTTTTGTAATCTTACTGAAGGACCAAACCGAAAATTTTAGTCATCTCTCCTATATAAGACGTCCCATTTATTACGATGGGACTTTTCCGTCTTTGTTATTACACTCTATGAATGTTACACTTGATTTGGCAATTTAACTAAGTCGAGCACAATAACCTCTACGATATTGTTTATCTCATGCCATATACAATCAACGTTGGCTGCAAAATCCCAATTAACGAGCATAAGCGGCTTGTATTATTCGACCCCAGTTCTGCGTACCTAAGGTGTCTGATTAAATCCTTGTTTGCCATCTAATTGCGATGTTGATGGTACCGATGCTGAGTGGTAGGGTTGATAATCAGCGTCGAATTAGGATCATTATTTTATTTCATACTAGCTTTCCGCCGCGACTTTGCATATGTACTATCCCCATTTCGTAAACATTTTTCACTGAATATTTACTCCTATTGGTTGCAGCGAGTTTTATAGCCTAAAATCATCCTTGATAAGTGTCTATCTACCACAAAAAATATTTTTTCAATTCGAACCAGTCAGAAAATTTTTCTTCTTTTTGGTTTTTACTTAAAGGATACATTGGACAGTACTATCGAAATCGAAACATTTCAACTGGATGCTTGTCAACCCTAAACATTCGCAAATACTGCGCAGTATCGCTCCAGGGATGCGTGTTGCCAGCACAAAGCCCTTTGGCCCTCCAGAGTACTAGCTGTATAATCCGTTTATTTCGCGGATTGAGTTAATACCGGAACGGTAATGCCGCAGAATAATACAGTAATGCTTCAGATATTCTACAGCGAATACTTCATCCAAACTAAGTTGTCATTTGGTTAGATTGCTTGTAGGAGCATTTTATTTATTATCTAGTATTTTGTTTGAATTACAAAAAACTACGCAGACACGAACAAAAATATTATTTATTTTCTTTCCTAGAAGTCTTTGAAATGTTGTGGTTATACGCAGTGCTAGACTTAAGTACGCATTTTACGCCAGTAGGCCATTCAAAAGAGCCAGTAAAATCATGAACTTTTATAAGTGACGAATAAAAAAAATAAGTGAGAATTTAATTTAAGATAACAATTTGTATTGAGTCGACCTTGATATATTACAGGCAAACAATCGCCTAATTCTGTAACGAAAAGGAACTGCTATATGAGTGATGAAAGTTTTAATTAACATTGGGTAGTTTAGTCTAGATATTGCCAACCAAATTGGCATTATCATTTGAGATATGCTTTTGGTCGTACCTAACCTAACCTAACTACATAAACACAGAATAAATAAATCATCAGTAAATTAAATCACACATTATTTTCAGAGAGTTTCAAAAATCAAATACTGAATTTCTAAAGCGTTATTTATACGCTCAAATTATTATCCCGCTGGGCATTTAATTAAAAATGTTTCATGAAATTCTGAACACTGATCACCTGGGGAACTGGTGAAAATAACAATGACTTTAGGGGTGTGTTATAAAAGTGGAAGTGTGTTTATGAAGCTGAAAGTATGTCACAATAACAAATAAAAATTAAATTTGAAATACATAAATTACTTATAAATCTAGGATTTTTATACAAATCCTAGGAAATGTATACAATTCCGAAGCTGTTTAGGAAATGTATAAAATATTGTCTTAAAAAACTATTTAAAACATAAATGTCCTAGGAAATATGTACAATTCCTGGGACTTGCATGTGATTACGATAGCGTATTAAGAAATGTATAAAAATGTTTTGATATCTGTAATAAAACACGGTGTTCAAATGAGAATAATAACACTCCTTGAGACAAGCTTGCTCAGATAACAATAATATCGTACACTTTAATAATCTTCATCAATCTTACTTATTGAAGCTTCGAAAATTAAGTATCTAGTTTACATTTTAAAACTTAAATGTATTTTTTACAAAATTGACTTATTTTTCTTTTAAAGTCAAGTTATACATTTCCGATAGCTATTTAAGAAGTGTTTCGATTTCCTAGGAAATGTGTCTAATATTCAGTGCGACTTTAGGAATTACATACATTGCCTAGGAATTGTATACAATCTCGGATTACATACATTTCCGGTAACATGTATAAAAAAATGGACAACATCATATACATTGGTAACTACTTACTTCTATGGTAAGTAGCTAAGCGCTTGTATTACAGATAGCAAAAACAACGACGGTACCACAACACTCAGACCCGAGACAAATAGAAAATTTCGTTTTCCATATTGACCCCACCGGGAATCGAACCCTGGACCCCAAAGATAGCGAGTCACCAATGTCCGGCCAGCTCGCCTCTCGGCTGTGGAGGTCGTCAATAATAATGTTTAGATTACCCTTAATAATCGACTAATAAATACCTCGAAAATTCGTTGCATAATTTTTGAAAACAGCTGTCTCTTACCTGCTGGACCGATGTTACATCAAACATGACTACAACCCACCGCTAAGAAACTGGCTTGAATGAAAAAAGTAACGAAGATTTTATAGACAGACAGACAGACACCGATGTCAAATCTATAACACTTCTCTTTTTTCGTCGGGGCTTAAAATAAAGCCAGACAAATCGAGTGACACGGGCACATCATTTAAGTATCTCCGAAATTCGAAAAGTAGAAATCGTCAGGGACCGCAAAAAGGTTTCAGGGTATTTCGGTTAAGAGCTTACGCAGAATTTATTTGGCATTGATAGATGATCGCAAATATCTGCCTTCCTTGAAGTATGTGAGTAAAATATGGGACATTGCTTATAAACAACTTGGATGGGAGATTTTACAGAATGATTGGGACACAGCTTTGAAGAAGGACATTTTGTGACTTGATACTCTCAGAAGCTAGTAGAGTTGTTGCTAGTAGGTATTTTGTGCATTTTTGGCATGTTGTCGACCGTACATAGGTAGTTTAGGGGTAAGCTGAAATAAATCATGCGCGTAAAACTGAGAACCTCCTTTTTAAAGACGGTTAATGGCATTTTGTATTTCTTTTTTGACAAAACTATAAAATGACTTTGGGCGTACTGTGCAGTTAATTTACCTACCTTTCTGTTCTGTATAGTTAGGAATAATTAATTTTACGCTTACCATTAATTATATTTTACGCGTTGCACTAAGTTTCCGATATGTCTTATACAAAACCAGCGGGTTTAAATGGGCGGAACTAAGAATTATTGGATTATGTGAGTGATCGATCGCTGATCCTTCGTCAAGGCTGTCCCGGGACGGTTGAGCACCTCTCGAGGTCACGGCCAGGCCCTCGGCACGTAATGATGTTTGTGATCACCTAATGACCTGTTATGAGGCGTTGTTGCGTACTTTTCTCGTCACCGAGTTTTGATTCGTTCGAAATAATCTTTGCGTAGATTTTAACAATTTTTTATAGTGCTTCACGCCACACTAGCGAATTACTATTAAAAAAACATCGCCTAAGATAACTTGCGGTTAAGTCAGTTGGAAGAGCAGCACGCGTGATACGTGAAGGTCTTGGTTTTGAGCCCTAAAACGCAAGGGGAGATGAAGTTTTTCTGTTTCTTTAAAATCTTTGCATATTTGTATTATTACCAGCCTAACGTTTAGTGCATTGTTTAAACAATAAACGGATAAATAAATGAAAAAATTACAACTGATCTAAAACGGAGGTTTACTCTAGTACTATACCTAAGTACCTACTAGAAGATTGGTAGGTAATTTTAAAACATTCCTGCGTTACAATTATGTGTGATTTGCTATCTACTTCGAAATATTTTACTATTATAAATATTTGCGAACCCTAAAAAATAGGTAAACAGACAGTAAATAACCAAAAAGATAGGCGAAAAACAACGAATAATATACTTAAAAATAAACTTAAAAATTAGATCAGAATCTCATATTTTGTGATTAATAAAATTTTCCACATGAGATAAGGCACGACGGGGAAATTTTAGTGGGTACGCTTGCATGCCCTTCTCAGGGCGCACACTTGCCGGCTTGGTTCAGTTGGATCGGCCAGCCCTGCTCTCCCCTCGACCATCCCGGGGGAAGAGACTGTGCCGCATTACACCGGCTATTCCGCCGGTGGTGTTGTGGTAGTTATGGCTGAGCCAAGTTTCACATAGCATCACCATTAACGGCGATGAGGTCCAATCGGGCAGTTTTAGTGGGAAGTCCTGCCTTTTTCAGGGCGGGGAGTCCCATATACGCCGTTACTTTCACAATACATGAATGTATTTTCTCTCGTTAAAAAAAAGGGCGCACACATGCCTCCATAAGGTGGCGGTACAATGCGTCAAAGTATTTCCCCACGTCAAAAAAATTGTCTAAACCAATGTCTAACGTGTCTTCCAAAACTGTAATCATGCTTATCTAGATTTAATGTATTACTTAATGTACTAGAATGCTCAAACCAGGCAGTCTAAAATAACATCAAATGCTAGTACGATCAGAAGTAAGTCAAACTGTATAGTTTCTTAGTAAATACATTTCTCATTCGTGGGCATATAATACCAAACTGATGAGTACATAAACTGTGATGTGCTTTTGACCATTTGTAAGCACTCTCTGACGAGCTAACAGTATATCCGTATCCGTATAATAATAACTGTGTCGGAGGTCCGATTAGAACAAAGTAACTACATATATGCGCGTAGGCGTATACGGCGTCCTCTAGAGGTCAAGGTCGCCTGTCCTTTGCCACGTAATATCATTACCATTGATTCACATTGTCATGGAAATGGGATCTGTTAACTCGGGCTGTTGCTGATGCTATCATTGTCAATTTTGAATCTTTTTAGAACGTGTTGAACAATGTACTTTAATGTTTTTGGGATATATAAATGGAATGGACTCTTTTAGAGGTCTGTTCTTTGTCTTTGGTTAATTTGTAATTTAGATTAATAAATATTTTGTGCCGTTTAGGTATTTTCGTCTAGGTACCTTGAAAACTAAAACCTTACTGCCCTTGCCGTATTGGTTATTTGAAAACTAACAATGTGTATTTTACAAATGTACTTACAGTATTTATTAATGTTTTTATGAATTTAATATGCAATGCCGACCACATACTGGAAGAAGTAGTGTTTTATACAAGAGGGAAGATAGAATATAGGAATTGTATGGAGGCGGTATGTAAGTAGGGCAAAGCCAAACAGTCCTTTTTTCCTGTAGTTAAGTAAAAAGTAAATAAAAACATACGGTAATGTCAAATTATAAAAGCATAGATACCCCGGGGTTGCTGTCGACTGTCCACAACATCCTAAACACTTTCGTTTTTTTTACCTCAGTTCAATAACTATGATTTTTCTTGTTCATAACGGCGCTAGTATGAGTCGTTAACTGTTTTATGCCAACAATGGAAGAAATGAAGTAAAATTTTGCCCTGAGCCTTTGCGTGTTAAACCGACCCCCAAAAGGGTCCTTTCATTCATCGCTTCGTAAGTGAGAAGCGCGAAACCTAAGTAAATAAAGTAGGTACCGACTACGTAAAGGGCAAAGGAAGCCTTTACAATTAAATATTACAGAGAACTCGCTAACTGAAAGGGAGGCTTAAATGAAAAGTCCATCGGATACGATTGTATGAATAGAGGACGTTGTGTTTGCGAATCACAATTTTTTTCCAAGACTTTCTGATTTCACAATACAACAATACAAGCACTGGAGCAATTTTTATCTCATTTTATATTTGTATGATATTTTTTGATGTGCTTCTGTTTAATTTTTTGTTTCGTAACGAGGGAAAAAATAGTCATGCTCATTAAAATGGCATAACTACCTATATACAGCCACCCGAGCTAAGCTACACTGATATAGCTTAGCTTGTGAATTGCTACTTCTGACGAATTATATTCTTAAATTTACACTTCACATTAGATCTTCACGTTTGTGCTTAATGAGTAAATAGGTACCTTTAGATATATCTGGATATCTTACGGAGCTGAAGTTTGTAAGCTTGACTATTTAATATGCGTACTACTCGGCGAAGTTTCTTCTACAGCTGCACCGCTATACGAAGATTGTTTTAGCATTTGATTTTAAAAGTCGATCGGGAAAAGGTTTTGCAGAAATAGTTGAGCAATTTCAGATTGACGTGTGCAGGCTGACTGGTACAATTTTTGCATTGTGCTAGGACGTAATATTGGTGTTTACAATAAAAAATTGATAATTATTGACCGATGATAATACCTACCTACATTGGGACATTTGGTCAAAAATTAAGAACCCAATTCTATGGCAAAGTTATGACGAGAATCGTATACCGAATATCCCCCTTCATTATCACTTATATCTCATCAGTCAGCATGATTTCGTAATTGCTTCAAACTTTCCCTGCTGTAGAATCAGGTGGGTTACCATCGTAACTTTGCCAGCTCCAATATATATATTGTTGTTTGTATTACTCAAAGCTGTTTCGCAAGAAAGAAAAAACTTTACACGTTCCAACTAAAGCCGATATTTACATAGGACCGTCGTAAGTGACAAAAACGGTTTCATGCAGGCCCAATAAGCTCGATAAATATTCTATTACAGGCCCCCGACCGTTATGTCGAGACCCTTACCAACCGTTTGCATTCGTACAATATTTTGTTGTATTAATATTTGTAGGTATGACATTACCGACTTATACCTTTAGCACAAACGACGACTTGAACTGGCTTGTTAGGGTAATTGTTTTTTATCGTAGGTGTACTATCCAATAAACGTAACAGTGAGGAAAGAAAGAAAGAAAAAAAATATTTTCTTTCTTTCTTTCTATTACAATCGTTAATATCCAAAAACTACTAGGCTTAAATAGAATTTCAGAAAGCAGCGTTTTCTTTTTGTGGCTACAAATACATATTTAAAATTCATATTAAGGTACACAATAGGTAGTCAAATAATACGTGAGCATATACAGCACATTGCACTTAACTTTAGGTTTATAAATAGGTACCTATTCAAAATATCAGAAATCTCCAAGGTGCAGTAAGCCACGAGTGGTTTAACAGTTTTAACAAAAACTTCTTTCTTCAAATTAAGCGTTTAGATTTTGTCATAGTAGTGAATAAGATTATAAGGTTTATGCATCGTACTTGGATAGGAGGGTGGCATCTGTGCGACTTGCAACCCTTTCAGAGCGGAGACTACCCACTAAAACCCCTGCATCCTCATGACTTTAATGGTGCCGTCATGAGAATAAAGATAAACCATGACGGCCGCTAAACGGAAAATTAACCTTGTAAAAGTATATCGTGAAATTTAATCGTAAGATGGTAGAGCATATTTGTTACCGACCCTTCAACATTTTTCATAAGTGCTTGTATAATTTCCGACCAGATTATACATAGATGAAAGATGATATTGATGCTCCTTACAAATTGTCGATAGAAGTAGTAGATAAATTACGTAAGAACCATTAAATAAAAAATATATTAAGTAAGTCCACTATTACATTTCAAAATGAAATTTATCCAAAACCGATATCCGTACTAATAACCTTGATAATAGTAAGCCACTATGATTCGTCGTAAATCAAACATCAAATTCGATAACGTTCACCGGAACGTTCCACCCGAACGTCTTCAAATCCCACTAATTCGGTTTAACATTTCGTATAAACAAGTTGGAGTGAATCAGTCCGCTCCATTTTACATTCGAATTGGCCTTTTACGTGCCGTGAATATATTTGAGAGCTGCGAACTTAGCTTGATCCCGCTCATTTGAGTGTTTCGCTACGAATTTCATGAACACGGTTAGAATTGTGGCTCAAATTGAATGGATGTCAACGCTAGCTTGAACGACGGATGAATTGAAACTACTATCGCGTAAGTTCCTATTCGGAAAGGGTGTCTATACTATTCCTTAGTTTACCATTTTATATCTACGTTACTTATTTTGGTTACTACGAGTATTGACAACTACCTTCAAGTTAATGTTTTCAAGGTTTTCTTAATATAAAAATCATTTTTTCTCATTTTATTTCATTGAAGCTGAATATGATTGACATTTCAACAAATATTTCCAAAGCTTTTGCCTGATTAAAGTGAAGGTATATCACATACCCATGTGCAAAGCTGTCGCAAAATAGTTCCGATTAGCAAATAAGTAGGTAATAATTGATCTATTGAAAATACGGGGTTTCCTTAACCTGGTCGATGGCGACAGGGCAGCATTCCAAATGTTAAAATTAAGTATCAAACTTTTAATGAAACACGTAGATACAAATTTTCACCACCCACAGCGTACCTTGTGTCCTTTTTTAGGTTCAAGACTGTCTGTGTACCAAATTTAATTTGAAACGGTTAAGTACTTTAGATGTAAAAGCCGGACAGAGTTGTTTTCGCATTGATAAATATAAGCAAGGATTAAGTATAATCAATGATCCAATTACTATTCTAATTCTCTTGAACGATGAAAGGCTACCAACGATTCATTGTTACAATTAGGCATTTACAATCATAGTGAAATTGGTATTGCGCACAGCACCTATAATAAATCTGATTTTACCGTTTGTATAAGAAATATTGTCGTCTTATCTATTCTGCTGATTTCTTTGATGCCCTTTCTTTATTCAGGGAACCCACTGAATTATGTTCACGACCTCCATTGAACCAAGTGTCGTAGCATTAAAGTGGCTTTTTCATCGTCATTAAATCGGTAGGTAGGTATATAATTTACTACTTCTTTACTATCCTTTTATGGGTCGAGTAGCTCGTAACGGGACATTACTGTTTGGATTAAACTTTTATCTTCTATTTCAGAGAATAAGCTATAAAGCCTTAGGTAGACCACAGAGGAAGAACAATTTGAAAAAGATTTATTTCATTTTCCCATTACCTAGTTTTGATTGGTGGTCTCGAGGTTAAGAAAACACAACGCAAAGATATTTTGGAAATAATTATTTAGATTTAACTTAAAAGAACCTACCTACTTACATATTTATCAGCAGTCAAGCCAGTATGGGGTGAATTATGAAATCTGAATAGAATAACGTACCTATATAGTAACTTGAGGAAGTCTTACTAACTTTTCAATCTCCAGATTAATTGTAATAAGGCTTTCGCTAATTTATTGTTCATCTTAATTATTTTATTGATTTATACTAATCCTTACTATTTAGCGTTGTCAAATCTAGTGTTACATTCATTTTACAAACTATTTCAATCCTATACGGAAACTCTGTGTGAAATATTTAGGTATACCAAGGTACCTAAAGGAATTTTAAGTGCTATGTTCATATTAACATTAAAAGAGAAACGATTTTAATTTCATTTTAGATGCTGGTCAAAAACTAGTAACCCGATTTCAGGAGTCTTGAGTGTCATAAGAAACTTGATCAAAAATTGTACATCCTGCAATTTTTAATCAGTGATTTCAAAGAACGAATACGAAATAACCACACGGTACAAAGCACCTAAATAAGTTTTTTTTAATCCGCGTTGAACTAATGGTGAGTATATTAAACTAATAGAAAACCTCAGATGAATTAATACGAAGTCATTGGTCTAATAAGCGCATACAGTGCGTGTTCCAACCGAACACGTCCCAGGGTGATTTAGGTTATTAAAGGCAATTTCAAAAGCAATATCAGCTCTGAGCCACAATTAATACCACTGTCTACGTTTAATGGTTGAGCCATTTATCATTTTATATCGCGGTCTCGGATTTAAGCGATCCTTTTCGCTTTATCTGGGAGACAATTTCTATCCGACTGATGTTGGTATTATATGAGAAGCGTACCGTTTTAAAGCGATTTCATTTGTTTGTACCTAATTTGTTTTAGACGCGAGCATTATGTAAATGACATGTCTTTATTTTTTGAGTAAATTTGTTCACTGAGATAAAAATACAAAGTTTTAGTTAAATATTCGTAGTTAGGTAACTATTGTAAAGTAGAATTGCTTGTGCATGGCCCAGTGATTAAAGTTTTAAAAATAATCGTAGATTTTTTGTATGTTTTTGCGAATTTTCACTTTACCCCTCTTATTTTTATTCTTACGCCGCCGTATTGGAAAATTCTGACTTATTATCGATAAAAATATCTAAAATAATGTGGTTTACAAACCATTTCAGGCAGTTTATCTTTCATTAACATTTTCGTAAAATCACATAACATTACAATATTAAAATGTGATTTTAAGCTGTTTAAGTTTTTTTAATTAAAAATGTTACTTTTATGGCTTCTATTTATGAAAATACCACACTTACACGCCCTGTAAATATCCCACATATCAAGTTACAGATATTTCTCAGCAATCCTTCAAATATTTCCAACTTTGCGGGTTCAGATTTTCTCTGATAGAGCAACATCGCTGCAAATTCAATCTGCCTCCGTCTTGCTAAAGGTCACGGGTTTATCCCTTAAAAGCAAGATGAGAGCACATTTTAGAAGCGACAGTACCGATCCAAGTTTGTTTGCTAACTGGATTGAACGCAAATTAAAGGTGCCCTTCAGGCGCTTTGAGAAATAGAAAATGAATAAATGGAGATTTCAGCTTTGATAAATGTGGTCGCAAAAAAGAGGTAAATAATTTTTAACAATCTTGAACTGGTAGTTAGCTTTATTTTCAGACTAACTGATATTGAAATGGAAGAGAAGAAATAATATAATTGTTTACATTAAAAAATCAGAATGAAGTAGTCAAGAAGACATCTCAATAACGCTATAATAACTCATGTTTACGGAATCCTTTTAGACGGCCACATTATACTCGTATTAACTTTCAAAATCAAACCTAAGTATCACTTTTGAATTGGCATTAAATTGGATGCAAAGTGACTCTACTACAGCTTCGGAACCTATTTCTACCGAGAAGATATCCGAAAAGAAAGTCATTACCTACTTTTTTAACTTTATGTGGACCAAGTCTAAATAGTAATGTAGTTTTGAGGTAAGCTAGAGCAGATACGACCCTAAGAGGGCACCTGTCCTCCACTGGCATGACCCAGGTGTATGAAACTACTTCACTCAATTTAAGGGAATGTGGGTGTGTATGTGGAAATCCCAAGCCATTTCTTGTGGGTCTATCTTTATGTCAACCCTCATCTTCTGCCTCATACGAAGGGACGATTGTAGTTCACTCCTGCTCTTACGAGTAGATATTATATGCTTCCAATATGTAGGTATTATAATCGTGAAAGTCTGGACTTATGAATGTTTGTTTGTATTTATTAATTTGGATGAAATTTGGCAGGTATACAGATTATATGTATGTATGTATGTTAAACCCTGATCCCGCAGACAAACTGTGTGTAATGAACAAATTCGTCGGTAGCTCTGAATCTTTTACCAAAGGTATTATTAGTTAAAATCTAAAAACAAGTGATCTTAACGTCAAAGTATTTCTTCAAACCCGACAGGTACCTCTGGATCCGGATAGCGCTGTTCGAGCGGCAGCTGGCGAAGATAATCGAGCACCTGGTCAGCAACGCGACACGGTATTACGAGCGAGACGCGCTCGTGGCAGATCCGGACTACGGAAGTATCCTCAGCTCGCTGCTTGTGGGACCCTGTGCCCTGGAATACTCCAAGGCAAAGGCGCCCGCTTGTTTCTGGACGGATCCACCGGCTGATGAACTGGTAAGCAATTCATCAAGTGTTATGGCATCAACCCCTTTATAGAACCTTCGTCGCATTTGTTTTTGATGCTTGCAAGGATGTGTATTAGGTGGTTGAACATTGTTAGCTACATAATGCCATTGGCATTGATTTAAAACGATTATCTTGGATTATTTGTGAGCCACGCAATGCGCGCAAAACGTATCAAACTTCATCTATGTGTTAAGAAGAGTTTAGATTTCTGGCTAGCTTCTTTTACGAGATGTAATCAGCCTTTCTGTTAAGCAATAAAGCTTTTTAAAAGTCACTGCAACTGCAACCTGGATGCCTACTACAGACATGAAACATATCGTAACCAATCCACTTCGAATACAAATAAAGCGTTACCAAAAACAAGAATATGATTTTTGCAAATCAAAAACCACGTATTGATTCCCAAACTTTTTGTTGGGTTCCTTTTTTTCTCCATTTGTCAGAGACAATGCCATGATATTTTTGTCAGAACATTCAGATCAAAACGATAACTGGTTACACAAATAACGGAAATCCAACAGTCTAAAATAATGCAACTAAAATTACACAAAAGTTGCAACTGCGATATATGTCCAACTTTTATTTATACTTGAGCACAGTATTTGCTTTAAATTCTTCATATGACTTCATATTCGATATACGATGAAAAAATGCAAATAGGCTGTGTGGAAATGTCCACTCGTGAGGAGCCGGGATGGGCGAATAGTATAAATTATTCTTGTTTTGCTGTTTTTTACCCTATATTATTACAGGCAGCCTTTTGTATTCTCTAATTGCGGACACAGATTATGGTGATTAATTAAATTAATTCATTGCTTTTGTCTCAGCGAGGTCGACATTAATTTGTTTTACTATTGTGCCTCGGATTTGGTAGATTCTGGAGATTAAGATGAGATTAAAGGGACGCTATTAAAATAAGAGACGATAGTCTCAAAGGTGACGTTATACCCTTTAACGCCAGGTTACCATTCTAAATCACAGTGGGAAATTCATTAAAATGGGAATGCATTCTAAAATCCAGTTTTAATTATGTTTAACATATAAAAATATTCGTAAGCATTCCCACTGATCAAAAGGCTGTTGCCCGAGGATGCATTGATCGGGAGATATAGATATAGATTATAGCTTCCTTATTCTATGTCATTAAAGCACCGTACCCTCACCATAGGTACAGGACGTGTATGGGACTCTCTGCCCTGATTTACCTTGATAGTAATGCCGTGGGAATAGAAGACCCAATAGCCTTGAGTCCTAATGTAAATAGCAAATATTTATGATAGAAGAAGATTATTAAGTGATTATTTTTATCAGGTACAGAGACACCGCATGTCAGCTGGTACTACGACGCCGCCTTCAGTGCGGAGACCAATCCTAAACTTCAGGAGAAGTTTGAACGCCTCCTCTGATGACAGCGGGGCAGTCAACACGGGTATGGATACAACCTATTAAGTCCACTCCTCATAATATCTCTAAGATGAACGGACGATATATATTTTTAGGAAGCTTTAAGATTTATACTACAGCAAACAAAATATTATACGTTGTACTGATAGGCACAAACCCTGAAGTTCTTAAGTTATGTGCAAGGTACTCGATTGTAGTGCTATAAACTCCCCAATGTGAGAGCTATCCTAGGAATTTCTCTCTCTGCTATACTTAAAAATGATGATGATACCTAACTAAGCTCACCGACCATAGCAATAACAATTACAAAACTTAAAAGTGTCTCCACTCGGTTTCGAATTCCCCTCATTCTTCGGGGAATTTCCCACAAATTGGCATCCCTAGTGATGAAGCATCAGGGAAGGTTTTACGACTAACAATAGATTAAGTAGGTCCTATCGATTGACCTTTGGAAAATGAACGGTAATAAGTTTAATAAACAATTACAAAACACTAACTTATTACTACAAACTAAACCATATATTTACACATATAAATACATTACAAAAAATAAAAATAATCTAAAATTGGGCCTTGTCGGATCGATCCCAAGACACTGGCAGCATTGCCTCGCTGAATAGCCAACGAAACACGCTGTGCGAGGTATGTGCCAGCCCTGGGGTCTCCCGAAGTATGGACAAATTTTTTTGCTAACACTCCGTACAGATTTTCGAATTTTTTTTACCTTGCACATTACTTAAGAACTTCAGGGTATGTGCCTGTCAGTAGAACGTATATTTTTTTTAGTCGTATGAATTTTATAATTTATGTTTAAAGGTTCGGGAAAAGCTGGAGGGTCTACAGCTAAGGATTACGTTGAAAGCTTGCATCAGAACTCGACAGCCACACTTTTGTACGGGAAGAATAATGTCAGAGTACAACCGGTGAGTTTTAGATATGGAAAAAGTGTGATCTAAAACCTGCAAAAGCACATACATAGGATTATAACTTTTACTGTAAAAAATCCACTCGGACAAAAGCTGATGATTCCACCAAATTATCAGTAACGGCTCCAACATCCGCCATGGAGCGGGATATTATGTACGAAAAATATATTTTTCATACATTTTACTTCCTCCGATGTCAGATAGGCGCCCAACAACGATATTGGATTGGATAATCTCGAAACGTTCTAAGAGTTACATTATTATTCATATTTTAATTCTTCTTTTGTCACTGCATCACCGTCGGTTCTGTTCCGTGCCATAAATTCTTGAGCTGATTAATGTGGGAAAAAGTCTAATTTGTGATTTTGTTATATTTTATATTCATTAGCTAATAAGAAATTGCCAAACTTAAATTGAGATTGGCCTTTTGTGTTCTAGAAAGATGTAGAAGAGCCCATGCCGGGCTACTTAAGTCTCCATCAGACCGCAGCAGGGCTGGTCATCAAGTGGACGCCCAACCAACTCATGAACGGGTATGCAGAGAGTGAAGGTATAGACAAAAGGTATGTTGTTTTTTTGCTTATGTATTTACTGTAGTAAGTAAGTCAGATACACTTTTATTCTTAGTTGTAGTGTGTATATTTCGGTGTGATGTTTTGTTTTCATGTTTGTCTTCTTTGTTATACTACGTAGATTTTAATTTATATACTTGCTACCTTATTTCTTTTTCTCCTAGCGTCAGCCGCGGCTGTGTCTACTTCACTGAGCCTAGGGTCCGCTTAGACTATGACCCTGATTTGACGTCCTTATTTTTTTTTAAATTGGAGTGATTGCCGTCTGACCTCCGCAACAAATCAATTTATGATTTAAAAATGTATGAAATCGTCTCGGTCCTTGCTTTTTTAAGCTGAATTAATCAATCAGAAATCATGAGTCTTCTGAGTCATGTTTGATAGTAATCGGCCCAAGATAAATTGAGATAGTAAGAATATATGACCGCCACAGGTTTTTGGATTTTAATATAAATCCCTCAATCATCAAGCGTAAGGGCTTGAAGAACTATACATACGACAAATTTTCAATTCAAGATCCGCCGACCGCTAATCGAAAATGTCGGGATTTTTTCTTATTTTATTTTAATAACTTTATGTGTCAGTTCTTTATTTGCTAGTTGCGTAGCAGTAGTTTGTATAGAGCGCACGCTTGCGTCCCGTCTATGTGTTCAGTTTGCTGCGCTGCCACCTTGTGCATGCGTCTGCGTGCCAAAGTACCTGTGTTCTGTGCAGCTTTGCGCCCTGCACGGTGTACAGGCGCCGCTGTGCGGGCCCTTTGTGCATCGACTGGTAAGTTTAAAAGACTCTTCAAATTATTTAAAGACCTCCGCCTTGTTCCAAAGACAGGGTAAATTATATTAATATTATAAAGTAGCTGTTGTCTGCAAATTCGTCCGCATTAATTCGAGGTAAAATGTGTCCTATGTGTTCTCTTAGGATTTAATCGGTCTAACTTCCAAATTGTATTCATGTTAATTTAGTTGTTTTTGCGTGAATGATATACAAACATCTAGACATCGAGACATCCATACAGCCGTATTTTTGTACAAATTTTCACGTTTATAATATTAATAAGACGCGAAAGTTTGTAAAATGTCTAACATTAAAATGTTTGTTACACTTTTGCGCAAGATCTACCGATTGAATATGGATGAACTTTGGAAATAAGATAGATGATACTGGATTAATATATGTAGGTATTGGTTGCTCTTTATCCTGCAATAACGCATCCCAAGTCGAAGGCCACAGCTATTTTCAATACATTTCAAACATCGCATTAGGTATTTGATTAAGGGCACCCCTAAAGTACTTAACTAACTTAGTAATAAGAGGAAACTTTGTAAAATCAATAGCTGAAATCGTAATTGCTCTTGAAGGTAGTTAGTAAGTTGTTGTTTGTTTCATTAAATATTATTAGATCATTTTTAATATTTGGCAATTCGATCATACCTACTTTTTGTTTAACCGAATCATATTCATACAATTTCGTTGCCATCAATTTTTATCAGAAATTCACAATAAATTCTATTAAATTTAAACAAACAGTACAATGGGAAAGAAAACAATGCTACGTAAAGGTAAGATGACCTCAATAGGGCCCTAACATTAAATCGATAAATAATTTAACATTTTCATTGATCTTTACTGGAAATGAAGTCAAAGTCCAACACTTATTTATTCAAGTGCTAAAGGTATTTTAAATGGTTATTGAACATTGGACAGTATCACATACATTACTCTGATTTTGTGGTAAGTAGCTTAAGCATTTGTGCTACAGAAATCAGAAACAACGACGGTACCACAATATCCAACCCGAGACAATAAAGAAAAGTTCGTTTCCCATATTGATCCGACCGGGGTTCTAGCCCAGGACCTCAGAGATGGCGCGACGCCAAAGTCCGACCCGCTCACCTCTCGGCTACGAAGGTTGTCATTAAAAAATGCAAAGTGATTCTACTGCCGGTTCGGAACCTATATTTACTAAAAAGACACCAGTAAGAAACTCAGTAGATTCGTTTACTGCAGCAGTATCTAACTTATTGCTATGCGTAGCTCACTTTGGACCAAGTCATATAGTTTTGTTTTGATGAGCGTTGAAGCAAGTGCCGCGGTATGGGTCCCTCGCATCTGGGTCTGTGGCATTTTGCGTACTATGTCTGATAGTGAGGTCATTGGTGCTTTACAATATCAATCTTTTTGCAGCGTCTACTGGGCGATGTCGCTGCAAGTGTGCGTTTGGGAAGTTGTGTATGTACACGTGCACCGCTCGCAAGCCGGGGACGCGCTCATCTTAGTCGGACAGGACGGCGTGCAGAGACCACCCATACAGTTTCCGAAAGGTAAGTAGTAAAAAAAATAGTGGGCTGGTAACTACTTTACTACGTTGGTACTTTGCAAATTTAGATATTAAAGATTTGATAAAATAAAATCCATTAATTAAAAATCAATAAGCTTCTCGACTAAAAGGTAATAAATTGTAGGTAGTTTAATTTTGGAAACAACAATTTATCTTAAACGAAAAATTATGTCTTTTTGCAGGTGGACATTTACTCTCTTTCTTGAGTAACTTAGAGACTGGGTTACTACCGCACGGGCAATTAGATCCACCATTATGGTCTCAAAGAGGAACAGGAAAGGTGAGTCTACTGTTATTGATATTTTATTCTGAAAAAATGCAGTGAGTTATTTTTGGCGCCCAACGTGTGGCTTTCAATACTATTAAATTAATTATTGTGAAACTTGTCAAAGGTGTTTGGTCGAGGGAAGAGTCGCAGGCGGCCGATGCCCAGTCTTTGTGAGAGTGGAGAGACTGAGGAAGCAGAATGGGAAGAAGCCGCTGGAGACTATGTCTTCAGGATTGTCAATAATGCGATTACAGACAGAGAAGGTTGGTGTCTTTTATGTGGCTAAATGAGTTATTTCTAATGAAGTTTATTATGTGGTTGTGAGAAGATTTGTAAATATTTATAAGATTTTGTTTGTGTTTTTATGGTACTACGTAAATTTGATATCCTACGGAATTTTTTCCTGCAGACAATATGATTACTTTGAATTTTAATCATTTGTGATGTTTCATTTCTTATATAATAGCGATGAGGCATTCTTTACTGGAACGAGCGGTCGCGTCTCCTCCTCGAACGCCGAGACGACCTCTTGCTTCTACATCTACTACTTCTTCGGATTCCTCAACACTGTCGGTAGATTGTCCACCTTCAGCGGGGCATAATGGAGTAGCCCCGCAGATGCCGCTTCCATCACATCCGATCGAACAAGTAAGTTATATCATTTTATATAATATCATTGAAACGACAAACAAAAAGGTTTTGCTTATGGCACATTCAACTGAAATTTAACATAAATATGTCTTCATTTATTATACTTTCCCAGCCATGATTCAATTCGTGTTGATATCAAATTGAAACCAATCGTTAACTAACAATTACAAGATTTTCAGAATACTACAAATAATGTCTGTGACTAATTATTTTGAATTTTTGAAAATACATCTGTTTTTTTTTTGATTAAATAATGATCGATTGTTGGCGCCCAACGTGGAGCTTACCATCGTATTAAGTAGGCTGTGCTTTATTTTTTTAAAGCGGAGCGATTTCTCGGTTAGCTGCCAATTTATGCTTTAAATAAAGCTGTTTAGTTAGGCTTCTAAATTTTTATTCATAATGACTCTGGGCTGTTAAAACTTAATACTAAATGATGAATTACAATTATTTGTGTCATTGCAGCCGGCGTCCATCGAACTTGTTTGCAGTACTATGCGTCGTCAAATCATTTCACGAGCATTTTACGGCTGGCTAGCGTATTGTCGTCATTTGTCTACGGTCAGGACGCATCTTAGTGGATTAGTTCACCCTAATATTGTTCCTAGAGGTACGTTTCATTATTTTTTGGTTTATTATTATATGTATGTTAGTAGACACATTCCATTAAAATACCATTAAACAAGGTAGATCATTCAAAGATAGTGATCGAGATGTTGAAGCGATTAACGTTACCAATTATGATAATTTATAGTTCTTAATAAGAATAACACATATTCAAACACTTTTTATCTTGGGTATTCCTGTGGATATTAATTCTACGTTGTCAATTCTCAACAGATATATAGGTAGATAGATGTTTTCATTTTAGTGATATTATGAAGAAAAATATTCCACTTTCAAACAATTATGTAGCTTAAGCCTTGTTAGACTTTGTTTGTTTTGATAGGGAACATTAAAAACAATCGAAATTCCGGGGTCCTTAAATTTACTTACCCTAGTATTAAGACCTGTGTACCTGATGCAATTAATAAAGATATTAAATAATATTTTTACTACTTACTTGCAGAAGGTACAGAAGCTGGCCTTACCGAAGAAGTTTGGCGATCTATGACTGATGAGAGAGGTGCAATCACGGATAAAGACGAAGTTTACAGGCTAGTGTATTACCGAGGGGTGCAACACGAAATCCGAAGAGAGGTGTGGCCGTATCTACTAGGTTACTATGAGTAAGTGTCACGAAGTAAAAACTTCAGCCACTTGACTGGCTCAATGGATCAATGGTCAGCGTTCCTTGATGTTCAACCGGCTTTTAGGTTCGGCCCTCGAACTGGAAAAACGTTCTCTGTGTGTGTGGTACCGCCGTTGGTTCTGGTTTTCATAATACCAGTGCTAGCTAAGCTGCTTTCTTTCGGATTACGTCAATTTATGTGATATTGTCTGATATGAATACACATACAAATTCAAAATTCAAATTCCATATTCTTTTATTCTAAATTCACTCGTATATAATCCAAATTAATAAACCTCCGGAACTTATAACTTACACAGAAGATTACGGCAAGAAAGTCTGTAGTTTTTCAAGACAACTGTGGAAACGAGTTATCTTAACCTATTTTAAATATCTATTATGGAACAATAATCTTAAATTCTACGATACTTTAGATTGATTGGGAGTCGATCTTCTATAAATGAAGTGATTTTTTAGATTCGGCTCAACAGCAGAAGACAGAGCCGAACAAGACGTCGCATGCAGACGTCAGTACGAGACGACAATGTCGGAATGGTTGTGCGTCGAAGCAATAGTGAGACAGCGTGACAGAGAAGCCACAGCTGCCTCCATAGCAAGGTTGACTGAGGCTTCCGGCAAAGCTAAGCCAGTGGAGACTGCCGAGCCTGAGGTATGTAGGAATTTTTTTAAGTGACAGTCGTAACAACGCAATTTTATGGATTAAAAATGGTTTAACGGTTTACATAAGGATCAATCTTAAGATGCTATTGAGGATGTGAAAGTTTGCCTAAAATTCTTATTGACACTTTACTTTTCTTATCAACATCTGGGTTCTAGGCTTCTTTTTTAGCACGAAGGCTAAGAGTTATGATGTAACCATAGTAACCATGTAAAAAAATCACAGATTATATAACTATAATCTGTGATTTTTTTACATTCCCTTTACGTTTGATTTAATTACATTCCCTGACAGATTACTTATACTTAAACTTCAGGTATTTGAAGACGATTGCAGTGTCATATCAGACAATCCACCTATAGTATCACCAGAACCAAGTGAAAATGAGCAAAAGAGGCCTGAGACCAAACCAGTCCTATCGCGAGCGCCGAGCATAGACGAGGTAGATAACATCGAAATGGACTCTGAAGGGAAAGAGAAAGACAGTGTGAAAGTTAACGGAGAGACTGAGACGGGTGATAGTAGGGATATAGATATAGATAGTCTGAAAGACTTAGAAGATGATGAAGAAATACATATTAAGAGTGTGATAGAAAATCCTGATATGAGAAGAGAAAGTATAGCGGAAATAAAAAGGCTAGCTGAAGGTATTGTACAAAAAGGTGATGGCCGAGGGCTCCTATGCAGTGTGGATAGTGCAAACATGAATTTTAATGGCAGTGACATAAGGTCGTCAATGGATGAGAGTCAGAATCCACAGAGTCCGCATCAACAACATACAAGTGTTATAATAACAAACCCATCGGTGGACTTAGCTGCTGGCGGTTCACCGGCATCCGGAGGCACTACAGGTATTTGAAAAAAAAAATATACTTTTAATTTTGCTAAATTTAATTGTCTCGAGAAAAATACACCAAATTGACTGTCTACTTACTGTACTTTATGTATTTTTCCAACCAAGAGATACGAGCCAGATAGACATGCGGATTTAAATATTTATGCAATATAGAAAGCTTGTATAAAGTAATCAAAAGCTTGTATAAGGTATAAAGTATTCAAAAACAAAGAAATGATCTTTCTTTAGTTATGTTCGAGTCTTTGGCAGGCAGGATATAGAATAGCACTTTTTTCTGTATGAAACCAAATTAGGTAGAAACAACCTAGGTCAAAAATAAAGTACTTTAAATATTATTAAAAAAGCTACGTGAAATCCGTCTGAGCTGCACGGAGTTCAAGGTTGTATAACTTTATTGTTTTCCGGGTCTAACTTAGCTATAGAAATGCAAAGTGCTTAGTTCCTTCCGCAAACACAATACACAACATATCAATTTTTAATTTCTGATTTATTACCTAATATATTTACTTTATATTTTAATTCAAATGTTTAAAGTCAATGGTTTTAGTGCTTAAATAACTTAAGCTGTGGTTCGCTTTTGTATCGGCACACTTCAACCCCACAATATCTACAGCGGTATTTTGTGAGGATAATTCGTTCATAATGCGCTGCGTCTAAGCTAGCAAAACAAAATGTTTTTTGGTTTATTTACTAACTATTGTAATAGCAATTGCGGATCAATTGATACAATAATGTTTTGTGAATTGTGCAGCCAATGTAAGTCCAGCTCGCAGTCCCCTTGGCGTGGTGCGTGAAGAGTCTCATTCAGCTGGGGCTTCGTTCGATATGCTCGAGCCCGCGGCAGATCAGCGCCCTGAAGCTAGGTCCAACTGCGTCTCGCCTGCTAGCTCCAATGGTGGAGTTTATTCGGTGAGTGAATGTCTGACCGAGGGAAGAATTTATGATAGTATTATGGATATAGTCCCCTTCTTTCGAAACTTTGAAAACGTATATGAACTGATGACTGTCATTTACTGACTTTCATAAATTCAATTTGGCTATTGCTAAAAGTTAAGCGGATGTTAGTTTTTAATATATATATGTAAATTGACACATTATGGATAGTCGTCAAACTAAAAGTTACGAGCAAGGATTGATAGTTTGTTAGAAAAGTCAGATTTTATTACATTATTAGTGAAAATACAATAAATTCAAACAAATGTCAATGTAATTGTTTCAGAATGAACTCGTGGAGAGTTTCGCATTGAACCTGCACCGCATAGAGAAGGACGTCCAGAGATGTGACAGGAACTATCCTTTCTTCACTGATGAAAATCTGGACAAGCTTAGAAATATTATGTGCACGTTCGTATAATTTCAAAATATCATCTACATTCTGGTCCACGCCTTATCGATTTGATAACAGTATACTAAATAATATTCTTATTTTATTAGGTATGTTTGGGAACACCTGGATATGGGTTATATGCAAGGCATGTGCGACCTGGCGGCTCCGCTTCTAGTGATGATGCGTGAGGAGGCATCAGCTCATGCGCTTTTTGCTCGCCTCATGGATCGTGCCAGAGATAACTTCCCATCAGGCCAGGCGATGGACGCACATTTTGCTGATATGCGGTACGAAATAATATGAAACTTATTATATGTTGTCAAAGGAAAAATCTTGTTACGAGCAGAAGAAAAGTAAATAGGTAATGCTTTTAGATTGATGTGGTATGTAAAAAAGACGTCTTGCGAGATTTATCTGTCTTCTGATCCAGGGAACATACTAACCTGTGTCTATTGGACTATCAAATTCCCTCGAATATTTATTTCCTACTAGTGGACCCGACAGACTGCGTCCTGTCGAAAATATTTGGAATGTGGCTTCACACTAAATTTTAGTTACAACTGGAAAAATAAAAGGGCTGTCTTAGAGTTTTCCCGGCAATTATTCGAATTTTTTTCGACGTAAAAGCCACCCTTGACTTCAACGAAAATTAAAAAAAAAGAATTGTCAAAATTGGTCCAAGCGTTATCGAGTTATGCGCTTACCAAAACATTTAGCGATTCATTTTTATATAATAGATAATATACACTATACGCCACAATAGTGATGATAACTAGGTGAAAAACAATTACTCTATTAAGTCAGTTAGTATTTGCTTCAGCAAATAAATGAATGTTTATGATGATACAGCGCATCAAATTCCAATAAAGAGGTGTGTTTACGTCACTATTTCGAAATAACTGTACGAAGAAGTAAAGTCGCACATTTTTTTTATATATTTTTTTTAATATGATAAAGGTAAAGTACGTAATTTTTGTTAATCTAACAGTTGAACCAAACATACATTTTTAGTCATCTACTACATTAAAGAAGAAATATGTTGACCAAAAGAAGACGTTCTTTGATGTCAAAGAAGGTTACTGTCAAATAAAATAAGAAGGATTGCCTTAATTTAAATCAATCGTTTGCAGATCATTGATCCAGATCCTGGACTGTGAGCTGTATGAGCTAATGCACGCGCATGGCGACTATACTCATTTCTACTTCTGCTACCGCTGGTTCCTGCTCGACTTCAAACGGGAGATGTTGTATCAGGACGTTAGTATTGTTTACGACGACATTAACTTATTTGAATATAGGTATTACCTTATTGGTAATACCTGTGTTCAAATAAGTATATATTATACTTTTTTGGAACATAGTTGTTATCTTAAATGTTAAATAAGTTGAGAGAGTTACTTTTACCGCTGCTCGAAATTATATACGATCGGTTTCCTATTCACAAATCATCGGAAACTATGTTTTACCTCTTTATTTACACAAGCGTTTAGACAGAGACAAATTATTGACTTTCCAAATCGGAATCGATTCTGTCATTTGTGAATTATCCCCCAGGTCGTCAGTATTGTATTGCTTTGACAGGTAAGCTATTAGTCCAAACGATATTAATTAAACAATAAAATGTTTGCTGCAAAGCGCAAGGACGATTTACGCTAATCTGACCTTAACATCAGATATTCGCAAATAGGTAAGTGTATGTAAAATATAGGAGAAGGAGAGCTAGAGTAAGATTTTTTTTAATGTATAGATTTAGAAATGAGGATATCTGTTGCAGAAGAATGAGAACAAACCTTAAGAATAAACAAACATAAAACTTAATCTTAGCACAAAACATCATTTTAATCACAAGCGCTATATCTCAATTAGATAATCAGTAAAAGCGCTGTTTCAGATGTCCAGACATGTGAAACAGACATCCTGGGATTCGAATAATACTGTATTCGTCTGTCCGAGAATGGATGACAATGATGTCAAATGACGTGACTTTGTAGCCGACCAATAATGTATTTCAATGACCTACAGAAAATATAAGTTATCATTATTGATCAGGTGTTTGCGGCCTGGGAGCTGATATGGGCGGCACGGCACGTAGCGTCCGAGCATATGGTGCTCTTCATTGCGCTTGCATTACTGGAGACCTACCGTGACGTCATCCTGGCTAATACGATGGACTTCACCGACATCATTAAGTTCTTTAACGGTGAGTATTGATGCGGCATTTGATTAGGGCGAGAGCTGTTAAAAGTCTACCATGTCGTCAAAGTCGCTAACACCTTGGATATCATTAAGTTATTTACTGTTTTGTTGTGACGCATCAACTTTTCTGGGTTGGCGATATAAGATCTAGTGTGACATCATGTTCATCTACACCATCGAGTTCATCGGCGTTACGGTTAATCCGTTGAAGAACTTAAGCTTACCGTTGAAAGTTAAGCAATAGATAATGTGGACCAGCTAAATTAGAAATCTATTCATTTGTCATCTTCGCCTAAGAGATATACTTCACTAACATTATAATGAGTCAGATGTTAGATGCCACAGTGTTTTTTTTTGTTTTATATTGCGCTTCAAGATTGACCTCATCCCACCTGATGTTAAGTGGTAATGAGGTCCTAGCTTAAGGGTGGCAAGTACAGCATAATAAATCTGTAACTGGACTTGTCACCTTGAAGGCTTGACCCCTGCTACTAATGTAGCACCCCCCAGGAGCTCTGGAAACCTTACTCACACGCAGGAACCCAACAACACAGAAATGCTTATTATTTGGCTGCGGTCTTCTGTAAGGTGGAAGTATTTCACCTGTTGGGCTGCTACAGTTCGAGCGATAAATCGCTATACCCTCTTTACAGTTTACAGTTGATTTGAGTTAGCGATTCTGCTATGAAGTCATCATTATCGCCTCCATCAGCTCTATTCACATGTTAAGTTCTTCACCAGTGAAGAGTACTGCAACTATTTGGTTTACTGGTCCCGTTTTTATACGTCCTGAAAGAGTTCTTCATGATTTTGGCTGCCATATTGAGCATTTTATCAATGAATACTTATTTAACTGCTTACCTTTTTGTTACTGCCCCCGTTATCTTTACATCATTTTTTTTTTTCTAGATAGGAAATCTGGTAACAGTTACGGCAATATTTTTGTCACGAATCTCAAGGAATGATACATAAATCAGATATACTTACTGAAAATTCGTTAGAAGATGTATTCATCTAGGAACGATCACAGCTATGGTTTAAAATCACTATTTAAACAATGATGTACCTATAATATATTTATTTTTACTTACATCATCCGTTTTATAAAAACAAAATGTTATTACGATCATTAAAATAGAATGTTGTTACAGAAATGGCCGAGCGTCACGATGCTTCCGCTGTTCTGTCGCTCGCCAGGGACCTGGTACTGCAAGTGCAGACTCTAATCGAAAACAAATAAGGTTCATATTAGATTAATTGTCTATGCAACACTTATCGATATATCAAAGTCAGAGAACGTTTTAGAACGAATTAGATGTGCAATGTCATTGTCACGGTGTATCTACAATTTAGATTTAGAAACAGATGAATTAAATAACATCCTAAACAACTATTGTAGGCGACTGTTCATAAATTGGGTTATACTTAGGCGAATAAATACTAAACATGGATACAATTTTCTAGATTTGACAATTTGAAGGAAACATCAAAAGTTAATTTAAAAAAAGAAGCCCTCACTTTATTCGGTTTACAAAACACATTTAAATAGGTATCATTTACTTTTCTTAACAAGTTACGGGTTAATTTATTAATTCAGAGGTACAGACAAAAACACGTCAGACTTCACACTTTGGATTTTGCACCGCCCTTATGTCCCGCGTATAACATCTAATTTCGAACTGCAAATGTTTACTTTGACGTGCTGTCGACTGTACCATGTTTAATAATAAAATAAATATAAAACAAAACAAAATAAGGTATTAGAGAGCGTATTAATAGGTGATTCTTTCTTAAATTATTTTTTCTATATTTTTATTCCTTTTATAAGCAAAATTATAAAACAATAAAAAAATTGATCACTTAGATTTTGGTATTTTATGAAACTATTTAAATTGGGGAGTTTTGTAATTATTTTGTAATATCATACAGCTTGAGAGACTCTTGATATATAAAAAATATAATTAAATACCATTCATAATGTAGGTTTTGATTAAAATATATGATAAGATATAATTTTTTATATATTTGTTTTATATGATATTTATCATTTATTATTTGAGAATTTAGTAAAAATAAAATACATCATATTTTATGTAGATAATGAACATTTGTATGTCATGGTAAATATTATACATTTTTATGTCTACCTCGAATATGTAATGATTTAGATATTATCTAATCATAATATTTACACATTTAATAAAATATTTTTAATTGGTAAGTAATGTTCGTACCATTTTTATATCATTTATTTAATATAACGTAAGCATATTAGAAACAGAAAAAAATTATCTCCCCTGCGGTGCGGGAATAACGTAAGCATGTACTAACTTTGAAGATATGAAAATAGTAACAATAACTTATTTTTCTTGGTATAAAATGAATATGTACCTATATTTACTTAACTTTCTGCATATATCATCATTAAATGGTTTAAAGAAAGTCCAGCACACTTAAATGCATTTTGTTAAATAGCAAGTTGTCTTAGAATAACAAATATAATGATATAAATTTTTATATATTTATCTGTGTTTGGCTGTATATTTATGATTTTTAAACTTAACTGATTAAAATATTTTTGAAATGCTATTTTTAATATAAATTTTGGATGTCAAATGACATTTATTTTTATTTACTGCGGTTATAAAAAATACTGTGTCGTTAAAGTTATACAAAATAAATATCTTATACATATTTATCTTATGCAGCTTTATCTTATCAGTAAGGCGTGATTAAATTTATCGCGGCTCAAATGGGTCAATATTTTCTTTTTTAATTTAATTATCTTATAAAGATAATGAAAATGGCATGGTGTATATAATAAAATATATTTTAACAGGTAAATAACTCCTCCTATTATTTTTACTACTAATGCATTTGACAAACATTCATATTATGACATTACCTATATGTAACATGCGCATATCAAAAAACCCAAAGCTTCTAGGTACTACTTAAAGTAACTTATCGAAGTTATTTGAAAATAAAAAAGTCCTGTAGTTTGGTATTATTTGACGGGTTTAAGTAGCTCGATGTAGTAACTGCCATGACTTATCTACATGTACGTATGTAGGTAGTATGAAATTCATCTTTATGACCTGGTTATTTAAACTATCAACAGAGTCGTAATAAGTCTATCAAAATATATATTTTTTCACACTTCCCAAAATATTAACAGTTTCAAGTTTTAAACGGTTAGGTTTAATTTATATTGAGATAAATTATGACATATCTTAGTAAAAAATACAGGTTCTCACAAAATACGATTTACATGTAGGATGAATGTTATACGTAAAACCTGTGTTTACATTTTGTTTTTTTTTATAGATTCTTTTTGTATATCTTGAATACACGACGTATATATAAATACTGTATAAAAAATCATATAAAGAAATAATTTTTATCTCTTCCTCCCGTGCCTTGTCCCAAATCAGCATTTTATTTACCTAAACGTTATAAATAAGTAAAATATATATTCTGTATTTCACCTACAAGTGTTTAAAGTAACTTTATAAAGTAGCAGAAATTAAATATTTTACGTAACACTATTGCATTAAACGCAATTTATTAATTTAGACTTAAATTTATCTACATACTCGTACTTATCATTAATCTATCTGAATACCCGGTCAAGGCAAAAAAGGTGCAATGGATTTTCATATAATCGAAAATGAGACGACTTTCACCTAAATATGTTTGCAATGTCTACGGGTAAATTCATATTTTATTTTAAAAGTGTTTTAGTTGCACAATTTTGAGCGTTAGATATGCGAATTATTGTAACATCACTTCTATTCGGCAATCGGCTGAAATGGATCGGTCTATAATGAATAATGTAGGCCCATATGTATATAATTATTTGTAAATGTAAATACGTGTAACGAAAATATGTGTCGCATAAAAATGTTTTACGGTTGAGCTCTACTTACTTAGCAGTTTTTGGTAATTTAA
Source organism: Glyphodes pyloalis (assembly GCA_037074685.1). Lineage (NCBI taxonomy): Eukaryota > Metazoa > Arthropoda > Insecta > Lepidoptera > Crambidae > Glyphodes > Glyphodes pyloalis. Next base: position 4,999,556 of record JAYKKO010000021.1, read on the forward strand.
AGTAAAAGTGAAAGAATATAAGAAAGAGGTTTTTATAAACATACTTTAAAAGATTATACTGATATTTATAGATGCTTATTGACTTAATGTTGATGCACAATAATTTTTGTCTACATAACATGACGTGTATTGACCATTTATGTTGATTGGACTCACACAATGTAATATACACACACAGACACATAGTCTGTATATGAGTTTCTGTTATGGTTTGTACCAAATGTCGATTTGAGTTGTTCCAAATTAAGTTATATTGTTTAATATATTTCAAATGCTTGAGCTACTTACATTGGGATCACACGTACACATATGTGATGTTTTCCGAAACTAACTATTTCTGTAGAGAACTATCTGAACAGTTTTATGAGTAAAAAAAAATGTTGAACAACAACACATAGGTACATTGCTCCGTTGCTGTGGTAAGTAGCTAAAGTACTTGTGTTACAGAAATTAGAAATATATAAGCTCGCTTTCCATATTTACCCGACCGGGATCCAAACCTAGAACTTCAAATCGAAACCACAGATTTGGGTCATTTAATATTTTCCCTTCAGAATAGGTGTATTAAGCGAACATGGCGCATGAATTATTAAGTAGAGTTCAACTGACGCACGCTTCTTGTATTACGTCCACTGCAAAATTACAAACAATGTGATCATTTTATTTAAAAATATTTTTTAAAAATAATATTCATATTTACTTAATGATAGAATTTAAACTTTAGCGCTTCCGTTGATTAAACGAATGTTTAATACTTATTAATAAGGAGTAAAATGCATTTGGAACATATTTGGAACGTTGCTTACTTCTTTAATAAAGTAGATGTCGTAACTCGACTTAATTGATTTGAGCAAAAGGGCATCATAGTTTTAGTTCGAGCATTTTTATTAAAATAGTAATTTGTTAAAAAAATATAATATTTAACTTAGTGATAAATAAACCGATTGTAATAGCTTTTTAATGTTTTTGTGCTGTTTAACAATATTTACTTACATGTCCATCTAATTTCAATATTGTGATTGTTATACGCTTATATGTATAAGAATGTCTACAAAGTACAGGCCTAAGAAAAACTAAGCCAAGCTTTACACAATCCCGGACTGTGTTATAAACACGTGTTGGTGTCAAAATGTAGTAAAATATACTAAAAAAAATAAAAATATATAAATATTTTAATTAGACTTTAAAAAGTGTTTTCAAGTAAATGTTTGTACGTTACGTATCTCTGTAATGACCATTTTTAATAATTCGCACTTGTTAAATTAAGAAAATAAATAAATATTTACCAAAATGTTTATGTACAGTGGTATATTTAGAGTGTTAATGTAAGCCCAATTTTGGGCACAGACTAATATTAAATGTAATTAACATCTGTGTCGTGTCGTGACATACACGTAAATGAAATGTTTGTAATCAAATTCATTTTTAAAATGTATGTTTAATTACTTGAAACATTATGCGATCTAACTCATTACACATGTATTTATTTTACTTTAAAACGAAAAAATATACACAGTGTCGACATGAACCTCCTTTTTGTAAAATCGGTTAAAAATATAGGCGTGACGTTTTGTAAATCACTTACAAATCTGAATTTAAAATATGTAAATATTATGAACGTTATTTTTATTTTTATTTTTACAAGTGGTATCATAAAAATAGGAGATCATTCTTAATAAAGTAGTTATAGCGACATTTAAAACTATAATAAACATACAAATTTTAGATACGAACCCAGTTTCATTCATAAATAATTACATTGATTGACGAAGGAATCTTACAGGAAAATAAATAGTTGTAGTTTGTTGTCTGTCCTTAAAAATTTGTTTGGAAGTGACTCATACTACGCGGAATTTAGTTAAATCCCCGATTTTACAAAACAATCCTATTGTGTGAACATCTGTTTGTCACCACATCATTAATAAACTAAAGATAACGCTTTGACTATTGATTTGTAAACTATGTGTAAGACATTAAATACGAGTATTATAAACATGAATCATTGTAGGTAATTAATTAAATCGTACATAACTAGCCTTACAAAAATATTTTAAAAATCTAAATCGTATAATTTTACATATGTACAAAACCAATATGTTGATTAATATTGATTTTGCTTGTTGTGTTAAATAAAATTCCTGAAAACTTCACATATAACTTTTTTGATATTCAAAACTAAATGAATGTTAATTTTTATCTTTTACATACCTTAGGTACCTTCTTTTTCCATGGCGGTAACCTATCAGTACACATTGGAGCGGAGACAACCTAATTACTTATTATTAATTTATAGTGTACGATAGTTTCGTACTAATATTCTAAAATTAATTGTACTTCTGTAATTCGTGCATTAAACTTTATATACAAATAAAATAACTTAATAACAATAATGGTACTTTAAAATGAACTTTGATCATTTTATTTTATGATTACGCGCCTACGTTTTAATTAATTTCGCAGTAAAGCTTGCTCATTTTCAAATAGAATTGTTTGTAAAACGTAACGTCCTAATTTGATGTTCTTATTTTATTTCGATGTTGTGTGACAAACAAGACGATTATTTCTGATCTTGGGAAATGTTTTGTTTGTTTGTATCTAAAAATAAAATCTATCCTCCAAAATTCGTCGTTAGCATTTCTTCCTAAATCATATTTCAAATATCATAAGCATAGTTTAAATTTAATGTCGCAGAGTCATAATGTTAAACCTAGATAGTTGGTATCATAGCAGACAATTATTTTTGTGAAAAATCATCTTGTCATTAAAATAAATATGTTTCCATTTTAAAGCGTGTTTTATTGCAAGCCAAAGTACTAATGCTGTATGATTGGCGGGTTGAATGATAAAATCCCTACTAATATTATAAATGCGAAAGTGAGTTACTTTCTGTTACGCTTTCCCGCTTAAACCTCTCAACCGATTTTGATGAAATTTGGTATAGGTATACATTGAACCTCAAGAACAGACATAGGCTACTTTTTGTTAGAAAATAAGGGAGGGATGGGGGTAACACCGACAATGAAAGAATGTAGTCCACGCGAACGAAGTCGCCGGCACAGCTAGTGGTAAAATATAATGTGTTCGTATTTGCTTCAATAATGCGATAAATTCGAAGCTTATAAAATTGCGCTCCGATCCGTCGTTTTTTAAATAGCTTTTAATAAGTTTTACCTCTCCGTCATTTTAAATTTAATCTATCAAATACAAGCTTGGAATTGGGCAGACAGGTAGTTAATAAAAGCCGAAGAGTTTGTTTGTTTAAACACTCTAATCTCAAACAAGTACTGGTGCAAATTATCAAATTATATTTGTGTTGAACAGTCCATTTATCAAGAAATACATACAAAACAACCTAATGCCCGATTCCAATATTTAACGATTCGTAATGTGTCAAAAATTACCACCCGTTTTTCTCCACCCGACTACGAGTCGTTAATTCTAATTTCAATTAACTTTCGATATCTGTCTTCATCCGTCCGTCTGTCCGTGTCCGTCGGTCGTTTTTAGTTTATGCCTCGTATAATTTATTACCATCCGTAAATATAATAGATCGTTTTTTAAATATTGGAACTGGGCCTAAATGAAACTCATATTAAAATCTAAATAAAAAAGCGAAATACTAATTATTCAAAATGAAAAAGAACAATTCGGATTTTAAAATTATTATCTTTACAGCTTATCTAATTAAAGAAAGATAAGCCAAATGGATTTATCAAAAATTGACATTCAAGATTAGTTTTTGTTTATCATGGTAGAAACCAATAATCTGCACTAGATCCCTACTAATATTATAAATGCGAAAGTAACTCTGTCTGTCTGTTACGCTTTCCCGCTTAAGCCTCTCAACCGATTTTGATGAAATTTGGCATAGGTAGGTATACGTTGAACCTCAAGAACGGACATAGGTTACTTTTTGTTAGAAAGTAAGGAGGCGATTACCCCCCCTGTAATGCCACATTTGAAAGTTTTTATGGGAAAATGTTTATTTTTTAAGTTAGAGATATGAAAGTTGGCACAAATATAGCTCTATTAAAATAGACAACTTTTTGTCTATACTAATATTATAAAGAGGAAAAATTTGTTTGTTTGTTTGTTTGTAATGAATAGGCTCCGAAACTACTGTACCGATTTCAAAAATTCTTTCACCGTGGGGAAGCTACACTATCCTCGGGTGACATAGGCTATATTATATGTTCAAAAAAATTAAGGAACCTTACAAAAATTCAATAAAGTAACCCATTAATCCTCATCAAAATAAATCACTTTATATTCAAGACGGCTTCAATATCTTTATATAACTTTTTGAATTATTCAATTCGGACATTTGCAAGTATAAGAAAAAAGTCACGTGGTTGCCGCTTACCGCGCTCAGCTAGTCAGCATGCGATGTAGGCTCTATGTAAGCGTCACTGGGGTACGGGGGGAGTCAATGTAATAAAATAAAGTGCAAGGTTTATATGTATAATACGTACATATTTTAGTACCTATTGCGCCCGTGCGAAGCCGGGGCGGGTCGCTAGTTTCGAATATTAGGGGAGATAGGGGTAAAACCGACCATGAAAGGATGTAGTCCACGCGAACGAAGTCGCGGGCACAGCTAGTAATATTATAAAGAGAAAAGATTTGTACGTTTGTGTGTAGTATGCTTAGGTATTATGATTAAACTCAAAAACTGCAGTGCCGATAACCAAAATTATTTAATCTTTGGAAAGATATATATATTTTATAGAAAGGGTAAGGGATTCTTACCAAAAGTCGGAAAGGGCCGCTAGGTATCTATATAAAAATATTCGTTCATAGGCAGGGGAATTTTATGAGTGGATGATTTGATGCCGGCGCTAATAAAACAGCGCCCTCAACAAATACCTATCTTCCAATTACCTCTTTATTGGAATTTTACGATTTTGGTAGGTACACCGGAGGCGGTAAGTAGCTTAAGCACTTGTGTTACAGAAATCAGAAACAATGACGGTACCACAACACCCAGACCCGAGACAATATAGAAAAGTTCGTTTCCTATATTGGCCCGACCGGGGATCGAACCCTCAGAGATGGCGCGACACTAAAGTCCGGCCCGCTCACCTCTCGGCTACGGAGGTCGTCATATAAGTCATATAAGTATCGGATATGTGTGTAATTCAAAAAATTCTCATGAATATTCTAACATAGTATGGGCTTGCCCACATAAATCTTTATTATTTAGATTTTTGAGAAAAACCAAAAATAATTAAAAAACCAAGGAACGTTAGTCAAATTAAACCACTCATTACTGTGGTAGCGTATTTGTTTTTAATACTCTTTTGTATAAGTACCTACTATTTGCTACATAATATGATAAATAAAATACTTATCAGATCATTGAACGCGAACGTGGTCACGGTCTTCAGCAAGTATGATTACATCGATTTTATCTCTACGTAGGTACGTAGTCAGGTAGGTCACGCATTCCTTATTAAAGATATTTTAATATTAGATCATTGATTAATTTACATAATATATCGACCGGGGTTCCCCTAAACCCATTATCTCTTAATTGTATTATTATCAGACAAAAATTAAAAGGAGATTTAGGAGATGACTCAAAAGGTTTTTTTTATGAAAGTATGTTATACGCAATCCTTAGCTTATTGAATACAATAACAACTTTCATTATCATAGTCTTTATCCCCTTATGCTATCTGTAACTGTTGGGCATAGGCGTCTCTAACAACACGCCACTTTCTGTTTTCTGGCGGTATTCAATTTTTTAATTAAATCGATTATGTGTACATTATCGTGGCTACTTATGGTAACACCATTGCTAACGTTTACCGATTCATAAATATGAGTGAGTATTAAAAAAATACTATAATTTAATAGATTTAACAAAATCTAATTTGGCACAACTCACACTAATTTTTCTTACTACCTTTTTTCCTTCCTGACATAACATTTTGAGTCAGTTTTATGTCTAACTTACGATTTTGAGGAGTTATAACTTTGCCAAATATCATACAATCAGGAGGATAATATTAGAACAATCTTAATCAGTCAACTACTTAGTGCTAAGGAGTATATTAATAAATAAAAAACATATCGTGCATATTTTTTACACTATAACTTCTATCCCTACTTTTAAAATTTAGGATATCTTATTGAGCTAGGCTGGACTATGTAACTGAAGCCGGAGCCCCTCTAATAATTTTCTTCTCTCTTCCTGGAACCTCCTTCACATCCAAAAAATCTTTTACAGACGCAGAATATGGAGTGTAGTGGTCCCATTTCTTGATTTCCTCATAAAGAGCATCTCCTGGACATTCTGTGTCCTTAACTATTTGTTTATGGCCTACAAGCTTATAATCAGCCTTTATGTAGCCTAGTTTCACGCCAGTGGCTATTAATGATCTGGCTGTTTTTATCTGACTTGTTGGTGGAACCTTACCTGTTGAAATACAAATGAAAACTTTAGATAGAATATTAAATAAGTTAAGGGGTCACAACGCGACACACTTTTTAGAAATTAATACGAACTACTTGCTGCCCGACGTTTCGGTAAGGTTGCACCGTGGTCACGAGCAGACTGATTTCGTGACCACGTTTGATGCAACCTAACCGAAACGTCAAATTAGGTTTTCAACAGAGGGAAGGTAGTGGTAGCAAATCCAGCAAAATACATACAAACCTTTGTTTGCTTAAAATATTTTTGAATTGGTCTGGTTTATTGTACTTATTGTAAGTTAATTAAAATATTTTATTCTTACTAGTACCACCATTCGTTCTGATTTCCATAACATAAAATCTTAATTAATGTTAATTAATTAATGTTAAATGAATCAAGGATTAGAATTTAAGGATCAGAATTGTCCAATATGTATTAGGTACGAGATATTATTGATGAACAATACAATTTTAATACATTTACAAAATAAAAACATTTCATGTTTTTTCCATTGCTCTGGCTTTTTATTTTGGACTGGATGTTTTGTTTAAGTGGAAATCATTTGGATTTGTATTCAAGCTTTAAGTCGGATTTTTTGTACAATCAAATCAATTTTTCGACTTCCTTTCATGATTTCTCTTGTATTTTAGCCTTATACCTTTAACTCGTAATGAACTATTACGTTCACTCTAATTACTCGAGTGAACAATTTTTACATGTGTCTACCCTATATGCCGAAATTATTTCTTAGATTGAGACCTAGATAGGAATACCTAATTATTTATAAATACCCACTGGTCCAGTCACCAATGAGACAGATGCCCATGCTGTGGCTGTTGAAGTTCAGCGTGTGTGCTCCATGGACATTCCACCCTCGGCCCTCGTACGCACTCCCATCGCTGCCAATAGCAAAACTGAAAAAAAAATTAAGTCAATAATTGTCTGACTCACATATGTAACCTTTTAAAAGGAAACAAAAAAAAAGGTCTGTGTGAGCCTAACTTTCATTCATCTTATTTCTCGCAAATTAGCGGCTCGCCGCGGCCTAGCACAGGTTTTATATCAGTACAGTACCTATCAGTTACATCGGGATGATGTAACTACAACGTAATGCTTTCCAACACAGAAAGAACTTTTCAATTCAAATCAGTAGTTCCTCAAATTAGTGTGTTCAAACATGAGGTTTATAATATTAACTAATAGTATGTAATACTAATAGTATGAATTATGATTATCAACTAGCGGACCCGACAGACTTCGTCCTGTCAAAAAATTTGGAACGTGGCTTGACTCTAAATTTGAGTTAGAAAACGTTTGTTCTGGAAAAAGAAAATGGTTGTCTTTAGAATTTTCCCAGCAATTGTTCGAATTTTTCTCGCTGTAATAACCATCTTTGGACTTCAACGAACAAATTTAAAAAATCAATAATTAAATTAAATATTGGACAACATCGCATACATTGCTCTGACTCCGTGGTAAGTAACTTAAGCAATTGTTACAGAAATCAGAAACAACGACGGTACCACAACACCCTATTAATTATCAAAATTGATCTACGCGTTGTCGAGTTATGCGCTTATTAACACATTTTGCTATTCATTTTTAACACGCTTTTATTAGCTTCACTTGTAACTATGCACACGCATACATGACAAATTGACAGAATGTCACGGGGTAGCTGAGGTTTGGCAAAAACCCTCCGCGCCTCCCGCTTACCCCTCACGCACCGCGGGTGCCTTAGATCAAACATAGTGGGGCGCGTCTTCGTGGATTGAACTAACTACGGTAACTTACTTGTATCCTATGTCCCACCAGCCATTTTGGTCCATATGCATATCTTGCATGGTCTTCATAGCTTTCTTGCACTGTTCCTCAGTCTTACAAGCAGGCGGTGTGTACGAGTGGTGGATTATCACGAACGGAACTGGTGTTGATAGTGGTAGTGTCAGTTTGGGCTTCCTCGCTTGCCATTCTGAACGCGTGATGAAAGGGAAGTCGTATGTAGACATCTCGTTGTTCATTTTATGGTCTGGAAAAAAATGAATTGCCAGTGAAAACACTATTATGAGCAAGTTAAAGTAAATCCTATTAATTTTAACACATGAAAGAATGACAAAAGAATGTATGACCAGCATCATATCACGGGAAACACTTGGAGTTAGATATTAATTTTTAGACCCACGACTTATAGACGGTACAAAGTCCACAGTGTATAGATACAAATATAATTTGGTCGGTATACATTAGTGCACAAAACTTGACAGTAATTGGTTTTACAGACAAATTATATTACAATGAAGGGGGTCTTATTGCTACGGAGTGATCTCTTGTAATAAAGTCGGACGTGATTGTACAATGCGAGTTTGTATGTAAGACTTAGATGAGAGCGTTTATTTCGCTGATAAAAATCTACGAGTTGAAAAAATTAGTACTGAATAATTACAGTCAAGGTAAAGCAAACTAGTATTTCCTACTGTATTCAGTGGTAAATTATCGTTGCGTTGTGGTAAAAAGCATGTTTAGGGTGCAGTCATTTTTTTTATAAGTATAATTGGAGCATTGTATAACTCTTGTTGATTTTAGATAACTATATTAAGTATCTGACGATAAAATATAAGTTTTGATTTTCAAAAAATCTTCATTCATTTTCCTAATATAATGTAATGTTGATACATTACCCCGTATTTACCTACTTTATACTAGGTACTGTTGTTAAATATGTCGGTTATTTTGTATTTATCAATAATTTGATAAATACAAACTATTCTGGATTTTCATTTAAGTAGGCCTAACTATTTCAAAGTACTCAATTTCAAAATTTTTATGCTTCTGTGGTCTAGCTAGTGGTTGCAATACCGGATTACGATCGTTGAGTCCTGGATACGATTCCAAATCGAGGAATTTCAACAACCATTACCCAAGACTTGATTTCAATGATGCATATGAAGGTTGATAAGATTTTTTTTTACTTTACTTTTAGTTTTACACTGGCGTACTTCAAAAATGTTTCGGGAATCAAACATATTTAAAGATTCTTAAGCTTGCATGGGCATATTGGGCATGTATGCCAATAAACTATCTTCCTAAATATTTTTACCAAATATATTAAATACCTGTCAATTGTGTTACATTTCCCTCTGCAAGCAAGATGTTCACTAGTGCAAGTACTTGTAGCATATACATCACTTGTTTCTGTTTCGGGTACTGTTTAATAAACCTTTTTTTATTATTAGATAATTTTAACATTCAAATAAGTATTAATATCAAAGAGTCAGCTCACTGCCGTGTGGCCTTACTGATTCTATTCATTAAAAGGAGCTCCGATACAAACGTGTTATCGTAAATTTACAAACACTATCGATCCGGTATTTAGATAGTAGGTACTAAGTTTATCTACTGTCATAATGTGTATCTTTGAACTAGTAAATTAACTATAGATCAATGAAGGTTCTCTGATTACAAGCTGCAATTAATTTGATTGATTTATGATCGCATGTACTTAGTATGTATGTACCTACAAGAACACTCATACTTATATTAAAAATAGAAAAGTGCATGTGTGTGTCTGTTTGTCTGTCGTTCACGGCATAACGAAGCGATGAACTGACGTGATTTTTAAGTAGAGATAAGTAGTTGAAGGGGTACGGAGTGTCTCTAATTAATATGGGGGGTTGAATTTTGTATGCATACCGAAATTGACTGATTAATCATGAAATCTCAGAAACTGTAACACCTACAACTTTGAAATTCAGGCAGGTAGATTGTGTATAAGGATCTTTACAAGAACGGATTTTACGGAATTCGGGCGTTTCGTAAAATCGTAAGGAGTTAGGAGTTGGAAGTTTACATATTTATGTCCTTTGTTTTTGAAGTCTCTTACTTCAAATGTATTTAACTTGAAACTTAAAATGTTTGTTGTGTAGATGTTATTTTTAGACACAGTTAAAACAGGGAATGGTACTTAGTTTCCACGCGTACGATGACACGGGGACCCGCTACTATACAAATTACAATTACAACAAACCAACCAATTGGTTTCAAATGTCTCCCTTGTAAAATCTCCCAAGCAAATTTAATAAAGTCCCAAATTGACCTGACAGAAAATCGAACCTGGGCCTTTAACGCTTCGGGCGTTCATTTTATCCGTAGCGCCACAGAAATCACCACATCTTTACTTTTATGTCGACATTATTAAACATAGGAATATTGAAAATATCTTATTAAACATCAAGCAAATACTTTTTTGAATTCGATTGGCCTTAAGGGAAGAAGCAAGTATTTTTTAGACTTAAGAGCGTTCATCCGTTTGAATCGCGCTGGCGTCAAAATTTACGATTTTCACCGGATCATAAAATAATGTAGTGGTTAATTTTTAAACAATACGTTAATATCATATTAGGTATACGTTCACAATCTAGTATTTGGTTTAAAAATATTTTTAAATATCAGAATAGTTTTCCAACTAGAACAGTTTTTAAACAGGTCCGTTTTTAACTAAGTGTTCGAGCGTCCACGAAGATCCCAGATATCAATAAAACCAAATGCAAAAAGATTAGAAAAAATATTACCTATCAAAAATTCAGGTTATAAATTACTTTTTGGTTAAAAAAAAACCTCAATTTAAGAAAACTTTCATTCAAAATAACTGTAATCAAACGAGACAATTTTAGGAAATTTTCCGTGATATTAGCGTGTTCCTTATGGTGAAAATGTAAGACATTTTTATTTTTTATTGGACTTAGCATATGAAATCGTTAATTGTTTAAAATTCTGTAGAATTTTTTTTCAATAAATTGTATTTTTTATTTTACTAAGAATTTATTTAGTACTGCTATACACCGTGACTTTTTAGTGGTTGTTTTCCCGCAGTGAAATGATTATATCTCAGTAGTACAATAGATTTGTGCAGGTTTTTTTTATGCAGATCAAAAAATAGCAATTTTAGGATAGTGATAAACTAAACTCGAAAGCAACCTCGAACCAATAGTAGGAGCCGCGCCGCAGCTGATCGCCGGCCGGCCGGGTCATTGCCTCTCGCGCTTATCAATTCGCTGAAAACTCACTATTCACTAACAAGTGATTTCCATTTTCCCTTCATACTTTAACGGGCTTAGGACCGTCGTAAATACTTTATCCATACTTAACTAAACACGACATAATTTTAAATTCATAACAACGTGACATGTAATCAAGATTATTGTCTGAAAATAATAATTTATTACTGAATTAGGCAATAAAGTATTTAAGGCGTATTTAAAAAATAGAAATCAACCTATTTACAATGATTTTAATTACCTAACCTAATATCCCTATTTACAAATGTACAAACAAATACTTACACTTCCCGGTAACGGAGTAATTGTTCAAAGTGTAAACCACTGCGTTCTACAAACAATCGTGCACGTTTTAATTGATTTACTTTCAATTTCAATAATGTGTCTCTATTACGTCTAACCACATCAAAAGCGTCCACTATCGCACTTTTTAAGGCGTCCGGAGTGTGGTACTCTTCCCGATACACAATCCGCTTAACCTCAGACCACAAATAAAAGTCCAACGTAGTAAGATCTGGGCTTCGTGGTGGCCACGGCACTGGCCCGCCGCGACGGTTATGATGTATTCGTCAAGCTCCAAAAAATGAATGGCCGGGTGACCTCTGCCTTGAGCATGAGCTGGCGTCTGGAACTGCCCGTGATCGAGTAACCGCTGGGTTGCGGCTACGATCGTCCGAGCCTGTGGTACTTGCGGGTTCAGAACACCGCGAAGACAAAGGGACTCCATGTGCTGCGGCTCTGCGTAAAGCCGACGAGCGGCATGCGAATCATAATTCGCTCTCGCGTACAATTGCACCATAGCGACGTAGGTACTCCACGACGTAGCGCACCGGGCGCGTGGAGTAGTTGCGCGGGCGGCGTTCGCGGTGCACTGAAGTAGAAATGAGTGAGTGAGACAGTCGCACGAGCGCTGCGAGCGGTGCCTTTGTGTCTGTGTCGTTTGTCACGAGGCGGTTCGTTTCGCGGAGCGCGTGCGTTGCAGTTTATGCTGTATTGCTTAGGACTTAAGACTTTTTTTTGGTTTAAAGAAGGTTTTCGTGCAGAAAGAAGTACCTTCATACGTCAGAATCTCGGAATATAACTATTCGTTTCTCACGCTTTCGAGTTGATGATTATTTTTTTGATTAATTTAAAACTAAAATATTATTATTAAAAAAAAAAACTCGCACTATTCGATAGTGCTACTAAAGGCTAATCGTTCTGCTGCGGGAAAACAACCACTAAAATTTCACGGTGTATAATCGATGCGAGGACGCGCCAGCGCTTAGTCGCGGCCGAGGCCTTTCAGAGGGAGGACGTATGTCGCTTGTCGCTCACGCCGCGCCGCTCCGCGTTCGTATTTTTTTTACTGCAACTGGCTCAGTTTGATACTTTGAAGTTTTGATTCATCGAAAAGTGTAAAACTTTGGTGAGTACATTAAATGGAGTTAAAGTAACGTAAAATGTTATTAAATTGGACTGGTATATGTTTTAATGTTATAATGTTTTTCAGAGATGGGAAATAAAACGCTACCCTATGGAAGTAAAAAAAGAAAAAGTTACGAAAATTGGAAAAAGGCTATTGAAACTAAAAGGTGAGTGGACAGTTACTAGTAAGTTACCTACTTTTCTATGAATGGCGCTAGAGGTTATACTTATGACTTTACATATGTAATCCCTTTTCATCCATCGTATTGTAAGATGAAATGGAGATCTTTGTATAGATTTATTGAATTACAAATTCATATTTTGAAAAAAAAAAAAATTAAATTCCGTTTACAGCATATAATCTCTAATTGGCCTAATCACATTTATTGTTGAATTTTTACATTTTATTTAGCTTGGATACCTATCGCGACTCTTACCAATTAAGAGTATTGATTACACCATTCTGAAAGTAATCCATTTTCATCCGAGTAAGTCCAGCGCCTTTAGTAAAAAATTTGCTTTACTCTTATTCCTTAGAGCACGTCCCTAGTATTCAACACGGAAAAGTGAACGAAAAAGTAGCCATAGAACAATTGCAAACACAAGAAAACATCACAATACAAAAATGCGGATTGTTTGTGGACGAGGACTTATTTTTCTTGGGTGTGTATTGTTAATTCTTTTAGATCAGGTTTAATTTTCTTTTAAAGTTGGTTTTTGACGCAGTCTCATTCCTTATTTTACTACTGTTACATGTTTTAGTTTTTATATTTCTGTTGTGCACCACTGATATTATACTCATACAAGTTCCTACATCTTTTTATTTGCACATTAACCATTTTCTGTGGTGTAAGCCCCGCAAGGTCCCAGCTCCGTTATACGGTAAAGGAAAACATCGTGATAAAACATGCATACACCTGCGGAGAAAAAACAGCCAACTCCCTCGTTAATACCCCTAGATTAAATAACCGACCCCAGACAAAAACATGATAAGGCTAGGGCAATAATGATAAATAAATATATTATTTTCAATAAAAAAACACTGTTAATACAGGTGCTTCTCCAGATGGGCTGATCGAAGACGATGGGGTTGTGGAAATTAAATGCCCTAGCTCAGCGTTTGGATTAGACGCAGACGTCGCTATCAGCCAAAAGAAAATTAAATTTTGGAAATCGGACGGGTCTATAAACACGCGCAATGATTGGTTCTTCCAAATACAAGGACAGCTGCACATAACTAAAAGAAAATATTGTTTATTTGCCGTATGGACAGGACAAGATTTTAAAATGAAGACGGAAAGAATCGTCAGGGACGAGAAGTTTTGGGAAGACAACATGAGGAAACGATTAGAAAATTTCTACATTAAATGCCTATTGCCGGAAATAGTTGATCCCCGAAAAGCAAGATCTATGAAACTCAGGGACAATTCATATTAATTGATTACTTATGTAACGAGGCATTCGTCCTCTTTCCAGTTTTATGACTGACAACCTTTCTTACTGGCAGTTTTCAATTTCATTTTAAATTAATTTTCAAATTTAGATTTCTTACGTTCTGATTTTGTCTTTTTTTCTGCAGGACTCGGTTCTGATTTCGGACAGTAATCTTGTCCTAGTTATTATCTACCAGTTTTGTTAACTATAATTCCTACTAATATTATAAATGCGAAAGTAACTCTGTCTGTCTGTCTGTTACGCTTTCCCGCTTAAACCTCTCAACCGATTTTGATGAAATTTGGTATAGGTATACGTTGAACCTCAAGAACGGACATAGGGTACTTTTTATTAGAAAGTAAGGGGGGGGGGGATAATGGCACCTTGTTTGTATGGGAAAATGTTTATGACCTGAATTCTGTGTTTTGCCAGTTAAATTAATTTTGAAAAACGTCTACAACATCCTTCGTTTCGTCCCTTGTAATAGCTAGGTTTGACGTCAAAAAGAGTATTGTAAAAACCAATTTTGAATAAAGATTATAATATTTCTATTTGTACATTAAATAAAATTGTATTATTTTTGTGTTGCCCTAAATTAACAATTTAATTTATAAAGAAAATAAATGTCCACTAAAAACTAAAAAAAAATATTTTCATTAAACTAGCGAAAGTATCAAGGTGACTCATTCCGCGTAAACATTTCGCTGTACTCTCTCCTACACCCGCCGTGCATGTGTGCGTGCAGACCTGTAGCTGTGGTAGTAAATTTTCCTGAACGCGAGGCGCGACGCGTCGGTGTAACGCTCTTACACTTTCAATGCTCATCAATTTTCATGTTTCTGCCACACGCCCAAAACTGAGCAACGAGTATGTATAGGACTCGGTAGCCGGGTGCACGGGCGCCGCGTGACGCACAGCATCGCGGAACATCGCGCCACGCCGAGAACTCGCCTCCCGGGTGCACTAGGGTTGTACATTTTCGCAAAGAAAATGTAGTCTTTTACAGTTATATTGAAACGTAATTTTGGCTGTGCATAAAACATGGAGGCGATTCGTAAGCGTAAGCAGGTGCACTTTAAAATAGTTGTAAAAACAATTGTATCAGTTGCACACCTGATCTTTGGTGACACTAATAAATGAATCATAAAATTATAATAAAGGATCATCCTCTTTGTCGGCTAGCTGCGGCGCGAACTACAATAACAAATTGCAAATAATAGATACTTGACCATAAAACTTGGAACCATAAACAAACTCCATAATGATTCTATTTTTTTTTCAATTAGTGTGTTTATAATAGGAACGCCGAAATTCAAAGCGCCTTTTTTTGACAATGAGGTAAGTTAAAAGGGCACCGCTCAGCACGTGCACAGCATCGACCGAATCTTTTGTTCTAATTGTTAACCGGGATTACTAGTGACAAACAATACAGGTTGTAATTCTACATTCATTTTTTAATCTCTGGTATGTCTGGACCAGGTAGATTACAAAGGTCATAAAATTTATTTGTTGAACAATAACAATGACTATTTTATGATGCTAAAATGCAGTCCGTTTATTTTAAGAAAAAAACATTGCAAAGGGTTTGAGCACAATCTAACATTTTATTTATTTTAAACATCACCTTTAAATTATTAACTTCACGGATAATTGAAAAATTCATTAAAATAAAACAAATATAGTAAGTTCTTACATCTTTAAAAAACATTATTTGAATTGTGAATATTTTTGACAACCCTT
The DNA here is from genome assembly GCA_037074685.1 of Glyphodes pyloalis. Taxonomy (NCBI): domain Eukaryota; kingdom Metazoa; phylum Arthropoda; class Insecta; order Lepidoptera; family Crambidae; genus Glyphodes; species Glyphodes pyloalis. Next base: position 5,015,609 of record JAYKKO010000021.1, read on the forward strand.
GCTCTTGCTACTTTCGAGAGAACAATAGGACCCGGCTAGCGGGTGCTGGGCGTGCGCATAGGCGATGTATAGCTAGCTATAGGCAGACTCGGGAGCCGGGTTCTGGGCGTCTGGCGAACATACAGTAGAACCCGGGAGCCGGGTTTTGGGCATTGTAAGTGTTAAGCTAGGTTGGGTAGCCAAGTACTTTTACAAGAAAGTTTTATTTATTTGAAATGTTAGCGAATTAATTGATTCAGTAAGATGTTTCAAAAAGGTAGGTTATAAACTTTTATTACTTACATAATTGATATTGGAGCGATTCCGTTAATTTTCTTAAGTTTAACATCCTTGAAACGGATAGTTAAAGTTAAAAAACTAATTCACAAAGTAAAGTCAAAACCGGAACACAATCAAATTGTGTGTTAGTGCACTAATTTCACTGACACATTTTTATCCGTAGCTACGTACAGTCCAATGCATGTCAGGGGGTCTACTCCCAAAAACGAAACGAACAAACGAAAGGTTTCGTTTTTGAAGATTGATCAAAAGTTAGGGAATTAAAACGTGGTTTTTGATTTGTATATATAATATTTTGTTTTTTGATAACGCTTTATTCGCATTCGAAGTGAGTTTGTTGCGATTATGAGCAATAAAAATTGCGAAACGTCATCGGATCCGACATATTTCGTTTTCGAGAGTAGACGCCCAGATTATAAAATTAGAGCTTTGTAGTTAGTAGTTATGGCGTGCGTATAAGAAATAATATGGAACTTCAAATGTTTACCATGATTTGTTTCTAAGTACCTACTTAATTATCACAAACACAACGCGTATTTAGTTTAAAATATTCAGAATATTCCGAGATGGCGACACAAGTCGTGTGTACTTGTTAATGATTACATCAACTCCTGTGCCGTAGAATGCAGACCTTTATATACTTGTCCAATTGCAAAGGTAAATCCCCTGACTTTATTAAGCAACGTACAAAACGGCGAAAAGAAAGAGTTATTTTACGTTCGAATTCCATCTTATTTAGTCTGCTTAGTACAAATATTGATGTAACTGTCTCTAGTCATAGATATAAAAACAAGATAAAGTTAAAATAGAAAAAAGTTCAATGCTAAGTTAAACACTTTTGTTTGACTCCTAAAAAATATAATTTAGTTTCATTAAAACCCCATCAATATTTTTTCTGAGAGTCTTTATTTCACACTTTTAAAGCAAATCTTACGGATTTACTTAATTGCAACTTTTTATGTTATTCATTACAAAATTTAATATAAGATATACTTTAAGACAGGTATGTGACCAATAATGAGAGTTTGTTTTCCTCAAATTCATACAATACCTACTAGATGTAAATTTTTTTACCATATGGAACACATAAGTTTATCACATAATTGATTTTTGTTTATTGAAAACATAGTTTGGAGTGTCACAGATATTATTTTAACTGAAAGTATTTGAAAATCGGAATAAAGTGATGTCAGTGCCACCTAGCGGCGGTGTCTGTATAAAACCACGCTAAAACCACCTAGTGGCGACCGACGGATCCGAGCTCACTTTTAGTTCAGTACCCGAGTTGTAAGGACGTCTACAAACTGGTCTCGTGTGGTACCTAGTGTAGCGTAAGTATTTTCGTCTACTAATTAGTAACAAGTCAAAATTGTCCATTATGTATTTACACACTTATCCACATTAAATATGATGATCGATTGATTGAGGATTAGGTACCAATCTATCTAGCTATATATTGAACCGTTCCTACCAGTTAGTACGCTCGTAGTGCTAGCAAAATGAGCGATGCTAGCCAGAAAGATATATCTAAAGCAGAGGCAAAAAATAAAAGGTATGAATAAACAATTTTTTTTTATATTTAATTTTTGGAAATAAATAGGTATTACAAATAAATTTTAAAACTAGTTTCCGATATTACATCGGATCGACAAAGCATTCCTTCAAGTATTAACCTGTTTGATATAGTGTGTCTGTTTATTAGAATAACCGTTTTTTACATAATGCATATGGATGTAAAACCGGAACATAGGTAATAACATACCAAACTAGCATTTTTTACAAGCTCTTAAAAAAATCTTTCTCTATGTTTTGCGATTAATCTATGGTTTTGATAGATGTTTAACCTACTTATTACTTATAGATAGCTATTGCAATAGGGAATGAGTTTGGTCGCTTTTATTTTATTTATTTCATATGTGTAGATGAATATAAATTACACGCGAACGAAATTGTTCTTTCTAAGCGACGTTTCCGTTGAAAGCGGGATTTCTTCTCATGACTGCCTTAGTGGATTCTGGGACTTCTTCCAAATCTAACAAATCCTTAGCAGATCTCGGGTATGAGGAGTAGTGGTCCCAGTCCTGGATCTCATTCAACAGGGCGTCGCCTGGGCATTCCGTGTCCAATCGCACTTGGCGATGGCCAACGATTTTGTAGTCGGGCTTGATGTAGCCTAATTCCACGCCTGCTGCTATTAATGCTTTGGTTGTTTTCAGCTGGTGATCTGGTGGGACCTCATCTATAACAGTAATATCAATGGTAAGTCATAGGGCAACTTTAAATAAAACCATGTGTACAACCACCTATGACCTGCGGGAAAAAATCGGTAAGATGTTTAGAAAAACGTCTACATTTCATAAATGTTAATATATGTCGGAGTTACATAAAAAAAATTTAGTGGTTAATTTTTAATATTTTTTTTTATTGGTTACTTGTACAACATGTTACAAAATAAAATACGTTAAATTAAAAAAGGGCAGAATAACTTTTAGGTTTATTTAATATACACAGGTCTTCAAAAAATATGAGAGAAAAACAGGAAAAGGTTTGCTTTAGGGAATATCAAAAAATATTTGCCAACTAATCACGATCTCATTACTAAAACCACATTTGAATACATCAGATAGTTCCAGAGTCATTCGTAGTCACAAATGACATCTTACTGTAAATATAATACCTTCTCCGTCATCTCGCGGGTAAAAGAATGAAATCTTTTTTAAAAAGAAAAATCTTTTACACACCCCAAATTTTAACAACAAATAATTTAATCACACATACATTTAAACCATAGACAAAAAAATTAAAACAAAAACAAATTAAAAGGACACGACGATACAATTTAAAAAAAACATTTAGAAAAAATACACATAGGACGTTTGTTTTTTTCGAAAACCGGACAGTACTACCTAATGCATTTTACAAACTAATTAAAAACTTACGTCTCCAGTCGCCGATGAGACAGATTCCTATACTGTGGGGGTTGAAGTATAGGCAGTGTGCACCCTTTATTTTCCAACCGCAGCCCTCGTACGCTGAGCCGTCACAGCCTACAAGGAAACTGTGAAAAAAAGAAACATACCTACTTTCAAAAGAGTTTTCAATTAAATAGATTAAAAATGTTTTATATGTATGCACGAACCCGCTGCGTATGTACTCACTTGATACAGATACATTACATGCTACCCGAGCATGAATACCCTGCTTTAGAGCTACTTTTGTTGGTAATTTTAGTTCAGCTAAGGAAATCCTCAATTTTATGAAATTGTACCTACGCAAGGACCAAAATTTTGATGTAATGAGTATATAAGTATTATAATTGCAAGACGATCTTCTCACGTAGAAAAAAGTGCGCCGGTTGAAATCTTAAAGGCAACAGTTTGTCTGTTCTGGATATATTCTGAGATACCTTAAATTTCGTAAACTTCTCCTTGCTTTTCCTACTCATACCTCTGAATACTACTCACAATCTTTCACTGTCCACTCCATACGCTTATGGAATTCCCTTCCTTTACCTATTAGGGAATCCGAGTCCCTTCCCATTTTCAAATGAAGAGTAAAATCTTTCTTTCTTTCTCTTAACTGAACGCGAACTTCTTTATCAAAGTATTTAAATATAGCTAAGCATTTGTTGGTATTTAATCTGATTTCGTATGTTTATTCTATATGTTTGTTGAAACCGTAAATACTTCATGGATACTACGATTGTCATATCGATTATTAGATTATTTGGGCTTTTGCATAATCGATTATAATCGATATACAATCGAATCGACGGCAACACTACTTGGGACCGATCCCACAAGACCCAATTTTAGAAGGTTTTTATTTATTGTAATGTATTTATATTTGTACTTATATGGTTTAGTATGTAAAAAACTTGTAAAGGTCTTATCTCCCAAATTTTTTATTAATTTTTACAAACAAAATGTTTCGTGTTGGAAGTAGAACGACTGTTTTATGCAAGTCTCCGCAAAATGGAAGATGAAGCTGTAAGTAGATAGTACAAAAACATTTGTTCCTTTGAAATGTAAGTAAGGACGTGAATATCTATTCGTTTAACGTAATGAACTGTTAATGGTGTGTTGAGGTGTCATAATATATGATTAATTGACCACTTAGGTATGTAAAAAAAGTAAATAAGGAAAAATAAAGCATGTAACAAAAATACTCCTTGCGTACAATCTGATGGTACAGGTTCAATAAAGACTTTGTGTTACTATGAATAGAGTTGAAAATCTACCGCATGACAATGAACTTATACTATTTTCCTTTTAACTACAGCAAACGTCGAAATATCTTGTTCACACACAATAGGTATTTGGTTGAAATAAACATTTGCGCGTCTTCATTGATTTTAGAGGCACGTAGAAAATACGAATACCTAATGTCTCTCAAATGGTATCCATAGCGAGTTAGTAGGCTGCATAATTTGTTGGTGAAATAATGACCTGATAAACTATGATCCTATTGAATGTGCTATTTTTTTTTCTTACAGACCTTGTCCTGACAAAACAACATTTTAACGAGTCAATTTTTTTTTCTATGTGCTAATCAAATAGGTTATCAATAGTAATAATTGACTATTACATTGAATGAAAGTTGCGAAACAAAGTAACAAATATTCCTTTTGTCATAATAATAATTAATATGGGACTACATCACATACATTGCTTCGATTTTGTGGTAAGAAGCTTGAGCACTTGTATTAGAGAAATCAGAACTAACGACGGTACCACAACACCCAGACCCGAGACATGTAGAGTAAAAGTTCATTTCCCATATTGACCCGACCGGGGATCGAACCCGGGACCTCAGAGATGACGACACCAAAGTCCGGCCCGCTCGCCTCTTAGCTATAGATATTGTCACAATTCTAAAAATCTGTAACTTTCAAAATTTTACGAATCTATTAATGTACAGTCATTATAAGTAATTTTATACTTTTCACGACCCTTATGTTGAGGCCATAAGAACTTATATGAACGCAGGTAAATATTGAAATTAAGAATTTCACGAAATCACTAGATTTTGATTGAAGCCAAAATATCCGTGGTCATAGTGATGCTATGAATACATATAATATTTGAGGTGACCTCTTGTCTCGAAAAATATGTAAAACACGGAAAAGAACGGTGTTGAAACCTTACCCTTACCCTTAAATTATTTTCATACATTTCGAAACGATTGGATATCATCCGCTGCGACATATTCAACTGCAAGTATTTAATGTGCTATTGAGGGTACTTACTTATATCCTATGTCGGTAAAACACCTATCGATTATATGAAACTCCTGCATCGCTCGCATGGCCTGCTTGCATTCGTCCGTAGTCTTCGCGTCGGCATGGATGTAAGAATGGTGGATCACCACATAGGAGACTGGTGTGGGCAATGGATTCCTCTCGACCGGCTCTTTTGCTTGCCATTCCGACCGAGAGACGAATGGGAAGCCGTAGGAGACGCTCTCAGAATTTTGATCTAGAAAAAAAGAACATGTTTTACGAATAAAACAGCACGAATGCATTTGGTCTGTAAAATAAAACAAATGAAATTGCAAATGTCTAGCCTAGTGTCAACGGGTTGTTTATTCTAAGCATGGTAGTTATTTCTCATAGTCCCCTTACAAAAAAATAGAAAGTAACTCCATTAAAAAAATAGATTTTTCAAAATATCGTTTGGTAAAATATTATTTTCCTTTTATTGGTTGGGAAGTTAGAATAAATAATGACGAATATTTTCTCAATATATGAACAAATGTTGAGTCTCGTCGTCTTTTTAATAAAAGTACGAGGTTTGTCATCATCTAGTCGGCCTGGTGCTGGCCGGCAAAGAGGTCAGTCGCGCCGCAACAACAAACAAAAGTCAAAGTCAAGTCTTTTTGTATTAAATAAGATTACATTATTAATACTTATGAGTATCTATATAAAACAAATTAAGCTACCAACAAAGTTTTAAGCTCAATATTTATTGTCAACCTATATTATTCTTACCTGTTTCCACTAAATCCATTTGGGCAAATATTATTTTCAATTTAACACACGCGCTTCGCCGCAACAAACTGTTCGTGGTACACGACGTACCTACTGCCTATATAACAGTTCTATGAAAACGAATCCAACTAAAACCTGAGTAAATTAAGTTGACATTATATACTGTTCTCCTTCCACCGTCCTCAATGAAACTGATTCTAGTTGTGTATTTGTTACTGGATTTTTATCAAAATATAAGATTAGATTGCATAGTAATCTGTAATTAAGTAGGCCCACAAAAATACCCGTAGTTTACATCATCGCGTATACACCGTTATTTTTTATGTATTATAAAAAATTTAATCACGTATGTAGACAAAGGTCTTAATTGTAAAAGTGCAAACCGATTTTTTTTTCGATTAAAAATGACTGAGTTATTACGCTTTGTTTTTTACTGAAATTGACAAAAAATGTGGACATCCGTCTTTTTACTCAATGAAACTATTGGCACGCAACATGTCAATGAAATACGCACATCTTGTTTCACTATCGCAGGTTACTGCCTACTACCTTACTACCTTTCTCAAAGAAAAACAAATTAACATTGAATCGGAATAAGGTTGAGAGTGCACTGACAACGCCCACTCAGCTGAGTTCCCCAAAAGGGCGCTTCCGCGCGTAAGCGTAATAATAATCAAATTAGTCAAAACACTTTCATTTTGTAATCTAACTCTCCCTTAAGGCCCAATACGAAGCAATTGACATTACCCGTTTCGCGGCGAACCGCGCGCCATCTATTGAACGCATTTGGCATTAGCTCGTGCTAGCGCAGCACGAGTGTGCGGTGCTAGTACGAGCGAATGCCATGTAGTACTAATACATACATGTCATGCTGTGCAGAGTAATTTTGATTTAGAGACAGCATTGCGTACGTATAATTTATTAAATCTTACTACTTTGTAATATTCGTAAGTACCAATAGATTATCAATTTCGTATTTTATTCGTTACATACATACAAACATATCGATGGTCCCAACGAATAAACGTTCAAACGAAAAACTACTACTTTTCAGGAAACCATAAAAACGTTTGAAATCACATTACTTTAATGTCGTAATAAATAGATATATTTAATGTATAATTATATTAAAGGTTAAAATATTTCAGATCATATATTTTTTAAGAAAATAAAACTATCGATTATCTCAGTATTCAAGAAAAAACATATAATTTTATTATTCTAATGAATAATATGTGACTTGTTAACAGAAATGTATCACAGCACGTTTATTCGTGTCATAAATGAAGCATAAACAAGTGTAGTAAAACGATACACGATTCTACAAATTAGTAAAAGATAATAATTCTACATTAGGATAGCTGTATTAAAATTTTTGCGGTCTGTAATGAAGCATAACTAATAAAAGTAGCTTCCATTTTTACACGAATAATCGTGTCTTTTTTTGTGTAGGAGTTATTACCCAAAGGAAAGGTTGGACACAAGCGGCAGATTGATTTAATACGTTTATTTTGGTGTACTCAAAGAAACAATTAGATTCAGTAGACGCATGTTTTGTTATTCATGTTATATGAAGAAATTTAATTTCCCTACAATAAACGAATTTTGTGCTATAAAAGTCTTATTTTAAGTCCAAAATTTACAAAAAAAAAATGTGTAGGCGTATTCTATGCCATAAAACGAAAAAAAATTTTTGGGCAAGAGCTCTTGCACGTTTATTCGTTGGGGCCATCGATATATGGGGTGTAATTGAGCGTTTGCAGCGTGTATGCTAACCGACCTTTCAAAAGGTTGTGTATATGAAGTGCAGAACTGCAGACGGTACACGCATCCTCATCGGTGGCTCCAAGTAGCTGTGGTACACACAACGATCACACCCCGGCTTATTACGTCGGCTTGTGAGCTAAACCCGATGAGGAATCCTGCATACTTCGGTTGGCAGGTCTTGCGGTGGAACCTCCTGCTTTGTGTACAAAGTCTAACTCGGCGGTAAAGGCAGTCCACGCTGATAAGCATAGGGCAAGCTGATAGGGCAGAGGTCCAGTTTCATACAGACTGGGCTTTGTCCGAGGCTTGCACTTGGACGGCTCTGGGGGTGTAGTTGGTACATCGTGGTCGCTTTCACTCTACACCGGGGAGATAAAGAGGATTCGGCAGCACCTTAGTGACAAAGGTGGCCTGTTTAGGGGGGTACTGCTTTGCCTGCTCAGCCGGGGAGGGGGCTAGAAAAGATGCCCTAAAGAAATGTTCACCCTAACCCACACGGATGGTAGTAACCGCGGCTGCCTCCGCATCGTTTCACTCGTAGTCGACGATACAATAAAATACGGTTTTTAAAATCACCTAATATGACTTCAGGCACGTAGAACGTGCTAACCCTACTTGGTCACAACTCCAACACCTATCCAGAACGGAAAACCGCAATTGTTCTCGGGAACTTAGCAATTCTCCGAAGAATTAGCGCGCAGTATCAAGAGTGTACGTCCAATCGAGCTGGTACTCTTGTTGGGCGCCAAAATGGCTCAAGACTATGAAGGCTGGCTTAAAATCTTAGGCAGAAACGGAGTGGGTAACATGAACTAGAATGGTCAGCTACTGCTCAATTTATGTGCACAAATTCTTGCTATTACTAACACTTTGTTCAGCCTCCCCGCGAAGCATAAAACTACATGGAGCACCCAAGGCCCAAATATTAGTATCTAATAGACTATGCGAAAGTACGGCAAAGAGACGTTTCCCAAGTCCTAATCACCCGCGGGATGCGTGGTGGTCACTGCTAGACTGACCACAGACTTGACGTTATAAAACTACGTCTTTGCTTCCGGCGTCCTCGCAGATCCGGTCCATCCAAGTCTGCATGTTTAAACGGTATTAGGCTTATGAATCATGAGACAATGAAGACATATGCTGAAGCGCTAACAATCAGTTAACCGTCTGTAAGCCCTGAGAGCAGTGCTATCGAAAAGAGCTGGTTGGCTATATCTTCTCATATCTTAGACACGGCTAAATTCACTCAAGGGCTAACAACCAAAAACATGAAAATTGGTTTGTTGAAAACGATAAAGTCATAGTTAGCGCAATCGACAAAGCAGAGCAATTCACCCTGAAAGTGTTGTGGAAATACGACGAGAGTAGCCTGAAGTTTCGTCGACTATCTTGGGAAAGGATCGGTGGTGGCAAGACAAAGCTCACTACATGCAGTGGTTTCCTGACACAAACTAGCTTGGGGTGTTTTACAGTGAGGTTCGAAAGTTGATTAGCACGATCCCCTTTTCAAAAGCTCCTTTGAAACCATCGAATGGTGAAGGACTTCTCAAAACAAAGGAGAAAGTGCTCGAGTAATGGATGGGACACTTCAACGCTCTACTCAACGTGCGCTGGTCTCTTGACTTTGAATATGTTCTGTTGATATCTGAACTCCCCACTCTAGCTAAGCTGGATAAGCCGCTGACACTTGCTGAGATTGTTCTTGCGGTCAGTTAACAACTAAAATAGCGCGTGGTTGGTATCAACTTGATACCGGGAGAGCAACTACTTAAATCCGGTGGTGACGGGTTTCATTCGGCTATATTGGAACCTTTTTGTACTTTGTGGGAAAAAGACCAAGTCCTAGCATTTTTATAGTTTCTCGCATTGATCGATTGCACCTCTTACCGGGGTATTTTACTATTATCAGCCCCTGGGAAAATCTTTGCCAGAGTACTCCTAAAACACACCGAAGAGCACCTGCCTGAAACCCAATTTGGATTTTGGCCTGATCGGGGCACGTGCAAAGCTAATTTTTCAGTGCGTCATCTTCAAGAAAAGAGTTGACCTCGAGAAGGCTCTCGATGGCGTGCCCCGGAAAGCTCTCTAGATGGTGCTAGGGAAGCTATGATGCACGGAGCAGTTCTGTCAACGACGAATAGTCTGACTTTTTTCCCCGTCACCTGTGGTATGAAGCAAGGGTATGTACTAGCCTACACTATCCGCGCTGTATTTTGCATTGGATGTCAGGGATGTCTCAAGGACTTCTTCGAAAGGTTTTCGCATCCGGTTCCGCACTCAGGGCTTGCACGAACGTGTTACACACGCTATGATTAATGAGATCTTGTACGTAGATGACCTTTGTTTCGTGGCAGAATCCCCAAAACCCTGCAGCAAATCATGTCGGATTTTCACCGTCTTGCTATTTGGTCAAAAAATAAGTATCAAAAAGAGGAATGGCTGTCGAAGGACGTTAATGGTCGCGAGACACTGAAATGAAGACTTGGTGAGGACTAGTTGAAGCGGGTTGACAAATTCCGCTACCTGGGAGTACAATAACACCCAAGTGCAACCTCGATGCTGAAATAATAAGCAGAATTAGTGCTGCAGTCGCGGCATTCAGTAGGCTAAATTCAGAGGTCTTCTGCTCTCAAGACATCAAACTTGCTACCGTCAGGTATACATGGCGATCATGATCGGTCAATTCCATCTCAGATGCCTACTGAAGATTATGATTTTAGCCACATGCGACCACATTATCTTAATAGGTGTATCGTACGAAAAATAACTTCACGTACATACTTTGAAATGATTGTACTTGTGAGTCTTCCAAAATGTCGTTGTAAAAATTGCAAAAATTAAAAACTTTATTCTGTTTTCTCCATAGTGGGGGTAAGGTCCTGAGTGTATTAAATCTTACTAGACTCCAAGCGGTCAATCATACCCCTATGACAATGTATGACATTATTTGCCGTCTCTGTGTTTGCACTTACTCTGTTCATTTTTTTCTGATTTGGTTGTGATATTTCGTCGACGCGCGTTCAATACCGCGTAATGCCATTTTCCCGTAAGTTCTAATTTAGATTGAAATAATATGAAATAACAGACCACTTTAATCTTTATGGCAAATGCTACATACGCGGTATTGCACGCGCGTCGACGATTTGCATTTTTGAGTTTCTCACTTGCCTAGAAACGTATAAATAAATGATCAGTTTGGCTATTGTAAATAAGTAAAACCGGCCAAAAGTGTGTCGGTCCACGCTCAGTGTAGGGTTCCGTAGTTTTCAAAGCATCACAATACTTAAGTATCCTTAAATTACAACTTTAGTTAAAAAAATATTTTTTCAAAAATTTCAAAAACGATTATACCCATCAGGTTCAAAATAATTTTCCTAGAAAGCCTTTATGCAGTTCTATATTCCAGATTTTTTTCATACTTTTTGACTTATGGTTCAAAAGTTAGAGGGGACACAATTTTATTTTCTTTTGCAGCGATTATTTCCCAAAATATTAAAAATATAAAAAAATGATCTTAGTAAACCCCTGTTCATTTTTAAATACCTGTCCAACGATATATCACATGTTGGGATTGAAATAAAAAAAAATCACACCCCAAATTACGTGTAGAGGGGGTACCCTAAAAAACATTTTTTTATTTTTTATTTTTGCACTTTGTTGACGTGATTAATATACATATTTGTACCAAATTTCATCTTTCTAGTGCAAACGGTTTCTGAGATTATCCTCGGACGGACAGACAGATAGACAGACATGGCGAAACTATAAGGGTTCCTAGTCGACTACGGAACCCTAAAAATGCAGCCTAAGCAGCCTCCCAACAAAAAAGTATTTTACAAAAAATATAATATCAAAATGGAATTTGCGCAATTCAAGCTGCGTAAAGACTACGCGTGTAAACCAATTTATTTACTATTTTCAAAATAGACAACTAACTGCCGGCCGTCACCTGTCAACACTACACATCGAAGCACCTGAACGGCAAACTTTCATATCTAAGAATTATGCAATTTAATCAGGCGTTTGTGTTTAAAATGAATTATTTTAATAACTAATAGATTGTATAAAAAACGAAGAAGGCGGCGACCTTTGGAATCACAATGCTAAAATTTTTTAGTAAAAATATTTTTTTCTAAATATATATTTACAGAGTTTTGGAAGAAAAATAATTTGAAGAAATCATTTTTGAACATTTTTTAAAAACGGTATAATTTTTATATATTCATTTATTTTAAAATTTCAAGAAGGCGGCGACCTTGTGAAATATCTGAATAAACGTACAAAAAGTGATTTAATGCTTAGAATTACTTGAGGTCATCGTTGTAGTGAACAGAAATACATGAAGTTTCGCTAATTCTCTTCGTATTGGGCCTTAATACTTTTTCTTGCTTAGGAAAAACACGTTACGTTTTGCAACACGTTACGTTACGTTTTAGTTATTAGGTATCTACTTATTTGTCGAAAATATCACGTTTTCATAACTAGGTAGCTACTAACCTACAATTGAAACGAATCTTGGCGTATTTAAAGAGCTATTTATTGTGTGCATTACTTTTGTATTGTCCTAAAATCTACACAAAATCTACCTACACGGATTTTAATAATTGTTCAAAATGTTTGCCTTCATTATCAATGCACAGGCGCGCCCTTTTATGTCAGTTTCCTTTTACAGGACATTTTGTTGTTGTCGCACTTGGTTAAAAGCGTCTAAAATTCACTGCTTTAACATTTCAACTGTGTTTGGTTCACTAACATAAACACTTCACTTAATCTCAATAAAAAATTGACTGCAATCCGCGTAAACAGGCATTCATTCGAAAACGATACATTGGCGTTAGGATTGTTTAACAATCAATTACACAAGGCAATCCTTGGCGCTCGGTCCACGGACGTCAGCTGTTGTACTTTTTGGTAATAGTATGGATGCAAGCCGTCCGAATGAATTATTTTCCAGGCGGAGTACTGAGCATATGCCAAACTGACGAGCGGCATCATTAGTGCTTCTTCGAAGTACGCAACCACGTCGTCGTACAAGTGTTGTGAGAGCGCCGGTCTTCCTCGTCCTTGAGCATGTCTACTCACGTAAAACGAACCGTGTGGCCTGGTCCACAAGTAATAATTCTCAGTCCAGTGATTAATTTCGCGCGCGCGTGTCATGTGACGTCAAGTAGGTCACGGTCAACGGTCAAGACGAAACTAGTAGGTTGCGCGGCCGCGGGGTTGAGGGGTTGCGCGGGCGCGGGGTTGAGGGGTTGCGCGGGCGCGGGGTTGAGGGGTTGCGCCCGAGCCGTGCCTCGCCGCCCGCTGCGTCTCTCCCGCCACACACCCGCGTTATGAGTGTGTGTGCGTAAACAGGGAAACGATGCGATTATTCAATGAAAACGTAGTATTGATGCGCGCTAGTCGTAGTAAAATGATAGATTGCCTGCTATTTACTTCTTTTAAAGAGATAAATTACTTAGTCCGTTTTTTTATTTATAAATACATAAATGTAATAAGTAACTGATACTGATACTGTAGTTAAAATTTTTCTGGTACTTAAAAAATATTCCTGTATATATATTTTAAATTATAGGTACGTAGCAATAGGCTGTTTGATCGGATAGTGTTACCTTAATCTGATAGCGCCATTAGGTCTGTACGAGTTCCGAAGTAGGAGGGGGATCGATAACCATGTGGTCTAGTCTAGAGCAGTAACGTGCGGATGACGCAAAAACGGATGATATTAATCATTATTTCAAGATAAAAAAGTCATATAATTTCTAATTGCCGGGTTCTATGCCCTTTTTACCTTGGGAACTTTAACCATTTAAAAACATTGGTTTTTAATTTAAAGTGATATTCGATTTACAATAATATCCAAACTATTCGTATTTTTCTTTAGGTAATTGCCATTTAATACAATTTTGCATAATTATTTAAGTAGACTGGTCGGGGTATATAATATTATTATTTTGGAGCAAGTTGTAGGTATAGAACATAGAACCTTATTAATGATTGCCGGGCAAAATAATCTTATGTGGCTTTCTATAAAAACCCACATATATATAAACTAAGTATACATGACAAAGGAGTGACAACTACTGAAAGATGATATTACCTTAAAGCCTAAAAAGTAACACTTCTAATACTTTTATAGGTTAAATATGCTTGTTAAGGAGAGTGAAAATAAATCACAAATCATAGTTAATCTAATTTTATTTAAATATCACAAAAATAGGAAAAAATATTGCACATAAATTATCAATCGTTCAGATTAAATAAACTTATTAATTAATTATCTTTATCTACCCTGTTAAACTAAACTACAAACAAAAAAAATAAAGAAAACAAAGCCTTTAACCCTTATGTTGTAGACATCTTATAACTAATATTGAACGGCAAGTGTTAACTGTGACGTATTCTTGGCCGTACCAATATGCACAAAATTATTGCTATGCGAGGCTATATGTATACATAAATAAGTTGGTACTTAATTTCAATTAATTTTTTCTATTTTTTTTTTATATTACACTTCAAGATTGACCTCATCCCACCTTTTGTAAAGTGGAAATAAGCTTAAGGGTGACAAGTCCAGCATAATAAAGCTGCTACTGGACTTGCCGCCCTTACCTTGAAGGCTTGACCCCTGCTACTAATGTAGCACCCCCCAGGAGCTCTGAAAACCTTACTCACACGCAGGAACACAACAACACCGAATTGATTGTTATTTGCCTGCGGTCTTCTGTAAGGTGGAGGTATTTCGACAGTTGGGCTGATCCAGTTCGAGCGATAAATCGCTATGCCCTACCTCTCTTGCGCTGGCGAGCAGGCGAACGACATACCTACTACCTTTTTGTTTTCCAAGTTTTCCTACCTTTTAACCTTCTCTGTAACTGCACAATTATTTCAAAACCAACATTAGCGAAATAGGTCCATTCATTTTCGAGATTTAGCTATTAATTTTGATTTAAAAGTTGATTTGGTCTTAAGCTGAGCAATGTGTGTGCACGTGAGTCGTCAGAACCTAAAAAGCGGTGTGGATACCATCATAGCACTGCACAGCGGTTTCTCCAGAGGTCTTAATTAAAAAAAATGGAGGTAGTATTTTCAAATATTGAATGCTGTCATGTCATTACCAAGGAGTCGTACTATAATGAACCATAAACAGGAACAAGGTAGGTAGTTGCGTTCATTCCCTAATGAACCTACAAATTCAAGATACCTCCCGTTGCACGTACAATCATATCAGTGAATCAATAAGTGACCGGTCTTTGGTGGCTTATTTCTGAAAATTTCGTGATTTAAGTAACTATTTTTGTAATGGAGCTTCAACAATCAGGTATGTTGTTTTGATTTATACATACGTTTTGTCATTTTTATGTATAATATAGAAAAAACGATAGGATCACGGAACGACGAAATTTTATTTTTGAAAACTGCTATTTTTTTATTTACTTGAACTTTTAACTTTGTTCTTAATCATAGATAATGGTAACTTTTTGTTAATTTTCAAGTAATATGTGTCTAGACTAACGGCCATAGACGATTTTTTGCGGAAGTTTGCGGATCATCTAGTTATCAGTCTTCTAGTACCTCGCGTTGGCCAAGGCGTACAATCCTACTAAAATATTGCAAAATATAATTAATTTTCTTTTTCTTTTTTCAGGTGTGAATTATGTCGGAACCTTTTCAAGAGGCTATATATTTGAACTGTGGCTATCTACAAGTGGTTCAGGGGCAGAAAGAAGCCGTCAAATGTTACATCAGTTAACAAATATGATTCCGGATGCAGATAACTTAGATATTAGTAATTTGGAGAATGTTGTGAACTATATTTGCCAACGCATTGCCGTTTTATGGAAAAGCAGTTCTCGAAAGAAAAGCGCAATCTATACTAATATTATAAAGAGGAAAACTTTGTTTGTTTGTTTGTTTGTTTGTTTGGTTGTAATGAATAGGCTCAAAAACTACTGGACCGATTTCAAAAATTCTTTCACTATTCGAAAGCTACATTATCCACGAGTAACATAGGCTAAATTTTATTTTGGAAAAAAATAGGGTTCCGTAATATATTTGGGTTTTTCGGACACAAGGTGTAAAAAATCAACCAGAAAAGTTACTTATTTTGCGTACGCTGCCTAAACTATAAAAGATAGAACTATGAAATGTTCTAATTAATTGTAGATCTTATAAATATCTACAAAAAACTCCGCGACACACTATACCTATCTATGTCGAGTGAGGCACAACAACCATTTTTTAAATCAAAAATCTTGAAATTTTTTGGACTACTTTGAAACGCATTTATTTTACTCATTCTATTAATCCTTATCAAAATAATTTCTTTCATCACTAAGTACAGTTAATGTAGATGATATTTGGTCTTTGAATGATTTAAATTGGATGTTTAGTTTCGAAGTTATGGCGAAATTAAAATATCACGATTTCTGCTGCACGGCCCGTTGCGAAGTGAGCGTCACCAAGGTGGGGGTGCGCGTGCGGGAGGGGAGTTTAGATCTATGAGTAAGGTACCCGCGCGGCTCAGACGCAGCGGTCGTGCGCGAAGTCTAATAATTTTCCTGCGATTTTTTTTAGATTTCGTTTTTAAAACTACACTTGCGCAAAAGTTATTCTCAGAGCTAAACAACAGTTCTTCTCAGAGCTAATCAACAGTTCTTTTCAGGGCTAACCAACAGTTCTTTTTAGGGGTAACCAACAGTTCTTTTCAGGGCTAATCAACAGTTCTTTTCAGGGCTAAACAACAGTTCTTTTCAGGGCTAAACAACAGTTTTTTTCAGAGCTAGAATATTACTAATATTATGTTTAATAAAGAGCTATAAAGCCCAACAGGCTTATTATATGATCACGTTTATGGAAATTGCTCAAATACTTGAAAAAAATTGCGATCCTTATGAATAAGTTACCATAAATTTTGTCCTGAAACTAAAATTATGGAATGGATGAAAGATAATGTCAAGCTTTAGAATTTTCTCATTAAAAGATTGGTAATTATGAGTAGGCATATCTTCTAGTATATAAAAATAAGTCGGGTTTTCCTTCCTGACGCTATAACTCCAGAGTGCACGAACCGATTTTCACGGTTTTGCATTCGTTGGAAAGGTCTCGGGCACTGTAAAGTTTATAGCAAAGAAAATTCAGGAAAATTTTTACGAGAAAAGCGTGAAAATCCTCTAAGGCGAAACGAAGTTCGCCGGGGCCGCTAGTCTATAATAAACACAAACAAGTGGCTGAGTGAGAAAGAAAGTGTAAATATACCGAGAATTTCCAGATTGACCAAAAATACGTCGCATGATATTTCAGACCAACCATCATCATCTGGGACTACCGCTGCTGCTGGGTGACCAAAAAAAGTCCAATTCAGCAGTGCCTTATTGAGAGATGTGGAACTCTCTTGGAGTGCATGTCATCTGGCTATGAAATCAATACAGCCAAGTTTGAAGAATATGCCTTAGAGACGGCCAAGCAACTCGTGACAGCATATCCTTGGTACAACTTACCTTCATCTGTGCATAAAGTGCTTGTACGCGTGCCATAGTTATTGAACATGCATTAGTTCCTATTGGTGAAGTATCCGAAGAGGCTGCAGAAGTAACAAATAAAAATATAAAGGCGTTTAGACTGAACCATACCAGAAAAATGTCTCCACAAACACGGACCTTATGAACAGATTTCTGCTGAACTCAGACCCATTAATCAGTTCTAGAAGGAAATTGCCACGAAAAAAAAGCTGCATTATCTACTAATGTTTTAAGTTTATTAGATTGTACTGAATAATAATAATACGGAAAAATAATACTTTATTTGGCAAAAAACAATTTTACAGCGATTAATTACCTTTATGTTAATATTTAAGCTTCTTATATAACATAGAATTCAAGATTTGACGATAATTGGTTAAGTTTTAATTTAATAAATAATTAATTTTGCTTATATTTTACTTTTCTGAACACATTATACACGTGATAAACCCCAAAACTTTTGTTTTATTGTTAATCTTCAATTATCTGTGCTTTAAAAGTATTTCCAAATAGGATATATATACATATAAGTAATTTCGACCGCCTTACTAAGGAACGCAGCCCACAGTGCACTGTAGCCAATACAACATAGGTAAGCACAATGACGTATCAATATATGTATAATTTTTTAACAATCAATCAAGTCCTTTTCTCGAGCAGTCGAGGAAATACAGCAGATAAAGATAAGACGATCTAAATTTTATAGAAAACTGAATATAACAATCCATATTAAATGTGTAGATATCAAAAAACGGTATAAACACAGACTGCAGGCATACTAGATACAATCCTGATCTACGGTAGCCTAAATATTGTTTTAACTCAACTTTTCTCCCAGTGCTGGAAAAAAAATGTTGTTGCACCCAGTCTATGGTAGTTGTTCTTAATTTCTTTGCGGTACATTTAAAAAAAAAGAGTACTTTGTACTAAAAAGAACCCATGTAGTTGAGCTTTTCCAGCATGCAGGTTATACCATGTAGTTTTATTACATATTGTTTTCGTCGTAAATTAGTGTCAATTAGTGGACAATTTATAGAAAATGTATGTATGTACACTAATAATGAAATCAACTTTCTAGCACTACCACCGTTGGAGCCCACGCGCCTCATTTCGCATGACCTCTAACCAAGTGCGCAACGTTCAAAAGAGGAAGAAAAATTACGACGCTACTTTTTTTTTACAGCGGTTAAATAAATTACACATTACGTTTTAGGTTTACATTGTAAAAGTTCCACTATTTATTTGTTTGTAAGATCTATTTTAATTAATCGCCGGCATGCGTTAGTATAAAATACAGTATTGAATTTATTTCATCCATCACTATTCATCGGGCGTCTCATGCTGGATCCATAACAATAGTATTTAAACTTGCAAGCAGGTTCGAGATATTCCGTTTTTGGTAGTAGGTACCAGTTCTCACGCATCATTTCTAAGAAATATGAGTGGCGTTCCCTATAATTATATCCTTGACGTAACGCGGTAGTTCTTCCATGTTTCTCAGATCTCGGTACGAAGCAGGGTACGAAGAATAGTGGTCCCATTTTTGTATCTCCTGAAAGAGTGCTTCTCCCGGGCATTCAGTGTTTCGTACTTGGCGATGGCCTATGAGCTTGTAGTCGGGCTTTATGTAGCCTAGTTCGATTCCCGCTTCGATAATTCCCTGTGTTGTTTTCAACATGTCTGCCGGTGGGAGTTCGTCTGCAAAAATAATGTTTGTTTGGTAATCATATAATTTTATATTTCTAATTTACGTTAATTTTTCTTTTGCAGTGGAAATTAAGGATCTACGGGGAAATAGGGATGTTGACTGGGTAATTAACTGAGGTACTTTAAAATAACTGCCAAGACAGCAATCTATAACGTTACTTTCGGTGTGGATGCCCTTATAATACCAATGTAATTAGGCATGAACGTCACAAATTTCATTCCATTCCGTTCTGCGATCTTAGCTGTCCATTGATAGATCAATAACGATACCATTAAATATACATAGAAAAGCATATATAGTTATTTTAATTACGGTTCTCAAAAAATAAGTTGTCATAGTTAAATCTATTTATTTCTTTATTTGTGTGCCTTGTGCTTTTTCGCACAATCTTCCAATACTTACATCTCCAATCTCCAATGAGGCAAATTCCAACGCTGATAGTGTTAAAATGCCGAGCATGAGATCCTAGTCTCCATCCACGTCCCTCGAACGCTGTGCCATCGTTGCATACTAGAAACCTGAAACATTTAAAATAAATTAACGAACTTTTTTCCCCTTAAAACTTCTATGAGTACCTACCTACTTCTATAAAAAAAGAAAAAAGCCAAACGACGGATATGTACCTAAAACGTAACGAAAACCCAAGCCGATTTTGAACAATTTATTTTCAAATTGAACCCGAGATCTCTCGCACTTTTGCACGAATTCACGTCTACCTTTGTCATTACGCTATTAATTTATCAATTACTCTACTATCACTTATAGAATAAAACGAACGTACAATCACCATCATTATTTGCAGCACACCTCAATAACAGACATTAAAGTTTGATACATTCAACCACCGCGTAACTAAGTAATCAGTTAATTTAATACGACTAGTTCAGTGCCTACCTCTGTAGACAAACAAAATATTCCAGCCTATAAAAAGACAATAGAACCTATACATTGACGCGGATGTCGCTCGACTGCTATTACTAGGATCTAGGCTGTGAACTGAGGCATGGAACAAGGCTTAAAGATTTGTTGCTTACAAAATTACGCATTTGGCGGCTTTGTTTTTGAATCTTTTATTGCGTAACTAAGTACCTAAGTGATAATTTCGGCGATTAGTTATTAAAATATTCTTGTTAGGTTGATGGAGGTACCATTACGTATGAATATTTCAGTTGTTGATCAAACGAACAGATCCAAGCGTGGCATCGACAGTTCTAAAATTATTTAAATAAAAAACTGTTTTCATGAAGAAATAATTTCTTTAATTATATTAAACCGTTTTTAAATTTATAATAAATGTAGTGATTTTTTGTAAACTTAAAATTAAAAAAAACCAACAGCTTGATATTTGCGCTTATATTTACGACTTAAGAGTGGTCAAAGTTCAAACTGTTACGTTGACTATTTATTCCAAATAATTCAGGCACTAAGTACGAGTAATGGCAGCGATTTTTGATTTCAAATTTGTCATAGTGTGTAATACTTCATTAAGTGTGTAATAAGTGTGTAATATAATGTATTAAGTGTGTAATACTTCATCAAGCATTTTTATTTGATAGAAATATGAAGTAAGCTGTATCAAAATATGTAATCCAACATTTCAGGACGCCAACCATCTTGGACAGTTTTCCTTTAAACATAGTTAAGAACACTCTCAGCTAATAGACCTTTCAAACAAAAATATAAAATCAAAATCGGTCCATCCGTTTGGGAGGCAAACACAATCAGTCAGACACGTCGTTTTATTATCGGGGTCCGCAAAATACTCAAAATTTTATATAATAACAAACATACCTTAAGAATAAATAAAACTTACTGGTAGCCAATGTCATCAAAATCCATTTTATCCATATGGAGGTCTTGTATTGCGACCATGGTTCGTTTGCACTTTTCTATGGTTATATCTTCGGAAAAATCGTACGAATGGTGTATGACCACGTACGGAACCGGTTTTGGCAGTGGTTTACATTCTTTCGGCTTTCTTGCGTTCCATTCTGATCGCGAGACGAAAGGGAAGTCGTATGTGGACACGGTATTAGTTTCTTTTTCTGGAAAAAAAATACTTTAAGAGAGTACGGCATAGCGATTTATCGCTCGAACTGGAGCAGCTCGACTGGTGAAATACCTCCACGTTACAGAAGACCGCAGCCAAATAACAGTCACTTCTGTGTTGTTGTGTTCTTGTGTGTGAGTAAGGTTTCCAGAGCTCCTGGGGGGTGCTACATTAGTAGCAGGGGTCAAACCTTCAAGTTAACGGCGACAAGTCCAGTTACATATTTATTATGCTGTACTTGTCGCCCTTAAGCTAGGACCTCATTACCACTTAACATCGGGTAGGATGAGGTCAATTTGAAGTGCAATATAAAAAAAAACTTTTTCAGTTCCTTACACCACATCCCGGATCCGGTACCCCAGAACATTAAACGCAACCATACAGGTATTTTTGTTGCCTTCCGTCAGATAAGATCTTTATTTTAGTAGCGCGAAGAAAGAAAACAAATTGAAGTTGATCTCAAATAGGTACCTACCTACTTATGTTGGCGGTTATTTAACGTAGGTATATATACATACATTTTAGCTTCTTTTTTTACGTTTTCAAATCCTAAACACTTTAGCAAGCGGTAGGAAAAAAGGTCTGCCGGCACTAAAAATATCCGATAATAATAAACTTGTTGTCTTTTCAAAAAGTATTTTTATAAAAAGAAAGTAAGATTCAGACCCTCGTTGCATGTCCAACTATGTGTTTGCTCTTTCATGATGACAAAACTACAAGCCATTATCAATAATAATCATGTACAATTTACGAGTAGACGATTGGTACGAGTGCTGTAGACTGCGGTCGATATCAACATTGTGGGAACATACTCGTACTAAATCAAAAATATTGAAAAGTTCTTACCTGATAGTTGTGATGGAAATCCTTTTGCCAAGTTAACTATATTCAGTATTGTTACTAGTAGAGGTATGAACATGGCTTATTTCACTAATGTTTTCGAATCTAAAACAAAAATGCTAAATTATTAGCGTACGCTTACCTACAATTTCAATGAATATTAAAAGTTTTATATTACTAACATTGTATAGATAAGAACGAACAATAAAACATGTTTGTATGTGTTAGAGTTTCTTAAATTTCGTGATTTATAAGTCAGCCAGTCTGTGAATTGTATTTTGTCAAATTAAATATACCATTTTTATACATATGAAACTTTTGATCTCTCATTGAACTCTTTATTGTACCGTGCAGATACTGGTAAGAATCTCGGACACCTATGTGTACCTATGTGGAGTGGCTACTGCTAGACCAAGTTTCAATATAATAAATGATTAGTTCCCAAAGACCATACATGACGTATGTGCCAGCCATTGCTTTATTCAACCACATAACGCCACATACCCTTGTTGGGAATTTTGTGGTCTACAGTATTTTTAATCTCTCTACAGAACATGATATGCAACAACTTTGTAGGTACGGAGCATACGTTACGATATTGTGACACGTGTTTACTATACATATAATAAAATGGTTTACTTACGTAGTAATTAGTGTGCGAGATGTCTGCGAGTATATCACACACAACCACAGATAATAAGCACAACGTGTTAACTCTATAGCTCGCGGAACACTCTGCGTTGAATGCGACTCGCTCCGTATTCGCTTAAATTTAACAGAAACTACTTCCGCGGGACAAAATACCGTAGTATTTAAACGAAAGAGCATGTAAAGGTGAATCCCCAGAGTTCACTAATTAGGTTGACAAGCAAACACCTGCCAAGTACGACGTAAGGGAGCTGTGCTGTATGAAAAGTACCTTATTATTTTGCTTACACAAATACTTTCCCTATAGTCATACAAAATTAACTCAAATCAACTTTAAATCCAACTAGTTTTATGGCGAGATACCTCTACAAATACAGGTTTAAAAAGTGTTGTTTTGCTGATTAATATTCATTAATTAGAAGTGCGCAAAAACTCCTGATAATTTTAGAATCTGATTTCGAATTCTTTTTGCGAATCAGTATATTTTAATATTAACCTAGTTTTATGCACAGTTAGTTTATTTGCGCATCTTTAGATTAATATATATTTTAAGGCCATAATATAACTCTAGTGTTTACGACTTGAAAATCAGTATTTATCTATTTCATATTAATTCTTTATTAAAAAAACTAATTTTACGTGATATCAATTAACAGATAATTTGAAAACTTTTTCTACGTGCCTACTTAATGAAGTTGGCACCATACCAACGTTTTTAATTCAACATTAACACATAAATAGTAATTAAATAAATACCATTAATTTCAGTGTCTAGTACACTGAAATTTTGCTTCAATAGTTCGTAATGAATGGAATTGACATTTAAAGACCTCGTGACTTTTTGAGTAGAATGTCAAACAATATAAACAAAACAAAATTTACCTCCACAAATGAAATAGTTGAAAGAAAGGATAAAAACGAACAAGATGCCGAGTCATCGAGAAAAGTCGTAGCCTATCCATGACTTTAAAAAAATATTAAGGTGTTCTCTTATCAGGCAAACTGGCAGGCAGCCACGATTAAAATGTCTGCAAAAATCTTAGACTGGTAAGCACACATAATCATCATGACGCGACATGACATGACATCTGCTCACGGATGCTCCCAATTGCAGCCGAATTGCTTCCAAATTTGGCGCCATCATACGTCATAATGACTTATGACCAGATAAAGCAGTATGACCAGATATGACAGTTATCCATGACGACTGACCCTAATGCTATGCTGATCTTATGATTTACATTTTTTTATAACAAACGCAGCGCAGGAATACAACACCTAAGTTATTTTTATTATCTACGGTATTCTGCAAGGTACAGGTATTTCACCAGTCGGGCTGCCAGTTCAAGCGATAGATCGCTATGCCCTACCTCTCATAACCGACTTGTGTAAGAAGATACTGATCGCAAGCTCTTAAGTATTTATGGTTACTTTATCGTAGGTCTTTGCAGGTATGGTATAAAACAGCTCACTTTGTCTCTAACTTAATCAAAAAATTAAAACCCTTCTGATCTAGCAATACTCTCATCATTCCTTCAAACTGTTTAGACTATAGCAAGGAAACACGTACCTACATTCATAAATATAATCCTTCTTTTGAAGTAGTTGCTTGTGGCTTAATAATTTCATTTAAATAAAAAAAAAGAAATTTCAGAAGTAGGTGTATTTATTTTTAAATAGGAATAATAATTCGACAGTATAATATTCATGAGTTACAATTAATGGCCTAGTACTTATTTACAAAGAGGCTATTTACCAATATACAATTAAGTTACTTACAGCGAATTAAGTTACTTCTAATTAATTTTATTCGTATCTCGTACCTTAAAACTAACCTTAACATTGCTCTAAATAGTATTGTGTGTAGGAACTTCTTATTAAACAACGAAAGTGTACGAACCAATGCTCATTTAATTTATTTTCAGGTTCGTAAAAATTTGTTAAAAATTCACTGCGTTATTTCAAACGTAATAATAATACAAAATACCTTTGTTTATTTTCTAAATACTTTGTTCTATAAATTTATGACGAATTTAGGTTCGTAGACTTCCTCCGTATATTTAAAATTAAAATAATTATGCTAATAACCGATAAGTGCCAATGTAAGAATCACATCTCAGTAAACACTTGCAGTTTAATATTAGTTCTTATGTTACTGCACTTGTCGCCCTTATCTTGACCCCTGCTACTAATGCAGCACAACGTAGGAACTCTGTAAACCCACCGTTACTCACTCGCAGGAACACAACAACACAGAAGTGATTGTTATTTGGTTGCGGTCTACTGTAAGGAGGTATTTCACCAGACGGGCTGCTCCAGTTTGAGCGATAAATCGCTATGACTTAGTTTATGTGCTTGCGGAATACACGAGTGAATTCTCTCTTCCTTTATTCTAATAATCAGATAGGGGAAACCTCCAGTCGCCCATGTGTCGAAAGCATAAGAACGAATATCGATTTGAAACCATTAACTTGTTTAACTTTTAACCGTATTTGCTTATGAGACAAAATTATCAAATTATTTATTTTTATTTTATTTTATTTATTTTATTTATTTGACACAAACACATTGCAAGCTTACAGAATGTCCAACACGCTTACAATCTAACTGATTTCTGACTGAATCTGATTTGACTCACAAAGTCAAATAGATAATTTTAAAAAGCAAGAGTTCGTTTTAAAAGCTGGAGTTCATGTTCAAATTGTATTCCTAAATATCCAGATATTAAACTATAATCAAATTTTTATTATCTGAAGAGATCAAAACTATATTTTTCTTTCCCATATTTAGAAACGATTTCAACCATGATGTTGTAACACTTATCTTTTATAGGTCTAAGGCTAATAATTAAATTCTAAAAATATATAATACAAACATATAAAATAATTTCACTATGTACAATTAAATCCAGAACTATAAATAATTTACTAAATACATTATGCTAATACTGTTTGAAGCAAACTTAATCTACCATAACGGCTAACCTACCTAAAGTTATAAAACAGAAATGTACCTAATAGTTTTAAAATGTGCGCTGAGACCGTAGCCGCACGCGAATATAATGGGCGACGTCATACGTCCTTGTATCTCGGGTGGTCAAGCGAGTGACGAGCGGAGGGACATCGGCCGGTCGGCACTCTGATCACTGCGCTCTCCGGCATAGTTCCTATCACCTACTACGCTGCGATAATATCAGTACTTAGCTCCGTCCTGGTTAGAATCTGTTCTGACTACAATTAAATTTAACTTGCGAGTGGAGTGTTCTACAAAACGTACAATAAATACTTAGTGCTACTAATTCCCCGGATTGGGTGAGTGTTGCAAAATTGTTTAATCATCCTATTTCTACCCTACTTTTAACCAACTCTTCATCAACTATGTAAATTAAATATAATAATTGTGCGTGAATTATATACATAATTACATGGTTTTAACTAAGCTTTTTGCTATAAGCTGCTTTGCTACAAGCTACCTGTACATCATCGTGCAACATAAAATACAATTTTCCCTAATGTTGTAAAACTTCTACATTTAATCGTATTTACCTACCTGTTTAGTTTTAATGTTGAAATTTTTGTATAGTAATTTTCTGTGCTGAATTCTACTGGGTGAATTGTGATTTTGCTTGTACTGCAACATCTTTGATCGCTAATTGATGCTTTAAGAAGCCACGCTGTAGTTAGTAGCTCGCTTCTGCCGTCGGATCTGGATGTTGCAGTCAAGTGAATGAAGTTGGACATTTTCTAAAACATCCAATTGGGGCAATTCCAGGGTTCCAGTTCCAGGAGTGGAATTGTCCATCTAACTACCGCATCCCTGTCTGCTACCCGGACTGTTAAACCCTTGCTGCGGGCGACATCGGTTCCTCGCTACACACAGGACAGTGGTTTTCTTCTAAAAGAATTGTAAAAGTTTCTCGACTAATCAACTGAACCTACTTCCCTGAGGAGCAATAAACTATATGTACCCTGACTTATCACCTTTTATTTGCTCACGCACCTAAAACGTGACAATGTGTCTTCCCGTACCTAACACTTTTAATTTCATCTCTTCCAGACGATAGAAATTAGGGAAGCAAGTTCTACCCCCCTTGTAACGATTTATATGGCTTGGCTATTTAAATAATATGCCAATGGCTATCACGCATGAAACATTAAGATAAAAAACAATTACGTAAGAGTTGGACCTCTACAAATTGTCGTTTCGTGCATTTAAAACGTTTAAGTCTGATGTGCTGTACAAATTCTGTTAGGAACTTAAAAATACAGAAAGCCCATTTTTTTCTATACATTACTTAAAGAAGCTTAGCTCATAAAGAACCAGCGGAAATAGATACACGTGCTTATCAATGGAAAATTCTACGATGGCTTATGGATCTACTTAAAAACGACGTGTAGGTACTTTTTATGAACGCGTCTGTTTGATTACGTCATATCCACCCGTCCTAGCTTTCAGACTGTTGTATGAAGGTTTTCATGTCAAGGGTCACCATTGTTTCTTCAATGAAGATTGGGCTGCTCGAAGACAGGGGAGAAGTGATCCCATGTGGAAATGTGTTGGAACAGCGCGCCTCCGGGACACTCCGTGTTCATGATTTGCTTGTGGCCCACCAACTTGTAGTCTGAGCTAATGTAACCCTTCTTCACACCTGCTTCGATGAGGGCCGCCGTCGCTTCTAACTGGATTGCTGGCGGCAGGTCGGCTGCAGATGATATGAGAATAATTAGTTAAACGTATGTAGTATACCTACTAATTTACAGAAAGATTCCTTTACAGAAAGTCTGTCATTCGTTGGTTTTATGATTAGGTTGGCGATTCAATTACGAAATGTGGATCCTAGTTAGAGTCAATTTAAAACTGGTAGGCACTCACTTCTCCAGTCACCGATCAAGCAGATCCCGACGCTGATTCCATTTGCATTACCCGCGTGGATGCCTTTGGTCTTCCAGCCACGGCCTTCGTATACTCCACCCTCACCGCCCACACAGAAGCTGGAAAAGAAAGTTTAATTAGAAAAACAATACTTATTTGGGGTTTCTTGGCTGTTTGTTATTTGCGTTGGCAGTATAATACCTATTGTAATTTAATTAAAAAATGTATTTGCTAGACACCTCCATGGTGTATTGATTTAAATACCGGGATAAGGTCTTGGGATTTTGGGTTCGAGTTCCGATTTCAGACAAAATAAGGGCTGTAAGCGACTTCAAGTTACAGTTAGTGGAATATAAAATAAGACGTTCACGCAGAACCGGCTGAATAAATATAAAAGAGGTGTAGATAGTTATATGTACGATGATATATGCTGCATATCATGAATACTGTAAACGAAGTGGGCAATAGCTATTAGATAACTTGGAAATAAATGGTATCTGTTAATCTTATCAAGCGGCGTGTGCAATAAATGCAAAAATAGCGAATTTATTGCAATATTCAATCCTAGGAAACATTTTTATCATACATTGTTTTTTTTACCCTTTTGAGTTATTTTTCCTTTTTTTTAATTTCAAATGTTACTAGCGTAAGCGTAGCGCTAGCTGATTCTAACAATATAAAGCCACAAATATTTTACGCATGCTGTGTTTATCTGTAAGGTTGTACTCTTAGATTTAGTTTTACTTCCTACTTGCATCTCTTACTCATGAAATATTGTATCAACTGTTGATAAACCTTATTAAATAAATAAATAAATAAAATACATCATAAAGATGATCAAACAAATCATGCTCAGTTCAAATATCTTCCACTGAACGCCAGCCTTACCAAAATATGTGATGAAAATTGGTGTATTTTATGCAAAAAATAAAACCTCTAATTTGCTCGATGCTTGTTTTGAACATTGAATTCGTTATCACGTGTTAGTTCAAAATAGTTAACTTATAAGAGATTTTTTACACGCTATTTGCATAAACTGGTTGAAAATGCGAGATTAGGCAAGTTCTATTTATAGATACTGGTATAAATAGCACCATTTTGTTAAAAAGCAAAAACGTTATAGTGTAGTAACCTCAAGGGGAATCACCAATTAAGTTTTTGTAACATATTGACCATGTTTATAGGGAATGGAAGTTTTTGTATTTGGATTTTTTACCATTGAAATTGATATAAGTCAGATTAATACAAAACTTTTTGTAACTGTTTTCTCTGTGCAAAAGTTTAATGTTTTTTTCCTAACACTAAGGAATTGTTGTGCTGGAATAAAAGACTCGGAGATCGTAAGTTCAAATCACGCTGGGAACAATTTCATTTTGTGAGGTTAACGGATATTTTAACGGTTTAAATGTTTGGACATTTCCGGGCCAAAAACACCAAATTTTGAATAATAATAACTTGCATCGGAAAAGAGGATATCCCGATCGATCTCGCCGATTATGATGTCAAAAAGCTTGTCTACCTTGAAAGATGATTTGAGGCTTCTTTTTTCAAATTTTAATTCACTGTTATACATTTTCATTTTTATAATATTTGGATAGGTATCTTAAGTTATCTAGGTTCCGAACCGGAAGTAGAATCGGGAAGCATTGTATTCAATGACGATTTAAAAGTGTAACATGTAACCTACTTGAATAAAGAAATATTTGAGTTTGAGGCAATTACACAGAGGCAAAACTGCAATCTTATTATCTGACTTTCCAAATAAATTTATCAAAAATTAAAGTTCAATTGATAATTGAAAATGTTTTAATAGATTTTTACAAAAAAGGGCAATATTATAGCAGCAACAGTTGCAAACAAACGGCAACTGATGTAGTATTAAAAACAAAGCTGTGCGGCTAGCGTAACGTTTCCAACCTACCTACGTAAATCGTTTTTGGCAATTTAAGTTAATGAACCCATTATGGAGCGAATACGTTTTGGTTAATTTACACTCGAAAATTAGATGTTAACGCTTTACTTGCATAATTTCGCAAAGTCGGGGAACAACCGAAGAACAAGGTGTTATCTGAACATAATGTTTAATGTTCGCAATTACGATGCGCAGAACTAACAACGCCGTATATAATTTTGCACCTTTTTAAATTAAAAATTATTAATGAAGAATGAAGGACTCAATTGATCTATTTGTCTGTTGAAGACATATCACGGGTAGGATTTTTTTTTATCAATTTTTTGTACATTCAATGTGCAATTTGTTTTGTCCCTTTTATTAAACTTGGTTTTATTTGAAAAAAAAAATGACATTTAACTCGAGTTCGGTAGTCTACCTACAGCTTTTCAAGGAGTCAGTTTATCGTGCCAATGATCCCATTTAGAGGGACCCCACACTAGCGTCTTTCGAGCGTCAGCGTCTTGCCGCGCCGACGTTGTTTGGGCGTTGCGTCGACGCGGCGCCCGCTCAGCGTCGACGCGGCGCCCGCCCAGCGTCGGCGCGGCGTTTGAGCGGCGCTTGCGCTGGGCGTCCTCTGCACATCGCATTCGAGCGTCGCGCCGCGCTGACGTCATGTACAGTTATTTCGAAAATGGAAATGTAAGATTTGAATAACGCACAATATAATGTTTTATATTGTAGTGATAAATTAATGCTTTCAACTTGTAAAGGAAAAAATATATTTTACCTATTTGACACATGGCACGAAAAGGCAACTTTAGCATTTATTTTCTCGAAAACTAAAAGTACTTAATTGGAAATGGGTTTCTTCGGCAATATGAGCTAGTATTTTAAGCTACATCCATATTTGCTATCAGCTAAAAAGTCTTCTACCTACTGATTCTAAAACACGGGCGGGCCGAAACAATTGAGTTGATCATTGTACTGTTGTCAAAATAAACGCTGCGGCACGCGTCGGGCCGGCGCGGGCGCCTGTGGAGCGCAGTCCTGGCGTTCGTCATTTAACCGCGCCGCTGCGCAAGCGTTGCGTCGGCGCCGCGTCGACGTTGCGTCGACGTCGCGTCGGCGTTGCGTCGACGCCGCGTCGGCGTTGCGTCGACGTCGACGCTCAAAGAACGCTAGTGTGGGGTTACGCTTAAGGTCGTTTTAAGGCGACGTCCAAATAAGTATCTACGTAGACAAGTCTTTGACACTGGACTCACGTTAGGACGCACAATAAATTAATAAATATATTGGACAACATCACATACATTGCTCTGATTCTGTGGTAGGTAGCTAAAGCACTTGTGTTACAGAAATCAGAAACAACGACGGTACCACAACACCCAGACCCGAGACAATATACAAAAGTTCGTATCCCATATTGACCCGACCGGGGATCGAACCCGGAACCTCAGAGATGGCGCGACGCCAAAGTCCGGCACGCTTGCCTCTCGGCTACGGAGGTCGACATCAATTTCAATAATGGGAAATTAAAAACCTATTAAATTTTAAACATGATTTACAATTCAATACCTCCGAGACCTAGGTAGATCAAAATCTCCAAAAACACATAAACAAATAAGCATATAAATGATAAAATATGGAGACGAGAGAGATTGACATGAAATTTACTTGCGTTGAATATTAATTACCATTGTTGGTAGAAAACGTATAATCTAGAGTAGAGAGACTTTAAAAAAAGGTTGTTAACAATTTAAAAAAAATATTATAGATTTTTTAAATTTTGTAAGAAGGTGCACACAGTATTTAAAATTGAAACATTTGTTTTAGACTTCCTGGCAAGTTTCAAGGTTTTTTCTGCATGTTGTTCCATTTAACGAAGATTTAGAAATCTGGAAAGGTCAGATAAACAGGGAAGTAACCTGACTAATTCATCATTCGTGAGAGAAATAATAAAATACTTACACTTAAATTCAGAAAATTTGGTGTAGTAATTTTGTATCGGTGTCTGGGTGTTCAAAAATATATTTGAAATCGTATCGTGGTGGATGCCATCTTTGATTTTGGTTTTCATAACACATGTGCTTAAGCACAAGCAATCGTGTCATGAAATTTGGTTTTGGATACATGTACCTACATGGGTGTATATAAATGCATTTAAATATGTATTGTGGTAGGTACCACCGTTGGTTCTGGTTTAACACAAGTGCTGAAGCTACCTAAGTACCTTAAAATCAGGTCAATATGTTATGTTCTTTAATATTTATTCCATTTTCCTTTTAATTAACTAATTTTGGTGTACCTATTATTAGAAAGAAATATGTCCTAGAACGTTTCATTGATATCTTTGTTGACAACAAATTTTCAACTATGAAAAGATTAATGATATGTATTCTCTGCACAGCAATTTCAACATGGTTAGAAAATTCATGGTCGGCAGTCAACAGGTAAACAGTCGACCGGATACGGAAAAAAACATAGCGTTAAATTGTTAGAATCTCACACCAGCTACGTAAAGATAATACCTAAGTACTTAGCCCTGATAATACGTGCCGACGTCAATGGTCAATCTGCATACTCGTGTTGCGAGTTTAATCAACTTTGATTTTGATTTTCTATCGCTTGAACTATCGCTACAACTAAGGTACCTTTCTGCGGTAAATAACAACAATTTTCGAACCATAGTTACAAAAGCAAATTTCTTAAATTATTTGATTGTTTATGGATAGAAATATCTTACCCACGTACATTTTTTTTTCGGCAAGGGGGAATACCTGACGCACTGTACCGTCACTTGAGGGTGGTAAATGCGTGTCGCGACTCTCCTGCCAGTGAAGAACTACTCTCTAAAACCCCCTGTGGGACCTAGTACTATTGGTAATGCTGTAGGATACTGAAAACCTCCACAACACCATCGAGAAGGCTGCTATTTCAGCAGCCTCATCTCTGCCATCTCTTCGATGAATAGATATAGATACATGGACAATCGAACCTACTAGGGTTCTTTTCTTTTTAGAAAATATGCAATACTTTTTATTGTATGCTAGCAGCCCGTCGAAACCGTTAGTCCTGGACTCCTGGTTAATTGCCAAAGAAAGTATTCAAATTCAAATTCAAATCCAATATTTGTTTATTCAAGTAGGTTACATATAATAACACTTTCGAATCGTCATTGTATATAATGCAAAGTGATTCTACTTCCGGTTCGGAACCTATATCTACCGAGAAGACACCGGTAAGAAACTCAGCAGATTAGTTACAGTGGCAGTATCTAACTTATAGCACTTTGGACCAAGTCATATAGTTTTATTTTGATGAGTGAAAAAAAGCATTAAGTATTATGTTATTTTAAGAGGTAAACTGGAGCAGACCAGTCCCCAAAGGTGGCACCTGTTCACAAGCATGACGTATGTGCCAGCCATCGACTTTTGAATTGAGTAGAATGAATTCTCAATAATCTAATAAAATTTTGGGGTGAAACTGTGAGATGTTGTAGAAGTAATAAATTGGAATTAGTGCTTGCCCGCGACTTCGTACACCCAGTCTCAGAAACAGAATATCTTTGTTTTTCTTCCAAGGGAACTCGCATAGCTAATCTTCAGGCGTGGACCATAAGAAATAAATTATTTTGAAAGAAAGATTTGGTTCCGTTTAACGACATATTCTGCGTTTCATTTTGATTTATTTAGATGCTAAGTTATGCTTACTTTCACTTAGTACTGTTACGTCGTTATCAGAAACGTGTGTCCGTTTCACTATTGATGACATATACTAGTTAGGTACCTATTAATCGCACTTACCATGAAATGTTTACATCTTACGACTTGCTATCAATCAATGAGTGAATCACTAGCACGCAGTTTGTTTAATACATAACAATATATGTTTGGTATCAGCATTAAGTGGTTGTTAACCTTTCTTTTCAAGCAGATATCTACCTCAACTTAGTCGCTTTGAATGTCTTACTTTTGTTTGGACAAAGTCGAAAGAGTTCGTAATGGTTACTGTACGGTCTTTAAATAATTCTCAAAATACTACTAACATTTATACTATATTTATTTTACCAATGTCTACAATAATATTATAAAAAGAAAAGATTTGTTTTTTGTATGTTTTTAATAAATGCCGTGCCGATTTCAATATTCATTGGAAAGCACCCTGAGTAGCATAGGCTATATTTATTGCTAGAAAAGACTAAGTAGACGCGTGCAAAGTAGCGGGCGGCCGTAGTAATCTATGAAGTGGACAGGATTAAAATACGTTCGTGAAGCGACGTGTTCACGTAGATATCTTAATAATAATGTATTTATTAGCACACAAAATCAATGCACTGTAGTACACAGACATAAAGACATCTAGAGTAGAAATAAACTAACAAAAAAAAAGAAAAAATATATAGTGATCGCATCAGTTGCTCAGCTTAAGTGGCGCGGTGATAAAAAAAGAAAGAGAAAATGAAACAACAGAAGAATAATAACAAAAAAAACCCTAACACTAGACCCGATTGTACCTTGAACTGCAGAATTTGCCACGGAATCCTAAGAAGTCTATAGATTCTCAAAAATCAAGTATCGTCAAATCTCTCGCGACTGTGGCAGAAATAGACGTAACTGAAAATGTTAAGTAGATATTTAACATGTAAAAAGTTTGTTTGCCTCAAGGAGTACTTACTGATATCCGATGT
Source organism: Glyphodes pyloalis (assembly GCA_037074685.1). NCBI lineage: Eukaryota > Metazoa > Arthropoda > Insecta > Lepidoptera > Crambidae > Glyphodes > Glyphodes pyloalis. The sequence goes on from JAYKKO010000021.1 coordinate 5,049,864, forward strand.
CCCCCCACTCCAGACTGTTGTGGTACCGCTGCATGGACCTCATGCTAGTTTTGCATTGCTCGGTGGTGTTGCAGGCGCCAGGAATGTAAGTGTGGTGGATGACCACGTAAGGCACTGGTGTTATTAGAGGGGTATGATCTGTGGAGGGCTCCGCGCCCCACTCCTGCCGTTTGTAGAACTTGAAAGGGTACTGAGCATCTGCAGAAAAAGAAAATCACATCCTTGTACTTTTTCATTGGTTTCCTCTATACTGTCCGCGGAGTAGAAAAGCAAAGGCTTTTTGCTTGATCTTTATTTGCATACAAATATGGAACGTAATTCGACTGGAAATGCTTGGATATTTAAGTACATAATTACAATTATCAGACATAAAATATATTGATCTGATTTTAAAGTCAGTAGCTTAAACACATACAAATAAAATCAATGCGCCAGACAACCATACCAGTCACCTGGTTTCAAACTTGTACTATGAGCACCAGACGAGGTGTCCTTACTGGGGGCTTGAATGTTTTTTTTAGGTGGGGACGAACACCGAACCAACCCTTGGTTTCACAGCCAAGAGCACTAACCATTGTATCGGCGGGCCATTCAAAATAGGGTAATAAGAGAGCTTGCGACTGTTTTGAAATTATGCGTCTCTGTTTTCAAAACTTACCCAATACGGAGAACTACGTTATTTTAATATCAACATTTCCATTTTATCACAGGTCACGCGGTAGATAATTTGAATCGATTTAAACTAACGCAAGTGGAAAAGTACGTCACGACTACACACTATGGACTTTATACCGCCCTAATGTCATTGGCATAAGAGCTAATATCTAACTGTAAGTCTTACACTTACGTACTGTTGACCGTACAATGTTGTTAGAATAAGTGGTCAATTGATGGACACACGAACCGGTTGGCAGGGGACTCCCTTGACTGTGACTCATTATTTCTGTTTGTTTCACTAAGCAGATGCAAATTAGTTTGATTCGTGACCCAATAAATTGAATGATTGCTATCATTAACTGCTGTATGGGCATTAAAGACAGTTGAAATGGTAATGTGGGTATGTTACGTATTTACTCGGTAAGTAGACAGAAAAAATATAACTTTACGTAGGTGGACATAATTTTGCGTTGACCTAGAGTTCTTATTTTTTTTTTATATATTACATTTGAAGACTGACCTCATCCCACCTCATGTTAAGTGGTAATGGTGTCCTAGCTTAAGGACGACACGTACAGCATGAAATCTAGTACTGGACTTGTGGCCCTTACCTTACTAATGTAGCACCCGCCAGGAGCTCTGGAAGTCTTACTCACGCAGAAACACAACAACACCGAAGTGATTGTTAAAGCCAAAGTCAATCTTTTTATTCACATAGATTACATTAGTAATACTTATGAATAGTCTCTATATAAAGCAAATGAAGCTACCTCCGGTTATTTGGCTGCGGTCTTCTGTAAGGTGGAGGTATTTCACCAGTCGGGCTGCTCCAGTAATTTAGAGCGATAAATCCCTTTGCCATACCTCTCTTAAATTGTTAACAATGTTACTGTTTAAGAATATTAAATATTGTATCACTTGATCTATGTTATTGAGATTAGAAACAAAAACGGCACTCAAACCTTCAGACCCGTGACAATATTTGACCTTTAAAATATTGTTTCCAATATTGATTGAACCCGGATCCTCAAAGACGGCGCAAAACCCAACGCCCAAAAAAATAAAATACAAGTAATCTAATAAAAACATTATTCGGAGATTTCTTGGCAGGATGATTAAACTTTTACAAGTTCCAGCGGTTAAAGACAGTGAAGGTACCATACACGTACCGTGGCAGGCAATATTGTCTTCCTTTCATACAATACTTGGGCTCGGCCCATTCTATCGGCATCTGGGCTACCGCATATAGATGTGTTGTCACTAATACACACTTAAATAAAAATATTATTTTGCGTGACACTGTACGTAAATAAATTTTAAGCCTTTTCAACGGACGGTGCGTAGCGTAAGCGTATCGTAATACGTGCGTATGATGAGTGCATTACCATCGAACGTTGAAACCAGTCCGTATAGCCAGCATCATTAGTTCGTAAACACCTCAGTACCTTGTCATACCAAATCTCCGCGTAACTAATCAAATCAGACAGACAGTGACTTAATGTAACAAGGTACAGAGTTGTTCATGAACTAACGCTACTGACTGTACAAGAAGCGGTGTTGAAGCGAATCACCGAGTCGCATTAAGTGTGTAAGAGGTTTGTTTGTGGAACATTTAAGGTCTCGTTTCGCGTTCGTCGTTATGATGCGCTTACATCTGCGTGTGAAGGGCCTTACATTTTAGAGATATATTATTAACATGTAACTAACTTGCAAATTAATACATTCACTTCTTTTGGGACTATTTTCACGAAAACCATGTTGGATAATATTTTACATTTAATTGAGCTTCCTAAAGAAATGAAAGCGACCGAATATTTTTTTGTCTATTTAACCCTACCGTCAGTTACTAAAATAGTATTTTCATAATTATCATTGGTTTTTACCATAAATCAAGGGCTTAAGGTTCAAATTGAGGTTTCAAGGATTAATTAGGTTTTTTCCTGTGTTTTCATCTAGACACGACATTTTTTGGTACAAAAAACATTCTAAATAGGGAATATCATCTGTAGGTCTACTCCCAAAAACGAAATAGGATGTCGGATCCGACGACGGATAGCAATTTTTAATTCTGAAAATTGAAACCAACTCACTTCGAATGAGAATAAAGCATTATTAAAATACAACATTTTATTTATACAAATCAAAAACCACGTTTTAATTCGCAAACTTTTGATTAATCTTCATAAACGAAACCTTTCGTTTGTTCGTTTCGTTTTTGGGAGTAGACCCCCTGTAACTACGATTGTCTGATGATAATTGCCAAATAAGTAGGTAGGTATGTTTATCATAAATATTATTCACGAATTATTATCATTGAAGTTACTTAATTCTCATGTGTCACGTGGAGATAACTTGGTAAATATATGATAATTTTAAGTAACCGGGTCAATGTTTTATCAAGTTAACAGCAACCCCAACAAACTTCATAATACCTTAACATTGAAAGCAAAGTATGACTTAAATTGTAGTTTTTAATCGCATATGGATCTACTCAAATGGAGACACATGTGCAACAATATGGTCTATATATCATACAAATATTAAAAAGAGGAAAGATTTGTACCTACTTTTGTATGTTTGTAATGAATAGGCTCAAAAAGTACTGGGCCGATTTAAAAAATTATTTCACCAATAGAATGCCAGATTCTTCCAATTTGACATAGGCTACAAAATTAGGGATCCTTGATAAAATTGCGCAGGAAAATCCTCTAAGGCGAAACGAAGTTCGCCGGGACCGCTAGTTATTGATATACCTAGACTTTTCCCAGATGCATGCAACAAATAAGGTAATAAAACGTTTCAGGTTGCATAACATAGAAGTATAATACTAAGACATTATTTTTTTATTTTTATTTATTTAATTATTAACAAGCCTGGGCTTCCGAGCCGCGGTTTTCGCATACTTCAGACATCTACTATTCATAATGGTCCCGGTAGATCAGTATGAATGGTGGATGTCTAAAAGGGCCCGGTTTGCAAACCCTAGTATGGACACCTTTAAAGTCTTTGGGCTAGACTGTAAACTGATGGACATCGTAAACTGGCAAGGTAAGGTGGCTGCTAAAAATTCTTGGAACAACAAATGGAAGTAATAATGGTCTATGGCATCTAAGGATTGGAGCATTCAAGTATGAAAGTACGGCGTGTGTTGTCAAAATAAACAAATTCGTATTTTTTTTCAGCCTAATTTAGACTTTCGAAACACGTATGAAGCATATCCATCGTAGGTACTTTTAAAATTTAATGACGAGGATGTGGAGTCAACGTTTGTTAGACACTTTCATTTAATTTTTCTTTTACATGAAGTTTTAGCGGCAATCTAGGATTATAGGTACTCAATGACGTTATAGGTACTCCGTAAGTTTACTTTGTTGCGGTAATTTCTTAGTTATTAATTTATTAAACAGACAAAAATATGTACAAACCTTTGAAAGGTCTGTCCGGGAATCCATTCACTAAGCCACTGACGAACACAACGAAAATACTAATCACGTAGCTTATCATGATTGATTCTCCAACACGACGCATTGGCAATAATATCTGTGGCAATACTGGATGCTACTGGGTCATTTCACTGTTATATATAAAACCGGCAGTCCGAGGGACTTACCCGACTGCAAGATAAGCGGTTGTAATTCAGTTAGAAGACCGTTGAGATTTCAGGGATGATGAATAAAATTGTTCGTTCGGAAATGCAGCAGGAAAATGGACAATTACGAGGTGAATTTACGTAGAGAAGGATCACAACCTTAATATCTATAATTTGGAAGGAAATAATTAATTTAAAAACATTATTATTTTTATGAAAATGTTCGTGTAAGTGTTAGTTAGTGTAAGAGCTGGATATAGTCTTGAAGGTTATTTCGCCCATTTTTCCTGAGTAAATTATACTAATGATTCCTTGCAGCTACAGTACCTAATAAAACAGTGATTATATTTAGCCCATTAAATCGATTTTGAAAATATATTTTTTCTTCAACAAACACATATAAATGTATGATGTAACAGCGCATCAAATTTAACAGATGGCTTTTGGAGAGATATGTGTGCATCGTTATTTAATAACTGTACGAAAAAGTGGCGTCACGCTAAATTGTAACGACTTACGAAGGTGAAATTGTCACCTTCGTAAGTAAATTTTGTTTAGATGTTAAAAAAATATCTACTTTTAATTTTGTGGTAATTTAACTGACGGACGAATCAGGAATTTGTTATCCAATCTGTGGCCATGGCACCTACATTAATTAAAAATTTACTTTCAAAGTGGTCAGTGGTGGATTTAAACTAGAGTAGCATTAACACATAAATATATTTAATAATGTAATAATTAAAGCTATAATTACATTAATTCCAATTTCTTTTCGTTTTCTTTCTGTTTATTATATTTATATGAAAGATCGTGTAAACTTTGTTAAAAAGTGAGCGTCCTCTCTAATTGCAGTGCACTTATAGGGTATTTAGTGATCTAATTTTAAGTTACCACCTTGTAAACACTAAAGATGCAATAAAAATATTGAGTATTGAGTATCGTTCATGAAATGTTACCCAGAAAGCCAACAAACTTACATTTTAAACAAGCAAGCAAGGGGTTATTAATAAAATGGTACCTACCTAAATTCGATGATGAAAATGAAACGATCAAATGAAAACGGGATGAAAAAAACGACAAACCTACCTTTAATTTTTTTAGGTATAAAATCATCTCTAATCTCAAAATATATTTTGAGTAGCATAATTAACGTGCTAGTACCTACATAAGGTACTTTATATTCTTTACCTGCGTTGCAACGTTATATGTATATTGCTAGGGTATTTTTTACTGTTAGGTCTGGCCTTTAAAAAAGTTGTGCCCTATGGGATCCTAGATTAATCGAGGGGACTCCCCAAAGATTGAGTGTTTGGTCCCTTTTCCTTTTTATTAAAACACTTAAGTTTAATAATAATCAATCTAATAGTACTCTTGTGATAAAACGGAAACTAATAGAAGTTATGTTTTTTATATTTAGGTTTTTACTAAGTATTCTTTTTGAAACGGATTTCCCTAAATCTCAATACAAAATCAACCTCATACATACTTTTTGTCAAGATAAAAAATTTACAAAATTTCATTACAATTGCAGCTTATGATAATTACAAAACGTACACAAATTAAAGTTATGAATAGTCACATTTCCGATGACTCATAATTATTTCTGTTTAAAGTAGGGATTAAAGAAATCATAAAAAACTGTAGGAACTCATCACGTTAATGCTACATCGTCTTTCAGTCTTCTTAACGGAGTCCTAGATCTACTAATCCTAATTTGAAGAACTTGGAAAATAAATTAGAAAGTTTTCCTCTACCTGAAGATTAAGCAATGAGACCTCCAAAATTGTACTATAATGTGTCTGGAAAACCTATTTCTGTTTTTTTTTGTGCAATAATGTGTATCTATCTATGTATCTATTAGAGAGACTGCCGTCTGACCTTTACAAGGGAAATTAGACCTATATGGATCATCAACAGGATTAACGAACTTACGTTAAGAAATCATCATTGTTGGAGAATCAGGTGATTCAAGCATGCAATTCCCTAACTGGGAAAAGCTTACAAAGAAAAAAGGTTTCCCACGAGATTAAAACCCACGACCTCCAGGTTTTTGAGGCTAACACTCTAACCAATACAACATGGGGGCAGTAAATTCAACTTTAGCTCAGCCGCACTAATTTAACTTTAACGGTAATTGACGAGTTTGCGGTTGTCAAATTGTAAAAGATATATGGAATGTGACTGTTTTGACAGCTGTCAAATTAGCCTCAAGTATGTTAGCAAGAAAACGCACTAACTATTATATTTAGTTGCTATATAAATAATTACCTTGGTAAGATATTCGCACTTAAATATGTAAGTGAAAAAATATTTGGGAAAAAGTTAATCCACATAAATTCATAGAATTTTATTTTTATTTATCACGTTTAAATTTTCCTGTTGAATGATTCTATCTAATAAAAAACACATCAATATTTGTTGCTTAGTTATGAACATGTAAACATACATAGGAACAGAAATCGGGTAGTGACTTTTGTCATAATATTTTTCACATTTCTTATTAATTGTGAAATTGTAAGGCAATAAATGCATGCATTTGATAGCTCTCCTGACGATTATCATTTTGACAAGGTGAAATAAAAGAGAGTTAGTATTTAGTATAATCTGCGTAAAGCCCCGTATTTGTACTTCCCGCATGATTTTTTATTGTATCAGGAAATAATCGTTACATTAATTTTTATCACAATAATATACATTTTTATCTAGTTATACAGGCCTAGCACGCGCCAAACGACTAAATTTTATCGCGCTCTTAAAAATGGATTGAAATCAGTACGACAGCTGCTCATTGGCTGAAAATACGAGTGCGGTATGCTATTAGCCAATCAACAGCATCGAAACTTTTGTCGTCTAATGCTATAAACTTTAACTATTGCGCATGCTAGGTCTAATAGAAATCTTTCTAATAGAAAGTATTTTCCCACCTCAAAAATCCTACCTATTTGAGGCATTCACGCTTGTAAGCGTTTTTATTTCGTTAAGGAAGCGCCATGCTGAGTTAGTATAAACATTTTGACGACTTCCGTAGCTCAAAGGCGAGTGGGCCGGACTTTGGCGTCGCCATCTCTGAGGTCACGGGTTCGATCCCCATTCGGCTCGATAAAGAAAACGAACTTTTCTATATTGTCTCGGGTCTGGGTGTTGTGGTACCGTCGTTGTTTCTGATCTGTAACACAAGTGCTTATGCTACTTTCCACAGAAATAGAAAAATGTATGTGATGTTGTCCAATGTTCATATTTATTTATTTATTTTATGTATAAAAGTGTCCTTTATTAACCTACCACCTTCACGTATCGCGCTGAACTAACCGTAAGCTGTTGTAGGTGGCGAAGTTTTTTGTGATTATAACCTCCATTAAGCCTAGGGTTGATGTCCTCTGCCTAGTGAGTTTTATAAGTGAAGGTATTGAGTTGAGTCCCATACCGCAATAGAAGATAATATTTTTATGTTTCTTCAAAATAATTTAAAAACCCGTAGTGTAGCGTGATGATATGATTTGATACCTATCTACTAGCGGTCGCCTGCGGCTTCGTACACATGGAAACAACCATCCGCTGTTTTAACCCTAAATTTTTTTATTGATTTCTATAGGGGTTAATTTCTAAAGTTTTGAATACTTTAAAACATAGGATTTTCATACACACTTCCAATCCCTGACTTACCATTTTAGGGAAATTACGAAATTCTCGAAATTCCATGTTTCGTTAAATCCGTTCTTAATGGATGTTTGAAATCCCTATAGGGCCTACCTGCCAAATTTTTACTATTACTCGTACTTATTGAAACTGTAGATGTTTAAAAATTTAATCAAGTTTTATTTTTTTGAAGCAAACAAAGCATACGAGTAGGTATAAAGCGCATCCAGGGTGGTCAGATTTAATCATTTACCACCCCTAAGCATTAAAAATATTGCCATCCCTTCTGACCACTAAAATGAGATAGCGCTAAGCTTTTTTAGTTTCTATGGTAAATCCGGCACTGGTTACCAAATCTCCAAACTTTCCGTCCGGAAAAACTGGTTGATAAATCAACCGTTTTCCTGGACACGATAAAACATCCTGGTACCCTAGATTAATATCTACGAATTTTGTGTATAAACGACAAAAGCTAATTTCTTAAATCAGGCTTTTCGATGATTACCATCAAACTTGTCAAATTCTAATAAAAACGCGGTAGCGTGCGACCCACTTTATACTCGCCTCCTCTTGCCCAAGCTTAGTGTTCTTTTGCGAAATATAAAAACCGTACAAGCCGGACACCGTTTATTTTAGTCAGACGCACAAACAAAAAGCCTAACTTTGCCGGGTTTATCCAAACGCCTACAACGCGTAAACGGCAACAACATTTTATTTAATTTCGACAAACACGTTGAGTAGGCAGGAGTAGTGCGTTTACGTTTATGCATACTCAATACTCAATCATTTATAGCTGCTATAATGTAGATACAGTATCTGTACTCTTCTATATTCTTATAGTTAGATCATTATAGAGTCTATAATGATCTAACTATAAGAATAACCCCCTAACGGGGTCTATAATATACCCCGTTAGGGCACTGCAATGTGAGAGAGGACGCTCGCGTTTCAACAACTTAATCGTCTGACAAAAAGGTAACACTTAATATAAATATAAATAAACCCACTAATTTCGCAAGATATAAGTATGTTTGTAAGGAATTAATTTGACAATAGTGAGTGTGTGTGTTCCTGTGTGTATGTATTCTGGTATGTCGAAAGTACATTTAAGAGTTTTTTCTAGGTATTCTTTAATGTTATAATAAGATTTATTAATTAAAAATTCTTTTAATACTTTGATAAAATGTTTATTGTCGTTTTCTTTTATTAATTCAGGCAATTTATTATATATTTTGATAGACATTACGTAGGGGCTATAAAAGGACATTCGTGAGATAGGCAAGTTAAGTCTATTTCTATGGCGTAGATGGTAGGTTGTAGAAATATTTTCGCGTTTTGTGTAGAAATTTGGGTGCTTTCGGACAAATTTACATGTTCTAATATGTATATGCAAGGGAGAGATATTTTTGAAAATAGCGTTTGCAAGTTTCAGTTGGTTCTATGTTGCTTATTATTCTAATTAGCTTCTTTTGAAGAATAAACAGGGTGTCGATTCCGTACTATTACCCCAAAGGGAGACTCCGTAGCTTAACCATGCGTACGCGTAAGCATAGTATGTCACTATGGCGGTCTGTAGGTTGGTAGTTTTTTTAATATCTGCGACGGCGTAAGAAAAACTTGCTAATTTTCTCCTAATCTTTTGGACATGGGACTTCCAGTTAAGCTGTGAGTCTATTACAAGGCCAAGAAGGTTATATTCATTGACTTGCTCTAATTTTTTGTTTTCAAAGTTTATTGTTAAAGGTGTTTTTTGTAGGGGTAAAAAGTTATTAATTTAGTTTAAGAAAAATTTATCATTAAATAATTTTATCATTCATCCATTCGGTCGTTTTATGTAGGGTTAGGTTTAGCTTCTCGTTTAAATCAACGTCATCCTGATTGGAAATGAGTATAGAAATATCGTCTGCGAACAAAACACAATGGTGATTAATTGTCGCAGCCAGATCGTTGGTGTACCTAAATGAGAAACAAAATGCATCCTAAGACACTTCCCTGGGGAATAGAAGCGTTGATGGCTTTGCCGTGAGACCGGATTTTTAATATTTGTAGTAAATCTGTGTCAAAATGCTCAATCTCCACTATTTGTTCTCTGTTTTGTAAATATGATGCAAACCATGTATGACTTGATCGACGAATTCCTATCCCATAAAGTTTTTTTAACAAGATATTATATTGTACTTTATCTTCATAGGCACTTTATCTGCAGCGGATCAGATACTTTTGTCTAAATTGGCAATGAGATAACATAAATATGTTATTGATGAACACATTTCTTATCTCTATCGTTCCTTTAATCCTCAATGGTTACCGATAAATTATTCCGGGGAATAACTTTATAAACATTGACACAATCAATCGAACATTGATTGTTTGTTTAACTTCAGATTGTTTGAACTATTAGTCACTAGAAGATAGATACTACCGGTTCGTTGAGTTACATCATTGAGGGCTTAGTATTCGAAATGATTATGTACTGTAGATATAATACGTTTATTACATTTCATTGTAATTTATTCGTTGACAAGATTGGATCATTTTGCAAACTAATACTTTAGAACGTTCGATGTCGAACGATCTTATTATGTAGTTTTCGATTTATATAAGTTACACGATTTTTTTAGTTTGGAAAGCCTTTGTTGAAAAAGTTTTCAAGTTTCAGGTTATTATTCAAAATATTGCCTAGCCGATAGGTATAATGTTTTTGAAATATGATCATGAATAGTTTGTTTAACCGATTAGTTGTTCAAGTAATATTTTCTTAAGTTAATTTATTCTAATGTTTAGAATCCTACTAAATAGGTTCTTACTTAGACGTAGGTACTTACTAACAACAGAACGTACAAGCTTTCCTAAAGCCTAAGGCACCTTTGTACGGACATCTATCAAATGTATACCACCTCGAATAAATAGGTAGAAAATCGTTTCATATAGAAATCCTCCCTTAAAAGCAGAGTGAAGATATACCTTCAATTGCCTCAGCAGTCCTTCAAAATTCAGATTAGTTAGATAAAAAAGTGTGAACTTTTTATTTGATAGATACCTACCTATAATTGAAAATATTTTAAAAAATCCTTTATTTTCTAGCGGCGGCCATCATCAATTTGAAATATTATGTCATTATGAATAAATTCTGCTAGTTAAGACCTTTTATATGATACCCATATTGTGGGAGTTTTGTTAAAACATGCAATCCATAATTTTGCGACGGCGGCCATCTTGGATCGCTTTTTATCAAAAATAGCTTAGAACATTACAGACTTATTCATCTTTTACACAAAGAAATAAAAATTAAATCGGTTCATTTGTTTGGGAGCTGCGATGCCATAGACAGATACACACATGACACGTCAAACTTATAACACTCCGTCGTTTTTGCATCGGGGATTAAAAATATTAGGTAGGATAGAAAAAACATATAACACAATTTCAAACTTTTAGAGAAAATAAGTACTAAATATTGGTTCAGTCGCTTTATTTGTTAAGTCTTTGGTTTTCGTCTGGTCTACCACTCTATCGTGCCGTTGTAGTAGTGGTCCCAAGTCTTGATCTCCTGGTACAGCGCCTCTCCCGGGCACTCGGTAGCAGACACGGCTCGGTGACCTATCAACTTGTAGTCAGGACTGATGTAGCCTAGCTCTACTCCTGCATCGATCAGATTTTTGACTGCTTGTAGTAGCACCGGAGGCGGTAGTGTTGCTGCAAATGAATACCATCACGGTAAGATATTACTCACAGGTAAAACTCCATATGAACAAAAAAGGTGTTATCCTTTCGAATGAACTGGTCGTGCAGTGACACGTGCAAAGATGTTTACTGATAAGCTTTCAAACAAGATACCCATCTAGCTGCGTAGCTTATAAATATCTGATACTGTATCAAGTAAATATAGACATAGTCGGCTCATGCCTACGTATTCACTTATACAGTATGAAATGTAATATAGATACATGCTAGATATAGCTAGGCGAGTACCCTGCTGCACCAAGGTTCTGATCGACCGTCTCACTTCCTAAATTGAATAATGCCCGGTTCCAATATTTTACGATTTGTAATGTGTCAAAAATAACTATCAGTTTTTCTCCAAGCGACTATGAGTCGATAATTATAATTTCAAATTTACTTTCCATATCCGCTGTCATCAGTCATCTGTCGGCCGTTTTTAGCTTACGCCTCGTATAATTTACTAGCGGCCGCCCGCGACTTCGTCCGCGTGGATTTCGTTTTCCATACAAACTTTCACCCCCCTTTTCAACCCCTAACAACCCTTTTTTGGCATTAAAAAGTAGCCTATGTCCTTTCTCAGGCTCTATAATATATGTGTACCTAATTTCATTTAAATCGGTTCAGTAGTTTCAGCGTGAAAGCCGGACAGACAGACAGACAGAATTACTTTCGCATTTATAATTTATTAGATCATTTCAATAGGAATAATTCTTTCATACATATGTTTTTGGTATCTTGAACCGTTTTCGCAGCGCACGCAACGGAAACCCTCAAGGATGAATAATTTTCCCCGTTTTTTTTTTCACATTTTTCATTATTTCTTCGCTCCTAATAGTTGCAGCGTGATGTTATATAGCCTAAAGCCTTCCTCGATAAATGGTCTATTTAACACAAAAATAATTTTTCATTTTGAACCAGTCGTTCCTGAGATTAGCGCGTTCAAACAAACAAACAAACAAACTCTTCAGCTTTATAATATTAGTATAGATTACCATTTGTTACTAGAACGGATCGTTTTTCCAATATTGGAACCGGGTATTAGTCGACGAGCTTTCGAACTAAGTTAACTCCTCATCTACTGGACAGTAGATGAGGAGTTAATAGAACTTTTGTGTCCTGTTGGCGGTTCATTTTAGTTTTTCCAAAAATTTTGTGTACTTACATACAAAGTCTCCTATCAAAGCGATTCCCACGCTTCTGCTGTTGACGCCAATGGCGTGCGTGCCAACAGTGTCCCAGCCGCGGCCCTCGAACACGGTGCCTTCGCCGCCCACAGCAAAACTAGAAAAGAAAGTTAATTTTAATCTGCGAAAGAATTCCATACTATCGTAGCTTAATAGAAAAACCTACTTTAAGTCCTTAGGTCAAGCGCAGAGTCAGGCGCCAACATTTTTTAAATAGATTTAATAAAAAATCGTAGCTAAAGTTAAAACTACACTCGAAGATAATGCCTACTACACGATTTTACTACTTCATGCCCTGTTGTATCCACGAGAACACAACGTCAGGATTTAAATTCGGAATCTAAGCTTTGGCTTGAATAGAGACAAAACGTAGACTTCTTGCCCCGCCTTAAATTGAGGTTACCGTCGCTTAACCTACTAACCTTCGACCTAAAAATATAAAAACAGAAAGACAGAAATACTAGCTACTTAGTTGATATCTTTACACGTGGCGTTTAGTTAATTAAAGTTAGTAATGTAGGCAAATAAGGGGTGTTATGCGTATCAATGTCAAAAAAACTGTTTACCAAATGATCCTATACGAGAATCAAATAGGGGACCCTCACGCCTACTAGGGCCAAGCCAGAAATATACACCCAATTTAATATATCGTTTATATTTTAATTTCTTTGTTTGTGTATAACTACGTACACATACATCTCAAATATCATGTCAATCGGTTCTGGGGTATAGTGACTAAGGTCGGTGCTGGTACCCCCTTTTATGTTCTGCCAGGCGCCGGGGCCATCCCTCATAAAGGGGTTACAAATACTTCAAACATTTATTTGCTTGACCCGACAGTCGAATTCAGGTCCCCGAGATTTTTACTCGATACCTACTACATCGAGGCGTTATATGTAAAACTTACGTGTAACCAATATCACCCCATCCATTCACAAGCTGGTGCTGGTTCTGCATGCTGCGCATGGCACTAGAACAATCTGGCACAGTATGGCATATGCGGGGTATGTACGTGTGGTGGATGGCCACGAACGGAACCGGGAAGCCGAGCATAGTATGCGGAATTGTGGGCTCTCTGCCGCCCCACTGTGAGCGACTCACAAACGGGAACAAGTATGGTGATTGATCTGTAAAAAGGGTAAAAAAGGGCATGTAGACAATCAGTTAATTTTGTCGTGATTCTCTATTATATCTGAGTTCCAATTGCGGCCGTTAGCGACTTCCTACGAGTGGAAAATACCACCCCTTGATGTTACCCAAAAAGGGAGTTTATTTCCAAAGACACATCACATAATAAATGTTAATTTTCCAATTTCAATTTGATTCGATGCAATTAATTACAAACTATACCTCAAAAATAAATTCCTTTAAAAGATAACAATAATTTAATAGGAGATTAAAGGCACTCAAGCTAAGGTAGATGAGCCTTTATTTTATTTGTCCTAGGAGAGAACTCACAACCTTTGCTTCAAGGGCCAGAGGTTGTTATTGTTCTTCAATATTGTTTTGTGTACAATTAGTTGGTAGATGATCCAAATATCACCAAAGGATGTGCATGCCAATGTTAAGAAAATATGTTTGTGCTTTTATTTTATTTTTAACATCTTTTGTACCATATTTTAAGCAAATAAATCTATTTCATCATCTTCACCGCCCATGAGTTCCCCAAAAGTGCACGCAGCATTGGGCTAGGAGTTTCTTGACTTATTTATTTAACAAATAAATAACACATACCACGCCGGTTTTGTAATCGTGTCTTAGGGAAACTGGCACAGCAGACTATCAGTGTTAGAAAGGCTACATATGAAAGGCGGGCCATTTTACCTGAAACAAAAGCAGAAGGTAAAATATAACAAAATAAATACACGGTTAAATATTAAGAATATACCGTATTATTGCTTTAAAGTATGCAAAAAAAATGGTTATTGCCAAAATTCAGTTGAAGGGTGCAATATAGTTAGATAGATAGGTACCTAATCAAGAAATTGCTGACTTTTCTGTATTATAACCATTTCTCGCCATCCACTATTTCCTCTACCTTAAGGTTGTCTGGAAGAGATCGCTTTCTAGCGATAAGACCGCCTAAATTGTACTATAATCAATCTGTAAAACCTATTTCTGTAAAGTTTTGTACAATAAAGTATATCTATCTATCTATAACATGAACATTTTAGCCCCCTCTTAATTCACTCGATCTATTTAAAAAAACCGCATCATAAGCCGTGCCGTGGTTTCAATCATCTGAGCATATGAACGTAAGGGCAGACATACAACGGAAGTGACTTTTATCTTTTGGCACTTTTAAGAATATCCCTAAGACAATATCAGCAATAAACATTGTTTTCGGAAATGCTGCTGCTAACTGACAAACTTTAACTTAAATGTTTTTCATTTTAGTTTCATTTGCATTCACAATGTCACAGCAATCTTATCATATCTGTGGAAATGTTTACATGGATATTTAAACCCTTTGTCAAACCATTTCTAGTATTTTAACCAAATTTACTAAAACTAATCGACACTAATAAACTGTGTAGCCGAGTGCACATGGTATTTTTTTCTTAGTTTTTACTTAGATATGTACCTACTCCTATAAGTATTTATGCGTAATCAGTCAAAATGCTCACGATGATAACTAATGAACTACTCTGTATTACTAAGCTTTACCAGAAATTACAAACAAATACGCCATAAAAATAAACCGAACATAATACCACTTTTTAAAGGTATTCCATTCCCTTAAATATCTACTAAACAAATCTACTGTCTTTTAACGTAAAATGTAAACTCGAAATAGTACGAAGAGCCCATTTTGTGATCTATAAATTGGCTTTAATGTTTATATTTGTTTGCATATCTCAGTGACACTTTTATTTCGGCGTGACCACATCTGCTACTTCTCCGTAAATAATGTTTTATCTATTTTCTAAGTAAACAATACACATACGTACCTACGAACAAATTCCACGTCTTTGCGCACAAACAATTTAACAAACAAAAATAACAAATTTATAAGTAGGTAGGTATCTAATGTGTATAAAATCAGAAACGTGACAATACTTTCAATACCGTGTACATTTCAATTGGCCACGTGTTTCAGTAGGTACTAGTATATTGATGCCGTATTTTCAATTATTTAAGTTATTACTTGAAACAAAACACTGGTATCACAATAAGTAGCTGAAACACTGAAACTTTTTGTGATTTTGACTTTCATATATAGGGAAATGACACGTTATCAGAAATCGATTTAATTATCACTTTCTGAATCAAATGCTACCGATGTGAATTTCAAGTGATTGATAACGATAAAGAGTGTTCAACGACATGTGCCTGATTTGTTTACATTATAAGTAAGTATGGCTACCAAAATCAGATTAACGCTAACGCGTAGGTATAATTTGATTGCGGTATTTGTACAACATCATTATTGCCTTTATTACGTATTTTATGATTATTCTTTTATTCTAATTAGTTCGATAAAGTTTTTGGACATCGTCACATTTATCACATACGGTTTGGTGTAAAAGGTATGGAAATGGGAACAGTTTTAGACTGAGGCGTGGTTCGTATCTGTATGAGGGGCGCCCCCCGGTTGTTGTTTAAATTACGTAGGGGTGAGAGCCTGCTGCGATCCCCAGAAAGTACGTTAAAAAAAAATTAGGCTTCGCAGCCATCGTATTTAGAAAGTCAAGAAGGAATTATTATAAAGCGAAGTACCTCTCACTATTAATTAGAAATCTCAGAGACTATGAGTTATAAGTAGAAATTCGGTACTTAATCGACATAGAACGTGCTAAAATCTGCTAAGAATTTCCGAAACTAAGGTAGCAAAATTTGTTTAAAAGTCCTATGTTTTTGAAGTAAGAAACTTGAAATTCAAAATGTATGCTTCAAGATGATGGATGGCTTTTATTTATAATTGTCTTAATTTTGAAAGCGATAGAGTAACAGACCCGAACACCTGTGTTATTATCGTGAAATTTTATCAATTTTAACATGCAATTTACAATCTTATAACTTCGCTAAAGAAATATGGTAACATTTAAAATAATTAAACAGTTTGCTCCTTTATAGAGTTATTCGGAATCAACTGACGCAATACCAGTACAAACAGAATATGTAGTTTAAAGGTTTAATGCTCACAAAATTTTAGCTTCAGAATTTAATTCTTACGATTTATTGGCCAGTATGCGTGTTTCTTAAAAAATAACCTACGTTGTTGAGCTTAGGAACTATTGCCGTCCCACTTACGTTGTTTCTTGGATATTTTAAATCAAACCTAAACATTACTTAATTACAAAAGCAAAAAGAATTAAAATACAGAAAATAAATTGAAAACTATCTACATAAGTAAAAATATGTTAAATTTAGTATCGACTTTTAATAATTATTTAATCATTTCTTAACATTATTAAAATACCTACAGTGTTTTTTCATCTAATTTTAGTTCTATATTAGGGGTTTTGATTTTTTAACATTACGACAGTACGTCTGGCTGCCCAAAAATGTAATAACCTAATTGATTTTTCAAATATTTAAAAATCCACTAGCTGGGGGCGAGAAAATAATTTAGTGACCTTTTCTTATTAAAACGCCCCAAGGCAATTTGTATCGTTTTTGCTTGTAAAGCTTGCAAATGACAATTGCTCCAATATAATAACCACAGTGAACGGAATAAACACCCTTGTCAGAAAGGATCATATAACTAGCCGACCTCTGATTCTGTAATCGATGCACACACAAATGGCAAAAATAAAATACAAACATTTGCACTGCATGGACACTGCGTAGTTTTTTTAATTAAGGATTCGTGGCTTGACTTTATTATGAAGCACAAACATTTAGATAGTTATGCCAAAAGTATCACCTAAATGTTATTTTGTTTTAAAACTAAAATTATATTTCATGTGAAAATCAAAATAATGGGGGGTTAAAGTCTCTACTCAAATTATGACATATTTGTAATGATAAAACTTACCGTACAAGTAACCTTTTATAATTTAAATAAATTAAAAATTTGTTCACTCCCCGCCTTTGGGCTTGAAACTTCAGACTGTATTGTGGGATGGAACAATCAGTCAAAGGTATTTATGTCCGCTGCTCATTCTTCCACCCTGTTACGCATAGATAAGTGACAAATATCAAGATAATTTGGAGCAGATAATATCAATTACTGTGATTTATGACTTTCTGTTGGAGGGAAAGAACCTTATCGAAATCGCTTTGGCATCTAACAGATTAATTACTTGCTTAATTATGATCGAACTTTCTCACAACGATAATTTAGAAAAAATGATTTTATCGTTGTCATGTACCTAAACTTGTACTCGATAAGTAGATATATAAAAAGATGATTGATTGAGTTTTATTGACCAAACAATTAATTTATAACTGTTTGTTTGTAATATACTGTTTCGCGCTGCAATCGGAAAAGCTCCCGTCAGTTAGTGCAAATAAGGCTTACCTACTTCTAAACATTTAATTCTTTTAATTCTAAAAATTTTTCCTACTTTCTCAAGACCATGTTCACTCGCGTTTGATTCCTTAAAATATTCGTGGCGAGTACTGAGAGAAAAAGCCCAATCGATCCGATTTAGGTATTTTTTCACTACCGCTCAGTTCCAATATTGGAAAAATGATCCGTTCTTGTTACGTATCGTAATAAATCAACGAATTACGAAGCGCAAGCTGAAAACGACTGAGGGACGACTGATGCCAGTTGATATGGAAAGTAAAATATTTATTAACGACTCATAGTCGGTTGGAGAAAATTGACACATTACCTACGAACCGTAAAATATTGGAATCGGGCTTTACTGAATTCTGTCTGAACAATAAAATTTGTATAGTTGGTCGCATTCAAACGAGTGTCAAGTTATTTGTGCCGACGACTATTCTACTACTACTTCTGCCTTAAAATGAGCAACATTAGCGTCAACGGCATTCATTAAAAGCTTAAGAACACTGAACACCAATGTTCTTTCAAGAAAGAAAATATATTATATCTCTCATGAAATATGACGAAATAAACTCTGCCGACTTTTTCAGTGTAGTTGCCATTTAATATTGTAATAAAAATATAAACTTCTGACTGTCTACTATGTGTGTATTAGCATATCTTAGATTTGTATTTTGTCTTAATATCTTATGAACGTTGCATCAATATAATCCGACGTTTTATAATGACGGCCATTTTGTACCGATTTCTATCAATCATAGCTAAGAATATTCACCTTTCTAACAAAAAACACAAAATCAAAATGCGTTCGACTGTTCATGAACTACCATGCCACAGACAGACACACCACGTTCCGCTTATAACACCCCGTCGCTTTTACGTGGGGGGTGAAAAAACAAATTAATAGGTGATATGTATGCTCTGTCAATAGGCTGGCTGAAAATCTCATTTCACTAAAATGTGAAAAAAATATTACTATGATTTTTAAAAAATCCCATTCATATATTTATTTACCTACTTTATAAATCGAGTCAAAGGTGATTACAACGTGAAGAGTTATTCTTTGAAACATTTCATAAAAATATTAAGTAGTACAAAATATTTATTGAAATTGATTGTACCTACAGATAAATTATAGTACAATTTAGGTTCGGTACCTAATGAAAGATTCCTATGCGGAAAATGTTGTCCGAACGTTCTTTATCTTACAACTTTTATATTAGCACGTCTCTGAAAGTAGTACAAGGTGAAGTACTTTTAAAGTTTTAATGTGGGTCATTGATGCTTCACGGAATACGACGTCACAACGAGGGGAGTTACTTACACGAAGCGTGTCTTGTTCCAAGACACGGGGACTTTCATTCATCTCCGAGGTCATGACCGAACGTGCTTAATCCATGATTATAGCTTTCTTATTTCTTTATATGTAATTCGCTAAAATTAAGGGACTTAACATTACGTCTTTATCGGGGGGAAATTCCTTATCAAACCGTGACGGTACAAAGGTGACGGAGCATGTTGGTTTGCCTTGAAAAGGTAGCAAAAGCATGAAATCTAACAATAAAATTACTTAGTTTTGGTAAAGTGTGAGACATTTTGCTGGGTTTGCTATTATTACATATATTTTTTTTAATATAGGTACACTAGTGACACATGCGAAGCCTAGTGCAGGCTTCCCACGAGTGACTTTTTCGGCTTTTCTGTACTACTTATAATCTACTACAGGGCCCTCTCTACAGGGCTTCACATGTACTTAGCCTTAAGAATGTCAACTTTCACCCTAATGTGAGATGCAATAAAGATTTGAATTGACTCCGCACGCTTACTATCCCCGTTTTTTCAACATTTTCCACTGATTCTTCCCCCCTAATATTCGCTGCGTGATGTTACGTAGCGTAAAGTATTCCTCGATAAATGGGTAATAAAAAAATACCCTAATTCGAACCAGTAGTTTATGATATTTAGCGCATTCAAACAAACAAACTGTTCAGCTTTATAATATTAGGTAGCATAAATTTATAAACCTTACTCTTCAATCATTTTATCCATTTGAAAAAGCCTCTATTTCAATTATGTAGTATACAAAAGGACAGACAGAGGGAGGACACTTTGTTATATATTATGTAATGATTTTAAACTAAAGAGGAAAATAAATGGAATGGAAAAACGTGTTCAACGATTCAATACGTAGGTAGGTAAACCTAAAGCATGAACACGTTCAAGTTTTCATAGAAACAGGGGCTTCCGAAATTTCACAATAAGCGTTTGTCATGCTTTATCTAACACAAGTATATTGTTTAATATGACTATATATAGGTATGAATGCAACATGTGATTCAAGTTATTAGGTGCTAGCCAAGTCATCATCATCATCAATGATGCAGGCATGACTGGAGATGATAAGAGCCCGGATCATTTAGCTGACTGCAAATCGGGACATTACCCGAGTAATGAAGATATATACCTACCCTAAGAAAACGCAGCAGTCTGAATATTTTTAATTGATAAAAAAAATATTCAATGATTGAATGACTACATGCCTAAAGAATAAAATGTAAAGATCAAATCACTACACTATTAAAATCAAAGGATAGTTTTTTAAATTTCATAATATTTAGTTTCTGTTAAAATATAGTTAGCATCATTACTTTGTAGACACATCAGTACCTACCTTGTCACATTAAACATCCGCGTGACTGAGTGAGTCAAATAGATAGATAGCTTAATGTGACAAGGTACTGAGTATTTTTATAAAATAGAGAAATGCTTGACTGCATAAGATAAATTAGTTTTACAATTAATCCTCATCTCTGTTATCCTTGTTGGCGTGGCAATAAAATAAAACTACATGTTACACTTTCTTTTGCTTAAGGTGTTTATTTATGAAAGTATTTAAATCTTCATATAAATAAATAAATATTGGGCAACATCACATACATTTCTCTAATCCTGTGATAAGCAGCTAAAGCACTTGTGTTACAGAAATCAGAAACAACGACAGTAACACAACACCCAGACCCGAGACAATACAGAAAAGTTAGTTTCCCATATTGACCCGACCGGGGATCGAACCCGGGACCTCAGAGACGCGACGCCAAAGTCCAGCACGCTCGCCTCTCGGCTACGGAGGTCGTCATTATAAATCATAACATCCTATAGGGACAAAATGTACATACAATGTCCCTTTAACTTGTCAGTGTAACCAAACATGATGAGCACTTCTACCCTTCGACTAGGGGTAATGTCGGATCGGAAGGCATTTTTGTTCATAAATCAAAACTAATATTTAGTAGGTAATGAAAGCCGATGAACATTTTAAACACGCTACGAAAATTACCACTGTTATTTAGGGAACGAATCGTAAAGAATCGGTTCATTAAATAAAACAATGCCCAGTAATAAATTAAGCTGTAATCTTCAATTTAGGAACTTAGGTAATCAATTTTCGTCAGTATTGCGCCTTTCACACTTCACTGGTTTGTGGCTACTCGAACAGTGATGTATAGGTATAGGTAATAAATCATATTTTATTAATAAATAAATAAGAATTATCATTTATCAAAATCGAAATTCCATGAGGTATATATAATTAAAAGTTATTTTACTGAAAATTTTATTTAGAATCTGACACTTATAAATCAGTATTAATGATGGAACAAAAAACATCGATTTGTATATTTTAAGGTTGAAGCAACATATGTACTTATCCTTAGGTGATTCAAGTCTCCAATGCCCTAACCAAACTGGGAAAAGCTCACGGAGTGAAATTGTTCCCCACGGGATTTGACCTCAAGATTTTCGGGTTTTTGAGCCTAACAGTCTACACCAAGGAAGTAGTCAGTATACCCAGTCGTGTCAAATTTGTGAGCTGATCTGATCAAAATAATTTATTGTAGATTTACTATCTATACAACTATCTATCTTTTCAAACGTAGGTAGGCATTTTGTAAGTATCAACTGGTTGTTTATTGTACTAGCTGAAAAGTTTGTACCTAATATGTACGACCTAATAATCTGGAAGGGGGTTTACCAGCATGTGTGATATTATTTATATCACTTAGGTAAGTATAACTGTAGCCGGAGCTCAAACTTTTCTCTGGACAAAAGCTAATTAGTACTTATGTTTAGTTTTTTTTCCATGAGAAACGCATGATTGCAGCCCACCGTCCGGGGAAACGGGGTGGGTATGTAGGACTCTCACCTACTAAAAACTCCACTAGTTTTCCTCCAGCACGTTATGGTGAGGGTCGGTATACTGAAATGTGGAAGAACGCAGGCCCACACCAACGCGCAATGCTCGCGAAAAGCCAGCGCGTCGCTCAGCACGCCCTTTCTCCTCGAGCAATACCAGAAAATCCCCGTTCTGGCATTGTCGGCATCGCGGCCCTGTACCACCTCACGCTCCCCTCATATTGACGGCCGGGGCGGGCCCCATTCTTGGCTTAACCAAGTTGAACTAAAGGTCGTAGGTTGATCCCCACCTACGACGAACGTTTGTGTGTTTTCTGTATCTATATGTTTGTAAAGTTATTTGAATACATAGTTATATGGTACCAAGTTTAGTTCTGTTTTACATAACTCAAGTGTTTAAGCTAGCCAGTACTCAAGTGCTTAGGCAAATAGTATTGGAATAGCACACGCAATAATTTCGTCCGTTTTCTCAAATGTAATGACAAAAATTCAATACTGTCAAATTACTGATATCATACGACACTCATAATTTCTAGCAAGCGGTTTATATAAATTTTTTCGATTATGAAGTTTCAGAAATCCTTGATAAAAGTTTTTTGCATGGCTTGCGCTAAGCTTACTGGTAATCTTTTTACAAGCTTTTATTTAGTTTCACCTGTCCCGTTGTCTGTCGTTCTGTAATCAAATTTTGCAACTTAAATTTGTTATATATTGAGTTACGAAATGTTTATGTGGAGTCAACGAGTGTAGCATTTCAAGATTTGATAGACTTCATCGTTAAAGTAGATCGATAGCAGTTCCACGCTACATCACTAGTTAGATGCGCAGGAGTGGCCGAAAAGCCGATCTTACGTCAGTGAGGCGCGGCCGGAAGACGGGCGCCGGATGGCCCAGGATGGCCCATTAATGAGTTATTGCAAACGCATTGTGATCGATATCTATCGGCGTAGTTTTTGAGACCTGCGCAATGCATTGTGTGCATAATTAGGGATGGGAACCTAATCAAGGACAGAATAAATTGGAATTCCGAAAACAATATTCAGTGACCTGATAAATAATATACTAATGTCCGGTTCCAATATTTAAAAAACGATCCGTTTTAGTTACGTATTGTAGTAAATAACATGAGGCGTAAGCTAATAACGCCTGACGGACGACTGATGACAGCTGTATGGAACTGTATAAGTATAACCTATTAAACGTCAAATTGACATATTACGAATCGTAATATATTAGAACCGAACATATAAGAATATAGAAAATGTAATCGCGTGACAACAGCGCGCCTATAAACATTTAAGTATTATTATTATTAGTGGAGTTTCGGGTCGCATTCTTTTAAATACCATAAGGCTGCTCGCCCACGTACGACTTTATATACTTAGCTCACAAAATTACTTACGACTACGTTCTAGTGCGACTTTTTGTATAGGCGTTGAAGTATTGAATTCTGTATATTCTTACTATTACTAAATCATAATTACTCAGTGGCTGTCGTTAGTGGGGGCGAACCCTAAATTAATAAAAATAAGTAAATATTTCACTTAATTAAGTGTTCAATTTAATGTATGGACGTGTTTTTTTATTAAAGAAATAATATCACTTTCCAATAGCAGCTTTTCTTATTTAAAAAAATAACCTTTATAAAAAAGCATCCGTGTCTTGAACAAATCATTAAGGTTTATCAACTGCGTGCAACAAAAAAGTAAACGAATGCGAACTTCAGTACTCATGTCACACTGAATGCATCAGATTCGGGCTAATCCTTAGATCTCTCCCGAAACCGAGACGGGACGCGCCATCTTGACGCACCTATTTATAAGTTCCAGAGGATTGTTCGCAGACGAAATTCCGCCGCTAGTTCAGAGGAACGCGCGGTACACGACGCGTCCGGGGGCCCACTCTTATTCCAAGTTTCGATTTTCGAAACTCGTGTCCGAAATTTGAATTTGACAGTTCGAGTGCCGTGTGGAAATTTAAAAAAGTTTAGCGCACTACGAAGTTTTTATTTAGACGCTTCGTCGAATAAAAATCTAAGCGTTTGCGTTAGAGCGTCCAGAGTAAGAACGTGGTGTACCTAGCTTAGTGCTTTTCCCTGGACCTGAATATGACCAGTTGATGAACCAGTGACGAGTTGGTGTATTTGAAAAGTGCGTAACTGATTTTTGTAAACGACGATACACTCCACACGTACACTGATGTAAGACATGGGTTGTAAGCAAAGATGTTAATAATAGATGCTTAGTATGATGATTTGATATGCCGAAAAGCTAATTCAGGATAAATCTTACTCATATTATCATGTTAAGAAACGATTATAAATTTCATGCATCGCCACCTTATTTTCCTCAAACATGTGTGATTGATTAGTAACAATTGCCACGTTAGATTATGTTTGCCTTTCGCAATAAGGTAGATATAAGTAAACAAACAAAAATTCCTAATAACTTACATTAATTATCAAGAAAAATCGAGGATTTTGTACTTTTAAACTAATGTTTATTACCAAATATTCGTTAATTCATTCAAATTTGATATTCGATTACAAATTACCTACTCGTATTACAAAATATAAATTATTTTTATGTGAAATATACAAAAGCTTTGCATAAGAAACTAAAAAAAAACAAATTTATAAAAATAAAATTGTTTAATCAATTCTTCACCAGTATGCATATTTTACCACAAATAAGTAAATAAATCATTCAAAGCACCTAACTACTTAAGATTTCAAACTAGAAATGTCAACATGTTCCTAAAATAAAATCTTTATTATGATCTAACTAAGTAGTATAAAACAGTTCTTTACAAAATGACCTGCCAAGTGTCCTCAGAATAGTTTTAACATCGTGTCTCTTTGGTGGAAGTTGAACTGTACAAATTACTGTTTACGTATTTAAAACAAATGGAATAAAAGTCGGATGAAATTCCTACAGAGTGTCGTTCAAAAATGTAACTTATTGCCAGCAACTATGTTTTCTCTTTTCAGCACAGGAATTGCAAGGACCCATAATGTTAGACCAGTTCCACAAAACTTTTTCTTCGGTACCTACTTAACGTAACTTCAAATTCCTGAATCGAACGGCACCTTGTGGTCTATATCACCAAAAAGTGATAATACTTGTCTAATTTTTATAAGATTGTAGGTAGGTATACCTACCTCATAAGTATGATGACCCAATTTGGCAGAAGAGAAGAATCGCTTAGAAAACTTTACTGTATTCCATTGTAATGCTAGATTGTTTTGTATTTATTAACAAAATTGAAAATCCAAGAAGTACTTTAGTAGTTGCTTACAATTGTCGATTTTTATGATTTAGTGGAAAAATCAGTACCTGTACTAAATCTTAGAAAGCAAAAGAGTTTAATCGGTTGAACACGCTAAGCTCAGAAACTACCTACTGGTTCGATTTAAAAAAATAATATAATGCTGCGACCAATGGAAGCGTATTATCTTGTGCGTTTAACATCATTAGTTCGAACAAAAGTTTGGCAATCAGTGTTCATAATCACGATCACAGGGTCAGAGAGGGTAGGTACCACTAATTCAAGGTTTATTGTCTATTAAGACTTCTGTGTCATACTTGTTTATGTAAGTAGGGGAAAAACGTTTTACAGCACAAATTGATAAACAAATAATAAAAATGCATTGTAAACGGCTATTGTCTTGAACTAGAAGGCGTTTTAAATATAAAATAATCGCTATTATTATTCCAATAACTATTAAAATAACTATTGGACAACAACATCACATACATTGCTCTGATTCTGTGGTAAGTAGCTAAAGCACTTGTATTACAGAAATCAGAAACAACGACAGTACCACAACACCCAGACCCGAGACAATACAGAAAAATTCGTTTCCCATATTGACCCGACCGGGGATCGAACCTGGGACCTCAGAGATGGCCTCTCGGCTGCGGAGGTCGTCAATCAAGGAGGAGTCCAATTGTTGATAACTTATTGATATCAGTAAATGAGAAGTTTGGTATGATATGACGACTTTCAAATTACCGTAGGTTTTTGATATCTCGTATCAAAAATGTTTAAACATTATACTGATTGAAAAATTATCCGTGGTCGTGAGTATCCACTTATCATTATCATTTATCAATGAAATTGGTGTAGGCAAGGATTACTGTTACGTTACAGTATAATATTTATCGAATTAAATGCGTCAATGAAATACAGCAAAACATTCTTCATCTACTTGTTTAAAACTGTTCCTTAAAAACGGCAATGGATTTCAGGTGGTCACGCAACGCATAGTAAGAAAAATCTAAGTTAATTAATTTATTTCAGTACTTGATAATAGAGCAGATGTTTATCATTTTGGATTCCCAATTCATTAAAATAAAATAAAATGTCTTTATCTATCTCTATCGACCATTTACAATATGTACCTACCCGAAACAACGCCAGTACTTTTGGCGACTAATTTTCCTGCTAAAATACATCTAATTATTTTCCTCATAGGCCAGAATAAATAACCATATAAGCAAATATTGGTGTACGACTTAAGCGCTATTCAAAAACTGCATAATGAAATAGATATGATTGGCCAAAATAATGGTTTACCAACCATTGACTATCAAATACGTTGTAAAATATCTAGGTTAACTTTCCGCAGCTAGCTCATTTTTAACTGTAGACCTTACTCTATTTTCATTTATAAAGAAGTTTTGTTGCATTCTTGTAAGATCGTATCTACGAGGGCAACTAATCAAATTGTTACGAATGAACGGATTTCTTTTATGAGTGACTTCGAATTTTATTCAATGACGATACAAAAGTGTTACGAAGACTTGATTTATTAATTTATATATCTTTAAGGAATACAATTTACGGAGGAAAACAATCATTCTATCCAAAGACACACTAGAGCAAATTTCAGAAGTAAATTCTGTGCCTACTACCTAAAACCTATTTGGAATAATTCGCGTAGCTACTAATGCTCCTACGCTAGACTGTGTGTGCGGCGAAACTAAAAATATCTCATGTTGAATGAATTCTCTGTCGATTGTTTTGCCAATTTTCTTGCAGTAGAAGCTCGCACGGTACCTATTTGATTTTTGTTAGAACAGTCATGCTTATCGATAACGGTTTATTAGAAATTCTTAGCATTTTTTCAATCACATGAATTATGTCTACAATTTCATTTATAAACCTGCCTACTCAAACCTTTTTTCTAAGATTGATTATTGTGCGTATTTGCAACTAAAAAACGTATTACAAAACAAATTTGCTGAATGAATTAGCGAGTTTTATGGCATTAAGATCATCATACTGAAGTATCAGGCTTACTAACATACCTACACCAACAACACTTTACAATCAACAAAATGGTTTTTATATTACATACTACACCTTTTAAAACTTTTTCTATCGAATGATGTCGCTAAATAGGACCTTTTGCCCGGTGAAAAGCTTTTTTAGTTCCTATGTTTTTGTTTATTTTCTTTGTTTTTGTTTCTCTCCTCTTTTTTATGTATGTCTATCTGACAGGCCTCCCCCAACCTTTTACATTATAGCCTCTCTTTGGCTACTTTACCCCTGGTCGTAACTTGTCTTATACTGTCATCCCACATTTTTTGTGATCTACCTACCTCTCTTTCATTTTCCATTCTGTTCAGTAGTACTGAAAGGCTATGTATATGTATTGTATATACACAATTACACAATTTCCATTTTAGTTTTTAAATTTTTAGAGTTAACCTGAAAACTGATATTTCTTATATTTTGCTTTCTTTTGACCCCTGTTACGCTTCTTTCCATGGCATTTTATATGGTTTGAAAATGGTAAGTGGTACTAGTTATAATCTTTTTTAAAGCAATTGGATATCGACGTGGCAACCGATTGATTAATATAGAAATTAAAAGTATGGTGGCAAGGTGTATTAAACCAGGTATATTCAAAAAGATATATTTATCCTCACTGTGGCATACATTATATATTTGAATATATATACTGTATATTTGAACTCATAATTGCAACTCACCTTCAGAACCTTGTAAAACGTGACGTCACCACGCTTGCAGAACACCACCATGCCGATCGGAAATGTGAGCAGGGACTCCGGACCGCGCAGGGAAAACTACCGCCCTCCATGGGTGAAGGACAAGGACACAGAGGCGCCCCCCTCGTGGACACAGAAGAAGCTGAAGTCGGTGGAACCGAACAAGGCGGCTGATGCTGAAGAGGCGCCCGCGTCGGCACCGAAACCGTTAAAGCGTGAGTATTCGACTTTTGATTTGGAGGTCATAGAAAATTTGGTTACGATGGCGACGAGAAATGAAAAAGTGGTTTCTTTAATGATTGCACGGATAAGTTATTAGGTAAAATAAATTTGCTTGAAATCTGATCTTTCATAAAAATAATGCCGTATCGAGCAGTCTACATGTAGCTTAAAGTAGATCCTTCCGACATTTGGAATAACTTACTGAACTAATATTTTTAAAGAACGCTTAAGAAAATTACTATCAATACTTCATAGCAACTTTTCCGATGAAGTATTTTTTTAAAGTGAACCTGTAGTTTCGTCTCTTTTTTTCTCGGACATGTCGATTAATGTCTACACGCTGATTAGATTTGATTTTTGATTCTCGTAACTAATTATTGTAAATTTAACCCGCCCATTTGCGATTGTTGCCACATTTTTATTTGTATTACGATTCAGATGTTCAATGCATTAGTCAGTATTATGTTGCTTTGTATTCCTGCTTGTAAAAAAGCTTTTATATGTATATCTCTCCGTATAAAACGTATTTTTTTAAAATCATTAAGAGTTTCGTGATAGGGCCCGATTACTCACCAGTAACAGCAATTGTTTTACACATTGTAGTTTGTTAGTGTTGACAAGTGGAAGTGTTGATTGGGACTGTAATTGAGATAAATGTTGGGCAGGGCCTGATTTAAAAATATCATAAAAATGTATGTTTTTCCTAATGAGAAATAGTACCTATTTTTTCCAGTATTTGCTAGCACATTTAATTTTGAGCTTTTCCTTGCGCCATGTCATGGATATAGAGTTACTATTTAAAACTGGAAAAGCTTATAAATCAGACCCTGCCCGTGTGAATACGAATGAAATCGTTTGTGACTCGTGTGTCTTCTTTTTCAGATGCTTATCAATCAATGCTAACAAAGTTACTTGAAACACGTATGTACACGCGAATAGAGGTCCCTTAGTACCATGTTTTTTTGGTGGTAGATTCTGTGTGACAGCGCTAGTGGATATGAGATCTTTAGTTAAACATAATAAGGTTACAATTGGCAGTTTAGTAGATGAAAAAATGAGTCTAGTATATTCTCAAATTCACTAGCGGCGCCCAGCGGTATCAACTGGTGAAAAATCATGACTTGGCGAATCAAAGATACCAATGGCTTCTATTACTTAGATACAACGGAAGAGTTATTTAGACTGTTCATTCTTTCTTGTATATTGGCCAGCCCTTTTAATATATATTTTTTTCTTAGAACAAAAAAGCTATGGACAGATTGACTACCTACATTACAAAACATACCAACCAATTTCATTTAAATGTAATGTATAAGGTGTTCCTAGTGGTAAGGTAACCAAAATGCTGGCTGGACTATCTCGCTGAATAGCGATTGCCAGATTTAGGGTCTTTTGCAGAATCTGCCATAACTACCTAGGTACTTTTTTTCTATTAGTAGATAAATACCTACCTACATGGGGTTCGAAGGTTAAAGTTCTTTTTAAAATTACTTTAATAATCGTTTACCTCCTTAGACCTAAATAATTAAGCTGACCTTCTTGAAATCATAATATCTAACGTTCTAATAGACTAGTGTTTTGATAGATGATAATAATTTTAAGCATGCTCGTACAATACTCAAACGAAACAAATCATTTGCTAAAAAAAATGGCCTGAAGTATTAAATAAGGAGTGCTAGATAATATTAAATGCGTATCTTTGATTCGCCTTTGGGCACCTAATACTGAATCGATGTTCTACCTAGTGGTTTGAGTAACCGATATGAGTTTTTAACATTGTATCCAGTGTGTGCTCGCTATTGATAAGCGTGTTGATGACGCCAAACACTCGTCATTGTGATGATGATTTCACTTTTATGATAAAAGCTCAACCCGCAATTTATAGTCATCAAATTTCATTAGCATATTTTTTAGGAGAAACAATCACCAAAAATGTATCATCCATCATTATTTATCAGAGTTTGAATTTTTCTGTTGAGTTCAAAAATATAACATGGGTTATAAGGCAAGTTCACATGCATGTTTCACTTTATAAAGTGCCAGATGCTATAGCATTATGGATTTCAATATATTTAGGAAAGCCCAGTAACAAAATACGACTATACACGAGTGTTCATCACGCGAACATTTGTTATTGGCGAGATCGAACCCACGAACCTTAGTTCAACAGCCAGGTTCGCTAACAAGTTCCTACAAACATAATTTAACCTTAGGTACATTACTTAATCTATTACATTATTTCATCATTAAAAATTCGATGACAATTTGTTATGAGGAAAAATAATAAAGTATCAGTTTTACGGCGGCGCTGCTTTGCGATATGATTACGACTTATTTATTTTTTATTACGTCCAGAAACTCTTGTTTGACGTAAAACGTGATAACTCCAGATCAACACGTGACGGCCGACATCACGACTTCTACTAGATATTATTTTAATGCGCCTACGCAGTGCGCGAAATATTACTAATGTGACGGCGGAAAATAAAGTGCTGGTCTGTAATTTTGTACTAGACTAGCGATTTCACACGATTTTATGCGGGTATTTCGCAATGTTCTTTGGGAAGTTGGGTAAATATAACGCTAGAGTTTACAAAATCACATTAACTGGGTGATAGTGCCCTTGCAAAACAGTATAATTTCAAGATAAGCAAACCTCTACACTTAGATACTTGGTTGGAATATAATTTTATTGAATAGGTCATTTGTTTGAATAAATCATATTATTATATTACATACCTTGACCCAAACCCATAGTAAGTT
Organism: Glyphodes pyloalis; assembly: GCA_037074685.1. Taxonomy (NCBI): domain Eukaryota; kingdom Metazoa; phylum Arthropoda; class Insecta; order Lepidoptera; family Crambidae; genus Glyphodes; species Glyphodes pyloalis. The sequence continues at coordinate 5,081,307 of JAYKKO010000021.1, forward strand.
GCTTGAGCACTATTAGTAAGTCAAATTAATTAAATTATTTTTATGTAAATATTTTATGAACTGTGTCACAGTCCCCATTGGATTTTTTCTGTTTTGCTTTGAATATCTACCCCAATATTTCTTCCCTACATATCCACATCATATTTTTTGTAAACCCCTTAGTAACATAATGAATTTAAATTTCCCAAGACCAGTGTATATAATCCGTTATTTTCAAATCTCCGAACAATTATTCGAAAATTTACCCTCTGATATCTTTTTACACGGTAACTTTAATATAACTTCTTTATCCTACCTGGGTTTTGCCGCTTGTCCATTCTAACTAAAGGCGTACTTTCTTAAAGGCGGATCATTGACGATGATAATTATATCACAAGTTTGGTTAATAAATTAAAGCTGTTGCCGCGTAATTGGGTAATTCCAGCCAGTAATGTCCTAATCAAATAGGAATAACCTTACTCGATAAAAGTGTTCCCAGTAGGATACAAATCCGCCAAACTACGATGGCATGAGAAACTTCGATGCCGACGACACTGTGGCAGATAGATTAAATATGTGCCTACTGTTTTCCCATGGCGTCATCACTAGACGATGAGAAAGAGGAGGTTTTATAAGTTAGGGTCGTCCTACGGAGTGGAAGATACGCGCTATTTTCCCTCCTTAAAAAAGGAGCACGTCGATTGAATTTGACTAAAATACTTTAATCAATAAATTTAATTATTCGTGATTAACCGTGGCAAACTACTCTTTTAATTACGATTTCTAATAATTGATAACCCAAGTAAATTTGTAATGGAAAAATATAGAAACATTGTCTTGGGGGATACCCATCTATTTAATAAAATAATATCGCCTAACAGGAATGGATTTCCTTCCTTTATTTTTTCTTATTTAAGGTCCTTAAGTGGGAATTTGTAGGTTTGTAAAAGTAGTGCTGAGTAGGTACATAAATATTATTATTTGTAATCCTCATCTTCTACGAGTATGTTTATGGCAGTCTATGTTTAACTATCACTGTCAAAGTTATTCTCTGATACTTTTTCACGGATCAATTAACAGAGCGTTAACCTACGCCAGGCTTCGGAATTATCTATGAATCTAATGTATATTTAAGTAATTGTTGTCAATCTCCAACATTATCAGAGTCTAGTTTTTGATTTACCTACTACTTATTTGCATTTTGTTATTAACAGTATTCATAACTAAATGTGTTTTGCTAAATTAGATTGGTAGTAAGACAAGACATTTACTTAAAATATATTTGTATCTTATAGGTATGTCATAATAACAGTCACGTCGTTTAGCAGGTGCAGTAAAACAATTAATCGATGATTAGTATCTATTTCTCTTTACATTAAGTTTGGATATATTATGTAGAATCATGAGACACCCGTTCACGGTTAAGTAACGTCAGCATAATCATACGAAGTTCAATAATGTAAGCATCCTTACTGTCCTCATTTTCGTATCTCTAAAAGATTTTCCTTGAAGCGTGTGCCGCGGTTGCATTTATTACAAACCCGGACTTCAATTCTGATTTAACTATCCTAGCCTAGTATCGAAGCGATGTTCATTTAACCTTGCGGAGGTTCCCTCAAAAAGGAAACTTAACTATCTTTTCAATAGATGACTTTATAGTTGGGACCAACGGCTTAAACCTGCAAAGCCCTAATCAATTTGGGAACACCTCATATAGTGATAAATGTATTCTGTGGGATTTGGAACCGCTACTAAGGGTGCGTGGAGCCCAACGCTCTTTCTACTGCACCAAGATAGCAAGTACGTATACACTATTTAGGTACTGTTTTATTTAGCTATTTAGTGAAATTCTGGTATATCTATTTTGCTCTACTCCTTCCTATAGTTTAGTCACTAAACTCTTGTAAGATAGGTTAACAGTGTTAACACCTAATTAAAATTTAAATCCAATATTTTACACTACATTTCAACGTTCAACTGAGAATGTTGATATAGGTACTTACTATCAGGAAAAGCTCAATATTTTAAGACGGTTGATCGTGACACTTCCCTCTTGTTCCACGTTTTTGCCGACTCTACTTTCGGAGCCATATTTCACGGTGCATATTATACGCTTTTGCGTTTGTGGGTGTGTTGATGTATGTATGTGTTTGGTGTGACGTAAACACCTGAAACTTTGGCAGGAGACACGGCTTCTGAATAATTGACTCTCCGAAAGCGTTCAAAGGTTTTTAGTCTGGAGTTTGGGCGCGAGGCAACTCGGTGTGTGCCTCGAGGACTTTGTGAAATACAATCGTATCTAAAGGCCGATTCAAAGTGCTGATTTGCGTCTTTGAATGACGCATCAAAATTTGACAGTCCTAGAAAGCAAACAATTGTATTGACGTCCTTTTTCTTTTGAGGCAACCGCTTATTAAAAGAGTTTTTTAATTAAAAACATAATTGTTGGCAACTTGATAAGTAACAAGTAACAAGTGATTTCAAAAGTGATTAAATGTGAAACTCCTTAATCAAGAAGTTGAGCTGAAAACGGTCGAGGTTAAAATAAAGAAACAGTACCTACAGCCATTGTATTTATTGGAGCAGGTGGGACTTCTCTACGTTCTTTGGCACTATTCATAGGTTATCGATGACAAGTTGAAATAAATAAATGTGGAAGCAGTGAATCATTTGCGTAGGAAGCTCGCAGCTCAAATCCGAAGCATATATGCTTGTATATATACATAGTTTAATTGCTTTTAATAATAAAGGCTTGTTAAGTAAACATTGTACTATTTGTTTACAAGGTTTAAGGAAAATTGGCGAGATGTTCTGTATTGTGTAAACATTAAGTCGATGGAGAATTGAATGCATTTAATACGTAATGAGTTATGTACAAAGTTCGATTTGGTACATTATTTACATTCAAAGTCAGTCTAAATTTGTTTAACGAGGTAGGTACCTACTAGTACCCAGAAAGCAGCCAAAGAAGTAACTATTATGCGTTGTTTTCTATAAAATTCTCACGTTTTGCTAATCTCAAAAAGCACAATATTAGAGCTTATAAATTATCTACCAGAAAAAAGCTGTCAATTTTAAGAAAAATTGATTGAGTTATCAATATTTCTGGAACCTGTTGTATCTTCCAGGATAAACAAATATTTATTAAAATCAAAGAGAAAGTTTAGGTCAGATGTTATAAAACAGTTGCTCTCTTCGGTGACTCAAAAAATCAAAAAACAAAAACAAAACGACATCGGTAGGAGAATCGGAAAACGTTCTTGACTCTGTATCATGACGTGCCGCTATGCAAACGTGGTGTAGTGGATATTTTTGGCCGCGACGCCGACGAGCAAGCGTATTTTTAGACAGGACACACTTTTTACAAAATAAACGGAGATGTTGAGATTACGGGCTGATTTATAAGAGATGGCGTACTTTATTTCGAAAACATGTTTGGTATGAATAGCATTCCGATTCGGGGTAACCGACCTTTTTAAATGGTTCTATTAAAATTTTTCATGTACCTACAAAAGATAGACCTGATAAATAATATCTAAATGGTGATTTTTTATACCTGTTTTATTAATAATAGTTATTATTAATATATACATAAATAAAGTAGAGATACTCATAAAGTAAAGAATTTCCAAACAGCTATAAAATCAAGTTTGATTTCATAATGGTATTAAAAACCTCTTCACAATATCTTTCTTTCAGTAGATATTTATTTTTCTAATAATAAAATAGGTGGTTGGATTATTCGGCAATAATCGTGAACCTAAAATAAATTCAAAAATTCAATTGATCTGTTAATAATGATAAATACTTAAGAAAGACCTGCTACATTATTATTTCCCGTGTCCTTTGGCCATAAAGTAGGGAATTTCTCGATGGCTGCTAAAATAGCGAAGGCCGCCATCTTGGCATTAGCCATGTTTATTTACGCGCGAATGCTTCGATGCAAAATCGCCTAGTCGACACGTGCTTCCATCAATATCATAGTTTTCATGAGTCTATATGTTATTAAATTCAAGTTTACATACAAATTATAAAACAATTTACATTAATTGGTAACGCAGTCTTACTCTAGACTTTTAAAAAAATATGTGTAATAATGTTTAAATAGCAGAAATAGCTGGTGATCACGATTTTTAGTATATATATGTCGCAGTCATCTGGTTGAAACAGCTATTTGATTGAATCACTAGCGTGTTTATTAAATGACGACGTTTAATTGAATGACTAGGCCAAACGTTGAATGAATAAGACTTTTTTTTTTTTTTTGATTCCCAGGGGAAATGCCCACGCACCGTCACTCTCTGCCACGGGGAGACAGAGAGTGGTGTGTCGGACTCGAACCGACTAAAACCCCTGGGGTGGTCCTACTCTGCGCAGTGGCGGGGGGGGGGCCGGGATTCGCCATTAAAGCATTACACAACCCCCCCCCCCTAAACGCAATTGCCGCGCATGGCGCAGCGCGTCTCGGTGCGGCAGGTGGAATTGCCGCACCACGGGGCATGCCGGACCACCCAGCATGCCCCGTCACCTCGAGCGACGCCAGAATTCCCCGTTCTGGCGCCTTCGGGACTCATGGCCTTTCGGGCCTACTCCCCCGTCATCTGGACGTCAGGGGCGGGGCGGGCCGGCTGCGACTGCGACTGAGTCGCTCCGGTGGCCCGCCTCTGGGCTCTCTTGGGGGCCTTGCACGCTGGACCCCCAACTATGTGGTTGGCCTTCTTGCCGGCCGCGGCACAGACCGTGCAGTGCGGCGCTGCCTCGCACGCACGGGCAAGGTGGCCAGGAGCGCCACATCTGTAACACGTGGCGCTCCTATCCGTCTCCGACCCGCACTGCATCCTGACGTGCCCCTTCTCGAGGCACCGGAAGCAGCGCAGGTCTCTGGTCTCCAGCAATTGCACTTGCGCTGAAGACCAGCCAACTCTTGAATGAATAAGACTGACTGAACGTCCAACAAGTTAGCGGATTGTAACATAGCCCTTTGAACATAGCGGACGTAATCAGTCAGGTGATTGTAATTTAGTTCATTTCTTTTCCACTGCGGCGTTAGTGCTCATCAAAACAAAGATGGCGTCAAACAGCTGGTACAGATATAATCGAATAGCACTGTGTTGATAATTTTTAGAGTGGAATTGAGATATAAAGTGACTTATTCGTAAAAAAATATTTCTTTAGCCTAATTGTCTTAAGACTTAAAATTGTTAAAACATATTAAAAAATCTTATTAAGGTGTGTTATGTCATGTATGTCAACTATATCCCATTCAACGACTATGCTAAATGACGTTCAGTCAAGAAGTTGAACGTTACATTAAACAATTTGACGAGTTGTCCTTTAGTCATTCAATTAAACGTCGTCATTAAATGAACGCGCTAGTGATCCAATCAAATAGCTGATTAAACCAGATGACTGCGACATATTTTATATATGTCTGCTATTCTTTTTTAATTTATTTTACAGTACATTTTATTTACATATTACACTTTACCTACATAAATCCCATTGATACATGGTACTACATAAGTAGATATTATATTGTATCGAACGTAAAAGAGAGCTTGTCTGAAAAAGTATTTACAAAGAATTAAATTAATAATATGTTTAAAAAATTGTTTGAACTTTAATTCGTTTTATCAATGATAGACATTATAATCATAATTAAATTGGTGACAGTTTTAAACCCCTCATATAGTAATAAAATTAAATAAATGTCTTTATGCATGTCATTGCGTATTTCAAAGAAACAAGACTATTTTACTTTCATCAATTCATTTTAAAATCGTGTCTTAACAACAAACAAGGGTTAATCATCATCGTTCATTTCATCATCATGGAAATTTTATTGTTGTCTTAGCTGCTTTATACAATATCATATTTAAACGAGTTAGAAGTCCTTGCATCCAGCATGTTCTATTGATTTACTGGCTTATCGTCAAGTCAAATACCTACTGCAGCTTTAAAAATATTAAAAAAACAACTATCGAATGAAACAAAAAACTAACAGTTTTCGTGTCCAAAGATTTCATTTAAGTTCCAAACATCATCAACTTAGATCAAAAACCTTCAATGGATTTAATTGATCTGAACGTTTTTAGTGGTTTTCTTTTTATAAAAAAAAAACTGAAGGAAATTTAACGGCATTGAATCTGCCTGAATTACTTAAAATCTAATATCGGTTTTAGTTCAAATCTTAAGTTCTGTTTTACTTGAAAACAATAACATTTTTCTTCCATTTCTTTTACAGCTGTTTTGAAAAAGCAGTCCACTATAAGAGATAAATCAGAGAAGACAGAAAAACCTGAGAAATCATCAAACGGTGTCGCCGAAACTGTGGTCGAAGATAAGCTTGTGAAACCTTCAGCAGCAAAACAAGCAGATAGGGCTTCAGCGCCAGCCGACGTAAAGCCACGATTTACAAAATCCAATCTTAAATCCGCGGACAAACTCAAATCCGAAGAAAAAACAAACGACAAACCTGAGAGACCAGCGCTAAGAAGTGTTAGAACTATAGATGATAAGGCGAAGGAAAAATCTGTTACTATAGTAGATAGAAAAACAGATAAAAATGGTACAGCCAAGGCAAATAGCACGGCAAACAACAAAGTAAATGATAAGGTCGTCACAAATTCAACGAACAAAGAAATAAAAGCCGCTTCTAAGGCAGCCGAAGCATCAAAAGTTGAAGAAAAGGAAAAAGTAGAAGAAAAAACTAAAATGGCAACCAAACCGCCTACTCCTCTTGAAAAGACTCCTTCCAAGGTATTTTTCTTCTTTGTAAATAATCAAACGACACGTAAATTTTAGCAAATAATTACTTTCATATATATTTCCACATTTTGACTTAATTACTCAGGTAAAGCAAAAAATCGCAGCTAAAATCTGTTGGCATTTGATCATTGGATTTGATCTTATGCCTTTGCCATAAGGTTTACTTTAGAGTTAAGCACACGTGACTGTACAACGTTCCATCATTTATTTATTAAGTAGATCTGTTCTGTAGATCGATGTTTTGTTATTAGACAAAACCAGAGTTGAGATTCAATATAATTTCATATTCAGTGTTTATGTACACCCGGTAAGTCATGGTCTATGTAAAAAAGCATATTTATGACCTTAAATTAAGTTTAATGATATCTGAAAACAAACCCCCTCATATGTTATTACTCTACCAAGTCTTTACTTAAACTTGAAAAATTGTTTAATATAATTATAATTGTATTATGTAATCTTCCAGTTGCCACCCAGAAAGCCATCTCTTGTGAAGCAGCCGTCCAAGGATGAACCCGTGAAGAAATGGAGGGATCCTCTGCACGAGCGCGTCAAGGAGAACATCGACAAGACCCTTGCCAACGAGGTGCCGAAGGGGCACACGCTCACCAAGAATGAGAGCTTGCGAAGTAAGTTAAGAGACAATATGAAGGATTTAAACTTTTACGTTCCATTTTAAACATTTAAAAAAAGTTAACGGGTCAAAACGCGACACCAAAAGAGGCTTCGATAGCGATTTATCGCTTGAACTGGAGCAGCCCGACTGGTGAAATACCTCCACCTTGCAGACGACCGCAGCCAAATAACAATCACTTCGGTGTTGTTGTGTTCCTGCGTGTGAGTAAGTCAGTAGCAAGGGTCAAGCCTTCAAGGTAAGGGCGACATGTCCAGTAACAGCTTTATTATGCTGTACTTTTCACCCTTAAGCTAGGACCTCATTACCACTTAATATCAGGAGCGATGGCGTCAATCTTGAAGTGCAATATAAAAAACATTTTTTTCGTAGTTAATACGAACTACTTACTGCCCGACGTTTCGGTTAGGATGCACCAACCGTGGTCACGTGTGACTGACCTAGTCAGCTTGTTAAGCAGGCAGTACCTAAGCAATTCGTATTAACTACTAAAAATGGTACCTATCGCATTTTTACCCGTTAACTTATTTAAAATGTTTAATAGACAATATGGTTCTTGATAGTTACCAGCAGAACTACCTCATACAAAATCAATAGTGATTCAAATGCCTATGTCTCTCAACATAGTGTGATTTGAGAAAGTTTAGTCTTATAGTTTAAAAATATGTATATTTTTATTCGAGATGCCTCTTGCTAAAATAAGCCAATCGGCCCTGTGGTAGAGCGAATCGAGAAGTCACCTTCAGGGGCGCCAAAAAGTTTCATGACCCCACTTGGTTAACTCTTTCCCGCCCATGTTTACATCTCTAAGCATTCATTCATGTCATAATACTTTACATTATAAAAAAAATCTATGTCATAATGCATACGGATGGATGCAAGGCCTACTGGTAAAAACTGCATTTACAAGGTTCCTACAAGGTTTTACATCGTATATATATTTTTTTCTTTCAAAACTACATGATTGATGATTTGGTAAAGTATTGTACATCCCACTTACCCTTACCTACATTGCGATACGACCACTATATAAATAGATCAAAACGTGTGTCATTTATTTCCTCTATTACTTGATGACTCGCTTTGATCAAAATAGAGTACAGCGGTGAATCAAGCTACATCAGAATAGATTCAGCAACTTGTTGAACTTTTTGCCTGGTGTGTCCAGGGTTGTCAATTTGATTGGAGATTTTGATAATATTTTAATATCTAAAATAAAAAGTAAAATGACATAAAATCTTATTGCGCAATAAATTTAATAAATGATACCTCGAATCAAATGGCATGAAATACCTTTAATAATCAATCAAATCCAAGAAAACAATTTTTATAACATAGTTTTAAAATAACTGCACAACAAATTCGCACCAGATTGAAACTACATTTTAGAAACCTTTTACTTAAATTAAAAAAAAAATCAGAATGATTTAGATAAAATATACACATACTAAAATCTCTTGAAAATTTATCATAGATTAAGTACTTTTGTTTTATTAGACAGCACGGCATCATCCCTAAATGTGACACAACATTGACACACTAACACTTTCTCGTCGTTAAAATTAGCGGACCGATTGCGTCTTCGATCGGCGCACGCGCAATGCGTTCCGTTGATTAATCAAGTTCGATTTTGGCAGGTGTCTCCATCTGAGTTGCATGAGATAAAGAGTGGCGGATAAACCTAAAGATGTAATTTTATCCCGGGATTACAATCAATGCCACGCCTAGGAAAACTTACAAGTTTTTTTTTTAAATAACAAAATTTTAGCCATATTTCCAAGAGAGATAAGCTCCTTTTCGAATTTCGTTGTCAAATAATGGCGATACACGCCAGATCCAAATTGTCCTACTAAAGCATAAGAAATTTGCAATTTGTGTGTGCAAGATTTATAAAATACCTACAATTTCTACTGCATGAATATTGCTTAAACCAAATCTCACAGATATTTCTGTTTGATAAATGTCCTGAGTTTTTAAGATACTATCATATTTCTAGAGATCAGATACAGAAGAGTGCATACGTCTTTATTCTGTACTAGCAAATCAGTATTTTCTTACGTGGTTCTATATAAGTAGGGAGGTATATAATGGGATCCTGTCAGGGGTTGAGTTGAGTTGAGTGACTACACTGTAAAAAGCAATGTGATTACTAAGACTTATAGAAGATGGAATATAACAGAAAACCAAAAATCTTTCTTATTATTGTTTTTCTCTAAAGTCAAATTGAGACCTTTATCATTAACGATTTTGTCAGTCCAAAGAGGCCTCAATCAGTAATGTTTTAAACATTTTTGGAATTTTTGGGATATACACTAAAAATTTAAGCTCGGTGCTTGTTGTCTTTACTTTCAAAATTTCCATGGTAAAAGAGCTAGAAAGCGTGAAGGTTTAAATACAGACCAACTAGATATCTTGGAAAGTGAGGCAGATCTCCCTGACATTCCGCTTACATTCTCACCGCAAAATAGACACCTATATGTCTGCATATTCTGTCGGCATATCCCAATGCAGGACACAGATATAGATCGTTACCTTTTGATCTCTTGTGCAGCTAGCTTTGGTCTAAACGCGTCCAAAATAGTCGGCAGTTCCGCGTCGCCTGCGCATCAGGTGCGAACGTTGTCATGCCTCAAGGGATCCTGTTGCTTTCAAGTGAATTCTTAAGGATAAGTGTGCTCTGAATCTAGGAAAGTAGTTGCAAGTGAATTTTGTGACTTTGTTATAAGTGCTGAAGTAAAGATGGGTGAAGAAGACGAACAAGGCCAACTTTTTAAAGGTCGACATTTGCGTTTTTTGATGTGATGTAGATCTAATGAATAGTGCAGTTGTAAATGGTTGAAGTAAATGTAATGGTTTACAAACATCGTAAGCGATGAAAGTAAAACGGCATTTTGAAAGTTCAAGTTGCTAACTAAAATAGCTATTATAATTTTTGTCCAGAATTGCTGATTGTAGAAACTGTCCTACTAGTAAAATATTAAGTTAATTTTAGCATGCAATCAATGTGTCAATCGGCTCAATATCGGCACGTCTGAAAGCACTTTTATTAAGTATTAGAGATCAAAAGGTTAGAGCGCCACTAGAAGAAAGTTCTTAGTTTAGCTAAATTGATAACATAAAACACATACTTCGGTGTTATTAATTTAGCTTACTCTAACAAAAACACACAACCACACCCACTTCTTAAAAATTTAAACTGACTAGGACTTATTTTACTTATTTAAGAACTTAGTAGGTACTTACACTTAAAGTATAATCGGAAATTACGTTAAACACTCTGGTATAAACTTGTGACGTCATTAAAGTATTGATATTGAAATATAAAATATTTTTATCCAATTTCATTAGGTTTACTCAAGCCAACTCCACCACCCATGCCACCACCGTTGCCGCCCAAGATGCCACCCCCACCGGACTTCAAGAAGGTCCCCGTGGATCCTCAGAAGCTGAAGAGACTGGAACAACTCCGCAGCAGGCCCAGGAGGCGGCCGGACTGGACGGACATGATGAAGGAGGTGGAGCAGGGGAAGAAATTGAAACATGTAGTTTGTAACGACAGGTTAGAAACCCTTTTAGAATGAGTACTTATTATATTACGGTAATAAGTACTAATTTTATTATTTAGTAAATAAACGAACAACTAAGAATCAAGATATTGTGATGGTCATAACATGTGTAAGCCGCTATAAATACCGAAATCCCAGCTGCAGTAGATCGTAAGAAACAGTTATAATTTACCGAAAGAAAGACTTTAGACTAATAGTTCAGTAACCGAAAACAATTATACTTTTTGTTTCCTTTACAACATAATATTACATGTTAACATGTTGACTATACAGTAGGGTACGATCATAGCCTTTCTATTGCATCTGTTCCTTGGATACACCTGATTTGATCGGTAAAGCTTCACTGATGCAAATTCTGAATAGACCATCTTACTTTTGTATACAACATGTGCCAAAATATAATAGAAATCTTAGAGGAATTCCCTAAAATATTTTTCAGGTCAACTCCAATCATTACAAGATCAACAGTTGTTAAGAACAAAGACCAGTTCATATTTGAATCTGAAAAACCGAACTCTCACAATGAGTTGCTAAAGGAAATCAACAAAGGTATCAAACTAAAGAAGACTAAGACCAACGACAGGAGTAAGCCCAACCTTGAGGGTCTGAGGAAGTTCAGGAGGCAGATGACGATAGAAGAACAAGTGCAGAAGTCGATGTCACAAGCCAACATTGCGGCATCACCTTCTGGCGTTTCTGTTGCGGAGGTAATAATGTCAATGTTTTGGTAATATGAAATAAGCACCAATGCATAAACGATAATAGTATTGAGCAATATACGTTAAAGATTATTATTAGAAGCATGCACGGAGATGAGGCCTATACGCTCATCAGAACGTGGCTGATTTTATTTTAGCTGAATACTGACCTATAAAAATAAGGTTGATAGACTCGAATGTTCTAGTATTAAAACATTGATATGTCGCCTGAGCAATTCCAATCCACACAAAGATTAAAACTGGAAAATAGCAAACCACAGTTACTATTAGTATCGTAGGTACTTATTCAGAGTATACAATTGTTATTGCACATTTATTACAGGTCCCTGGTGCTGAAGAAGAAGAAATCGACGAAATGGATGATATTGATAAGGTCAGAGACGACTTGCAGTCGACTAAGCAGCTGCTTGCCATTGAACTAAGGTAATGACACCAATAATACTTTTCAAAATATAATACAGAAAAAACTTTACGAAAAAGATTAAGTTATACGCGTGATACGTAAAGTTAGTAGGCTCAAATTTTCTTTAAAAGTACTTAAATTATTTTTATTTTATTATTATCTTTTCAGAAATAAAGAAGCACAAGAAAGAGAAAACAAACGTCTACAAACCAGGATACAGAATCTTGAAGCTGAGTTGGCCAGAGAACGGGCGATTATCAAACAAGAACAACATAAAACTGTCATATCAGTTACAGACGCATACGATGAAAGACTAGTGAACAGCCTTAAAATGGAGGTGGAAAAGACGAAAGAAAATGCAGACAACTTGGAGAAACAGTATTTGGAAGCTGCAGAAGAGAGAGACACAGCATTGACTGAATTGGAAGAAGTGAAGAGGAGAAATGCAGAGTTAGAGAAAAAATTGGAACAGGCTTTATCGGTAAATGCTACATGACATCGTTGTTTAGAAATATATTCAATAAGAATTGGCTTAGCTTAGAATGTATGCGCTTCTCATAAAACCTACGGCTAGGGAATATGATAATGATGAAGACTGAAATATCAGCAGAAAACATTTATGCGTATTCAAACCACTAAGAATAACAAAAAAAAATTATTTAATTATTTAAATTTGTACCTGTTTAGAAATTTACTGCTATTTGGTGATATTTTCAGACAATTGTAATCGCTGTATGATGACAATTAATCTTATAAGAAATTATTATTAAGGAACATGAGTGTGAAAATCTACCGAATATTCACACTCATGTACCATATTATTTTAAAACTATTGCAAAAAAAATCTTGTAAATACTGACAAAATAGCTTACTGCTTTACTAACATTTTTGCAGAACAAAGTAGAAGACTTATACTCATCAGAAGAACCTTTATCATTTTACCAAAAAAGACAACTAGATTTTGAAAAGGAATGTAGATTGCTTGGCATTGAAACTAATTCTCCTGAAGCTCAACAATTAAGGAAGAGTGCTGCTAACACTAACATCTATGGTACTGCAGCTGCTTATACTAACAATTTATACAACGACAGCGAGGTATGGCTTTTTATTGCTAATTTTTGATATCGCTCCGTGCCTAAATGTGTATTAATAACAATATAATGATAAACCATATGAGAAACTTCTTAAGTGGATACACTACTCTTACCCTTATTATAAATTAAAACGGTAATCAAATAGTATTACAGTGACAATTTTGTATTGCAACAATATCATACAAATTTCGCGTTACTTACTTAAATGTAGGATATAGAAACAGAAGTTTTTCCTCGTATTCCTCATAATTCACAACGGGCATGGAGTGCTTTTAGTGTTTTACTACGTCTGCTTTATAGCCGAGTTATTCATTTTAATTACCTATCCTATTTCATTCACCAACGTCGATGTATTAATATCGTGCATGAATTTCAGGGTATCATGCCAACAAATGTTGGTTCAAGGAGATCAAGTCATGCCATCAAACAACTGTCAGTTACAAGAGATGACAGTTTCGAGGAAGAAGAGGAATCTGAACCAGAGGAGGTACGAATATTTTTGTACTGCATAATCTACAACAGCCTGTCTCGGTCCACATGACCATGTTATTTCTATAGCATAGGACTGAACTTGAGTGTTTTAGTTACATTTCTTACAAATGACTTACAAACATAACCGCTCAATCAAGTTATACCTACCTATAATGCAAAAATTACTTTGAAATATCAATATTTACTATTAATTAAACCCCGATTTCTGGCTACTTCAAGTCTTTTCACAGCGTTTTTACCACTTTTACAATCTGAATCCTACTCAAGTCATTATTGCTAGTAGCAGTTATTTATAGACAAGTTTTTAATACCCACAGGAAGAAAGCGAAGAAAAGAAACAGAAACGCATTGAAAAGGAGATTCGCAACATGAGGAACAAGATCAGACACTTGAAAGAAAAGCAAGATAACATGAAGAGGGAGCGTATGGCATATAAGATGGCATTGAAGAACCAGCAAGCGGCTCTCAAGTCAGTTTTTTTATTAGGCACAACGACCATCCTTATTAAATATATTACCTGAAACCTCTTTCTTACTTTTACAAAATAAGATATCTAAATATGTTTAAACTGGCTTCACATTATTGAATGGAAACTATGGACAATAGTATAGTACCTATAATAGATTACATTACTATTCATGCTTACTTTTTATATACCACTTTCTACCTAATTATAACCTTGAATTACACTCTTTCATTGTACATCACTCGTTTTCCTTGCACGTTGTTCATTATAGGACAGGTTTTTAATACTAGCAGCTATGCTTACCTTTCATTTAATGAATGTTTAACTCACGTATCTCCCTACTTACTAATAGTACTTTTCATAATGAACGGTTGTGTTTTCATAAAATCACATACGTGCTTTGTTTAAATAGCTTCTATTGATCAATAGTTTAGAAGAAAATCTTAAAAAGTGAAAAACAACCTTTTATAATAATTGCAGAGACGAAAAACGAAAGTACAAGGAGTTAAAACGTGAAGTTGATAAGATGGCGGCAATGATGAAAGAGGTAGGCACTGACGATGAAGACGAAGAAGAGGAGGAGGATGAAGAGTCAGAAGAGTCTAAGAAGAGTGAAACAGAGGAAGAGGAAACTGAAACGGAGACGGAACAGGACACAGAGAGTGAAACTGAGAGCGAGAGTGAGCCTGAGGTAAGATTTTTTTTTTTTATATTACACTTCAAGATTGACCTCATCCCACCTGATGTTAACCTTACCTTGAAGGCTTGACCTCTGCTACTAATGTAGTAGGAAAGTATTTTCACTATAGCGTATGGCATAGGCCATTAATTCGATTGTTTTTGTAGATTAGTCAAAGATGATATGGATTAAAAACAGTTTGTAAGATGACTTTTGCTAACTAATTACCAGCTAAGTATAAGTCTTTAGATGTTTGTGATTGCCGGTCTTGAAAACTTTACTTTTTTTTCAGGATGCACCGTTACCGAACAAGAAAGACAATCTCACCAAGCGTGTGAAACGCCACGAAACCAGAGTAAACGCCTTGAAGAAAGGCAACGCTTTGTTGATGGCCAACGTGGACCGGCTTAAAGACGACGTCCTGAAACAGAGAGAAGAGTCGATGACGCTGAAGAAAGAGTTGGATTCTCTCATCGACGATCTTGAGTGATGAGTGTTATGACTCAAAAAAAGAGTTGCTAACAGTAGTATTGGGAGATCTACAGTTTATGTTAAATATATTCGAATTAATTTATCAAAGGTTCCTCACAATAATAATTGACAATGAAAAATATGCGTTTTTAATTTTGAAATTATCGACTCTTCAGTGTTTTTCTGGTCGTTAAAATTTAGTTTTGGTTCTTTTTTAACGACATTAAGCTTTTATGGATGACATACTTACGTATTCATTGCAGGTCAATGAATGAAAATTACAAGACTCACATTTTACGTCGCCAGACTTATGAGTAATTTAGGATTTTTTGTCAACGTTCAAATATCTTTTCTGATATCTATTAAGGTTAATAAATCTTTATGGCTGTAACAAAACTAAATTCATGCTTACTAGGGTATTATTAATACTTTAAAATAAGATGATAACAATCCCATTAAAATAAGTTCGAACACAATGGTACCTGCCATTGTTTTAGATAGGTTTTTATTACATTAAATCATTGAACTGTTTATAAACTGTGGGCCCGTTTTGCTGTATTATTTCTAAAGAAAATGTATTTCATCCCGTTGAACACTATGATCTACTTATTTATAATATGGTCCACAGACCGAACAACAGAACATTTTTAAAAATCGATGCGAAAGACATTTTCATTAAACCTACCTAATTATTGAAGTAATGTGAATATTGAGATCATTCATTTATTTGAAGTTTATTCATTTAGATACTTTTAATTTTCATTGTATCAAACTGAAATAAACTTTGCTTAAGCTAAAAAATTATAAGAACATGCTTGTTATTACCTTTAACACTGATTAATTTTATCATGATTGTGATTTGTATATACATAAATATTATTATTTTAAGCTTAATTTAAAAACAGTATAATGTATTATCAAAATACCTATTTAGCACAATAAACTTTTACACAATTCATTCGTTTCACTTTAGACTTTGTGCCGACCTACGACATGACCTATAAGTCGACACAAATACAGCGTCAGCGGACCGGACAATCTTAGCTGACAAAGCCACCTGGTTCCGGGCCCGTGTAATGAAGCAGGCCATCGCAGCCCTACGACCGAGTCATTGGTCCACACCGGCGCAGCAGCAGCTGCCTCCCTGCATACTACACGCATCGGGCACGTGCTTGGACTCCAAAGGGGGGGAGTACTGTGCCGACCTACGACATGACCTACAAGTCGACACAAATACAGCGTCAGCAGAATTGGCGTAGTAAACAACGCTCCATACGTAATGCGTGACATCGATATCCTACATCGCGATATCAGAGTTTTCGTCGCCACTAAGTATATTACAACAAACCAAGAATGGTAGTTGGGCCTTGGTCCCCGAGCAGATAACACCAAGCTCGGCGGAAGTACATCCACTTTTAGTAAGGAACATACGTTCCTTACAACTTCATTAAATAATTAAATTATTGGACGCATCTATCAGCTGCGAAATTGATGCAGAAAATTAATATATAGCATACTGTGATGTGGTATAAACCCTACGGTCAAAGGAACATCGCAAGTTTACCCTACTTATCTAGCGTTTGGACATCAAAAATCTAATGTTTTTAAATGTGCACTGCAGCACACAACTTTAGTAGAGTAATACCTTTACGGTTGTCTAATTCATCAATTGTATTCATTTACTGCACGAAAAAAGTAACAATGTGGACTTAATGCCTACTAGCGTTCTTTACCAGACATTGCCACAGATTTTAACAGAAATTTATAGTGCATAGTTAAAAGTTAACAAACAGTGATTTAATCATTTAACTAGTTAAATTCATTAAAAGTAAACCACACAACCACTCAGCTACCAAGCGGCAGCCAGCTGCCGCGGTGTTGGTACCACTTGATATTGCACCTAAAATTTTGGTTTTTATAGTATACTCATAGCTGGGCATTAACTCGTTAATCCGTTAATCGTTAATTAACGAAGTTAACATTTTAAGTAACGGATTAACTTTTAAGTTAACTTTAAAAACTGTTAACGGACTCATTAACTTCCGTTAATAATTCAGAAGTCTGTTAATCGTTAATCCAATGACTAATTTTCACCGCAAGGCACTGCGAGTGCCATGCGAGAAAGCTGCGGATAGATTCAAGTCAAGTCATTTCATTTATTTATGTAGGTTACAAGTAACACTAATGCATTATCAAAACCAAAATTAAAGCTACAGCCGGTTCGGAACCTAATTCTACGGAGAAGAGTCCGACAAGAAACTCTTAGTTATCCTAATCTTTACAAAATTTCAAGCTAGAGAACTTAAAACTATGGTGTGTAAGCGAGCAGACAAAAATGTCCATATATGTTGATCGTTCATATATTCATCAAGTTTGTAGTATCCTTTTGGCATTACACATGATTTAATATGAACCTTAAATCTATGCATGGGTAAGTCAATAATACATTGCGGTAACTTGTTGAATATTTTTAAACTTTATCTCACGAATGTTCTTTTCTCCCCCTCCCCCCTTTTGTAATGCATCGGAACGTTTTTCTGAACTCCCCCTCCCGCTTTCTTCAAAAAAAAGACGACCACACTAATACAATCACAATCGAGGGATTCACCGCAGGGAATCAAAACTTTTCCAAATGGGAGTTTCATATCTTAAAGTTTAATTAGACCGCATCCTAACGTTTTAACCCCCCCCCCCCTTACCCCCACCCCGCCAATATGCGTTACGTAATACTTGAACGCTCCCTAAATGACTGTCAGTAAACACTTGCGTGTGCATAAGGAAGTGTGTAGGTGATATTAGGTAAATTAAAAAAGTGTACTTTGCAGTGCAGTAATCAAGACCCTATCATGGAAGACATGGAATCGGATTCCAGGTCCTTGTCCCTGTGTTAGGTCCATGACCTAAGGTCATGGATTCTCATAAGGACCTGGAACCATTTTGATTACCGATTAACGGATTAACGATTAACGTTAACTTGCGTTAATTCTTCAGAAATGTAACGCTTTAACGTTTAATGAAGCTAACTTTTTTATTAACGGATTAACGATTAACGAAGTTAACTGTTTGATTAACGGTGCCCAGCTATGAGTATACTTTTGTATAACGAAGTTAAATCTTTTATGTCCTATTATATATAAAAAAGGACTATTCATGTTAAACATATAGGAATATGTCACCGTAAGATTGTAAACATGGTTAGATTACAATATATCTAGTGAGATTGTAAACTAGCGAAAGATTGTGAACCGTAAGTTAGGATTGAAATTTGACGGATTTCTTTTCGTTATATTGTAATCTATCGAAGTGAAACTGTTACATTACAATCTGTCCCGCGTCAAATTGTCAACTGTCCGAAAGCTTTTCCATTGGCTTTTCCTGATTGGTCGGTCTTACTGAAAGAGCGACCAATCACGACAAACCGTTCTAGGTCCCCAAAGAGGGATTAAATGAAAAGAGATTTAATAAATAAATACTTGACAAATTTGTTGAGTGAAATGAAATGAAATGAAATGAAATGAAATGATTTATTTCTGCAAGTGGATTTACAATAAATTCTTTTGCACGTCAATTATTTTTTCCTACCAGCGCCTCGACGTTGGTTCTGTTGAGAAGAAGCGCCGCAACAAACTCAACAGATATCCTCTTTCAAAATAAATAACAAACATCACAATTGGTCATTAAAAAATTTGAATTTATAATATAAATTATCTAGGTGCAGATAGACATTTTAACAATTCCACATATTTTTATCATTAAAAAAATCTTGTACAGTGTAATAAGCCTTTTTGATAAGCCATGTTTTAATTTGAGTCTTAAATCTATGCATGGGCAAGTCAATAATGCTTTGTGGTAACTTATTAAATATTTTAATACTTATCCCCATGAAGGAATTACTACTTTTATGAAGTCTGAGTTTTGGAACGGCAAGCTTTTGTTTATTTCTTGTATTAAATCTATGGATATCTGATTTTTTAGGAAGGAGCGTATAGTTTTTTCGTACATACAAAATACAGTCGAAAATGTACTGAGACGCTATTGTTAAAATATTCATTTCTTTAAAAAATTCCCTCAGTGAGTCACGTGGTCTAAGGTCGTAAATAAAGCGTATGGCTCTTTTTTGCAGTACAAAGATTGTCTGGATATCTGCTGCAGAGCCCCATAACAATAGACCATATGACATAACACTATGGAAATAACTAAAATAAACTAATCTTGCCGTATCTACATCAGTTAGGTTCCTAATTTTCCTTACAGCATATGCAGCCGAACTAAGTCTTCCTGCCAGGGCAACGATATGAGGATTCCATTGCAGTTTGGAATCTAAAGTAATTCCTAGGAATTTTGTTGAATTTACTATCTCGATTATTTCATTGTTCATACAAATACATGTATTTATTTGTTTGACGTTAGGCATTGTAAATTTGCTTTTGTTGCTAGTGTTTTTCAAGCATTTATTTATTATTTAGTTGGTTATCGAAAATCCTGACAAATGTTGAGAAAAAATTTAGTCAGGAAATATTTATTCATCAAACACAAATTAAAATTGGTAAATTAAAAGAAACTCTTTTAAAAATAATTAGGTATTTTATCTTCAAATACTAACTAAAATTAAAAATCAATTACGGCTCTTTTATAAAAACGGTAATTTTGTCCTTAAACTATTAAAATTAGAAAAATATAAAAAACTCCAATTAATATTAAGATTAAATAACAAACAATTATGGAGAATGCTGGGGCGGCGGGGAACACATAATGTTAAACCAATCAGCGCGCGAGATGCATTCTCATCGATAGATTGTAATCTAACGATTTTTATAATCTTATGGTGACATATAGAATATAAAGAATATCACACACATACACTTTGATATTTCCACCATCCTTAAATTGTGGAAAGAACCATTAACAAACTGCAAGTGTTTACCTTGGCTTGCTTTTGTTTGTCTGTACATAAAGGTAATGTATATGTCGCAGTCATCTGGTTTAATCAGCTATTTGATTGGATCACTAGCGCGTTCATTGAATGACGGCCTAGTGATTCAATTAAACGTCGTCATTTAATAAACGCGCTAGTGATCCAATCAAATAGCTGATTCAACCAGATGACTGCGACATATATAACCAGAGAAAAATAAGATTTTGTGTAACACATTTAAAAAGCGCGCGAATACAACAAGTCACGTGACTATTGAAGATGTGACGTCAACGTTGTAGACATCAAACCGACACGGGTCGGTTAATTTTATGAAAATATCGAATTTTTAACTTTTTTAAAAATATGTTAATAAAATCTTTTAAATGGTTAGCGACACAATTGGCTACTTGACAGTGTTAACAATAAAATATATAAAGTGTTAGATATGTTAGCTTATTAGTTAAGTAATAATTTTACATTAAAAGTACTTGACCGTAATTCGAAGCTTATATATGAGATAGGCATATCCGTTTCCCGTAGTTTTAATCATTTTAGTACTCTGTGATGACGTATTTCCGTTGGCTCAGCAGGCAGTGGCGCCATCTGTGAACTTACCAAATCGACTGGCGGCATTTTCTGTTCATTGGCGTTTTGATTCCCGTAGCAGTAACACAGATTTCTGTGCACGTATTAGCAATAATTTTATCACTGTGAAAACCATAAATTCGTGAAAATAATATCGGTGTCTAGTGTGATATCCAGAAGTTCCAGTGGAAAAAAGCAAAAAGTGAGTACCTTCATGTTAAACGGAAAATAGTTCATGAAATCATTATTTAACGGTTTATTCCGTTCAAAAGGCGGGGCCGCAGTTGAAGTTAATAAATTAATAATTTTATTTTCATTCTACGATCAATGGTGCCTGCCGTGATGAATTAATGCAATTTCAATCTAACGACCAATGGTGCCTGCCGTGATAAAATAATAAACGTTATAAAAGGTTAATATTAAGGACAATCGTTTATCGAAAATTATAGTTATATAATTTAGCTTAGTATTTAATCTCTTTAAATTATATTAATATAATCAGTCCTTTTTACTTTGCGTTTTGCAGAGGATTTAAGACGGGGTTTGGAAACAGTTCGTAATACATATGTGTTTTCAGAATGAGTGAATTGAATCCTCCTCCCTTTGAGGAGCCAGTGGCGGGGCCGAGTAATGAGAGACGCAAGCGCACGCGCAGTTCTAGCACCAGCAGCAGCAGTAGTTCCTCAACCAGCTCGAGCTCAGGCGCTTCATCTGCAAGCCATAAACACAAGCGGTCGCGTAAACGTCGTCATAGAAAGAACAAAAGAAGCCACCAGTCACTCCGTCAGTTAACAAAGGAAATATGTGAGTTGCGCAATGCTATTTCTCAGCCTCCTATATATTATAATGACGATATTCCTGACCAAGTATCTATTTGTTCACGTGTTAGTGGTGAGCTTTATGAGGGTGGTGATGATAATGTGATTCGGGATGATTATAAAACACCTCCTTCTGAATTTACTTTTAACATTGAAACCAAATTAAAGGAACCTTCTGTTCCAACGGCTTCCGATAAATTTCTGAAGATGTTTGCTGATGTGCAACGTTTTAACAGCACTAGTTGGTCTGAAGTTAGGTATGCAGATACCCAGAAACAATATAACCATACTCCAGGGTTTGTAGATCTGGAAATTAACCAAGAAATTCAACATTTAGAATCTTTGCCACATTTGGCCAAAGCAGATAAAGCTTATGCTGCGATTACCTTTTGCATTTTGAAGCAAAAAGAAGCATTACAAGAAAATATTAGAAAGTTGTTAATTTGGGCTAGTTCTGAACCTAATTTAGAAAACTTAAACTCTAAAATTGAAGAATTGTTTTTAAAAGGGGATTTCCATAGGATTTCAAATGACCTTTTACAGATAGTATGTGGTCATAGATCAGAAATCGTTCAAGTACGAAGGGATGCAATCTTAAAGAATATAAAAGAACCTACATTAAAAACGTCTCTTAATAAAATTCCACCATCAGAAACGCATATTTTTGAAGCGAATTCCTTCCAGACGGCATTAGAAAAAGCAGGGGGCGTTCGTAAAGCTTTCTGGCCTCCTAAATCTGAAAGTTTTCAAAGAAAGCTTAATAAGATGTATAGTCAGCCCTCGAGGGGTAATACTACCAAAAAATACATGACTTCATCAAGTGCAACTCAATTGCCATACTACGCAGCAGGTCCGTCTAGACCTATGCACGCATATAGCAATGTACCACTCTCAAGGGGTGGTTACCACAATAATATGACGATGAACCACATCGATCATGCGAATAGTGCCTTTCGCAATTCTGCAAGGGGGTCCTTTCAGTACCGAGGCTCGAGGCCACGTAGTTCACAAAGAGGAGAAAGGGGACGAGGACATTCAGGTAATGCCTCTAGAGGTCGATCTAATAAATATGAACAATGACTCAAAGTCATTCCAAGCAGGCCAGTTAGCTCTCTACTACCAAAATTGGGAACAAATGGGGGCCCCGAAAACATTGTTAAAACTAATAAAGGGCTGTCGCATACCGTTTGCCAGAAAGCCTCCATTGTCGATACCAAACGCAAGCAATCTTCGTCAAACTCATGTTTCGAAGAAAATGACACAAATAATCCAAAAAATGAAAGATCAAGGCATTCTCCAATCGGCACAGTGGTCCCCCAGTTTTATTTCACCACTGTTTCTGGTTCCAAAGACAGACGGGTCTCTTCGCCCAATCTTCAATTTAAAAGCATTAAACGAGTTTGTAGAGTCAGAGCCATTTCATCTCATAAATATGTATCGGGTTCCCGGATTCCTTCAACCTCAGGATTGGTTATGCAAGATAGATTTGAGCCAGGCATACTTTCATATAAAAATTGCGCAGGCGCACAGACGTTTTCTGAGACTGATTTACAACAACGAGTTGCTAGAAATAACCTGTCTTCCGTTTGGATTAAGCATGGCACCCAAAATTTTCTCCATGCTCACAAACTGGGTAGCTCAAATACTACGTCAAAGAGATATACGGATCCTAGTATATCTCGACGATTTTTTAATCGTCAATCAAAATCCTGTCATTCTTCGCGAACACATACAAACGACCTTAAAGATTCTGAAAGTTCTCGGGTGGTGTGTCAATATGGAAAAGTCGGTAACTGTCCCCCAAAAAGCGCTCACTTACTTAGGAATACTGTGGAAACCATGGGACAATCTAAAGTCATTACCAAAAGAAAAGGCTCTTGTACTAATAGAAAAGACTCAACGAATCTTGAATCAGAATCGTGTGACATTGAACGAAATCCAAAGCCTCGTAGGGCTGTTAAATTTCGCCAGCTTTGTGGTACCACGAGGCCGTTTACAACATCGTCAGCTACTGAGGTTCATGAATACTATACTAAGCAAGCCAAGAATGAAATTTCCATTGCCCGAAACGGTTCAAGTAGAGCTGAAGTGGTGGATCCAAAACTGCCATCTCTCTACCAAGTTACATCATCCTCCCCCTGTTCATTTCTTAGCGACCGATGCATCAGACCTTGCATGGGGTGCTCAACTAGACAACATATCATTAAGGGGAACTTGGTCTCCAGAGGAACAGAGCCTCCATTGCAATCAAAAAGAAATGCTTGCTATATTTCATGCAGTTCGAAATTACACGTGGCTACTAAATCACAGTTCCATATTAATTCAGTGCGACAACAAGACCGTGGTAGCTCACTTGCAAAAAGAGGGTGGAACCAGATCGATGGCAATGATGGAGTTAACTCGTCAATTGTTGACCTTACTAGACAAGCATCAGATTTATTTTACCATACGTTACCTCCCGGGCCGGTACAACAACCATGCCGATCATCTGTCAAGATACCGACTTCCTCCCGAATGGCATCTAACACCAGAAAGCCTGAAAGTGATATTCTCGAAATGGGGAACCCCAGTAATCGATCTCTTTGCATCACACAGGGCCCACGTAGTCTGCAATTATGTGTCCCTAGACCAGACAGATCCAAAAGCCCTATTTTACGATGCGTTCAGCCTGACCTGGAATTACCCTCTCGCGTGGTTATTCCCCCCTCCATTCCTAGTACCCAAAGTACTATCACACCTGAACCAGGCAACAGGTGTGTATCTGATAGTAGTACCACGATGGCAAAAAGTGTTCTGGCGGGCAGATCTCAGAGCGAGAGCCCTCGAAGCTCCGCTTGTGCTGAGGAATCTGAAGGGCAACCTAATAGACACCTCGACAGGCCTTCCACCTCCCAATACAGAAAATCTAACACTGGAAGTTTGGCGATGTGGGGGTGGACCGAGGAGTTAATTAACTGGAATAGTGATCAGATAACGTTGTTGAAAAATTCTTGGAGAACATCGACTCTGAAAACATACAAAGTAGCTTGGGATCGTTGGTTGTCATGGGCGGAATCGAACAAAATAGACGTAAAAAATCCTACCGGGTCACAGCTGGCACAATTTTTGGCCGATTTACATCTTATTCATAAGTTATCATATAATACCGTACTTTTACATAAATCTGTTGTCTCCACTCTTTGTAATTCACATACTTCAAGTTTACTAAGTGGTCATGTTTTGGTTAAACATATATTGAAATCGATTGCTTTAAAGAGTAGAAAGGATATGAAGCCCCCAATTTGGGATATAAATAAACTCATTGACTATTTATTATCATATTCAATAGACACAAATAACTTATTTCAAGTATCTCGTCATACGGCTACTTTGTTGCTATTATGCTCCGGTCGTCGCATCCATGACCTCACATTGCTAAGAGTAGATCCGGAACATTGTATAAGATCTCGAGATGCTTTAGTTTTTTGGCCAGAATTTGGGTCCAAAACAGATAATTGTGATTATAGGCAGTCTGGCTGGAAGCTAATGGCTAATGGTGAAAATTCAAAACTAGATCCGGTATTTTGGGTAGAAACTACAATATCCTTGTTAAATAATCGGCGAATTGCGGCTCAGTCTTGCTGTTTATTTTTAACGGTTAAAGGTCCCTCTAAGCCAGCCTCACGAGCTGTCATTGCGGGTTGGGTTAAGCATTTGATGAAAGATGCCGATATTCAATTTAGTCCCGGAAGTGTTCGATCAGCAGTTGCATCCAAAAACTGGCATAACTACCCATTAGATGAAATCCTTGCTCGTGGTAATTGGCGCTCTGCCAATACGTTTCAAAAATATTACAGACGTGAAATAATACCTACAATTGATTCCGCTAGTATAACTAGATTGTTTAATCCAGTAAAGTAATGTCCTAAGTAAAGATTTTTATTTTAATTAATTAGGTAATTAAAAACTTAAGAAACCTGTTTACTTAATTATTTGATTTAATGTGTTAAAGTCAATGCATTTAAGTTAATTTCATAATCATTATATACTATTGATGTAACATTTTACTTAATTATTTGATTTAATGTGTTAAAGTCAATGCATTTAAGTTAATTTCATAATCATTATATACTATTGATGTAACATGTAATAAACTATCTTTTTTTTTTGTATCACATTGGCGTTTTTCTTACTTTACCGTGGCTCATCAGACGAAAACAAACACCTCTCATATATAAGCTTCGAATTACGGTCAAGTACTTTTAATAGCAGCGTTTTCCCTGAAAGAAAACGCATATTAAAATACTTACCTAATTCGAAGCTTACTTTATAAATCTGTCTGATGAATAAAAGCCAATGCACAGAAAATGCCGCCAGTCGATTTGGTAAGTTCACAGATGGCGCCACTGCCTGCTGAGCCAACGGAAATACGTCATCACAGAGTACTAAAATGATTAAAACTACGGGAAACGGATATGCCTATCTCATATATAAGCTTCGAATTAGGTAAGTATTTTAATATGCGTTTTCTTTCAGGGAAAACGCTGCTATTTTTACTTTTTAATTCAAAAATTTCAAAATTCAAAAAAAAATTCAAAAGTTCTTTATTTCTTTTACAAAGACATACTTATATCTAGTTATTATTATTATTAGGGGTACTTGGGGCTATGCAGTTCAGCGAACTGTGGTCACTGCGACCTGTTAGATCTATTGTGACTCGCCACCAATTAGAGTAACTCCTTTAGCCGGGTCGATTCTAGGAAGTCTAGTATTTTCCTAGCTTTCAGGGTTTTTAATTCATCCGGTTGGGCTATATGTCGTCCC
Organism: Glyphodes pyloalis; assembly: GCA_037074685.1. Taxonomy (NCBI): domain Eukaryota; kingdom Metazoa; phylum Arthropoda; class Insecta; order Lepidoptera; family Crambidae; genus Glyphodes; species Glyphodes pyloalis. The sequence goes on from JAYKKO010000021.1 coordinate 5,107,699, forward strand.
AGGTGGATGCTTCGTTTGTGGATCAGAGATTCACAGTCGCATAGGAGGTGAAGAGGTGTTTCCTTTTCCTCCTTGCAGAATCTGCATTCATCAGAGTCACTCAGCTTCATATGAAACTGGTGTCTTTTTAGTTTACAGTGTCCAGTCAAGGCTCTAACTAGCGCACTGGCCCTAGGCCTGCTAAGTTGTAGCAGTTCTTCGGTCCATTTGCGCGAGTAGCCAACTATGAGTGTTTTTGAGTGTTCTAAGCCTGGTTGATTTATCCAGTATTTTTCCGACTCGACTTTTAGTTTTTCTTTTAGTAGTTGCATAGCCTGGTTCTTTGAAATGCCACAGAATGGTTCTGGTCCAATCTGTTGGCTTTGCGCCCCAGCTTTAGCAAGTTCATCAGCTATCTCGTTCCCCATGATTCCTGAATGTCCTGGTACCCATTTCAGAAGCACTTTGTTCTGTTGTCCCAGCTCATTCAGTTTATCGACGCAGTCTTTCACCAACTTCGATTTTAGTGTAATCGAATTTATGGCATTCAGAGCTGCTTGGCTATCTGAATAGATGATTATGGTCTGATTTTTGTAGTTTCGTTGACGATTGGCTTCTGCGCATTCTATGATGGCGTATACCTCAGCCTGGAATATCGTGGCGTTTTTACCAAGATTCACACTGTGTTTGACTCTTGGACTCACACCATATATTCCACATCCTACATCTAGTCCCATTTTGGAGCCGTCCGTGTACCAGACGAGGCTCCCTGCTTTTAGAGAGTTTTGGTTCGTTGCCCAATTTTCTCTGCAGGGAAATTCCACAGTGTAATTTTTATTAAAATTATAGTGTGGAAGCATGGCATCAGATGTCATTTCTAAGGGTTTAAGTGTGAGCACTGCTGCATGTGATGCTCTCAGTGCTTGAGAGTGCCATGTTACTTTTCCCGTGATGGTTGCTCTGTAGATACTCGCTTCAGCCTCCTTTGCTACAAAGAGGTGTAGTGGTGGCAGATTGAGAAGAGCATCAAGAGCGGCTCCTGGTGTAGTCGAAACAGCACCAGTTGCTATAAGGCATGCCACCCTTTGTAGGCTGGCAAGTTTTTTGATTATTGTCATTTGGGAGGTTTTTCTCCACCATGTGACGCAGGCGTACGTTACCATCGGCCTGACTATGGCAGTGTACATCCATAGGGCTATACTAGGTTTCAGACCCCATTTCGTGCCTGCTAGACGAGAGCATATTCCTAAGGCTATTTTGGCCTTTTGGATTGTATTGTCTATATGTGAGTTCCACGTTAGCTTTTGGTCGATTGTGACTCCCAGATACTTGGCTTCTGTGGAAAACGGTATTGTAGAGCCCTTTATAGTGGGCGCTATAAGTTTATCCAACTTACGTTTCCTGGTGAAGGGCACTACAGTTGTTTTATTCGGATTAACCGATAGATTGTTCTCAGTGCACCAGTTTGTGATGACATTGAGCGATCTTTGAAGTATAGAGGACACGGTACTTTGACAGGGGCCTATTATGCAGGCCACCACATCATCCGCATAGCCCTGTATATCTAAGCCTTTTGTTGAGGCTTCATTTAAGAGTTGATCGACAACAAGTGACCACAGAAGAGGCGATAGTACTCCCCCTTGAGGGCAGCCTCTTGTTGTCTTGAACCCTCTTTTGGTCCCATGCAAGCTTATGCTTACAGTTCTGTTAAGGAGCATATTTTGTATCCAGCGAACAGTGGTGCTGTCTATATTTTTGGCACACATCCCCTTGGAAAGGGTATCGATAGTGACATTGTCGAATGCTCCTTCGATATCAAGGAAGGCACAGAGGGCTATTTGCTTGTCTTCTAGAGCCCTTTCAATTCTGTCCGTCAGTTCAAGTAGGGCAGATTCTGTAGACTTTCCTTTGCAGTAGGCATGTTGTTTTGAATGCAGTGGTTGTTCGCGCAGAGGTCCATCCCGAATGCATTCATCAATGAGTTTTTCCATACTCTTAAGTAGGAATGAGGTAAGGCTAATAGGTCTAAAGGATTTTGGTTGAGAGAAATCCTTTCTACCAGCCTTTGGAATGAAACGGACTTTAACTTTAGTCCATTTTTCTGGTATGTAGCCCCAGGCATAACTTGCTCTGAATATTTTTACCAGTGTGGGGGTTAGGATGTCCATCCCTTGCTGTAGGAGCATGGGGAATATGTCATCTTCACCCGCCGATTTGAACGGCTTAAATGAGTCTATTGCCCATTTGATCTTTGTTGGCCTGAAGATCCACGCAGCTCTGTTCCAGTCCTCGTTGCGCGGCCTGGAGAGGCTGTTTTGTAGAGTATTCAGTGTTTGATCATCTAATACTGATCCCGGGAAGTGGGTCGACGCCAGAACTTCTAGTGTCTCTTCCGCTGTTTCAGTGAAGGTTCCATCGGGCTTTTTTAATAGTCCCAATTGGTTGGAGGGCGATTTCGCAAGGACTTTGTGGATTCTGGCTCCTTGTGGAGTCTTTACGATACTTTCACAGAACCTTCTCCACGATAGCCTGCGCGCTTTCCTAATTTCTTTGTTATAGGTAGTTAGGGCTTTGGTATATCGACTCCAGTCTTTAGTCAATTTAGCCTTATTGAACAACCTGCGTGTTTCCTCTCTTAGTTTAGAAAGCCGTTCATTCCACCATGGCACGCTATTGTTCCTCACGGTTTTAGGAGGGCAGCTCTCTTCATAGGAGCTTGTAACGGCTTCGGTGGCTTGTTCTACAGCGTATTCTAAAGTTTCAAGAGTACGTATCGTCTTGGGGATGTCCCTAAGCTTTTCTCGGAGCTTTGATTTGTATAGACTCCAATCTGTGGCTTTGGCATCCCTAAACGTAGTCGTATCGCATGTGTTAGTTGTATCTAACGCGAATTTGATAAGTCTATGATCGGACATAGAGGGTTCGTTGCTAACATGCCAGTCTGTTATTAGCCTGGCCGTGTGATTTGTGGAGAGAGTCACGTCGAGAACTTCTTGCCTGGATCTGGTTACAAAGGTTGGTTTGCACCCTCTATTGACCACATTCAGGCAATTGGACAAGATGAAGTCGTACAGTAACTCACCCCTTTTATTGATGTCAGTGCTTCCCCAGTAGGTGTGGTGTGCGTTGGCATCGCATCCGATTACGAGTTCAGCGTTGTGCTCGTTTGCATATTCGACCACCTTCGCCAGTTCACGGGTTGGATCGCCTATCCCACCGTCCAGGTATGCGGAGCAGACTATGAGGCGTCCACTTCCATTCTTGACATTTACAAATGCTGCAATCAGGTCGTCACTGCAGAGCCCTGGTATGCATAAAAAGTCAACATTATTATTGAATAGGATACATGCTCTTGGCTTGTTTCCGTCGGCGTTATATATTACCTTGCCTGCGGATCCAAGTCCAGATACCGTGTTGTTGTTACTCAGCCACGGTTCTTGAATCAGAGCGATGTGAAGGTTTTTCTCTTTGAAGAGGTTTTCCAGGACTGCTGTGGCAGCCCTAGCGTGGTGCAAGTTGATCTGGACCACTTTAGTGTTTTTTGTTTTTTTATGTGTCATTTGTGTTGATGTGGTTTGTGTCATTTGTGTTAATGTGTGTTTGTATTAGTGTGCGGTGCGGTGTAGAGTGTATCGAAGGGTCCTAAGGGGCACTGGTGGACGTGCTAGGCTTAGGTTCGTCGTAAACGCCCCTAGATGCCTTGGTAGGTCCTGCCGCCTTGTTTCCCTTTCCCTTAGGGTGGTCCTTTACCACCCGGCCTTTAGTCCTTTGCGGAACGTTTTTGCGCCCCGCATAAGTACCCGAGCCGGGCTGTTTAGGCCCACCTGTAGGGATCAACTGCTTAGGCAGATTCTTTATTCCAGAGGAGCTAGACTCTGCCTTTTGTTTCTCGTGTGTATCCGGGGAAGTATTTTTCCCCCGGATGCGCACGAGAATTTTCTTGAAGCCCAGTTGTGGCCTGAAGTCCAGCCTCTGCAGGATCCCGACCGATTCGTCGTCGATCGAGACGGCCACTGTCGATCCGTCTTTCTCGACGACGACGTTCAGTATCCTCCACAGGCTGGTCCTCAGTCCGTTCTGTTTCTCCAAAAGACGCAGTGCCTCTTTTGGAGTTTTTACTTCGGAGTTTGGGAAGTAAAATACACCAACCTTAGCCTTGGGCATCTCGCTCTCTCTCATGAGGGATAGCTTTGCCTCTGGCCAGGGCTTGATGTTCCCCACCCTCTTCTCTAGCCATTCTAGACTGCCTTCATCCCCAAGGGTGATCAGCAGCCAGCCGGATCTGAAGGTGCAACTCTTCAGTATTGGACATCTGTCATTCCCAGTATCATTCATAATGGCCTGGAGAATGCCATACTTAACTGCTCCCATCTGTTCATTGGACATAGGTGTCTGATTGCAGACACCCACACGAACAGCAGTGAGAGCTTCTTTGAAAGAAACCCTGGCACCAGACTCATTTGGCAGGGTCGATGGACCAGCCTCGGGAATCCGGGTCACGGGTGGTTTGATTAAGGTCGTTTTGTGCGTCCCTTTGGTCAAATCCTCGCTTAGCCGGGTTGTCTTTTTGGCATGGTCCTTTGGTGATTCATCCTCGGATCGGGTTCGTTTGCACGTGCCCCTCTCCGTGGCTGAATCAGCCGTAGTCCCATGCTCTTTCGCCTTCGCTCTGTGCTCAAGACAGAGTTTGTAGGCCTCTTCATGGCCCACTCCCTCTGCCTTAAGCCGACGAAGGCGTTTCCGGAGAGCTCCGGAAAGGTTCTTCTCCTTTCTCTCCCTTTTCTTGGCGATTGACGGTCGATCTGAGTCAGCTTTAGTCTGCCTCTCGCCGTCTATGCCAAGGGCCGGTTGAGTGGAGTGAGAAGATGGGTCCAAGTCGTTAAGGTCGTCCTCGGAGTCAAGAAGTAGTTCCGCTAAGTCAGGCAACGAAGCGGAAGGTTTTAGTGGTTCTGGTCGTTCAAAGTCGCCCAGAAGTGTGGTAATATTTTTTCCATTTGTATCAGGTTCCATGCAGGTCCCACGAGCAGCTAGGGAAATATAAGGTCCACTCGGGCATTGCCCCGCTTACCCGAGTAAGGCTATTTACTACCCCAGGATCGCCATTTCTGGAGAGACACCGTTCGAGACCAAGCACCCCCTTGGCCACGCATCCCTCGGCACGGTTCGATTGACACCTTGGATTGGGTAAGGTGGGGGAAGGATTTTAGACTGGATTCACGGGTATAGGATTTTATAGGGTATTAGGAGGTGGGGATCACAGGATTGGGTAAGGGGATACCCGTCGTGTTGGAGTGCACTGACGAGATAGCGTCAATTCCCTTCAGCTACTCGGGCCCCAGGGTTGATAATAATGTGTGGTGCCTGTTTAGGGCCCGAGCATTACCAGGATGTGCGACGTGGACGCAGGAAGGACACTTGACGGTAGATGTGTCTTGCCCAACACCACACTTGGGCACACATCAGCCGCCCTACATCCCCTATAAAATCCTATACCCGTGAATCCAGTCTAAAATCCATATATATCTATCTAGTCAATATATATCTAGTTAACGGAGTCTCCTTTTAGGCATAACATTGCCTGTGCCAGGAGACAACGCTCTTCATGAATACTAAAAGTTAAAAAGTAGGTATGTATTTTATTTATATACTAATTATTTAACATATTGGTTTTATATTGTATATAATCTGCTTATTGTTTCTAATTTAAACTTCTACCTTCGTGTGTCTGTATATATGTATATTATAGTGTATGATGAGTATGCGTACGGATGTGTATGTGTGATAGTGAAGGTGGAAATATATCTAATTTATACTCTTAACAGACTGAATATATAAAGGTTCATGTATAGGAGTGTTATTGTGTGAATCTTTTTTATTTTTGAATGCTTATCATTTTTTTAAAACGGTTTTATTTATTTAGTTTAATTTGATCAAATCCTCCGTTTCAGCATAGTTTAACTTTTGTAACCAGCTTTTTACTGTAGATTTACACACAGATAATGGTTGTTTATGTATATGAAGTTCGTTATTTATTTTATTGTAAATATGTGAAGATCGGGATTCATATTGCACTTTAGCAAACTTTGTGTTAACCTTGGGAGTGGGAATTACTTTTAACTTGCGGGCTTTTCTTTTGTTTTCAACGCATGGATCATATTTTAAAGTTTTTTGTTTGTTTATTATCAACCCTAAAATATATAACTTTCTTATAGATAATAGGTTGCTGATTTCGTAGAGACATTGAGTAGGAAAAGATTTTTTTTTGAAATAAATTATTTTAAGTAATGTTCTCTGAGCTCTTTCTACAGTCAAAAATCGCGTTTTAAGTGCTCCACCCCAAACTGAAATACAGTAAGTTGTTATCGACTGAACCAAAGATATATATATTTCGTTTAACACATTTCTTGGAGTAATGATGCCACTGGCCTTGTTTGTGGGAACAATGTGTCTTAGTGTCCTAAAGATCCAATGAAATTTTCGTATTCTTGCCACTATCATTTCAATTTGGGGATACCATGACAACCTTTGGTCTACTATCACACCTAAATATTTAACTGATTGTACTTTATTTATCACGGGGCAGCCACAACTGTTATGACTGGTAGAGTTTTGACAATTATGTATTTTAATATTAAATTCACTATTGGGTTGGAAGTTATTATAAATACTGTAACATATATAATTTGTTTTTGCAGGATTTAGAGTCAGAAGATTATTTCTGAGCCATGTTGCTACGTTCGTCATGCCAATTTCAGTGTTTGTTTTTATATCAGCCCAACTGGACCCAGTGAAGACGATTGTAGTGTCATCGGCATATGAGAAAATTCTTGCATTGTTGAGGGTTAGGTTACATAAATCATTTATATAAATTAGGAATAGGGTGGGGCCTAAGACACTCCCCTGGGGAACACCGCATGAGACATGAACGTCTCCGCTCGTGCTGTCTCCCATTTTAACTTTTTGTGTTCTATTAGATAGGTAATCTTCAAAAATCGAGAGTTGTATATCTCTTATGCCTATTTTATTCAATTTTTTTAGAAGTATAGTAGTCGAGACTGTGTCAAATGCTTTCTGCAGGTCAATGAACACAGATAGACATTTGTGACCTTTATCAATATTTTGTGATATGAGATTACTCAGGGAAATAACCGCGTCTTCAGTTGATAGTCTGCGTCTAAACCCGAATTGATTTGGGGATAGGATATTTTTAGCTTCCAAGTAATTCAACAGTCTAATATTTAATAATTTTTCTATAATCTTCGCCAGTACTGGTAGAACCGAGATAGGTCTATAATTGTTAATGTCGTCTTTATTGCCGCCTTTGAATATTGGTGTGATTATTGATTTTTTCAGTAATTCTGGGAAAACACCCTTACTAAAGCAAACATTACTCAAGTGTGTTATAATAGGGATGATTTCATTTTTCACATGTTTAATATATGCTGTGGAAATATTGTCCCATCCCGGGGCACTTCCAGACTTAAGGTTTAATATTATGCTATTTATCTCTTCCTCGTCGGTCTCTAATAGAACAAAGGATTGTTGCTGACTGGGTAGAGCTTCAAGGTAATTATTTAATTCGTCATTATTTACTGATTCCCTAATTTTATTGGTAAGCTGATTTCCAATACTTGCAAAAAAGCTGTTTATATAATTTGCTGAGTCAAGAGGTGAGGATTTTAGGCTGGTAAGTTCAGAGTTTATTTTATTCAATTTATTTGTGTACGTTAGTGTTTTGATGTTTTTCCACAGTCTTTTATTGTCATCTATAGAGTTCTCAATGAGTTGCTTAATTAAAAGCATAGTTAGTATTTTATTTTTGCAAAATAAACTTTACTTTTTTTATCTGTGGAACAAAAGAACCGAAACGGAAACCACCATTGCAATTCGGAAATGACAGCTGTCAGCGAAAATTATTTATTTTAATGTGGCGAAACAATTATTATTTTACCGATTCAATTGAACTATTGTGTCTCTAATCGTATAAAGAATTTATTGAAACATTTTCCGTTTATCTTAATTAAGTCGTTCCTAAGCGTATCGGTTCGTTGTCTTAGACGTTGACGTCATAATTGCAACAATGACGCGACTAGGCGTTTTCGCGCGCTTTTTAAATGTGTTACACAAAATCTTATTTTTCTCTGGTTATTTAGATTTTTTCCAGATAAATCGAATTGCTTGGGATATAAAATGAGCGGGCGCACATTTTACAATACTTTTTCAAAAACTGTCAAGTAGCCAATTCCGGCTTGTAGTGTCACATGAGTGCCACACAAGTGGTGGTTTCGGTTCTTTTGTTCCACAGATATACAAAGTAAATTTTATTTTTCAAAAATAAAACACTAACTATGATTTAAAACTATGACGTTAAAATATGACTTTTAACATATCTAACCATATTCATAGTTTAATGTTAACAGGCGTCCAGTAGCCAATTATCGTATGTTTACAATAATTAACGTACCTACGGTTCCGATATTGAGTTCCAAACGCTGCTGTCCACCAAGAAAGCTTATCAATATTGTAAATAGACTGCGTCTCGGGCACGAAAGATTTCCTGCTTATCTGAAGAAAATTAAACTGAGCACTACTGAGAACTGCGAGTATTGTATTTTATTATTTTTATAGTACTATACGCCGTACTAGCGAACTTTAAATATTAGAAACAGAAAAATTTTATCTCCCCTTGCGGTGCGGGCACTTACCGAAAGGCTAACGGTTGATACAGCAGAAAAATTTCATCGCCTACAATAACTTGCGGTTAGCTCAGTTGGTAAGAGCAGCACGCGCGATACGTGAAGGTCGTGGGTTCAATTCCCGCACCGCAAGGGGAGATAAAATTTTTCTGTTTCTAATATTGCGAGTATTGTAATTAGGACACTGCTACACTAGATCATCTAATCCTCCGCTCTAAAATATTTGCAGTACAAAGGTTATTGCATAAATAAAAATTATAGATGGCTTAATTATTATTTTAAAAAAAGTGAAGACATTCCCCGCCTCTTGCCATTTATACTGCAGAAGAGCGATACCTACAAACACATATATGATTACGTCGTTTCTACAATAGAAGGCTTTTAAATTTATAGATAGTTAAATAGATAGATATACTTTATTGCACAAAAACTTTACAGAAATAGGTTTTACAGATTGATTATAGTACAATTTAGGCGGTCTTATCGCTAGAAAGCGATCTCTTCCAGACAACCTTAAGGTAGAGGAAATAGTAGATGGCAAGAAATGGGTACGGCCGTGCAACATTAATAAAGTTTTATTTCATGAATTATATTCATAGTATAGCATTATAAACATACATAAACTCATAGATATATAACATAATATATATTTATATAAATATATATACAAATAAACATGCTTATCAAATATAAAATTAAGTAAAGTATTTTGACTCAAAAAAAAAAAAAATTATAAATGAAATGAAAAAGATATTATGAGGCCAAAGGAAGAACTGAAGACTTAAAACTTGAAATGAGAACAATAAATTGAATGAAAGGCTTGAATGCTGACAAAGTCCAGAGCCGTAAAACTTAAAAAAAAAACGCTGCTGTCAAATAGAAACGTCAAAACAAAATGGAAATAATTTTGTTTGTCATTTTCAAAAACTAAATAAACGGTTGACCGATGTTCTCGCTCGTCCTGCTTGGTTGAATTTATATTGCACCCGAACTGATCTTGAATGAATAGTCTTCTTGTAAGAAACGATTTTTGGAGCCAGTTTTTGTAAAAGGATATTAAAATGCCGCCAAAAGACGCCGAAATTCCTCAATCGGCTCCGGTGAAGCCAAACCCACGGAACAACCCTACAATGTTCAAGATATTCCAAAACGTTCAATATAACGTTGTTCAACACAAGAAATACGTGAAGGAAATGATAAAAATATACAAAAAGGTAAATTTTGTGATAATGGAACTTTGTTAAGCATTTTTTTCATAATCCAAAGTGACCTTTAAGTCATCTTTGGACATTCCACTAATAATCCTATGTTTGATGCACCTAATAGTGTAAAGTGATGGAAGAAACTGTACTTATGCCAATTTATTTTAAGGACAATGGGTAATGTTGGGCCCACCATTCAGTAGAAGTGAGATATTGATGTATAATTAAGTATTTTAATTTTCATGCAGAATAAACCTTGATATTGGCATAAAATACATATATTAAGACCCATCTAATAAATAAATTCTGTTACTATTGCAGCGTGGACCCAGACTCCATACATTTGTTCTCTAATCACCTTTAATTATTTATTCTTGCAGACAGATGAAAACTTTTTTCGTGAAAGCTTTAAAAATGCTTTGCATTACTTGTTCACCTTTGGAGACACAAGTGCGAATGTGGACCGAGTTATTCAGTTTGTGGCGAATTTCTGCACATCACTGGATGATGAAGAGGAGTTTCTAATGTTTATTTGTGATATAATATTTGATGTAAGTCTTACACTTATTTAAAAATCAGAAATAGGGTACTGACAAAGTGCAGAGCTTTTATCTTTGTAAAATTTAAATAATAAAATAATTGTGGCATAATCACTTTGATAATTGTGATGATTAACACATTTCTTATTTTAAATAAACTTTCAAAATGCCAGGAAGCAATAGCTGATTGATTTATTCTCAAAAGTCCTGTTACTTACATTATTCATTTGTATTTCTTAAGCCTTCTGTTTTCTTTACTGGAAAAGCAGTACCGTCTTTGAAATATTTTAAATAGTTATGTTGTTTTATACAGATTCATAGATAGTCTTTATTCTTCAGAACATTTACAAGAAATGGTATTATAGATGGCTATTTAACAGGTAAAAATAACTACCTACTTCTTAAAGATATTAACTGAAAACTACTTCCCTAAGTTATAAGTAATACATTTAGACTTTTACCTTATTAACTTTAAAAAGGAAAACGAAAGTTATTAAATCATGCTTATTTTTTTCAAGTGCCAATGTGTGTCCGGACAATCAGTAAGGTATCGGGCAAGTCAGCTGCTAGCAGCAGTACTCTCTGCACTTGGAGAAGATGCATCTTTGGATGATGATTTGTGTGATAAACTGCTTGCATCTCAAGTAAGTTCATATCTCAATAATTCATCTACTTATATTTTACCTAGTACGGTGTTAGAAAGCCACAGAAAGAAGTATGACAGGAATAAAGAAATAAGACAAAGTGCGAAGTTGTGTTATCAGAGCTAACACTTGTTTATCAGACAGATGTTACTTGTTTAGCAGGCTACTTTCTGTAATTTCACATATATGCCCCTATTTTACATAAGTGTAGGAGGTAAATTCTAATCACCCTAGCTCAACAAAGAAAGTAAATAGGTTCTAAAGCTAAAAATAGCTAATACTGTCAAAATACACCAACTAAATGAAGTTGAATCACATAATCCACGATTTACAGGATAAAGGCTGTCTGAAAAATTAACTTTATAAGCCTATTTCATTTAATGATGATAACTGGCACATTTGTCATGCTTGTGAACACACCTTTGGATTGGTTGGCTCCAGCTTATTTCAAAAATACTTACTTGAGTACTTAATTGTTTCATCACTCATCGAAACAAAATTATGACTTGGTCCAAAGTGAGCTACATATAGCAGTAACAAATGTTCAAAGTTTCTTACAAGTGTCTTCTCGGTAGATATAGGTTTCAGACCGGCAGTAGAATCACTTTGCATTGTATTCAATGACAATTCAAAAGTGCTATATGTAACCTTATTTAATAAAGAAGTATTTTAGTTTGAATTTGATTCAATAAAACAAATAAAGATAGTTTTATTAATACATGCTGTAAGTGTATTTATTAAATCTATTCAATTTTCAGATGCAACGCTTGCAAGACACTAGAGGTGCAGTAAGATGCCGCGCTGCTTTGGCTCTGCAACGGCTTCAAAATCCAATGGAACCAGACGATGAAGTGACTAGAGCCTACCGCTTCCACATGAGCTGTGATCCAAGTTCGTCTGTTAGAAGGTAAATTAATTTTGATGCATAATCATCATGAAAAATAAAAAAATTTACATGTTGATTAATTAAATAAGATAATTGATATAATTGCTTGATGATAAATTATATTATTATTTTAACTATAATTGTTATTTGAACATAATTTCTTACTGATAATACTAAATGTGAGAAGCTTCTCAGTATGAAATGTTTGTTAGGTCACAGATACTAGGTTTTGTTTTATTACAGTAGAATTAAAAAATGCATGTATTGTCTATTGACAAATTATTTCTTTTCAATGAAATTTGTCAAATTTTCGTAATTTTAATTTGCAATTATTTCCTTAAAAAATTCAATTGTAAATGACACCAAAACCAGCCAAATGTAAATAACTTGAAGATTGCAAGATCATGCACGCTAAATGTGAAAAGATTTCCCCAACCAGTTTTGGTCAGAATACTAGTGCTGCTGCGATATTAAACAGGCCGTAGCAGCATTTGCTGAGGTGGAACTCAATTAGCCTCATATGGTACCTTATGTTTTATGTTGATTGTCTTTTATTGTGTACTAGCTGTGCGCGCGACTTCGTTTCGCGTGGACTACATACTTAAATGGTCGGTTTTAGGTTTAATGACATTTATTTCTCATAAGAACATTACAAGTTCACTTAATGGTCGGTTTTACACCTCTCTCCCCTAAAATTCGAAACAAAAAGTAGCCTATGTCCGTTCTAGAGGTTCAACATATCCCTATACCAAATTTCATCAATATTGGTTGAGAGGTTTAAGCGGGAAAGTGTAACAGACAGACTTAGTTACTATCGCATTTATAATATTATATAGTAGGGGTGTTTGGTATTGTGTGATGGTCATTAAAATATTTATTTATCTTTTTTCTTTCTTTCTTGATATATAATTGAAATGTTCCAGGGCTGTAGTAATGTCGATAGCGAAGTGCACGCGTAACGTGCCGTACGTGCTTGAGCGTTTGTGCGACGTGGACGAGGCGGTGAGGCGGGCGGCGTTCCTATACATTGCGGGCGTGAACGTCACCCAGCTGAGGGTGCGGCAAAGAGTACTCACTCTGAAGGTGAGACCTCATCATTTTATCTTTTGTGGTTCTAGATTTTCTGCCTAGAGCAAAACTTAAGAGAAAGAGTTGAAAGTACTTGATATAAGGCTTTTGATTGTTTTTAGTTTAAACTAGCCTCAGTTTTAAAAATACGATTTGATGTTCTTTACTAATGTATGATCACTTCAGTGTATGTGAGTGTGCAATGTGGGCATATCGCGTGCTACTCTTTAAACAAAGTTTGCTTATATGGCGTGTTAAACTATACAAATATAAAAAGTAAATAACTTAATTATTGCAATTAAAAGAAAATAATAGTATTTAAATAAATAAAATTAATAAATGCGCCAGACGATCACTTTGGTCTCAAACTAAGGTTTCCCCTTGTACTATGAGCACCAGATGGATACTAACTGGGGGCGTCAACCCAGCACACCCAGACCCAAGTCAATTTAGAAAAGTTCGTTTTCTAAATTGACTTGACCGGGAATCGAACCCGGGACCTTTCGCGCTTTAGCCGCCTACCTTAGCCACTGCGCCGCCAATTTATATGTCAAGTCCATATTTGTTAATTAATCAAAAACCTACTTAGTTATTATATCGAGTTAAAAAAGCAATAGAATCTACTCAAACAAATCTATATATGATCTGATCATGTTTACACGCTTTATCTTTACAATTATTCTTACTAGACAACTCTTTTACTTGTCATGTCGTTTGTTGGTAGGTGGGTCTCACAGAGCGCAGTCAGCGCGTACGAAGGGTCGTTGAAGAGATCCTCGTACCCGGCTGGTTAAGCACATTCCAGGGGAACATTGTGGACCTGCTGAAGGCGATAAGATTGGACAACGCGCACGACGCAAAGGACTCGCAGTATGTCGCCGGGAAACTGCTGGAGTCCCTGTTCAAGTAAGTAAATTCAGTAACAATGGGGACTACCGCTCATCAAAACTCCGGTAGATGACACTACGTGTGCGTGAGGTCTTAATGCTACCTGGTTGGTTATTTTTAACATGGCATTAACAGATGTGTCACTATGACATTTTAATCACCAATCACGATGCAGTTTTTCCTGACACCCACGTAGTATCATCTAGCAGATTTTTTATGCGCGGTAGTCACCATTGGAATGTTTGATGACACCATTCACAAGTAATTCCAAGGTAGCAATGCTCAAGAAGCTTAATTTTACATCTATAACATTGCTATTTTGCAAATTAAAAAAAAATGCTTTATATAATGTTTCGAAACTATTTAATTATAGTGTTGAGTAAAATTGTGACGTCACAGTTTGCTATCTTGATGAAGATTGATGAAGAAATCGTATTTTGACAGGTAAGTAGGTATTCATGAGTGTCTCAGTTGACTTGACAGTCAACAAGCCTCTTCATTAATGGGAACTATCGCGTTTAAAGAATCCGCTAGATGACAATATGTGAGCTGAAGGTCGAACTGCTAAGTGACTAACAGGCCTAGCATGCGCAATACGTCAAATTTATCGCATGAGATGACAAAAGTTTCTATACCGTTGATTGGGTGATAGTCTACCGTACTCGTAATTTCAGCCAATCAGCAGTTGATGCATTGATTTTGACATTTCTTAAGCGCGCTGATATATTTTTTTTAAATTATGGACTCTGTCCCGTGTTTACAAACAACGCAGTGATTCCGCCAATGTCAAGTGTTTAGAGAGACACGTCAAAAATGGGACTGCGCGGTGTAACGAGGTATTTCTTTTTATATTGAGATCCTCATTATGTACCTTAAACAAACATGAACAGCACATTAACATGAAAGACAAAACAACGATTATGTAGAAAGGACAAAAGAAGGGGTTATAATCTAATATCATACATAATAATATAGTTACATAAATAATTTATATATTTAGAAAAAGAAAGAGTTAGAATAACGTTAAGGTTGAAAGGACGGCAAATTTCAGACGGTAAAATATCATATAAGGATGTAGGGTATATGTGGAAAGAATATGTGGTCTGGGGTACCCTCATCTATGCCACATTCACATAATGGATTATCCTTGACCCTAATTTTATTAAGAAAAACGGGAGTGCAGGCGTGACCGAGGCAGAGGCGGCAGACGGTGGATATGACACGTTTTTCGAAGCACTTGTTTTTAAAAAACCAGGATTTGGGTGGGATCATGGGCTGTAAGCTCGCATATAACCGGCCTTTGGAGACTGAGATAATAACAAAACGGTTATGCCAGTTACCTGACAAAGATTTTGCAGCAAAAGGTAAGATGTTCGTGGCATAGGTAAATAGCCTGGGATGATGAGCCAACTAAGGTGGCTTCTTTAGCCCATATATCAGCACGCTGATATAATTTACTCTCGCGGCGCATGCTAGGCCTGATTGACAGCATTGTCACCGCGACATGGAAAACGTAAGTTTTACCGCAAAAAAAATACTGGCAATTTTTATTTCAGACGTCTCCCAATGTCTGAACTGCTGGAATGGCTGCCAACAGACAAAACACTCCGCCTCATTCCCGCCGAAAAGCTTAACAAAGAAACCGCTTGGTACTGGCGCCACCTAGCGGAGCATCTTCAGAAGATAGACGACGACGAAACGTTGGAGCAGGTGCTGCCGGACCTGGTGGTCCTCACGGGATATATTAGGGCGTAAGTTACCTGTTTCGAATTAGTTAAACAATATTGTCAGCCATTAACATAAGGCTCAACCACTCGGAAAAGTAAATGTAGGTATGTGTTTGTTCCATTAAAAAGAAGAAAAGGTGAAGGAAACTAAGCTAGGCATTTTGCGAGTTTTTAAGTTGTCTCCAAAACGTGTAATTTCCATCGATATAATCAAAACAGAAATAAACGAATGTCAATATTGATTCATTACTTTATATCTATAACTTAAATATTTTTGGCCCAAAATCGATTTTTCGATTACGCGGTCTTAGATCGTCATCCCTAGTGGAACGGTCGGTCTATGCTCTAGGTCACTAACGGCACCAAAATCGGTATTTTGGAGGAATGACCCGGTGGGTCCTTCCTCCTCAGGTGCCAATTTCGAGTTTTACAAGCTTTTCTTTTCTGTTAATCTGTGCCTTTTTCTACCAGTATGCTTAATATATAAAATTTCATGAAACAACAAAAGTTCTATACTGTTGATTGGCTGATAGCTACCGCTCTCAGCTTCAGCTAAACAGCAGCTGACACATTTAATTTTATCAATTTTGATATTTTCGAAAAAAAAAATTCTGACGAGATGTATACTAAGCGGGCGGATATAGACTAGGGCTGATACTTTAATTACATAGAAGTATGAACATTGTTCCGGGTATAGGATCGTCGAGTCCCCCTGCCCGTCAGAGAGCGAGGACCCCGTCGGCTTCAGCACGCGCCAGTACGTGCTCCACGAGCTCGGCTGCATGCTCCGTGTGTACGACGCCACCGACCCTGCTGGCAGGACTTCTCTTCAGACCCTTATCACTGACACACTCACCGGTACGTAGAGTTATAATCTTTTTTTACTTACTTATAACGCACTCATGTGACCTCATGGTCTATCTCCAAAAACGTAACGAACAAACGAAAGGTTTCCTTTTTGAGGGTTAATCAAAAGTTCGGAGTTAAAACATGGTTTTTGATTTACATAAATGATATTTTATTTTATGAAACGCTTAATTCACAATCGAAGGGAATTGGTTACGATTATGAGAATTTAAAATTGGTATCCGTCATCGGTTCGGACATATTTCGTTTTTGGGAGTAGACTGCAGGCATTGATTCAGGGTCGCACGTTCGTAGTTTGTGAGTCTAGCGCCTGTGATATATTTTTTCATTTGGGCGTTTCTGTGTAAATCCATTTAATAATAGAACAATTAAACTTCGTTTCGATGTGTAGATATAACAGCTGAATCCATTTGCCTACAATTCGGTAGCTAGATAAATTGGACCGAAAAAGGAGGTTTCTTAATTTGACCTCATTTCATATGTAGGCGTTGTCGTAATTTTTCAGGCTAGTGTAGTTCATTTTCTTATCTTTGTGGGCTTATTAACGGGTTAGGCCGGTAAATAAGAACACTTGTCCTCTTTAACGATTTTACTGAACGATATACAAATCACAATGTATGAACAGGTAGGATGGATGTACAACGGTCCGCGACAGTTTCAGACGACGTGTTCACTGCTCGGCGATCGTAAGCAAAGTGAGCGATGCTCCCGCTCGCCGCTACGCCGTAGACTCTGTCAACGCCCTGTAGGTGGCACTGGAGTCCCGTTACTCACAATGGCCACTGGGGGCGCTAGTGTTGCTAATTCGCGTGCAATAGTGATTTATAAGATGTTAGAAGTACGAGATTTTCCTCGTAGGTGAGTACGGCCCCCTAAGCGCGGACGTGATCCGAGCGTTCGTGTCGGCGCTGGAGATGGTGGTCCCGGACGCGGCGCAGCGCGTGGAGCTGGTGAGCGGCGTGCTGGGCGCGCTGCGGGACCCGCCCGACGCGGACGCGCCGCCGCCGCCGCCGCCGCCGCCGCACGCTGACAGCGCCGAGATTAAGATACAGGTCAGCCTTATCACTGTTTGTCAGTGCCGTAGAGTAGGTTTTCGCCATCTGGAGCCAATTAGATTTAACCCTCCGCTCTCTCCCATCGACAGCGCAAAGCTCAAGATGTCAGTGCTGCAGTAGGTATAGATTTTCGCTACCTGGGGCCAGTTGGATAAAACCCTGTACCGTCTTCCCTCCAACGACAGTGCCAAACTCAAGATACAGTTTAACCTGAGGATCACACTTAATGAGAGTTTTAGAACATATTAACTTTGTGAGTTTTTCCCGGTTCATTTAGGCAGACCTGATTGTCCTATTAGAATTCTGATTGTTAAGCCGCTGTAGCTATAATGCTAATAGGACTAAATCCATGTTAGGTTTGCGAAAGTCAGCCAACCTTCCGATATTAATGTCAAGCTGATCAAATCGGGATCATAGTCATAAAAAAGACTCGGACTCTGTAATAAATGCTCAATCGGGATAAACGCTAGCAAATCAAAGAAGTCTAGTAATGTGTGCAAGCAACTTATGTCCGTTCGTCGCTTTGTCATAAAAATATAACACAAATGTAATTAAAATCCGTAATTAGCTGTAAGATTAGCATTAAGATTCATGTTAATAATTAAGTAAGAGCTGTGGATTTTGTGCAAAATAAAATAAAATAAAATAAAATTTGTAAGTTAATTTTTCAAGAGAGTTCAGATATGAATTATTTGTGTGGTGTAAGTATTTTGTCAGTATGCGATGTAAAACAGCAACCTACTAAAGATTAAACACTATCACCGTTGATGAAATATCTTTTTTTGTTTTTTCTAGCGCGCTCGGTTACGCGTCTCTCTGAATGTGGCCATAGAGGCTCAGGAGGAGGCCGTCAGGGACCAAAACTATGCGCTCGCTGCCGAATGCAAAGCTAAGGTAAACAAGTTCAATACCTAAATAATGCGCAAGAAAAGCACTCGTCTTATGTCTTGTATTTAAATTTTTACTAGATGACGGACCCTAAGTGGTACTCTAACCTAGCTCACCCCAAACCTAAACCAATTTGAAAATCGATCGTCTAGAATCGAACCCGGGGTTTTTACGTTTCGAACGTATTTCCGACGCCACTGGTATCGTCAATGCAATCCCTCTGTTACTTTAAGCAAATCTATGCTTCAATTATAAAACTGAAAAGTTTGTTCGTTTTGTATGATCGCGCTAATCTCTAGAACAAGTGGTTCGATCAGAAAAAATATTATTGTTTTTGATAGTTCATTTATTGAGGAAGGCTATATGCTACATAATAACATCACGCTGCGACCGATAGAATTGAAGAATCATTGGAAAATGGGGAAAAACGAGAACGTTCCGCGAGCAGAATTACGTCGCTGCGGTCCGCTAGTATGTTTATTAATGTATTTAAGTAAGGTAAACTTGTGGTTTTCATCACACAAGTAGTTAAGGATCAGCAGGCGTAGCATACGCAACGCGAACGCGACTAAATTTTAGCGCGCTCTTAACAAACGTCAAAATCGATTGAAGTCAGTGCGTCAGCGGTTGATTGGCTGAAAATAGGAGTGCGGTGTGCTATTAGCCAATCAATAGTGTGGAAACTTTTGTCGTCTCATGCGATAAATTTGACGTATTGCG
Source organism: Glyphodes pyloalis (assembly GCA_037074685.1). Taxonomy (NCBI): domain Eukaryota; kingdom Metazoa; phylum Arthropoda; class Insecta; order Lepidoptera; family Crambidae; genus Glyphodes; species Glyphodes pyloalis. Next base: position 5,126,858 of record JAYKKO010000021.1, read on the forward strand.
TATGCTAGGCCTGCGGGTCAATGAATGTAATGTTGTCTGATATAAACATTTATTGAATACTTGTATTTTTAAATGTTAAGATCTCTGCTAAACTTAGTTTCTAGGGTTACGATTGAAATTTATTAAAATAGAATATCATTTTAGGTAGAAGATATCCAAAAGAAACTTGAAGATATAAGCGTCCCACCGCCGCCTCCGCCTATGCCTATACCGGTAAGTTTTATTTTTTAAAAAGTTTTATGTCTTGTTCTCCAATAAAAATAAAGATAACTATTATATTGAAAACGTTTTGAAAACATCCGAAAGTTTTCTCTGAATTCCGCTATCCGGTGTCCATTCCGACAGATTTTGTAACGTTCATGACAAGTATCTACGTGCGGAAGGTACATTAAGCTAGTTGCCATCTGATATTTCGATATTAATCATTTCAAACATAATCAGATCATATTATTTGATGCTTGAGTGTATCTGACTGTTTGTTTGGTCACTTGTCTTCTCTCTAATCTAATCTCTGCTTAAAAATGGCCCTTTTCATTTCAAAGTTGAGGTAAGGCCTGTGCACAGTAGTGATATATAACTGGCTGCATATAATCAACACAAATAAAAACAATCACCAAAATGTAGTTAAGCGCATAACTTCATAACGACTGCACTAACTTGGATAAATGGTTTTTGTTATGTGCGTAAAAAAACGCTCGGTGTCGCTAGTATGTAATAAAAATAAACGAAAAAACGCTTCAATATTTTTTAATATTTCAGACAATCAAAGAAAAAGTATCAGATGCAATGACTTTGAACAAATGTCTCATAATTCTGAACTGCGCATTGGACACGCCACAACTTAAAAACGTCACTCCTATGCTGCAGATGATTTTCAACGAATTGGAGGTGAGTTATACTTGAATACACTTTTATTCTCATAAGCTAAATGAGTTGATTACCGGATCGAAAAAAAATCATGTTTTCGATATTTGCGCTCAATGAGCGAGTCGAGTTCCCGTTATTTAAACGATTAAAGTTGGTATGTATGTTCGAATGAGGTGTGTGATTTAAAACTCACGTTTTAGGTGGAGATATTTCAAAATCCAGAGGTTTTAGAGAACGCTCTGGAGACCGTGGCGTTGTTTGGAATGCTGGACAAAGCATTCGCAAAGGAAAACAAAGCTTTCTTCTTCGCTAACGTAAGTTTTTGTATATAGCGAAAACACTAAAATACAATATTTGAGGAGGATCTTACAATCCTGTTTGAAATGCGCAAGCGTGCATCTACCGCTTTAGCGCTCAACCTTTTAAACAGCCGGCGCGCGAGCAATGCCGCATTAAGATTAATTTTGATTTTTATTTCATATTATTTCAATCCAAATTAGAACTTACGGAAGAGTCTACTTACGCGGTATTGCACTCGCCTCGTCGTAACCCAAACCAATTATTGTAAAAAAGAATGTTGCCTACATTTCATATTGCAGCTGATCGACACCTCTAACGAGCCGATAGTGACGACGGTGCTCAAGTGCATAGTGGACCTGCTGTGTGTCCACGGCGCGCGTGTGTTTGAGGACGAGGAGTCGCAGCGGCTCGACGAGTCCGCCGCGAGCAGGCGCGCGACCAAGCGGAACACGTACCATTCGCTAGACGCTATAGAGGAAGACGGTGAGACATTCAAGTATTACGTAACGCAATTTTTGAAGATTTTCCTCCCCAACTATTTTTGTGTGACACTTCAATAAATTCCTATCTTCATCTCCTATATAAATAAATGAAAGAAGGAAGTTAGCAAAAATATTAAAAAAAGAATGTTGGTAAGCGCAAAAATAATGGCTCCACAGATCCACCAGTTTCAAGAAGATCCTACAAAGATATTTTCGAGAGAAAGCAGAAAAATAATTTCAATTCTTAAGTAGATTATTATAGTTTTAGTAATCCTGTCTTAGAAAAGCGAGTGCTTAACGATTTTTTTATCAATTTAATGTTGAATTGTTGATGACTTTTTGCAGGTAGCATATCTGAATCGGTAATCTCATTATCGCCCACCCACAGCACAGTGATTGAACTACTGCTTAAAATAATGGATAGTACAGTGAGTAAACTTCAGTTTCATATAATTTCATTTTAATAGTATATCAATTTTGTAATAAAACAATTTATTTTCAGTGTGCCACCTACCGTCTTATTATAGTTGAGGGTCTTTGTCGCCTTCTTCATTTGGGCCATCTCGAATCACCGACGATACTCAGCCGACTGCTTCTCCTTTGGTTCAACCCTGCCACAGGTACCCGTATTATAATAACAATTTCAACTTTGATTTGACTGTCTTAAAAATTGTGTTTTTTTACTGTAGTCGATTGCACTTTTCTATTTATTAAAAACCACAATAAGTTCAATCCCTTATCCAAACGCTCAGTCAATGCTCAAAAACGTGTATTTCTCAAATAAAAGTGTATTCATCAAATGTTCATCATTTTGTTGCGCATACTTACAAACAAACATTTGAATGAGCCAATATTAATGTGATGAATTAAATATTTAATGTAAAAAATATCCACTCAATTCCGATAGTGGGTGTAATGTATATTTTTTGATTTCAGTTGAAGAAGACATGTTACGACAGACGATCGGCGTGTTCTTCCAAACTTTCCCTACCAATGTGGATGGAGCACAAGAGCAGATACAAGTGCGTAACTTTGAGATAGACTAAGTATTACTGGTCAGCGTCGACTTACCTAAATCTATTAAAATATCTCAATTGATGTTAAACTCCATACTCCATTCGAAATAAGGTGAAATTTGGTTGTAGAAATTAAGGTTGGTTGTTGTGTGGATGGAAGGAAGAAGTAAAAAAGTAAAATAAAATTGATTTTTTGACTTTTGTTCTTTCCGCACAATTTTTCTACTGCTCCAGCTATGTTTAAAATAAATCTTAAGTGTTGTCTCTTAATTTCGGCGTTTTCTTGGAATATTTATTTCGTGTTCATTTTATAGAAAGCAACTCTGCCTACGTTGAGGACCCTTGCGAATGCACCGTCGAGTTCTCCTCTAGCCGAAATAGACCAAGAAGCTGTTGTCAGGTTCATAGTGTCACTTACACGTGTTAACCATGAGGTGAGTTCAACTATTACTAACTTACAAAAAACGTTGTGATATAGTTTAGTATGAGTTAATTTATCGTAGCACAAACTCTTCTGCGATTTCGGAATGCATCGAAGCCATCTTGTATCTGCCCTCTTATATCTTCGGACAAAAGCGTACAGTGACCCATTCCATAACATTAAATGATTAAGCCCGGTTCCAATATTTTATGATTCGTAAGTTGTAAAAGTGATTATCCGTATTTCTCTAACCGACTACGAGTTGTTAATCCATCCATCCATCCATCAGCCTCTTTTTGTCCACTGCTGGACATAGGCCTCCCCTACAGAACGCCACAACGCGCGGTCCTGCGCTATCTGCATCCAGCGGCTCCCCGCACATCTGACGATGTCGTCAGTCCATCGTGTTGGGGGCCGCCCCACGCTGCGTCGTCCGGTACGTGGTCGCCACTCGAGGACCCTCTTTACCCAACGGTCGTCGGTCGAGCGATGTGGCCTGCCCATTGCCACTTCAGCGTGCTAACTCTTCGGGCTATGTCGGATACACCGGTCCTTCTACGGATCTCCGTATTACGGATCCGATCATGTAGGGAAACGCCGAGCATAGCCCTCTCCATAGCACGCTGCGCAACTTCGAGCTTCGTTATGAGGCCAACATTCAGAGACCATGTCTCAGTTCCGTAAGTCATCACTGGTAACACACATTGTTAATACCGTTGTTAATACCGTTCCATAATTTACTTTCTATACCAACTGTCATCAGTCGTATGGTCGTTTTTAGCTTACACCTCAAATAACTTATTACAATCCGTAAATAGAACGAATCGTTATTCAAATATTGGAACCAGGCATTAGTAGAGCGCTAAAACGTCCATATCGCTTGTTTGTTGATACTTCCTGTATTTGCTTAGATAACTTTCTGATTCTGTTTTTACAATGAAACCCTTAGCTGAGTGACAGTCAAGGCTCAATGGCCATGGCGCTCTGCAACTATGTGGTCCGGCGACCGTCGGGCACGGAGGTGGGCCTCGCGTGCCGCATGCTGGCGCTGCTGTCGCCGCCGCGCGACGGGCAGCTGGCCGCCGAGCTCGCCAACATGCTGCGGGACTTGTGCCTGGTGAGTTGCCCTCCGGTTTTGTATACTGTTGATTGGATAATAGCACACTGCACTCGTATTTTCAGCCAATCAGCAGCTGACGCACTGACTTCAATCGATTTTGGCGTTTGTAAAGAGCACGATAAAATTAAGTCGCGTGGCGCATGCTAGTCGTGCTAGTCAGTGATGCTCTTCGCAGTCAGTCTGCCAGAACTTACCAGGCACTTTTTTTTTCTACCTGGCTATCGATGACGACTTCGCAGCCATCTTGGTAATACTATTTACATGGCTTCGCAGCCATCATCGAGAGCCAAGTAGAACAAAAAAAGTGCCCGGTGAGTTGTGGCAGACTGACTGCGAAGAGCATCATTGTCTACACTATAGTTTTTAAAAATTAAATATATTATTTACGTGGACTGCAATGAAAAAGTCGCTTTTGTTAGAAACGTATAATGACAAGTCAGAAAAACAAAGCAATAAAAAAATCAACATTTAGAAGTGACAGATTAAAAGCAATACAAGAACTATAAAAAGGCTCCTTACAAAGGACTCCGTAACAATAGTGCTGAGGACTCATTAAAAAAAACAAAGATTATATTTAAATATTTTAAAGAAACAGAAAAATTTTATCTCCCGCCTTATAATATTTTGTATTTAAAATATATCTTTATATATTTTATGACGTTATTTTTAGTTTAAATATTAACTTTAGTTACAAAGGTAGTGTTTATTTCAGAAATTACCGGACAAGCAGTCATGCAGAAACCTTACGCGTTATTTAGGATCATTAGAAGCTATGGAACGGGCGAGTCTCAACAAAATGTCGAATACAGGTATGATTCTTGTTCATTTACATTTCTGGTGATCTAAGCGAGATAAGTTATTTACTATCCTCCGACTACCTGCGTGGCCGAGCGGGCCGGACTTTGGCGTCGTGCCATCTCTGAGGTACCAGGTTCGATTCCCGAGCGGGAAAATATAGAATATGAACTTTTCTATCTGAGTGTCTTGGTACTGTCGTTGTTTCTGATTTCTGTAAGTTACTTACCGTTGAATCAGAGCAAGTATTTGATTTTGTCCAATATTAAAAAAAAAATTCTCCGCAAGTAATTACGCTGCTAAGGATGCAAAAAAACTTACTTTTTATTATATTGAAGATAGTTATTTGGCAATCCAACAGGTATTACAGAAGGAACAATGCAAGGTGAAGACACGATAGCAACGATTGGACGAGCAACTTCATCTTTGCGTGAGTATTAAATAACTGTTCAATTTATATACCCCATGATTAAAAAAAATGACGCATACAACATGTCTATATTTTCAATTTATTGTTCTCTATTGCAAAAGACCCCAATATGTAAATAAGCAGAAATGAATTAATTTTCCAAATATTTTTTGACTAATCTTTAAATCAATTTAGGTATGTTTTCAAGTCTTCGGTACAGTCGACCATCGAGCTTATTCAACAAGCTACTTGCAAGTACGATCAAGTATATAAAAATCATCATACAGTAATACATCGTATCATTAAGGCTCACTTCCACAAACTTCATGTTAACTCTTACTTTACAGATAATCTTGTTTTCAAAAAGTGTATTGATACATTTATCAACTGCCAAAGCGGTAGTAACACTTGACTACAGCATTATAGTATTATGTAGCTACGATCAATCGATGTACCTAAAATTTTAAAGTTTATAACTACACGTTGAAATTAATAATTTTAGTTTGGTTATTGTTATCCTGTATTTTTTGTTCATCAGAATTTGTGGAAAATAGTGAAAGCTTCCCATGTATCACTAGTCTCACGTATTCATCCCACTCATTCCTTTAACCCTTTGCCGATGATATCCGCGAATATGTCGACATCCCTTTATTATAGTTAATATTGAATATGGTACTAACCCATGATCGTGTATATTTGTATAAAGTGTTATGTACCCCTCGTAAGAATAGCTTTTGAAAGGGCAAAAGTCAGACACAATATATTTTCTACATATGTCTAACGACCATATATGAAGAGTACAGAAGAAAACTAGCTATGTTACATAAAATGAGGCTATACATCAAATTCGACGACGAAAAAATATAAAGATATTATGGTAATTTTTTTAGAACTTTAAAAAACTCATACGCATTCACATCAAAAAGAAATGCCTTGGCTTAACAGAACAGTTAATATTTTCCGCTTATTTTTCCGATGTATTCTTCATATGGGATGGAGTCTCACATACGTATTTATTGATTTCAGCTCAACCGCTCGCTCGAAGCACGCACGTAGTCATCAACGAAACTGTCGAGGAAGAAGTTGAAATAGATGAGACCTCGCCCTCAGAAGTGATATCTAAGATCGAAGGTAACTTTGTTATAAAGTTTAATTCAATTAACTTTATAAAATCAACGAAGAGATAGTAATAATAAAATGTTCACTAGAAGGCGGTATGTAAACAGAAGGTACTATTGATACGTGATTGGTGATTTTTGTATTACATATCAAACTGTAAACATGAACATCATTCATGTCAAAGTTGGAGGAGTTTTTCATATCTGGTCTATCAATCTTTTGTACTTACACATCAAGAATCAATCCTCCTAAATTGTTTGGCTATATGTGCTACCTAAAAATGAATTGGCGTATTTATCAACGATCATACGCCAAATTAACCCGAACTGTTTATATTACAGAAGAACCGCCGTTAGTGGAGGCAAGCAGTCCCCAATCCAACAGGCGGTCTTTGGAGTCCGCAGGAGCGGGAGCGTCCGACCAGCCAGAAGTCAACACCGATTCCAGCAGTGACGTTTCACCAGTTAAGAAAGCAAAGATTACAAAAGGTAAGCATGTATGGACTCTACTCCTTTTTTTCGGGGAGGAATTCTTTTGCTAACTATTCCGCCATCTGGAGGAAGGCGTGTGTCTCCTCTGCTCTATAAAGGACAGAGACTATCCACTAACGCATCTCGATTGGACCTCATCGCTATAAGATTGATGCTGTGGAAAACTCAGCTCAGTCAAAACTACCATACCACCGCCGCAAAGGATTATTTATCCCTGAAGAGTTATTTGACCTTATTTTACTATGAATGTCATTATCAATTTTCAATGTTTTTGTGATGCCCTCCTCTGCCTTAAAAGCAGTATTAGTAACCACCACTTTTTCACTATCAAATTTCGAATCCAAAAATTTGCTTCATGGCGCCCTTTGATACAAAAACTCTATTAAACCTATGATACATTAGCCCCATTCAGTCGATCTTAGTCGCGTTGTCTCTGCTCGCTTACTTGCTTAGTTGATATGCAGGCATACAATAAACACATTTACTTTATCTTCTTCGAAAATATGTTATGCCTTGCCCTAAAAAAATATTTTTTCGATTTTAAATAAGCTAATAGATTTTCATGTGAATGATTGTCTCTGAAAACTTACCTTTTTTATTTACTTTTATCACAGGCAAGAAAAAGAAATTATCGATGAATAAAGAATCTACCAATTCGGGTAACTCCAAAACGACGAAAGGAAAAGATTCAGCTAAAGGCAAGGAAAAACAGCAAGAAGAGAGAGAGAAAGGAGGAGTGAAGAGGAGCCGGTCGCAGCGGTCCCTAGTGGATGTCGAGCGAGGCAAGGCTTTTATTTTAAATACAAATTACTAAAACTAATCCAGCCCAGCATAGACTTCTTTTTCTTTGTATATATTTTTTCTTTTAAACTTTATTTATATTTACTTACAAAAACACCCATTACACAACAGACCTGGCATGTTTATGTACACAAAGGTTCGCTCAATCGTCTAGTGGTTTAACTCATGAGTTAATGATCTGTGGTGCTGAATTCAAACTCCAAACTCAAACTCAACATGTAGGACATTACTAGGTTAATTACTTTTACTTAAACTACCACAATGCCAAGTGATAAAAAATTAAATCGCCTACCTATTTATAGCCCAAAGAGCGAAAGCTGAAGCGGCCAAGGTGGAAGCGGCCAAGTTGGAAGCAGCCAAAGCTGAAGCTACCAAGACAGAGTCATCGAAGACGAAGAAGAAAAGTTCTCCGAAAGAATCTCTTTCTCCACCCTCAGACCTGGACAGCTCAAATGTAACTATACGAAGGTCTACAAGAGGTCTACAGTCTGGTTCCAGTACAGAATCAAATGGATCTGCAAAGGGTTCGAAAAAAGAAGCCGCGAAGAGAAAAGCTAAAGGTAAAACTGCAAACTGTATATTATGTTGTATTTTTTTTGTATACTTTAACAAAATAATGGTTAAACCTCTTCTCGCATTCCTATCTGATCTCAGCACTCACCTGAGTGTAGAGTTTCTTTCTGTAAAAGAAAATACAAATGTTCCTTTATAGAACATGGGTTTTCACCACGTTTGGTATGCTAGTTTAAATTATTCAATTGGTTTCACTAGGGACGTGGAACGATTACGGTTGGATGTGCCGTAATATGATTAACACGCGTGTGGTATGATTGCTGTGTTGCCCACGCAAAAATATTTGGTCTAGCTAAGCAAACATTCTCTATTGCCGTATAAAATTACTTTTATACCACTTGTCATGTGGCCCTAACGACTTAGCTGCAATATTGTAAGCATCCCGGTTTTGCAGAGGTGAAACCCGCCGCTCGGCCCGCGACCCGAGCCTCGACAGGCTCACGAAGCAGCATCGGCAGCTCACAGGGCTCCGTGCTCGACAACTCCGCCGACGACACTGAACTGCACACCATCGTTTATGACCAGGAAATTGTGAGTACTCCCTTATAGTTATAATGAGGTTGATTACGACCTAAGATTTGCAACATTGAAAAAAAAAAAAGCAATCGACAAAATAATAACCTTTCATGTTGAGGATTTTTAATTGCAATTAAAGATTGTTAAGGACGTGTGGGAAATTATTGTGTGGAATGGGTGTTGACAGGCCATACTAAACAATATTATTAGACCATGATATCATTTTGCATCCTCTTCCACTTTGAAATATGATTTGAATCGATTGTAAATGAAGTAATAGTCATCCCGATTCCGTTAGTCCAGTGTGAAACAATCTGTATGGCGGCCCTGTGCAGAGTATTGCGCAACACATAATTTTGTGACGGTATCCCCCCGCGGCCGTATTGTACCTGCACAAATTTACGCTCGCAGCTATGTTTGGAGCTGCTACATAGACTGGTTCGATCTGTGTCAAGAGATGACTTTGTAACTCCTGCCGATTAGATTACCACTGTATATCTTGAATATAGAAATAAAAATATATTTATTGACACAAATACACGATGTAGAAATAATAAAACACACACACATGCATAACATTATGTGGTCAATTAGGTTCCACCACAGCAAATGCTGCTACGGCATTATTTCTAAAAAGGCAACAGCGCTGGTATTCTATATAATATCTATCATTCTCCGTAGTGTTTATATGAAACATTTGTTCGTATGTTGATACTTGATACCACTTTTTTATATAAAGTTACCTGCAATCAGTCTTCCAGACTATGATCGTGGTTACCAGATAGGTTGAGCATGTTATGGCATTTGAGTCCACTGTCTCGATCTGCTTATTCAGGCAGAACATCAGCTATCTTCAGTCTTTGCTCTGGGCAGCAGCAGCGATTTAGATAAAGAATCTTATTTAGCGTAATGTTTTTGTTTGTAACAGGAGCAATCTCTCCTCAACGATTCGAGCGAGCTAATGGAAAGTAAGCAGACGTCCAAAGCCAACGTCACCATACCAGAGACCCCTGACGCTAGTGATGAGTAAGTTTAAATTATTAACGTAATACGTAGGCGTGAGGTCCTACTGCTACGTTATTGGGTGTTTTGACTTGACATTTACAGATGTCACCATTGCATTAAAATGACCAATCACGTTCTAGTTGGACCTCACGCCCATCTAGTCTATTTTTGACAGGCAATAAAGAGATTGAGGAATAAAATAAGCTAATTAAAATCATTCTGGCAACAAACATTAATTTCTTTGAAATATACGCATAATGTCATTGAATAATTATTTCGCAGATCCGGATCTGAACCAGAAATCGTTATTCAGAAGCCAAAGAACAAACGGAACGGAAAAAAGAAATAACAGTTCACATAGAATTTAAAGTTTAAGTGTTTTGTCCGTAAGTTATTTTAAATAAAACTGCATTTAAACAAGTAATATACTTTGACACTTTATTTTTTTCCTCTAAACTATTTAACATCACTTTTAACATGTTACACGTTTTTCAGTAACACAAACCTATGAATGCAATTTTAAAGAAATTAATTTGGAATCTTTACATTTTACAATAGGAAATCCCTACCTTCATATCTCTGCATAAAGTTATTCTAAATTACGCAATGGATTTTTAAAACAATTGTCAGAAAGAATAAACGCTGTTCGAGTATAATACCTATACTCGTATGTATCTCAAAAATGACGACATCAAATATTCAAAATTGCTTCCATATCAATTCAGTTAAATGCTGGTGTAATTATAATTTGTATTATGGATATTATTGCAAAATGTACAAAAAATACATATGGAATAAATAACCTTCTTTAAAATCCATGTAATTATTACTAGACTTTCATTGTATCTTTTCTCTTTTAGTTCAATTGGTCTTAATCACAAGCTAACACAAAATTTGTGGAGATCACAATAAAGTAAAAACTGACCTCCAGAAAATACCTCCTTAACTACTCTACTTCTTGCAGGACAGTCACGAGGGTTAAGCACTTGAGCTCTTATGTCGTTAAGTTTAGGTTCACTTTAGAGGTTGTATTCGTATTTATTAGTCCCCGTGACTGTAGCCATTGGTCATCATGTCACTATATTTGACTGGCCCGTTGATTTACTAACATTAGTTAGCCCTCCTTGCTGTAGTCCTAAGTTCCGTGGCTTTGATCGGAGGGATCGGTGCGCGCGACCTTGACACATGGTTCGATTTGCATTGCGCAGCGAGTTTAATCGATCTAAGTTTTGTTTTCTTAATAAAAGGTGATTTTTATAATATTGCTCTGGTAACTAACTTAATTAGCAACAGCCATAATTGCTACCTAATTGCCAATTAAACAAAAATCATCTATAAATTTTAAAATGAATAATATTCATAGATCCGACAAACAGAAACTGATACGGACACGGATACGAATCTTTTTTTGTACCGGGGATATCCGTGGACACAGGTACAGATATCCGGCACATCACTTTGTATGTATGTGATCTTATATTTATCTATTATTTATCTACTAAGCGGTTGGCGAATGTGTCATGATATAATTTAGTTACTAGCTACGTCGGGGTTGGTTGTGAAAAAGTTGACTGTTCTTCTTGTGCCACTCGGGGTTGTGCTGGAATCCGGGCTTGTCCCATTGCTGCCAGTTGTGCCACGGCTTCCACCTTTGGTCCCACCTGTCCTTGTTTGTCTGGTTCTCTGTGATCTTGTCGTCTTTCGCTTCGTTGCTACCGTAGAAACCGTCAAACCTGAAATTAGACAGTTTAGATTAGACTTTGGAGTCCAACAGTTAATTTACCTAAACCAGTGGTAAACATTGGTAAAAATTGTGCTAAAAATTGGTTTCTTACTTCTCGTAAGAGTTACCGTGACATAGCTTTTTTATTTTCTCATGCTTTGTCTCCATTGGACGAGGGCCAACTTTTACTAAGGGGATACCTCGCTTGAAATGTATACTAGATGACAGTATGTAAGAGTAGGGTCTGGTGAATCGCCCATTTTATGTTAAATGGAAACTGGACTTCTATAGCGCGGTCTTGTTCAACCTGGATGTCTGGTTTGGTGTCTTCTTCTGATGAGGAGCAAGTGGTGGGCAAGGGTCCAGAATATGCTCGCTTCAAGGCACAATCGGATAATGCAAAATAGTTTTAGCTTAAGCCTTCGTACTGCTATATAGTGAACATCTCAAGCGCGGTTGTCATACTCCTTTTTGCTTGCTTTTTACGTATACAGTTTGAGTCGTTTCTGGTTTTGTTTGCAAAGAACGTAGGTATTACGCTATAATTCCCATCCCACTATTTGTCTAATAGGGATACATGCCTTAACTATATAAATATTAGCATTGTAGCCAGTGTTTGAAACTTTGTAAGCCTGTGAAAAATATTGTAATGTGCTGTTTTTGTGAAAAAGTTGTTTATGTGAGAATGTCTGTATCAAAATGAGTTTGATTTTTTTGTGCTAAGCTGGTGTTTATGTTTGAGTATATTGCAAATGTAAATTACGCAATACAAGTAAAATGAAAGAAATATTTGAATGAACAAATTGGAAAAAAAATGAAATTATTGTAATGTAATGAAGCAATGTGTCGTGAAAATGTAAATTTATGTTACGTTTGGTAAGTATGTGATGTTTACCCCCGTCGTATTTCAGCGGGTGTGAGTTTACGAAGATTGACTTTTTCGATAGTCACTGAAAAACGCTGCTTTCTGGAAATGTTTCATATCAAATAAATATAGTGAAACACATATTTATCTGAAGAATAATCTGATAAATATTTATGTCGACATATTTAATATATTTCATTAAATACTATGAAACCTTATACGTAAGGTCGTTACACTAAAGTCCCGCTGCAGTGAAATTTAACAGTAACCGTCAGATGGTGCACAGAACAATCTAAAGTTATTTAAAAACGACATTAGTTCTTATTACAACGACATAAGGGCTGTGCAATGTCCAAAGTGTTAAGTCTGACGTGATTTTGATGCCTCCTCCACACTACTAGCGAAGTTACTCGGCGAAGCTACTTGGGAAACTCCGGTGAAGTCCGAAGTGTGCCTCTACACACACATTAAAATCCGTGACAACAACCTCGGGCCCTTTGACTCGAGTGCAAAAACCGACAACAAATGGAAGTCGCCCGAGGCGAGGCGAAGTTTGACGAAGCAAGCCGAAGTGCCTCTACACTATCGTATTCGTCTAACTTCGTTCAACTTCGCGAGTAGTGTGGAGGAGGCATGAAATAATTCCATTTTCTGTGTATTGATGTACAAGTAAGAATGTAAATGGCTGACAATCACCAAGGTTGCGAATTTCAAGATTGATTTTATGCCAAAAAAAATTTCAAGGTATAATGATGACTCTTAGTTTATACTGTTGCAAAATTTGTACGTTAATAAACTTTGACAGGGCAGCGCACAGAATTCTATACTTTTTTTGTAATATTGCTTTTTTGGAGTTCTTTTTTTATTTTTTTGTTTATCAGGAGTCTTCATTACGCTGTAATTAAAAAACAACGAATTTGTCAAATAATTTAATGAAAAAATGTAAGTGAATCGTGTGTTCTGGAGTTAGGTATAGCGTCAGGGAGAAAAACCCGACTTATTTTTATATAGTAGATAGTGGGTACAAGAGTAAAGAAGGAAATAAAACTGTTCAAGACTTTTAAACGGTGAATGTATGTTTTTGTCTTAATATACATATTCAGATAGATCGCTCTTACTTGGTGCCCTCGTTGCTGGCAAAGTTGCCGCTATTGTCATCGTCACCGAACCGGTTCCCGAGATCTTCAGGTCTCTTCTTCGCGAGCTGGTACCGCGTGGTTACGAACTCCGCCGCTCGCTCCGCTATCATCACTGTGGGGGCTGCTGTGTTACCTACGCAGGGCAGTAATACATTTTGTACTTTATTAAGCTTGATAGAATCATTCACTTTGGGAGGTAATGCCAAAAAAATCTAGAACCGCTATTGAATGTTATTGCAAATTCTCATTTAAAAGCAAGTGTTTTATTAATTACTAGCTGTTGCCCGCGACTTCGCTCGCGTTATTTCGGGATGAAAAGTATTCTATATGTTAATCTAGTATGTCATCTCTTTCCCTACCAAATTTTATCCGAATCCGTTTAAGTAGTGTTTTTTGCGTGAGAGTAACAAACATCCAAACATTCATACTCACAAACTTTTACATTTATTATATTAGTGGGATATATTGCCTGGTTCGGGAAGAGACTCGTTTGCCATCAGCAAATGGCTGCTTAAACAAGGGAAATCCTAGCAGATTTTTTTAATTAATATAATAAATAGAATTTAACGTGGATTTAAAAATATAAATCTTACTCGTAACTACGGTAGGCATGATTGACGCATCTGCGACACGAAGACCTGAAACCAAAAAATATATTTTAAACTAGATATAGCATAGTAGATTATTTTTAAAACATAACGCGTAAGCATACATGGTCTTTCACGGCCATTGGACATACTACCGACATTGCTAAGGTTGGAGCTCAAATCCTGAAACGTCCCAGGTTCAATTATTTCTAGATTAATTCTGGGTTTTGGTGTGTTGGGTTGATAACACTGATTTGTTGTCCGTTATCTCAAGGTTAAACCATAATTTGAGACTAATAGATTGACGTAATTGCCTGGCGCATTTTATAAAATAAACAATTCGTCAACAGAACACGAATAATTGTAAGTATAATACTTGTTTGGCAAATTATCTTTCGAATGCTATATATACCTACCTACCTATTTTGTAGGACATTTTTTAAAAGTAAAATTGATACATTATAACGTGCTATCTTCATAGAAAATCAAAAAAGTAGGAAGCGTGTTTTGGCAGTTAGGTATTTAAAAGCTTCTCAGTTGTCTAGCCAGACAACAACCCTATTGTTTACTACTTACATGAATATTTCGGATCACGAATAAAACGAAACCACTACTCTAAGCGCACAGGAAAGGGTACGTACTAACTTTTAATACGCTTACGCTTACTCCACAAAATTGATTACATCTAAGTATTAGATATTTCGATATGTTCTGGTAACTAGTCTATTTAACTATCTCTGTTTGCATAGAACAAATTAATCCAAACCGTCCCACACCTTCAATACCGTGGACCTTAAGTTGCATATCAACGACAGCCATAGGATCAGAGTCAGGGCCCATCTTGCAGGTACCAACTTGGTGGTTTTCCGGTGCAGTGTGGTGCTGGGCCAAGCATTTGAAGAATTCATCAGACGGGTATGCACCAGATTCACCGCATTCTGAGCCGTAACCCTCGGTAGGAGTCATGCCGTATTTCTCGCGTAGTATCTGAAAAATTGTACATGATATAGACATTTAGCTGATTGCAATAGTTGGAAAACATTATGTTTGTGTTAAGTAGTCTACTTCTTAGGAGGCAAGAACTTGTTCGGACTTAAGATCTAGGCCTCATTCACTGTTCGCTTAAAAAAATTTATAACGCACTAATACAGTGCGTTACAAATATTTTTTTAGTCGAATATGCAACATTTTTTACTTAAAGACATAATAACATTGTCATATTAGTAGGTACACATAACTAGATAATAAGTATATACAATAATAAATATGTGAAAATCAACGTTCTTCTCGTCAACCGGGAAATGTAGATAATGACAAGTCATAATGTTTAAATGAAGAGCCTCACTCGGCACAAGTCATGGCCCACGTCACAGGCCATGACGCTGGTTTTCAGTGGACCCTGCTGGGAGTTTCTAACAAAAAAATGGTTACAAAGGAAGACTTACCGTCGTGTTAGCGAGTCTGTAGGCAATCCTGGCGGCGTCTACGAGTACATTAAGCTCATGCTCCTCGAGGAAGTAGTTGGGCTGGAAGACTGGTGGCTGTAGAGGGTCCACGGAACGAATGCTGACGTAGCCGCGACTGCGCGGTTGAAGGGCAATGGCGGATATTCTGTGAAGATTTATTGAATGGTGTAATAGAAGCAGATTATCATTGTTCTAGTTTGTCACATGATTATCAGCACGCGCATTATAATATTGCCTGATAAAATGGGATCCTATGGGTGAAAAACATTATTTCCTTTTTTAATTATTTTAAAACCATTATCATGCACGGTCTATGCAGCGTTTACTTTATTAACCCTACTTATAATAATATTTGTTACCGACTTTTCATCTACGGCTTAATTGCATGAACCGTTACTAAAATGGATGTGTTAAATTTCAATCACTTTTAGAAATCGGCCGGTTAACCGTCTGTTGGTAGGTAATGGTTTAAATTGAGTTGGTAATTGTACACCTAATACGAATATTTAGAATAGAATAGAGAATGTCTTATTTTTCACGTAGGGTAATTCGTTTTGCTAATACCTACCTTGTATTATGGTTGCCCAGAAATTTTGCACGCATTGACAACCGTTTTGGACTAGATAAAGCGGATGGAGATTTCATAACACTGATTTTAGGTTAAAATCAAAATTACTCACGTAACAGTTCTCTTTTCCTCTGGTATGTCCTCAGGGCTCCTAACCTCGCCCGAGCTGCAAGACGCATAGTAGCCCCCAAAAAAGAATTGAACATCAGGGTGCCTGCCGCCGCCTGGGGCATACCGGGAATTTACGATACCAGTGACCTGAACAAAAAAGTACAAATCATAGAAAGCAAAAAAAACGGTACTTAAACAAACATAAGTTAAAGACTTATATGGCATAAGTCGTAAAGCTTGTTTTTGTAATAGACTGAATAAATTGATAACATAGGCAAGAAGAAATCGCCAACCAATTTTTAGAGTTTTCAAATAAGTTAACAGGTCAAAACGTGACACCATTTTTTAGTAGTTAATACGAACTTTACTGTTCGACGTCAACTCATTTTAAATGTTTAAAATGGAACTCGAAAGTCTTAAAAGTTTTTTAGAGTTATCTGAAGATACATTGAAAATGACAAGATACATTTCATTACTCATGAATTCGTTGGATCTCAGGAATACGTGAGCGCAAGAGTTAACTGTTACGTCATTGGTAATTTTTAATGTCGGCCATGGAAATACTACAGCTGCTACGGCGCGTGCTTTAGGTACTCTCCTTGTCCTACTTTACGTTAAAATTCAAAATTTCTAATTGGCTTCGTGTAGTGAATACCTCTACGCCTTTGTTCATAACGATTAAAAATACCTGGGACATCCCAGTTCCCGATAAAGGTCCTTGTCTGTTTAGCATGTAATCCATGGACGTCGCCCAGTTCAGCTCGGGCACATCTGCCTCTTTGTTCAGCATAAAGCTCAACTCGACCCCCACGTGGTTCTGAAGGTTCTGCCCCACGCCCGGCAGGTTCTTGATCACTGGGATGTTGAATTTGTTGAGGATCTCCTCTGGACCGATACCGGAGAGTAGAAGGATTTGAGGCGTGTTCAGAGTTCCCGCGGAAAGTATGGCCTGGAAGTAAGATAAATGGTAGGATTATTCAATCTTACAAAGTCTGTTTCGTTTTTATGTGGTAACACCGGTAAATGATGTCAATAAAACAACGCCATGAAATCAGTTTACGTTTGTAAGGTACTCTTCAACGCAAAAACTTCTAGCAGGATTTAAAAAAAATTGTAGATATATGTATATATATGACACACTAGATTAACATATAGAACAATTTTAATCGCGATTGAAGTCGTGGGTGACAGTGCGATAAGCACCTTGAGATTAGACCTAAAATTAATTTTCACTACATCTTGTGCCTACATGCATTTAGGTAAGATCTACAACGTGTCCTTATTATTACCTACCAATACTTTTCATTGCAATTACGAATTTAACCTCGTGTCCCCAATTACGTATCTACCTACGAGTATAGATAGTTTTCTTCCTATTCCATTGAATACGAAGAAAACTATCTATATCATTATAGATACTTAATTTTTTTCCAATCTGATGTGTTGAAGTTTTTTTCAATAGCCAATATTATAGAAAAAAATTGGAATGCAGACATAACTAATTCTCCTTACCTCTCTCCTCACGCCGACGACTTTGGTCTCTCCGTTCTTTATGTACTCGACGCCAGTGACTTTCTTGGTAGCTGGGTTAACGACCACTCGGGTCACATGGGCGTGCAGCAAAACATGCAAGTTTTCGCGGTGGACCGCGGGCCGGAGGAAGGCGCGGGCTGTACTGTAGCGGGACCCGTTGCTGCAAGGATAAGTAATAAAATATATATGTACCTAGCCCGTGATCATTGATACATTAAGATCTTATAAAAATGAAGGCCTGCACAGACGAGGGACTTTTCCCCAGATAATATGGGAAGTCGTTGGATCGTCGGGGAAACAAAGCAAGTGGTGTGCTTACGTACGGTCAGCATTATTTTGGTTTTTACACTTTAGAACCTTGTCACTGTCAGCCTTATTTCAGGAGGAAGTACTTTGTGACAATGTACTAAGGTGTATTCAAACTAACTCTAACGCAACGAAAGGAAAAGCCTAAAATAAGTGCTTCAACGCAAGCTAAAGTTCTTACAATGTGCGTTACTGCGCTTAGTAACCACGAAAGTTCTATAAGTTCTATTCCTTTGGTGGACTTCCCCTCACATTTTTTGACTAATCAGGTCTCACGATTCCTGTGGTACGATCTTATTAAAGGCAAAACTACTTACTCATTCTGCGTCTGTGCAATAGTGAAACCGGTGACACTCTCGCCATTCAAGTCGCTCGTCGGTGGATAACCCAGTTCGATAGCCGCTGAAACCACATCGTGTGCGAACTGAGGTGCGTAGCGGAACTGTGGATGTCCAATGATTGATCAAACGTTGGATAATCTAGTCGATGTTGGACGGCATTCATTTGATGCTGGTCCTGCACTATTTTCAAGAATAGAAAAGTGGAACCGGGCCGTTTTCGACTGAAGTCAATTTTAAGAATGTGCGCTTATTTATTTTTTTTGCATTGTTTAAAAAGTGATTAATCGGTTTTAAAAAAAAAATACAAATTTGAAATTTAGATGTTGACGAAAACTGACAAAATATCGACATTCGTTTCGTTATACAATTCAGATTGCTATTAACGATGCTAGGAATAACAATGCCAAAATTGCCTCGACTCCGATTTTGGCCTTAAGGAAAGATGATCTCAATCTCATGGCAAAAGATTCAATCCGAAATTTAACTCACCTTTTGCACCGGAATTGGGCCGCCAGTGGAATGGTACTCCCCAGAAACTCTCTTGCCGATTTCCTTGTTGTCTTCGCTCTTCAAGAAGTAGGGCATCACCTCGTACCACGACCAGCCCTTGGCGCCGTTGACGGCCCAACCGTCGTAGTCGGCGGCGTGACCCCTCATGTACATCATACCGTTGATAACTGAGCAACCGCCTGAGGGATACCACATTACTTTTAGCTGTTTCGAACACCTAATTTAAAAGTATAGATAGATAGATACACTTTATTGCACAGAAAAATGTACCTACAGACATTGGTTTTACATATTCTAGTACAATTTAGGTGGTCTTATTGCTAGGAGGCAATATATTCCAGACAACCTTTAGGTAGAGGAAATAGTAAGTAAATATCGAGAAACAGTACCTACTAATAACAAAAGCACAGTTTTATGCTGAGGAGGTGGTCCAGTGGAGGAAGACTTATTTGGGATTAGATCTAGAAAGTTCGTTTTAAAATTCCGCTTTCATTAGTTTTTTTATGGCTAGCTTTTGCTGGCGTGGTCATAATCGGACCATATTAAAACGTGTTAACGCGCATCCAGGCGCGCAAAAATTAAAATTCTTGAATACATCTCACTTCTAAAGAAGTCAATTTAAAATTTATCGAAAAAAAAACATAAAACAGTGTGTTGCATGCACAGCCATGTGATGTGAGTGGGTCTTTTGACTTTTTCAAGCTTTAGAACTGTATTTTTAAATAAACTATGACGGCAGCGTTGCTTTATAGACACGTAAGTAGGTACACATTACGAAAAGGCGTGAATCAGACTCACTCGCAGCCAGTTTTCATCTTTGGGTTTAGTTTCTCAATTTGTTGCATACGATTTTCTGGATTTCCCTATTATAAGCAACAAGACAAGAGTTCTTCGTGGATAGAACATGGCTAGGTACATCTTTGAAAATATTCTGCACAAAACGGAGACTAGCAGCAAAGCCAGAAGATAATCATCCGGCATGCTCTTGAGGGGAAGATCCATAAGGAAAAACATGTCATTCCTTGATATACAAGAACCTACCCAACATTTTGGCCCTAGGCCACGAGCATTTGCCTTCCTCAGCCAGGCACGCCCTCTCTTGCGGTTCAGTGTAGTAATTCCAGTCTGTGTCTTCGCGGCCCCAGTACGAGGTCACCCATGCAGGCACCGACGACTGCGTGGGCTCGTCACCACCGGCTTCTATCAGAAGAACCTGTACAGAAGTATGAATTCAGTTCAAGCCACTATGAATAACGAAAAGATATACCTCAGATTACAGATCTGAGGGTCAGTTCCAACATCTTAATTTTAACGGTAACGGAAGATTTCGATTCGGCTGTCATGTGTGGGTTATGATGACAGATTTGACCGCTGACAAATCGTCTGTTACCTACATACCTAACGTAAATAAATTAAAGTGTGAGAGATAATGCTGATCTCATTACAGAAACGAATTAGCCCTCTCCATCGCTTAGTTATCGTAAAATTAACGACATAAGTATACAAATAACAACTTAGAAAACACTTGACAGTAGCGGAGTCATCGCATCTACAAACACGAGATTGAGTCCATATCAAAATAATGTTGAGTTAGTGCAACTAACCCTTAGTGCGTTACTTTGATTTCGGAAGACTGCTGGTTTGTAAGTCTAGCAGTGAGAGATCCTAGTTTTGAGACTCGGTTCGATTCATAAATGTTTGTGTTAAAAACAAAAACATAAATGTTTATTAACGTATTTAAGCCCCTAAGCTATCCGTTATGTTGCAACCATAGTATTGACAACAAACTGTTTTATCCAACAAACCTTTATTAGTTAACCTGCAGCTAACTGATTAGCTGACTAAGCTGATTCAGCCTAGCATACCTACTGATGATACGCTCCTAGTAAACCCCGGTTCTCTTACATTTAATGATGTACAGTAAGTTTACCTACATCCCATTTAGTCTCAGCTTCCGTAAAAAATATGTAAATGATAATTGTACCTACAATGCTGCACACTGCAAACGACTTCTACATCTAATTGTCCGTGTTTAATGTTTCTATTAACCAGTTTTTGTAACTACTTACTCATCTTAACAAAGGATTTTATTAATATTTAGTTGCGATGTTATTAGAGACCGTGGCAAAATAGTAGTTGGTTAATTTTGTGGTTTTCATACGCTGGCCAATGCCAAACGAGTGAATACATTTAGTAGAATTTTATTTCTTCCAGTCATAAGATTAAGCTATACATGCTGCGGTCCAGAATTGGATAGGTGACCATTCCGATCGAATTTAGTGATATTAATCACGAGCATATCCATTATCTGGAAAGGACGTTAAGCTGTTGGTGTCTGCAGCATTAGTCGCTTAATCTAAATTGTAGTTACTGGAAGTTAAAATATTTCCATTGTCAGAAACATCTCCTAAATTACTTGTCAGTATTTTCATGGTGGTAAGTCATACTTGTTTTATTTTCGATTTACGGCCATGAGTTCGATTAACAAATCCCGACCAGCAGAGGACTGAGTGTGATAATGCCGTAGGTAGATAGATATACTTATAATGCAGAGAGAACATTCCAACTTGCGGTTAGCTCAGTTGGAAGAGCAGCACGCCCGATACGTGAAAGTCGTGCTTTGATTTCCACACCGGGAAAAGAAATGATTTTTGTTTCTTCGGAATAGTTTAGGTATCTACTCATACACATACTTGCATATTATCACGCCTTTCTACCGGAGGGGTAGGCAAAGATCAAAGTCATTTGCACATATTGACTCAACTTTCGCTTCTATCACATACCTATACATTAATCTATTCATACGTACTCGTCGGTTTAGGGTACTGACAAGACCTGTTTTCAATTCAAGAAATCACCTTTTTTGAAAAATAATTTGGATTGTTTTTTCTGTGGCGATTATAGTTTTACCATGATGCTCCATCAAGAGACGATAAGAAGCGCGGGGGAGCTTTCCACATTGTTCTCATTCCTACATACGCCGCTGCTTAAATGCAGCTTCCTGAAAAGTATTTCACTACTTTTCAGGAAGCTGAATATAGGTTTAGGCTGCGCCTAAGCATTTCCTCCACTTAAAAAAGGGAGCAAAACATTTCATTTACTTTATCCATTTAACGGAAAATGCTAACGCAGCTACTCTATCATTTGGAGGCCTTACTAATTATCCGAGACATTGCCACTCAGATCGACAATTAAGGAGGAAGATGCGCCGTGGATCAACGCATCGGTTTATGCATCGGGCTGGACAATAGACGGCAACAATGCGCGGATTCGCGCTTGACCGGCAGTCGAAGTAGACGAATTGCTTTGTTTTTGGACTTTGAATGCAGATGAGGTTTTAGTCATTGAGCACGTAACGACTAATTTTGAAACTAGTTACTATTAACAGCGTGTTTAATGAAGCTGTACGTACGATACATTCATTCATTGAATTTATTTTCAGAGTTTAATTGTCTCAAAATTGTGGATTAAGAAAGAATCCAAATTGCAAGTGACGTGACGTCTATTTACGAAAATCATACAATAACTGTAGATAACTCTGTTTTTGTAGGTACCTAAGCGTGACGAACACATTTAAATTCCCAATCGATTCCATTTTACTTGAATAAACAAATTTTATGTATTTTACGGAGAGCAACCAAGATATTTTTCTTGCATTAGATTGACAATATAATGATAACGATTGTAGAATCGAAAATAACTTACATTTAAACATAGTGAACAAAAACAGAAATCAAACTTAACAGGCAATATATATCTACGAATACTCGTAGATATATGTTATATATAAATTAATAAATAAATATTGGACCACATCACGTACATTCCCCTGAATCTGTGGTAAGTAGCTTAAGCACTTGTGTAACAGAAATCAGAAACAACGACGGTACTACAACACCCAGACCCGAGACAATATAGAAAAGTTATTTCCCATATTGACCCGACCGTGGATCGAACCCGGAACCTCAGAGAAGGCGTGAAATCCAGCCCGCTCGTTTCTCGGCCACGGAGGTCGTCAAAATGTTGGTTGTAAAGATTTATCTACTGGTTTATTGAATTTTAATAACTCAAAGAATACCTACTTACTGTCTAAGTACTGTACCGTTTTTCCGGCCTGACAAAAACAAGAAACTGGTTTCAAACGAAGTAAAGGAACAACAAGTTTCTTGCATGTTTCCATTTTTTTTACTCTGCTTTTTAGGACATCCGCCATAAATATACATTTTCGTAAAGTTTCCAATCGCATTGTCTATTTGAGCTTCATCTATATGGAAGTATTGTTATAATTAAAAGCCAATATTCAAACCCTGACCAGATTTAAGAGGGAAAATTATGAAATATTTTTTTCGAAAAGGCCATTTGAACTTGACTTAAGTCATCCTTGTACAGTAAGAGTTCTTAAAAAAATACTTTATCTACTTATCAGATTTCAAATATTATACCAAATTTTAAACAGAAAACTTTCAAATTCTGTTCTACTATCGCGTGAAATATTACTAGCAACATAATTTACATAAATGATTGGGAAACACTGCGCTGCAATTGACATTGTAGTCAAAATAGTGTAGATAATGGCAAGAAAATGTAAAGTAGGAAATGGTTACCTTCCATTGTGGATTCTCCGACAATCTTCCGGCCAATACGGCTCCTGCTGTTCCGCCGCCAGCTATCACGAAATCGTAGGTTGGGTCCAAATCTTCTTGACTGCTCACTCTGTGAAAAATAAATGAAGCAGTCAGTGGCGGACTTAAAAAACTCATCTCTGTCAGTTTTCCGCGATAGCTACATCATTCCAAACACGATGATTCATTAAATGTTCATGTTTAAATGATTAACGACATTTTCTATTTTTTTTATATTAAATTTATAATCCGGCTCAAAGGGCCAAAAAGGAAGAAAGTTGGGAGATGTTAAGGATTTGTATTGTTAGTTCAAATGAAACTCAGAAATATAATCAAACTAGCTGACCCGACATACGTTGTCCTATCTTAACGGACGACTATTTAATAAAATATATATTTCTTTCATAAGACCCTTCCCCTGACAATAATAAAAACAATAAAAAAAGTAAAATTTGTTCAGCCGTTCACGCTTGATAGCGTGACTAAAGGAAATATGGATTTATTTTTAAATATTAAGATAATTACATTTTAATACTTGCTTAAAAGAGGCAGGTCAGTTGCAGCTACTACAAAGCCGCGTGGTAGACTAATTCTCAGCCCCCAAATTCAAAAGTTATAGTTGTCTCTTTCTTGTCATAAACGTTTGGACAAAGGCAAAACATGTGATGCTACATATAATATGTTATGAAAAGTTTTTGACGTTGGTGAATAAGAAAAGAGCACTATGAAATGATCTAATGGAAATTAAAAAGAGTTAATATACCTTCTACACGGGTCTGCCAGGTCGCAGCGACCATTGATGAATGCCTCCAACACGGTCATGAACACCAGGAACTGGCTGCCGCAGGAGCTGACCATCGAGGGGCCCACAGGCTCGATCGGGCACGCACATGGCTGAACAAAAGATAACGATGAGCATTACATCTAGACCGTGGGGTCTACGTGTTCTTTCAATTTATTTCAAAGGAAAGATAAGAAAGAAAGAAAAACATATTTAACGGTAATTACATAAATAGATACATAGTTTTAAGTCTACAATGTGGCAAAAAGGTTATCCTCTCTGTATTATGCCGTACATTTGGATAGAATGCCCAAATGTAACGATGATGGCTTTCAGTGGTCCCCAATATCTACAAGCTATAGCTTGTAGATATACTCGCCCTATAGGGCGAGTAGGTAACAAAAGAGAGGAAAAATACTTATGGTCTGCAATTGATTGTTACCCAATTAATTGCACATTGCTTTTGTTACTTTTCTTTTAAAGTCGCTTGAATATGTGTCGAATATGAGTCCTGTAACTTGATTATTGTTAAAATATTGTGATGACCTTAGCTATTTGTTTCTTTCTTTCCAATTTCCTAATCAGGATCAGAACCAATTTACATTTTTTCCTTAACCAGGTACATAAGCCGCAATTTTCCTAATCGGCTAAAAAGGTTATTGTGAAGATGTACCCATAACATAATTACGAATTAATCGGTATTGTTGTTCAAAAGGAACCAGGAACGATGTCGTCACAAAAACATTGATGAGTTTAATTGTAATTGCGCTATCATAAACTGTCATTACGGGCATTGGAGAAACAAAGACTGTTGAGACTGTTTTTGCATCCTAGTCATGTTCGTTCATTAAAGTAATGGCTTACAAAGTTGTATTGTTATCTAAAACGTTCGGTAAAAAAGGGGGTAACCCGGACATCATGCGATATTGAAGATATTGGGAGTTGACAGTACTTTTGGTATCATCCTAACCGTAAAGCAGGTACATCTTGTATTATTATTTAGAAAATATTGATCTAGGTACTATGTTCGAAATAACCAGAATTAAATTATTTATTTATAAACGTAAATACCTACATACTGGCCTGGGGGTCTACTCCCAAAAATGAAATGAGTAAACGAAAGGTTTCGTTTTTGAAGATGAATCAAAAGTTCGAGACTTAAAACGTGGTTTTGATTTGCATAAATAATATAATCGAGCCGGTAGTTTAAGTAAGTAAGTATAAGTAAGCAACAGCCCAATTAATATCCCATTGAGGGTCAAAGGCCTTCATCATTGATATCACGTCACCGTTACCATAATGGGTCTACAAGTTTAATCAACCCGCTTATCATATACCTACGGACTATAGATCACAAACTATTTATCTATGTTCAAATAATTCGTTACAAACATGTTTCGAACTTGGGACACCGTGATCGTAATCCAAACTTAAATCACTAGACTAAAATAAATGTACGACGACTGCACATTACGATTGACATTTGTAGTTCGTTAATATGTAGTTCTTGTGGCCACGGCATAAGAGCGGTATGATGTCCAATGTGTATAGTTTGATGTGCTGTAGACTGTACTTTGATATTTTATGTTTTCAAATCATGCGCAAAACCTAATATCTGGCACAAAAGAAGGTACTATGAATTAGTCATAACTATCGACCCGCCCCGGCTTCGCACGGATGTAATGTAAATACTTAAAAATATTGGCTATTCTATTCTTTCTTGCAAATAAAAACCTTTCTCTTGAATCTCTCTGTCTATTAAAAAAACCGCATCAAAATCCGTTGCGTAGTTTTAAAGATTTAAGCGTACATAGGGATATAGGGACAGAAAAAGCGACTTTGTTTTATACTATGTGGTGATATTAATATGACATATCAAACATAAAACGCGTTCTAAAATCGTCATTAAATCGTTTCTTTTAAAAACTATTAAATTCAAATTGTGTGGCACAATATGTAACTCAAGATAATAATTAACGGATTTGACGATTATTGAAACCAAGTTACGGAACACATGAGCTGGGATACTTAGTTAATCTTTCCGGCAGATTTTTACTCAGATAGATAGGTACCGTCCGATCATATTAATGCTTAGGTAAGCGTTTACAGTTTAAATGCTTTCGTATACCTATCTTGCATACATTTAAGTAACTGTTAGCCTGTTAACTAACTTTAAGAAAATCTACTTGATGGGTTTTCTTCAAAGAGTAACAAACAAAAATGAAGAAAGATAAACGTGGTATTAGATGGTAATTGGGATATTTTTATCCCGAAATAATGCGAACGAATTCGTAGGCAATACTAGTAAATATTTTTTTTTTATGTGAGTTTACGGATAGTTTCGTCGTTTATAAATAAATTTCGATATTTTTACACTGGAAATGTGATCTCGATAGTGGTACTATGATTAAAAAATTACAAAATACTTAAATAAAATTCTGCCAAGTTTCAGGCTGAAGGCTCGTTACGTCAATTTATTTGGTTAGGTGGGAAATGCAAAAATATGTGTTCCATATTTTCTTAGTTATCTAATAGATGGACTAAAATAAACCAGAATCTGATCATGGCATCTTACGATACTTACATTCCAGTTCACTTAATGGGTAGGATAGGGCGTGGAACACTTAAGGCATCAAATAGTCTTATCTTAATCCATCACTGTCTACTATATAGAAGAAATGTCTATACAATAATAAACTTCCTCGAAACTTTGGTTTTAACCAAAGTCTGTGAATTGGATTAAATTCTTGACATAAACATGTTCCTGCTTCCAAAGGTATTTTTTCGAGCATTTTGAATAGTAGTAGGTACCTACTCTCAGTGCATCTTGCATGTATTGACGTGTAGGTGCGAATAAGCAGGTAATATGTAAGCATAATAACGATGATTTAATGAGGGTCGTGATCTGCATCACGTAATGGTAATCAGTCACGGTCAGCTCTAATCACTTGATTCGGACCACATGTCGTTCGATGGCAATATGAAGGGTACAGCTGGAGGTTAACGATTATGAAAAGAATAGCGGCCCGCCGCAGATTCGCACGTGTATCTACTAGCCCCGTTTTCTACATATTCCACTAAGCTTCGCATCCTATTGTTCGCAGCGTTATGTTAAGCCTTGGTCAATAAATAAATGCGCCAGACAATCACATCAATCACCTGGTCTCAAACTAAGGCTTTGGTCTTACTATGAGTACCAGACGACGGATACTAACTGGAGGCGTCATCCCAGCACACCCAGACCCAAGTCAACTTAGAAAAGTTCGTTTTACAGATTGACCCGACCGGGAATCGAACTCGGGACCTTTCACGTTTTGGCCGCCTACCTTAGCCACTGCGCCATCGAGGTCGTCCAACAGAAAAATATTTGTTCAAATCGAATCAGTAGGTCTACTCCTAAAAACGAAATATGGCGAATCTGATATCTGAAAGATACCGTAATGTTATTTTTAATGCTTAATTTATTGTTGTTTAAAATGATTTCTTTTTTTTTCTCCCCTGTTACCGCACCCATATACAAACTATCTGCATGACCCAAGGGTTGACTGGTAGAAAATGCCCCTAGCATAAAGTCCACCTGTTGTACCTATTTGTGCAATAAAGTTTTTAAATAAATAAATCTGACGACGGATGGCAATTTTTTAATTCTCATAATCGCAACCTACTCACTTCCTTAAATAACAAAATATTATTTATACAAATCAAAAACTTTTTATTAACCTTCAAAAACGAAACCTTTCGTATGTTCGTTTCGTTTTTGAGAGTAAACCCCCGGTACTTCCTGAGATTGGCGCGTTCAATCAAACATTTTAAGTCGAACAACTTCGACCGACAATCGATCGGTCTGATGACATGGAACGGCATTTAGGGAAGAAAACTAAAGATATAATATATATATTATATACAAATTAAAATATATAAATCCATAGCGATTCTTAGTTCCTAAGTAAGGTATTAGTCAATTTTAGGAAAAAGTTAAAAGCTTACCTCTGGTGACCGAAGCGACATATTCAAATAATAAAATCTTGTAGTTCTGAAAAGGGAAAAAAATTTGTTAAAAATTGGTTCCAGTGGTAACATTTTAGTTTATTAAAATTCCAGTTTCATTAATTTCAAACGCATTTATACTCAGTGATTCACAAAAATTTGCTCATATGTAT
This sequence comes from Glyphodes pyloalis, assembly GCA_037074685.1. Classification (NCBI taxonomy): domain Eukaryota; kingdom Metazoa; phylum Arthropoda; class Insecta; order Lepidoptera; family Crambidae; genus Glyphodes; species Glyphodes pyloalis. The sequence goes on from JAYKKO010000021.1 coordinate 5,155,485, forward strand.
TGCGTTAAATTTTAGCGCAACATGTACTTCTTCGTATAGTTTTTACTAAATAGTTACACAAATACATTATTTCGCTAGGTGAATTTTAAAACACTGTCCTATCGTCAATATTTTTTTATTTAATAAAGCAAAAACATAATTTGCATTAGATTTTGAAAATCCTACTGAAAGACTTAATCGAGTCATTGTTTTTTTACCGAGGCGTCATCCCTATTTGTACACTGTTTCCGCACTCGTAAGCTACTCGACTGTTATTTAATGTGCCCACTGATTTCAAACTAAGATTTTCCAACATACTTATGTATGGTAGACATGATCACATTTCCTTCTTTTTCTGTGGCTGGTGGCTGAAGGGAATCGAACCCAAAACATCAGAGATAGCGGGTCACCAAAGTTCGACCTGCTTGCCTGTCGGCTATAGATGCGGTCATCTCTAAGTAAGCAGTACAAGTAATTTTACACACCTTTATGGAACCACAACATTATTCTCAAACTTAAATACATACTAATATAACTCAGATTACGGCACGAACACAAACGTTTGTCCCGCTTGAGATGAAGCCCACAACCCTTGCTTTAACAGCCAGCCATTGAACTAGCAGGCCAGGCAAATTATACCTAATCGTTTTTTTTTTAAAATGCACTCCAAGATTGACCTCATCCCACCTGATGTTAAGTGGTAATAAGTTCCTAGCTTAAGGGCGAAAAGTATAGCATAGCACAACTGTTACTAGACTTGTCGCCCTTACCTTGAAGGCTTGACCCCTGCTACTAATGTAACACCCCCCAAGAGCTCTGGAAACCTAACTCACACGCAGGAACACAACTTTGTTATTTGGCTGCGGTGTTCTGTAAGGTGGAGGTATTTCACCAGTCGGGCTGCTCCAGTTCGAGCGATAAATCGCTTTGCCCTGCCTCTCTTAATTTAATGCGTTTTTTAATAACTAATAACAGAAAACTCGATTAAACTAACGGTTTATCATGTTATTGACCGTTTTATGATGTTAATTTGAGAACTGGTTGTCACATATGCATAATAAAACGCTAGACTGTAATTTTAATGGGCATCTTAATGACTGTGTTAAAAGATGTCCATTGTGTATTATGTAGTATTTATCTAAAAGCAATCCCCAAAAAAACGTTTAAATTAAAGTAACAAATTTTACTGTAACAATTATACTAAAAAGTATTAATGTAAAAAAAACATGATCTGTTTCTGTACTCAAATTAACAGGGGATGCCAAAAATGAGACCTTGTGTGTTGCACAAATGTTCTGGAACAACGAACACAGTCCTGCTTAATCAATGTGATTGCCCGCCTTAGCCAAAATCGATTAGGACGATCACAATGCTATATTGAGCAAATCTTCTAATTGATTATCTTAAGTATGTAGGTATGTCATCTTGTTAGTACGTATACTCGTTACAAGGTTCTGCCTGAAAACCAGCACTGACGAACCAGGATTAGGCTTAATGCTGACGTGGACAATGCCAGATGTGGTTGGCACCTTCTTAGGACATCCTTTATTTATGTTTCTAGTTATAATCTAGTCAGTGTTTTCTATCCCTTAAAATATAATCTACCTGCCGATTTGTATAAACAAAAGTATGTGTGAGTGAAATTTATATTTCTGGTTTTATAGCAATAAACGTTTTCTTGTACAATTATTAAAAACTTTATTTTTTCTCATAATTTGCTCGTCAAAGAAAAACTGAAACGAAAAGTAAGATCCTTTTGTTTAATCAACATCTATGATAGATACCGTTTAACGGACTGATATAAGTTTGCCTATTTCTAACACTACTTCATTCGAACCTAACTATAGACAACAACATCGTAATGACCTAGGCCTAGCCTAGTGATCACCGCAGCCGCCATCAACAAAGTCATTGATGGCAGCTCAACGACTAGAGAAACTCTCTAGGGAAAGTTGCTATTTGCTACGGTAAAATATACGAAGCCGAGATCTGCATACATATATTTACTGAATAGCCCGTTTTCGATCTCTAAGGAATCCTTTTATGATTATTAAAGTAGTTGGGGCTGTTCAGTTATAGTGAACTAACTATGGCCATTGCAACCTATCAGATTGATTGTGACTCGCCTCAAATTTAAAGTAACTCATTTAGCCGGGTGATTCTAAAATTCTTATATTTTCCTGACTTTAAGTTTTCATTCCCTCCGTTTGGGCTATGTGGCGTCAAAGGTGGATGCTTTTTTATGGATCTGCAAAAAGATCCGCAATCGCATAGGAGGTTAAGGCATGTTTCTTTTCCTCCTCGCTAGTGTTGCCCAAATGCAAGAACAAGACGAGACTTAGCCAGTCTTGGTCTTGGTCTTGCGCCAATACACCTGGTCTTGGTCTTGGTCTTGGTCTTGGTCTTGCGCTCCCAGTCTTGGTCTTGGTCTTGGTCTTGCAGCAAGAGTCTTGCAAGTCTTGCAACCTACGCCCTGTGGCGGCAATCAAATTGTGTCAAATGTTATGATTTCGGCGCGGCGGCAACGATTGTTTTAGATTTCAAAAGAAGCCGCCGGCGCGTGTATCATAACCATTTACTTCCGAAAAGCGGCAAATTTCTTTGAGAAGTAATTACAAAACCTTTGATGCCGCATTATCAAAGTGCCGATGGCTAAAACATAACTATGCATGCACTCAGTTTGATTTTAATAGATATTTTTTTATTCGCTATGTTTATGGTATTAGTCGTAATGCGCATAGGTCCAGTTTTTCATATTCTTTGATACAGTTTTTTGCGTCTCATAGAAATACTCTGACATATGCAAATACTGCGAGGAGTAGTGTTGCCCAAATTCAGTCTTGGTCTTGCAGTCTTGGTCTTGTTCTTGCGTTTTTGCAAGAAGGAGCTCTGAAAACCTTACTCACACGGAGGAACACAACAACACCGAAGTTATTGTTATTTCGCAGCGGTCTTCTGTAAGGTGGAGGTATTTTACCAGTCGGGCTACTCCAGTTCGAGCGATAAACCGCTATGCCCTACCTCTCTTAAAAACTCACTCAGTTTCATGTGAAATCAGGGTTTTTTTTAGGCTGCAGTGCCCGGTGAGGGCTCTGGCCGTACTGCAGTAGGCTTAGGCTTATTAAACGTTAACAGTTATTCGATCCATCGTACAAATCCTTAAAGAAATCTATTAATCACCGAAACTATGTTTTTCTTTTACCTAGCCTGCATCTTGGTTTGACATCCATTTTGGAGCCCGAGGACCCATACAAATAGGATCCTGATTTCACGATTATGTTTCAAATTATTGGAGTGATTGGTATCCACAAAATAGTGTCATCCGACGTGAGTAAAAGTAACCAATTTATTATCGGCTACTATTGGGTACCCTACCACTATATAATTATTTTTTATGATTTGTTTTATTACCTAATAAGATAGTGTTAATTTATGTTATGTTATATTTTCTGTTACATGTAAGTGTATGATTATATGAACTTCTCACTTTATGCTCTATTGTTTTAATACGTTAAAATTATGTACCTATACAATGTACGCATAATTGTATTAAATTTTTTATTATATAGATTAAAACAAAATACTTATATCGTAACTATTAAATGCTCATTTAGATCTTTTAACTATCATTTGCATATGATCAGGAAATATACCGGAAAAGGCATTTATTGTTCTAAACGTATCATGGTCGTTAAAGGCACTCTTTTAATTGTTCAAAGTAAACATTTTATAAAATATACGAGCTCATAAAACTATTGATGATACTTTACTTAAAAAAAATATACGGTCCAATTCAGAAACCTCCCCTTTTTTAAGTAGGTTAATAAAGTTACCTATTTTTTTATGCACTTCAAGATTTACCTTGTCTCACCTTATGTTAAGTGGTAATGAGGTCTTAGCTTAAGGGTGACTAGTACAGCATAATAAATCTGTTACTGGACTTGTCGCCCTTACCTTGAAGGCTTGACCCCTGCTTCTAATGTAGCACTCCCCAAGAGCTCTGGAAACCTTACTCACACACAGGAGCACAACAACACAGAAGTGATTGTTATTTGACTGCGGTCTTCTGTAAGTGGAGGTATTTCACCAGTCGGGCTGCTCCAATTCGAGCGATAAATCGCTATGCCATACCTCTCTTAAAATATAAATTATTCAGACCTATATGTATATATAGCTGTTGTATGCGGTTTGCTCGCGTAGACTTTTTGAGAAAAAAGTGTCTCATATCGTTCATTCAGGAATGAAGCATTTTAATGGGAAAATAATGTGTGGTATCATCATAGCTCAGTTGTTTTTGATTTTTTTTCCACACATACAAACTTTAGCTTCTTATAAAAGAGTTTTGGTTGGGGAATGGCATCTTGCGACGATAACCTCGTTGGCGCAGTGGATCTGGTACACACCCAAAGAGCAAAAGGACCGTGGCTCAGGCCAATTTCCGAAATGAATTGGCTGACGCCTGCAGTTAGATTCCGTTATCTGACAGTCGTAGTTTTAGGGATATACCTTTCCTTAGTTTGAGACAAGTTGATTACATAATGTTTTGTTTAATATAGCCATTGCCTAGATATTGTGTTGGAAATTCAGTTCAATTTATTAAATAATTAAACTGAATTTCCAACTTATTAAAACTTGTGAGGCAAATTTCAGCGAAACCTTTTCAGTGTTTGAGGTCTGCGTTGAAAAATCAGTCGGTAATGTTTGCCTAACTAGAAAAAATGTTTACCTATTTAGCGCATACTAAATTTAGGTGTAGACTAAAAGCGTGTAGATCTGATGATAATTTGGTGTTTAAGTAAGTAGATTCTGTACAAAGCAATCATCAAAAAAGTTAAAACAACATCCTGAAAGGCTGAAAACATTAAAAATGTTATCTCTTCAAAGTAAAGGAAGTTGGCGTAATTTAAATGTTTTATACTTCCAGAAAGAAGTTATGTCCTGACAAATTCTAAACTGAATCGTCAAAAACAAAGTTACATAGGTACGTACACATACGAACACTACGTATTTATTATAATGTTAGTAAAAAACCGTGTCTAATGGCCATTGTGGTAATGACATTACATATTCGCGGCCACTACGTTTTGTTATCAGAACCACAACATTCAATAAAAATAGTAGGTTGCTCTAATGACTTTGCCAATGACTATTCGGAATATTTGGAGCAATGTAACTCTTTTGTTTACATACTGTATGGTACTTAACCATATAGCGTTCACATTTTACAAAAAAAAAATATATACATAATATTCTTGTTAATATCATATTATATGTGTATTTTTTATTATATATACAAATTAAGTTTAAATTAAAAATTAGTAAAGGAGTATTTTTAAAGGTCAATTTTACAAAGTAGGGTCTTAACCCTACAGAAATTTCTAAGAGTAGGAATCTCTATCATTACAGGAATAAGACCTTTTTTATACTTATACATATAATATATATATATAATGTTTATATAAAATACGAATCCACCATAGCGAATGCCTGGAGGAAGAGAAGTTGTTACGTATTAAGCCTCCGTAACATATCGTCATGGTAGAAGAGGAAAATACGGTGTGTCAACGGAGCCCTTCATATACTCCGACATCATGCGATTAGAAGTTACTGATACTCTGCAGAAATCGGAGACGTAGGTAAGGCCCAGGGAGGCCTGGCATCCACTTCCATGATCTCAGAGCGGTCGGGGCTTATTGGATTGTTTAGCAAGTCCCGTCGTTAGTGCGCAAGTATGCATTTATCAGGACCTTTTTGCGGCAAGCACAAAGCTTAGCTAAACTGTTCCAGATTCCAACTCAATCACGCATGATCGGTAATTTTGAAGGTTGAAGTCAAATAGGACTCTGACGTAACCACACTGGTATCCCACATGGGGAATCCATGGTGGATTTCCCCCGAGGAAACCAAATAAGAAATTTCTTCTTGTGACTTTCCTGAATACTAATAGTCTAATTTAAACATAAATTATTTAAAATGTTAGGTAAAATATAGATAATTTATTTGCCACCTTTAAGGACTGGTCCGCTCCGGCTTACCTCTTAAAATAAATACTCAATGTTTTATTCACTCATCCCAACAAAACTATATGTCTTGGTCCAAATTGATCTACACACATAGCTACAAGTTAGATACTACTACTGTAACTAATCTGCTGAGTTTCTTACCGGTGTCTTCTCGGTAGATAGAGGTTCCGAACCGGATGTAGAATCGCTCTGCATTGTTTCAATGACGATTCAAAAGTGTTACATGTAACCTATCTACTTGAATAAAGAAATATTTGATTGATTTGCTAAATAATATTGATCCGAGTGTCATGGCAAAAGTCGTATTCCCATGCTAGCACTACTATTATTATTTATTACTGTTAGACTGCTACTCAAACGTAATAGCAATAAAATCTAATTAAGTTTTTAAATAAAATCAAATAAATTAAAAAAGATGAAATCTCGTGAATGAAATCAAGTCAATTAAATTTTTAATTGTATTAATTTAAATTAATATAGCTGACCCGCATTTGGCTTAATTAGAGCGGTGCAGTATTTTTACCCTTTAAAATATTCTAATAAACATAAAATTTGCATAATCAAAAATTAAGATTTTGATAAAATAGAACTCCTTTATAAAAATAGAACCTACCTGATGCCAACTGCTATTGCATATCACAAATACAATTTTATAAAAAGATCACGTTCACTAAAATCCACTTCGCGGAACCAATTCGCGGGACAGCAGGCGCGACGACACTGCGCGCGCGCAGTTACTTTTTAAATGAAGATGGCACTGCGCAGCACAGCATATAGAGGAGCTTCTGAAGCTTCAAGTAACCGTGATGCTGCAGTATTTATTTGATGCCTGTAGTAGATAGGTGCTAATGAATCGAAGGAACAGGCACTGAAGGAAAAGATTGACTTAGTGATAGGAGCTAAGTTCTTACCTACTGATAGGGCGGTCGCGGATTTGATCTCTGAGCAGATCAAGCATGGACAACTGTTTGTTATTCAAGAATGATTATATACTAATATCGTGAATGCAAAAGGTTAGGTGGATGTCTGTACCTCTTTTAAGCAAATACTTCTGAATATATTAGAATGATATTTATTAGAAAGATAGGTAATACTCAATACAAAAAGCGTTTATTTGCCAAAAACTTCAGCTTTACATTGATACAACGAAACAGTAACTCCCACACTAGGTGAAGTCTGTCACGTAAGAGTCACATCCCTAAAAAAGATCATAAAAGCTGCATAGTGAAAAAAAATAATTTAAGTGACCGCACTTCGGGCTGGTACCGACCAGCCCGACTGGTTAAATACCTCCACCTTACAGAACACCGCAGCCAAATAACAATCACTTCTGTGTTGTTGTGTTCCTGCGTGTGGGCAAGGTTTCCAGAGCTCCTGGGGGGTGCTACATAAGGAGCAGGGGTCAAGCATTCAAGGTAAGGGCGACAAGTCCAGTAACAGATTTATTATGCTGTACTTGTCACCCTTAAGCTAGGACCTCATTACCACTTAACATCCGGTGGCATGAGGTCAATCTTGAAGTGCAATATAAAAAAAATAAATTATATATAGTATTGCGTGCACATTTGTTGCGTGTGTTTGTGTATTTGTACTTATGCGTTATATTCCGAAAATGTGTTGCCAAAGTCAGCAGCACTGACTGTAGGTGCAGCTAGTAAGTATTATGTTACAAAAGAAAAGCAAAGATGTTCTTTTGGGAGATAAAAAACGTTTGACGGGTCATTATGGATAACGAACTTTTCTAAATTGTCTGGGGTCTGGATATAGCTAAGGTTTCTTTAATTCAGTAACACAAGTGCCTTAGTTGTTGTAATAAACATAGAATTCAATGTGAAATGATCGAATCTGCGGTAAAATTTTGCCCAAAACTACTGTACCTACTATAATTTTGAGAACAACAAAGGCTAATTTTCAATTAATCTAAAGTTACCTACTTTTATTTACCAATGCGATTCAATATCCGATTCAAAACATATGTTAAAAAGGTAGATAGGTATAGTATAACAATGATCTCTGTAGCCGACAGGCGAGCTGACCGGACTTTGGCGTCGCGACATCTCTGAGTTTCGATTCCTGGTAGGTTCTATATAGAAAAGAAACTGTTCTTTACTGTCTCGGGTCTGAGTTTGAGGCACTATCGTTTTTTCTGATGTCTGTAAGACAATTGCTTTAGATACGTAGATACAACAAAATCAGAAAACTGTAAGTAGGTATGCGCTGTTATCTAATTCTTTTTTATTTACAACTTGCAAATTTATTCTTGTTTTACCAAGGTCCTTTAATGACAACCACTGATTGGCATTCGTGCAATTTATAAAACAAAAAATAAGATTAATTCAAATTATAAAGTCAAAGAAGCAAACAGTTACACAATATATATTTCTATCATTCGTAATGACTCCTGCCCTGTGATGTTTCCTTGAGTATAAAAATTCATGACCAATTTTAAAAACCGATAATATAATCATTTAACTAGGTATGTTTGTTTATAAATTTCATTGGTTATATTTAGGTTGATTAAATACATGTGGTACCTACATCAAAATTAGGTACCTGATATTGGTATTATTGGATAAGGCGAATTCGTGAATTTAAACTAAACACCTTATTTAAAATGTGGTACAAATGAATGAAAAATGCAGTAGTAATAAGTAATTCTCAATGAAAATAAGTAAGTATGTACGGAAATTTAGACATTTGAAATGCATGAAATGTTAAAATTAGGACACTTGCCCATAAACGTTATAACCGAACTTCATATAATGAACGCGAGCGAAACGCGGATAAATGCTATATAGTCATGAATACAAAAACATGTATTATATAACCAAGGAAAATCCCAGGTTCTCATGAAATGATTAGATATTCATGACTAAGTAGCGTATAATATTAATGCGAGTGATGCACTCGAACATGAGTCACCTAAAGGTTGGTTATCAAAATCGTCGCACTATACTTCGTTTTTTTTTGCGTATTTTTATTCCAGTTGCGTAACGTTTTGTATTGCATACAAGTACTGTTCAAGTACCGTGAAACGTTGAACTCAGTTGCAGCTTACGTAGAACATTCACCGCTACGATTGCAAGTGACGCACACTTTAGACAAACTTGAAGTTCCGAAACTACCAACAAATACAGTGGCAAGCGATTTTTATTTTTCCGAAAGCTCGTAATCCTAAAGAATTAATAAATTAATGCCTTTTAACAAAACTCATTCCTAATTGGATACAATAAACCTAATATAAATATTTGTACGATACCGTGAGAAGTTGTTTTGCAACAATTTAAAGATTTAATTGCAATATGAACATACGTTTGAATCAACGTTCATAGATAAACAAAATCTTACTGTGTTATATTTTTATCTTCCTTGTAACTATTTTGTCTACAGATTAAATATTGACTTGTATTCTGCGTAGATCGAGTTATAAAACTTCGCTCACTTGTCACACGACTGCGACTTATTTCGATGAACTGGTGTTGCGTCGTAAGTGTGCGCTACACGAAGTCTCAACGCCAATTCTCAGTTGGTCACTGTCATTGCCAAGGCAGCCGATCAGAGATTTGTTACACGTTGGTTACATAAATTTCAAGTTAACGAAAATGACCACTTCTTTGCTTATAATTTACCCTATGTCACCAGCCAGCAATAAGCGTGCAGTTAATTTCGAGTAGGTATTTCTGATAATCTCCGAACGCACGTCGATACCGATGTACGTCGATCTTATTCTGAATAACGGATTATATAATAGTCAATGTAATAGTCCTACTTTTGAGTACTTAAAGTACGTAATATCAATTTTATCAAATTTATCTGGATGTGCTACCGCGTGTATAGGTTACAATATCATAAGCTTACCCGTTTATTTAATTACTAATATGGCTTTGCACCGGAGCAAAATTATGGCACCGGAAAAAATCACCGGTAATTTTGACATAACCGATTGATAACCGGTGAATCACCGGAGATTGTGCATAATTTTGTTATTTTTTTAAATTATCTTCTAAATCATAAATTTACCTTTTAAAACATTACAAAAAGTAACAAAATGTAATTTTAATATTTATTTAATAGAAAAACGTAAAATACATGTATTAAGTCTTAACATATCTCCGACTTCACAGAAGTTGCTGTCATAGAAAGATATGTATAGGCAATATCATTCTGTAGTTTTATATGCTTGTTTATTAATATCCCAAAATGACATAACATTATGCCAATCATACTTGTTCTTAGAATAAAAATGAGTTTCTGTGTACAAGTTCAGTAAATGAGTTGCTGAGGCTGAAAATGTGACTGCACCATTTTTGTCTTCTAAATCTTCTATAAACCAAACCGTCTGTAGAAAACAAAAAATTGTCACTTCTTTCCACTGGTTCAATTTAAGCAGGATTAAGTTAATCTATTCTTAGTCGGTTCCCTCCCTCGCTGGGTTCCGCATCGTGTAGTGATAGGGGGGGGGGGGGGGGGCAGCTCAGTAACCTTGTGTTGGCCAGTCCGTTGAGTCTAGCCTTGCCACCCAGTCTCGGAAAACACTCAGGGTGAACCTAAGACGGATCCCGAGCTGGGCCTCGGAGAGCAGATGGCTCTTTGCGGCCCATAAGGGCGGTGAGGACCGCGAAGAAAGAGGAGGACCTCAGTGTTTCGTTGCCGGCTTCCCTGTCCTTCGCGACCTGGAACTGTCGCGCTGCCGCGCGGGGTGCTAACCGCGTCGTGGTGGGGCCGCGGAGGAAGAGGAGTATCCGGTATTGTGCTTGCCGGCCTTCCTATCCTCCGGGCCGGGGGGATCTCGGAACTCAATCTGGCTCCCGGAGTAAGTATTTAATTACATTGTATTCTTTTTACTAAACTATTAGTCGTCACCTAATAAACCATTTAGTTTAATGACAGAAAAATTAGAAAACTACATCTTTTAAATGAGCCTTTTTAGGGCTCATTTAGAACATTTGTGCCCCCATAGGTTTTTGAGTAATTAAAGAAACTAAAAACTTTAACTAATTAAATACTTTTTACCTATTAGCCACAGCCAAATTTCAAAAACCTTGAAAGGTAGTTTATATTTGTGCTCGTAGTTGAGCAAACAGTGGCATTTGTGCCCCATGTAGTTTTTAAGTTATTCAAAATGCCGCTACATAGCCCAACGCGCCGCCAGGATAACGCTCACTCCGAAATCGTAGAGAAACACGCATTTGATGTTATGTACACTTTACGTTGAGGAAGTACCTACCTATAGTTGCTTTACGACGAATAAGCACATCAGACTAAGTAATTGATCTAATATCTTTACTGTCATATGCTTTTTATCGTACTTACTATGTATTACGATACGAAATGAAATAAGAATCCTTTAATTGTTTTATGTTCCAATTTTTTTACAGGTAAAGTGGTGAAAACAGTCGTACTGTTGATAGTTGATAGTATTGATAGTTGAAGTTGATAAAGACAAGTTATTTGAAACTCTAACTTGTTTTTATTACAAAGTGAAAACTCGTTTTGACACATCAACACAGTTTAACCTTTAACCTTGAACTGAGAATTAGGTACAACTAAAATTATTATGCCCAATGGCTGCCCACCTAGTAATTAATCAACGTTTTTACTTACTATTGTTAACTAAAATATGATCTAAAAACTTGTAGGTAGACGAATTAACAATTGAACGAAATCTGAAGGTTTATATGTAGTAGGGTGCCGTAGTATTTGAATCTTTTTAATTAATAAATATTAAATGTGCCAAACAACCACACCAATCGCCTGATCTCAAACTAAGGTTTGCCCTTGTACTATAAGTACCAGGCGACGGATACTAACTGTGGGCGTCATCCCAGCACACCCAGACGCAAGTCAATTTAGAAAAGTTCGTTTTCCAAATTGACCTGACCGGTTATTGAACCCGGGACCTTTCGCGCTTGCCTTAGCCACTGCGCCACCGAGGTCGTCATTTAATTAACATGTTAACTGTATAAACTAGAATTTCAGACACAGTAAAAAAACTTGTTTACCAGATAATTATTGGGATTTGAAGGATTCATTTTTAAATTGTTCAATAAAAATAGGCCAAGTAAAAATCAAATGAAAATAGCGGTATTTCAGTTGAAATTCTATCATCCATTCACTACGAGCAAGTGCCCTTGCGCTGAATAGAACTCAATAAAATAGGGATTCCATATAAATGTGAGTATCTAAACAACAATCAAACGAACGGCTGTCTAGGCTTCACATAAATACCCGGAAAAACTAAATTCCCACATACAATGCGGATCCATAACGAATGTCATTTTCCGGCTTTACTCATGTACTGGCAACACACAAAAACATTGCCAATTTGAACTGCGATTGGTATGTTCGTATCAAATCGACAATGACACAAAAATTGGGCTTTTCTGCCCAACCCGTCGTATCTGGACAGCTAGCGAATCCTAAACAATTTTTTGTTGAACTTTAAACTCTGACATCATATTTAATAGTTGGATGGATTCCCCCGTACTTATTACTTAATCGTCTGGCTCAACTGACCACAAATCGGTTCGTTGTTAGGCGATGATCATATTTAAATCCGGTCCAGGCTTTCATTTGTGTAACTTTATTACATATTTTTGGTGTACCGATAAGTTGAAGAAGTGTTCGCAAAGCGAAAAAAAAAGAAAAAGACGTAATAAAAAATACTATTTACATATTAAAAATAAAATGTTTGATTGAAAGATAAAATGATCAAAATCATATCTCAAAAAACTGCCACTTTTTAACACAATAGAAAAAATTGTATGTACCATTTACTAACTACCATCCATGGTTTTAAGATAACTATCGATTTTTTTTAAATACAGTAAAGTAATTTGAACAAAGAGCTTATATATTTTTTTTGTTAATCTAATGACCAAAAGAACACGAGCAGAGCGAGCAAAGCGAGCGTAGCGTTATATAGCCCAATAACTGTTTACATTTTACTAATAAAAACTACAACAAATGCTTGTCGTTACGTAAGGTTTTGAATCGCCATCTCAGTAGGGGACAGGTCAACGCCTCTCGCATTTTAGGGTTAAACAATATTATTATGATAATATAATATTTTACAAGTGATACATATAACTTATGATATTATATTGTCCTCGCATATATTTAATAAGACATTTGACCAATTTAAGATACATTATTGTACGAAGACGATTATTCGGTTTTTCAGCGTAATCTAGCGCTTTTGCGTTACAGTGTACCTACATCATGCTTTGCCGATCAAAGGAAGTATTAAATAAAATATATATATATATATATATCTTAATTTAAGGATATTGCGTAGTCCTCCCTGTTTGTGGAATTAGAGGTAAGTCGTGATAATTGATACCAAAATCAACCTGTTACTAATGTCTGTAAGGTCGTTATAAGACATTGTCATCAATACGAACGATACTGATTTTTTAAACTTATGATTTAAATATCACGAAAGTAAACAAATGGAATCTTACATGGAATCACTACGTTTTATTTCTGTTTATGCAATAAAGACGGCGAAAAAAGCGAAAAAAGGCGGGAAAGCGGCGAGATTTAAAATAGATAATTTCAACTTACAAACACTAATTTAAATGGTTCTTTGAAATCGAACTAATTTCCAGATCTAAGTCAACACAATAATCAAAACAATCGACCTTTTATTTGCATTTGTAATAAGTACATTTCGAAGGCGGCAAAATCTGTCAGTAATCTTCAAAGTAAGGAATTGGATATAGCGTTGTTTCTAAACGCGGCTAGAGTACATTTATGAAAAGTACGGAACCCAATAATAAGACTGACTCGAACTTGACCTTTTCACAAACCTGTGCAAAACTGTGTTACTCGATAACGGGACTGCATTCTTCCGCCACAGATCGGTTTCCTTTTTTTGGTTAAATGGCCACTCCATAGCGAGAAGTTGATATTACCAATATCGAGAAAATAAATAAGCAAAACCATGGTGAGCAAGTTTGTAGAGTAAGCGCGTGGTTCTATGTAAACAATATTTACATTATACTAGTCCAAATCTTACAAAAATTAAGAGACTACCTATATAAATAACTAAATACCTACTAAAAAGTTCCCTCCGTGACTTTGATGTGTGATGATTGTGGACCATCAGAAAACATCTGTACTGTTACTGTCATGGGCTGCCTCAAAATGAAATCTGAAATATAAACTGGTGTAAAACTGACGTTGTACTACCTATCCATACTAATCCATACCTTTATACCATAGTTTGTCTTTCATGCCTAAGCTGCTGAACTGATTTCGATAAAATTTGGTGTACCACGTTGAACCTCTAAAACGGACATAGGCTATTTCCTGTCCCGAAAATAAAGAAGGATGGGGGAGATACCGCCCTTGAAAGTTAATATGGAAAAAATATTATTTTTTTAAGTTGGGGATATGTAATTTGGCACAAAAATAGCTCGAAACTTGGATTAAAATATGGATTACTTTTGTTTCGAATATAAGTGAAGATAGGGGTAAAATCGACTATGAAAGTATATACATATGGAAAAAACTGTTCCCGCGAACGAAGTTGCGAACACAGCTAGTTTAAATAACAGGGACTCTGATTATGTTTCTCCTTTCCGTACAGATTACAAAACGCGATGTTCCGCATCCAAAATCACGGAGCAAACATCAATTATGTCAGTAATTTGTTACGTGTCATAAAGTTGATTGGCATCAGAAACACAACCAATTAAGTAGTTATTATTTGACTACAAGTAGATTTTAGATTGAGGGCTGATGATATTGGAGTGCACTGATCATATTTTTAAGAGCTGAGAACAAGAGAGAGGTAGGGCGACAGGGTGACATAGCGATTTATCTCTCGAACTGGAGCAGCCCGACTGGTAAAATAGCTCCACCTTACAGAAGAACGCAGCCAAATAACAATCACTTCGGTTTTGTTGTGTTCCTGTATGTGAGCAAGGTTCCCAGAGCTCCTGGGGGTTGCTACATTAGTAGCAGGGGTCAAGCCTTCCCCCCCCGCTGGGTTCCGCATCTTGTCGCGATGGGGGGGCTCAGTAACCCTGTGGTCCGGGACGTTGAGGCTGGCCTTGTCACCCAGCCTCCAATACCGCACAGGGTGAAGCCAAGACGGATCCCGAGCTGGGCTGCGGAGAGAAGGTGGCTCTCTGCGGCAAGCCCGCAAGGGCAGAGGTGGATCGCGGAGGAAGAGGAGGACCTCGGTGTTTCGTTGCCGGCCTCCCTGTACTCCGCGACCCGGCAGTGGCGCGCTGCCGCGCGAGGCGCGAATCGCGTCGTGGTGGGGTCGCGGAGGAAGAGGAGGATACGGTATTACGTTTGCCGGTCTCCCTATCCTCCGCGACCGGTGGGTCTCGGGACTTCATCTGGCTCTCGGAGGGAGAGCTGGATTGAGAGTCTCAGTGTCCACAGAGGCGGTAGGCAGCGGAGCCGCACAGCAGATCCGCTGCTGGGACCGGAGATGCCAGGCGTGGGGTAAGCCTGGCGTCCGTTACCTCGGTCCCGAGGGGGTGGGGCGTGTCAGGTGGCCTGACACGCTCCAGCTGCGTATTTGCGCGGCGAGATGGGCCGCTTGGCGGTAGGCGCTGTGGGGGAGCCTGTGTAGAATCGCAAGGAATCCCGACTCCCCCACAATTGCGCAGCGTTGGCCACCGAGGGGGTTTTAGTCGGTGCGAGCCCGACACACCACTCTCTGTTCCCCACTGAGAGTGACGGTGCGGTAGGCATTTCCCCCTCGACTAAAAAAAAAAAAAAAAGGGGTCAAGCCTTCAAGGTAAGGGCTTATTACACAGTAACAGCTTTATTATGCTGTTCTTGTCGTCCTTAAGCTTGAAGTGTAATATAAAAAAAAAGAAAAACACGTCTATAAGGCTAAAGGAGCGGAGTGCAGATACAAATTTTCCAAAAAAAAATCAGTATCGTAAAAGAGGACTTACTTACGTAACGGCTATGTGGACTTTTTTGCAAATTATCTTTTCCACCTGACTATTTAAAAGTAATTTTGTTGTTAAGTAAAATTTGTGGCGTCATCTTTTCATAGAAAAGCTATGGAGAAATCGTATTGTGGCAGGTATTTAAACGTCAAGCAATTGACCAACCGATCATCATAATTATTACTGTCGCTGCTTTATTTTAATATCCCAGCCTGATGGTAAGCAAGAGAGGACACCACATCGCGATGACAACGGATTTGATAGCGTAATATCCTATCCGTTAACATCGCCACACTGGCACCGCAAGATATCTTATCACGCTCCTTTTGAAGGAATCAAAACCAGCATTCTATTTAAAATTAAATCGAAAAGTCAAAGTTTTGTCTCTGTATAATTGGTAATATTATGAAAGTGATAAAACCATAATTTCAGAATTCAAAGCTGATGTTTTGTGAATTGTTTTCTAAGACCAAGACCTATTAATCTTATGTCCGCTAATCAGCTAATGAGACGCTGAGTCAATGCAACACGACAGACGACCATTAGTTTTACTCCACTATCAAATGCATCAATGGGCCATTCCAGTTAAGAACATAATACCTATAACGAATATAGTACGAGCCACCACAGGTATCTTACAAAAAATGGACATCGGTTCGATTACAAACAAGATAATAATGTACTTAAAATGATGTGGCCAAAAAACCCAACCGCAGATTAAAGTCAATATGTTTGGCAAATGCATCTTTCGCCCAATTTTTTTTTGTGTAACTGATTACCTACGTAGGTGTTTGTTGTTTTAATGAGGAAAGAATTTGGCAGATCCGCAGAGACAATAAAGCCTTGCACAAGTAGGTATTCAATTATATAAACGTCATCGTTACTAAATTATCATATACATATATGCTTTATTTTTTATTTAAATCAATATTTTTTACATTATCATTTTATTTTATTTATGACATTTCCTATAATTACGCATGTGAAAGGTATTTTTTTAGAAATATATGCATATTACTTTGATGGGTATGTTGTTTGTACGGTTTATTGTGATTCTTTTCAATATTTTTTTAGTACTATATAAAAGAAATAGCTACTCATTGTGATCAAATATTTTTCACCTCACTTTTATTAATCCCCTACACGTGTCACTACGAAGAGTGACGCCATTGATGATATCTTTATATGTTGTTTTGGAATGACCACAAACATACATGTAAGGTGAACGATACGAATACTTTTTTAGTTTTTCCAATCACCCACATATTGGGAAATAATAAAAAAGTGATGAGGTGTTTAGGAAAATTCCATATCACTTTGTTTGTACTTAGACTTCCATATACTAGCTGTGCCCGCGACTTCGTTCGCGTGGACTACATCCTTTCATGGTCGGTTTTACCATTTTCTCCCCTAATATTCGAAACAAAAAGTAGTCTATATTTTAATCCAAGTTTCGAGCTATATTTGTGGCTTGTGCCAAATTTCATATCACTAACTTCAAAAATAAACATTTTTCCATATTAACTTTCAAAGGTGGTATTACCCCCATCCCCCCCTTATTTTCTAATAAAAAGTAGCCTATGTCCGTTCTTGAGATTCAACGTATACCAATACCAAAATTCATCAAAATCGGTTGAGAGGTTTAAGCAGGAAAGCGTAACAGACAGACAGACAGAGTTACTTTCGCATTTATAATATTAGTAGGGATAATAATGAGTTCTATGTTTAGTAATTTATGTAAATACAGTACTAAGTTACCTGTTTACTACATATTAGATGAAATGGAACATTATGATGTTATTTGGCTGGAGAGTTAGAATTTAAATTTAAACAGAATACCTATTGAGTGAAATATTCAGGTCTCAATAAATCAATTTAAAATTTAAAATTGTGAAATAAGCTGCCAAAAATAATCATGTTAACTTGTAAAGACCCTGCGCTTTTTACACAAACTGCGTATCACAGCTTCGAGCTGTGATACGCAGTTAATAGCGATGCACTACAGACAAAAGCCCGTTATAACAGAACAGAATAATTGTTTATTTAGCACACAAAATAAGACAATACAATTAAAAAAAACAAATATGTGCTAAAAAGGCTCCCAACTCAGCAATATGTCGTGACACCCATTTATTGAATCTCCAAACGCTGATTTTCGTAAAGTAATTAAACTACGTTACAACGTTACTACGTTAGACTTTATACTTTGTACCGCCGTATGTCGTAGGCCTAAGAACTAATATCGAAATGCAAGTGTCTACCCTGATGTGCTGTCAACCGTACAAAATATTTTTTAACCTCAAAAAAAAGGAGTGATTAAACTCTGTACGTACTTAAATACTAAATGGAAAATGTATTAAAAAGTACGCATAAGACTTATTTTTCTAATGCCGCCGCTGACCAACCCAGACTGCGATAGTTACGGTGAGATCCATAGCTGGGCATTAACTCGTTAATCCGTTAATCGTTAATTAACGAAGTTAACATTTTATTTTTTTATTAGTTTTAACATTTTGGGTAATAAGGTATTTTGGGTGGTAACGGATTAACTTTTAAGTTTACTTTAAAACCTCTTAACGGACTCATTAACTTCCGTTAATAATCCAGAAGTCCGTTAATCGTTATTTCAATGCTTACTTTACTTTACTACTACTACTACTTTAGTAAGAAATCTGCGAATAGGTTCATTTTGTTCATTTGATTTCAAAATCTCATTAATTATTTAAGGCCGGTGTTTAATCAGAATGAAGAGTGATGTGTTTGTTTTAAAGAAGGGAGCGTTCAAGTATTACGTACGCCATATCGAATACCAAATGATCGAAATACAAAATATTGAACACTATTAATCGATCTGTCCAAAAAATCGAATGATCAAAATATCGAGTGTTATCATTCGATGTATTGAGCATTCGATACTTTTACCATTCGATATTTTGAATAATCGAGAATCGCGAACGAAGTTGCGGGCACAGTAGTATTCCATATTTTGAACGTTCGATTTTTGGATCGTTCGATTTTTGGACCGTTCGATTTTTAGTATTCGATATGGCGTAGGTCCGCCTTACGTAACGCAATTTTCAAAGATTTTTGACCCCTTGATTCATTCATCTTTTTTGATTATATTTTAACGTATTAAGCATTAATTCGTCAGAAATGTAACGCTTTAACGTTTAACGAAGCTAACTTTTTGTAGTAACGGATTAACGATTAACGAAGTTAACTGTTTGATTAACGGTGCCCAGCTATGGTAAGATCAAAGCATTTCGCCGTCTCTAACAAAGGGATTTTGTAAATATCTTCAGGTGCTAATGTGAAGAATTATCAATATTACTTAGGTACTAATGTGAAAAATTATCAAAGACCACCCATTACTCTATATTTGCCTACCTGCTTATCTCGCTGGTAAAAGGTGAGGTTTGCACAATATCATTCTTTTAAGTTATCTATTAATTAAGATTATCTACGTAACTTCAATAGCATTACATAGATTTGATTTCTTAGATATTAAACACAATATGAGTATATGACAGACACTAGTAACCAAACAATACAAGTCAGTAACTGCCAATCTTTTTTTGACGAGAGGAAATACTTCAACGTATCATACCGTCTCCCAAAGGAGTTGCCGCTGTGTGTGGGACCAGGGAGTTTTAGTGACCCTTTTAGAACAAAGGGTATAATAAACGAATACCCCACGGTTGAACATATACTATGCATGACGATGCGGCAATTTAAAAACCATAGTATAAAACAGAACAAGAATATAATAAAATATTAAAAGCCTGGTTTTTACATTTTTCTGGTTGAAACCAATTTGAAACTCCGCGTCTTTATTTAAATTATTTACAGAGAGCACACTTAAATATATTAAAAAATGGCCAAACAAAAGGAAATTATATTAATTAACTACTACATGTTCAATTACAGTGATCGACTAGTTTACGTAGTAAGAAAATTGTTGATTTATTGTGTGGACATTCTTGCTTTTTGATCGTAGGGAATGGCACGCAGCAGTACTTAGGTAGCTGGAGCGCTGCAACTATGATTCAAAACTGTCACTACGTAATACTACTCAATTACCGTGCTGAACCCACTGTATGCAAATAAACTTGGGTTTTCCTCAGACATTAAAACAAAAGGAAAGAAATTTACTTTCACAAACATTTTACGACAACTCATTATCAATGAGTAATGCTTACCTACCATTCATGTGTAAAAATGCTGTGGTAAAAGGAAAGTTTAAAATTTACAGTTTGAGAAGTGAGTATATTATGCCCGGGTACAATATTTAACGTAGTGTGTAAAAAAAGACTAGGTATCCGTTTTTCTGCAGCAGACTACGATTCGTTAATTGCGTTCCATAATTTACTTTCTATGCCAACTGTCATCAGTCGTCCGTCGGTCGTTTTTAGCTTACGCCTCATATATTTTATTACTATCCGTAACTAGAACGGATCGTTATTCTAATATTGGAACAGGGCTTAAGTCCGGTGCCAATATTTTACGCTTCGTAATGTGTCAAAAATGACTTAACTGGCCATAGAATCATAATAAATAGATGCGTTTACACACTTTACCAAAGCCTGTGGTGCAAGCAGCGGCTGGGAATCGAATCCACAATCCCCGACGTAGAGGTAATGGCTAGTCCCAAAAGTGCCATTGAGCAAAAAGTCGATACCTAATATCACTCATACACGGGAAAAAAGTCCCAATGTCTATTTTGCATACAACAAGGGTGACACATGATCGAATATAGCAAATAATTTGTAGAATATCAAATCTGCTGGTTGATGCGGGCTGGCCTGGTTCGGCGAGTATTGATGTCAATGTAACTGATAGCTCCCCATGTGCCAGCGTCAAGGCTTTCTCACGATTCGGACATGCAGGTAATCTAAATATGTAAAACTCTAAGCCAAATCTATGGGCGTAAGGAGTTGTGATTTTGGACAAGGTTCTACGAAGCGCGCACTAAGGCTCAGATATCACCTTAGAATAAGGAAAGTATAATATATATATGATATCACTCAAAATATTATATGTAATGTGACTGCTGTCAAACGGTGTGTTTAGTTAGACTTCAAAAAATGTGTGTTTAGTAGGTACATTGCGGTTTACGATATAGGACGTATTAAAAAAACTACTTACTAGACCTCGTTCGAACCAATTTTCGCTGGTAGTTTCAGTAATACTTATTTAGCCCTTTCAATCTTGTTCTGGAGGTACCCATATCATACTTGTCCGGAAATTCATTAGGTAGGGTAGGGAGGGGCAATGGCGATCACTAGGTAATGGCGCTCACCTCTCTAACTCTGTCAAATCGGAACATAGCACCACGCCACGTCGCTTGAATGTAGGGGGAGGGGGGCTCGAACAGACAACGTTGCAAACGGTCAGTCGACCAGGCCTGGTCAAGCTTGTATAGGAGTGTTGGGATACCTACAAACTGGCGCCATCTATGGAAGATCTAGTAAACTAACATAAACTTAAAGCAAAGCATTGAACAAGCTTTGTTGCCAGGAATATCGAAGTATTATTTTAAACCCAAAATTTCTGTCAAATCCCGACTTTTTTTTTACTAGCAACATTGTTGGACCCTTTTAGTGTTCAACATTTTAAAAAGTTACTATTTAGTAGTTTTCACAAAATGTTGGTCTAATTTTATTTACAAAGTGACAGAGATATGCAGTGATAGGTTTACATAACATAAACTTACACAACACAATACCATGTACCTACCCTAAAGTCAAATCAAATTTCTTGAAGTCTTTTTCAGTCTAATTTAAATTCAATATTCATTAGGATATGTTGACGTATTCATTGGAATATTTCGTCAGATTGTCATATTCTTATTGTAATCGCATTGTACATACGGTACCTATGTACGAGACTAAATATATTGTTTGAACATAATCATTTTAAATTATTCTGTTATACAGTGGTAGAATTTAATTTCTCTAACCTTGCAACCCTCGATTTTAACAAAAACAACGGCTGCCGGCGCGTGCGCATCGTTTTTGTTTGTTTTGTTGTGATTACAACAATACTGTATAAAACTGTGCCCCACAACAACGTCGAGTAGGCCAAATTGGTTCCTCCGTTGTTGTGTCGAGGTTGCTTTGTGCAGTGTTGTGTGCCAGCGAGACAGTGACTCTAGGAGACGAGACAGTGACTCAGTGACTCATAGTTTGTGTTTGACTATGAATGAAAATAAAAGAAAGTGTTGTAAGTGTGGCTCTTCGCCTGCTGACGACCGGGAAACCAATTTTTTTTAGGTTTCCAAAACCAGGCTCCACCAATGTCTTGCGGTATGTATGAATGGAAAGTTGTAAATTGTTCTGTTTTTATAGTCTGCATGTCCATGAAAGACGTACAAGTTGTCTGTATAATTTGAACTAAAAAGGTAAACAAATCATACAAACTTTATGATAACGCACTGACCTGTCTGTTTATAAAATCTTGTCTTATTTCAGTTGTGAATTATGGGCTAATTACTGCTATCCGAACAAGACCTGGAACCTGACAGAGTTTCAAAGGAAACTGTACTCTGAACACCGAATGTTATGTCATCGTCATTTTCGAGTATCTGCATTTATGAACTTTCCATCAAAATTGAAACGTGATGCTTCTCCGGATGTAGAGGTTTGTCAAGAATAACTATCATTATCTATAAGTACATTTTTATATTTTATACTCATACAAACGTTTGTATTTGTGTCAAAGATGCCAATTGATAGGGTAGACAATAATTCAAAGTCCATGTTAATATCCCTAAAATAAAAATAAAACAGATTGTATTCATTGGTTAGGTAAAATTGTGCATAATTATTTTGTATGAGTTGGTATGTATGAAATACTTGTGTATGTATCTATTTTTTACCTGACTGCAGGAGAAACGAGGGTAAAGTTTTTCGAGCATATTTATGTATGCATGTATGTATTAAGTATTTTTATCTGTTACATACCCTGTAATCCAAATGGCTGGGTGGATTTTTTGTTTTCATATATTACCTAATTTTGTTTTCGATTATTAAATGAAGATTGTGTGTGTTGTCTAACTTTAAAATGACCTTATTTGTTTTCATTTTGCAGGACCTTTCCCATTTTTGGGCTCTGTATCTGGTCTGTCACAACATGTGGATGCTGAACATGTAGCTGGTCCATCGCAGCTAATTGACCAACCTTATATGGATGTTGAACCTGTAACTGCTGCATTACAGGCAACTAGACAACCACTAAGGGACATTACTAATAAAGATGCTCATCCTGCGACCTGTCCACCACAATCAAGAGACTGCTAATATAGATAGCTTTATGAGTGTGAATGTACATAAAAAACATTAAAAAAAAGAAATATGCGAAGCCATAGAAGCTACAGCAAATTTTGACTTTCTGGATGGCTGTACTGTTCACAAAAAACAGAACATAAATTATATTTTAAAAAGTGTTTTCCACATAACTATCAAAAGATTTTGTACAAAATAGTTTGTTTTTATTATTAGCTAATAAAAGACTTTTGAATTATCTAAAATATCCATAAACCTCTTGGGTTCTTCCTTTTTAATTCACAAAACCTTTTTATTAGTAGAAATATCTTCCCTTTTCAAATATTAAGGATTATGAGCAATTTTAAAGAGAGGAAATTTAAAATATGTTTGTTTAGAAAATATTTTGTACTGAAAACTTTCTACCGAAGCGAAACTGGATAGATTGTAACCATTATTATCCACTTAACTTTTTGTTTGGTTTTATAATGGTACAATTTTTCAGTTTAGCTTTGGTGAAAAAGTTTCTGTACAAAATATTTCCAAAGACACGTTTTAAATTTCCCCGCCTGTAAATTTGAAATTTCCGCGTCCTTAGTTGCTTGAAACCTTCAATAGATGGCGTTAAATCCGTCACTTTTTCGTGACATTTTTTTTGTATGAAGTCAACATTCTTCCTAGTGTTTATATGTTCCTTGCAGTCGACTCGCCTCATGCGACGGTGAAGTGCGTTTTTTCGTATGCCGCCGCGCTGATCTAATTTTTGGCTACGTGTTCTTGTCGGTAAGTCCAAAATTTTAATGCTTAATTAGTTATTCATTCCATTCTTCTACAACAAGACCATTCTTTTTTTCGATAACGAAATAATGTTCCAACAATTGTGTATGTTTTTTTTACATTTTTAAAGTAATTACAAAACGACCCTTTGGGGTTATACCGCTCATGTGAGCGCCATTACCCCTTAGTGACTTATTTATTATATTGTTGTAGATATGCCAAGAAATCGTCAACGGACCACCGCTAAAGCGGTTTGGTCTGAAGAACACCTTCAGTCAGCTAAAACTGCGATTGATGGAGGTTTGTCCAAAAGAAAAGCAGCAAAGTAACAAAAAACTTAGAAGAGTCGAATTTTACAAGAAAAATCTTCAGAAAGTTAAGATATAGAGTACCTTTGCGACTATGACAGTGGTGACGAAATTAATGTGGACGATGACAGTTATAATAAATGCATTATATGCGAAGAATTTGGTAAAAACAACGAGTTGTGGTATTGTTGCACCCTCTGCAGACTGTGGGCTCATGCTATATGTTCGGGGTGGGATTCGCCAGATGGGTTTATCGGTGTTTTATGTGTACAAAAATAAAATATTATTACCTAAGATACATAATTTCATTTGAAATTATAATAATTGAAGTGTATTTAACGTCGAAGATTTTTGTTACTTTAAAAAAGGCTAATATTACGTACAAATGGTGATTATTAATGCTAATTTGTGATTAAAGACTTATTTTTATTGTTTAAGGTTGATCTAATTATATCTGTATGATTAAAATGTATAGTACTCATTGATTACAAAAAAACATGTTTGACCATCACTACTCCGTACCCTGAGCGGCATTACCCAAAGGCTGGGGTAATGCCGCTCAAACATGTTTTTTTTTTAATTTGATCCTACTACTAATATTACAAAGATATATGTCTTTGTTGTCAATTTTTTGTTTACTCTATAGTAAAATAATTTATTACTTTTCTTCATTTTGATTTATAATAAATAAATAAAAAGTTATATCATGTTTTCCTTAAGTGAGCGCCATTCCCCCTCCCTACCCTAATGCCCGGTCCCAATATCTTACGATTCGTAATTTGTTAAAAATTACTATTCGTTTTACCTACTACAACCGTTACTTTCCATATTAGCTGTCATCAGTCGATCGTTTTTAGCTTACGTCTCGTATAATTTATAACTATCCTTAACAAGAACCGATTGTTATTCAAATATTGGAACCAGGCATAAATTTAAACGGATATTTAGGTAAATACGTAGTAGGTAGGTAGATACCATTTATCCAAAATGATGTAATAAATAAAAAAAATACCTACCTATTTATTGTTAATTCATTGTTGGAATAATAAAATATATTGTTAAACAGCAACTGATAGTTTAACTTTTAATAATCATCAAATTTTGATGTTTAGTCGGCTTATTGCCGTAAGTAATCAATTTATGTTCATATCATTAAAAAAATGGTAATATCAGTCGTGGTATTGTCTACATACAAAATCAGATCACAATGGTTAAAACTTCTTTAACGCAATAGTTCCTAGTGCAATGTTTACAGCAAAAACATCCATATAAGAAAACACAACGCAATGAGGTAGGAGTTTGCTCATGAGAACATTTTCCTAACAATAAAAACTAAGCGTATTTAAATAATTTTTACATGAAATTGTTAAGAAAAACAATTTAGTAGCGAAACTTTGTTCATAAACAAAAATAATATCTCATAATAATAAAAATGGAAATATGACAATTTCCTTAAAGCCTAGGAAGGTAATGTGTACCTACCTAACTTCAAAAAACCCAATTTTGTAATGATTTGGTATTTAAAGTTTTACACTCACCTATCTCCCTAAAACTACTGTAAACTTACCAGAATAATTGAGTGTTCATGGCTTCAACATTTATTTTTATTAGCAATAATTTCCTCCATAGTCGATTGTGGAACTAAAACATAGTAGGAGCAAAACTTTAATTTATGAGCTTCACAGAATGAGTAGATGCTATATCCAAAAACCCCTTGTTCATTCAAAATATTACTCTTTAATAAATATTACATAATTCCTTCAAACCGGCGTATAATTTGACAAGTTACTCTACCACCTGTTCCAAATCCATGTCCTTGTGCTCGTATTAAATCAACACAAAAAAAAATCTTTTTTACTTTTCTAAAATGCCTTGATGAGGAAAAAAATAACTTCTATCCGAAACAGAATGCTTGGTAGTCCCAATAGTATCCTAAAGGTTTTGGCGGGCAGGTGGGACAGTGTCCTGAGGTGGCACTGGATCTCGGCCCTAATAAACCCGAAGGCGGAACAAATTTATTTTATTAATTAGTTGAAAGTACATATTTAAATTCTCAAAAATTTACTAACATTAGATGTAAGAACATTGTTACTAACACTTTAGTTATCTGAATAAATACAATTTATTATTATTATTAAACGTTCTATTATTTATTGTATCGATAGTCAAACAGTACCTTCATATCGCTCAATATTTTGACTGCAAGTATGAAATTTATTTAATTTCCAACTTTCTTCTCTACGAAAGATATAAACTTACGAGGGATACATGTTATCAATAATGTATTTAGGTTTATATTTGTACACTGTCTTTAAGCTTGTTAGCTTACAAAGAAATAGTTTTAGGAATCTAGTTTTTTAAATATTTCATCTCTATTAAATTAAAGAAAGAGTCCCATTAGAATTTCGTTCCTTTGAGCTGTGATATGATTCAGCTCGAAGGACCAATGTTTGGCCTGAGTAGGTATGTGGTTTCTTAGTGTGGTGTAGTTTGTTGTGTATTGAACTAATAAAATCCATATGTTTTTGCTGCTTTTGAATTATTTTACACTCGATATTGATCTAACATTTGACATCTACACGTTTTGCAACCCTGTTTGCAACTTATTTATAAAAAATATTCTGTCTTCGGTGAGTGCACACAAGTGCTTTACTTTGACCATGTTTGTACTTAATATTTTTTTATTAGATAACGACTGAGTAAGGTTTGAACTACTATCAGATATTAAAGATATGCTTTGGAAGGCACGTTAAAGCGTTGGTCCATAATATGATCAGAATAGGTCCCTTATTATAATTGCAGAGGTTAGAAGACAATCGCTCATCACATCGACTATTTATTTTAAAAAACCGGCCAAAAGCGTGTCGGGCCACGCTTAGTGTAGGGTTCCGTAGTTTTCAGAGCATCACAATACTTAAGTATCCCCACTTAAAGTTACAAAAATGGGCTATATTCTTTTTTTATTTGAAAGCAGATACATTGAGAATAATATGTAAAGTAAGAAAAAAAACTGCTAGCATAGGTATACGCTTAAATTACAACTTTAGTTAAAAAATATTTTTTCAAAAATCAGGTTCAAAATAATTTTCCTAGAAAGCCTTTATGCAGTTCTATATTCTAGATTTTTTTTATACTTTTTGAACTTATGTTTCAAAAGTTAGAGGGGGGGGGGACACAATTTTATTTTCTTTTGGAGCGATTATTTCCCAAAATATTCAAATTATCAAAAAATGATTGTAGTAAATCCCTGTTCATTTTTAATTACCTATCCAACGATATATCACATGTTGGGATTGAAATTTAAAAAAATCACTCCCCAATTTACGTGTAGGTTAATTTACCCTAAATAAAACATTTTTTTTTGCACTTTGTTGACGTGATTAATATACATATTTGTACCAAATTTCAGTTTTCTAGTGCAAACGGTTTCTGAGATTATCTTCAGACGGACAGACAGACAGACAGACATGGCGAAACTATAAGGGTAGTTGACTACTAAACACTAAAAACTCTCTAAACGCCCCTAGCATCAAGTCCACCTGTTGTCCTTTTTTCAATGGTACACCATTCATACATTGGGTTATGCAGAAAGAGGTTTAAGGTAAAAAAGAAAATCGAAGTGAATCGGACCAATAAAGCATGGTATATAATAAAATATGAATAGGTCACATTATTGTCACATTATTCAATGACTTGTTTGTATATTTTTGCCACACCTTCCAATTAGATACATATATATCTTACTGACATTACATCTGTAGGTAATAAAAAATCCAGCTAGTCTTATATCTGACGACTTATTAGGTGCTTGTTCATGTAACCATTAGTATTATTTCTTAGACAATATTTTTCTTCTCATGTAGGTATTGTTATGATCAATTACCAGACGTAAATGGTCAACAATAAAATAAACAACTTATACGCAAGTGATCACATTACATCTCGGTTGGAATTTTTCACAAAAAACTGTAATTAATTTGTATGCTGTCATGTTTGTTGTTTTAATTATCCTAATAAAGATATTTTTATTAAACCCGTTATTGACAACCACTATTAAAGATAAATGATTGATTCAAATAAAATACTGTTTCAATTAGCGAAAACGACTTCCGATAAAAAAAATAGAGCGTGTGTCAGTTTGACGGGTGTCGCACAAATACGTGGGTCTACTCCCAAAAACGTAATTAAAAGATTGAGAGTTTTTGAAAACGCTTTATGCGCATTTCAAGTGGTCTTATTACGATTTTGAAAATTAAAAAAATGCTATCCGTCTACGGTTACGGCATATTACGTTTTTGCGAGCAGGCGTTCAGGTATGAATTTACTGCTGAGTCTATGCAAGTTAGAGCAAATTTTTGGGGCGATAAATTGAACAGTGGAAGTATAAGACAAAAGCACGTCGGACTACACACTTTGGACTGCACCGCCCTTATGTCGTGCGCATAAGGTCTAATATCGAACTGCAAGTCTTTACCTTCACGTACGTCACCACTTCTTTAAGGAAAAAAGGTAATAAGTGTGAAACAATGGGCTTAAGGATATATCACATGCATTGCATTTTTTTTGCAACCAGAATGCATTTGTTTCACAACGTTTTAAAATTGCGTATTTAAACCTTATTATGCTAATCCACCCGAGATACCTTAAAATCTTGCTTATCTACTTATTACAGCTAGAGTGGCGTAAACCACTATAAAAATCGATTATTTATTCTAGTAACTATATTTTTTTGTGAATTTTAATCAAAGATATCATTTATTTTATGTAAAAATACCGCATTCGAGACACTAACTTTAGACACTGTGGCACTAGAATTTTCGAAATGTCAGGGCTCGGCCACCGCTTGGTATAATTTAAATTTTTGAATATTTTGTATTACCCAGGAAGGAAATAGTTCAAAAAGTATGGTTGCAAGGAATAGGTTAACTTACAGAGCTGCTCCGACTAGAAACCTTATATGTTAAAGTTTCGTTAATCAGTCGTTCGACTACGATCAGATGGAATGAAGAAGGTAGCATGTATGGCTGACCGAGACCGCTCAATCGAAGGCGACGGTGGATTCAGCATATCGCATCATCATTCTCCTCCTATTCAAATTAGGCCCAAACTTTTCTAAATAAACCCAGATCTGGGTATGCTGAGTAGACGTCTCTAGTTAGTATTCTCCTGGTACGCATAGTAAAAAGGTTTAAGGCAAAACCTTTGATTTAAACCCAAAAACATCCATGGATCAGGTGACAGCAACTATTGAGATATATACATATATGATCTATATAAAATTATGCGTTTACTTGTTGTGTGACTGATGGTTTCTGTATGTATTTACTTATAACAGTGTTGCATGTCCATTACACCGTACTTAATGTGTAATTGAAATTTCGAAAAAAAACAAAAATTGTACAAAAAGTACTAAGTATTTTAACGAAGACATTTATGAATAACATAAAACAATGTATCCTAAATCTTAAATTACTTACTAGAAATAAATTCTGAACTGGAGATTACTACAATCACCCACCCTACAATCCTACATAGTTAATTCAAACAATATTTGATACACGGACCACAGACCACGCAGACCATAGACGCAGTCTGTGACGCAGATCACAGACTGACGTTGACATCTTTTATTTTTTATTTTTTTTTCTATGTGTTCTTCCCCTGTTGTCTTCTTTTTCTTTTTGTAACTTTCCATTGTGTGATAACTGTAAATTGGTTTGTTAATGTTGTGATTTTTTTTATGTGTTGTGTAGCTCTTAGACTTATATACCTTGTTTTATTTTTATTTTTATTATTTATTTATTTTTGTTTTCTGTTTCTCACGCCACTCAATTTAAGGTCCCACCTGAATACCATCGCTGCTGCCGCATTGATCCCATTGTCGCAGCAGCTCATGCTGAGGCTGGGACCTTATTGGCTGCACTGTCCCTATTTAATGTTTCTCATGTGTTTGCAATTGTGCTTTAATGTACGTGCCAATAAATGTTTTTTCTTTCTTTCTACTTTCTTTCTTACTAGAAATGAAATAGCCTTGGATCTAATATATCTCGTGTCACTCAAACATTATGATGAAACAATGGTAAAATAGTATCTATGTATTACCATTACAATATTGGTAAGGTAGATAATAAAAATACAAAATTAAAAATTATTAAATTTTTTTATTAATCATTTTCAAGTTCGCTCTTCAAGAGTTGCAGTTTGCTACACAGTCATTCGCTTTATACAGTATCTTTCGTATGTACAGTTAGTGTTGTGGGCGGACGTGGGGGCGTCAGTGCCAGCCGTGGCCGGCGTGGCCCCAGGGCTCCTCGGGCGCGGCGGCGGCGGCGTGCGCGGCGTGCGCGTACTGCGACAGGTGGGCGGCGCGCGCGTGCTGCACTTCAGGGGTGTCCACCACGTATTGACCGTCGTGGGTCAGCTGGATGTGGGCCTGTGGAGACACATTGATTACCATCTTTTAACTCCAATATTAAACAGGCGGCGTAACATAGGTGGAGCCAGAGGGTATTAAAAGGGGTGGTCGAGCGGATACATTCGTAAATGGGGCTCTATGTCTCCTAGTTTCAACCCTCTTAGATCCTATGGCGTTTTTGGCGTGATAAATAAAAAAAATGCAGTTATTTATAGTCTTCTGCTGACCTTCTTCAGAGTCGACAGTGTTTAGTCAGGACGAATATTACCATCCACCTAACTATAAGGATCGTTTGACAATTTGCAATCACTCAAGAACCTTTGAACTTTGAAGTTTGCATTCACACCCATGAATCACCAGGATATATAACATGGCTTGTAGTTTGCAGATGAGCTACTGCTACTTGATTATCCAGGGAGCAGTTTCTTTGCTTTATATGTACCTGAGGGCCAGTCCATTTGCCGTAGCCAGCAGCGTACCCAGCGCCGTGGGCTTGGGGTGCGGCGTAAGCAAGGGGAGCGATAGCGCCGTGGTGGGCCAGGCCTCCGTGGGCGAGACCTCCGTGGGCGTAGGCTCCGTGGGCGGCGCCGGCGTGCGCGGCCGCGTGTGCGGCGATGTGGGCTGCCTTCAGGTGCGCTACCTCAGGAGTGTCCACAACGCGACCATCATGGGCGAGCGGGGCGGGGCCGTATTTGATGAGACCTGAGAATAGATAAACAGAGATCAAATTAAGATCTCACAAATAGTATGAGACGAGACAGGTACACCTTTAACTTTTCCGTTCATTGTCGATTCGATATTCTATGAAATGACAAGAAGGGTTATTTTGAAAATGGAAAGGGTGTCGGCAGATAAGGCAACTAGAAGATGCTGAGAACGCCATGCCTCTAAGTGTTATGCATGGCCAGTTCTAATTACGCTTGGTAACAATTCGAAATGATAGATATGCAAATTCAAGAAGCAACGCCATATTTTCTAGAATTATCAGGGATTTTGAGAGGTGTTAATTATTGTTCAAATTCTAACCTGCAGCAGGTGCACCATAGTGTCCCGCGGCATATCCGCCGTGTCCTCCGAGGTAGCCAGCGGCGGGCGCCCACGCGCCGTGCGAGGTGGAGGCCTGCGCGTGCGCAGCGAGGTGAGCGGCCTTGGCGTGGGCAACTTCGGGTGTGTCCAGGACGTATTTGCCGTCGGGGCTGAGCTGAATGTGAGCGGGGGGGCCGGGGTAGTAGGAAGCCTTGGCTAGGCAGAGGGTTGCCGCGAGGATAATCTGGAATAGAGAAATAGGAATAAATTAAGGATTCCACAGGCTTAATCTAATTTTTCCTCGGTACACTAGCAATCTGTAGTAATCAATAAATTGATGAAGTACGTTTTATTAATTAAATAAATATACCTCTAAATACTGGACAACAACACTTGCATTGCTTGGATTCTGTGGTAAGTAGCTTTAGCACTTGTCTTACAGAAATCAAAAACAATGACTGTGCCACAACACTCAGACCCGAGACAAAATAGAAAAGTTAGTTTTCCACATTGACCCGACCGGGAATCGAACCCCGGAGCTCACAGATGGCGCGATGCCAAAGTCCAGCCCGCTCGCTTCTAACCAACGGAGGTCACTACTACCAAAATCGACAGTTCATTATATTTCATTAGTTTTAGTTGTTTTCTTCCTAACTCATAATTGCACTGAAAGAGAGTCAATGTTTTATTTTTACTTGGTATTATGCAAAAACCATTACGTAAAAATTTACAATCAAAGCAAACGAAAACTTTTGTTGGCATTGGCCCTCAAATAACTGGAGCGTTAATACGGCGAGAAATTGATTTCTCTATAACAGCTTAAGAAAAAATTAAAGCAATTCCTGATAATTGACAAAACAGAAATGAACACGGAATATTTTGTCACTATCGAATTAAAAAAGGAAAGGATAGGTTTAGATGATGTTATTGCGAAAAAACTATTATGCAACTGCCTTTGCGCTACCTAACTTTTAACATTGCATCGAGTTCATCAGTTCTTTCCGATCCAATTGGATCCTTTTGTAGCCTTAGCAATTGTCAAATATTATTAAACTTCTCAACAGAATCTTACGCGACAACGCCCTCTCCAACACAGTTCATAATTTCCTAAGCGTGATTGCACACAGGTAGGTAGTAGGTATACATACATATTTCATACTAATAGAATTGCATAGCACGAGCCACGGAAGGTGATATTAAACCACGAGCCTATTAAACCATTATACGCTTGAATGCGTTTAGCATTCCAGCACAAAGTTAGCAACGTTTGATTTCAAAATAATGTTAATTGTTATCACACGCACCACTGAGTCTAGAAGTACAGAAAGTTTCATATTTTAAGTGCTAACTTTCAAGCATAAGTAGTAGTTGAAGTTTTATTTAATATCTAATTAAAAGTTTCATGATTAGCAGTCGAAAATATAAAACCTGTTTGTTTCATTCACACGCAACAAAACGCCTTGCATGTCTACATGTCTGATTTATTTTATCATCAACTTTTTTCATTATGGTCCTTCGAGCTAGACACAATAGAATCGCACACATTACAAGTTGCAACGTCACCTGATTCACGTAGTGAGGTCATTATTTCACCTGTTACCCACAATTAAGCGACATAACACTTACGTTGATCTTGATCCCACGGTTTCCGTGTCATGATATCATTCAATTTTGTTTAATGTCATTGCACTCTTACTTGTTTCGTCAAAAGCGGTCAATGCGTGCGAATTTGAAGCTTGAAACGAAAATAGTAAGTCGCTGTTGCAATATGGCTGTAAGTGAAGTTTATAGAAAAATATTTCGAGAGTTCTGTAGCTGGTTTTGCAATGCCTTTATCGCGCGTGCCATAAAAATGGGAACGATATCTAATAGTATAATTGACAAAACATAACTGTTCAAGGATTTCTATAGAGAGCTACTTGGAAGGACGGTATTAATTGATACATTTACCAGTCTTTTAGTATTTATGCTGTCAATATCAACGGCCATTTGATACCAAACTTGTGTATCTTCTTTTCAATAAGAAAGATCTGGATGATGTGATTACGTCAATATGTACATTTTAAAGTTACTTGTGTTAAAGCGTCTCCATTCAAACTATTGCATTTGAATGCATCAAAGCAACAGTACTGATTAATCTTGAAAATAAACAGCCCTAATAAATTCGTTGCGAGCTAGGTGTGTTGAAGTTAGTTAAGCAATGTAAAGACAAATATAAACTAGAAATGTCGCTAAACACTTCGCTTTTACGTAAATGTCCCAGAGCAGTCCAGCGAGATGTTAAAATTAGACCGTGGAGTTTGCGAGCAGGGCGTGGCACAGTTGCACGCACCATGCAGATCAGATAGTGGA
The DNA here is from genome assembly GCA_037074685.1 of Glyphodes pyloalis. Classification (NCBI taxonomy): domain Eukaryota; kingdom Metazoa; phylum Arthropoda; class Insecta; order Lepidoptera; family Crambidae; genus Glyphodes; species Glyphodes pyloalis. The sequence goes on from JAYKKO010000021.1 coordinate 5,189,547, forward strand.
CAAGGAAACCAGCGGAGTCGACTATAAATTCTCATACAAAATACGGAAAATTAATTGGTTCATGTTGCGTTGGTCACGGCTAGAATACTAGATGTTCACATCTAATGTTGAATTGATCTAGTTGGCAGCGGTTATGAATACTAAATTATTGGTTAAGTAACGATTATGTATAATGGATCTAACATTGGCTAATTTGAGATTAAAGTATAAAAGAAAGTCATTTTAAGGTAAATTATCAGTAGCCAAGCTCTCGAAGTACTTTATGAAATATAAGTACTACGTTTTTAAGTTAGCTTGTCAATTCTTCTTAGTTAATTTGTCAATGAAAAATATGAATAAAACTCCGGATGGCATATAAAAACGTATTAAGGTAAGATTAATGCAATTATTTTGCTATCGTATGGGAAGTATGTTTACCCAATTCCTTATTGAGCAGATCGAATTTCTATATCACAGGAAAAAGATACAATGTGCCCAATCTGTTGATGGTCCTATTTCCGACTATTGTCTTATAAAAGCGACCTTACGGTTTTGGAAGGTCGTTAACCATTGTTTGGGGAAAATATCGCGTTCATTAAAGGTCACCTTTCTAACCGCAGATAATATTTCAACGCAAAGCAACTTTTCATAATGAACCTATATATGGATAATAATAAGTCTACTACGAGTGCTGAATTTCTGCTACTACTATTCTATACTTAATCTTTCCTTTAAAAGTCATCTTGGCTCGCCTTTTCTTATTAACTTTGCAACGTCAATTTTATTACAATTACCCGGGCCATGGTTCTCAATGCACCTATATCAGATTTAATAGCAAAGTACTGAAAGGCGAACAAAATAGAATCGGCGTGCGGCGCATTACTGGAGCATTAAGCCCACGCACCTCTCCACAATTCGATATAGCTACCAAATTATTGGCGTCGGATATCTGACCGCACGACTGAAATTACAATACACCACAAAAGGTCTAAATAAATTGTAAACAGCTCACCACATCTTAAATATCTGTTCAACTTGCGTGTTTAATAAATCAATGGTGTAAAATCCACAACGTGTACTTTAATATAACTTATGCGAGTGAGAGGTCAAAATATTTATTTTGCATTGACAATAAAAAATATTATGTTACGGTCAAATTAAGATACATATAAACACCCAGACACGGCACAAATTCATTCATGACACGAATATTTATTCCGGGTGAGGATCTAATCCTCGTGGATTTAAACGAACGAAACATAGATAAATTCATTAACATTCATAAATTATTGTTCCTTGATTTATAAGATAGGAGCGCGAATTAATAAACGAATAACGTCATAAATAAAAATTAAATATCAGAGTTTTGTGACATAAACAGCATTTTACTTATTAAATACCTTAAAAGTTTGAGCTGTAAAGTATTTCCGAAATATGGCAAGTACGTTGTTTTTTTACTAAGTCAATCATCTAAATGTCAAGTATATATTTTATTCTAAATTTTCTTTCGTAAATAGAGAAATGTCAATGGTTACAGACATACATTTTTTATCCACCGACCGTTCAAAATATATTTGTGTTAAAAATGAAAAAGTTCCTTTAAAATAAACGCGAATCACAGTAGGGCATAATTTATTCGGAATGTGTCAATTCATAAACGGGTTTAAGTTAATGAAACTTCTTTATATTTAGCAGTGCGGAATAATTTACGCCTTCAAATTAATGCGTATCACTCGTCGTACTCGTATTTATCTTCAAATGATCTGCTCATAAATATTTCTTAACATTGATTTAATAAAATAATTAAACAAGGTATTACGCGTAGGTTTAAGTAACACATTTAAGATAAGAATACTCGCTTAATTAACATTTTAAATGATGTTACATAATTGTTAGGGAGCACCAAACTATGCTATTAGTTATGCTTGATAAAAAAGGAACTGGAATAGTGACTTTGACTTTTGGCAAAACTAATTAAAGCAATGATGGCGACTTATGTTTGCATTTGTTTTCAATGAAAATTACTTTTTGCGTCTAATATAAACATTGCGTGTATTCATTTATTGTATCGCTGTCAAATGTTTTTTGCAATAGGTAGCAGGGTTGTTATTTAGTTGCAAAATTGTTGTCATAATCAAGTGATTTTATTTCTTGTTTTACCTATAACCGAATGTACTTTTTTTCTATCTTTTATATTTTCTTGTTTCCATGGAATTTTTTTTTTGCATACATTATGGTTTCGTAATATAAGTAGATATGTAACGATCTTACTTTCGTAAACCCGAAAAACATGACAAACATGACAAAAACGACAAAAACAAAGGATGGCTAATAGCACGTTAGGCACGCAAAGTGAGCCAATTTAGTAAATCGCGTCGGTCAGTAATGCGGCACTTGCGCGGGCGCAACCGATTGTTCGACAATCGATCAGAACAGCGGCTCTCAAACTGTGGCCTTAAGACCACCGGTTTGTAAAAGACCACGCCCCTTTAACGATGAACTAACACTCGTACAAATGTTTTTTGAACCGTTATCACGGACATTCATTTTGAAAGAGATTTACTGTCTCAATGAATGAGACTTTGGGGAGCGTCATAGCCATCTAAAGAGGCCATCGTTTGTTGACACCGTTCAAACGTGCTACTTGTCTACGGGCCAGCCGCTTCTTCATAGAAAATCAATACAGATTTTTCTTCGTATTTATTTTTACTCTACAGTTTTGCAAAACATCAATAAAAACCGTTAAACTCATTGTGTTTTAGCCAACTCTTTGACATGGATAGGTTATTTTTTAATCCTAGTAGGATGTTATAAACTTGAAAGTCTGTAAAAATGTATGGATGTTTGGATGCATGTTTGTTACTATTTTACGGTAAAACTACTCTATGGATTTGTTTCAATTTTGGTAGCAAAATAGACGACATCCTACAAAATACTTTTTATGTAACAATAACGCGAACAAAGTCCCGGGGAACAGCTGCTCTTAAAACATAACACAAATGTAAGATTGAGAAACAGTGACCTAGTGTAAATACATAGCTAGGCCGTTTTATAAACAATCGACTGTTGTGCAAGTTGATAAATCGCCATAGGCCTCTGTAGAGAGGCTTGGTCTGAATTCGTTGTTTATGCTACAATCTATAATTTTGTTTATAGCCGTACGGAATTGCGTGAAACGAATGCAGTAGCAATGCAAATAAAATGACCGGGAAAATTTATTGACGTATTCTAAATTCGAATTTGAATAAACGCTTAAAGTGTCATTATAGTAAATTTCGTATTTCTGTTCTAATATAAATTATTGCTACATTTTCTAAGTTGGTAACCAACTGAATAGTTTATAATCTTCACGAATTATTGAAAATGCAAAAAAGAGACACGCACTTGAAAAAATAAATTTTGAAGCTTTTTAAAATGTAGTATAACAAATCCCTTGTGTTCATAAAGTAAAGCAAAATGACACAATTTTTAAAAATGTTTGCTCAAAGACCAAAGAGATGTTAAAACACTTTTTTTATTTGAAGTCGACATAGTTTTATATATAGTATTATGAGTATATTATCCACCTCTTTTAAGCTTTTTAATTTTCTCTATGCTCTTGCTAGCTGTTTCAAGTGTGTTGCTATTTGTGATTTTGCTTTACTGAGTTTTTCCCATTCATTAAAAGTAAAATCCATTCTAGTCTTTGGTAGCGCGTTGATATCTTTTGCACAAAGTAATGTGGCCGTGTAAATTTCATTTGCACACATTTAATTTATTTTCGTAATTTTTTCATAAAATTGTTTTTTTATATCCGCGAACTGTTTTGGACTGAAAATTTACTTTAAGAAGGAAGAATTTACTTTAGGAAGAAAGTGCCCAAACTCTTAAATAACACAAATGTGTTATTTCGCAAGTCGCGTCGTTCGTGTTAAATATCTTTTGAGTAAATTTTGTTCTCTAAATTAACAGCTTTTGCGTCTCTTTAAAATTTGATGCCGCTCCTACAGGTGCAAAAAAAAGCTCTGTATTAATGTAGCTTAAATTAAGTAAAATATTACTTAAATTACCAAAACATAGGTAACACAAAGGTGGCACTTAAGAAAAACCGAACGAGAAAAAAAATAAAAAAAGCACGACAAAATATAATATTTTTTCGCTGATTAGGACTTGACTTCATACTTTCAAAATTTAACGTCAAAGCAAATAAATTCCCAATCTGATTCAATTTAAAAGCCACATTGGATTAATTTAATTGATAAAAGGATACTATTTTATTTTTTAGTTAGGTAGTTGTCCAATATTTAATATTCTTTGAGTTTAATGTATGTACATTAACACATACTTTAAATTATTAAAATATTTTGACCTGAATGTCTGCTCGCTGGCATACTTGGAATATTCCCATTTATACATTTGTAGTCCTATCATTATAAAGAATAGGATATCTACTGAGTGCCTTGCAAGATTCTTCTCGGTAGGATTACAATCCAAACCTGTGTTAACTTGAATTTGGGCTGTTTGGTGTTGCATTTGTTACTTGTAGCCTACATTAATAAGTGGATTGTTTCAATCACAGGAAAAGGACATCAGACAAAGAACAGCGCGGTTTGTAGGCGTGGAGCTCATATCGGCTTTGCGCAAAGCATTTTGCAACGGATCGGAATTATCATTCGGCGAACTAGTGCACAACCAGTATTGCAGTTGTTGCTCAACAGAGGAAGCGTGGGCGTTGGGAAGTGTTATGGGCTCGTGAAGGTCACAAGAAAATTCTGGGTCCGATGGAAATTGGAGCGTCACGGCTCATTGGCGACCAAGCAGCGTGGACTATGGGTCGCGACGCTTTTTTGTTATTGGGTTCATTGAAATCTGTTATAGTTTGGTCTTTCATTGGGTTTGTACATTGAAATTAAAATGAACCCATGTAGAAACAAGTTGATCTGTTTTTGTTTGAAACGCCCAATATGAATTTTATATCCTTGTAAGGTCAAATGTATTTTCTAAAGTTAAACACTATCGGTTTTTGTTGTGGGTCTTACGATCGTATATGAAAATAAATATGAAATCCGTTTATGTAATTTTTCTAATGTTCTTGTAAAATTAAATAATAAATAAAACCAAAGGAATGTTTTATGAGGAAGGCAAATTAAATGTAAGGACCAACGTGTTGTGGTAAATATATGACAATAAATAGAAACATTTAAAATTTAAAAAGGTAAATATATTTTAATTCGTTAACCAATGCAAAAACATGTTTTTTTTTTTTATTTTCAGTGTCCGTCTGCCAGTTCTTGGAACGGTTTCATAGGTCCTCAGTAGAATGGCATGAAAAACGTACTTAGTTTTTATAATACAATTTATAAAACTGCTACTGATATTGACAAATACTAAATAAAATTCAGTTTTTACTTTTAAATAAACTTATGATTGATTCCGTCATTAAATATAGAATTAACAGTTTAATTCCACATGTTGAAATGTAACTAAATATGACTTACAAATTGTTAAGCATTTTTGTTACATTAAATTTAAGGGTCCATTTCGTGGCGTGAATACCATTTTTAATGATTTTCAAGTAATATTTAATAACTTGATACCGAAAATTAAACAAAAAATAATTTTCATATAAAAATGTACATGAAATATTAACAAGATAATATTTCTGCATTTCGGATTAGATTAAAAACAAGATATAAAACTTTTCCGCCCACAGAAAACTAGTTTACAATGCAAAATGTGCGCCACGCGCCCGCCCATAGCGCCAGCATGTGACAGCAATTTAGGCGCGAAAACAATGGCCAACTTTGACATCTCTTCGATGTCTTCCACAGATTAAAATTGCAAGTAGGTGCATTGTAGGCGAGAGTAACAGGATGCAAGTATTAATCATCATTTACATTGTTAGAAAGGGCCTTGACACACAAGCCGGCTGATTTTAAGACATGATTTATATTCATCGAACAAATTGTAGGCAGGATCTTATGTTTTGCACCTGCATAATTTAGAATTAATAATTTTACCTACATGACAGGAACTCCATCTATGGATACGATTATGCCATAACCTAATTTAAAATGCAAAACCTGTCCGATACAGAAAGTGCGCGGAAATTGAAAGAAAAACAAAAGTTTTCCAATGCTTGTAACGAAATTTAAAAGTAACGGTCGTTTAATTTTTAAAATAACATATAACAAACGGCACTCACCATAGACTGCATGATTACTGTTTTATTCTAAGTTATTGGAGATCTCAAACGAACTAACGTAGGCGCTGCTGTAATCCAGTACTCGCCTAGAAATTTTCGCCTAAGCGACGTGTGCGCGGAACCACGTTCGTAGTCGGAATGCCGATTGGTCACAGGCCGCCCCCTTTTATATGTCGCACCCCGCTGTGACTCGGTAATTGGAAACAATTAAGTGGTCAACAAGTGCATTGCTGAAATTTTTAATTGTGAGATGTACGTGTTTCCTCCGGAAGGCACTAGGGATGATCGCCGCCATGTTGGTATGGTCCCGGGGAAAGGGAATTTGGGGAACGTTCCATTTTTAAAACTCCGCTGTTTCTTTGTAGCAGTTTTTGTCATATTTTTTTTTATTAAATTTGAAACTTTTTTACTGCGTAGCATTCTAATTTTATTATTGGTTAATTCCTGTAATGTCGACCTTATGTATGATATTGAAATATGTAGGAATGTAGAGTGACAGGAGCATAGAAAGATAAAGATAGCGGCAAAGACAGGTTTTGATTGAAATAGAAATATCTACTTATAGGTTTGTGGACTAATTTTCAAAATAGTTAGGCTAAGTAAATTCCTTAAGAAAATTGAATAAGCGAAAACATAGTTCATATTTTCAACCTTAATAGGGTTTTTGCTCAAAGCGTAATTTTAAAAGGTTCCGCATTCGGTTACTGCAAATTCAGGAAATAATTTTGGTTTTGAAACTACTTTACAATCGTTGACTCACAGCAAACGAAATGGCGAATTTTTGTTATCACAGAGCTTACCCATATCTGAAGTAGATAATTGCGGCTACACTCAATTGAATTGTGTTATTGCATTGAACCGAATATTCGTTCTGATAATTAAAAAGCTTAAACTTTAATTTTTTATTAAAAGCTATTAATGCTAGTTTGACCGCGAGAGTTCTAAAGAAGCATTTTTTGGCTTAACAACCAAAATACTATTTACGGTTATTGTTTGTCCTTCATCTAATTAAATTTCATAATTAGACATTGAATATGCCTTTATTTTATCATGAGTTCATATCGAATGTGGTAAAGGCGTCCTCCTAAGTCCATGGTTTGGTTGGTATTCAAGTATATTTTATTAATCTATAAATCCATTACCTGAAAATTTTAATAATTTGATTACGTGAATATGAATTCTCTTGGATGTGGTTTAAAAGCCTGAAATTAGTGTGTTTTACAAGTTTTTGATTACTTGTACATACCTACCTGTTTTTTTGTATTCTCGTAACCAACATTTATTGAATGTGAAATATTTTGATAGGCACTCGAGCTAATCAGAAGAAACAAATAAATATTGTCTTTACTATAAGTTCTTCTTAGTTTTTTCAAATAAAAGTCTATCCCTCTAATTATCACAGGAAACAAAAGAGCATATTTATGTATACCTTTTATCATTAAAAGTGTACAGTTTATAAATGCGCTTATTTGCAAAATTGATATAATTAGGATAAAAATAATAACTTATTTTCTGTATAAATTGTAGCTTTCAATCCTGTAATCTAATTATACACTAAGGTTTATTTAGGGATATTTGCACTCCTGTCGACGAAATTTTGTTACTTTTATGAATTAACAAAAATGGTTTATGGCAATAACTCTTTCAAGTTCTTTTAAGAATAATAATAATCATTTTTATTTCAGATTAAATTTATATAATATTAAATAAAATTTACATTATAGAATAATATTCATTTTTTGGTCTCCATTTTACCAAAGGTTTAGAAATTATTTTAAACGCAACATCTCGGGGCCGATTCCCTCTAACATAAAAGGGTCTTAATTGACTCTGATAACTGATTTGATACATTCATTGGATATGAAAATTCAGTAAGTACTTTGAACCATGAAATCAGATCAATCATTGGATATTGAATGTATTGTTGAATGATATCTGGGGCATACCTTTAAAGTGATAATGGCTTAACGTCAAAGATAATCTTGTTGATAACTATGGCACGTTGTTGCCCCGAGAGCCTTAAGACGTGTATTCAAAGCCACGCTGGATATATGTACATACATGCTACACACGCTGTGTCATATTTGACGTTATTAAGTTTATAGGTACAGTCATCCGCTTGTCAAAGTAAGCACTTGCAGTTTGATTTTAGTTCTTATGCCCACGACGGTGCAAAGTCCAAAGTCTGGCGTGATTTTGATCGTACCTACCATTCAACCGGTTTCAAATTAAGTTTTACCGACTGTATTTTTACTACGAGCATCTTATAGTGGATGATAAATAAGGGAACCAACACTGTACACCCAAACTTGAAATTGCTTTAAGAATAAATCGTTTCCAAACTTGACCTGACAAGCATCGAAAATGTCAAGTAATTCGTTCGTATCCTGCGCTCAGGTTCTGCGACAATCACACTAGCGGCTATTAAGCGTTTTCAAAGAAAAGCCGTGACTTTGTCGCTCGTAATCCGCTAGTGTGACAAAGCTGTTAAAACCATCACAAGACAATAAAGATGATTTTCCAACAAAGGGGCGAGACGAGACGAGGCGTGAGGAGAATTGAAATATGTATGGCAAATTTTCAATCCTCAAAGATGCACTAGGAGAGGATTGAAAATTTGCCATACATATTTTAATTCCCCTCTGGTGGAAAATTATCTTGATGATGGATGATTTTAAAAATAATTCTGCAAAGATACAAATAGTAAGCTGATTGCTCTTTTCAGTAAACATTTACTAATTTCAATTAATATTTTACACGATAACAAATCAATAAAAGATCGTGTCGTTTATGTAATGAATCCTAATGCTCAACTCTATGATAATCAAGTACTGAATCGACAAGCAATTTCATTAAGATCAGTGATTTATAGTTTCAACTTTACGATTGCTTATACAAAATCAGAAAAGTAAATCAGTTACGCTACCTACACTAAATGCCCTAGTTATTAGAAAAAAATGCAAAATGCAAAAGTACAACTAACTAACTCTAATGAACCTCGAATTCACAATAATATCCGAGCCCTTTTATTCATTTTTATCATTCACTCGCAACAACAAACAACAATACCATAGCTATTTTTGCAGCGTACGAGTATAATATGTCATTTACATATTTTCAAAAAGGGTTGTGGTGCTAACAAAATGCTTTACGCTCACGAATTTATTTAATTCCTCTTTATTTTTTAATCGCTATGCTTTTATATATTTCTGCATAACAGCTGTCTAAGGCAAGGGCCACTGTAGGCTTTAACATGTGGAGTCCTCGTGACCTGTCTCACAGGTACTGGCTATGTCATATTTCCCAAATGCGGTGTGGACTGATCTAAAAATAAAGATATTTATAAGTACACACAGTCTACTTAAATATTCCTCAAAACTACATACTCACTTTAAATATTTACATTAGTAAGTACAACATTACGTACATTGCTCTGATTCTGTGTTAAGTACCTAAAACACTTGTGTTATAGAAACTAGAAACAACAATGGTACCAGAACAATTAGATCTGCGACTTTTCTTTTCTATATTTACGCCAAAATCCGGCCCGTTCTCCTCTCAGCTATGGAGGGCGTCAAAACTACTTAGTTTCATTTCACTTCGCTCATCAAACCAAAGTACGAATTGGTGCATAGTAATTTACGCTAGTTGCCTAGTTGGATGAAGACTTACCTATCTGTATAAATAATTTTTAGAATCGGTGGTTTTTGAAAGACTTCACGTATGGAATACCTATGGTATTGGAATGAACACTTTAGGAAGTGTCTCAAAAGTGAATCAAAAAGTTAGCATAGCAGTAGGCCTAGCAATTTGGCACTAATGGAATATCGACATCGTTTCGACATGTTAAAACGTTTCATACTGACGTTTTATTACGACTGACTAGCACCAACTTACTGTAACTGATGATGTGACAGTTTAACTGTCATATCCCGATTTTATTTTGCTATTTGACTTTAAGTGATCTTGAAACGTCAACCCCATTTTAAAATTGTCGAAACTATATCAACATTCTTTAACTGCCACTTGGCTCGCCCCCCTGTTATTTTCGAGAAGTAAACATAAAGGAAATTAGGACCTGTTTTCATAATTAATTTAATTAGCAAATATTAGGCAATTGTTATTTTTTATTTTTACCAAACAAGTCATAATGTAGAAATTACATTAAATAACATCGATTTGCTAACTAGATTTTGGGCAACCGATTATGATCATTATCCTAATAGTCCAGTCCTAAACCTGATTCTTAACCTACTTACTACGCGGTTAATGTTCCAGTATGATAATAACAAACAGATAGGTTTCTACTGTCTACAAACGTGTCTGCTAGCTTGTTCTGTAAAGATTTGATGCTACATATTCCATTGGTTCTTTGATTTGACGACCTCAGTGGCGCAGTGGCTAAGGTAGGTAGACCAAAGCGCGAAAGGTCCCGGGTTCGATTCCCGGTCGGGTCAATTTGGAAAACGAACTTTACTAAATTAACTTGGGTCTGGGTGTGCTGGGATGACGCCCCCAGATAGTATCCGTCGTCTGGTGCTCATAGTACAAGGGAAAACCTTAGTTTGAGACCAGGTGATTGGTGTGATTGTCTAGCGCATTTATGTTTTTTTTTTATTGGTTCTTCCATTGGTTCTTTGATTGTACCAATGGAATATAATATATATTTAGATCCCCATTCATCTACATCATTTGCCTGTAATAAAATATTACAGAGAGCATTAAATTAATATGAGTGACGAACCGAGCATTACAGCCCGCAGTCTGTATTATTAATTATTATGAAGTGTCATAATATAATGTGCAATATTTTGATACAGATGAAAAGCAGGATGTATTTTTACGCGCAAAATAGAATTTGTAAAGTTTTTATGATAATTAGAGAATGAATGCTATATTAATTAGTAATTTATTGTTATGTGAGAGTTTAAAAGCAAGCTTAAGAAGCATATAACTGCGAGTACCGACGACTTAAATAAAATTATTTATTAATATTTGTTATCTTATTAGAAGTGGAATGTTAAATTTCTTATGAGAATAAATTCTTTACACCTATTTATAATCGCTTGTTGTCCCACATAATATGCGCTGACTAGTGTCGTCCGTTAAAGTTTTCTTTTAGTCTTTTTTTTTTAAATATATTATTATCTACAAGTAGATAAGCTTGAAGAATACCCAAATTTTAAAACCGGCCAAGTGCGAGTCGGACTTGCCTATGAAGGGTTTCGTAGCAGCAAGTAACATAATATACAATTTTAAATTTGAGTTGATTGAATTAAAGGTAAATGGCGGTTTACGATTTATGACGTATTAAAAAAAACTACTTACTAGATCTCGTTCGAACCAATTTCACTGGCAGTTTGCATGGAAACGTACATCATATATTTTTTTTAGTTTTCTCATTATATCTTATTTGAAAAGTTAGGGACCTCTTTTTTCAGTTTGGAAGTGTCTCTCGCGCAAACTATTTACTTTAGATAAAATATATTTGATGCCTCAATATCATTTTAGAAGACCTATCCATAAATACCTTACACGTATGGGTTTGATGAAAAAATGAGTTTCAGTTCGAAGTATGGGAAACCCTAAAAAATTATTGTTTTTTTATATTTTTGTATGGTAATCTTAATGCGGTTCACCGAATACATCTACTTATCAAGTTTCTACAGCTCTTATAGTTACGGAAAAAAGTGGCTGTGACATACGGACAGATAGACGGACGGACAGACATGACGAATCCATAAGGGTTCCGTTTTTTTGCCATACGGCTACGGAACCCTAAAAATTACTTTATTGTCTGCTCACTCGTAATCTACTAAATTTAAGTTCTCTGTAATCCTATCGTTTTAAATAAATACAAAAATAAGGATACCTGCAACCAATGACGGCATCCCAGAGAAACCGAGCAGAAATCGGTTTTTAATTGAAATTGAAAAAAAAATCGACGTTTTCAAAATATCTAAATACAAATGACCTATGACAAAAAAATACATTATTTTCATAAAACCTTCTGCGGCCTGGTATTTAAACTGCAAGTATATACTCTCAGTAGCTTTTACTTAAAACAAAATACTGAAATAATTGGTATGAAAATAATTAACAAAATGTGGAAATAATTAACTTCACAAATAACCCGCCAATACAAATTTATTAATGGCATGTAGTTGTCGCACGCAACTTGTAATTAGTTAATTTAATTTGTTTACTTCAACCGCATAATATCGTTTACTGTCCATTATTGTGCATAAGAAGAGATTTAAATATACATATTATTAAAATATTGGGAATGCATGGAAAGTATTTGGACAAATTTATCAACAGTTTTACCAGTATCGAAAAATACGTAATAAACTATTTGGAGAATAGTAGATCTCACTATGCCCTGGGAGGAATGTGGATACTGCAGGAATAATAATCACTGAATTGTTAAATAAAAATATAGAAAAAGTTTACGACCACATTTTTTGGGATGATTAAAAGCGTATGTCTCGCATTATCCCTATTACTCTGTTATCGAGGCCACCGTGTATTTAAATAGTTTAACATATTTTAGATTTACCTTGCATTGATGATAATTAGAATAATCCAATTAATTCTGCTAACTATACGAGTGATGTGGCCACACTGGCTTTTAATGGATAAAATATTACGCTGTTTGGTGTAATTGGGTAATGGTTCGATAAACACATTTAGCTCCTTGACTAGTTTTGTCTAAAGTTTATACTGGTACTGCCATCCACTAGGTACTTTCGATATAGTCGGTCTAAGTTGAACTAAAAATATCTCAAGAAAGCTTTTTTTGAATATAATACACATATTTAAAACTGTATTCGTTTTAATCAAAATTGTTGATTATTCTTCTCTGCAAAAGGTACTAGTTTACTTGAATATTATGATCATTACTAAAAATCACGGAGATAACTTTGTCAAAATGTTGTCATTGCTAATACTAATATCACGGCGTGGTAACTTTTATACTATTTTCACATACTTCGAAATCAATTAATTCAAACACGCTTGTAGCGTGTACAATCTAACTAAAAATGAGCAAAATTAGAGTAAATTAGCTTTATGCGATTTATATAGATAATATCATTGTTCGATGATTCTACCTAGACTCGAAAATAAATATAATAATATGTGAATGGTTTAAACCTGATAAAGGTAAATGTGAAGTTATTGCAAAATACGCCTAATAGTAAACACTGTCCCTACTCTTAATTTATTTTTGTACTTAACATATATTGTATCTCGTTTATTATTCAAAATAAGTAGACGATTAATTTATCACTTATTTCATGTTATTTGCAACCGGATGTGTAGACAATAAGATTGATTTCTGAACAATACGCCCCATGAAGGCAAACTGGCCGATGTAAGGCTATAATTACACAGCCGAAATTCTCGTTTCATAATGTGTTCGGACATACATTAGGAACATGTGTTACATACTTTACTTTTGATATTAGGGTTGCCAAGACATCTTTTTCAACGTACTAATAAAAATGAGCATAAAAACATGCACAAATCATTCCAAAACCTCAATTTTGAATCTTGATTATTACTTGTTGCATGGATGGTGATCGTCAAACTAGAAAAAAAGTCATAGGTAAATGAATAAATACAATAATCATACCGACTAGTCTCAAATAGAAGTTAATTATGATTAGCAAAAGATCGATACTTGATACTACTAACTGGGAGCGTCATCCCAACTACCCACATATAAAGTGAATTTAGAAATATTTTTCTTATTTTACCTTACCGAGAATCCAACCCCGAGCTTACGCTTGGCGACCCACCTTAGCCACTGCGCCAACGAGGCTGTATAATAGCAGTCAAACCTGTTTTCGTCATTCATTTTAAGAATGTTAAAAAATATGACATCAGAGCTGCATTCAATTTGTGATGATGATTATTATTGGTTATAATTGTTGTTAAAATTACTTTAAAGTGATTTGTAAATAACTAGATTAACTGGCACCACACCAGGTTTTCGTTTACTATATTTAAAGACCATAAAATGGGTAATACCTAAATTGATTTTTGTAAATATAATTTTACGTTGTTTACTTATCAAAAATGTAAAATCTGATAATGATCAGACCACACGCATGCGGTTCAAGTTTAAATTAAGTAAGTAGCCCAAATACAACGGCGTAATCAATTCTATAACCCTTTAGTTATGAATTGTGTTGAAGTATTGATCAAAATATTTATCTGGCAATGCAATGGGTCTGAATATTCATCATCAAATGGAAGCCCCATTTTCGCATGACTAATTAGCTAGATAGCAGTACTGCGGAGTGAGGTTTAACTGTTTTGTGATTGGTTATTTTATTTTTGACATCGTAGCGTTTGGACCTATGTTTTACCTTCTTAGATATTTCTTAGACAATTCCATCGTGTATGTAAAATGCGTTAGTTGGCTAAATGTAGGTGTGCGGGTTAATTGCAACATGATTGGTTATTGTTGATGAGATTTTTGACAGATTTGTTATATATGTCAATAATCATTAATCACGTAGTTGGACCAACATATAGCGGATTTTTCTTAAACGAGAGTCCTCATTACAAAGACGGTGGCCATTAATGCGGTTTTTAACTGTTTGAAGGTGATTGAAAAAATGAAGATTTCTGTCATAGATAAATTTGTAACCAAAACCAAACATTAAAATTACGTATCTCTCTAAATACTTGACTGTGGCAGAATTATAGCGTTTTGTCTAAAAACGCAAAATTAAGTCCAGAAGAAAAGGTGTAATATTTATCATTTGAGTCAACCCTAAAATTTTAACAATATTTCAAATCGTTGTTCTATGAGGGTTGTGCATAATGATACAAGTAGATATCCGAAAATAGTTAATTACGAATAAAACAAATGCAAAATAACTAGTTCAAACAGGTACAACCGGTTAAATAATTTAATAGGCATTAAATTTATAGCGCTAACTACAAATGGTTTGAAAATAAAACAATTACTTAGTATTCGAAATATGTGGTTTCTAAAGATCCGTGTTAGATAGAGTTTTACGTAAAAGGATGTATAAATCTGTCCGCTAAGGACGAGAATGAGCCGTGAGAAAGTAGATGAGAAATAGCTTGCTATCTTATCTTGCCAATGATAGCGTTTGTCTATTACATCATGGTACTTTAATTTTATTAGATATAGTGAAAAAGACATGTAGAGCACCAGTTTAAATTTTATTCTAGAACTTTATCAAAATCATTTTTAATCATACTATTTTTAGAAACAAATCGGTGGAAAATGCCACGTGATCGATTCATTTTATTCAGTTTTAAATTAGTCATTAATAGATTTTGATTACGCTACAAGCATAGGTCCGCATTTAAACGTATATCATGTGTCATAAATGTTTCGCCCATAGACAACATGCTATAAGGCTGATTGTACAGTCAACAGCACATCACGGTCAACACACTTATGCTCGGTGCCAATATTTAAACAACTATCCGTTTTAGTTGCGGAATTATACAAGGCGTAAGTTAAAAATGACCGACAAACGGCTGATGACAGCTGATATGGAAAGTAAATTTGAAATTAGAATAAACGACTCGTAAAAAAATGGATTTGACACATTAGGAATCGTAAAATAAATCAGACAGATTTTTACTTACGTCAAAATGGTATATGTGGCACCATAGACTATAGTGTTTTCTTCTTTTTCCTTATTTTTGTTCTGTTGGTTTGTCTTCTTTTTCTTTGTTATTTAATCAAATTTTTATTATTATTATTATTTTTTTTTTATTTTAGTTTCTTCTTTGTATATGTTAGGCGTCACTCAAATAGGCTGCACCATAATACCAGCGCTGCAGCAGCCTTGCGTCGCTGCAGCATATAGCTGAGGTGTGGCCTAGTTGACCACTTACCCATTAAGTCTTTTGTTTTGTTTTTTGTTTTTGTTGCTATTTATTTAATGTTTGTTTTTACTTCTTTCTGTACTTCTTCTTGTTTTTAGTTTTTATTTTATTTGTGTAAATTTGTATCTTCTGTGTAGTGGTCAATAAATGTATTTTCTTTCTTTCTTTCTTCTTCTTTCTTAAAATATTGAAATCGGGCAAAAAGGGCGACACAATGTTTTAGAATCAAAGAACATACGAGTAATTTGTTAATAGCGAAAATAATATTAATTTGAATGAGTATTTTTCATCACAAAAACTCTGCCATTAAACATCATTCATAGTTGAGTTTGAAGGACGCTCACTGCTGAACATAGGACCTCCCCCGAAGACAACACAACTCTTGGCTTTGCACCACTTACACGAATCACTTCCTTACCACTACATCTGACATGGTCGTCTCTCAACCTTGCCTATAGGCTCTTGGGAAGGCGATCTGTGCTGTGTTTTGCGTTACACGCATTTTAGCACCTTTCCCTTTAAAATAACCTATAACCAAAATAAGAACACATAACAATATAAGAAATCATTAGCAGGAACAATAAAGAAACCCCGCCCCGTTAAGTAATTTACGTCGGTGCTGTCTAAAATAATTTACAATTTAATTGTGTGTGAGCTAGATTCAAATACTTCCCTGTTGTACGCTTGGCGTTTCACAATTTTCTTGTTTTACTAAAACAATTTCAATGATTGCTCTAATTTAATTTATTGTTTCGAACAGAGCTTTTGCCATACCAAAAAAGCTAAGCGTGAGTCGGACTGGCTTATTTGATATGGATTTCAACTTGATACCTATAGGCGTTTAAGTGGAAAAGGGTAACAAGTTGGTGCATATTAAGAATAAGTACATGTATTGATGTAACTACATAGTTAAATAGAAAAATTTAAGGTCTTAGAAAATGTTCCTTTATATGCGCTAAACGTTACTTCTTGCCGAGTCTTTTTAAGGTTTGATCCCCTTATGAGTAAGAGCAAGTTTCAAAATGTGCGGCTGTTTATTTTTATTATGTGCACATGGAAGTTGGATTTTGATACAGTTCAATTGACCTCGGTATTTCTTATTAATTTAAATTGAATACCGCAACGCTATCAAAATGTAGTTAATTTAGAAAGGTAGTAAGTTTTAAGTTATTAAAAATACATTTTTATTACATTTAAGGGTATCGTAATTTTTCCTATCTGTGCGATCGTATACGACGTTACTGTGTACCAAATCTTAAAATGTTGACTTCACTGAAAGTACTCATACCTCTCATGAAAAAAATTCTTTACGAGTGTAGTCTCACCTTTAAATTACAAGTCCTTTACTTCTAAATTGGCAGATATCATGAAAAGAAAGCATAAGTGATTAAAAAGAAAAATATTAATTAGTAGGTCCTATACCTACCTCAGAATTTTAATAAAAGTAAAGATTGTGGATTTAATCTTATGATACAAATTTAAAGTAACGATAACCGACCACGATTTGTACTATACCAGAGAAACCGAAATATCTTATAAATCATATTTGCGACCACGGTCGAGTTACTGAGCGTAACAATACTTGTAGCTCAGACCTTGGCTTGACCGCAGAACCGTCCTTGTACACAGAACTTGCGTTTTGATATCTCTTTTAGGATACTGTATCTGTGGTCTACCAACTACTAAAAGTAAGACATACCTACACACCTACCTACGCTCGTGTTTGGTCAGTGAACACATTCAGCTCCATTGAAAATACGAATTCTTTCAGACAAACTTTTTATAGGCCTTTATTAATAAGGTGTAAAAAAATAATATTATAAATGAGAAAGTAACTCTGTCTGCCTGTTTATCTGTCCGGCTTACACGCCTAAACCATAGAATTGTTTTGGTATAGGTATACGTTCAACCTCTAGAACGGACATAGGCTACTTTTTGTTTTCTTTTCTCCAACTTAGATCCAAGTATGCAACATTGTAATGTGTTAAACAAGTGGTATCTAGTCACCGCTGACGGTAGTACTCAAACCTCTTTGTTTGTTAGTAACCGACTTTCAAAAATTTGGTTTGTATATATTTTTTTTAAATGTTGTTGTTCCCAAAAAACTGTTAAATAATTAACAGTAACGTCACTATTGATTATATTGTAGTAATAACATAGATAGTTTGTATATATGTAGATTTGTATATAGGTAGTCCCTACCAGAGCGTAAATTCAAACTAAATTATCAATACATTTAATGTAAATTAAACTGCGATAGTTAATTAACATGAATATTTAATCTTTGAATACCTAATAAAAGTACCTAAGTCAATTGTAATTACTTAACTCGTGGGCGAGTAGCGGAAAACCTTCAGTTGATAAAAATCACAATCGTAATGCATTTTGTTTATCAATAGACGCATCCTGGGTGTATAATATCTTCATCACATCACTCTATCTCTTCACAGTCAGTTAAATCCGCTTTGTAAGTATTGCACCAATTGTAAAGTAAGGTTCACAGTCCACTTCTAGATATGTGCATGCACCAAATGATAAAAAGCAGCTGTATTAAAAGTATAATTTATTTTTTAATTTATATTAAATACATACATATTTGTATTAATTTTCTCTTTACCTAACGTAATCTGAAATGATTTCAATAGCGTTTGTACGATAGGAATGCTTTTATGTTTTCTTCGTAAAAAACATTCACAGTTTAGAGGGCACGTTCATTTCAAGTTAACTTAAATTAACACAAAATAAAAAATACGACTACATAACAAATCTAAATTTTAGAAACTGTTGTTTTGAAAGTATATTCGTGACTCAATAAAATTTAGAGATCAAGTGCCATTAACACAATAGAGACAGCAATGGTAATTCTAAAAATATGATAAAAAAATAAATTATCTCGGAAATTTATAATGCTATCACTGTAATATTTTAACATCTTGCATAGAGATGGCATTTAATAAAAAAAACTAGGCCACTTCCCTGTTAAAGCTTTCTTATCGCAATCGCTTAAGTGCGTACCTAACCTTATCTTTCCATAGCCAATCAGCTTGCTTTGAGGTTAAACATATCCAAGATCCATTTTCGCCCTACGCCTGCAATCAGAGACACATTACTGGTTACAAAATATAACTCTAGCCACCGCCACTAGTGCGATACTGAATAATTGAAAATTTAAATATAAGAATATATCATTTTAGATAATTGATCTGTTTGAAATACTGACCGATTTAATTCACTATTAAGCAACTGATTTATGGTAATTGATGAATTAATGGCTTGAAATGGTCAATTCGCGTAAACTAAGATTTTTAAAATTTGCAGTTGGAATTCTATTTGTACCTTATTGAAAGTTGCGCAATTAATTGATAGTCATTTTCATATTTATTATGATTTTCAAGACAAAAGTGAATTTATTGGTTCAGGGCTTCTTGGCTTCCCATCAAGTAAGATGGCATATTGCTGATCAATTTTTAATAAGAAAAACTTTTATTTAAACTATTGTTTGATGAGTGAACCGGATTCATTCGTTTTGTTTTGTTGTTATGAGAAGTTAAAGCGTAATGTTGTGGGAACAGATTGCACTCATGTAAAGCGTTAGGTCTACAATAGCGACCAATATACGAAGACTTTGCGTCCAGTGATGAAAAACTGTAATATTTCCATCCATTCCATTTATTTTTTAAACATTAAAAACCATTTTTTTTCTTAATCTGAAAAGCCAATTCAAAAAGATTCACTACATTATGTAAAACAATACATTTACCGTCAGTATTTCTCTGCACTCAATTTGCCCCTTCTAACCTGATCTGTTTTGTGAAAGATGCGAAAACAAAACAGTGGGTGAGACAGGTAAAGGTTAGAGTACATTAGCGTAATCGGATGCGGGGCTAGCACAATGGATGATGCTACGAGACGACACGTAGACGTGTAGACGCGACTAGAGGTCGGCGTCGTAGCGCCCACGCAACAACTTACCTTTAGAGCTATCCATCATTACGGGAGAGCCTTCTGCGTTCCCCTGAAAGTTCGCAGATGAAATATGATATCTTTTCTCTTGAAACTGACTTTGAGAGAGAAAATTACTGCGTGTAGCTTTACCGTTAAGGAAAAAACATTTTATCAATTTAATTTCTTATTTTTTTTACAGTTTTAATTTTGTTAGTTTCAATTTACTTATTTTAAGAATCATGTAACTCTGCTGTTTTATACGACGTGAATTATCATCAAACTCAAAAAAAAAAATATTTTGGTACTTACTTTGTTTTGTAATAATTGTCATTTGACACACGTGAAGCAGTAAGTGCAATCTAAATTAGCGGATTAAGTATCAACAGTATTTTTTTATTTTTATCAAATTCAACAATATTTTAAGCTACTGATTTTATTTTATTTAAATGGTCGTATTAATTTAAGGATGACCTATATTTAAACAGTGGACGTCCTTCAGGAAACAATAAAGACGCTAATCACTCTGAGGATCGGAATTCTGTTATTGTAGAAAAAATATATGTACCTACTTACTTCATAACCACATCCCAATGCAAAGGTGACAATGTAAAGGTGGTTTAAAAAGAACATCCACTTTGCTTATAAATTTATAAAACCTGTGCCTCTACAATAAACTCGAAGGCAACCCTGTTATCAATAATTGGTTATAGATTGGTACACTACCTATTCTTGTCATAATGCTTTTGTGTTGTATCATTAGTTGGCAGTGGGAGTAAATATGTCTGATATTCATCCTTAGAGAATCTTTGGAATTTAGAATTAATTCTTAGTTAAAATTATTTATTTTATTTATTTATTATTTATAAATAAATAAATTCATTCTGAAACCACATATTTGTATTTTCATATATATTAAAATTGTACATCTATTTCGTTACGATTGCGCTAATGTGCAATGTAATTTTAATATATGTTTGATCAATTATTTTAAACACTTTCAATTCAATATTCGTTTTTCAACCAGGCTCGATATGAGGGGAGTTCAAAGTTAAGTTTGATGTGGTTTCAACTATAAACCTTATTGTTCCAATTTTTTTATAGGCCCGATGTTTATCTATTACTAAGAACCACTTCGCTCGACAAATTGATTATGATAGTCATAATATCCATAGGTACCTACAAGGTTTATAAATAACTTCAAAATGCCAAATAATCATTATTGGCTGATCGAACAGCCAATAATTTTATTCATACGGACATTATATACAAATAATAAATACAAATATATACGGACAATAAAAGATTCTTAGTTTTACTATTGATTGACAATAGGGTATCGAGTATCTGTCAGTTTATTGGAGGATTTTAAGACCGCAGCCAAATAACAATCACTCCGGTGTTGTTGTGTTCCTGCGTGTGAGTAAGGTTTCCAGAGCTCCTGGGGTGTGCTATATTAGTAGCAGATTTATTATACTGTACTTGTCGCCCTTAAGCTAGGACCTCATTACCACTTAACATCAGGTGGGATGAGGTCAATCTTGAAGTGTAATATAAAAAAATGAATAAAATATCGGGGCTTAGTCCAAATGAATAGGTAAAAAAGTTACAATCTGAAAAGAAATTTGAACATAAAAGTTTAATAAGCTAAATTATGGTACAGATATTTATATTAACATTCTAACGTTTCCTAAAAAGTATAGAGATATTAAATGGGTATATTGATCTTCAAAAATATTATACAAAAAAAACAAATAAGTAATGTAAATGTAAGAGATTGATATACTTATGAAAATAACACCATTTTACAACCGTTTTACTACTGTAGATTGAGACTAACTCTAACTATGTAGCCATCATTAACTCTAAATATCGTGAACATAGCAGCTGCAGATTTAGGTGGAATTAAGTATTATGTTGAATAATAGGTCCCTGAGGGCTATTTAAATGAGTTGAGACATAATGCGAACGCAGTAATATACTGCAAGGTCATTAATGGTTCGTTTGGTGGCTTGTTTCGAAAACTAATACTTGATCGTTATAAATGTATCGGTAATTAAGGAATTGGGCGATTAGTTGTTCCTATAGTGATGTCGATTGATAGTTGATCGATATGGTACATATTATAAATTCAACTGTGTAAGGTAATTGTTAATGGAATTATTGTTGAGCATAATATTGATATCTTTACTATTAAAAATATAAAAATATATTAACAATAAATACAAAAATAATGATTATCGGATAACAGTATGTGAATACATCGACTAAACATAATTGAAAAGAGTGAAACTATGTAACAAAACAATAGTTTTCTTATAAAAGTTGACTTGAGAGGGAGAGTCACTTTTGCGTGGATGTAATATAAAAAAAAACAGTCTATCCGTTAATTTTTTTTTTTATGAAACTTATCTGCTTGCATTTTATTCTCATTATTGCTGCGTTCAACTATGTTTAACGTAGCTTATAAACGCTTGCAATAGCAAGTGTTACATGTAAGCTGTCTTTCCTTCAAAAGCCTTTATATCTTTTCATGAAGAGCTTGATATTACAGTCCGCTCTTTTGTTATTGAGGGTGAAATGCTCGACGCACCGTGTTTCTAAAAATCTTAGAAAATAGAAAGCACTAACTACTTTTTATTCTTGAAGAACCATCGACAACAAAACTAGTGACTAGTTTACATCACTAGTTTCCGAAAGTTGCGACAGTCTCACAGTATTTTTTTGTAATTCTATTGTAACTACTAACGAGGCATTCATTCAGAATTGTCGCTTACACATCATTGAAGGAAAACGTTATCAATGATTGTGATCAACCTAAATATTGGTTGCAAAGATAACTATCGAACAATTATACAGTTGCTTAGTAACACCGCAGGTCGTTCTGTTGCAGTTTCAATACATTGTATTTTGAAGAATAGTCACAAAGTAGTCATTTTTATAAAACGTAAATAAGTTTTTTTTAATTATACTTCAAGATTGACCTCATCCCACTTGATGTTAAGTGGTAATAAGGTCCTAGCTTAAGGGCGACAAGTACAGCATACTAAATCGGTTACTGGACTTGTCGCCCTTACCCTGAAAGCTTGACCCCTACTACTAATGTAGCACTCCATAAGAGCTGGAAACTTTACTCACTCACAGGAACACAACAAAACCGAAGTGATTGTTATTAAGCTACTATCTTCTGTAAGGTGGTATTTCACCAGTCGGGCTGCTCCAGTTCGAGCGATAAATCGCTATGCCCTACCTCTCTTAAGACGCAGGTGACACAACACTGGTAATACGAGTATTTAACGTTTTGTTTATATTTAATTTATTCCAAACAATACTTTAGTATCCTACAAATATTATAAACGAAAGGGTTGTAAGAATGTATGGATGTCGGGAACAGCTAGTAGTTATTACACTAGGTATTAACTGACCCAACGAAACAATATTTGTATTTCTGTTGAAGCAAGGGTTTGGGTTTGATCTCCGTCCAGCCAAACATTTGTGTGATCAGTTTTTCCATTACACAAGTGCGATCAAGCTGATTTTGACATTAATGAATTTCTAACCTACTAGCTCTGCCCGCAACTTCGTCCGCATCGGAATAGTGACTTTGAGTAATTTTAAATTATTTCGGTTAGTTATAAATAATATGAAACGTAAGTATTGATACCTTAAAAAACTACTTGTAGTATGGTACTGCGAACAGCTTATTAATAGGTTACCAAATATCATTGAAATTGGTACAGTAGTTTTAGCGCGAAAGCCGGCCCGAACGAGTAAATTTCGCATTTATCATATTAATAGAATTTGAAACTTGTGTAAAATTCGAAAAATCATTGAAAGATCATTATGTGAGTCAGACTTACGCTTGTACTTGCCTGGTTTTAAAATTGTTTTAAATTAAAGTGAGTTAAATTGTCTCGTCTCAGCCTACGTTCGACCTCGCTTGACAAAAGATGCCGGCCGGACAGAAGTGGGAAAATAAAAACAAAATCACACTGTCATTTTGAAAAGGTCAATTATCGATTTATATCACTGAACCAGTCGTTTCTCAGGAGTGTTTATCCATTAGCATTAACCAATAGGTAAAGATTATTTATCTTATAATCTTTAATTAATGTTTAGGTACACCATTGATAGAACCTCACATAGTTCCTAATTAAACACTCAATTAGAAACAAGTTGTTTGAAGAAGTAATTTTTATTGTTAATTAGTAAACACATTTGTGTAATTATTATAATAATTCGCTTCAAAATTCGTTTAACAAATATAGGGTTTCACTTATTTCAATCGATACAAACTTCGAAAGTAACTTTATATCATTCAAACATTTATGAATTTTTAAATTATAGACTGAGAAAATAATTATTATCACTAGTTGTGTTAACAAGGATTATTTCAAATCTAACAATACCAATTATAAGGATTACAAAACCATTGTCAATATACAATGAATATTTTTCTTGAATTTTTTTTATATTGCACTTTAAGATTGACCTCATCCCACCTGATGTTAAGTGGTAATGAGGTCCTAGCTTAAGAGTGACAAGTACAGCATAATAAATCTGTTACTGGACTACTGGACTGGATTACTGGACCCTTACCTTGAAGGCTTGACCCCTGCTACTAATGTAGCACCCCAGGAGCTCTGAAAACCTTACTCACACGCAGGAACACAACTACACAGAAGTGATTGTTATTTGGCTGCGGTCTTCTGTAAGGTGGAGGTATTTCACCAGTCGGGCTGCTCTAGTTCGAGCGATAAATCTCTATCCGATAATCATTATAGCTACCTCTCTTAAATGAATAAACGATGTTTTTATCGTATTAAGCATCGATAGGTGTTTGGATAAATATGATCTATAAAATATAATTTTGTAGTGTGTAGGTATACCTATTTTAAATATGTCGAGATTGCTGGACTACCATTCAAAACAAGTCTAGAACATTCGTACACTGCACTTGACTTGGTCCTGACCCACTCAAGCTTTCGTGAACAAAACCCATTATGTAAGATATATCGCACATTAACCGTTGTATTGAATAACCGTGACTATTGTACCATTTCGTAATTACAAGCTGTATAAATAAGTTTCATTAACATTTCTCATTCAACTCCATACCAATTACATACTAATTTGGTCATAATAATTGTAGCAGGCATAGCTACTTACATATTGTTATTCAATGATTTTACGTAAGTGTTGCTTAGATTTTATGAATTCTGCTTCAAGTAAAGTAGTTTGCTAGAGCTACTGAGTAGTAATTACTAACATAAGCACTTAGCAGCATTGTAAATTCATTTACCAACACAAGCACGGTTAATGCGCCAGACAATCACACCAATCAACTGTTCTCAAACTAATATTCCTTTGTATGTAGGTATAATATAGATCAACACCTACACAATACATATAACCACGGGCATCAGCCCAGCACATTCATACATTAGCCAATTTAGAAAAGTTGGTTTCCCAAATTGACTTGAACGATAAAACTGTCTTATTCATGGATGCCCAAGCTATTGCTTGTTAGAAATCTTTCGTATTAGAAAGATAAGATAATTTCATATTTATCGTATCTACTAATTTTATAAATGCGTAAGTTTGTGACGTCTGAATAATTGTTTGTTACTGTATCACGTAAAAAATACTTAATGTATTTGGATAAAATTTGGTAAAAAGATAGATGAGATTTTGAGAGAGATAACTGGTTTTAGGTAGGATTTTTCCCGAAATAAGGAGAACGAAGGCGCTGAAAACCACTAGTATTCTATAATTTTAATTTATTGTTTCAAGTAAAAATGAGAATTAAGTCAAAGATAAAAAAATCGTTCAAATTTTACAAAGAAATTTTGTATCTTTAGCTAATTGCATAGACTAAATATCTACACGGTGGTTTATGTCATAGAAAAAGTCTATGATTCGTGAAACACAAACACTTCAAAATAAAAGTCTTACTGCAACTGTGTAGTTCATTTGATTCCTTACCACAAAATTTTCCTTCGCCGGTAATCCTATTTGTAATGGACTTTAATTTTCATTGTTCTTCGTTTTACATGTTACATGATCCAAATTAGAGTCAAAACTGCATGCATTGTGTCTCCAGTGTTTAATTATAAGCGCCATTTATTTTCTATTTTAATTAAAAACACATGTTTTCTAGCAATTTTACGAGCACTTGGAAGCAATGCGTGAAATTGGACGATTTTGTATTTATTTTAATTTGTTGCGTGATATGCCTTCATCATTAATCATTTGAATTAGGACATGTTAAAAATTAATCACAGGAACATTACGATACTTAGTGGCATGTTGTGTGCCTAAGTAACAACTACGAGCAGCTATGCAATCCCAGTACAAATATTAATGAAACAGGATTTCCATTTTCTATGATTAAACAAACGATGTGAAATTTCGATCAAACGCTTTCATTATCGTACGAAAGAGTATCAACGTGATTGTACATTATTGAACTAAGTCAAAAAAACATATTTATATTTTAAAAAAACATGGTCAACGACGTTAAAATTTATAAATGAAAAATGAACATAATAATTATGTGAATCAAATCAACACCACCAAAGTAGTTAAGAAAATATTTTACTTTGCAGATACTAACATGTCAAGAACGATTTTTAAGATATAATAGCAAGTATGTATCAAATTTCTAGATCATAGTCTAAAGTTCAGACTTCTAAACCGATGCAGTAGAACCCGGATGCTGCGCCCTCTGATTTAGCACTTCGCTATGCTAATAGGTAGATAAGAAATTGTTCCACTAATTTGGAGGTAGGCCCGCAGTAGCGGACTAAGGCTGTATATGTATCCTTGTCAGGCAAATAACATGTTAACTACGTGAGCAGAGTATCGGTCGCAAACACTATGGCGTATCGATCTATTTTAGCAAATATTATCTGTACTTAAAAAGATAGAAAAATAAATGAACATTTTTAGCTTCGGACATCACACACAAAAAAAAACGTCAAGGGCTGAAAATAAGAGTGAGAAACATCGTATTGTCAGGGTTGTTTTTTTATACTTGTAAAAATGTTGTCAGTTTATTCAAATGGATGGATAAGAAAAGTTATTTAGTACAAATATTTAACTGTATTCGTTTTATTATGAGGTTGACGGGAATGCATTATATTCTTCATACATTGGGCAAGTTTACCGTTGGTTGCTTTTTGTAACATACCTACATATGTTTGATTACTGGCTATTGCTCGCGACTTGACTATTTAAGCTCTAGCTCTAGTCTAGTTACGATAGAAAAAAAATAGTCTAGTTACCAGTGATTATTTCAAAACAACCAGTTTTTGGGTCAAAGAATAACAAAAGTCCTACCGGCGTACATCTATACAAATAAAGTTTCACGTTTGTAATACACTTCTCTAAAATCAGAGGTCCCTCAGCCACAAGAGTCCGCCACTGCAAGTCCGACTGCCGAACCTTGTCTATGCCTATTTATGAAATGTCAGAAGCCTGCCATTCGTGACTTGGTACACCGGCGATCATAGGCGCTGATTAAGTTTTTGTCGATGGCCATCTGTACTTTTAACTAACTTGGAAAAATAAAACTCTTTTTTTGTACGTTGCTTTGATTCTGTGGTATATAGCTAAGGCACTTGTACAAAAATTTGAAGCAACGATGGTGCACAAAGTCAAAGTCAATATTTTTATTCATATCGATTACATTATTATTACATTATTTGTCGACCTCCGTAGCCGAGAGGCAAGCGTGCCGGACTTTGGCGTCGCATCATCTCTTGAGGTTCCGGGTTCGATCTCCGGTCGGGTCAATATGGGAAACGAACTTGTCTGTATTGTCTCGGGTCTGGGTGTTGTGGTACCGTCGTTGTTTCTGATTTCTGTAACCACTTGTGTTACTTTAGCTACTTATCACAGAAACAGAACAATGTATGTGATGTTGTCCAATATTATTAATATTTATCATATTATATTATATTTTTATATATTACATTACATTAGTAACACTTATGAATAATCAGTCTCTATTTCCCAACATCCAGACGCGATTTAATACGGAAAATTTATTGTTCTACTTGATACTGGATTTTTTCGAAAATTGTTACTTTACAATTACTTTTTCGCAAAAACCCTGGCACTAAGGCATGATCTGGAAGTGGGATCCCGGAAAATGGCGTTAAGACTACCCAAAAGATTCGAGAAGTGACCACGTTAATATTAACCTATCATTGAGTTTTTCAGCCTCACGATGCAAACGCATGGTAAGGGGAAAATAGACAAACAAGAAACTTAACAATCAAAATAAGCAGGTTTGTATTAGCACATTCGATTTTCAACGTGTCTCTATCACGCTCCTTGCGGTTTGAAACTGGAGATTGAACCTTTTGTTGCAATTTTGTGGCATAGGTATTTTGTAATAATATCGAAATATGTTTGATAGATAAGTTGGGTAATTTAATTTTCGTTTGAAAAAGCATTTTTATAGTGTTTTTGAGGTTGTTTTGTAAAAGTTAGGCATAGAATAATATTATTATACTAACGCGCGGTTTTATGCTGTTCCGCTGCGGAAGAAAACCGTCAGTTGTGTAGCGATGAAAGAGTAATATTCAAACCGCAGGTCTAAGTAATAACCTCCTCCCCCAAATCATTCTGGGGGAGATGACGAGGCTGCTTAGGTTTTCCGGTTTCAATATCTCACGACTCGTAATGTGTTGAAAATGACTATACGTGTTTCTCCAACCGACTACGCGTCGTTAATACCGTTCCATAATTTACTTTCCATACTAGCTGTCATCAGTCGTCTGTCGTCTTTAGCTTACGCTTCGTATAATTTATTACTAATCGTAACTAGAACGGATCGTTTTTTAAATATTGGAACCGGGCATTAGCAGCCATTCTGCTGGTGATTCCATGGTTGGTCTTCTGTTCCCATGGCGATAAGGGACACAGTCATGTAGGAAAAAAAACCAAGACCAAATTGTTAAAAGTTGACTAGTCTCATTCGCTAATATGGACTTCATCATCATCATCATCATCAACAACATCAATAAAGATCACCCTGTAAACTTTGTAAATAGCTAGATGTTCGTACTATTTAGAAATAAATATATGGAACACATCATTTATAGTTTACAGCCCTATGTTAGAATAAAAAAAAAAAATTTTGTTATAAAAGTAAATAGGTTAAAGTTGAAATAATTGTTGTATTAGGCAGTAAAATAATTTAACCACAAAATTAGTTTTTCATTAAGTATATTATTTATCTTTCTGTATCAATATGTACTACTTGTGTACTTTAATCTTCGACGAACCTACTAAAACATGCTGTACTGTCAAATAAATGCTGTTAAAGTGGCCAAGGTTATAAGTACATCTATGAACAACTAGCCATTAATGTTATTTGCACAACTGTGAATTTCATAGAGCATAAAATTTGTATCAATTTACATGAACGGTGATTAATTGCGATTACCCTATTCGCATTTATATGAGTTATTACAGGTAGGTCCGTGTTCAGATATGAATCTACTTAAAGTTTAATCTTAGACTCACAAATTGCGAAGAACTTCTAAGAGTTCGGATACTTCAAAAGGCGTTGTGCCGTCGGCATAAACTTTGTACAGATGCTCATGCATACTTTAAATTTGTAATGTCATAAGGTTTTGGGTTAGGTAAAGGATTTAGGTGAGGTTAGTATATTTTTACGCTCTTTTAACTCGTCTAAACCATAGATAAAATGAATTCTTAGACATACTTTTTTATACTTTAAAAATTTAACTATTAGACCATCGCCTAAATTAAAATTTTAATTAAGTAATCAGTATCGTAATTTTCTACAGATGAGATGAGAAATTTGTATATAAATATGTCTCAAAAGCCCATTTGGTAAATATGCAATAAAGTAAACCTATTCATTTAAATTCATAAAAATGTGCTACAGAGTCTCAAAAAGGTCAAAGTACCTAGTGAATAATATTCGCGCGGTAGCGACGTAGTAGACTAATATAATTAATACACAAATCATTTATAGTCTATGTTAGCTATGGTGTTAAAACTAGCCATTGTTAAATGTCCCAATAATTTATTTCCACCGTGCAAATCACGAGTGGTCAAGGTGTAGCCGAGAGGTGTGTCTTATTACGCTTATTAAGGAACTATCAGTATTAATTTGTTCTCTGTGGTAGATGCAATACCCATGAGGGTAATTACATTGGCAATAATCTGCACCACTTCCATATTCTGACCTGAATACTGAGACAAGTATAATACTCGTAATAAGTAGGTGAAATTAAAATAAGCATAAAGTTGCTCGTTACCATACTATTAGTAGGGACATAAATAGTTCATATGTTTTTCCTTTTTGTTTTCGTCACATTGACATAGTTTTTACACTTATTTGGTTTGTTTTTATTTTTCAGATAATCATTTGAATTACTTTTTATTTTTATCTTAGGGTAGTATGTTGTAAACGATACATACTCAAAGTTAAAAAAGTTTAATTCCATGGTATATTTGTCATAGTATGCTTTTAATAATTTTAGGCAACCGCGCTTACAACAGAAAAAAGTTACTTCAATAAATATTTTTAGGCAGGTACCTAGTTCATATAACGTATTCACGCGCTTTTGTAATTTTATAGGCACCAAATCATAAACTCAATTTGATTCAAAATGAAACACTAAAGTTCACAAAACCAATCTAAAACGACAGCTACAAAATGTACACAGAAAAAGGCTAAGTTACACAAATAACAAGCGCTGTAAATGCGTTATAAAATTAACAATTTATATCGAGCGTACATAACTCACTCAACGCCGATCGCTTTTCCGCTTTACCGGTATACTCGTTTGACGTCCGCAATCATTTACAAAGTTGTAAACCAAATTAATCAATACAACTTTTGAATTTTGCAACTCGTATATTATTTAGAGTTAAAGTACTTCGCTTTTAATCAACAAATACGGGACCATTCTTAGTGCTTAAGTCAAAAATAAATATCGGACATCACTTGTGTCATAGAATCAACGACGTTACCACAACACGAAGTTGACAGTTTGTTTTTTTTAATACTTTGAAGTCTCATTAGTCTAAGTACATACTATGGAACCTTGATCCTCATTTTAATTACGAGAACTCGAGCCGACTCAACCATAGGGTTATTCTGATTTCTCAAAAAATTACTTTCATTTAAGTTAAATTCCCAAACATACACCGCTTAAAACCCTTAACATTTTTACAATAAAAACTCAATTTATAGTATTTAATTAAATCTCGTTTGACGTTTAACTTAGTCTAAAACGCCACTAAGTTTGTTAATTTCAATCAAAATGTGGAGACAAAACTATGATTAATGCTCATTTGCAGCATATTTCAAAAGCCAGATGTATTCTTAACTAAATTTAATTAAACATTCTGTATCTTTTACCGTTCAGAAACAGAAGGAAGTTTTACTTTGTTTGGTATGAGAAGAGTTATAAAAGACTTACTACATGTAAGCCTAATCTGACGAAATTATTCAAAATAAAATTCTTGAGTGTAAAATTAATATGTAATATAACAAAAGAGAAGTAATTCTCTTTTGTTTTAATAATAAAACAAGTTAAAATTGAAAGTTACGCAAAATACTGCGCAACCCGTAGTAAGGTAGCCAGCCGGCTCAGCGGTGTTCCTCAAACTGTATTTACATCTCACTCACGAAATAATTGTTCTGTCTAAGAACTTCAGACTAAACACATGGAATTTGATATTAATTTTTATGTCTACGATGCCTTACATCGTCGCAGAAGACGACCAAATTGTGCAGCCTGAGGTGCCGTTGACTATGTCACTTCATATTACAAAACAAAGTCGCGTCCTTATGTTTACTTTTACATATAACTAGATCTTTACAATTACGCAACAGATTTATATGCGGTTTTTTTTTTCAATAGATAATGTGATTCAAAAGAAAGGTTTATATACTTATGAACTCATCATCTTTTCTGTTTTTCAATATGTATTTATGTATGTACAAACTTTTCTCTTGAATCACTGTATCTATTGGAAAACCATACGTAAAGGTAGACAAATAAAACCGACTTCGTTTTGTATCTAGTGTTATCTTTTTAGTGTATAAATTCCAGCAACTTCAATTATACATAATTAACAATCTTCAAACCATTTGCAATTAACATTACATCAATATTAAATTAAATAAACAGTAAACTAGTTTAAAACACCATAATTTTGACAAACAGTGGTTTTAGGCACGTGCTCTCATTCAATCGCTCTTCGTTTCGCTCTCGACGCACGCGCCGCTCTGTGGCCGGTGCCAGCGATCTACAATCAAAATATTAGTGCAGTCTGGAAATTACGAAATGTTTTTAAGAAACAGAAAAATGTCATCTTCTCTTGCAGTGCAGGGCTCGAACCCACGACATTTACGAGCTAACCGCAAGTAACGAATACGCTACGAATTTTTTTCTGTTATATCACCTACGATAACTTTCGTGCGGAGTAAAGCACAATAACAAATTGTAAAAATACTATGAAATGGTCTGAACGATACACCTAGAGAATCACGAGCCATTTCACATGCATGGATGCAATCTGAAGCAATAGAAAAAGAAGGCTCGAGGATGTTAACTGTATATCTAAGTATATTGGTGTTTACACACTGTGTTGGAGTTAGAATGGAAATATAATTGTTAATTATGAAGAGCGTAATAGTACCTTTATTTAAAAATCGTAAGTTATCTAACACAAGATTAAGTAGAAGTCGTCCATGTCTTCTTCCTTCTAGACTGCATTAATATTTAGACTATATCAGCACGCTTCATTCACACTTGCGCTTCCGCACTCATTGGCTCGAGACAGTAAAATATTTTAGTTTGCTAAAGGATCAATTTTAATAGTCTATTGTTTGTATAAACGTTATGTCTAGATTTGTTTTCGGAGAGTTTGTTACTTATCTTAAGTTACTTCTAAACTCGTGTCATTCATATGTTTTATTTAAAAGTTACCCAAGGCTTCATCCGTTTGATCTCTATGTATAAACATTAACCCCTATTTGCCTTGGTTACGCCATCATGCGTGGACGGTTGGACCAATTTCTCTTTTTTTTTTGTTTATTATTGTAATGAGAAGGTTCTAATGAAAGAAAAAAATATAATAGTCATCGTTAAGACAGGACAACGTCTGTCGGGTCAGCTGGTTTAGACACATAAAAATACATTAATCAAGTAATAAAGACGACCTCGGTGGCGCAGCGGTTAAGGTAGGCGGCCAAAGCGCAAAAGGTCCCGAGTACGATTCCCGGTCGGGTCAATTTGGAAAACGAACTTTTCTAAATTGACTTGAGTCTGGGTGTGCTGGGATGACGCCCCCAGTTAGTATCCGTCGTCTGGTACTCCTAGTACAAGGGAAAACCTTAGTTTGAGACCAGGTGATTGGTGTGATTGTCTGGCGCAATTATTATTAAATTATTATTAATTATTAAGTATCCCATTTCATTTCCTACCTTTTTTTTCAAAATTACGCGTAATTCAGTATATTTGCGTGCGAGGAAGGCAGCCGTAAATACAAAATTTCGCGTTTCAAAAATTAGTAAGCTGTATTTTTTAATAAATATGAAATTAAAGACGCTCATGCTTAAACAATAAAGTTATATTTAAATTGTTACTGGGACTTTGAAATCTAAAGCGCATTTATTGCGCAGTTATTTACGCGGTAAAACTGACCCAAAAACTCCCAATACCTAGCTACTGTTTTTGATTGTGCCGAAGTGACGTCAATAACATCAAGTTCATAAGCGAGAATATGAGGGTAGATAAACATTTTCAGCCCGTCCGAGCAAGACAAGTCAGGTCGTAATACACCGAGTTTCTACCCGTTTAGTTATTTTAATGCACTACTCGTTCGTTGTACGACTTTTTAAGAAATTAAATTTCTTTATCGCTCCATCTTAAAGCCCTAAGATAAATTTCAAAGATAGAAAGCAACAAATGTACATTGTTAAAAGCAAAGCAATGGGCGTAAAGTTCAAAAGCTCAATCACCCGCCAAGGGCGGACAACTAGATCGCTTATTGACGTTCGATCAACAATGTAGTATTCGCATACCACTAACACCACGGCCTAAAACCGTGGTCATGTTGCAGTCAATTCAAGAATTTTGTTATTTTTCGTAACACCCTCATAGAACATAACTCATCACTATTCCATAATTTAATGCCAAATACCTAATATTAAGGCGGTGACGAGGTTTTTACACAAACCTCTCCCAAAACGTCGAATTATATTGCGAACACGTACCACTTTTAGGTCATGGTTAATTCCTCAAGTAGAAACTTACCTATCAAAATTACATGTTGAGGCGAAATTGTGTCTTCGCTCATCAAAATAAAACTAAATGATTGAATCCATAGTAGGTAATGTATGTAATCTTCATTCATACTGAGTTTATAATATGTTTTCAGTAGAAATAGTTTTAAATCTGGTAGACCCGCTTAGCATTATGTTGAAAGACCATTGAAATCTTCCCTTGGTTAAGAATTGTTTGACATTAAGAAAAAACAAAGATGACCCTTTACAAAGGAAGAAGTGATTGACGACACTTGAAAAATCCTAGAAGTGATATGACAGGCATCAAAATAAGTAAATATAGCATAAAACGTTACACATCCTATCAGATATCATTAACTATATTCGGATCGCGGACATTAAGTTTTAATGTGTGCCAATAAAAACATTTATTTTCTTATAAGGATTTCACAGGGCATAGCTAAGTGGTTTCAAATGTATGGCATAGACATTTCAAGATCACTTTACTTTTGTAACTGAAACGTCATTTAAATGTATTTATTTTAAATTTGTCGAAAGGATATCGAAGTTCGATAACGTACACTAAGCAAGGCCCCGAACATTTGTCTGTCAAATGGTAATGGCACTTACCTACTGGCTGCTTTGACTAATTTAAGTCAAAGCGGTTTGTACTCTGAAACACCTACACTGTCGTCTAGCTCATCACATTTTATAAGTTACTGAAAATAAGCTTCGGTTTATTAAAAACCTGATTTAACGATTCGTCTGTGACTTTCATGGTACACTAACTCTCAGATTCTAGTTTAATACCATAAAATTTATAAGCCTATTTCTAGCCCTATTTCGCTTTGAGTATATTCTATGAAACCCGTATAATTATTAAATGGGACAACAAAACACCTAACAAAGTATTTTGCATGATAATACCCAATGTAAATCATACAGTTTACGACTTGTTGAATAAATGAAACCAAATAATTTTCAATGGGATTTTAACGCACGGTAGTAAAATATTCAAGTCACGTTTAAGGGGCAGTGTTTCTGTTTGTACATTTGAGAAGTGGAGTATTTATTTTGAAAATTAAGTTTGACCTTAAATTAAATTAGTAAAGTTCTCCTAAATAAATCAATATATATTTGAAAATGTTTTTGTGATAAATGTGGTAAACATTAACGAAAAAAATTTATAGTAGTAAAAATGTTGATAGTAGTTAGTTAGTTAGTAGTAGACTCAATGATATTTTAAAGTCATTGACTCTACTACTATCTTACTACTATCAACATTTAAAAAAAATGTTTTAGAACTACTTTATTTTACAAAAGGGTATTAATAATCACAGTTCACTTGGAATCCATTAAAGGCTTGCCCTTTGGCGTCACGAGAACCGGGTCACAATTGAAGTCACATTATATGATCATATCTTCGCGTTTTAAGTAACCGTACCCTATATGAAACAAACCTACTCGTGCTATTGCATACGTAGTAGTAAAATTAAAATAGAGGTAGTACAATTTAGCTCTCAAATGAGTTTTAATAATAATTGCCAACCTAATTTTTATAATTGCTTTGTAAGAATTCCAGTTTAGTTCTTTATTGTTTCAAAATTCTTGTTGATCAAGTATTTTCATTCGTGCTTGTTTACTACATTAAAAAACGCATTGGCAAAATCGACTTCAATTAACCCTAAAATAACTCGGAACCCTTAACTTTCACAAGTAAATAATTAATTTAGTTATTTTAAAAAAGGAACTTGGCTACCAGTTAACCAAAACTGGTAATGTTTAATTTGAAATGGACCATAATTTGCAAACTTTTCATGAGGACAGTCAACCGTCAGTTTCCATACTCATTGAGTTGTCAGTTGGCTCTGAAATATCAAAGGAGCCGTAACATTTTGCGTAACCTTAGCTTAGAAATTACTTAAATACTTAACAGTTGATGTTAGTATTCAAATTTAGTTATCACGAATGTTATAGAGGTTTCAATATAATATCATATCTGTCTGTCTGAGGGCCCACCTGGGTGAGCTCACTAAGGTATGTGAAACAAACATTTCAAATACCTATATTAATGAGTATCATTAGTCAATGTCATTCTAAGCAAAATTAAAATTCCAGCCATTGCAACCAGCCCACTGATACATATTATATCGTTAAATAATAGCTCCCTCACTTATTCAAACTAATTTTATCATGGCCCGAAATTCAATATCCGAAAACTAATAAAAAATTATGGAAAATAAAAGATAAAACTACTTTCAGAGCTATATGGCAATGAAAATGGAATAAATTGACCATTTTGAACGGCTCGTAAATCACATTGAAAATAGTTCAGATGACAGAAACCATTGCAGGTCTGGCAAAAAAAAAGAAATATGGTCAAAAACATCTGTTATTCTGTGAGTTACTATACTATGTTATATGTATAACAAAAAGCAAAGAAATTCTCCAAATTCTTTGCCATTAACGCCCGGCTCTTTATCTGTATTTAATCAATTCATACCTCTCCCGATCTTAATTAAAAATGTACAGAATTTACATTTTAAAAACCGCAGGTGAGTAATCTTAACGCTTTTTTTATACCTAATTTAATAATTTACTAGGTGCATCATGTCTTAATCTTACCGCATAAATCACCTTTTACGAATTAATACCGCCTTACATTGTAACATCTCTTGTTTCAGGGTCCCGCAGATTTTCAAATTAGCACTATAATATAAAAAAAGCATCTGCTTATTCATAATTGAAAATTTGCAATAAACCAGTGCCATGAAAAAGAAGTTTAAAGAAGAATGTACTGTTATTGTAAGGGATTTCGCACCATGTAAAACTAATAGAACACAAACTTTAAGTACATCATTTAAGAGGTAGGTAGGGCATAGTGATTTACCGCTCGAACTGGAGCAGCCCGACCGGTAAAATACCTCAGCCCTCCACCTTACAGAAGACCGCGGCCAAATAACAATCACTTCGGTGTTGTTGTGTTCCTGCGTGTGAGTAAGGTTTCCAGAGCTCCTGGGGGGTGCTATATTAGCAGCAGGGGTGAAGTCCAAATCAAGCCAAAGTCAAGGTAAGGGCGACAAGTCCAGTAACAGATTTATTGTGCTGTACTCATCGCCCTTAAGCTAGGACCTCATTACCTGTTAACATTAGGTGTGTCATTCATTCATGATCGAAAATCATGGTATTTGAATATCAAATAAAAATCTGAAAGTTACAATAATCTTGGGATGAATGATCAGTTTCAAAATTTAAATTGTCGCCACCGAGTTCTGATACGTATTTTTGTTTTGAAGGTCCTCGGTGCCCACCTTCGCTATTGACATTGGAAACTAAATCTATCACATGTTATAAATGTTGAAACTTTTCCCGCTGTGGTAAATAAAAGATTCCGCTTTTCTATTCTTACAGCAAAAGCTGTTACGGCAAGCTGACAAAAGCAGTGCTATTCCTAAAGCATTCTGCGCAAGTAGACGCGTGTTAAGGGCACTCCTTGTACGAAAGGCCAGGGTCTAAGCCCGATTCGAATAATGTTATTGGATTAAATCGATTAATCGCAGCCTTTATTGAGAACGAACGTTAGAGTATTGTGTTAAACATCTGGACTTCGTGGAAGGTTTTATCCTACCAATATTAAATTGCATATACGCGTATGCTGCGATTCATTAAAGATTGTTTGCAATAAGTATGGGCTGAACTATAGTTTTAGCAATGGTAGAGTAAGAGTCCATGTTACTCACGAACTAAAACGATAAGCGAATAATGTTTATAGTAAGAAAGTATGGTGGTAACGCCGTGGCGGTAAGTAGCCTAACTTCTAAATTGGACAAACAAATTTGTCTGTGTTTTTGTTCTTGCTAAGGTAGTAAACTCTTTTTTTCCATTGGGTAAATGCTTTGACGCGCCGTACTCGATGTGGCTGCATATGACAGCGGCTATTTAGGACTCCCACAAGGTACTACCTACCTACCTTCAAAGCTACGACATGATAGTTCCCTAAGCAAGAACAAAAACGGCAATCGAACAGTATTTTGTAGGGAGAATATAGTGTGGAAATTTGAATGCGCCAGCGGTGATTAGTGGACAATACGAAACTGTTACTATACAAAACTTCTCGAATGCGGAATTTTTATTGTACTAAGCATACAGATAGTAGTTTAGTGTAGTTACAGCGAAAAGCACGTCAGACCATACACTTTTTACCAATCTTAAGTCGATGGCATAAGAACAAATATCGAACTGCAAATGTTTACCATCTTGATGTTCTGTCGACCGTTCTTGTAAATCAGTCTTTATTTTAGCTCATCTAGAGTTCATTAACAATATAGACGATATTCATAAAACCTACGATGATGGTATGATGATTTTCATAATACTTTTTCAGAAGGAACCTTAAAATTAACTGCTATTGAACGCAATTCAGTGCCGAAGGTCAAAATCCTCATTTGTGGGTAATAATTGCATTTCCCTTTTCGTTGTCACCTCGCTCTTATCAACTAAAAGATGCATCGCGAGTGATTCATTACACATTGAATACTCGGTACGACGACTGATTTATTAAGCCAGATATCCCGATATAGGTACATACATGAGCTGAAATGGTTTGAAGACCATAAGAGTATAATGGACGTAATTAAAGCGCATTGACGTAGAAATAATGAGAGCAATTCAAACATTAATTTACTCGATTTAATAAATTGCGTCCGTTTGTTTTGATTGGATGACATATGGACTCAATTAAGTCTTTTAAACACTGATGGTTGAATTTATCTTAATACAATAGACTTTTTTCAACAAATTGTTTATGTAAAGCATGTCAACATTTATAATTCTGAAAATATCTACTATATAAAAATAAGTCGGGTTTTCCTTCCTGACGCTATAACTCCAGAACGCACGAACCGATTTCCACGGTTTTGCATTCGTTGGAAAGGTCTCGAGCTCCGTGAGGTTTATAGCAAAGAAAATTCAACAGAAAAGCGGGAAAATCCTCTAAGGCGAAACAAAGTTTG
Organism: Glyphodes pyloalis; assembly: GCA_037074685.1. Taxonomy (NCBI): domain Eukaryota; kingdom Metazoa; phylum Arthropoda; class Insecta; order Lepidoptera; family Crambidae; genus Glyphodes; species Glyphodes pyloalis. The sequence goes on from JAYKKO010000021.1 coordinate 5,228,830, forward strand.
CCGGGACCGCTAGTATGCTTCTAAAAAATTTTTAATTACTAATTAATGCTAATACACTGGAAAATAATAACTATTTGAAGTACTTGAAGTATTTCTATTCAATCATAATAATCAGCCATAGAATTCCACCTTATCCTAAAACATATGAAAATTTAAACTATCGCAATTTACCAATTCATATCTCACTATATGAAAAAGCCTTCATTATTTAAATTTACTTATAACGTAGGTACTGTTCACGACCCAGGAATCAGACCCAGCACTATCAGAAGGCAATCGCTCTTATATAATAATAATCGTCGTTGTGGACTGGGCCCATTATGGATGTAAAACCACGAACTTGGGAAACGCGTTAAGAAAAAAAAGAAGGCGATAATTAAAACTTTTTACACATTCATTAGAATTTTAATGCATGCAGCATTATTAACTGTTTTTTGGATAGCTCAATCACGTAACCTTACTTAGGTACCTCACTCGTTTCCACCTCGACCCAAACTAATAACTGCATAGATGGACCGCTGCATTCTTTCTAGCATGCACTTTGGCAACTGACGAATTGCGACTTCCATCTGCCAGGATATTTCCTCTACCAACCTTTCCAAATTGTTCCTTACGCCTTACGTTTTAAGGTCCATGGACAACGCAAGTGAACGTATGTCGATCGCGTGTGGTGACTCTTTGATTTTCCGCTCTATTAACTTGTGAGCTATTAATCAGTTTTAGGCGTTACAAAAGATTTATTACACAGTCTATAAATACGTATGCGCTACTTGCTTGTGGTCAGTAAGTTCAAGTTCGGACATGCATGTTCTAAGGAAGAATTTGGTTTCGACGGCGGAATTAGCTCATTTGTTCCTCTTTTGTTCGCGCGTTTCTTGTATATCTAAGTATGTCTCATAACTTTCATGCTCTTTTTTGCTTTAATTTTGATTATGTTGTAATTTTAATTATGCCCATTACTGTGGAAAAAAGTACCTATGTTTGAAGACCTTAAGATAAAGTACATTTTGTATGTACCGGACAATGAAATGATGTAACAGTCTTAGTAGCTCAAGACTTTGTCACCTATAAAGGATTTTGGAGGTGAATATATTATATAGGACTAGTTTTCCTTATAGATGTTATGTGATGATTGATTAAAATTGTAGGAACGCCTTTTAAAATGTTATGAGTTGATAAAGTTTTAAATGACGCCATATGTTTATATCGTTTGAAATTGTACCAGAAGTTACAAAAGATTCTATGGTAGGTAATAGTCACCAATGTAACGAACAATGAATCACAAATCACAAGAAGCAGCTCTTAATCCAATACAAACAATACAAGTTCATAAAGCGCTCATTAACACACATTACACGAATATTTTAGCATACTTTAAATGTAGCAAAACTTCACATTAATTAAACATTTGAACATAAACCTCGACGTAACCAACCTGAACCTTTATACTTTGATACCATCAAATCTATTATGACCGGAATGTCTGTAATTTGATACACAAAATGTAACTCTAAAGGGTTACTTAAGCGGGTCTTTCTCACAATAGTTATATGCGTAATAAGCACGAAATCTGTAAGGCCCTTCGCACACCTAGTGATCGAAGACAAGGAGCTAATTAAATTAAAAAATGTGTAAGTATTTAACAAGGCTATCTTCTTGGTTTGTAGCTACTTTTTAAATTTATTTTTAATATATATTTTTGCATCTAAATAAGTACCTAATTAGTCGTTTGAGAATTTAGACGACAGTTTTACATTAACAAACGTAAAACTTGCAATGACTTTAATTTTTGACTTTAACCTCTATTCTTTTGCATTTTCGCGTAGTATGTGTAAAATCTGTCAGATGATTTAGTTTACTTATTAATTCGAAATTAGTAGACTTAAAAACTTTAGAAAGCTTTATGTGGAATTTTAATATTTAAACTACATTTCACCGCTTTTACGTACTTTTTATATACAAATATTGTCGTGACATACGCATTCCTTTATGATTATGAATAATATGATCTAAATTTTTTTTAATTGGTGCTATAGTTTATTTGTAACAAACAAGATATTACATATTTCCTCTTGTTAATTGCAAGCATCTAAATTAATTTTTCAACATCATTTTCTACCAGTAAAAGTAAAATAATTAATAATTAAAAACGAAAAACAGTTTCATAAATTATTTTCAAACATCACGCAATTGTATCACTAGTAATTAAACTAAGATTATTAAAAAAAACTAATTACAACATTTCGATTTCTAATCGACTATTTAAAAATCAAAGCAATTAGTTGAATACAAATAAAAATAATTGCAGAATGAAAAAACTCTTGTGCAAAAAGCCTACGGCGACTTAATGCCGCCCGTATCATAGTACAAGCCATAATAATTAAGTAGCGTATCAGTATTAAAATTTAATTGACGAATTTTGTTGTGTTCTATGATAAGTTATCTTCACAATCCGTTGCATAGGTATAAGAAGCTCCTTTCTTTAAACGTTATTGCATTGATATCATAGTGCTAATGATTCCATTGCAATAATTAATGTTAATTAATTGTGTGCACAGTGCTTACTGTAATAGATGAGAACTAATACAGTAAAAACAGTCTGAAACCACTCCTATAGTTAAGACATAGGTATTCTGTTGGTAGATATTGGATGGGGCGACCAATCCGACCGAATTTAGTAATTTTGTATCACGGCATTTTCGTGCTTCGGTAGTCATGTAGTTGGTCGACAGCTCGATAATTATTGTCTGTCTTACCATTTTATTTAAATTCAGAGGCCATTTGAGAACATCTGATGTTTGTTTTTTTTGCTCACTTTCCTTGCATACTCCTCTCCACCAATCCGCACCAGGCCCGCGTGGTTTCCCATGGCGCCATCAAGTCAGTCTCAGTGCATAGCTCTCTAGCACCTCTATGCGACAAGGTTTTGGTGGGTAGTCTCCGCTCTTTGCAGAGCGGGGGAGTCCCACACACCTCCGCTGTCTTTCTTCCCAGGCAGCGATAGGGTAAGGCTAGCCAATGCATTTCCCTTCCTTAAAAAAAGCACGCGTGATGGTGTACATAATTTTACTTCAGTTTAGTTCAACAATCGTCTAAATTATTTCCCTATATTAATTTTTTGACCTTTTCATAAAATTATAGAGTCCTAATAAGTTAAATCATCAGAAATAAAGCATCGAAAAATTTAGATAAGCAGCTTCAATTTAACAAAATAATAGTAGGAAACCAAATAACGGGTCAAGGTCCTGATGTTCAAAAAATATTTCATGTAGTGTTCAATTAGAGTTAACAGTAAAGAAACTGTTTATTTAAATAATTCATAACTAATCATGTTAGTAATTATGATGAGATCTAAGTAGGTACTAGGATATTTTTGAATACAAAAAATATTAAAGACTATTTTATATGATAGATTTTCAGAAGAACCATTTTCGTTTAACTTTATTTGATTTTTACACTCATAAATATAATATAATATTGGTTTTACAGGCACTAACTTTTTAATAACACTATATTTTCATAATATAATCCATAATCACATTTCTTCATTCTTTAACTTCAATTCTACAACTGAACGAAACTTCTTCAGCGAAGTCTAATTCTGCTAATGCTGCTTGAAAATGTAGGTACACAATTTCACATTTTAATAACTGTATTATAATGTGAAATGTGAAACTCCCGTGTTTTTTGCTGTTTAACAACAAAACATAAAGGTAACTTTTCCTCACGACTCTACATTACAATCTATTTTAGTTGAACATTGCTACCTTATGCCGATAAATAAATTTATTTCTCCGAATAAGGTATAAATTCTGACTTCTGTCGCGAATTAAATTGGCTCCAACAAAATTACTTCTTACATGACATCTCTTTGATTGATCTCTACAGTTTCGCTATAAACTATATAATTTATAGGTACTCGAATTCTATTTCGACACCAAACAATAACTTTGACTAGCGGGAATCTGTTCACTTTCCATGTGCAAGGAACTGTAATTTTAGATACTTGTTTTCAATGTTGGTGTTTAAATTTATTTTTACAAAAAACACTTCAATCAGATGTCAGACTATCATGTCGATGTATTGTCGGTACTCAAGGAAGTTTTATAGGCAGGAAGCGTGATTGGCGCGACGGCGTATGAAATAAGTGCATTGAACCAGTTTTAACGAAAAAATCTATTGAAACACGAAACAACACATACATTTAAAAAAAAATACATTTGATAGGTATTCTTAGAAATCTTATTTGTTTTTGTATCACACTTGTTTACTCGCAAGTAGCTACTTAATTGTAATTGGTACAAATCTTAAATGAAATTTTACTTCTTATTTTTTTCAATGAGATGTAGGTATTTAAACCATATACAGTTCGCAGTTTTTTTGTCGATAAGAAGTTGATACGAAAAGAAATTTAATTCATCGAGATTGAGTGATGACGAAGTCGGGGCGGGATAATTTAAAATTACCAAACTATAAAAGCGAATTATATTTCGTTAACAAAATAAGTACATGCCATCCATGTGGTAATACATACATGTATAACAACAAGTTTTTTAATAAACTTAAGCGTAGACAAAATTGCAGTAACGATACCTTTAACAGCTTGTAAATCTATCTTTGCAAAACATCTTATCAGACACGGCAAGTGGGCTTGCCTGATGAAACACTGACTCATGGATACGACATGAAAATAAATGCATGTTTAACGCAATTCCGTAGCCTAAGTGAAACATTTTTGAACACAGAAATAATAATACGGCAGACATTTCACAAATTGCATAGCCTTAAACTAGATAATTTCCTAAGTAATAACTTTATCTTTTTTTCTGAAGTGATCTAAGCAAACATTTATGAATGATTTCATAATTTCAAAACACAAGTAGGTACAATGGTTAAAGATATTAACTAACTTTATTTTCTTTTCTAAGTACTAGATGTTATAATTAGATGCCGAAGACTGGTCTTTCTCATATAAAATCTTCGTATGCTTGTAGAGTACTTGATACAATTTTGTATTTATTCTTATTTGGTTATGTTTCAAAAGTATGCCTTTATCAAACCGTAGCTCGTATATTATATAAATGTGTATATACTAAAATGCAAGAATAGTACAAACACAAGAGTTCATCGGATAAAGCTTTGTCCTGAACAGAAAAAGAACCCACGACTTCTAGCGCAGACGACAGAGACACTACAAAACCCAGTCAATGCTTATCTGCAAAGATCCATAAAATTACATTTAATCTTATCACATACCTACTTGCTAATCAATGCAAATTGCTGGGTACCAACGTACAATCACTCGACTAATCAATTGATTTATTAGTTCTTACCCTTGAACAACACGATCTTAGACCATAAACAAAGCCTAAATCAAAGCATCGCATTAACAGATGTTAATCTAGTCAAATTACACTGAAATTAAGCCGGCTAATAAACATTGGTAAACACCAAACGGTATGCGGTGTTAACAAAACGCAGGCATTTCAAACAATTCGTTGCTATTTAAAATTGCGACACATATATAATGCACACGTAGGTACATTATATACCCAGCACCAAATGAAGGAAGCACCAAATTTAGTTCTGTAGACAAATCCACAAGTCAACATTGAGTAACTACTGTCATCGTACCTATAAAGCATGCTACGGACACTGAAAATGAGCGGTTCTTCTAGAGATTTATTCTCTCCATAGAGGAATATAAGAGCAGCAAATGGCACTAGCTAGACAGCCGTTTGTTGTATGTTAAAGGTAGGTACTCCGCAAACAGCGTTTTGAAATGTTGATAATAAAAAGTTAAAATACGGACGATAGTTGGTAGAGTTGAGAAAAAGGTATAGTTTCAGCTCTTATCACACCTCGAAAAAAACAAGACCCAGGGCTGTGGATACCACATTCCAAATTAAGACTGTTGCAATATAATTGTCGTAGAAACAGTAATCTTTTGCAAGTCGGTCTCTCGCACCATAGAACTTGTTAAGAAATGTATTTTCCTTAGCTTGATTCCCTTAAATGTCCTAATTTTGCGTTAACTAGAAGTATGATACACTAATGCCCGGATCCTATATTTGAAAAACGATCCATTCTAGTTACGAATAGTAATAAATTATACGAGGCGTAAGCTAAAAAGAACGGACGACCGACGACTGATGAAAGCTCATGGAAATGTAAATTTGAAATTAGAATTACTTGTAGCCGGGTGGAGAAAAACGCATAGTAATTTTTGACACATCACGAGTTCTAAAATATTAAAACCAAGCTTAAGTGATAGTACTAAAATAGATGTATAAATATTATCTAAGCAATGCCGCATAAAATACTCTACTATGACCCACACAGATAGACCCAGATAGCAAGCAAAACGTAGTGTCACTCAGTGACAGTCATGATACGCGAATTGATCTTTATTGCACGTCCATAATTTAGTGCCGGACCACTTTAAATGAGACGCATTGATTTATGAATTAGTCCCTAGATAAACATCGCTTCGCAAAGTAATTCCTGAGGATTTGAGCTGATATTTACGTATTATTACGCCTACTCCGAAACTTACTTGAGCCTTCTACGTATACTGTACTTCTACTATCAGAATTTGTCATCATCATCATTTTCGCCCTAACACTTACACAAGTGACCAAGCGTGAATTATACGACTGCGAGATTGCGGAATATTGTTTAAATCTTATTTTAAAATCAGCTAAGGCCGGCCTTAGGACTCGAAAAATGTTCATACCTGTGACGTTGTTGACTTTTCCCGGAGTTCTGACATCTTGCTGACCAAGGGGACGTCGTATACTTGCTTAATGGTATCCCTAAAGAATACAACTTGAAAACTACCTTATCGACTCTATGTCGGTTGGAGAAAAACGGATGGTAATTTTTAACACATTACGAATCGTAAAGTATTGGAACCTGGCAAAAGTCAACCACTTGGGCTTGCGCGACTTGTGGCTCAGTCAGTATTTCTGTCGCCCAAATTAGTAAAAAGATGCCTGTGAATGTGATGGATTTTCTACCTATGTAGGTAGATGCTGGCTACAAAAGGTAAATCAATCTTTATATTATTTATGTTTAAGCTTTGTTCCACTTGCATTAAGGTAGGTCTTACTGGAAAATGTAATGTAGACATTAAGCTACATTTTCTAGTACCTAACCGAACCTTTTGGCCTAAAAAGCGGTGTTAAATATTATGTGCTTAAAAGTGCCTACAAATTAATACTACATGACTTTAAATTCATTGGATAGAGTTACTTTTGAAAATATATTGGTACCATCAAAAGTGACCCAGTCCGCTTCCCTATTCTATGAATACATATTTTAAACGTTTTATATCCATTTACAAGCTATGATATTTTCTTTTTGGTATGTTAATGTGCGCATTAAACGTTCGTAAGCGAGAAACAATAACATGTCACAACTCATGCGCACTGTCATTCATCAAATGTGGCCTGATACAACACGAAGCATGTCAAATACGTCGACTTCAATTTGAAGTTTAAGACAACGTTTGTGTTGAAGTGGAAAACGTAGACCTATTATATCATTCTATAATAAATTAGTGAGAAAAAAACAGGATTCTATCTTCTTCTTCTTATTGTTATTCTCTAATCGTCTGCCAGAACCCATCACGTGATGTGAAAGTTGATGCAACACAAATTTAAAAAAATCCTAATATCCATACAAAAAATCTTGAACTAGTTTTTGCTCAGTGCTTCACCGCATTTCCTTAAACTATTGAAAAGTACACTATATCACTCGGAAATATTATAGTTTTCAGTATCAGTTATCAAAATAGTATATATGGAAACTGCCCCGAATATCCAAGGTCACAAACTTTACCTCCTTGGGGGGGGTCGAATAAGTCAAGAAAGCTTTTTGGTTAAACCGTAGCTCTTAAGATGATTTTCCACCAGAGAGGTAAGACGAGACGAGACGTGAAGAGAATTGAAATATGTATCGCAAATTTTCAGCCCTCTCCTAAAAGCACGCATACCAGTGTGCGCGGGCATTTCATTAAATATGAATTAAATGTAACTTCACAGGTGGCTAGTTATCAACTTATCTGCCTGATGTTATCGAAGTGCTTTATCAAAATAGCCTCTTTACTTAAAGTACTAGTACTAACAATATTAATAATCCCAGGGGCACTGTTTAGCTAGAAAGTTGCTTCAGAAACGTTTTTATTATGACCTAAAAAACCTTTGTTGTCTGAAACTTAACTAACTAAAGTTTATTATTGAGTCTTTTAATATTACATTTTGAATAACTCTATGATAATAGGGTTCAACAAATGCTCGCAAAAAATAAAGTGTTATTGTAAAATTTTGTACTAACCAGCACTTCCTTATCCGGGGCGAACTCACTGTTATAAATTAGATCCTTGCATTGAAAAATTACTGTAGTTAAGAAATACATTACCAGCCTAATTGATACGTGCTGTTAAAAATCCCATAAATATACCAGATGCATATCAGTTCGTAATAACAAGTCTTTACTCGATCGATCATAGTAATTGATCAACAATAGTCTGGTACAGGGTTGGTGCCTAAAACATTTTAACCTGAATGCAATAACTTATGAGTACTATAATATAAAGATGGTACTAAGAGTTAAATACAAGAAAAATTATGTATGGGCTTAACACGTTCTAAAGTGGTAGGCGTGTAAGTTACATAGTGAATTGGCATGTAAATTATAGTGGCCCTGTTTCATCAAAACTATGTTTAATATGCAACTAGCGGTCCCGGCGAACTTCGTTTCGCCTTAGAGAATTTTTCCCGCTTTTCTGTTGAAATTTTTCAAATTTTAAATAGGTATAAATCTTTCCTCTTTATAATATTAGTAAGATTAATGTATCTACTAGTAATATTTTAGCTATGAGGACGCACATATAAACAGTAACCTACTGAATTTGATTATTGTTTCAGGTAAATAAAAACTTCACATTTTTTTTTACTTTGTTTACCTATTATTTAATAACAAGGTATACTAAACTGTAAATACTTTCTTGCCAGTATATTCTTGGTAGTTCCGAAACGGTGAAAGCAACACCTTTGGTTTCTATAGACGATTTATGAGTATTACCAATGCAATCATGTGAATTAATTAATTAAGATTTTAAACAACAACAACAAGAACCAAAAAAAAAACAAAGAAACCACCGTTCAAAAATATTTATCTGAAATAGCCTCTGAACCAATACCCCCAAAACTAATGAAACCTTAAAAAAATTGCCAAGTATCGCATTCGCAACCACAGTGGACCTCACAAAAATTGTAAAACCATGCCGTTTTTTTCTTAAAACCACCTATTAATTGTTACAGTTTTGAGCACCCTGATCTAGTGGCAAGGTCCAAACCGGTCAAAAGTATAGCGTTGGTGATCAATTTGTTTATCTCTGAGCCGATCACGCGGCACCTGTCCTACTGCTAACGAGTGCATAACAAGTTAATTCATTTAGATTTTGTCAGAGGTCACAGTCCGTGTCCTTTTTGTCAATCTAGAAGCTTTTGCTGATTTGTTGCTTCGCCGTAGGCAGTAAGTAGAATTTATTCGCCTATTTATTTATTTGGATAGGTACACATTGCATCTACGAGGAGCAATCAAACAATGGATTGTTTATTCAAATGAATTCGATAAGAATCGAAAAATTTAAATTATTTCTAAAGTTAGCGTTGATTTAGAAATAATTTAAATATTTGTTCCAGTCCAGAGTAAAACCTTTTCAGCCACCTCTGCCTGTACTCTCCTGAATGGTCGGTAAATTGTTATTAAACAAAATTATATATTTTACGGCTTAAATTAAATTTAGTCGACACCGACCGATTATGACCAACGCGGCTAATCTTATTGAGATTAACCAATAATGCAGGACTTTGTTGCTAGTGTACGAACGTTAGCATAACACATGAGAGCAGCTATCTCCATCGGCTCATAATCCGATAAGACAACAGACCGACATTACCCAGGATCGATAATTTAGATGTGGTGTTAACATCCCAAGCAAGCCTCTCCTGTATCATCGCGGAACCACATCATTTCCTCAATGCCTCAAATCCGTAATTCGCGTCTTCATCGGTTAAATATCTGAATTAACCCTAAAATTCTTGCTAAAATGCATATACGAACCAGTAAACAAAATGTGACATTTCCAGATTACAACTTAATTGCTGTTTATTAAAAACACTGTTTAGGCTGTCACTAAATGTTTAATTTATTTCAGATGGAGCCTTTAAAAGTGACTCAGCCGCGGGCGTTTGCAATTAAATCTGCTCTAATATTCAAGTAGGTACACCCATTTACGTGTTAAATGTCAAACGACCTGTTTTTGTTATGTTTTAAATGTTTTAATCTAAAGTATTACTAATATTAGACTTCTTTGAATTTTTTTCACTAGCCAGTCTTTTTTATGGAAAGTGGCAACTAATGACTTGTACAGTTACAAGCAACGAAATGTAAACTCTTAGCTCTTAGGACATTAATACAAGGCTCGCTTTTGAATGAGTTTGTATATGTCGCAGTCATCTGGTTTAATCAGCTATTTGATTGGATCACTAGCGCGTTCATTGAATGACGACGTTTAATTGAATGACTAAAGGACAACTCGTCAAATTGTTTAATATAACGTTCAACTTCTTGACTGAACGTCATTTAGCATAGTCGTTGAATGGGATATAGCTGACAGACATGACATAACACACCTTAATAAGATTTTTTAATATGTTTCAACAATTTTAAGTCTTAACACAATTAGGCTAAAAAAATATTTTTTTACGAATAAGTCACTTTATATCTCAATTTCACTCTAAAAATTATCAACACAGTGCTATTCGATTATATCTGTACCAGCTGTTTGACGCCATCTTTGTTTTGATGAGCACTAACGCCGCAGTGGAAAAAAAATGAACTAAATTACAATCACCTGACTGATTACGTCCGCTATGTTCAAAGGGCTATGTTACAATCCGCTAACTTGTTGGACGTTCAGTGAGTCTTATTCATTCAACGTTCGGCCTAGTCATTCAATTAAACGTCGTCATTTAATAAACACGCTAGTGATTCAATCAAATAGCTGTTTCAACCAGATGACTTCGACATATACATATTAGTGCACGTGAATGTACAGCGAATACCGCCGATGTAGAGTTGTTTTTTACATTTTTAGTGGCACTCGCAATATTGAGAGAATAGGTAAGAATAATCAAAATGATACACATGTGTGCCTCAAGGAACACACACTGTCCACACATTAATCACTTGGCAAACACAATACCCTCTTTTATGTTGCGCAATCGGTTAAAGAATTTTAACAGTTCAGCAAATATCACCTAAACTTACCTTAGAATAAAATTTTATCATTAACTGAAATATGAGAGTAAGACGGTTTCTCTGTTAATGGGGACAAAATATTCTTATTTCTTGTCCTGGCCGGGTTAATCTTTCACCTTCTATCAGAAACAATAGCAAACACTCATGAAGGCAATACTTTCTCAATCAGTAAAATTCTTAACTCGTACAAATTTACGTGCAAATATAATAAACAATCATAATGAGACATCTACGCGAACCACGCCCTGTAATCAAAGTCACATTTTATAATGAACATTTCCTTGTTTAGCCAATTAATCGTCAAGTTAGAGCCGACTCATTATGGTCATTTAAAGTATATTAATTCAAATGGTTATCTACTGATGAATATAAACATACCGATTAATGTACAAGGACATTATCAGCTGGTTTATTCAAAATTAAAAGGTATGATACAATTTTGTTAGTTCAAGTAGTATTATTGATTTGTTCGTCTGACACTCGCAAATTGTTTGAATATCTATATTTGACGCTTTATTTGTTTTTTACGGATACAATAAAAAGGTTCTCCCACGCATATTTATTTTCATATAAAAATATCATTTTTGGCCTTACTAAATTTTTATGTGTTGCGTTCAGGAATTTTGGTGCAGCCATCGGGCAGTTAAGTCTAAAAAGATTACCAAGAGTATTGCAAATGGATGAAATTTGATTTTAAATTAATTTTTTCAATGTTCAACTTTCCCATCTCGTAATTTTGTCAAACCTGTAACCTAATCCGTCTAATAGCCGTTTATTAGCGATAAAAAAAATCAACCCATTGTACAAGAAAGTCATTAATTCAAAACGTATGTTATGTAATTTAAATCTCTAAAAATTAACAAAAATCTTCATCATATACACACAATTTTTTTTTTGATTAAAATATTTCAGCCAGAAAAAAAATATCAATAAGAAGAAGATGAAAGCAACGTCATAAAACGCATTCGATGCATTACTACAGAGCTTTAAACGATATCAACGCGTCAGCGGAACCAACAGTAGTAATAGTTTGGTGATTGTATCAGTTTATTTATTAATTCTTGCTCTTAATTAAAATAGGATTGTTCGAGCTAACTAGTTTAGCCTCCAGATGTGTATCTTAATGTTGTTGCTAAATATTAGACATTCTTGAAATATTACTTGTAGCGTTAGATAATTACAAATATGGTTAGCTACGTAAGTAATGTAGAATGTAAATAATATGCCTACCTGACAAAAACTTGGAAAACTTGTTTAAAAATAATTTAATCACAATCACATAATCTATTTTACTATACAATTTCTAAAGAGCTTACTCACATATCATTTTTGTCAAAGACAAGATTAAAAGAATTGATCAATCATTAGGACATCCATTGAATTTTTCCTGTTTTTTTCTTCAACAAAATCTTACTATTAATGTGGGATGGTGAGAATGTGAAACGGAACGAAAGCGCAGTGAAATGGAACGTAGGATTAAGGAAAGGGAAGAATGAACGAATGAGTGAAAGAAGGAATGAGTGAGAAAAGGGGTATAACGAATCGAAGACGGACGACGAACTGCTCTGTAATAAAAAGTGTTTTAAAATTCAATAAATAAGGATTATCGCAAAAAGCCCTAGTTTCTCTGAACCCACAATTTTGGGGGCTCGTCCGGGATCAAGAGAGACTGGAATTTCTGCGAAACGACGCGAAAATCCTGAGAGTGACGGTTACTGCAAAAAACGACGGTTACAACGACGACGACGACGACGCTTAGAAATTGCAGAAATCGTTATTCGCGATGCCTAAGGACACAAAAGAGCGACGCAAGAGCAGACAGGACGACTACGAAGACGCTGAGGCTGTTGCAACGACGACGCAGCCCAACACGTTACACATGTCGGCGGAATTGATCCCTGCATTTAACGGTCAAGATAAGACGTATCCTGTGACACGATGGGTGCAGGAGATTGAAGACAACAGCGAGATATTTGGCTGGTCGGAGTTGCAAACCTTGTTAATTGCACGAAGGTCGTTAACGGGTACTGCATCTCTTTGGCTCAAATCGGAGCGCCCATTTAAATGTTGGGAAGATTTAAAGATGGCAATCTCCAAGGAATTTCCAGACACAGTTGACATCAAGACGGTACACGAAATGATGAGTGCCAGGAAAAAGCGACCAGATGAACCGTGTATTGATTACATGTTGGTGATGAAGGAGTTGGGCAAACGCGGCAAGATGCCAGATTATGTCGCTATAAAGTATATCGTGGACGGCATAATGGACGACGAGATCAACAAAATGATGTTGTACGGAGTTACTTCGTATTCTGACCTCAAAGAAAAATTACGGGTGTACGAAACAATAAAAGAGAAGACAAGGAGCGGCTGCAACCTGCAAAATCAACGACGAGGAGGCATACAATATACTAATCATCATCGCACGCAAAGGCAGCATAATGTGTTATCATCATCAAAGACTTGTTATAATTGTGGTGGGAAAAATCACGTGTCATCGGAATGCCCAGATAAGCAACGAGGAACGAAGTGCTTCAAGTGCAATTCATTCGGTCATATTTCGAGAGAGTGTAATGGCGGCTCAGGTGCTGGTACGAGTACGAGAGCGAGCGAGACGGCTGACCGAACGAACGAAACGAAATGGCGGCGTGAGGTTGGCTACACTGGCGGCAAGGCGATGTGCGTCGATGTTCACTCGGATCCGAACCAATACGAGCGAGGCGATTCGTGTTTGCGTAGTGGTAGTAATGACAATTCAAGCATAAAGTGTGTTAATGACATTTCCTCTGTCGTGAACGTAAACAAAGCCGAGAAAATGCATAGGCCGATGAAAAGCATAGTTTTATGTGGGAAAACGTTCGAGGCTTTAATAGATTCTGGCAGCGACGTTAATTTGATAAGATGGGACAGCTTCTGTGCTTTGCATGTAAGCGATTACGAGCAGTGCGAAATAGTGTTCCGCGGATTAGGAGCTTCGCATGTTCAAGCAAAAGGACGCTTTATTGTTACGGTGTGTGTCGAAAACAATAGTTTTAAAGATGTTTTGTTTTACATTGTTCCCAACGATGCTATGTCATACGCTGTAATTCTAGGCCAACAGTTTTTACAGAATGTTGTAATGATAATGAACAACAACAATGTTTCGCTTGTGCCTTCGAATGAGGAATGGTTGCATAATTTTACAGTTGTTTCTGATTTTGATGTTATAGGTAATGAGGTGAGTTTTGAAGCCCGAAAACAGGCAAGGCATTTGATGAATACCTACAGGCCCTTGAAGACGAAAGAGGCGCCGATCGAGTTGCGTATTATATTAAAAGACGATATTCCAGTGGCTCAGAGACCAAGGAGGTTAGCCTTGAAAGAACAATGTGAGGTAGACCAACAAGTAGCTAAATGGATGGATGAGGGAATAATTCGGGTGAGTCATTCTGAATATTCAAGTCCTTTGGTACTGGTTAGGAAGAAGGATGGTAGTATACGAGTTTGTGTTGATTATAGGCTTATAAATAGAAAAATGGTTAAAGACGAGTATCCATTACCCATCATTGATGACCTTATTGACAAGTGTAGGTCAGGAAGAATATTTAGTACGCTAGATTTAAAAAATGGATTTTTTCACTTAAATGTTCATAGAGACTCCGTTAGGTATACTTCATTTGTCACTATGAAGGGACAATATGAATTTTTGAAGGCTCCATTCGGTTTGTCAATATGTCCAAAGGTGTTTACTAGATTTATCAATATAATTTTCAGAGACCTAGTAGAAAAGGGAATTGTGTTGATATTTATAGACGATTTGCTAATTCCAGCGGAGACCGAGAATGAGGCCATAGATAATTTATCAGTGGTGTTGCGGAGAGCTTCCGAGTATGGACTGGAAATTAATTGGGGAAAATGTCAGCTCCTAGAACGCAAAGTTGAATATTTGGGCCACGAAATTGAAAATGGAGAGGTGAGACCATCCCCAGGAAAGACAGATGCCGTTAGAAAATATCCGGAACCAAAGAATATAGTACAACTTCAAAGTTTTGTTGGATTGTGTTCATACTTTAGAAAGTTTATACCACAGTTTGCTATGTTAGCCCAGCCTTTGACGGATTTATTAAAAAAGAATAGAGAGTTTACTTTTACAGAAGAACAGAGAATGAGTTTTGCAACATTGAAAGAAAAACTG
This sequence comes from Glyphodes pyloalis, assembly GCA_037074685.1. NCBI lineage: Eukaryota > Metazoa > Arthropoda > Insecta > Lepidoptera > Crambidae > Glyphodes > Glyphodes pyloalis. The sequence continues at coordinate 5,244,335 of JAYKKO010000021.1, forward strand.
GTAACTAAGCCTGTATTAAAAATTTATAATCCTAGATTGCCCACAGAACTGCATACAGATGCTTCCAGTGTTGCATATTCTGCGATTTTGATGCAACAGGATGATGGTGAACTACACCCAATTCACTATATGAGCAGGAAAACTTCAGAAGCACAGAGTAAATATTCAAGTTATGAATTGGAGGCTTTGGCTGTAATAGAAGGTATAAAGAAATTTAGACATTATTTGTTTGGTATCAAATTTAAAGTAATAACCGATTGTAAGGCATTTCAAATGACAATCAATAAGAAAGAGCTATCTTTATCAACAAGAGTGGCCAGATGGATTATATTTTTGCAAGATTATGATTTTACTGTTGAGCATAGAGGAGGTAGTCAAATGAGACATGCAGATGCCCTGAGTAGAAACCCTCCCATTGTGAGTATGTTGTTTTCAAGTTTGCATGAGAACATCAAGTATGCCCAAGAGCAGGACGAGGGTTTGAAGGCGATTATGGATATATTACAACATCAGCCATATCAAGATTATTGTTTAGATTCTGGTTTATTATATAGAGGAAGTGAGAAGAAGTTGGTTATACCTAAAAGTATGGAAACTGAAATATTGAGAATAATTCATGGTAATGGACATTTTTCCAAAAAGAAGATGATGGAATTAATAAGTAAAGATTACTATTTTGAAAATATAAATAAGAAGATAGATGATTTTGTAGTAAGTTGTATACCATGTTTATTAGCTTCACGTAAACAAGGAAAACAGGAAGGTTTTCTCAACCCAATTGAAAAGCAAGAAATCCCATTTCATACAATTCACATAGATCACATTGGACCTATGAGTGAGACGAAGAAACAGTATAACTACATACTGACTATGATAGATGCATTTACAAAGTTTACTTGGATTTTTCCTACAAAGAGTACTACAGGTAAAGAGGTATTGGATAAGTTAAAGATTTTTCAACAACATTATGGAAATCCAACCAGGATAATTTCAGACAGAGGGACTGCTTTTTCATGTACTGAATTTAAAGAGTTTTGTCAAGATGAAGGAATTCAACATGTGATGATTACAACCGGTGTACCCAGAGGAAATGGCCAGGTTGAAAGAATACATAGGACAATCATCTCAGTGCTGACCAAGCTCTGTATAGAGAATCCTACATTATGGTATAGACATGTAAGTCGTTTACAAAGATCTCTTAATAGTACCTATCAGAGAAGTGTGGACAGTACTCCATTTGAACTGTTAATTGGAACAAAGATGAAGATCAAAGAAGATGTTGAAATTTATGATTTATTATTGCAAGAAGATAGAAGTAGTTATGTACAAGACAGGGAAAATTTAAGAATTAGAGCCAAGCAGCAGATATTAAAAATACAAGCAGAAAATATCAAGAATTATAATAAACAAAGAAAGAAGAGCACTCAGTATCAGTGTGGTGATATTGTAGCAATCAAGAGGACCCAGTTTGGAGTAGGAATGAAATTGAAACCTAAGTACCTTGGCCCATACAAGATTACATGTGTCAAAGGAAAGGATAGATATGAAGTAGAGAAGATGGATACTTCGATGGAAGGTCCTAGGAGGACATCCACGTCCGCTGATTACATGAAGGTTTGGCCGGATCCTTGCAGTCGCTTTGTAAGTTCAATTTCTCATCCTCATTATTAATTATATTTATTATGTAAGTCGGGACACAGCGAGGTATCGTTGGTTGTTCAATCATATTTACTTTTAAGCTATATTTGTCAGAGATGGAAGATGTTACAGAAATTCAGTTTATGTTTATTTAATGTCGTATGTAAGCAGGTGAATAAAAATAGAGATTATTATGTTTAGTGTTTATGTAGTTTAAGCCGTGTAAAATGTAATTTCTAGAGTTACTGAGATGTCCGCTCAGTCTGAGGGCAGACTAATAGCAGGATGGCCGAGTGTGGGATGGTGAGAATGTGAAACGGAACGAAAGCGCAGTGAAATGGAACGTAGGATTAAGGAAAGGGAAGAATGAACGAATGAGTGAAAGAAGGAATGAGTGAGAAAAGGGGTATAACGAATCGAAGACGGACGACGAACTGCTCTGTAATAAAAAGTGTTTTAAAATTCAATAAATAAGGATTATCGCAAAAAGCCCTAGTTTCTCTGAACCCACATTAACCTTTTCCCAGCCCAGCTATCTTTAACGTAGTGGCCCGCTGTACGCCAACGTATAAATGTATAACAGTTTCTATAGTACGAAAGCAAGGATGTGCCATAACGTCATATCGATAAAAAAAATTGATGTCTAAATCAAGATTTTTTATTAAATTTTGCAAATATAAATAAACCCTGATACATTATAATAGTAATGTGTTTTATTTTATGAACATTTTTAGTAAGAAAAACGAGTATCTATTATCATAGACAAAAATACATGCATAATCTTGCAACACATTCATTATAAAAGGCACTTCACTATTCATTTTATAACGTAGTCCGTTGACTTCATATCAAGTCGTTGGCGCTCGTGGCAAGATAAATATCTCAAATAGAAGTGTTGTCTATGCGTTTCTTTCTTCACCTTGAGTGAATCTCTCTCTATCTCTCTAGACGATTTGAATAAAGAAAAGACGGCTCTTGTACGGTATTCATAAATCATAACAAGTATGTTACGGTGAAAAGTAAGACAAAAGAATGAATGGTCAGTTATTATTCGTATATTTAATAACTTTTTATAGTTTGTGTAAGTTTACCTTTCGATATTTTACTTTTTATATTTTCGATAATTGGCTACTTGACAGTTTTTGAAAAAGTATTGTAAAATGTGCGCCCGTTTATTTTATATCCCGAGCAATTCGATTTATCTGGAAATAATCTAAATAACCAGAGAAAAATAAGATTTTGTGTAACACATTTAAAAAGCGCGCGAAAACGCCACTGTTGCAATTATGACGTCAACGTCCTAGACAACGAACCGATATGCATAGGAACGACTTAATTTAGATAAACGGAAAATGTTTCAATAAATTCTTAATACGATTAGAGACACAATAATTCAATTTAATCGGTAAAATAATCATTGTTTCGCCACAATAAAATAAATAATTTTCGCCGACAGCTGTCATTTCCGAATTGCAATGGTGGTTTCCGTTTCGGTTCTTTTGTTCCACAGATAAATAAAGTAAAATTTATTTTGCAAAAATAAAATACTAACTATGCTTTTAATTAAAAAGTAAAGATGTAAAATGATTACTTAACTAATAAGCTAACATATCTAACACTTTTCATATTTTATTGTTAACACTGTCAAGTAGCCAATTATATTTAATGTTTATTGTACGAAAGAAAAAACAGACGAGCGCACGTTTGTAATGGCCGGCACTATGACACAATGACCTTGACACCTGTACGCTTACGACGTCACAGGTTTACTTGCATTGAAGTTGGTGGCGCTCGTAGCACTGAAATCTTGTTATTGCGTAGGGATGGGTGTTGCAATATCGAAGATCCTAAATAAATTATAAATTAACTAGCTTTCCGCCCGCGGCTTCGCTCGCTTGGAATTTGGTTATATTGCAGTATAAAGCACAACTATAAGAAAACTTCTCATTTCCACGGAAAAACGCTGGATACGATTAGTTGTTAAACAAAAACTGAATAGTACACTATATTATATACCTAAGTAGATTTAAAAATCAGTTTAGACGATAAAATAAATTGTACGTCATCCCTCGGGAATTCCTCATTTTCGGGGATTCCTTATTGTATCATTTAGCTTCTAAATTTACATGTTTATATTCGTTTACAATATTTTACCTTGATTAAAACGCCACACAGCGCCATCTCCAATCCATCCATCAAGCAAACTATATTTTTGTTTTCCCTCGGGAATATCAGTTTTTTTTCGGGATAAAAAGTAACCTATTATTTAATCCGGACTTCTAACTATACGTCTGCAAAATTTAAAAGCAATCGGTTCAGTAGTTATGTCGTGAAAGCGAAACAAATAAACAAACTCACTTTCCGATTTATAATATTAGTAAGGATCTTCGTGAAATAAATTAATTTTAATATTTATTATGTAATACGTTATTTTCAGACCGGAATTAATTAAGAATATTTGTATGGAACAAAACAAAGTAAACATGTAGGATTGTAATGAATGCAACTATCGCGTCACATCACTAGCCTACTTGATATGAAGTCGTTGGCGTATGGGACATCAAAATATTTCAGGCGTTTTTGTTTTTATCTGTTTTAAAACACTATAAAGCCTGTTTCTTCTGGCGAAATAACAAAAATGGGCTTCAATCCTGTCCATCTTACAAAATTACAAGAGAAACAAATGTTTAATGCACCGTAAAGGTATTTAATTAAAGTAGGTACAATGAGTAACTTCTATAGAAGTAGTGGCGTTGATGGCACGAAAATCCTGAACTTCTATAGAAGTAGTTGGCGGTTATTAGGTTAATATAAAATAAATAGTTAAAAAAATATATAATAAACAGATAAAAATAAAACGCAGTCACACAACGAAATATAATGCCCTTTAAATTTTGTAATTGCTATATCTCTTCATAAATACCATTAAATATATTGTATGATTTATGTATTTTTACATAAGGATAAAGTTTTATCTTTGAAGACCTTTTACTTCAATTTGGATACCAACTCTACATAATATTTATCTGCCCACAAGAAATGATTACGATTAATGCTCATTTCACGATAAATCCGCGTAAAGGTCGCTTTATTGTAGAACAGATATTTAAGCCTGTCGTATACTCACTTGCCTTACTCCGCCTTCAGATTACATTTATTAGTACCAAAGTTAGGGTTGTCTCTACCCTTGTTTTTGAATCAGAAATTTATTTTCATTACTGAAAACGCAAGTGTTTATTGGTCTGGTCAGGTGTTTCCAAGGATTAATGGTGGATGGTGGCACTCAAAATAAAATTTCAATGCGATATAGAGTCCAATGCAAATCACCAACGCAAGCGTGTTGTAAAACTGTCCATATTATAAAAACACCACCACTGCTATAACAGGTCTTTGACTCAAGATGTTAATGATGAAAACCTTTGGTTTGGGATTATTAATTCATAATCTGTATTGCACAAAAAAGTACAAAAGGTAGACTTAACGCTAGGAGCATTTTCTACCAATCAACCTTTTGGTCATGCAGAAAGGATCAGAATAATGCAAACCGTATCAAATTTTACTAGTCTAGCATACATTTAAAAAAACATTATCATATTATTTCATGTTGAAATGTGTAAATTACCTACCTACTACTTGATTTTTTCAACACCCAGAGTTTTTGTTAATTGAAACCAACTGTCAATATTTCTGATCACTACATTATCTATGCCGAGGCAGCCCTAACCATTTGTAGCCATTGAATTACTCTAAATAGCCTTATGAGTACGGCTCGCCGCTCGAGGTCGCACCTTCGATTCCGGGATGTACAATGTGTGGCAGCAGCTAGGTATAATGCAAGTCATAATAAAATCCATATTTCTAAACAAGGTCTTTGAGATTGCATTCTACAGGAACTATTCGAATTTTATCACTCTTAAGATCTCATAAAACTTGTAGCATGTAGGTAATTATACAATGATGATTATACATACACGTCTTATTATTTTAAGTAAGACTAAGACTTTACGACGCGACTCTACATCAGGGTCGGATGCATGGTTCCACCGGTGATCTTGTGGTCCATCTTCTGTTCCCACGACATCCCCATCAAGGCAATCAGGTCCACCGGAGGGCTTTAGTGGGTATTCCTGCCCTTTATAGGGCAGGGAGTCTCACACACGCCGTCACCTCCCTCGGGTGACGGTAAGGTGCGTCAATGCATTTCCCCCGAAAAAAAAGGTCGGATGCATGGTGATGCTTAGTAGAGGTAGCGCTATGTGGCAGGTAGTTATACATTATCTTCATTATGGCTAAGCGATGGCTGGCACATACGACATGTTCGTGAATAGGTGCCACCTTTGGGAACTGCTCTGCTCCATCTTGCCTCTTGAAAGTAAATACTTACTTGAGTGCTTAATTGTTTCATCACACACCAAAACAAAACTTTATGACATGGTCTAACGTGAGTTACTAATAGCAATAAATTTTCATCACAATAAAAAGAATAATGTCACTTTGATCGCAATAAAAAAAAGTTACTGCCTCTAGGTCTAAAATTGGTCGTTAAAGCTGCTTGCTGGTAACAACTTTCATGTCTAAAAAGGTTTTCTACCACATAATGGATCAATAATGCAGAGAGTATGTTCTTACCAATACCCTATATCGGTTACACATTCTAGAACAATCAGCTGTCGAACAACAGTTTGTTAATTCACATTACGAATAGTACATGGAGTTAGGCGAAGCCGCCGGCGGTAGCCATTAGTAAATTTCCCCACAAGATAGATCCCCTATATAGATAAAGCTACTTTGTGAAACACACCGCTAAATTACATTAAGTACTATTTTCATAATACTTATCAATCTATTTGAAGAATTACTTATTAAAGACTGCACTGCACCTTCATCCGCCTGGATATTGAACCATGTTGTACTCCTTTGAGGGTTGACTTTTCAAGAATCGATTCTTATAGAATTTCAACGTTACAATAACTATGTAGGTATTAACTGACCTGTTTATTTATAAGCCACTCAGATACGGTATCCTTTATGTTTTCCAGAAGTCAGAGAGTCAACGAGGAAACCAAACGTCCATGACACGATACGAACTATATAATGTTTTGAAACGGATTGAAAATCAGTTATTTTTTTATCATTCGAGGATTACACCTTTCATTCATGTGAGAATGGAAAATAAAAAGACACTTAATCCCGAACTTATTAAGGTACATTAGTGAATATTACCTGATGTAAACTTTTAACATTATGTTTTACGGACACAAAATATCGTAATCTTCAAACAATTATATGCTATGTTTGAGATCCTGCCCAACAATCTATAAATAAATAAATATTGGACAACTTCACATACATTGCTCTGATGATTTTGAGGTAAGAAACGCACTTGTATTACAGATATCAAAAACTACGACGGTACCACAACACCAGAGATAATATAGAAAAGTTCGTGTCCCATATTGACCCGATCGGGGGATCGAACCCGGGACCTCAGAGATGGCGAGGCGCCCAAAGTTTGGTCCGCTCGCCTCTCGGCTACGGAGGTCGACAATCTGCTTATAAACATAGAATTTAGAAGATACCGTAATGTTATTTTTAATGCTTAATTTATTGTTTAAAATGATTTCTTTTTTTTTCTCCCCTGTTACCGCACCCATATACAAACTATCTGCATGACCCAAGGGTTGACTGGTAGAGAATGCCCCTAGCATTAAGTCCACCTGTTGTACCTATTTGTGCAATAAAGTTTTTAAATAAATAAATCAATAAATTTAACTCGGAAAGAAAACAACTTGAATCAAACCTATACAGTTTTGGGAATATTAAAATTAATTCTAACTGTCCAATTACCTTTTCGACTTATAGGTGTAAGAATAACATTTTTATGTGTAACTTTGATTCAATTCTAGGCGAACCGTGCTCTAATACATTGAGTGAACTCTCATGAATGTTACGGCATTGGTAACTTCATCGAATATTTCTTTCTGATCCCTCAAGCTTTTAAACTGCGATTGTTCGGTTGGATCAAGGACATTTGAATGTTTTACTACCGTCATAATAAAATACGATCTTGCCAAAGTCTAAGAGAAATTGTTTTAGAAATATTTTTATGAAATAACATCGTGCAGACCTAGCGTAAATCTTTTACCATACTAGCAAAATGCAATTAAAATTCTTACTCAAACGATTTCAAAGTTTTATTATTTTCACACTAAACTCGGGTATGCAATCAACTTAAAATGGGTAGTGGAACAGCGGTTAATTTCGAACAATTTTAATAGGGCATTAGGTATAAACAACTATTTTCGAGTAATGCCAGTAATTTGTTATCTTAGGCGTGGTTGCCCGCTGAATGTCGGACACGGTTGTCAAAGGAATTTGACGAGACTAATCTGAGCCTAGGTTTGCGCGGAAAAGGTATAACAAGTGAAAGTACCATGCACCTAGTAATTTTGCCTTTATCGATAATCTGGAGGTTTTTTGACAACCACATTACATGCGACCGGGCTTTGCACCATCCCTGAGGTCCCGGGTTCGTTTCCCGGTCGGGTCAATTTGGAAAAAGAACTTTTCTATATTGTTCCGCGCCTTCCCGAGCCTTCCAATTAAGTTAAGTAGTATCCTTTGTGAAAAAGTAATAAGACTAATAACACGCACCCATATAAAAACTCTCTGCATGATCCAAGGGTTGACTGGTAGATAATGTTTTGAAATAAAATAGAGTAAATAATAAATATTTAAACTAACATTTCACGTTTATAATGGTCATAGTGAATTTATTGTTAATTTTTTTTTAATGTGGAGAAACGCTCTATGCCGCCGTCCCGTTCGGGGAAACGGGGATCGGGTACGCAGGACTTGCACCTGCTAAAACTCCACTACTTCCCCCCCCAACGCCTATTATGATGAGAGCCGGGAATCACCATTAAAGCACGCTACCAGCCCCCACAGACGCGCAATGCTCGCAAGGTCGCGCCGTATTAAGTAAGAGCCGCACTGCACTGCCCGTGCAGTGCGGCTCTTAGTCACACTAGCGGGACAGGTGGCCAATTTCGCCACATCGATAGCACTGGGTGCTCCTATCAATCTCAGACCTACACTGAATCCTGACGTGCCCCTTCTCAAGGCACCGGAAACAGCGCAGGTATCTAGTCTCCAACAGCTCGATTTGTGCCGAGGACCAGCCGACTGTTAACTTTCGGCCGTCGATGAGTTTCTTCGCTGTTGTTTTGGGGCATCGTACCCAGCAGGCCCTAGGCCTCTTCCAACTCGCCGGATGTTGTTAATTCACCCTTTTTTTTTTTTTTTTTTTTTTTTGACGGGGGGAATGCGTTGATGCACCGTACCGTCACCCCGAGGGAGGGTGACGGCGTGTGTGGGACTCCCTGCCCTGAAAAGGGCAGGACTACCCACTAAACCCCCCGGTTGGACCCTCATCGCCTACGTGGCGGCGCTGTGGGAAATCGGCTCAGCCTTTACTTCCACAGCGCCGCCGGCGGAAAAGCCGCTTAAGCGGCTCCGTCTGCTCCCCCCACGGTGTTCGGGGGGAGACTGGGGATGGCCGGTCCAACGGGACCATCCCCACCTCGCTGTGGAGACCGGTGCAATGCCGGCTGAGGTGCCCTCACACCATCAGCCGGCCGGCCCCCACGCGGTAACTGGGCGCGGTCAAACTGGCGCCGCGCCCTAAGCCGCCTTCTTCGGCGGCAAGCGGGAGCGGATGGATCGTCCTCCCGCTCCCGCTCTGCGGCCTCCTTCTGCGACATGACATCTTCGCAGAAGGAGGCCACCCCGTCCCATGCCGTCTCACTCCCGAGCATAGCCTCGACTATGCTGTGCTGGGGAGTGAGATATTCGGCCCCACCAACGCGCGCAGATTTGCGCGCTGCGCATCCCAGGCAGGGCACACCAACAACGTGTGCCCTACTGTGTCCTCCGCCGCGCCGCAATGGTGGCACGACGGAGACCCCTCACGGCCGATGCGGTGCAGGTACTGCCCAAAACAGCCGTGGCCGGTCAGCACCTGCACCAGTCGGAAGGAAATGAATCCCGACTTGCGCTCGAGCCAGCGAATTATTGCTGGCCCGAGCGCATCAAGGGTCCACCGGCTCGCCGGACACTCTAGGAGACTGCGGGACCACGTTTGAAGCATGTGGTCTCGCGCCTCTCGCCGGACACGCGTCAGGTCCTCCGGGTAGTACCGCTCCCCGGAGGCCTTCTTGGCGGCCTGCCAGCAATAGGCCGCTGCCAGCGCCTGGGCCTCAAACTCCCAGGGCGGCGTCTGGGCGATCGCACACGCGGCGGCAAAGCCCACGGTGCGGTACGCGCGTGCAGTCCTCTGGGCGATCGCCCGTTGGGGGCGGCGCAGACATCTCACATTCTCCGTCCTGGCGAGGGAATCAGCCCAGATGGGGGAGCCATACAGGGCCATACTGCGAAGAATGCCGGCGTAAAGGCGCCGGCATTTGGCCCTTGGGCCCCCAATATTCGGCATCAGCCAGGACAGAGAATCCGCTGCTCTCAAAAGGCGAAGTGACAGGGCCCGAAAGTGCGGGCCAAACTGCCACTTCGCGTCGAGGACGAGGCCCAGGTACTTCATCTGGGCCCCAACCACAATACGCACGCCCCCAACGACAATATGGGCGTCGGGTGGGCAGCGCTGCCGAGGCCCCGGGAAATAGACGGCCTCGGTCTTCTCCAGCGCTACCTTGAGCCCGAGGCACTCAATGCGCCGAACAACAAACGCCCCCCCCGCGGCCGCAAGACGGGCCGCCGACCCAAAGTCCTTCCCCCGGGCAGTCAGCAGGGTGTCGTCAGCATAGCAAATGACACCCGTGCCCGGGAGAAAGGCGCCCCGAAGCACCCAGTCGAACCCTATGTTCCACAGGAGCGGACCCAACACCGACCCCTGTGGAACCCCAGCTTGGACATTGTAGTCGCGTAGGACCCCATCCCTACCGACGCAAGACACACTCCGGCCCGTGAGGTAATCCCTAATTAGAGTGACCAGGTACTGGGGGACGCGGTGGTGGTGAAGCGCCCCCAAAATGGTCGAGTGGGGGATGGTGTTGAAGGCGTTGGCGATGTCAAATGACACCGCCAGAACACCCTCCCCCCTCTCCCGCGACTCCATCACTGACGATTTCAATTTGGACAGGGCGTCAATTGTAGATCGCCCTGTCCGGAACCCGAATTGGGCATCCGAGAGGTCCGGGCCAACCTCTCGGAGATGCTCATTCACCCGCTGCGCAATAATCTTCTCAAACAGCTTACCGGCCTCATCAAGTAGAACTATAGGCCGGTAAGCTGATGGAGAGTCTTGGGGCCTCCCCTCTTTTTGGAGGAGGCAGAGGAGACCCTGCTTCCAAACTGTTGGGAACTTCCCGACTCGAAAGCAAGAGTCGAGAAGTTCCCTCATTCTGGCCTCCATGGCCACAGCGGCCAAGGCCAGAATTTTAGCCGGGACCCCATCCGGTCCCGGCGCCGTCTTCTTAGCACGGAGGCAGAGTGCCACCGTGCTAAATTCCTCCTCCGTGAGCGGAGGGCAGCGCTCCTCGATGGGCCCAAAGCTGCCCGAGAGGCCCATAGCCGGCGGGACGAAGCCGGGGTCACTGTCCGGGAACAAGGCCCGGACGATGTTGGTGAGTAACCCCGGCTCGAGGGTCTCGGTTAGTGGGAGACCAATTGGGCGCAGCTGATTTCTAGCCGCCCTGTACGGTCTCCCCCACGGATCTTGATCGAGACCCTCCAGCATCTCGGACCGGGCACGGTCCTTGGCGGTGCCAATCTCCGCCTTGAACCTCCCCTTGACCTCGAGGTAGGCCTCGTAAAGTCGGGCCTCACCTTCGAGGTCACGAGTTGCCCGGCGACGGCTCCGAGTATAAGCCCTTCGGGCTGTGACTGTGCTGGCTCGAAGCGCTGCAAGCTCCCCCGTCCACCAAAAACAAGCGCGCCGGGGGGGCGGACGACGGGACCGAGGCATGCAAGAATTGCACACCTCGGTCAGAGAGTCGCGGAGACACGCCGCAGAACTGTCGACGTCGGGGCCGGCCAAGGGAGGGGAAAACCAGTCCTGTATTAGGACCGCCTCCCTGGCCACGTCGCGGTCCAGGCGGGACAAGGCCCATCTGGGAAAGGGGGAAGCCGACGATGGAGGGCGGCTAGAACGCCGCGGGGACACGGCCGAGATCTCAAACCGAATATATTTGTGGTCGGAGAGAGTCTCGGCCGGATCGACGCGCCAATTGCGGACGCGTGCGGCGAGAGCAGGGGTGGCGAACGAAAGGTCCACCACAGACCCCCCCTGCTGTCGCACGCACGTTTGCGCGGATCCCCGGTTCAGTAGGGACAGGCCCGACGTCGCCGCCCAAAATTCGACCAGCTGCCCTCGCCTATTGCATCTGGCAGCTGGGTTCCCCCATGTCGTGGCCTTGGCATTAAAATCGCCAAGAACCACGACCTGCAGACCAGAACTGACCCCGCGTACGACAGCCCCTTGCAAGGCCCCCAGGAACGACTCAAACTCTTGGAGTGTACGGCTCGGAGAGCAGTACACTCCAAGAACGACGATATCCCCCCATAAACCCCCGACGAAGCCGGCGCCCCTCTCAAGATGGGAAAGAGGGGGGGAGGATGACGAGGCCCGCCTGAAGATGGCCACTGTGCCGTCTCGGTCCCCCAGCCAACTATTGGGGACCGAGTACGGCTCGGACACAACAACAATATCAGCCAACCACTCCGCTGCGGCTTGGGACAACAGGTCCTGTGCCGAGCGGCAGTGGTTGGCATTGATCTGGAGGAAGTTGAGTTGGCCCATTATTATTCGGACATCTCAACTTCCTCCACAGCCGCAGGATTGGCTGCTACGGCGGCCGGCCGGGTCTTGGCCGTCGCTCTCCCTTTCTTGGGGGGAGGTCTGCAATTTCTTCCCCCCATGACGTGACCGACCGGTTTCCCCGTCTCCGCGCAGACCTGGCAACTGGGCTTTTTTACGCCACAGGCGGCGGCTTTGTGCCCAGGTTGCCCGCAACGGAAACACAGGTCCTTGCGTTCTGCGGAGGAAGGGCAGAGAGGGCGGGTATGTCCGATGCCCAAGCACTTGTAGCACCGGAGGGGCTGCTCCTCCAGTGCACGGACCGACGCTGAGCTAAAGCCAATTAAAAATCGGCCGCTGTCCAAAACAGCCTTGGCAGCGGCAACGGGGCACTGGACGCGGATTGCGCCCATCCCCATCCGCCCACTCCTTATCTCTCCGGCTTTGACTTGGTCCGCCGGGCATTTTCCTATCCCGGCGACCTTCTCGATAATTTCAGACCTGGACACTGAGTCGTCCAGGTCTGAGATGACTATTCCGGCATACTTTACGGGCCTCACCACTTTTGCGAGGCCCTCCGGCAACACCTCCCGCATCTTGGCCGCGAACTTGTCGGCCAAGTCCACCGAGCCCGCCCCCGGGAACTCAATGAGTCGAGCCCCGGCCTGGGTCTGGCGGAAACGGACCGAGGAGGGCGATGTTATGCCCAACTCATTGAGGTCCATGCCTTCGCGGGCCCGACGGAGTACAGACTCGAAAGTCTCCCCCTTCTCCGTGGCTTCCGCAGTGAGCGAAACAACCACTGCGGCGGTCTTGGGGGGAACCAATTTTGGTTTCGACTTGGACGCCGGAGAAGACTTCTTAGGCGGAAGTTTTGGCCCCGCCTTTTTATTGTTTCCCGCCAACGGTGCCGCCGGATGTACGGGCTGGGACGCGGGGAGAGGACCGGGGGATTTCTTCCCCTTTCCTTTTCCCTTTTTCACTATTGTGGACCACCCCTCATTAGCCGGGGTGGTCGCGGGAAGAAGAAAGTCTTCCTCCACTACTGGAGCCGGACGAGGAACGGCTCGGGGAACAACAGGAGGGGCCGCCACTTTGGAAGGCCCAGACGAAGAAACAGGGGGGGCAGACGCAGTAACCCCAGTCGCTCGTGACCTCGTGGCCCTCTGGGGTTTTGGCGGCTCAGGTGCCCGGAAAACTTCCGGCAGCCGCTCAAGGACCATAACAGGCTCCTTCTTACGGTCCGCTGCCAGTGGCGGACGGAGCCGCTTCTCTGGGAGAAGGCGGTCCTCTAGGCCCTCTATGCGGGCGTTGAGCCGGGCATTTAGATGAGCCCGCTCCTCCAACATCACTTTTCGGACCACAGCTTCTATGTCCGTCGCGTCCACTGTTGGCGGTCCCACTGACGGAGGGGACACATCTGCCACTTCCATTGCCGTCTCGACAGAGGCAGAAATCCGCAGAGGGGCAGGACCCGGAGACACTCGACCAGACTTGGTCAATCTGGAGACTCTCTCTTCTAATTCGGCTACCCTCTTCCTTTGGCCTTCAAGTTCGGCTAGTAGCCGATCCACCGTGGCCTGCAGCCTAATCGTCTCCTCTGAACAGGAGCGTTTGAGGGACTCCTCGCAGATGGCCCTCATATTGCACACACTCTCCTTGAGGGCCTTCTGGAAAGTCCCTTTTAAATTCGAGGACTTCGAAATCATCGAGGAGGATCCATTGGCCTCCTCGTCAAACATTTGCTGCAGCTCCGCTGATGATTTCCCCTCCAAGGTGGTGGTGAGGGGAACACCGTATCCAGCAGCGTTCCTTGCTTTGCGGAGCTGCTTTTCCTTGGCAATAATTTGTGCCTCAAGCTCCAAATCATTGGCCGCCTTCTTCTGGGCATTAAGTAGTCGCTGTGCCTCAGCTCTTCCGACATAATCGCCCGTAGTAGGAGGGCGTCCTCGTCCTTTCTTGGACTTGGTTTTAGATTTGGAGCCCTTGCCCTCGGCAGCGTCCGAGGAGGACCCCTTCTCTACGTCATCAATAGGGCGTTTGCGCCCCTTCAAGTATTTTGAACGCCCGGAAGCGTAAGAAGAGTCCGACACGTTAGTCAGAGTGTCTGACTCTGAATCGTTGCCAGACATCTGACTCGGCCTTTGGAACTGGCCACGACAACTGCTGGTAATCGACGTCATAGATGACGCTCTGCTCAGTCGACCAGCATTACCACTGTGCGATGCATTAGCACAAACAACATCGCTATTAGCGTCACAAGACGCTTCAACACACTCCGGCGCGATAGAACAGACGGCGCCAAACTCCGCACCCGAAGGTGCCCCAACAGCAATCTCCTCACTAACGACGTTTTTTGTTTTAAGATTTGGTGTATTCATTTTGATTCCCACGAAATACACGGAAATGGTGGACCACCAGAAGCAGAGCCGGTTTGCTCCTGGCTACCCTCATACTGCACGGGGGCGGGCGGTCCCGTGCAGGGAGGCCGATACCACCGACCACGACCGGGTTTATCCCACCCGGTCACCATCCCTCCGAAGAGAGATGGCCCCGACGCCTCGAGCACTCACGACGTCGGGATTAGGGGTTTTTTATTGAGGTTTTCTCCTCTTGGGCCAGCCAATTAAGGCAAGCCCCCTGGTCTGGTCGAGCCGATAGACGTGATCACCAGACACTCGACCAGGAAACAGGTCGCCCGACGGTGACCGAAGTCTGCTGCGACCGGCTGCTATTACGCAGCCGGCCGAGCCCGCCGCGCCGCGAGGCTGCCCCGCCATACTGCGCTCCGAAGAGCTACTACGTCAAAAATGGCCAACTTGGCCAGGCCATAAACAAGGCCCCCACAAGGCCGAAGAAAAACGACGATGTTGTACAAAACCGCCGAAAACTTCGCACAACAAATTCCCCCCCTCCCCAAATTCCCCACCCCCCCATTCCCCATTCCCCAACCCACCTACCCCAACCCCCCCAATGCGTTTGGTCCGCGGGAGCTACGCTCCGACCCCCGGCCGCCGTCCGCAGGGCATCCCTGTAAACGGGAGTACCCTCCGGGCGGCGGCCGACGGCTTCCCCTATCCGCCACCGGGGGACGCGCCAGGTAGGGGTACACCTCCCCCCCTGGTTGTTAATTCACCCTACATTCTATGCCACAGCCTTCATAATATCAAGTGAAGTTATAAATTTAAAGTTTTATACCATTTACATTGAGCGTTTAATTGTTATAAATTGTACACTAACTGTAATTAATTTTTATAGCTGGCCAAGCCTTCTGGCCTTATGTTGTCTACCTCCTTATGTAGCCCACTAAACATTAGCTTCTATTAAGAAAATTGATTTTTATCTAGACCGTTTACCGTCTATAAAATTAACCAAAAATGCAAAGTTTCAACCAGTTCCAATCAATAAATATTAATTGCTAATGCCTAATTTCTTTAATTTATTCCAGTCTTCTAAGTGGTAATTGTAATTTTTGTAATTTTTGATTGAATATTAGGTTAAGTTACTCGGAAAGATGTTCAAGGCACGTCTGCTTTAGACATAGCTAAAACAAACTATGTTTCTGACAAGAAGATACACTTTACTTTCACAACCAAATGTTACCTGTTAATCATGTAAAGGTCTATTGACCAAATTCGTTCACCTCAGTTAAACCAATTAAGATGCAATCACTAAAAATGCTTTAAAAAATACATACAAACCAAAATTAAGTTACAGCCGCGTAGAATATAATTAAATATAATGTACCAAATTTAGTTATTTTGCTTTTTACAAATGGTGTCCCATTATGCACATAATATGGACGACTTCGTCATTCAAACGACGACGTAAAGGGATTTTTAGATGACGCATAGTGAAAATACGCCTATGATCGCAATCATAACATTATGATCAATATTAGCATCAAATACAAACACAATGACGGACCATCTCCGATAATGTTGGACAAGTGTGTGAATGTAAAGAACAATGCTATTATTCTGTTTGAATGCTTGTAATTTGGTCTACAATGCCTTTGGCGAATGTCATTACATCTCCGTTTAAACGTTTCCGCATTTTTCTTATTATAATTGAGCAAACTAGACTTATTCACACCTTCTAAATCGAGGTAATAAATTTTACAAATTATGGTAACCGAATGATATTTATCGCGATATGATTTTACGAGGTATGACAACGTAATATTATAACTCGATAAGATTATAAATCTATACATAAATGCGAAATACCACTCACTGATTAATCACGAAATCTCAGAAACTACCTTTAACACTTAGAAACTTGTTATGTCTGGTAGGTTCCTTATGGGGTGTAGATATACTCTAGGAATGGATATTACGAAATTCGATCTCTAAGGTGGAAAACAGGGATCGGAATTTTGTAAGAAAGTCCTAATTTTTTACGTGGAACTGACCAGCGCCAATCTATCTCACCTGACGTAAAATGATGATGAGGCGAAAGGCGGACCTTGCTAGATCATTTGTAGCCTAATGTTTGTGACCATAGTCTTCTGATTGTTGATTTACTGACACATACAACCGAGCAACTGGTTTGAAATGGAGTTCCAACCACTTCAAACAGTAAAGCTTGATCCGTCCAGTCAATATTCCCAACCGACCTTTAAAACTGTCGGCAATTCCAGCATTATAAGACACCTTGTTAGTCGGCGCCTAGAGCAACTGGTCTGTTTCTTGCACTCCCCTACTGGTGCTGAACTATGCCCACATGACCAATCAAATATTATAAGCGTCCAATATTCTTGTCAGTCAAAAAAGGTTGCACATGTTTTATATTGAGCAATATTTCGGGTGCCATTATGTTAACATACCATTGCAACTGTTGCTCGTGAGAGTCATTCTCGTGAGCTTCATTAGAGTTATTTTGGGATAAAAAGTAACCTATTTATTAATCTTGTATGTCATCCATCTTTCTACCAAATTTCATTTTAATCCATTCAGTAGATTATGCGGGAAAGAGTAACAAACACAAGTCCAAACATCCAAACATCCATGCTTACAAATTTTCACAACTAAAATATGAGTAGGTACAAAGCCGGTTATGACAACCGTATGTTTATTTTTTTTCTGCTCGCACTATGTCTGAAACATTGTGATACATGGTGCACTATTATATACGTAATGTGACTTATGCCCAGTTCCAATAATAAACGATTGGTAATGTGTCCAAAATGACAATCCGTTTTTCTACGAGTCGTTAATTCTAATTTCAAATTTACTTTCCATATCAGCTGTCATCAGTCGACTGTCAGTCGTTTTGAGCTTACGCTTTGTATAATTTATAACTATCCGTAACTAGAACGAATCTTTTTCAAATATTGGAACCAGGCATTAGTAGCGTATGTTAATAAGTGATACACTTATTATGTACTCAACTGTATTAACATTTGCATCACAAAAGCTATGTTTATGCGACCAATTAACGTGCACCAATTTATCAATTTGTTAGCGTAACTCAATTCGCGTGTGTCGCGCGCCGCTGCGCTCGATTGCATTAATTGCAGTGCCAGGGACGGATTCTAAGTTTGGTTTCGGTTTTAATCCTTTTATATGCTTTTTATGTGCATTTTCTTTTCGTACATATTTAACCAAAGTGGATCTTGGCCGCGAACATCATAAGGATTCAATGTGCCATAAATCTGTAAGCGGGCCTCCTGATAACTATCGCCCTGAGACATCAACGATACCGATAGAGCCGCAGTTATAATGTTGCCTTTTTTAAAGAGGGCGACCAATAATGTTAATTTAAAAAAAAAACATAAGTAAAAAAAAGGAAATTTAAAAAGCTTGACCGGCATTACCTCTTATGCAATACCTAAGGCTTTTACTTATATCTATATACTATAAATAGCTTATACTACAATACTTATGCTATAAAATATAGCTAAGACTTTTACTTATATCAGAACAGTTGCCGAAATCATTCAATAAGCTCCCCGCTTACATACTCATATCCAATGCCCGCACAAGATTCTGCAATATAGCAAAACTATAATACTCACAATAGTTTAAGGACGAATAATAGTGTTTGAAAAAATAAAGAATGCCCTGCGCCCAGCCCTGGCTCAAGTAGACATCGAGCTATCAACATACATCGGTCTTTATTTCCTTCGAACTAACGAGGTTTTTGTAACCACATTAATTTGGTGTTTGGGAAGTTACGATTATCAAAGTTTTAATAATGAATAGTGCTTTGTTAATCTGTGTTGGTATGAAAAACTTGTTAATTATTGACCTACCTAATTAGTGTGTTCGGAAAAATAGTTATGTGTGAAAGAAGAATAGGCGGGCTGGTGGTTTTGTACTTAGAAAACAAACGTTATATTGCAATTTGAAAAGTTTAAGAACGCATTTTATTTTAGATATAGCTCAACGGAATTAAGGTTTTGTTTCCCAACATAGGTCAATGAACAATTAACAAACGATGATCTGTTGTGGTGTTTTAAGTAAATATTGTATAAGGTCAAGCTCCTGGGATCGATTCCCGTGTCGATCACAGTACCTTTATTACGTATTTTTCGAACATAGGTGAGGTGTACCTATGATCACTAATGCGCATGTAGCAGCTATGTTAATTAAATCACCACCTGTTGTTGTAACCAATACAAGATTTCATTGATGGCTATTTATCTACAAATAATTTGATTCAAGACGATAGTTCACGAAGACTGTTTTCCAACAATTTGTTAAAGCTACTTATTTTTAATTATACCTACTTACAAATAACAAAATCAGGATCCATAACTTGTACATTTTAGTTTTTAAGAAACTACATGTAGGTAACATCATTACTTACTCATGGAGTGCAAAAAATAATACGAATATGAAAATATATTAGTAATATTTGCATATTCTAATGATTTCGTGAAACATCTATTTAAATCGTCATCTCTTTATAAAAATAATGTTTACGCCTTTTGATAGTAAACAACATCTCCATGGAGTGCTAACTATTTTGAGTAAGTAGGTTGTATACCTAGTATTTAAAATGTACCTTACCTCCCATTTTAGATATTTATGAGAGAAATGAACATTATACAACATGATATAACGGCAGTTCATTGTTAGGCAATTTAACAGCGACCTGACTGCATTTAAACAGGGCAAGGTAGTGCAGGAACAGTCATTCGGACTGACTTATCTGAAACGGTCACGCAACTATCGCCTAAAATGCCTATTGTAAAAGTGTGGGTGGAGCTCATTTAAATTTGGAATTCCAGATTTAAAATATAAGAACACATAAGAGCTTAGGCATCTAGAGATTGTTCCTTGATTTGTTGCTCTGAAAGATACGTAAGTTATAAATTTATTTATTTGAAAACTAAAAGCATTACAGATCATGTCCTTAAAGTAGAGTTAATAGTAAATAAAGCCAATAACAGGTTTCTTTAGTAAACTCTTAGTAATAGTGACGATCAGATAAGCATAAAGCAACAATATAAAAAAGATAAAATTGTGTTATTTTCGACAAGGAGAAAATGAGGAGTTAGAGGAAGAAAGAAAAATATATGTTTTTTTTAAAGCAATGATATTTATTTCGAGAGATATTTGATTGAGATTTATTCTTGTTATTTGACTGTCAATGTGACCCGGTGATCTATACTCTATGGTTAAGAAGATTTTTATCGAATACTATTGGGTCTAAAGTGATTTGGTATGTGTTTGAATATGTGGTCCACTTTATACCTATAATATATTGTAGCACACCAACTCTACAAGATTTTTCAGATTTTTTAAAATGCTATCGATTACTAATATGATCAAATTGTTTGTTACTAATTATTCTGTTAAGTCGAGTGTTGTTAGCGATAGGTGTGTCAGTAACTGTCACCTGCTCCTTAAACTAATCACCAAGTTGTACCTATACCTTTCAGACTAGATATTAGGTTCTAGCTGAGCGATCTCGCAACTTGTCCGGTTATGTTTAAATACTGATAATGATATTACTTAAGAATCTGAATGCCTCTGACATCGAGTGGAGTGGGCCCTGCAATACTTGGATGTGGCCCGCACCCACCTGCCTAAAAGTAAGCTCGTACAGAGAAATGTCTTGATAAATCAGTATAGAAAAAAATAATCCCTGCGCACCTATGACTTCAGACCGGCTGCATCTACATAGGTAATTGATTTACATAGTTTTGTTACGTTATAATTTGACAAGGCAAGGTTTGTGTAAAACATTGTGCGGATAGTCGTAAAAAATAGATGAGTTGATGAAATTTACGGAACAATACAGGAATCAGTGGCGGCCTTAGGGAGTAATGGCCTGGGACCTCGTTTTTGTAGGAGCCTCGCGCAACATAAATTAAAAAATCGTTTTTGAGAAAGATTTTACGCTTAGAAAAATTAGCAAATAACAATTTCAAAATTGTACATCTCTTTCAACTTGTAGTAGAAGTAATAATTTTTCAACGTAATATATTTTTATACTAGTTTTTTTAACCTAACATTTCCTGTTTAAATGACAATTACGTAAATCAATAAGGAAAGTAAATGACACAAACCGAACAATCAGGCCTAATTTTGTCGAATGATAAAGGGCCTCGCAAGACCACGCTCGGGACCTCGGGGCCTCGCAAGACCTCGCTCGGGGCCTCGCTATAGGTGAAACCGTCGCTGACAGGAATTCACTTAACCAAGTGCTCTACACATCACAATGTAGAATAGTTGTTGAACTACACGACATTTTCTGACTTTACACACATATGTGTAAAGTAATTCTAATAACCTAACAAACGATTAAAATTTTTTTTCCCCACATTTTTCAAATTAATGTATGGTAGTGCAAACAATGTTCAGTAATTTATATATCACAACTAAAAAAACTATGACATTTTACACAAATATTATTATTGGCCATTCTACTTGTTTGTGCAGATGTTCGACGGTGGTGATGACGTAGCGAGTCACGATTTCAATCGAACTAAACACTTAATTGTGTCTGAACTACAAATAAAAATACCTTGTAAGACGTCTAAACAAGAATTGCCGGATTTTTGGGGCTATCCATAAATTATGTCACATGAATTATAGGATTTTTTGACCCGTCCTTTCATGTCACCTTTGACACTACATACATGTGACGTAACATATTTTGCATTTTTTTTTTTACATTTTAAAGTTTTAACAGTGTAGATATAATATTATTGTTTATAAGCTCGTGACTCTAATGTCATATCTTCCGAAAGCGCCACCGAGGCTGTCAACCGGAGCACTTTAGTTCGAGGCAGTACCCGAATCGCTATCAACAAGGCATTGTTATAGCTACGACCGGACAAACGATAACACGGTTGCGCAAACGGGGCTACTTTCATTGGTTACACTTCTGTCGTACCCTACCCAGTTGTAGAGAACGAAATCGAAAATGATCTAGGTATCTCTTTATAAGCCGCCAAAAAGCTCCATATAGCGTATTTATAAAATAGATGCACCAGACAATAAGACAGACATCTGAATATTTTAAACACTGTATCTAGCTATATTCAACCTCGTTGGTACTGTATTTACGACATTTTACAAAGTACATAAGTATACTTTGTAAAATGTTTGTAAATGCCTCTTGGTCCAACACAGAAAGCAAAACGAACAAACGAAAGGTTTCGTTTACAAGATTAATCGAATATTCGGCAATCAAAACGTGGTTTTTGATTTGTTTAAGTAATAAGTTTTTAAAAACACCATAGTTTTGAAAACTTTATCATCTATATTCGCATTCGAAGTACCTAAGTAGGTTCAGATTGTGAGAATTAAAAATTGATATTCGTCATCAGATACGACTTTTCAAAGTAAGTATGCAATAATAGGTACATCCCTAGGTGACGGTTCACACACGCGCATTTCAATATTATTTCTTATTCCATCGACATAAGGACGAAAGTTCTAAGTATAGTCTGACATGATTTTGATTATACTATAGCAATTCCTGTAATTGTTAGTTTGTAACCTTAAACTACCAAAAGTGGTTATTGTTGCCAAATATGATGTGTTATTTACAAATGCCAAGCAAACAATGACCAAATACACGAAATTATCAGTTTAGTATTGCATACCAATAATGCCTAATGTTCGATTGTGTATTATTGTTACAGGTTTATTGTTCTGTAGTTTATGGGCCAGCAGAGCTATTTTAATCATCTATCTAATGCTAGCCTAATGTTAACGCCGATTCCTGTTTTTGAACACTAAATCATATCAGCTAGTATACAACCTCGATGCCGCAGTAAATTAACCCGTCGTATGCCGGGACGTAGATCTACCGTGGACAATTGATTTTCTACTGTGTCTTGAATCCCCGCACAAGACTTGTAAGTTATTGGTGGCCATATTTTAGATGCACGACTGCTTATTTGTAGAGATGACAAAGTAAAATACTGATTTTAAAGAAACAAAAATATTTCATTTCGAATAACAACCATTAGGGTGGTAATTCTTTTCAGTTTCAGAACCGGAGGTAGCTTCATTTGCTTATATAGAGACTATTCATAAGTATTACTAATGTAATCTATGTGAATAAAAAATATTGACTTTGACTTTGACTTTGAAATAGTTGTAAGAGCAGCACGCGCGTGAAGGTCGTAGATTTGAATCCCATACCGCAAGGGGAGAATCGTTTTCTGATTCTTTCAAGTATTAAAAGTTTTTTAGTACGCCGTACCTACTTAATAAATGTATTTAGGTAACATTCACTCTTTCATAAATGGTATGTACATCCCATTAGCTTAATCACCACCAAAAATATCTACCAAACTACGGAATAAAAAGTGGACGGATTTCTTCTTCCAATTTCTTTTTCTACCAGAAAGTCGCAACCATACTTTTTAGTAACTATATTAAAATGTTTTCATAAAAGTAGAACTTACGACGGACGTGTTTTTTAGTTTTGGTATTTACGTGACCAACTAATATATCACAAGTTATTATTATCACCTATCCATTATGCTTATCTATGATAGGTACCTACTTTAAAGTTTAATTGAGGGTCGAATAAAAGGATAACCCAAGTCGTCTAATAAGTATTTAACCCGAACCAAAACTAATTAACACGTAAGATGCCCGTGTCAGGCACTAGACCATTTATAAATTCTAAGACTTTCGCGTTCCATTTTAAACATTTAAAATAATTTAACGGGTCAAAACGCGACACCATTTTTATTGAGTAGTTAGTTCTTCTCGTGACCACGGTTGGTGCAACCTAACCGAAACGTCGGGCAGTAAGTAGTTCGTATTAACTACTAAATAAAAATGGTGTCGCGTTTTGAGCCGTTAAATTATTTTAAACTTGACCATTTCTTTAAATCTATTCAATCTCTAAGCGAAAGGAGACTTTCGTTGGACCTTTTACATGCAATCGCTAACTAAAATATCTTAGACACTTGCTGCTATGCGTGTTGCTCCACAATAAATTACAAAATCGCCCCTGCGTTTAATGCTATAGCGGCTATAGTGTCAGGCGCTCGAATAGATGGAGATACTGGGGCAAGCATGCTGGGGAGGGCGTGGTGCCTCTTACCACGTCCTCGCCCGGTATTTGCACTCCGTTTTCAATTACATTGACGTATCTTAACGACGGAGATAGATATAACGTTTTGAACTTAAAGACTGGAAAAATGTAATCCCTTGATGTTGTGGGTTTTTAAGAATTATAAGCCTTAATGGGGTACAAAAACAGAAAAATACTGCATCTGTCCATACGTAAATAGATAATAATTCCAGAATTCGGGTAACAGATACGTACTACGTAGGTATTTGTTTTCCCTGATTTTAACGGGCTTAGCATATTAAAAAACAGTAATGGAGTATTTTAAGTCCGTAACAAAAATCTACAAGCAGTTATTGAATATATAAATTTCGTACCAGCGAAGTTTTAGATTTGCAAGTGCAGGTAGTTCCAGTCTCTTATCAAATCAACCCCAGAATATCTATGCGACATATCTCATTGTTAAATTTCAGTTTTCATAAATCATACGTTTTTAAAATCTAAATTAGTATCAAAATATTTAAATTAAAATCCTTTTCTAGGTCGAAAACGATTTAATATGCGATTCGATCTGTAAATGATTTAAACAATAAAAATATCCATCAGTTCTTAACAAATCGATTGTATAGTAGGTACTGTAAATGTGCCTTTAAAAAGATCATACGCAAAATTTATCATATTAATTTTCAAAGAGGAATATTAAATTTATTCAGAAGATTTATTACATGCTTATTATACTATTGTTTATATATACCTATATAATAAAAGAAAAAAAACTGTCTATAGCATTGTCTTTAGCACATTCAAAAACTGTAATCTAATCGTGACAAAATAGTAGGCATGATATGTAAATTTTATTGTAGTTGCCAGTACCAGAGCGGGTTGTGTTTGAACTATTGAAGTTTCGGTACAAAAACACGTAACGTACCAAAGTAATACGTCTTTATTGCAGATTTCAAACGATTAAAAATATTGCTTTGTATCGTTATGTTAACGATCTAGTTCATGATATAGAAACATTTTCTTTTTATATTTGCCCAAACAAAGTACGGTTGATTTCGCGTTTGTTTTACTGAAATCCCTCTCAATAGCTCATATCGAAGACGTAAACAAGTGGTATCGAAATTTCGTTCTAGTCACAAAATAAGCGCCCCCGGGTGGACTCGAACCACCAACCTTTCGGTTAACAGCCGAACGCGCTAACCGATTGCGCCACGAAGGCGTTGTTCATAGACGGACAAATTTTTAATACCATGTGTCAAAGTCTTAATAAGCAAACTGAAAATGTTTCCGTTACGCACATTTGTAAGATTTCGGGCCTGATATAGGCTTGCCACCAATGTTTTATCATAAAGTATTGTATGACATGATGAGAGGTAGGGCATAGCGATTTATCGCTCGAACTGGAGCAGCCCGACTGGTGAAATACCTCCACCTTACAGAAGACCGCAGCCAAATAACAATCACTTCGGTGTTGTTGTGTTCCTGCGTGTGAGTAAGGTTTCCAGAGCTCCTGGGGGGTGCTACATTAGTAGCAGGGGTCAAGCCTTCATGGTAAGGGCGATAAGTCCAGTAACAGATTTATTATGCTGTACTTGTCACCCTTAAACTAGGACTTCATTACCACTTAACATCAGGTGGGATGAGGTCAATCTTGAAGGGCAATATAAAAAAAAATCTTTTAAGACTTTTAAAACTTGTAGTTCAAGATTATATAATCTTGAACTACAAGTTTTTGCTACAATGGGCAAGTAAAGGCGGTACAATTTTAGTAATTTAAATCAAAATTGTGTAGTCTGATTTGCGATATTTCTGGTAATTGTAGACTCTACAATGTAGAGTATGCTTTATGTCAACTATAAAGTAGGCGAAAATACTTTATTTTGCTTGATTGGATTTTCTTAAGATTCATGTGATTCTATACAACAACAAAATTCGATTTGAACTAAAATTTTAAGTCGAATAATTATTTGATAGCATCAACTAAAAGTGATGAGAAATATACCTTCCTCTTATTCATATAACATTATTTAGACAAAATAAATGTGGTAACCCTACCGACATGAAATGTCAGGCGTCCTCATGGTATTAACTAGTTACACTGTGAACCGTGTGAGTTGTCATCATGGACTTAGTATAATTAAGTCCTCTTGATTACAATAATAGTGTGCACCGATAGATGAATACAATGAAAGCATCATGACAGTACCTACTGTGTACAAACCAAATATTTAAGCATTGAAACCCTACCTACTTATCAAATCGATAAGACAATGATATAATGTGCAGTAAGTATTTAGGTAACGTCAGTAAATAGGTATAGATACCTACTAAGTAGTAAGTATACCTATAAAGCGATAGCTGGCACAAACGTCTTGCTTGTGAACAGGTGACAACTGAATATTGATTTGCTCCAGCTGACCCCTCGAAAATGAATACTCAATGTTTCTTCACTCTTCAAAAAAAAACTACATGACCTGGTACAGAGATCCACACATAGCAATCAGTAGGATACCGCTAATGGAACTACTGACTGGCTTACCGGTGTCTTCTAGATATATAGGTTCCGAAGCGACAGTAGAATCACTTTGCAATACAGGTGGTCCTCGACTTACGTCGTTTCGATTTACGTCGTTTCAAGTTACGTCGAACAATGTTTTGACACAATTCCTCAAGCATACGTCATTTGTTTCGATTTCCGGCATATCGGAGAATTCACTTGTCGCAAGGTCAATGTCCGTGAGGGGCGCGGGCGGGGCGCGGTGCCGTCTCGTGCGGGGAATACCGCGCAAATGTCGCTGATTTTGTTTAGTACATTCAGGGACAACGGACAATCAAGACGTAATAAATTAGTTTTTTTGCATCTTTGACAGTTTTTGTGTTTACATACATATTTAAGTGAATTTTAAACAATGCCACCTAAACAAGACAGTAATAATAAAGTGATAGCAAGAAGAAAGAAGCCAAGCAATCTAGAATTGATAGTTTCTTTAAGCCAAAAGTTTAATTTATTATTTATCATTACATATGTATAAGTTTTATAATTATTATTAAAATTAATAACACACAAATACCAAAAATAACTAGCAATTTCATAAATGCATAATATATAATTATTTTAAGAACTTACTTTTAATAATAAAGTACGTTCTTTGTTATAAATGCAGTTTTTTTTATTATTTCGAGTCCGTGTGGAACCTAACCCTTGAGTTTTACATGTAAACATATGAAAAAATATGTCTCGACTTACGTCGTTTCGATTTACGTCGCGTATTTCGAGAACCTAACATGCCGTAACTACGAGGACTGCCTGTATATTCAATGACGGTTCGGAAGTGTTTTATGTAACCTACTCGAATAAAGAACTATTTAACTTTGAGTTACAAGTCCAAGTAGACTTATCCAGCAATCAGCCATTTTAATTTGTTAACGATTTTAGTAAGAAGAACTCTGCCACAGCAATGGTGACAGAAGAATAGCAGTATGAGTCCCTAGTTCGATTCCCTGGCCTAGCTTGTGTTACGGATTATTCGAACCAACTCGTTTAGTGATATCCAATCTGCATTTTGCAAAACTGGTGATTAGGTTCGTACTAACCCATTATCGTAACGAAGTCTTTAAGACCATGATGCATGACCTTTAAATATATATAGATATATATATCCTACTGTAGATATATTTTATAATAACCTTAGTTAACCTTAAGTTATCTATTTATTATAAAATTTGGTTATTTGTTTGAACGTACCAACTACTAGTTCGGGTTAAAAAATATTTATGTTTTGGATAGTCCATTTATCGAGGAAGGCTATAGATAACATTATGCAACAACTAATAGGAGAATAATCGATGAAAATGATTAAAAACGGGGATAGTACGCGTGCGCCGTCACTTCAGGCCGCTTGTTGGTAGGTAGGTATATCATAAATGTAAAGGTATCACACATTTTCGTAAGAAGCCATTCAATAATTCGGTCAGAGTCCAAAACGTGGATACAAACCTGATTAACAATTTTGTCAACAATATATTTTTATTTCATTCAAAACTTTTAAATTACTCTTACCGCGAAACGTACTCATAACTTCACTAACAGCCACTACAAAAAATATGCTTCTGAAATAGGCAGTAGTATATTTAAGACACAAGACTGGCTGGTAGCCATTTGTCTCAGACCCACTTTACCTGACGAGGCGTGTTTATTACAGATTCACTACGGCGACGATGATAAAGAAAGATAATGTACCTACCCGTGTTTTGTAACAGGGCAATCAGCACAATAAGCATTTTATAACTGTGAAGCGAAATAACACTATTATAGAGAGATTTGGTGAGGAAACGAAATTGCGCAGCGTTCTTGCTCAGGCGCCATGTTTAAAAGTTTAAACTATTGACATACAAAAATACTGGTGGTTGTTATCAAAACAGTATAAACCTACTTGCTTGTTTTAAAATTATTTGATATACGTTCTCTGATTTCCTTTAATTTCAGCATCTACATCTGAGTATAATAAAATGTGGTCAGGTAGGTAGGTACCTAGTCGTCAACCTATCAACATAATTTTACCAAATTTGGATAATTGCACCAGAATTTACAAAAAGGAAGGAAGAAGATTTTAAAACCTTTTAACGGAAGTAAACCCTAGTACCTAGGAAAGTATGATTTTTTAGTAATAGGTATTAAAAAATCTTACTTTCCTAGCTACACAGCACAATCATACCTTCAATTTATTTTTTCCACGAAGAAATAAATATAAAATCCTACTTAGCTATTTAGCTATTCATGACAATCTTAAACGTCATTCAAATTCCTCGTAGGCCGAATACCGACGCACATTAAAAGCTCAGCGATCCAATAAATCAAACAGTTAAATTCTTTGATTTATATGTCTTAATTAAAAGTTAATTACTGCGACAATTATCAAGAACAAGATATTGACTGACAATATAATTGCTTGTACCTAATAACGTTTTAAATCCTGCAGAGTATTTATGTATAAATGACAAATTAGGATATTCCAATATATTTCTCAACTTTCAAGGACTAAAAATATTATTATATTGGGTATAGCAATATATACATAAACTTATAGATGTACCTTGGTACAATATCTAATAAATATTAAATCAGTCTCACATTGACCTACTCAATTCTGTCAAATATTTGAACTGCATGCTTTCAAAATGCGTTAAACATCGATTTTGGCAGATAATGATACATCAATGCAGGGGATCTACTCCCAAAAACGAAACGAACAAACGAAAGGTTTTGTTTTTGAAGATTAATCAAATGTTTGCGAATTAAAACGCAGTTTTTGATATGTATGAATAATATTTTGTTTTTTGATAACGCTTTATTCGCATTCGAAGTGAGTTGGTTTCGATTTTGAGAATTAAAAATTGCTATCCGTCGTTGGATCCGACATATTTCGTTTTTGGGAGTAGACCTACAGGACCGGATTAAGGGGAGAGCCTACAACCCCAGGACCCCTATTTTTTGTGTTATCTTCGTGAAACATCTGACCATTATGATTGACCATTATGAGTTCTCTACTGGTGATCCAGCAAAGAACTAATCCTTTGATGTTTTTCGATTTACACAAGGGTAGTGTAGAAAAAAAAATGGTTTTAAAACAGTCAAAGTTGAATACTTTTTAAGAGTTAGAACCGCTAACGCATTATGATCGTATTTAGTAGTTTGTCATGCGTGTGTTTAAGATTAGATGAAATCTCAAGTAAATATGCTAAGTATATTTCTCCTAATAAATATTATCAAAAACAAACACAGCAATGGACACAGACATTGAAGTAAATATCGACCATTTGCATTCACCGTTATAGAACTGAGTAAAGGTGGAAGCATTACTAAGTGTTGCAGTAATTTGTCCCGATATATCATTACAAAGCTGCATAAAATCGGGTTGGCTATGCTCAAGACATATGATCGAATTGCACACATACTGATGCTATAGGTTCATGCATGTCTGCTAATTCACGATTGCTTGCACACGATGCAACGAGAACAATGAGACATGAAAACTGGATATGGTGAATCGATTCTAATATTAACCACTTTGCAATAATTACAATAATCCCTACTAATATTATAAATGCAAAAGTAACTCTGTCTGTCTGTTACGCCGTTACCGATTTTGATGAAATTTGGTATAGATATACGTTGAATCTCAAGAACGGACATAGGCTACTTTTTATTAGAAAATAAGGGGGGGAGGGGGGTAATACCACCTTTGAAAGTTTATATGGAAAAATGTTTATTTTTGAAGTAAAAGATATGAAATTTGGCATAAATATAGCTCGAAACTTGGATTAAAATATAGACTACTTTTGGTTTCGAATATTAGGGGAGAAAGGGGTAAAACCGACCATGAAAGGATGTTGTCCACGCAAACGAAGTCGCGGGCACAGCTAGTCTTAACTATATGTACATCATGTAGTCCTGGGTGCTCAAAATATCTCAAATCATCTCTATTTTTGCTAAGCCTGTATAGGACGAATTTACCCAAAATCTGCAGAACCTTATGTTAATGTACGAAAAGCATGTCAGCCAATAAATAGACTTTGAACATTGCACTGTCCGTATTATGTGCGTATAAGAGCTAATTTCGAACTGCAGCTGTTTCCTTGACTTGTGCTGTAGGTATCCCTTATTTTGAAACAAAAAGTAAAATCGTCATCGCATAGAGAGCGACCCAATTATATATGTAACCCGTCGCAAAAACTACGGGTAGTTCTAAGTTTGACGCGTCTCTATGTCTGTATAGGTCTGTCTTTGCCATTGTAGCTCCCAAAGAAATAAGCCCATTTGATTTTGTTTCTTTTTGTTTGATAGGTCAATTAGTTGAGATTGATCTTAGCAAAGTTTAATAGAAATCGGTCCAAGATGGCTGCCCCTAAATATCGATCTTCATATTTTGACATTACTCACTTATCTTATGTATCAAATAAAAGTACTTGAGCCGTACTATACATTTTGGTAAATTTAAAATCTAAGATTCAAGGCAATTCCTATGAAAATTATGTGAAATTGCATGGGTTTAAAAAAATATATGTTACAATTGTGGACCTAAAAAACATTACAGTGCCCCCTAATATATACTAGTATTGACAAATAAGTACTAACTTCTATGATCTACATAACGCATGGATAAATTAACTAAAAAGTCGCAGTCACAAAATAAGCGCCCCCGGGTGGACTCGAACCACCAACCTTTCGGTTAACAGCCGAACGCGCTAACCGATTGCGCCACGAAGGCGTTGTTAACACTTGGACTATTTATCTACATGTATCAAGGACGTTGTAACTGGACCCAAAACGCCGTATCAGACTAGCGACTCTAAAACTGTACCTACTTAATTAAATGCCGATATAGACAGACCTGTCTGATATTAAAATATTATTGATATGTTTAAATCATATTGAAGATTCTAAAAATAGACATAGAATTGAGTCAAAACTAAACATACTAAACGTTCGTCTGCTTTATTAGTTACATAATTATAAAATGTTGTAGAATTTATGTTCGCTCCGAATTGATGTTATTGTTGATGTTCTTATGAATACCGGGGCTTTTCTTTTCGTAACCTCAAATCTAAATTAATTATCGCAATAATTCTATAGGTACTACGTAGCTATACATATCTCATTCTCTTCCGTCCCAGTCAGTCATCATACTTATTACTATAAATACAAGTATGACGACTGCCTATAATATTCCTGTTAATGTTGACCCTATTTTAACACGTGCTATAGGCACGTTTAAAAATGGTACTAGGTACATGGTACAGTTGATAGCACGTCAAGGTAAAAACTTGCAAGTCGATATTAGTTCGTATGCGCACGGCGGTAGGACGGTACCTGACGCACTGTTAATAGTATCTACTATTACTACGTGGCTGCGTAATGAGTGACAAAATAGTATGGAATTTGTAGAGGACCCCACAGCGATGAGTAGTGAGAGAATAGTGGAACTACTGAAATTGCCTGGCAGCCTCTACACTGAGCAATCAACCATAGTTGGTTATAAGAAAATAATTTGTTTCTAAAAATTAAAAGTGGGGTGTGAGTTCAATTTAAGTCCTTCAAAAAGATTATTTATCAATCAGTCAAACTTAGTTATAAGGACGTTTGAACAGTTCGAGTGCAGCAATGTTTTAATAACTGAAATGCAGGAAGTAATAGCACTAATGAACCAGCATTTACAATATTTATCCGCTAAGAATCTGAGAGACATTGCGCAGTTTGAAAACGTGAACTGAGTAATTACTTAGTCGCCCGCTTATCTGGTAGGTTACGTACAAATAGGTGAAATATCGTCCCACTGATATTGATTTAAGCTGATCCGACAGCTGGCTGCAGAGTGAATTACTCGGTCAACTGCATCCGCATGTTTGAATTGTAAATGCGAACCCGATAACGTGCATTATTACAATAACTGATAAATAGGTATCTACTTAATAACTGCTTCGACCATCGGTGTCGGCAAATTGTTCATTTTGCATTTTACCATTGGCGCTGTGGTGGTAATCCTGCCCCGCCCTACTTTGCAAGTTCATTTAGAAATATATGACTACACTATGTAGGTTGATGGTGATAAGGACATCACTTACATGCTTCATGGGTAAGGATTCTTCGCTTCGCTAAATGAAGTTAAAAACTCGTGTGATGAAATTACGATTTGCATAAATTCGCAAATTTTCCAAACATTATTGAAATACAAAATAAATTGGTATCTAATATCTATGTTTTTTCAAACTACGGTGGTGGAAGACAGATCTTGCACCGAAATTATTTTGTAATCAACTGTATTGAAGGATCTGGGGAATCTACCTAATCACAGATAAAATATATGATAAAGGTTTGATATACATATTTAAGGATCTAAATTTTATGACGATAATCATAAAATAAAGAGGTTTCCCCCTAAGTACTTGTTTTATTGAACTCAGGTAAATTAATAATATCAATTATGGCAAAAGTTAGGTACCCACATCAGTCTGATCCTAAAATAGCCTACCTAAGCGGATGTGTCATAGAAACCACAATCCACTGTGGTGTTATAAAATAAGCCTAAAGGCATACATATACATAATTAACACCCAGACAAATTAAAAAGCACAGTAACAAATTGATTATGCTGTAGGACCCCATTACCCCCTAACATCAGTGGGATGAGGTCAATCTTGAAGTGCAAAATAAAAAAAAATGTTGTTCATCACATTTATGTGTGCCCAAGATGGGGTTCGATCGCGTGACCCCTGGCGAAGAATGTAGGAATACTACTAACTGCACTAACGAGCCAGTCAACATATGTGAATCTAAATTATGTTGTTCGACATAGGACATTCCTAGATATACTTTATGTCGTTAGGTACCTACACATAAAAACGAGATAAACAATCAATGAGTTATACAAACGTTAAGTAAACTCAAGTTTTATAATGGGTTAACAAAAAATGGCCCACACCAGTTTGAGTAACAAATAAAAGCGCTAACTGCGCACAATAAGCTACTACTCAATACCTATTGGTCGACCTTTCAATAAGATTGACCCATATTGTGACCTTTTGCACCACACCTAAAAGCGTTAGATAGCCAAACGATAGAGAATGGTTACATGGCCTATGCTATGAGTCAATCTAAATAGGAATATATTAAAAACTTTGTTAAAACCAGGGAGTATGCCTAATATACCTATAGAATATGCATTTTAATGTATTTATTTAAAAAAACTGTACAAAGTACTTGTATAACATAGGCGTTTTGTAAATTGGGCTAGTGGATTTTATTGTCTAGAAATAGACGTTATTTTTTTCTTTTAAGAAAATAAAAACGAAGATAGAGCCTTCAACAAATTTTCAAATGTAGGAATGGTCGTTATTTTTTACTTTACATAATAATTATACTGTTATTATACCGTAACTTGCGTACTGACTGATTCCGATTGAAATGACGAATTCACTTAAAATCAACCACTTAACAGAACATCCATACTAATATTATAAATGCGAAAGTAACTCTGTCTGTCTGTCTGTCCGTCTGTTACTCTTTCACGCCTAAACGGCTGAACGGATTTTGATGAAATTTGGTATAGGTATACGTTGAATCTCAAGAACGGACATAGGCTACTTTTTATTAGAAAATAAGGGGGGATGGGGGTAAAACCACCTTTGAAAGTTTAAAAAATGTTTATTTTTGAAGTTAGAGATATGAAATTTAGCACAAATATAGCTCGAAACTTGGATTAAAATATAGACTACTTTTTGTTTCGAATATTAGGGAAAAAGGAGTAAAACCGACCATTAAAAGATATAGTCCACGCGAACGAAGTCGCGGGCACAGCTAGTCTTTTATAATGCTTTATGTTTACGCTACACACTTGTGATACACTTGTATTCGCCCTTATTTATACTCAGTTTGAATAAAGTTTTAGGCAATAACTGTCAAAAAAAACTACTACTCGTAAAAACTCCGCCATGTAAGCCCGCCCGTACCGAGCCTCGACCACACAAATTTTAGAGGGAATGATGTTGCAATTCAACGTCAGTAATGTCTTTAAAATCGATTTGGATTATTTCCTTGAAATATTGAGGCTTGCCGTAGAAAATTATTTTGATCAACCAAGTTGAAAAATGATTAGTGATTTTACAGGCACCTTACAAATTTGGACGACAGTGGCTCAATTATTAAATTTGTGCCCCACCTATTATTTAGGTTGGGTTAGCACCTGGAGGACTTGGCCCGAGGCGCGAGTAGATAGAAAATATGGTTCGACAGTGGGGGTCTATTGGCTACTTGACAGTTTTTGAAATAGTATTGTAAAATGTGCGCCCGTTTATTCTATATCCCAAGCAATTCGATTTATCTAGAAAAAATGTAAATAACCAGAGAAAAATAAGATTTTGTGTAACACATTTAAAAAGCACGCGAAAACGCCAAGTCACGTCACTGTTGCAATTATGACGTCAACGTTCTAGACATCGAACCGATACGCATAGGAAAGACTTAATTTAGATAAACGGAAAATATTTGAATAAATTCTTAATACGGTTAGAGACACAATAATTCAATTTAATCGTTTATTTTATTGTGGCGAAACAATGATAAACAATGTTCGCCGACAGCTGCAGACAGCTGTCATTTCCGAATTGCAATGGTGGTTTTCGTTTCGGTTCTTGTGGAACAACCACAGATAAAAAAACTAAAATTTATTTTGCAAAAACAAAATACTAACTATGCTTTTCATTAAAAAATAAAAATGTAAAAGTGTTACTTAACTAATAAACTATCATATCTAACACTTTTCATATTTTATTGTAAACATTGTCAAGTAGCCAACAATCCCCGTCGGGTCGGTGGACTCTAGATGCGCTCAGGCCAGTTATTTTGCCGATTTACCACAACACCGCCACTAAGGCGATGAGGTCCATCCGGGGAGTTTTAGGGGGTAGGCCTGCCCTTCGCAGGGCAGGAGAGTCCCACACACGCCGTCACTCTCCCTCGGGTGGCGGTACGGTGCGTCACGTTTTTTCTCTTTTTTTTTATATTGCACTACAAGATTAACCTCATCCCACCTGATTTTAAATGGTAATGGGGTCCTAACTTAAGGGTGACAAGTACAGCATAATAAATCTGTGACTGGACTTGTCGCCCTTACCTTGAAGGCTTGACCCCTGCTACTAATGTAGCACCCCCAGGAGCTCTGGAAACCTTACTCACACGCAGGAACACAACAACACAGAAGTGATTGTTATTTGGCTGCGGTCTACTGTAAGGTGGAGGTATTTCACCAGTCGGGCTGCTCCAGTTCGAGCTATAAATCGCTATGCCCTACCTCTCTTAAAAAACTACATTATACGAAGCGTAAGCTAAAAACGCATGACAGACGACTCATGACAGCTGATAGGGAAAGTAAATATTGGAACGGTATTAACGACTCGTAGACGGTTGGAGAAAAAATGGATAGTAATTTTTGAAACATTACGAATCATAAAATAAAGGAACCGGGCTTTAATATAACCCTTTTAAAACTGCCGACGCTTTAAATGGTGGATTTACACATATACCTACATAAGATACTGAGACACATACAAAAGTTGAGATACCACTAAAACAAACGTTTTACGCATGAATTTTTATTCCAGATAAGAAACCTCCGCCGCAGAGGTTAGCATTACTTAACAAATACTCCATCGAGCAAGTCAAAGCCTGTAGGAGTAGAAACAAGGCACTAAATAGTGTCAAAATCAAAATAAATACAATTTGTCAATATCTTATTCTGATTGATTTATAGCACCTAAGTAATTTTAAATTCAAGTAGAACGCTAATTGCGTTTTAATCTATTGACATCGGCGAAGGAAATCTCGAATAAATTAAAATCAATTGATGATTTTGTCATGCTGATAGCTTTTGAAAAAATACAAACAATAATCATTTTTATATCAAGAACAACGTGCATTAAATTTGTTGATCGAAAACAGAAGTAAAATAAACGATGAACTTGGTGAAATTGCTAAAGCTAAAAGCCCACGATTTAAATCAGAACTTTTAAAAAACCAAGAGTTTGTAAGAATTTTAGTATTTATTGAAATGGATTTTATCGATAATTAATTTTACAGACAAATTTTAGTATTAATATAGTAATTAGGTGGACTCATCGCTCGAAAGTGAACTCTTTCATCTTTAAGAGGATATAATCTAAAAAGTAACAAGGGTACGGTCGTGCCGAAACTCGACTAACTTAAACCATTTGAAAACATTTTTTCTAACTTAAATAACGTGATAAACAATATATAAACTCAAAGGTACAAATAAAATCAATTACATAGTAATTAATTGTGTACTTACGTATATTAAGACTCAAACAAATATATAGGTATAGCATAGCATAGCATAGTTTACTAAATTTAGTGATTACCAAGCCAACCAACTAGTTAGGTGTCTACCAAAATAAGCGTATGTCAAAATCAGTTGCGTTTTCCTGTGAAATTTATTCTTTGTTTGATTTTTCATATTTTATGTGGTGAATGTCATACTTCCTTTACTAATTCCATGACTACTACCAACCCTTTCCATCCCTGTGGTATCATAATGAATTGAATGGGTAGGTACGCCAAGCCTTAATGCAATCTAATGGCTTCGCGCGCCTAAAGAATTATAGTGAGCCATTGTGAATTTATAACTGATTCTGCTTGAAAATTAAACGCAAAGCTGCTTCTGCACTACATACGACTAACATCGTAGACAGGAGACAGGCCTAGCATGCGCAATACATCAAATTTCTCGAATGAGACCATAAAAGTGTCTATACCGTTGATTGGGTGATAGCATAGATATATTATATTCCTAGATGTAACGCTAAAAACCGCAATTGGGACGTAGCTGTCTTATTCACATCTAGTCATACAGCGCTACCTAGTGTGACTGAAACAAAAACCACTCAGAGCTTATATTGGAGTCCGCATCTGCAGATAGAAAATCTATGGACTGGACTCCGGAGTTGGAGTCCAGACCATAGACTGCCAATAGAACGTTACCAAATTGAAAATACATTCAATTTCAAATACGACTAATTTTAATGGCCGTATTTTATTCAGTGATGAGCCATAATTGAAAAATCAGTTTCTAGTATTTAACAGTATTTGTTATATTCGTAACTATTTCCTAAACGCTTTATTTTATTCCTATGTATATAATTATGTTACTAATTTATTAGTATTGCATATTTTCCAGAATAGTGCTACTAATCGATACCAAATTTATCATGAACCATGTTTTAACATGGTTTGATATATATTTTGCATCTGCGCATCCATTACGCAAGTCAACAATATTTCCATACACCTAATAAATTAAATATTTAATATTAATTGTTTAAAACACCCCTTTGTCTATTTCAAAATACCGTGCCACTATTAAATAGAACTATGTATAAAATATAAACAAAAACTGTTTTTGATTTCTAGCTTATGTACTCTTATATTTTACATGGGAATACGAATCACTAATAGTCACACTTATGTATATTAGTATTATCAAATACTAGCGCATACTTGTGACAGGATCCATGGTATCCCTATCTCGTATTTTAACCTTAGAATAAGGAAAGTATAGAAACCGCATCATGACAGCAACAATGTTACCGTCCACCCCAAAATATTTTTTTTCAACATTGTTTTGACGTTTAACAATTTAAAAATGAGTATTAATATCTATTTATTCTTTAGTAATGTAGCTACTGTCGATTTTAATATCGATAAAATGTGATAACAATATGGATGGGGAAGAAATAGGGATCTTTTTCTTCTGTCGATATAAAAATAATGAATACATAAATAAATATCAGGCTATATCACATTGACCTGAGTCCAAAGTAAACAATTTAAGCACTTGTATTATGTAAACCAAAACCAACGGCGGAACTAGCCCTGCTTTCCTTCATAATTTCCACCAGAGTAGTACTAACATGCTAGGATGAAGAAGACTACAAGAAAGCAGTTGAATAATTTAACTTTTGTACGACTGTATGCTATGAATACCAAAGTGTATCAGTATATCGACAATCCAGTACATACTTGATTTCGTTTATGATGTTTGCATAAGTATACGAAAAAATAAAATTACAGTGCGACCAATATTTATTATAAAAAATATATAATTTTACAAATTAGCGATTTGTGTAAAATTAAAACTTTTTGCAAACAAATGACATGTAGTTTAGTCCAACCATAGATCAGAGGATCTCAATCTCATATTACTTTGCAGTTTACTTTATTGATTTTCGCCCTGCAATGGGATTCTGTTTTCACATTTCCTGTAACAAAATACAAATTAAATAAAGTGAATTCAGACATGTTTATATTTATATATCTCGTGAATCATACTTGTTCAATTTATGTCGAACTAAATCAAAAATTTCATACGATGCAATAGGTACATTATGCCATTGCCGATATTTTAAGAGTCATGACACCATTTTTTACCAGTCTTAATTAATTCTTATTTACGTGGTATCATATAATAACTGAAAATATTTTGAACAGATCTAAAAGTGTGTGCTAAAAGCGATCTAAAAGTGAATGTGTTAGAAAATTTTATCGACAAGTACGATGAAATTTTTTTCATTGGCACATCACTACAACAACAAATATGCATTATTTAAATTTGAAAATTTGGTTATAAATGCGCCTTTATTTTGGGAAAATTAAAAATCTTAAAGGTTAACAAGATTTTTTAAAATCTTTGGCTCATTTTTACTACATAATACGAAAATGTTTTTGCAAAACTTACTAATGAAGACGATATTGAATAACTCTCGTTATTTTTTAAATCACAAACTTAGAAACCACCATCGTCTTTGATATACAGTTATCCTCGTCCACAATTATAATAATTATTTGTTTTTATTGAGTTTTCATACATAATTGCTACATTATAAGCAATGATTATAAGAAAATCTGTTTTAGTGAAATTCAGTTTGACAAATTCAATGTCAGTTTGTTAAAATACGAGATAGGGCTACCATGGATCCTGTCACAAGTATGCGCTAGTATTTGATAATACTAATATACATAAGTGTGACTATTAGTGATTCGTATTCCCATTTAAAATATATGAGTACATAAGCTAGAAACCAAAAACAGTTTTCGTTTATACTTTATAGTTCTATTTAATAGTGGCACGGTATTTTGAAATAGACAAAGGGGTGTTTTAAACAATTAATATTAAATATTTAATTTATTAGGTGTATGGAAATATTGTTGACTTGCGTAATGGATGCGCAGATGCAAAATATATATCAAACCATGTTAAAACATGGTTCATGATAAATTTGGTATCGATTAGTAGCACTATTCTGGAAAATATGCAATACTAATAAATTAGTAACATAATTATATACATAGGAATAAAATAAAGCGTTTAGGAAATAGTTACGAATATAACAAATACTGTTAAATACTAGAAAGTGATTTTTCAATTATGGCCCATGACTGAATAAAATACGGCCATTAAAATTAGTCGTATTTGAAATTGAATGTATTTTCTATTTGGTAACGTTCTATTGGCAGTCTATGGTCTGGACTCCAACTCTGGAGTCCAGTCCATAGATGTTCTATCTGCAGATGCGGACTCCAATACAAGCTCTGAGTGGTTTTTGTTTCAGTCACACTAGGTGGCGCTGTATGACTAGATGTGAATAAGACAGCTACGTCCCAATTGCGGTTTTTAGCGTTACATCTAGGAATATAATATATCTATGATTTTAATAAACTGACATTGAATTGTCAAACTGAATTTCACTAAAACAGATTTTCTTATAATGTAGCAAAATTATGTATGAAAACTCAATAAAAACAAATAGTTATTGTAATTGCGGACGAGGATAACTGTATATCAAAGACGATGGTGGTTTCTAAGTCTGTGATTTAAAAAATAACGAGAGTTATTCAATATCGTCTTCATCGGTAAGTTTTGCAAAATCATTTTCGTATTATGTAGTAAAAATGAGCCAAAGATTTAAAAAAATCTTGTCAACCTTTAAGATTTTTAATTTTCCCAAAATAAAGGCGCATTTATAACCAAATTTCCACACACCTCATAAATTAAATATTTCATATTAAATGTTTAAAACACCCCTTTGTATATTTCAAAATACCGTGCCACTATTAAATAAAACTATTAAGTATAAACGAAAACAGTTTTTGGTTTTTAGCTTATCTACATACTCTTATATTTTAAATGGGAATACGGCTCACTAATAGTCATACTTATGAATATTAGTATTCTTAAATACTAGTGCATACTTGTGACAGGATCTATGGTATCCCTATCTCGTATTTGAATAGACTGACATTGAATTGTCAAACTGAATTTCACTAAAACAAGATTTTCTAAATAAGTAGCAAAATGATGTATGAAACCTCAATAAAACCAAGTAATTATTATAATTGCGGACGAGGATAACTGTATATCAAAGACCATGGTGATTTCTAAGTTTGTGATTTATAAAATAACGAGAGTTATTCAATATCGTCTTCATCGGTAAGTTTTGCAAAAACATTTGCGTATTATGTTGTAAAAATGAGCCAACGATTTAGAAAATGCTTGTTAACCTTTAAGATTTTTAATTTCCCCAAAATAAAGGCGCAATAATAACCAAATTTTCAAATCTAAATAATATATATTTATTGCTGTAGTGATGTGCCAATGAAAAAAATTACATCGTACTTGTCGATAAAATTTTCGAACACATTAACTTTTAGATCGCAAAATAAGAATTTATCAAGAGTGGTAAAAAATGGTGTCATGACTCTTAAAATATCGGCAATGGCATAATGTACCTATTGCATTGTATGAAATTTTTGATTTAGTTCGACATAAATTGAACAAGTATGATTCACGAGATATATAAATATTAACATGTCTAAATTCACTTTATTTAATTTGTATTTTGTTACAGGAAATGTGAAAACAGAATCCCATTGCAGGGCGAAAATCAATAAAGTAAACTGCAAAGTAATATGAGATTGAGATCCTCTGATCTATGGTTGGACTAAACTACATGTCATTTGTTTGCAAAAAGTTTTAATTTTACACAATTCGTTAATTTTGCTGTCATAGCGTGCTTAAAAAATATTTTTTATAATAAATATTGGTAGCACTGTCATTTTATTTTTTCGTATACTTATGCAAACATCATAAACAAAATCAAGTAATGTACTAGATTGTCGATATGCTGATACATTTTGGTATTCTAAGCATACAGTCGAACAAAAGTTAAATTCTTCAACTGTTTTCTTGTAGTCTTCTCCATCCTAGCATGCTAGTACTACTCTGGTGGCAATTATAAAGGAAAGCTGGGCAAGTTCCACCGTTGGTTTTGGTTTCCATAATACAAGTGCTTAAATTGTTTACTTTGGACTCAGGTCAACCTGATATTTATTTATGTATTCATTATTTTTATATCAACAAAATAAAAAGATCCCTATTTTTTCACTATCCATATTGTTATCACTTACATTATATCGATATTAAAATCGATATTTGCTACATTACCAAAGTATAAATAGATATTAATACTCATTTTTAAATTGTTAAACGTCAAAACGATGTTGAAAAAAAAATATTTTGGGGTGGACGGTCACATTGTTGCTGTCATGACGCGGTTTCTATACTTTCCTTATTCTAAGGGTGATAGTACACCCTACTCGTATTTTCAGCCAATCAGCAGTTGCCGCATTTATATTGACATTTCTTGAGGGCGCGACAAAATAAACTCGCGTGCTAGGCCTAACAGAAAACTAAAATAGCTGTAACAAAGTGCAATGACAAAGTTGAAATTTAATAAAAAGTATGTTTATTGACTTCGAGCAAAAGTTTAAGTGGTACCTATGTTCATGAATCTTAAAATACTATTTTTCAATATACATTTTCTGTCTAAATTAAAAGTAGGTTATCGACTGCAATAATCTAGGTACTTTTAATTGTTCTTACATTACTCGACATTTAAATGTTAACCAAATAAAATATTCCACTAGAAACTAACTTGGTACCCAAGTTTTTATTTTCATAAGTATTGCTGTTTCCTGCTAAGCCTTTTCACCTTCAATGAGCTTTTGAGGGATCAGAAAAATCTCCCCCCCTAATTAAGGAACAAATTGACTTTGTAAACTTACTTAGGTACCTTCATTGAGTTTTTCCTTACTGATGCATGATGGCCGCAGATGGCCTTTTCATCCTCTCTGAGCTTGCGAGGGAGCCTTCTCTTAAATGACTGTACCACAATGACTGTACCACATTAAATTTATTCGTAAAGTCAACAGAAACTTACCTACCTATAAGTATTAAGATTACAGAATGGTTTGAAACTATTTGCAGTAACTAGCTACCTACCAGGAAAAATCAATGCTGCGCTGCGCTGCGAGTGTTTGTACGACCATGAAAATGTATGACGTCACGCCAAGGTCGTCGTTCCGTAAAGTCGTGACTCATCTGGATTTTGGTGCAAATGTCTTGTGTGATGTGAAACGTTTTTTAACTAGAGATTCATCATTAGAATAGCTAGGTATTACCATCCCGCTCGCACAAGTATAATTTTTTATAGTACAATTCATAAAAATACCTACCATAACGAAGCGAAATATCGTATATGTAAGACTCGAACCCGCACTCTTCAGATTTTAGGTAGGTAAGTCACTACTATATTTTGCACTTTGTCATGCACAGTGCACATTTGCCATTGCATTTTAATGTAGGTAGGTATCTAATTATAATTGCCCCGTTGCCCGCAACTTCGGCCGCATTATTTAGGGATAAAAAAAAGTTTTTGCATTAGAGAGTACAAAAAATGATCTAGATATCCTGGTAGGTATCCATAGTTTATATTGTTTAGTAAGTAGAATAATATTGGTAGATACAAATAGGTAAGTATTACTACCACATCCTAGACTTTACAAGGAAACACACCAGTCATTCAATATAAGCGGAATTCGGAGAAATAATTGTTAGCTACCCAAAAAAGCAAACAACTTCAAAGGAGTCTTACTTAAAACGCCTCTATATCGCAAGCAGTACGTCATGTTTTGCTTTGAGTTCTATTTCTGTCTGACTTATTCATAGTTCATTCAACGAATGAGTGGCTCAATTTTACCGACCGATTCACCTTGAACTCTCTCACTCAGTATCAAGTCATGTTCAGTCGCGTCGATATGCCGGCAATCCGTCGTTCGTTCA
The DNA here is from genome assembly GCA_037074685.1 of Glyphodes pyloalis. Taxonomy (NCBI): domain Eukaryota; kingdom Metazoa; phylum Arthropoda; class Insecta; order Lepidoptera; family Crambidae; genus Glyphodes; species Glyphodes pyloalis. Next base: position 5,288,024 of record JAYKKO010000021.1, read on the forward strand.
GTTGATATTTCGTAGTTGTGTTAGTGATGTTTCGTATCTAATCAGTGGTGAATCATACGTAAAAACCTGTACAAAAACAAGGAAAAACCTTATCGTGAAAGGAGATTTCAAACAGGTTCGTACTTTATTATAAAGCTTTATAATAAAAAAAAACATTAAGTAGTTCCATATGTATGGACGTAGATGGGTACCATCGAAGATAATGTGTCCACGGTTGGTTTCGTTACGAGTGGGTGGACAATCAAATGTCGGCATGATTCATTCTTGCCGAGACCAAGTTATTTTGTATCAATAACAGAAGGTTTTTGTATTACCTCTAAAGACAGGAAGCCAAAACACATTCAAGTTTTTTTTAAGTAAATAAGTTTATAAATCTACCTTCAATAGGGCAATACAGGTTTACAAACCTTTAGTTTTTGTTGTAATCATCCTCGGTGATTATATTTTGGACGTTTAATCAACATGATGCTATATTGTCTTTTCTTCTACTACAGACAGACAAGACAGAACAATGTCCGGTACGGTATTTTGAAGGAAGTCGTTACTATTGGTCTCAAGCGCCTACAAAAGTACCGTAAAACATAAATTCATTTTAGAAGAATGATTCCTCTTTATGTTTTTTAAAAGTCACCGTATTTTTGCGACCTATCTTGCAAACCCTTTTTAAACAATAAAGGTCTGTGATATAATATAACAACCACAAAAACCATAGATAATTCCGAATCAACATTACCTACTTATATTGACGCTGATAATCAATAATTTTTAATCAGACATATGGAACTAGGTACGTATGTAATTATCTACCCAGATAAAAATACATTAAATACCTTGATATGTTGCATAAAGTATCTAATAATGTGCTCAAAAAATACAAATTGGCATTTTAATGATTCAGTTTTGTTTTTCCTAAAATAAAACATTATATGAAGTAGCTTCTCAAAGAGGCTGACAATTTAGGTTATTTCCAGCGATACCATAGGTAACTATTAAACTATTGGCAACGAACTTGTTCTGATACTAGTAAGATAAAACAATGGAGTAAATACGAATATTCCAAAATATTTGCTTTTAAGTAACTAACTGACATTTTATTTATTTTTTCTCACAGAGGTCACCATGGCGCCACTTGTCTTAGAAGGGGAAACATTAGGACAAAAGCATCGTCACTTCAACAAGGCGGTGGAGGCTGCTGTAGCTGACGAGACGGCTGAGCTGTTACCACTGAACTATGAAGAATCCGACGTAGACAACCTAGTAAGGATCGATGTGGCCTGCAGGCGGAGAAACGTCCAGTATATCATTGATGTGCTGCAAAGTGAAGATATGCTGTATGTCTCCAGGGCAATCAAGCAAAGCACATGGCTCATAACAAACGATCAGTTCGCCCATATCATCAACCCGAGCTATCTGCACAATGAGCTATTCCCAAAGATGACGACTAAGGCCAAAAACAAACTCCTACTGGCCATAAGGCTCAACTTAAAAAACGAGTCTCGCGTTGAAGAGTTCTTCAACTATTACAAAGCTGATATAAAGGTCGCACAGAAATGGTTACCAAATTGTTCTTTAGAGACCATAGAAAAAGTATACACCGATCGCCAACAAGAAATAACTTCTGATACTTTTAAACGCCTATGTGAAAAATCAATCAGTTTTCTCAAAATACTACTAAAGAACCAAAATTGGTATTTCGTTAGAAAGGAAATGGAATTATCAAAGATTCTGATAACAAAGTTTCCTGAAGAATACCTCGAAATTATGACAACTATAAAACAACCCAACATACCGAACTTCGGTATCAGAGCCACTCAACAAATAATGCATCTGTGTCCCGATAAAGTTTTGAAAAATTTCCCAAAGTTCGCCAACCACGTTCATTTGCCCACTTTTGCAAAATGTCTCAAAAAAGAAAGTATACCAGATTTTTTGATGAAACAGGCTGAGAATAAAGATATGAAAAACTGGATCAAATATGATAACATAAAACACTTCGCTAAATATTTACCCATCGCAACCAGATTTGAGTTTATAAAGAAACTATTTATCGATAAAGACACAGGAAAGACAGATGAACCTTCTCAAATAAGTGGAGAGATGGATGCGCCTATGGGTATGATGTACCAATGCAGAGCCATGAAATGCTCGGCTGTCAGTGTTTCAACCAACGCGAATATTTACCGATGGTATCGCTTTGCAGCTTTTGAAACAGCTTTTGTAGATTTGAAAAAATTGATCCGTGTTGAATCGTCGCCTACCGAACGCAACGCGATTTTAACAGTATTAATACACTGCGCCAGACGCAACCCCGGCCACATTAAAACTCTACTCCAGTTCTATCGTGAGAAACATATGAATGAACCTTTTAAGTTCAAAATACAATTTGTTAATTCGTTGCTTTCATTGGTTGACACGCACAAATTCGACATCCAAACTTGGAATATACTCAATGAAATATTTTCAAGCGTGGAAGTTTATATTGAATCGGAAAATAGCGTAAACTATTGCGTGAAAGCTATCATCGTTTACAAACTTCTTCATAACGAAGACATACCAGAAGTTATTGAAAAAAAGAGACAAGCATTTGATTCTTTCGACACTTTCGAGGACTATCGAAAGAAACTTGGTGATAAAGAGCGTGAAATACTTTTCAAATATTTATATGATTCAGAAATTAACAAATTGAACAAACAAACTGTAAATAATGAAATTGAACTAACCATGGCATTCGATTTACTTAACAAAGTTTTAACTTTACTGAAAGATTGGAAAAAAAAGATTACAGATCATCCCGAAATCCTTGAAAAAATTCGTCATTTTATCAAAACAAAAAAAGAAAACTTATATAAGAATGATCTTTCGTCTGTAAAAACCGTGGAAAAAAAATGGAGAAGAGATATGTTTGAAGACTTGTTTTATTTAGAACCGAACGATAGCGCTTGTATCCATGCTTTAAAACATGATCCAGAGCTACTACAGCGCTACAGTTCTGAAATTGCAACGACATGCTCAAATGATGCGGTTTCCCTCAAACATACACTACATAGACTGAGAATTTACTGGGCGCAATCATTAGCTCAGAAATGGGCCAAAGTTTATATAGAAGGGCTTGAAAAACAAACAGGCCATAAAGCTACAATTGAAGGATTATGCATCCTTTTGCCGCGAAATGAGATTGTTAATCTTCTTAAAAAATATACTCCAGTTCAAACTAAAATAGATTGGAGCAAATCTGACCCAACTACGCTCAGTTTGCAAAAGAACATTGCCAAGCGTATGAAACTGATTAGACCATCTGTAAATTTAGAATTTGTATTATCTTACGCCAAAGATGATTATTTGCAGTTTGCACTGCCTTCTCTCAAAGCTTTACTGGACAACATGAGTGCCACCAAAGTATCAAAATACATACCAGTATTTTTTGATTCACCAGTTTCTCTTAAGAAACACGGGCTTCGCCTTGCGTATACCAAATTAAAATTCTCAGAAATAAAAGACATAGTTGAAAATATGTGGAAAAATACAAACAATTCTTCTATTAAAACGATACTATTCAAGGAAACTTATGAACTTCTAAAAAAAGCAAAACTAAATTCTGCTGTCGAAGAACTTTGGCAATTGCTAAGTATATTTATAGATAATTTAACTCTTGATGAAAACCGAATAATTTACGAAACACTTGGCAAAGTAAGTGATGTACCGCTAGCTGTTAGACCACAATTCTTCGTAAAGGCCTATATTTACATAAATTCTCTTCCGGCAAAAGCTAATTGTGAAAATATTATTAACAATTTGAAAAATGACGTCCCTAAAATAATGGATCGCTTAGAACCCAGTTTTATTGAAAATCATCTATTACCGCCCGTCGCTGATATTTCAAATCTTATGATTGGAAAAGCAGACGGCCTTAAAATCTACACTGGCCATGTATTACCAATATTGGCATCCTATTTAACCAAATCCGAAAATGATAAAGTGCAAAATGCTAAAAATGAAAAATATTTAATACCTATTTTAGACGCTTGCTTGCCTGCATTGCAAACTAAAAAGGATGGAGCATATATTGTAAGAAATAACTGCTTTTTATTATTTCAAGAGTTACTAAATCAAATAAAACCATTCGCTTTGAAGAAGTCTGAATTTCAAATTAAAACATTCAAAGAAATTGAAACAAAGTTACGTACAGCGTCTCTTGAAGAAAACTATCGTCTCATAACCTATTGGGCAATTGCAGTTCTTTTCGTAGAATCATATAATAACTATTTGAATGAACCTTACAATTCAGATCCATTAACATCCGCGGACGTAGACAAAACAGATGTTTCAGAATGTACCCAAAATAATGACCAAGTCGACAAGGAAAAAGAACGTAAATGGAACGAAATATGCGTAGCGGTAGCACCCATCTTTGGTCAATCGTGTTTGAATTTTATAAAACAGGATATATCTTCACAACTACCTGCGCTAGTCTGTAATTTCGTTAGATCACTGCTTGATGTGTTTGAACAAGTTAATTTGACCGATATCGCAAAACATGTAACTTTGAAGCAAATGCTTGACAGTGAGTTACCCGTAACATACTTGATTGTCCTAAAAGGAATAGACACCATGTTCTACTTTGAAAAAGATGAAAAGATATCGGAATTAAAAAAACAGATGTTCGAGATTATTGCTAAACATCCATCTCCAGATGTAAAAATACATTATCACGAGTACATGTATGCTTCTCCGCATCATTTTGAAGAAGCAATTCCTTACTTGAAATAATCAAAGGGTTCATCGGATAAATTCTGCACTAGTGCTGTGGAAAGTTATAAACCTATTTTATCATTGTACTAAGTTAAGATTTTACTTTATTTACACAAGTGTTATTTTTTACTTTATTATTGTTTGTAGATAGGTACTAACACATTAGGTATCTTTCGAATATACATTATCTTTATTTTGAGCATTTATATTAATATCTATATTTTATACTCACTTGGTACAGTATGTACCTACCTACTGTGTGTGTGTCTGTACCTGTACCACTGCTCTTTGAAACATCACTATTTTTATTTATTGTAGATTATGAGCATGATCTATTTATTAAAACTTGAAACAGTATTCAATTATACCTACATGCATGTAACGATTAGGTACTAGCGAGTATAATAACCTTGGACCTCGTATTTAGGTCTTCACTAAATTTAAGTGCCTGTCGTAAAATCTGTTTTGCTTTGTCTATTTTTGTATTTATATTTTTAAAAGCAACAAAATATAAGCTTTCACTGTTGAAATTAGTTTTAATTGTGTCTACCTCTCTACCCTCAGCTTTTCCTGGTAGGTGAGTACCATTAAAGTATGTAGTCCACGCGAACGCAGTCGCGGACACAGCTAGTTCTTGATAATATAATTTATTAAATAGATATAAAAAATTATAGGTAGGTACATATTAACTTTAATGCAATAGAACAACATTTACATTTTCATTTTGTATCCGTGTAATTATCCAAGATCGTGTTAGCTTTGTTAAAGAATGAGCGTCCTCTCTTCCAATTGCAGTGCCCTTACAGGGTAATTAGTGATCTCATTTTAAGATAATACCTAATTAGTGAACACTTTTGATGAAATACATATTGAGTATTGAGAAAGATAACAAAAATTGGTATTATTTCGATTCGCTACTCTTTTGTTTGTAATCATAAGAATAATGTTTTCAATAAATAGTATTTCTGAATAACGAAACATGTAAGTTTACACTGTGTACGCAGTTTAAATTAAAAATCATTTTAGATCTCAATGGCATAAAAAAGAACTTCGTTATGTACTTTTACTTTTATTTCTATTATTTGGAAATGTTTTGAAATTACTCCGGTACTATTTGACGCCACAGGTTGTATTTATACAATTCTAGTACGCAAAAAAGTGCAAAAGCTAGACTTAGCGAGCTAAGCGCATTCTGAACTAGTTATCCTCCCGTGGTTTCCAGGGTTAAGGGTAAAAATAAACAAAAAAAATTTGTGGCAAACATGTTTTATTGCCTGAACACTTATATCTAAAAAGAACTATTATTACATTATAAAAATTTGGACATCGGAATTCATTACAATCAATTACAGTTTTCGTAGTATTTTAATACATACATGGAATGATTTCACCCTAAAATAAGTTTAGGACATTTACTGACGATTATAATGTATGTTTACTTTAAATCTTTATCAATCTTAATTGGAGTTAGTAGCCAATCAAGTTCAATAAATCAACCTTAACACGGTGGTAGTAGTACTATTGATAATCACAGTATACAAATATGTAAGACCAAAATAGGCATAGTGAACCAATAGCTAAAATTAAAGTAAACGATCTAAAACAGCTGGCTTATTAGTTAGGACAGGTTTTTCCGAAAGCTTTATATGTACGTATGTATTGACTGATTTTGTGAAATAAAATAGAAATGTAACGAAACCTATTTCAAAGGTTTTTACAATCTTCTTAATTTTTAATTACCCACATAGGCATATTATTCAAACAGTTTTAATCATCCAATAGTTCCATTTTGGAAGCTTAAGTTAATCTAACCTAAAGTATGTACCTATGTTGATTTCTTATCTCCCATCACTTTTGCCATCAATTCACATCTAAATCTATACAAAATTTATTAATTTTGTTTCATCACGCCATTCTAAAATTTTGCCTTTTATTCATACACACATAGGTAAATTTACCTATTGTTCCTATTGTATGTATTTTACATGAAATATAAATTTCTAGTAAAAGCAGTTATTACAAAAAACCACTTAACTAAATTGTTGCCAGATCTTACAAGTCACTTCTTTGAAACACAAGAAAATTGTCTTCTTCAAAAATTATTGTTAGACACAAACGAAAACACAATCTTACCAACACAAGGTAGATAACTGTACAAAAATTGTTACTCTCACTCTTTGGCGGCAAACATGCACGGCCGCAGGCGTGAGAGAGTTTTGTATTAAAACTTTTTAAGGTTAGCAAGGCAAAGACAACTAATGCCAACTAACTTGTGCCTTTGCTTCAGATAAGGTCTAAAACCATACTCTGAAATCACATTGACGTGTCCATACAATACATTCTTGCACAATGCCAATTATAATTAAAGCAGGTAAGGTATCTAACGTTATGGGAGCACATCAATTTGGTACTTACATCATAACCTTGTTTATCAATTACTTATTCACTACGGCCCAACAATTGTCTCATTTTGTCAATTTTCTACAAATCTTTAGTATTTGAGAAATGAGCGAACGATTGGGTCGTAAACGCAAAATACAATAAAAATAATTGATTATTTTAATCAGACCAAGTCGAGCAGTAACAGCAAAAAGTACCATTATAGTGTTATTTCATTTTCGGTAGAGATCTCGCTTTGTAGTATAGGCAAACTACTGAAATACAAGGTTACCAATATTTTGCCTGACTATGTGATCAAACATTTTATAGAGGCATAGTTCGTCGACCAAAAAAATAGCACTGGCAAAACAAGTTATAAAACATATTTATGCCTTGTTTTCTCTCATTCGAACTTGATCGATTAATTATTATTTTTACTGTACCTTATCACTGTGATCCGAAATTTTAATAGTTCGACCTCAAAATTTACGACTTTGCATTTATGAAGAAAATACAACCTCACACTTTATATAATAATACGATTAATGTATGAATTTTTGAATGCACAAATCAATAATTTTTACTAATTTCAGATTACCGATCAACTTAGATCCATTTAGTGTGCCAATTCTACCAAGAATAGAGTACACTGACGTAACATACACTTTGCATTAAGCAGAACATGTATTAGTGAAATACAATGCATTTTTTGAGAATGTATTTGGTTACGGTTAGGCGTTAAAATTCTAAAATTATTGATTCCCGCCTAAGCTTAAGGCCGCCCCCTGCCCTCTAAATTAAAACTAGGGACTAAACACTTAAGCATATACTGTCATACAAGACCGTAAGCGCACATTCAATAGAGTTAATGCATGAGCAAGCTTTATACCCTATCGTCGCACATCAAATAATAATAAAAGTATTCTTGATAATTTTTAACGAAAAATCAAACTACTAGATGTTTAACGAAACTTGCAATTTGATTGTTGTCGATATTAAAAACCATAAGCAGAGAAAAATGTCCTTCTAGTTTCAAATCTCAAAGAGTGGGGTAATAATTATTGATGGTTGGATCTGGAAAAAACACATAATTAAATTAACAACTGGATTCTAATAATTTTATGAATAAAATATATTGATATAGTGATTTGTAAGTTGTACCGTAACATGAATATTTTAATATGTTAATATTTTAATAAGCAAATATGATTCTATTGTGCTTTGAAGTTCTGTACTAGAATAAAATTGTTCATTAAAGGTTCGACGTTCGAACTGGACACATGTCTTTCTCTTGTAAGATAATCTAATAAATTGTGCAAGTGAATCACAAGTATACTTGAGCAGATAGGTTATTTCCTCATGGTGACATCAAAGAGCCTAACAATATTGTGTCTTTGTCTCTTATTCCTTGGAAGGTGGGATGTTTCGTGTGGGATACATCATCACCGAGTCTGCTGAAAATGCTGAACAGTCAAAATTTTAATTTTGTTGCTTCTGAAATTGTTGCCCTTGGGACCCACATCTTGATTTTTCAAACAGTTCCTACTAATTTAGACCACTGGGGTGAACAATTGCCAGCAGCACCAAAATCACAACCTCAATGTAATATTGTTCAAACCCCACGCTATTGATAAAAAAGCTGGGTCTGTTAAACCTTCATACTAAGATGGTTAAATCAATAACAGGTCACTGTAAACATTTACAGATCTATGTTAGTTCTTACGTGAAAGACATAAGGGCGTTAGTCTGACGTTCTCTCAACTATACTTACAAAGTAGGTAGCCTAGTCGCCGTTGTTGGCGTCGTCGGGCGCCGGCGTGTGCCACGTAAGACGCTCCTCGTAGAACTGTATGACGACCTGCGGACAGCGCACGTTCGCCTGGCTCGCCGGGACCAGGTCCGCCTCGTCAGTGCCCTGCCACTTCATAAGGAACATCAAGTCTCCACTGCTGTCTGTCGCGCCTGGAAGAGATGATCATTTTTTTACACATCTAAATACGTGCCCTCAACCTAGCTAATCATCTAAAAATGTCATGGGGACAGCAGTCGCGCACGGGAATTTTCATATTTATTCCGTCAGTTAGGTTCAGAATGCCCAATATGTACCCAAAATATTTTGTTATAATATTATGAAAATTAATAATATAAAAACTGCTAAACATGTATTGTTTAGATTCTTGAGTTATTTGTATATTAATTTTTATGTGAACGTAAATCCTTGTGATAAGGACATTATGGGATAAAGACAATTCAGGAATCAGGACATTGATATTCTGAACCTAAATAGCTTTAAGAGCCATCCGCCTCAAGTCACAGAATACAAAATTATTACAAACCAATAATTTTCTCAGGTACCAATCCGCGGTCGAAGCCTGACGCTTTTTTGTCATCACTCTTGACCTTTTTAGCGCCCTTCAGATCAGGAGTTGCGGCAGACGACTTGCGCTTCTTTGCGTCTTTGTCGACTTTGCTAACTTTGCCCTCTGAAAATACACATTTAAATTCACATTCTTGCTCCAATTTCAGATCACTAACTACCTTAACTACCCCATAACCTAACACTCAATAACGTCACATGTCTATATTTTTTAAAAGAAGATTAAAAATAATTAAAAAAGAAATATATATAAAAACCAGTTCAATTAACAGCATGCATAATTTTTTAAACTGTTTTATCATATTTGAAAAGCAATTAAATTATTTATTTTTCTTAAGCTTGAGCTTTTAACAACTGAATAGTAAACTATAGTTTTAAAAACTGGATGAACCAAAATGTGATGCAGTAGCTAAGACAAAACATTTATCAACTCAATTTCAAACAAGATGTCCCAAACCCAGAGTCGATGGCAATATAAATGTTTACCAACAGGTCAACTATAATAAACATTACAAAGTGCCAGATAGACAAACCCGAAATACAAGGTGTTTATAGCTACATTATTATTAAGGAAAATAAAAGTATATTAATTGATGTTCCAATGGTGTAGACTTGTTAGTCAATCTGTTGTTTCGCTTTCATGCTACGACTTTGGTGGTCTACATCCAAAGTACATATTTTTTTGTGTAATTTAATGTTTTCTATTAAAGTAACTTAGGTATCTTTTTAAAGCACGTTATTTTTTAACGAAATAATGTGACCAAGGATGCGGCGTCCATATTATGAAGGTACAAGAGTAGGCGGAGTAGGATATCTCTTTCTAGCTTTAACAATCACAATCAGATTAGTGTTTTGGATAAATGGTGCATTGCTATTTAACTGTAAAAATAGACAAATATCCCACAGTTTTTGTTTTTGTCGACTCTGGGTTTCTTGAGGCCATTTTCTTTGGATGAAAGAAAAATATTTTTAAAGGTGAAAATAAGTCTAGGCAAATTACATTAGAGCATATCTAATCACAAATATTTTTTTCAACTCTATTGTCAGACTAGTATCAAATAAAGATTCATTAATGATTTGCAGTGTAAAAGTGAGCCTTACATACTGTGCTACCAAATGATGTGTGAAAATTTATAATAAAAGTTATCAATCATTTTTGCCAGTAAGAACTTCAAATTTGTCACCTAAGATGTTTTATGATTATTTCAATAAATCATAATTAAACAATACATACACCATCAATCAAAAAATGCCAATTTTCTTCAGTAAAATCAAATGAGATTCATGCAGCAATCAACAAAATTAATGATTACTTACGGTTCAAAGCTTCCAAGCCCTGATCTTGATACAAAAAGAAATGAATAAATATCAATTTTGTGACATAATAATTCAATTAATAAAATACATCATTATTTTAAACAACAAGTCAGTCTACAAATTCTAATGCAAAATACTTTTTTACTATATCAGTAATCATAACTGACCCAGTGATAGTAAAGTGTGTAAAATAAAATCATCAGCATTATTTTTTTAAATTGTCACAAGCTATTTCTAAAAACCACAGATTCAAATTTAGAATAGTTATAAAGTAGGCAGTATTTATTCATTTGTGCCATGAAAGTAGCGAAAGTCTGCCAAGCAATAAAATAATATTGGCCTCCCCCATTTCTATTGGTGCTAGATAAAGACTACTCCATCATTGGTGTGTGGGGTGTTTATCAAAGAAATGTATAATTTTTAATTTTTGTTTAATAGTACCTACATAGCAGTTGCGAGACAAAACAAACTGTCAAAAGATACATGTTAGCACTTTAAAAGGCATGGTTTCATATTAAATGTGGTTATTGTTTGTTTCAAATTATATGTAAAATTATATACATTTTTATTTCAAATATTTTAGTGATTGGTGTAATGATTTTTCGTAGTTTATTACACAACGCACTAACGATTTGCCTACTGGGGACACGGCCTAAGACCATGTAGTAGTTTTAGTAAATATGAGTATTGGCAATGGGATTCAAACAATAATCAGTATCTCAAACTTTTAACTTTTGTATGAAAATATTATTGTATTAACAAGTTAAAGCCCAACTATGTAAAAATGATGTTTGATTCATACCAGATTCTTTTTTTTTCCTAGCCTCTTCAAAGGCTTGTATGAGATCAGGACAGTCAAGATTTTCCTCTGGCTCCCAGGTATTATCAGCATCACTATATCCTTTCCATTTTAAATAATACTCCACCTGTAATTTTTAATATTTAATTAGATACATGTTTATCTCTATATGTAAAATAACAAGTTAACAGACAAATAAAACAGAAAAAGAACAGTAAAAAATTAGGATGATAATTGAACAAATGTATTTTTACTATCTATTCAGCTACCAAAAGAACAATTTCAAGGTTAGTGATAAACTCACTTGAAGGATTTTTTAGTATTGTATTATAGTCCGAATCTGATGTAGGCATTCAGGGTATTCAAACAATTTCACATTAGGTAATTCATAATTATACAATTTACAGTTTATACATAGTTCTAAATATTTAAAGTGACCATAACAGCTGAACATCAAATTCAAATTGTTGTTGAAAGCAACTATGCTTGTAAGTTCATGTTGCGAAATATTCATTCTGTGATGATGATGATCAATTCAATGTACGTAATTAACAATTTAGTTTGTTAAATAAAAAGGGAGACATTGAATTTTTTACTTATTTACATAACTCTAAAATATCTCATAAATATCTTATTTTCAATAAAAAATGACAAGTAACATATAAATTTAATTGGCATTGCATAACCTTATTTAATGTAATGACATAAGATTAACATATTCTCAGTGATAATAAGGTTGACCAGTTGACAAGTTTTTCTGAGAAAAAAAAATGTTTTTAAAACTAGCAGACACATGTACATGTATATTCGTAAAATATACCTACCTTACTTATCGTAATTTTCCACATACTTTTCATGTAGGTAGGTGATAACCAATATGATATATGATTTTTCAAGAAATAATTGATTTTAGCAATAGCAGGTCTGCTTTAATTTTTTTTTTTTATATTGCACTTCAAGATTGACCTCATCCCACCTCATGTTAAGTAGCAATGAGGTCCTAGCTTAAAGCTTAAGGGTGACAAGTAGGTACAGCATAATAAATCTTGAACTGAACTTGTCGCCCTTACCTTGAAGGCTTGACCCCTGCTACTAATGTAATGAATTAGGTACTTTACTTCTGAAGAAGTCTTGCTTAGATAACAATGAACAATGCTTATATTTAAAGTAACATTAGTGTTGCCTGGATATATTGAGCACCTTCAATGAAATGAAACAAGTAGGTACATTGATTACATAGATCAAAGAGATGATCAATGAAGATCAATGAATTTCGTATGAGATCAAATCGAGCTTAGATACTAACTGTACACTGTCAGAATTACTACAATATCGTTATTTGTGCATTTAAACAGCTTTTAAATTAAATAAAGGTAATTTACCTTTCCATTCCTCATACGCCTGTCTAGCACTTTCTCAACAGAGAATTCTTCCTCAACTTCTGGTTCACTTCCGTCTTTCTTTTTTTCTGCCATTCTAATAAAACAAGGGGTTTACATATTATTTTACATATTAATTTATGAAGAGGGAATAGCTTAACCCGGCGTCATGAGGGCTGGGTCAAAATTACCCGCTCGTTTTTAGTTTGCCGCTTGTCTCAGTAGCTGGAGTTATTAAGTACCTGGACAAGTTTTTTTGGCGCGAAATCAGTCTGGCATTAGCCGCGTTCGGAGCTACACGTGCTACAACGTGAAAAAGGTAATTAGTACCCATGCCCGTATTTGGTGTAACAATTTTGTGCTATTTTTCCAATGCATGTTTTCTGTTAATTTTTATTAGCATTCCTGCACATTTTCGTGGTTTTCACGGTTTTAGTTTATTTTGTCGGCAGGTTAAATAAAATTAACAGTAAAATAAAATAAAGGCGGCGAATTTTTACGATTTTTAAAGAATCTGGCTCAGATGTGACGTTGTCTGATCGGTAATCTGAGGAGGATGAAGATTCCCGATCGAAAGACCATTTAAGTGGGCTTAAGCAGCCTAGCAACACAAGATCAAGAAATTTGGGCTCGGATAATGAAGTTCTCTTGTCAACGATTTGAAGAAAAGCAGAATCTGACTCAAATCAACAGTTGCTACAGGAGAAAAATGCTTCATCAAGCTTGGAACATTCTTCGAATTAAGACGTGGATTGTAAAAAGTACCATTTAAGCAATTAAAAACTGATAATTATTATATTTAACTATGATTTTACCTGAAGAAACCAAATTTATTGATTTTTTGGACATGAAGTTCCTAAGTCTAGTTATTATAATTAAAAGTTAATTTCTAAAATTTTTTTGATGTTTTTATTATCTTTATAATACCTAGTAAAATTATGCTTGTAACAAAACATATTAATTTTCATAAGAACATATCGAAATATATGACATTGTCTGTTCGTGTTACAATTTTCCACCCCCACCTCGCCGGGTTAAATCATATTCATTAACAGAGAGAGACAATTTTTTTGCATACTCTATTTGAGGCACCAATTATTTGCCTGCTTAGCAGTAAATGAAACGTCTGGGTTGGAGTGTAGCAAAGGGTGTGCAAGGCGTTTGAGACTTGAGAATGGGACTTAAGAACCGTGAGTCAGAGAGAAAAACTTACAAGTATAAAAAGAGCTTAAAATAAACCTCCTTATACGATAAAATACTAACATTTGAAGAATACGAAGTTTTAAATTTTTCCTGAAAATGTTTCTAAGTCCCAAACGCCTTGCACACCCTTTGCTACACTCCAACCAAAATATTGGTGTGTGTAAACGAAGTGAATAATTTCAAGAATCGTTTGCTGTGTTTGTATCCGTAAATTTAAGGATACCCCCTAAATTATCCTAAACATTGACAAAAATTAATAGAACCTTGTTAAATGCCATCGAAATAAAATCAGTTTTCATGATGCACAAACAAAAAATATAATGCTGTCCTGCCCGTGTCCAAAAACAAATTTTTCACTTGATGTTAAATGACCAGATTAAAGTATGCTTTTTAAGAACAGTTTAGTTCCACAAGCTTGTAACGTACAATTTGTGAATAGAACTGTTTCGTTTAGTTAAAAAATAAACAACCCCAAAGCTTCATCCCGCCATTTTGATTACCTTAGCGTAGCACTCAATTTTACAAATTTATAAAGGGAAATAATTCACTACTTAACTAGTTGTTTAAAAGACAACAATATAAATAACATTGTTTTGCTCCACAGTATGAGCTAAGATTACCTGATTTTTATTGAAAATTTCCAAAAAATATGACCGGCGTACACAATGAGGAACTTCAAATCATAGACTACGTTAGTTTTTTATATCATTGCTTTTCGAAATTTGTGTGGGTATTTTGCAAGACCCAAATTAAAGGTTAGGAAAAGCTGTATCAATGCAAGCCGTCGCATTAAAAAAAATTATAAAAAGTTTAAATGGCAACATTGTGGAAACTCAGTTCTTCAGCCAGAGGGCGCTTTTCAGAAAGTTAAAGTTGTCTATGTCCTCCTGAGCGAGAAAGTTGTAAATAATTTTACGTGAAATTCTGACGACTTTCTTTTTTACAAGTGTTAGTTAATCACAAACTGAATTAATGATTGTTATGTGAGTTCAAAAAGTGATGGGTAACCGTAAATGGTGTGCCTTATGAAACAAAAAACTATCATTGCGCACGATACCCCAACGCCATTTTGAGGCGAAATTTTGTATGTAAGTGCCAAGTATTTCGCAATATTTTCATTTATCTTCCACTGAAAATGGATAATAGATAGCAAATCCTCTGGGATAATTCTAAAAAAATCCGTCCACAACATGCCCGAATTAAAATTTCATGAGGTGTTGAATGCGGTGACTCTGACCGTGGCTGCACCGTGATGGGTTGCGGCGCCGTACAACTAAAGCTCGCATTAATTAAATTATTAGTGCTGTCTTGCAGCGGCAATTACTTAACTGCGAGTTCGTGTAGGTAGTGTTGTGGATACAGAACGCGGATATGTTTTGATGATGCGGGAGTGGCTGTGGCGAGTAAATTCAGCGTGACCCGTTATCGGTGGCGTTTCCGACTGTTGCAGATATCGGGTAGCGCAGAGGATGGCCTGGGGTGACGGGAGAGCTCTAATTAACTGACGGACGTCGCCGGCTTACAGCTGGCGCAAGCAGTACGTTAAACTTTTACCTTAGTTGTATCTCAGTTTCAAAATCATGTATGAAAAATTTACAATTCGGAAGTGATCTGATTCAAAACATAAATTCTTTGAATGTCTCTTACCTTCTCATGTGCACATCATTTAAATCATTTTTATATTCTGCAACCTTGTTACAGTATGTAGACATGCAAGATGTCATTTACAAAAAAACCTTTTAAATAGTTTTATGATAAACTCATCAATGAAATATAAGTTAACTTGATCACTGAAATACATTTCTAATTGTTTGATTTTGTTAGACTGTTCAGATCTTTAAGAATTCAAGATTTTTCAAATGTAGGGGTGTTACATCAATTATTTTATCCCTATCATAATTTTCTTTTCTTTTTATAGTATTACATTTAAAATAAACAAATGCATCACCATACCTACCTGATTAAACTGTCATCATTAAAGTTAACAGTAATTTTAATTTATCACCCTTTTCTGATCTACATTAAAAGATCCAAGCATACATAATGTGATATTAAAATTAAATAAAGAAATAATTCCATAAAACAAATTGAAATTATTTAATTTTAATTAAAGTGTAAAAACAAATAGACATCTTTCAAACAAATATTTAATGACACAATTGAAATAAAAGATAAAGTGCTTGTTTGTCTTTTTATGTTCATATAAAACTTGTATCATTATCAGTGTACCATTATCTTCTATTTGTACAAAAATAATGGTATTAGTAATTTAATTGTTTGTAACAATTAGCAAATTAATCAGTACTATCAATGTCAGGAAGGATAGGGTATTGTTTAAGATCAGTCATATCCAATCGGATAAAATGATCAAATGTAGAGCATAGCTGACATGTGATGCAAGGTCAGTGGCAAGCACACTGTTATTATTGTTTAAGAGAACAATGCAATCTTGTCTTAATGCATCAAATGTTGGCAAATTGTTTGATTTGTACAAAACTAAGTTATGAATTAGTAGGTTTTATATAGGATTTTGTTTGTATTTTCTAGGAAAAGAGAATAATTTGGATAACCTTCAGTTTAAATAAATATTGTATAAGATTATTCTTTCTTGTTTTGGTCATTTGAGAGTATTGTGTAATAAAATAAATGGTTTTAATTAAACGAAGAATTCCAACTACTGATAAATTAACAAAATGAATGCTGAAAATGCTACTTTAAATAATTTATAATATTTCCTATTGCTTTATACCAGACACAATAAAAAATCAATTGTGGGTTGAGCTTAATGAAAAATAAGCTAACTTCTTTTGTGTTTGCTTAAATATATCATGTTAGGGTTTGATGTAAGATTTAGCATGTTAAACAATTAATATTGTGTGTATATTACAAAACAGCTAAGAAATTAAATGAGAATTAGAGATGTCTCAACCAAAATTATATTTTTTATTATAGCTAATGTGTTAGGGAACAAGAAAGTTCATCTAACCATTCTATGTTAGACTTTACAATATAAACATCTTAAGTGTCCCAAAAAAGCTGACAATATTTGGTTTTACAGATTAAAATGCCTCGACCTGGCAGTCTCAAGGACCCAGATATAGCGGAGTTGTTTAGCAAGCATGATCCTGAAAAGATATTTGAAGATCTCCGTGAGATTGGCCATGGATCATTCGGGGCGGTGTACTACGCCCGGTGCAATCTCACAAAGGAGATTGTGGCCATCAAGAAGATGTCATATCTGGGAAAGCAAAGCGAAGAAAAATGGCAGGATATCTTGAAGGAAATTAAGTTAGTTTATTTTTGATCTAAAATAACTGATGCCTAAATAATGAAACATAGTTATTTCATTTACTTCTCAATAAATTTCAACTTGTTGACTGATTGATGACTCATTCCATGATTGAATACTTAAGTTTTAAGATATCCATAGTAGATACTATGGATGCATGACATGTTCAATTTGTTTTGTTACAATTCATAGATATGAATTGTAAAAAAACAAATTAAACATACTTTTGAATCAGTGTGCCTGACTCGCCACTACTACCATCTTATGAAGTCAGGCTTCTTAGTCTAAAGGTGTTAATTTTACACTTAGGTACTTTATTTATTTTGATTTTGTTCAAACAGGGTACCCTATACAGGGCAAAACAAACTTAAAAAATAATTCATTAAATTCCATTTGGCAATGAATCATAGTATAAAGTAAAAACAACTTTTGTCACAAAAAAAGTATAAGTCAGATTGGTGAATATGAATATTGGAATAATACCAAATCAATAATAAAAAGAAAACATCTTTATACATTAAAACTTATAATATTGTTACAGATTTCTGAAGCAACTAGAACACCCTAACACCATAGAATACAAGGGCTGCTACAAAAGAGAGCACACAGCATGGCTTGTCATGGAGTACTGTGTGGGCTCAGCATCAGATATTATTGAGGTAAGTCAAATTATATGTAACATTTATGTATGTATACGGTGACTGTAATCTTTTTTACTAAGATACAAGATTGTGTTCTCATGTAATTAGATTTATGTAATCTTTATGAGAATAAATTCTTTAAACCAAAGACTAGCTGTGCCCGCTACATCATTTTTTATTTTTTTTTAAAGTAATCTAGTAATTCAGCAAGTAGCTAGTGAAAAGCGCTTCTAAATTGGTCTAGCCGTTTCAGAAATAAGCTAGAACAAACAGACATTTAAATATTATAACGACCTAGTGCTTCATGATAAAACTTTCAGGAAAGCCAAAGTTGATAAAAAGTTTCATTTTTGTCCAGTTTATCAAAAAAAAATGTTATTTAATGGCTTGAGCTGCAGTAATTTAAATCGCCACCACCAGTCTTCCTTCCTTCTTTAAATATCAACTACTTTGTCCATTTATTTGGTAACATGTTCTAAATTGATCTACCTGCATTTCATTTTCAATTGAAAAGTTTGGTAGAATCGCTACCATTGTTATGTGTAGGAAATCACGTTAGCCTTTTGCCTAAAGGAAGTAGGCAGTAGTAGTAGTTTTTAAGCCTCGTGAGATTGAATCATGTGATATTGGCAGTGAACTTTGCCCTTATTAGTATAAAAATATGATTACACACACAGTTTTTGGCATGACGCTTCTTAGTTATATCGAAACACAATTGGATATTAGTATTGTTCTCGTACACTTGTTTATACTAATATATCCTTGTGTTTTTTCTTATCTATTGAAATAAAAAATAGACGACCTCCGCAGCTCAACGGCGAGTGGACAGTACTTAGGCGTCGCGCCGTCTCTGATTTGATTCCCGGTCGGGTCGATATGAAAAATTAACTTTTCTATATTGGCATCGGTCTGAATTTTGTCGCATCGTCGTTATTTCTGATTTCTGTTTGTATTGAAGGTACAAGGTAAAAGCGTACTGTTTTCCGCAACTCTACGTCAAAAGCGACTTTAGCTACTTACCACAATCAGAGCAATGTATGTGATTTTGTCCAATATTAAAGAATTTGTAATTATCAGAGTATCGATTTTATTATTTTTATAGTACTAAACGCCGTACTAGCGAACTTTAAATATTAGAAACAGAAATTTTTTTATCTAACCGTTAGCCTTTCGGTTGATACAGCAGAAAAATTTCATCGCCTACAATAACTTGCGTTAGCTCAGTTGGTAAGAGCAGCACGCGCGATACGTGAAGGTCGTGGGTTCGATTCCCGCACCGCAAGGGGAGATAAAAATTTTCTGTTTATAATATTTATCAGAGTATGATTGATAAGTCACTTGGTTTGTGCGTGCGTGACTTACTCTTTGATACTAGCTGTTCCCGCGACTTCGTTCGCGTGGATACTTTGATGGTCGGTTTTAGTTCATATTATCCCAAGTTTAGAACTAAATTCTATATCTCTAACTTAAAAAATAATCATTTTCCCATATAAACTTTCAAGGGTGGTATTATCCCCATCCCCCTTTATTTTCAAAACAAAAAGTAGCCCATGTCCGTTCTAGAGGTTCAACATATACTTATACCAAAATTTCATCAAAATCGGTTCAGTGGTTTAGGCGTGAAAGCCGGACAGACAGACCGAGTTACTTTCGCATTTATAATATTAGTATAGATTGTCAAATCTTTTTATTTATATAGATTACATCAGTAACACTAATGAATAGTCTCTAATAATAAATCAGATACTGTACTCAGTGCTGGTGCAAGTCTGTTATCCTAAAGCTCTGGATTCGATTCTCACGGGAGCAATATCTTTATGTGCTGTGTTTTGTTCATTAGGCCACTTTATTATGAGTTAACACCAAAAATTGCAATAAAAAAATGATTGATATCGGTTGAGAATTTCAAAGTCTCATGCGTTTACTTTATTTACGTATGTTGGTTTGTAAAAATCGTTTCAGCTCATAACGTCAACTTCTCAAAATGTCAACTGGACGAAAAATTTACATTTCTTATAACGTCAACTTCGCATAAAGACAATTTCTCGAAATGTCCACTTATCACAACGTCAACTTCGCATTGGTCAACTTCTCATAATGTCAACTCTTAAATGTAACCAAGACTCATTAATTTATTGTTCCAAATTAGATGGCAGGTACCCCACAGCTATTTATAGTAGAAAATACGATAAGTTGTAATTTTGCGAGTATATCATTTAAGAGTTGACATTATGAGAAGTTGACCAATGCGAAGTTGACGTTGTGATAAGTGGACATTTCGAGAAATTGTCTTTATGCGAAGTTGAAATTTTAAGAAGTTGACGTTATAAGAAATGTAAATTTTTCGTCCAGTTGACATTTTGAGAAGTTGACGTTATGAGCTGAAACAGTAAAAAAATATGCCCCTGCAATTATTGAGGACAAACTTGTAGGTACACTAATAATGTGTATATATCGTAATTGAATATGACATTGATTTCAATGGTTATTATTAAATAACCCTAATTTATGATAATTATTAACACTCCAGCAGACGTTGTTTCAATTCCGTATTCTGCTCCATTTTTTTTATTTCATCATTTTGAGAATATAAATGAGAATGATGTGACTAACTTGTATTAAAAACGCAGACCATTCTCACCTGTAACTATGAGATCATTTTTATCGTTTATTTCCGAGAACCAATATTGAATGATTCTATTTTTCATATAACTTGGGAGCTTTTGAGTCATCTTTGTCTAATCTAATAGTATTCCTACCTACTTCCTGCTATACGTGATTATCAATTACTTTCACAATTTTAAGTTTCGTGTCACCTAGGTCTTCGTGTATGTTCAAAATGGAGTATAGGTACTTGTTCACCTGTCCAGTTGTCTATATTGAAAAACGTAATTGATATATATATAAAATACCAAGTCAGTTATAGGCATTGAGTGAAATTAATAGTTACCTTTCTTCTTTAGGCGCAAGTAGTTTATAATATTTGGATAACTTCCAAAAAATTGGTTTCATATTGGTAAACATGGCAAATGTAACTATAAATATGAATGCTTTACATGATCAAGCCCGTCTATCAGTAATAAAAAAGGAAGAATCATTCAAAGACTTGAGGTAGTGTTTGAAAATCTATTGGATATTAACAATTCAATAAATATATATATATTTAATTATACCAAAGTACAGTCGTAGTTTGTGTGTTATTATCTAGAAAGGCCATATGTGAAAACGAAAAATTAAAATGTCGATTAATTGCAAAATAGCCAATTTTCAGGTATCATTAAGTAAGGCGTCATTTACACGGTTCAAAGCAACTAAGAATATTGTGATTTTAAATCCCTTTACTAGAAACTTTCGGCGCTAACAGTTATTCATAGGAAAAGTAGTTAAATGTTTTTCTTGGCCCACCATAAAGAATTTCATTCTAACTGCATATACTAGTGAACAAATGTCACGTTTAACGAAGAGATTACGGGAATACTGTACAGCTTATATTTGTGAGTATATGAAGATACTGATTTGTAAACCAAGGATATCAAATATTTTTGTATCTGCTATCCTTGCTATTGCATTATCCTTGAAAAATATTCGCTAGATCTGAACATACCCCTAGGCTAGGCCAGTTGCAGATTAAGCAAATGACATATTGACTTACAAAAATACACGTCATTTCTTAAACATGAATGATAATGAATAATGATGCATGACTTAGTAGGTATGTATACTCTAAGTGTGTATTTATAAAAACGATAAATCATTCATACTGATACTAAATATTGATTATAGCTACGTAACTAGCTGGTGACTAAGAAAGCGTATAAATGATTTCGAATAGGTTCTAACACATTACGGAATTTCATGAAAAAGTTTTTGCTGACATACAATGACAATGTGTTACAAGCATACAATTGTACATTATTATACAATAGTGCTATGGACGTTATATAATAAATACAAATACGTTATTTGTAAACATTCCTCTTGAAATACTTTACCTATTAAAAACAGAATCTGAATTCGTTTTAGATTTTTGGTATGCATAAATATAGGGTCAGATTGCGGGAAACGACTCTATTAATTGGCTACTTGACAGTGTAAACAATAAAATATGAAAAGTGTTAGATATGTTAGCTTATTAGTAAAGTAATAATTTTACATTTTTATTTTTTAATTAAAAGCATAGTTAGTATTTTATTTTTGCAAAATAAATTTTACTTTTTTTATCTATGGAACAAAAGAACCGAAACGGAAACCTCCATTGCAATTCGGAAATGACAGCTGTCGGCGAAAATTATTTATTTTAATGTGGCGAAACAATGATTATTTTACCGATAAAATTGAATGATTGTCTCTCTAATCGTATTAAGAATTTATTGAAACATTTTCCGTTGATCTAAATTAAGTCGTTCCTATGCGTATCGGTTCGTGGTCTACGACGTTGACGTCATAATTGCAACAGTGACGTGACTTGGCGTTTGCGCGCGCTTTTTAAATGTGTTACACAAAATCTTATTTTTCTCTGGTTATTTACATTTTTTTTCAGATAAATCGAATTGCTTGTGATATAAAATGAACGGGCGCACATTTTACAATACTTTTTCAAAAACTGTCAAGTAGCCAATTACTATGTAGTGATGTGGAAGTTGGCGGAGTAACAACCTTGATTTATACATTGTATTAACGAGATCAGCAATTCCGATAATAAAGTAAAGCGGATAATCCTTTTAGTATATGATGACTTTCTTAATCGATATTCTTAGCTTGGAATGTTAAATTTTAAGTATAGGTATTCTTTAGTATTTCATCATGAATTTGCTCATAATTACCTCTAGTTAGTTTGAAGGCGCATTCGTTTATTTTATTTCGAAATGAAATGTATCCTTTGTGTTATTCAACCATCTAATTTGTCTGTTTTTGCGTGAAAGAAATAGAAATATACCAAACTTTTTAAATATTAATAGAGGACTCTTCGTTCCTATTGGTCGCAGCTTCATTTTATATAGACTGAAACCTTCCTTGATAAATGGACTACCCAACACGAAAATATGTTTTTAGTTCGAACCAGTAGTTCCTGAGAGTAGCACAAACAAACAAACAAAGTCTTCAGTTTTATAATATTAGTTAATATTATTATCACCAAAAGGCTCTTCCCCATTAAGCTGATCTTGCTTCACTTGCTCTGACATGCGTTAAAGTCCGCGTGTATTCTTTACCAGGTTCACAAGCGGCCCCTACGCGAGGAGGAAATAGCAGCGATATGCGAAGGCGTGGTCTGCGGCCTATCGTACCTGCACAGCTTGGGCCGCATCCACCGCGACATCAAAGCTGGCAACATTCTCCTCACGGAGAACGGCACTGTCAAGCTGGCTGACTTCGGCAGCGCAAGCATCAAGTGCCCCGCCAACAGCTTCGTGGGCACGCCGTACTGGATGGCGCCGGAGGTTATATTGGCTATGGATGAGGGCCAGTATGATGGGAAGGTCAGTGTGATGACATTTAAGGAATGCGTCATAACTTTATTTCCTATTTTTTGTACAGAGTCGCGCTTTTGACTTTGAACGGCATTTCGGCTTTTAAGTGATTTTTTCATAATTAAAATTCAGCAGCCTTTTAGGGCTGGCGTTTAAAAAAAATATGTGATACAGTCTGATTTTATCATGTTTAGTGATATTCTACTAACAACAAAGCACGTTATAATAAACTTGTGACAGGCGGACCACCTGTTTTCAGCTCTTCAGCTACCTAAAAGATGCTTTAAGGTCTAGTGTTTTTATCATGCATAAACCTATGGGCTTGCATTTCGCGTCTTGCCCGACTCTCAGGCAAATATTATATGGGATGGGCTTGTTCACTCCATCCTCGCGAAGAACTTGGTATGAGATTCCTCAAGATTTTATAAGAGTGAAAGTTATGATGAGAGTAAAGCAAAAGACTTCCATATACACATATAGGTATACACAAACATTGCTGGTCCGAGTGCGCCCTTGCAGTATAGTGCGATTCGATCCAGTACTGTATTTAATAGCATGCATTAAATAAATTATGATCTTCATAACAGGTGGACGTATGGTCTCTGGGCATAACCTGTATCGAGCTGGCGGAGCGCAAGCCGCCATACTTCAACATGAACGCCATGTCAGCTCTGTACCACATCGCGCAAAATGACTCTCCTACATTGCAAGTGAGTACCCAGTTTACATTCAAATTCAAAACAATTAAAATGTTTTGACGGTTTATTATTTAAATTGAGTCAATACGAAGACAACGAACTTTTATCTACACTGTAAGCTAAGATATGAGACTGTCTTATTATTAATTTCGGCTGTATCGAAATGTTCATCCAATTAAAAAAAGAAGTTCTTTCTTTGTGAGATTCTATAAAAAAATATACTATAGTCGCTACAGTAACTCGCTAATAGAGGTTTACTTCTCTCTGTTTTAACTTTATCCTTACTTCAATCAAGTACTTGAACGACGCTTAATCCAAAATGTCCAATTATGAATGACATCAACCACAATGCATAAATAGGTTATATTGATAATTATTTGTTTCCAGGCGCCCGAATGGACAGATACATTCCGGTATTTCGTGGAGGAGTGCCTACAAAAGAACCCGCAGGACCGGCCTTCATCCACCATGCTGCTGGGGCACCACTTCATCACGCGGATGCGCTCGCCCAACGTACTCGTCGACCTGATACAGCGGACGAAGGCCGCCGTCAGGGACCTCGACAATCTGAACTATAGGAAGATGAAGAAAATTCTAATGGTGGATGCGGATAATGAGAGTGCGATTGGTAAGTTTTACTAAAATTGGTGTAGTTACAGCCTTTAGAGCGTTTGTTTCTGCAAGTTTATAAATGTTTGGACATTGCTAGGGAGGAGCTAATGTTCGAAATTACTTGAATCAAGAATTTATATGAGTGTCTAATTAAATTATGCATGAACCTAACGGCGGCCTGAAACGTGCCTAGACATTCAAACTGGTTGTCCGAAAATCCCCTTACATTATGGTGCCAAAGCGGCTCGTTCTATCAATTATACTGCTTTAATTTGGCTTAGAGAAAGCCTGCCGTTTCAACAACATTGGACATCAATGTAGAAACACGATTGCGGGGAGTGGTTTAATACTGATAGAATTAAACCACTCCCCGCAATTTATATTTATATAAGCTTACTATTAAGTGTAAGCTTAGAACTAATACATATTACACATTATGTAATATGTATTAGTTCTAAGCACCATACACCCGATCGCACCCAATAACAAAAAACAAATCATTAATAATATATTTAAATTAAATTACATATCTGTTTCGTTTTTGTTATTGGGTGTTTAGTTAAGATAAGATAAGATACAGAATAAAAATAAAAATTAAGGAACTAAGAACGAGTACATTATAGTGAGTAGGTACTCGACAGTATTGTTAACCCTGCAAAGTACTCTGTTTGTTATTATGTAAGGATAATTTTGTTTATAAAATGTAACACGGGGACCACTGCCGTAAAACTGCTAAGCAGTTTGGCAGACGTAAATATGTATAATTGTTCTGTAAACATTATTATTAATAAATTAAAAAAAAAAAACATGATTGTTCAGGCGACAGCGAGGAGACGACGGAGGAGCGGTCGGGCGGCGACAGCTCGAAGTCCAACTCGGCGACGTCGGAGCACAGCGCGGCGGGCGCGTCCAGCCAGAGCTCGTCCTCGGGCAGCCTGCGCCGCCGCCCGCGCCCTGTTAGTCCGGTACACTTTTACCTTTGCGCTTTTTTTAATTTACACCACCAGCTGCCCTTGATTTCGTTCTAGTTATCTCGAGATTTAAAAACAAAACGGGATGAAAAGTATCCTGTATGTTAATCTAGTGTCTCCTGTATCTATACTACCTACTTTTATCGAAATCCCTTCAGTACTGTTTGTGAAAGAGGAACAAAAAAATCATGTTTATAATACATATAACAGGAGTTAAAATTTGTTATGTTTCAGTATATTAAAAAATTACTCTAAGGAAGCGATCCTAATTCTATAATTATTAAGAAGAAAGACTTCGTTATTTGTTTATTTGCAAGGAATAGGCTCCCAATACACTGAACCTGTTAGAATTTTTTTTTTCACTTTTGGTGAACTACCTACACTGTTACATTTGGAGCATTTTAAAATATGTAACGGGGTTAAAACACGACAACATTTTTAGTAGTCATCTAAACGGAACGGGTCGATTTTGGTGGTAAGTAATTCACATTCACTGCTAAAAATGTTTTCGCTTTTTACCCGTGAACATATTTACAAAAACAACAGACGACAAATTTGATCCAAAAGATTATTTCATATTTTTTTTATTATTTTTGCGTTCTAAAGAACATTAATGTAGCGCGTTGCGTTATAAAGCACTGTAATGTTTGTTACAGCTGAATGCCAACCATCACAATCAGCACCAGCCGCAGCAGCAGTACCAGCATCACAACCACCAGCACTCCACGCATTCGGCGAGGTAAGTGTCTCTCGCCCTCTTACACGACAACCAGTGAAGGTTATATTGTTTTGTTGTTGATACATGTGCTACTGTATGCACTGTAGCTTGTTGTATGCACGTATGCCTTGCACTAGATGTTTGCTTAAAAAAACGTTATGTTTATAGTAGTAATGCTAGTACTTTATAGTTGACAATTGGCTACTTGACAGTTTTTGAAAAAGTATTGTAAAATGTGCGCCCGTTCATTTTATATCCCAAGCAATTCGATTTATCTGGAAATAATCTAAATAACCAGAGAAAAATAAGATTTTGTGTAACACATTTAAAAAGCGCGCGAAAACGCCTAGTCGCGTCGCTGTTCCAATTATGACGTCAACGTCGTTGACAACGAACCGATACGCATAGGAACGACTTAATTAAGATAAACGGAAAATGTTTCAATAAATTCTTTATACGATTAGAGACACAATAATTCAATTTAATCGGTAAAATAATCATTGTTTCGCCACATTAAAATAAATAATTTTCGCCGACAGCTGTCATTTCCGTATTGCAATGGTGGTTTCCGTTTCGGTTCTTTTGTTCCACAGATAAAAAAACTAAAATTTATTTTGCAAAAATAAAATACTACCCATGCTTTTAATTAAAAAGTAAAAATGTAAAATTATTACTTTACTAATAAGCTAACATATCTAACACTTTTCATATTTTATTGTTAACACTGTCAAGTAGCCAATTACAACAGTTCATGTATGGATTTGAGAACCTTATAATATGCTCGTCTCGCATAATTCAGTTTATTATTAATGTATGTAATTGTAAATATTAAAAGTGCTTGCTTTTATTTATGTATATTGTAGATACAAATATGTTGTATAGAGCTTGCTTGTCTATGTGAATCAAGGTGTTATATTTTTTAAGATTCCAATTGTATACAAAAAATGTTTATTTGAAATTAAATGTACGATTATGAAGATGAATGATTTAAACCTCTGGTATGTTGCAAATAATGAACCAAAACGTTTGTATCACACCAAGTTACAAAAATTGCTGTGTTCAAAATTGTGGTAAACTAATGGTAATATATGAGAAAATGTCGAACACGAAATACGTAACGAATAACGCGCGCCGAAGTTCATGCGCGCGTTATTCGCAAACAATGAAATTTGGCCGTTGGAAATGAATCGTCATTAAATATACGAATCTGTAGTACGTATCGTTTAGTCTCGTAGCATCGTAGCACGCTATCCGCTTATGTAGTAGCACGCACGCACTAGCCCGCACCCTTCCTTTCAGAAGTCGCAACCGCAAGCGATGGCTTTTCTCATGTTGGTGTTTCGTACGCAGAGAGAGCGAGAGCCCTCTGCCGCCCGCCCACGACGACTACGTGAATCGAGACGTGCTACGCGACTACGCGAATCGTGACTCGCTGTGCGATGACTACGGCGATGATTACGCGAATCGCGAGGCTATCCGAGAGGCGCAGAAGGAAAGGGAGCGGGAGCGGCAGGCGAACGAGTACAGGGAATACGTGAATGCGCCGTCCTCGTGGCAGCAGGATAGCGGCGATGATAATAGGAATACGCAGCGGCGGCAGACTAATAGAAGTGAGTTTTGTATGTCAGCCATGATCTCTAAAAATAGGTAGTCGGTTTGTTTGTCTTGGAATTTCTACGCCAACGCAATAATGTTATATAATATGTACATATGTGTAATGTTCAAATCTAAGCCAAGACGCTGCTTTACCTTCACGTTAACCGACGCAGTCGAAAGAAGTTAAATTTTATTATAAATGTTTTAAATTTCCGGTTAGCTTAAAAATTATTGTTTTTTTAGGATATTATTTTATTTTTCATACAATTATGTAAATATTTGTTTCTCTCACAGGTGTAAGCAACAATGTTTCGGTGGCAATGTCACTAGTATCCGAGCACGGAGCTAACAATTTCGCCACCATTCGAACCACTAGCATTGTTACCAAACAGCAAAAGGAGCACAATCAGGTGAGTTTTTATAGTTAGCTGATTTTAATTCCTGTCATGTTTACGTCATACATGTCCATTTGGAATGGCAAAGCTCGAATATATCACAATACAAATGTATGGATGATCATTTGTATTTGCAGTGTAGTGGCATCTTAGTGTCCTACATAAGAGCAACCTCTTATGTAGGACACTAAGAAGTCTCAACTTGTAATCAATCAAATCTTGCATTGAATAATACTATCATCACGTCGCAATCTCTCAACTGCTGAAAAGGACGACAGGTCCGAACTGAGCGAAGTTAATAAGTTTTTTTTTTCGTTCCTGCCTCACTCCCTGATGCATACGACCTTGCAAGCTCCTAATTCCCTATTATTTAAAATATATTATAATTTTTCTAGGAAATGCACGAACAAATGTCCGGGTACAAGCGTATGAGGCGCGAGCACCAAGCCGCCCTGCTGAAGCTGGAGGAGCGCTGCAAGGCCGACGTGGACGCGCACAAGGCGCAGCTGGACCGCGAGTACGACGCGCTGCTGCAGCAGCTCTCGAGGGAGCTGGAGCGGCTGCAGGTACGTTAATAAAGCCTGGGACTAGGAGGCACAATACTGCCTTTTTTGTGCGCGGGAAATCTATTGACGCATAGTACCGGTACCCGAAGTAGGTGACGGCGTGTGCCCCTTTATACGGGCAGGAATACCCACTAAAACATGGTGTTCCTCATCGCCTTAATGGAGCATAAAACTGCCCAGCTAATACTAAAATAGCGCTGATACAAAAACATACTAAACGTAGGCTGGTCCTACGAGCTGGATAATCTTTAAATATCGATTTTTACCACTTTTATTGCAAATGTACACACATAGTACATTTAAATGTGGTAAACTTTACAATAGGATACCTATATGTTTGTTTGTTTATCAGTTGAATTATTAATAAATAGTAAAACCATAGTTTTACATTTATTACGTTTACAAAAAAAATCTAAAGTACAGTGCGTTAAAATTTTCCGCGACGTCACTTTCTCGTACAGTTTTTACAAAAGTGGTCGTAGGCGATGAATTTTTCTGTTGATTCTTAAAAACTATTTAGTGCTTTATATAAAAATAGAAAAAATCTATTAGACTCATTGTTTTTTCACCTAATCACCATCCCTCTGAAAGGATGACCCGTAAAGTGTGACGAGCCTTAATATTAATGTAAATAATATATTAATCTCCATTTGTAGACGAAACACGCGCAAGAGCTAGAACGCAAACAGAAACAGAACGCGGCGGCCGAGAAGAAGCTAATGAAGGACATCAGCGCCCGCCAGGAGCAGGAGCGCAAGTCGTTCGAGGCGCAGCGCAAGCGCGAGTACAAGGCCAACAAGGAGCGCTGGAAAAAGGAGCTCAGCATGGACGACGCCACGCCCAAGCGGCAGAGGGACGCCACGCTACAGTGAGTTACATTCATTATGTTTCAAAACGGATTCAACAATTAAGTAAGGACTGAAAGGTGCGAAGCGGGACAACGCGTTTAAACCCTAGTTGGCTTAGCATGTACACGTGAGATTTGACTGCTGATTGGCTGATATCGTACAGACATATTCTTAGCCAATTGAGAGTTGAGCGACATAATTTTTATTATCATAATTTTACATGAAAAGATATCGTTAGAATTTACTCGCATGGCGCAAATTAGAGCCTGCAGAATGCCACTCATTCGACCAAACTTATTTTATGGAATTTCTTAAGCGTTCTTGTAAATTATTTAATCAATTATTTTGAGCTTTAATCCTTAATCGAGTAATGGGGAAATAGTATCCACCTTAAATAGAACCTTATTAATAAGGTACTTGGGGCTGTGCAGTTTTAGTGAACTGTGGTCACTACGACCTATTAGATCTATTGTGACTTGCCAATTAAAATTAACTCCTTTAGTCTGATCGATTCTAGAAAGTCTAGTATTTTCCTGGCTTTTGAGAGTTTTTATTTCATCCGGTTGGTCTATGTGTCGTCCCAAGTGGATGATTCGTTTGTGGATCAGAGATTTAGCCTTTACCTATATTACTTACCTTAAACAAATAAAACCTTATTACTTTGACTTAAGGTGAAAACCAATGACAATTTTCGATACTTCATGCCTTACACTGTAAATAAGACTATGTTATGAAGAATTCATTTAAAAAAAACCGAGTATGTATGATCCTAATTTCGTGGTTACCATATATACGCTTCGGAGTGCGTGACCCGCTGCGCGTGGCGGCGCGGCTTCTTATCTACGTCCTTAGTCCACTATGAGACATTATAAGTGCATAGTTCCGTTTGATACGTGTGCAGGTCGCAAAAGGACAACATGAAGCAGGCGGAGGCGGCGGAGGAGGCGCGGCTGGTGCGCGCGCAGCGGGAGCACCTCGAGCTGGAGCTGCGCCGCTTCCGTCGCCGCCGCATGCTCGCCACGCACCACAAGGAGCAGGAGCTCTTGAGGGAGGTATGTGCTATGTCGTCTTCTCCTGTTAGCACCGCACTGACTAGGTCTGGCGGCTCTAGTAGTCGCCTCGAGCTGGAGCTGCGCCGCTTCCGTCGCCGCCGCATGCTCGCCACGCACCACAAGGAGCAGGAGCTCTTGAGGGAGGTATGTGCTATGTCGTCTTCTCCTGTTAGCACCGCACTGACTAGGTCTGGCGGCTCTAGTAGTCGCCTCGAGCTGGAGCTGCGCCGCTTCCGTCGCCGCCGCATGCTCGCCACGCACCACAAGGAGCAGGAGCTCTTGAGGGAGGTATGTGCTATGTCGTCTTCTCCTGTTAGCACCGCACTGACTAGGTCTGGCGGCTCTAGTAGTCGCCTCGAGCTGGAGCTGCGCCGCTTCCGTCGCCGCCGCATGCTCGCCACGCACCACAAGGAGCAGGAGCTCTTGAGGGAGGTATGTGCTATGTCGTCTTCTCCTGTTAGCACCGCACTGACTAGGTCTGGCGGCTCTAGTAGTCGCCTCGAGCTGGAGCTGCGCCGCTTCCGTCGCCGCCGCATGCTCGCCACGCACCACAAGGAGCAGGAGCTCTTGAGGGAGGTATGTGCTATGTCGTCTTCTCCTGTTAGCACCACACTGACTAGGTCTGGCGGCTCTAGTAGTCGCCTTATGTTGATTACGTCGAGCGGATGGTACTCTCCTTTTCGCTGTCGTAGCCCAGTCAATTCGACTTTTATACAATTTGTATAGTGCTTCACGCCACAAAGTTCGCTAGGAACTTTAAATATTTTTTTAAAGCACAGAAAAGCAACACGCGCGGTACCTGTAGATCGTAAGTACAACACACTTAAAATGTCAGTTGAAATTATAGAACAGCGGTCAGTCTTTATATTAATTTAAAAAAGTAGAATTGGCTCATTATTATGAAAATATCATTTGATAAAAATATATTTTTGGCCATTACACTTCAAGTAGCAGGAGGCGAAACGTAATTATTATATTTACACTAGCATCCCTATTCAAATGAAATCAAACTCTCTCTCAGATAGGCTCTGGTTGGCTTAAGAGATTATGTTAACAGCAATGGGTGCTAACCTCAGTTATATCAATTCATTCACAGGAGCTGAACAAGCGACAACAACAGCTAGAACAAGCGCACGCGATGCTGCTCCGTCACCACGAGAAAACGCAAGAGCTCGAATACCGGCAACAGAAGGGCGTGCACGCGCTTAGGTGAGCATTCACTTATATGGTACAATATTGGTTTTTATGCGCACGACATAAGGGCGTTACAAAGTCCATAGTGTGTAGTCGTTACAAAGTGTTTTCTACCGTGCTACGGGACGTACCGTATTTGTGGAATGTACTAAGCAAACCGCCTTCCGCATTTTCCACAGTCTGGTCCCAATTGGTATCAATTCCCAATCCATGCCCAATCTGAAAAAAATCCATTAAATGACATAACCTGAGCTTCAGGTCTAGCAGCAGCGTGTTTGATGTATAGTGTCACAAAAGCACCGGGGACAGGAAAGTCCTAGTGGTCGAGTCTCAAAGCAGACTTGTCAATACCTTGATCTAAATATTGAACCTGTTAGACTAAATGTAAATGTGAATGTTTCAGAGAGGAGCAGCTGTCGAACCAGCACGCGACGGAGCTCGCCAACCAGCGCGAGTACATGCAGCGCGCCGAGCACGACCTGCGCAAGAAGCACGCGCTGCAGCTCAAGCAGCAGCCCAAGAGCCTCAAGGTCAGCTACGCCGACATCACACACGGTCTACTCCCAAACACGAATCGAACTAACGAAAGGTTTCGTTCGTGTAATCAAAAGTTTGGGAATTTAAACGTGGTTTTTGATTTGCATAAATAATCTTTTTTTTTTTAATACGCTTAAAGATAACTGTCAACCGCCCATTTTAAATAAAGCAAGCCAATAACATCGTTATAGAACTGTGCATTTGCAAGTAAATTTAAAATGAGTTTGTGGAAACATATCAACGGACGCTACTTTATAAAACTTCGAATTTAACCGTGCGTCCATCAGATACAAATGAAATATGACCTGAGGACGGATAGCAATTTTCAATTCTCATAACTATAACCAATTCACTTCGAATGCAATTTAAATTTAACAATTTACCTTCTAATTTTTAAAATGTTTAGTCATATTTTTGAATTGGATGCTAAAGAAATCGTAAACGTTTTGGTCGACAGCAAAAAGAAATGCAGATCCGTAAGCAGTTCCGAGAGACGTGCAAAATACAAACGCGCCAATACAAGGCCTTGAAGGCGCAGATATTGCAGATAACCGCTAAGGTATGTTAAATTAAATAATACTAAAATGTATGATTAATAATACGATTTTTGTGTTACTGTTGTTGGTAGAAATAAATATCATTTATTATAAAAATATTACAGCCTTTCAATCCAAAATATTATTAATCGTTCAAGAGTAGAAATTAATACAAAAAAAATCACTGACTTAGCAATAGATATACTTTTGGTCAAATATTAAGAAAAGGTGCCTTTGTTACAGGAATTACAAAAGGAGGTCATAAAGTCCCTAAAAGACGAGAAGAGGCGCAAGTTGGTCCTGCTCGGCGAGCAATACGACCAGAGCATCACAGAGATGCTTCAGAAGCAGACGGTCAGGCTCGATGAAAGCCAGATGGTATGTAGCAATGATACTAGGCTATTGATCTATTAATCTGAAACCTGGTGCATACTACACAATGATAATATCGATTTGCGAAAGAATGTAGAAGCACCACAACGGAACAGGGCTTAACTATGTACTGTGATAGATCAATCTTTATTCTTTACATATCCGTTGCATTTTTATATTGAGGTAACTTTTGAAATAAAATCCAATTGTAAAATTTCATTAGATTAAGTGGAGGGTAATGGGAAAAAAAGATTGGTTGATCCATATTTTTTTAAAGTGTTACAATAAAATTTTGTATAGTTTTACTCAATAGTAATTTATAAATAAAATATTAATCGACAAAGTGGTCCGCATTTAAAACGCAAACTTATTCCTACGCATATAGCGCACACCCATATAAATATATGTGTGTAGAATCATATCACGTTTGAAGCTGACAAAGACATCGATCCAATAATGCGTACCTCTAATCACAATACCTATAACATCATTATTAGACGGAGTGCCAGCAGCTTAAGATGCAGCTGGAGCACGAGCTGGACATGCTGACGGCGTACCAGAGCAAGAGCAAGATGCAGGCGGAGGCGCAGCGGAACCGCGAGAGGCGCGAGCTCGAGGAGCGCGTCGCCGTGCGCCGGGCGCTGCTCGACCAGAAGGTGAGGTCACGAACAGGAATAGTGCTTCCGGCGACGTTTGTAAACAAGAGCAAGATGCAGGCGGAGGCGCAGCGGAACCGCGAGAGGCGCGAGCTCGAGGAGCGCGTCGCCGTGCGCCGGGCGCTGCTCGACCAGAAGGTGAGGTCACGAACAGGAATAGTGCTTCCGGCGACGTTTGTAAACAAGAGCAAGATGCAGGCGGAGGCGCAGCGGAACCGCGAGAGGCGCGAGCTCGAGGAGCGCGTCGCCGTGCGCCGGGCGCTGCTCGACCAGAAGGTGAGGTCACGAACAGGAATAGTGCTTCCGGCGACGTTTGTAAACAAGAGCAAGATGCAGGCGGAGGCGCAGCGGAACCGCGAGAGGCGCGAGCTCGAGGAGCGCGTCGCCGTGCGCCGGGCGCTGCTCGACCAGAAGGTGAGGTCACGAACAGGAATAGTGCTTCCGGCGACGTTTGTCAACAAGGGGACTGCGCGACCTAATGTTTTAGGGTTATGCACCAGCTTCAATTTCATAGTAACTCACGATTTGACGGTTGTCAAATAGGAAATTACAGTTTTGACAGCTGTCCAAATGTAACTGACATTTGACAATTAAACTTTATTTAATTGGTTTAAATTACGCAATGAAATAGACACGGGCTTTCATTTTGAAACGAATCAGTAATTATAAAAAACCTGCCTAAGATACAACCTGGTGACAGACAGAGAACCCTAAAAATAAACCTTGAAGTTTTGTCATTCAAAAGACCATAGGCAAAAAGTATGGTTTCCGTCCCCACCTACCATTAAACATTGATTGATGATAGCTCATGAGGGAATTGATGATGGAAATTACTTATTTTTTTTATATTTTCCCTCGAGTCAAGTGCTCAAATCAATAAAAACTTGCAGTCCGATATTAGTTATTTTGCCTACAACTTAGGAGCGGTATCTACAAAGTCGAAGCCCCACTGTGACATTCGCTAGGTTCTGTTTTCCGCCTCAGTTTACAGGGCGAGATAGAAATGTGATTGTTAATAATGTATGTGTGTGTGCAGATGGAGTCCGAGTGCGCGGCGTTCGTAGCGGACCGAGCGGAGCGCACGCGGCAGCTGCACGAGCGGCACGAGCGGGAGCTCGACCACTTCGACAACGAGAGCGCGCGTCTCGGCTTCAGGTAGCGGAGAACTCCCACACATTCTGCTGCCTTCCCAGAAACAGTAGTCCATCAATACATACGCGCCCATACACTGTCAGATACATTACAGAGGCGAATATCACATAATATCTAGCATGCTATTATCAATAACTCTTCAAAATTAGTCTCGAATTATGGTGATGCATTCTTTGAAAGTTAGTACTCGGCACTCTCTCAAGTTGTATTCACCCTATCCTTTAATAGTGACTTAGGCACTGGATACTCGAAGTAACTAGCTAAAACACTTGTATTATGGAAGTAACAATTGTGGTACCACAATATATACTTAAATACATTTATAAACATACAAATGTTCACCACACGAACGCGTATTTACCCTACGATCCTTGGTTTAACAGTCATGAGCGCTAATCATTGTTCCAACAGGTCATTAACCATCTGTTGTTAATTTGCAGCGCAATGGCGATAGCGGAGGGCAGCCGGGAGGGGTACGGCGAGGAGGAGCAGTCGCTGTCGGGCTCGATGCTGTCGCTGGCGCACAGCAACTCGTCGGCCAGCTTCCCGGCCGGCTCGCTCTAACCGCCGCGCGCTGCTGTTGCCAAAGTTGCGCACGCGCCGACACTCGCCGACACACCGGGTGAACACGCGGTACACTACCACCAGACTGACATTGAAATCGCTCAAACACTGTTGTCTCAATATTGTGAATAGGGGGACATATGGTATTCGTTTATTATTGCAGCCTTACCATTCCAATGGGTCCAAATCCACTATACGAAATCCCTTCGCTACCATTGTTGACATCGATGGAGGTTGTTAAAAATCCGATAGATAGCGTGGGAATTGACAACTAGTGACTTTGTATCAAAGATTAACAAAGTATGTGAACTGTCTATGTATTATTTTTTTAAACCATTGGAATAAAAGATGCAGCCAAGACCCGAAATATTTCCATTTAATAATTCAAATCAGTTGTCTGTACCCGCAAGTCTCCAGTGTGGCTCCAATTGAGGCCAAAAGCCGCTTCCTCTGCGGTGGCGCAAAATAATGCAACAGAAAACAATGTGATGGTAAATAAACTTAGATGAAACTAAAATTGGCCAGCTTACCTAGTTGAACTTGATATTTATTAAGTATGCTCTCTAACATTAATTAATTAACATCTCAATAATCCAGTCTGTAATATTTGACTTTAGTTCCGTTTAACGATCACATCAACCGGAGAATCTCTTTTCTTCTCCTTTGAAGTAAGGGAAAGGACACTATTCTGTGAATCTGCAAACGGAACGCATCGAAACATTTCTATATTATTTTAGTGCCAAACAATAGAGGCGTCTAACAGGAGAAATATCACAAACCAAGTGTTACATTAAAATAAGAATTTATCCATCATCGGCTGTAAAGAACTTTGGCAGCAGCAAGAGTTATTCCACAAACCGATTGTAATTACTGAGACTGTATCTGCCCTCCCGTGGACGTAGTGGAGCGTAGGCTTTAAAGTGGCGTCATGAGCTTGAAGCCAAATTTTATTTGTAATTTTTGTATTTTATGTTGTCTTCCAAACGAGAGCGCGTCAGTATTCAGTCGTCAGTGGATCGGGAGGGCATTTCCTATTCTTTTACACTATTAAGTTTATTGCACTCCATAATTAATTATCCCTACGCGCAATGGACGTCGATGATTTGGTAAATTGATTGTGGCATCTACTAGCCGATAGTACAATGTCATTGGAAAATATACCGCCAAAGATTTAACTTTAAATTGGAATTCTTTCCAGATTGATTTTTAAGCAACAACCGTGAATTGGAATTGATAGGTATACAAGTTAGCTGTGATCAACAACGAAATTGTCGTCCCCATTGCGTAGATCATCAGTGTGTTTCTGGTGTACTAGCCATAGACCAGGCAGATGTTTGTCTAATATATTTTACCATTTTGCCACAGATGCCAAGCTAGTCTCACGTTCCATAGAATATATTGCTATAATATAATACAGACTAAATGTCAAATTGTTTGACTTCTGCCGAAAATACTCCGTTTAAACAGTATTCCCTTGTTTTATTATAATTTTTAAAAGTGGACACATTCTATGTAAGCGCCTCAAAAAGACTACGACGTACCAGAAACATACTGTTGTTGAAATAAAAGTATGTTTGTATAATGTTAATTAAAGAGGTTATTCGCGAGTTTGTGTGACGATAGCATGATGTTCTAATGAAGCAATCACGTGAGAATGAAACGCTTTTTATTAGTAATTTTACTCACAACACGTCTCCTGTTCTGTTGGTTCTGACAAATTTAAGGACAAAATTAAATTAATGATCACTTTGTCTATTAATAAAGTTAGATTTAAAATTTGCTGTTGCATCATTTTAAATAGATTTACTCCTAAATTTGACGAAAACATGTTTGATCGAATGATCTCTTAGGACATAAGGAATTTTAGTTTCGCTTATACTTTAGTATAAAATTATAAAACGATCCAAACAAAAAAAGATAGCATATTAGACCGTCCACCTAAACGCGTTAATAATACACCACAGAAACAACAGAACGGAGCACAGTAGAAGGCATGTTTAATAAACAAATATAAAATCTAGTATTCTTAATCTACTCTTGTATGATATGTAGTTTTATCATAAGTTTCTATAGTGGTTTTAGCAAATTTTTCGTCTTGATACTCCACCAGACCAAGAGAAAAATTTGACGTACTGTGAAAACGTTAAACGTTAGGTAAAGTTGTAGCCTGAAGAGGGAGCCGACTCTCTCGCGTCGAGTGTCGAGCGTCGAGCGTCACGCACGCACCGGGCCCCGCGCCCGCGGCTGTCAGACAAACTATTATTTATTATTTAAAACTTTAGATAGCCTAAATTTTAATGTTCATATCATTAGTTTTTACTTTAGGAACGATTTTGCAAAACGTATGTGCTGTAATTCGAATTTGTTTGGACTGATCGTATTCGTTTTATTGGCCTATTACGTTTATGTATTAATATTTAAATTATTTGTACCGACGCAACAATGAATTTTACCGATACGTTTACGGTACGTTGTTAGATTGTATATTTAACACGCTTCACTCTAACGTTCGTGCAGGTGCTGATGTCGACTAACTTACTGCCAACATGTTTTTGTAAATATATTATATGTATTATTATTTACTATTGTATTAGCTCGCAAACGAATTGCCTTATAGGGCGCGATGCGCGGGGCTCAGCGTTTTGTATATAATGAACAATAATATAATTAATTAACTATTATATATAGTTTGTTATATTTTGTAAGGTGCAAATTGAATTCGTGTACATTTGAAATGCGATGCAAACAGGCCTCGGTGCGGAGGTCTAAAGTGCTATTTTTAACAATATTTAGTTCCCGATACTCTATTGTATTTCGAACTAAGCAACCAGTCAAGTCTGTAGATGATTATATTATTTAATTTAACGTCGATTTTAGTCATAAAATCCAAATTTAGTTAATGCTATAATTGAAAAGTATTTTTTTACTTTAATAATTATATTTTTTTTCCTATATCACATTGCTTGTAAGCATCACATTATGTGATCGTACTGTATTATTTTGTGTCTGTTAGCCATGTGTATCACATATTTAAACATTTCACGTCTTGACTCCTTAGTGAAATAGTTTAAAATTGAAATGACGTGGCCTGAACTTTGCTATTTTCACACGAGCTGTCTGCCCAGCGGTGCCATCTTCTCGAGCGCTCGAGTTCGGCATCTCCGATGGCGCTGCGAGTCTAAAGTTCAAACTGATATAGCTTCTACTATTCACTATTTTCCTTCTGAACTGACCAAGCAAATGACAATAATCTCTAGACACAGCCTATTTCGACTCGTCATCATGTCACTGTATATTTATTATAATTATAGGCCAGTGTGTAGAAGCGGAGCGATGACCATAGTCTATTACAAAATGCATAATTATTTACTCCTCGTTGTAAATGCTTGGATAAAGTTTTATAAAAGTTAGGTTTGAATGTTTCGAAAAAAATATATTTAAAAATCTGTCATAATAAAAAAATATAGATAGGTATTTACGGGGTCACAAATTTATATACACAAACAATCATTTACACGATAATACATAAATTTGGCGAACTGACAGTGTAATTTATTTTCCATCCAAGTTAACTATTCGTCATGTAAATAGGTTAATGAACTAATTTATTCTCGAAAATATTGTACATTTGTCACATTTTAAATCTATGTCCATCGCAACGCTCTACAAGTTCATAAAAAAATCTGGAACCGAAGCACTAAGGAATTGAATTGTAAGCTGTAACTTCGCTTGTGTGCAAAATAGATGGTCGGTACTCGTAGGCGCCGTAGTATCTGCTGGTAGAGCTCCGCCCCGCCGCGCCCCGTGCCGTAACGAATAACACCCGGGCTTGAAATAAAACCGAACATACGGACTACAAAAAGTTATTTATCTTTGTCCTTTTTTTAGGTTTAAAATTGAATTACCATGTAAACTGAAGCTCCTCAGTCATGGCAGGAACTAAAAATTATTCGAATAAGGGCACGGGCGGCAGCACCGGCGCAGGGCGCGAGTCTAGTGCTTTAGGCGCACATTTCCTTGCTCTAATCTCCCACCACTTAGCTGTTCTAGAGTTAGATATCAGGTTATCACCCTTGGACGACCCGCCAGATTTTTTTATTATTATTATTACAATATAGAAGTACCAAACTGTAGCTAGCTCACGTATTATGTAAATTGTAATTAAATAATTTTTATATTTTACCATTGTATAGACGTTTATTATTATCTCGATAGGTAGTTAGCGACATTGAGAGGTGTGACAAGGTGCGCGCGGCCGCCGCCAGTTTATATAGTTTGCGATTGTTTGCGGCTCGCCCGGTGCACCGTTGTTGTTTTCATTTATTTTATTTTTTGTTATATATTTAAATAACACAATGGTAGTTTTAATAATTATTATCATTAATTATTATATTGTAATATAATCTTATTAATGAAAAAAATCAAACCGAAATAAATAGAAAAGAAATCAATTTGTCGTTTTTTTTATTTACTACTTCGTACTCAGTTAGATCCAGTTCAATTTAGCTACCTCTCCTGCATATATATAATTTTTTTTTGTGTAAAATTAAGTAAACATGCACACCACAAGCCAATACATGATTAAGGCCCTAAAATTTTATGAATGTTAATTCAAAGACAATGAAAACAAAGATACAAAATTGTTTCTACCAAGGTTTCTAATATGTTATACCATACTAAGGACTACTAAGAAACTTTCAGGATCAAGGTATTTTCAAACCATCCAAAGAACCAGTCAAACAAAACAAGTTTATTGAAAACTAGTTCAACAAAGGCCTCCCCAGGGACTTTATAAATCTTCTGCCTCTGTAATCACCGGACGAAGTATACCAAAGTCATATTGAATAAAATCGGTTACCTACTTATTGTTAACTGAGGGTAATAAGGCCTCTACCCTCAAAAATTCTTCATAAATAGTTAACCTGATTGCCTACATACATATTCAGTAATATTATTAATCAATATTTAAGAATTATTTCAATATAATCCAAAGTCTACATCACTGTAAAGTCACCGCCAGATATATTGGAGCAGGCATAGTGACCAAATTGTGTTCTTGAAATTGTTGACTAGCATCTGCTCAGATATCACTCAAGTAATGAATGTTCGGATGTCAATGGTAGCTTGTAGTGTATGGAACTGATTGACATTCTAACTGTTCAGAAGTATTTGGTCACTTTGTCTGCTCCAATACATCTGACGGCGACTATACTTATATATTTACTTTTATTAGATTTACATAAAAATTATCTGTTTACAGGATGTAACAGGTATAAATGGGTATGTGTCACGCACGTCATGTGTATCATTTGTGTTCGTTATGAGTGTTCAGATATCATTGGTTAATTGTATGTAGGTAAGTATAGAACTTATTGCCTAGCATCTGCTTAGATATTTTTGAAGTAATGAATGTTCAGATATTAATGGAATTTGATGCGTATGGAACTTTTTCAACAGTTCAGAAGTATTTGGTCACGTTATCCGCTCTGTTTGTAATATATCTGACGGCGACTGTACAGTTTTCACCCTTTCCATAAGGCTGACGTAATTTTACGTTCAATTTGAATCCGTGCAAATCTATTAGGCTAACATTAAAACTTTTAAATAAACTATTCGATCGATATAGTCGTGAACCAGTAGAAAAATATTGAAAGTCAAGAAAGGCATTCGGGCTGTAGCCAATTTAGAAAAGTTACTTTCCCAAATTTACCTGACCGAGAGGAAACGAACCTAAATAGGTCAATAAAAAGCTTTTAATGTATTTATATGTTTGTGTTTTATTGTCACAAAGAAAACAACATTATAACTGTTTAATAAATCTACTTCATCATTTTACCATAAAAATAAGAAACAAAAAAGCTGTTGAATCAACAACAATGTAAAGTAATTCCAGACGTAAATAAAGAAATCCTTACGATTATTGATTTTATCAATATCTCGATTATTAATAACGATTTCATTACACTTATAAATGCTATAAAAGTAAACTGGATTTATCAATACGACTGGTCTCTACACACTGACACTTTTCGGATGCAACAATTACATTTATTAAAATAAAATATACATAAAACCATTTTTAAGGATTCGAACGTCAAAAAGACTTTACTAATATTGTGCCTTCGAGCAACACAGGCGTCCGAACTTCATAGTATTGTGCACAGTAACAAAACTTTTATTGCGCGTCATGTTCTTAATCAAGTATAGACTTCTACTTCATCATGACATAGGCACAACCCAAATATTATCCACTCTTTTACGTTTGAAATGCGATATCATTGAGAAATGTTATATTTTATTTGGTTTATCATCATTATTTGAAATAGTTTATC
This sequence comes from Glyphodes pyloalis, assembly GCA_037074685.1. Taxonomy (NCBI): domain Eukaryota; kingdom Metazoa; phylum Arthropoda; class Insecta; order Lepidoptera; family Crambidae; genus Glyphodes; species Glyphodes pyloalis. Next base: position 5,330,424 of record JAYKKO010000021.1, read on the forward strand.
AACGATCTTATCGCCAAATATCGCTTTCGAGAATTTTGTCTATATAACTTCAGACCAATATCGAGACTAGCGAGAGACCACCTTAATTATTTTGATATATTTGGCAGCTCGTCATAAAATGCAATGTTAACAGGAACAAATCCCGATAATTTATCTTTCGTTTGCTGCGAATTACATTTCCTCATTGTATATTTTTCTTTTAGGTCAACTGACTAACTAATATAGAATTAGATATTTGAATACAGCATTGTTGTGTAATTTTAAATATGCAATGTGCCAATCATAAAAAGCATATTAACTCTACATAAAGTATTATGATATGCAAAATATGGTGGTCAACCAATATTTTTTTAATTTTCATTTTTAAAACATCTCAATTACTAAAAACTATGTACTACATAAAATAATCTCCTGATTAAAGACAGAGGACATTCTCGACAAATCACTGTTGTTCTTACTCTTTTATTCTTAATATTGCGATGATTACCCTATACTAGTCAAAATAAACTGACACTCTGGACTTAACGATATAAAAAATAAAGATATGAACCGCAAAATAATACGTTGAGCGGATTGCATACTAGCTCCCAGCGATTACAATGATAATACACATTCGATGCGCGTCCCACTAAAAAGTTAACAATAAAAGTGTGGGCTTCCATTCTGCTGTATCAACATAGTTTTTAAACAAATCCATTCATTTAGAAGGGGAGCATAGCGAGGAGGTCATCGGTCGAGGAATGGGCGGCGTATTGCAAAAATATAGATTTCTGATTGGATCATGAAAAAGACCTTATAAAATGATTTTGATGACCTCGCCGATGCTGATGTCGCCGCGTCCAAGTTCTTCCGCCGCCGTTGGTTGTCTTGTCTACTGGGTGGGGGAGAACTCCGTGGGCTCGAGGATGCGGCAGTGCATCTCGCGGATGAGCGGCACGGTGTACGCCACGCACTCGTCCCAGCCCGGGTTGCGCCACGTGCTCTCGCGGGTCTCGCGGCGCGCTTGAAGGTTCTTGTAGCCTGCAAATGTAACATTAGGTAACAAATAGGCCTAATAGCACCAGAAGCAGGTATTCATGCAAAAGTCTGAGCAAGTATAAGTAAGTAAGTAAGCAAAGGTATAATTACCTATTAGTAAATTATATTTGCCATTACTCTAGCGAAGTGAACTTTCGCTCTCGCTTCGTGGGAATTAAACATAGTGAGTTAATCTAGCGCTATCGAAATCACGGAAGGAATTTAAGCGAAGGTGAAATACTTAAGAATATAAAAATACTAGCTGTGTCCCTGTTTTACCCCTATCTCCCCTAATATTCGAAACAAAAAGTAGTCCATATTATGATCGCAGTTTCAAAATATATTTGAGGCAAATCTCTAACTTAAAAAAAACATATTCCATAAACTTTCAAGGGCGGTATTACCCCCATCCTCCCTTATTTTCAAAACAAAAACTAGCCTATATCCATTCTAGAGGTTCAACGTATATGTATACCAAATTTCATCAAAATCAGTTCAGTGGTTTAGGCGGTAAATCCGGACAAACGAACAAATAGACACGAGTTACTTTCGCATTTATAATATTACTATGGATGTAGGTTTGAAAGCAACACACAATCACGATGGAAATACTTACACCAGATATGATGCACGTTGTAGAGGCGTCCGATCTGCGAGAAGTACCCAGCAAAGGCCTCATTCTGCGACTGGCGGTAGGTGAGCCCGCGCGCCCAGTTGTTACCCCACTCAATCATCGTGCCGGGTTTGAGACTAAATTGAACATGTAAAAATTAATGCACAGCAAAATCTTCGATATTTTTGGAACGAAATGTCAAGATCCTGGAAAGAATTCCGTGATGAGGTGGCTTTTTTTATTTATAATAAGCGGCGGCTTCGCACGCGGACTATAACCGTTTTAGCGTCATGTTATTACCTAGCCTTTGATAAATGGACTATCCAACAGAAACATATTTTTTCAATTCGAACCAGTATTTCCTAAGTTAAGCGCGTTCTGAAAGATCACACCAAGCACCATATAACGATCAAATATTCCTAGGGACCTTATGTAGCCATAACATAACTATAACAGCACAAGTGAATTTTAGTTTACACCCTTGCGCGGCTTTCGTGCACGTAATACGAGTCTTACTTGAGTTCAGTTGCTCTCGCTGCACGCGCGCCATTCTCATTGGCCACATCTGGGTATAACTAACATTAACAGCTTAATTTTAAAAAACCATAAATTAACCATTTGTACTTAGATCTCACCTGTAGGAACGGATCTCATAAATATTGTTTGCTTCCCGTGGCTCACCATTGGGCCAGAAGCTGAAAGCGAGGAGGTACTGCAGATGTCTTGACCGAACAAAGTTGCCTCTTTCCTTTTCCAAAGCCCGGTAGTCCTGACAAATTTTATGCATCATGATTTTTAATATTAATTAATTTAAGTAGGCCTTTTATTAATTTCCCTTAGAATCAGCATTGTGTGTGACTAATTAAATTTCTAATCAATTCTATGAAAGCATTTCATTATCTCGGACTAATATTGAGAATTGGAAACCACTTTACGAATATCAGGGCTTTGAGAGCTTCGATTACTCAATGCCATGGTGGAGCAATCTGATTTATTTTATAGTACACCAAGTGAGGATTTTAAATTGGCCATTAATATAGCATCAAAAACTACATAATTGTATTAGGGTTGGCCTGTAAGATGATGTTTGTATGTTTATATAATAAATAAATAAATGAGTGACACTAAGAAAACTCTTATAAACTTACAGGGCTTTCTTTAAATAATATTTTCGCCTTATCGATCTTCTCGAAGCCACCAACATAACGCCATAAATGCAGAGCTTGGTCCATATCTCCAACAGATACTGTCCATGATCCAACAAGCTCACAGCCCAACTCTGCTTTTTTAGAGTGCACAAATTCTACTGAGGTTTTGCTGAAAAATAAATAAATAATAAACATAAATCTTAATTTTTTTTTTCTAGACCTAAGTTGTTTTATGTGCTTTGAAAGGCAGAAAGTAATAAAACAAAAGTACAGTCAGTTTGAGAAAATCTATACCCATAGAATAAGCATGGAATAAATTTTAAAGTGTTTGATATTGACTAAAACTGAAATGTGTCGACAGAAACATAACTTTTCAGTTATTATCAATATTGAATTAATAAAGTAAAGTAAAAGTTTTAATAAATTTGTAGAAAGTTATAGATCACCATCATCTGGCTAAGGAATCCGATCTTCAATTGATTACAATCTGTCATGATGTTTTTTGTGCTAAGTTTCATAAGATTGTAAAAACAAAATTATTACAGTTTCTAAAATAAATACAATATGTGATATCTCCTTCATCCTCTCTTGTCATATTATTTTCTTTGATCCCCACCAAGCACAAACATTTGTATATGTGCTATGAAGTACCCTCATTACATATTAAATATATATTTCCCAATAAGTGAAGTTTGTGATTCTTTTAAAGTAGAACCAAAATATTGTTTCCATAACAATTATGTAAATATTATCTCACCTTACTTTGGGATCACTTCAATTAAGGTGATTTTATTACTTAATATTTAAATTGCATACAATGAATCTAAAATAATTGAGTATAGATGTTATAAATTATGAAGTTTATTTGTTTATTGTTGTAGTAGTGACATCACATTACTGCTACATAGAACAAAGAGTTCATGACATGCAGCATGTATTAATTCCTGTGCAACAGCAACAAAGTGCTCCCAAAATTATGCTCATTAAAATCAAATAATGTTTAAGTGCACACCTGATAAACCTCAAATACAAACAAATTCTGTGAGAAAGAATATTCAAATTTAATCAGCAGATAAATATTGCATGAAATTTAAACTGGGCGTCATTGCTTTCGATCTCATTGTTACAAAGGTCTTAGTTCGAGTGATAACATCGAACATGTAGGTAAACATCATAGGTTGCGGCTCTAAACAGTCAACTGATCTATTTAGAGATTGTTGCATAATACCTAATAACTTCGCCGGCTGCTTGTCGGCATTTATTATATAAGATTCGTATGATGCTACAATTGAAAGTGCAATACGTACTAGTTTTGCAAGTATTTATCTACGGAATCAGGCCTGATGTTGTGCGTATGAAGCGCGTATATTATCTCCTTGTCACTAAGCATACGGCTATGCGATTCTTTCGTGGGCTCTATCCTCCGCACCAGAAGTTTCGAAAACCAGCCATCGTCGGCGTTGCGTTGTGCACTTGTTGTGCTGATCAACCTACAAAAATAACTTTTACTAAACGTTCCAAATTTAAAATGAACACTTTGCAAAACAACACTTGTTTGTGGAAATGGGGAGACCTTGCATTCTTCGGAATATGATTACACAAACTGAACACTCTATTTAGAGAATTCATTTTTAATATTCACAAAACACACTGACGACAGCTTCCACTGAATATTTTTTATTATGCTAATGATAAGTAGCGAGTGAATAGTGATACTTGTTATCAATTGACAAAATCACTTGAAGGTTATCTTGTAAATAGATTTTGGAGGTGATGACATCTGTTGGATTAGAACTGAAAAGAACTATTTTTCATTTTGTTCTTTTATACAATAAAAAATAATTTGCCATGCAGTACAAAAATGAGGCAAAATTTTGAGCTCCAGCTGTAGCCTTATTTAAATTACATTGTAAACATTATAATAAACTTAGAGAAAGATTTAAACATCACCAGTTTTCTTCGAACGAACAAAAGCCCTCAAACGGAACGTAAATATGTCAAAGAATTGACATTTGTTTGCAAAAGTGTCAAACTGGTGTCAAACTAATTTACCGATGAAAGTAATTTTTTATTTCAATAAAAAGTGTTTTATAACGTTCAAGGTGTCTTTTTTTTAAAGTCAACATCAGAAAAACCTCGTCATGGGTGAGTAGTTGGAATCAAGATCGAGAGTGCAATGGTGCACAAATAAAGTGTTTGTAATGGTGGGCGGTGTTGTTTGTACCGTTGTGTTGTGAAATGTCTTTTTGTGCAGCTTCGAGCGAGGTGACAAAGCTTCAGCAGCACCTCGCGCTGCTGAAGGATGAGTACAGTAAGCTTCAGAGCCACTGCGCGGAGGTGGAGCGGAAATACACTCTGGTGGCGGCCTCGGCTGGAGACCTGAGCGAGACTAGCTTCGTGGCCAGGCTCCTCATGACTGTGGCCACTCTGTACGGCAGGGACACATACTCGGACATAGCAGTCAAACTGCAAAGCAAGTCTATGCCTGGACACAAGTTTGTACTGAATGCTCGGTCAGATGATTGGAATGAAGAAGCATTAAAAGATCTTGAAGAACTGGGTAAGAATCTAAATATTTAGATAAAAATAAAGCCTAAATATTTTTTTTGTAATTATTTCATTTGCTAAAATGATGATGTCTCTTTGTTTTGCCTGTTTCTACATCATACAAACTTATAGTATTTTAATGTGTATGTAAGTGCAAGTATATATAGATGGTTTGTTGTTCTTTCACACATAATGGCTTTATGAATACAAATAAAGTTTTCCATAGATGTAGACTGAGATCCAGGATTTGTTGATAAAATGGGCAAAGGCTAGTTTAAAATTAGTTACTTACTTGATTGCTACATCTTTTTAGTCACTCAAAATAATGGATGTTCTATTTGATTAAGTAATCAATATAATATGTAAATTATTTTCAGACTGGTCAAACCTGCCGGATGACATAGGAGCTGCCCTTTTAAAATGGCTCTACACAGACGTGGTGGACCTGTCCAGAGGCGAGGCGTTTGCTCTGCAGCTAATGAAATCAGCCGCAGGATTCAAACTGTATGGGCTGGTCAGCAAGTGTGAACAGGCCCTCATTGCTACTGTTGGAGTCAGGTAATAAACATAATAAATATACTGTTTTCCGAATTATTAAAAGACCACAACTGGATATTATATGGTAGAAGCTTGGAGAAGTTCCAGGCAACAAGCAAATTTTACTAGAGAATGCAACTAAAACAAAGTAATTTGTGAATCATCTTTCTTTTTGGTTACAATAGTAATGAAGATTAATTTTAAATCAATATATTTCTTCATTAAGATAATTACTACTACCTATATCTTTGCTAAGATTTATTATTGCTATCTTTTTTTTGTAATCATATATATTATATTTACCAAATTTAATTCAAACATATTAGTAGTACATTTAGCATGAAAGAGTAAAAAACATGCATCCATACTTTTTTACAAACTTTTACTTTTATTATTAGTAACATTCTATAGAATAGAATAGATTACATCTTTATTCATGTAAACTTTTACAAGCATTTATGAATAGTCAAATTAAGTAAACTACCGCAGTGTTCGAAATGTAGATTCTATTGAGAAGAACTGGCAAGAAACTTGATAGTTACTCTTTTCAAAACTAGCACATATGTTTAGTGTACATATTTAATGCTATCAAGTCCAAACATCTTTGTCATTAATATAGTCCTCTATTTTATAATAGCCTTTTTTCATTAAACAATTTTTTTTCAGAGACTTAAATCTATGCATAGGTAATTCAGTGATATTTTCTGGCAGCTTATTGAAAATCTTTAGACTTTCGAGATAATAAGAGACCCCACAAAAGAATTACTAATTTTACCACAACTTATCTAGTAGGCGTAGCTGGGCACCGTTAATCAAACAGTTAACTTCGTTAATCGGTAATCCGTTACTAAAAAAGTTAGTTTCGTTAAACGTTAAAGCGTTACATTTCTAAAGAATTAACGCAAGTTAACGTTAATCGTTAATCCGTTAAAATATAATCAAAATGGACCAGACCTGGGGTCTACTCCCAAAAACGAAACGAACAAACGAAAGGTTTCGTTTTTGAAGATCAAAAGTTTGCGAATTAAAACGTGGTCTTTGATTTGTATAAATAATATTTTGTTTTTTGATAACGCTTTATTCGCATTTGAAGTGAGTTGGTTTCGATTTTGAGAATTAAAAATTGCTATCCGTCGTCGGATCCGACATATTTCGTTTTTAGGAGTAGACCTACTGGAATCTGATTTCATGTCTTCCATGATAGGATCACTGACAGTAATTTAGTAAAAAGCTACGATGCGTTTCAATAAAAATATAAGATATGAAACTCCTATTTGGAAACCCTTTCACTTTCCCTACAGTATACCTGCTCTGTTCCGTTGTGGGTAAAAATGAATCTATTCGTAGCTTTCTCACTCGCACTCGTATTTCACTCGCGGTGCCATGCGGTGGATAGTAGACATTGGATTAACGATTAACGGACTACAATATTGTTAACGGAAGTTAATGAGTCCGTTAACATTTTTCAAGTTAATTTAAAAGTTAATCCGTTACTCAAAATGTTAACTTCGTTAATTAACGGATTAACGAGTTAATGCCCAGCTATTCTAGTAGGTAGTTAGTCTTTAAAGTGTAATTCTTTCTTACAATAAATTGAAGCTCAAATCAAATAAGGTCAATTTGTTTTTTGCAAACAGATACTTATTATTTGATTTAGAATATTGACAATAGCATTGGTAAACATTTCTAGATACATATTGATTGGGCACATTACATTATATTTTATTAGATAATTGGCTTTGACGAAATAAATATTGTTATTTATGATATAAATGTACTTTTTATCATAATTGAGTAATTAATACTATGACAGTCTATGAAATAGGTTTATGAAAAAAATTTACTTTTCCTTGTAGGTCCTGTGTGAAGTTTTATTCAGCAGCGGACGAGATTGGAGCGTCAGCACTAAAGGAGCACTGCTCAGGGCTAATATCAGCTCATTGGGATGATCTCACAGGTAAATCTTCTGTTGATTTTAACTGAATGATTAAAACAGAACAGATAAAAATCTTAAACCTTGCTAGAGTAAGCCATAATTAAAATTTTAACAAGATATTAAAATTTTCTACCGCACTTGCACAATGATATCCCAATATGATCGTAGTGCGCATTGCCAAAATAAAGTGACAATCTTACACATGTTATTGTGGTATCAAATGATATTTTTTTTATAAAAGCGCAGTATATTGGCACCTCCCAGCCTTATGGTAAGCAAGAGAGGAACCCACATCGCGATGACAACAGATACTGTAATATCCTATCCGTTAGTAGGCGTCGCCATACTGGCCCGCAAGATGTTTCCTTACGCTCATTTGGGTTATTTAATGAGTAGGACTCCAAAACTTGTGTAAATTTACATCCGTCAAATATAGGCAACTTGTCTTAATGCTTGTTGTGGTACCCAGGCGAGGACTTCGCCCACATGTCGTCGGCGCTGCTGTACCGCATGCTGAAGAGCAAGACGTCGCAGCCGCTGCACGGCGCGGTGCGGCTCATGCGTGAGGACGTCGTGTTCCTCTGCCTCGTCGAGAATCACGCTAATGTAAGTATCCTACCTGCATGCACCTCTCCGAAAAATATATGCTGTCAAATTTTTATTTCAGTACTATTTGATGCCCGGGACTTCATTCCTGTTATTTCGGGATAAAATGTATCCTATAGTTAAACTTGTCTTTTTTCCTGTCTTACTTAGCAAAGTTCAAACTTGTTTTCGTTAAAGAAAAACATTTATCCATCCATACAAACGTAGGCGTTTATAATATAAATAGGAGATTGTCGAAAGAGTTCTCAATACGCCAAACAGCAGTAAAAAATCACTTGAGCTGTATTACCTTTAGTTTAGGCGTAAAGTTGTAAAACCTCATACGACCTCAGACTCTCTGGCTAAAACCCCACTGAGAAGCACAATATAAATAGTAGTCCAACAAAATTATGCATATCACATGTATTTTGTGACTGGCCCGCCGCGGCTTCGTACCCGTACTATTCCCGTTTCCACATTTTCCACTAATTCGTAACTCCCATTGGTCGCAGCGTGATGTAATATAGCGTAAAGCCTTCCAGAATAAATGGAGTGTCCTAAACAAAAATAATTTTTGAAATCGTACCAATTTTTTCTAATTTCTGTACATCACCTCATCGGCACCGAGGTAACAAACGCTAGGCTTACCCTGGCGACTCCGGTACCAGCGGATCAAGGTATTATAGAGTATCTTCAAAAAGAGTGAGGGAAGCGGTCGAGTTCAACTCACTTTTTAACAGAGTTTCAGATCCCGAAAACGTAAAATAAATATAGCACGTAGGAAGCAGAAGTTACTTTAATACAATATTTATGTATTTAGTTGTTTTTCATGTTTTACATCTCATAATATAATGTCATATAAAATACAATATCAAATAATATTTTAAATTATCTATACAAAAAATCGTTACATAGATTAACAGTCTTCAAGACTGAAATCATGACTAGCAAAACATTTAATATCAATAAAGCACCACATACAAAAGCTCTTATTCTTTGGAATAAATTTTATCTACATTATATTTTAAAATATACAAGCGAATGAAAAATACTTTTTTCCATTAATAGATCCAGAAGTTTTAAATCACCTGAATAATATACGTGATTATATTATAACGGACTTTAAGACACGGTGAAAATGTTTTATGTTAAAAAAAAAATTACATACATATGCATAGATCTCGATTGAGTCTGTAAAATAAATAGGGAATGATCCATGTGGAAGCCACTCTCAAGAAAATTAATGTAAGTGTAAACAATGTTTTCCTTTTGTATATAAATAGGTACCTACCTACTTGGCATGTCATCCATAAAAGGCACTATAAATAAGATGGAATATTTTAAAACTTATAATCTATTGGCAGACAAGAGACTCGTAAGTGTGTTAGGATAATTACGGTAAATTAGGAAATGCGGTCATTTAAATAAATGATAATAACAAATTTACAGTTCATAGTAAGTAGTCTTTATAACAGTATTTATTCTAAATTATGTTTAATTGTGATCATGTTGGAATTGAGCTTTGCAGTAGTTTTCGTAAAGTTAAAAAACGGATTCATATGAATTACCTGTTCAAATTTTTACACATTGCACAATGTAAGCTATGACATTGCTTTATTTTATGCATTGCCTGATTGATGACTTCCGTAGAATTTATGGAATTTCGGCTGTTCAGTTGAATAAATGAAACGTATAATTCGCTGCGATTTGTTATCTTGTCACGAGTTTTATCTCTTACTATGGTCATACTATGACTTGCGCGGATATTTTGAACAAAATTGTATGTTTATCGTAAATTGTGCAACTAATCGCATCCGGTGTACGATCGTCAGCCAACGAAAACGCCTTTAGCTGGCTTGTTACAGTAAAAACCAAGTGAAAATACTGTCATAAAGTTATTTCTTATTATAAAATAGTTATTGAACTTTATCTGCTTAAAAATGAAGTCGGGTCTCTTTGACTGTTTACAAGCAATAAAACTAAAACATGATCTTTTTCTTCGTTAATATAAGGTTCGCTTTAGAACAGGCCCAGTTACAATATTTGAAAAACGATCCATTCTAGTTACGGATAGTAGAAAATAAACGGGCAGTAAGCTAGCGGTACTAACGACTCGTAGCCGGTAGGAGAAACACTTTAGATAGTCTTTTTTGACACATTACGAATCGTAAAATATTGGAAACGGGCATTAGTGATGCATCGCTTAGACTAAGATCTACTAATTATAAACCATTATATGAAAATGGACCTGCAACTATCATATTAATTACGTCGTTTGTGTCATATGCGTAACACTTTTTTATGTTGGAATACAATATACTTTAATTTGTCGAAAAATATTAAACAAATATCTTTTTTATGCAAAGCGTTGTCAAGCCTTTTCATTTTGTTTACTCACATAGACTTACAAAATAAGTACCTAATAAGTACAAATATTAACAAAATTAAGGCAGTGTGTAGATTGGTTGTAGATCACTAACTTACTTCTCTAATCCTTAACTAGTAACCAGAGAACGACTGTGAACATTAATCCTAAAGCGCCTCTCGTTTTTGCGGCGTCGTTGCACAAGTCTCCTCTGCAGTAACAATGCACCGTTTTGGTGGGACGCTCGTAATCGCTCGGGTGTTCTTTGCACGATTCTTCGTACACGTCGTACACCTCCTTCACCTGTCTCCATTTCCCGTTCACCTTCCTTTGATCTCCCTCCATGGTTTGTGATGCGCACCCGCGTTCTAGTGTGACATATTGCTCTGAAAAGATAAAGAAATAATGGGCAATTCTTAATAAATAGATACATTGCAGTAGTGGCGCATTAGGTTTAGCTAGGTTCCGAGTTCGATTTATATTCAACTCAAAATGAGAAACGAACTTTTCTAAATTGCTAGGGTGTAGGCTGGATTATGTAGTATGTACATCCGTAGTACAATTGAGTGATATAATTATCTGGCGCGTTATACACGGAAACCCCATTTTCGTTTCCCCCCGATAAAAACTTCGAGAAAAATAAAAGCCGAGAGTATATTTACTATTTAATTTTAAGGAGTCCAGAATATCGGGCATAAACTTATCTACGGGATACTGTAATGAGCAAGCGATTGATGGAAATACAAAACGGTTTATTCACTTAGGGAAAATGTATTAATTACCGGCCCATCGTTAATCAATTGTTTCTATAAATAATTATCTGAAATAAATTGGAATCTACATCATCCTTTATTAATTTATTAACGGAAAGTGATTTTGTACGGTCGACAGCACATCAAGATAAACACTTGCACTTTGATATTAGCTTAAAAACCAACGATATAAAGGCGGTACAAAGTCCAAAGTGTATAGTCTGAAGGGCTTTCGGCTTATTCATTCCCTTATTCCAAGCCTACACATTTGAATAAAAATTAAATCCGATATCAAACAAATTAATGCCACTGATGACATAGCTGAGTCATGATTAGGTACGCAAAAAGTACGCGTTGCTCAAAAAAAACTCAAATGTGGGGGTTAGATCTAAATTGTGACCAAGCACAAACGTAATTGACTGAAAGTACAAAGTAAAAAAAAAACATAAATCAGCCAGTGGCCGGCGCCATAGTAGCATCTTTTGCAACATCTGTGGCACATGCTCACTCACAGCGTGCACCGCTTATTAGCGCTTCGCTAACCGATAACCGATGCGTCATACGGAGAGTGCGCGATTGCACTTGCTTGCGTATAAGCATCCTTAAACACTTCTTTGTCGGCTTCACAGTAATGAGATTCTTCATTGCATACACTTCTGCTTCCGCTAGCGTAACGTTTTTTCGTATGATTCATTTTGAGAATGTTTTCGACTGCTGTGCTTTATAATGAAATTAAACCTGGAACAGATTAGTCGGTTGGTTTTTTCTGCAAATTGTAAACTAATTGGCAGGTTATTAACATCACACGCTAACTATCAACACGCACAGGGTCTGCCGTAGTTACTATCTTAATATAATTTCAAACTGTTTCTTTAATTTGCAACGTCTACCAATATTGATTGAAGTCAAATGAAAGTTTAGAATCAGAAATACTATCAATTAGAGAACATTGAACGTTTAACAGAAGGAATGTTCCAATCACTGTTATTCGGGTATTACGATTATTTTTGGTCGGTGACAAACCATCCTGTTTGTTTGTACTTTAGTAGGTACAGTTCACCTCATTCACTTTAAATGGAGCGCTTACGTGATTAATATTTAACCACAAATTCATGAAATCCCTATACTAATATCGTGGGTTTTTCAAAAGAACGACAAATACGGAAAATAATTATATAGGTAGGTATTGTTAGTACCTACCTAAGTAAAAAATAATTTAATTTTTAGGTATTGTTGCTGAAAGAGCCGGCCACACATATTCAAACCTTATATCTTGTAAATATTTATGGAAAAAATGGGAAATAAATGACTTGCGATCTTAATACGTATAACCCAACAAGACAAAATAAATTCAAATATATTCACTTCAATATAATAAAGATCACGATCTTTAGTTTATCCCCGGTTCTATTTAAACGAGCATCAAACAAATACTAATCCAACCTAAATAATAGGTTAGTATTTAAAAAGGTCACGGTTGGTGCCACCTAACGGAAACTCGAGCAGTCCATAAGTAGTTCGTATTAACTACCAAAAATGTTGACGCGTTTGACCCGTAATTTTATTTCAAATGTACCGCGAAAGTCTTAAATTCTACATATACATAGCCAACGACTATCAGAGATTTCTCTACCCATAGCTTTTAATATTAACACAAATTCAATTTGTTATAGAACGCGCCTTGAATCAATTATCCTAATTCGCCATGTACGTCGAGTGCCCATTTTCGTCTTGCGACGTAAAGTTGTGCCATTCGTTAGCATGCAAGCGTAACCACATGTCTTTAAGGCACTTGCTACAAATGGACAGACATAAAAGTTGCGTAAAGGAGTTCTCGTAACCAGTGACTCGGACACCTCACATTTAATGATACTAATATTATAAAGCTGAACAGTTTGTTTGAACGCGCTAATCATAGGAACTACTGGTTCGAATTTTAAAATTATTTTTGTGTTGTATAGTCCATTTATCGAGAAAGGCGTTAGACAATATACGATGCGACTAACAACCGAAGAGTCAGTGGAAAATGTGGAAAAAATATGTACCGGTGCCAAGCCGCAGCGGGCTGCTAGCTTAATGATATATCGGTAACAGCCATACGATATACCACATAATATTTGACGTGTTTCAAGAAAACACTGCAATGCTTTTTTACAATCAATATGTATAAGGATCTAATCCTGTGAAAGTGCCTTACGAGCATTGACTTCAAAGGATATTTTTATAGCCCTCCTTTTACCTTCTACGTTTCTTGCATTTTAATAAGCACGTCATTGTATGCAGTCATAAATAAACGAAGTGTTACGGTGAATGACCTACTATGACTTTATGATCAAATGGTACGGTGGTTACACCTTAGAATATTGTGAATGAAGAATCCTGATCGAAATTGTAAAGGAAAACCCAAAGACGAGAATAAAAACTACTAAATCAAATTATTCTAAATAGTCAGTGTTTAAATATTGATAGTATTATTTTTTTTAAGTTACAAAAGCTTGCTAGTAGTAGCTGTACTGTCTAACAAATAAAGTTCAGACGATAAGGTCGACCAGTCGTTGCTACCTTTTGTGCCATATGGTCTTCGCCTGTTATGATAACTGCCTAAAGCCGTATATAAACGACGAAGGCCGCTCTCTGAATGGCAATCTCTAATTCTAATCTTATGAGCAAAAATTTAAAGGTCATTATTAAAAAGTCTCTTGACGCAGCCTAAATTCCGGAAGATTCAAATTGTTAGTAATTTTATAACAATTAACGTGAATCGAATATTTGTTTAAACATCATTGTTTAAAATTATTTCGGTGTTAAGCATCGTTTCCCTAGTAATTAAAGTCTCTCAAGAATATTTGAGCTCACATGTATAGTTCTTGCACATTTTGTTATTACTTAGACCTGGTTTATGACGTGTTTAAAAATAATATTATCTTTATTATTATTTTATAGTATGGTCAAAATCAGGCTAGACTTATATACTGGAGACTTAGTACCGCCCTTATGCCGGGGGCATAATTTCTAGAATCGATGTGCAACTGTTTACCTTAATTTGCTTTTTCCGTACCTCGGCATGGCAGGCTTTTTAAAGTTGGTTGGATATTATTTAGCATTGGATATAACCAACAGTTATTTTGATAATAATGCTGTAGACGCTAAAACTGTTGTCATTAGATGTCTCGATAATCTTTAACATGTCCTGTGCCAATTACATTCTAGCGACTTATTAATTAAACCATCAATTTAATCAATAATAGCCGGGGTCGAAGCCCTCGTGTAGCCGAGACAGTTTTGCCATATTTTATAATTGGATTAGATGACGCCATGAGCTGGGTCAGACAGGGCGAATTATCAGAATTGCGGTTTTCAATTAACTTTTTGTTGAAAAAGTCAATGACACATTTTCGATCTTGTAATGTTTCAGCGTGGAATCTTTATAAGTCAAACTGTACCAAACATAAAATTGTATTTTTCCTTTGTCCTTATCATAAATGGAGTTTGAAAATTAGAGTTGAGTTACTGATTCCGACGATTCATACGGTTTACAGATGCTATGATCATCGATGGAAATAAAAACTTCAAACAGAACGACTATTTCGACATAACAAAGCCATTTATACACTAAGTTGGTGTACAAATTAATATTCTTCACGTTTCGACACGAAGTTTTTTCTATGGGCAATGCGGATGTGGTAGATTTTTGCCTAAGTTCTATGAATCACTCTTTGTAATGAAAATTTCTTTGGAAGTTTTATTTACAGTTTATGCACAAAACGACTATTTGTCCTAAAATTAGGTCAAAGTTCATTCTGCTATTTTGCAAGTCATATAAGGCAAAAATGGGCGATGTGTTATGGTCATTTTATTATGATTGATGAATTAGCAATTGTTTACGATCATAGGGTAATGGTCGATCCAATTTGTGCCACAGAATTGTATATAAAGTTGTACTTCCGGAGTTCGTGACGTCTGGCGCCGTGTCTTTATGGGGCATTTCGTGACAGTCCGTATTATTGCCATGCGGCTACATCATTTAGTTGTATTATGAAAATAGCTGTAGTTTCATATCTTTTAGAAAGATAAGACTAGTTCTTACCCCTGACGTCATTCCAGTTATTTCAGAAATTTAAAGTATCCCATATATGTTATTCTAGTGTCTTATCGAGCTACTAAATTTCATCAACAACATCCATACATCTCATGATGACTTACTCTTCAGAATCTTTTACGTTAAAAATATTTGTAAGATACATTTTAAATTACATAAAGTTTGTCATTTTTGACTTTTGAATGATAAAAATCAGTCTTATCTAAATTAAAAAAAATACTACCGGGGCTCATTATTCCATTTATTTGCGTTACTTCGATAGGCTTATCTAAGGGTTATAAAATAATACAATTAAAATTGTTTTTTGTTTGATAAAATTATGCACCTGGTACTGGTCAGTACGAACAGTCTATATATTAATTAAATTAATATTGGCCTTCATCGCTTGCATTGCTCGGATTCTACGGTGAGTAGCTAAAGTACTTGTCTTACAAAAAAATAAAACGGTATCACAACATCCAGTCCCGTGACTAATCATGAGAAAAACTAATTTTCCATATTGTGTGTCTCATCGTTTATGCTGAGAACGAAAAAGCATAGTTTCTGACTTTCGGACGCATTTCCAACGTTATGGGGAAACTAAAACGTTCGAAAATAATGTTGAAAATAATTTCAAGTTTTGACTTTACTCTTACCTCCATCGTTCAGTTGGAGGGTGGTCTCCCGCTTGAAGCACATAGTAGATGTGTCGCACTCTACCATAAAAATTTCACTGTGGTTGAAATGGGTGCACGCTGGCGTTGTATCGTACATTTGCTTCGTTGGTTTGCATTTAAAGCACTTAACGCTTTGAGACGCTGAAAAAAAAACATTTAAAAGAATAAATCATTATTTCTTTTATATAGAGACTGACTATTAATAAGTATTACTAATGTATTCTATATGAATAAAAAAATATTGTCTTTGATATATTGACTTTGAAATCTCGCAGAAAATAGGTTAAGAAAAATGGCAGTCTGTGTGTTTGGTCAAATTTTGTAATCCTGATCCTTTAAAATGTTATGTTAATTTAGAAAATAATCCTCATTTTTTCGATATGACTGCACTCGCAGAAGGAGACATGACACTTGCAAAATGTTTGTACCAGAAATAGAATTACTTTGATATTAAACTCGACAACGAGTCTCCAAGATTATGATCGTTGTGAGGTGTGGGGCTTTGTTCTTTTACGTAAACACTTTGTAAAGTACGAAACTTTAAGGATTTATCGGGCTATTGTCAGTATTCGAAACACATCAGAATATGAACTCAACTTAATAGGTATTGTGATTCATCATTAAAGACATAATTACAATTATTGTCACATTCATTCTTATTAAAAGTTTCTCAAGATATCTACGGACCATGCTTTTAATCACTATCAATTTAATTAAAAGCCACTGCATAAACTTTCTTGACTTTTTACATTAAATTACATGTGACTACCAATACTATTAATTTTAACATTGTTTTGTCATTCAAAATATAGTCATGTAATTTTTTATATAGCCTATAAGCAGTAGGACACCACACGGTTTACGTATTATAATAATTTGGCGTTAACTCTACGAAACGGAGTTGTTTAAGAACCAAAAGAAACCCCTTTGCATACAGTAATATTAGATGAATTTGTAATTCCGAACATCATTGTGACTTTGGTCCGTCAGCTCTTGAATAATTATGTTCGATTTAGCCTTCATTACGCCTACCGAACAGATGAGATAAAATCCTACGTAAATTGTAACGAATTAATAAGCCGATAAAAATATTTCAATATGTACCCATATTCAGTTAATCCTAGTTCATCTGTTAATTTATGTAATAATCTCTGTGTGAATTCCAGTATTAATTTTGATTCGCATCTTTTTCTACTCATAACTGAACAACATACCGTAGCCTAAACAGGATAGTGTGTTTAACAGGTGGTTCCTTAATCACATATATTTTTGAGGCCAGCAGTAATTAAATAAATAATCACTACTTAATTCATTCAATGAGTACGCTGTTCAAACACTTTCGATGAGCTGGTCGTATGCTAATAAATTTTTTAAGTAAAAAATAATGATAAAAAAAACTCATCAGTTATACCCATGTACATGATAGTAGTCTTTCATGTTTATAGTTTTGTAGATAAATATTGCCCTTGGTCGCCTTCATTAACAATACAAGATAACGATGCTCTATTATTGTTCAACTTCACTGTGAAAACAATGCTCGATCGACTTACATTTCCAAAACATTGTAAACGCCAAAAAAAACAATGTCACATCCATTTTCATAAATGAAACTCCACTTAAAATTCCACTGTAACCTATTAATAAAATAAACTGAACACTAAATAAAAACGTGCGGTTTCTTTCGGATCACATTTATGGAATAAGTAATTGTTGCGTATTTACACAGGCGCGTTTTACGCTCCATGTGCTACGACAGACTGAAATCTTGCACCTAACATTCAAGTCATGATTCACAGGAAGGAAGCCTAGTGGCAAAACGGGACATGTCCAAATATCGAAGAATTGAGGCTCTAACGAGCGCGCTATAGCGCTGATTCACGCGGTCGATGCTGGCGCCGGCGCGGGACTAAGCTTTTGGCGGTTCATTCCGATCGCGATTGCGACCGTCGATTCATAATCTTGCCTCTTACGATGCCCCCTCTTGACTTTGTTTTGGTTTTTATCAACAGGTTTTAAACGCAGACCGAAACGTAAGCGGGCGGTGAAAGCGAATAATATGTAGACTGTTGGCAAACCGAGCTCTTTTTAAGCTATTTGCATTTTTAGCGAGAGCAGCAGCTCTGTTCTGTATAGGTATTTATTTTTGTAACACTTGTAGGACGCACTTGATATTATTAGGTAACGCCTAACTAGCTGTGTAGCTGTAGCCTGTAGTCTGAATTGTGTTTAGGTAATCTTAATTGTAGATAGTTAAGTATTAGTCACCGTGTATCATCTTTAATTACGATACTGGGAGGTGTGGATGTTGAAAAACATAATAAAAGATATTTCAATAAATAATAAGTTGGTCAGTAATGTTGTAGGAAGGTATAAAGTAAGCTTTTATGTTTCAAATAACAATGAAACAAACGTTTAGCTGTTAATTATATAAAACTCAAATCATATCAAAAGGTAATTTTACCTATTTCAATCATATTTTTAATGCTGAAAACGCACGTTACACTAACAGACCCCGTGATGTCAATAAAAAGTTTTGAATAGTTTAAGATTTAAAAGTATTTACCCTTTGAATATCAGTAAAGTTTGCGTTTTTTCTTCAAAAGCCCAGCTGATCACTCAACTATATTCTGAACGACTACTACTTTTGTTATGCAAAATTTGTTATTTTAGTTATTAAAAATACTCGACACTGTTTATAGCTTTTAAAGTCTGTTGCATCTGTTTTTTGTGTACATCAAAGTTGATGCTGTTGTAGGTGTATGTACCCAAAACAGTCATGATTTGTGGTAAAATGTATCCATTGATTTTAAGAATAGTTCATAGTGTTTTAATAAATGATTTTTCTGAACTTTTCGTGACGGCTATAACATCGTATTGCTTGTGTACGGGTGCCACTTTTGGTGACTGGTCTTCTCCAGCTTATCTGAAAACTACATACTTACTTTCACTACACTCATCATACCTAAGCTTTATTATTTAGTCCTAAGTAATTTCTGCAAAGTAAAAAAAAATAATACGATTTTCTAGCCGTTAGTATAGTAGACAAATCGTATTGTATTTAATGACGATTCGAGAGTTTAAATGTAACTTTCTTAAATAATTATAACAAAATTTAACGTTACTTTAAATAACCCTCTTGCATTTAATGTAATATCTATGTTTAATAACATACTACGGTCCTCCTGTGCCACGTAACTCATAAAAACTGCGTGAATTGATGTAATAATTGAGGTTTAGAATATTCGTGTGCACAAATCGTCATGTTGCAAGTACAAAATGTTTTTTTTTATCAGTTGTACAGCTCTGCATCTGAACATTATTGTTGTGAAACATAATTGTAACTGTAACCCACTCTCGATATCAATGACTCCCACATCCTTTGTCACTAGATAAAACTAGTGATGTGCCGGATCGCTAAAAATGTATATCCGCGGATACGGATCTGAACACGGATATTTAGTGCTAAGATCCGCGGATACGGATACGGATACGGATCTTTATTCTCTTATTCGATTAGTGTCAGCACTCGCGACCTTGAAACGATAGTTGACGGTACGCTCGCCGCAACGCCACGCAGGACATGTTTTGACTTGCATTGCGCGGGTAGTATTTATTGTTTTGGTTACGGTTTAGTGTGACACTGTGGCGCGCTCATAACGGTTGTGTATTGTTTTGATACAAATTATAAATAATGTCTACTAAGAAGTTTTCCAGTGCAATTTGGAAATATCTCGTGTTAGTAAATGATGAATCTGCGAAGTGCAAAATTTGTGATGGAAAATATTCCCGTAAGGGTAAAGGCACAACTTCTTTAAAAAATCATTTACAACGAAAACATTCCGATGAATATGATTTGTTTTTGAAAGAAGACGCTGCTAAGAAGAGTACCGATGAACTACCACGGCCGGGAACATCTTTAAAAAGTGAATTTCAATTTTAGTTTTTTCATTGTCATAAAATGACGTTAAAACTTGATATAATATTGATCTCATTAAAATTATATAAGAAAAATTACGTATATTTTAGTTATTTCATTATCATAAAAGTGATGTTAACTTGCTCTCTCATTATAAAGATCTATCTATCTCTATGTTTGCAATATAAAGGTGCCAAATATTCGATTTAATTAAATAAAAATAGTCTGAATGGAATTTATTAGTTTTTTAATTCTACCTAATCACCTAAAAAGATCCGTAAAATATCCGCTCGAAAAGTAACGGACACAGATACGGATACGGATTTCTTTTTTACCTCGGATATCCGCGAATACGGATACGGATACGGATATCCGGAACATCACTAGATAAAACGCACACTGACATTTTTATACTAAAATCTTCCTGGTGATGATTCATCAAAAATTTGCATTTTATTTTTGCAAGCTGTATTTTATGCACTGTGTGGGTTAAAATACAATCGTGAACTATGCATGATCGAGCTCACGTCAGAAACTTAGCCGGCTGCATGTTCGCTTTAGATTTCCCCCGTTGTTTTTTTAAGAAGATATTCGACAGCTTTTAACCAAGAAAAAAATAAATCAGTTATTCCTATTTTGTGACATGGAGGACTAGTGTTTGGCCCATTTTCCTTAAATTAAAGGACGAGGGTGAAAAAATAAGGTCTTTATTTGATATAAGCGGCCGGCGCACACTGGTCCGGATTTTTAATATGGAAGACTTAGGACCCAATGTCAATATTTCGGGCTGAAAAAAATCATGTGGATAGATAAATGAACGTTCATCAACGTTTGTTCTAGCAGTTTTTATGAAATTGGTTATTTTTGCGAAAAAAAAAACATTGAAAAAAAATTTGTATGGAGAAAAAGTGAAATATTTTTTTTTTTCGAAAAGTTCAAAACTGTTAGCAGTGAAACCTTTTGTGTGTTATTGTATTACACTTATTCGTTAATTCCATATTTTTTTTATTTGCATATACTTGCAGCCTTGGCCAAAATATGCATCGGAACTTTCATTGTATTTATTTCAACTATTTGTGACAATTTAATTTTTTTATTGATTTATAGTCACATAATTTACGCATATTTTCAATATAATAAATTTTAAAATCCATTATTTGTTGACTATGAATGATTTTGAAAAATAGATTACAATTTAATTTAAAAAATCAAAATAATATTTTACTTCTCATGGTTAGCTGTTGCTTAAAGCACAGCTAGTGATCGAATGAGGCATTGCCTGCCTGCTAATATTCTCCTATTCCCTAATATAGCTATCACTTTTATTTTCTACTATTGCTGTCTCTTTCATTCTCTTTTGCTCACTCTTTTTCTTCTTAAGACAAGTGGTGTTCCACGCTTATAAATCAGATAAAATAGACAAGAGCTCTACTGGTAATACAAAATATTTACTTGCAGCTTTGGCGTTTATTTCGTTTATCCTAATATATATTTATTTAAAATCAGTACTTTTGCTTCTTTAAGTGGTTTCGGGAAAGTAAATTCGGTACTAAGATAAAATCCATACTAATATTATTAATGTGAAAGTGACTCTGTCTGTCTGTCTCTCTGTCGCTCAATCACGCCTAAACTACTAAATAAATCTAGTGTCCCAAAGAATATCTATACCAAATTTCATCTATATCGGTTCAGTGGTGCAGCGGTAAATTTAATGTAATGTAAACGACCTTCAATTATTTTTTATTGTACTGCGAGAATTGTGCAATAAACTATTTCTGGTTATTTTGTTATACATTTTGAAGTTGATTTATGAATAACTAGTGGCCATCCGCGACTTCGTCCGCATTAATGTCGGTTATCGCGACGCTATTCACGCGGACGAAGTTTTAAGTAGCATAGGGTATGTATGTAAATGTATTACAAAATAACTAAAAATTGTTTATTGCATAATTCTTGCAGTACAATAAAAAATAAATTGAAGGTCGTTTTCATTACATAAAATTTAATACATTTTTTATCAATTTAGTACATAATAAATAATAATAAAATAAGTAATTAAATTAAAAATAAAGTAATTAACTAAAACTATCTATACATAACATACAAATTAATATAAATAACTTAAAACTACAATAGAAAATAATTGAAGGTTGTTTACATTACATTAAATTTAATACATTTTTCATTAATTTAGTAAATAGGAAATAATAATAAAATAACTAAAATGAAATTAAAACTAAAGTTATTGACTAAAACTATCTATATATAACACGCAAAATAATAGTTATAAATAACTTAAAACTTATTCTAAAGGATCTGGCACATTTTCTGGAGCTTCTTCATCAACTTCAATTTCTTCTTCAACTTCTATTAATTCATCTGATAATATCAACTGCGTAGCTTCTGGAAACATCCTTGATGACTTAAAATTGGTGTATTTAGGTTTCAGATGAGATATATATGGATCTGATGATATCAAAAAATTGTGTATAATGTCTTCATTATTTTGCAGTCTTCCTGTTTTCCTCGTGTGTCGCTCTCTGGTATTTCGAAAGTCCTTATTTCTTGCTTCTCCTGCTTCTTCTGACAAAATTCCGATAGGAAGGCAAGAGAAATGTTTGCATATGTCAGCGCCATGTATCAACATTTTGTGTATGCTGGAAGGCATATTGTACCAGGGGTAGTGATGTACAAAGATCTCAGCAGTCTCCTTGCAGTATTCACGGAAACTATCGATATTGACAGCCTTTCCACAAGATAACACTTGCAATATAACTGCGAAGTGCTTTATCAAATCAGCATCAATCTTCGTTATTTGAGCACTTTTTTTGTATTCCCGAAAAAATCTTCTGGCCGTGTTTCCGTCATTAGTAGTTCCAAAGCCCTGCTTTACAACATCAATCAAAAGTCCCATTTGTTGTTTGAACTCCGATTGCACCATATCCTTCCTTAACTTCTTAAGGTTTTTGTTGTCACCTCGTGCACTCCACATTTTGAAATCTAAATTATATGAAATATGTAAAAGACACTCCATGCTTCGAATCCACATATGGAGTGTTGATAGTCCATATTGATACACATCGTCCCGTACAGGTCTTGAAAACATTTCTGAAAGATTATTCATCTCACTAGGTTTTGCAAGACAAACATTGCACGTAGCTGCAGATGGAGTATCTGTAATAATTGTAGCCACTTTCCCATCAATCATTGTCATGTGCAACTCATGAGTAACTTCCAAGTTTCCGCAACTTGAAATAGTCAAATTTCGTATTTCTTCCTCCATTGCCGCTTGTTCTTGCTTAACAAATTCGGTCGTTTCCTTCGCAAACTGAAATTTAATAGGTCTGCAATAAGATGTTGAACATGGGTTTGGATTATTCCAAATAACAACATTGCCGCTCTCGAGCTTCAAAGGAACGAGGCTCGTCATGAACACAGAGGAGTCGTCGAATTCTGCCAGTTCACTTCTTTGCTTGTAGTTGCTCTGTGCTGAAGATCCATCGAATCCCCACTTGGAGGTAAGCTTCAAGTTTTCACTGCACATATTTAAATCATCACCAACGACTTGCAGTATTCTTCGAGTTGTCACGTCTAACAGTGCTTGTAGTTTCACCTTCACTAAATGTTCTGATACTTCAATATCTCTGGTATCTGGATAACACCTCTGCTTAGCTTCCAACAACTTGTAGTAAGACGGAAGCTTCAATTGCTGTGACAATGCTGACCGTAAAGTAAGATACTTCCACTTTGACAGATCCAATGATGCAGTAAGGGCCAACGCTTGATCTTCCTGCATAGTGTCCGTCTTCTCGTTTGTTGATAAAAGTGATTCGACAGCTTCAACCTTTTCAGGATTCTTCACAAGGTGATCGATGATGCGAGCAAGACCTTCTTTCCCATTAGACTTTAGCTTCGTGACAAAAGCAAAAGTCAGTTCCTCTTCCGGATAGTCGAGTAATGTACCCGATCGCCTTTTCTTCTGCTTATTCCCCAAGTCTTCAAATGGCTTCCTTGATGCAATGTCTGTAGATGTTCCAATGTCACTAGTCGCCTTCGAAGTAGATGGAATGGGTTGAACAGCTGCTTCTTCTTCTGTAGAACGAGGATCCAAATTTTCGGTCCCTTCAAAAATTTCGGTGAGATTTACTGATTCACATTCAGGCCACTTAATTCTTGTTTCCAACCAGTTCATATGCTTCTTCATGAATGTTTTTTGCACCCTGTGTGCCTCGGTCCATCGACGATTTAAGTTCACAGTAAAAGATCTTGCAAAATTCAATAATTTTTCTGAATCTTCTTGCGAAATTTCAAGCAAAACGCAATCCAAAATTGCTTGATGCAGTCGTTTGTAATCCTTGAGGTCCTCTTGTCGCAGAAACACGTAAATGTCCAGGTTAGTGCCAAATCCAGCCATGATCAAGTTGCTAGATTATTCACGTTAAAATTTCCAGGTATGTTGACTCTTCAAGGGTTGAATGTCTAATGACGCTCCAACATGAGCTCCCGTCTGTTTTATTTGATTCATAAGCGCTCAACTAGCAAGGGTTTCAAGGAGCGAAAGAGAGAGAAGTATGGAATGAAAGAGATAGCGATAGTAGGAAATGAAAGAGATAGCAATATTAGGGAATGGGAGGGGAATATTAGCAGGCAATGCCTCATTCGATCACTAACTGCGCTTTGAGCAACAGCTAACCACTAAGAAGTAAAATATTATTTTGATTTTTAAAATTTAATTGTAATCTATTTTTCAAAATCATTAATGGATTTTAAAATTTATTATATTGAAAATATGCGTAAATTATGTGACTATAAATCAATAAAAAAATTAAATTGTCACAAATAGTTGAAATAAATACAATGAAAGTTCCGATGCATATTTTGGCCAAGGCTGCAAGTATATGCAAATAAAAAAAATATGGAATTAACGAATAAGTGTAATACAATAACACACAAAAGGTTTCACTGCTAACAGTTTTGAACTTTTCGAAAAAAAAAAAAATTTCACTTTTTCTCCATACAAATTTTTTTTCAATGTTTTTTTTTTCGCAAAAATAACCAATTTCATAAAAACTGCTAGAACAAACGTTGATGAACGTTCATTTATCTATCCACATGATTTTTTTCAGCCCGAAATATTGACATTGGGTCCTAAGTCTTCCATATTAAAAATCCGGACCAGTGTGCGGCGGCGACTTCGTACGTGTGGAGTAGTTGAATGTAAGTTAAATTTGAAAAAGCTGAATACTTAACGATAAATAAAAATCAGATAAAATAAAAGACAGTTGTTTTACAATCATACGACTCTACACCATCGCGATGTGGACTCCTCTCTTACTTGCCATTAGGCTGTAGGAGCCAATATACTACGCTTCTATAAAAAAAAATAGAGCATACATTTACAATTCAAGTCTCTTTGTTCAAAAAGGGCTTTCATACAAACTTCAAACCCCGTTTGGACCCCTATTGGTGGTAACTCAAAATAATTTAAGTTCTTATAGTTTCTGAGATTTCGTGATTAATCAGTGAGATTAGCTTTTCTATGTAGAAGATTAGTATACTGCCTTCGATTTCAATGTAAACAAATTCAAATAGAGTAAAGAAGGTCGGTCGTAAATTAGAATTCTTGATTGTTAATTAACCGGAATACTTGACATTACGTGCATCGTGTATCGTAGTATTGATTTTGTTCCAAACTGTTGGGAGTGTCATGTTTCGTGCATGGTGTTAGTTTCCCAAGCCTTGGAATAATTAACGATGTGCCAATAATGCCACAACAACCTTTTTTGATCCAAATTTCAAAATAGTTATCTGGTGACTTCAGGCATTTTTTATCAACTTTTCTCTCATATTGTGTTGCTTAATTTAACATGAAAGGCAAATCGAATGGTTTTTAATACAAATCCTTTGATTGAATCGCTAATTAGGGAAATTAATTTATTGTATAAATAAATTTATATCCAATCAAGTACCTGTTGTAAATACGCAGTAATGACGATAACAATATGAGGAAAAACAGTAGGTATTTACGTCAACACATAATCCTGCCCTTGTGTACTAATTTTTACTTTATTTTTGAGAGCAAGACTTCAGATCTGTGCAATATTTCCAGTTGAAAATTCGATTTCATGATTAGACTTCACCAATTTAAATTGCGAATTTTTAACAAGTCAGATTACGTATAACACACTTACTGCGTTGTGTACATTGCAAATATAAGTATTGAGCTGCGAATCTGATATGTGTTACTTCGGTTTCGTACTTCAAACCTCCGCAATACAAAGACAAATAAGTTAACTTACCTAAATCAAACGTGTGAAGAAACAAATATTCTGTAATTTAATCTGTTTTTTGTAAAATGGTTTACCTACTTTTCGAGCTCGTATTTAATTATAGGTATAGTTATAATATAATTCATTTGACTTAGAATTCCTTATTAATGAACGCTATCTGTATCTGTAATATGCATTTCTATTTATCTACTCTTCAGTAGTACATGCTACAAGTACAAGTAGCAACTTAATAACAGTAACGCCTACAATGAAACAATAGCAAAGTTGCGTTAGTGGGAAATATCCTTGTCGTATTTATACCTTTTATAACGTTTCTTAAGTTGTTGTGCGTGTATCTTTGACGTATTTTCAGACAAGTTCCCCAAAAGTATTATATTATATGAATTAAAAAATATATAAACACCAAATAGGTTTCTCTTACTGTAGCAGCGGTTTATAATTGTTGCTGGAGAGACGGGCTTATTCAACATTATATTTTTGTTCACCTTTATATTAGTAGTAAAGATTAAAGATATATAACTCATCCCTCAAATAATCCGAATAAGGTCTTATATCAATTTATTAACTCTTGGTGAATAAGTATGTCATATTTAGACTGAAAACTCATTGGGGACTTAGATATACCTACTATGCTTGTAAATTAATGTAAAAAGATCAAGCCAAAATTAATTGACTAAATTTTACTGAAACCAGGCATTAGCTAATTATGTTACTTCGTCATTCAGTATGCTGATACTAGAATTACTATACCTATATCTAGTACATTAAGTGCGTAAATTCTGCCTCCATAACTATTAGGCGTATTTTTTACAATAAGTGAAGTTACCATAGTGGTTTAAAATAAATTAAAATAAAAAAGAAAGGACATTATTTTATAAATAATTTATTCATATCAAAATTAGTTATAACTGACTGCTTCGTCTCAGTTATTTCTAAATTATAATTTACGATTATATGAAAATAATGTAACTAGGAACACAAAATAATAAAACAGAAATAAAAACAACTCCCACTCACTCATATTTTCTTTACACTCATTGCATACATTTCCTTAAATTATAATATTTCCATCGTTTAACATTACATCACAAGGCATAATACATAATACGTATTTTATGAAGGATATTTACAACAATAAAATATTACAATCCGAATGACTACAAAACATGGCGTAGTCCTTATTTCTAAAAGAGGACCAAACTGGAGTAAAACAGAAATATCTTCTGCACTTGTACAAAATGCCCAATAGTTACCTATCACCTTTATTTTTTCTTACCAGTTGCAGACTAACACAGTCGATCAGATGCCTGTGACCAAAATACTTAACAATGAAGTGCCCCTTTAGGTCCGTTTTTATGAAGAGAATTTAATGTTGTGGACCTAAATAAATATGATACAACTATGATATAAAATCGCGCCAAGAAAGATAAAACTTCAGAGACAGGCTTCACTAATGGGAAGCTTGCGTGGATATACCTACAATCGTTTATAAAATGGAAGCATTATCATTTAAATATACCATCTGTTGGCAATCAATATACCAGCTAGTTATTTGTTTTAAAATACATAATGCTATATTTAATGTGGTTTGTCAAGTGTGATTTTTCGTGGTGCGAACTATTTAGAAGGCATAAACAACCAAAGTTAGGCCTCACTGTTCCTGAAGTATTTTACTCTAGTTTGGCCCAATGGGCTAAGGCATTATTACTAGTTCATTGTATTCGATTTCATTAATATCACATTTTTTTGCTAGTGAAGACAAGGTCTCACTGGAACTCACTGGAAAAGAGGGATTTGATTCATAACTTGTCAAAACTGTCATGTTAGAAGTAAATTATAGCTAATTAAAAAAAATTGCATTCTTGGATACAAATGACTAATTAATATTGAAATATATGACTACCCATTCTTTAGTATGTTCGCGCATCGAATATAATGCCCTCTTGCAGTTGAATCTAAATTATATAGTATTTTTTTCAGTTTTTAATACATTGGAAACATTAATCATTCTGTTAAATAACCTCAGTTTCATGTCCTGCTGAGCCTTGGTTGGTTGGGGACTTCATAAATGGTAGATGTTGGTCGGCGATTAACAAAAACTCGACCAAACTAAGCTAAACTAAAATGTGTGCTATCATTTTGTCATTTTGAATTTTCTTTACAGAACTAAAGAAATATGATTTAAATTTTGATCATAATAAATCAGTTAAACTAAGTTACTTCAGTTCTGTAACGAATTGAAAGCATAATTCCAGAGCACACAATTGAATTTAGTTTGTGCGAATAGAATCGCCATCAACTATAATATTTTAGGTTCGCATGGTTACGCACTAACGGGAATTAGGCACTTGTTTAGCAGACAGCGTCTGCATCAGATTCTAAATTTTCAAAATTGTACGTTGAATAATAAAATGTATACATTTATCACTAAGATATTCCGTCCCGGATAAAAGGAGTCATGACGCTGCTCGTTAGCACCAATTTTAAAATTAGCACTTGGTGTCAATCAACCTTTGATTCGTTTACAATTGTAACTAACATGATATCAAGCACCTATTATTTGGAATTGTCTTATTTACTACTAGGGCATATTTTAAGTGTTTACTACCTAAGGCTGTTAATGTACTTCATGAGGTTGAAGACGACGATGACGCCCATGATGTCAGTGTAGCCCTCGTGACTGGTGTTCGGCGAGGCGTTGCAAAGGTTGTCGCGGCAGTAGCAATATCTGAAAAATACAAAGATACCGTAATATTATGACCGTGAAATATTAGATAGATAGATGGAGGAATGGATGTTTCTCGCAAAAACCTTTTTATCACGAAAGTACGCGAACTCATTCGCTCACAATGGTGCTATGCCAGCCACCAAAGGGATATGAACATGAGGAATATTTTTCGCACAAATATGAATGTATTATGTCCGTAAGGATTGAGGAGCCACGTCATACCTAGGAACATAATAAATTCATATTTATAATAATTAAGTAGGTGTTTGTTATATTTGGCTTTTTAAAATTAAAAATAATATAATGTAGTAGTGTCCTCCCTCAGGCTATAATATAAACTCTTAATATTTTGTTGGACACGAGTCCGTAAAGTATAGTGATTAACGTCAAAAGTATCGAAAGCTCAAAAACAGACAATACTTTCGTATGAGTGCAATACTATCATTGATTAAGTATTGTTGCTCGGAAATAAATAACCATAAAAAATAATGCCAGTTCATTACTCGCTTTCCACCATCAGGGCCAATTTGCGTATTATTATTATGCCAGTAACTTGCATTTTCCTAGGCTTTTTTTTAGCTAAATGGGGTTTTGTTTTGAAATTTGACCTACCTATTATATGTGATCCTCTCGCCTTTATCGTCTACTGTTTGACAGCCTTCTTTATATGGCTCCAATATTTCCATCGTAGGTGACCATTTTCCATTTTTGAAGTCATGGTACTCGTACTTTTGAGCCGCACAGTCGCGTAGAATGTTCTCGATCTTCTCTGAAAATAAAATTTAACTAGTGTCAATTCGCGAATCGGTTTCAATTTATAAAATCAACTTACTAACTACCTTTGCTTTTGAGACAAAAAGGTTCACTCAAGAACAAAGATCTGATGATTCCTACAAACTAAACAAAGACGTATGTGTCACCTTCCCTACCTTTTTATTTGAATACAGTAAGGTATTTAGTTTGTGCTTTTGTTTCTTCTTTTCAAAGTTTCATAAATTGTACATTTTATATGTGTATTTAAAGTAAGAAAATCCAAAAAAAAATAACGTTTTTATTCAGGTTTTTACTAGTGTTGCCCAAATGCAAGAACAAGGCGAGACTTAGCCAGTCTTGGTCTTGGTCTTGGTCTTGCGCCAATACACCTGGTCTTGGTCTTGGTCTTGCGCTGCCAGTCTTGGTCTTGGTCTTGTAGCAAGAGTCTTGCAAGTCTTGCAATTACCTACGCCCTGTGGCGGCAATCAAATAGTGTCAAATGTTATGATTTCGGCGCGGCGGCAACGATTGTTTTAGATTTCAAAAGAAGCCGCCGGCGCGTGTATCATAACCATGTACTTCCGAAAAGCGGCAAATTTCTTTGAGAAGTAAGTACAAAACCTTTGATGCCGCATTATCAAAGTGCCGATGGTTAAAACATAACTATGCATGCACTCAGTTTGATTTTAATAGATATTTTTTATTCGCTATGTTTATGGTATTAGTCGTAATGCGCATAGGTCGAAAAACTGGACCTATTCTTCTTTGATACAGTTTTTTGCGTCTCATAGAATTCCTAAGCGTACCTACCTATACACCGAACTGTTACACCTAACTACTCCGTGAAATAGCGCTAAGTCCTAGCTGCAAGACGCAAGAGTCTTGCAGGCTATGTCTTGTTCTTGCTCAAGTCTTGCACGGTCAGTCTTGGTCTTGGTCTTGCTAAAAATACGCGGTCTTGTTCTTGGTCTTGGTCTTGCAAAAACGCAAGAACAAGACCAAGACTGCAAGACCAAGACTGAATTTTGGCAACACTAGTTTTTACGGATTTTATGCAGGAAAGGCAAAGGCACCTCAAACATTTTGAACATTATTTAGAAAGTATATGAATTAATATCGAATTGCAAATGTTTACAGTTATGTGCTTTTGGATTTTTGCAAGACCGTACACCTTGCATCTTGTCGTTTTAACCCTTCATAAACCGGAATTCCAGGCACAATATAAATTTCATGACGACGTCATTGGGATTTGAAGAGTTGATCTAATAATAAATGGTGGTCTTCTCCTTACCTCCTCCTAATTCCACATAAAAGACTTGCTTCATGCACATGGTGGAATATGGACAGTCGACGATGAATTTGTCTGAGTGGTCGAAGTGCACGCAGAGATTCTTCGTGGTGTTGTAGTAGTGGCCGGGGCGAGGGTTGATCAGGCATTGGTAACACTGCAGGGAGGATACGCCTGGAACAATCGATTAGATAATTAGCTATCGTTTGAAGTTCGGCCATTTTATTTATTTATTTAAAAACTTTATTGCACACCTATACAACAGGTGGACTTAATGCTAGGGGCATTCTCTACCAGTCAACCCATTCAATCAAGTTTCAGTCACGCCATTATAACTAGGCTTGCTGGCGGACATGCCAGCTACCTAACTTGTGCATCTATAGAATAAAAATGTGTCATTGGTAAATAAGTGAAATGGAATCATCGTCTTATTATTACTTGCACACAACTTCATTTTATGCATAGACATCAAGCTACTAAAATTTGTAAAAAAATCCAATGGATGACTTCACTTTTGGTTTAGTTGGTGCTCTGTAATATGTACAGTCACAAGCAATAAAATATTGCCACTTGAGTTCTTATTGCGTTAGTTTGATTCAGGTTAGAATAAGGTTGTGTACATATAAGTGCACGTGACTGGACACAGTTCTCAGTCCGTATGTGCAAATGTCCATTATTCCAATGAACGCTTTTGAATTTAAATATTCCATAGGTACGTATTCGGTTCTAGGCTGAAGTCTGAGTCTGGAAGCAAATTAGATTCATAAACAAAATTCCGAGCACTACATGCATTTACAAGACTGAAAATTTACTTGTTTTTCAATCAATTTATTTGTAAAACAATGTCAGATTTGCTTACATTTGCAAAACAGTGTGTTTTAATTTTGTAAAACAATGAAAAGTCGATGTATGAAACAAAGGTTAATTATTATTTAGGTGCGTGTGTTTAATTAAATTGACTTAATTAACACAATATTGTTGCTTAAATTAGCAATCCTTTACAATGGTTTTCCTCCTTGTTTTTAATCCTAAAAATAAAGTTCATGATTTTATAGTCAGAGGACGTTGAAAAACAATGCAACTACAAATCAATAGAACAATAAGTGTCAAGGTAGCGCATATTTGCTTACAATTTTAGTGCGGAGCAAATCGTCTTATATGTGTGCAGAGTAAATGTTACGATACTGCAGTGAGTCAGCGTGTCCCAAAGACTCAACCTCTTAAGTTATGCGTTGTCCGGCGTCGATGCCCTTCTCGTGGTGCGCCGCGCCGCCTGTCGACATGGCGACCTTGAGACGACCGCCCCGCGGACAAGGCATGCCACTTGAAATTGATACTAAAACAAACGCTTTCCTATATGCCCGATAAGCCCAACTAATTAGAAATGCCTAATAGTTTGACTTCTGCGCGAACATGATTCTTTGAGATAGGTATATGTGGAGTTAGTCGATGTTTCCGCACAATATTATGGAACAAAATAATTAACGTAATAAAGTTGTGTTTACATTGCCGATGCGTTGCTTCTAAAGACGTTTGTGATGGTTTCAATAAAAGATGTCATGAACGATTGAAGTAAAGGCGATGTTTAATAAGTTTTCACCTACAAATAAAATAACGTTTTACCGGTTATATGTAACGGAATTGATCAGAGTAATTTGGAGGGTATTGGTCCAATATAGTTATAAATCAACCTTGAGACGACCTTTACTTACATTTTCATATTGGATCCGGTACGCACGTAGCTATGTTTTTCTCAATTAACACATATTGAAGTTGTACCGCGAAATTATACAGTACGCCATGACAGTGGCTTCGTGGTATCTTTTGTTTATAGCTTTATTATAGTGCGTACTTATAAGTATGTACTGTACGGGTGTACATCAAATCCTAATTACCACTTTCAATGGCTTCTTATATCATATCGCAAAGCTTTTAGTGTATAATCGTTAAAATACTTTAGGTACTTCATTTACGTAAATAACTTGGTACCATTAGTGTTTTACAAGAACTCACAGGTCACGGAAATAATTATGCCCTGGTTGAGTCGATGACCCCAGAATACATTTAATATCATGTAAGTAACTGATCAGTTTAATAGTATAATTAGCTAATTTGCACGTGCGTAGGTACTTTTATTTATAATGTGTAAATGAAACGTTTGATTAATAAATAAGGTAGGTAATGTTGATAACGTAATGATAAAAAAAACAAGCCGCAATAGTAAACATTCGGAAAAAAACTTGTGACAAGAAATCCAGTTTATAAAAAGGCGTAGACCTGTATACCTATAACCATCCTCTCAAAATATTATTTACTATTGTTTTCTGGAAGTATATTTGTTGATTGCTTTGGAGCCTAAAAAAGATGTGTTGAAAAAAAAAGAGGAAATTAGGTTCTTTCTGCTTATTAATTTAAATAATGCAGACTTGGATTTTATAAATGCTGTGTAAAATATCGCCAATAAGTAAATAATACATTTTATCATGGGAAATATTCTAATAAAAAATCTGTTCTTGGTTTTGTCGACAAAGTAAATAGTAGTTTTTATTTATTGCCCTTCACTATTGATGACCAAATGACAGACGCCACGAACCCATTCTCTTAGCAACCAAACTGTAGAGTTATGTTAATCATTTGAACATGAAGTCATATCGGAATTTTTAGTACTCAACACGTCCACTAGGCATCAACTCGTCATCCAATAATTTCAGAGACCTTTCATGTCATTTCAATTCAGATTATTAGTAATTATTCAGTATTAGTAATTCCTATTCAGATTTGTTTACAAATTCTGTTTTGGTAAGAGATACTGTAGGTGGAGATCATTGATCCTTGCCAACAACTACTGGTTTGTTTTTTGAATGGGCTGAACGTGAATCACTACATAATGTTATATCAACTCCCACGCCAATCCATGTTACGCACACTAGTGACCGCTGTTAGGTGTACAGACCTTGTCCCCTTTGACTGTTCACTGGCTAATAATAGAACAAATCATTGTAATGGTATATAATTTTGTTCTTCACTCAAAATAACAACCTGAAAGAAATAAAACTTACCTACAATCTTCTGAAAATAAAAGGCAGCCGTTATTGACTGATATATCAACACAGAGTATAAGCTTCTGAACGGATTGCTCTGCAATTAAGCTGCCACATAATTATTGTAGGTAAGGGGATGAAACACAAACCTAATTCCACGCAGACGAAGTTGTGGTCGCCCGCTATGAAATGAACATCTAAGATAATATTACTATTATTTACACCTTCATACTTGTTTGGTGCAAATAATTGGGTTGCTTGGTTCAGTGTTAATTTTTTTAAATATTTTTATACCTATCTGGCTTATACTTTATGGATGTGAACTTTAATAAAATCTATTTGACAGTATTGTTTTGATGGAAAAACTAGTTGGCTTAACGATAATTTATGAAATTATTATGGTTCACAAGAACAATGTTATTACTTACAAGTTATGTATTTTTTATTTTCGTGGTAGAATGTAAAGGTGTAGCTGAAGAATATTATATTGATAGCCTGTTTGCAAAAGATATAAATTCTAGTTATTTGGTTGATAATGACACAATTTCTCGCAGAACTGACAAGGTATTACCGGCCAATTCAGAAGTACCTAATAATACAAACCACAAAACACTTGATGAAATAGATAGCGACGAGAGTGACGATGAATTCAAAATCTACGTTGTTACTCCAAAGAAATTGAAAGACCGAAAAAGAGAAAGGCTTTCATATACCTTGACGACGGATGTAATCCCGTCAACTACGATGACAAATCAAGAGAACTCTTCAGACTCTGGTAAAAACAAATCAACGAAAAAAAAACTTGATATTTTCACAGATTATGACTATGTTTACGATGAAATGACAACGGACCCATCTACGACATTATTAGAAAATAATACAGAATCTTCGAGTGCAGCTGAATCTTCCGAGGACAATGACAAAGTTTTCTATGCAGATTTTTTTAATCTGAACCCTGCCGTTATTATGCCTGAATATAATGAAACTAGTTTTCCAAACACGAACGTATGGTATGTACCTGCAATGTATCCATGTTGGCAACTGCCAGTTATCTACGGAGAGCTAGGGAAAAAAAAGGAAACCTCTGAAATATTTGTAACATTTGATGGAAATCTAAAAAATGTTATGTTTCTTAGAAAAAAAGCAACACCTATGTCACACTTTTATGACTTGCCTACAACGACTTACAACAAATGGTGTGAAGCAGATCCTTGTTATGGGGACCATATTCTTTGCCTATTTGCTGATAACTTTTTTGCTAAAATATGTGATAAAAACTATCAAGTCAAAACACCATCTACGCTGGAACAAATAGCTCTGGTTAATACAATAAATTCTATGAGAAATCGTGTAGCCAGTGGGAATGCCGATGACTATGAACATTTACCTCCTGCGAGAAACATGAAACAAATGTTATATGACTACGATTTAGAGAAGATGGCTGCTGTTTGGCTTCGCCAGTGTTTACCTGGCCCTCCTCTATGCTCCGCACTGGATGGCCATTATGTTACTCAGTTAGAGTGTACCAAATACGCGGAACAATGTTGTTTCCAATCCTATCAGCTCGACGTAAAGTCTAAATGGTAATGATTTAGAGTTCTATTCTATATGGTTATTTGATATCGTATTTGTAAATACATAATTTAAAATTGAATCATGCTTTTAGCATCCCAAAAGAAGAGTGTTTCGTCCCTGCGATTATCGGTTGCATCTCTGCTTGGTTTCTGAGCGCTGGAAAGAAAATACAAAAAAAAGATGTAAATTGCGGACACGTTGATGCCTTCACATACAACACTGCACAACTGATTTGGGCAAATACTAATAAAGTAGGTTGTGCCTGTGGCAATAGACAAAACGGTGATGTTAGAGTCGTGTGCAATTTTGCACCTGGTGCACCATATTTTGTTACGACTAAATTTTATTGTGGGTTCATTGCGCACAAGGATATAACTAATGACGTTGCGCTAGACGTAGATACTGATCTGACAAATCTGACATTTTTATCTTCTTTAGGCCTAAATTTAAATCGAACGTTCAATTCTCTGGCTGGCAAGTCATATGAATCGGATAATTGTAAATCATGTGGTAATGCAAAAAATAATTTTGACTTGACACAATCTTGGGGCTTAGATGGAATAAGTAACTTATATTCGAATGCACATTTAAGAAAAGCTATTAAGGACCATACAAATATCACAAGAGGGATGATAGCAAAACTTGTTACACGTTATGCATTTTTCGAGGAAAGCGAGTCGAGGTGCGACACTGGTGAGCCAATTTACATTGTAGGTAAGCCAGCGTCACTATGTGTCGAGATTGGGAGGGGATTCCATGCCCTGTGCTATGACTTCAGAGACCCTACGCCTGGATATAGATTAGTGGCTGTGATTGCGCCGGTGGCATTGTTTTGTCTTATATTGTACGGCCTATTTAGTGGTGTGGTAAGACAGACAAATTACTGACCGTGAAAACTTAATTAAGGTCAAGCACGGCTTTGTATATATATACTTTCAAGATTATCGCTATCCCTGTTACAATATATGTACTTAAAAGTATGAACAGCGCATGATCATTGTGTCATGAATACTTCAATAAATTCAAGATAGATATGAATGAACTAATATCATTATTAAGACTTCAATAATTTACTTTCATCTCAAAATAGACAATCATTAGTATTTCAGTAACTGGTATCGTCAAGGTGAATTAATGTCCTAATAAAAGTATGGATTAACTGATATTATTATATTGATCCTACTATTTAAAATGCATTCAATAAAATTACAACTCAATGACTATTGTCACAGCATAAATTCGTATGCAATAACGTATGTATATATTGTGTTATAATGTCAGTTCACAATTTACTTCAGTTAAGGAAGTAAGGTTATAAGTACATCGGAAACGTTTAATCATTTAATATAGATTGAAACTGTTGTTTTTGATAAGCACTGATAAATTCTTGATCAAAAACGTAAATAAATTGAACGCTTAAATTAGATAACTAGTAATGTATTAAAACTTGACACAAACATGTGATCGAGATTAGTTTTAACTACGATATGGGCCATACTTAACTAGGCGGCCTAGGGCGAATTAGTGATCGAGTATATGTAAGGTAAACAAACCTTACTGTCAAATGTTTTTAAGCCGCCAAATAGCCTCTGAGTAGGCTTACCGACAAGTATTGATACTATTATGTCGCGTTTAAAACATTATTAAAAGTTTTAATAACTATAACATGCATGTTACCCGACATGACCTACGTCTGCATTATAAATATAGAAAAAATATAAATCTACCTTTATTTGCTATCACTTAAACAACGATAACAGTCACTCCTGTACATAGATAGCGATTCAACAAAACTGATGTAAATATTTTTTGTCATTCAGCTTTGTACACATTTCGTAACCGTGTGTTGAATTTTGTTATTTAAGCATAAGTTAAATCTGTATGTGCACTAGTGAATTAGAAATGATATTACGATGAAAGCGACAACTTATAGCACTGCAATGGCTTCACCTAGACTAGTGAAGGCTCTTTTTGAAGAAAGATTAAAAAGTGGCGTTCCGCATCCACCGGGCAAGTTCCATCCTTTGGACCTGAAGCGGGTAAACGATGATAGATATTTGATGAGGATAATAGCTCATGTAGAGAACGACGTACAAGATGCCGTAGACATGCTCTGGGACATCCTGCTTTGGAGGGCAACAGTAGGAGCGAGCGACATCAACGAGACAAACATCAGAATGGATTACATCAATGAAGGCTCAATATTTCCATATGGCAGAGACATCGACGGCTGCCTATTGCTCGTATTCAAATATAAACTTTATCGTAAATCTAAAAAGAACCTTGAAGAAGTTAAGAGGATTTTGATTTATTGGTTTGATCGTATTGAAAGAGAGGAGAACGGTAACAAAATCAGTGTCTTTTGTGATATGTCTGATTATGGCGTAACTGGATTCGATATGGCACTAAGTAATTTTACAATAACATTATTTCGCAAGTATTATCCACTGTTTTTCAACTACTTAATTGTTTATCAAATGCATTGGTCGTTGTCGTCAACTTTTAAGATAATCAAGTCTTTACTGCCACCCCGAAGTAGCAGCAGAATGAAGTTTGTCACAAAGAGTACGTTGCACAAAATAGTTCAGTTAGACCATGCTTTAAAATGTTGGGGCGGAAGAGATGACTATGAATTTAAGTTTATACCCGAAAATAACTGTAAACTTTCACAGTTCCCGGAAACTAAATTTGATAATCACGGTTGTTCTCATGCAATGGTACACGTAAAACCAAATAATACGATCATTTTTAGAGGGTCTCATAACAAACCAACATTTTGCATGCTGTTAACAATAACCAACACACATGATTCAGCTATCTTCTATGAAATACGCACAACATCCACAGAAATGTTTTGTGTTAACCCGAACTTGGGCACGTTAGACGTCAACATGGCGAAATCAATAGTTGTGGTTGTGCAAGATTATTTCGATTCATTGACGCTGGATGCCATGACAATCGAAAAGTTCATGATAATCGCTATACAAATACCTAATACTGGAGTAACAAAAGATGAACTTCACGAAATCTGGCAAACTTCGCCTGAGTTCAAAATACAGGAGTATACTTTCAGGCGTCTTTTAAGTGAAGTGAAGGATTCAAGTACAATAGTAGCAGATTCCCTGACTGATGTTCGTATCAATAATCGGATAATACAAAACCAGCTTCATTTTATGAAACTCTGTCAGCTACTTACATTGACCATTGCAACATGTGCGGCATTTGTATTCTTCTTTCAACACATATGGTCTTAGGTTATCACATAGTAAGTAACCAGATTAGTATATTTTTACATAAATATTGGAATCGACGTAAGAAGTACTTTAATAACTGACGATTTGCTCGAGTTCTTGCGTGTAATAGTTGAAGCGTTTACCGTCCGCATTGTTGTATCGCGGAACATCCGTTTCTTATAAAAGATATTTTTTCTCGAATTTGGTTACTTACGCGTGAATGTTATTACATAGTTTGTCTTACGAACCTGTACTGAAGTACGATAATATTGCCAACGCCAAAGCTAGAAGGCACTGCTCTACTGATATCATTTTTTCGTTTTTTATGTTATAAACTCGGTTGATATCTTGATAATTATGTAGATGGTACAGCAATCGTTAAGTCTGTAAACAAAAAAAAATACGTTATTAGTTTTGTTCGATTTAGTAAATAATTAAATATTATATATTTATAATAAGCAATAATTTTAGTTGTGCATGATCTCTTAACTAATAGCAAACTTGATGGTTCAATAAACTGTCTGAAAAATTTAGAAAATAAGCGTTTTTATTTTACAAAAGTATCAGTCTAATTAATATGAGTGTATCCCATGCAAGGCAAAAAACTAACACTAAAAACAAGTCATTGTTACAAAAATTGGTGATTACTTATTATTCACCACGCATGGCGGATTGGTGATACAAAATAAGTATTTAAGAAGAGGAAATAATTGTATTTTTGTGTGTTTCTAATGAATAAACTCAAAAAACTTTTGCACCGATTTTTAAAATATTTCCCAATTGTAAAACAACTGTCATACTAAGTAACATGGCTAGGTTTATTGCTAGAAAAGACAACTCCGCGTCAACGAAGTCGCGGTTGGCCGCTGTTATATAATAAAATAAGAGCTATGTTTGAAAAATCATACAGTAAAATTATCTGCTCTACCAGAATATCAAACGCAATAAGCCTACTCTCAAAAACGAAACAAACGAAAGGTTTCGTTTTTGATTATTAAAAGAAGATTCAGGAGATTAAACGTGATTTGCTTAATATGATTTTTTTTAAACGCTATAATCGTAATCGAAGTGAGTTGGTTACGCTTATAAGAATTGCTATCCGACATGTTTCGTTTTTAGGAGTAGATTTCCAGGACCTGAGATAAGATCCGTCAGGTATCTGAATTCTGAACCATTTTTCTGATGGTAATACCTTCCAAAATTGCATCCATCCTTTCACGAAAAATCTGGACAGACCATATAACTGATGATAACAAATTAAAATAAGTACCTACTTATCCTAAAATATATTTTATCGTGACTGTTATCGACCATCAATGATATAACCAAAGTATGTGACTAATCTGCATCAATGCCATTATCAAATCCACATAAGATAACATTTATCTGATTCCCCTGGTAATATTTTTAATGGAATACTTATGCAGTGTACAAAGTAGACTTGAATAAATGTGTGCAATAAATTTACCTTAGACCTTAGTCTCATTCAAAAATGGTGATTGAACATATTTTTAACTAGCTGTTGCTTGCGACTTCGCTCGCGTTTTTTTTTGGTAAAACAGAATCGTACATATGTATATGTTAATCTAGTATGTCATCTTTCTTCCTACCAAATTTTATCCAAATCCATTCATGAACTAGTTTTTTGATAAAAAAGAAAAACATCATAGACCAACGAAAATGTTTTGTTTTCTAAAATATCAAAACGACGTAACAGATCCATTTTTTTATATTGTGATATCAACATTTAATAGTCACCGAGTTGATATTATTCTTTATTACTTTGAACATTGTGTTCGGAGTGGCTGGTGCAGCCACGTGTTTATGTGGCGGCTGCGCGCGCGCACCGATTTGGCGCATGCGTCTCATTTTCAAGGTCCCGACCTGCTTGACAGCGGCCTTTCCCTCTCCAGGCTATTGGCCATATAATCAACCCAGTACGGAAGTACTTATCGAAATAAGATAATCGTGTACCGCGTTTAAACAACAGGTACCCATTGGTGTGACATATTAGAAATTACTTATTGCGGACGCTAACAAGTTTTTTAAAATGACTACTCGTGCGTAGAACGCATAAATGTCAGTATTTTTAAATGCTTTGTAAATAAATTCACTTGAATAGCCAAAAGCACGTAAGACTAAGTAACCGTGATG
This sequence comes from Glyphodes pyloalis, assembly GCA_037074685.1. Taxonomy (NCBI): domain Eukaryota; kingdom Metazoa; phylum Arthropoda; class Insecta; order Lepidoptera; family Crambidae; genus Glyphodes; species Glyphodes pyloalis. Next base: position 5,371,657 of record JAYKKO010000021.1, read on the forward strand.
TGTTTTTAATTGTACAATATCAGATAAGTACATATTTTTTTTTATCCAATTCGTAGTGAGTGAGTATATCCTGATATAAAATATACCTACCTAAACTTTACTTACAAAATACCAATATCGTAATACGTTCATGAGGTAACTTTGAGGCGTTACCCGATCAAGTATCTATGATGCGTCATTTGTTGTCTTGTAAATACATCGCTTTACAATTCTTGATTGGTGTCTTTTGAAATATCTCATCGAACGAGACGTATCAATAGGCCAGTCATGAATCCAGCTTATAGCTTCGTCAACGTGTGCCATAAACCACACGCAAGGATATTGCAACACCTGCATTCGTTGCACCAGACCACATTCGACATACAACTCAAGCTCAAATCTCGTTTTGAACTGAGCTCTTCCCTGTATCCTTCGGACAATAATAAACTTTGTAATCAGTTGGTGTGAAATAATTAATTTGTTAAATTATTACACACATAACCAATATTCTACCTTATCCTTTGGAAACAATTATATTTGTTATTTTGTCGTTTTGTAGAAGTTATTCAATTTTGAATGTTACTAAAAGCCTATGTTACCAAAGTATATGTAATTTTAAATACCAATATTAATTTTTAAATTTACATTTGGGAATGTTCAAAATTCAACATTTAGAAAATATGTCAAAGTCGTTTTTAATTCAATGTCAAAGATTTTTATTCAACTAGAAAAAACAAAATAACCTCCAATTATTTTGTTCAAGACCTAAAATACAAATAGACCATTCAAAAAGATTACACACCAAACACAATACATAGAGCACACAGAATCTATTTTCATTTCAAGTGTTCTATTCTTAAATCTACTCATTGTGTGAATTTGAATGGTTCCAAATTTAAAAACGGTTGCATATTGTTTTGTTATTTCCTAGACCTAAACCATAGCCTCAACAGTGTCGTAACTTTTTACACTGTAACAATATACTCATACGTTTTCCTAAGCTTGGATTTATTGTAGTTAGCAGGGTTTGATTGAATCTGTTTTATTTAAAAATTTTACCTATGTAATGCTTGAGTATTCCTTAATTGGATCCTGGTTCAACACTTTGATGAATTGATTGGTACTTACGTCTAAGAAATCAGTTTACCAAAAATCTTTGTTTAAAAAGTTAGTAAACATTCAAATTACAAAATACTCAGTTAGTTACCATATTCACCCACACGTGTTAAGATTTCGGCTTAGTTGAGCAAATGGATTATATAACTTTAGTGTGGACGACACTGTATCTTTTCTTGCTTTAGTTCTGTTTTCTTATAAAGAGGCACTTTTGTTCCAGTTTTTTTTAAATTATTTGGCTCTGTGTCAAACGGCGTGAATTTCATAACTATGGTCGGTGCATGGACTTAATATAATAAACTAAGTCCATGGGTCGGTGTAACATAAAGTCATATTGACAGCATTCATTGATACCTTAAATCTTCCGATTTGTGAATGGTTTCAACAACCCAGTTAATGCATATTGCAATTTTACCCTTTTATCGGTTGTGTGTATTTAAATTATTGACTAGCATCTGCTCAGATAATATTGAAGTAGTGAATGTTCAGATATTAATGGTAACTTGTAGTGTATGGAACTTATTGACATTTTTAACTGTTCAGATGTATTTGGTCACTTTGTCTGCTCCGATTCAACTGACGGCGACTGTACACTAAATAACGAGTACCGACCGACATGATTTCCGAATGCAACTTTTAATGGAAACTACAAAGCGAACCGAAATACAAACTAGGAAGAAAGAAAAAACTCCCGAGTTATTGCTAAACGAGTTAATAGCGCTTTATACCGCTAGTCTTCCGTGAAATATGTTACAACACTGTCTCGCTGTAGTGCGAAATAATAGAAATTATTTATTGGTTGATAGCGGTTTCATTTCTTACCCTGGTCAGTTAACTCTTTGTCGATGATTTACAAAGTCGAAGTACATGCTACATCCAATTAAGGAATTAAGCGCAGCTAAAGAAAAGGTATACATCATAATCGTAATTACACAATCTCAATTTAAGTATGTAAAATACAAATGAGTTAATACATTATTTGGTTACTAACATTGTTATTACTGTATGCATTCATATCTATTTCATGAGCGTTTCGTTTACGGAATGATTATTTATGATTTCACCAAGCAACAGGTCAACACTGCCATTGATTACTATTTTTTCGTAGTAAGCCGTGTCAATTAATATTTACGTTAAAAAAACATAACTCGGTGGCATTGATTCGTCAGATTTTGTCCGGCCTCCACAGACGCACCCAAAGATTTTCAAATAATAATTCCAGTTTAGAGGTGTGCGCTACGTAATTCGTTACATCATGTCGGTTAATGCTTAGTTCACCAGGTAACATGGACAAGGTCGCGTGTTCGCATGATATCAAGACCAAAGTAATTGCTGTATAAGATTGGAGAATTAAAATAAAAATAATAAAGAAGTCAGTATAATCACATGTGGAACATGGTAGTGTTGATTAAAGACGTGATTTGATAACTGCACGGTCTCAGAGCTCAACCACAAATAAAGTTTAATAAGTGTTGATATATAATGTATCGCTATATAAGTTCATCATATTAGTATTGATGTCATTCGTAGCATTTACAAATGGGCTCTTCATTTCCTTCGTATAAAACAAGTTACATGCAATTATAAAATGTTTCCCACTAATTCCAATAAACTATTATTTGTGACTTTCTTGGTAAATACGTATCAATGAGAAACTCGAAATGTCTATTTTCTTAAAATGTGAACGTTTGGTATCATTGCAACTTTTCTATTTGGCACTACTTTTATGTTTTAATGAAGTCTAGATTAAATCTTATTGATATATCATATTGAATAAAATGATAAGTAATTAAAGTTCACTCACAGAAACCACAGCGACGGTAAATCGAGTGACTCTACTAGCAAAAGATATGTACATGCGAATTTTTCATACCTATTATTTTTTTAAATATCCAAAATGTTTATGAGAATATTTTTTTTTTTAAGTACCTGGTGTTCATTATTAATTACATAGAGGCAGCACGTTTGCGCGTTCGCCTATCTCTTAACAATGCTCCGTAAACCTGTGGCATGCCCGCTCGACCCGTTCTTGTTGCCGTCTGGTTTGCTGCTTGTGCAATGACTGCTGTTAATTTCGCAGACGCATCTCGTGAGCTTTTTGGAAATTCGCTATTTCAAAATGTTCTATAGGTGTATGAGTGACCTTCCCCTTCCAATTGATTAATATAACTCCTTTTTTAATAACGCGTATTGATATTCCGAACTTATTCGTAGTAAAAAATAAAATGTATTGTTTTTGATGATCATCTTATGAATTTTTCTACTTATTTCTATAGTGCTTTTATATAGAAAGTGTGTTAGTGTTTCCTAAAAACTGCACATTACATAATTTAACTGTTAGTAAAGAAGAATACATTACTCAAATAGCTTTACGTTTAATATGAAGTGCAGTCGACAGCGCGTCAAGATTAACATTTGCAGTTCGATTTTACTTCTTATGCCCTCCGCATAAGAGCGGTACAAAATCCAAAGTCTGACGTGCTTTTGTACCATACCTACCGTGATATAATGAAGAATCACTTAATTTAATTTAATATTCATACTAGGTCAATACATTGACGAGACATATTTTGCAACAATTTAAAATGCTGTCCTTCACGCATTTCGGTAATATCTGCGTTGGCTCATTAAATTTTATTTTGCCATCATTACCACAACCAGATTAACGAAACCGGCGAGAGTTGTGATATTATCCTTGAGAATTTAGTTGTCAAGGTTGAGTTACACAATACATAATGGATCGTATTGTAGATATGTAGAGTAGTTCGCTTATTGTATATATAAGGAACGAGTCTAAGGGTAACATATTGTATTACCATTGAATTCAGTTAAGGCGTGCAAATAAAGTATGTCAAAAAAACTCGTGCACTTATAAAACGTTACGGTCATTTTATAGCTAATTGAAATATTTGTAATTAAATCTGATGAATAGATAGATGAAGATCATTCCAAATACTATATATCTAGGCTGATTACGTATTTATGCTTCGTATATTTTGTTTGTGTTACGTTATTTGAATCTATTAATTTACGAATTTTTTAAGGTCTTGTTTGCTATACATAAGTAGTCTGAAACCTGCCAAGTATGATATTTAATTGGCACACAGGCGTAGCCACGGACGTAATGAAGAGCTTGTCTTAAATTTACTACATACTAGTAGTTTCTCTGAATGTAAATAAACTCTTACATATAAAATAATGAAATTTATGACAAAAGAAATTTGCGTTGATTGTGATTCATAATTGTTCGATAAAATGCGCTCGTAGCAAAAGCTTCCAAGAATGTACACCATATATAGGTCATTTAATGCTCTTATTAACAGTATAGGAATTCTATTGTCTGGCGGACACATGTAGCAGTTACATGAAATAAAGTATTTTTAGCAGAGGCTTATTATGTAGATAGCAACATAACATTAAATATTATTTTTCTTAAACATTTTTGAGTGTCTGTACATAGGTGAAAAACTGGTATTTGTGGTAAGGTCACGTCAGCATCTAGAAATAAATTCGCAAAATTTTGTTTTGTTTTTCTTAAGTATTTAAAAAAAATGTATTAATATATTGTTTTAAATATTTGATAAAAGTCAACAAACTTTTAAAAATCTGCTTAAGAAAAAAATTGTCAGTGTCTCATTGTAATACAAAGTAAGTGTATTGTGAACCAACTGAATTTATCTTGCTATTATAATAAATTCAACTTGGGAAAGTTTGTTTCGCTCACGCTCGAAAAGATCTTAAGTACGAGTAAAATGTAAATGGAGACGCCGACAAAAGTTACCTACTGAAAATGTCATACGCACACACCTATATTTATATTACGAAAAAAAAATATGCAAATCGTATTGGCATTTTCTGCCAAGAGTCTCTACAATTTAACCGCAGTTGGATGATGTTTATGCCCTTATAATTAAAATGTGTAATCTCAGTAGTATCACAGACATTACCTCATAGGCTAATTTGAACCTGTTAATGGTTAATAATCGTGTATATCAGTGCGTCATCCGGTATTCCCGTCCAATATTAACTACACAAACCATTCTTTACCTTTGCATCTAACGATAGAGTACCGCTATGGCTATCCGTTATCACAGTATAAAGCACTTTATCACAAGTAATTATAACACTATTTGCTCTAGCGAGTATCACTGCGCACGTGCTCCGTTTCGATGGAGCAGTTTTGAGATCGTGTGGCGTGCGTATAGTCGCAGCGTCAACAAACAACTGCTCGCTGTTGCCGGTTTGTTTTCTCGCAAGGACTTGTCTCATAGATCGTAACTTAGGGCGTAGCACTTGCGAAATAATCATATAAGCAGACCGTTTTAAATAACTTGTTGTAATTTTACTAGTTGCAAGAAACTTGAGAGACCTTATGCTGCTGTACCTAAATCGTTTTGCTTTGCAGCACTAGCGTATTAGTTGTTTTAGAGGTAATAATGTGTTGTGCTTGAAAACAAAACATATGTGTTTGAAAGAGTGTTGGTTTAAATCTCACTAAGATACATTTAAAATACCTTCATGTTACATGTCAAACATGGAATAACGTATATGTATATGTCACCGTAAGATTGTAAAAATCGTTAGATTACAATCTATCTCGCGAGATTGTAAACTGTCGACAGATTGTGAACCGTAACAATATGATTGCAATTTAACGCAATATTTTTCGCTATATTGTAATCTATCGATGGGAATCGGTCAAATTGTGAACTGACGTAGAACGAAATGCATCTCGCGCGCTGATTATGTGCGCCCCGCCGCCCCGTCATTCGCCATATTTGTTTGTTATTTCGTTTGTTGTCTTTATACTATTAATTTATGGTATGTTTAAAGGACTAAATATTTTTTAATAAAAGTTTCTCAAAATTTTCCAATTTTAATTTGTGTTAAAAGACAAAATAATTGTTTAATTTTATTGTAATTTTTAATTATAATTTTGAGTGTTTGAAGAATAAATATTTCGGTACAATTATTTCTCAACGTATGTCAGGATTATTGATTACCTAGTAAATAGTAAATAAATACTTGAAGATTTTTTAAAGTGCATTTATTTTATTTAAACGACATCTTTCATCAAATAAAAGAAATGATTTGAATTGAATTTCACATAGAAAGGCTGGTCGTGATTGGTCGCTCATACAATAAACCGACCAATCAGGAAGAGCTTTCGGACAGTTGACAGTTTGACGCCTAACAAATTGTAATTTAACGGTTTCATTTCGATAGATTATAATAAAGCGAAAAATAATCCGTTAAATTGCAATCCCCAGTTACGGTTCACAATCTGTCGACAGTTTACAATCTTGCGAGGTAGATTGTAATCTAACGATTTTTACAATCTGACGGTGACATATTTCACATATGTCTCATTATACAAGGACAAAAAAACGGCAAATCAAAATTGTACTATTTTTCAAAATCAACATTGTATCAGTTATTGTGTTCCAATCTATTAATTGTTTCATTAATAGATTGGAACACAATAACTGATACAATGATATGAAAAACAACATTTGATTAACCCACTATTAAGATTGATGAATGAATTTGTGATGTGTAATAGAGCAGATTTATAATAAACTAGCTGTGCCCGCGACTTCGTTCGCGTGGACTACATCCTTTCATGGTCGGTTTTAACCCTTTCTCCCCTAATATTCGAAACAAAAAGTAGTCTATATTTTTAATCTAAGTTTCGAGCTATATTTGTGCCAAATTTCATATCTCTTACTTAAAGCAATAAACATTTTCCCATATAAACTTTCAAAGGTGGTATTACCCCCATCCCCCCTTATTTTCTAACAAAAAGTAGTATATGTCTATTCTTGGGGTTCAACGTATACCTATACAAAATTTCATCAAAATCGGTTGAGAGGTTTAAGCGGGAAAGCGTAACAGACAGACAGAGCTACTTTCGCATTGATAATATTAGTATGGAAGTAGGGATTAGATAGATTATATTTTCAAAAGTACGAGCTATTTATACTTTTCACATTCAACAGCGTGGACCATAATATATACCATAATATATTATATGTACTTCATTAGTCTTAAGATGGTGTAGGTTGATTGTGTGAATGAGTTTTATTTGCCCTGTAGATGGATCGGTAAGTCAAAGAGCAAGCGTATCATCCAATCAAACCGCCTACTTTCATCAAGGCATCATTCCTTCAGTTCAATTGGGGTCCAAACGTAATAGGTGATGCCGAGTTTATGTTCTTAAAATTGTATTCGTCGTGTTATTTGTAATTATAATCAAGGACTTCTACGGCTTTCATGTCGGATGTTTTATTTTATAATTCCGGTTCATATTTTAGTGACGCCACTAAAGTTTCTATGGAAATAATGAGACATCGTTCTGATTCACGTGAAGGACTGAACATAAACATTTAAATCGTATCTGAAATAAATACTATGGGTGGAGCATACAAATTAGTCATTACCACTGATGCACGTTACTCTTATCGGTGTATTGATTTAGTTAAAATGCAAAAGGTCTAAGACACGAGCCCTGATCAGGTTTATTAGGAAGCGATATTTCTAAATCGTGTCCTAGGTATTCAAATAACACGTAATAATGGGATAAAATCATGGTTTTAGAAGATAATTCGTCTTAAAGGGTCCAAATTGCCTAAGAAATCATTCTAGACTCGCTTTATTTAAGCTCTTTCCTTTTTTTTAAGTTTAGCCAAGGTTAGCTTAAGTTAGGCCAAGTGTTATCTATCCTGTTAATCCAAGTGCATTAAAACCGTTTATACCGCGGAGCAATTTGCTCCGTTTATCATAGAACTATCTGTATTATATCATCATGCTCTATTTACTTAATTACGGCACAGATCAAATTCAATCTCAATCAACTTACTTCAAAGTTTTAATCTGTTTACTTATAAAGTAAGTAATTGTCACCGGCATATGTATGTGTTTCTGTTTAAAAAGAACGCGTGTCGACACCGTGATCTCATCATTAGATCAATCGCTGTCGTCCGGTGGTCCCCGGGTGCCATTCACCGTCTCTTTCCAGCTTGTCGTTTTTCCTATCAACCAATTGCCTCCAATGAACCTGTTAATCGCCTTCCTTCGGTCTGTTTTTTCTGTTCTTCGTTTTTTTTATTTATGTCCCTTTTGATTAGCGACCCGCTCTGACTTTTCCGGATTGGGCCTCTATCTAATCGTTGGTAGACTATTGAGAAATACTTTACATTGCGTTTGCAAAATGTTAAACTGACAAAATATGATTTAAACTGTATGGTTTGATATTTTACTATTACGAGTACCTATGCCTATAATGTTTCAATGGTTTGATATTCAACCTTATAAGTGGTCACTCGATGATGATTAGGTACTTATTGATGATGCGTATCGAAATCACTTATTGATTACGAATTAACATTAAAAATAAGAAACGTACAGGTAGGTATGTAATTTCTATTATTTTTAATTAAACGATACCTGTAGCATAGAAGTAGGTACACATATTAAAATTATATCATTATTATCTTTTTATAAATTGTTTTGAATTCCTTTTTATTTCAATAGGTATATACATTTTAATTTCAAGTTTCTCAAGTTCACCAAAATATAATAAATCAAAAGTAATGGAAATCTTTAATGATTACCGTCACTTTTGATCTATTCATGATTTTAAAAACGGACCTTGTCATTAAACCGAAAACATCGGTACCTGCCATCCGCCATGACTTCACCGTACGATTTTTAAAATGCAGATAGCACACAGAGTAAATAGCATTCTGGATACAAACTGTCGGTAATATCGTACTCGTGCCAATATGGAAATGTAGATATTCTTGTGGTACGTTGGTATGATGAGGTGAGAGGTCATACACAATATATTATGCTAGACTGTAGAAAATCAAGATTAGAGCAATGAATAAATTCTCGAAATCTATCCAGACTTTTCTCCAAGATAATGTATACAAAATCCCAAACAGTTCTTTCGGCTAAGCAAAACACAACTAAGAAAAAAAAACGCAGGTTTATTAGGTTAGCGACACCGTTCAACAAACACTTCTTTAAAATTGGATTAGCCGATAGCTTGTATGGAGGACGATAAAAACGCAGAACATGCACTATTATAAAACTCAGTACTGATGGTCAACAGAAAAAAGACTTTCGGTTAGTTTCAATTCCTAAAAACGATTCTTATTAGGTATATTCCTAAAAGAAGGATATTCGATACAAACCAAGATGAGCGCAAAAGCTAACGTTTCGAATATTCTTCTTCTTGAAGATCACAGATGTGCTACAATTTTCTTTCTATGTATTTAATAAAATGTTCACCATCTGTGACTGATATATCATCACATAGGCTTAAACTAAACATAAACAGATAGCGCGAAAAAAGTGACATGTTCATCCGCTAATATGGATTTTACAATACATATTTTTAGAATATAAAATGATGGTCCAAACTACTATATAAATTAAATCTTTGTGTATAAAATAAAAACAAATCGGTGCATCACTGGTCACGTCATACTCAGCTTCTTGATTAGTCTAACCCACGCATTGGGCAATTGCGTGCTGTCGATCATGACCTTTGCGGGCAACCTTAGATTGACTGCCTTGACTCTCTAAAACATGATAAGTACAAGATGAATGTAAATTTGCAAATAATTGATACTTTGGCCTGTTTGTTTGATAATGAACTCGCCAGCCATTGTATCTTTTGTGTAGCTATTTCGTTGCAAAGGCTACATTTTAGGAAGAAGAAACCTACTAATTTAGGTATGACTCTGATTTGCACGGATAATTGTTACACGTAAAAACTACTGAGTAGAAGATTGAAGTATAACTATAAAGGTAGTTTAGATTCTAGAATAACGGTTGTAACACTTTTATCCCAAAATAACTTGAACGAAGTCGCAGGTAACAGCTAGTGTCCTTATTTTCATTATTACATACTAGTGTTATATAATTTATTATTGACTATTAATTTCACTATTGAAGTTTTGGCCAATCACAAGAGCTTTGTTTCGATTGGTTTCACCGACACAAATGAAAATAAGGACACTATTGTCTTCGCGGGAATAGTGAAAATGAAAGTGTAGATATTACAGATACGTGGTTGATTAAGAATTGGTATTGTCCATTGTATTGTTTTAATTAAAACTTAAATCTTGAGTTGTCAACAATGTAACCTGTACAAAAAGCTGGTAAAGCTATTAAAAGTAGAATAGTAAATATTGGTAAATGCACTACTAGCTTGTTCCCGTGGCTTCTCAAGTTTTGTTTAATTTGCCGGTGTCACTCAGAAGCTGTTTTAGTGGTCATAATAGATTATTTAATTTGTTTAAAAGCCTTCCGTCCTACTTCAAAATTAAATACAACTGACGTGGTTAAGATTTGTGTATAATATCGTCGTTTTCCTGGAGATTTAATTTAAAAAATTTAAAATAAAAAGTGTTAAAATAAATATTATGTGAGCATATTATCCAGGGACGAGAAAATTGACTTACTATACAATAAAATACATTTTTAAATCAACGAACAAATTATGATTTACAATATGTAAACTATTTGTATTCAAATTTATCACGGTTAATGACATATTTAATTAATTGGAACTTAGTATTGATGTGATATGTATTCAACCTAAAATCAACACAACTTACTCACCCATTTTATTACGCTGTTTATACAATTGAGTCATTCCTTTTGTATATACTGATCATAGTATTTACTGGCAACAGAATTAATAACAATTTAACAAGGATGAAGTCAAGCGTTTTGAAACAGATGAATTGACGACCTCCGTAGTTGAGAGGCGAACGTGCCAAAGTTTGGCGTCGCGTCATCTCTGAGGGTCCGGGTTCGATCCCCTGTCGGGTCAATATGCGAAACGAACTTATCTGTATTGTATCGGGTCTAGGTGTTGTGGTACCGTCGTTGCTTCTGACTTCTGTAACACAACTGCTTTAGCTACTTACCACAGAATCAGAGCGATGTTTGTGATGTTGTCCAATATTTATTTATTTATTATCTGTAAACAATCAGCTTCGTTAATTTGTTGTAACTTCATAAGCTTTTCATAACAAAAATAGGTGCAATACCGTACGTCGACTAATAGATTGATTCTATTAAAACCCAATATAATATTTTAATATGTATCAAACAAAACAATAAATTTGCCTGTCACGTTTATCGCCGAAATGCAACATAAAGTCATACATACCTGCAACTTATTCACAGACAAGCGAAAACGTAAATGTGCAACATGTGCGAAAGTGCCTGACCGATGCTGAGGTACACAAAATTTGTTATTGAAAAAATATATTTAGAAACTAAGTTAAAGTTATCCTGTGCGCTTTTATAACTAACATGGTTCCACAACAAATTGGCACAGAGTTGTTACATAACCGTGAAAGTAGAGTATTGTAATTCATCAGTTACATTGACTCGCGCGCATGTGACGTGCATCCACAACGCAGCGTTTAACGTTCATTGTATTTTAATTTTACTCACCCGTAGTTAAACTTGATTGACGGCTGCTGAAATAATTGGTACACGCATCAGCAATGATAATTCGGATATGTGCCTTCGATAGGTATTTTTTGCTTGGTTACCACAACAGAAAATTAACACTCTCTACCTACTACCAAGTGCAAATTACACTGTTTACATTACCATACATTTCAATATGATTAAAAGTATGCGATAGATTATAGTGTAATTGTATGCAACAAATGGTATGACAAAACAGTAATAGCTACTTTGTGGCAAACGACCCACCTTAGCCTTAACCTTAGCAACCTATATTTGTACCCCATGTTCTGCAAAACTACAGGCTTCACATAACGCTTTGCCGATACTTTACAAACCTATTCAATCATCTCAAGAGCGCCCTTTTTAACCGACTTAAAAAAAAGGAGGAGGTTCTCAATTAGACCCTATATATTTTATTCTGTACTCCGGTGATAGGACTGGTATGTTGCAAGTGAAAAAAAATGATGTGACTGTGTATTATGTATACGTATTTTTTTAAATAATAAATATACATTTGAAGATTTGATTAAATACTCCTTAAATCCCAACTGTCCAACCACATTCCTGATTTTCCATCACTTCTCGATGACTGTTGCGTTAGTCATGATGATAATAGTAGTCATTACTCATAGTCTTTAAACGTAGACCATAATAAAAATCTGGTGAATGGCGATTTGCTCACCGGTGATTCCGTACAAACTTGAATTAAAAGGAAACTTTTGTTTACAGATCAATATAGAGAATTCAATTACTTAGGCAGAATTCAAATTAGTTGTTGATAATAAAAAAAAGATCTCGAAGGAATGAGCACGAAATGAATTTTAGATTTTAGATTTTTTCCTTTCGTTCTGTTAATTTATGTATTTATGGCTTATTTAAAAGCCCTCGAATTTATTGTATTGTGACGTCCTTATCTCACAACCGGTGGAATATGCGGAATGTTATTAAATCTGTAAAATCACTTGAAACGTTATAACCGTGTACATACCCATAATAAAGAAAAAACCAATATGATCAATTAATCGACTGATTTAGTTAGTTTCCTCCCTATCCGATTATACGCGCCCAAAAGCTCTATGTCACGCGATTTACATGCGTGCAAAACTTCAATCGGAAACCGGGATTGGTGTCAAATGTTATTTGCGAGATTAATTTACAGACAGGCTTAAAACGTGTTCGACCTTAAATCGTCTTACGTAATAAATACCTGTGAAGTACGAAACCCTAATAAATATCGAATAATACAAATTGTTATCAGGTCTACATAAATATAACTATGCAATATTTTGTTGCAGCTAACAGACATTGTGAACGCAATGTCATCGCGGGGTGAGCTGCCCCTAGAGCTGGCTCTTCGCGGACGCAGCTCGTCCATTGCAACAACACTACTGCAGCATTGCGCCGACGCTGACGCACGCGGCCCTCGCGGTAGAACCCTGCTGCACAGGGCAGTTGACGCGAGAGACGCCTTCTCAGCGAAGTTCCTAGTCGAAAACGGAGCCGACCCTAATCTCACAACCAAGTGAGTTTTTTGCTTAGAATACTTGCGCTTTTACGCGATTCTCTCAAAGCAAGACTGTAAGACCCTGTTGATAGAAACAGTTAACACAAAAGCACGTCCTATCGGTAAAGTTCTTAGTCGGAAACGGAACCGACTCTATTCTCATAACCGAGTCAGTTTTATATTTACGATCAATTGTCGAGTTATTTTCTGTTTTTACTAATAAGGTTTACCAAATATAAACTACCAATTAAAATGCTTCTGTGTGATTTCAATGACTCAGTTTTATACAAGGTTGTAACATGTTGTATTATGTGCTACAATATACATAATAGAGCAAGCGCTAATATAGTGATCCTAACACATTTGAATCGTTTCATAGCCGGGGATAAATCCACGCTCCAAAATTGCCATTTGTTACCAACAAATGTAGCATTCTCAGTTATGTCAACTAATACCGGATGACAGAGTACTAGCAACTTAGTAATACAATTTTAAGTGTTCCGGGTAAATTAAAAGTAGCTTTCACTGCTACGCTATAAGCATTGCATAATAATACGCATAGGCAGTTTATTAATCGTGACTTTTATTAAATTTCACCGATTAGTACTACGTAATATAATATAACATGTACAGGTGTTATATAATTTTACCTACTTAATTATATAAAAATAAACATAGATTTTTAGTGAACCAATAAAGAATCAGTCAATCCAGAAAATATTTTTAAGATATTGTCACATTACACTCAATCAGCACTAATGTTACTATGTTTGACGAATGGTAGATAGTGTAGCTTAATACCTATAGCTTCAGAATCCAAACTCAAGCTCATGTTCATTTGGCATTATTAGATAAATAATTATAATAAAGCTAACGAGATTCCGTTCAAGAACAACTTAATCCATCACTTGTGAACTACGTACAATTTATCAGCGTTGATACAAGATTGGAATCGCAGAGACAAACATTATGGTACTTTTATTTGTTTGGCCGAAGATATTATCTTCCTACTACTCTATAGGTATAATGTCATTAGTACTCAATAATTGAGATGTTTGCATTATAGAGAGGAAGGCGACACAGCTCTACACCTTATAGCAGCGCTCACTTCGAGCTCCTGCGACGAGGACACGACGGAGCAAATGGCTGAAATAGCCGAGACCATGATCGGAAAGGGAGCCGACATAAACAGACAAAATAGGAAAGGATTGTAAGTAATTTAGTTTTATTAACTTCTTGTAGACGCGTGTTGCATTTAAATTGGTCTCCGTAAATATGATAATCCAATTTTTTAATCTTAGTGCTGGAAATAAATGATAACTATTTTACCGTCAGCGACACGGTAGTTTTGGTGTTCTCTTTTGTGCAATAAAAAAAATAGCTACACACCGCAGTAGCTATCTCAATTTTCTTTTCGTGAATGCATAAGTCAGATATACAGACTTCGTTTTTCTTGGTTTCGAGACACTTAATAATTTAAGTCCACTTGACAGAAGAAATATTTCGAAGGACATGCAAAACCAACAATGTGTACAACTAGAATAGCCTCTCTTCGAAGTAGCAGTAATCACAGTAGCTTAATCATTTTTATTCATTTTCAGCACACCTCTACATCAGGCAGTCATAGCAAGAAATCAAAGGATATTTGATGTGCTACTAAAACAGCCCACACTAGACACAAACCTACGAACTGCATCAGACGAACACCCGCCTCTTTATTACGCCCTGGTAGACGACCGCCGTGCCTCAATATCTTCTAGTGAAACTCTAGTCATGAACGGGTCCAATCCTTTCGATACTCCGGTCACAAATAAAAATGCTTTCACTGAAGATCCCGTGGAGGGTAAAACTGAGAATATAGTCGAGAGAGGCTTTGCCGCCAAACTTTTAGAGAAGGGCTGTCAGCCGAATCCTTTGTACTCGGGATCAGGGGATAGCCTACTACACATATTGGCTCAAGGTTGGTTTGAGGTAAGTCTTTTGTTAACATCCTAATCTTATCCTATTCATTTGATGGTTAAGCTCTTCAAATTATTGAGAACTAAAGACAGTAATATCCACGAGATGACAGTGCGTAGAAGTACAACACTAATTCGTGATTAATCTAAGAATCCCACACAGCAGTAAATGTATGCAGTAGAAACTAGGGTCGGTGCTGCAAACTGGTCCTTTGGTGTAGGTAGGTTAGGGAGAAATAAAAGTAGGACAAGCTGTAAGCTGTAATTAAGTTGAGAGGTGATATTTGTAGGGCAGCGGGTAGAGACTGGATGAAGAACAGAAGGTCTAGAGTGGAACCCAATATCCGAAATCGGGCACAAGAACTGAAATTTTTCATAGGAGTAAAAAAATCAGTAATAGTGATAAAACGGTACCTTGAAACTGTCCACATTAACATTGTATGTTCAAGGAAATCATTAATGCAATGGAAAAGTATTTTCAGTTAAATATTAATAGTAAGTACTTACTAGCAAACCCGGCGAACTCCGTTTCGCCACCAAATTTTCTTTTTATGTGACATTTCGTTTGGTGATTAAAATATGAAGATTTTTTTGTTCTTTGCTATAAACCTCACGGAGCCCGAGACCTTTCCAACGAATTTGTGGAAATCGGTTCGTGCGTTCTGGAGTTATAGCGTCAGGAAGGAAAACCCGACTTATTTGTATATAGTAGGTAAGAAGATTAGTCGTAGTGCAAGTTTGTTCGCGATTCCGGCTCGAACTACATAATGAACGTTTAAACTCAGTGACGTGACAAATGGATGCTGTTACAACTGTTTACGACCATCTGGTGTTTATTTTTTTAAACATCGTATTGCCTTCGTGTGTGCAATCAATCTTGAATTCCCCTTATTCTTCCTCATCTTATAAAAGTTATTCATGTCTTTGCTGAATAATGTTCCAATACATACAGGACTCAGCAGTATTCCTAGCGTCTAACTTAAATGGGGAGGTGAACCACAGCAACGAAGCAGGATTGACGGTTTTGCACGCGGCCTGCGCAAACGGCCTCGCGCGCCTTACTACCGCGTTGCTGGAGCACGGCGCGCGCCCTAACGTGCAAACTTCGTATGGGGACCAGGAGGATGCCGTCTACCGGTGAGACTGCCCATCAGCGGATTATTTAAATATACATATAGGCTTACACAGTGTCCGATGTAGAAGTCGGTCAGCTAATGCATTGCATTGTCAGGTGCCCAATTGGTAAAAACAAAATTTTCGGGACAGTCGTCCTATGTTGACCTACTTACTGTAAGGCTTTGTTAGCTATTACGGTGCATCAAGCATTTCCCCCCGTAAAAAAAAAAAAAAGGCTTTGTTAGATGCACTTAGATTAGTAAAAATATAGTTCTGCGGAATTCCGAATTCTGAAGATCTATGTTAGGCTAAGATCTGTCTTAATAGATCGTTTAATTACTTAGCTAAGGTATTGATGATGACAGTTTTTTAGTGTTTCGTAATAACGTTTTCACGCAATCTAACGACAAAAATACCAGCATTTTTGGTTAGTAATGCGTACTTCTGTAGGTAACAATTGTTTCATTTGATGTAACATATATCTACTGAGCATATATTTTATATCTACTGAAATCTTTTTCAGACAAACGCCCCTCCATCTTGCCGTGCTCAATAACCACGAGAGTGCAGTTCATGCGATCTTAGAATTTAAAAAGCAAGTGGATAAGGGGGACTTCCCATCTACGGACCGAAGTAGCGTCAGTCTGGTGCCCAATCTCAATCTGAAGAATTCGGAGGGCGACACGCCGGTCAGTCTCGCTCTTAGTGAAGGTAAGTCTTTAATTTATAGATAAGTATCCACAAGACGCCAATGAAATCAAAAGCACCCGATCAACCACCTCATTATTGACTAACGGGCCGTGGCTGCTTTGCACGCGTACGATCCCCGTTTTTTCCACATTATTTACTGATTCTTAGCTCCTAATTATCGTAGCGTGATTTTATATTGCCTAGGCTTCCTTGATAAAAGGACTATGCAACACAATATGCTTTCAATACGAACCAGTAGTTCCTAAAATTTGCGCGTTCAAACAAACAAACTTCTTCCGCATTATAATATTAGTGTTACGAGCTTCGGGTTCGTGACAATAAAAACAGCCGATAAAAATTACCAAAAGTCACACTTTAATTGAACGCCACTAATTACAACCTTAAAACGCACTAATTAAAACAACAATCGCTCCCAAGTCGCACTTAAAAATCGCTTTCGAAGTAATCACTTGTATCGCTAATTCAATACTGTCCCGGTCGCGGTGAATCCCGGCCTTTTATATTGCCGCGGCCGTTCCCGAACCTTCCAACGCAGAAACATCCGGAACATTCGCGCGCAGTCCGGCCTTGACCGGCCGTACGCTCGGTCAAGGTCATAGTTCTAGTAAATTCTGGCGTACGCGTCTTGACTCTCTGTAGTCCCGCCTTTCCACACTAGATGGCGCTGGTTACTAAGAACGTTAATCGTGGCGCGTAACACTGCCCCCTCCTAAGACATGCTCGTCCCGAGCATTTTAGGCTCCATAATAACGCGCCAATCGATCCACATGGACGATCTTAGGAGTACCCCTCGCACCTTTTTGTATCCGGTAGGTTACGTCATTGATCTTAGTCACAATTCGATACGGCCCTTCCCATTTCGCCTGAAGCTTAGGAGATTTCCCCTTGCTGCGGATTGGATTGTGCAACCACACTAGTGAACCTTCGTCAAACTCTTTACTGTTCATTTTGCGGTCATAGCGGGTTTTCATTCTTTCAGACATTTGCTGGCCCGATTGTCTCACGTGCTCACAAATGTCATTCATTTTGTTCCGCAAGTTATTTGCATAATCTGTTATACTGCATGGGGAATCAGGTGGTATTCCAGTTATCAAGTCTGCAGGCAGTCGTAGTTCTCTTCCAAAGTTTGCGAACGCTGGTGTTACCGATGTACTTTCGTGAACAGCGCTACGATATGACAACAAAAATGGTTGTATGTGCTTGTCCCAATCTCGTTGCCGATTTTCACAACTTTTGCCAAGTACCTCTCTAGTGTCTGATTAAATCGTTCCACCATTCCATCCGACTGTGGGTGGTAAGAAGTTGTTCTTGTTTTATGAGTTCCCATAACTCGACAAGATTCCTGGAATATTTGGGACTCAAAATTCCTTCCTTGATCACTGTGGATTTCTAAGGGAACTCCAAAACGACAGAAGACTTCATAAACTAACTTATCAGCAACTGTCGAGGCTTCTTGATTTGGAATGGCGAAGACTTCCGGCCACTTAGTGAAGTAATCCATCACAACCATGAAATATTTGTTACCACTTTCACTTTCCGGGAACGGCCCCGCAACGTCAAGGGCTATCCTCTCCCATGGTGCGCCCACATTGTACAGCTTCAATGCACCTCTACTACGAGTCTGAGGTCCCTTTACAGCCGCACAACTTGTACATTTGCGACACCAGTCCTCGACATCGTCCCGACAGTAGACCCAGTAAAACCGTTCTCGTATCTTCAGTAGTGTCCGTTTTACTCCCAGATGACCTCCTGAACAACCATTATGGTACATATTAGAAACAGAAAAATTTTATCTCCCCTTGCGGTGCGGGAATTGAACCCACGACCTTCACGTATCGCGCGTGCTGCTCTTACCAACTGAGCTAACCGCAAGTTATTGTAGGCGATGAAATTTTTCTGTTGTATCAACCGTTAGCCTTTCGGTAAGTGCCCTCTGCCGAATATGTTTAGAACTACATACTTATCGGCCCGTGGTACATTCGTTGCAGAAATGTTTGAAAACCACAGAATCGAAGACACCTGGCATCTTAATCGATTTTATTATTTTTATAGTACTATACGCCGTACTAGCGAACTTTAAATATTAGAAACAGAAAAATTTTATCTCCCCTTGCGGTGCGGGAATTGAACCCACGACCTTCACGTATCGCGCGTGCTGCTCTTACCAACTGAGCTAACCGCAAGTTATTGTAGGCGATGAAATTTTTCTGTTGTATCAACCGTTAGCCTTTCGGTAAGTGCCCTCTGCCGAATATGTTTAGAACTACATACTTATCGGCCCGTGGTACATTCGTTGCAGAAATGTTTGAAAACCACAGAATCGAAGACACCTGGCATCTTAATCGATTTTATTATTTTTATAGTACTATACGCCGTACTAGCGAACTTTAAATATTAGAAACAGAAAAATTTTATCTCCCCTTGCGGTGCGGGAATTGAACCCACGACCTTCACGTATCGCGCGTGCTGCTCTTACCAACTGAGCTAACCGCAAGTTATTGTAGGCGATGAAATTTTTCTGTTGTATCAACCGTTAGCCTTTCGGTAAGTGCCCTCTGCCGAATATGTTTAGAACTACATACTTATCGGCCCGTGGTACATTCGTTGCAGAAATGTTTGAAAACCACAGAATCGAAGACACCTGGCATCTTAATCGATTTTATTATTTTTATAGTACTATACGCCGTACTAGCGAACTTTAAATATTAGAAACAGAAAAATTTTATCTCCCCTTGCGGTGCGGGAATTGAACCCACGACCTTCACGTATCGCGCGTGCTGCTCTTACCAACTGAGCTAACCGCAAGTTATTGTAGGCGATGAAATTTTTCTGTTGTATCAACCGTTAGCCTTTCGGTAAGTGCCCTCTGCCGAATATGTTTAGAACTACATACTTACATTATGGTACAGCTGTAGAACGTCCGGTACTTGACCTTTGGGGACAACCATTTGCAGATGACAGCTGTCTCCACGAGCATTTTCCCATCTACGGCACAGAACTCCATCCTGAATCACCAAGCTGTCCCATTGGGCCCAATAGCTCTTTGTGATCGAACTCATCGCTGAGACGTCGCTCCACCTAGGCTTAGGAACTCCGGCCTTCATCCACTCCAGAATCGGCTTGATGTCCGCATCCTCCTGTTGTGCACGTTGTAGGCTTTCCTTCCACTCGTTGCTAAGGTCTGTCTTGAGCATCCTCACAGGAACAACTTCTTTACTTTCTTGCCTGGTACAATGCTTGCAGTCTTCAGGACAAGGTCTTCTTGACAATGCATCTGCGTTACCATGAGATTTTCCGCTGCGATGTTCCACCACAAAGTCGTATTCCTGCAGTAATTCAATCCATCTTGCAACTTGTCCTTCCGGATTCTTGAACTGCAAAAGCCATTTCAGTGCAGCATGGTCAGTTCGTATGTGGAATTTCCGCCCCAGAAGATATTTGCTAAAGTGCTGCAACGACTTTACCACAGCAAGCAGTTCTCGTCTCGTAACACAATAGTTCCTTTCAGGTTTCGACAAAGACTTGCTGAAGTAAGCTATCACAATTTCTTGATCGCCATTCCGCTGGGATAATACACCGCCAAGTCCTATGTCACTTGCGTCTGTGTCAACTATGAATTCCTTACTCACATCAGGGTATCCCAAAATAGGTGTTTTGCACAGACGGTCCTTTAGGTCCTGGAATGCGATGTCACAACTTCCATCCCAGCAGAAATGTCGCTTCTCCTCCGTTAGCTTATGCAGGGGTTTTGCTATATCTGCAAAGTTCTTAACAAAACGCCGATAGTAGGAACACAAACCAAGGAATGCTCTGACCTGCGTCTTGTCTTGTGGGATTGGCCAATCCTTTACAGCAGCGATTTTCTCTGGATCCGTGCTGATACCTTCTTCAGACACTACAAATCCCAAAAAGCTAACTTGCCGTTTGAATAGTGAACACTTCTTCGGGCTTAACTTGAGGTTGGCACTCTGGATCTTCATGAGCACGCGTTCCAGATTTAGAAGATGTTCTTCAAACGTATGGCCTACGATGATTATGTCATCCAAGTAGACTTGACAGGCATCGCCAATCAGACCGGTAAGTACAAGTTCCATCAACCTTTCAAACGTTGCCGGAGCGTTGCACAATCCAAACGGCATGACTTTGAATTGCCACAGACCCTTTCCTGTCGAGAATGCAGTCTTCTCCTTGTCTTTAGGATCAATTTCAACTTGCCAGTAACCACTTTTTAAATCTAGCGTGCTAAACCACTTTACTCCAGTAAGCATGTCCAGCGTGTCATCAATTCTTGGCAAAGGATAGCTGTCTTTCTTTGTAACGTCGTTCAGACGACGATAGTCAACACAAAACCTCATGCTACCGTCTTTCTTTCTTACCAGCACTACAGGTGAACACCATGGACTAGATGAAGGTTCAATAACACCATCCTTCACCATTCCCTCAATCATGGTTTCCACTTCCTTTTCACGTGCTACGGGCAATCTCCTTGGCCGCTGACGGATAGGCAATTCTTCTCCTGTGTTAATTTTGTGTTGAACTAAGCCAGTCCTTCCGATGTCAGCATCGTTTGACGAGAAAACGTTGGCATACTTGAGCAACATTTGTTTCGCCTTGACCATTTTATTTTGGGACAGAGCGCTGCGGCAGTCTTCTAAAAGTGTGGTCACTCTCGTTTGTGTATCTTTGCTGACGGTCCCGGTCGATTGATGTTGGCATCGACGCAACCAATCCACTTCCTCGCAAGTACCAACTAGTGTGCCTTTTTCTATAACCTGTTCCTGGTCACAAAGGTTCAGCACACGTACCCCTGAGATGTCGGTGGCTCTAACCAAAGTGCGTGCCACTTTCCATGGAAGGTCATTTTCTACCCTTTCCACAAGTACACAACGTTGAGTTTGCCCAGGATTCCGAGGAAGACTAACCGGCACAATCGTTTCAGATCTCGGCGAAAGAACAATCTTTTTAAGGCTGTATACATTCCCTGGTAACGCGCCTTCCACGAAAAGATCCTCTTGTCCACATTTCAGAACACCTTGCTTGACGTCAATTTCGCAACTATTCTTCCTCATAAAGTCAAGGCCCAGGATGCAATCGTCCATTATATCCGCCACAATGACACTATGCAGGTAGGTTCTGTTGCCTAGCTTCAGCCCCATCTTCTTCCCTCCATGGACGGGTATGCGCTGACCGGTGGCTGTTACCAAATTAATGTGTTCTCGGTTGTATGCAGAGTCCCCAAGGGACCGTCTCATAATTTGGGAACTAACAACCGTGCGAGAGGCTCCAGTGTCTATAGTCAGCTTACACGGCGTTCCGTTTACCTCGCCATGGATGACTAGGCTGTTCCCGTCTTGGGTTTGTTTGATCGAAACCCTTGGGGCTCTTTGAACCTCAGCCAGCACCCGCCCCGCAGTCCTGGCTATTACTCGTTTCCCTGCTGCTGACGCTGAGCGGTGCTCTTAGCTGCACTGCCATCTTCTCCTTCTGCAGTTCGCTTAGGGCAACTGGATCGAAGGTGGCCCTTCTCCCCACAGCCGTAGCACCTAGGGCTGTGGGGAGTCCTGGGGGGTCCTTTATGACGACCTCCGTAGCCGAGAGGCGAGCGTGCCGGACTTTGGCGTCGCGCCATCTCTGAGGTTCCGGGTTCGATCCCCGGTCGGGTCAATATGGAAAACGAACTTTTCTGTATTGTCTCGGGTCTGGGTGTTGTGGTACCGTCGTTGTTTCTGATTTCTGCAACACAAGTGCTTTAGCTACTTACCACAGAATCAAAGCAATGTATGCGATGTTGTCCAATATATAATAATAGTAATAGTAAATAGCTTTATTGCGGTCGCGAACTGTAGCCGCTGCAATTTCCCTAATGCGATGGGAACGATGATCCTGCCGCACAGCTTCCACCTCCAGTGCATGGGCCAAGGCGTCCTTAAGCGTCCCATGGTGCCCGAGCCTCACAGCAGCTCTAACTTCAATATCGCGGATGCCGTCGATGAACGCCTGCACCAGGTTCCCATCAATAAGCGCTGGTACGGACTGGTAAGCTTTACGCACCAGCTTCTCCACTTCAAGGCAACTGCTTCAAGTTTCCCCACTGCTGCAAGTTTTCGCTGCTGCGTTGCACGCGGTCCTTAAGCTGTGCGCGAAACACGTGTTCCAAGTGAGCGTCGCTATATCGAGCCTCCAATGCCTCAAGTAGCTGCTCATAAGTCACTTCCTTACCGAGAGCTTCCAAGACAGATAAGGCCTGGTCACGAAGGCCTAGGGTGAGGGCAGTCATGGCCTGGTTTTTATTCCAGCCGTTCGCTTTCATAACTGCCTCAAACTGGATTTTGTAGGCCGACCAGGAAGAAGTTCCGTCAAACGGTGGCACTTTAAATCCACGTAGCGAAGGTGTTGTAGCTACGGGAGCTGCGATTGCTTCTCCAAATTTAAGGCAATCCAGCTTTTTCTTTACATACTCTACCACGTCGTCAACCCGATTCTTCACTTGGTCGATCCTGATTTCAGCTTCCGACAGGCGGTTGTCGTGTTGAGCAACCTTGTCCTTCACCTCCTTCATGTCTTTCCCGAAAGAGGCATGAAGGTCCTTCAAAAGAAGCATCTGCTCTTCCTGGCGGCGAGCCTGTTCCTCCTTGTCCTGCTGCCTCTGGTCTTCCAACCGACGAGCCTGTTCCTCCTGGCGGCGAGCCTGTTCCTCCTGGCGGCGAGCCTGTTCTTCCTTGTCCCGCTTAAGCTGTTCTTCCAACCGACGAGCCTGTTCCTCCTGTCGGCGAGCCTGTCCTTCCTGTCGGCGAGACTGCTCCTGCAGCATCATCATCAGAGCAGCAAGGTCTGGTGCTGCCGATGCTGCTGGTGTTGCTGTGGACGGGCCAGCCTCCGTGGTTAATAACTGGCTCTCTGACTCCTGCGGCAAAGCTCCACCAAAACGTCTCTGGTCCGTCTCCTGTTGGCGTTGACTCCGGGTACGGATACCCTCCGTGTCGTCCTTAGGTAAAACCGGCATAATTTAAATCCCACTTCTGACACCAATTGTTACGAGCTTCGGGTTCGTGACAATGAAAACTGCCGATAAAAATTACCAAAAGTCACACTTTAATTGAACGCCACTAATTACAACCTTAAAACGCACTAATTAAAACAACAATCGCTCCCAAGTCGCACTTAAAAATCGCTTTCGAAGTAATCACTTGTATCGCTAATTCAATACTGTCCCGGTCGCGGTGAATCCCGGCCTTTTATATTGCCGCGGCCGTTCCCGAACCTTCCAACGCAGAAACATCCGGAACATTCGCGCGCAGTCCGGCCTTGACCGGCCGTACGCTCGGTCAAGGTCATAGTTCTAGTAAATTCTGGCGTACGCGTCTCGACTCTCTGTAGTCCCGCCTTTCCACACTAGATGGCGCTGGTTACTAAGAACGTTAATCGTGGCGCGTAACATTAGTATAAATGTATATGAGTGTCTAAATTTGGTATTAATTGTTCAATTTTGTTCAGCTTAATAATAACTTAAGTACCTACCTAATTATGCGTCCTGAAAAATGTGCTTGTGTTGTAGACGTAGGCTTGCTAATCAACCTTTTATGCTAACTTATGCAATAAAAAATGTTGATCAGGTCACAAGAACTTAGTGGCGCCACTGATTGAGGGCGGGGCAGACCCGAACGTCCGAAATGGAAAAGGGTTCACTTTGCTGCACCAAGCCATTGTTGAGGAGGACTCGAGGACAGCCATTTATCTGCTGGACCATGGCGCGGATATGGATGCTTTGTAAGTATTCATATGTTGTAGGTATACCTACTGCATATGTATTTAAAAACGGGAAGGCATTGTAAATAAATAACACAACTGATAGCTGACACTGTGCCGTATTTATTATGGCATAGATGACAGGTTACAATCGTAACTTAAACTGAATAAGTTACAAAACAACATATTTTTAATCCAACCCGTCGTGTTTCAGTAATAGCTCGTTGTTAGTAACACAAGCGACACATCGATTGTATTTGTTGAGTAAACTGAGACACAGAAAGGCTTACACACACTATTAATATTGTAACCAATTGCGAGCACTTCTAGGCAGAGCTAGCCAGCTCTGGTAATGCTCTCCGCGAATCTACTCTATAGTATAGTTTATCAAGTAATTTGACTTGTTTAGGTTAACCATTAGTGTGATTAACCTTATTTTTACTATTCGTACTTTGTTTAGAACCGAAGCCGGTGAGACGCCCCTACAACTCGCCATCCATTGTCGACTAGGCTTAGTGGTGGAAGCGCTTTGCGTTCGCGGCGTGGACATGAGCAAACTGGACGCGAACGGCGTGCCACCCCTTTGGGCCGCCCTTGATTCCGGCCAGGAAGAGGTTGCCAGCGTAAGTTAATACTCATTTTATATTAAACAAAGTATATATTAAGCTTCACAATGCCATTATTCGTTGTGAAGATGCTATGAAATTACGTAACTTTAGGTAAAATCAATGACGCCCATTTCGATTAGGATCTCGGTGAGAAAACTGAGAAATGAGAATGCGACTGGCTGAGCTAAATCAACCTTTAAGTTCACCTAAAAAGATTTAACAATTAGAAGCACAAATGCATAATACCTACATGCATATTCTATTATTATCCTTAGATTTTGGTGAGGAATGGCGCAGACGCTGACTGCTGGGGCCCGGGACCTGACGGTTGCCTTCAAACTTTACTTCACAAGTAAGTGAAACCAGGAAATCTTTGGTAGGTAAAATTAAATATATTAAGGACGTTGTTCTATTTCAGTTTTTGATACTAATCAAATCGGTAAAATTGTCATTTCGTTATTCACAAAGCGGAACATTACGTCGATATTTTATTAAAGATAGGCTGTAGGCTGTAGTTTTTCGTATTTGGCAATTTTATTCATTGAAATTGTAATAATATAATACATTTATTAGGGAGATTTTAAATCCATATCTTATATGGAAGGAAGTATTTTCACTTGCACCGATAAAATCACCACGTTTCGCCTATAATTTACGATCGCTACGTGTTTCATATGCCGATGGTACACTCGTTTTAAAGATCACGTGACTTGAATAGCCGCTTGCAGTGTTGATATCATTTTCGGATAATCGAGGAGGTGACGCGAATACGGAATAGTGTGTTATCGGTGCAAGCGTATGCGGTTGCGACGTTGCACTGTATGGATGTCATAAATAATAAATGTTATATAAGATATGAGGTTGTTGTTGTGTTTTTTTAATGGTATTTTTAAATTAGGGCTATGTTTGTAGGTACTATTTTTGTTTTATATAATTGCTACTGCTGATAATTGTAAACAAACTTCTGGATGATATGGTAGTAGGTTAAAATATTTAAATCTCTCAGAAAATACTTAAATGAATATTGACTTGTAGAGAATGGGCACTAAAAATTAAGCCCACCTTTTGTACATTTTTATTGTGTGCTATCTATTAATTTCAAATGTAGAAATACTTTAAAGTCTCTTTTAAAAATAACCTGTTTCAAATTTAATTCCGAAAAGTTACGTTATCAATCCCGCACATTTCCGGGTAGTAATTTTTATGGAAGATTTCCAATAACTGGCCCGAATAAATCACGGTATAATAACGCACGCTAGCTTGTTTAAAATTTATGATGTGTGGCAAATTGGTACACCTAACGCTGGATATTTTTGCAGTCCGTAATACGTGGTAGGTAATCGAGTATTCGTCGTTCCAGAGCAATAGACGAGAACAAAGAAGCACTAGCGACATTCCTGATACGCGCGGGCTGCGACGTCGAGTCGGCGCGAGCAGCGGGCGCGGCCGGCGCCGGCGCAGACATCGTCGCCGACGCGCACACGCCGCTGCACCTCTGCTGCACCTGGGGACTCACCGACGTCATACAGGTCACTGTCAGACACAGCAGCTGCCGACGATGCTAGTCGGCGGGCGCGGCCGGCGCCGGCGCAGACATCGTCGCCGACGCGCACACGCCGCTGCACCTCTGCTGCACCTGGGGACTCACCGACGTCATACAGGTCACTGACAGACACAGCAGCTGCCGACGATGCTAGTCGGCGGGCGCGGCCGGCGCCGGCGCAGACATCGTCGCCGACGCGCACACGCCGCTGCACCTCTGCTGCACCTGGGGACTCACCGACGTCATACAGGTCACTGTCAGACACAGCAGCTGCCGACGATGCTAGTCGGCGGGCGCGGCCGGCGCCGGCGCAGACATCGTCGCCGACGCGCACACGCCGCTGCACCTCTGCTGCACCTGGGGACTCACCGACGTCATACAGGTCACTGTCAGACACAGCAGCTGCCGACGATGCTAGTCGGCGGGCGCGGCCGGCGCCGGCGCAGACATCGTCGCCGACGCGCACACGCCGCTGCACCTCTGCTGCACCTGGGGACTCACCGACGTCATACAGGTCACTGTCAGACACAGCAGCTGCCGACGATGCTAGTCGGCGGGCGCGGCCGGCGCCGGCGCAGACATCGTCGCCGACGCGCACACGCCGCTGCACCTCTGCTGCACCTGGGGACTCACCGACGTCATACAGGTAACTGTCAGACACAGCAGCTGCCGACGATGCTAGTCGGCGGGCGCGGCCGGCGCCGGCGCAGACATCGTCGCCGACGCGCACACGCCGCTGCACCTCTGCTGCACCTGGGGACTCACCGACGTCATACAGGTCACTGTCAGACACAGCAGCTGCCGACGATGCTAGTCGGCGGGCGCGGCCGGCGCCGGCGCAGACATCGTCGCCGACGCGCACACGCCGCTGCACCTCTGCTGCACCTGGGGACTCACCGACGTCATACAGGTCACTGTCAGACACAGCAGCTGCCGACGATGCTAGTCGGCGGGCGCGGCCGGCGCCGGCGCAGACATCGTCGCCGACGCGCACACGCCGCTGCACCTCTGCTGCACCTGGGGACTCACCGACGTCATACAGGTCACTGACAGACACAGCAGCTGCCGACGATGCTAGTCGGCGGGCGCGGCCGGCGCCGGCGCAGACATCGTCGCCGACGCGCACACGCCGCTGCACCTCTGCTGCACCTGGGGACTCACCGACGTCATACAGGTCACTGTCAGACACAGCAGCTGCTGACGATGCTAGTCGGCGGGCGCGGCCGGCGCCGGCGCAGACATCGTCGCCGACGCGCACACGCCGCTGCACCTCTGCTGCACCTGGGGACTCACCGACGTCATACAGGTCACTGTCAGACACAGCACTGCGACGTCGAGTAGGCAGGAGTGGCGGGCGCAGCTGACGGAAACATGCTTTGGTTTAATCCGGGAATCGAACCCAGGACTCTGAAGTCTTGACCCAGTACTTAAATAAATCACTAGTGTATCGAGACATCGGCGCACGGGGCAGGCAAAACGTAGAAGCACACGTCGAGCCTGATTTAGACTCTTAGCAAGAGACCTTAAGGTGGGTGTTTTAGCGAAGGCTGACTGACATATACCGTCAAGAAAAAAGGTCATGATGACTGAAAAATAGTAATTCAAATAGTAGGAGACTCCAAGACAACAGTCTCAAATAAATAAGCCCTCACTTACAGACGCTGCTCGAACACGGCGCTAACATAAACTCCAAAGACGCGGAAGGCAAGACGCCGCTCCACATCGCGATAGAGAACCAGCACGCCGTCATCATCTCCCTACTGCTGTCCCAGCCCGGCATAGACTTGTCCGCGAGAGACAACAAGGGAGTGTCGCCCTTCGCCGCTGCACTTACGGCTAGGAATAATAAAGCAGCGCAGGCGATACTGGAAAAGAATCCGTCCGCGGCTGAACAGGTAAAAAACTATTATAGATCCATTTTATAGTAATTTAATTTAATATAAAGCATGTCACCTGCAAGGGATCAATCATATCTATGAAGTATGTCCGTGTATCAAAAAGACTATAGATCCGGCTCCAGACCAATTAATCTCACAGTTGAACTATTTTCTTCGTCGTACCTTCCTTAAGAACAGTCGTCTGTATAGTACTCCTGCGCATAACCAGCTATCAAGACCCCTGTCTTACGAAGTTTATGTGTAGTGATCGTGTCTAGTGTCACTGGACGTTGGCCAGTCGGTTGACCAGTCAAGTAGACCTATTGCATACGGGTGTTAACGGGACCTATCGGTGTCTCGTACAACTGGTTTTTGTGTCTGCATTGTGTTATCGGTCATTTTATTGTGAATCGATTGCAAGAAGACTTTCGGCCTTACTGCTTATTAATAAGGCAGTAATTACATGTATCAGCATTAAATTAATTTTTGGAGTGAAGAATTTATTTATAAACTACGTACCGTAACTACGCACTTCGGGCCAGAATGAAGACCTGCGCCGCTTGTAATGAATTCGTATCACCTAATGATTACCTCGAATGCGCACGATGTATTGAAGCATATCACTACCTATGCCTTAATTATTCTGAAGAAGAAGCAAGGCGTATGGGAAGTGAAGAAATAATGAAATGGATGTGCCCTAAATGTCGAAATAAACAACCCAAAGGGGATAACTCAAATATTGTGGTTCGCCCACGTACCCCTACCGGAACTGCAGAAGTGACCTTCAATGTTACTCGCCGCAAGGCTACTAATAGGTCGGGGTCAACGCAGAATTCTGGGACAACATCAGAATTTGTCACGCGCTCCGATATCCAGCTTATTATTCGTGAAGAGATACGTTCAGTTATGTGTGAGTTTACGGGTGAACTAAAGAGTACATTGCATGCCAGGCTACGGGAATTGAACGACCAGCTAAGCGAATTCAAGGATTCTTTGGGTTTTTTAAGTGAGCAGTTTGATAGCATAAAGTCCAATATTGACACTCATAACTCAAAGATAAAGCTACTTCAAACAGAGAATGACACGCTTCGTACGCAATTCGTTACCCTTTCCAGCCGAGTCCGTCAGATGGACCAGCTATCTAGAGCTACAAATTTAGAATTACAATGTGTACCAGAACACAGATCAGAAAATGTTTTGACTATCGTAAAGCAACTGGGAAGTGTCATTAACACTAGTATTAATGATAGTGATATAGCATATTGCTCTCGAATTGCTAAAGCGAACTCGAACTCATCGCGACCTCGATCCATCCTAGTCAAGTTCTCTTCACCTCGGACCAGAGACTCAGTGCTTGCTGCCTCAATCCAATACAACAAAGACCACAAGACTGAAAAAATTAACTCGAGCACACTGGGCCTCGACGATAAGAAGACTCCAGTTTACGTAGCGGAGAACTTGACCACCGAAAACAAAAACCTCCACGCAGCGGCCCGCCTCCGCGCTAAGCAGCTTCAATATAAATATGTGTGGGTACGCGGCGGACGAGTGTACGTGCGTAAATCTGATACTACCGAGGCTGTTTTTGTTCGCGACATCGATGTTTTGGATAGCCTTAAATAGTGGCTAAAAATTGTTGTTTTTGTTTGCTTTATTTAAACATGAGTGTATGTTAAACTCATTAACATTCAGTAAAAAAATTAAAATTTATTTCCAAAATACTAGAGGTCTTAGAACTAAAACCAAGGAATTTTATCTAAATGTTCTAACATGTGAGTATGACATAATAGTGCTGTGTGAAACATGGTTGGCAAGTGACATATCAGACTCAGAATTGTTTGGCGATCGCTATTTTGTCTATAGGCGCGATCGTGAGTCTAGCGGGTTTCAGTTTAAGAAAACGGGGGGTGGGGTTTTAATAGCGGTGTCTAAGCATTTGTCATCTCATAGATTACCACAATTAGAAAGTAAATGTGAGGATGTTTGGGTATGTATCGATGTTTTAGTCAACAAGAAGATTGAAAAAATTGCTTTGTGCTGCGTATATTTTCCGCCTCCGATTCAACAGCATACACTTGATAATTTTTTTAATAAGGTCAACTGCGCCTCCGATATTCACAGTTTTTATAATAAAATAATTTTAGGAGATTTTAACTTGCCCAGTATACGGTGGGAGGGATTGCCAGGTACATCTTTGGTCGCGGCTATTAATCATGGTAATTGTGAAAACTTGTTTTCTGACTTTTTGGCCTTTCAAAATTTATTTCAGTACAATTGGGTAGTAAATTGTAAAAACAGAATATTGGACTTAATTTTATCTGATTTACCTGTGAACGAGGTGCGTCAGAGCGCGACGCCGCTGAGTAACATTGATGCTTATCACCCGCCTCTAGAATGTGAGTTGCACTTGAGCACTTCTATCGATACTTCTAAATCTACCCTTGCATCCAGATTTAAGTTCTTTAAGGCGGACTACTTGAAAATAATATCTGAACTGCATGATGTAGATTGGCAAGATTTGTTCTCAGACTGTAGTAATGTCGATGCTATGGTATGTTTATTCTACAAAATATTAAACAATATTATAGTGAAACACGTACCTAAATCTAGACCTAAAACTTTCAAATATCCTGCGTGGTACAATAAGAGTCTTATTAAAGTTTTAAACGAAAAAAATAAATATCACAAGCTGTACTCAAAATTTAGGAATCCCTTGGACAAATTAACCTACATTCTGCTTAAAGAGAGAAGCAATAAACTGATAAATAGTAATTACAAAGACTACATTGTGGCAATAGAAACATCACTTACTTCAAATCCTAGGTATTTTTGGACTTTTTTGAAACAGAAGCGACATGGCACTAGTTCATATCCATCTAGTATGCACTATGGCTCCGTTACAGCATCCAATAGGCCTGAAATCTGTGATCTTTTCGCATCATGTTTCGCTTCGGTCTATAATTCCCTTCAAGCTGCTGAGGTGACACATAAAGCATCGAAAGTTTTTATCTCGGATATCCTTACTGTATCAAATAGCTTAAATTGCATAACTTTTACAAAAGACGTGATACAAAAAGCCTTAAAAAGACTTGACCCCCATAAAGGTGCTGGATCTGATGGCATACCCCATATACTTGCGGTGAGGTGTAGTGAAGCATTAGCAGAACCTTTATCTATAATCTTTAATTTTTCCTTAAAATCTGGCTGTTTTCCGTTAAAATGGAAAAAAGCACTTGTGATACCCATACATAAAGCGGGTGACAAGTCAGCCATAAAAAACTATAGACCAATTTCCATGTTATCGGTTTTTGGCAAAGTTTTTGAAGCTCTCGTTCACCCTATAATATCTTGGCATATACGGCATGTTCTTATTCCTCAACAGCACGGTTTTATCAGGGCTAGATCAACAGCTACAAACTTAGCCAGCTTCTTAACCCTAATGACTGAGGCTTTGGATCGTGGTGCTTCTGTTGACGTCATCTACACAGATTTTAGTAAGGCATTTGACAGGGTTGACCACCAAATATTGGTGGACAAGCTTTTCAACTGCGGTATTACAGGCAAACTGCTAAACTGGTGCTCATCTTACCTCGTTGGCAGATCGTCGGTGGTTGCGCTTGATGGAGCTATCTCCAGGGAATTTATGACGTCATCAGGAGTCCCACAGGGTTCTCATTTAGGACCGTTACTTTTTAATATTTTTATGAACGACGTAAAGTTGTGTTTTATTTATTCTGAAATATATTTATATGCCGATGACTTAAAGATCGCGTTAAAGCTTGTCAGTGAAGATGATTGGCGTCTACTTCAAGATGATTTAGATCGTTTCTGGAACTGGTGTGAGTCGAATAAGATGGAATTGAATGTAGATAAATGTAACTTTGTGCATTTTACTCGCAACAAGTCTCCTTATTTCAGCGGGTATAAAATTAATAATAACATCATTAAAGAAGTGGAAGTCATTCGTGATCTGGGGGTGCATATTGATAGGAAACTTCGCTTCAATATACACGTTGATAAATTGGCTACACGAAGCTTCAAGCTGTTGGGTTTCATACTGCGCAATTGTCGGGATTTTAAAAGAACTTCAAGCAAATTATCAGTCTTTAATTCACTTGTTCGATCTGGGCTAGAATATTGTAGTGTCGTGTGGACTCCATACTATGAAGTACATAAAAAACGGCTAGAATCCATTCAAAAGAGGTTTTTATGGCATTTATCCTTTCAAAGTAGGCTAGCAAAAAAACTCCCTACCTATGCTTCACGATTGGAATATTTCAAACTCACAACTTTGGAAGACCGACGAATTATGCTAGATCACATGTTTTTATACAAGTTAATTAATGGCCTTATCGACTGTTCTAATTTACTACACCAAGTTAATTACAATGTGCCTTTTAAACTTGCGCGGCTTTCTAGATACCTACCGTTTAAACCAAAAAGTTTTAGAACAAAACTGGGCCATTTCTCTGTTATGAATAGGATACAGTCACGATTCAGTCGATTGGCACGTTCAGCTACCGTTGATATTGATATGTCCTACTCACTGCCAAAATTTAAGCGCACCCTGGTGGCGCATGCTACCAGTGGTTAACTTTTTGTTTGTACTGTTTTTATTTTTATTTCTTATGCATGTCGTGGCAGCCTTTAAGTAAGGCAACACTATAGAAATGTATTTTTAATTTTAAGATTTTTTCATGTATGGTGTATGCTTTGTTGGTTGTCCTTAAATAAATAAATAAATAAATAAATAAAAATTTTAATATTACAAAATTCTATTAAAAATAAAGAAAGCTGCAATTTTGCAGTTACTAATAAGGCGTTTCTATGATAGTTAAATCTTGCCGCTAAACCGCGCCTGTAGTTTACTCACGCGTCTATCAGTGTTATGTTAGGCATTAAATCTTTTGTTAAAATTCGCCCAGGTCGACAAGAAAGGTCGCAACTTCCTACACGTCGCTATACAGAAGTGCGATATGGAGAGCGTCATGTTTCTACTGTCAGTGGAAGTTGACGTAAACTCTCGCGTGCAAGATGCGACGCTAGCGCCACCGCTTCACTTGGCGGCCGCTGCCGGCAACGAAGTGCTCCTAAGAAGTCTACTTCTAGCCGGTGCGAGGCCGAACGACAGGGATGCGCACAAGTAAGTCAAAGTCAACGACACATACATACAATATTATAAAAGGTTAAATATACGGGACTTATATTTGTAACAGACGCACCGCGCTCCACGTGGCGTCGGGCGCGGGGCACGCCGTCATCATCAGCGCGCTGGCCAGCGGCGGCGCAGAGTGCGGCGCCGTGGACGCGGCCGGCGACACCGCGCTGCACGTGGCCGCGCGCGACGGACACGCGCCCGCCGCCCGCGCGCTGCTCGCGGAGACGGACATCGACGCCGCCGCCACCAACCTCAAGGGTACCCTCATCACTGTATACAGTCAGTAGGCACCGCGCTACATATGACGTCAGGCGCGTTGACACCGCGCTGCACGTGGCCGCGCGCGACGGACACGCGCCCGCCGCCCGCGCGCTGCTCGCGGAGACGGACATCGACGCCGCCGCCACCAACCTCAAGGGTACCCTCATCACTGTATACAGTCAGTAGGCACCGCGCTACATATGACGTCAGGCGCGTTGACACCGCGCTGCACGTGGCCGCGCGCGACGGACACGCGCCCGCCGCCCGCGCGCTGCTCGCGGAGACGGACATCGACGCCGCCGCCACCAACCTCAAGGGTACCCTCATCACTGTATACAGTCAGTAGGCACCGCGCTACATATGACGTCAGGCGCGTTGACACCGCGCTGCACGTGGCCGCGCGCGACGGACACGCGCCCGCCGCCCGCGCGCTGCTCGCGGAGACGGACATCGACGCCGCCGCCACCAACCTCAAGGGTACCCTCATCACTATATACAGTCAGTAGGCACCGCGCTACATATGACGTCAGGCGCGTTGACACCGCGCTGCACGTGGCCGCGCGCGACGGACACGCGCCCGCCGCCCGCGCGCTGCTCGCGGAGACGGACATCGACGCCGCCGCCACCAACCTCAAGGGTACCCTCATCACTGTATACAGTCAGTAGGCACCGCGCTACATATGACGTCAGGCGCGTTGACACCGCGCTGCACGTGGCCGCGCGCGACGGACACGCGCCCGCCGCCCGCGCGCTGCTCGCGGAGACGGACATCGACGCCGCCGCCACCAACCTCAAGGGTACCCTCATCACTGTATACAGTCAGTAGGCACCGCGCTACATATGACGTCAGGCGCGTTGACACCGCGCTGCACGTGGCCGCGCGCGACGGACACGCGCCCGCCGCCCGCGCGCTGCTCGCGGAGACGGACATCGACGCCGCCGCCACCAACCTCAAGGGTACCCTCATCACTGTATACAGTCAGTAGGCACCGCGCTACATATGACGTCAGGCGCGTTGACACCGCGCTGCACGTGGCCGCGCGCGACGGACACGCGCCCGCCGCCCGCGCGCTGCTCGCGGAGACGGACATCGACGCCGCCGCCACCAACCTCAAGGGTACCCTCATCACTGTATACAGTCAGTAGGCACCGCGCTACATATGACGTCAGGCGCGTTGACACCGCGCTGCACGTGGCCGCGCGCGACGGACACGCGCCCGCCGCCCGCGCGCTGCTCGCGGAGACGGACATCGACGCCGCCGCCACCAACCTCAAGGGTACCCTCATCACTGTATACAGTCAGTAGGCACCGCGCTACATATGACGTCAGGCGCGTTGACACCGCGCTGCACGTGGCCGCGCGCGACGGACACGCGCCCGCCGCCCGCGCGCTGCTCGCGGAGACGGACATCGACGCCGCCGCCACCAACCTCAAGGGTACCCTCATCACTGTATACAGTCAGTAGGCACCGCGCTACATATGACGTCAGGCGCGTTGACACCGCGCTGCACGTGGCCGCGCGCGACGGACACGCGCCCGCCGCCCGCGCGCTGCTCGCGGAGACGGACATCGACGCCGCCGCCACCAACCTCAAGGGTACCCTCATCACTGTATACAGTCAGTAGGCACCGCGCTACATATGACGTCAGGCGCGTTGACACCGCGCTGCACGTGGCCGCGCGCGACGGACACGCGCCCGCCGCCCGCGCGCTGCTCGCGGAGACGGACATCGACGCCGCCGCCACCAACCTCAAGGGTACCCTCATCACTGTATACAGTCAGTAGGCACCGCGCTACATATGACGTCAGGCGCGTTGACACCGCGCTGCACGTGGCCGCGCGCGACGGACACGCGCCCGCCGCCCGCGCGCTGCTCGCGGAGACGGACATCGACGCCGCCGCCACCAACCTCAAGGGTACCCTCATCACTGTATACAGTCAGTAGGCACCGCGCTACATATGACGTCAGGCGCGTTGACACCGCGCTGCACGTGGCCGCGCGCGACGGACACGCGCCCGCCGCCCGCGCGCTGCTCGCGGAGACGGACATCGACGCCGCCGCCACCAACCTCAAGGGTACCCTCATCACTGTATACAGTCAGTAGGCACCGCGCTACATATGACGTCAGGCGCGTTGACACCGCGCTGCACGTGGCCGCGCGCGACGGACACGCGCCCGCCGCCCGCGCGCTGCTCGCGGAGACGGACATCGACGCCGCCGCCACCAACCTCAAGGGTACCCTCATCACTGTATACAGTCAGTAGGCACCGCGCTATATATGACGTCAGGCGCGTTGACACCGCGCTGCACGTGGCCGCGCGCGACGGACACGCGCCCGCCGCCCGCGCGCTGCTCGCGGAGACGGACATCGACGCCGCCGCCACCAACCTCAAGGGTACCCTCATCACTGTATACAGTCAGTAGGCACCGCGCTACATATGACGTCAGGCGCGTTGACACCGCGCTGCACGTGGCCGCGCGCGACGGACACGCGCCCGCCGCCCGCGCGCTGCTCGCGGAGACGGACATCGACGCCGCCGCCACCAACCTCAAGGGTACCCTCATCACTGTATACAGTCAGTAGGCACCGCGCTACATATGACGTCAGGCGCGTTGACACCGCGCTGCACGTGGCCGCGCGCGACGGACACGCGCCCGCCGCCCGCGCGCTGCTCGCGGAGACGGACATCGACGCCGCCGCCACCAACCTCAAGGGTACCCTCATCACTGTATACAGTCAGTAGGCACCGCGCTACATATGACGTCAGGCGCGTTGACACCGCGCTGCACGTGGCCGCGCGCGAAAAGTTTTCGCGCACTTTTTAAATGTCTTACACAAAATCTCTGGTAATTAATATTTTTCCAGATAAATCGAATTGGACATAAAATGAACGGGCGCACATTTTTTTTACAATACTTTTTCAAAAACTGTTAAGTAGCAAATTGTATCTTTTAAACAAGTACCTACCGATCGTGTAATTTTGATTAAAGTTTCTTTCTATCAGGACGTAATCCACTCCACGAGCTGTGTTGGTGCAAGAAGGACAACGCAGCAACAATATGTGAAATATTCCTAGAATTTATGCCAGACTACCCCATCAACAGGACTGATTTACAGGTCGGTATTTGAAATTTCTAAGCTCATCGATTTTATTATTGTTTTGAAAACAGTTTTAATAGTTACGCCTCACCCTTCTTTTAATTTCCTTATAAAATATAAAATTACGTCCCCAACAGCTGGCCGTTAGGTGAGTTTGTTTGTATGTGCCATAAATGTGAACTGTTCCTCAGGGCAACTCTCCGCTGCTGCTGGCGTACATGAACGGTCAGGGCGCCATGTGCCGCGTGCTGGTGCGCGCCGGCGCCTGCCTCGCGCAGGAGAACAAGGACGGCGTCTCCATCTTTAACTACCAGGTCAGGACGCGACCACCAAATATAAATACATATATAATATTTTATGACACAACGCACCCAGCAGCTAATCAAGCCACAGCGAGATCGTTCTTGGATCTCGTGGGTGTCGAATTTTCCCAAGTTTTAATTTCCCCTATTAAGTCCATAACAATAAATAAGTACCTACCTACCTCAAAACTGGATAGTGAAACCAATCAGAATAAGAGTTGTACAGTCAGCATAATTCATTCG
This sequence comes from Glyphodes pyloalis, assembly GCA_037074685.1. NCBI lineage: Eukaryota > Metazoa > Arthropoda > Insecta > Lepidoptera > Crambidae > Glyphodes > Glyphodes pyloalis. The sequence goes on from JAYKKO010000021.1 coordinate 5,409,381, forward strand.
TATACACCTCAGTACACCGCGTAATTGAGTAAGTCAGATAGATAGATCACTTAATGCGACAAGTACTGAGTTGTTTACAAACTTAAGATGCTAGCTGTTCAGCAAGCAAAATTGGACCAATCTTCGTAAAAGATTCTCTATGGTATAAAGGCAACTCGTGTTTTCTAAAACCCTGTCTATTTTCAATAAGATTGAGAAATTTGATAACAAAATTACTAAATCATCCTATATATCCTTGACTTCTTAAATCATCCTACGACACTGGAAACCAATTAGCTACGAAGCTAAGCTGACTGGGTTTTCTAATGAAATATGACCCTAATTTACCGAACATTGAATGCAGGTGGCAACAAAGCAATTACTTCACCGTCTGCTGGACGCGCTGCCCGCGGAAGCGCCGTGGGCCGAGAGCGACCTGTGCCAAGAGTGCGGCACCAAGTTCACGCTTACCATGAGGAAGCACCATTGGTGAGCCATTGGTTACCTACATTTACAAATCATACCATATGATAAATAAAGTTGCGCCAACTTTAAAATTAATTGTGACTGAAGTTTCATAGATACTATTTCATTTTTCTAAAAATGTTTATGTCGCATATATTTGGTACCCAAGGCCGTCTTAAACTCGGCTGAGGCCCTTGCACACGAGAATTTGGGGCCCTTTTGGAAAGTAAAAAGCTTTCTATTTGGGTACCTGTTGAGTAAAATCGTTCATTAAATCTTCTCCAAAAAAAGTGTAATGTGCGATATATTTGAGACCCCCTGAGAATAGGGGTCCTGGGCAAGGGCCCCGTGTGCCCTTACGGTAAAGACGTTTGTGGGTACCAGTAGTAATTTCCTTACTATATACCTATTTCCTTATTATATATTTCTCTTTTAATGGGCGGTGATTTGCGTTTAAGATAAACAATTTTTAAAATAGCTATTATTGAATGGCATTAAAGTGATTATGAATCATAGTGATGGCGAAAAAACTGTTCATTTAGAATGACGAAAATATTATTATATCCCTTAGTCGTCACTGCGGGCGCATGCTTTGCAACAAATGCTCGAGCCAGGACGTGCCGATTCTCAAGTTCGGCATGAACAAGCCGCAGCGCGTCTGCGAGATCTGCTTCAACGTGCTCCAGGTCGGCGCCAGTTAGTGCCGCCTCTCTGCTCCTATACGTGACCGCGCAGAGGACTAAGGGGGAGAGGGAGGCGCCCAGCTCTTATGATATTCGATGGAGCGCTCTGTCTACCAATCAAATAGCACCATCAGTATTTCTTCCCCCACAATCATTTGTAGATTGGCTGGTAGCAAGTCATCTTTCTTTTAACAGTATTTTCCGCCCGAGGACATCTTCTCTTCGTTAACCTGTAAATCTATCGCTTTAACATCCACCATATTGACTTGGATGAACATTAAAATTGACAAATCATGCACGAGTTGAAACAGGTGGATATTTGAAGCGATACCAATGTAAAAATCCAATTTTACAGCTGTAGCAGGAATTTGCTATTTAAAGAAAAAATAATAACTATCTTTATGACCAAAACTATCACAGTAACTCTAAGTAAAAGGCCGACTGCAAAATTGTGAACCTCACTCTCCTCCCCTAAGCTATGCGTATACAGTGAATATGTAACCTTATTGGAGATGCTGTAGGTCTCATTATGTTTGGTAGACTACTTCGCCTATCGGTAAATGACTGATCGCTTGGTGCAATAACGTCCTTGGGCCGCTACAATTACGAGACTGTTAACAATAGACAAGTGTCTACATCAGACCTCGTAGCCACATAGATTACAACTAAGATAAATAAAGTGTCCTTGGCGCGTCTTGTCACTTTCTGGGTAATCAGATGATACTAAATAAAAGTAATAATACAATGCACATCTGACCTTGCATCTTTTCATAAGGGTAATAATAAAAAAAATGTTGAATCACGTTTTTCTATCTAAATAAGAATGATTGTCACAGTGAAGTCAATAGTTTATATACACTTAAGTATGCAGATTTGTCTAGCACCGTCTCTGCAAGCAGGACATGAAGTTAATGTTACGAATGATATAATGTTATGTGATGTGTGGACATTTTATACAGAATTTAGACATTTTTTATTACACTACTTGTATTTGAATTTGAAGAATAAACAGCTGCGGTACATACATAATCTTATTGGTATACTGCCATAATGGACTCTAAATTATTTCAGCGTTTTTATCAAATATGGATAATTCTGTAGGTTATTTGTTGGTTGATTTTTTAACAGATATTGTTTAAAGGTCACAAAGATTTATATGAACCGAAACAATTATAATGTTTCCTATGGATCTGGAATAAAACCGAGCTAAAATCTTGTCAATTGATTGGTCTCAAGAACTTCTTTATTGGTTCTTCAATACAGATGGGTCAGGTCGTTTTGCATTTTTTTCACTACGTAGTTGTAGATTTAAGTGTTTTATTTTTATACTTTATTATTATAGATGGCTATGCATCCTTCCAGTTTGGTATTTTAATACTTACTATGTCAAGAATAATTCGTGATATTGTGATACATAATTCTAAATAAGGCAACATTAGTCTAGCTTATGACTAACAATTGTGCCTCAAGTTTATGTAGGTATGTTTGTTGTTGCTTTTTAGGATCACTGACGAAATTATGCCAAAGTCCGAGCATGCTTGTTCAAACTGAGCACTAATAGTGTTTTAGTTTTAAGTTGTTTAAAAAACCATTCGGTATTTATGATATTACCTAAAGTTGCGCTTCGAAATTAAAAAGCTTTAAAAATATTATCAGAACTGAATCAAATGAATTGAATATACGTCTCCTATTGGCTGACAATAATATGTCAGCCACTAGACTACCCTCAATCGTCTACCAGACATTATTGTTCAGTTATGATATAAATTCACGCATTTATTAAGTACATGCCCATAATTATCAGTTCTACTGACTGGCTGACAGAAATGTGTAAAATGAAATTGATTATAAATAATATAAATCGTGGCACATATGTTGAATCCTGCGCAGTTAACACGATTGCGTCGGTATACAGTTCGACGCGAGAGGATGTGCGTATCCATAGTAACGCAGTGGCATCCATTTATATTATTTGTACCTTCACTTCACTGGTACAGTCAGCTTCATAAAGATCTAAGTGTCCAGAGTGGTCAAAATTATCTGAAGGACAGAAGTTCATTTTTATGTACGTTGTCAGGTCGTCATATTGTTGTAAGCGTACAGAGTGGTCAATATTATCTAAACTACACGATTCCATAAATATGTTATGTGTTAAGATGAGCAATAATATATTCGCGTCCTAAGTATTCATTGGTATCTAAGCATTCAAAGTGATCATAAATATGTTGGTAGTAAAGAAAAGTAAACTTTAATGTTTACATGATACGATTGATTTCATTGTTATTATTGACAGTGACGTTCTAAGACACATGGATAAACGAAAACTAGGATGTCCAATTGCGTCACAGCCTACAAATATATGGATATGCCATAAAACTACGTGCATGCAAGTGGAATTTTGTAAAGATAGGAAACTGAATTTAGAGTTTTTGTAAATTCACCCGGGAATTGAACTGACTACAATCTACACTCAATTGCGATCCGTTAGTTTAGTCGAATAAGATGATTAATTCTTGGTACTAAATTTGATAAATGAAATGAAAGTAAATTATGAAATGATAAAAAAAATGCTTAAACTTTACTATTTATTATTAAAAAGGATAAAAATTAAAATATGGTTTTTAATTTGTACGTATGGAGCGCCCCTGAAAAGTATTGTTTTTTCTATTTTTGTGAAAAACCTTAATACGGTTCACAAAAACCATCCACATACCAAGTTTTAATAGTATAGGTTTTATAGTTTCCGAAAAAAGTGGCTGCAACATACGGATGGACAGATAGACATGACGAATCTATAACGGATACGTTTTTTGCCATTTGGCTACGGAACCTTAATAATCTTAGATGTTTTTAATAAATTAAGATAAATTAATTTAGTAGGTATTAGTATTAGTTATGTCATAGTGGCTATAGAGGCGAATAGGTAGTTGATTTTTTTTATATTACACTTCAAGATTGATCTCATCCCACCTAATGTTTAGTGGTAATGAGGTCCTAGCTTAAAGACGACAAGTCGCCCTTACCTTGAAGGCTGGACCCCTGCTACTAATGTAGCACCCCCCAGGAGCTCTGCAAACCTTACTCACACGCAGGAACACAACAACACCGAAGTGATTGTTATTTGGCTGCGGTCCTCTGTAAGGTGGAGGTATTTCACCAGTCGGGCTGCTCCAGTTCGAGCTATAAAACGCTATGCCCTACCTTTCTTATTGATTTTGACATAATGCGTAATAACACATTTTGTAAAAATTCAACTATTTGACTGTAAACTGATCAAAAGTTATAGCCATGGGATTAATTAAAACACTCCCGTTAGGAGTTCCTGGATTAAAACTCTGATAAGTCGTAGCCTTGTTTTCAAGTTAGATCGGCTAATATAAATCTTGGAAAACTGCGTTAAATTGGGTGCAGTTGTTCTTGCGTGATGTCGACACAAACACACAGACAGACAAAAATTCTTAAAACACCAGGTTTTGGCCTCAATTGCTTTTTTCGAGACCCCCTGAACTTTATCTTTTTCCAAAATCTCTTAAATATTAACACGGACCTGTTACACATTTATAATAGGAAAAGAAAATATTAATTGAGATTACTTTAGAAAAAGATTTATTGGTAGGTGAAAATATCTTATAAACAAGCTTTTATTACGAACATACAAAGCAAACAAAAACCAAGATATACATAAAACTCATTGCTTTTTAAACCATACGAAGGTGTACCAAATTTCAGCTCAATTGGTTTACAGGAACAGGTGTTCCTATGGGTATCTTCTAACTCCATTATCAGACCAGCTCCATGTTACCATGTTAATGTATCATTATGGCAGTTATCTAAGTATACCAAATTTCAGCTCAATTGGTCAACCTCAACTGGGTCAATTCTTCAATTTAAAAATTGTAAACATACATACCAATAATGTAGTGCATACAAAATTGAAGTTAATATAAAAGCTTACAAAGAGATGTCTAAGTTGCGGGCACAGCAAACGAAGAAAACAAAATTGGTGAAACAATTGAAGCCTTGCTGCTTGGAACGCCGACACTTTACGCACTCGAAATTTAAAAATCTGCCTAATGTGTAGATATTTATGATCACTCTGACCGCTTAGATACCAATGAACAGTTTGGATGCGTACATATTAATGATGATTGTAATCGTGTACATGTTATTGGAGACTTATGATGAGAAGATATTTATGACTTGTTGGATGTGTACAATATTTAGGTGACTTTGAATGATAATATATTATTGCACCTTTGTTCCTCATATATTTTTGACTACCTTCACACCTCATATCTTTATGAACGTGACTGTACTACCAAAAACGAAATATGTAGAATACGATGACGGGCTATTTTTCATTCTCATAATCGCAATCAATTCACTTCTAACGCGCAATCTTTCGTTCGTTTGTTTCGTTTTTGGTAGTACGGCGTACTGTATCTGCGAGGACGACCGCTGTTTTGAATCAATTTATGTGCCGCAATCTATAGTTATAAGTTATTATAACATACAAACTTATGTTACTTTTTAGTAGTTTCATTGCTTAATATGTCAATTTCGATACTCATAGGGAATTAATTGTATCTATTGAAATAAAAGTAGATGGATTATGCGTATTCTTAGAAATAAGATCGACTTATATTTATTTTTGAAATGTAATTACTTTTGCAGATTGCCAATATCACCATTTGTTTTGTGATTTTCCAGCATTTATTAATTGATATCCTATAGTTATTTTATACATTCCTTGACAAAAAACATTATTCCAAAAAGTATCGCCTTAAATAATGCATTGCTTATGAATTACTAACATCACTTTACAGCTATAATACTAAAGGAAAGAAGTGAAAGTCTCATTTCTTAAAAATATTTAATGAACAAGGGGCCAGCCGAAATAGTATGGAGGGAATCACGTGAAGACATTCTGGTCTTATAGGTTGCGCCCTCAGCATATTTCCCAAGTGGGTAAGACAGCCATAACTTTGGTCAACCTAGGAACGGTCGACAGCACGTCAGCGTAAAATATATGATTCGATATTAGTTCTTATGGCGCACGATATAAGGTTCAAAGTGTGTATCTGACGTGCTTGTATCTGTACCTACAGCTGAAGTAGGGTCATAAAAACTTCAACGATCCTTCTCCTGAAGAGTGCAGCAGTGGTCATAAGTGGTTTTATTTCCACATTAAAAAATTAACATCCCATGAAATCTACTCATCCATATTTCACTGCTTATCATATTATTGGAAACTGTCGCTCAGAAATAGCAATAGGAATCATGTATAAGACAGTTATAATTAGATCCTTTACAATGTAGTTGATTTTAACTTTGAGACTTCTAACATATTAAAACAGATAAACTTACTGGCAAATTAAGTTTTTTGCATAACTAGTTCTACCAAATTATTTTTATTCGTCATTATTATGCAAGCCACTTTTACACCAAAAGATTGTATCACTTGCTTGAAAATAATATTTTATGTATTGTTATTAGAATTGTGCCATTAGTAATTCTGAATTCATTGAGCTTATATTTTGGATGTTTTTATTATCATAATGTACTATTGTTTTCTTTCCAAATGTTTATATTTGCTAAAATAAAAGGTATTATACACAAACATGTTTATTATTTAAAATATACAGTAGAGTCCAGATTATCCGAATATCCGATTATAGACAAGATCTAATTATTCATTTATATTAATAATATTATCTGATTTAGCCGCCAAATCCGAACAAAAATTTATTAAAATTTTAATATTGTTTCATATGCTTTGAAATTAATTATTTCGATTTTCGGTTGTACAGAATACCCTTGGTTTTATTTGATAATCAGAATATCCTGCATAATAATTATTAACAATTATTAGGACTATAAAACTAGGATAATAAACAGTTCTGCAGGGTATTAAAAAATATAAAACTGTACATTGAAATGTAGATATTTATTTACAAATAAACAATAACTTTAACATCGGTCATATCTCACACTTGATTATGGTTAAATAATTTACTAAAAAGCACTAAGTTTCCACCCATCATTCAAATCTAACCCACCAGGATGACATGTGATCAATTCTATTTTCCTGCTAACCATTTAGGGCAGAATAAACATAAATCTTGTTTACTTTAGCCTGTTGAAGAGGTCCTTGGTGACACACTTGTCGAGTACATGAAGATAGTCAACGAGTTCTTCCTCACAGGTTTCGGTGGTGTTAGAGCGCGAATTGACACGGTCATTACATTCTTGGTATTTGCTCCACAGATTCTGGGCATCAACTTTTTGAGAACATTCCTCCTGTAATGAATAATTAAAATCAATAAAGTCACTTTACTAGTATGGTGAAGTGTGATTACTAAATGCATTTCTATTTATTTACTGATAAGCAAGGTAAAAAGTTCTTTATTTTACAGATCATTCTTACATTATATGTGCTAAGGGCTCAATGTCTACTATGGTTATAATGAAAATAAGGATCTATAGCATAGTATATAGTAACAATAGTTGCATTAAATACTAAATTATGAAGATGGGAGATCTGACAAATAACTAAGAAATATTAATAACAAAATGATTTACTTTGCAAAATATTTTATAAAACTTATTACAAAAAACTAATAAAACAATAAAAATTAAAAACCTTAAGTAACATTCCAGGGTTTTCAATTAACTAAAATAAAATAAAATGTTTAGTTTAAATTAATTGAAGGATAAATAATGATGTTAACACCTAATTGGTCATCCCGCAGTTTTACTTCAACGGACTAGTTAAAGTAGGCATATCTGTATTAGATTGCTAAAATTAACTAAGATTATCAATCTCAAAAATGTTTATGAAAATGTAATAGTTGCTCATTTCAATTACATAAATACAAGAAAAATAGGTTAGGGTACTATGAATAGCAAATTTGCTGCAAGATTGGGAAAGGTTTTGTTTATTCATAATTGATATCAATTATGCCGTATGGTACAAACCCTTACCCCAGAATAGAGATTAAAGAAAAGAAAAATATTCTTATAGTAAACAGAACAACAAAAAAACGAATTTTGAGGTTAGACTGGAACTTAAAAGGTAAGTATTAATGCTTAAATTAAAGGTAGAGTTTTTTATTATTTTTATCTTTCAATACTACGCACTCTGAGAGCGGTCTGAGGGTCTACCAGCTCTTCCTCCTCCTCTTCGTCGGCCTTGACTACAGGAATCAGCTTGTCAGCCATTTCGCCTGAAACCACACCACCATTTATTAACTCAGTTTGTAAACTAAGTTTTCAGTTGTAATAGATCAAAATTCAAGCCACAAATCTATCTGAATCCAATTATTTTCAAGAAAATTACCTAAAATCGATGACGCAACAACACGACAGGACAAGAAAATGTTGCTATATAAAACATAAAATTTTAATCACAATATCAAATCAAATAACGTAGTGAAAACATCATGTTATTTAATCGAAATAGGTATTATTTTCCTAGAGAAAGAGTAGAATCTCAGACCAAAAAAGAAAGAAGACTGGAAATTACTACAATAAAACGGGCCTACACCATCAAAGCGTTACCTAAAATGGCTACACCAATTCCTAGCGTTATCACAACTAAGCAGTCGTAGAAATGTATCAAATGATATTCAAATGATTATCAAAACTAACACTTAAAACAGAAAAGATTTGGTTGTTAGTTTGTTTGTATCTAACAGGCTCTGATTGAAAATAATGGAACATTAAAAACTAATTTATAAAGGTCCATCACAAATTTAATATTGGTGGAAAACTACACTATCCCCGAGTTACATAGATTGTATAATGTTTTCTATAAATTAAATATCTTAAAACCCTAATAATAATGAATATTAAAAACTTAAAAACAATTTTTAATATTTCGGTAACACAACTTCTACATTCCCATGTTGCATTTCTGGCCACAGACATATTAATATATTAGATGTCTGTGGTTCTGAAACGCTCAAATTTTGAGAGATTTTTATTATACATGAGTATCTACTGAAATATGTTTATCTCTTTCATGGAAGGTAACTACATTATAGAAAGAAAAAAACGTAGCTATATTTTGTGCTCTGTACTCTAAGCGTCTCATATTTGTATAAGTAAAAATAGTATACGCTATCAAGAACCTCTGCTACTTTTCTAATTATTTACAATACAATAGTTAAGAATGAAACCAAACGGGCGATAGAACGCTAGCCAGTGACACTAGGTGTATTGTCTGAGTAAACTTCAAAGGATACCTAGCAGGCCTAGCATGCGCCACTTTAGTAAATAATATCGCGCTCTTAAGAAATGTCATAATAATCAATGTGTCAACTACTGATTGGCTGCAAATACGAGGTACGGTGTACTATCACCCAATTAATGCTATAAAACGTTTTGTCGTCTATTCGAGAAATCTTGACGTTTTTTTTTTTTTTTTTTTCCTAACTGACTATAGATGATGGCCGCAGATGGCCTTTTCATCTTCACCGGGCTTGCGGGGGAGCGGAAGGCTCTCACCCCTAAAAAATTTAAACAACTGCCGGAGGGCGCCCCATAGCGGGGCTCGGACCTCGGCTCGGGCCGTTGTTGGGAGAGGGTAATCGAACATATGTTTGGGGAGAAAATCGCCCCGGCACGTGCCGGTATCTTGAAAAGGAGCCTACCAGTGGGGATCGCGGCGTGCGTCCTCGCCGGCGAGGACGGAAAAGCGGTCGGTTTGATGTGTGCTGTGTCGCGAGCTGTTTTGCGTCGGCCATGGCGATCGTTATGGCATAAATCTTGACGTATTGCGCATGCTAGGTCTTCACTAAAGTAGGTGAATAAAAAACTTTGTAAATTAATATAATATTTAGTCAAAAACAGGTATTTATAAAAGCAGAAAGTCATTGTTACTTAGAACATTAATGTATTTAAAATCCATTATTAGCTAAAAGTTTAGTATACCTGTGGATTTTGTGAAAATTAAAAAAAATAAAATAAAATAAAGTCTAATTTGATAAAAAAAATTAATTTAGGGAGCATGTGCCGACCTACGACATGACCTACAAGTCGACACAAATACAGCGTCAGCAGAATTGGCGTAGTAAAACAACGCTCCATACGTAATGCATGACATCGATATCCTACATCGCGATATCAGAGTTTTCGTCGCCACTAAGTATATATACAACAAAACCAAGAATGGTAGTTGGGCCTTGGTCCCCGAGCAGATAACACCTAGCTCGGCGGAAGTACTTCCACTTTTAGTAAAGAACATACGTTCCTTACATTGGTGACCCCGACTGAGCTGAACATCAGCAGCCTTTGAAGAACGGAGCCTTCACATCAGGCCATGTCTCCATACCCTCAACAGCCAGCTAAGCCACGACAAGAGCACCGGACCACCTCAGCTGACAAAGCCACCTGGTTCCGGGCCCGTGTAATGAAGCAGGCCATCGCAGCCCTACGACCGAGTCATTGCTCCACACCGGCGTAGCAGCAGCTGCCTCCCTGCAACTACACGCATCGGGCACGTGCTTGGACTCCAAAGGGGGGGAGTACTGTGCCGACCTACGACATGACCTACAAGTCGACACAAATACAGCGTCAGCAGAATTGGCGTAGTAAAACAACGCTCCATACGTAATGCATGACATCGATATCCTACATCGCGATATCAGAGTTTTCGTCGCCACTAAGTATATATACAACAAAACCAAGAATGGTAGTTGGGCCTTGGTCCCCGAGCAGATAACACCTAGCTCGGCGGAAGTACTTCCACTTTTAGTAAAGAACATACGTTCCTTACAAGCACATATGGAGAAAACTCGATCAGACAAATAGGTGGCTCATTAACATGCACAGTCTATTCCAGTTTAATGGCAGTTTTCTACTTTGTCTGATCCACATATCACAAATAACTATTACACAAATAAAAGTAGCAATTCAATAACGCGTATATATTTGGTGATAATTCACTTTTTGTATGGCAGCACAAGTTTTGACAGCTTGTCAAGGTAGAAAACATGCAGAAAATGAAACATGTCTATAAAGTTCTATAATTGTATGCCATCCAGTACCTGTGTTAAATGTAGAAAAAAATACGTACTTCATGGTAAACACTGAGCGTAAAGTCAATGAACAGTCTTATTAATAGTGTTTGCTAAATAAATAATATAAAAATCACTGCAATCCGCTCGATTGTTAGGATAATAAGAAAACCATAAAATGTAAATAAAATAGCTCTGAAAATTATTTGAAGTGGTTGTATGTTTTTTATAAGAACAGTTCCAAAGTGTCCGTCACCATGGAGAGAGCTTGTCATAGAAATATATTTAATATTTCGTTTACTGTGGCGATAAATTAGTGAAACTTATAATTTCGTCATGCTCACAATTACAGACAACATTAATTTTGTGTTAAATAAATATGGTTACTCGGTATCCTGCTAAAATTCAACAAAAAAAGGAAAAATAATATCACTTTTTACATTGATTTATTTTATATTTCAGGTTTGTATACTTATAATTTAGGATTGTTTTATTATTCGTTTTCTCTTTCAGGCATTACAATTAACACATTAGCATTATGACGAACATTCTGATTTGTTGAACATTTGTTGTAAATTGTTGAGGTTATGTCTATTGATATATTAATACTATTTTATCTTTTAGAATGAATGGAGGAATGGAGCATAAAACTCCAGGACACAATGCAGTACTTCATAAAGCACCTAAAAACTATAAATTGCTAATGGACCCATTCCTCTTGAAGGGAGCAACAAAATTATACCGATATGATGGTTGTGTTCCCGGGGATTCCACCTATCCTCCAGTTCAATGTAGAGATCCTAGATCTCAGCTATCAAGGATATGGAATAGGTTGGAACCAGCTGATCTGCCAGTTCCTAGGTAATGTTATAAGAAGAGCAAATTGTATTTTTTTTTGTATGCTATCTTGAACAGATGATTTTTGGTTGTGTCAAGGTTTTTTTAGTGGCAATGAAATTAGTTAGCCGGTACATAGGTAAATATTGGTAAAATTTGCTTGACTACATCACATATGTATGTTAAATAAGAAAAATCATGTACACATTTTAGTGCAGATTGGATGAAGCAGTTTTGATTATTATTGACCAATTTACTCATGGACCGCATGTTAAATTAATGAAATTTATGCTTCCAGTAAAATTATAATAGATTTTTTCGAACAAAAATACCTCAAATTGATGAAATATGTGGAAAAGCAATTGAGAATTTGGTTAAGATCTTCTTTGTTTTTATTTTAGCTTCACATGCAGTGCTACCAACCTACATCTATTTTGACATTAAACGTTATGGCGGGAGTTTTAAACATCTGATTTGTATCTTTGTACGTTTATGTTTAATTTATTTTTGTTACAGATTTAAGATAGACAAAAATTATGTAGGAATACCACCATTGTTAGAAATAACTGTAGGGAATTTGAATGACAATATAGATAAGGCATTCTTAGCAGATATGATGAATAAAGTTGGTCCGTACGAGGAATTGACTATATTTTACCATCCACTAACTAACAGGCATTTGGGATTTGCAAGAGTAGTATTTCAAGATGTAAAATATTCAAAGTTATGTGTGGAAAAATACAATGGGAAATCAGTCATGGGCCAGGTATGTAATTGTTTTTTACTATTTCACTTGCTTTATTTGCGATACTCAATTGTCTATTCCTGAACATACCAACCTTAAAATTAATACCTTAAGGTCAAAAATAAATTTGTTGCTGAGAAATTTACCTACAATTTTAGATCATATTGTAAACCTCTGTCCTAGAGAAACAACAACTTATTAATAAACTTACTGTTGCCTCTGACTTTGTTTAAATGATTTTATGTGTTACCAAATTTCACCAAAATCCATTTATCAGTTTTTGAATCTAACATCCATATAAAATTTCGCAGTTATAGCATTAGTTTAATTTCAGGTGCTAGATGTCTTCCATGATCCATTTGGTAAGCGTTGTCAGGAAATGTTTGAGGACAAGACTATGGAGAGAAAAGCGCAAGTAACTGTACCAGTCGCAAAACCACCAGTCTTGGTTGAAGATGTGAGGGTGCAGAAAGTAGATCCTACACTCAGCAAGCGGTTAGAGGACACTAAGATTACAGAAAAGGTATGTTCTAGTTGAATAAGCAAATAAAATTACATATATTATTTACCTTCATTTGATATTTTATACATTTGATGTAATACTGTGAAATGGGTTTTTTGACTAACTTATCTCCAAATGATAAATCATATGTATCTATATGTACAACATTTTCTAATTAAATTCGCAAAAATGGACTTGACTATTAGGATAGAAGGAAATAAATTGGTGAAATTCTTGCATGATGTATTGAGTATTAAGGGCCAATTATTCATATCTTTACCTAAACACAATTACAGCCCGTTCGATTACAGTCCATTGAATCTGATTTCTGCCCCAGGTAGGGCTGGGGTTAGGTTAGGGTAGGGCGTTGGGGCGCTGGGCACCTTCTATGGGACCTCCCAAACCTAAATCTTGATTAGATATAAGGCGCCGGTTATCCTAAAACCCATACTTACGTCAGGGTCTGTGGCTTATATAGGTACCTAATATAAACATTAATTTTATGAACACTTGTCATTGAGTCCAGGTGGAAAAATTCATATTTAAGGTTATATTCTGGTACAGTCAGCATCAAATAGCCAGTGGCACTCAGGATATCCAAATATTTAGACGCAACCTAAAAGTCAATTATACAGATCAGACTCAAAGTACGGGAATTGCAAATGCTATTTATTATTCATATTTATGGGAGAATTGCAGTAATGTACGGCGGTTCTGTTTGTATTGTATTGTTTCAAACAATTCCTTATGCTAAAATTTTTCATTAAATTTGGTAACTAATCCATGCTTGATGATTTGATATCAATGTTGGAGGCATTTGCCTATGGTGACTTTGATTATGCTGATACTTTTAACGTTCAGTCCTCGTTGAATGCCTAAAGCATGTTCTATCTCGGCAGGAGGCTTACCCGCGGTTCAAGGACGTGGAGCACAGCGACAGCAACACGCGTTGGTCGGACGAGGAGCGCGAGTACCGGCGGCACCACCGCCGCTCTGACCGCGAACGCGACCGCGAGAAGGATCGGGACCGGGACCGGGACCGTGATAGAGATAGAGATAGGGACAGAGAGAGGTAAACAACAACGAAATATGTCAAAGTCAATATTTTTTATTCATGTAGATTACATTAGTAATATTTATGAATCGTCTCTATACAATGCAAATGAAACTGCCTTCGGTGCGGAACCTATAACTACCGAGAAGATACCGGCAAGTAACTCTTTAGTTTTTTTTAAAAAGCTAAACTTATTACTAATTTTGCACCAAGACATACATGACATGTATTTTGAAAACGCTACAATCCTGCTAATTAGTCTTATTCGTAGGGTTTAAATACTATATCCGTATTCACGGAGTAAACGCCTTCCCTCTGCCATATTCGATAAAGAAAAGGCTTACGACCGGTATAAAATCGTAGGGCATGTTCTAACTTTATCTGCACTGTTTGATTTACACCTTCAGTACGATACGAATAATGTTTTAGAGTCGTTACAGACCAATCTCAAAATAATAAAAAAAGTAACTAGATTTAGGCGTGGATCTAACCCCCAAAAACGATTATGAGTTTGGAATGGTTGTGCCATTCCAAAATCGGCCACGTACGAGTCGTATTACAAACCTGCTCATGAACAATTATGACCATGGCATGACTGCTTAAGACCGATTTCAATTTGATTCTTAAAATTTTCTGAGTAGATAATTTATTACTGTTTAGCGCAATTTAGTCAGATTTTAATAAAAATTACACATACAGCTAAATCAAGGGAACTTAGTATGCCTTCGTTTTATTTCATTAATAAGTTCATATGGAGTAATTTTATAAAGAAAATTGTGTATTTACCTTATTTATGTTTTAATTTTACAAGCCGACGATGCAGGAGGAAATGTAGAAGGAGGTATAATTCCATATTTATACTAAGTAAAAACAATGCATGAAGAACTATAATAGGCTGTTATTAAATTCAGAATACAAAAGTCGAACACTTTGTGAGTTAAAGAAATATACACTACACTAGTTAAAAATACATAGGTACATAAATATATAATTAATCCTATCATCGTTAGTAAATTGTTTGAAAGCCTGTCGCACACACTTTGCCGCTCCCTGCTGATTTACAAATCCATTTAGGCTTGTTCAGCTCAAATACGATAGGTAATGGGGCTATATATTACCATTTCAATTATATTTCCCAACCTTTAATACAAACTAGCCCGCAGAAAGTATTAAATGCTGGTATTATAATAATGTTAGATACCGTGAGCGGTACGGGCGCGGCGCGAGCGAGACGAGCGAGCCGGCGTACGCGACGGCGAGCCACGCGCCCGAGGTGCCGTACACGCCCGCTGGGCCCATCCCCTACGACTCCTACTACCAGTCCAGGTAACACAATATTAACATCATGTCAAGTCACAAATAATAAAACATATGTTCAATACATAAGATGACATTTTTTTCGTCACTGCGTGAGCCGCTCGAGATTTAATCTGTGAACACTTCAAGTCATTATTCATTTGTTAGATTGGGATGTTGCGACAAAAGTGTAACTTGATGATAAGTCAATATGTAAGTAAATTTTTTGCTATGTTCATTATTTACAAAACGTCGGAATTGGGTTTAATTTCGAAAACTGTTTGTTGTCTATGTCTCTCTTCTCTTTCTTTTTTTAAACTTAGACTAGACTTTAGACTTGACTTACCTAAAACGATTTTAACATTTGCAAAAGGGGGCAAGATAATATTTCTTCCCCTACTTTTTCGATAGTCTGTCAAGTCCGTATCTTATTAGAAGACGTTTTAGTGATGTTTATCGCTAACATCTCCGTGCTTCTGAAGGCACTTTAACGTTTAATGTTAATCGTTAAGCTATGCGACTTGGGTACTTGACAGTAAGACTAGGTCTTACCTTATAGGTACACATCCCTGCTCCGATCTGCATTAGGCTGGGGTAGTTGAACGGGCCATTCCATTTCATAGCCCTATGAGCTCTGTGCCTAACAGTGGAACGTTTGTATTTGAATGTGTTTATGTAGTTGTTGCCTCGTACGGCACGTGTAATGTCGCAGTAGTAGTGACGGTATCGGTTTGCGCAGCTACGGGTACAGCTACGGGTCGGGCGCGGCGGCGGGCGGCAGCGGCGTGTGGTGGGCCGACTGGCGCCACCCGCCGCACGCCGCGGTGCACCACGCGCACGTGAGTACACACCGCACACGCACACACACACACAGACACACAGGCGCATACACAATTACATATATTCATTACTTTAGAGCTGTACAATTTAATTGGTTAGGTGGCCATATAGAACATTTTTACGAAGTTATTAGGTTGTCTAATTAGCCGACGATGCAACTGGATAGTTAGATTAGCTCAGTTATATGCCAAGTGTGATAGTTTGTTAGATATTATTGGTTTCTTGTGTGGACTGAAATTATTGACTAGCATCTGCTCAGATATTACTGAAGGAATGAATGTTCAGATATTAATGGTAACTTGTAGTGTATGAAACTTATTGACATTTTAAACTGTTCGGAAGTATTTGGTCACTTTGTCTGCTCCGATATATCTGACGGCGACTGTGCATAATTTTTCGCACGCTAAAAATAGACGTGTGACTCAGCAACAAAATCGTGATCTTTTATCACGATACTTTTTTCTACAAGCAAACTAATTCACGAAATAGATTGACCGTTTTATGGCTCTTACAAACTATGCATGTAAATTACACTTTGACGTTACGAACTACATATATTCATCGTACAACAATTTAAAATGAATATACAATAGACAATTGAATGTTTTGGCCCAATCATAATCATGTCACCACTTTTTCATCCACATTGAGTGATTTTGTGATGTTTTTATTTAATTAACAAGTGATTTATTTACATGAACCCGTCTTTAACTAATATCCTTAGTCATTTCCAGTTATTTTTTTAACAATACAATTCTGTTATAATACAATTCTTCCTTTGTGATATCCATGCGAGTTTCCCCAATCAAAAATATACTGAATGCCTCGATGTATGGTCAACAGCATGTGAAGGTAAAGACTTTTAGTTCGATGTTCATCCTTATGTGCACGACATAAGGGTGGTGAAAACTCCAAAGTGATCGTACATAGGACACCTGGCTGATTTGTTTGTTACTTGTAAATTGATGATCATGTTGGTACAATAGGCCATATAAATTTTGTCTGTCAATTTATGAAACATAACACTTTTCAATCTTACTTGTTGTTTTACGAAAATCCTTCTTTATTGTACATACACAATTACTCATAAATCTTTTTTATGGCTCACTACGCTTTTCCATTACTAAAAAATCTTGGTACATTTCATCATATCAATGATGCATAGAAAACACTATTCGCATTGGGTACAAGGGTTTGGTTTCTTTGTTAGGTTTTTTGTTAATCTATGTTAAGTTGTAAAAACAAACTAGTATGTATTCAAGCGTTTTTTATGTCAAGATATCAATATTTCCTACGTGATGAAAAGATTGTGTAAATACGTATTATAAATCCCAGTCATGGCAACTCCCATAAGTCACTGAACTGGGGCTACAGAATTTAGCAGTAACCAAATGTAAAGTCCTTCAAATTAAAGACTCTGCCCATATGTCAAATGACAAAGGCAAAGTTAAAATTGCATCAAGTAAACTAGTTGGTAAATGGAAGTTCACACGTGCATAAAGTAAAATATGACCGAAGCTGGAGCGGCGGTCGAGCGCGACGCCCGCGTGGACGGCGTCCAGCACGCCGGCGCAGCGAGACCACTCGCCCGACCACAAGGACAAGCGCGACAAGGAGCGAGTCGTGAAGGTCGGCAGACGGGATTTATGGGGAAAATGCTACACTACCTATTTGCTATTTTATAGGGCACGCTTACATTTATTGCGGCACATTTGCAGTCCGATTTGTAGAAGATCGCGCCTGAAGAATAGGATAGATGACTAAACATTTCTGTTCATTAGTTAGATTTCCAAATAATATTCGATTCGCGCTTCTTTCATCATGCAAACAAAAATTTACTCAGTTGTGTTAAACTTCATCGCGACGTAATTTCTTCGTACATTTTTTACGAACTGGTGAGGTAAACAGACCCTTTCACTGAACTACATACATATTTATAACATGTGCAGAATTTAAATTCTTTAAAATTTTACCAAAACAAAAAGTTTCTAGCTTTGATTCCGTACGGCGCTGTTATTTTCTCACGTTTTTGTGAGCACAGAGTTCACGTGGCAGCCACTTTAAGACTGCAACTAAATTTAATTTGAGGCAATGCGTAACGAATGGGCATACGATTTTACATACTACAGGTTTGAACTTACTATTTTGCCGACTGACTAGATTGTATAAAACATTTAGTGCCAAAGAAACGTAAAAATCTGTTTCGCTTATTGTTATCATATTAGGGGTGAAGGAATTAGTTTAAATGAATTAACTTATGTTTTAATGAAAATAACCTAAATATGTAAAATTAAGATTTTTTGTCTGATGTAATCATGGTACCTATGTTCAATTTATCAGTGTAGCATTTTTTCCATAAAACTGGTTTAAAATAAAAATTAAAAGAGGTCAATAAAGCTTTAGCCGGTTGTTAAGTAGTATACTGTATGAACTCGCACAATGAAGTAGCAAGTAGTTTTAATTATTTTGGTAAATTATTTTAGAACAATAATGGTAGATGTTATATGTTTAGCATGAAATAATAGTCGGGATTATTTTCCGGGTCAAAACGGTAACTGTCTTCAATTAATGAATTACGTTTTTGTGAACTTTTAAGGGTATTTAATTGAGCTAATTTGCTCCGTTCATGAAAAATAAACTATAAAATCAGAGTTACGTTCCGATATGAACCTTTCACGTAAAAAAGTAGACATCTCACTTTTCACAGTAGCCAATAAATTTAGAAGTATGAGGTAAGTTGTATGTAAAGTTGCATGTATTGTTATATGCATGTTCGCTCGTTTCATACCGTTAATTTTTATCGCTTGTGTGTTTCTGTTGCATGTTATATTTTCACCAATATCGTCTATTCGTCGTACTCATAGTGAAAAAAACCCAAAGTTCGAATTATAGCGAAAAGCTCAAAATGTAAATTAAAAAGTATCCGCGGCACATCTAGTCGACACTGAATAGGTGACAAGGTTGTTAGCTGACATTTATGGGCTTAACGATCATAATGCATAGGTGCAGGCCATTGCGCCTTTTGATAATCTATTTAAAATAAAAAGCAACCATTACTTACTTACTGACCTGTTAACTGACCTCGCAATTCAAATCATTTAATTGATTGTGATTAAATTTGGCAGACAGATATTTCTCATAACTTACTTTGGCAACCGCTTAAAAAAAGATTTCCCAAATTCAACCCCTAAAGGTACGAAACGGGGTTCCAATTCCACGTTGACGAAGTCGCCAGCGGCTCTAAAAATCTTAAGCGGCTGATAAAATAACAATTTTAATCTTAATAGATCTTTATCGCACATAACTAGCTCCAATACATTTGTAAAATTATATTAGCATGTGATATCGCCCTTTAAACACTTTCTAATGTATTTTCTTAGTATTATGTATCTATTTGTTTCGATGAGGGCAATGATTGTCTGTTTTACACCTGAAGACACTATTGAATTCGACACGCATAAATTTGAGCAACGCATTTTATGTTGATTTTAATTCTTTTGTTTAAAGTAAAATATAATTAAAAGGTAAATGATTGATTCATTAATGCCTGATCATCCAGTCGTTATTTTGAAACCTAGACGACTTTTCATGGTACTAAACGAGCCATAGACATCTGTGGGGTACGTGCCAGTTTAGCAGTAAGGTGCGTGTAGAATCACTTCAGTCCCCTGATTCAAAGACGTCAGGAATAATTCCGAGACGGAAAGTCTATATTTTGTCTCTGCCTAATCCTTAAGTAAATTAGAGACAAAGCATAGTTTCCGGATTCGAATCCATTCCCGACGTTTTGAGAATATAGGGGTAGCTTGTAACCAATTTTTATTATCATGATTTTGTCAAATCAGTTATGAGCTCGATTCCAATTACTTTTGAATAATTGATTAGGAACTGCCGGTGGAGGCGAAGGCCGTGGAGGCGGTGGAGCCGCGGCCGCCCGAAGAAGTCGCGGAAGCGAAGGAGCCTGAGCCCAAACCGCCTCCGCCTGTGGAAGAGTCTAAGAACGTGGATCTTGACACCAGGTAAACATGATTCCTTCGTAAACTTTATATATCTTATACGCGGTTCCAATATTTAAAAAACGTTATAGTTACGGATAGTTATAAATTATACGAGGTGTAAGCTAAAAACGACCTACGGCTGATGACAGATGGTATGTAAAGTAAATTATGGAACGGTATTATAGGTTGGAGAAAAACGTATAGTAATATTTGACACATTACGAATCCTAAAATATTGAAACAGGCCATTGGTAATGTCACGAATTTTACTTAAGACACTGAGTGTTAAATAGTTAAGGAGCATTTTAAAGATAACTAGCAAAAAAGTAATGTGGCCGATTTAACTTTTTTACGGCATTCATGCATTAACATTGTTTGTGAATGGGATCAACATACCAAATGAATATTTTAACCCTAAAGAATACGTAATTTGATCATAGAACACGAGCTAGTGGTGCTCTATAGCTTTGAAAGAATAGGCATCCACTATACTTCAGCATAGGTACGCCCGTATAAACGGGAGTAAGCAAAGTAGTAATTGTGTTTTTAAACGCTTAGTTGAGTCAAAACAACAAATACAACCATATAGCTAGCTTGAAGCGAATTGTAGTGAATTGAATTGCATGCGTTTGTTACTAGCTCTATCCAGGTAGCTAGCAGTTTTAATACATTCATGTTTACTCTATTGAAAATAATATCAAGCTGGCCGTACCCCAAATCGTCAAACAACCTCGTATAATACGTGTTATTCGGCAATGACATAATAGTATGTATAATAGTACCAAATAATATATAACATGAATTGGCGAACACAACGAAAAGCAGTGCTATTTTAAAAGCGCAATATTGTAGTATGTTCTTGTCTGGTCCTGTAGGATAGCAATGCTCCTGAAAGGCGCGAGCGGCGGCGGCGGCCTGGCGCCACCGTTCCTCACGCTCGGCATGTCGTCGGAGGAAGAGGACGACGAGCGAATACCGGCCAATATACCTGATCTCGATGCTCACCAACCGCCCTCGGACGACGAAGGTCAGCCCTATTATTACATTTCCTTTTTCTTTAAAACACCTTACCCTGGAAAATTTGATTTAGCGCCATTTTCAAACGATTATTGGAGCTACAATAAAGTGTCATCCCAAAATATGCACTGGACTCCAGTTAATTGGCACTATGATTTTGTAACCAAGTGGCTTAAGGTGGTGTTTTAGCCTAAGTATTGCTAGCTCCGTGGGTTCTCTGGGACGCTCACAGAAGCCTAACTGAGCACTGAGGCAGGGCGCCACTTACTTTAACTAAAAGTAAGAAAGAATAAAGAAAACAAATGTTTTGTTCAAGACTTCGATCATAATATATTTGTAAAATTCACAATTAATCTTTGTTTCTTTCACAAATTAATTATAGTAAAACTAGTTAAATTAACTAACAATGGAGACCATTGTGATCTCAAACAACTATAAAATTAATATACAATTTTCTATCCAAGCACCTTGGATGCTAGTATACAATAAAACTAGTATTACTTAGACTAACAACAAATGCTAGGATATGATAAAATTAGTGTTACCTAAACTAACAATAAGTGCTAAGGTATGCTCATACCTGTTAAGCAGCAAACCTCCCTAAGACTACAGGCATTACGACCTTAACCAGTCCATCAACAACTCATTGCCGGTGAACTGCCAAAGTGAACCGCGAAACAGAAGTGTTGGATGCATTGGGCATCCCGGCCCAAGAAGTGTTGAAAGCATTGGACATCCCGGCCCAAGGAGGGCTTACCAAAAGCCTGCAAAACACATACAAGCATGGTCAGCATAAGCAGCAAACAAAAATCTCTTGTAGCAGAGAAGAGGGTAGGTGCGAAACATGTGCTGCGAAAAACTGCGCAAATCTCCAAAAACACTCATCAAACACAAAATCGAGTACAGCGTGCCAAGAGATTGTAAGGATAAGAGTAATCAAAGCGTGCTTACCCAAAAATAGGAAAAATTAAGCAAAGCAGAAGATCATCTTCCTCGGTGTATAATCACCTCCTCACATTTAAGATTTAAAACGATCTAAAACAAACAACAAACACTGTAATTAGAAAATGCAACCGCATGTGATGCTGCAGAGGACGACCAGGGTCAAGCCAAGCCAACTTACCAAAGAAATCTTGTACAAAAAGAAGAAATCATTTTTCTCGCATTTCACATGCGAGCCTGTTCGTCAGGAGAGAGACTTGCAGCTCCACGAGGACATCGTCAAAAATTAAAAAAAAACTTTCCGATAAGAAAGATAATAAAAAAGGAAACTTGTTACGTGCGTTCACGCACAAGAATCCCCAAAATGAATATCATCCCGTCATTCCATAGACGAACGTCTATCCATCGACGAACTGTCATTGTCAGACTTGAGTGGCAAAAATCCAAGTTCAGAAACAAATGTGACTTGGAACAATGATTTTTTTAGCCATCAAAGCTGGATGCTTTTAAATAAATTAAACAATTGCACCAAAACATGTAACGACGTGTTACAATTTCATTACAAGAATAAATTGTAATAATAAATTTTACTTAAGTATTTTGCTCACCTTTCATTGGACAAGTATTATTACTAATACAAAACTTAGTTTACATTGTAAAATTTTCTTACTGATGCCTTCTGCACAAAGGATATCAAATCCAGTATATTATTTAAGTTGTTTGTGGCCAATTTCTGTTTTTAATAGTCCCGCTTAGTCAGCACGCTGAAATATTTCATTGATTCATTTATATAAACAAACCCAATAAGAACTACCGGTTTGGAACCTACCAAGGAGATACCAGTATGAAATTCAATAGGTTTTATTAATAACTAGCGGTCCCGGCGAACTTCGTTTCGCCTTAGATGATTTCCTTGCTTTTCTGTTGAAATTTTTCCTGACTTTTCTTTGCTGCTTATAAACCTCACGGAGCTCGAGACCTTTCCAACGAATGCAAAACCGTGTAAATCGGTTCGTGCGTTCTGGAGTTATAGCGTCAGGAAGGAAACCCCGACTTATTTTTATATAGTAGATTAAGCTAGCTGAACATAACTAATATTACATCACGATTTACATTGTAGTTTGAATAAATAAAATTCCAAAAAAAATTAAAAACTAGAATTAATTAACTAACTCTGGGTTCTAGTGCGCAATGTGCTTAAGAATCATTGCCTACTGGCAGTTATGAGTCCGTGTAAAGATGATGTTTGTAGCTATACCGATACCTTGTTCACAGGTTCTGGCAGCGAAGATCGCGGCAGCATAATCTCGATAAACCAGAAGAAGGAAGTGGACCCCGAGCCGCTGTCGACGACGCCGTCGCCGTACCTCTCGCGGGAGTTCTACCTTCAGTGCCTCAAAGTCACAGTTCAATGGGTGTGTTTATATTATGTTATTACTATATAATAAATAGTATTATCCGGATATGAAACACTGTCTATAATGTCTACTATGTCTATCTTGAGAGGTAACAGTATTACAATTCGGTAACTACACTACCATTTCACTAATAGAAATAAAAACAGAGAATATTTTCATATACAGGTATAGACAAAGTAGTATGGAGGAATATAATCACAGCAGTCACATGCATGTTTAATTAAATTACTTGGCATAATCTATTATATAAAAATGAATCGCAAAATGTGTTGGTAAGCGCATAACTCGACAACGCTTGGACCAATTTTTTTTTTTAAATGTTCGTTGAAGTCCAAGAATGGTTTTTACGGTGAATAATTTCCGGAAAAACTCTAAAGACAGCCCTTTTCTTTTTCCAGTACAAACGTTTTCTAACTAAAATTTAGAGTCAAGCCACATTCCAAATCTTTTTGACAGGACGAAGTCTGTCGGGTCCGCTAGTGTAGAATAAATTTTTCATTGCTCTGGTTGAATATTGACATTAAGTGATATTTTCTGTTATTAAAAATTAATACATTTTTTATCAAACTATTTACATACAGTTTTTATTATGCTGGTCTAGACGCCCAAGCGTAAGTTCTTAGACAACTTCAACCATGTTTCTTGTTACAGAAAGCGAAGCAAGAAGAGCGTAAGCGATTTCCTGTGATAGACAAGATCGGGTCAGACATATCGTCGTCGGAAGACGAACTGTTAACTGGCGAAGAGCCGCGCCGGTCGCCCCTAGCGCCGCCAGACAAGGATCAGGATAATCTCAACGATGATCAGGTAAGTCACAGAATGGAATATTGCCACTTCTCGTCTAATTGACATTTTTTTATTTAAGTATAGTAATGCTAGAGGTGCTCGTAGTTCGATACTGATAACGGTTTCGAAAGTTTTGTTAGGCACGCAGTTTTTTTAAGGGGGTTGCATTGGTGCATCGTACCGCTGCGTTGGCGAAGGAAGCGGCGTTTGTGGTACTCTCCTATATGATACCGTAGGCGGAATAGCTACCCCGCTGGGGCCGTTCCGTTTAGTACCCTCAGGATTGTTGGGCGACTGGTCTGTCCCCACTCCCGCAGCCGTGTGCCTATCTTGTTAAATAACTAACCGAATTCAGTACCTTTTTATCACGAGCAGCTCCGTGCTTTGGAAGGTACGTTAAGCTGTTCGTCGCGGCTTAAATTTCGATATCAGTTATTAGGCTTAGCCTGAAACCATTGACGGCTTGAGAACATCTCTGTCAGTAAGGTTTGTTACTTACCTCTTTGAGTGGCAATTCAATAACCGAAACAACATCAAAAGTACTAATTCATGTCCAATCTCTACAAGTGTCGTGTTCAGCTTTGATAGGGGTGCACCTTTTTGTTACTATACGCAACATATTTTTTATATAAGCCAGGATCTGTTGTTGTAACGTCAGTATTTTTAGTTTGTAAATAACTCAGTACTTTGTCATAGTAAGTTAACTGAGGTGTATACAAAGCTGACTTTAACTGTAAATGTGTAAACGTTTGTGTTTGTCACAGATGTCACTTTCATCGCTGTCGTCGACGGACGTCAAGATCGAGGAGCAGGTTCCCGCAGACGTGTACTACGCGCCGCCCCCCGCTTCTCACACCCACTACTACCAGCACGTGTGGCCGCATACAGGTAATGCATACTCTCCAAATTAATGTTTCCCAAACATTGACTGTCATGTCCCGGTACATATCTATATTAATAATTTCGTCAAGGGGTACGGTAGACTTGATCGAAACCTTAGATGAATAACAAAGCATAAAAAAAATATTGATTTTGGGTCGTCGTAAAATTCGGATGATGGAGTATTTCGTTAAATTCTAATAGCACTGGCAAACAAACCGCGGCCGCCATCTTAGGTATGTACCTGCGACCTGTGCCTACGACTTGCCGAAATTGACGTTTCGCGAAAATATTGTTTTTGACACTTTTTTATGATAAACTCTTTTTATGTTATTTTTCGTTAAACCTGATTGCAATAACAACGAAAAAAAATTTTTAGTTCAAATGTCATTTAGTTTCGCGAAGTGATTTACTTTGATGACCTATATCATTTTGTTAACCGCCAAATCTTTATAAACATTTTGTACAATTCAATATTGAATGTATGTTTTCAGGGTACCGTATCCAAAAGGTAAAAACGGGACCCTATTACTAAGACTTCGCTGTCGGTTCGTCCGTCCGTATGTGCGTCTGTCTGTCACCAGGCGGCATCTCAAGAATCGTGATAGCTAGATAGTTTAAATTTTCAGATTATGTATTTCTGTTGCCACTATAACAACAAATACTAAAATAAAAATACAATTATTATTTA
This sequence comes from Glyphodes pyloalis, assembly GCA_037074685.1. NCBI lineage: Eukaryota > Metazoa > Arthropoda > Insecta > Lepidoptera > Crambidae > Glyphodes > Glyphodes pyloalis. Next base: position 5,435,532 of record JAYKKO010000021.1, read on the forward strand.
AGGGGGCTTCCCTACAACAAACGTAATTTTTTCGCTCGATATTAATAAAAACTGTTGTTAGCTTACAATATTCACAAAATATTTAGTTATATTTTTACTTCAATAATAAATAATTGTGTCTAATGTTAAATAGATCTTCTTCTCTTCATCCGCGAATCCTGCGAGTCGGATTCGCGGATGAAGAGGAAGAAGATGAAGAGCTATGCCGGTTTTTCACCGGATTTCACCCGAGCGAAGCCGTGTTTTCATCTAGTGTATTCATATTGCCCCTTTGTGAATTGCTTATCGCGTTATGAGTACTAAGAGAGGTAGGGCATAGCGATTTATCGCTCGAACTGGAGCAGCCCGACTGGCGAAATACCTCCGCCTTATAGAAGATTGCAGCCAAATAACAATCACTTCTGTGTTGTTGTGTTCCTGCGTGTGAGTAAGGTTTCCAGAGCTCCTTGGGGGTGCTACATCAGTAGCAGGGGTCAAGCGTTCAAGGTAAGGGCGACATGTCCAGTAACAGATTTATTATGCTGTACTTGTCACCCTTAAGCTAGGACCTCATTACCACTTAACATCAGGTGGGATGAGGTCAATCTTGAAGTGCAATATAAAAAAAAAGAGTTGTAAGTGATTGTAATAATAGTGTGTAGTGTAGATAGGTAACGGTTTTACTTAACTTGATTTAGTGTGAGGGTGTCGTCTTTATTTTAACTGTTACTGATGGTTGTGAAATCTCATTAATTTACATATTATTTTAAAAACAGCCGTTGTCAAAAGTTCTAAGTTTGTGCAGCTTACACCGTAAGAGCGTAAGAGTTCAGAGCGTAAGAGTTCAGAGCAGCTTTATAAATTTTATATTCTGAAAGACAAAAGGTAGAGCATCATGTAACAGTTGCATGAATATTGTGTGCCAACATGTCTGCTGAATTTTTCTTCTCACAAAACTACTGAATGTATGAATGAAATTTAGTAGTTAAATAGGAAACTTTTTATGACGAAAAACTTCAAAAGAAGTTGTGGGCGGAATCTCATCCATAAAATATGATTTTAAGCAATGAAGGGAATTTAGAAGTTTTACGGTTGAAAAAATATCGATGCTTTGAATACCTAGTTATGTGAATGTACGTATCTGCAGCGTTCCCGCCGCCGCCGGTGGGCGTGGGCGTGGGCGTGGGCGTGGGCGGCCCGTCGTACGCGGCGGGGCAGGTGCCGCTGGGCTACGGCGGCTCGTTCACGGCGCCGCCGCTGCTGCCGCACCACTACCCCGCGCCCTACGCGCCGCTGCCGCAGCCGCAGCCGGCGCAGGTGACACCCTCTCACCTCACTTATCACAACTATGGATCTTTTACTTGCCTGATCTTTTACAAATACCGCTTCCTAATTTTCTTTCCTTTTTAATCCTTAGACATGTTACTCAACCTTTTAGCGTAACTAGCTCAAACACAAGTAGTGCATCATAGCCATAACAACAAAAAAGCTTTGGAAAAGAGCGGTGCAAACTTTCTTAGCGCTGTGACTCATAACTATACCCTGCCATGTAAATGCCCATGAAATAGGACAGGTTGGGAAATTAAACGAAAAGACCGTAACTCATTACAACGAGTACTTCGTCAAGCATGTCTGATTATTTTTTATAGGTCCATGAGCTCTTAGGCTTCCCGCTACAGAAAACTAAACCAGGAATTGCTCGTTCCGAATTTTCATATCCATATAATAGCCATGAAAAGGCAAATATTCACTTTTTTTCCTACACAATATTTCTAAAACTCATCCACCTGACATGAAGTTAAGTGCAACCGTGTTACCCTTTTTACAGTATTTTACAAAAACTCAAATATGGTTCATACAGGAACTAGACAACCCATACTACCCGACGACAAACAGCATCATAGAGCGAGTGACGGCAGAGCTAAAGCACATACTGAAGCGGGATTTCAACAAGAAGATGATCGAGAGTACGGCGTTTAAGAACTTCGAGGTCTGGTGGGACGAGCAGAGCCGGAAGGCGCGCCTCACCACCAAGCCTAAGGAAGAGGCCGGGCAACCCTTGCAGGTACAATCATTGCAGGTAATGAGTAGCATCTAAACAAGAACTCCTTCGTCCTTTTCTATTTATAATCGCTTCAGTTGCCAACCATCAAGCTGTACTTCTTAAACTTATTTATATTTTTATGTTAGAAACCAATCAGCAAAATAATGTTATTCTCAATAAGTGCGCCTGCGCAATCTCATATATTATTGATCGATTTAAAAAAAAAGAGTCCATAATAACAAACTGACCGAAAATTGTGAATGAATATGGGGTCCAGTGATAAATAAATAGGAATTAGCCTTACAAAATTAGCTTGCCTTACAAATTAAATATAAAATAATTTTACACTAATAATCTACATAGTCCAAAACAATAGGAATCCAGCACTTTATTTTTCGCAGGACATCTCAAATAAGAAGGAAGAAGCAGCAGTAGACTCTATTAAATCCATAATGGAATCTCGAGAATTAGGCTTGGACCTCGGCGGCTACAGTATGGGGATCGGCCTAGGTCTACGCGCGGCAATACCTAAGATGCCCAGCTTCAGGCGGAAGAGGAAGATCCCCTCGCCCGTCATCATGGATGAAGACTCTTCTAAAAGACTGTCTGATCAGGTACAAAGTTTGTTCAAGTTACAAAAAGTTTAATGGTCTTATAGATCTTCTTGTATACCACTGTGAAATAAATACTGGCGCAATGTGTGAGTGGTGGTTAGTATGTATTAGTACAAATATCAAATATGTATAAAATTTAAACTTCTGTTATCATATCGCTTTCATATATTACCAGTACCAAACCTGGTTTTCTTTTTAAAACCCCCAAAAAAGCATGAACATACTTTAACAAATGAAAAAATCAGCCGTGATTATCCCTCATTATAGGTATAGACTTTGACCGCGTTATTTTGGGATAAAGAATATCCTATAGTTGTTTATCTAGTGTCTCATTTGTCTTTCAACTAAATTACATCCATATCCATTGGCGTATGCGTGAAAGAGTAACAAACATACATCCAGACATTCAGCCGTCTATACATTGTTACTAACTTTTGCGTTTATAATATTAGTAGAATGGTTAATTGATCACGTACGGTTGAAAACACGTCAGACTATATACTTTGTTCTTTGTACAGCCCTTCTGTCGCGGGCATAAGTGTAATTTACCTTGATGTGATGTTCACCGTACAAATGCACCTGAGTAAGGTAAGGTGTGCAACATTTAAATTTTAACTTTATTTTATAGGAGGAGATGGTGCAGAATTCAGACGAAGAGAAGGAAGTGCCGACGACGAGTCCGCACAACAGAAACGCGGGTTCGTACTTGTCGCGGAGTCGCCGGCGGCAGTCCAGCAGTTCATCGAGGTATGTGCCCTTACTGATGGATGATAGATAGAAAAAAATACACAATATCAAGCACTTCTTCGGTTTCCACAAGATACATTTTTGACTACTCTCCTTTGCTTGCGTTATTTTGAGATCGAAAAGTATTCTATATGTTATTTTAATAGCTATACAAGCTACCAAATTTCATCTTAAGAAATTCAGCAGTATTTGCCTTAAGAAGTCAACATCCGATACAGAGGTATACATATACATCCAGGCATTCATTCATACAAACTTTCACATTTTTAATATTACTCGGTACTGGAGGCTAAATGATCGGCATTTTCGACAGGTCTTCATCTTCTTCGTCGTCAAGGTCATCGTCTTCCGAGTCTGTGGCGTCGGAACGAAAGTTGGCAGCGCCGAGAATATACTCGGATACAGATGATGATTCCGAAATCGATGAAGCTGAGGTAAGACACTCTGGATATTTAGAGAGCACTATTCTTGTAAGTGCCCCAAAGTGATTTAAAAAAATCCCTAAGTGAACGGATACAAAGGGTAGGGTTTAATTCTATTTGTCGCATGTCGAGTATTAACATGAAAACAAAAATGTATAGACTACATAATTTGGACTTTGCACCGCCCTCATGTCATGCTCATAAGATTTAATATCGAACTGCAGGGGTTTCCCTTGACGTGATGTTTAGCTAAACTTATAAAATGGTCATACAAAACTGCACTTGGAGATCTTCTCGATTACGATTTTTGTACGTGTCTTCAATACCGCATCATGTCACGCATAACGGATGAATGGTTTAATTCTAACTCAAATTTACAATTAGTTCAAGGTTGTGTCAAACAAGGAGAGACTGGGACGCGTGTACTCGTCGTCTGACAGCGAAGAGGAGCAGAGCAGGCGCGAGAAGACGCCCATACCCCAAGTGGAGGCGTCGGACGACCGGCTCGGCTCGCCCATCCTGTCGCCCGAGGAGCCGCGCGACCTGCTGCTCGACCGCGTCTACTCCGACTCCGAGGAGGAGCGGGAGTACCAGGTGCGTACTGAGGCAGGAGACATACCCGACGTGGAGGCGGCGGACGACCGGCTCGGCTCGCCCATCCTGTCGCCCGAGGAGCCGCGCGACCTGCTGCTCGACCGCGTCTACTCCGACTCCGAGGAGGAGCGGGAGTACCAGGTGCGTACTGAGGCAGGAGACATACCCGACGTGGAGGCGGCGGACGACCGGCTCGGCTCGCCCATCCTGTCGCCCGAGGAGCCGCGCGACCTGCTGCTCGACCGCGTCTACTCCGGCTCCGAGGAGGAGCGGGAGTACCAGGTGCGTACTGAGGCAGGAGACATACCCGACGTGGAGGCGGCAGACGACCGCCTCGGCTCGCCCATCCTGTCGCCCGAGGAGCCGCGCGACCTGCTGCTCGACCGCGTCTACTCCGACTCCGAGGAGGAGCGGGAGTACCAGGTGCGTACTGAGGCAGGAGACATACCCGACGTGGAGGCGGCGGACGACCGGCTCGGCTCGCCCATCCTGTCGCCCGAGGAGCCGCGCGACCTGCTGCTCGACCGCGTCTACTCCGACTCCGAGGAGGAGCGGGAGTACCAGGTGCGTACTGAGGCAGGAGACATACCCGACGTGGAGGCGGCAGACGACCGCCTCGGCTCGCCCATCCTGTCGCCCGAGGAGCCGCGCGACCTGCTGCTCGACCGCGTCTACTCCGACTCCGAGGAGGAGCGGGAGTACCAGGTGCGTACTGAGGCAGGAGACATACCCGACGTGGAGGCGGCAGACGACCGCCTCGGCTCGCCCATCCTGTCGCCCGAGGAGCCGCGCGACCTGCTGCTCGACCGCGTCTACTCCGACTCCAAGGAGGAGCGGGAGTGCCAGGTGCGTACTGAGGCAGGAGATATACCCGACGTGGAGGCGGCGGACGACTGGCTCGGCTCGCCCATCCTGTCGCCCGAGGAGCCGCGCGACCTGCTGCTCGACCGCGTCTACTCCGACTCCGAGGAGGAGCGGGAGTACCAGGTGCGTACTGAGGCAGGAGACATACCCGACGTGGAGGCGGCAGACGACCGCCTCAGCTCGCCCATCCTGTCGCCCGAGGAGCCGCGCGACCTGCTGCTCGACCGCGTCTACTCCGACTCCGAGGAGGAGCGGGAGTACCAGGTGCGTACTGAGGCAGGAGACATACCCGACGTGGAGGCGGCGGACGACCGGCTCGGCTCGCCCATCCTGTCGCCCGAGGAGCCGCGCGACCTGCTGCTCGACCGCGTCTACTCCGACTCCGAGGAGGAGCGGGAGTACCAGGTGCGTACTGAGGCAGGAGACATACCCGACGTGGAGGCGGCGGACGACCGGCTCGGCTCGCCCATCCTGTCGCCCGAGGAGCCGCGCGACCTGCTGCTCGACCGCGTCTACTCCGACTCCGAGGAGGAGCGGGAGTACCAGGTGCGTACTGAGGCAGGAGACATACCCGACGTGGAGGCGGCGATGGTCGTTAGCTACGTATTTTCTCTAGAACATTTACAAATATATTACGGAAACTGAAAGAGAAGACTGGTTATGACAACATCAAGCAGTTATTGCCTATGTTATAAAGCTTCAATCTTATTCATGAATAAGCCAACCCGAATGTCATACAACTTCCATAGCAAAATCAGTTTTTGCGAGCGGGACGGTTATATATATCTTTAAAGTATCATTAATGTACGTCAAATATCTAGCATGCTCATTAAAGAAAAGGGGCAATTAATTAGGAGATTTTGTACACAGTACAGTTCAACTACGTTCTAATCAACACAGAAACAAACGAATATATGTACATATTTCCCATAGGAGAGAAGACGGCGGAACACGGAATACATGGAGCAGATCGAGCGGGAGTTCCTCGAGGAGCAGCGGCGGAAACAGGAGACGGACGCGCGTCCGCCGCCCGCGGAAAAACCGCCCGAGGAGAGGTACTCACACACTATCACACTTACATATTTGGCATCAAATGAAATAATACATAGTTTTGTCAAGGTTGACTATGTTATCTTTGCTTCCTTCTCGCAGTTTTCCTTCGTTACAAAAAATCTATCGTTGTTAATACGTATCATTTAGTAAGTAGTATTCAATAATAATAAAAATGAGAATATGTTTATAACTTTTTCTTAACACGACTTAAATATAAAAATGTAAGTACAGTTTATATCTGGAGGCAGTAGACTTCTAGAAGCGTCCTTGCCGACTACCTATCAAAAAACCCATAATTCACAGCTTACCAGAACCAAAAGCAGACGAGGTTAGAAGTCCAGTCAAGAACCATCTAAAGTCGCCCGAAAAGCGGGAGAGCAAGCCTGAAGCGGAAGTGGAGGAGGGTGAGATCACGTCGGAGGAGGAGCCGCCCGCGCGCTCGAAGGAGGAGAAGCGGCCGAAGAAGAAGGCGGAGAAGCGGCAGAGGATAGTGTCCGTCAGCGACCACAGCAACACGGAGACCACGGTCAGCGTCAACGGGGTCAAGGAGGTGAGTGCGCTTCTCCACATGCTATACGCCAATATTAATGTTATAAATTCAATTCAATTCGTTTATTGTTCAAGTAACATTATGACTCATTGTTGTTAGTAGTGCTTACAAAATATGTTAGTATTATATTAAGTATTCCAAAACTATTACATTATTATTATTTTTACATTAGCTTAAACTGGCCATTCTTGCACTACTCCCCCCGAAATTGAACAAGAACGATTTACATATAAGCAGTCTAGCCTGCCAGCAATCATGGTTAGGATGCTATTGCTGCTCGCCCGCACCCTGCGCACCAGGGTTGCGCACCGTTTGCGCATTAATGTAGGTCCATTTTCAAATAGTAATGAGGTCCTAGCTTAAGGGAGACAAGTACAGCATAATAAATCTGTTACTTGTTGCCCTTACCTTGAAAGCTTGACCCCTGCTACTAATATAGCACCCTCTCAGGAGCTCTGGAAACCTTACTCACACATAGGAACACAACAACACCGAAGTGATTATCTTAATCGAATCTAAACCGCCGTTTTGACCGAATCAAGCGGTAGTTTATTTACCTAAATGGTCTAATAATAATGTATGAATAATGTTATTGTCACGTTGCAGGTGAGCAGCGCGCAGTCGGAGACGTGGTCGCCGGTGTCGCAGGCGTCGCAGGCCTCGCAGGCGTCGCAGGTGGCGCTGGACCACTCGTACTGCCGCCCGCCGCCCGACGACCCCGTGCCCCCCCGCCGCGCCTCCAACCACCTGCACCACGACCACGGTCAGACACGCCGCATATATACCTTATATAGTATATAGTGGTTTTGTAAACTTTACATAAGTTAAAAAAAAAAAAGAAAATAGAACTGTCTTACCGCGTGGGAAAAATCCGCTAGGTGTGTTGGATATGTTAGCTTATTAGTTATGCAATAATTTTTCATTTTTATTTTTTAATTAAAAGCATAGTTAGTATTTTATTTTTACAAAATAAATTTTACTTTTTTTATCTGTGGAACAAAAGAACTGAAACGGAAACCACCATTGCAATTCGGAAATGACAGCTGTCGGCGAAAATTATTTATTTTAATATTTCACCGAATAAATTAAATTATTGTGTCGCTAATCGTATTAAGGATTTATTTAAACATTTTCCATTTATTTAAAAATTCGATAGATTTAAAAAGAAAGTCGTTCCGGTTTGATATTTTAGAACGTTGACGTCACAATTTCAACAATCACGTGACTTGGCGTTTTTGCGCGCTTTTTAAATGTGTTACACAAAATCTTGTTTTTCCTCTAGTAATTTACGTTTTGTTCCAAATAAATCGAATTGCTTGGGATATAAAATGAACGGGCATTTTACAATACTTTTTCAAAAACTGTAAAGTAGCCAATTCTTGCCAATCTCGGGAGACAGCGTGAAAGCACGAACGTAATAAAAGCCTCTTCATAATAGATCTACTGAAATTTATAGCATTTGCAGGCATATATATGCCACAAGAATAGCTAAAAACAACACACATAATTGTATGCCATAAATAAATTTTCACTATTACAGGCTACACGTGGATGGCGGAGCCGGAGAGCGAACAGCCCGCGGTCGAGCCCTTGGACACGAAGCCGAAGAAGGAGACGAAGAGGCCGTACAAGAGGAAACACGAGACCAAGAAGCTGGCAGAAATACAGAACAAGTACGTTGCCAACGATTTTATATGATTGATGACTACGACGGCCACCAAAGTAGTCGCCCGATGCGCGATAGCCCCGGGTTCGATTCTCGGTCAGGTCAATTTAGGAAACGAACTGCATTAACTTGGGTCTGTGGGCCAACTACCCAGTTGAAACCAGACGTGTTGTTAAAAAAGAGAGAATCAACCATGAGAATACAATGGATACTTAAATAATATCTCTTTTTTTATCCTACCTAACTATTGATGATGACTGTGAAGCTTTATCATCTTTATTAAACTTTCAGGGGAGCGCAGAAAACTCTCACCTCTGTAAGAATTACATAAAAACAGAACAAACAAACCCATGACCCTTTGCTCTACAGAATGAAGCACTAATTATAAAGATAAATTTTTGACGTGACAACGTCAAATAAATCGATACTACGGGCTGAATGCACGAAAAAGATGACGTAATTGTCCCGTTACGCTCATTGTCGCGTGAGCGCGACACGAACGAGAGAGAGAGGCATGATCGGCTCAGCGTTGTCACGTCAAACTACCGTCCGTAAACCGACTTTTTATTCATGAATGTGAACGCTCGTTTCAGGTTGTACGAAAGAGGTTCCGCGTACTCGCCGCCGATGTACGCGTCGGTGTCGTTCAAGCCGCGCGATATCATGGCGGAGATGCACGTCATGTACGAGTTCCTGACGCGCGGCGTCGACCGCGAGGACGTCGAGTACCTGCGCCGCGCCTACGAGGCCCTGCTGGCTGAGGACGCGCAAGGGTAACATGCAATCATTAACACGATACTCTTCACCACCATCCGAATCCAATAGTAGTTTCACCCCCTTCAGTAGTCCCGGAAGGAAAAGGTGCCCAGTCCCGCGCTCCTAGACTCTATCGTTGACAGCGCCGTGGATGCTATATATCAGAGCTGTCCAAACCTAGGTCCGCGGGCCGCATGCGGCCATTTGTTTATCTAGGTGCGGCCCGCGGTGAAATTATTTACCATTTTTTTGGCCCTAGGAATACTACTGTGTTTTTGTGATCTCCGACTCGTGTTTAGCGTCTTATTCACTGCCAAGCGCGGCTGTGTATTAAATGCTATAATTTTTTAGCTTCAAGATTTTTTTTGATGGCCCTTTAATCTATTTAGTAATTTGAATTGGCCCGATATCAAATCTGGTGTGGCCAGCCTTGCTATAGATAATCTTTATTCCCATGATACCCACACTAGGCGATGAGAAGTGCGGGGGGTTTAAATGGGTAGTCCTCGCCAGTCTCGCGAGTCTCGGTCAGAGAAATTCGGGAAATAATTTAACTAAATTGACTTAACGGGGTGTCGATCCAGAGCACTCAAGTGCTCTGGATGGATTACATGACGTATTTTTTTAATTTTCAATCAAATTAAGCGAAGTTCTGTCTGATTGCTAGGTTTAATTTTGAGGTGATACGGCTTGTCAGCCAACGCACGATATGGGCTTAGTTAAACATCCATACATGTATTCATTTTCTTTATTTTGCACAGGTACTGGTTGAACGATACACATTGGGTGGACCACCCGCCGACTGATCTCTGTTATACTCCGCCGCGAAAGAAGTCGAAGCGACACAACAACATCTACGAGGACTTGCAGGTCAGTTCATGGCAGGTCTACCAAAGCGTCCGCAATGAAATGATGCGAAAGTCCCACCTGTGGGCTTAGCACGTTCAATAACTGTAATCAAATAGTAATACCGTAATAAAATAGCGGACTGTATGAAACTATTATTACAATCAAAATTCGTCCTATGCTCGTACACGGTATAATAAGTAAGCAACTGAAGACTGATATTAACACACTTTAACACACAAAACTAAAAGATATTGACGTATAAAAGCATAGACAAAAGGGTTGTAGATGTCTGATCACAACAGTCGCTACCAATTACTAGAATATATTGGCAGGGTTGACTGATGTTTGCATTAAGTCCGCATTTTGTGCCATTAAATTATAAATAAACGTGTTCGGTCAGGGTCACTCGAGCGGGTCGGCGCGCACGGAGGGCTACTACAAGATGGACGCGCGGCTGAAGGCCAAGTACAAGTACCACCACGGCCGCGTGGCCGAGCGCGACGACAAGGCGCTGAAGGTGCAGCTCAAGATGCAGGGCCGCACGCGCGAGGCGCGCTCCAACCAGCGCCGCCTGCTCACTGCCTTCGGTAACCACTACTACTATATACTATACAAGTACAAGTACCACCACGGCCGCGTGGCCGAGCGCGACGACAAGGCGCTGAAGGTGCAGCTCAAGATGCGAGGCGCGCTCCAACCAGCGCCGCCTGCTCACTGCCTTCGGTAACCACTACTACTATATACTATACAAGTACAAGTACCACCACGGGCGTACCCGTTATATATTAGCTCATTATTATTTATTTTGTGTGTATCAGAAATGTATATTTGTAATATTTTATTTCCAGGCACAGACACAGATTCAGATCTACTGAAATTCAACCAACTGAAGTTCAGGAAAAAGCAGCTCAAATTCGCCAAGTCGGGTATCCACGACTGGGGACTATTTGCTCAGGTAATTATTTTTTTTTTATATTGCACTTCAAGATTGACCTCATGCCACCTGAAGTTAAGTGGTAATGAGGTTCTAGCTTAAGGGTGACAAGTACAGCATAATAAATCGGTTACTGGACTTGTCGCCTTTACCTTGAAGGCTTGACCCCTGCTACTAATGTAGGTAGCACCCCCCAGGAGCTCTGTAAAACTTACACGCAGGAACACAAAAACACAGAAGTAATTTAAAATGTATTAGCAATTATAGTATGAGATAAAAAAAGAACATACTTTAATCAGAACCAACTCTCAGAATATTTCAGAAAAAAAACAATATTTTACGCTCAATTGCATTTGCATTGAATTATGACAATTTCGGCAGCTGTTAAATCGTCAGTTACCGATGGAATAAGGTTGGTGCAACTGATCCTGAGGTCAGTTTGAACAGTGGCGTGCGTTTCATAAAGACAGAAAGACACTGCCTACCCTAGGTCTGATAAATAGATCCAATATTATTTTATCAATAAACAAAATAACATAAAAACTTAAATCATAAATTAGCTCCACCGATCGATTGCCGGTGGTATCATTAAGATAAGATCGACATGTAATTTGATTATTTAGCATCACCGATTCGCGCTGCACTAGCGCCGCCTCGCCCTTGCGTGCCCTTGCCACGGCAAAGACACAAACTATGAATCTCTAAAATTTTGTATGTGTGCTCTCGTGGTAAGTCGCGGTCTTGCGGATTTAATGTATGTGCGTTCCTGTAGCTACGTGGGCTTTGCTGACACACAATGACAAAAATCACGCACACAACTGCATAAAAAGCCACTGTCTTTTTTTGTAGATTCCTTATAGGTAACACGAAAAATTACGACTCTTACCGAACATTTCCGAATGAAAGTTTGATAAGCAATGCAAATATTTTAGAAAGTAACATTTTTTCGTTGAGTTTTATACATTTTGGTGGCAATATTTTTTTGTCGTATTATATTTCTCTTTTTTACTACTAATTTCAATAGTCAAAAGTTGCCATATTGTTTGATTTATGTTGTGTTTGTGACTACTCTCTCAGATATTTAGGATTTAAAAAATTGATAATATTGGCTGTGAAAGATGTTTAGATGGTGTGTGTATTGAAAAAATTAAAAATGATACTTACACCACCATCTTTTCACTACTTTCATTTAAATTTTGCAAATAACACAAACATTACAAAACATCATACAAACGCGCCGAAAGGCCACTTCGAATATCCGTAAATTGATATGTCTATAAAATCAGTCAATCTATGGATATTGAGCTAGCATTTGGCAGTTGACATATTTTCATGTTCATTGAGTGAATTCGCAAAAACTGCATTAAATATAATAACATACAAATCAGGATAGAAGATAGGATAAATTAAGCATATGTTAAAAATATAGTTTAAAGTTAAAGCCAGGTTTTTATATTATATAAGTGTTTTATTTTTAATAGATATGTAAGATTTTAGTATATACAGGAATATTTTTTAATTACCAGAAAAAATTTAACCACAGTATCAATATCAGTTACTTATTACATTTATGTATTTATAAATAAAAAAACGGACTAAGTAATTTATCTCTTTAAAAGAAGTAAATAGTAGGCAATCTATCATTTTACTACGACTAGCGCGCATCAATACTACGTTTTCATTGAATAATCGCATCGTTTCCCTGTTTACGCACACACACTCATAACGCGGGTGTGTGGCGGGGGAGACGCAGCGGGCGGCGAGGCACGGCTCGGGCGCAACCCCTCAACCCCGCGCCCGCGCAACTTACTAGTTTCGTCTTGACCGTTGACCGTGACCTACTTAACGTCACATGACACGCGCGCGCGAAATTAATCACTGGACTGAGAATTATTTCTTGTGGACCAGGCCACACGGTTCGTTTTACGTGAGTAGACATGCTCAAGGACGAGGAAGACCGGCGCTCTCACAACACTTGTACGACGACGTGGTTGCGTACTTCGAAGAAGACCCGCGAGGAAGCACTAATGATGCCGGTCGTCAGTTTGGCATATGCTCAGTACTCCGCCTGGAAAATAATTCATTCGGACGGCTTGCATCCATACTATTACCAAAAAGTACAACAGCTGACGTCCGTGGACCGAGCGCCAAGGATTGCTTTGTGTAATTAATTGTTAAACAATCCTAATTTTTTTTATTGAGATTAAGTGAAGTGTTTATGTTAGTGAACCAAACACAGTTGAAGTGTTAAAGCAGTGAATTTTAGACGCTTTTAACCAAGTGCGACAACAACAAAATGTCCTTATTTCTGTAAAAGGAAACTGACATAAAAGGGCGCGCCTGTGCATTGATAATGAAGGTAAACATTTTGAACAATTACTAAAATCCGTGTAGGTAGATTTTGTGTAGATTTTAGGACAATACAAAAGTAATGCACACAATAAATAGTTCTTTAAATACGCCAAGATTCGTTTTAATTGTAGGTTAGTAGCTACCTAGTTATGAAAACGTGATATTTTCGACAAATAAGTAGATACCTAATAACTAAAACGTAACGTAACGTGTTGCAAAACGTAACGTGTCTTTCCTAAGCAAGAAAAAGTATTAAGGGAGAGTTAGATTACAAAATGAAAGTGTTTTGACTAATTTGATTATTATTACGCTTACGCGCGGAAGCGCCCTTTTGGAGAACTCAGCTGAGTGGGCATTGTCAGTGCACTTTCAACCTTATTCCGATTAAATGGGAACTTGTTTTTCTTTGAGAAAGGGAAGTAACCTGCGATAGTGAGACAAGATGTCGTGCGTATTTCATTGATAGGTAGGTATGTTGCGTGCCAATAGTTTCATTGAGTTAAAAGACGGATGTCCACACATTTTTTGTCAATTTCAGTAAAAAACAAAGCGTAATAACTCAGTCATTTTTAATCGAAAAAAAAAATCGGTTTGCACTTTTACAATTAAGACCTTTGTCTACATACGTGATTAAAATTTTTATGGTGAATAAAAAATAACGGTGTATATATTTTTTGTTAAATTTGTAAACAGTTTTATAATATAAATAGAATAAGTAAGTAATAATTATAAGGATGGCTATACTATCGCATTAGGTTAAGATATCTGTAATGGTAGTATAAGCTTGCAATAAATAAATAAATAAATAAATAAATAAACAATTACCTACATTATCAGTCGACAAGACGATGAACCAAAACCAAAGTGTTTTTGGTGAGTGAAATTTTCTGCCTACCCTGGCTTAAAACTGAGTGCACGCCACTGAGTTTGAATTACAGCAAATGAATACGCGGGCAAAATCTAGTCTCCGAAATGAAAGGCTTGTGATGATATTAAACAACACTGAACACATGTACTAATTTCAATATTTGCTCGCAAGCCCGGCTAGCTCAGTCGGTAGAGCATGAGACTCTTAATCTCAGGGTCGTGGGTTCGAGCCCCACGTTGGGCGCAGTATCTTTTTGTATATTTTTTAGCTTTTTATTTGTCTTTTTTCTTTTTTGTGTTTAAAATAAGTAACAATTTATCCGATTTTAAATATTTTTTTTTAATCATGTCAAATGTTCATTTGCGTAGACTACAGACAGACTACTCTTACTTATTGAAAACGAATGAACTCAAAAACTATGGGACCGAAAAATCTTTAACGATTAGAATGCTATGTGATAAATTACTTCTGGTCAATAAAAAGTTGTCGCGGGCTAAGCTGCGAATAAAAGCTAGTCTAAACTAATGTACAAATAAACTCAAATCTCATTCTTTAAAAAAATGTTTCATCCCGGCGCAATAATTGTCTTTTAAAAAAATTACTTTTTTTTTAAGAAAATGCGGATGTGCGGACGTCGTTTTACCACATTAGTACAAAACCTCAGAAAATCCAACTTATTTCGATTATAAAATATTCAACACTCTCGCAGACTATTTAAGAAGATACTTGCTATTTTTTGGTTTTGTACATTTCTTGCAATTTAGGAACTCTATGGTAAAAGCTTGATGAGGCTACATCAAAACAACACCCTCGCGCCCCGCCCTTCCCAGCTTTTTTTCACGTTTATGGAAACGTAATAACCTTTCCAAGCTATTCGCAAGGTTTTTACGTGTGCCGAGATCATTCTACTCTGCTAAGTAGACGATTTTTTATGTAAATGATGAAAGGGGCGTAGTGGAAAATATATATTTTTTCTGACTTATGTTTTTTTATTAGCGGAATCGATTCTACGCTCGATTCTAAACAAACACGTTTTAGGTTTTGTGCTAATTTGAAAACACATTTTATAATGCAAGTACTACCATAACAAAAGCACTAAGTATTACTAATTCCAAAATGAAGTCGACAAGTCCAGTAACAGTATTATTATGCTGTACTTGTCACCCTTAAGCTAGGACCTCATTACCACTTAATATCAGGTGGGATGAGATCAATATTGAAGTGTAATATAAAAAAAAAGGTTATGATCCCGATATTTACGTATTTACGTGAACTTTTTCAGGAGCCGATAGCAGCGGACGAGATGGTGATCGAGTACGTGGGCCAGATGATCCGGCCCATAGTGGCGGACGTGCGCGAGGCGGCGTACGAGGCGACCGGCATCGGCAGCTCGTACCTGTTCCGCATCGACCTCGACACCATCATCGACGCCACCAAGTGCGGCAACCTGGCGCGGTTCATCAACCACAGCTGCAACGTAAGTTGTGCCTGCTTACTGCTGATAAAGCCCTTTGCGCTGGAGTACAAACTAATGGGGGCTACCGTTTCAGTAAACTTGCATACCTACAATAGCTTAGCCGGCGTGTAATACCGCGCATCTAATTTCTATAAGTCGTCAAATTAAAAAATAAATAAAATTTAATTAACAATGTCACAACATTCCTTTTAAGTAATATAATTTGGCATAATTTTCTAAATTCCCCACTTTCAGATAAAATATTTTTACGAATTGCCTGCATATACCTTGCCCCAGCGTGCTTATTTAATTTCGCTGTCACATCAAAATTAGCCTTATAACGAATATTCTGTTACTATTCAGGATTTTGTTCGGTTGCTTTTATTATATTCGACAAAACAGATAATTATGGCTACAAATCATTTTGCACTCGTATTTTTTCTGCTAGCACATCATCATCAGTCTAACTTGATGAAACAAGTTGCATATATTATAAAAATGTAGCAACAGATTGTTCAACCAAATCGTACTTATGATCTATACGAACAAAAAAATCAAATTCTGTAAAATTCTAAATATCTATACACATATTTTTTACAGCCGAACTGCTACGCGAAAATCATAACGATAGAGTCTCAAAAGAAGATAGTGATCTACTCGAAGCAGCCGATCGGCGTGGACGAGGAAATCACGTACGACTACAAGTTCCCGCTCGAAGACGAGAAGATCCCGTGTCTGTGCGGCGCGCCACAGTGCCGCGGCTTCCTCAACTGAGCCCACACGCGACTAGCTTACACCGAGACCACGCCAAGTTGCGGGCAAGTAGAACTACCGCCAAGTTGTGGCCAAGACGACCTCAATCTACCCCAAAGATGCGGCCAAGACTACGTCAAGGTGCTGCCAAATCGTGGTCAAGACGATGTAAAACTGCAGCCAAGTTTCAGGAAAGACGAATTTAAGCTGGCACCAAATGTTGGGCACAATAAATTCGATCAGCTTAGTCGAAGCCAGTCTGACGCCAAGCTGTGGCAAAGCCGGTGTCAAGCTTCAGAATTGAAGCGAAGAATACGTCAAGTCGGCACCAAGGACATATTGAAACTAGGTTGTAGACAAGTTTGTTTACTGCAAAGTCGGTTCAAAGGAGTTATTTTGTTTGGATTTAAAAAATTTAAATCAGCTTGCACAGCTGATTGCGTGTTCAAACTGTATAATTGACATTTTTACCCAAGTTATAGCCTTATGTATATTGCAAGTGGTTTATTTAAATTGAGTTAAAAATTGTCTATTTAAATGTTAACATTTTACTTTTAATACGCGATGTATGATGATGAATGAGCATGTAAAAGTTAAGTAAATCAAGAGTAACTTCAGTATTCTCATACATTTAGTAAACACTATTACAGGTAACTCCGTCAAAGGTTATTCCGTCAAATATTCAATCATAAGACTAAAATGACAAAACAGAATAGATTGTATCTCATATCACTTTAATAAACATGGTCAATAAGCATATACAAGGTGCCGTCACTGCCGCTGGAGGGATGAGTCTCTGGTATTTAGATTGTTTTAGTCTGCCAAATGATCTAAAAATGAGGTTTGTCTGCATTTCACAGAAATAATTATACAGGTTTTTAAATATTGGAAATTCGTACCATTCTTCACATATCGATTTCATATAGAATGTATACGATTTAATAAAGGTTATTTACGTTTATTTGTCCCGTAAAACTTAATTTAAAACGTCATTTATTTCTAGCAATTTTCAACAAAACATAAAAATAGAACTATGATTTAAACTTATTTCAGTGAAGTCGAGATTTAAAGAAATACGGCAAGTAAGCATTTTTAATGAATTGTAGCTTATAGATTGGTCCAAGGGTTTAAGGTTCTTTGAAATTCTTGCGCGATTGTGGAAGTTCCTTCACTGATATGACAATTTAGAAACAAGAAATGAACATCATTTTCACAGTGAACAATTTGAAACTGAAATATACCTATAATTTGGGCTTGAAGACCGTATTTATACTTTCTGTGATATGTGAATTTTTAGGTGTAACTTGCGACTTTGCACTATCCTGTTTGTGGTAATTCGACTTATTGTAAACGTTCTAGAATATTTTGTCACTGTAAAATAAATTAATTTTGATGTTTTCATAGCAAACCTCATTTTCAATTAAGGTTTTAGCGCAATAGCTATTTTTATCATAGTGATTGATTGAATTTGTTTCATATCTGGCAAATTTCTACTCGTTTACTTAAACGAGCGGTCAAGGTGCCGTTTAGTCACCAATTTAGGATTAATCGAATGATATATATGCACACGTGTGAATATATTAAATAACTCCTTTCTCTTGCGTTTTGCAATACCTGTAAATTAAACTGTCATAAACCCGTCACACCACATCTTGAAATCGACATGCCCAACTGTCCTCTCAATGAAAGTTAAGAAAATTTGTTCGTTTGTACATTTTGTACTATTCAAAAGCGGATGTAAATATTAACTTCGGGACATCGTCTAATTAACAATAGCACTAACTACCTACCTATACATAATATAATTAATGTAGTTAATGATGGATTTTTAATCATATTAACATCAGAATAGCATAGTCAGGCTCTACCTCATATTAAGTTTTATGTATCTTCCACATTAGAATCTAGATGATGTCCACAGTAAGACTCATAATAATTCTTTAAATTTATGAAGTGGTCATATTTACAGACAACTAACTAAAAGAGAATATGCGTCTTGACGCAAGATTCGGCAAGGCCTGTACGAAATAGTAATCATTTTTTATAAGAACGTGTGGTGTGTGAATCTGAAGCGTTAGCTCGTGTATTTAATGTGAAGGCCCAGTGCTACTGAGCATGTAAAATTATAAATTATACCTAAAAAATACTTGTATTATAATGTACTTGTTTCGACTGAATCTAAAATATGATTTAATAGGCGTAGGTTGTCGAAAATAACATGCTGTATAATTATTTTGTGTTGTACATTGTTTGTGAATAAGGATTTCTGCTGTTTGTCAGATTTATGTAGTACACTTTTCAAGTACATGACTATGAGGTTTGGTTTGCTAAATGATATGTATGTATGTGATCTGATTTGTTTATTTGTAAAACTACCATCTGGCCCTCGGCGTACGTTTGAAGAGGGTACTAAGAAATGTAATAAAAATTATAAGTTTGCGACCTTTTTAATCGCACTTTATATTATGTAATGTAAAATGTATAAGATTGTAAATAAAAGATTCCAACATTTTAATTCTTATTTATTATTTTATTAGACATTGCTTATCTCTCTTGCTTATTAGTGACACCAACACAGTTTAAGGGGGCCTTATATTATTACATAAAGCATTTATCAATAAAGCTCCAAAACTTAGTCGTCGAAAAAGTATTTGCAATTTCGTGAGTAACAACAAAAAATTAGTATGCGGGCGAGCCATGGACTTTATACTAAGTCCATCTGTTTATTATACTAAGTCCATGAGGCGAGCATTCAAAATACATCTTGACAGTTGACACATTTTCATAGACGACTAACGACGACAAAAAATGTTTGCGAATTGCTGTTATCATTCTGCTGAGATAATTATACCATATAACGTTAACTTGTTCGAGGTGAGGGTGCTGTGAAGTTATTAATTTATAAATGTTTTGTTATGAAACTTTAGTAAACAAAAAACTAATCCCAACCCTTTAAGATGTAACATTTAAATCATAATATGATCATTTTATTATGCGACATGGAGGTCTGCCACGCGAACTTTTGTTTGCCTTAAGGAAACCATTGCTGAGGTGTGTTCTACATCGTGCATCATCATTAAGGCTCGATCTCGGTCTCGGCATTCTCGGCTGCAAATCCAACCGAGATTTCGGTCTTTGTCCTCGGCTAATTATAGCAAGAGACTCTCGGTCGTGGCCGAGATTTTAACTTGCGCGCGATTGGTGTAAGTGCGTAAGAGAGTGCGAGTTGGAAGACGGACCAATGACAAGTGACAAATACAGTTCAAGCTTTAAGATACATTTATATTAAGTCCATGGATACATGATACTGTTGAAACTTGTTCTGTGCACCGCATTAGTATTTTTCACAAAAATAAACAATACATTTTAGGGGCTTGGTCCAATCATCATCTTGGTCAGGTTAAATAAATTAAAAATCATATTTTTGTATAAAAAGATGTATTCATAACATGTCATACATACAAAACAAACATTACTTATATTATATCAATACATTCAAACGACTTAGCAAACGAGAGCTATACATACGTATTTGCCTCAAAACTTAATCTATACAAATAAGTAAATGATTACAACTAAACATTAACATCAATTAAAGTTAAGTATCAAATCACAGTATATGAATCGTAACTAATAAATAATAAAGAATACCTTTCAAGAAATTTTAATGTCGAATTACTAAAGTTTTTATCTAAAGGAGACAGTAACATATAAAAAAAATGTCATATTAATACTTTTCATTTTGAAAATCTTTTGAGCTGCATAATACAGAATTTATTTGTCAAAAATAATTCACTGGCGTAAGCCATTTAATACTAAATTAAGCCAAAACAATAAATACTTATACTTATATAATTAAATCAGTGATCAGAAATTATATTGTCCTTCAAGTTATTATTTTCTGGGAATTACAAATCCGTATTATTAAGATTGTCGCTTAATCTAAGGCACTTAAGTTATAAAATTGATTGTAGGTACTTTGTGAAGTTCCGGGATTAATTAAAATTATAAAGATACTATTATAAGTGAAAGGAATGCATTATATAGACAATTATTGCAGATATAACTTAATATAGGTATTATTCGGCAATTCTTAATAGTAATAAGACGGCAAGTAGTGTTAGGACAATAAATTAAATTAATGAAAATATTATGATCATTGAAAACGCACCTGTCTGGTAAACATCTCAGCGCACAAATCTGAAGTGCCTTTCGATTCAGTCTTTTCCTCGTAATCAGTCGAGTCCGAATCGAACTCTGATATGGTCGCAGGGGACTTGCGCCCGCTCGTAGTGGTTCGCTTCAAACCTACCTCCGTTGTGAGAATTTCCTTTATGACGTCGTCGGGCGTGCGCTCTTTCTTGTGTTTATTGCGCAACTGTCGCGCCCGCTTCCTGATATCAGCTAAAAATCCGGTCGTCGCCTCCACGCTCTCCTGGGAGACGTCTTGCTGCGGCGGCGTCAGGTCGGCTATCGACTGAGGCGACAGATCTGTTATCGACTGGGCAAAATCGGTGGAGGATCCTTTGGGGTCTGAAATAGTTTCTAGAGACTCGAGCGACGCGCCGACGCTCCTAAACGCGGCCAGGCCTTCAACTAACGATATTCGATGGCCCTCATCGTCTTTGGACCGGATGATGATGCCGGTGGGCGAAGTGCCCAGCAGGACGGGTTCGTTCACTTTTAGATTGTATATTTCGGGCATGTAGCAGTCAGAAGCCGTGGAGGCGAGCGAAGCCGTATCGTGGGCGCAGGTGCAGGGCGGCGCCTTGTAGGCGTCGTCGCTGATGTGCAGGACGGTGACGCGGTCGGAGCCTACGACGTACAGGAAGGGGCTGACGTACTCCCAGGCGCGCACGGCGGCGCTCCACTTGGGGTCTTCGTTGCGCGTGCGCCTGCCGTTCTCGTCGACGAACACGCCGCACTCCGCGTAGCAAATGAGGATTTCAGTGGGGTTGTCCTTGATGAGCAGGATGGCCTTCGGTGGGGAATGTTTTCGAGCCGCAGCTGCAATGAGAAATTGAAGAAAAATTGGGTATTTTTTTAAACTGGCAATTTTAAACCTGGACGCTTGGTTCCTGGACACCTACTTTTAAACCTATATGAAGACGGCAAGCGTCCGTTTATGCCGTCGCGTAAACACTCGTCGTTTTTCAGCTCTACCTTTCTACGTATACCTTAGAAGCAATCGACGGGGGTAGCCCCTTCCAAGAACGGGATCGAGACGGGTTCTGTGAGTGTGTACCTGCGATGACGGGGTCGTCCATGCCGAGCGCCTCGAGCGCGCCGGCGGGCAGCGGCAGGCGCAGCGGCCGGTCGCCGGCCACGTACAGTGCCTGCGCCGTCAGCAGCACGGCCGTGGCGCGGTCCACGGTCAGCGACCGCGCCACCGTGAACTGCGCCGCCGCCGCCTCGTAGCGCAGCAGGCACACGCGCCGCCCGCACGCCACGGCGAAGCGCGCGCCCTCCTCGCCCTCCCCGCCCGACCCCGACGCTGCCTGCTCACCAACATAAACATTCTTTAATATATGAATTCAATATTTGGTGCTGTTCTGTTTTTGAGTCTTTTAAGTTTCAAGTTCTCTATGCAGCACAGTTCGTCTGTTATCTATTGTTGTTTTTTTTTTTGGATTCACTACATGAGGTTTTTTTTTTTCATTAATTTCTAATTCTATTTAAATGTTACTTTATCATCGCCAAACTAAGACTAGATAGAACTAAAGAAAAAACGTTTTACTCGATTATCGTCCAACGTATTTCTAAGTAATTAGTATAGAATGTTCACTGACCCTGACGAGATGCGGCGGCGTGTCGTCCGGCAGGCGCACGGTGTCGACGTGCAGCGAGGGCCGCAGCGAGCCGCAGCGACGCAGCGCCGACGTGAGCGCGAGCAGCCCCGCCTGCAGCAGCGTGCCGCCGCTCACCAGCAGGGCTCGCCCGCCGCCCGCCGCCAGGCACGACACGCCCTGCAGGGCCTCGGCCCCCTCCAGCCGGACGGGGCCGCGCAGCGAGTGGAGGCCTGAGCTGCTACCTGATCAGACACGTATACTAACATTTACAAAAGAAACAAAACTAAACAAGGCAACCTTCGGTCAGTTGTATGTTGACCGAGCCCAGTGTGCTCTCGCAACCATATTTTTCGCGCATCTTCAGGATTCATCTATTGAGGATTGACATCTACCGGTGCCGATAAATAGCGCTAAACAAACCACTATATCATCACCGATACGCTATAATGTCACTACCAATCTACAACTCAAAGTAACAATACTTCGCGTACTGTATTTATTTAAGTTTGTAAAGCTGACCTAGGTCGCTGAGCAGTATAAAAATTGATAATTTCGCTCATAAATAATGAACATTTACTTAAAAAAATTTTTTTGGTTAAATGTACTCGCGTTCTCGTCCTTAAAATTCGTAACGTTTTCCTCTGGTTAGGCACGCACCAATAGCGACGGCGTTGGGCGCGACGTAGAGCGCGGCGGCCGGGTCGGCGGGCAGCAGGCACAGCGGCGCGGGCGTGTAGCCGGGCGGCAGGCGGAGGGCCTCGGCGAGCTGCAGCCGCGACACCCAGCCGTTGCGCTCCTCGATGCTGCCGCACACCACGCACGCGCGCTCGCAACGAGCTGGACTCTCCAGTTTTATCTGTATGTAAAAACATATTTTTAACCAGAAAGCGTGGCTACGGACCTAAAAATCTTCAAGGAAAAAAGTTTATGCATGCTTTAAAGGTAGAGAATATTTTTAGAATCATATCCGTCAGGATCCTTCGATAGAGCATCGCTCTTCGGCTTGTATAAATGCGTAACGTGCGTGAGAGTGCTATAAATAGCCTAATAAAGTGACAATTTATTGAAAAGGTGCCACTAGTCTAGACTCTAGCCCAATTTGATTTTTTGTGCATTAAAATTTTAAATAAAAGTTATCATAGTAATCTTTCTGAAAAATAAAACAACTAATAATATGTCATTAACATTTATGAATAACTTGTATATTTACCGCGAAAGCTCTGTTGGCGTCGTTCTGCGGCAGGTCGGTGACGTCGGGCGAGGCGAGGCGCGCACGCAGCGTGACGTCACCGGTCGACAGGCTCAGCGCGCCCTCCGACCAGCGCACGCGCATACGGTCGCGCACGCCGTCAGACCTGATGGGATGGGAGATCGTGCGTAGATACACATTTTTATTAGTGACTAATTAAGGCTGCATTTATGCTAAGCAATCGCAGAATCTAAGGAAGATGCAAAATTGATCAAGGATGAACTGAAAGTGAACAATTTATCTTCCATTCACTAACGAACGAAATCTAAGATGTATGAAAATTTTCGATCAGAAAATTCACTAAAGTACCGTTTTTATGATGTCCGATACAATTTCGGACGTCTGATTTCATTGTGGGACCTCGGTAATATTAAAAACAACACAAAAGTAGTATGTACTCACCATACAACTTGTACGGTATTATTATCTTGAGGTCCATCAGGGGTGTCGATGCTTTTTTTCCTGAAATAAGTATAATGTTAATTTAAAACTGCTTATTTAAAATAAAGTGTCGTGGAATGTAAAGTAAGAATTAAATATTTACCCAGAAACCACTGCTTTTGGTTTTTCTCGTTTAGGTGTTGGAGGATACCTATAAGATAAAATATAAAATATTACTTGTCAGATACACATAAGAGATATCATTTAATACTTAAATAATGGTGCCTTAACACTGGTCGGATCGAATTTGGGATACCATTGTACACTGCAGATAGTGTAATCTCACTTGTTCAATGTAATATATACTGTAAGAGTAGATACTAGTCTGGTCTTAAAATTATGTAACGACATTGCAAGCTTACTCTGATTCTCCATTTCGGGAAGCGAGTTGAGCTCGCAATCTTTCGACTTCTTCGCGCAGTTCCCTATAACAAAATATTAATTTAGCTGTTGGAATACTGGTATTTATTGAAACATACTTAAGTGCGAAGATTTTATTTTCATATACCTGTTGACTCGCCGCAAGGGCGGTGACGCAGCAGTCCTCCGGCCGGATCGTCCGAATAACTTGTTGCTCAAGGAACACTTTTTTCGACCGGCTTCTTCTACTTTCGCCTAAAAATATAAAAATAAACTTTTTCTAAAAATATTTCCTCTTGTTTCGATATTAAATACCAACCGATGTCTGTGTTTTATGGTTCATGTTTATTCGCAGAATTACAATACTCTGCAGATCGAGTGTAATGTAAATTATAAAAAAGTAATTTCAGGCTTTAGTCCAAAAACATTAGTGTGGACCGCAGCATGAGGTCCAATGCCTACGACTAAATCTAGCTCAGTTGAAATTCATTTTAATACATTTCGCCCTACTCATGTTAACCTTCTGCTCTTCCGAAAGTTGTTAGGAGATGATGAGTTTTTGTAGCTGTCATCGATAGTCAAGTAGAAAAAGAAATTGAACAGTGACCGTCAATGCAAAATGCAAGTAGTAGTATCTATTAGTAGCGGCAAGTCTCGCTCACCTGCAGGAAGTCGATGAGCTTGGCCTGCTGGCGCAGCGTGGCGTCGGCCTTGGTCTCACGCGTGCGCCACCACGCCGCCGCCGCCTCCGCCGCCTCGCGCGCCGCCGACAGCTCCTCCTGTAACAATATCATACAATTATAAAACTTCTCAGTTTTTAGGGTCCCTTTAGTCGAAGGGGAAAACGAGCCTCGATTACTGAATATGATACAGTTTTGTGTTCCCGTACCAAAGGAACCTTCTACGCCTCCTCCTGCAGCTCGCGCCGTGGCAGACATGGACACGTAACTGACCTGCGCGTCGGCCAGCGCGGCCTGCAGCTGCAGCGCGTGCGCGTGGTGGTCGTGCACGCGCGTGCGCAGGGCGCTGCTCTCCTCCTGCAGCTCGCGCCGCGGCAGACATGGACACGTAACTGACCTGCGCGTCGGCCAGCGCGGCCTGCAGCTGCAGCGCGTGCGCGTGGTGGTCGTGCACGCGCGTGCGCAGGGCGCTGCTCTCCTCCTGCAGCTCGCGCCGCGGCAGACATGGACACGTAACTGACCTGCGCGTCGGCCAGCGCGGCCTGCAGCTGCAGCGCGTGCGCGTGGTGGTCGTGCACGCGCGTGCGCAGGGCGCTGCTCTCCTCCTGCAGCTCGCGCACGCGCCTCACGGCCGCGTTCAGCGCCGCCTCCGTGCCGGACTGCGAGCCCTCTAGCGCTGCCACCCGAGACTCCAGCTCTGCGACGCGAGCCTCGCGGTTTTCGAGGCGCTCCTGAAACAATAAATCGTTTATTCACCTTAATATAAATTAAAATCCAATTTCAGCACATATCTTTTGATTCGATCCCATTATAAGTAGATTAAGCAGTTGCGTGAAAAACAGAATCGATGGCCACAATCCATATTTCAATACACTTTTCCATAATTAGATATAAACACACATATACAGAACAAACATAAATAACCCAAAAATGGCCCGAACCTTGTTACAGAAGCGCCTAGCTATTAAACCAATGGGCCAGTCAAAATACATTAATACAGAAAGCTCGATAAGATATATCGATTATTATTGAATCATCAAAGAATTTCATTTAAATTTTATATTAGAAACAGACAAAATTGATACAACAGAAAAATTTCATCGCCTACGATAACTTGCGGTTAGCTCAGTTGGTAAGAGCAGCACGCGCTATAAATGAAGGTCGTGGGTTCGATTCCCGCACCGCAAGGGGAGATAAAAATTTTCTGTTTCTAATATTTAAGGTTCGCTAGTACGGCGTTTAGTACTATAAAAATAATAAAATCATTTAAATTGTTTCAATAGTTTAGTCGTGAAAGGCGGACAGATAGATAGTTGGTTCCGCATGTATAATATTATTAAGGATGTGCTACACTAGAGCATACCCTGAGCAGCTGCAGTTGGCAGTGCGCGTGTCGGGCAGTCTCGCGCGCCTCGTCGTGGTGCTGCGCGGCGAGCGACGCAGCCGCGCCTCGCTCCGAAGCCTGCTTCTCCGCCTCCAGCAGCCGGCCGCGACATGTCTCCAGCTCGCTTCGGAGCCGCTGGGATTCACTCTGAGGATTTGATATAATGGCGTGTTCAACGAATCAATCAAATCTTTTTATTCATTTAGACTACATGAGTAATACTTATGAATCTACAACAAATGTTACAATTCCATCGTTTTTGGAAACTAGAAACAAATAACATACCTCAAGATCCTTGTTCTTAATCTCGTGTATATCAGCCAATTTCTCCAGGTCTGTAAGTTGTTCTTCGAGCAGGCCACATGCTTCCTGTAGAGCTTTGTTGTTCTGAAACGAGGAACGTGGTATATTAAGTCATTTTCGTCAGAGAAAACAGATCATTGTTGTAATTTTAAGCTAAGAGCTTAGTTTAAATTATAGAATGACTGTAATCCTTTGAACCCGTTCAGTGCATGTTCCTCGAACACAATAAATAATCCTGTTCTCATTACTTCATTTGAATTGGAATCGTTACTGTTACGCTAAGCGTTTGTAATAACAAACCGATGGATAAGGAGACGGCGCCGAGGAATATAAGATAGTCTTCGATCCAGCGGCATCAGGTAATCTCCTAGAGATAGAACAAACCGAGGTGATATGATAGTTGATGGCGGCGATGGCGCCGTCGGCGGCGCGGCAGCGGCCCTGCAGCAGGTCGGCCGCGAAGGCGAAGCGCACGCGACGAGCCCACGCGCCCTCGCGTGCGCGACGCGACCAGACCGCGCCCGCCCCGCCCCCTGCACCCCCCGCGCCGCCCAGCCGCAGGAACAGCGGCTTCGGCCGGATCGGCGGCTTCTCGCGCTTGCCGCGCACAGACAACATCGGATCCATTGCGGTACCACCCCCCTCCGGCTTACGTCACCAGACACATTTGTCTTTTATAGTTTTGCCAAACACTCCCTAGCTTCGACTGACACGTTCTAGTCTAAATTCATTCTAAAACTACCAACAGAGTTCAAAAGTTTCGGAAAAAATAAATAGAAAATATCACGTTTTTACGTCGGATTGCAAACGCTTCTTAGCGGACAACTTATGCGTTACTATTATTATTTTGTTTACAGTGACATCGTTTGGTACCGTGCAGTATAACAATCGGGGATCTATAACATATTGACGATTTTCTAAACGCTATAAGACTAAGGGGCAACCATTAGATCTGCAAAGTTCCAGACAAAACTGCCAGCATTCGCGTCTGAGCACGCGAGCCGGCAGAATGCGTGTTTACTGTCAACATATGTTGTTTTCAGGGCGACAATCGCTGCGGAATCCAAACAATCAATCATTATTGTTTTCTTCCAATTCACTAACAGTAAACAAATGTAATTAAATAAATGAATAGTTTGAAACCAATGTTGAAAATCACACACAAACAATATTAAGTAATTTTGACAGGCGAAAGAACTCTGACATGACAAAGGACAGTACAATAAGAATGAATGTACAATATATTTTACTAACTAGGAACTCATATTTTTTGGCATATCAAACCAATTTTAGGTAATTTTGTAAGGTACCTTTTAACTTAGTTAACCACACAAACAACACCTTGTAATTAGTTAATCACACAAACAATTATGTTCCAGGTTCCCAAGGGATGAAAGTGCTCGGAATGAATTGGCTACTTGACAGTGTTAACAATAAAATATGAAAACTGTTAGATATGTTAGCTTATTAGTTATGTAATCATTTTACATTTTTATTTTTTAATTAAAAGCTTATTTACTATTTTATTTTTGCAAAATAAATTTTACTTTTTTTATCTGTGGAACTAAAGAACCGAAACGGAAACCACCATTGCAATTCGGAAATGACAGCTGTCGGCGAAAATTATTTATTTTAATGTGGCGAAACAATTATTATTTTACCGATTAAATTGAATTATTGTGCCTCTAATCGTATAAAGAATTTATTGAAATATTTTCCGTTTATCTAAATTAAATCGTTCCTATGCGTATCGGTTCGTTGTCTAGGACGTTGACGTCATAATTGCAACAGTGACGAGACTTGGCGTTTTTGCGCGCTTTTTAAATGTGTTACACAAAATTGTATTTTTCTCTGGTTATTTACATTTTTTCCGGATAAATCGAATTGCTTGGGATATAAAATAAACGGGCGCACATTTTACAATACTTTTTCAAAAACTGTCAAGTAGCCAATTGTAAAAAAATATGAAACGTCAGGATTGGCTAACCAACACTTTTATTTTGCTATGCTCAAAGCATTTTGAGGCTGAATAACACACCTTTGGAATATACAAAAGAAACAATAATTATTATAGCGGCTTAAGACAGTTGTATTATTTTTTTATATATTGCACTTCAAGATTGACCTCATCCCACCTGATGTTAAGTGGTAATGAGGTCCTAGCTTAAGGGTGACAAGTACAGCATAGTATTTGGAAATAAATAAAAAAATCAACAACTATTTCCCTAAATATACTAGACTAGATCGTTTTTAAATTTTCAGGTTTCATAATATTCGCCAAGAATTTAAAATTTGTCATGTTAATGGCATGGATATTTCCAAATAGATATTACAAAAAAATACACAACGTCATTTTTTTTTCCTAAATGCGACCTATGCTTTGGTGGGTTTCAATGTGTGTGTGATATGCCACGCTGCTTGGTACCTAATGTTCCGTCTGTTATATTATTTGATGTATGTGTTGAAAATAAACAAAAATAAAATGTGTCACAAAAAAATTTACTTAAGGTCATAGTTCAGAGTTTGTATTTAATATCATAGCTGTTTGATATCTCTAAGAAATACACAAACATAAAAATTAGGCTCTCTAGTCCTATATCATAAATACTTCTTAAAACAAACCATCAGTTGCAGCTAGCCTGCATTCTATACTCGAGGGGTGGCCAACCAATCGATCGCGATCGACCGGACGGTCGACTGTTAGCCCGGTCGAGCGTGGCCAGGAAAAAAATATAAATTAGACTAGACTGCGGAACGTAGTTATCAACCACTGCAGCATCATCATTGTATCATTGTTCAGTCGCTGTTCCGTCACGCTTATAAGAAACTATGTACTAAGACTGGTTAATAAGAAAAACAAGATTGTGTACTAAACTATTCTGCTTCATTTGAGATTCCAAGAAGTATGTACTTGGTAGATCGCACAGGATTTCGTTAGTAAACAGTAGATCTTAGGTCTAATCAAGTTGGCCACCCCTGTTAGACTTCATTTAAATTGAAAGCGAAAAAACGAATTTAAATTTAAAACTTGTGTTCTATTTTGAACGTTTAAAATAAGTAAGTAAACAAAATTAAAATTTTATTGTGTTGTGACCTGTTAACAATGCTTATAATGATGTTACGGAAAAGTATTAAACACGCGTATGTACGACCAAGAAAACATTTACCTACCTAATATCTGACTACAAGTATTTACAGTGATGTACTGTTGGCTGTACCTACTACTAAATATATTAGATTATTTAGCGGAAGATGCTTAGTTTTTTACACAATACTATTTAATAAACAAGAGCTTA
Organism: Glyphodes pyloalis; assembly: GCA_037074685.1. NCBI lineage: Eukaryota > Metazoa > Arthropoda > Insecta > Lepidoptera > Crambidae > Glyphodes > Glyphodes pyloalis. The sequence goes on from JAYKKO010000021.1 coordinate 5,465,535, forward strand.
TCGTTTGTGGCCGTGGTTCGTGAAGGTGCTATCACTGTCTGTTCGCTTAGATTTTTTTTTACTTTTCATTGATTTCAACAAAATAATAGATTCAGAAATAGATGGAATTATACAAAAGGAAGGGGTTTTTGTATAAAACAAATTTTAAAAAGTAAAATTCATAGAATTGTAATGTGACGTCGTTTTAACATAATATTGTGCGTAGTCTCAACAGTAGTACAATCGATAGCACGTCTGTCTATCACCTCGGACTTTGCGCAGCCCTAATGCCGTGCGCGTAAGAACTAATATCGAACTACAAGTTACCTTGACGCGCTATTGTCCGTACATTGCAAGTGTTCGAAGGCAAGGCGGGAAGCTAGTTATACTACTGGATATAGGTATCTGAGCTACCGCATGGAGACCGGCCGGCTGATGGCGTCAGGGCGCTTTAGTCGGCATTGCACTCACGGTTCCTCGAGGTGGGGGCGGTCCAGTTGGATCGGCCGTCTCTACTCCCCCTGCGACCATTCCAGGGGGACGAGACGGAGCCGCTTAAACAGCAGCCATAGAGTTGTGGTTGGGCAGGTTGACCCGATTTCCTACAGCACAACCACGCAAGGCGATGAGATTCAAAGGGGCGGTTTAGTGAGTAGTTCTGCCTTTTATGCAGGGAGTCCCACACACGTCGTCGCCTCCCTCGGTTGATGATACGGTACGTCAAGGTATTTACGCACTAACGAAAAAAAAGGTATCTGCGCTACAATAACAAAGGCGCACCTGCACGAGGTCGCTGTTGGCGGCGCGCAGCTCCTGCAGCTCGTCGCGCAGCTGCGCTCGCTCGCGGCTCGACAGCTCCTCTTGCTCCTCGGCGTGCAGGCGCCGCTTCTCGCTGTACTGGAGCTCGCTCTTCAGCTTGCGGATGTCGTTACGAGACCTTCGAAATACATATGCAATTACCACACATCTCCATCTGCCGGTTGCGAGGTCTGAACTTTGTTTGGAGGCGATGACAGTAGAAAATCTTCCTCGATTTACCCAAGAAAAGCAACTTCATTGTCCTACATATAAGATAAGGTATAAGCAGTCTGGTGCAACTCTGAGGAGTGTTTTGTGTGTGTGGATATATTTTTGTTGACGCGCGTGGATTACCGCGTTAGTAGATTATTCCATAAGGAAGTAATATGAAATGACAGACAAAATTAATGTTAATCGCAAATGCTAGATACGCGGTATTGCACGCGCGTAGACTATGTCTGTTCTAGTATAACTTCCAGATCCACACGCGAATACTTGCTACTGGTATTAATGTATAGGGTAAGTTTTATAAAACTCCGATACAGTATTTGTTTCACTCCCTCAATATGGTTTAATGCAAATACAGTCACAAGCAATGAAATATAAACTATAAGGTTTAATTTAGAATGAGATAAAACATTTGTATTGCTGTTGTAAAATCACATTCACTAACATGAATACATAGTTATCTATATATAAACGTAACTGTAGGTACATGGTAGTGTTCCATCATGAAAAATAACAGTGGTATCCAGATCTATCAGGGTCTATAATGATCTGTGTATAAGAATACCATCTGTACTGTATCTACATTATTGAAGGAAAAAAGAACATAGTGAGTATATTTTGTTAGTTTATTTTATAGGCGGGAAAGGGTACTCCATAGTAGCGGCCCTTCTGTCCATTGGCACTGGTGTTTTTGACGTGACAACGACTAATAACTTGATACTATGGGCTGCATACACGTAAAAGACAACGTCATTGTCTCATTCCGTAGCGAGAGCGCGGCACGAACGAGAGAAAGGCATCTTCGGCTTAGCATTGTCGCGACAAACTACAATCTGTAAACTGACTTTAGAGACAAATTTTTTTTTGTAGAGTTTCTATCAATAGCATAGCACTTACCTGTCGACTTCAGCTTGCGCAGTCTCGTGCACCTTCCGCAGTCGGTCGAGCTGCTCCCTGAGCCGCCCAGCCTCCCTGCTGGCCTGCTCGTGTTGCGGCTTCAGCGTGGTCAGCTCGGCTTGCAGCGCGGCCGCCTTCTGCTCGGCCGTCTTGCGCGCTTCGGTGGCCAGCGTCAGACGCTCCTCTAGCCTCTTGAGATCACGCGCTGTTGATTTCGTTTCGACTGATAGGTCGTTGTATTCTCGTTCCTATTAAAAATGATTAGTTTAAAATATTAGTAGGATTATTATTATGGTGTCTTTGAAATATTTTAGAGAAAAACTAAAATGAAATACCTTTCTCCATCTGGCAAGATTAGCAGACCTGGCTTCTTGGCGTAGATTGGCAATTTCTTCGGCACGGGCCTATTCAAACAAACATATATGACCATTTTAGTCGCTTAAAAGGGACACGTTATGTTCACTGTTACAAATTATTTTAGTTTATGCGAAACTTGAAATCAGTTATGTGAAAAAAAATATATAATAGGTTTGTTATAATTCTGCGCGGCCACAGTAACGGCGCGGGTCATAAGGCAAAATGAATCACAGTATAAAAGAATTGCAATCCGTTCCATCACTGATTCTGACTAAATAGTTCTAAGGTTTCGCATTGACTAAAGATAGGTTTGTATTATAGATGCGCTTACTTGTAGTTGGTTCTCGGCTCGCTCCAGCTGTTCCTTGAGCAGCGCCAGCTGCGCGTGCGCGGCGTCGGCGAGGCTCTCTGTGTCGCTGACGGCGTCCTTTTCTTCGGCCGTCTGTTTGTCAGCCTCGCGCGCCGAGCAGCTGGTGCACGCGCGACTCTCCAACGCGCTGACTTCGCGTTCCAGTTGACGAACTAGCTTCTCGAGTGTGTTCACCTGGCAACCAGTTGTAAATACAGAGTTACATGCGGGAGCGACGCTACTGTGCGCCTACAGTTCACAGCATCTAAGTTGACCGGGCTGAAATTGTTTAGAGTGGTTCGATGGTTAGTTTTAGAAGTTAGTTGCGACAGGTTATCAGAGACACGCATGAACTTCACGGTAACTAAATGATACCGTAGGTTACTTGGTCAGATTTTTTCAGATGATACGAAGTCGTATGGTCATGCAAGTGAAATAATGCAGTTTCTCTCTCTTCGGTCGATCTACTCTCGTCATGGGAATGAAAGGTTGACCGTAGTAGATCAGAGAAAAACATCATGATCTAGTTCGAAGGATTTTACGTACGTATATGACTATGATAAATTTGAACCACTTCTGGTAAACCAAATAAATAAACGGTTTAGAGATGATGCCCTATCATTTACTGAGCTATAAATGATTGAAGTGTGTTCATTTTTTAATCAATGTAAGTAATAAATTATTGTAAGCGAAGTGTACCTATTACGTTAGAAACGTGCGACAATGGGCTAAATCTTATATTTATTTTTTAAAATCGTTGTAAACTAATATTGTTTTGAATGATTGGTATGAATAGCGGTTGGTGCATCAACTGAGTGATACCTTCTCCCGATGGCGCGCCTCGTCGGTGAGGGCGGCGGCGGCGCGAGCGTCGGCCGCGTGCAGCCGCGCGTGCAGCCGCGCCTCCGTGCGCGCGCACTGCTCCTCCAGCGCCGCCTCGCGACGCGCCGCTTCTTCTAACCCACGCTGCAGCTCCTGTACATATAAATAGGGGCGTGCTACGTTAGTAGCAGTACAGGAACAGCTGTATTATGCTGTACTCGTCTCCCTTTAAGCCTAATGAACTCACTGAGTGTCAAATTACATGTGATGCTTAAGTACTTAGTGCAGAAACCGAATCCTTTTTAAAAAACCTAAAAACTGGTGATGAAGTGAATCAAGTACGTATAGATCGCGTAAAAAAAGTCGTGGTCAATGGCTGATCAGGCCTCACAGAAAACCGAAACTCGAGTTAACTCACAACAAGATGATAGTGGGCCCATTCCCACCGCACACAGCGGGAATAAAATGACGTGCTTACCTGAACTTGGGCGGAGAGTGACGAGTTCCGCACCCTTTCCTGGGCGAGCTGCTGCTGAGCTAGTTTCATCTCTCCCATCGACAGCTCTACTGCGCGCTCTTTCTCGTTACCGGTAGCCTACAATATTTTTTTTATTTTAATTGTAATGTTACAAGAACTTCTTGTTGAATGGTTAAAACAGTAAAATAGTACAATAAAATAGATGAACCGTTGCAAAACATGAACTAGTAGTATTAAATATCTCAACAACTAACCGCACCAACAGATTCAACAACCGACGCAGTAGCTTTATCTCAACCATGAAATGGAATAAGTAATACTCAACTCGGTTTTTCTGGAGGATTGTGTGAGTAAAGTAAACGACCTTATTGTAAGATGTTCTCTAACCATTAATTGAGGTTGATAACTAACATCGAGACGGGCTCATATCATTTTCATCAAAAATATTCGGTAATGTCATATGAGCCCCATCAGACATGGACACTATTAAAAACATTCCAGAAATCATTTTACATAAAATTAAATTCAAATACATTTTCACTAAGCAGGCTATTTATTGCTTGCAGCCCGGCTATGCTGTGCACACTCGCGTGTTCGGATATACGTAGGCTTTGTCAAGACTTGTCGTTTCTATAAAATAGAAATCTGGTTAATAAAATAATCAGATACTCACTTTAGCAGCAGTCAATTGATGTTTCGCATCGTCCAACTCCGCCTGCATGGCCGCGCATTCGGCCCGCAGTGCGCCGAACTCGTCTTCGAGGTCGGCGAAGCGTCGCTCGGCTTGTTCCCTGGCGCGCGACTCCCGCGCAGCCGCCGCCTCGGCCGCGGCGAGGCGGGCCGCCGTCTCGCGGCTCTCGTTCTCGCTGCCGCTCAGAGTTTGCCGCCGGAGAGCGCGCTCTTTCGCGACAGAATCCTGTTCAATTACATTCACTATTAAGTAATCAATTTAGTCATGTGAAATATTTGCAACTAAATCAACTATATCTAACTACAAAACAATGTACTTAATTACACTAGACAAGCAAACTTCGTCTCGAACATGAGGACCTCAACCCAGCACAACAGGCTAGCGTCAATTTAGAAAACTAATGTTTTCCAAATTGACTTGAACGAGAATCGAACTTGGGACCTTTCTCGATGATGACCTCAGCGGCTAAAGAAAACTGTTTAGCCGCCGAGGTCATCTAAACTAAAAAGGAGGGGTAGAAAACTATAGCTTTTCTGAATGTTCTACTACTACAAACAATATTCGTCATAAAACTATCTACCTACAGAACTGAAGTATTGTTATCTATCTAACGTCTGGTTCCAATATTTTAAATACGAGTTGTTGTTTGCTAAGAGTTAGAAAAAAAAATATTTCGCAGAGGTATTTCAACTTAAATCAGTCAACAAGTACTGAACGTGTTGCTTGATGACTGAGCTACAATAAACACTTTGGTTTGACCAAATAAACACTGGAACCAGACACAAATATCTTTTGAGGACTCACGACAGCTCGCACGTTGATCTCCGTCAGCCGGCGGTGTCGTAACTCATGCACGTGTTCTAATATATCCTACGAGTGTGCAACAAAGGAAACATTAAAAAAAAAAACAAAAAGAAAAACTATCAGACACGGTACAGTCTCTAATGAAAAAACAGACGCCTGTAATGGGGAAGCCGACTGGGTCAAAAATACCAAATAGTTTTTAGTTCTTTAAATAGGTACTTATAAAAAAATATTACATACATATTTTTAATTTTTAAAACAATGTCATGTTGCGGGGTGGGGGCTTGTTACGTCACTGGTGGGTTAAAAATATAGCCACTGATGACGTCATAGGACAATTCAATTGAATGTATCACCATTAATTTTTGATAAGGTGGAAAATGCATAAATAGTTGTCCCAGTTTTTTGAATCATTTAACAGATGGCCTTAAAACCAATTTTTCTTCGCTTTCCTATTGTTTTATTATTGTCATTAACAATGAAATTTTATTTTGAAGAGCAACTGCCCATGCCATTCACCTCGAATACAATAAATCAATTTATTAAATTTCTATAACAATTGTATTTACATTGAACTCTCGGTTCACTTGACTACTAAGTTGTTTCTTTTTAAAGCAAACAAGTAATTAAATTCCGCTTTCATACAGCACACGGTTTTGCTTTGATTCTGAAATCTTGCTAAGTAATAGGCGATTGGTGTTCTTTGTTTGTATATCTTATTAATAACTAGCTGTGCCCGGGACTTCGTTCGCGTGGACTACATCCTTTCATGGTCGGTTTAACCCCTATCTTCACTAATATTCTATACAAAAAGTAGTCTATATTTTAATCCAAGTTTCGAGCTATATTTGTGCCAAATTTCATATCTCTAACTTAAAAACTTAAACTTTCAAAGGTGGTTACCCACATCCCCCCCTTATTTTCTAACAAAAAGTAGTCTATGTCCGTTATCGAGGTTCAACGTATACTTATACCACATTTCATCAAAATCGGTTGAGAGTTTTATCGGGAAAGCGTAACAGACAGACAGAGTTACTTTCACATTTATAATTTTAGTAGAGATGATTCCCAATGTTAGAACATGTAGATTGAATAATATAGTAGCACACATAACTGAATAGACTTGTATTCTGCAAAGGTCAATGATGGACAAAACATAGGTTTATGTGCTTAGATTTTTACATGCAATTTCAACGCGTTTGTGCTGAGGAATTCAAGTAAAGCTATTTTTCCATATACAGGGACAGGAATCTTATCTAGTTTGTACTGGAGAGCTAGCTGCTAATTTGAAATCTTTGAGCTTGATTCTATTTGCCTAAGCAATGTATTTACGACCGCCGATGCTGTGGAAGCATTATTATTGGTTCATTCACCTCGCGAATCGTCAGCGGGACAAGTATCTCACCAGTCACCAACATCACGTTGAACACCTGCAGTTCCATATTAGTCCCAAATCATAGAAATAGGATTGATGACTAAAAAAGTACGTTCGGTCCAACAAGCTACATTATATTTTTTATCATGTATCATAAAATTTACTTAAATTGGATTAAAATTTAGCGCGACATCACTTCTTTGCAATTTTTAGAGAATCGGTGACGTAAACACACCCTTCCATTGAAATTTGTTGCATCATAAATAAGTGGTCCTTGTACTTTATACATCTCACAGGCATACTAAATGGTAATATAGTTTTTTGATCGAGTCGTGATCCTTATTAGGGCAGTACAGAGTCCAAAGTCCAATGGGCCAGGCTTGCTGTTGATTGCACCTAGAGCTTACCTTGTAATGTTGATGCTGCACCCTCGCCGAGTCAGCAGCGGCCAGCGCTCTTGCGCACTCCGCCTGCAGCTCCACCACCCTCTCCTCCAGCCTCCTCATGTCGTCCCTCAACGTGTCCCGCTCGGTCGTCAGCTCGGCCGCCTGCGCCTTGACCGCGCGCAGTTCGCTGGCCGCGCGGTCCACGACGCCCGTCTGTAGTTCTTGATTGGTCCGCTGGAGGGCCATACGCTCCTCCTTCTCTACTTCCACTTGCCGCTCTAGTCTCCTGCGCATTGACAAGTAGTTTGTGTCTTGCAGTTTGTTTTGGTAATAAGGCTAGACGAGTACTGGCGTAGACAACGCCAGTAGTCGTATCCGAACAGGAGGGGCGCGGGGCGAGACGATAGGAAGCGTGTTTCGGGCGCGAGCGGTAATTATGATCATGTAAAGTACATACTTCTAAATTCAGTATACCGAAAAAAAATGTGACTTAATTGGTCCAAAATACGCCATCTCAACCTGACCATTTCTAGACCTCTCTTAAGAGTTTCTATGTCTCTCGTCAGTTCCAACCTTGTCAACAGTGTCGCTATCCGTCTTCTTGGGTACACAACAGACGATAGCTTACTAGGCATCTATGGTATTAATTTATAAATAACTATAGGCGATATGTCGTTACCTATTCTGCAAGCTAAGCGCGGTAATCTCGGCCTGCAGCCGCGCTCTCGTCCGCTCAGCCTCAGCGTCGGCGTCTCTACGTGTTTTCTCGGCCGCCACACCCGCCGCCGCCTCCGCAGCCGCTAGCTTATTTTGCAACGATGAAATTTCGCGCCCACGCATCGCTGCCAACTTCTCTGCGGACCTAAAATAAACGTAAATAGATCGAGATGTGATCTTAATTATTATTATTTATTTATCATCGAAAAATAGCTTATGGGGATGACAAGGTGTGAAGACTTTTTTATGCTTTTTTCACAGCGATGGTTCAAACTGCTTAAAGTAAAAACCAAAAACAAAGTGTCAAAGAAAGTTATTTTAATAAGGAAACATTATACAGTGATTAAAAAACACTTATGTCAAAACTTTTAAGATTTTTTAAAATACGAACACTAGTATTTAGTAAATTAATAAAGAAACTTACTTGAACGTGGCCAAGTCTATGGCGGTGCAGTCATGAGAGGCGTTGAAGCCTCCACTGTAATCTTCGTTTTCTTCTGGCGCTACATACGAATATCCTGCAAAATGCGTTTTTCGTAAGACATAAAAAAACAAGTTTGAGTCTTTAACTTTTCATACTAAAAATACAAGCATTTGTACATTACTATCTAACTACTTGGAAAAAAATATGCAATAAATAAAATTACTATTCTGTAATAAAATATTTCAAAGCGGGCGAAGCAACAGGAAGACCAAATGTCACGGATCAAAAAATAAAATATTTCAAAGCGGGCGAAGCAACAGGAAGACCAAATGTCACGGATCAAAAAATTGCTTGTCTGTGGAGTCGGTTTACGGACGGTAGTTTGACATGACAACGCTGAGTCGATCATGCCTTTTTTCGTTCGTGCCGCGCTTTTGCTTACGGAACGCGACAATGAACGTAACGGGATAATGACGTCATCCTTTTCATGCATCCAACCCGTAACTTAAAATAATAAAAAATAACTAGATATTATTAGACGTTGTCACGTCAAAAAGAGTGATTTATCATTGGGTGATGCCATGTGCTTAAAATAATCTCAGAGCGAAATGAGTAAATGTCGTGCAATACCGATGAAGGGCAGTTGTCCAGCGAAGGGTGGGCGGGCGCGGAAGGGCGCAGCGGAGGGCGGCGGCGGGTCGCGCGGCGGCGGGCTGAAGTACGACGCGTCCTCGCAGCCGCGCAGCACCGGCACCCACGGCGGCGCCTGCACAACACAACACATTATGGCTCGACCTCCGGCCATGGCCCATCCACACATACCCACCAGCACAGGCCTACTACCCACGTGCAGCAGGCAGCCAGCGCGCGTCACCTGGTCCCGGATGGAGTGCATGTGCCGGCGGGCGTGCGCGAGGGCCGGGTGCTGCAGCGTGTCGAGGTAGGTGTAGCGACGCCCGGGCGGCACGCGCAGTGGCGTGGGGCGTGGGCTCACCTGGTCCCGGATGGAGTGCATGTGCCGGCGGGCGTGCGCGAGGGCCGGGTGCTGCAGCGTGTCGAGGTAGGTGTAGCGACGCCCGGGCGGCACGCGCAGTGGCGTGGGGCGTGGGCTCACCTGGTCCCGGATGGAGTGCATGTGCCGGCGGGCGTGCGCGAGGGCCGGGTGCTGCAGCGTGTCGAGGTAGGTGTAGCGACGCCCGGGCGGCACGCGCAGTGGCGTGGGGCGTGGGCTCACCTGGTCCCGGATGGAGTGCATGTGCCGGCGGGCGTGCGCGAGGGCCGGGTGCTGCAGCGTGTCGAGGTAGGTGTAGCGACGCCCGGGCGGCACGCGCAGTGGCGTGGGGCGTGGGCTCACCTGGTCCCGGATGGAGTGCATGTGCCGGCGGGCGTGCGCGAGGGCCGGGTGCTGCAGCGTGTCGAGGTAGGTGTAGCGACGCCCGGGCGGCACGCGCAGTGGCGTGGGGCGTGGGCTCACCTGGTCCCGGATGGAGTGCATGTGCCGGCGGGCGTGCGCGAGGGCCGGGTGCTGCAGCGTGTCGAGGTAGGTGTAGCGACGCCCGGGCGGCACGCGCAGTGGCGTGGGGCGTGGGCTCACCTGGTCCCGGATGGAGTGCATGTGCCGGCGGGCGTGCGCGAGGGCCGGGTGCTGCAGCGTGTCGAGGTAGGTGTAGCGACGCCCGGGCGGCACGCGCAGTGGCGTGGGGCGTGGGCTCACCTGGTCCCGGATGGAGTGCATGTGCCGGCGGGCGTGCGCGAGGGCCGGGTGCTGCAGCGTGTCGAGGTAGGTGTAGCGACGCCCGGGCGGCACGCGCAGTGGCGTGGGGCGTGGGCTCACCTGGTCCCGGATGGAGTGCATGTGCCGGCGGGCGTGCGCGAGGGCCGGGTGCTGCAGCGTGTCGAGGTAGGTGTAGCGACGCCCGGGCGGCACGCGCAGTGGCGTGGGGCGTGGGCTCACCTGGTCCCGGATGGAGTGCATGTGCCGGCGGGCGTGCGCGAGGGCCGGGTGCTGCAGCGTGTCGAGGTAGGTGTAGCGACGCCCGGGCGGCACGCGCAGCAGGCCGGCGGCCAGCGCGCGCCATGCCTCGCTGGGAGCAGCGGGCAGCGGCGGGAACGGTGGCGACGCGTCCGGCGACCGCTCGTATCTGTAACCGTTCATACTTTTTAACATCCTGCTAATATTATAAACCGTGTAAGAACGTAGCGATAGATAGGTAGATGTCTGGATATCTGCATGTACCTATGCTACTTACTTACACGCAAAAACTAATGAAGTAACTCCAAATTTAATTCGATACGACAATGTTCTTACTTTTGTATATTGGCAAGAATTTCGGCTATTGAATCTTCGTCGCCCGTGGAGAAGGGTCGCTTGAGTGTGACTAGCTCGAAGGCTACCACGCCCAGGGACCAGTAGTCGCACGCCGACTGGAAAAAGCAGAAGAAAAATTAATATTCTATTACTGTTAAAGCAGATCAGTGGCACATTGAAAGCACTGACGATAATCTTGAATAAGAAGAACAAGATTACTTTTTATCAAAATAATTGTGTTTTAAGTTATTATTACTTAACCTGATCTAAGGGCAACAGGGAATGAACTAAAGATAAAATAACGCGCAGGCAAAAACTTGCGATTTTTTTATAAAATTCGCTTCGACCCACGCTCACCTTAGCTAAGATATTCATAAATTCAATAAACAATAACATTCGCATTAGGTGGCTCTTTATTTGAAAATAATGTGTTTGTCAATCAAAAGTTAAATATTTAAAGGAATAAATATGACATTTCTTCGATGGAAATGCCATTTAACCAGCTCTCAGACACCTACTATGCTTTAACCTATGATCTAACGATACACGATTTATACGAATGTTGCTGTTTTTTTTTTGGTTGGTAATTCGCTGTATAGAATTATATTTTTACATCATAAAATCTAAGAATATTGAATCCTTAGTAAAAACGATTAGGATATAAGTATGAATTTCAAATTGATTAACTACTTTCAATAAATGTTAGTAACCACCACACTTTCTATTTCTATCTAGAACCATAACCATTCCAAATTCCAAACATTCTACATTCACAAACCACTGATCAGAAACATTCCTTTGTTACTATTTCATGCTTCTACGTTTCAAACAATCTAATTTTATTAAAATCCAATGAACCTAATGTACTAAGCGCATGTTATTCAGCAGTTTATTCTTATAATACGTATTAAAGGCGAATTGTTAAAAATGTTGAAATCTACAAAAATACACAGAAACTTGGTATTTAGACTTTAAATTTTTGGATAAATGCGTAACTTAATATTTTGAATAATTATAAATTAGACTTTACATGTTTGTGCGAGTTCAAGGCGAGTCACTAAGCGTATAATACTGTCAATCATTTTTTTTTTGTATTAAATAATTTAGTGCTATATACTTCAAATTTATTTTCGAATCATAGGAAACAACCACGGCTCTATTACGCTGACGCATATATATATTTTAAATAACGAAATTTATATTAAATGGTCTGTATTACTCTGATCAACTTAGGGTACATTTGGGCAGTGAATAATATTTCAGCGGGTATATGGAGTTAGGTAAATTATAAAACCATGCTTATATTAAATTGTCATAACTTTAGGGCTTATACTGTTCACTAACTTGGAATTAAGATCTAATCAAATATTTTAAATAACACAAATTAGTAAGAATTTGGAGACCAATTGCCCAGTAGGTAAGGGTTTTTTTACCCTCCACCGGTTTTTTTAGAAAATGAGTGGAACAGACAGGTTTTTGTCCCTGTCATATAATAGACACCGAAATTCTTGAAAAAAAAACAAAATAAACAACCTTTTCAATCAATATTTTTAGCAAAACCTGCCATATTTTTTTTGTGGTTTCTTTATCATTGTACTACCGCCGATATATGCTCTTTCCAACAAAAAATAAACCATCAAAGTCATTACTACTAATAAACGGTCCAATTACCGTAAACCTTTATTAAAATCGTTTATTCCTTTCTATTCTTTTGTTTATTTATGATTTATTTATTTAAGAGAGGTAGGTAGGCTGGAGCAGCCCAACTGATGAAATACCTCCACCTTACAGAAGACCGCAGCCAAATAACGATCACTTCTGTGTTGTTGTGTTCCTGCGCGTGAGTAAGGTTTCCAGAGCTCTTGGGGGGTGCTACATTAGTAGCAGGGGTCAAGCCTTCAAGGTAAGGGCGAAAAGTCCAGTAACAGATTTATTATGCTGTACTTGTCGCCCTTAAGCTAGGACGTCATTACCACGGCGGAGGACACAGCGGGGCACACACTGCAGGTGTGCCCCACATTTGACGCGCAGCGCGCGACTTTGCGTGCTCTGGTGGGGCCGAATCTCTCACTCCCGAGCATAGCCTCGACTATGCTGGGCTGACTACGGCATGGGACGGGATGGCCTCCTTCTGCGAAGACGTCATGTCGCAGAAGGAGGCCGCAGAGCGGGAGCGGGAGGACGACCCATCCGCTCCCGCCTGCCGCCGAAGAAGGCGGCTGAGGGCGCGGCGGCAATACGACCGCGCCCAGCTACCGCGTGGGGACCGGCCGGCTGATGGTGTGAGGGCACCTCAGCTGGCATTGCACCGGCCCCCACTGCGAGGTGGGGATGGTTCCGTTGGACCGGCCATCCCCAGTCTCCCCCCGAACACTGTGGGGGGAGTAGACGGAGCTGCATAAGCGGCTATTCCGCCGGCGGTGTTGTGGAAGTCAAGGCTTAGCCGATCTCCCAAAACACCGCCACTAAGGCGATGAAGGTCCAATCGGGGGGTTTTAGTGGGTAGTCCTGCTCTTTTCAGGGCAGGGAGTCCCACACACGCCGTCACCCTCCCTCGGGTGGCGGTACGGTGCATCAAGGCATTTCCCCCCGTCAAAAAAAAAAAAAAGGACGTCATTACCACTTAACATCAGGTGGGATGAGGTCAATGTTGAAGTGTAAAATAAAAAAGATATTGTTTGTCTATCGTGTCACTAAAAAAACATTTTTTTGCTTGTATTTCTGTGCACAAGATCATTCTAACTTCTTATTTTTCGGTAATCTTAATGATAATAACCAATCTCAGATGAGCCTTTCGTAATGTAAATTCAACATATGCATTGGTGTAGAAGCGAAGCCAGCGTGCGAACCCACAATGGCGTTGGTAACCACGGTGCGGCAGTATTGTTGACAGACTGAATGCCTCGCGGCGCAGTCGGCGGCGGCCAGCAGCTCGGGCGCCATGTAGTCGGCCGTGCCCACCGCCGGGGCGCCGCTGCCGCCCTCCGACAGCCGCGCGCACGACCCGAAGTCGCCCAGCTTCACGTGACCGCATCTACAGATTCACACAACATTCTTTAAAAAAAATGGTTGCCTGTAAAATCGGTTTACGGACGGTCGTTTGACGTTACAACGCTGAGCCGATCGCTCGAGCCGATCATGCCTCTCTCTCTCGTTCGTGCCGCGCGCTCGCTTGCGGAACGCTACAATGAACGTAACGGGTCAATGACGGCATCTTTTTCGTGCATGCAGCCCGTATTATCGAGTTATTAGACGTTGTCACGTCAAAAGTCTGCATTCTGCACCAAGGACTTAGTACGAACTTTTAATATAAATAATCCTGATAATATTATAAACGCGAAAGTTTGAAGCATTAATTAATGTCTGGATGTATGTTAGTTATTTTTTGACACAAAAAACTACTGAACTAATTTTCCTGAAACTTGGCAGGAAGAGATATGATATACTAGAATAGGATAGGATGTGTATTATCCCAAAATAATGCAAGCAAACTATCGGGCAACTGTTAGTTGTAATATTTGTGCTTTTGTTTGAATTTTAAGACTTTCTTGCAAAATTTTAGATTTTAGATGAATTTCATACTAGAGAATAGAACTAATTAACTTGTTTGTCACAACACAACTGTCTAATGCAAGTATTACTGTGTTCTAATTAAGCACCAAATTATGAATCATCCGTTTAATATTTGATGCTCTTCCACATTTTGTGTGATATTAATGTGAAGGTGGTTCAGAAAAGGCTTTTTGCCTGGTTCATTGCATAAAATCAGTATAACAACTCGCCTACCATTTTATTTCATTTGATACCTACCTGTCCAGAAAGATGTTATGTGGCTTGATGTCTCTGTGCACGTATCCCATGGCGTGGAGCGCCTTGAGTGCGTGCGCCACCTCCGCGACGTAGAAGGCGGCGTCGCACTCGCTCAGCGGCTGGCTGCGCCGCGCCAGCAGCGCCGCCAGGTCGCCGCCCGAGCACAGCTCCATCACCAGGTACAGGCTGTTACTGTCCTGGACATACACAATCAAAAATTAATTCAACCTTCATACATCATATTATAAAAGCAAAAGTTACTCTGTCTGGCTTTCACGCCTAATCCTCTGAACCGAATTTGATTAAATTTCATATGTATATGTTGAATATCTAGAATGGACATACTTAGTCTGTTTTTAGTTTTGAAAATAAGGATGGATGGGGGTAATACTGACCATGCGAGTATGTAATCCACCCAAAAGAAATCACGGGCACAGCTAGTACATAATATGTAACATTATACATTAAAATCACAAGAAAAAGACCTTATCCATAACATAAATGCAATTGGTAGTGACTATACCCTGTCCAACAAGAGTTGAGAATCTGATCATTCAAGCAGCATATTATTAGAAAAAAATTATCCTGCTATTGACTATAAAACATCTGCTGGCATTAAGTTGGGTAACTTGGTCTTAGTAGTTTCTACAGAGAAATATTGTTACAACAACAGATCAACTTCTTAAATTATGTAATTAATTTTACTTAGTTTTTAAGATTGAATTTCTATCATAACTTAAAATACCTGAAAAGCATATTGGAGTCGTGGTATCCAAGGGCCAGTGGCGCCGGCCAAGACCTCTCTCTCATCTTCAATAGCACCTGCAGCTCTTTTGCGAGCTTGTTCTTTACGTAATGTCTTCAGTGCATATACATCTCCAGTCTCCTTTTCACGGACCATCTAATAAAAATAAAGATATCAGAGTTAAAAGAATTTCAATGATATTGATGTTATAAAAGTTTTTACAAATATTTTGGCACTTACGTGAACTTCCCCAAAGTGACCTCTGCCAATGGTTTGTATAATTTCAAAATCTGATAGGCATACACGGGTTCTACGTAATTCTGCAAGTGTGCTGCGGTCTGAAATAAAGACATGATACTCTTACATGTAGTATTTACATAACTTTATTAATTAAGGATTGTATTTACTAACTTACATAATACAAAAACTGCATGGTTGGATAATAAAATAAACATTCGTAATATCATATTAATTGTTGTGTTATGTTTCTAGTTTTAATGGGATACCAAGATGATCATAGTAGAATAGATAAATAAATAATAAAAAAGTATTTAAATTCTACAGACAGTGTAAACACTTATCAAAAGGTACAAAGTTTGTTGTTTGGTAGTCAGATAATGTTGTGAGACAACAGGAGATCTTCTCTTAATAAATTAATAATAAAGTTTTCTATAAATGAATGAAAAACAATAATGTAAATTCACTGTCGCACGCCTTTGTAGTTCAGTAAGGTGTTAATACTTTATCTATAACAATAAGACTCATCATTGATAATATTGGAATATCCAACTATGAATCTGTATGTATGTATTGTTAAAATGGAACGCAAACAACTTAAAATTTATATGAATCTGTGTTCTTAGTTGTATGATTATTTTGATGTTCTTCACATATCACCAGGTATTCGATATGAGTTAAAATATGAACTATTTCATTAAATCTGGTGCATACAAACCTAATAGTACTTATACAAAAAAAAAGACTACTTACATTTATCCACAAAAGCTCGTACCAGCTCATCGGACTTTTTGACTGGGTCATCATTACACTCATCATAGAGAACAGTCAGAGCATCCAGCAGAGCCTCGCGGTCTATTGCCTTCTTGTTTAGTTTATTTGAGCCACTGGTTACTTTGCCTAAAATTTGACGATTTAACCGCGTAATACGAACGGCGATCGCCTCTTTCGATGGCTCCATTGTACAGAAGGTGAATTTATTTGTTTGTCAAGTTAATATCCATGCTTTCTTTAAAATTATTATGATCTTTAGAAATACAATACAACAACACAGAACACCCAGTATTGATACCGTTAAATTTTGAAATTCGAATTGTCTGCCAGCTAACAGTTTGACATTGACGTAACTTTTTTCTATTCAGTTGCGAGTTTTTCGCTGATGCTAGCAATGGACTTCATGTCTCAATATTTTTTTAAAGGTTAGTTTACATTATTTTAAATAATTGTTTAGCTTTTCCACAACAGATGGCACCGTTTTGTGGAAACCTAATAGTAATGCTTCTACGCAATAGGGAGCGCTCAATACTCAATACCTTATTGCACAATAATGTTTCATTTACAAAGCAAAAGATACATCAGACCCTGTTAGGGCACAGCAACTGGACGAGAAGAGAGGACGCTCGTTTTTTTTTGTTTTATGGTTTAAAATAAAAAAATATAAAATATATATATGTACCTATATTATTTATTAAAAGGTGCCATTAAAAAGCCTTATTAATATACTAGCGACCCGCCCCGGCTTCACTCGGGTGCAATGCTGATATCTACTAAAAACACTACAGAAAACTGTGAACGGTGGATGTTATTATACATATAAACCTTCCTCTTGAATCACTCTATCTATTTAAAAAACAGCATCACGTTACGTAGTTTTAAAGATTCAAGCGTACATAAGGAAATAGGGACAGAAAAAGCGACTTTGTTTTATACTATGTAGTGATAACATCTTAATAATATATAAATAAAATATGCATATTATTATATTGCTATAAAGCACTTATGATTTACAATTAATAGGAAATCTGTCTTTTTTTTTGTTTATATTTTTTATAACATCTTTTCTATAATTTATCTTTCATATATTCATTGATGTCGTAATAGGCTTTAGATATCAGAAATTGTTTTATTAATTTTATGAATTTCTTAAAATTTTCTTCACCTTTTATATTTTTTGGTAATTTATTATATATTTTAATCGACATTATATGAGGGCTATTAGCATGGAGTGTTATTCTAGAAGTAGGCAAGGCAAGGTTATTATGCAGACGTAATCTGTAAGTATTATTATTGTCTTTTTTAGAGTAAAATCCAGGGTATTTAGTAAATACCCTCGATGGATTGATGAATTTGCCACGGGCCCCGAATGGTATAGTTACGCCACTGGTATTTACGTACAAATTTGAACGCTTTAAACCAAATCTAATGTTTGCACACACACCCTTTTACTAAGAATGTCAAATAGGGATCAATTTGATCTGACCGAGATTCGAATGCACCCCCGAAGTGGAGACCAATTTTCAAATCAATTATCTCTTTTCGATGGTATAAACTAAAAATACACCTATTTCTTTTTCAACAATGTTAAGTAACTAGTAAGGAAATAACTAAGTATCTATACTAACAGAGTCTCCTTAAACGGGAAAAAAATCTTGACAAACCTTACCATTCATCTAAGGGAAGTAGGTGACCGCGTGGGACTCTCCTGCCCGGAAAAGGGTAGGCCCTCGACTAAAACTCGGTCCTCATTTTAAGGTGATGCTGTGGGAAATATTTCCACGCTACGCCTCTGCTGTACAGTATAGATTTTTTTAGTCTAAGTTGATAAAACCTGTCGATTGTCCGCACCATATTCTTGACAATCAAATACCCTAGTCGACAGTATTTTGCATGCATTTCATTCGCCCTCACCTTTTCTAATACAGCTTTATAAAGGTCGCGATCGGCAAACGCTCGCAGTTTTGTCCTGACTCAGCTGTAAGATACATTCGCGCCTCAGTCGGCTTCTTGGTTCAGTGTAGTGATGGCGTTCCTCGAAGGACCGTGGTCTGAGAAGCATGAGGAATTGATCAAACAGGAGTTGGGGATGGAGCCGGGATTACTGGAGCGGGGTGTACGGGACCTGCGAAGCATGATGGCGGCTTCCCCCTATTTGCCGGAGCCAGATAGCGTAGGTAGGCACTATAATAAGGTCACTGTTTAGATCACTTTTTGCAATGGTTTGCACTATCGATAATGTTTAAATAAAGTTATTCTGTGCACGTCAGATTAAAGAGTTTCCTATTTATTAGTTATTTTGTGCATAAGTTGGTCAGTTGTTGGCAGATAAATACTTAGGTAATTCTATTTTATTTCGTTTTGTATGATACTTTATTAAACGTCTTATAACAATGTTATGTGTTTTTGAGACGTTTAATAAAGTATCACTGCCCTAAACGATTATTACATTTCGGATCCAAATGGAAGCCCATTTTCTACCTATCTCTAGAAATAAATTTGGGCTATCCCTAATCATTCACAAAGTCCGTAATGTGTCTGAAATATTTTTGTCTGATGTTCCGTTTTTCAAATATTTGATCCAAATGACTTGTTTATTGACACCACGTCCTCTCTCGTTTGTGTTTGGACACTTTTGTATTTCAGTTGGAGTGCTTAAGTAACTGGGGTGTTAATGGTAAGGCCTCTAGAAAATTGCAACTCATTTATACAAGTTATCTGTTAACAAGTTATAAGTTAGCGAACCCTCCCTTGTTCTTTAACATTTTCCAACCCCTTTTCTTACCATGCACTGTTTAAGCTAATTAGCGAAAGTCCAACGATCTTTTCGAAGTGACTTTAGACCGTTACCGCACATTGTGAGTGCTCTGTAACTTTATCATTTTATAAAAGCTTAAATTATTTTTGAACGAGTATTAAAGCTAAAAAAAAATTAAAGAGTCTAAACTTCGTTCTCTTTATTTTAGGATAACATGTATCCTTTATGTAATACGAGTCCCTAGCAGGATATAGTAGCTGGCAGTAATCTGCTTCACCCAAAACTATAATATTATAGGATTATCTAATTTATGAACCTCCGAAAAACAAAATCCTGTTATTTTTACCAAAAAAAGGGGCAAAGATTATCAAGAAATTTGACATCTAAAAATAAAAAGTGGCCAGTGCCCTACAATACTCTATCAAATTATTATGGCCCTTATAAAAAT
This sequence comes from Glyphodes pyloalis, assembly GCA_037074685.1. Taxonomy (NCBI): domain Eukaryota; kingdom Metazoa; phylum Arthropoda; class Insecta; order Lepidoptera; family Crambidae; genus Glyphodes; species Glyphodes pyloalis. Next base: position 5,484,920 of record JAYKKO010000021.1, read on the forward strand.
CTTACGACCGGTTAATACAATCACCTACTTTAGAACCGTTAAAATACGAAGCTAGTATTTTCCAATCAACAACTAGGTATATCTGCCTAATAATCGCCATCGTAAATGCACAAAAATGGCAAATTGGCTTTGATAAAAATTGAGCCCGGATATTTAAAAAGCCTTAGGTAGGTACTTTGTTAGCAATACACAATGATATTTAAAAACAATACATCTTTGTTTTTTTACCTAAACTTATGTACCTAAAGCCGAAATAAATAACCAATTACGCTTTCCTTTCTTGTAGATATTCTGTAGATTAAGATTTTTGAATTTTCATCACAAAAAGTTTTTGCACACAATTCGGAGAAAATACCTTTTAAAATGTAGCCGATAATATTTTTCAACATATGGTTATTATTCTTAAATTGTTTTTTCGGCATAAATACAATTACTTAGGTTATTGTTTTTTCAAGAACTTATCATAATTAAATGTAACAGCCAGCTCTTAATCAACAGAAAAATATGTCTTTAACTTGATATACCTACCTATTAAAGAATAGGTCCACGTACGATAAATATAAAAATGTATCATATACATACCTGTTAACACCTACCTGTGAACAAGTGCGGCTTATGCCCGGTTACAAAATTTTACGATGCGTAATTTGTCAAAAATTACTTATCTGTTTTATACGAGTCGTTGATTATAATTTCAAATTTACTTTCCGTATCAGCAGCTGTCATCAGTCGTCTGTCGGTCGTTTTTAGCTTACGCATCGTATAATTTATTACTTTCTTTAACTAGAACGACTCGTTTTTCTAATATTAGAACCGGGCATTAGTGAGCTACGGCTACCGTTAGTTTTAACAGTCTTATAAATAAATTGCCGTGAAATGAACGATGTAATTTAAAAAAATACTTATACTAATTTTAAATAACTTGGTAGAATAAGTATTCGTTTAAATTTGATTTTTAGTTTTTTTATAGATTAGTGTATTTATTCTGCAGCCGGATCTAGTACCTTTGTTTTTACGCAGTGATGCATAGACTTACCGCTGGTACCTGCAAATAAAAGCTAGTAATAGGGGGTCAAAAATTTAAAAAAGGCCCTTATCGTAACTTTTTATTAAGTCTAGTGAAGCACGTCAGAGTTCATGGTGCATAGTTCGTGTCAGCGCTAGTCTCTGGCTGTCATTGACCTAACTGATCATAAGACGAAGGCTAGTTAGTGTTTTATACATAAGTATATACAGAGATATAATCAACACGCATTAAGCAAGTTTTTAAGCCACTCTTCCGATACTTATCGTTTGTTATAATTATACTTTCTCGTCCAGACCGAATATAAGGAATTAAACTTGGATGCCTATGCTACTTTATTTTCTTAAAACTACGCCATTAGTAATTCTAACGGTCGTGTGAAAAAGTAATTGAATAAAATTAGGATACCTACGTGATAAAAAATATTAATCAACGCCCGTCCACTACCTACTTAATAACAAACACGTCCACTCTCTTGTAACAGTCAAAAGTACAAAGTCAATATTTTTTTTTATTCACATAGGTAGATTACATTAGTTATACTCATGAATAGTCTCTATAAAAAGCAAATGAAGCTACCTCCGGTTCGGAACCTGTAACTACCGAGAAGATACCGGCAAGAAACTCAGTAGTTTGTTTTACAAATAAATCTAATCTTATTACTAATTTTGCACCAAGACATACAGTTAGTTTGTCAATAGTAGAATAGATATACCTAATCAATTCATTGAAAAAATAATAATACTGTAGGACTTAATTTGTAATATTTTTTTGTGTATCATTGTATACGTTTTGGCTCACATGACACTGATTGAGGAAAGGCGACAAAACATTTCAAAACAATATAAAAAAACAAAAGTACAGGTGAGCTGACAAGTTAGTGGTCCACACGTTCTTGTCATTCACATATTCCTCTACTTTGTAGGAGACAACGTTTGACATACGTCTTAAAATTGTACAGAGATAACTCAATAATAGCTTGAGGAAGTTTATTTAATATAGCCATAGCCAGACTCATTACACACTTTATATTTTGTGGCGCCTTTATATCGTCGGAACACGACATCGAATTGCTAGTTTGTGTAATGTGTTGCTGACCGTACGGTACACATACATACACTCAAAAGCCCGTCAGACGTGCACCTTTGATTTCATACCGCCCTTGTACCGGAGGCATAAGAACTAATATCGAACTGCAAGTGTTTACGGTAAATGTGCTTTTGACCATACTTGATCTATCATTAGATACACTCTTTCTTTCATGAAATATCTTAAAGAAGTATATTCCTACTAATATCTGTTTTGAGATAGCGATTAGGTTCATTTTTGGTCGTCCATATCAACTAATTTAAATAGGTAACAGTATTTTTTTAACTGTTACTTCGTATTCATAAATGTATATTAATGTGTGAATAACATTGGGCTGTCGCAGTGGCCTATCATTCCTTTAACATTCATGCATATTCATTTGTAATATTCTTCCACTATAAACAAACAAGTCTATTTCTGTCAATCTGTTTTTACCTGGTCCAAAGTATCAAAATTGAATGGTAGTGTCACTTTTGCTAGTTTTGATATTTTCTATGTACAGTCAGTAGCGTTAGTTCATGAACAACTCTGTACCTTGTTACATTAAGTCACTGTCTATCTGACTTGCTTAGTTACGCGGAGATTTGCTATGACATGGTATTGAGGTGTATACGAACTAATGATGCTGGCTATACCTATGCTGGCTAAACATTGGGACATGTTCAGAGATTTGAGTAGGTGTTCTCAAATTAAAACCAAAAAGTGAGTTAGTTAGAGTATTTTTATGTCCCCTCGGCTCGTCCTGTACCTATGAGGACATTGTAAAAGAATGATGATAGGCTAAATAAAATAAATAAGAACATAGGGATCCATTATACATAACTCAGTTAGTTTAGTCCTAAGAAAAAAACTCAGTTTAAATGGATCAGCCAAGTAGGGATGCAAATATTTAATAACACGGAAGTTTGTTAGAATAGAAGTATTTTTCTCGCAAAAATGAATTATTTAAATGAAACTTGATAGGAAGTGAGATTTTATACTAGATTAACATAAAGGACACTTTTAATCCCTAATATCGCGGACAACATTTAGTCCACATCCACAATGGGACCGAGGTTTTGCGAGTAAACTAAAACTTTATGAATTTATATTTACCAGTATTTTATTTTTTGTTAGTCCTACTTAAATTTAATATTAATTTTGCATGCCCGTTCTGGGCATGTTTTTGTGTGCCTAAATTATGCAAATACAAAAGCAAAAAATGTAGACAGTTGAAAATAATACACGGTTCTTATTATGAATTTTTAAAATCGAGTTGTCCACATTACTTCAATAAATAATGTAGTAAGGTTAGCATATAGGTAATACTCACGTTTCACCTACTACCAAATAGATTATCATTATTGAGTTCATCTACATAATTTTAAACCCCGTCTTACAAAACTATGGTGCTTTAATGTGACAGACAGATAGACAGTATGTGGCTTGTAAGTGAATTAGTCGGGACTGTTTTTAACTATCTCTGATGGAAATCTGTCCAAGATATCCGCTGTCGGATGGTGAACATTTCATATTACATATTTTGCCTCAATACCCTTAGTATATGTATAAGCAGCTTGATAGTACGCTTGAAAGCATGCCTGACCACCTATATGTAGCGGGCATAAGAACTAAAATAGAACTGCAAGTGTTGTAGGTATACCTTGATGTCCATCGTGCATATTTACCTACATGCATACAGATTTTTGGACTTTATAGTTACTGTCTATTTGAGAGTTGAAACCATTTAAACTTTTTAAAGCAGAAATCCGTCAGACCGCCAGTTGATAGATAGATAGATATACTTTATTGCACAAAAACTTTACAGAAATAGGTTTTACAGATTGATTATAGTACAATTTAGGCGGTCTTATCGCTAGAAAGCGATCTCTTCCAGACAACCTTAAGGTAGAGGAAATAGTAGATGGCAAGAAATGGGTACGGCCAGTAGCAAAAAATGAAAATACACAGAGTCGAATATAGAGCCTCCTGAAAAAAAAATTGAGCTGGTGCATAAAGTCGCACTTAGTTGAACAAATACACTGTTGAAGCCAATTATTTTTGTTTGTTTTGTCACACAGCAGATGTGTCAGCAGACAGCGGCCACTCTCGTCGAAGTAGTGTTTCGCTCGGATGCAGCTATCTGCACTCAATGAGTCGGTAAAGTCCACTAGGTATAGAGTACCATCATAAAACAAATCAAATCCGTAGGACATGCCTAACTTAGCATCGATCCATCTATCCAGACTCATACATAAATATATAATAAAAATATTGAACAACATAACATACATTCACAGAACATTATTTCTTTCTATGATCTGAGCATACATTGCTCTGATTCTGTGGCAAGTAGCTTGGGTTACAGAATTCAGAAACAACGACGGTACCACAACACTCAGACCCGAAACAATATAGAAAAATTCGTGTTTCATGTTGATCCGACCGGGGATCGAACCCGGGATCTCAGAGATTACACGATGCCAATGTCCAGTCCGCTCGCCTCTCGGTTACAGAGGTCGTCAAAGTACGTACATAAGCTTATAAGTTTAGGAAGTAGAAAGAATTTTAGTTTTAAAATTCTCATCAGCATCAGTATGATAATCTATTAGCTTGTACACTTTCAAACGACCTCAAAAAACGCAGATGATTTCCAAATAAGGAAGAGCTTATTGAGGTTCTTCCATGTGACCTCTCTGTCCGTCTTTGCTAGCATTTCTTACAACGTTCCTTTCTCCTTGCAATAGTGCACTCATTAATAATTTTAGTGTGGTTTATAGGCATTTCTTATTATGTTAACAAAATAGGTAATGTATTACGTATTTCTTTGGATGGTGGTAATTATAAATAAGGCCACATAAATATGAAATAAAACATTAACTAAATAAATGAAAACATTAAAACCTATAAATGGTCCTGTATAAATTACCCAAAATACTTACTTGCGTTACCTCGCTGAATAGAGATTTGGAGTCGCTGGCTTAGGTAGCTGCCCGCTTTTTGGTCTCCTGTAGAGTTTACAAAACCCAAATGTTTTTGAAAAACGAAAGCCGTTTAGGCTTCATAACTCCGCGGGTGCTTTCGTCAAGCCCAAAGGTAAAAATACATTTCCTTGCCTTATATTTTGTGCTTTCATTAGCATCTGCTATAAATCAAACTCCTTAGTTTGTGACCCTTGCGACTTAGTGGTGAAACGTGATACAAATTTTCATTCCACCCGCACCTTGCTCGCAGAATTGCTAGTTGCGACACGCAGCAATCTAGGATTACTCAAGTGATTTGAAACACGACGGCAGATTGAAATTCAAACTGACGCTCTCTTTAAATGAATAATTAAAAATACGCTTGTGAGAAGACGGTTCGAATAATTTCTAAAGGTGCATAGGTAAGCTACGCAGATCGACTATGGCATTAGCATGTGTTGCAGCATTAATACTAACTATTGCCCGTAAATTAATTAAATTACAATCTCAAATTAATTAAGTAGGTAGTTTCTGAACGAAAGAGTAACTTCCGTACATTTTTACAAAGTATTTTTTTTAATTTTATACAACAATGGTTACTTAAATTTCGAAAACATCAAGTAATAATTTTCAACCAAATAATAGGTTTGCGTGGTTTATGTATTTATAAGGCACAAGAGCTACTTTGTAAGACTCACCTACCTACTTATATGCAGCCTGGTCAAATACCTACTAGTTATATGCAACCCAACCGGTAGCCATTGCTAGTAAACCGGTCTCAGCTTACTAAACATCTTATCTATGCATTGTACCTTTATTATGTAAACAAATAGTTTTCAGCTAATTACTACTTGCTTATAAAATTCTAATCCTTATTCTAGAAATAACCAATCAAGTTGTGACTACTTAAAAAGTTAAAATTACTTGCATCAATAGGCTTTTAAATCAGTGTCAGATATTTATCACAAGGAAAACTACATCACATCAGGTGGCCGGTCTTTAGATAGGATATATCTAGCTAGGATATATTCAATAGGTTATCATCATCATCGGTAGTTCCGGATAACCTAATATCACACTTACCACAAATGGTATTTAGAAAAATGAAGAAAACAAAATTACTTCTACGTTAATAAGTAGGTACTATGTAGGTATTGTTTTTATTAAGTACTAAATATATTTTTGGAGTCTAGCTAACCCAGAACCTACAATGCAATTACCAGCCTGTGGAAATACGGATTAAAGTCGTTAATAGACCCCGAGCTCTGTAATAGTTGCATAACCAGAGAGCGTTGCTCCAACAACGCTTTGTCAATTGCTCCAGCAGTGACGGTAAAGGGTTTCACCTCAAGTTTTACACCTGTTACCTCTGGAGTTCCCCAGGGATCTCATCTCGGGCCTTTGCTTTTTAATATATATATCAATGATATAGTCAGCTGCTTAAAAAATTCGAATTTACTATTATATGCAGACGATACAAAAATTTTCGCAATCAATAAATGATTGCGAATTACTTCAAAAAGATCTTGACCGTTTGAGTAAATATTGTTCGAATAATAAGCTGTATCTAAATGCTGATAAATGTCATATTATAAGCTTCACAAGAAAAAAGAACGTGATCGAATTTGATTACAAACTTAATGCTGTAACCCTAGACCGAGTGACTGAGATAAGAGATCTTGGGGTTCAACTAGACAGCGGGTTATCTTTTGAGTCCCATTTGAATATTGTCACAGCAAAAGCATTCCAAATGCTTGGATTTGTTTTACGTCAGAGCACTGATTTTAAAACTGCTAATACCTTAGTACTTTTATACAACTCATACGTAAGATCACACTTAGAGTATGCATCTTCTGTGTGGAACCCAATGTACTCTAAATACATTGACATGTTAGAAGCCATCCAGAGAAGTTTTATCCGACGATTGAAATATAGGTTTAAAAATTTCAACACTCAAAATATTGAGTCGTTACTAATTCGCCGAGAGCACAAAGACCAAATATTTTTATTTAAAATTATTAATAATTGCCTTGATTATCCCTTCTTGCTGAATAAATTAGCACTAAGATGTTCCAGACCAGGTGCACGGCATAACTTTTTCTGTACCCTTTTGTAAAACGAACTATAGAAAAAATAGCTTTGTAATAAGAGCATGTAATAAATATAATAGTACTTACAGCGGCATCGACATATTTCACGAAAAAATGGCGCGTTTTCGCCGCCTGCTTAAAGAACATTCATCTGTACACACGAAATAACAAGTAGTAATGTTATTTTAGCTTGTTTAAACACACATTTATTATTTCTGCTTAACATGATATAATTAGGAGTCTGAATCACAACAGTTTTTTTATATATAGTATTTTTGTTTTATATTTTGGATTCCTATGGTACGAGTTTCTCAATCAACATTTTAATTGTATATGCTATTAGTGGAAACTAATTAGGCTAGTGAGTTAGTTCTTTACATAAATGTATATCTTTTAAGTATTAACTTATGCTGTTTGTTTCCTTAATAAAGAAAATAAAATAAAAAATAAACAACACGGTAGCTGGTAGAGTGAAGCTAAAAAAAACAAACAGAAAGCACATTCTTTGAACCTAGTAGGTAAATCGGAAAGTAAAACAGGCTCAAAGTACTCAGTCATACGGCTGCTAAACTCTTCAAAATGGACTTGGAGACTATGCAGCTTGGTACATATGTGCAGTATTATTGTAATACAAAACTATAAGGTTGATTTCATCAGGGCAGCTGCCCTCTTCTCTCTGTCGCAAAAAAATGTATGCACAGTGAACCTAAAATGTTATATGTAGATGTCTTTATGTAGTGTGTAGATATGATAAAACAGTCGTGGAAGAGCTGACCTAAAAAATCTGATTACTTCCATATGCTAAGGTGTCCTAAATATTATTTATGGCATACACTTACTTTAACAGCCGTTTAATTATTGTTTAACATGAGTAACACAAGAGAAAATGGTTTTTCGTTGCTTAGCTTCGTCGTCGGTGCCTACTTATCGCTTCGTACCGCATTCTTATGAGAAAAATTCAAAGAAGATTTTACATTCCTAATGTAATTTTAAATACTTTTTTTTAATCAATTTCATCAAAAACAAATCATTCTTTTGCACGCGTCCATCCTTGCACACCTGCGCATGCATCATTCAAGATTTTCACACAGAGCCGATTATACATATAATACCTACCTACTTTGTGTGTCTTTGTTGTCTCCTTGTTGACATGCCCCCGGCATTGTGCAGTCGGATAATACAAACAGCCGTTAGAATTACCTATAGCAGTAAGTTTAGTGAGTTTGGAAAATGTGCATTAGGCTTACCAGAATAAGGGTTAAAATTTTCGGGACATATTATCTGAAATTTACTAGTAAAGTTACTTAAGTTATTACTACTAATCTTTAGAGATAAAAAACTAAACAGCTATGACGTATTCGCGGAGTTAGCAAAACACGCAGATTTTGTACATTAGAATTTAAAAACGCCAAGATTTTAAACCAGTCGCGTGCCTTCCTTTATTTCTTTATTCAATTTATTTAAATCCGGGATAAATGTGAATTAATTTATATTTTATAACTGAAGAAATTTTTTATCATGCATTTTGGAAATCTATGGTCGCCGTGCAGTGCAAATAGGAACTCTAGTTATTGTTGATACGTATATACGATGTGTAGGAGGATAGTGATGTCCTAATTACAAGACACGGGGCAAACTTTCGAGACTTTGCTGCATTTCGCGGCCATCTGCCTTTTTGAGTACGCAAGCGGCTGTTAGGTGGCTAATTGAAATTGCTGTTACATCTTATGCTCCATATGTGTATATCAGCCGCAGGGATTAGGTACTGCACTGCCAACATTGACCGAGATACCATAACAAATGGACTATTTTGTCACACTTGTTATCTACTTGATCAAGCGGTCGTGTCATGAATACGTTGGTAGGTACTTAAGATTGTTTACGTGTCTTATTACGATCGCGATGGTTGTGTGAATGAATGAACAGTTGGTTTTTTAATAGATAGGTATCTAATACTAATGAAGCTATAATAACTCTGTATTCATAGTGTGTTTGCGCCCTAAAGAGAATTTGGTAAAGAATTGACATAGAGATAGGTCCCGTTAACAAAAACGGCAATTTTTTTTTCTCCTTTTTCATCTTGAACTTTTCGTGAACCTACAACAAAAAAATAAACAAATGTGAGATAATATGTATATCATACATTGGCCTAATCCCTAAGTAATAGTAATTAAAACATAATAAACACCATAATTATTATTCATTTTAAATGCTTAATTCCCAATACTCTAATTTGATATAAATTTAAATCACAATAATATTCCCCTGATGGATTCGTCATGCCTGTCCGTCCGTCTGTCCGTCCGTATGTCACAGCTACTTTTTTCGTAACTATAAGAGCTATACTGTGAAAAGTGATTAAGTAGAGAGAGATGTATTCGGTGAACCACATTAAGATTTTCATACAAAAATAGAAAAAAAAACAATAAATTTTTGGGGTTCCCCATACTTAGAACTTAAACTCAATTTTATTTTTTGAGTATGGACTATTTTCCTGCAAGAAAGTTTTGTTTTAAAGTATAAAACAACGTTGGTTCAGATTTCCATAACACAAGTGCATAAGCTACTTAGGTATCTATCTACCTACTAACTAGATCAAATATGATGTAGTCTGTCTGACTGATTTTTATATTTATTTATTGTATTACGCCTATGCTTCTAATTTCAAACAAAGACAGGTACTCGTTCACAAAGCTGGCCTAGATGTTTCTTAGACATCCTACTTAATAGACCGAATGATGAATTTTACGTCAACCAATGGATTTTATATTTCTCAATCATTCACTTTAGTCGTCCTGTTAGCCTACTTGATAATAATATTGTAATTATTATAATTGCGACATTTATGTTGTACTACGTAATAGCGTAATTACGAGTTTAATAAACACGTAAACAAACATCTAATTAGTAATATATAATATATAATTCACGTTCGGAGGACAACTGGATCCGTACGAATTTTAATGTCAGGTAGGTACCTATTATCAAAACAATGCAAACCTCCCGGTTTTTATCCGTTAGGTATTTACAAAACAAAAAAAATCACAGCTTTAAATGTACGACGAAAAGACAATAATAGCCCTATTTCGTTTATATAAATTTAGTGTTTTGGTATTACTATTACATAGTAGGTAGGTATAGGTTAGTAAATTTCAAAGCATGACTATGCGCTTGCCAATAAGGCTAAGCAAGTGAGCACAGATTTAGGCTTCGTAAGAAAAATGCTTTAATTAGATCACCCCCCCCCCCCCATCATCCCTTGTAAATAAAATACCCATGACTGTTTCTAGGTTTGTCCGGCAATATAACAGATTTGTATTTAAAAAAGTATTCTGTCATGGAAATGGAAACTTTTTTAGTGACAGACATTAAAGAGTTTTATAAATGTTGATTTGTAAAAAAAATCCTTTAATCCTCAGAAACAAATCTCTTGGAATGCTTCGTGAGAGGTACCCGCATGGACAAAGAGAGAGCAAGAAACAAGCTGGAAGCGTACTTCTTAGCTCGCACGCGCTGCCGCGACCTCTACGAACACATATCACTCCACGTGCCGCCCTTGAGTTACACATTCAAATTTATGTAAGTTTCGCACACTTTCTCCCTTATCTCCTTCGCTATGTACGTCTCTTTCCATTTCTTTTTCTTCTAGTTGATCATTTCGACACAGCCAGTATCGGCCTCAGAAATTGTGCGCAATAGTTATCAATTCTTAGCCTAGATCGTGACTAGCTCACCAGTGCAGGGCCTCCGGGTTTAAGCAAGAATTTCTCTTGTACCTAGAGTAGAGCCACCACTAATCATTAGTTCCAGGACTGATGTTCATTCTGGTGTATTTATACTTAATACCTAACATTAACAACGATTGGACAGGCAAATAATCACGCTGCCCAAGATGACGGACGAAGGCTACCGCGTCACCATCGCGCGGGTGATGCCCGACTACTCTGACGACATCGTCGACGTCGGAGACATCGCCAAGGCTATGCTGGTCACAGGCGACGCACGCCTCCACGACGAGACAATACTGGCCGGTGACGTCTTCATTTGGGAGGTTAGATGACGCACATACCTTTATATTTTCATGCCTTGTTGCCAACGGAGTAGGCAAAGGGCATTTTCTTCCACTTATTCCAGTCGTCATAACATACGTCCTCTCCTCTTTCACTTACACGCTCGCGTCGGTTGGGACTTAACCCAGATTTAATAGTGAAACGTTGGACTGTTCTTCGAGGTTAATTTCCAAGGGATAATACTACTTTTCAAGATTTGTTACATTCTTGATATCTAACTGTATCAAAAACTGCATAAAACTTGGCTGCGATAAGACTCCCTAACTTTTGACATTACAATCACTCAAAAAAACCCCACAATAAAAAAACTGAGAAGGTTTAATATCATATTTAGTTAAGAGGAAACCCGATCACTCTTACGTGGAGCACACATGGAAAACACTGAGCGAGATGATCCATTCCTAAACCATTCAATTATTTAAGCAAATTGTATAATTTTGTCAGGTTACCCACCTTCGGGCGTCGGCCGTGGCGAAGGGTCTGGGTGCAGTGAACACGATCCGGCGAGCCATCTACCTCGCTCAGGCCGCGTACCCGCAGCGGATGAAGCGTATCCACGTGGTTGGTGCACGGCCTTTCGTCTCCTCGTTGCTGCAGCTCATACGCTCTTTCGTCAACGAGAAAGTCCGCCAAAGGGTGAGCCACTTTTTTACCAGATGGCTGCAGACTACAACTAGCCCTAAACTTAGCAGGGTAGAGAGACATTAACAGAATTCTGATATTAACAAATTCTTCTCTCCAACGAGTACCATTTCCAGGGTAGTGCGTTCCTAGAACCTCTCTCACTCATCAGGGCGGGTACTAACACAGTCTCGTTTATAATTTAAGTAGGGCAGGATTGGCTAAGGTTATTAATTGTATCCTTACAGTAACCTAAAATATACGGAGCAGGATTTGGATCCTAAAAAATTCAATATTCATATTCTACTTTTTTAATCAAATCCTATTTTCATAATGCCTAGGTATTATTTTGTGGCCATTGACTTGGTGCATTGTACGCATGCGAATGACACATCTATATATATAAAAGGAGAAACTGACTGACTGACTGACTGACTGACATATCAACGCACAGCCCAAACGGCTAAACGTAGGCACTTGAAATTTGGAAGGGACGTAGCTTAGGTACCGTAGGGGTGCACTAAGAAAGGAATTCCTGAAATTCCCACGGGAACGGGAATTAGCGGGAAAAACCTTTTGTATGAAAAATCTAAACCGCTTAAGTTAGACGCTTGAAATTTGGCATGCAGGTACCTTAGTAAATATAAAGTTTAGTTATGGCTGTATTTTGAGAAATTCCCACGGGAACGGGAGTTAGCGGGAAAAAACTTTTGTATGAAAAAATCTAAACCGCGTAAGTTAGATGATTGAAATTTGACATGCATATACCTTAGTGAATGCAAAGTTAAGTCATGATTGGATTTTCCAAAATTCCCATGGGAACGGGAATAGCGGGAAAAACTTTTGAACCGCGAGTTAGAGGCTTGAATTTTTTTAGTATATGGGTATCTTAGCAAATGTACAGCTTCATGGGAATGGGAAACATCTTTTTCATGAAAAAATACTGCACTAGCGCCAGATTCAGAATAATTGTTATGTTGTTTTTTAATGTATTTTCTCAAAAAAAAAAAAAACTTTTTAAAATTTTTGAATGCAACATTCATTATTATTTACATTCGACACACACCGAGAAAAATACTGAAATGACACAATAACACGCCACGCGGACGAAGTCGCGGGCAAAAGCTAGTAAATAATAAATCTGCTGATTTTATGAGTCACTATATAACATTCCAAGTAACAAAGGTATAAATGCGATGCTGCATTCATTCATCAAACTTACTGTGTTTTTGTTAAAATCACGATCTTGAGAAATTTGCTAATTGTGACAAAATGTTTCATATTATTTTTCATTGTTACAGTACTACATTCACGCTAAAATAGAAGAACTATTAGAATACTTCCCACTAAAAATACTGCCAGTAGAATGGGGCGGGGAGGAGGAATCTTTGGACTCCCTCGCGAGACGGTGGAGAAATCGTATCGATGAACTGAAAGACTACCTGCAGAACTTGAATGACGTCAGCAACGTTCCTCCCCCGCCCGAGATGGACAACGACATGTATGGGACCGTCGGCGCATTCAGGAAACTCGACATCGATTAATCATTCGTTACATAACACAGATAACTAGTGGCAATCGCAACCATTCGGATGAATGTCGAGATATGTTATGGTCTCCAATGGGTTAATAATTTAAAGGGGGTTCATTGTGGGTGCCGTGTTGTTGCTGAATAACGGGAATAATAAAAGTTACCGCACAGACCAAAGAAATGTGCAACGTTGCTCAAATATTAATAAAACTGAGCGAAGAAATATTATAATGCCTTTGTAGATAGGTTGTAAAGGTAGTGAAATAGGTAATTTAAAAAATAATTTTATCTAAGTTGTGTAAACGTAACTTTAAAATGTATCTATGCTTGTTATTTATTAAGATAATTGTCACCTTATTACTGAAAATATAAGACAAGGAGTGGACAATGATGTTTTGGATTTATTTTCTTCTGCAGAGTAAAAGTTTTGTACAAAATTATACGGACCTTTTCGTGTTTCCTTTAAATTTTAACATTTAGTTTTTTTAAATAGTGGGTAGTAGTATTTTATACATCAAATTCAACAAGGCTCATGCCAAAAACGAGCTGGAACTTGCTATAGTCCACAGCGCTTAGTGCGGATTGATGGATGTGTCTAATGCCTCCTCTAAACGTAGATAGATTCGTCTGCAGATGGCATCGCCAATCAAATCAATCACCCCCTTTAAGGACGCGTCTGCCGGCGTGTAGAGGGTGATTTACTCGTCTGCCGATATCAAATACCTACCTACCGCAGACGAGAAAATCACCCCTATACAAGTCGGCAGATGCGACCGCCGAGCCATCTGCAGATGAATCTGTCTACGTGTAGAGGAGGCATAAGGTGTACGAAATGGACTGCAGGAAGCAACACGGTAAATGTTACATATACAAACCAGTAGTGCCGCTGCGATGGACTGCACTATGTCACAATTCTTTTAATCTGCAGTTGGGGTCTGCGGCCGAAAGAGAATTAATCAAAATTACCTACTATCTTTATGCTACATATTATTAAGCAGCGTAAACAGAAGAAACGGGGCTTTTCCTCAATAAACAACATCTGTTTAGAAAGCTGGTAAGGCCCAAAGTGTTCGCTCTGCTAAAAAGCCCCTGACTAGGGTTAAGAACGATGGGTAGGTACCAATCGATTTATATATTTTTTTGCTTTACGCCAGACTAGCTAGGAGATGAAATTTTTCTGTGTCTTTAAAATACCAATATCGGTTAGAAATGACATTTTTATGTGTCTTCCAAAGCATGGATATCTCTATGATAAATGTTGTATTTCGATCGAAATGGTCGCCCATCGAATACCAGACAGAGGCGTGGGAGCTTCTACTTTCCGTAAACTTACAACAATACCTAATAATTATGATATCAAACCCACTCAAGGTGAGCTGAACACATTCAAAGTCAAAAGGAGACCGCTATTATATCGTGGGCAAAAATTACTTATTTCAAACTGCCAGTATTTACACTGCTGCCACTATTAAAACATGCTGTTGACCGAACCGAGACAAAAAGCCGATTGACATTGAACTAAATTATTCTTAGTTAAAATATTAAAGGCCTTCCTTACATGAACTTTTTATTTCCTACATTACATTTTACTAACGCTTCCGTTATCATTCATTACCTTCAAATCTTGTTTTAGGAAACTTGAATACATTTAAATAAGTGCAGATACTTATTTATTTAACTATACTGTACTGTATTGTATCATCCTATTAACATAGAATGAAACATATCATCATTAATGTCCTACTAATAATACAAAAACAAAATAAGGTATTAATATGTTTACTCTTTCACGCGAAATGTTATTTGATAGATTGGACAAACTCTGTAAAATACCTCTTGTAATAGTGAAGTTAAATAAACGGAAAATTAAGGGCAGCAGGGCCCCTATCGCGATACCGGCACGTGCCGGGACGCTTCTCCCCCCCAAGGTACGTTAGGTTACCATCTCCCAACAACGGCCCGAGCCGAGGTCCGAGTCCCGCTATGGGGCGCCCTCAGGCAGTTGTTTAAATTTTAAGGGGTGTGAGCCCTCCGCTCCCCCGCAAGCCCGGTGAAGATGAAAAGGCCATCTGCGGCCATTATCAATAATCAGAAAAAAAAAAAGGAAAATTAAGGCCCTCCCCGCACGGGTCATGTAGAGTCCGTTACGCGTTACCCGACCTGCAGCTTGCATGTTAGTAACATGTACGCGCTCTTATTGCACTTATCGTGCGCACGAATACGTTACGCTAAGACGCCGTGTGCGCAGGGGCTTAGTAGGCTTTTTATGTGTCATAATATCATCTATCATAATTGAGATGAGAAAAGTTGGCCATTGACTGGGAGGACTAATGATTTCCTCAATTTAGTTAAATTCTTTTCTATGGGCATAAAGTAAGAACCTACATATTACCAAATAGGTACAAGTTACCTGTAAAGTATGACTTGTATAGGAAATTAAAAAATACCTTAGTGTTCTCCTTATATATGCGTGACTGTAACAAGTTCCAAAGCATTTAGGTATGTTTTAGAAATAATGATGCCGTTCCCCGCGACTTCGGGCACGTTATTTCGGGATAGAATAATTATATTTATTAATTCACTTACTACTTTCATAGGTAAAAAAATTCACGTTTGTAAAATTAGTAGACTCTGCCAGCGGGTGGATTTGGTCGAAGCCAAGGTGCAAGCAGCTATTCCCTAGTAGCTCTTTTATCGTCGCTACCAACTAAAGCGGTCATAGATATATACGGCCACAACTAGGAAGTGGAGTAACTTTCGGACGCGACGTTGCTAAACCCATTACCTATCACATGCGTTGAGAGCAACTAACTGAAACATCTTTTACAGTGTAGGTACCTATTTGCAAAGTAGGTGAGTTAAGATTACGTAACATTGGTCATTTAGATATCACGCTCTAATGAAACAATAAACATTTAGTTCCGTACTCTACCAATGATTTTTACGAATATTACAATATAAAGAGGTAATTTTCATTCTTTCATTTTATTAAATTTAGCATCTAAGTAAGTATTTAACTCAATAACAAATAAATATGATTAGGCACAAAATTAAGTAAATCTGAATAACCTACTTAGTAGCCGCCCATTAAAAATGTTTAACTCACTCAAATGTAAATTCTAAGATAATCTAAAATGCATATCTGTATTTAATAACCTGATTTGTCGTAATGATGAATGCGAATAATTAAATGGTTCAGAAGTCTATATTAATATTACCTACCTCGATAAAGCTGAATAGTTTCTTTTTTATTTGAAAGCTAATCTCAGAAACTAGGCACTGGTTTGAATTGAAAAAAAAAATCTATAATACACACGGCAAACAATAGAATCAAAGAATCAGTGGAAATGTGCAAAATACAGTGATAGTAAGCGTGCGAAACCGCGACGGGTCCCTATTGCGGAATAAAACTCATCTTTAAATATCAATTTCGCACACCGGGATTAAAGAAATGAAAGAGATCCATGGGTGGGTGGGACCATAGGTATATAGTGCGTAGAGGTATCCCTGATCAGATCGTTGCATTAGGCGCAGTGGCTGGGCTAACTCCCTTCAGAGGGCTTGACTGTACTTTATACATATACACGCGCGAGTTGACGACAAAAAAAGTAGGAAAAATCGAACAATGCCAACTCACGCGCGCTCTCGAGTTTCGCGCTCGCCAGTTGACGATCAAGTCCTTCAGAGGCCCCTCAAGCTGATTTAAGTGTATTTATTTATTACATCTTTATTACAAAGTTGATTTAAGTGTATTTATTTTATTAGGTACTGCATTCTCAGTCAACGAAAGAAAAATGACTAATATAAAGAGAGTACACAACCACGCTTAGTATAAAACTACATTTTAAATGCAACAGTTTTGTGTGTACCAAACAATTTCAAATAATGACATTAAAAAATTATGTCTAACCGGTTATTTTTTATAATAAACGTAACTTGACCGAGAGGTAATTTCCGCGATGGTAGTTGCCGGCAGGCTGTCCTTGTTTTTATGACTTGTTTACATACCCGAATTTTACATTACTAAAATTAAAACCATTACTCTTATGATGTTGCTTCTGGAAAATTTTATATAAACTTCTGGAACATTAACAATATGTAGTTGTTGATGACCAAACGAAAAACAAAGTGATCTATGGTCTGAGACACTATGTATTTCTTTATCTATTATTATCTAAGAGCAATTAATTTAATTGCTAATTACCCAGGTATATAATAGTCTGAAGACGATTATTTGTTTTTTTTTCGTAAGTATTACCTATATGAATAAAAATAATATTTAATTTTTCATTGATTGTTTGCCACTCAATCGATTAATATCATACTTAATTCGCGTAAAACTTTTATATGGGTTAAAATAGGTAATTTTTGAATCCCAATATCGACAGAACGGACGAAATGTAGGTACCTATGGTATACTTGTCACCGTAAGATTGTAAACATCGTTAGATTACAATCTATCTAGTGAGATTGTAAACTGTCCAAAGATTGTAAACCGTAAGATATGATTGCAATTTGACGCATTTCTTTTCGTTATATCACAATCTATCGAAGTGAAACTGGTGAAACTTTTGTCCTTAAACTATTAAAATTGGAAAATAATAAAAAACTCTAATTAATAATAGGATGAAATAACAAACAAATATGCCGAATGCTGGTGCGGCGATGAACACATGATGTTCAACCAATCAGCGCGCGAGATGCATTCCGTTCTACATTTGTTCACAATTTGACCGATTCCCATCGATAGATTGTAATATAACGCAAAATAATACGTTAAATTGTAATCATAATCATAACGGTTCACAATCTATCGACAGTTTACAATCTCGCGAGATAGATTGTAATTGATTTTTATAATCTTACAGTGACATACCTATGTGCAAAATGAGTACCTACTCATCTATACCGCACTGTGGTATTCTAAATTTATTAAAGTAAGATATTTATTTAAATTAAGCACTTTATTGTGAACAGAACACAAATGCTAATGATTTATTATTTCAAAATATATTTTAAGTAGGTAGGTATGACATACCAACTATTAAACAATTGATTTTTTTTTCACTTCAGTGATGTGCGTAATATGTAAATAGGTATTAAATTTTAGAATTAGTTTAGGTTTAGTTTTGACATTGAAGTGGGCGAGTAAGTAAAGACTAGTTAGTAGAAGGTATTCATAGCATGGCAGTCGACTTCGTTCGCGTAATTTCATGATAAATTAAATTTACATCTACTAAGTTAAATCTAAGTCCATCAACAAGTTTTTTTGTGAAAGAGAGGGTAACAAACATCCAACTTTTTTCATTCCACAACACAAGTTTTCGCGTAAACACGTCTCTTAATAATATCACATTAGAGTTTTAGTAAAATGTAAATATGTAGGACCTATACAACAGAAAGAGGCGAAAGGCAATATTATCATATTATACTTAAATCTTCATAATTAACGCCACCAGCCTGTTAAAAAAACCTGTGTAAAAGTTTTTTACCTGTACGCGGCAGCCAAATTTCCACGGCCTTTTCGGACGCTACAGTCTTCCGGCCATGAAAGTCGTATCTTTTTAAAAATTCTCTTCTTAATATATGCGTATCTTAAAGCTGATTTATTATTTTAGGATGTAAAAAGTAGGCACACAATGACAGATCAGGACTATACGGAGCCCCAGGTTTTGACCGGTTGAGTGTCCAGTCCAGGAAGTCCCTCATTTTGAACGGGTTTTCATGGTGAATCAGTAGTAGATCCCCATGGAGCCGATTGATGGTAGGCATTTTGTATTATCAGTCATTATGCATTGCTGGTGCTTTGGTCTAGTAATCAAAACAAACTCAAATATTTGTCCTCGGCGAACCCACTGCTCTCGGCTCAAGAGCCTGGAGTACCAACTTATTCAACGTCCCTACCAAATGTTAAAATAAAAGGGGATGATATAAAGGTCGATGGCAAAGTAAGATTTTAAGGGGAAAGGGGGGGGAGGAATAGGGGTATTTGGCTAAAGACAAGGTTTAACCAGGTTTTACCCAATCACTGATCCACTTTAGAGGTAAAGAGAAATATTATAAAAGTTTATAACACTGCCATCTAGTGGTGAATAACTACAATTACGACCATTGCCATCTTGCGGAGAGAAGAAAACAATTAGGTTAGCTTGGCAGAATTTATGTATTCCTAAGTCTCAGTATTCAGTGAACAAAAGTGTCAAATTAGTGATTGATAGAAAACTGACAAGTCAAGCAAGTTGTCAATACGTGGCCCACCATCGGTGATTGTAAAGTAAAAATATAAATCTAATTTCGTTCCAATTTAATAAAGTAGTGACATAGTAACATAATCAACAAAAACAATACATCAAAATGATGTCAACGTGGAGATCTCTATGGCTAACTGCAACATTTATAGCCACTTTATTTAGAACATCAAATTGTTATACTATCACTGTAGATGCTCATGCCGAAGAGTGTTTTTTCGAAAATGTTGAAGCAGATACAAAAATGGGTAAGTATATCCTTAAATATTTATCCATAAGACATACAAGAAATCAATTACTAACGGCACTTCAGCTTTCATTCACATAACCTTACAAAGAAAGTAAACCTTCAATATGTTATCTGAAATTATTGTGCTCTGAACATTTAATTATAATAAAAAAATTAAATTACCATGAAAAAATAGACAACAAACTTATTTTAATCTCTGAGACTTATAATAAAAATGATATCTAAATATGTAAATGTTTAGTTGATGGATTTAGGCATTTGTACTGGAGTCATATTTAAAACCAATTTTAAGTAATCTTTTAGTTATCCAATTAACCATAGAACAAGCTTAAACCTAGTGTGTTACTAGCAAATTGTGTGCAGATTTATTAAACCATGATACTACATTTTAATAGAAGTTATATCCAGTAGGTTTTGGCACCTTTTTATAATAACTATTATTTAAATTTGGCCAGTATTGTATGGATTTACAATAAGCACATTTTTTATTTCAGGTTTAAAATTTGAAATTGCGGAAGGTGGGTTCTTAGACATTGATGTAACCATCACGGGCCCTGATGGTGCAGTGATCACACGAGGAGAGAGAGAGTCATCCGGAGTATACACATTCTCAGCACCCACATCAGGAAAATACACTTATTGCTTTAGTAATAAGATGTCCACTATGACTCCTAAGGTTTAACTCTTTTTAATAAATATAAACTATTAAGGCTGATTATTCAATAGTAGATATAAATAAACTAGCCAATATTTACTGTGTGAATTAAGAATGTAATTTGTTGCTGAATATTGTGATAATATTTAAATTAGGCATAATGCTCTTCAAACTGTTATTTCTTATCTGATAATTAAAAATCAGACCTTATAGTTTCATGAAGCTCTACCTAAACATATTACTGGTTTGTTCCAAAAACAATATAAAATGTGATTTTAAAATACACTTACGGAAAATACAGTCTAGGTAAATCCAGGTTTTAATTTATAAGGGTGATTGGCAGATATAATCAGAGCCAGCAGTGTTTTACATACATATGTATTGTTGCCTGTGATATCATTCACATTATTTTGGCTTAAAAAGTATCCGTTATTCTATTATTTCATACACCATTTTACCAAATCCATTGAGTAGTTTGTGCATACAAAGAGTATCAAACGCGCATCCAGTTAAAAAGACGGACATTGCTTAGGCAAGCTGCTCTTTATGGAACCCAGAACAAATCTCAGTATAGTCTGATGACTGATATTAGAAGGATGATAGAGGCATTTTGAGATAGATTTTTGAAAGTATATCCACTAACATAACCAGCCATCATCTGTATTGTTATTTGATGTCCCAATGACTATGACTATAACTAACAGATAATCAACAATGTTCCAGGTGGTGATGTTTAATTTAGAGGTGGGCGAAGCTCCAAACAAACCCTCTGGCAAAGAAGAGGAAGTTGACCACAACAAGCTTGAGGACATGATCAAAGAGCTTGCCTCCACACTGAAGACTGTCAAGCATGAGCAAGAGTATATGCAGGTGAGAATATTCAAATATTGATTTCTGGTGATGTTTGTGAAAATGCAGGTATTTTTCTTTAACTAATTAATAGGCTATTTGGAAGTTATTTTAAACTCTTGAAAGGAATAAAGATTACAGCTCCTAGAGTTTTGAGTTTCAATGTGGAGTCCTTTATTTCTAAACCCATTTGGTAAAAAATAGTTTCAGTAACATAATAGACTCTGTGTTGTGGCTCAATGCCTTTTTGGTGGAAAGTTTCACAAGTAAAAAAAAATTTCGCCTATCAAATGATAGGCATAATATTAATTAATTTTTTGAAGTTTTATCCAAGATTTATTTTCACAGGTTCGGGACCGCAATCACAGAGCAATCAATGAGAGCACAAACTCGCGCGTAGTAATGTGGTCAATCTTCGAAGCGTCCGTATTGCTTGTAATGACATTGGGTCAGGTCTATTACCTCAAGAGATTTTTTGAAGTACAACGAGTTGTCTAAGACTCATGGCAATAGGTTGTTTCACAATGTGTGTTTGTTATATTGACAATGTTTTACCTTGTTAATATAATATATGAGAGTTGGAATTATTTCTTATGAGTTTTTTGACGCTTCTTACAAAATATCTCTTATTTATGTATCATTATTTATTACTTAAATGCAATGGCTACTTTGGCTCATGCCTCATTAAGAAATAAATCCAGCTTTTAATTAATTGTATGTAACCTCGTCCCTGAAATTGCATAAATATTATTTTTTCACAACTGTGTTTTAGATTTTCAAAACATTAATAAGACATCTGTGTAAACAGCCATAGAACATTAATTATTTTAATAATTTGCGGTTATTGTTGAAGTACTGTTGTATAAAGCCACGCACATGTATAGATACAGTTGTATGTAAATAAAGCACATAAAATGAGCGCAACGATTGGGGGCGAGGAAAGTGGGACTTCCTGATCTGATGTGTGCGTGAGGCGTGCTCCAGCCACGCAGTGTTTTTGAAATAAATTAATTATGTTTATACATCTAAGTTTTATTTTATGCATTTATTTAACCTTTAATTTCTTAGTTCCTTGACTTTGAAACCAACGGGATCAGTATTTGAACTCCTTAGCACAGTAATGAAAATCATTTGGATAGATGCATTTTTTTAGTTATTAAGTCCGTAATGAGAGGGGATAAGTTGTAGAAAATACAAAGGGATTTACAAGTAACAAAATGTTTATTGAGATTATAACAATAAAATAGGTATCCAGCACCAAATCTACACACAAAACAGTCTTAATACAATGTATATATTTTAGAACCTATTTTTACCAAACTCCGTTTTTAATATTTACAATGAGGGTGTTCTCGCATGAAAAATCACTAGATGGCGATCACAAAACAGTAGGCCCTCACGCCTACGTATCACCATCTAGTGGATTTTTCGTACGCGAACACCCTCATTGAATGAAAAACACTGGAATATAACAACTGCAAATTCTACAGGCAGATCTAACAGAAAATTTTAAAGATTTTTGTGAAGTAAATCTATAAATCGAGATACCAAATAAGCGAATTCAATCTGAGATTATAGTGAAAGATTCTATTTATCAGTAAACAACAAAAATTTTACTGCATTAGCAGCGTAAATTTTGGGTTGCCATATTTAAAGAATCAAAATTGCTGCGTAACGTGTTGCGGCCGACCAGCACATAAAACCAGCACACTAGGGCGCGAAAGCATTGTGGTGGTTCTAAAAATTTTCCCACAGCATTACCATTGAGGCGATGACGGTGATGGTCCCCCGGGTGGTTTTAGTAAGTAGGTCTGCCCTACCTAGCGCAGGAGAGTCCCACACAAGTCGTCACCTCCCTCGGGTGACGATTCGGTGCGCCTAACATTTCCCCCCGGCAAAAAAAGGCGCTAAAGCATAGTTGAGTACGTCTTTCACGTCAATTTGCACTTTATTTTTAATCAACAACTCTGGAAAGGATTCGCGAGGTTAATTGGATTCTTACGACGTCAAACTTTGCGATTCAGTTGACACAAATTACACTAAATTAAATTATTTATTGTGTTATAGTCATATTGCGTTTTCTATTATTTACTGTAACAAAACATTAGTTCAGTTCTAAAAAAATTAAAACGAAAAATAACATTATAATAAAATAAAATTTCATTCTTAAAAAAATATATTTACGTTAATTTTCTTTTATCCACGTTTTCGGGAAGGTAAGGTAAGGTGAAAGTAAACACTTGCAGTTCAATATTAGTTTTTATGCGCATGGCATAAGGGCGGAGCGAGGCAAGGCCATAGCGTATTGCGTGACATGCTGTCGTCGTACGACGTAACGAGTCGTAGTCGGTTTCAGAAAAACGGATAGTAATTTTTGACATACTAAGAATCGTAAAATATTGGAACCGGGCATAGGTGAACATCTTGCCGAGGAACGTGCTTGTCTAATGCTGGGATGAAGTACCGTCGTAGTCGTCGTTAGGGTCTGATGGCGTCGAGGCGGCCGGTGACGAGCGCGGTGACGCTGGTGCCGGCCGGCAGCTGCTTGACGGCGGCCGTCGCGGCCGGCAGCTCCAGCAGCACACTCGACCCGCACACGCTCAGAAGCCGGCTGCTGCACTGTTGGACCACACCGACACATTAAAGAGCCCGAGCTACCACAGGCTGCAACCGCACTAGAAACTCATTTTCAACTGACAGAATTGACATATAAATAGAAAACATCACATACATTCGTGAAAGACATCATCTCTATCAATTAATATAATAAAGTTGAAGAGTTAGTTTGAACGTGCTAATCTCAGGAACTACTGGGTTGAATAGTTAATTTATTGAGGAAAACTTTGGGCCATATAAAATCACGCTGCTCCCCCAATGGGAACGACAAATAAGTGAAAAAAAAAACGGGGATAGTAGATACGGGTGCGAAGCTGCGGCCACTAGTACTTATTTAAATAACGTACGTCGACCTGGGGGTCTGGCAAATTGGCAGTCGAACTTTGACATCGTTTTAACGAATTTAAAATGTAAGTATACCTACTTTCAGGATTAATATTTCACATATTTTTTCTAAGTTGGAAAAACACTGGTTCATGACATGGTTTAAAATAACCCATGTCATGAACCAGTGTTTTTTCCCACAGAACGAAAACCGGGAATCGTATAATAGTTCCCTGAGGGCGTGCCGGAAACGCAACACAAATGGTGTTCGAGCATTTGTCGCGTATACGAACATCAAACCGATTTGACATATATCATAATGCGCGTAATGCCTCCTCTACACGTAGACAGATGCATCTGCAGATTAATATCTTCGAGTCGTCCACACGTCAGTGTTGGTTCTTGCAACACGTACCTACCTACGCACGCAAAATGGATATAGACACCGTAACTGCTGCAGCTATTTATTTACCTATTTAGTAGTCGAGGTTACTTTAAATTGGATAGTACAGTAACCTCAACTAAATTTATTAGTAGGTAGTTAAATGAAATGAATGATTTGTGTACAGTCAGCATCATTAGTTCGTATACAACTCAGTACCTTGTCACATTACGTTAACTGACGCGATGACGTACTATTTGCTTTACGATCTTTAATATGACAAGGTAGGTACTGAGGTGTATACAAACTAATGATGCTGACTGTACCTACATACAATATTTTTATTTTTGTAGTATTTATTTTTAGGATTCTTCAGCTTGATATAGCTCAAGGAATTTGAATGTTTCCTCAGTACCTACCCATGTTTGCTATTTCAACGAGCAAGAAAAAAGAAAAAACGCATACGTCACGCGTGCACTTTCATTCGCTTCTCGATGAACACTGATGCGTCGTCAGACCGCTCGTTCGAGTCTAGCAAACCCTTTGATCTGTGCTGTAAAAACTGACAACTCACGGATAAGTGCCGGACGCGTCTGCCGACATCAAAAACCTACCACAGACAAGCAAATCACCCTCTCTATACATATATATGCCATCCGCAAACGACGAAATGTCTACGTGTAGAGGAGGCATAACCCAGATATGCCGTTAAGTTACTACTGAATTGGCATAATATGTCAAATCGGTAATTAGTCAACGGCTTGACAGTAGTATTAGCCGCGTGCGTGTCCCTTGTGACTCGCCTGGTTGCCGAGCAGCGTGGCGGCGGGCGGCCGGTCGGCGTCGGTCAGGCGCAGGGCGGCGCGCGCGTACTCGGGGCGCGGGTCGAGCGTGGCGGCGCGCGCCAGCAGCACGCGCATGCGCGCCCAGGCGCCCGCGCGCCCGCCGCACACGCGCAGCGCGCGCACCACGAACAGCAGGCAGCACACGTACGCTGACACAGGGTTGCCTGGAGCCGGTTGGCGCATGTGTACTTAAGCTTGCGAGAAATGTTAAATATACGCAAAAGCATTTCATGAAAAATTAAATTGTAAACGATTCATATCACATTTTCTTTTTTTTTTAATTTTCAATGGAAACTGCACTTTTTTATCGGAGTCTATTTCTGCCAACGTCACACGAGAATCGTCATACATTTCACGATAGAACACGAATGTTTAGTGTCATATAATAAGTTGTAAATAAAAACATAAACAAGAGATCTCCTCAACCAATTAGGTACGTCGTGCGTAGCGTGCATACCGTAGCATACGTTACGACGTGACGAGTAGATATTAAAAAGAAATACTTAATTATAATATTAATGAAGATGAGCTATTAACTTCCTTTATTGCAATCCCCACACATTGTGCAACCCTATTTTAAACCAAAATAGAAGACACAAATACGCCAAACTATAGGTATACACAATATAACTTACCAGGCAACGCAAAAATGTATTTCTTTTTTCCTTCAAAGTCGCACGTCGCAAACGTGGTGGGTTTGCCGGGTTTCATTCTAACGCGGCCAAAGTGAAGAGTTGCTCCGAAGTCCTAAAAATCACAAATCAGATAATCCAGGACCGGATTTAAGAAAGAGCAACCGGTTCTAAAGCACCAGGACCTCCGCAATACAAAAGAAACACTAGTAAACTTTTAGTTTGATATGATCACGTTTTATCCTTACCTAAGTACATTGTACAAACACGATTACCCATATGAAATGTTATACTTAAATGTAAAATTTTGATATGCTCGATTTCTATTATAGCCAGGTATAAGTTAAAAGAAAGAACTTATTTAAAAAAGAATTGAGGAACAGTAGGTAGGCCTTCACTCTATATTGTCTCGAGGCTTCTAGACCCCTAAATCTGGCACTTCCTGAGGCGACATTTACTTACTCTATGAGTTGAGGGACTCCTTGCGCTTCAGTAGAAACATTAATTAACTTACAAACCAAACACCAAAACCAAGCGCAGGCTATAAGTTAACTTGCCCTGTCCAATACTTGTCCAGATGGAGCGTGATCAAGCACTACTCAAGATAGGCGCCCTCTTTCCTTCAGGTTTCCCCTTCCTCTTGATGGCGCTAATGCCCCAGCGCGTAGATAGATAACTCCACCCGCTCTACCCTATAGCTGGGACAATTGCTCAAAGATTAATGCCCGGTTCCAATATTTGAAAAACCATCCGTTCTAGTTACGGTTAGTAATAAAATATACGAGCCGTAAGCTAAAAACGACCCGACAGACGAGTGATGACAGCTGATATGGAAAGTTAATTTGAATTTAGAATTAACGACTCGTAGAAAAACGGATTGTCATTTTTGACACATTACGAATCGTAAAATATTGGAAGAGGGCATTAGTCTCGCAATCGGTATAGATACCTTTATTAATACGGGCTTGAGCAGATCTCTCTCTCCCATAGACACGCCACCCGTGCATACCAGCACGTCAGCTTGCCGCAAAGCGTCCGCAATGGCTCCCACAAGTTGCTCAGGCGTATCGCGTGCGATGTAGCAGTCGATACTTGCGTAACCGTATTCTCTGAACAAAAATGGATTGAAATTTATACGCTTTTCATTTTGCATTTTACTTATTAAATCGACATTTACGATAGAACGACTGACTGCAAAGTACAGGCCGACAATGAAGTCCTTTCCCAAAATTCGATGGAAGTGAAGAGTAAATTTGCACCTTATCTATAAAAATAATAGTTTAAAAAACTTTATGTTATCTTTACTCCTTTTGGACAAAACGTCCGACGCTTTCTTTCTTAAATGTCTGAATTATTTTGTTATTTTTAGTGCGTGCTAAAAGCGTGTTTTTTTAGTTTTTTGAACTATTATTTTTATTTTATACTTTTTAGTTTTCTCATGTATCAATTATTATATAATTCTTTTTCATATCCCATTCAGCAAATCATTGAATACCCATATCATAGGGGTGCATTTCAAATAGTCTGCCCGCCATTTTAGACGTTCGCCATGTTGGATTTCAGTCACGTGACTATTTTTTACGTATTCCTGACAGCAAACCCTTTTAATTGATAGCCATATCATGGAAGTGCATTTCAAACAGCCAGTTCGCCATCTTGGGGAGGCCGCCATATTGGATTTGTAATGACGTTTCTTAGCTAGTCATGTATTGTCATCAAAACTCAGAGCGTGTGCAAAATTTCATCCTAATCAAAGACCGGGAAGTGGGTAAAATTAAGATTCAAAGATTTTCTTACATAGTGTTACGAGCTTCGGGTTCGTGACAATAAAAACAGCCGATAAAAATTACCAAAAGTCACACTTTAATTGAACGCCACTAATTACAACCTTAAAACGCACTAATTAAAACAATAATCGCTTCCAAGTCGCACTTCAAAATCGCTTTCGAAGTAATCACTTGTATCGCTAATTCAATACTGTCCCCGTCGCGGCGAATCCCGGCCTTTTATATTGCCGCGGCCGTTCCCGAACCTTCCAACGCAGAAACATCCGGAACATTCGCGCGCAGTGCGGCCTTGAACGGCCGTACGCTCGGTCAAGGTCATTGTTCTAGTAAATTCTGGCGTACGCGTCTCGACTCTCTGTAGTCCCGCCTTTCCACACTAGATGGCGCTGGTTACATCGATCGTGGCGCGTAACACTGCCCCCTCCTAAGACATGCTCGTCCCGAGCATTATCGGCTCCATAATAACGCGCCAATCTCTCCGCATGAACAATCTTAGGAGTGCCTCTTGCACCTTTCTGTTTCCGGTAGGTTACGTCATTGCCCCCAGTCCCACTCTGGTATGGTCCCTCCCATCTAGACTGAAGCCCAGGAGATCTCCCTCTGCTGTGGACTGGATTGCGCAACCTCATCTGTGGACCCTCGTCGAACACTCTACTGTTCACTTTGCGGTCACCAAGGGGTTTCATTTTTCCCGACATTTTCTGGCCCGATTGTCTGACGTGCTCACAAATGTCATTTATTTTGTACCGCCAGTTATTCGCATAATCGATTTTACTGCCTGGAGCATCAGGTGGTATTCTGATGATCAGGTCTGCAGGTAGCCGTAGTTCTCTTTCTGCAGTTCGCTTAGGGCAACTGGATCGAAGGTGGCCCCTTTCCCCACGGTCGTAGCATCTAGGGCGGTATCCTTTATTGCAGTGCCGAACTGTAGCCGCTACAACCTCCCTGACGCGATGGGATCGATGATCCTGTCGCGCAGCTTCCACTTCCAGGGCATGGGCCAAGGCATCCTTTAGCGTCTCGTGGTGCCCGAGCCTCACAGCAGCTCTAACTTCAATGTCGTGGATGCCGTCGATGAATGCCTGCACCAGGTTCCCATTAATAAGCGCTGGTACGGACTGGTAAGCTTTACGCACCAGCTTCGCCACTTCAAGGGCCCATTGCTGCAAGTTTTCGCTACTGCGTTGCACACGATCTTTGAGCTGCGCTCGAAACACGTGTTCCAAGTGAGCGTCGCCATATCGAGCCTCCAGTGCCTCAAGGAGCTGTTCGTAAGTCACTTCCTTACCGAGAGCTTCCAAAACTGATAAGGCCTGGTCACGAAGGCCTAGGGTGAGGGCAGTCATGGCCTGATTTTTATTCCAGCCATTCGCTTTCATGACTGCCTCAAACTGGATTTTGTAGGCCGACCAGGAAGAAGTTCCGTCGAACGGTGGCACTTTGAATCCACGTAGCGAAGGTGTTGTAGCTACGGGAGCTGCGATTGCTTCTCCAAATTTAAGGCAATCCAGCGTTTTCTTAACGTCTGCCATCACGGTCTTCTTCCCATCAGCCACTACGTAGTCAACCCGATTATTGACTTGGTCGATCCGTATTTCAGCTTCCAACGTGCGGTTGTCATGTTGAGCAACCTTATCCTTCACCTCCTTTATGTCTTTCCCGAAGGTAGCGTGAAGGTCCTTCAGAAGAAGCATCTGCTCTTCTTGGCGGCGAGCCTGTTCCTCCTGGCGGCGAGCCTGTTCCTCCTTGTCCTGCTGCCTCTGGTCTTCCAACCGACGAGCCTGTTCCTCCTGGCGGCGAGCCTGTTCCTCCTTGTACCGCTGAAGCTGTTCTTCCAATCGACGAGCCTGTTCCTCCTGGCGGCGAGCCTGTTCCTCCTGGCGGCGAGCCTGTTCCTCCTGGCGGCGAGCCTGTTCCTCCTTGTCCCGCTTAAGCTGTTCTTCCAACCGACGAGCCTGTTCCTCCTGTCGGCGAGACTGCTCCTGCAGCATCATCATCAGAGCAGCAAGGTCTGGTGCTGCCGATGCTGCTGGTGTTGCTGTGGACGGGCCGGCCTCCGTGGTTAATAACTGGCTCTCCGATTCCTGCGGCAAAGCTCCACCAAAACGTCTCTGGTCCGTCTCTTGTTGGCGTTGACTCCGGGTACGGATACCCTCCGTGTCGTCCTTAGGTAAAATCGGCATAATCTAAATCCCACTTCTGACACCAATTGTTACGAGCTTCGGGTTCGTGACAATAAAAACAGCCGATAAAAATTACCAAAAGTCACACTTTAATTGAACGCCACTAATTACAACCTTAAAACGCACTAATTAAAACAATAATCGCTTCCAAGTCGCACTTCAAAATCGCTTTCGAAGTAATCACTTGTATCGCTAATTCAATACTGTCCCCGTCGCGGCGAATCCCGGCCTTTTATATTGCCGCGGCCGTTCCCGAACCTTCCAACGCAGAAACATCCGGAACATTCGCGCGCAGTGCGGCCTTGAACGGCCGTACGCTCGGTCAAGGTCATTGTTCTAGTAAATTCTGGCGTACGCGTCTCGACTCTCTGTAGTCCCGCCTTTCCACACTAGATGGCGCTGGTTACATCGATCGTGGCGCGTAACAATAGTTACAAGTGAAGCTAATATAATAAAAGCGTGTTAAAAATAGCGGCCCGCCACGGCTTCGCACACGTGCTTTTTCCGTTTTAATGTTGAATGTACCTAAGTCCTAAAATAATTAAGTTCACAGTACTTTCTTCTTTTATTGTGGGCCCTAAGATTCTAATTTTCCTTTGCTGAGCAGAGTCACACTTTAGAGCTGAACCAATCAAAGCGGAGCATTCCAAACGTAGGATAACTACAGTGTTACAAAGGTACCTAAGATGCAACCGATTGATTCGTCAACAGTCAAATTGTAGATAGGACCGTTTTTAAATCATTCATTTAAAATCAACTGACGACACTACGGTAATGAAATACGAACGATTTACTTCTTTATTTAATTTCATACTAGATACGTGACTCATGATTTATTATCACAAAATCATAAACATATCTGTAATTAATAACAAGTTATAAGTATACGCCAGTGGCAAGACCAGAAAAAAAGATATAGAGTTCATTCCAAATTAAAATCAAATGAGACAGAAACTAAATCTTTGCTGTTCAATACACAAAATGATAATGAATTCATCTTAAATACTTAATCATACCAAAAAAATATAAACGATCGATATCACCGTATCGATCTTTGGGTTAAAATATTTTCCGTAACAAAATTTTTAGAAGATCCCCATTATACGAAAAGGGTCCTTGCTTACCTTAGCAAAGTCCTGAGCATCACTCTGTTGGAGTCTCTGATGTGTGCCGGCCTCAGTTTGGCCTCCGATGGCTCTTGAAGTTCATTGCCGGTCGACAATATCGCTATCTATTAGATACAGACAGATGAAGAACAACATGAAAGCCATTTGTCGGCATAAAGATATTGCGCAATAACATTATTCTTGCCTTACACAACTAATCCGCACAGATTAGGTTTTTTTTATTAGTACACCCCCGCACTAGCGAACTTGAATTTCCTAAAGAAACAGAAAGAAACATCGCCTACAATACCTTGCGGTTAGCTCAGTTGGAAGAACAGCACGCGCGTTATATTAAGCAGTGGGTTAAAATCCCACACTGAATTGTTTCTATTTCTTTTAAATCATTTATATGTAGGTACACCCAGGCCTATGGACACGCGTGGTAGACTTTGGTCCGTTCCATGACGTAGTTGAGATATGCTCAGGCCCAACAGTGGGATGTTTTTTTTTTTATATTGCTCTTCAAGATTGACCTCATCCCACCTTGTGTTAAGTGGTAATGAGGTCCTAGCTTAAGGGTGACAAGTACAGCATAATACATCTGTTACTGGACTTGTCGCCCTTACCTTTAAGGCTTGACCCCTGCTACTAACGTAGCACCCCCAGGAGCTCTGGAAACCTTACTCACACGCAAGAACACAACAACACAGAAGTGATTGTTATTTGGCTGCAGTCTTCTGTAAGGTGGAGGTATTTCACCAGTCGGGCTGCTCCAGTTCGAGCGATAAATCGCTATGCCCTACCTCTCTTCCGTATCATGTATGGCTGAATTTTCTACATGAGTGATTGTAATGTAGTTATTCGTACCTTAGGATGAGCACGCACTGTCACGTTTTGGTATCCGGCGCCAGCTAGCATACCTATTTGAGCTGCGTCTAGGACATCACCTGTGTGGAAATAATATACCTATCAAAAATTACCAAGCAGATATGTATCTACCTAGATATAAGGTATAAGTAAGTAGATAGACTAGACTTCGTTGACATTATCCTACACATCGATCCATCCACCATATTTCATCTGAATTCTTTTAGTAAGTATAATTTTCCGATATTCTATTACTTATTAGCAAGATTCCTACTTTGTCTTCATTATCAATACCTGACCAGTAAACGTGCTGGGACCAAAAGGTAAACCTTCCACGCGCTATAGGATCGACACGTTGTCCCTTCCTTTGAATTTGGACCAAATTTGTAACTCTCATCAGAGAAACAGAAACCTACAACCGCAATTCTTGGACCTCCTATTACGCTAAGATTCAACATCATACCTTTGTCAACTAGAACAGTTCCCATGGGCACATCGGAGCCTATTGGCCGCACGTCCTGCTGCGGCTTCGGTGCGACCATTATTTCCACTTCCAACTCGGTGTAGCCATCCTCTGTGGCCGACACCAGCTTCGTGTCTTCAACCTAGAATTATACAACCATAGAAGTGCACTTTTAATAGTAGCGGCGTTAGGTGAAGCTAGGGCGACCTTTTAAGGCGCATCACATGGTTCACATGAAGAGGCACTTGAATTGTTTGATAGTTTTGCTTCCACACTGAAAGGACCCGTACCTACCTGCTGCGAATAGAGTTTACGTTGAAATCACGTCCAGGTTTTTACAAATTGGCTGACAAGTATTGGTTAGACTTAAAAACCAAACCAGATTCAGCTGTATTTTGCATGTTAACGACTGTTTTGAACTCCCGCGATTACAATAGTCAGGTTAAGACTCATACTTAGTTAGGTAACAAACAATAGTTCCAATCTGGATGTAAATTCATATGGTTTCGCCTTAGGTAGGTAGGTATGCAGTTTATGAAACAATCTATTTTGCATTAACTATATTTGCGCAAGCACATAGATTGGCCGCAGAAAAAACATTTAAAACCAGTCGCAACGGTGTTTGGTTGAACACTGATCTAGAGCTCCTTTTTTTAAGGAGGGGATGCTTTGGCGCACCGTACCGCTGCGTTAGTTAAGGCAGTGGCGTGTGTGGGGCTCCCTCGCTCTTTTTAGAGCGGGGACTACCCGTTTAGATTATGTAGGTATACCTACTGATCTAGAGCTCCTAAAGATATAGTTTTATCACTGTAGTAGGTAGGTACTTTTGTGCAAACGTAGGTTATGCTTATCCTGCTTTTCTTGTTTTTCAAATCTAATATAAGTTCACACACAGGTAGAATACACTAATGTACCTGCACCACGCAGTCGGCGCCGGCCGGTAGCGCTGCGCCCGTGTTTATGCGCGCACACTCGCCAGCAATCAAAGGCGTTGTGGGCGCTTCGCCGGCTGTCAGCGCCGACCGAACGCGCCTTACGCCCGCTCCGTCTGAGCTGATGCACGCGTATCCTACACAACACACAATAAACGCAACGTTTTGAATGAAATCCGACTGTGCTGAATAGACGATCGATAAGTTCAATGGTTTTCACGGTTTTCGGAGATAGGCGACAGGCGGAGCAGATATCAGATTCACCGTTACGATTTAATGATTGGTGCTTTACGCGCAAACTTCTCAAGACTGGTATAGATATTAGGGTTACTCCCGGGAATCTATGTCCATCAATGAGGGTGCAATAAGGGGATTTTTCCAGATTTTGCCCAGCCTCAAAATGCAAGATCCGTGGCTGCCTAGAACCCCAACAAGCTTAACGTGCCATCTGAAGCACAGAATCATCATTCTAATAAGAATCATCTTTAAAGCAAACTGAGAAAATCTGACAAAGTGAAAGAGTTACACGCCGTATTTGAACCCACAACCTCCGAGTTTTTGAGCCTAAAGCCCTAATCCACCATAGAAGCTGTTGGTAAATTCAATTTCAATTTACTTTATTCCTACTGATACAACACATTTTATCCACTACCTTAGTTGCTTGAAATAGCACGACAAACGTAAACTTAACCCAACCGATCATCATTATCTATCTACTTAACCAAACAGGTAGATAATTATTATGAGTACATAGCAGACTCATCTATTCTGCCTATCATGAATAGTAAAATAGCCATGACCTTCATGCAAACATGATGCAACTTCACAATATAAAATCATTAGGATGTAATTGATGTTTGTCCCAAAAAATTACATGATCGTATAACAGTAATTAGTAGTTGGGTAATGATTACCCTATGTATTACAGAGAATCTGAAAATGTATTGTGCATGATAAAATAGTTATTAAGCACTACCAACAATAGGCATTAGACGTTTCAAATTATTCTGCATCACTTAAATAAACTCAACTGACGGAACAAATTGGTTTCTTTTTATTAGTTGCAGTAGGTACATTTCTCACAATATCTATGTTTAGCATACAATTTACTTACTCTACTTACCATCTTTAACGGAAGCATCAAATGGTGGCATGGGTTCCATGGCAGTCAGTGGCTGCGCTACTACCTTCCCCAGACCATCCTCCAATGAAACTATTTCATAATGTTCAGGCCACTGTTTCATCACATCGTCAACTATCTTCCAAGCTTCAGACATCTCCAACATTGGATACGGTGACTCTCTAGGCCTCAATGCTACTTTTGTTAAATCAACATTACTATGATGAGGACATGAATTACCAAACTGCATAGAATCATGAATAGTTCTTACATCATTCAGATCATTATTAAGCAACGAGATTGCATGAGACAACACAGGGCGGACAACTTCAAAACATTCCAAAACAGCTTTCTTGCTACCAGGGAAATTTATTATAAGAGTTTTATCTCTTATACCTGCTACGGACCGAGATAACATAGCCATTGGAGTTTTTTTAAGACTCTCAAGTGTGATTGCTGTAGTCATAGCAGGCACTTCTTTTTGAATAACAGCCTTTGTTGCTTCTGGAGTAACATCTCTGTGCGCAAGACCTGTGCCTCCAGTGGTTAATACCAATTCTACATTCGAGTCAGAGTAATACTTGAGCTCACGTTCAATGAGCTCCTTCTCATCAGGTATAATAAGTGTGTGTATGTTGGCTTCCGGATATTGTTTTCTTGCCAGATCTGCTAAAGCAGGTCCGGAGGTATCTTTTGAATGATCTTTGAAACATGTGTCGCTTACAGTTATCACAGCCACTGCTTTAACCATCATATAAAAATAATATTATTATCTGAAAACAGAAAAACTGTTTCATCTAAAAATATATTGTTAGAAATACAAACCGTTAGGTGAAATTTTTTTTAATGCTATTGATTAGCACTATCATTATAGTTTGACCTACTTTGAAAGTAATAACTTTAATTAAGTATGAAATACATATTAAACGAAACATTCAATCAATACATTTTTCAGTTCCTCACCATTTAATTTAGAAAATAACTTTTAGGGAGATTTTATATTTAAATTAAAGTATTAAGTTATTAGATAACTACTTACCTGTCAGTAAGTTTTAATTAGAACACGTGTGTAAAAGTTTGTAGAACAAAAATAGTTCTGGCACTATACACAACAAACAGATACGACGGTATGCCGCGGCCGCCGCAACAACTGTTATCGTAAAGATGTTAATAGCCACTAATTAAACAAGCCTCGTTAGTGGTTACATCACTTTGATAAGACACTTCATATAAAAATAATTAAAATGTTAAGTAAATACGCCGGCTCGACATTGAAATACTTTTTTTTATTAAACGTCAAAATCATCTGACATACACATACACTCAGAGGGCGGCCAACATGAAGAAACGTTAGCGCAATCGCAATGTGGCCACATGTGCCAAAGACCCGCGGAATCCAACATGCTTGGAACAACTACTTTCGTTAAGCCAGTTGCATTTAATTAAAAGGAGTCCTAATAACTAGGCAGTCAAAGCACAGATTTAATGAACGCTTTATGGGAGACAGAAAAACATACCACACATATTTGCACGATTTACTATTTTCATACCATACAAATCGTTACATTGAAATAGAAATAAATAATAATATTTTAGAGATATATTTCAGACCACAATTAATATAATCAGCAAGTAGAGCAACAAAATCATTTTGACATTGAAATAGAAGACATGATTTTTTAGGCAAGAAAATATAAAATAGATTAATTGATTAACTAACTAAAATATAATTAATCTTAATCTCATTCAAACAATTATAGTATACAAGACATAATTACCTTAAAAATATCATATTACCTCAATAAATCAAATAATTAAAACATTTAGACAGGAACATAATTAAAATACAGAATACTTGTTTTTTAACTTGCTAAGTGATTTTACAATAAAGGTCTGAACAGACAAGGGACTATTATTCCCAGAGGATAAAACGCCTTCTTCGTATAATATAGTTATCCGAGGACTTGTCAGGGACAAATGTGTTGCATACAATGAGCAGTTATTTGTGTGCATACGTAAACCAGACACGCACGAGTGGTTAATGCGGACTAATTTTCCCCCATGTGTAACGCTGCTCCTAGTCACTTTAGTTCAACTTACCCATACTTTAGTTTAGTTCGGTCTCCGTGTGTCTTCAATTTCTAACTTTTTGATACTGTGTTCTATTGTCACAGCTTGCGTTATTCAATACAGTTGTACGGGTAGTTTAAATTATAGACTAAATTACACCAGGGATTGTTCTTCGTCTACGCAGGCCTTAGAAAATACCAAAATTCAGTTATTTAGGACGTGTATAAATTAACATTTCTTAATACACGATATTAAGGCAAATGTAGGTACATATGGTCGCCTAAATGCGCTCTCTAAAATTATACGCGCGAATAAAAAATAAGCTGAGACCGCATTTCCAAACATACTCAGTGCTCTTGCTAAAATGGTCCAAAAATAACAAAATATCATTTTTATCATAACACAACTCAGCTAGAGTTTGTCTTTAGATCATGGCGTTGAAAAAATGTCTTCAATCGCCTTTATTATTCTACAAAACCTTTTATGAATTAGGTACTTCAATTTCTACACACATCTCCTCGTAACTTGAAAGAACAAAGAAGTTTTACAGTGCAGACGCCGACAATACAAGCAGAACCAAGGACATCTCGCTTCCAGTGTTGATCAACATAATGATACTAGTTCTCTAACACAGCGCTATTCAATATTCCTCCACCTCCTTTGAAACATGACTTTCCCCCTTTTTCTCGCCATATGGTATCATGAATTACTATATCACACTAGCTCCCCAACAAAGCACTATATATCTCCATCTCCTTCGCAACATGACTTCCAGGGATTACAAAGCTCTCGCAGGCCTCCATAAGCCGGCTCAGCGGCCCATAGCGACGCAGTGCGCGGGAGTCGCCCACGACCACCAGTTTATGTTTCGCGCGTGTAACGCTCACGGCCAGCCGGCGCTGGTCATTCAGCACCTCGCCTTCCTGATCAACAAAAAGTACATTCAGTCGAATGAAAACTTCTTTCCCTTCGATTTTGAAGTCGGTTAACCGTTTGATAAATAAGAACCGTAGCGGGAAAATACTTTTATCGTGTGAGTAAAATGTAAATGCGCCAGACAAACATATCAACAGCTGGTGGTAACAAAGGCACCTTATATTTTTATTTAATAAATAACTTTATACTGCAGTGCGTGCATGCACGATACTTGAAGGCGATGGTTTCGAATGCAAGAGGTGAAATGTCTATATTTATTTGAAATATCTAAGGTTTTACCTTGTAAAATTTGTATAGGACGGATACTAACTGGTGACTTCTACACCCACCCAAAAACCAACCCACGCACGTCTATCAATAAAGTTCATTTCCGCAAGTTATAGCAACGATTTATGAGAAATAAATTATTAGACCTTTGGAAAAATTCAGGTGATAGAGCCATTCCAGTGACGGTTCGTCATCCGGCTCGAAGGACCAATGCAAAAACCGATATACATTATTTGTAAATAAAAAGCAAAAAAAAGTTTTATCGCTCATAGCATACCTATAGCTTGAAAAATAACAAATTCGTTTACAAGCATTGACGATGACGCAAATATGACGATGCTTCCATGCACCCTTTCATCCCCACTTTCGTATCTGTGCCACATTTCAAATAAATCCGTTAATTTTTTGCGCAAAAGTGCGACAGTCAGACTGAATTGCATTCGCATTTATTATTATAAGTATTAGTAAAGATTGTACCATTAATTCTGTTTCTGCGTTTTTATGAAACATCTGTAAGCTTTTGTAATTAATGAATAAATAAATTTAAATACGTATGCAATAAACAATATTCTAAATGAGGTAAGAGAAAGATACAATGAATCAATTTTCGGTACACACCGTGTCGTATTAACTATACCGAAAATCATATCTCTGCTAACCTTAACTTGCCAGTCGTCTCGTGCTCCCCGCCTCGTGCACGACAGCAGGATGACAGGCTTGTCGCGGCCCTGGAACTGGTCCACGGTGCTGGCCTCCGCGCGCCCGCCCAGCGCTCGCCGTAGAAGCGACACCTGCTCCCGGTACGGGGCTATCACGCCGATGTCTTCGGCTCTCACGCCACCCTGCGTACAATTTGATACTTTTCTAATTACTTATTTTTGTATAAACAACATACAATTTCACAAACCCCGATCCTGAGCCTGAGAAGTAAGTAGCTAAAGCACACGTGTTATGCCAGAAAGGTTATACCAGCGATAATACACTTGCGCGTGAGTACTATGTCCGTTTTATTCACATTTTACACTGACTCGTATTGGCCCTATTGGTCGCAGCGTGTTACTAGTTACTGAGATTAGCGCGTTGAAACACACAACGAAACTCTTGAGCTTTATAATTTTAGTGAAGGTTTATAAACCCAAGATGCAAAACAAACACAAATACTTATTTATCACACGAATGTTTGTTCTGGTCTCTTAACCCATTGATCGAACGGGCACAGTCTAAATTAAAATAACCCCCCCCCCCGCTCCTCATTATTTCCAATGATTATATTGCCCCAGGACCCTTGTTAATTCAGGTTGAGGACACAACTGTCTGTATGTTCATAAGTAACAGAACCGAAATCTGAAATATAATGAGATTGTTTCTTAACCTGTATCAAGGCGTCAACTAGTGCCAACACCACGGCCGCCTCGTACTTATTTGCGCAGCTCCTGGCCTCGTCTGCTTCCACTTGCACGTCCAAGAACAGGGCTGCGTACTCCGTCGCGGCACTACAAGCTGCCGGCAGCCACGGGCCGCGATCCGTCAACGAAGATATTTTCTGTGAACAAACCGGAAAAAAATTATGATCACAGACTCTTACCTCTCTTACTGGATAAATAGATAAAAAAAATGGGTCTTGGTTTATTTTATCGGAAGGAAAATGGCCCAACCCCTATTCAATTATTCTAAAACTATCATACAAAAAAAATAAGCAGACTTTACTCTGCGCTTATGAGCACTACTTACAGTGGTTATAAAACTAGGTATAGATCAGTTTCCCACAGCATCGCCATTAAGAAAATGAGGTCCCCGAGATGTTTCAGTGCGAACGCCTGCATTGGCAAGAGAGTCCCCACACGCCTTCAACTCTATCGAGTGACGGTACAGTGCATCAGGCATTTCTCCCACAAAAAAAAAAAGATGGTATAGATGGCGCAAGAACGTATAGGTGCTGGCCTAGCATGCGCCACGCGCTCTCACTTTTATCGCGTTTTTAACAAACGTCAAAATCGATTTGGTCAGCGCTTCAACTACTGATTTGTGAAAAATACGAGTGCGTTGTGCTATTAGCCAATCAACAGTAACAAAAATGCGAGAAATATAACGTATTGCGCATGCTAGGCCTAATGGAGTGATTGATAGATAACAAGTCACGTTACCTCCGGCCGCACAGCCAGCCGCGCGTCGGCGACGGCTGCGCTGGCGCACTTGAGCTGGCCGCTGTACGCGACGCGGTTGGCGAGCGCGGCCAGCGGCGAGTTCATGCGGTACTGCAGCTGGAGCGTCGAGGTCGCTTGCTCGCTCATCAGACGGTGGAACAGACTCTCTTCCATGCCTAGCCGTCTACAAAAATTATGAATGTTATACAGGGACGTTGACTGACTAATCAACTGAGATTTAGCCCCCCAGGACAAAGACAACGAAATCAAGACATAGTTATAGCAATGGGTATGGTACCTGAATATTGTTCCAAAACATGTTTGCGCTGAAACCATTGAAAGCATTTGTGGCGTTGGTAAAAATGTGTATAAATTCGCTTAATTCCTTAAGGTTAGCTAGGCATCAGCGCGTGAGAGACAGTAGTTACGTTAAGCACGTTAATCTCTACACTTTGGGCTGTATACCATCCTTATGTAACAAGCATAACAACTAATTTCCAAATAACGTAATATCATAAATGTTTACATGCTACAGACCAAACAAAACACCTAATAACAGTATTAGGTGTTTTTATGTCAAAGTACGTAAGTAAGACAAAGTACAAAAAACAATTACAGGAAGCATGGAAAGTATCTAAATGTAGATTAAAGCATTATAATGTTACACAAGAAAATGACAGGTGTAGAATAGATAGAGAAAACACAACAGTTACATACTTGATACAAGTGATTTTGTGTTACACAAGAAAATGACAGGTGTAGAATAGATAGAAAAAACACAACAGTTACATACTTGATACAAGTGATTTTGTGTTAGGTATATAAGGTCGACTGTCACAACATTATACAATTATATATTATATTTTTATGTACTCACATTGCATCACTTGCATGAAAAAGAAAAATAAAACATTTTATCCAAGTAATAAGACTCCATAAATATATTCAGTAGCTATTTAAATTGTAAAAATGAAATATCAATTCACTTGATCGAGTCATTTATATTCGGCAGATAATATTGCAGCGAAGTAACACAGTTTCAAATTGTCATACCTGGCTGCCTTACTCCTTACTACGGGCGGTAGTTGGTCTGGATCTCCTACTAAAACAAATCGCTTTGCAGCGAATAGTGGTCTCAGTACAGTGCATTGAGGGACCTGCAAAAAAAGATACATACATAATAATTGGTTGCACTTGCACGGTCTAGTCAAAAGCCATTTGGTGACATAGGAATATCTGAGAAAAAATGGCTACGTCTTATCCGTTCCGTCTCATAGTTGAAATGAGGCGTGTGATAAGCTCTAGAACTTAATGGCTGAATGTTTTTGTTATTTTTAGTATTATGATTAAAGTAGCTGGTAACAGTTATGTTACCGGCTACTTTTCGACTGACCCGCGACTTCGCGTGGACTAAATAGGTACAGACAAAGTTTCGCGTTAATA
The DNA here is from genome assembly GCA_037074685.1 of Glyphodes pyloalis. Lineage (NCBI taxonomy): Eukaryota > Metazoa > Arthropoda > Insecta > Lepidoptera > Crambidae > Glyphodes > Glyphodes pyloalis. The sequence continues at coordinate 5,526,406 of JAYKKO010000021.1, forward strand.
ATATAACTAGCAGTTGCCCGCGACTTCGCCTGCGTTATTTTCGGATCAATAAGTTTCCTATATGTTAATCTAGTGTCTCATCTTTCTTTCAACCAACAAACATCCAGACATACAGACAATCCAGAGATTTATACATTCATACATTGTAACAAACTTTCTCAGTTATAATATTAGTAGGATAAGGATATTAATTAGGTTGTCAAGATACCTATTGTAGTGAGTACTGTATTGAAGTAACTTACCTGTGTTGCTTCGTCAACAATGCACATATCAAACGTATTCCGGGCCAGCATTGCGTGGTTGGCTCCTAAACAGGTCACACCGACTACCGCCTGGAAGTAATAAATAATAATCAATAAACCATATCCACTTACATCAAGAGCTGCAAACAATTGTAAAAAGATCATTAAAATAAAATAAAACATTACTTTTTGAAAGACATACATATATCCAAACATACAATCTATCTAGGCCTGCCTATACAAAGTTTTCCGTTTAAATATTAGTAGGCTGTAAGACGAATGTTACCCTGGTTCTATCTTACCATAGAATCATACAGTTGCTCAAGCTGTAGCTGCGTTTCACACGTCGCTGCCAAATTCTGTTCACAACGGTGAACTACTTTTGCCGCCACGCGAGCTTTGGGACCCAATCTCATTACTTTCATAGTCTCGGGTAATCTGAAATTTTTAAATAAAAATAATAATAGGTACATTTCAAAAATCGAATTTACATTACGATTAAAATATTTTATCCGGACTTCTGAAGAATGTTTTTAATGGCTTATGTACTAACGCGGTCGGTTAGTCTTGTTGTAGAAGTAATTCCTATGCACACTTTTCATTGATTGGTCAGATCTGAATATCCGTAGTATTATCTACTAATATTGTGTAGAATTACCCACCTGGCGAGTACATTATCTACAGCTGAATGTGTGTGAGCGGTGACCAGCACTCTCATATTCAACGCCACCAGCATTTGTATCAGAACGCTTATAGTTTGCGTTTTACCTGCGAACATAAAAGATAACCGCATTAGAATTTGAACTACAGGAACCCATCTCAGAAGATTCTAAATAATTATGTTGAAGAAACAGATATATTTCATCTTCCCTTGCGGTGTGGAGTACGAACCCACTACCTTCACGTACCTATCGCGCGTGCTCCTCCAACGCAGCACGCTCGCAGCACGCCGCGCTGCTGCTCGATGTTGAGCGCGCGCATGAGCTTGCTCCCCAGCCGCCCTATGTCACGACTCGTCGAGCCAGTAGAGTGTAGGGCCGACTCACCGGTGCCGGGCAGCCCCCGCAGCAGCACGCTCGCAGCACGCCGCGCTGCTGCTCGATGTTGAGCGCGCGCATGAGCTTGCTCCCCAGCCGCCCTATGTCACGACTCGTCGAGCCAGTAGAGTGTAGGGCCGACTCACCGGTGCCGGGCAGCCCCCGCAGCAGCACGCTCGCAGCACGCCGCGCTGCTGCTCGATGTTGAGCGCGCGCATGAGCTTGCTCCCCAGCCGCCCTATGTCACGACTCGTCGAGCCAGTAGAGTGTAGGGCCGACTCACCGGTGCCGGGCAGCCCCCGCAGCAGCACGCTCGCAGCACGCCGCGCTGCTGCTCGATGTTGAGCGCGCGCATGAGCTTGCTCCCCAGCCGCCCTATGTCACGACTCGTCGAGCCAGTAGAGTGTAGGGCCGACTCACCGGTGCCGGGCAGCCCCCGCAGCAGCACGCTCGCAGCACGCCGCGCTGCTGCTCGATGTTGAGCGCGCGCATGAGCTTGCTCCCCAGCCGCCCTATGTCACGACTCGTCGAGCCAGTAGAGTGTAGGGCCGACTCACCGGTGCCGGGCAGCCCCCGCAGCAGCACGCTCGCAGCACGCCGCGCTGCTGCTCGATGTTGAGCGCGCGCATGAGCTTGCTCCCCAGCCGCCCTATGTCACGACTCGTCGAGCCAGTAGAGTGTAGGGCCGACTCACCGGTGCCGGGCAGCCCCCGCAGCAGCACGCTCGCAGCACGCCGCGCTGCTGCTCGATGTTGAGCGCGCGCATGAGCTTGCTCCCCAGCCGCCCTATGTCACGACTCGTCGAGCCAGTAGAGTGTAGGGCCGACTCACCGGTGCCGGGCAGCCCCCGCAGCAGCACGCTCGCAGCACGCCGCGCTGCTGCTCGATGTTGAGCGCGCGCATGAGCTTGCTCCCCAGCCGCCCTATGTCACGACTCGTCGAGCCAGTAGAGTGTAGGGCCGACTCACCGGTGCCGGGCAGCCCCCGCAGCAGCACGCTCGCAGCACGCCGCGCTGCTGCTCGATGTTGAGCGCGCGCATGAGCTTGCTCCCCAGCCGCCCTATGTCACGACTCGTCGAGCCAGTAGAGTGTAGGGCCGACTCACCGGTGCCGGGCAGCCCCCGCAGCAGCACGTAGCGGCGCGCCGCCAGCGCTCGCAGCACGCCGCGCTGCTGCTCGATGTTCAGCGCGCGCATGAGCTTGCTTCCCAGCCGCCCGACATCGCGCGGCAGTTTAGCTTCAAATTCTGGTAGTTCTTTATCAATGATTAAGCTACAAAATACGTAACGAATCAATTTAGTTCCTTGAAGTGATAATAAAAAGAAATTAAATGACCCATTACCTAGATAGGCCAAGAGACATACACGTTCGAATCAAGAAATCACCTCCTTTTTATGAAGTCGATTAAAAATAAGACCGAAAAACATAAAAGTGTAGATAATTATCTCACCTACGTAATCTCTGTGCCCTGTCACTATCCTCCATAAGAACTCCCAAATTAGTTTGATTCTGCACGGTGGTGGCATAAGATTCGTAAGTGTCTATGTGGAACTTCGTGCTTTCAGACAACCGCTTACTAAGATCTCTAAAAACAACAGCGAAGTATAATGCATGGTTGAAAAGAACCTAATTTATGTAATTCGTCATTGTAGTGAAAATACTGTTTACACTAACCTCTCCAATAGTATGTGGATTTCATTGTCTTTTGAAGACGTTACTACTCCAGCGGCTATCCAAGGCCTTTTGTCTATACTTACAATTGAGAATTCGCCTTCTTGAGGACCTCTCAGTTGCGTATTTTTATTATCATAGCCTGCAAGTATAGGATAGCGTAAAGCTATGGTGCAAAATAAAATACTGAACAGTGATACAGATATACTAATAAATGTTTTACCTCTGGCAGTTTGTCTCAAAAATACATGGAGGTACCTAGAATCTGATCCCTCGACAGTCTTCAATTGAAGATTAGAAGCACAGGTGCCACGTTTCTCACTGTAATAAAATCCCGTAATAAATAAACAAATGGCCCATTGAAAACTTTGTAGTTGTCTAAATAATACTCTACCACTAACAATGAACACTGCAGCACTGGTAGATTTACTTAGCTGCTGCTAGTAGGCTATTTTATGGAGCTGTCAATATCATACTTAATAAAAATTATTAGGTTCAAAATTGGGGGGTAATGTCATTCGCGTCCGTAGGAAATTGCTCTTTGTTACCCTACACGTGCTCCCCGGGTGGTGCTAAATGAGTGACAACGCCGAGTCTCAGGCTGCGGTCATATAACCTGATCTAGCTGGCGTGTAAAACATGCTGGCATTGTGGCGGTAGGAAATGACCAACACAAACCGTAACCCTATGAGCATGTATCGTAGGAAAAGTGGCTTCGGCTTTATCGCCCGAGTCGCGAGGAAGAAAACCTCACAAAAATATTCACCCCAATCTTACGGTGGGCAACGCGCCAATAGGATGTATGGCTGAGGGAAATTCAGTCTATAGCGCCAACCTCGATGAACCTGGCAAACATCGTTGATTTTCGCCTTATCATGGGAATGGGCGTCACCCTGTGAGCGACCTTTTAGATCGACCCTACTCGTGGGAACCTAATGAAGGAATCTCAAGAACAAACACAACCCCAAGAAAAAACATTAGTCCAACAAATATTTCACCCAGGACTTTTTAATAGACCTCGGTCCTCCTCTTTAAGTAATATCTCATCTAACAGACTGGATACAGAAATGGGTACACAGAGTCATATTACTGACTCAGATATACACACAGATACAGAACCAACTACGAATCCTATGAATTTACCCCCATCATGGCAAAGAGTACCGACTTTAAGAAGTGCAAAAAGGAAAAAAGCATCCTCTCCTTCACCTGAGAAAATAAATGTCTCAAACAGATTCAGTGGGCTACCGACTGACCAAGAAGAAGGAGCCAGTGAACTTCGTAAAAAAAATCCTAAACCACCACCAATAATTCTCTATGGTATAGAAGACGTCAATAAACTCACGGATATTCTAGAAAGTGCTGTGAACAAAGATGATTTACCTACAAAGTTGTTAATCAACACCAACTCTGAAAAGAAACCAACTTCTACATTCTTTGCCAATCTAGCCCCAGGCCCGAACAATACAGCAGTTAAAAATCTAAAATACATTTATCATCAATCTGTCATTGTAGAAGATCCACGGAAACGTAACTCAGTAGTCCAATGTCAAAGATGCCAACAATATGGTCACACTAAAAACTATTGCATGAGGCCATATCGCTGTGTGAAATGTGCACAATCTCACAAAACTGCAGATTGTCCCAAAATTATAGAGGATGCGAGGTATATAAAGAAATACTCGAATGCAAATTGAATAAGCAGACAAACACTAAAAAAAGAGAAATCTCCAAAACAGCCAAAACCCCAAATATTCAGTCTCACAACAAATCCGCCATGAAATCAATAAACGACATACATATGCTGATATCTTAAAAGCTAATAAAGATAACGGCTACGAAGACATACAAACCCCAAATAAAACAATCGAAGAATTATTTATAAAACAAAAAATGGACCCAATCCTTCAACAAATGAGTAGCCTAATCAGCCTCATAACAACCCTAGTCTCGAAAATAGCAAAGTGACTTCTCTCAAGATAGCAACCTGGAACCTAGATGGACTATCACCAAATAAGGATGAAGTTGAAATCCTGTTGCACACACATAACATCGATATACTGCTAGTATCTGAGACACACTTTACGGAAAACAGTAGTGTGCAGATTAGAAACTATGAAATCTATACTACTAATCACCCAGATGGTATAACTGCACATGCAGGGGCAGCAGTAATGGTGAAATCCAAGATAAAACACACTGAACAACCACAGTTTAAGAAACCTCACATACAAGCGGCTACTATCGAGATAGAGGATCCAAACGGAACATTCAAAGTTTCTGCTGTTTACTGCCCTCCGAAACACAAAATAGTAGTGGAGCAATATGACGAGCTATTCAACACTCTTGGCCTACGATTTATTGTTGGAGGAGATTGGAATTCTAAGAACCTCCACTCCAGACTAACCAACACCAGAGGTAGAGAACTTAAGAAAAGTCTAGACAAGAACAACCTCTCTACAATCTCCACACCAGATCCCACCAATTGGCTACTTGACAGTGTTAACAATAAAATATGAAAAGTGTTAGATATGTTAGCTTATTAGTTAAGTAATCATTTTACATTTTTACTTTTTAATTAAAAGCATAGTTAGTATTTTATTTTTGCAAAATAAATTATAGTTTTTTTATCTGTGGAACAAAAGAACCGAAACGGAAACCACCATTGCAGTTCGGAAATGACAGCTGTCGGCTTAAATTATTTATTTTAATGTGGCGAAACAATGATTATGTTACCGATTAAATTGAATTATTATGTCTCTAATCGTATAAAGAGTTTATTGAAACATTTTCCGTTTATCTTAATTAAGTCGTTCCTATGCGTATCGGTTCGTTGTCTAGGACGTTGACGTCATAATAGCAACAGTGACGCGACTAGGCGTTTTCGCGCGCTTTTTAAATGTGTTACACAAAATCTTATTTTTCTCTGGTTATTTAGATTATTTCCAGATAAATCGAATTGCTTGGGATATAAAATGAACGGGCGCACATTTTACAATACTTTTTCAAAAACTGTCAAGTAGCCAATTGGCCTAGCGATCCAAACAGGTTACCAGATGTCATTGATTTCTTTATTGTAAAAGGGATATCGAGACTCTTCCACGATGTACAAACATGTCTAAATGCGAATTCTAGCCATGTACCGGTAATACTAACAATCGGAACTACCGTGGTTAGCATTCCAAGAACCACTAAACTATATAGCAAACGAACGGACTGGTCCTCCTTTCAAGAGCTCGTACATCAAAGGCTTAACCTTCAAATAGCTCTAAAAACAGAGTCAGATATTGATAAAGCTGTTAAAACAATAACTACAACTGTTCAAGAATGTGCTTGGCAGTGCACACCGGCAGTTACCGAGCTTCCACCGCAATGCAAAGTTTACTTGGAAAGCATACGGTCAAAAATTCGGGAAAAAAGAAGACTACGACGAGTGTGACATACCAGTAGACATCCAAGCGACAAAGCAGCATTCCACAGAGCTTCCAGAGGATTAAAGACCCTAATAACAGAAGCTAATAATATAGCCCTACAAACTTATCTGGAGGGCCTAACAGCATCAAAAACGATTGATTACTCACTATGGAAGGCATGCAGAAACTTCGATCGACCATTACACCACAAGCCACCACTACGAACACAGGACGGAGAATGGGCTAGATCCGGACAAAGTAAAGCGGAAGTATTTGCAAAACATTTGAGCCAAGTCTTCAAGCCGAACAACGCTGCACATACTGCAGACGAATTGGATATTGACTCAGTCCTCAGCCAAGATTTCCAGTTAGATCTTCCTCTAAAACTAGTGACGCCCAGTGAGGTCGTTAGAAATATTAAACTTATGGACAATAACAAAGCACCAGGATTTGACCTCATTGACAAGAAAGTTCTCCAAGAATTGCCACACAAGGCTATAGTATACCTGACCATGCTTTTCAACGCTGTTCTGAGAATTGGATACTTTCCCGATCTGTGGAAAGTTTCCCAGATAATAATGATACCTAAACCTGGTAAACCACCACATGAAGTAACTTCATACAGACCGATTAGCTTGCTGCCAGTTTTCTCGAAACTGTTTGAGAAACGCTTACTTTATAGGCTTAATGGTGTCTTGAAGGAAAAATCCATCATACCTGACCACCAATTCGGCTTTCGGAAAGAACACTCTACACTTGAACAGGTTCACAGAGTATGCAGAAAAATAAGAAAAGCATTCGAGATGAAAGAATACTGCTCATCAGCATTTCTTGACATACAACAGGCTTTCGACAGAGTATGGCACAAAGGACTTTTGTACAAAATAAAGTCCTTATTACCACATACGTTCTATGGAATCCTTGAGTCCTATATTTCTAACAGAATATTTCAAGTGAGAGAAAATTATTGCACATCGGGATTTCATAACATAACTGCAGGAGTGCCACAGGGCTCGGTACTTGGACCTGTCTTGTACACATTGTTTACATCAGACTTACCACAAAGTTTAGATGTTACAATCGGTACCTTCGCTGATGATACCGCCCTCTTGGCCAGTAATAAATGCCCAGTAAAATCATCCCGGATGCTACAGAGCAGCCTTGATGATATTGAGAAATGGACTACTAAATGGAGAATTGCAGTTAGTGTAACCAAATCAATACACGTCACATTCACACTTTACAAAGAACACTGTGCACCAGTCATCTTAAATGGCGTACAATTACCACATCGAGATACCGTGAAGTACCTAGGCATGCATTTGGATAGGAGACTCACCTGGTAGAAACATATCAAAACAAAGAGAGACGAGATTAATTTCAAATATAGATTCCTTCTTTGGCTAACAGGAAGAAATTCAAAACTGGCTATGGACAATAAGATTCTCATCTACAAAGCCTTGATAAAGCCTATTTGGACGTATGGCATACAACTCTGGGGTGCCGCCACTGCCGCCAATCTAATGATAATGCAAAGGGTGCAGAACAATATACTGAGACAAATCTCGAACGCACCATGGTTCCTCAAAACAACTGAGCTTCACGATATCCTCGATATATCAACAATCAAAGAGGAGATTGCTTCTTATAGTGATAATTACAAAACAAGATTACAAGAGCACCCAAACCAACTAGCAGGGCAATTAACAATCCCAGAAATGATTCGTCGGCTAAAAAAGAAACGTGACATATTTGACCATGGTAGTCAGCTAATAGACTGACTGCGTAAATAAAAGGGCTGTACTCCGTTGGGAGTAACACCCTATTCAAATACCACTATCATCATATCTGCTTATAGCCGAAGGGCTTGATCGCATGATCAATAATCGTAAAGGAAAAAAACAAAAAAAAAAGGTTTAAAATCACAAAATTTTTTATTGGTGGCACTCTTCCATGTCATGTGAGTTTTTAGGGCCTCAATTGCCAAATTTTGCTGGCCTTTAAAATAAACCACCACAAACTGAAATCTACTTAGCCTATTTTAAACATCCATGGGCTTAGGCGTTAATGTTATGCAGGAAGTAATCATACTAATGAAAGGTCTTACCGTTTATCAGCACTGTCAGTCCACAACGAGTGCAACGGTGAAGTTACTAGTTGCACTCTTTCCTCTGCTTTCAGCAGCGCAGTCCAACGCAGAAAGTATTTAATATGCCCCGGTGACAGATGGCCCAAAGCCTGGCCTTGTAACTTTGAGAGCGGGTGGTCCTCTGACACAGATGGGCCGTCAGTGTGCCTAAAACCGTTATTTTCATTGAGTAATAACGAGTTCTAACACATTTAAGCCTCTGCCTCGAATAATGTGGACCGATCATAGAATTGAGCGATTTTAGAGATCCACAATCCGTTTTGCAGGTGCCATTTGATTGATTAAACTTAAATGACACATGCCGGTGTCTTTGGTAGGTACATTTCTCCTTTAAACTTACAAATAATGAAAATGTTGAAACTGTGTTACTAACCAGAGATGCAAGGAACAGAGCGTAAGATACGGACATTTAGCACATACGTTCTCACGATGTATGGGTTCAGGCAGTCTCTGCTGCAATAAAAGTGAGGCATCCTCTATGTCCGTTATTTGTTCTGAAAAAAAAACCAAAGAAAAATTTAAGTCAATTGGCTACTTGACAGTTTTTGAAAAAGTATTGTAAAATGTGCGCCCGTTCATTTTATATCCCAAGCAATTCGATTTATCTGGAAAAAATGTAAATAACCAGAGAAAAATAAGATTTTGTGTAACAGATTTAAAAAGTGCGCGAAAACGCCAAGTCTCGTCACTCTTGCAATTATGACGTCAACGTCCTAGACAACGAACCGATATGCATGGGAACGACTTAATTTAGATAAACGGAAAATGTTTCAATAAATTCTTAATACGATTAGAGACACAATAATTCAATTTAATCGGTAAAATAATCATTGTTTCGCCACATTAAAATAAATAATTTTCGCCGACAGCTGTCATTTCCGAATTGCAATGGTGGTTTCCGTTTCGGTTATTTTGTTCCACAGATAAAAAAAGTAAATTTTATTTTGCAAAAATAAAATACTTAATATGCTTTTAATTAAAAAATAAAAAAGTAAAATTATTACTTAACTATTAAGCTAATGTATCTAACACTTTTCATATTTTATTGTTAACACTGTCAAGTAGCCAATTCCTAATATAATTAATGACTAACTCATAATCATGACTAGGTATGAAAACGAAATACTGAGCGATAGCTTATTAGGTACTTTGTCTTGAGGGCTCTGTATAGTTATAATTTCCAATACTATACGCATCGTCTCAATTTTATTTCAAGGGCTTTATGTTATCATGTCTTACCAGGATCTACGTCGTTGGGCCCGATTGCTAGATCGCTTACAAGCTGGTTTCGTAACAGCAGTAGATCGCGCCGCTCCGGATGCCCGCAAGATACCTCGCGTAACTCAACCCGATCCCTGAATGTTAAACAAGCAAAAACTAGGTATATAATGTCCAGCCAAGCTCGTCAGATACATTTCATTCCCACCACGTTGGGCGCCAAATGTTTTACACCTATTAATGTTTAACGAAAACCATTCCCTTGCCTTTCCATAATACATCAAAATCAAGAAACATTTGTTCTTAACACCACATTAGGGGCGATCTTAGAAGATTTTATAGTTCTCAAACTAGAAATAGGCTAAGGCAAAAAACTACAACCGTATGGGCTCACTTCAAATAAAGCAACAGGCCACGCTGCTGGGCGCGCGCCGGATCCTCTCCCCGCTGCAGCGCCAGCATCATGCCGTACAGCACCAGCTGCCCGCGGTGCTCCGCCGACACAGACGCCTTGCCACTCTTTAACTCTAATGGCACTATCTCTGACTTATTACCTGCACAATAAGATACAATATTGAAATCAATTTTACTATAACGCAAGTACACGAGAGCGCTATCTGATAGTAAGCGCGCGACGTGAACACCAATAAGATTGCACATTTGTTTTCTACATAAAACAAATAATGATAAGGAATGTTTTTATTTCGATTGCTCAAACTAAAATCTAGGCGAAAAGCCGAATGTTAGTACTTACCCTTCCTATCTTTAATAGTTACTTCTAGTGTCGCATCGATTTTACCCTTCAGACCAAGTTGAGGACAGCACAAATTTTCTTCAATGTCTAATATTTTATTCACATGGCCCTGCCATTTACCTTTTTGGTAATGCTAAAATTAAACAACACAAAAAGTTAAGTATCCTCAGATCTGAATAGGAACATATGATACAAGTATTTTAGTAATTTTGAGATAAAATGAAACATACTTACATTGTGGTGTGAATTAGATATTTTTTTTACCACATATGCCTGCATAAACTCAGCAAGAGGTGGTATATATGCCTGCATGTTAACTCTCACTTCTTCTTCACTTAAGCCCGCATCATAAAGTATTTGTATAGATTCCTTAATAATGCTATCCGCCTCTGCACTTATTTGCTTTAGATCAGAAATGTTATGTGTAAGAACTTTTTGTACTAATTCATGAATTAATGTGCCAATCGTCATCTGAAATATATTTTTGCTTAAATAATCTTATGAGTTTGATGTGCATATTAGCAGCAGTCTGAGTTACCAAAATATAATAGAAGAAAATTGTTTAAACTAAAAATTTAAAGGACTTACAGCTGTATTTGCTGAGTCTATTCCTCTCCAACGCTCCTGCAATATTGCCTTTCGTTTACAGAATACACCAGCCACAACACTTGTGGAGGACATAAGATGGTCTGGCCGTAGAACAAGTAAACCTGATGTATTGGTCACACAGAACTTGCCTGAAGAATCAGAAGGAGCAAGGATGCTAACAATTTCACCAGGGAATAGTGGTGTGTCTAGCCTGAAAAAGTAACTTGTAAAATTTGTTCTGCAAGGTCTAAGTGGCCCCTAGTGATATATTGGTACAAAAAAGTTGTTAAAAATATAAAGACATAAATATAACTCACCAAAAGCCTTCAATGTAACATGTGCCTCTGTTGTTTGTGGCATTGTTTAATTTCAGTTCAATTTGTGTTGGGTGGCGGGTGACATTTATTATTTCACATCTTTGCATTAAATTGAGATCTAAATCTTCTCGAATGTCCTTAATCAAAAATCAAACACTCATTTGTAAGAGACACTAAACCATTAGAAGCAAAGTTATTTTTAACAAGCATGCTTCTTGATTATAAATCTGTTAAGAAAACATAATTTAACATTACCTCCTGCAAGTCTTTCAGTTCCCAATCATCACCAAACTCATCCACCACAGTATTGTACTGATCAAATTCCAACGCTTTTACTACATCACCATTTTTGGGTGGTGTCAAGTTTATCTTCTTTTCTGGTGTGAGCAACTTAGCTATCCTTGGTGAGCGACGCAGTTCTGGATAAGTTATTTTAAGTAATATATAAACCAGAATTATCAAATTATTGTTTTCGTGAAAAATTATCATGCTGATAAATAATAATGTCTAATACATATCAGATAATTATCTTTGCTGACTTAAAACTGAATGTTGATTTTATAAAAATGTAGAATGTTTCAGAAATCATTTATTAAATCTAAATAAATTATAAATTGTTTTGTAGACTAATTTATATAAACATATAAATTAGTCTACAAAAGAATTTATAATTATATCAACTATATATAAATTGACTAAAAAGAAATGGAATTTGGCTAGCAGTGGCATAATCATGCAAGTACCAGTAAAACAAAATAGTATTATTATCAAAATACATTTACATTTTAAAAACTAAAACAAAACATTATTGAAATCAAAATCATAACAACAGTTTTTAATGTAATTGTGAATCATCTATAATAAAACCTTACCTGTTATTGGACTCTTATTTGGTGTTTTACTTTTTCTAGGACTTAGACATATATTTCTTGGCATTTTCTTAGGAGACATTTTTTCATTCATATTTAATTTGTCTTCCACTTCACCATTACTGACTAAAGTCATGACACATAATGGACTTCTACTAATCTTTCCATCTTCAAATTCCGCATCTAACTTTGCTTCTGCTAAAGGATGATTATGGTTTTCTTTTTCTGGAGATTTAAGACCATGAAATAGATTTCCATTGATTGGAATAGACTTGTTTTTGTAACTTTCATCAAGCTTAACTTTTTTATTAATTGCAAGATAGTTATCACTACCACTGTTTCTTCTAATCAATCCATTACTGGTACTAGCTTCAATTTTAACTACTGAATCAACCTGTACTGGTGAAGAAGCTTTTCTTTTAATTGATTTAATATCGCTACTTTTAGGTGCAGTTTGAGATTTTGCTGCCTTATTTTGGTCAGATTGGATAGGATTATGGGTGGCATTTTTGAAGAACTGAGTAATAGGCTTCTGGTTTTTAGGTGGCCCGGAGGATTGTGCCTGAAATTAAAACATCTATAATAGTCACTGATGAGATTTAATAAAATCTTACAAGTTAGAACAGGACCTTCTTTAGACTTAACGATTTGGCCATTCCTAATTTTAAATATTGGATGTAACATAAATGTTTAATTTGTACTTGTACGTGTTCAAATTGTTAATTACTTTTTAATCTAAAAAATACACAACAAATTCCGCAAATTATCTCCCGCGCTGTCAATTTGACAGTTTAATTTAGATTTTCTTTTTTTTTTCAGACTGTTATCGATAATCATCAAAGAATATTAAGTGTGGTGCCAAATTCGGTGTCGTCGACCTTGACATTGTTCTTGCTAACCCATGGACTTAGTAGGTATTAAGTCCTTAAACTAACCCATGGATATAGTTTCTCCATTATTAATAAAGTAGAGTGTTAGACAACAGATCAAATGACATTGTAACATTAGAAGAAATTGGAAAAGACGATGAAAATCCTTAAGGAATATAAATTAATACGACGAAAGACTCAACTGACTTTCAATAAGAAATTATAATTAGATGTCTGTGAGAAATATAAAATGAATGGACTATGTCCAGTCCAGAGCCGTAAAACTAAAAAAAACCAATGTCATAGCAGATGTTCCTCTGTGATTTTCGGTTTGTACAGTATAGAGATGGGCCAACTCGGAAAAAACATAACTCGAGTTAACCCGGGTTAAAATCCACGTAACTCGAGTTGAACTCGAGTTACGTAACTCGAGTTAACTGGATGGACAAGTAAATGTTTTGGATGTTTGAGTTTTTACCCATTTATTCCCTCAGTTGTTCCAATTTTTATCTGTTTCAATTCCTATGTATTGGGAGAGTTATACCTACTAACTAAAGAAACAAAAGAGTTATTGTTTAAAATCGAATCATTTATTGAACTATTTTTGACTCGAATTTTAATCAAAAATAATACATATATTCCCACTATATTTGAATGTACACGTACACATCTTACACGTAACACGTCCACTAACTGAAGACGAATCGAAAATAGAGATGGTCAACTCGAGTAGCTAACTCGAGTTAACTCGAGTTGGGCGTAACTCGAATCCACTCGAGTTGAACTCTCTCTAACTCGAGTTCGAAAACCGAATAGAACCGACATGGAGCGAAGTTTGCCGATCGTTTGAGACTTTAATATAGTCTGTTGTGAACGAATGAAATGAATATAGTCACTACACTATATTCATTCGTTCATTCAGAACAAACAACATTTGAGGTTATCTCTAAATGCGTGTTGTGCGATATTTGTTTTTGAAAAATGCCGGGTCCCAAAAAAACATCGTTAGTTTGGGATGTTTTCGATTCGTCTTCAGTTAGTGGACGTGTTACGTGTAAGATGTGTACGTGTACATTCAAATATAGTGGGAATATATGTATTATTTTTGATTAAAATTCGAGTCAAAAATAGTTCAATAAATGATTCGATTTTAAACAATAACTCTTTTGTTTCTTTAGTTAGTAGGTATAACTCTCCCAATACATAGGAATTGAAACAGATAAAAATTGGAACAACTGAGGGAATAAATGGGTAAAAACTCAAACATCCAAAACATTTACTTGTCCATCCAGTTAACTCGAGTTACGTAACTCGAGTTCAACTCGAGTTACGTGGATTTTAACCCGGGTTAACTCGAGTTATGTTTTTTCCGAGTTGGCCCATCTCTAATCGAAAACATCCCAAACTAACGATGTTTTTTTGGGACCCGGCATTTTTCAAAAACAAATATCGCACAACACGCATTTAGAGATAACCTCAAATGTTGTTTGTTCTGAATGAACGAATGAATATAGTGTAGTGACTATATTCATTTCATTCGTTCACAACAGACTATATTAAAGTCTCAAACGATCGGCAAACTTCGCTCCATGTCGGTTCTATTCGGTTTTCGAACTCGAGTTAGAGAGAGTTCAACTCGAGTGGATTCGAGTTACGCCCAACTCGAGTTAACTCGAGTTAGCTACTCGAGTTGACCATCACTAGTACAGTAGAGGTTAGCTTTTTTTCTGTCAAAAAGGACCTGTGCAGGAAAACAAACAATTTTAGGGCTTTTTAAATGTGTTACGAAAAAGGGTTTTTGAGGTCTGTGGTTGAGTGACGCACGTTCCTTGAGTTTTTTTAATTATTATTTTATAAACACTGTCAACTTATTTCTTATTTGAGCTTCTTTAATTAGTAATTATATTTGTGGTAATTGGGTAAGTTAAAAACAACTAATTTTTGTTATATTTTTATTTATTCTATAATTTTCTTCCTTAACCTAACTTTTTTCCCGGGGTATCCACTATGAATATCCCTCCTAAACCCCCTGATCCACCTGATGACCCCCTACCGTCCCAAGATTTTTTCGCATCACAATCAGAGAATTCTGTCTCTGAATCGCGGAAGCACAAGCTCCCCGCAGACCATACTTCAAAAAGTAACCCAGATAAGAGACATAGGAATATCGGTGATATAGACTCGTCTGTATCTTTGCAGTCCGTTTATACTCACCCAAGTTTCACGGAAACTAGAACCTACACGGAAAATGACTGTGGACCCTTTATAGTTCATGTATCTCGAGTTGAACCTGACCCAGCCGCGGGTACCACTATCCGCGCTATCAAATTTGGTCAACTTATCCACAAAAACAATGTCAAAAATATCTCAAAGGATGGTGTCAAGAACATTGGCAGAAATCGCATCTCCATTGAATTTAAGAAAGCTCACGATGCCAATGACTTTGTCACTTCCTCATTTCTGACCAGGTATAAATTCAGTGCTGTTATACCTACATATAATGTGTCACGTATGGGAATAGTGCGCGGAATTCCCGTTGATCTATCTCTGGACGAATTCGTAGAATCGGTTGAGCTTCCAAGTAACTGTGGCATCATTCTCAAAGCTCGTAGATTAAATAAAAAAAATATATCAAATGGCACCATTAACTGGACTCCCACCCAAACCATTGTTTTGACTTTCTCTGGCCAGATACTACCCGAGAGAATATATAGTTTCCACACTTCTTTATTAGTTCAAACCTACCAACTACCAACAATTCAATGTCACAATTGTTGCCGTTTTGGTCACATTAAAACACAATGTCGGTCGAAGCCCCGCTGCTACCGTTGCTCTAAAGACCACGCAGGTGAGACATGTGAAGTTACAGAAGTATCGGCCACGTGTTTACATTGCACAGGAGTACACTTTGCGACTAACTCAGTCTGTCCAGAGCAATTAAGACAAAGAAAAATCAAGTTGCTGATGTCAGAAGAAAGCATCTCTTACTTTGAGGCTTCGGCTCGCGTACCCAACACGAGACGCTCCTACAGTGATTCCACCAAATTAGTGCCCTCCTCCCAATTCTCCTCATCCCCAAACCCCCTTCCTTCACCCCACCACTCCCACTCTACCTCATCTCAATCTTATCGAAGAACCATCATCTCTAGCCCACGTGTGAGGTCCCCCCTCCCCAAGGGATACGATCGTCAAACCCACCAGGCTATTGTCGCCAATGTTCCCTCTTCCCTTCCCAATGGCTGTGCTCTACAAAACCCCCTTCAATCCTCTCCTCTATTACCTAGTAATGCTATTGAATCCCTGGTAAATTCTTTATTCCAAGTTCTCGCAGTCTTTAGTGACGCCATACCGCCCAACGTTGCCTCTTCACTTGCACAAATTAATCAGTTCATTTCATCAGTAAGTCGCCCTCAAAATGGCTCTGACGGAGACTTGTCAGTTCCTCCAATGGAATTGTAAAAGTATCCGACATAAAAAGAGCGAAATTATTCACATTTTGGACAAATACACCGTGTCTGTCGCTGCCATCTCTGAGACATGGCTTAAGCCGGGATCCCACTTCCGGCTTTCTGGCTACGCTTGTCTCAGGGATGACAGAGATGATGGCTACGGAGGTAGTTGTCTTTTAATAAATAAAAAAATTGTGTATGATTCTCTCCCTATCCCTGCTCACAGCCCAACCTTTAATGTTGTTGCTGCTAGAGCAGCGGATATTTCTTTTGTATCAATATATATCCCTCACCCTTCTCTTTCTATTATCCCTGATATTAATTCTATCCTCTCT
Source organism: Glyphodes pyloalis (assembly GCA_037074685.1). NCBI lineage: Eukaryota > Metazoa > Arthropoda > Insecta > Lepidoptera > Crambidae > Glyphodes > Glyphodes pyloalis. Next base: position 5,543,317 of record JAYKKO010000021.1, read on the forward strand.
GCTATCCCTTCTCCTATTATCGTTCTTGGGGACTTTAATGCCCACCATGTTTCCTGGGGGTCTCATTCCTCAGACACTTTTGCCACATACCTTATGGACCTTTTTGAGGACTGTAACCTTTGTGTGTTAAATGATGGTTCCCCTACAAGATTGGTCCCACCAAACCAAGACCCTCGCTCAGCAGTAGATCTATCCATATGTTCCCCGATCCTAGCCTCACTCTGCACATGGAAAGTACTAGAACAATCCCACGGTAGCGATCATTTCCCTATTATTGTCTCTAAACCATCCTCTGTAATACCTTCTATCTCTCCTCCTCCCCTCCTTAAATATAAAACTCAAGATGCGGATTGGCAAAAATTTTCACTTCATGTAGACTACCAGTTATCGAGATCCATGAACAATCCTTTGCCTTCCATTCAAGCCCGATATTCCATATTCATTAAGTCGCTCACAACTGCCGCTGATGACAGCATCCCTCTGAAGAAGCCAAATCGTAGAGGGTTGGCTCCCCCACCATGGTGGGACGCTGACTGCTCGAAAATGGTCGCTCTTCGAAGGGAGGCTGAAAAACAGTACAAATTAACCATGAATATGGAGAACTATATTAACTATAAAAAAATTGCTGCTCGCACTAAACGGGAGTTAGCAAGGAAGAAAAAAAAGGGGTGGTTAAATTTCTGCCAAAACATGTCGCCTAAAACTCCACCATCCATAGTTTGGAGAAATATCAAAAGGTTCCGCGGGTCCCTTGTAGGCCCATCACCTTCTTCAAATAACTCCTCACTTTGGCTCGACGAATTTGCAGATAAACTCTCACCTCCTTCAGTCCCTGACAAAAACTGTCTTCCCTTATTTCCGGCCACTGGACATGAAAACCGGTATGACCTTCCTTTTTCCTTGTCAGAACTCCACTGCGCTGTGCGAGGCCTTAGGGATTCCTCCCCTGGTGAAGATGGTATTCCCTATTCTTTCATCACTCATCTTGGCCCATTAGGAGAAAAAATCTTCCTAGATCTTTTAAATTCTGTTTTTATGTCCGGTGTTATTCCGGACGATTGGAAATCACAGATTGTAATTCCCCTCCTAAAGCCTGAAAAGACCCTACACTATCCTCCTCCTATAGACCCATAGCCCTTTCATCTACCCTTTCCAAAGTGTTTGAGCACCTTATTAAAAACCGAATCGAATGGTTAGTCGAGAACAAAGGAATACTAGCTCGCACTCAATTTGGATTCCGCAAGTCAAGAGGAACGGTAGATAGCCTTAGTATTCTGACTACAGATATACGGACTGCATTTACTAAGAACGAATACCTTGTTGGGCTATTTCTGGATATTGCAGCTGCCTACGACAATGTCGAACTTCCGGTGCTCAGAGAGAAGATGCTTCGTTTGAGTCTTCCTGTGAGGTTAGTGCATTGTGCCATAAATCTATTAATTGGTAGGTCGCTGAAGATCCGATCATTCAGCCGTACCCTTCCTCCTCGTACTGTCTGGAAGGGCCTTCCGCAGGGTTCCGTCTTGAGTCCTTTGCTATACAGCATATATACGTATGACCTGGAACAATGCGTGTCCTGCTTTAGTCACGTTCTACAATACGCTGATGACCTCTGCCTGTACTCTACCGGAGGATCTATTGAGGATATATCTTACAGACTTAACTCGGCCCTTTTTTATTTAACCGACTGGCTTGAAGAACACAGTCTATCATTATCAATATCAAAATGTAACATCGTGGTATTCACTAGGAAAAGATCCATCCCAGATATAGAAGTATCTTGTAACGAGCAACTCATATCTGTAAGCGACCATGTTAAGTTTCTTGGTGTCACTCTTGACTCTAGAATGTCTGGTATCCCCCACTTCAACGATGTGGTCCAGAAATGTGAAAAAAATTTAAATATCATGAGATCCCTTTCTGGTGTGTGGTGGGGGTCACACCCTTACTCACAAAAGTTACTATATAACTCCATAGTTAGAAGCCATATCGACTACGGGTCCTTTTTGTTGGAACCCTGTAACAAGGAAGCTCTAACTAAAATAGATAAGATCCAAGCAAAGGGTCTAAGAATCATTCTAGGTGCTATGAAGTCATCCCCGAAGAACGCCTTACAAGTGGAATGTGTGGATCCCCCCTTAGACCTTCGCCGCCAATACCTATCCGATAGGTTTATATTTAAGATAAACCAATCAGCGTCTCATCCGCTTATACCACGTCTTCAAGTCCTATCTGACTTAATCTCTGAACCGTCTCACAAATATTGGACCCACAAAGAACCTCCAAATATAGTTAAGAGTTTCAGAAAACTCTCTTCTCTGTCCTACCCGATGATTCAATTTGATAATAATCCCTTGTTTCAAATTAATTATGACGCCCTAATTCATGAACCGGAGGTATTATTGGATTTTGGAATCTTTAAGAATGACCCCACAGCGGATCACAAATTCACCGAACGCCTAGGCAAAGATTGGCAAGGTTGGTTGCCCATATACACTGACGCCTCAAAGATGTCAGATGAATCCGCTGTCGGTAGCGCGGTGTGGATTCCAAGATTCAAAGTCCTCTTGAACTACAAGTCCTCAAAAGAATCGTCTGTGTTTACTGGAGAGGCTTTAGCTGTCTTAGAGGCTATTAAGTACGTGCTATCTCATAAATTAGATAAATCCCTCATTTTTACCGATTCAAAAAGTTGTTTGCAATCAATCCTCAGCAACTGTTTTAAAAGTAAATTCATTTCACCTCTTATTTTGAAAATTAAACAGGAACTTTATAACTGTCAAATTAACGATATTAGGATAGTTTTGGTTTGGATACCCGGTCATAGTGGTATTCGCGGTAATGAACAAGTGGACACCTGGGCGAAACAAGCTATTTTAAACGGTACTGTAACCAGATTTGTTTATGCCATTGATACCTTACCTCTGGCTAAAAAAGCATTAGCTGTAGACTGGCAGAATCACTACGCGCAATCATCCAGAACTAAAGGCAAGCTGTACGCCAGCATTCAACCGTTGATCCCACCCAAGCCATGGTTCTTTAAACACAGGACTTTTGAAAAACGAGTGATATCAACTATATGCCGTCTACGCCTAGGACATGCTTGCACTCCAGTTTTCCTTAATAAAATTAGGATCAAAGACAGCTCTTTATGTGAATGTGGTTTAGATGAAGGTACTCCTGATCATATTTTTTTCAGCTGTCAAAAATACCCTTTCTCTCTGTACGATATTCTTCCTCCTAAAATTCCCCGCCCTCTTAATTTTACTAATCTTTTAACTCTGTCTTCTTTCTCTGTTGTTAAATATTTATGTAAATATATTTATTACTATAATATTAAATTATAATTTATAACACCTCTTCCCCTACTAATGTTGTGTTGTCTATATTGTGTCGTTCTTATTTGTTGTAGGTGAAGTGAGAAATTGAAGATCTCATTTCAGAAATGAATTAGCTCTCATCACCGAGCATTCTACATAATTATAACGTGTCTCTCTAAACACTTGACATTGGCGGAATCATCGCGTTATCTAGAGACGCGAGATAGAGTCCATAATTAAAAAAAAAAAAAAAAAAACAGTAGAGGTTATGTCTCGTGTTGTTTTGGTATTAAACACATAAATTTGTTTTTTATTCAAATTAGTCCTTTTTACAAATCCATATACAACACAATGTCAAAAAGACCAGAACATCTAGCACCTCCTGAAGTTGTAAGTTCATTTGAATTTTAACATCTGAAGAATATAATTTATGTATAAATCTGACAATAACAATGTTTTTTTTTATTTTTCTTTTTAGTTTTACAATGCCGAAGAAGCCAGAAAATATACTCAAAAGTAAGTTCCACATTACAGCCTTCAGAAACCGTTCAATAATAAACTTTTTTTTTTTATAAATAATATCTAACAAATTTGTTATTGCCCCTAGTTCTAGAATTATAGACATCCAAGCACAAATGACTGAAAGATGCTTGGAACTCCTGTTACTGCCTGATGATTCATCATGCTTACTATTGGACATTGGTTGTGGTTCTGGTCTCTCAGGCTCAGTGCTGGAGGAAAATGGGCACATGTGGATTGGAATGGATATCTCATCAGACATGCTTGGTAAATTTAAATACTCATATCTATTAAATATAACTTAATCTAATGAAAAGGTCAGATGACTAAAAATTTCTAATAATAAAGTATATAGTTACATTAAACAATATATGTCAGTTAAGTGACCTGTACCTTTTATCAGAGAGACTAATTATAATTATTGTAATTAAAAACACCATTCAATAATTTTTAGATGTTGCCATAGAAAGGGAGACGGAAGGGGATCTAGTCCTCTCTGACATGGGTGAAGGAGTGCCTTTTAGAGCTGGATGCTTTGATGGTGCAATCTCAGTGTCTGCTTTACAGTGGCTCTTCAATGCAGACAAGAAATCTCATAAACCGGTCAAGCGACTCTATACTTTCTTTAGTTCACTGTATGCATCTCTGGTAAGATGTTATTATCTACCTTATTTCAGGACTATGCAAGTCAAGCAGTTTAAAGAGGCCCAAAGTCTAGAAAATGACATAGACAGATTAATAAAGTGATGTAGTAAATTGTGATTAAAATTGTTTGTCCTTAGTCAAGATCAGCAAGAGCAGTGTTCCAGTTCTACCCAGAGAATGAGAGCCAGTTGGAATTACTGACATCTCAAGCTATGAAGGCAGGGTTTTATGGGGGTGTGGTCATAGATTACCCAAACTCTGCAAAAGCAAAAAAATTTTTCTTAGTGCTGATGACTGGTGGTGCTGGACCCTTACCAAAGGCTTTAGGTAATTTTTATAATACATTACGCCGCCATGATTAACAGGAAAACTATTTGAATTGCTTCAATTTAGGCAAGATAGTTGGCAGAAGCTGGTTGCAAGAAGACCTGGTTAGATCAAAGCGGATAACTCTGAAGAGGTCTATGCCCAGCTGTGGATCAAAGTTTGGATTATTATCCAAAAGGTTTGATTTCCCTTGTATGGAAAGGTTGAACTAAATACAGTCACAATTTTTAACCTGTGAATAGTGTAAGCGTGAATGAGAAGCTTTTATGTATTTCAATCACAATTACAAAACAACCTTAATAAAGTTTTAAATGCATGTTTCAGGTACTGATGAAACAGATGACAGTCTTCAAGTAAAATATGCAAAAAGAGCAGCAACACGAGGAGTTCGTGGAAAGCCTCTTAAGAACACAAGAGCTTGGCTCTTAGAAAAAAAAGAAAGAAGAAGAAAACAAGGCAAAGAAACAAAGCCTGACACCAAATACACTGGGAGAAAAAGAAGTGGAAGGTTTTAAAGTAAAGACAAACTTTATTGTAAATAACTATTTTTATTGTCTAAGTACTATAATAAATTATTATCAAGCATTATCTGTTTATTACATACTTCCACACTGTGTCAACTCCATGACCTATTGTTTCAACTGGGACCATATTAGGTAGAGGAAATCTACATGCTACCACCACTGTGCCCTTATTCGCCTCTTGCAGTAATTTGTTTTCAAACTCACTCATCATTTGTTCCACACCAAAAATAACTATGTTTTCATAGGGCTTCAAGTCAAATGACCACAAATTGCGTCTATAAAATTTAGTTTCACGGTATAGTGGATTCAGGACTGCCGCCACTCTAGAGTAATAAACTAACCAAGGATTAAGTTCTACGCCATGAGCCTTGAAACCTAGTTTGGCAGCTGTGAACACAATTCTGCCGTCACCTGATCCCACGTCCAAAAGTTTTCCGCTACGGTTGGCTAAAGCCTTGGTAACTCCGGATAACTGTTCGGTGGTAGCAGGTACATATGGCAGACAAACTTTCCTTAAAGCTGGTGAGACGAAAGGAATACACACAACGCTAACTCCTAAAGCAAGACCTCCTGTTGTGTAAATTAAATATTTTCCAATTTTAGATACTTTTTTTGGATTTCCGGTTTTTGTAGTTTGTAGTAATTCTAGTTCCATTATGTTCACGAATTCAACATGGAATCAATTAATTTTATTTTGGTTCGTGAATTTTTTAGGTTAAGTTCAGTTTAGGACTTGACGTTTAATGCGACTGTCAAAAACAGCTGATTGATGTCAAGCTTATTTAAGGCACGTTCATAAAACTAAATTTATCGCACGTTTTAAGGACCATTAAACGTAGGATTACACTTTAGAAAACAACCAAAATATTGAACAAAAAATCAGAACTGAAGTGTACTAGGTTTTGATAGATTGGTAGTACGTAGGTATATAGGGAACAAGATGATCGTGGTGGCCATTGATGCCAGTACCATGAGAAAAAAATGTGCAATAAAGTGTCGTGTTCTGTTTCCTCAATGAATCAACTAAATCTTAATTCATTAGTGATTAGATTAGTCTTTCGGTCACTGTTCTTGGAAATTTGTGCTTAGTGATATCATCATCATTTGTGTAGGTGCTTCGTTTATTAAATTAAATAAAAGTTGAACGTGTCCATAAAACGATCCAAATGTTGACAGAGAAAAAAACATGTCAAGTCAATGGCTGGCTGGGTCAGTGATTGTAAAGCGGCAGCGGGGTGGTTTTCTTTTTATTGATTGTTCTGTGAATAAGAAATCTTATTTAAAATGACCGCTTTTGAGGAGTTCGGAGTTCTTTCCGAACTAGGAAAAGCCATCGAAGAGATGGACTGGACTCTTCCTACGGATGTGCAAGCAGAAGCGATTCCACTTATCCTCGGAGGCGGAGACGTTCTCATGGCAGCAGAGACCGGCAGTGGAAAGACTGGTGCTTTCTGCTTGCCTATCCTTCAGATAGTATGGGAGACATTGAAGGATATCCAAGAAGGGAAGACTAGTAAAGTTATAACCCAAACTTCGTCTGAATGGACGATGTCTTTCTTCGACCGGACTGATGCGTTGGCTGTGACGCCTGATGGACTGCGGTGCCAGTCGCGCGACCAGCAGGGCTGGCACGGCTGCAGAGCCACTAAAGGGGTCCATACAAAGGGAAGCTATTATTACGAGGCTACAGTTACTGACGAAGGCCTATGTCGCGTAGGCTGGTCTACACAAGCTGTAAGCATCATGTTTACTAGAATCTAGAATGTCGTGTAGATATAATGTCTTGCATATTATTTACTCTCACTACTGTTAAGCATGCTCTAACCTATTTACAGATATATATCTTTAGAATTGTGTGTTATTACTGTTATGTCTAACATGCAAGTCTAGTAAATATTAATTTACAAGATAACCAAACTTTTTACAAAATTGTTTAATTACTAATTATTAACAAATTATTGAAGCTTTGATTCTTATAAAACATTATCCTTTTATAGGCAAGACTAGATCTTGGTACAGACAGATTAGGCTTTGGATTTGGTGGCACAGGCAAAAAGTCGAATGCAAAGCAGTTTGATGACTATGGTTCTGCATATGGCAAAAATGATGTTATTGGTGAGCCTCTAATTTTTAATATCATATTTAGAGTTAACTTATGTATTATCCTTGAATAACTTTACACTGTCTTAAAGTTTTTCTAACTGTATTTACATTTTGTGTAACTTTTTGTTTGATGAAATTCAAAGTCGAGATTGAAACATAATTTATTATTTTGGTACATTACATAGTAGACTATTAATGTTTAATCAATTATTTATGTTGATATTTACATTTGTTTATGTTTTCATTTGTTTAGTTGAACAAACCCTTCCCTCTTTTAAACAGGATGCCTACTAAGTTTGACAAATGGTGAAATTCGCTACACAAAAAATGGCGAGGATCTTGGTGTTGCATTTACATTGGACTCATCAAGGAAGTCAGATTGCTTCTTTCCCGCTGTTGTGCTGAAAAATGCTGAGATGAGCTTTAACTTTGGAGCTACTCCTTTCAAGGTAGTTTGAAATACCTATTAATTTAGCAGTATGAACGGAAAAGCCCTTCATAGACTTCATAGACAAGGCTTTTTTTAGATACCAAATTACATAATTATTTATTTAAAGTGGATAATATTGAATTATTTTTTTTTTCAGTATCCACCACCCAAGGACTACATAGCCATTTGCCAGGCTCCCAAAGCAACATTAAAACATAATGTAGTGCAAGCTGGAGCTGTGGCAGATAACAAGCCAGTAAATAATGCTCCACAGGCCATTATTATAGAGGTACAGTACTCTTATCTATCTCCATGAGTTTTACAACAATTATTGCAATTAAAATTTAGTAATTGATTATCAGCTTTTGCAATGTCAGAATATTATATATGTTATGCCACATGTATAGTGTAGTACTTTAGATTTCCAGATTTCTATATATTATCACTCCATAACTGTAATTATTGGGTGCATTAATAAATGGTAGATAATGCCCCTAGCATTAAGCCCACTTGTACTTTTTTATGCAATAAAGTTTTAATCTAAATTAAATAAATGAATGCATGAATTAAGGAGATAACAATCGTTGCCATTTAACATTGTAGTTGGCATAAACATGTCAATATTGGTCATTGTTATTACAAGCTTTTATACACTTCTTAGGTCTTAGTGCTAGTTGTAAATTTAACTTTTTCAACATGTTGATTGTGAAATGTATGCAACATATGTTGGTCATATTAGGTTTAATCGAAAGTTAATATTTTTAGCCTTCTCGTGAATTAGCTGAGCAAACATGCACACAAATCACTAAGTTCAAAAAGTACCTTGAAAACCCCAAAATACGTGAACTTCTGGTAGTAGGCGGCACCAACGTCAAGGATCAGATTAGTCAGCTAAATGCTGGAGTGGATATCGTAGTTGGTACCCCAGGGCGGCTCGAGGATCTTATCCAAGGAGGTGAGCACTTACACTTAAAAGAAATTGTTCAAAAAAGGAGTGCGAAAGTCTTAAATTGTACAGAACAACATCTAGTTCTAATATTTTAATGTACACTCCCACAACATAGGCATTATAAATTAAACTTTTTAATATCAATGCCTTAAAAAGGACTTCACGAAACATGCGCTATATTGTTAACAAAACAAACTATTATTTAATTGATTATTTTAATTGTGTTGATAAAAACAATGCGTGAAATTGTGTTTTGACTGCTTATTGAATTCTGTCTCAAATTTAGTCAAAAGTCAGTTATAATCTCTATTGCCTTCGCCTTCGCGGACACGTATTTTCGCATGCTTTATTCATAAATTTTGGTACCAGGTTACTTGGCCCTGACTCACTGCCGGTTCTTCGTACTGGATGAGGCGGATGGTCTGCTGAAGGCGGGCTTCGGTGAGCTCATTGAGCGGCTTCACCGCCAGATACCGAAGATCACCTCGGACGGTCGTCGCCTGCAGATGGTGGTGTGCTCAGCCACACTGCACGCTTTCGAAGTTAAGAAAATGGCCGTGAGTACACATCCATCTTGAGAATGTTATAAACGTGACAGTTTGTATGTATGCATATATTATTCTTACCCTTCATATAAAAATACATATAAGATACTTTATGACTTGAAGGAGGGAAGAAAGCTTATAAAAAATGTATTATGGCCCAAATTCGACACGAAAAATGGAGCTTGCCTGTGTCACAGGAGGTCGTACATATTATTAAATAATTGTATGAAACTGCTATCCTTAAAAAAATAAATAACTGTAATACAAAGGCTTATTATGGAATTAGGGTAATTTCCAGTTACAATTTGTGGTTTTCTTTTAAATAGGTACACCTAATTATTTTTAGATATATCATTTTTTTTTTAAATTGTTTGTTGCAGGAAAAGTTAATGCACTTCCCAACATGGGTAGATCTGAAAGGTGAGGATGCTGTCCCGGAGACGGTACATCACGTCGTGACTCTGGTCGACCCGCAGAAGGATCGCCAGTGGGAGACGTTGCGCAAGTATGAACACTAGCTAACAACTTCTTGAACCCCGAAAAGTCTGACACGCCACAAAATAGTATACTGGTAGACAGTGAATGTATCAAGACGATAACTGTTCATAATAAATAGTCAAATCTTTCGCAGATCCACAGTTTTAATAATACTGGTAGTTCGAATTCATCTACTTTTCAGGCACGTGCAAACAGACGGTGTGCACGCCAAAGACAACATTCGCAGTGGGAACACGACGCCCGAGACGCTCTCCGAAGCCGTCAAAATACTCAAGGGCGAGTACTGTTTGCGTGCCATCAGAGAACATAAAATGGATCGGTTAGTACACTTGGTAAAACCAAGTAAAATTTTAATAATTCAACAGTCAGCTCTTTTTGTAAATGTCTGTAGTTATAGGCTCTGAACTGGAGGTAGCATAATTGTATAGAGACGATTCATAAGTATCTAAAGTAGCCTAAACTGGAGAAAAAAATTTAAGAAAAATCTAAAATGGTAATAAAAATTGTAGTTTAAACTTTTTTAGATTTCACAATCAAACATTAATCTGGCAACAGCTTCAGCTTAATTTTCATGAATACCCAGAAAAAAATTCGGTTCTTTTTTTTGGTCTACGAACTTGGAAAAAAGAGATCTAACGAAATATTTAACTTTGATTGTTGGATTTGGCAGTAGCAGAAATAATAGCCTCTCAAATTCTAATCAGGGCCATAATTTTCTGCCGAACGAAGCTGGACTGCGACAATCTCGAGCGATACCTGAAGTCCTACGGCAAGGAGCTGACGTGCGTGTGCCTCCACGGAGACCGCAAGCCGGCCGAGCGCAAGAATAACCTCGAGTCCTTCAAGCAGGGGCACGTCAAGTTCCTCATCTGCACCGACGTCGCGGCGAGGGGCATCGACATATCCGGCTTACCGTTCAGTGAGTACCGTTAAGTGTGTCAGGGCAACCGGCTGTCTCGTGCCAGTATAGGGGTCGTCCTGTTCTTTTTTTGGGCATTTTAACCCCCCTTCCCCCTTAGTGATACATAGAAATGTTCATGAATAGCGCCCCCCCCCCACTCGCACTAGCTCGAGTCCTTTAACCCTTAATCGAGAATTGGGAAAATGGTTACCAGCTCAATTTGAACTTTAAGTCAAGGGACTTACCGTCGTAAACCAATGGAGAAAATATCCATGGCTACGCATACTGCATGCCACATTATGGGTTAAGTGATCCACGTCAAGTTTTTCCCCTGCCTGATATTGCGACAAAGAGCATTTTCAGCTTGCCGTTTAGTTAAATTCTATTAGCTCCTGACAATCGCCATGAAGCGGGCAAACATAAATAAATAATAGGGTTTTTTTGTTTCAAACTATTTTGTTTTTTGTCCAGTGATCAACATCACGCTCCCCGATGAGAAATCAAACTACGTACATCGCATCGGGCGAGTAGGTCGCGCCGAACGCATGGGGCTCGCCATCAGTCTCGTGTCCAGCGTGCCGGAGAAGGTAGGCGACGCCGCTGTATATTGTATGGTCGCTCACTGACTTATCTGACTCTGAGATTTGATGATATAAAATGTGCTTCAGTTTCACAGATCATACAGATAAAACGGCCCTAATTACCTGCATTATCCAATTCTTGAAAGGGTATAACAATTTGAAGGGGTAACCCACACCTGATAAAATAAGTAGTAGCCGAATTTGGTTAAATTATTTTTAATGTATTGCTTAATACATTAACCTAATAACCGCCAACAACTTCTATACAAGTTCAGGATTTTCGTGCCGTCAACGCCACTACTCCTATAGAAGTTACTCATTGTACCTACTTTAATTAAATACCTTTACGGTGCATTAAACATTTGTTTCTCTTGTAATTTTGTAAGATGGACAGGATTGAAGCCCATTTTTGTTATTTCGCCAGAAGAAACAGGCTTTATAGTGTTTTAAAACAGATAAAAACGCCTGAAATATTTTGATGTCCCATACGCCAACGACTTCATATCAAGTAGGCTAGTGATGTGACGCGATAGTTGCATTCATTACAATCCTACATGTTTACTTTGTTTTGTTCCATACAAATATTCATAGATTTTATGATTGACAATTAATTCCGGTCTGAAAATAACGTATTACATAATAAATATTAAAATTTATTTATTTCACGAAGATCCTTACTAATATTATAAATCAGAAAGTGAGTTTGTTTATTTGTTCCGCTTTCACGACATAACTACTGAACCGATTGCTTTTAAATTTTGCAGACGTATAGTTAGAAGTCCGGATTAAATAATAGGTTACTTTTTATCCCGAAAAAAACTGATATTCCCGAGGGAAAACCAAAATATAGTTTGCTTGATGGATGGATTGGAGATAACGCTGTGTGGCGTTTTAATCAAGGTAAAATATTGTAAACGAATATAAACATGTAAATGTAGAAGCTAAATGATACGATAATGAATCCCCGAAAATGAGGAATTCCCGAGGGATGACGTACAATTTGTTTTATCGTCTAAAATGATTTTTACATCTACTTAGGTATATAATATAGTGTACTATTCAGTTTTTGTTTAACAACTAATCGTATCCAGCGTTACATCGCGCTTCTTAGAGAAGTTTTCTTATAGTTGTGATTTATACCGCAATATAACCGAATTCCACGCGGGCGAAACCGCGGGCGGAAGCTAGTTAATTTATAATTTATTTAGGATTTTCGATATTGCAACACCCATCTCCACTCTCTGACAAAATTTCAGTGCTACGAGCGCCACCAACTTCAATGCAAGTAAACCTGTGACGTCGTAAGCGTACAGGTGTCAAGGTCATTGTGTCATAGTGCCGGCCATTACAAACGTGCGCTCGTCTGTTTTTTTTGTCCGTACAATAATCATTAAATATAATTATCGAAAATATAAAAAGTAAAATATCGAAAGGTAAACTTACACAAACTATAAAAAGTTATAAAATATACGAATAATAACTGACCATTCATTCTTTTGTCTTACTTTTCACCGTAACATACTTGTTATGATTTATTACTACCGTACAAGAGCCGTCTTTTCTTTATTCAAATCGTCTAGAGAGATAGAGAGAGATTCACTCAACGTGAAGAAAGAAAAGCATAGACAACACTTCTATTTGAGATATTTATCTTGCCACGAGCGCCAACGACTTGATATGAAGTCAACGGACTACGTTATAAAATGAATAGTGAAGTGCCTTTTATAATAAATGTGTTGCAAGATTATGCATGTATTTTTGTCTATGATAATAGATACTCGTTTTTCTTACTTAAAATGTTCATAAAATAAAACAAATTACTATTATAATGTATCAGGGTTTATTTATATTTGCAAAATTTAAAAATAAATCTTGATTTAGACATATTTTTTTTTATCGATATGACGTTATGCCACATCCTTGCTTTCGTATTATAGATACTGTTATACATTTATACGTTGGCGTACAGCGGGCCACTATGTTTAAGATAGCTGGGCTGGGTAAAGGTTAAGGAGACAGGGGAATAATAAAAAATGTTAGATGGAATTTAAACCATTACATTTTCATCATACCTCATCAGAAAGGTATATGACAACAATACTGAAAGGCGGTTTTTTTATTATTTTAAAATTTGCAGCCAGCACGGGTTAACACCTACGGATGTAGTTTATCAGGCGGTTTTGAATTACCTACATTAAATGTCTTATTATCATCTAGTGACATTGCTTGTTTAACTTTGAGCATGTTACACATTTTTTAAACACTGATGAATAGCAACATTAATTTCCTCCTCGTCTGTTAAGATTCAGTCCTATTTACCTAACACAAGTGCGTTGGTGGACAGGTGTGGTACCACGGCGAGTGGTGTTCGTCGCGCGGCCGCAACTGTTGGAACACTAACCTTATCGACGACCGCCCCAAGGGCTGCTGCATGTGGTACAATGAGCCGCAGGTAATATACCAACAATCGTAGTACACTTTTTTCTTAGTTTCCAATGTATTCAGTCTGTATTGCATGTGGTAAAATGAGCCGCAGGTAATGTACCAACAATCGTAGTACATTTAAAATAATTTAACGGGTCAAAACGCGACACCATTTTTATTTAGTAGTTAATACGAACTACTTACTGCCCGACGTTTCGGTTAGGTTGCACCAACCGTGGTCACGAGCTGACACGTCGGGCAGTAAGTGGTTCGTATTAACTACTAAATAAAAATGGTGTCGCGTTTTGACCCGTTAAATTATTTTAAATGTTTAAAATGGAACGCGAAAGTCTTAAAATTAAATCGTAGTACACTTTTTCTTAGCTTCCATTCCAAAACATTCTGTGTTCTGAAATGACAATGTGCCAGCTTTCAAAATGTAAGTACTGAAAGATTGGTGATATGGATTTATTATATTATTTTTAGTACTTGGCGGACATCGAAGACCACTTGAACATCACCATTCAGCAAGTCGAACCAGACTTGAAGGTGCCGTGCAACGAGTTCGATGGGAAGGTTGTGTACGGTGAGAAGAGGAAGCAAGTCGGGTCGGGTTATCAGGTACCTACACGAAAGTTTGCTTTTAAGTACATTTACACACAGGCACGCATGCATCGCCATAATGATAACATACTTTACTGGATAGTAGTTGTAATATATTTCGGAAAATAGAAGAATGTATAACAGAATAATGTTTATAGTCAAATAAATTACGATTAGAAAAGCTTTACCTATGAAGTAAATACAATTTGAGATGTGGTCCTTCGAGCCGGATACCAACTACATTCACTGGTCTATATAGTTTTCTACAAGAAATCTACTATGACAGGTTACTAGGCTGTTGTAACTATCACTTGACTTATCAGTACATCACTATAAAACATGCTTGTATTGAAATGCGATATTGGCTCTTAAGCCAACGACAAAGTGCAGTACGAAGTAACTCAAAAATATATCGATACATTTTTGTCCCCAGGATCACGTCACTCAAATGGCGCCAGTGGTGCGATCACTACAAGAGCTAGAGTCTCAGACGCAGCTGTATTATCTTAAAATGCATCACAATGTTTTGATTGCTTAAACAGACTTGTGCAGTTCATTGTGTAGTGTATTTCTTATATATAGTAATTTAAATATATAACATGATCTTATAAAATTCAATTTATGCGTTTTAATTCATAACAATAATAAAGAAACTGGGAATGGTCGACGAATATATTCCATATGGCTTATAATAAGACAATACATTTGACACTGACATTCGTTCTGAGAGCTGTATATGAGCTACTTACCTTTTAGCGTAGCTGCTCTTATCGATTATATTATATGACCACCATAATTTGAACCTTACTTCCTAGAATGAAGGTCCAAAACCAATGAAAAATTAAAACATTAAACCTGGTTGTGTATTTAGGGTTGACATATGCCAATAAAACAGTCTGATCAAAGTTCAATTTTTATATTTCACTCAATCGCTACGGATTTATCTAGGGCAGTGCGTGCGGCCCGCGTTTCAAAATAAATTATTAAGTCTCATAACACCGCTATGTATGAAAATAGCCGTTCAAATACTGTAATTACTACAATCATACAATCCTGATTCCAATAGATAGATCCAAAATATCCAAATGTTTAACAGATTTTTCGGTACAAATTTATAAAACGGTTTGGAAAATTAACGCTGACATACAAAAATAGTATTTATGATCTATGTTTCGCTGAAGCAATTATTGTACTATTTCCGCCTATTCTCTAGGGAAAAGTGGATGTCGTCTGCCGTAGTCTAACATTAAATAATTCATGCAGATCGCTCACCTAGAAAATAAGCGGGTTTCAACCAAATAACAATTTATTTGGTTGAAACAATAAGTAATAAATATTACTTGATTTAAAAATATTGATACCATTGTAAAGCCTGGTACAAACGCAAATATGCTGATGTTTAGCCCATGAACCCAGTAAAGTGCATATTGTTTAAAGAGTTTCGAATTGTTATAGCATATATCATCGCAATCAGAACTTCATGTCAATCTTTTGCAATTAACATTTAATTCTAATATAAATTAAACCATTTATTTACTTAAGAACCATTGTACGAGGCTTTAGATGGAATAAATCTTATTGAATGTGACAAACTTAGAACACTACTGAACTTAGTGACTTTTATTCGGCAGTGTGTTATGAACATTACATTTTATAAAACTAATTTCGTCTAAAAACTAAACCAGTTTACAAAAACTAAACATGAGAAATATTCCATTGGTTGCAAAAAGCCAACTTCAATTCGTAATCCATATATATATATTTTTTCAAGTACTAGGTATACCTGCCGACCGAATCGCATAGATGAAGAGGAGGCCCAGGCAAAGCATATTACACAATGATGCTAATTGGATTAAACATTGAATTTGAACTATATTCTGCTGCATATTAGCTATAAGATGGATATTTCCCTATTTTTTCTTGCTCATTTTAACAATATCATCTGCCTAGGCCTGTACATTTCACAAGTGTTTAAATTAAATGTTAATATTAAAATATTTTTATTAGTAGGTTGAATTTGAATATTACATCTTTAGTGAGATAAAAAGATCTTCACTTTTATGGGAATTAAGTATTCCGGACATCGAGCGAAACCGTTACGCCAACAGCTCAATTGTTTTGTGAACTATCACTATAAAAAAAGATAATTTAGCAAGTACAAATAAAACTGTATAATTCCCAATTTTATTAATTTGGTGTATAACAAAATGCATTGCATACAAATATATTAATTTGATTTAACCTAGTATTTCAATGAGTTTGATAGTGTGTTTATTTATAACAATAATATTTTACAGTTACCCTACTAGACATCAATGTTAGTTTAGTATAAAAGTAGAAGCCTTTTTAGCAGCTATACCAGACAGATTAGGATTCACACAAGGCGTTAGTATTTATTAGGGAATAGGAACTACTAAAGCAATACTATTTATTGTTATAATAACTGCCCTATGTCGCTGGATTATTTATTTCATATTGTTCTTATATTAACATTTATCTGATTCTATATTATTCGACAAAGATATATTACTTTTTTACAATTCATGATAGAAAACTAACTTTTAATTAAAAGTAAAACATTATTTAATGCCCCTTCCCAATTCCTATCGATTACAACATTGATTGAAATGCTAAAGATTTTGCTTAATACATGCAGCATTTTCAGACTACACGTCAGACAAGTGGGAAACATTCTTAAAACAGAATAAGATACTTACACATTTACTCCTTACTTCAGTTATACATACAATAATATTTGATTTCTAAATCCAGCCACATTAAGGTACATCATGTACAAATCGATTATACAGAGCCAGCGTATTAGTACTAACACAGATGCAAGTTGCAAAAATAATCCTTCAAGTGGCAAATAGGAAAAATCATTCAATTATTGCTATTTGGCTTTCGTAATTATCATAAATATGGAAACAATTCTACAGTACGGGCGACAATCCTATAGATATTTTTTTACTCCATTTCGTGAATCTAGTCATCATGTATCATTTAAATCGATGAAATTGTATTTTCAAATTCAAATCTTTATTGCATAGTCACATGGGTGAAAGTTGACATTCTTAAGGCTAAGTACATGTGACTATTAAATTAGTAAGTGAATTTCATGTAAGGATACATCGTTATTTGATTTCTTATAACATTTGCAACTTGTGTCGTACACGCCAGGTTTGAACAAGCGATCTGTAGTTAAATTTATAAAAACAAGTGCACGATTGGTATTATAATACTATCCAAGGATGACAGACATTGAATTTGATATAAACAATAAGAACTGATCAACAAAAAAATAAGCACTTCATGTAATTTATTAATACATTTTGGTAAAACCTGTGATCAAAGTAACTGAAGTAATTTAAATTTCAAACATAATTTTTCCTGTAAAATATTTTGTTTTTGCATATTCAATGACTGCACCTTCACAAATAACATTAACAATGTCTATTAGAAATTAATAATTAGTTACTCTTTTGGTGATCACGGCTAATTCCACCAGCAGTATTTGCTTAGGATCAACTAAACTTAGATACATACAAAACTTTCTTAATGTTAAATTCATCCTACATTCGACATATCAAATTTAATTTACTGTACGTTTTCGAGCTGTGGCAATTTGCCGGTATTCATTTTTATTGTATTTCCGGTCATGCTGATATATATTGGAATACAAATGCTTTAGTTACCCTTGTCAAGTTGTTTTTTCAATCAACCGTCTAGTGTGTAAAAGCATCGTTTTTTCTACAATAGTTCATTCCTACCCGATTTGCACACAACTCGACAACATACATGTTGAGTTTATTAATTCCCTACATTATTATTATTACTTCTCCATATCAATCCGGGAATACAGTCTATCACACATACGCTTATAATGTCTATAATTAGTCTGAATGGACTTGTACAATTCAATGAGGAAAATGCAAGGAGATCTATATTAGGGCTTCACCTACAACTTTCATGAACTCATCCCTTAACACGACTTTAATGATCGGACGTTTAATATTCGAAGTTCACGTTATAACGTGCCGTGCCCACTAGATTAATTTTAAATGAAGTTTCTTATAACTAAAATTTGAGGTTTCTTGATTATCATATTAGGAATTATTTATTCTATTATTTCCTACAGAGGTAAATTTCAAAATTGTTCGGTGGTAGAAAGTGCAGCCCAAATTATTTCTATAAAGAAATTGTTATCATTACATAATTCACACGAAAAATATTTTAACCGATTTAATTTCGGTGGGCATATTGTTTTTTGAATTACGGCACGGATTATTCTTTGCATTTTTTATTTAGTACTACAAATTTAAATAAATACAGAAATTTTCTAGATATTTGGTTTATTTTAGAAAAGGACACAGGGATCAATCAACACGCAGTGAGCAACTTTTACAACCTCGCGTCTCATCTTTTTATAAGACTAAAATATTCTAACGATAAAAATATAATTATTCGAGTTGGTGTCGTGACCGGGAACACGAGTTATAACAACTCACATTGGTATTACCACCTCTCGGATTACAGAGGTCAGTAGGTAAAGGTGGCCTCACCTTGCGGGTGAACCATTCCATGTTTGTCTGTGTCAAAAACACACAATCCTTATAGTCCTCATAGTGTTACAATTATGTAACATTTTTGTACCGCGTGATCAGCGCCTCTGGTCTAGCCTTAGTCGCTTCATTGTGCTAGTTGGTATGCGCGAGACTTAGTTCCATAGGAATAATAAATAAATAATTTATCATTCTATGTCATTTCATTTGATATTTCACTATTCACATTAATCATACAAGTAATTTAGGTTTTTTATTTGAAATGGTGAAAATTAATTTCCTATAAAAGATCGGACCGCCGAGAGAAAGTTTCTGTCATTGATTTTTACTGTATGAAAAATGATAGCAATATTCTAAGGGGGGTCCGACTGTGGAAGTTTTAATAAACTTCCTTAATAAATTACAACTTCCGAATACATACATTTGAGTTACCATCAAAATACTCCCATCTCCGTATACAAATTCCATAGACACTGTCCCACAAAGATTTAAAACCTTCAACAGCTCCCGTAAAAGGCCTCATTTGAAAACAGCTCACATCTTTGATATAAAATGGTGTAAATATACACTCTCCAACCTCACAACCAACACTAAACAATTTGTGTATGTCATTTGTTCACATTGCGGGTGGTGTAAGGCAGTGTCCTCCGCGTCAACCATTGGGTGGTTTCACCCAGTTCCCATATGAAATCTAGAGTTAGGCCACTTGTCTCACTACTTAACAATACAATACACAATAGTCCAACCTTAAACAGAAACTTTGATAACAAACTTTAATATTGACTAAAACTAAATTAATAAATAGTGCTTAGTAGTCCAACTGAGATTTTTGGAGACCTGCCTGTGGACAAAAAAAAAGTAATTAAAGTAAGTATAATATTTATATTTTATGCTACATGTTTACTATTGAGGTTTGCGCTATCTACAGAAGTTATATATTACCAAGGGATCAGTTATGACATAATTTAAAACAAATTCTACAAGTGTCAGACTCTGCATTGTATGTGATGTAATCAGTTAAAATAACAATATAACAGTTACACAACAAACCGGCTGAAGGAGTTACTTTAAATTGGTGGCGAGTCACAAGAGATCTGACAGGTCGTAGTGACGACCACAGTTCACTAGAACTGCACAGCCCCAAGTACCCTAATAATAATAAATACACAACCAAAGTTTAATGAAACCAATCTGCATAATATTCTCGAGCTGCTTGGACTTTATTCAAATAATAGGACATAAACATCCGTGCGTGCATAACGCGTTATTTTATGGATGTTTCCGGATCTTACAATATGCTTAAGAGTTGGGAGATCTGGTTGGCCATTGTAGCATGTAACATTGCCAGTGTGCTATTTATTTTTATCAGGACAAAGTCGTACTGCACAAATGAGCAAATGTACGGGTAGCCTCGTAATATCCATACACGCCCTTAGATACGAAAACTTCACAATCTTGAGTGTTGTTGTACTGTCTGTAACACAAGTGCTTAAAAGCTTACCATAGAATTAGAGCAATGTATGTGAGTTGTCCAATATTATTTTGACGACCTCCGTAGCCGAGAGGCGAGCGTGCCGGACTTTGGCGTCGCGTCATTTCTGAGGTTCCGGGTTTGATCCCCGGTCGGGTCAATATGGGAAACGAACTTTTCTATATTGTTTTGGGTCTGGGTGTTGTGGTATCGTCGTTGTTTCTCATTTCTGTAAAACAAGTGCTTTGGTTACTTACCACAGAATCAGAGCAATCTATGTGATGTTGTGCAATATTTATTATTATTATTATTTATTGTTAATTAATCAGATTTTCGATATGTACGTGTACCAACCCAGGTCAGAGCGCGAGCCAGGGGTGGTGCTGCAGCGACTCCTTGGAGCGGTCGCCGTAGTCGTAGGTGAGCTCCTCGCCCGCCGCGATGTCCTGCGCCGCCACCAGCACCAGCCGCGGCCCGTCCACCCACACGGCCTTCGTGGACAGGTTACCGTTGCGCGAGTGGTTCACCAGGCGCCCGAGCCGCCCCGACTCCGCGGTCGCGTCGATACTGAAACAAAAGTTAACACTTTAGGGCTGGCTCAAGTTATTGTTATGCTTATCACTGAGTTTTTTTATCACATTTACAACTGTTTCAGCCAGTTCAAATGCTCAAGTGTATCACAGGTAACAAAAACAAAGGGGTTAATTCAACTATATACATAATACGAGTCTGCTAAAAGCTAGGCCTGCGGCGCTGGCCGCTCCCGGGCTTCGCCCTCCCGCGGCGCTCGGCCTTCGGCCTCGCATACGCAGCTCGGCCTGCGGCCTCGCGGGTGTGACTTTTGGTGTTTGACCGTCCGCAATGGGGGCCTAGTGCTTTTGTTGTACGGCGCTAGAGTTTTGCAACTGAGGCCTAAGGAGCCTTTCCGCTTCGGGCTCCGCCCTGCGCGGCGCAGCTCGGCCTGCGGCCTCGCGCCTAGGGTGACTTGTGTTGCACTTAAATAAAATGGCCAAAGTGTTCGACGGAAGCCGCTTCGAGCTTCGCTCTACGCGGGCGCTCGGCCTACGGCCTCGCATTCGAATCTCGGCCTTCGGCCTCGCGAAAGTTACACAGAACATAGCCGCTTCGGGCTTCTCCCTACGCGGCGCTCGACCTGTGGTCTCGCATCGCAGCTCGGCCTACGGCCTCGCGAAAGTTACACAGAACATAGCCGCTTCGGGCTTCTCCCTACGCGGCGCTCGACCTGTGGTCTCGCATCGCAGCTCGGCCTACGGCCTCGCGTAGGTTACTTGATCTGATCAATTGTCTCGCCTATATTGGTCCAAAGTGTTTGATGGCAGCCGCTTCGAGCTTCGCTCTACGCGGGCGCTCGGCCTTTGGCCTCGCATTCGAAGCTCGGCCTTCGGCCTCGCGAAAGTTACACAGAATATAGCCGCTTCGGGCTTCGCCCTACGCGGCGCTCGACCTGTGGTCTCGCATCGCAGCTCGGCCTACGGCCTCGCGTAGGTTACTTGATCAGTTATGTTGTCTATATCGGCCCAAAGTGTTCGATGGGAGCCGCTTCGAGCTTCGCTCTACGCGGGCGCTCGGCCTTTGGCCTCACATTCGAAGCTCGGCCTTCGGCCTCGCGAAAGTTACACAGAATATAGCCGCTGCGGGCTTCGCCCTACGCGGCGCTCGACCTATGGTCTCGCAACGCAGCTCGGCCTCCGGCCTCGCAAAGTTACCAGTTCCAAGTTTTAATAGCACTCAATACGGTACTATATTACTATGCAACAATTTCCCCATACATTTTCTTACTAAGGTCAATTTCAGTACAAAATGTATGGGGAACCAAGTACTCCATAGAAATATGATTTTCCAATTTTTCCTAAAATTTTGTACTTACACGCTTTTTTTTAGGTCGAGCGACCACGGATAGACATTTTTGACAGGACCTCATACTTATTTTTTTTAAATTCGAGTATTTTCTGTCAGGCCCAAAATCTCTGAAATTACCCCGAAAATCGGGTAAATTTTTGAACCATCACAGGGGCATCATAAAAACCTCCAATAAAGCTCCGAGCATATTTTCCCTACGACCCCTCCTTCTACCCCGAAATTTAGGGAATACATTTTGAATTCTGCAGATTTTTTAAAATGGCCGCCAGCGCATCCGCCATTTTGTTTATCGAAAAGTCTATAATATAACATCTCATCTAGGTTATATACTGCAACAAACCCCATTTTTACTTTTTTCAAATTTTATATCCTGCGACCTACAGGACTTCTGGAAGGTGACCATGATTTTTGCACATTTGTCCCAACAGCTCCCGGTGTTGCCAGGTCACAGAGATAAAAATAGTCAAATGTCATTTTAATGGGGATGTTTCATAGGCACATGGTAATGGTTTGCGCGAAATGTCATTATTTCTATTTTCGACTTTCGCCGGGACCTGAGTCAAAAACTACCAAAAATAGTAGAATTTTTATTTCACCTGGCAACACACACAACCAAAACTCATAATCGCCTGGTACATTGCGACTCGCTCTGATGTCGCCATATACATGCAAATTAGGATTTAACGTTTTCGAAAACACATAATTTTCACAAAATGGCCGCCAGCGGGTCGGCCATCTTGTATTTTTGAACACTCGTATTTTTCCTGTATTTTGGACTATATTTGACGCCGAACCTCATTTTCGTTTTTTTTCTCGCTCTCACCCGATCGCCATATTATTTTTTGGAAAATGACCAAGTCACAAAATATATATTTCGCTCTGGCGCCCAGTGTGGCCAAGTGATTGGGCTAAATTTAGTAAAATATCATTCGGCCATAAGGTTGCCATAATAACGTGGTAGACATTTAGACCAAATGTCAAAAAAAATTTTTTTCGTTTTTTGGACATAAATCAAAAACTACCAAAAATGGTAGAAATTTTATTTCACCTGGCAACACACATCGACCAAACATACAACCGCTCGATACATTGCGACTCGCTCAAATGTTGCCATGTGCCTGAAAAACGGTTTTGAAAATCGTGAAAAATTCAAAATGGCCGAAACGGGGTCCGCCATCTTGTTAATCGAAAAGTCTATAGTTTTCCCATATTCTAGGTTATATACCGCACCGAACCTGATTTTTATTTTTTTTCTCGCTCCCACCCAGTCTTCAAAAGAACTTCTGGAAAAAACCATGTCGAAAAAATGATTTTCCCCGCCATTTCCAGGGTTGCCAGGATTTTTCCGAAAAACTACTTTTTTGTCACTTCGGACCTCCATGGCCACCCTACAGCCTATTTATTTTTTTTCTACAAGGTAATTTTTTTTTCCTACCATTTGGGGCCATGGGGTAAAAACTACCATGAATTTGGTAGAATTTATTTCTCAAAACAATAGACGAATAACTAACCTACCACCGCTCCATACAAATCGATTCGACCTGGTGTTGCCATCCCCCTCAAAATCGACTTTGAAAATGGCAAAATTTTTGGTCCCTACAAAACTGCCGCCAGCGCCGCCTCTATGGCCAAACTCTATAATCTATGGATAAGGTTTTCAATTTGACTATACTGCCAGCAAAGTTCAAAAAAAATTTTTTCATTATCTGTGGAAACCTCTCCACCACGGCCCCGCAAAAATACCTCTAAATCGGATTTTCGATCCAAGATGGCGGCGCGGACATCTTGTTTTTTTGACATTTTACTTTTTCAGTGTACTTTTCTTCACTACAATTCTCTAAAAAAGTTAAAACCGCCCGGTCATTCCATAGACAAGAAAAAAGTTGATTCAGCAAAATCGGCCGCCATCTTGGATTTTGGGAAAAAAAAATAAAAAAACCTGCTTTGATTAAAAAATAACCCACCCCGTTAGAACACGCCAAAGAGGTAAAACAACCCGAACACCCCCAAAAACACCCCCGATGAGTGAGTCAGTGAGTCAGTGGTAATTTAGCTTTATATAATATAGATTATGAATGCATCATGAATATTAAGCCCTTCACAGTGGGCAAATCGGCAGATAGGTAGAATTATAAAATGACTACCGCCATTCACTTAACTTTCAGCAAAAACACAAAACAAGAGGCCATTCTTAGACATTGTTTTGTCACCTTATTGATATACTAGCGGTCCCGGCGAACTTCGTTTCGCCTTAGAGAATTTTTCCCGCTTTTCTGTTGAAATATTTCAAATTTTACCAAAGATCCCTAATTTTGTAGCCTATTTCAAATTGGAAGAATGTAGCATTCTATTTTTGAAAGAATTTTTTAAATCGGCCCAGTACTTTTTGAGCCTATTCATTACAAACATACAAAAATAGGTACAAATATTTCCTCTTTATAATATTAGTGTAGATGAGCAGCTCGACTGGTGAAACACCTCCGCCTTACAGAAGACCGCAGCCTAATAACAATCACTTCTGTGTTGTTGTGTTCCTGCGTGCGAGTAAGGTTTCCAGAACTCTTGGGGGGTGCTACATTAGTAGCAGGGGTCAAGCCTTCAAGGTAAGGGCGACCAGTCTAGTAACAGATTTCTTATCCTGTACTTGTCGTCCTTAAGCTAGGACCTCATTACCTGAGAAGGCGCAGAAGAGGCAGGGCGCGGCGGCTCTACGACCGCGCTGTTCTTCCGCATGGAGACCGGCTGACTGGGAGTGCGAGGGTACCCCAGTCGGCATTGCACCCACGGTCTCCAGTGCGAGGCGGGGATGGTTCAGTGGATCGGCCATTCCCGCTTTCCCCCCCGGCCACCCAGGGGGGAAATGTCGGGCCGACCGCGCGAGTGAGCCGCGCGGCAAGTTTATTTCGTGATCTTAACCCCCCTCCCGTACCCCTGTCCGAGTGACGCCTACAACGCATAGCTAGCCGAATACAGTTTATTTTTTTTTTTTTTTTAACTCGTGATATCTTTTGAATGGATTGTCAGAATCGAATAATTCAAAAAGTAATATAAAGATATTGAAGCAGCCTTAAATAATACATCATTTATTTTGATAAGGGTTAATACCAAGGTACAAATAAAGAGCTTTTTGTAGCGGTGGTATTTTAATTTCTTTTTTTCAATAAAAAACCGCTTATTGTGACATGACTGTAATAGTTAGAGATATGCTGCCGCTGATTTTTTGTAGATAATGGTGTGTTCTAAAAAAATGTAGTATATCATTTTGTTCTATCATCAATAGTTTTCGCAGCGCACGCGATGTAAGGTAGTTTTTTTATATTTTTTTCACACCTTGGATTACGTTATCGTAATTTTAGTAAGGATGCCTATTTTTTTTGAAAATGAAGTATAGCCTATGTCACTCAGGAATGATGTAGCTTTCCAACAGTGAAAGAATTTTTCAAATCTGCCAAGTAGTTTCGGAGCCTATTCAATTCATACAAACAAACAAACAAACAAACAAACAAAAAATCAAACCTTTCCTCTTTATAATATTATTATTAGACTTCGCGCACGACCGCTGCGTAGGGAGCCGACCACGCGGCTGAGCCGCGCGGGTACCTTACTCATAGATCTAAACTCCCCTCCCGCACGCGCACCCCCACCTTGGTGACGCTCACTTCGCAACGGGCCGTGCAGCAGAAATCGTGATATTTTAATTTCGCCATAACTTCGAAACTAAACATCCAATTTTAATCATTCAAAGACCAAATATCATCTACATTAACTGTACTTAGTGATGAAAGAAATTATTTTGATAAGGATTAATAGAATGAGTAAAATAAATGCGTTTAAAAGTAGTCCAAAAAATTTCAAGATTTTTGATTTAAAAAATGGTTGTTGTGCCTCACTCGACATAGATAGGTATAGTGTGTCGCGGAGTTTTTTGTAGATATTTATAAGATCTACAATTAATTAGAACATTTCATAGTTCTATCTTTTAAAGTTTGGGCAGCGTACGCAAAATATGTAACTTTTCTGGTTGATTTTTTACACCTTGTGTCCGAAAAACCCAAATATATTACGGAACCCTATTTTTTTCCAAAATAAAATTTAGCCTATGTTACTCGTGGATAATGTAGCTTTCGAATAGTGAAAGAATTTTTGAAATCGGTCCAGTAGTTTTTGAGCCTATTCATTACAACCAAACAAACAAACAAACAAAGTTTTCCTCTTTATAATATTAGTATAGATTATACAATCAGGCTACAAATGGAAAACAGTCCCACTTCAAATTGCATCCTATGCCTTTATATTTAGCAGCGAAAAATTTATAAATGAAATGCGCATTCATATCTTAGGTTTTACAGTACTGTTGATCGCCGATTGCAGTACTGACCAGTATTGTTGATCGCCGTGGCGGAAGTAGTACATGTAGCAGCCGGCGCTGGGGTCGAGCGCGTAGCGGCTCTCACGCTCTCGCGCCTCCGCCACGCCCACCAGCTCGCCCGCGTACTCGACCACGAACTGGCCGCGCCCGAACGGCCGCGTTGCGATCACGCCGCGCCCCTTGCCCGAGAAGTACGCCACCTGATCAGATATTCATTTTAATACGCAGTTTCATGTAAACCTGCAGCATCAACCCTCACATGGTTATTCATGCCCATCTTCAATATTTTACGCTTCGTAATGTGTCAAAAATTACTATTCATTTTTCTCCAACAGACTACAAGTCGTTAATACCGTTCCATAACAGCTGTCATCAGTCGTCCGCCGGTCCGTATAATTTTTTACTATCAGTAACTAGAACAGATTGTTTTTCAAATATTGAAACCAGGTATTAAATCACTGGACGAACGAAATGGGGTCTGAAACCTAGCATAGCCCTATGGATGTACACTGCCATAGTCAGGCCGATGGTAACGTATGCCTGCGTCACATGGTGGAGAAAAACCTCCCAAATGACAATAATCAAAAAACTTGCCAGCCTACAAAGGGTGGCATGCCTTATAGCAACTGGTGCTGTCTCGACTACACCAGGAGCCGCTCTTGATGCTCTTCTCAATCTGCCACCACTACACCTCTTT
Source organism: Glyphodes pyloalis (assembly GCA_037074685.1). Taxonomy (NCBI): domain Eukaryota; kingdom Metazoa; phylum Arthropoda; class Insecta; order Lepidoptera; family Crambidae; genus Glyphodes; species Glyphodes pyloalis. The sequence goes on from JAYKKO010000021.1 coordinate 5,570,666, forward strand.
GTAGCAAAGGAGGCTGAAGCGAGTATCTACAGAGCAACCATCACGGGAAAAGTAACATGGCACTCTCAAGCACTGAGAGCATCACATGCAGCAGTGCTCACACTTAAACCCTTAGCAATGACATCTGATGCCATGCTTCCACACTATAATTTTAATAAAAATTACACTGTGGAATTTCCCTGCAGAGAAAATTGGGCAACGAACCAAAACTCTCTAAAAGCAGGGAGCCTCGTCTGGTATACGGACGGCTCCAAAATGGGTCTAGATGTAGGATGTGGAATATATGGTGTGAGTCCGAGAGTCAAACACAGTGTGAATCTTGGTAAAAACGCCACGATATTCCAGGCTGAGGTATACGCCATCATAGAATGTGCAGAAGCCAATCGTCAACGAAACTACAAAAATCAGACCATAATCATCTATTCAGATAGCCAAGCAGCTCTGAATGCCATAAATTCGATTACACTAAAATCGAAGCTGGTGAAAGACTGCGTCGATAAACTGAATGAGCTGGGACAACAGAACAAAGTGCTTCTAAAATGGGTACCAGGACATTCAGGAATCATCGGGAACGAGAAAGCTGATGAACTTGCTAAAGCTGGGGCGCAAAGCCAACAGTTTGGACCAGAACCATTCTGTGGCTTTTCAAAGAACCAAGCTATGCAACTACTAAAAGAAAAACTAAAAGTCGAGTCGGAAAAATACTGGATAAATCAACCAGGCTTAGAACACTCAAAAACACTCATAGTTGGCTACTCGCGCAAATGGACCGAAGAACTGCTACAACTTAGCAGGCCTAGGGCCAGTGCGCTAGTTAGAGCCTTGACTGGACACTGTAAACTAAAAAGACACCAGTTTCATATGAAGCTGAGTGACTCTGATGAATGCAGATTCTGCAAGGAGGAAAAGGAAACACCTCTTCACCTCCTATGCGACTGTGAATCTCTGATCCACAAACGAAGCATCCACCTGGGACGACATATAGCCCAACCGGATGAACTAAAAACCCTGAAAGCTAGGAAAATACTAGACTTCCTAGAATCGACCCGGCTAAAGGAGTTACTCTAACTGGTGGCGAGTCACAATAGATCTAACAGGTCGCAGTGACCACAGTTCGCTGAACTGCATAGCCCCAAGTACCCCTAATAATAAATAAAAATCACTGGACAAGAAATTGGACAATAACACACAGCTATAGATCCTCCAGTTAATGTCATTTCATGGGTTTAGCACAGCGTAACCTTATTTTAGTAACCTAAAGCACTGAGATCAGGTAATGGATAAGATAAAATATACCACAACACACAAAATAGATTGTCACACAATTTATAGTACTGTTAATTTGTGGTTTTTCAAACAATACTACAAGCATTCATTATAATATTCTAAAGGTATATTTTTTAACCCTTATCTAACTTCATCCAGTGGTTTTTGTTAAGAATGATAAAATACAATGATATGCAGTTATGCATAGCATGGGAGTTTTTTCTACTAACCAATTCAAGTTCTACAGCAGTACTTCATGAATATTAAAACAAGTCTTATAATGAGTAAAAAAAGGTTAATTGAAACTAATTTACAATTTAAACCTGACCTATGCATAAGGCTACTGATGTATTTTGGAAGGTACACATGAAACTCCATGAAACATAAAATGGAGACGTGGACCATTTAGTATGTGTGTAACAATCTATAATAAAATCCCCAACTAAATTCCTAAAATTAGTAAATTAGTAAATTAAAAAAGGAAGAAAATGATATATTATTTAAAAAATATTTTGATCAAAAATTGTTTTTATTCGCTGAAACAGTTTTTGGACTGTAAGATGTTTTAGTAGCAAAGCATAGTAAAGTTAATGTGGATGTTTTCAATCTAAATGAGTACAATATGGTATTGTTGTGTAATATGTAGTTGAATAAAATTATATTTTGTTAGATTAGATTAGTTATTGTTAAGTTATCTTTATTTTATGTGCCATATTTAATTGTTTTTTATTTTGTATTTCATGTTTGTAGTTTTAAGTTTAATATTGCTGTGCCCTAACATGGTTCATGTTGAACCTAAGTTCTTTACAATGACACCTGTATGTAATTTACAACATGTTTGCAATAAATATTTGATTGATTGATTGGTTGAAATAAAAATATTTTAATAGAAAAACACTTACCTGAAGACCATCCTCTCTTTGCTCCCTCACAGCCCTCTCCAAATCTCTCATCTTCTCTGCCATTACACATTTGGACGTCTTTCTGACACTCCTTCTTACTGGGAAGTACTCGGTAAGCTTGTGATTGGTGCTTCCATTGACAACTTTAGTTTCTACATTAGCAGTCTTTTCCAAACGGGGCGGCGATGGCGGCGGCTCAACCTTAGGACTTTTCAGTTCTTCTTTAAAATATTCAGTCAGTTTGTGGCTTTCGGCGGCGCGTGCGGCGGCCCGAGCGGCGCGGGAGCGCACTGTGTGCCCGTTTGTCATATTTGTAATACCGTTACTGGTCTTCAAAGGTTTAGACTTTATTTCTACCTTTTTTGAGGGTGATTCACTCTTCAGAACAACATTTTCAGTCTTGGGCTGTGTTGAAGCTATGATCCTACAATAATGACAATGGTGTGATTTGATTTGTCTTAATATAGCCAAAAATCAATTCTTAAATGTCTGAAGGTAATTTGTTAATTATCAACATTGCTTAATTTTAATTTAATTTAATTAATAATTTAAGTAATTATATGACTCAGCACACATGCAGGTAGATTAAACTTATTACTAAAATACTTATCTCATTAATAAATTACTAACCACTACTAGGAAAGTAAGGAAGCATGCAAACAAATCTGCCTAATCCTTTTACACTGTACCTATCACTTCAATGTAATGATAGAATATTTTGAAAACCATGAAGAAGTAATGGATAAATAGAAAATATTAAAATATAGTTTAAAAGTCTTGTAAAATAGATAACACTGTAGCTTAAACAATTTTTCACAATATTTATTAACAAATGTTGTTTGTTTTAAAAGCCTCAGTTACCTGCGCTTTCTATAGTTGCGCGTAGGTCTGACAGGCGGCTCTTCGCACAGCTCAATGCGGTGAGGAGTCTTCACTCCCTCCTGGCCGGCCATCAAGGAGTTGGCTGAAACCAACCTTGTAATTACTTACTTTAATATATAGGTGGGTACCATTACAAACACTTGTATGATATTATTTCTAAAGCTTTATTTATTTATTTCATTACTACAAGGATATCCAACTAGTCAGTTTCTTAATCTGAAGTGTGAAAAATATAATTTAAGGTTATGTTATTGTTACTTGCATTAAATATTTAGAAATTTGTTTTATACTTACATATTACTTATTATTACTAACAAAATATAAAAATCGATTGTAGTAGACTTAAACAAGAGCATAAATATGAACTACAATAGGAATTATTAATTACTAATTAAAAAATAATTTCCATAAAATAGAACCATCACCAATTACTAGCCAGTGACTGAGAGTAAGTATATTTATACACCAATAGGATAGAAGTATGACTTAGAGGATATTTAAAAAAACGATTTTACAATACCTTCCACACTCACAGACACACGCTGTAAGCATCATTGATACAGAGAAAACCTAAACATTTCATTCTAACTAGAGGGTAAATCGAACAAAGAGCGCAACAATTTGTGTAGTATTTTTTATATAGTTATGTAAATCATACTAACCTCGAACCATTTCAACTTGAACTTGGTAATATGTGAATGATGATCACGGAACACCATCGAAGTGGTCTAACCTGATACAAACAAATTGGATACACTAGGCTCGTGTTACCAATGTTTTGTAACAGACCTAGTCATATTAGGATGGCATGAAATTATCATGTGATTTATCCCGCCCGATGTCACGAATAAAACATTTTATATTTTCTACATTCTTTGCGATAAGGATTTCAAATAAACATTCACATTAACGTTTGTCAAATAGACGCTCAGGTAGAATTTATTCAATTTTGACTAAATTACTCAGTAAATGTCAAGATTGATTGAAGGCGACTTCAGAAAATGGACGCTTGTTTTTCTCTTTGAACTTTCATATGATTGGTAATCCACACTAAACTTCAATGAACTTCAGCCAATGAATATAATTCTATTACAGAATTCAACCAATAGATTTAAATCTAAATCCATAGACTTGTCCATTTATTTTAAGCTTGGTACACGTGGGCATCTTGATCTTTGTCTATGCTCGAAGCTATGTTAACCTATTGAACGCCATCGACTTTTTAAGGAAACTTACTCCTGACGCCCCGGCCTATTAAAATCTGTTCGTGTTTATCGCTCACACTAGTGATGTTGCAATTTTATCGATAATATATGTATATTCTAACGATAAAGAGGTATAAAACAGTGTAAATTCAAAGAAAAACAAATAAAACCCTTATGGGGAATATGTATCAAGCTTTTAATTAATAAAAAATACAAAAAAATATAACTATAAAATGTACTACGTAATGAGTATTCAAAAGTATGTGACACTACTTGACACCTCTAGGCGTCTTTGGCGTACAAGTTGTTTGTAACAAAAATAGTGTTTGGAAACATTTAGTTTTTAAAGAATATCTAATTAATAATCAGTATCAAAGTATACAAAATCCTAATTGCCTAATAAGAAAAACGTATTTTAACATAGCGACGATATGGGAAACGAACTTTTCTATATTATCTTGGGTGTGGGTGTTATGGTACCTATGCCTTATTTATGTAGTTGCCAGAAAGAAATAGGCATTTATATGCCTGTTGTATCAAAAGCAGCAGACAAATTCAATGTAGGTAGGTATTAAATTAAAGTCATAGTCCACATCAAAGTCGGTATCCGAATCAAATTCAAAATTATCAGCATTATCCACATCTTCCAAAATATTAATCAGTTTTTCTACGGAATACATATTACTTCAAAATTATATCGAACTTTTGGATATTTAATATGTAGTCGGAAGTAGTAAAAAAATTGCTACATAATTTTATCTACTTACCCACATACGGGCCGCACTATTTTTCCAAGCGCGTCGCTTGTGACGTCATAAGCGGGCGCCTTTAGGGGTCCGTGGCGTAGGATTGACGATGATTAATAAAAATCTAGTAATGTCTATGAATGTATCGATAATAATGGCAACATTTTTAAGAGTCGTGTTTTGTACAAAGTCGGTGATTGCCTTCCCGTAACTGCGTTAAGTGTTAAAATTATTTGAAGAACCATGTCTACTGAAAACAAAACCGAAGTAATTGAAAATAGTCAGGACGGCTTAAGTTTTCCATCTCCTTTATACAGCAAAAGAAAGAAAATTGAAACCAAAAAGTATATAGGCACACAAACCGAAAACACTTTTGTCCAAGTTAAGTTTAAGATAATTATGAAAGATGCCCTGTTTTTCAATGAACATCTCCGTGATCCAAGAAACGCGAATTTTGCTGCTTTAGTAGCATTTAAATTGGAAACCCGAGAATCGTTCATTGGTATACGTCCAAGTACTTGAATGTTTTTGACAAATTAGAGGAGAGTATAGTTAGCATCAAGCTGCCTTTCATTGGAATATTAACATATAATGGTTGTTAACATCAATCGTAATTTAGATTCATGATTGTACTTAAGTTGATATTACAAATCCACATTTTAATAAATGCATAATGTTGACATTATATATATATTTTGTGTACCTACATCTTAAATATATCCAATATAAATAATCGATAAAAGCTCATCACTGGTTGACACCTTCAGGAGTCAAAGGCGTCACGCGAACTTAACATTTGTTTAAAATTCAACACAAAGTTTAGACTTCATTTTAAGTATGAAGACATCAATTAAATTTGCAATTAAATACGTAGGCAGTTAGTAAATAAAATGAAAACACTCCTATCGAAATTATATATTTAGAGATTCGAACCTTCTAAAAGAAATAAGTTGCTCAAAAAATGCGAAATTTGGGCTCCTATAGTAGCGTTTGGCGTCTAAGTCAAGGGAAGCCAATGACGCCTAAAGTAGTCGCTGGCGCTCAATAGGTTAAATATGCGATTTAATTTTCACTATTTCTTGAGAAATTCATGCTAATTAAAGATATTTAAAAAAAATAATCTTTTATGTACTCAGAATATTAAATCAGTTGAAATTATGCCTTGTTATTTAATTTCAGCAACGTAAAATGTCTGTGTTATTTATGAATTCATCCATTATGGAAGTGAGACGCTGCAATACAGTGAAATCTTACTTCTCAGTGGAATACAGAAGGAAGTTATATTATGTACTGGAGCATTCCATTTTATAAGGTAATTAAAAAAGAGACTTAAAAATTCTCAGGACTTGAGATTACTGTTTTTTCAAGTTTTCTGAACGATTTTTCACATCTTGACAATGACATATGTCTATATCACAGACCATTAACTAGGTACTATTTTAATTACTAACCATTTGATTGTCTGTGGTGCCATTGTTTTTGTTTTTGTGGTGAGAATTAAAAGCGATTTATGAATTTCTAGTCTAGCTAGTTCAGGTTTTTCAATGAATTCCTCAGATCTTATAGAAATTCCAAACTTATAGAAAAAATGAATGCAAATGTGTGTTATATTTGGGATGAAAATTTAATTCAACAGTGTAATCGTTTACCGGCTGTTCTTGGTAGAGTAAGTACAAATTGAACACATGTTTAAATACAATTCAGACTTTACCGCATTTGTATGTATGGTCCGTCATATCTTTTTGCCATAGTTAAATATTTTTCTCTTTCAGGCATCCATGGTTCACAATCTCATTGCATCATATAATCTAAATGAACACATGAAAGTTATAAGATCTTCGCCTGCTTCATATGATGATCTCAGGTTGTTTCACTCGGAATTATATTTAGATTACCTGAAGTCCATGAATGAAATTGAAGAAGATTACATAACTAATAAACAGGATGAGGAATATGGAATAGGTAGGTCCATTTTTCCAGAAAATAAAGACTTGCAAACTTGCATGTATGTGTTAAATAAAGATAACGGAGGTATGTTCCACCGAATAACCATGCGAAGTGAATGTAAGCTTAAATAATTTCCAAAATATTAATTTTAGGGTATGACTGTCCTCCAGTGTCAAATATGTTTGAGTTAGTGTCAGTTATTGCGGGAGGATCTATAACAGCAGCCAAGACATTAATTCTTGGAGTTGCAGATATTGTCATCAACTGGTGTGGAGGTTGGCATCATGCTCAGAGGTAAACAAAGTTTGAGTTGAGCATGTACATTAAATCCAAATTTGATTATGTTTTGAAGTTTAGTGTGTCTGGTGTTGATGGTGTCACACATCCTGTTAACTCTTTTTGAAAGATGCTTTTTATGTTTTGTAATTTGTTACAAATATAAAACTGGCCAAATATTAGAATAAAATGTGAATAAGTTCATTCGTTCAATTCATAACATCTGCAAAAGAAAGCTTAAATTATGACCTGAAATATTTTAATACTTATCTTTATTACACATATTATGCTTTTAATAAAATACATGAAGGACTTTGTGACTTTTATCTGATAATTTTGATGTGTTGTTTTAGTTCATATTTTCAGATTTGGTGCAGAGGGGTTTTGCTATATCAATGATATAGTTCTGGCTATTGAAACTTTAAGGACTAAGTTTCCAAGAGTCCTTTATATTGATCTTGATGTCCACCATGGTAATTAGTAACTTAATTGCATAACTTTGTTCCAATTAAGATCTCTATGTCCATATTATATCTAATGAAGCCATTATTATAACATATAATAACTTATGGTAATAAATGTTATAATAATCTATCTTAATCAGAGATGACTCATAGTGCTGTGCTCATTTGTATGGGTCTTCCTAATATTAAAAACCACCAACATAACAGTAAAAAATCACTTTTAGTTAACAGCCATTATTTGAAATAAAGATTATTTGTATTTATGAACAACCTTTTTTTTTCAGGCAATAGTGTCCAAGATGCATATAACTTAAGCAAGTCAGTGTTCACGCTGTCCTTTCATAAGTTCGAGCCAGGATTTTATCCAGGATCAGGGAGTATTTGTGACATTGGCTCTCTGACTGGCAAAGGTTACTCTTGTAACTTTCCCTTGAATGCATGGTACTGTGATGAAACAATAGGATATATTTTCGAAAAGTAAGTTGCTTAAAATTGGTAATATATATGTAGCTTCTTTATAAAAAAAAAGTGGACAACAATAATTGTTTAGTATAAAAAAAGTAACTAGTTTACTGTACTATCCTAAGTGACCTAAAGGTTGTCTAAAATATAGCTTATTAGCATAATAATGTTACCTAAATTATTTAGCAATGGTTTTCATAAATTAGTCCTATGTCATTAAAATTATGTATTAGTCAATTTTTATTTGGAATATCTTCCTTGCTCTGTGCCACCCAATCAGTTCAGGGTTTTAAATCTATATGTTGATAGATTAATCAGCCAATCACATTTATCACGAACATTGCTTGTTACTACAATTTGAGTCTTAATGTTATCTTGCAGTGTGTTGACATCTGTTTTCGGCCATTTCGAGCCAGATGCAGTGGTGGTGCAGTGTGGGGCGGATGCGCTCGCACGCGATCCTCACGGCGGCGCCAACCTCACAACGCGTGGTTACTGCGACTCCCTTGCCGCAGTTTTGAGAAAGAGGGTTCCGACGCTACTATTAGGGGGCGGTAAGAATTATAACTGATGTGATAAGATCAATCTATGCGCGAATGTAAATGTTGAGTTTCAATTATCATAGTTATACTTTTTAACACGCTTTTATTAGCTTGGGTTGTATGTATCTATGTAACGGAATCTTTGAATCTTAATTTGACCCACTTCCCGGTCTTTGATTAAGATGAAATTTTGCACACGCTCTGAATTCTGATGACAATACATGACTAGCTAAGAAACGTCATTACAAATCCAATATGGCGGCCTCCCCAAGATGGCGAACTGACTGTTTGAAATGCACTTCCATGATATGGGTATCAAAAGAAAGGGTTTGCTGTCAGGAATACGAAAAAAATAGTCACGTGATTCAAATCCAATATGGCGGGCGTCCAAAATAACGGACAGGCTATTTGAAATGCACCCCTATGATATGGGTATTAAATGAAAGGGTTTGCTGAATGGGATACGAAAAAGAATTATATACTTATTGATACATGAGAAAACTAAAAAGTAGAAAATAAAAATAATAGTATAAAAAACTAAAAAACACGCTTTTAGCTCGCACTAAAAATTACAAAATAATTCAGACATTTAAGAAAGAAAGCGTGGAGCGTTTTGTCCAAAAAGAGTAAAGATAACATAAACGCTCCACGCTTTCTTTCTTAAATGTCTGAATTATTTTGTAATTTTTAGTGCGAGCTAAAAGCGTGTTTTTTAGTTTTTTATACTATTATTTTTTGAGGGTTCCATACCCAAAGGGTAAAAACGGGACTCTGTTACTGTGACTTCACTGTCCATCTGTCTGTTACCAGGCTGTATCTCAAGAACTGTGATAGCTAGACATTTGAAATTTTCAAAGATGATGTATTATTTCTATTGCCGCTAAAAGAACAAATACTAAGAATAAAATAAAACAAATATTCAAAGGCGCTCCCATACAACAAACGTGATCACTTGATGCGTCGCACTTGGCCGGTTTTTCTTTATTGGTGGCATTAGAGGTTGAGCGTCGTAAGAAGAAGTTTGAAACACCCACCTAATATTAAGATTTCTGCTATATCCCTTCCATACCACAAGTTATTTATTTATAATTTTTTGGCGATTTATCGCTCGAACTGGAGCAGTCTGACTGGTGAAATACCTCCACCTTACAGATGCCCGCAGCCAAATAACAATCACTCCGGTGTTGTTGTGTTCCTGCATGTGAGTAAAGTTTCCAGAGCTCTTGGGGGGTGCTACATTAGTAGCAAGGGTCAAGCCTTCAAGGTAAGGGGGACAAGTCTAGTAACAGTTTTACTATGCTATACTTTTCGCCCTTAAGCTAGGAACTCATAACCACTTAACATCAGGTTGGATGAGGTAAATCTTGGAGTGCATTATAAAAAAAAACAATGATATAAACAAGATGTAATGACAATTAAAAAATATTTTTGTAACATGAATGCTATCTCTAGTACAAATAATTTATTACAGGAGGATACAACCACGCCAATACCGCACGCCTCTGGACGTCGCTCACAGCCTTTGTCACAAGAGTTACGCTGGATGAGAACATTCCTGAACATCAGTATTGGACTCAGTATGGTCCAGGATATATGTTGCAAATTGAGGCCACATTAGCTAGAGACGCTAACAAGAAGCAGTACCTTGACGAATGCATTGTGGCTATTAAAGGTACTAAAAGTAATTTAAAAGCTTAAGATCATATCTAAATATGGCGATTTACACGCGTATAAAACGCAGCTCTATTTTCCCTCTACATGTTAATTAATGCAGTAATTACTTCATCTGAAGTTATAGTCTTGCTTAATTATTTTAACCGATTCATTGCGGATGACGCCTTATGGCGTCATTTATATCTTTTGCGTATGGCGTTTGACGCCAAATGGCGTCTCAAAGAATTCCTCTGTAACTCTATGGGATGGCTATTTTGAGAGTCCAAACGAACAGAATTGTCATTATTTGTCACGTAGGTTAAGCCTGTATGAACCGTTTTATGATTTATTGCCAATTTAAAAACTTCAGATGTTACAAACCTTTTATTACCAAATTTAACTTCTTTTACGAATGGCGTATGACGCCACATGGCGTCATGAAGGTTTTTGTTCTTAAAATCAACATGATGATTTTTATGAAAGTTCTAATAGCAGAGCTTTTACTGCCTATGTTATAATAAAGGCGTTTTAATTACCTAAATATATAAATTATAGTAATACTTAATTAATTAATATGTATGTATTTATAAAAGACAAGTACCTATATAAGTATTTATATCGGTTAAGTGATTGCTTAGTTTAGGACTAAATAGCTTTGTGTAATTGGTGTCCTGAAATATTTATTATTATAATTAGGTAAATAGCGCAAAACCTCAGAAACTCCAACTTATTTTTATTTCATAATGATTATAATAATAAAATCATACATTTGTTTTCTTCCTCTTCCTTTTTATCTTCGATTTGCGTATTTAATTATGGTTTTTAGATTTAATAAACTAAATATAGGCACTCCTTTTACACCCTTTCGTAACCTTCTAGTAAAAATACACAAAAGGTTTAAAACCACTGATCCAAGTTAATCACTTACCAGCCATTCCAGCGAAATCACGTAGATAAGTCACTTTGTAACACTCTAAACGAATTAACAAAACCTTTACGTTTGACTTCTAAATCCGACTGAATGTAAACACGCATAAACAAACCAAAATCTTAACAAAAAACAAAATATGTTCAATCATGGCTGAAGACGCCCAAGGGCGTCACTTTAATGGGTGGCGGTTGACGCACAAAGGCGTCACAGAAAATTTGTTAGCCGCCATGGACAAAAGTCCCTAATAGTGGGATACGCAATGAATCGGTTAATATATCATTCACACCGTGTGTTATCAATTAAATATGACTCGAGCATAGCTGTGCTGACTAATATATTAGATTTTTTTTTTTTTTTAAATATTGGACAACATCACATACATTGCTCTGATTCTGTGGTGAGTAGCTAAAGCACTTGTGTTACAGAAATCAGAAACAACGACGGTACCACAACACCCAGACCCGAGACAATACAGAAAAGTTCGTTTCCCATATTGACCCGACCGGGGATCGAACCCGGGACCTCAGAGATGGCGCGACGCCAAAGTCCGGCACGCTCGCCTCTCGGCTACGGAGGTCGTCAAAAAAGATTGAGTTTAATGTTGTTATTACTTATATATAATTTCTGGTGTGAGATCCACATCTCTCTCAGAAATTGTGATTTCCATTACAGGTGTGCTTTTTGTGCCTCTAATACTTAGTTTGATACTTTTTATTTTTTTAGAAAACCTTCACAAATATTTACAGTCAAATGATGTCCAAGAACCAGTATTAAAGAAACGTAAAGTGTACGATGGCAGTATAGATGTTAGATGTCAAGACCAGAGGACATGTGATAGAATTCACAGTATTGACTTTAGAAATCTAAGAATAAACAAAAATGAAAGCTGTGAAAGTGAAACTTTACCGTCAAAGGGCAGCGAAGTACAAGATGTGTATGACTTTATAGATTGATGTAGAATAAAATGTTTATTTTCCATTTCCGATTTTTTATGAATGCTCTTTTTTGTTGAATTACTTACCTTTGATTCTTCAATAAAAGGAATTTCAATGAAACAGAATTAAATTCGAAAAAAATATATATTTAAAGTTTTCTCACTGAATTGTTCAGCACACAGTAAGTTACCAAGTAACACATTGACTTAAGGACTTTTAAATAATAATACTCGGGCATCGTCAGAGTCGCACATCTATACCGCAGGTATATTAACTAACAACAACCACCAAAAGGGTCTCTAAAGTAGACTACTGTTTTCAATCTGCCGCACAAACACTGGAACTAGAAGTACATCCAGGCAATTGTATTTCGTGTTTGTCTTATACTCCAAATAACATAGCAAAAATTTTAGGTAATCATGATGAATAGGAAATTATACAGTTTGTAAAATATTTGAAAACTTTCATTTTATAAGACACTGTTATAAGCAGGCTGAAAACAATCTTCTTACTGAAAAACCTAATGTGTACATCTTTACTTTCTTAGAGATGTTAAACTCAATTTAAGTTAAAACCTGCTTGATCGTAACATGTAAACATTTATTTACACATCTAAAAGCGATTAATACAAGTATGCCAAACATATCAATCTAAAGAGACCAAAACATAACATTTTATTAGGAGTGACAAATGATAGAATATTTAATGTGAAAAATGTAAAGAACCAATAAAAACCCTAATTACATATTTATTCAATAAACATTACCCAACTCATTGACAATTTCAAATTCTAATTTTAAACTAAGCATTAATTTCAAGCCTTGATAAAATTGCCAATTACTATTTACTAACATTATTTAGTCTTAACAGTGCTCATTTTTGCAAGCATATGGTGACCGACAGAAGCGATAGCAGATATCTGTATGAAGAGTAAATAAACCTGGACGTACAGCAATACTAACTTCCAATTCATATGACTTGGGTAGTAGGAAAAATGGCTTTACTTATTTTATAAACAATATAAATGCAATTCAAAACATAAGTCACTTGAGAGTAAAGTTGTTTTGTAAAGTTTAGCTTACTTCGGACACAACAATGTAAGCTAATCTTGAATTAATGTTGTACAACATTTCCTTTTTTTTTAATTCATGTCAAAGCAATACAGACAAAACATATAGTTAAGCAGTTTTCAAGTTAAGATTTTGAAGTACTAAAAGAATAATCTTTGAAGGTTATCAAATGTATAATATTGCTGTAAAACCAAGCTAATAGAGACATATTTGTACATTTGGCTATTTAGTCTGTAGGCCGCTTTTCGCTATGCTTTTTAGTGAATTCCTCTGCATTCTTCGTAAACTTCTTCCTGTCTTTGAGAAATTCCTCTGCTAGTTCTGCACGAAGTGGGTGCTCCGGCTCAGGATCATTTACAAGGGCCACTAACGCTTGAATAACTGTAACAAATAAACATTTAATGACTCTATGCTTAACCTAATAACCGCCAACTACTTCTATAGAAGTTCAGGATTTTCGTGCCGTCAACGCCACTACTTCTATAGAAGTTACTCATTAATTAAATACATTTACGGTGCATTAAACATTTGTTTCTCTTGTAATTTTGTAAGATGGACAGGATTGAAGCCCATTTTTGTTATTTCGCCAGAAGAAACAGGCTTTATAGTGTTTTAAAACAGATAAAAACAAAAACGCCTGAAATATTTTGATGTCCCATACGCCAACGACTTCATATCAAGTAGGCTAGTGATGTGACGCGATAGTTGCATTCATTACAATCCTACATGTTTACTTTGTTTTTTTCCATACAAATATTCATAGATTTTATGATTGACAATTAATTCCGGTCTGAAAATAACGTATTACATAATAAATATTAAAATTTATTTATTTCACGAAGATCCTTACTAATATTATAAATCGGAAAGTGAGTTTGTTTATTTGTTTCGCTTTCACGACATAACTACTAAACCGATTGCTTTTAAATTTTGCAGACGTATAGTTAGAAGTCCGGATTAAATAATAGGTTACTTTTTATCCCGAAAAAAAACTGATATTCCCGAGGGAAAACAAAAATATAGTTTGCTTGATGGATGGATTGGAGATGGCGCTGTGTGGCGTTTTAATCAAGGTAAAATATTGTAAACGAATATAAACATGTAAATTTAGAAGCTAAATGATACAATAAGGAATCCCCGAAAATGAGGAATTGGCTACTTGACAGTGTTAACAATAAAATATGAAAAGTGTTAGATATGTTAGCTTATTAGTTAAGTAATAATTTTACATTTTTATTTTATAATTAAAAGCATAGTTAGTATTTTAATTTTGCAAAATAAATTTTACTTTTTTTATCTGTGGAACAAAAGAACCGAAACGGAAACCACCATTGCCATTCGGAAATGACAGCTGTCGGCGAAAATAATTTATTTTAATGTGGCGAAACAATGATTATTTTACCGATTAAATTGAATTATTGTGTCTTTAATCGTATTAAGAATTTATTGAAACATTTTCCTTTATCTAAATGAAGTCGTTCCTATGCGTATCGGTTCGTTGTCTACAACGTTGACGTCATAATTTCAACAGTGACATGACTTGGCGTTTTTGCGCGCTTTTTAAATGTGTTACACAAAATCTTATTTTTCTCTGGTTATTTACATTTTTTCTAGATAAATCGAATTGCTTGGGATATAAAATGAACGGGCGCACATTTTTACATCTACTTAGGTTCATTAGAAATTCTGAGATGCATGTGATCTTGAACTTGAGCACAGTGCAACAGGAAATAAAAGTTGCTGCTAAACGTTACATGTCAAGACTAAAACAACATCCAAATCCCTTGGCCCTAAATTTGACCAATCCAGGCCACAAGCGGAGACTAAATAGTAAGGCTGTCGCAGACCTCTGTAGCTAGAAAACACAGCTAGTAGTTAAATGAAGAGATCTCCTTAATGGAGGAGACGCTCTGAAAGCCATCCTCACTGTCATCTCACCTGCTTATAGTCAACAGACTGATCGCAGATTTACCAAACAAAAAAAAAAAAAAAATCGTATCCAGCGTTTTTCCGTGGAAATGAGAAGTTTTCTTATAGTTGTGCTTTATACTGCAATATAACCAAATTCCAAGCGGGCGAAGCCGCGGGCGGAAAGCTAGTTAATTTATAATTTATTTAGGATCTTCGATATTGCAACACCCATCCCTACGCAATGACAAGATTTCAGTGCTACGAGCGCCACCAACTTCAATGCAAGTAAACCTGTGACGTCGTAAGCGTACAGGTGTCAAGGTCATTGTGTCATAGTGCCGGCCGTTACAAGCGTGCGCTCGTCCGTTTTTTCTTTCGTACAATAGACATTAAATATAATTATCGAAAATATAAAAAGTAAAATATCGAAAGGTTAACTTACACAAACTATAAAAAGTTATAAAATATACGAATAATAACTTACCATTCATTCTTTTGTCTTACTTTTCACCGTAACATACTTGTTATGATTTATTACTATCGTACAAGAGCCGTCTTTTCTTAATCAAATCGTCTAGAGAGATAGAGAGAGATTCACTCAAGGTGAAGAAAGAAAATCATAGACAACACTTCTATTTGAGATATTTATCTTGCCACGAGCGCCAACGACTTGATATGAAGTCAACGGACTACGTTATAAAATGAATAGTGAAGTGCCTTTTATAATAAATGTGTTGCAAGATTATGCATGTATTTTTGTCTATGATAATAGATACTCGTTTTTCTTACTAAAAATGTTCATAAAATAAAACAAATTACTATTATAATGTATCAGGGTTTATTTATATTTGCAAAATTTAAAAATAAATCTTGATTTAGACATCAATTTTTTTTATCGATATGACGTTATGCCACATCCTTGCTTTCGTACTATAGATACTGTTATACATTTATACGTTGGCGTACAGCGGGCCACTACGTTTAAGATAGCTGGGCTGGGTAAAGGTTAATCTTGATAAAGGATCAAGATTAAATCACGAAGTACACATACAATTAGTATATTTAGACCACTGGGACTAAAAAGTTGGTTCTTAACATAATACCTATTCAAATCCCCACAAGTCATCCATAAAAATGTAAGTAAAATATGCATAATAAACTTATATGTATTTAAATCGAGCCATAACTGTACACTAACTTCATAAATAACAAATCTATGAGTCACAAGAGGCAACATAATTAGATATTGGGTTTTATCTACCATTATGTATATACACAAAGTTTTATCTTCAGATATACATATATGTAAAATATTAATCAGTTAAAGCTAAACACAATCTGGATTTACAGATTAAAAAATATAAGCTTTCATGGCTTTATGACAATGTCCATCAGAATCAGATTTTGTTTTATTCATGTTAATTACACAAGTAATATTTATGAAATGTCCATATAAACCAACTGAAGATACCTTCAGTCAGAACTGAATCCATGACTACAGAGAAGAACAGGCAAGAAACAGTAGTATAAAATGTCATATCATGGTAAACATGAGATTAATGTATAAATCTTAAACAATTAAGCCTGAATCAAAATGAAAACAGAACACATACTTTTGCCTATTTATTCAAAATGAGTATAATCACTTTGTGTGTGATTTTGTAATTTTTTATGTTTTTTCTTATATATTTGTATTTTACTATAAAATAACTTTCTTTATCCCAACACATCACCTAAATTTAACACTTAGACAAAGAAGAAACTCATTTATGTTTGTCCTGGGTGCAGATTGATCCCAAAACTCTAGGTTCATCAACCAGAGGAGTAAGCATTGTAAAAGCAAGTTCATATGTATGATCAATACAACTACTTGCTTGCTATGTTTTTTTGTTTACCAAAATAAACAATGTATAAAACCAGATTTGAACATACCTTGATCAGTCTTTGTGGCTGGCTTCCAGTTCTCGGCACTAATGATAGGCAGACACACTTGACCCTTCTCGTCAATATTTGGGTGGTAAATTTTTGTTTTGAAACTAATCTTGGGTGGTTTGAATGGATACTCTGCTGGAAAGTTGATCTCAATGCGAAATGCTCCTTTATTGTAAGGTGGATTGTCCTAAAAAAATATGTATTAAATTTTTCCATTTATTTACAATTCTGAATAAGAAATTGAATTAAATTATTTATTGTTTTCTGATAACCAACTACACCGACTTGAAATATGAATTTTTAACATGATGGGTATTAAATTAAAACATGGTAAAGATATTTCTTTAGTTAATTAATCTTCACACCTAATGGTGACAGTAAGATTATAAAACATAAAAATATTTAAACAATAATATTTACATACAGGAACAATTAACCCCTGCCAAGTGAGGATATTTGACTCGTCCACTTGAATATCCCTGAATGATTTTAGTCCAGATTGTCGGATATCATTTAACTCCTGAAAAAGGATACATTTATATAAGCTTTTTTGATATGGGTTATCTGCAACCTCAAAATTTCCATGGTATGAATAATACATCACAACTAGGTCTGACTGAGCTCATACATATAAATTGTCAGTGTATCTGTTAGAATTATCATTTATCATTAAAATAACAGGCTAAACGACTAAATGTAAAGTAAAAAATTAAACAAATATATATCGTTACGCATCAAATCAAATAGGTACCGGAAAAATAATAAAATCATTGGTTTTTATGAGTTAATTCACTGGATTCTTTACAGTGTCATCAAATAGATAGGTGATTTTAAGCTTCCAATCATGTTACCATTTTTAGCATAAAATTAAAACAGATACACTATATAATTTTCGGGCAATCATAACGGGAAAATGTTTTCCGAGTGCAAAAATGATGTCTCACCTTTTGAAGTCTTCTTGTTGCAGCCATTGTAGTGAATATGTGTCTTATGTACTGAAGTATTATACCTTTAGAAATGAAATCTTTTACTTAGAGGTCTTCATTAATAACATAATTATATCAGTAGAAAACGAAATTATCAGGATTTAGCTGTAAAACGTCACTGAAATGCCCACTGCAATTACGGTGACCACCACCATTACCGTTTGCGTTTTGTTATTACATTGATAGCAAAAACCCGCATGAAGTGTCAGTGTGTGAAAATAATTTTGTGAAATTCACAAGAAAATTATAAATTTCAAATGGTAGGAGCTAAAAACATTTAAATGCAAAATTTCAACCTTTTTTTTTCACGTACACACTATGACTTATTCATGTTAACATTTTTGATGGAGTTTATAATTTCTTAAAACGAAACGCGTAGTTGTGATTGACAGAGTATGACCATAAGTATGACTTAGTTTAATAAGTCCATGGATCAGGCCTAGCCGGCCTGAGCCGGCTTAGCATACGCAATATGTCAAACTTATCGCATGAGACGACAAAAGTTTCGATACTGTTGATTGGCTAATAGCACACCACACTCGTATTTTCTCTTCCCTATCCTCCGCGGCCGGTAGGTCTCGGGACTCTATCTGGCTCTCGGAGGGAGAGCTGTATTGAGAGTCTTGGGTGTCCGCAGAGGCGGTAGGCAGCGGAGCCGCACAGCAGATCCGCTGCTGGGACTGGAGATGCCAGGCGTGGGGTAAGCCTAGTGTCCGTTACCTCGGTCTAGACGGGGTGGGGCGTGTCAGGTGGCCTGACACGCTTCAGCTACGTATTTGCGCGGCGAGGGGGGCCGCTTGGCGGTAGGCGCTGTGGGGGAGCCTGTGTAGAATCCGCACGGAATCCCGACTCCCCCACAACTGCGCAGCGTTGGCTATCGAGGGGGTTTTAGTCGGTGCGAGCCCGACACACGACTCACTGTTCCCCGCTGAGAGTGACGGTGCGGTATAGGCATTTCCCCCTCGACAAAAAAAAGTGGTTTACCCCCGCTACACTTTGGCCGGCCTTGCACGGTCCTTCTGCAGATGCGCTGGAACGGTTTGGCACCTTCACACCACCCTGACCATCAAGGGAAGACTAGGCGACGCCTACCCCGTAAGGGGCAGCTATTCCACCGATGGTGCCACGTAAAACTACCTTAACGTAACTAAAACTAACTTAACGTAACTTTTATATACGCCACTCACCACAAGGTCTCGCCTGAAAACCAGCGCTGATGTGGCACTGTGCTGCAGCAGCTCATGCTGAGGCTGAGACCTTATTGGCACATTATGATTTAAATAATTTTGAACCTACTGTATGTAAAAGTTTGTGTGAGCCAATAAATGTTTTTTCTTTCATTCTTTCTTTCCATGGCAGTTGTGGGTGGCTACCCACAACTGCCATGGAAAGACCGGGCTCGGTATCCCATGGCACCGACAATAGGCGATGAGGAGGGTTTTTAGTCGAGTAGTCCCAGCCCCTTCTGGGCGGGGGAGTCCGACACACGCCGCTGTAGTCCCCACGACAATAGTATGGTTGGCAAACGCATTTTCCCTTCTTAAAAAAATGGTTTTACCCCCGCTGGGATTCCCCGCTTGGAGGCTGGTTGGGTGGCAGCCTCAGATACCGCACAGGGTGAAACGAAGACGGAATTCGAGCTGCGGAGAGCGGGTGGCTCTCTGCAGCAAGCCTGCAAGGACAGAGGTGGATCGCGGAAGAAGATGAGGACCGCGGTGTTTCGTTGCCGGCTTCCCTGTTGCCCTTCGCGACCCGCACCCGCACTAACGAACTTTATAAGATATTAAATATAATATTTGAAAGAAACAGAATCAGTTCATCTCCCCTTGCGGTACGCTGCTCAAATTAAAGTATTTAATAGAAATTTATCCAAGATGGTAGCCGCCACAAGTGTTCGGGTACTTGATTTGACAGAACTATCACCTTAAAGATTTGTACTTGGTAGGGATCAAATGAAAGGGTTCGAGTGGAGCTGTAGGTTCCTACGAGTTATTAAGTGATCTTTTTCCATATTTCTGTGCAATATTTATCGCTGGGTAGTGTATGTTCTTATTATCTGTAAACTAGACTTAAAAAGCATACTTAGTTACTCGAAACTAAGTACGTACTACTTACGGAAAGAAAAATATCGAACTAAAAGATGGAACTAAATGACATATGAGACCGCTTTAAAAAAGAAACAAATAAACTTAAGATAACACAAATTGTACAGAAACTTTTGTCGTTTCATGCGAGAAATTTGACGTATTGCGCATACTAGGCCTAACCATGGGGCCTGACCATGGACTTAGTATAATAAAATATATCCATGGGCCTGACAGACGTCTAATATTATAGATAGATTAAATTATAAGTTCTCCATAAAGCGTGTTTTTAAGGCCAGTTTATAGAATATTAGCTGGCCCGTGACTTAGTTCGCGTGCAGGCCTAGCATACGCAATATGTCAAATTTATCGCATAAGACGACAAACGTTTCGATAGGTACCGTTGATTGTCCTATAGCACACCGCACTCGTTTTTCAGCCAATCACCAGCTGACGCACTGACTTCAATTGATTTTGACGTTTGTTAAGAGCGCGATAAAATTTTGTCGCGTTGCGTATGCTAGCAGGCCGTTCATGATTGGTCTGTGAGCAGGCCTAGACTACATACTTTCACGGTTTTACCTTACCCTTATATTCGAAATAAAAAGTAGTCCATATTTTATTCAAAGTTTCGAGCCAAATATATTTTTTTAAAACAACTTTACCCCCATCCCCTAAGCAAGACGTTCACGTGCACAAGTACCTTGACACTCGATGTGCGTTTGAATGCGGTTCACTTTATTGATTACTAGCGGTCCCGGCGAACTTCGTTTCGCTTTAGAGAATTTTTCCGCTTTTCTGTTGAAATTGTTCAAATTTTACCAAGGATCCCTAATTTTGTAGCCTATGTCAAATTGGAAGAATGTAGCATTCTATTGGTGAAAGAGTTTTTTAAATCGGCCCAGTGCTTTTTGAGCCTATTCATTACAAACATACAAAAATAGGTACAAATCTTTCCTCTTTATAATATTAGTGTAGATTTATTTATTACTCACTATTGAACATTATCGTAAAAATCAATTAAAAAATAATACAGCAAACTCCATAATACAAACCGATAAACTGGACCAGACTTATTATATCTGTGACCAGACCATTATTTTCTATGATTATCACTCACAGCATCGTTACGCCACTCTCTTTGCGTCGGGGAATAAAAACAGATGCATTGTGACAATATTTAATTTCTGAATCAAATACACAAATGTAAATGAACTGCGATATTATTACATGTCGTCATAAGATAAAAAATGCCGACATACATTAGTAAAAGTATAATAAAGTCAACTTTGTTGGACTATAGAAAAAAGGTAATACCTCGGACCGAGTACATAGTTACATAGAAAACAACTTTGTATTTTAATTGAACTTCCGCCATGAGTTTTTAAATGACATATTCCCTAATAAAACATTCTTAAAAAATAAAAACATTCTGAAAGGCAAAGCTAAACTGAAACTTGTGTGAAATCGTATTTACAGTCACTATCACATAAGGATATCGATTCTGTTGGCGCTGTTTTATAAAGACGAAACTTTAGTTTGATTCTGTCAAATTAAGAAAACACAGTACAACAGCACGAGTTCCAACATAATCGCCTTCATTATGTAACTAAATAAAAGAGCATATTCATGGTTTTATTTTTATTATAGAAATTCCTACGGTCAAAGGGAAATACAACGAAATCATTCTTCAGCACACTGAGATCGTGATATCAAAAATCACGAAGATCATAATCTCGTGAGGATACTCATATACAAATGCTCATCACTAGTTCAGTGCGATAAAGTTATTAGTTTAGAAGATCCTTTCAGAATTCCTTGTGTTACCGCGCGTTCTGATCTGACTCCGTGTGACCTGTCTAGCTTTGCGTTCGCTTACAAACCTAAAGAGGCTTGCATGCAGGATTAGTGGTGATTTGTTTCGTATCAGGCGCCGGGTCCAACTGCTCTGTGCTCGGTTACTTTCGACATGAGTGTCAAAGAGCTCCAATCACGCAGCAGCTGGACCCGACGCAACAGATTTTGTCATATCAAAAACCCTCGCTCCGAGATCCCGAATAAACCAAATCGTCACAGTTTTAGTAGCAGATTTGGTAAATTCGTACTGTGCGACTGGTTGTGGTGGCTCAATAGCAATACTAGGAATCCTGCTTGCACATGGTGGTATCAGTTGATCCTTGTTGAATGCTCCTGGTTGTGAGCTCTCGGGCGGTTCACTAGGTATCCTGCAGGCGTTCCACGGTTGGCGTTGGGTAAGATCAGGTTCGGCGGATGTTGTAATCCTGATCGTGTGCAGCAGTAAGAATTTTCGTTCGTGTAGCGCAGATCCGGAGTCAGGGCAGGTCAGAGGAGGGGCGCGGGGCGGGGCCGCACTCAGTCGTCGTGCGCGCGCTCGTCGTCGCGGCGGCGGTTGCGCGTGCGCCGGTTCCAGCCCTCGCGGCGCGGCTCGCGCTGGCGGCCCTCGCCGCGCTGCTGCCCTCCGCGCTGGAAGAACGACCCCTGCTTCTCGAAAATCCGTTCGTTTGAGTCCACCACATTGCCCACCTGTCGAGAAAAATTCATGTATATTGCGTTAGTAACGCATAGGAACAGTCAATCAAATAAAAACCGGCCAAGTGCGAGTCGGACTGGCGCACGAAGGTTTCCGTACTAATCTTTTATTATTTTTTACACACAATTATTTTTAAAGTAAATTTATAACTAAATACTCTGTGAATATTTCAAGCGTCTATCTGTTGTCGTTAATAACGACAAAAACTGCTAAAATATAATGTTTGTTGTATGGGAGCAGTTCTCAAGTAATTATTTTATTTTGTTTTTAGTATTTGTTGTTATAGCAGTAACATAAATACATAATCTGTGAAAATTTACTGACGGACGGACGGACAGACAGACAGCGAAGTATTACTAGAAGGGTCCCGTTTATACCCTTAGGATACGGAACCCTAAACAAAGTGACTTATCAGCAGTGGCTAAAGCCTATATCTGTAAACTGACCTTATCAGCCAACTGCAGCGCCAGCGCTTGCATACGCGTAGGCTCCGACCGATGTAGGATGGCGCACTCGCTCGGGTCGTCCAGCGACGCGAGCAGCTCCTCGTTGATGATCATCTTAGAGACGAGCGAGTGGACGCGCTGCCGGGGCATCTCGAACATGTCGGCGAGCGACTTGAGCGATAGGGAGGCGTACACGTGCGCGTATGTAAACAGGTACGTGCGGAGCGACTCCTCGCGGATCAGGCGGCCGAGCATTGCGCGGACGTTGTCTGCGCCCACCATTAGGTCCCACACCTGCAAATAGAGACACAGATTGATAGATTGAAGCTGGCAATAGCTATAACTTTTAACATGTAGCATATGAAAACAAAATGAGTAGCTCAAATGACATGACGGTTCAAAAAATGCATTATAGGGACTGCATGTTAGAATACAGATACTGCTTTGTTCTGGAATTAAACTGGACTTGTTCTAAGTGATGTGCTCGATATAAGTATATATATATATATAACTATAAAACATGACATATGTTAATATTGATGCAGCTTTTTTAATCAATTCTACTAGTATTTAAAACGCAAAGTTTGTATGTAGCATAGCATAGTTTGTATGCAAAGCATGCATGTTTGTTATTCATTCATGCAAAATCTACCTCACTACATAGTTTAAAACAAAGTCGCTTTTTCTGTCCCTATATCCCTTTGTACGCTTAAGTCTTTAAAGCTACGCAACGGATTTTGATGCGTTTTTTTTAATAGATAGGAGATTCAAGAGGAAAGTTTTTGTTTGCAATAAATAATAGAAAAGCCAATATTTCTAAGTATTTACATTACATCCGTGCGAAGCCGGGGCGGGTCGCTAGTTAACACTTAAACAGATTTGGATGAAATTTGATGGGGAGATGACTCTAGATCAACATATAGGATACTTTTATCCCGACAAACGCGGGCGAAGTTGCGGGTAACAGTTTGTCATAATACTTTGAAGGTCAATATTACATATACAACACTATTGTCTTTAAATATTAGAAACAGAAAATTTTTATCTCCCCCTGCGGTGCGGGAATTGAACCCACGACCTTCACGTATCGCGCGTGCTGCTCTTACCAACTGAGCTAACCGCAAGTTATTGTAGGCGATGCAATTTTTCTGCTGTATCAACCGTTAGCCTTTCGGTTTCGCACCGCAGGGGGAGATAAAATTTTTCTGTTTCTAATATTTAAAGTTCGCTAGTACGGCGTTGAAAGTGAATTGCATTTTATAATGTCAGAACTGATTTTAAGACTAGCATGCATTCCACATGTTAATTAATGAAGATGAATCAAGTTTTTATTACCTTGGCATTCATCTTGTCATTGACGATGTAGTTGAGGCAGGCGCGCCAGTCTCCGCGCCGCATAGCGCGGGCGGCGGCCACGGCGTGCTCGCGCATGGACTCCGGCGGCCCCACCAGCGCCTGCCGCTCGCTTGCACGAAGGTTCTGATAGAACGTCTTGCTTATCATGCGACGCCGCGCGTCGAACTCGTGCGCCGCCATGTACGGGATCTCGATCAACATCGCCGACACTAAATACACACACTCCAGCAGCTCCAAGTTAATGTGCATGTGGAACGGCATCTGCCGCTGCTTCTCTATCTTCTCCTGCTCTTTAGACCGCTCGTGCTGCCGTTGCGGCAGCAGCCCCTGCGCTAGCAACTCCTTCGGTTTGCCCGTCATCATCAGCTCCGCAAGGCAGCCGTGCGCTTCCTTGACGTTGCCGCGGCGGAAAGCGCACAGGCCTAGGTTGGCCATCGTACGGTTGTACAAGATCTGAGTACTCGGATCCGAATGCTGAACATTCTCTTGCAGATGGGACATGAGAAGAAGATCGCGCGCTTGGAACCAATTGTCATGGAGCGCGTGGTGGTAAATGTGGGACAGGATAGCTCGAGTCCGCAGACGATCGGTGTCATCGTTCGCGTAAATGAACTTGCAGAGACGTTCCATTTTCTTGATTGTCGTCTCCTCGCCCGGCGCCAGATCTTTCTTGACTGCCCGGGGATCGAATTTGTAGTACAAGTGGTCGATCTTGCGAAGGTACGCGCGGCAGATCTCTTGCGGCATGCCATCTCTTTCGACAACCTGACACACGCGATCGATGAGGGCCGACACACGTACTTCGTCCTTCAGTCTCTCTACATATTCGTTAGAATGAGGATCACATTCTTTCAATAGTTTCGTGAACTCATCATCAAGTCGTTCTAGGGCAGTCAGCAAGCACCCGCGAACCTTGTAGGGAGGAGTTACAAGTTGCTCCTGTTCCTCTGTGATGGTTTCACTTAGAAGCATATCCTCATGAGACAAGATGAGGGTGACCATGTGGTCTACGTTCTCGACGAGCTTAGACCAGTACTCAGGTTTCATAGCGTCTGAGACTTTGGGGTTATAGTCGAAGAGGGCCGCGACAGTGGCGGCGCGAAGTTTGAGCTGTAGTGCGTCGCCCAAGTTGTGTTGCGCGGCAACAGTGCGCAGCTCGTGCAGTAGCTCAAGTTGCGCACGACGGTCGGTACGCTTGCGTCCCCGAGCCGCGCTAATCTCTCCAAGCTTTTTCACAACGAGAGCTGCATCAATATCACTGTCCTGCAAAATAGAAGATAGGTTAAACCAAACCTCTAAATTAAAAGTTACAGAAAAGAGACAGCTAAAGGAAACTTTAACAAAATTTAATACAGTATCTTCCATTATGTCTTTACCTTGGCAAACATTTTAGGCTTATCAGAAGTAGCAGCTCCTTTCTTGACAGTCTCCCATTCGCCACCATCATCAGCTTGATCCTTCTTGCTTGGTTTCCCAAGTCTTTGCCTCTCCTCACGCCTTTTACTCCTGCGCTTATCTTTCTCTTCATCTTCTTCCCTCTCAGTGATTTTCTTGAGGAACCGTTCACGAAGCGTGGCGGCACCACGTTCTTCGTAGTCAGATTCGGAGCTAGACTCTGAAGAGCTTGAACCCCAATCCATCGTGTCAGACGAATCTTCGTCCTGACGTGGAGCGCGACGAGGCATCTCAGGCGACCGTCGAGCGCGCGGCTTCTCCTTTGGTTTTTCATCATAGTCAGATTCATCAGATGAGGGCGAGTCTGAAATTAAATAAGGGCATTAGAATTTGTAATTTTGCTTTTGTTTTATTTTTGACATCCTATTCTCACCTTTTCTCTCATCATCATCATCAGGTAAATCAGGGTCTTCACGGAACTTCGAAATGTCAGCTTCAAAGTCTTTGATGTACTTTCTTAGCTTTTGACGCAGTGATGTCAAAGCTTTGCTGTTTCCTTTGGACAGAGCTTTACGACTATCACGGTCAGCCCATGCTCCTGCTACCCAATCATCGAGCTCCACCAACGCCCTGATGAAGAAACGTGGTGCAACGCCATTCTCTTCTTTAGCAACTACAGGAGCGGCACGAGTGTAAGCTCTTTGAAGTTCTTCAAATGAAGCAAGAGCAGATGAGAAGTCCTTGATTTTCCGGTGGTTGCGTAAAGAGTGGATAATTCCTTCTAATTCCTCATAACGCTTCTCTTTCATAGAGCGCACTACACGCTTTGTTTCTTCTTCATCATCACTGAACTGTAAGTGAAGTTTTGATCAATAGTATTGAGGGTTAGTTGGAGTATATTCTTAGGTACACATAGAATGGATAGCTTTTATAATAAAAAGAAATATACATATAAATCTTTGAAATCTAATTGTGGGTCCATAAACTTTCTGTTTCTCATCTTATCACATAATATTATTAGCAAATTTTTTTAATTTTGTTAGATCTTTTCAATTAAGATACTTAATGAAACAGTATCATATAGTGAAATAGTTTTGATGTTGCCTGTGCAGTATAGTAGAACAGAAATAACTAAATATGTTTTTTATTTTTTAATAGAATAAAACAGACCTATCAGACTAACACATGATAGCTACAGATGACTTTTATCTTCACCAAACTTTTAGGGAAACCAAAACTATACTTTGTTGGCACAGGTGAACTAGGTAATATGACTTATTCATGATATGAATATTATAAGCGATATCGAAATAAAGATCGATTGAAAGAAGTAGTTTCGTCTGTTTACCGTGTATACGGGCGCTGGGGCGCGTACTACTGGCTCTTCATCGGTGACACTCTCGGACTCGGAATCCGTACCAGTGGCGAAGAAACGACTCATGGTTATATCTTAGCTGCTCTTTACCTGATAAACAAAACACAATACTGAATATCCGCACATAAAACCACGATAAATAACGCTAACGAGTTCAAAGAAGGGACAGAATCGGAATTTTGAGGTTAGGATTTAAACGCAAATTAATAGTCTAAATTACCTCAAGTTGAAAACAAACAAGGTGAGATTTATTTGACAAACGTAAATATCACTGTAATTCATGAAAATAACTTGAAAATCTGATAAACCTGGATAAAATCCAGCCTGCCAACAACACACTCCACACTTCAAAAAGTGAAAGAAGAATTATCTGACTTTTTTTTTTCATTCCACTGCATTGGTTTTTTGGTCTGCTTTTTGTTTAGCCATAAAGTATTTCTAACCGTCACCTCTATGGCAATGAAACGTTAAAATAAAACTGTTAACACTGTCAAACTGTAACAATAAAATATGAAAAGTGTTAGTTACGTTAGCTTATTAGTTAAGTAATAATTTTACTTTTTTATTTTTTAATTAAAAGCATATTAAGTATTTTATTTTTGCAAAATACATTTTACTTTTTTTATCTGTGGAACAAAAGAACCGAAACGGAAACCACCATTGCAATTCTGAAATGACAGCTGTCGGCGAAAATTATTTATTTTAATGTGGCGAAACAATGATTATTTTACCGATTGAATTGAATTATTGTGTCTCTAATCGTATTAAGAATTTATTGAAACATTTTCCGTTTATCTAAATTAAGTCGTTCCTATGCATATCGGTTCGTTGTCTAGGACGTTGACGTCATAATTGCAACAGTGACGTGACTTGGCGTTTTCGCGCGCTTTTTAAATGTGTTACACAAAATCTTATTTTTCTCTGGTTATTTACATTTTTTCCAGATAAATCGAATTGCTTGGGATATAAAATGAACGGGTGCACATTTTACAATACTTTTTCAAAAACTGTCAAGTAGCCATGGATTTTTGATTTGATGACTGAATGAGTGATTGTTCATTCATTCAATCAATGACAAACGTATGTTTTACGTGTGGCGATCTCGAACGATGTTTTTTCGAGAATTATTGCGTAGTGAAATTTTCTTGATACGTCTCATTAAATAGCAATGGAATTTCCAACTCTAATGCTCCCGTTGACCAAACATATATGCCGGACATGTTTATTGGAATACGACGCAGATATGTTGTTTACGAACGTCCAGGATCTGATAGAACATGAGATGCACAAAGTTAAACTCATCGACATTCTCGTATTTCTCAATTGCTTGGAGGTAATAAAACAAAACGATGAATATGTGGTTGACCTACTACTATGTGCCCATGGTTATTATTGTATAACGCATTTATTTTTTTCTTACAGAATAACGACGAAGAAAACTGGCCTCAGGGAATTTGTGCATCCTGTGTGTCAACTGCATTAGTTGCTTACAATTTCAAACTCAATTGTTTAAAAGCTAACTCAACTCTAGCTCAAATATTTACGATACAATCACCAAGTAATTTGCAGAGATCTGACATTGAATCAATTGATATCAATGTAGTTTACCAAGATCATGAGTATGAAGTACCTCTCTTAAGTGTCACCAACCCGCCGGTGGATTTTGAGTCTGCTCTAGCTACAAACAAGGAACTGACACCTTTACCGCCAGTCACAGAGATAACAGCCACTGAGCAGCCACCAAGAAAAGAAGGGGAAAAGAGATATGCTTGTACTGTGTGCACAAAGTCATTTACTAGAATTTATGGTTTGAGATATCATATGAATAAACATTTGGGTATTCGCAAATATTTGTGCACTAAATGCGGAAAAAAGTTTTACACATCAAATGGTCTTACTCAACATTTAATTTCCCACAAAGATGTGGCCCAATTTAAATGTGGGTTCTGTAACAAGACCTACAAATCTCGACAGTCTTTGAAAGAGCATTTTCGTGTTGCTCACTCAAGTAATCGCAAGTTATTTGTTTGTGTCACGTGTGGAAAAAGTTTCACTGCAAAATCCACTTTGATGATGCATATTAAAAGTCATAATGGAGAAAAGCAGTTTGCTTGTCCCAATTGCCCAAAAACATATACAAGAGCATTATACCTGAAGGCTCATAGTTTGGTTCATACTGGCCAAGAGCGGCCAAAACCATTTGCTTGTGGCCATCCAGATTGTGACAGAACTTTTACAACTAAACATTCCTTATCAGTGCATATTGCACATGCTCATAGCACTGAGCGACCTCATAAATGTGATATATGCTTTAAAGGTTTTGCTACTGCATCTGGGTTAAAAGTTCATAGAGCATCCCATTGCAGTAATGTTATGAACTGCACCATTTGTGGAAAAAAGTTCTCAAGTAAGAGAGTATTGCAAAAACACATGAGAGGGCATGATGTTGAAGCTACAGACATGATAATAGAAACTGTAGGTGATGTTTTCTTTGATTTCAATTCTTAGGCAAAAAATTGATTTGTGATATTAACTGTTATTTTTAAATTAATACAGCTGTGTTGGTAAACTTACTAATATGCATAGTCATTATTTCCCACCATGTAATGTAATTAAAACAATCTGATTAGTACATAAAAGTTGTTTAATTAATATTTTGCCTTCACATGATCAAAATAACAAAGGCTTTTTTGTTTTAAATCTTTTATTTACTAAAATGTTGTATTGAAACTTTACATAACATAATAATATAGAAGTGTACTTTAACTAAACAGTAATTTGATAAGCCTTTGCATAAAAAATTTAATATACAAATATAATTAATTAGCATTCTGAGCTCGGATTACAATTTATGTTAAGTGGTATATATCTACTACTATGTACCTACTATCATTTCCAGGCCCAAAAACAAATATAGTGTGTTAGAGACTTAAATATAAATAAAGTTATCTATTACCACTGCAATAATTAATTCCTATTCTTAATTTTAAAGTGAAGAATATACAGAAATATATTTAACATACCTTGTTGTAAAACCTTATCGCGTAAATATGCACCACGCCTTTGAAGTATGAGTAGAAATAAATATAAGAAAAACTACAATCCGCTTACGAATCGCCTCCATGTTTTATGCACAGCCAAAATAAAGTTTCAATATAACTGTAAAAGACTACATTTTCTTTGCGAAAATGTACAACCCTTGTGCACCCGGGAGGCGAGTTCTCGGCGTGGCGCGATGCTGTGCGTCACGCGGCGCCCGTGCACCCGGCTACCGAGTCCTATACATACTCGTTGCTCAGTTTTGGGCGTGTGGCAGAAACATGAAAATTGATGAGCATTGAAAGTGTTAATCATAAAATAAAGTTCTATGAAATTAAAATGTACAAAATACCTAGATTGCTTAGGAATGTTCTACAATGAGAACTTGTTGAGTATTTTATAACATTTTAACATTTACATCCCATGAATGATTTTCACTTATACATTGCAAATCAAGTCTTTGCAAAACGCAACTATTTGCCCAGTAACTTATTCATTTGTTTATTCTGACTTCCAATTTTAATATCAGCACCCTCAACTTTGTCTTGTATGGTATCTAGGAGTTCATTCTGCTGCTCAATTTCATCACCAAGTGCGACACCAAGACCTTTAAGTCTTGAAATAGAATGTAGCATTTCATCTAAATTAGCATCCAACATGTCATTGATTCGTTTACTATCAGTCACTTGCCCTGATGCACTTGATTCATCCAAACCACGTAAACGAGTGGAAGGATGTGAATTGTATCTACTGTCACTGGTTATAGTACTTGACAAGTTATTCAGAGTACCATCCAAATTGCTTGGGCCACCTTCATTGCTTCTTGTGTCTGGAGAAGCTTGGCTTCGAGGTGGCGTTGAGTCTGATTTACCAGAAATATAATTTTTCAAACCATAGAATACAGATTTAATGCCATTTAAATGTTTCTGACTGTATGTTAGATTAGTGTTGATCTCGTCCAGTCGTTTGTTTGTGGTCTGTAGTTGTTCCCGCTGGCGAGCTAGTTCTTCGGCAGTTGCAATACCTATTTGTTCGGAGTCACGCAGGAGGCCTATGCTGCGGGAAGAAGAATCTAAAGTCCGTTGCTCGATTTCACGTTGTCTCTCTAACATGGCCTGTCTTTGCCTTTCTAATTCAGCTATATGACCTCCACCGTACGATGTTGAAGCTGGCTTAGGCTGAGGTGGGATCCTTGATCGGTAACTGTTAACAAAGGTATCATCGTCGACTTCATCATCTTCGAACAAATTGCTTGGGTTGCTGATGTACTTGTGTCCAGCCATAATTTAATCACTTCCTAGGTACCAAAGCTTCAGAGTAATTGGTCTTATTACTTTTTGTTGTTCTATTATTTATACACAATAGACGCAGTTTATACTGGAAATCACGTTCTTTGTTTTAATTTACATCAGACACTTTTTTTGCTACAACTTTTACGCCCCTGTTTGACAGACAGATAACTATGACGTGTGAGACGTGACGTCTTACCGTTCGTGACTCACTCATTCAATTTTGGCTTGTCCCAAAATTGTCCCACACTCTTTGATATTTTTCATTCCATGCTTAAATTTCTATTTGGAATATATCGCCCCTCTTCTGCCGTAAAGTTCTAGTTTCAATTCTTTTTACGGCACTGGCAAAGTCTCACTAAAGAAGCTTATTTGCTAACAAAATAAATAAAAAAAGGTTAATAGTCTGTGGTCGAGTCCAACAAATGGCAAACATGGACTTAATATTATTAAGTCTATGATGGCAAATGGCTTCAAATAGCAGAACTTAAAAAAAAGCTTGTAAATTTCACGTTTGACGTTTGTGAATGAAACGCATTCTGTCTTGGTTGGCTGCCTGCCTGAGCTGTCTGATTTCGGAATGTATTTCTTTTCTCAAAATTTCTTAATAAAATTAATAAGAAATAGCAAAAATAACTAAGAAAATTCGCGCAAGATGATGGCCGGTAAAGGTACATACAACATTTAGGATATTTTGAATAATTTATTGAATAAAAAAAGATTTAAATTAATTTTAATAATTTACATCCAATTCATCTGCTTTTCATAAACTTTGTTTTGCAGTACTTCCGGAAACAGAAGAACAGAATAGAATTCGGTTCCAGATTGAACTTGAATTCGTACAGTGCTTAGCTAATCCAAATTACATTCACTGTAAGTACACAAACACTAACCACCTAGATTTTTAAAGTGTCTCCATTTCTCCACTACTTTAAATATTGTAATCGTCTAATAATAATAACGATATATGAAGATAATAAATAATGATTTGCTCTCACTAATTCGGTATTTGAAATTGAGTTTAAAACAAATGTTTTGTTAGTTCTAGCTCAGCGGGGCTACCTGAAGGAGCAGACATTTGTAAATTACATCAAGTACCTGCAATACTGGCGCGAGCCAGAGTATTCTCGCTACCTGAAGTACCCTATGTGCCTTCATTTTTTGGAACTGCTGCAGCATGAAGCTTTTAGGAGAGAGTGTGTTTCAGCACAGGTAAAACAAATTTTATACCAAATAAGATGGATAAATAATTGATATTGCTTTCAGATTGCATGACCAAATAATTATAGTATGACAGAATCTGCCTCATTCCATCTGATGGATGAGGTCTTTATTTTTCAATTCTATTAATTTTTTATCAAATAGGTACAGCTATTCTGTCCTATGAACTCCTGTATGTATTCCTTCATGGATTGTCATATAGGAAATCCTACTCCACGAATGCCCTGCTACTTCTCCTTCATTGTTGAATATTTTATTGTTATTAAATATTGCTTGTACTGGTGAGAGATCTGGCAACCCAGCTACTAGGCACATGTTACCTGTTGCTAAGCGTTTTGTTACTAGAATTGCTTAGCAACAGGTTTGGTGTGCCTCGAATTTTTCCTTGTATTTAATATTTTATTTTTAGTTCATTATATCTTTTGTCCCTTTAAATTGGGTTTCACTTTCATCGCTATCAGCTCGCTAGGCTGAAAATTTTGATGCTGAAATTTTCAACGAAAAGTTTCAACCCCTGTTAGGTCTACTATGTGCATTACTAGACTTATAGGGGTTGAAATCGTTTTCTTTCTATCAAAAACCATAAACTATGACCAAACAATTTAACCCATGATGTTAATTGTGACTTTCAGTCAGCAGGAGAATAAGTATTTTTTTTATTCAATGAAGTGGTTGTATACTTGAATCTCACAGGATCTTTTAGATTTAAGATAAGGGATAATTTTACAGCTTTAAAATTTCTTATGAATACCTCTTCACCTTCAAATTTTATGAACTTTATTGCTATGAATTCTAGAACTTCTGGGGAGCAATCATTCAGATGGTATAGGCCGATATTGCTTGTGGCTGTGGGGGAAGAGATACTT
The DNA here is from genome assembly GCA_037074685.1 of Glyphodes pyloalis. Taxonomy (NCBI): domain Eukaryota; kingdom Metazoa; phylum Arthropoda; class Insecta; order Lepidoptera; family Crambidae; genus Glyphodes; species Glyphodes pyloalis. The sequence continues at coordinate 5,604,398 of JAYKKO010000021.1, forward strand.
GGGAAGAGGCAAATTCAAGTTTCATTCACGACTTAAATAACATACATTAACAATAAATTTTGTCCAATATTTTCAGGTGTGCAAGTTTATGGATGATCAAGCGATTCTCCTGTGGCAACATTACACACGGCGTCGCACGCGCACGCTGCAACCACCGGACGCGCCCGCACCCCCTGCGCCCCCTGCTCCACCCTCACAAGGCGTAGGCCCCGTCAGGCAACAACCATAGGTTGCTAGAGTTTGTTAGAGGATTGAGCTATAGGTAATAGGTAAGTACTACTATTTACAACCCATAATTACTTATTTGTAAATACATTCTTCATAAAAAGCACACTAAATATTACAGTTCTGTGCTGCTTTCAAATAAATCGGATAGGTATATCAATGACGTTTATGAGTAAAAAATTTATAAATAGGGTAAAAAAATTTAATTTACTTTTTTCTAAAAAAAATTACGAACAATAATGATTAAGAAAATTGGAAAATCAGAATGCACAGACATGTGTGATTGCAATCTGATCTCATCTCTTGACTAATCAGTGCCAATATTAAATGTAATAAAACTATATTATTAAATTTAGATACTGAAGTAATATCATCTATCTTGATATTTTTACTGTTTACTATTCTTATTATTATTTGCTTTACCAGATGGTACTTTTATGTGTGAACAACAGGGAAAGGTAAGCTACCATCCCACCTCATTTTGAAATATACTTATGTATTAAGATTCCTGTTTAAAATATTTAAAAGGCAGATCAGGCAGAAAAACAAATATATTTTATTTGATCCCTTTGGTTAATCAGAAATAAGAATAATTGTTGGTCTAAGTTAAATAAGAATAATTGTTTGTCTAAGTCATCACAAGTTTTGATGTGGTTACATAAAAGTAAAACTCATAAAACTGTAGATTTATTCTGACAAAACCATGTTTTGGTAATAATATTAAAGTGTTTATTATCTTTTGCAGCGAAAATCGACTTCAGCCTGTGAATCTAGTGCAACATTTACCAAGAACTTCAATTGACATATAAAAAAAAACACAAAAGCATCCCATATACTGTTACACGTTCGATTTATAAGATTCTTTGGTTGTTCGAGACCAATACAATATGAGATTGAGAATTGAAACAATATAGAAATTATTTTTTCCGTGAAATATGCTTTCTAAAGGCTAGTTCAGCGTAAAGTGATCACTGTGTAAGTCCTTGTGTTGTTTTTTTGCAATATGTTGTGAAACTTTCTGTACACTGGCTAGGAAAATAACTATTAAGAAATTTATGTTATGTTCTGTAAATACGGAAGATAATAATTTAAGTTGCCCATAGTACGAAATTATGGAATCTATTTTAAAACAGACTGAGTCTTGTAAAATTGTAGATATATAAGTTAAGTATAGTTTAAGTATTTTGTAATAAATTAAAATGATTTTGCAACTGGTTTTTTTGCTTATAATATAGCACCCTTAATCAGATAAAACGTGGGTATGATGGGCGGTTGGCCATATTTATATATTATCTTATTTTACTTTATTCGCTGGCTTTATTAGGGATTATCTGTCTATCTTTTACCGGTAATACTTAAAACAGAATAAGAACAAGTGTCCACTACAAGAACTAAAATAAGAATAATATTAAGTAGGTAGTTAGTGATTTTAAGAAACAGGAGAAGACTCGATTCCTTGGATTTCGATTGGAAACCATCACATAAATCAGTTTGAAAAATATTTTATTTTAATTTTTTTTATGTAGGTAAGTTTAGTAACTGGTAGATTTTTGCCTTAAATACACATTGAGGCCAGATTTCATTGCGGAAGTCAGTAAAATATACCTGATGGTGCTGTTTAAAGGAGCCATTGTGTAGTTCTGTAGTATGTAGGCTAAGTAAAAAGGAAGTGGGTAGGTATGTAGTTATTTATTTAGTGAAAGGATGTCTGGGGCGACGGTGCCTCGCCATGCAGAGCGCGCGCAGCGTGAGGTAGTAGAGCAGTTCCACCGCGCTCATCATGCTGAAGCCCATGCACAGCCCCAGCAGGCCGCCTGTATTCGCTGGAAGAAAATCCATGTGACACGTGTGTATTTTATTTTGACCACCTCGGTGGCGCAGCGGCTAAGGTAGGTGGCCATACCGCGAAAGGTCCCGGGTTCAATTCCCGGTCAGGTTAATTTGGAAAACAAACTTTTCTAAATTTACTTGGGTCTGGGTGCGCTGGGATGACGCCCCTAGTTAGTATCCGTTGTCTGGTGCTCATAGTACAAGGGGAAACCTTAGTTTGAGACCAGGTGATTGGTGTGGTTGTCTGGCGTATTTCTTATTTATTTATTTTGTCACATTTTTCTCTTTTAGTTCTATAACGCAACCTACCGTTCGCTCATTTAGCGCCTACATTAATAAACTCTTAAAAAGGGGTACTAATATACAGTGCCCTTTGCTTTGAGGGGAAGAAATGCTTTGATGCCCCATGCCACTGCCTGTGTATGACACAAAAAACAGTGACGAATCACTTTAATCTGGCCCGCTGTTAAATTAGGTAAGGCGGCATTACAATATATGCAGATAAACTATGACCAGGGATTTTGGAGACTATTAGGCGTTAGAAATAACCCCAAGGGCCGCTTGTAAGGCCAAAACTATTCTCATCAAATTTAATCCAGCAAGTGAATTGAATTTATCATCAGGTCACCCAGTCAGAGATCTGGCGTTTGGAGATGGGTGCGTTGTCTAGGCAGCTGCCTATTTAAACACAAATCTTAAGATTATTTGCAAAAAAGGCAGTAGTAGTACAAGTAACGCGGTTAAATCTATTTATGAGGAGTCTTTATCGTTTCAAATTTTTTCTTCCTTTCTCCACAAAACTCATGCTTGTGTAGGTATACCTACCCTAATATTACCCATTATTGACTACGCTGACGCATGTTATCCAGATATCTCCGAAACCCTGGTAATAAAGCTTGATCGTCTCCTTAACAACTGTATCAGATTCGTCTTTGGGCTTCGTAAGTACGATCACGTTTCCAGTTTTCGCAGTCAACTTAAATGGCCACCGATACGTGCACGGAGAAATACTAGAATACTTGGCCTGTTATTCAATATTCTTAACAATCCATTGTCCCCGTCCTATCTTAAGAAACAATTTCAATACCTCTGTTTTTCTCACGACCGTTCTCTTCGCTCCTCAGACAACCTCAGCTTAAGCATTTCTCGACATCATACTGAGTTCTTCTCCAAGTCTTTTACTGTGAAGCCATTTGGCTTTGGAACGCTCTGCCCACCGAAACTCGACAATCCTTCACTAAGGGAATTTTTAAATTAAAAGTTCGTGTATCTTCTTTTCCTCCCCCTCTACATAGAATTTCGTTTGCTCAATTGTTTGCTTATATTTATATATAATATTTTGTTATATATATATATATATAGAAAAAATATTATATTATATTTATTTATCACGAACCTATGTATGAATATTCTATTCTCGTGTTTAATTTTCTGCTATTTATTATCATTAATTTTGTTGTAATCTATACTCACATTTTTACTGTTACCGCACCCATAAACGAACTATCTGCCTGACCCAACGGTTGACTGGTAGACAATGCTCCTAGCATTAAGTCCACCTTTTGTACTTTTTTTGTGCAATAATGTTTTTAAATAAATAAATAAAGAACTTAAACATGCTTTAAAGCATTTAGTAAAACAATTTATGCTTCGAATAAGGGTTTTCTTCGACTTGACTTCTTATAAGCAGGTAGGTAGGTACTCCAGGGGGGGAGGTGATACCCCTACCTGGCGCGTCCCCCGGCCGGCGGATAGGGGAAGCCGTCGGCTGCCGCCCGAAGGGTATTCCCGCTTACAGGGATGCCCTGCGGACGGCAGTCGGCGGTCGGAGATTAGCTCCCGCGGACCAAATTTGGTCCGCTGGGCTATAGCCCAGGTAGGCCTGGGGAGGGGGGAGGGGTAGGGGGCTTGCCTTCATTGGCCGGCCCAAGAGGAAGGACACCTCCATAAAAAACCCCCTAAGCCCGACGTTGGGAGTGGCACGAGACGTCGGGGCCATCTCTCCCTCGGAGGGATGGTGAGGAGATGGGCAAAGCTCCTCCTATCGACCCCACCGCCCGGCACCGGCCGACACCGGGCGTGTAATAGGCTTCCCCGTACAACTGGCTCTGTACGGGGTGACCACTTAATCCCAGCATGTTTCGTGGGAATCAAAATGGAATCTCAAACAAACAAACCTAAGAAGACAGTGGAGATTGAGAGTGAGATAGACTCGGACGACGTGTCGGACGTGTCGGAGATGAGCGTGAGCTTGTCGGATGTAAGTGTGGTCCGGTCAGTGCGGCGATCACAGCGCATCGGGGGCCTGAGCCGCGGGGTTAGCTGCTCGTCTGTTTCAGACGAGGGAGCGTTTATTGCTGGGCGTAAACGGCCCAACCAAGAAGAAACGGAGGGGGAAGTCATCCTCCGGAAGAAGACTGGGGCCAAAAGGGGGCGTGGCCGACCGCCAACCACGGGGGAATATGTGGGACTGGCGGCGGCCAAAGAACAACATCGTCGGGAGGAGCGGGAAGCCGCAGAGGCGCAAAGAAAACTGGAAAGAGAGAAGACCATCTCCAAAGCGGCCCAAGAGGTGGAGCAGCACGCGAGCGAGATAGAGTATGTCTCGCGCACTCTCTCGCCTCAAACGTACGCACGACAGGAGGCGTCGGAAAACCTGAGTGACCGGCCCTCCTTCCTCCTGGCAGCACAGGCGATGGCGACGGCGGACCTCGTCCGGAGGGTGGCGAGGGGATCGGGGAATCTCAAGGGCACCTACGTGAAGGCCCTGGTCATGGCAGCCAACGAGTGGGACAAGGTGGCTGCCATGATGTACAAGAGGACGTCCTCCGACGAGCACCGAATACTTGAAGAGGCGGTCAAGCGGGCCAAAGAGGACGGGGCCGCTGAAGTAAGGGCGGTCAAGCTGGAGAACGAGCGACTTCGCGAAGAGGTGGAGCGGCAGACCAAGCAATTGGCCGAAGTCCGCAAAGAAGTCGCTCTTCTCCAGCTTAGCGTAGAGAAGCAAGTGCCCCTCCCAGCTGCAAAAAGTAGGGAGAGTGAGGAAACGCTCCTCAATTACCTGGACTCCCGCTTCCAGGCGATAGAGAGGCGGCTGGAGTCGGCGGTAGGACGCCAGGAGAATGCGGCGAAGGTGGTGAGACCCAACACTGGAGCTAACAGAGGAGCAACCACGAGCAGCACTCCAGCGACGACGCAGAGGCCTGACGCCCCCGTGCCTCCTTCGAAAGGCACAAGAAGGAAAAAGCCGGTGACCCAGCCCACACCACAGTCCACGGCCCAGCAACTTGAGGAGTCCCAACTTATGCCTCCCCCACCCCCACCCCCTCCCACGACGTGGGCCACGGTGGTCCGAAAGGGGGGGAAAAAGAAGAAGGGTGCGCCGGCAACGACACCCCAGCTGCCTCAGCCTTCGGTAAAGGCGCCGCGGCAGCAGCGACGGCCCAACCTGCCAAACCTCCGCTCCCCTCAGTCGGCGGCAGTGATACTCACACTGCTGCCAGAGGCCGTCGAGCGGGGGATGACGCTGTTGGCGGCGCTGACAAAGGCCAGGGCCCAAATAAATGTGGGGGAATTGGGCATCACAAAGGTCCAATGCCGCCGGGCAATTACCGGCGGCCTCATCGTGATGGTGTCCGGCGGCTCGGAGGGGGAGAATCGGGAGAGGGCCGAAGTATTTGCGGGGAGGCTGAGAGAGGTTCTCGCGGCGGACGGAGTCCTGGTCTCCCGCCCGGAAAAGTGCGCGGAGCTGCGCCTGTCCGGGCTGGACGACTCCGTCACAGTCACAGAGGTCGTCGCCGCGATCGCGGCAATTGGAGAATGTCCAGCGTCGGCAATCAAGATCGGCGAGATCCGGCGAGCAGGACGCGGACTGGGGTCCTGCTGGGTGCGCTGCCCCACCGCAGTCGCGAAGAAGCTGGTGGTTGGCCAAACACTGAGAGTTGGCTGGTCTTCAGCGCAAGTCAAACTGCTGGAGACCAGAGACCTGCGCTGCTTCCGGTGCCTCGAGAAGGGGCACGTCAGGATGCAGTGCGGGTCGGAGACGGATAGGAGCACCACGTGCTACAGATGTGGTGCTCCTGGCCACCTTGCCCGTGCGTGCGAGGCAGCGCCGCACTGCACGGTCTGTGCCGCGGCCGGCAAGAAGGCCAACCATATAGGTGGGGGTCCAGCGTGCAAGGCCCCCAAGAGAGCCCAGAGGCGGGCCGCTGGAGCGACTCAGCAGTCGCAGCCGACCCGTCCCGCCCCTGACGTCGGAATGACGGGGGAATGAGGCCTTAGAGGCCCAAAAGGCCCAAGCGGCCGTGTATTCCGAAGGCGCCAGAACGGGGAATTCTGGCGTCGCTCGAGGAGACGAGGCATGCTGGGTGGTCCGGCATGCCCCGTGGTGCGGCAATTCCACCTGCCGCACCGAGACGCGCTGCGCCATGCGCGGCAATTTGCGCTTAGGGGGGGGATTGCGTAATGCTTTAATGGCGCTTCCCGGCCCCCCCCGCCACTGCGCTGAGTAGGACCACCCCAGGGGTTTTAGTCGGTTCGAGTCCGACACACCACTCTCTGTCTCCCCGTGGCAGAGAGTGACGGTGCGTGGGCATTTCCCCTGGGAAAGAAAAAAAAAAAAAAAAAAAAAAAAAAAGGTAGGTAGGTACTGAATAAGAAAATGTTATTTGAAAAAAACTTACAAAGAAATTCAGTGAGGCCAAAAATTTCTCCTTTCGTAAACCGCATGAAGGTGTTGTCTTCGAAATAGAAGTGTATCACCAACATGTTTTCTCTGGAAATTTAAAGTTATAGTTAGGTTTTACAATAAATATGTCTATATTTCTTGTAACTGATCTAACTTCAACATAACCGTGATGTTTTTATTTAAATAATAGGAAAATAGCTTTCTACTTATTTTCCTACTTACTACTACCTACTTACTATTACCTACTATTACTATTACTTATTTGGATGCACTCTGAAAATTTGTAAAATCTTCTTCAGCGTGTTTTTCATCGTGAAAAGGGGATTTTACATAATAATAAATAATAAATAAATCAATATTGGACAACATCACATACATTGCTCTGATTCTGTGCTAAGTAGCTTAAGCACTTGTGTTACAGAAATCAGAAGCAACGACGGTACCACAACACCCAGACCCGAGACAATGTGGAAAAGTTCGTTTCCCATATTGACCCGACCGGGGATCGAACCCGGAACCCCAGAGATGGCGCTCGCCAAAGTCAGGCCCGCTCGCCTCTCGGCTACGGAGGTCATCTAATAATACCTTTCTAGGAGGCGAGCATCCCCATGTGATGCCATAGATCTTACCTCATCTAGGTCATAAAAGTAGGTGTTAGCAGGGGCGATAACGTGGAGACGAGTCATCTAGTATTACTAATATTACGAGATTTTTTCTATAAATTTTGGTGGACATTGAGATCATCTTCGTTGTTGTGGACTTCTCATTATGTTCTCGCATAAAATATTGACTAAGATCTAAGTTTTTTTGTCACATACTTAGACAAGTAGGTACTTGTAGGTAGGTACGTGTGTGTAAGGCTCGGTTCTTGCAAACTTTTTTTTGCACTCCAGAGTTTTCGCATTACTCTTTCAGCATCGCTGTGTTGTCTATGCACAACAGCAGGATTAGATACACACTTCAATAGCTACGTCAACGTGCTGTTACCGTGCCACAAATGCGTGCGGGCAAGCTATCGCTCGAATCATTCGTGCAACATGACTGTACTGCGTTAGTGCAGTGCGTGCATGACTTATACTTACGTGAAATACTCCGGCGTGGTGTTGCCTTGTCGCAGGTGAGTGCGTGCGAGCTGTCGCACGAGTGATTTATGCAATGGAGCTGTGCTCATGCGCTCAGAAAATGCGATCTCTGTGCACGACGGCAGGCAGTCTTCGCACTCTTTTTCTGTAACATAAAGTCTATTGTTACTTAAACAGCATTAGGTATATATATATATATATTGCTTGTCCAAAGTATCTTAAATCGCTGCCCCAAAGTTTAGAAGGTTACGCACTCGTTATATTTTATGTCATTGCTATAAAAATAGCTTGCTCGGCGTGAAACATCGTGCTTAGCGTGCGTAGCCCGTTTAACTATAGCATAGTGTCTTTTACTAACTATAGCATATTAAACTAATAAAAGAGTTTAGGTAACACGTCATACCAAATACAGTAAATTACGAATGCCTGTTTTTTTCCATTTAACATAAAAACAGCAAAAAAAATTTTCCAACGCGTTTATATTTTATACATCATAAAATCTAAATCTTACTCTTGGGTTTAAGTTGCGAAGAGTTCGTGTAACATTTTGCGTCTGCTTTGCCGCAAATTGTCGTCGATTTGTTTTCTGTAAAAAAAATGTATTTTAGTTTGGTCCAATAATATTTAAACACTGATAGTAGTTGCAGTATGTACTACTTACTTGGCATGTAGTAGTAGACGCACTGGCACAAGTCCAGCATCGCTTGAGCTTCGCACTCCATTTCGCAATTTTTCAAAGTGTAGGTTCTGTCGAATGTTTTTAAAATGACAAAGTGATCTTTCCAATATTCATAAAACATTAACTACTAAATAAGACGTAACTGTATTCACAGAGTATTACCTAATCATACCTACCTACTTCTTTATGTCACATTTTCAGTTAAATGGTAAAATCAGAAGTAACTGTATTGGATACTTTTTTGTGTTTCATTGTGTCTGTTTTTATTAATTTGTTTTGTTAGTTTTTTTTTATAATCACTTGAATATGTTTCTTATAAGAAACTCATCGTGTTGAAACGAAAAAGCCCAGTGCCAGGTTCATCTTCATTGCAAATACTGTACCTATTATAGGTCACCCAGCAATGACTCTATAATATTTTATATAAATAAATGAATATCGAAACATATCACATAGTCCGACCTTATCTCAAAGTAGGTAAGTAACTCAAGGACTCATATATAGAAACCAGAAGAAACGGTGGTGCGAAATAATCACAATTTATACTCAAATGTTTATAAACACCCAGACGCGTAACAATTACCTACAACTCAGTTATAAATATGGTACCTATGAGCAACTTAATCACACTTCTTAACTAGTTTCAAACTTAGGTTCTACCTTTTAATATAATAATGTGATATATGGCAGTAACTCAATTAAGCGCACCATACTCAAGCCAATTTGACAAAATTCGAAATTGAACTGTCCGAGAATCGAAACTGACATTTCGCGTTTTGAACACCTTGTCACATCACACTCGTCTAATCACCGAGGTGGTCAGGTCAAATGTTCAGCATCAAATCAAATGAGCAGCGCTAACTATTTTAAACCATCGGGCCAGTAGGTATACCTACATAAATATAGCTGAAAAACGTTTTCCTACCTGAAAAAAATAAGTTCCTTCTCTCCCGAGAAATAGCAAAGCCTCTTGGTGATATCAATGGTGCGTAGGTTGGGCTGCGCGTCTAAGATACGAGGCTGGATGGTGACCCGCGCCTCTATACCGGGTCCGTAGATCTCACCCAGGTGAGTTATCTTTGGGGTTTCCGTTGGGTTGTGTAGTAGTATCTGTGAAGGTATGGAGACTTTTTTGCTGTCAACTGCATTTCTCCTGACCTGTTTCCCGGTTGTGCATCCATTGTGTTCGATAGGGCTATGATCCTGATTTGACGAGCTTGGATATTATATTAGAGGGATTGTCATCTGATCTCCGGAACCCTAACAAGATAAACCAGATCAACTTTCCTAGGACTGAATATTTCTAAGGTCAAAACTACAACATAGAGTTTCTGAACCGTCCTCAAAGTTAATCAGACGATTATACGATCATTTGTAATAAGAACTGTAGTCAATTGCGATAGTTTTAAAGACTACCTATATAAATAAAAAAATAATAACGTTACAAACCTTAATTTTCGACGTATGTACCTATTAATTCGGTTCGATAAGTTATATAGCTTTTTATATCAATATGATAATGGTTGTTTCTTTGTTTATTTGCGTTGCATAGATCCGACACATCTGAACCGATTTAAAAAAGTAATTCACTGTTAGGAAGCTTCAAATGTCCCACTATCCTCGAGTTTCAAAAATTTTCAAACAAATTAGGGTTACTTACTAATGCTCGGTTCCAATATTTTACGATTCGTAATAGGTCAAAAATGACTATCCGATTTTCTCCAACCGACTACGAGTCGTTAATACAGTTCCACCATAATTTACTCTCCATATCAGCTGTCGTCAGTCGTCTGTCAGTCGTTGTTAGCTTACGCCTCGTATTATTTAATACTATCCGTAACTAAAATGGATCGCTTTTCAAATATTGGAACCGGGCAAAATCTAATAACGTTCCTCGAAGTTTACAAAACTACCTACCCATCGAAAGACGAGACGAATCACTACTTAATAATAATTTGCAAAATTTACCTTAAAACCTGAACTTTTGGTGGAAGAACAATAATATTCCGCTATATTCGCGTTCAAGACAAGCGTAAGACCGTGGCTGGTTCCAACACCTAAAAGAAGAAAAAGATGTTCTGTAATTATTAAGAAACAGATTCTGAACGTCGATTTCAAAATATTCAAAACAAAAAATGATTTTATTTCTTCTAAAAAATCCCTTTAATACTTTACAAATAATGTGTAGAGAGTTTCATTGAAATTAATCAATCGAAACGGAATGTGTTACCCATTGGTCTCCATGGAAATCCGTCGGCAGGAGCATCATCTGGGTAGCCCTTCTCTGGGGTCCAATCAACAGCAGGAGACGGGAATGTCAAATTCAGATCATTGAGTGATCTCCTGTGGAAACAGCATTTGTTTATGTTGAAAAAACATAGATAAATAGGTGTTCAATTTAGGTTTCCCACAATGAATAAGTGTAAGGAGTAAAAGTATAAGGTTTCCTCTTTCATGGCAGGTGTCATCACACAATCTTACGGATTCCTGAACAGCATCTCCCGGTGCACGATGTTGAAGGTGCAGCAGAGTCCCTCGTCCGTCAGCTGTGCATTGAATAAGTCCAAGCAGCTCATAATCTTCGAATTCCACTTACAGTTCGCGAGCATTTCGCTGCACGGCTGCGTTACCTGCAACAGCCAGTTACTATTTTCATAGTTTATGGTTCGGGTTCCTTAGAACTGCCCTTAAATAATGAAATAGCGGACTGGGCTTTTCATCAACTAAACTCATTGCGAACTAGACCAATTGAGAATTGGACAGTTAAACATTCACGAATTGGCGCATCGTACCCAACCAAACGCCTCTAAAATAGATCTAGCTTTAGAGTCTTGGGGTGACTTCAAAACATATTTAGTAAAGCAAGAGCTTAAAGAAGCTTCATTTAGATGGATGAAGTAGGATACAGTTTAGATTATTATCCAACCATATGGCCATGCGATAATACAAGCTGTAGAAGCACAAATATAGCATAGCGTGATTTGTGAAATGCATTATAGTTGTATCAATGAAAACTGACATTAATTAGGAAAGTTCGCGTGTAGTCCCAGTCAGCCGTGTCTGCAATTACGTCGTCAAACAAATCAGCGTCAGTTTGCGATGAACATAAACTCTCCAATAATTTCTTGTCCACTGAATTTCTGGAATTATTAGAGTTTAGCATCATTATATGGTCTAGTTTTCAGGAAATTAGATTTTATATCTATCCTTTACTCACCCATACTTAAGGTAATACTGCGCGACCGACTTCTTGGCTTGGTTGACATTGCAGATGGTAATCGCCGGGAACGGCAGGTTCTCCAGCGACATGTTCTCGGGGTTGATACTCACAATCATAGGCGTCATTCGCCATTTGGCGTACACATTCAATATAAAAAATCCGGCGCAAATCAGCGATAAGACAAAAGCAGTAAGCCAGAAAAACCTGAGGGATCAAAATTAGAACCTAGGACTAAAAGCTTTCTACCGTTTTTTCTTTTATAAAATGAATATTCCTTAGATGTATTACAGTACCTTTCAAACCAAGTCAGTTTCTTTTCGCCGATATATCGGAGACCGTGCAACGTAGAAGTTAAGAGATATTCCCTGAGGTCCTTACTAAATGCTCTGACTTCTATATCTGACGTAAGCAAACCAGTCGGTCTCTCCTGGGAAATAAATTTTATTGATGTGGATCTAAGTTCAGCGGGTGCAATAAATGTTGTAACTTAGTTGTTATGCTACGATAGTGGTGTTGGTGGTAAACTAGGACACGACCCATTTAGCGGTAAGTGAAGCCTGTGGATGCATGTAAAGGCGTGTATCGAGATTGCAAGGCTGACTCGCAAGGCATACATTGCCGGACAATGAAGGGAGACTGCTCAGACTACTAAACCTGCTGCGGTCAGACTCACAAGCACCAATGATGATACGCGCCTTACAATACGCGACTTGCGAAAGGTAGTCAACACGCCTGACGAGGAATCACATCTACATGAAATCTATTTACTTTTTTCTAAGAACTTCAGACTGTCGTCACTAATAAAACCTCCGTATAGGGAAAATTCCACAACCAGAGCTTTTGCGGGAAGAAATTCATCTGATTCTGAGGTAGGTCCTATATTTGCTTCGCCTACTAAACATTGAAGTGGAATTTCAGTTTACAGGACATGCTTTAACTATTTGGGCAAGTCAAGATTAGGTACGGAACATGTCATAAAGCTGGCTATATAACAGTTAATTTTTAAAAATAGTTTAGTGACATCGTACATCTTACCTCGCTTTTACTTCTAGTCATCGGTAATTTAGTGTCCCACATATACCATGGTGTAAGGTCTTGGTTTTGTTCGTTGATCCAAAGATTTGACTGGACAAGAATTTGAAACGCCATTAGTTTGAAGTTATTAATAACAATAAATCAGTCGACTAAGACTGACCATAATATTCAGTTTCTGGGCGTCTACTCTTGAAAACGAAATATGTCGGATCCGATGACGTTTAGTATTTTTTATTGCTCATTATCGCAACTAACACAATTCGAATGCGAATAAAGCGTTATCAAAAAACAAAATATTATTTATACCAATCAAAAATCACGTTTTAATTCCCTAACTTTTGATCAATCTTCAAAAACGAAACCTTTCGTTTGTTCGTTTCGTTTAGTTCGTTTGTTTCAGTTTTTGAACACCAGCTGGAGACAGATTACATGCGGAATTTTCAAAATTAATATGCAGGTATGTATGTTAAAAATATATATCTATTCTGCTCTACATGGATATTAACCGCACAAACTATTTATCATTTAATAGTTGATCTTCATTGTCACATGTATATAATATAATATAATACAAAGGTGGTTGCTGGGAAGGAGGTACGGTCTAGTTAATTAGATAAATATCACATATTTACTACTGCGAGTAATTCACCCCTGACAAATCGTCCTTTATCTGACCTTTTTTTTTATAGGGGGGGTAATGCATTGGCGCACCGTACCGCTGCGTTGGGGGAGGCAGCGGCGTGTGTGGGACTACTACCTACCTCCTACCCGTGAGACTACCCACTAAAACCCCCCCGTACCTCTCATCGCCTAATGACGGCGCCATGGGAATATAGATTACATCTATAGCAGCCACAGCGCCGTCGGCGAAATAGCTGCCCCTATGGAGCGGCTCCATCAAGTCCCCCAGGCTTGTTGGGGGAATGGCGGGAACGGCCAAAGGTGCTAAACCGTTCCCGTTCGCCTGCGAAAGACCGTGCAAGGCCAGCCGAGGTGTCCCCACACCCGCGGCCGGCCGGTCTCTGCTAAGCGACTGCGTCAATTCGACGCCTCCCGCGCCTTTATCTGACCCTAGCAGCTGCCTGCATCTTCGTATACATTATATTTGAAAAAGCTAACAATTATAGGTAGGTACACCACCACACTATATTTGTATAAAGCTTTCATACAATATTCCAACCCTTTCTTTACCCCCTTAGGGCTAGAGTTTTGTAAATCCCGTTCTTAGCGGATGTCCACACCATATACGAAACCTACCTGCCAAATTTCAAGTTGTAGGTGTAAAAGTTTCTGAATTGCTTAATCAGTGAGTGGTATCCTTTTACATATATATGTAGATTCTAATTGACTGATACCCGGTTACAATATTTGAAAAACTAGAAACGTTCTACTTACGGATAGTAATCAATTATACGAGGCGTAAGCTAAAAACGACCGACAGACGGCTGATGACAGCTGATATGGAAAGTAAATTTGAAAATAGAATTAACGACTCGTAGAAAAACAGATAGTCTCATTTTTGACACAATGACGAATCTTAAAATAATGGAACCGGCCATTAATCTACTAAACACTCGTAAAATATGTTTTACCTTTTTCTTTAAATCAGATCTGAGAGGTCTTGGTCCAAAATCTGATTTGGAATACATGTCTTCTACCAAACTGGAGTCTGTATCGGGTGGCCCGCGTTTTCTGATGGGCCGCGAACGAGTGTATAGCTTGAAAGTCCCTCTGCCGCAGCGGACGTACTTGTAAACTAATTTCACATAGTCATGTTTGCGCTCTAATCGTTTGATTGCGCTGCTCGAGTGACGAATCGACCCTGCACCGCCTACCGATACCAAAATTATACATTTTCAGCCAACTTGTCCTTCTGTCCTTTTCAAGCAATTACCGGACTAGATCGTAAATTTGACGCGAAACCTCTAATTTAGCTGTGTAATTGTCTTAAATTTAATTCGCTTCTGATTACACGTTTGTCCGTTGATCCTGACAAACAGGCGGTCTTGTAATGGACTAGATAGAAATTGGCTTTTAGATCATAGATTGATTTCTCTTTGTTATTTGAGGATTCAGAGAATATAATTAAATTCATGATTTATTCGTTAGAAATAATAAGTACACAAAATACCCAAAAACAACAAACATCATACTTAAATTACAAACCGGAAAGTATGTGAGAATATATGGATATCTTGGTGTATGTATGTTTGTTTCTCTTTCACGCAAAAACTACTACTAAATGGATTTGAATGAAAATTGGTAGATAGATGAGATACTAGATTAATATTCAAAATACTTTTTATCCCGAGATAACGCGAATTAAGTCAACAGTTAGTCGTTCATAAGTTTATTTTAAATCGTCGGTATCCATGAGATGTTCTGAAGAAACAACACTGTCAGAAGTCTTGCTTAAATTTTGTGATAAAGACTTATGCTAAGTAAATTATTTTTTGTAATAGTAACACATTTTTACGTACTTATTTTGAAATAGGTTTTTCGTTGTTCTTTCCATGATAATTCGGGAGCCATAGCTTTTTTAGGGTAAATGTGAAGTCCGTGAATTTGTGTTAGAGCCTTTTCCTTAAAACGTTAAATGAAATTCGAACAATTTCAGCAAATAGGTCCGGCGTTATAAACTGTTAGATTTCAAATGAATTAGTGCATGTAATTTTTATAGAGAACATTGGTCAAGCGTATCTATGTGGGTATCGGCAGCTATCGGGCGGCCGCGTCACGCCAGCTCTGATGCTAACAACATTTTATTGTAATTATAACTATCTTTCGAACATGCACCGCACTGTTAATTGGACTAATACGGAAATCACGGGCTTGAATAATTGACAGTTGCCAGTTCGCCGCTAATGCCCCATGTTATTATGAAATTGCTTCCATAAAGTAAAATGTTTCATTTTGTTTTCGTGTTTGTCCAAGGCAATTTGTGTACGCGCGACATGCTACCGACAATGTTTTGCAATTTTTACTAGCATGGACCTTTTAGCTATTACTTGAACAACTTAGACTGGAATAGGTACTAACAAACTAGTCTGCGATCTACGAATCTAGCTAGAGGGTATTTGACATATTGAAACAACAAAATAATTTTCCGTTCCATATAAATTCGTTTATTACGCATACATATAATTATTATTATGTACAAAATGTTCGTTTTCATAGAAATTTCTTATAAAAGTAACAAAAAGCCACAGGGATAGAACAGGCTGACGCACTTGCACTTTGAAAATTTCTAAAAAGATTGAAGAGATTGAAGTATGAAAGGGCGCCTCAACGCAGCCTTGGGGCGCAACTGAGTATGTGTCACCAGGACAGAGGGTTGCGGGCCAATGCTGCGTTTAGGTACAGAGGAGAAGAGACAGAGAAGAAGGGGGAAGGAGGAAGGGTTCACCAGTGTTGCTGGGGCGCGTGCGCGGGGGCGCCGTGTCCGGCCTGCGCGTGCGCCGCCAGATGGGCCGCGCGCGCGGCAGCTACCTCAGGTGTGTCCAGGATACCGGAACCGTCGTGCGCTAGCCTGATGTTAGCGGCCTGATGCGCGGGGGCGCCCTGCCATGAGGGAGCACCGTTCCACTGGGAAGCGGGGGCGTTCCACTGCTGCTGCTGGGCGGGGGCGTTCCATTGTTGGTGCTGGGCGGGGGCGTTCCACTGCTGCTGCGCGGGGGCGGCGGATTTAGCGGCAGAAAGAGCAGCCAAGTGAGCGGCACGGGCTTGAGCCACCTCAGGGGTCTCAGCAACTGGTGCGGGGCCGGCGGCGTTCCATGCGGGGGCGGGGGCAGCGTTCCATTGGTTAGCGGGGGCGGCGTTCCACTGGTTAGCGGGGGCAGCGTTCCATTGGTTGGCGGGGGCCGCGTTCCATTTGGGCTGCTCAGCGCGTTGCCAGTACTCCTCGTTGTCCCAAGCAGGGTTGTAGGAGCCGTCGTCGTGGGGGTTGGGGTTGTTCTGGTTGGCCTGCTGGAGAGCGGCGATGTGAGCGGCGCGGGCTTGCGCTACCTCAGGGGTGTCAAGGATGTTGCGCCCGTCCTGGGACAAAGCGATGTTGGCGGGGGGACCAGCCCAACCGGACGCCTGTGCGCCGCACGCCAACGCCAAACAAGCTACAATGATCTGCAAAAGAAGAGACATGTATTTAATAAACTGCTCATAAACCGGAGGTTAGGACAATTCCTACGAACAAGAATTGTGGGGGAAAATCCTACGCACTGTAGATACAGTTGATTGCGGTGTCGTGTTGCACTCGCCCAAGGATAAGACAGGTTTTAGTATAGAATGGGTATGATAGACTGAATCATTTGTGGCGTAATTTAAAAGAGACAAATGGGTTACAGTAGTTTTCAACGTTATAGTTTAACAGTATTTAGCATTAAAGTTGTAAACCGCTCCATCTGTCGTGTTAATCTGTTAAGCTACTAAGATCATTAACTATAGCATTGTCCGCTTTTCTATCTGATCGCAAATTATTGCTACCGGTTGTACCTATTCGGCCAGAATATCCTTTATTAACGAGATAATATTCAGAGTTATTGCCTCAGTGGCTACTGATAATTGTAGTGGCACGGCCTGTTCTCGAACCTCTCATTATAGCCTGGACAAGTTTAGTTGCTATAATATTTATATAATACCGCTGTCGATGATAACTCGCCGGTCAGGTGTCGCGGTACATGCTGCAAATGCACGCGAAACATTGACCGACATTCGGAATGAGATGGAATTTGTCTTATTCGAGTCTAATCTTTAATCTAGAGCGTGGTGCGCGTTGATGCGTTCGGGAGATAACCAGCTCATGAGCAGTGGCCTCGAGCTATGTAATCTGTCATCTTTGTGGATATCACAGTTGAATTGAGTCTGTTAGGGATCGGCGTAGCTTTGTCATTCTGTATATGGAAATTGTCATACATGAGAGTTCAGAGGGCATGTTCATTTTTGGCACAGAAAATGATTGTTAAGCTGAACTAGGCAGAATTAATTAGTATAGTGCTGTGTGCCAATCACATTTAATAACGAAATAGTCGTGAGGAGGCTGGGTGACAGTGGGCGGCCCTTTGTGCAAATCTAGCGGCAGTTAGGTACTGACACTGTTTAAAGATAGGGTTGTGGATGCCGCAATAACAATTACTAGGGAGATTGACTATTTCTGTATTGGTATGGATTCCTAACAGTACGAATGGAATGTGAACAAAAATCTAGATGAGTTTATACGTAGGTACGTCGGTATTTACCGAATTTTTTGACATTTCAAGAGATTTGTTACCATCTGGTTTTTTCCACCAATTTCACACCCCTATCCGACTGAACCAGGTTATCTGTTTCTGAACTAAATATATCTGGTCTAACGTTTTATTGGCTGCTATGTACCTGCTACAGTGCATCGATGTCTACGAGAGAAATCCAGCTTTAACAAATACGGTATTTTTATGTTCTTAGACGTGTGAAACTACCGATTATAAATGTTTAAAAATGCAGCCGATTCAAAGAGGTTCATTGTATAGTTAATATTGTTGCCATATAAGCTAACTTCTATAATTTTGTACCTTTAAGGTGCTAAATAGATCAAACGTCTTAGATTCCTCTTGATTCAATTACACCATATTGAGAACATAGACATTTAACTGATTTCATTTTTGGAATTCTTTCCGAGATGGATATGTTCTGCCTTGTGTAGGTTATAGATGAAGCAATTGTCTTATTAAAAATATAATCAATTTAATATGGGTTTCAGATGTAACAATTTAAAATTAGATAATATCACGTGGATAGTATATTTTAGACAAAGAAGAAACTGAACCACAATTAGATGGTCATATGTATAATTTACGAGTAGAGTGTATGAATTACAGTGCAGATTTTCTGCTCATTAATTTGTAGGTAGGGTAAAGGTCGATCATAAATTACTGCACTGAATGGAGCAAGTCCATGATGACAGCACGGTGGAAGAATGCAGTCGAGACTGCGGCCCAGTTAAAATTCATTGTCATCGGATGCGGAGACCTTAAGTTAAAATGACGACCCAATATGGTCAGATTATCGCCCAGCAATGGGACTGGTTTACGACTTTTTAATGATCAGTAATTGGATGACAGCGAAAGTGTGTCGTTGAGATTTTTTGCATGCTCTCTTAATTTTAATGTGCGTCAACTGTGTTTTTTAGGGGAATTATTTTTTTCTGGGTTCCATTTTTATTAAGATTTATCAAAATGTCGTTGGGAGTATAGTTTCAGTAAATTAAAGATTTCGACATAACATATTATTCACGTATGACTATGGAGCCGCTAGTTGATTATTTCGATTTTAAGTCAATATACCTAAGCTTAAAAAAAGTCGAATAAAACTTTTTAGAGCGCGTTATTGACTAGACTAGGTATATAACCTAGTATGTAAAACTGAATGGAACGTGGCGCCGCGGTATTTCCAAAATGTTCACACTGAATATCCATGAAGTTTTATTTATATGCGCCAGTTTAGATTTATAAAACCCTGTAAAATTTTAATGTAAATCAATGTGAATAGTAAACGAACGGTTTTTTGGACCAGTTTATGGTCATTTGAGGCAATTTATGTCGATTCAATATTGAGCATTCTACTTTGTCAGTGCATTTGTAGTACCTACAATTTGTTTTTAATCAAGTTTGGTACTCAGTATGAAACTTAAAGGATTTTATGGGAAGGCATTAAGATCATTATTTGAATGATTTTGTGAAGTAAACTAGTTCTGGAATATATTTAGCGTAGACACCGTACAGCGCTACCGTAAATACTTCTCAGATAAATTAATTTTATGCAATACGGCCGTAAGGCTTATTGTTTACATTTTAAATCCATTACTAATGTCCACTAAGATACTTGCATAAGAAAATTAAATTTACTTTGTTGTGCAATGTTTGATTTAGTAGGGACGGTAATGGGGCATTCGACTGATACTCGTTGGTCGTTAATTAAAACTGCTCTTTAATCAGTTCTACTCACAATGTATCATTGAATTCAAACCAGAATCTAATCGAAATCGAATGAAGTAATTAAAAATAATTACTAATTTCTATGTCGAGTCGTATAAAGGAGTTGAAATGATTATGTTTTGCAAATGTACAATACAATTTTATACAGCTTTGCAATTATTCAATATATTTTTTTTATTACCTTCTAAAAATTATTATTAGAAACAACTGTAGTCTAATGTTATCTACAGCGTCACATCAAAAATTATTTCTTCTGTCATAAATATTAAGCTATAGAAGTTAGAACATAACAATCGAGATTTCTCACTATTTGTATAAATTTTAAACCACGTTGCTAGAAGTTGTGGAAGTATTTGCAATGTCCTGCCAATGATTAAGCTAGAAGCATGTTTCTCTTTAATTTAACGTTTGAAGCGTGTTAAATTGATGAAAATTCAATGAGATGAGTGCATAAGTGAGGAATTTGTGGCAAGCCTAAGTTCAGCCAATCGGGGTCAGGGCTTGTGGTCAACTGGCCACTGATCTAGATCGCCTAGAATTGTAATATCTATACATTAATCTTCAGACTAGTTGAGGTACTAGCCACGATTGAAGTTAAAATTAGATTCGGCAACAGAACAATTACAGTCACAATGAATTGAATTTGATAGTTTCAATCATTGAATTTATTGTTTGGTTTAAAAGAATACAAATAGAAAAACTAAACTGGTCAATCAAGTTAAAATTATATACATTATTTGATATTTACCAAATGGACGTGTAAGTTAGTGCCTATATCTAAATTCCCTTTCCTAAAGTTACATTAAAATAAAGAGGTTTATGACAAGCTCTTTTAATTAATATAAATACTTAGGTAATGACTTTATTACTTTCTAAAACTCTACAATATGCAAATTCGATCGTTTAACAAAGTGTTAATTACCTCTGTTACTAACATTTTTGTACTTAAAGTTAGGTAATAAATTCCCGACTGTTGTGAAGT
The DNA here is from genome assembly GCA_037074685.1 of Glyphodes pyloalis. NCBI lineage: Eukaryota > Metazoa > Arthropoda > Insecta > Lepidoptera > Crambidae > Glyphodes > Glyphodes pyloalis. The sequence continues at coordinate 5,625,103 of JAYKKO010000021.1, forward strand.
ACATGAACCTTGTGTTACAAAAGATTAGATAAAATCGTGCGCTGGTACAGTTAAACAAAAATATTTCGTTTTACAGCCGCCCTTGAACAAAGCCGTTTTAGTAATGTATGTTGAAACGTTTAGGGTCACAAATAGAAAGAAACGCAGTAAACGTTCTGTAAGGCTCAGTCGTGGCAATTTGCGTCTGATGAAATTCCATAATCGTGAACTTATTTGCATGCAACGCTTTGCCGGTACTGAGTATGACCGCAGTATGGCAAATAATAATTTTCTCTGTGACTGTAAGACTGGCGAATAATACGGTAGGTTATGAGGAAATCTATTGCTGATTGCAAATTTTGTTTAACATATTTATCATGTTATATTTCACGGTATTGGGAATGTTTAAGCAAAAGTTTGCAGTATATTTTGATATCAGATATGAAGAGCAGCTGCACTTGTGATAAGGACTTCTAATACTATTGATTTCATTGCTTCAACTGTTTATCAATCGTGATATTTTAAAAAGTGTACTATTTTTCTTCTACATTCAAATTTCGAAAAAAGTTTTTATAGGAATCAAGAAAGTTTTGTGGAACCTTCAATCGTCATGTGTCGTCGTTACTATCCTACCAAATTTTCTCTCATAACAGTTCTCTCATTAGTTGTCAGGGCAGGGCCAAGCTTTAATTATGCTAGTGTTCCGATCAATCATCGGCTTTCGCTAATGTCTCGGTCCAAACAAAGGCAGTGCGGTGAGTGGCGCTCCAAGGCCGGATGAAGGTCACGGAGCAGGAAGCGAGCCTTCCGGACACACCAGTTACCCTCGCGGCATTCCAGCGATCACCAACTTTTTAAATCGCTTATGTAGACCAGCGATTCTTACCCTTTATTGTCCCGTCACTCAAATGTCCATTCGATGCGTGCATTGCCAGCCTTTCAGAACGAATAAAGACAGCTTCCAAGTTTATTCTGGTCCGATTTTTTGTTTTTCCATTAAAATTCTTTAAAACCGTTCAATTGATTGTGGTTTGCTTTTTAAAAACTTGATTAGCCATTTATTTGCATTTTGCATTATATCTCTGACAGTTCTACGGTTAGTCAGGACTTTAAGTTGGTAATCTAAATCAATGTTCCGGAGTTTTTCGATTGTGTCTTATTTTAATGCATTTCATTATTACGATAGCTTTATTAAATAAAAAAGATATATTGTGTCAATGTAGGTACATCAAAGTGGCTACTGATTCATCTGTTTTTTAAGTTCATACAAATTTTGGAACCGGTTACAGATACAAACAAGAAAATCCGGCACTTGTCGTTAAACGTAGCCTACGAAAATATTGGATTGTTTGATTGTTGCTTGACCCGCTGATGAATGTAGCAAAAAATCAGAACTAAATATAATGCGCATTTTTTCCACATCATTGTAACAAAAACTTTGGTTGAAAAAGCCGGAATCGCTCACGTTTGACAAAATTAAATTTGACGTGCGTAAAGAGTTATCAATTTAAGTGTGAACTTAAATTCTTTATAAAAAGCCTGAAAAATGATCCGTGTAGGTATTTTATATTTTAGTTGATGACGACAATCTTCGAAAATATCTTTTCACTCGTATTAAATCTTTATAATTTCAAATCAGCAAATACTGGCCAGATAAAATCTTAGCTATTAAAAATAAACGCGGTTTAGCCAAAAAAGAGTGTCGTTTCACGGGCAACATAGCATTCGTGCTTGGCACGTAGTGTTGTCCATATAGTGTCGATCGATACGATTGACGGCGATAATTGCGCTTTGTGCCATTCCGCAGCGACATGTGCCGCCACCTCGGTTATTTATTGTCTTACGTGCGCAATTTCAACTGTTGCTAATTGTGTGATTTGTGGACTTTGCTAATTATGATGGAAACATAATTTGCTCTATAAGTGTTTGTATTAGTTGTCGATTACCTTTATTTAGTCGTTTGCTTGTATGCTATCAAGTTTTTCGTGATCTTCTAGCAGAACAAAGTGTGGTACAGATTTTCTGAAGTTATTTCGATTGGCTACTAACTTTCAATGAGCACTTGATAGGAGACGCGCGATGCAGCGTGTATGATAGCATTGATTGATTATTATTTCGTTAGAAGATACTTGGTATATGTTTCAGTGACGTAATTAGCAACAGATAGGCAGTATCGGCGACAAATTCAGTCGAGCGACATTTAAGTGATACCTGGGCGGTTTTACTGCTTCATAAAGTCAACCTTCGCGAAGTGGTTCCATTAAAGTTATGGTCCAGTCAACTCTCCCACGCGTGTAGTCTCTTAATGTTTAATTTTCTTCTTGAAGGTCTGCTGCCCGATGTTAATGGACAAATTAATCCTTTTATTTAAAAGTAATTTTGTAAAATTAATTATCATTAAAAGAATTGAGAATAATCTGGACTAATATTACAAAGCTGAAGAGTTTGCTTATTGAACGCGCTTATCTGATGAACTACTAGTTTGAATTGAAAAAAAATATTTTTGTTCGATAGTCCATTTATTGAGGAATCAGTAGAAAATGTGGAGAATAGAACGCGTGCGAAGCCGAGGCGGGTCGCTAGTCTTCTATAAATATGTAGCTGATGTATATGATCTTTGCTGAATATGGATATCTAAAATTTCGAAAACTTTTCTAAGAAGCACAACCTTGATTATTGACTCATTGATTATTAGATTTACCTATATATATATTTTGAGATACCTATAAACAAGAACTCAAGAACATTTGCTGCTTTAAGTCATCTTGCTTAAAGATTAATTTGTAATTCATTGCTGTCAATAATAGTCTTTACTTTACAATTGACATGGCGGTTATAATAAGTGGGCATTGGAGGTTTTTGCGCGCGATTTTATATCTGATTAGATACAGTAGACAAGGACGCAAAAGAGACAAGGAAATTTTTCTGTACCCCTACATTAACGCGGTTACAAGTGACTGCTAGTGGGGGGGGGGGGGGGGGTTATATAATTGTAATTAGTATATCGATTAAAATTGCCTCGGGCGGCGCGTGGGCATGCCCTTCTAAATTGGTGCGCTTTGGAATGCAGACAAAAACCTCAGCGCAGTGAGCGGCGAGGCGAGACGCGGTTGTGCGCCGCACCATGCGTACTGCGCATGTGTCAAAACTAATTTATTGGTGTCCTGTGTAATCCCGAAATACCAACCAATACTATAATAGATACCACGTGCTATGTCTTTAAAAGTTAATTTGTGACTTTTGTCTTCTCTTCGCTATTGAGAAATTCCAATTGACATCTAATGATTTCTAGTTCAATAGAGTTAAGTTTCAAAGCCAGTACTGTTGTCTAATAAAGTCGTCGATTTATGTTACTATGTCTTAATCTAAGATTTTTTTGGATTATGTTGCTCTATCGATAATTTAGGCTCATTTATCGATGTATGAGACAGACGTCACTACATAAACGCATCATCATTATGTATCTTTACAGTTTTAACCCTATAACTGTAGTTGTAGTTGTAAACATAATATAAACTATATTAATAACATCCAAATAACTCATTATTATATTAATATATATTAATATACTCATTTCGTGTTCCTTTGAAGGTTAAAAGAACTTCCCTCGCAATGTAACTAACGTACCTACAGAACTAGGAAATACACGTGACACCAAAGCCTTTCGGTGAAGGTGGTAACAGTAGAAACACCTGGTTGACATTGCGCGCATAAATGGAGCACACTATATAATAAATCAATGGTAGCTATAGGCCTGTCGGCGACTGCGGCTGTCGCCTTCTCAGGCCGTAGGCGTCTTTGTGAGCTTGCCTTGTTCGCTAACAAACGCCTTGATACGAATCGCGTATGCAACAAAGGTATTATCAAACGCGTTATCACATTGTGTGTTGATGGCATGAATAATGGAACGATGTTCAGCTGTTTTAGCTGAAATTGCAGACGGTAAAACGTAGCAGCTATCTGAGACCCTCGAGTCTAGATTTTGATAGAAGTTTACTTTGAACACTGGGTAGTCTTAATAGTTCTAAACATTTTAAATTTGACAAATATAGTGTAGCGATTGCCATCTGACCTCTGAACCTAACCGACGACCAGATTGATTCCAAACTATTGAAATATATACGTTACTAAAATTAAGACTATAATTATCGATAATTGTGTGAGAAAATATGCTATTAGAATAATTTAAATTAGCTAAAATATTTCAACGTAAAATGGGAGTGGTTGTGCTAATGCACGGTGTTGTGGGTTCAAACTAACTAATTTAGTTATTTCATTGACTGATTTCAAATACAGATCGAAAGATAAAGATATTCCCACGTTTGTAGCAAATTTACAACGATTTGGTCGATTTATTATAATATAATTGCAGTTGGGCAGAGTAGATATTTTCGACCAAACACTGCGTGAAGCAACTAGCAATAATTTGTGGCTAAATTTATCGGATTGATCTAGGATTGCATTAAAATTGCAATGATAATTATTAAAATGTGCGGTTTTGAGGATATCCTAATGCTTAAAATAATTTAATGGGTCAAAACTATTTTAAATGTTTAAAATGGAACGCGAAAGTCTTAAAATTTATATCCTAATGATGTTTACAAGTAAATGAAGAATATTGTAGGTTTATTTAAACAAACTTAAACTCGAATTGAACAAGGTTTGCTTAGTAAACTTTTACTTCTTATCGTAAGGCAAATTGCGTTGCAAATTCTTATGCGTTCCTAGTGCAAACAAAATGATTTTAACGAATATATGTAGCTTAAATAAAGAAATAAAACAATGGCCAGGCAACTGCACAAATCAACTGCTCCCAAACTAAAGTTTTCCCTTGTATAATGAGAACGTGACGACACTCACTGAGGGCATCAACCCAACAGATACAGAACCGAGTTAGTTTATAAAAGTTCGTTTCCTAAATTGACCTCGAGTTTACAATGGGACCTTTCGCCCTCCTGGAAGCTACCTTAGTTACTGGCCCACGACTTTAATCTTCTTATATATAAAAATGAATCGCTGTTCGTTAGTCTCGCTAAAACTCGAGAACAGCCAGACCGATTTGGCTAATCTTGGTTCTGAAATAATTGTGGAGGTCCAGGTAAGGTTTAAAAGGTTAGAAACTAAAAAAATAGGCGTTACGAAGTTCGCCGGGACAGCTAGTATCTAGATAAAATTATCACGCTTTTGATAGACATCAATATCTATATTAATATTTAAGTGTCCGAGGTGAAGGACAGTGCAAAAACATGGCCGTTCAACTTTCTGCGACATTGGCTCGCCCAGTGCAGGGGTGCTTTGTGCTCTGATTACCGAGGGCCTTAACCGCGTTGGTTTATAGCCGTTACAAGCTTCGCTAGTTTCCTTTTCGTTTTCCGTTCTTATTTGCTTAGAATTTTAGCGTATAACACATTTTGTTGCAATAGGGATGTTGACTGGTGAGTCGAATGATATAATTTTATATACCTGTCAAAACACGATTCATCTGACTGTTGAATAGAGGGTATTTTAAAATGCGTTGTAAATATGATTTGCAAAAATCAATACGGCGTATGTAACATTGATACTTTTTAAATTATTGCTTAATGTCGTCAACGTCCAATTTAGTCAGTCACAAGAATTTTAGCGTCCGGAATTAATTTGGAAACGTTTCCGGTAGAGTTTATGAGTATTAGCGATATTATATTCGATACCAATATTGCTAACAAAAAACCATACAAACCTATAATGTAAATTTTTTAGTAATAGGTGCCTTAGGAAACTGCTTATTTTGATGTTTAGCGCATATGTACGAAATGTTAGTTTCACATGGCATAATATCAGAGCGTCAGGTAAAGCAATAAACGGTCAGAGATTTCGTTTTCAATATGATGTTATAGTTTTCCACATAAACTGTACCGCACGCGATTTATTGAGGTCATTGTCACACGATATTGTAACTGTTCCGAATTTATTACGTTATGGCATATTTTAGCACCATCTGAAGTGATACGTAGGTGCATTTGATAAAATTGTGGTAAAATTTACATTACTACCACAAGTGTAAACTATAATCTACGAAATCAAATTAACAAAGCTTTTACAAAATATAATAAACTGTATAGAATTGATTTATTAAAAAATTATGAGCGTTCTTTCTAAAATATCTAAGCATAGCAAAATGAAATAATACTAGCTATATTTAGTTTTGCAACAACAAACGAAGTAGTTTGTATAAGAGTGGTAAATTAGTTTTAATATGATTAGGCGATGCAAAGGAAATATAAATAAATGTTAATTAGAAAAAAAAACTACGGAAAAGGAAACAGGAAAGCGGTTTGTAGAGTGAATGCCTACCAACAATGTCAAGGTGTTATCTTTCTAATGCCAAGTGCAAATTAATTTATGAGATGTTCATTATTGCGTACACGCTTAGGTTTCGTATGTACTATATCTTGTACTGTATGTATCTTGGCACTTATCTGGTACCATATCATAAAATAAGACTGTGTTTAAATGAAATAATGGAAGAAATGCCACTATACAATATACCTACGTATTATTCGTTTATTTATCTGGGACCTTATAACTCGTTTTTATGATATTTCAGACAACATATGCCAAATGGTAACCAGTCAATTAACGAAGTGTTTGCAGTGGTTTTTTCTTTGTATTTTAGTATTGTAGAAGAACACTCAATGAATATTGAACAAAGCACTAAATTGGGCGTGGTGAAATAGACCGTGATAGTATGCGCGGCTGACAATGACCGCTGCGCGTGCGCCGGTCTCTAATAGATTTAAGTGGTTTTTAGTGATGCGTAATTTAGTGTTAATTTATAAATTTGCGTTAAATTTGACAGTCTTTGAATTAAACATTGCTACGGAGAAAGATACAAGAATAACAATTACGGACAAATTGTTTCAAAATTATGTTAATTCAGTATGAAAATTAATTACAGAGTATTCGCAAAAGTATCAATAACAAAAACTTTAGGCACTAATCATTGTTGTGTTGCCAGTTGCCAAATGTAAAATGATTTAAGAAAACACACGTGCATTGAAATTCTGAGCTTGTTAGAAGATGAGTCTAATGAAGCGTCATCCGTAGCTCGTAGCACGATTCCGTAGTAAAGACGTTACGCCCGAATCGTTGCCATAATGAAGAAACATCTATGTAGATTTAATTGAAGACATGTGCATATCTATTGTTCAAAATGCAACTACGTATCTTTCAAATCAAGTGTGTCCCTTTTAGCGATTTACGTCTGACCTAGTACGCATTCTAAGTGGAAAGAAGAATTAAACGGGCGAGTATTATTGTAATTAAACATTTACTGGTCACATATCTCTGTGCCATCACTAGGGCGTATTTTCGACACACGCCTAGTTGTTCACAGCCGACGTCTAATTGCTATTTCTTCAGGCAACTTGTCGGCCATTTGGTAACGTGAAATAATGTTTACGGGTCGTTACTTTGGTAAATAGTTATAACGCACTTGTTAGCGCAAATTAATTGCCGGGTGTTAGTTAAATTCTTGATAATTGTAATTAAACATGACCCTAATATGCAATTTACACGTGTATTAAATTGCCGCCCTCTATCTCTATATATAAGTGGTGCCGTTGAAATTAGTTCCGTGGGTATGAGTTATTACTCTTCAAACCCGCTAGATTTGATCCTGCCTCATAATCCGTTTAGGACAAATATGTACTATCTGCAAATCACAATCTTTTAAGGATATACGGTGAACAGCACAGGCAGTTCGATTGTAGTTTTATGCCCCTGACATACGGACGGTACAAAGACCAAGGCATAGTCTGACGTGCTTTCGACTGAACTTATGTCTTTCACTGTGACGCTACCTTTTGACTTGAAAACAATATTTAAGTTTAAAAAGTCTGGTTTCATATAACCCTAAAACCGCTTCTGAATTTGAACTGAACTTTTACCTTATACGGTGTAAAATTAAGTACTTAAAGGTATATTTTGTCTTCATTACAAAGTACTACAGTCAGTTGCGTTTTGAGTTGTAAATGTAGTGGCTTTGTATCAAAATTTAACAAAATGCATCGATACAGACTATTAGGTTATCTATTGCGTATCTATGCAATTGTAAAATAATTTATGCCAGAGACTGAATAATTTTCTAGTTGATAGATATTTTACTGGGTTTTGCTATTATATTTTAAACTTACTATAAAATCAATGCCTAAGAAAATTGTACAAAAATCACAAATTAACTAAAAGAGTAGTTGTTTTAAATCACACAATTTACGAAAATTTTCCGATTTCTTTACATTTTCTTCAAAAATTCCTGTTACAAAGAAATTATAAATAAATAATCAATTATAAAAATCTATTTAAACTATTCGCATTTCCATTAAATTGATTAATCGATAATGTCGATAAAATGGTTAACTACACACAATCAGATAAAAATGCGTTAACAAAACGAATGTTTTAATTTTTTTCTTATATCGACTGGTCAGATCAATGTTATGATAATTCGATTCAAATATTTATATTGAGTCGGTTGCGAAAGAAACACCTTGTTCAATTGTAAGGATTTAGGTCGTTGCTGTTCTACATTATTGAGGTGTGTACTCTCGTTAGGGCTGTCAGATTTGTATAGAAACAATAGAGATTGAAATAAATTTCGTTTCTAAAATATACTGTTTAACTGTCGCTAGGAAATGAATAGCAACTAGTATGTGCAAGATATCACGATCTGTCCAATCGTTGAAAGCTATCAAGTATAGGCACTCGGGGTTCATGCGCTGGGTGGCTAGAGCCGAGATAGGTAGGTGGGCCTAGGTTGAGCAAGCCGAAACAGAGCGCGCCCGCCCGGGCCCAATATCAGATTTAACAATAAATTAAGTTATCGTAACCCGGCGCCCGCGCACCGTTAATCACACGAACGGAACAGTAACATTTGCATAAGTGATCTACGACACATCATTAGATCGATATAGATCATTACTTACCTGACTATTTGATATATTTATTGATTAATTAAACAAATCTACACTCTTTCAATTAAAATTCATTGTATTATTACTGTTTCGTTTTTGCAATTTTAAAACATTCTTATTGTTGAAATAGTCAAGATTTTAGATTATACATTATTTCAAATAAATGAGATAGATTTGTTGAATACAATTTTAAATGACAAAAAGAGAATGATAAAAAGAAATAATAAATTTGATAGTAATAGTACTCACCATGGGATTCATTTTTGTAAAGAAGTAAAGCACAGAAGAAAGAGAGAAGGATAGTTTGTAAATAGTTATTTTTAGTATTTTAGATCGATTAATAGCGCTGCTGGAAGACTAGAATCTTCCAGGAATCGCTATGTTGAGGTGCAACTTGCGTCTGTTCGAAATGAGGGCGGGAGCATGCTTATATACGCGCGCGCGCAGAGGGGCTGCGGCCGCCCGCCTTGTGAAAGTATTGGGACATGCCATTGATAATAGCCGAATATCATACACATTTCAATGGCGTGCGCCAACGTCGGGACGCACCGACCGCTCCTCCACACGCATGCTTCGGATACTTTGTGTCAGTCGTGTGATCGCTCGGAAAAGTTCATTTATCGGAGATTTTTAGGCACAATTTGGATTTTCTCGCTTATGTTGGATATTTGATCGTTATGCTTTATATTATTAGTACTGAGTGCTGTGGATTGATAAAAATATTGTGAGTTATGTTATTGGCAGTGCCACTTTTGATAATTTTGATATAGTGAAATGATTTTGTATATTTTCTTAGTGTTGGGCCCGTCCATATTTTAATGGCATAATTATAATTCTCTGCATAATATATAGTGGATTATAAGTCTGAAATTTATTAAGTAGCTCATTTAAATGCATACTACAATATGCATACTTATTCGTTGCATTTTAATAAATTGCAATTATTAGCATAGATTTCTTATCAACTGTCGATTTTGTAATAATGAAAAGATTTGTTAGACTTTTATTAAGACGGTAAATTACGTATCTATAGAATACTTTGAATGTATTTTTGCTATTTACTGTTTTACAAGCAGACTCACATTTATGCAAACATTAATTAATTCCGAATTGATTAATTTCATTTAATTACAATGGAATAAAAGTAACCTCTTATTGGTGGATAAAGTAATTTTTTAATACATATTTCGAGCTACTCAAACTATAGTAGACTTGCTCTTCAGTATGAGTTTTTATTTCATTTGCAAATAGAAGTTTAGCTATAGTATAATTTATTTTGTAAATGATTTATGATTGAAACTAGCAATTCACTCATTAGCGCAACAATATAAATCTGTCTAATTAGGGCAAATATTAAAAATATACTTTTTTATTCAAAGACCATCTATTTAGGTATTGATTGATACAAAAGCACTAATTACAAAATAAACTTGGTAAACATTGTTATTTGCAGTATCTAAGGTAATTGACCGTAGGCTTTGGTTTGTCAATATTATTTTGAATACACTAGGCAGATAAGCAGTAACATTCTGCTCTTGTGCAAATAAAACGTTGCGTTTGCAAATGGGATGACATAAACTTGCTTGCGTTTATGCATTTTATTTGCCCTTTACCTAAACATGGGCAGCTTGCTTATACACATTGTGACTTTCAAGAAAATGACTGTGCAATGGTGTTGTCGTATTTGCTACCTATGAAAGGATGTTCGTGAATAGATTTTGGCGGCGGTTTGAATATAAAGTTGTAATAATAATTCATTATAGGAATAGATATGATTACGATACGTTGTCTAAATATTATTAGCATCTTTGAGTTTTTGATGGATTTAGCATTGACTCTACTGAAATATTCAACTCGAATGATGTCTAGATAATTTAAGGTGTAATATTGAGCCATTAAAATAGTTAGCAATAAAGCATTAAGTGCTTACGATATTTACTTTTAATCAAACTTGTTTTGTTATCTCATTAGTAACATATCATTTTTTAAAAGCTTGTTTTACCTGAGAACATATTGCCTAAATATAAAGTGACTAAAATTTACAAAGAAGAGGTAAATATAAATACTTTGTTCAATTAAATAAAAGTAGGTTAGTTATGATTAAAATAACACAATCGGTTTTAAAGTTTTCCCTTAAGTAATATGCCTTATCTTTTAGCTAGGTTATTAAAGTTATAACTATTAGAACGTTATTCCTATTCATGACCTATTTAAAAATAATATTAACATGAAACATTGAAGGCTACAGCCCAGCACTGTAATACTATATGATTATGAGGAACCGATTATTGAGATAAAGGCCGAATAAGTGAACTCGAATGTTTATCTTCAAGATCAATTTAAAAAGTATTTTGTTTTATAGTAAATTAACCAACATGTGCATTGATAGTTGAGTTAACATCACCAACCTCGCACGTCGGAAAGGTCGCAGGTTCGACGCCGGGCGCCGTGTGAGTTTTTTGGCAGTTAAACAATAAAATATCACTTGCTGCTGGTGAAGGAAAACGTCTACATCTGATGCACTTTCGCGTTCTGCAAAATGCACTGACGAACAATGAAGAGAACGCAGAGTATCGCTACCCTTCGAAATTGGTTGCTTAGTAACATTATCCGCGGATGATTAATCGATATTGCTTGCTAATGCCCAGTTCCAATATTTGAAAAACGAATCGTTCTAGTTACGGATAGTAATTAATTATACGAGGCGTAAGCTAAAAAGGTCCAACAGCTGAAATGGAAAGTAAATTTAAATTAGAATAAACGACTGGTGGAAAAACGGAATGTCATATTTGACAAGTTACGAATCGTAAAATATTGGAACCGAACATTATAAGTCAGACGCTGTTTTGCGACTTGAAAACATCTGACAATCAATCAATTTAATATATTTTTATGACGATCTACGTAGTAGAGGTGAGCAGGCTGAAATTTAGCGTAGCGCTATCTGTGAGGTCCTGGATTCCATTCCGGATGGGGTCAATATAGAAAACGAACTGTTCAATATTGTTTCGGTTTTATGACCATCATTGTTTCGAATTTTTTTAGCACAAGAGCTTTAGTTACTTCCCACGGAATCAGAGGTTTAAATATTAAATATTGGACAACATCACTTACATTGCTCTGATTCTGTGGTAAGTAGCTTTAGCACTTGTGTTACAGAAATCAGAAATAACAACGGTACCATAACACCCACACCCGAGATATTTGTAATGTTGTCCAATATATGTGATGATGTCCAATACTATTTTTATTTATTTTTCAAATAGGTTACCCACAAAAATACTTTTAAATCATCATTTACAGCAATAAAAAGTAAGTATTTTTACCGAAAACCAAGAAACACAGTCAGATATGTTAAGCTGCAATTTCTAGCTAATTGCTATGCGGAAATTACTTGGTACTAAGCAATACTGGCATACATAAGCTGGGTGTATGCCAGTATGGCTTGGTACCAATTCTCAACCCCGGCAGTTGGGTTAACGTGTTACCTTGTGTGATATTAAATACCCCAAAATAACTATATTTTATGTGGTATATCTTAACTATAATTATATAAATAAATTATTATTGTATGTTTATTAAAGTGCTATTTTATTATTATTAATAGTTTTAATTTTTGACGTGTTTTAATTAATTAATGTTTGGTTCTGATTTTAGTTTTAATTTAATGTATATTTAATTTAATTAAACTGTTGTTCTGTTTGATTTTATGTATGCTACTATCTGAAATAAACGAAATTAAATTAAATTTTATATCTGCCCTAATCCGTATTGTAAGCGTGATGGAGTATCGCCTATTCCTTCTTTACTGACATATTAGATCATAGCACTTCAGGGGGGCTTACCTATTGCCAGTTGGCGAACTTCGATATCGTATCGACAAGTTATATATCTATGGGTTCGACATTTTAAAATCACGTAACTATTCTGAGTGAAATGTCAAAATGATATCGAAGTTCAAATACTGTCACTTGGCTAAGCAACCACACTTCATCACGTTCTTGTTTGGGTTTAACTAATGTACAGTCGACAGTACACCCACGGGAATCACTTGCGGTTCATTATTAGTTCATATGTGCAACATAAGGATACAGAGTCCAAAGCGTATAGTATAGTATATCGTGCTTTTATCTTTATCATAATTGATTTTTCCCACTATCATCGCCAGCGAACGATATGTGTTTTTTTGGAACAGAAAATGTTTTGACTCATCATGTTGAACTAACTAATCTTTGTTTAACGAATCTGATTGTTGAATCAAGAGCACCATTCTTTGTTTCAACAGATCTGTCAAAATAATTAACCTTATTTATTTAAATAGCACCCCTAAACATACGGGACGAGATATATGATAAGTAATTTGCATAAGTAAAGTTACACAACTTGATATTATGATAATTAGAACCATTGCACATTGTTATCACTAGGCCCAGTCCCCATCTCGTCTCGCTGGTCAACTATAGAGGGTGATCGATAAAGACAGGTTATTTTTATACAGGTTGTTGTTAATCAAACACCATTAGCAAGCACAAATTGGTCTCGTTATCGGCGCATTCTGGACCTTGCTAGACTTGTTTTTTAGGATTCCGTGTCTTGAATCGAAGAATGGAACAGTTTCTAATATGTAGCTGGCAACTGTGTAGTTTTTATGAAAAAAATAAGGTTTTTTAAGAGTTAATATCGAAAATTTGAGATTGAGCTGTGGTGAATAATTTAGTTGGTTCAATAATTTTAGAATACAGATATTTGGGTAGTAATATTGAATATTAATTTAAAACTTAGAGAGTATTTTCGGGTAACTTACAAATGTATATTTAGGTGAAAATTAAGTTTATTCAGTATAACTAGGAAAATGTCCTGAATTGTTCCTACGTATGATGTCGTAAAAATACTAATTGGAATATTTGTTATTAAGTTACAAAAAAGAGGAAACAAAAGAAAAAAAAATAAAACGGAAAGTAGCTTACGGAACCCTCAATAGATGTATTGATTGACAAATTCGCTCCTAGTCAGCTTTTTTCTTTACTACGAATTAATCGCGCTCTGATTGGAAAATTAATTGACAACACTTTGTTTGTCGCTCGTTAGGTGACTGAGGTGCGTGTAATTAATTTTAGATGGTCATTAATAAAGAACTTGGTTGGATTATAAAACAGATTCTTGCAAGGTTCTTGTAAATGAGTGGTAGTGGCATCGAGTTTGTTCGTAGTACAAAAGACATCAACGCTTATGATCACTTCAGTCAGGTAGGTAAAAGCAAGATTAAGGTAAATACTTGCATTCCATTTTAGTTCTTATGTGCTCGACATAAGCGCGATGCAGAGTCCAAAGTGTATAGTCTGTTGTACTATTGAGTGGTCTACAGAAGATTTTTTTTATATTGCACTTCGAGATTGACCTCATTCCACCTGATGTTAAGTGGTAATAAGGTCCTAGCTTAAGGGTGACAAGTACAGCATAATAAATCTGTTACTGGTCTTGTCGCTTACCTTGAAGACTTGTCCCTGCTACTATTGTTATAGCACCCCCAGGAGCTCTGGAAACCTTACACACACGCAGGAACATAATACCAAGGGGGTTGTTATTTGGCTGTAGTTTTAATTTTATTGTTAGTGAACATCAGTGAACATGGTTTAAGGCCGTGTTCCCATTGAGCCGCAAGTACGGTCGAAAGCATGTCACTCTACATATTTTGGTCGTTGTGCCATTCTTATATCGCAGGCTTAAGACCTAAAATGACAACCTCTGTAGCCGAGAGGCGAGTGGGCCGGACTTTGGCGTCGCGCCAAGGTTCGAGTTCTATCTCGGTCGGGTCGATATGGAAAACGAACTTTTCTATATTGTCTCGGGCCTGGATGTTGTGGTACCGTTGTTGTTTCTGATTTCTGTATAAGTAGTGCTGAAGCTACTTACCACAGAATTAAAGAAATGTATGTGATGTTGTCCAATATTTATTTATATAAAATCGAACTGCAAGTGTTTGCCTTGTGGTGTTCACCGTACTAAGACAATTGAGTTAGTAAGTGGATTTCTTATCTTCCTTTATTATTAATGCAGCTGAAAATGGTGGCCGCCATTTTCAGCGTTTCGCTTCTAAAATATATTTTATTTCGCCGTGTGTAACCGTATGCAATGATATGTATTGCCTGAGGCTTAAGCTTTGTGATAAAGTTCTGTTTGTCAATTTGATAAACTTATGTAGGTATATGTTAGGGATAGTGCACACAACGTATGTTGTCACCAAGAAAAAATATTTCTTAATGTTTTATGCCGTAAAAAGGCTCTATAATATATTTTAACATAAATATATATTGGTTGCAAATTTGCTTTAAGAAGTGATTTTTCAAAATCTTCAAAATCAATTAAAATTCAAGACAATATAAGCGGGATATGACAAATCTTTAAAGCTTGATAGTTATTTGTAGTAGTAGGTTACAACCTAAATGTATCCTTACGAAGCCGAAGCACTAAAAATATTTAACGATTGGAAAAGGATTCTGAATCACGCTTGAGGTGCATTAAACATAAGCATTTTTCATGCACGTCCTCACTTTAAATAAACGTACCTTTCGTTGTTAATGGACAAGTGGTCAGAATTGTTCATCAAGTTATTGCAACATGCATCATCTGTACTTTAAACTAATAAAAAAACCGGCCAAGTGCGAGTCGGACTCGCGCACCGAGGGTTCCGTAGAAACCTGCAAGGTTTACAAAGTTCGTTCATTACGACAATCGAGTCATAACTATGGTATTTTTATTCCAAAATGAAATTCATAACATTACAATGGGGAAAGATGGAGGAGCATAAATATTTTGTAATGTAACTAAAAAATTAAGGTTTTCGGAATTTTTCCTTTATGTGTGCTATAAAACGTTGCTTCATGCCAAATTTCAAGATTCTAGGTCGACTGGAAGTACCCTTTAGGTTTTGATTCCCTTGCGAGTACTTGCGAGTTTCAAAATATGCAGCTTAAATTGCTGTTTCTTTTGATTGCGTTGACATAGAAGTTTTTATTTTGTTACAGCTTAAAGGTATTATAGACCTGAGTATTTGGTATGAATTTCAATTTAATGCCTCTACGCGTTTATGAGGAAATGGGTAGTAAGTTTAAAATTATTAAAAAATATATATTATGTGATGTAACTAAAAATTTAAGGTTTTCGTAATTTTTCCTTTATCTATGCTATAAGACGTTGCTTCGTACTAAATTTCAAGATTCTGAGTTCACGGGAAGCATCCTGTAGGTTTTGATTCCCTTGCAAGTGTCGAAAATTTGCGGCATAAACGGCTGTATCTTTTGATTGCGTTGGCTTAGAAGTTTGATTTTTTCACAGCTTCAAGGGACAGTAGACTTGAGTAATTGATATAAATTTCAGCTTCATACCTCCACGCGTTCCTGAGAAAAAGGGTCTTGACAGACGGATGGACGGACGGACAGACGGACAACAAAGTGATCCTATAAGGGTTCCGTTTTTTCTTTTTGAGGTACGGAACCCTAAAAAAGGTTAAAGTTTATCTGGAAGAGATTGCTTTCTAGCAATAAGATCGCCTAAATTATACTTAAATATGTCCGTAAAACAAATTTCTGTAAATTTTTCTGTGCAATAAAGTGTATCCATCTATCTATCTATCTAACTATTACGTCGTGTACATAGGGCTTTAGCTCACGTGACTGCAACGCTTATCACAGCAGTACTGTAACACCGTTTACAATCGTAATGATCTGCGTTACAAGTTTACGATCTGCGTTTACGACACGATACGTGCGCGAGCGCAGCGTCCAACATCACGGCAGCGCGTGCCATCTGCAGTCTATGCCATAAAGTATGCTGCTTTCCAACTGAACATATGCTCTGTAATTACATTATATTGGCTTATTAAATCATATTGTTGTTAAACGTCTTCAAAATTAAACTATTGACCCTTAGAACCGCTTAAATATTTTACCTATTATTATTTTTCCCAAAATAAGAATTGCCCTCAAATTGTGATGGTATTTTAAAAATATTTTAAGATATATGCAATACAAACAATCTCTTAACTGTTTAAAGGATTGTACGTATATAGTTTCGCGACTTCGTTTCAATAAATTTTGTTCGAAATATACGAGTAGTTTATATTTCTAAAGGAAACTACTTTTTTCTTTCTCTAATGATGTTAACCCGTGAACCTGTATTCCTGAGAAAATATATTGGTTATAAGATGCCTCAATAAGTACTTACGTTATTTAAAGTTATCACCATAGGTTCCAAATATGATTCATGCGTCGTATTTTTAACCTCTACCTTTAGGTTCGATATATTAATATTTATCTTTTAAATTACGACCTGCAAGATGGAATTTAATGTAATATTTTATAAGATATCATAAAATAAAAGATGACGTGGAGTGCAATCTTTTGTCGACAAGCGAAGGCGTAAAGCATATTATTGTTAAGCATTTCATGAGAACAACTTTGCTTGTTATAAGTAGGAATTAATTATTCGTACGGTACGACATTAAATTAAAAGAACTTGACCAAATTGGGTCATATCAATGGCGTCAGAAAATAAAGGTGAGTCAAAATAAGAGATATTTCACTTCTTTGAGAGGCAGTTAAGAATTAATGAACTGTTTAATGAGTGTAATATTGAAAGAGGTTGTCATCTGGCGACCATTTTGTAGACAATAAAGCCATACAGTTTGTCTCAGAGTCCAAGGGGAGTCGCCAAATAATCAATTTAACAGACAGTAAACAGGGTTACCACTGCAGGTGAAATGTTGATAATTGACCTGGCTGATTCAAGGGCAGATATTGATTGTGCCGTTTTAAAAAGGCTGTTCTGTAGGTAATGATCTATAATTTACAGTTTATAGCCGTACTAACAGTATATTACCAGCCTCAGTTTCGGATACATACATTACAAAAAACTGGTGTCGAATTTTTCTCAGTATTACTTTAGTCCAACATTAGTCTGTTCTTACTTTTTGATAAATAACTTTTGGTTTCTTTCTAAAAACATTAATTTACATTGATTTTTATACGGTAATAAACAAATACAAAATTTACAAGGTTGAGGGTTACAATTTCGATGTTACTTACTTATTTTTTTAATGAGTCTTATAATGTCACAGAGGTACTCTATACATAAATGTAGGAATTTTTAATACAATTTTTTTATTAAAAATGCATAAAAAAAAGTCATCATGTTCATTTTGGGCAATGTTTAAAGAGAGTGTGTGTACGATTATACAATTTCAAAGACACAATTTCGTGATGTAAACTATTTGGTAGGTATATTTGCTGTTTGCTGTATTTTTTAAACAAGATACGATTGCTTCGCTTCTTGTTTAAATGTCTAAATATCCCTTGAAATCTAACTTTCCGATTTTAAACATGCTTGAATCTTGATACAGTACATTTCTATCTAAGAGAGATGTCGCCAGCCCTAAACGCAGACATCACCGTTGTGACTCCCCGCCGGCACTCATGTTTCAGTATCCTACAATTATCTACTCGCGATTTCGGACACAATGCATTAATATATCTCTCACCAGTTTTATTGCCACTATTTATATCTCCGATTTACATGTAGGACCTCTTTAAATGTACCTTATCACTTCGCATCGCTCCTCCAGCTGTTATTTGCCGCAATATCTTGGAGGAAAAATAAAATTCATTTTGGCTATCGGTTTTTGTGTTGTAATTATTAAAGATCGAGGTTTTTCTGGTGACGCCTACGATACATGTTGTCGTCTACTCAAATTGGCGGAATTGATTCGTTTCCTCGATCGAAATAGTTTTATTGGAATATTTAATTTGAAATTGACGATTTGTTTGAATTTGATTCTAATGTAATAAGCGTAGGTTTGGCATGTTGAGATGTGATAGATACATATATCTATTAAAAACCTGCCAAGAGTGACTTAATTATTGTGCTGAGATATTTTTGTTACTTACTGTCTCCTTCCATTTGACTTAATGGACAACTGGCGAGTGGGAATCACGCCAGTGCGCACGAGATAGCACCTTTCGATTTTATCGATTATCGCTATCGATAACTCACGCGTAGGTACATTCGATAATACGTCAAGGTAAGCACTTGCAGTTCTATATTAGTTCTTATGTGCACGGCATAAGGGTGGTGCCAAGGTCATAACGTAAAGTCTGACGTGCTCTTTATCGTATAAGAAATAGTAAAAACGCATAGGAATTCAAAAGTTATTGTACAAACACCATAACCCACGTGGATTGATTGAATTGGGATGCTACCTAGTCTATTGAGACACTTTTTTATACATACTAGCGGTCCCGGCGAACTTCGTTTCGCCTTAGATGATTTTACCGCTTTTCTGTTGAAAATTTTCCTGATTTTTCTTTGCTATAAATCTCACGGAGCCCGAGACCTTTCCAACAAATGCAAAACCGTTGAAATAGGTTCGTGAGTTCTGGAGTTATAGCGTCAGGAAGGAAAACCCGACTTATTTTTATATAGTAGATTGAGAAATTTACAAAACATCGGAAACTGATTCGAATTCGGAATCTATGCTTTGTCTCTTTCTTAACTAATGCTGGGTTCCAATATTTGAAAAACGATCCGTTTTAGTTATAGATAGTAATAAATAATACGAGGCGTGGGCTAAAACCGTTCCAGACTCTTAGTCAGTTGGAGAAAGAAAGAATATTGGAACCGGGTATTAATAAGCAACAATGCATGACTTTCCGAATCAGAAACATTACTGACATTTGTGAACACGAAACTGTAAAATTTTGGCTACACGCTTAAATACTGCGACATCGAACTCGTCTCATAACATGGTGTAAAATACAACTAAAATGCTGAAATTATTATTAAAATAGTGACATTAATTAACGTAATGACGAAAAACAAATTTGACTCGGACAATTTGCATGTTTAAATTCCGTTGCCCTTCGGGTGGTATTAGCAGCGGCGGCGCTTGGGGGTCAAGAGGATAGCTGCCTACATTTCGCTGGTCGGCCGGTCCGACCGGTCGCCACTCACATACATCTCTACTGTGCTGATAAAGCCATTCATTATATCGGACTTATTGCATTTTTAGGGGCCCGCATCGTAGTCTGTAGTAAAAGCTTTATTTTTAAGAGAGGTAGGGCATAGCGATTTATCGCTCTAACTGGAGCAGCTCGACTGCTGAAATACCTCCACCTACAGAAGACCGCGGCCGAATAACAATCACTTCGGTGTTGTTGTGTTTCTGCGCGTGAGTAAGGTTTCCAGAGCTCTTCGAGGGTGCTACATTAGTAGCGGGGGTCAAGGTAAGGGCAACAAGTACAGTAACAAATTTATTATGCTGTATTTGTCGCCCTTAAGCTAGGACCTCATTACCACTTAACATCAGGTGGAATGAGGTTAATCAAAAAGTGTAATATAAAAAAAAAGCTCTGGTAAAATCTGATTGGCTGGTGGTGGGAAAACTTTGACGAAACCTCAGTGGCGTAGCGTGGGTTTTCGTCACCCAGTAAACGAATACATTCCCCTCATTAATATTTAGTTAAAATTTAAAATATTTGATTTGTGTTACCTACGTCCTAGAGGGGGTGTCCATCCTACTGCGTCACTGCGGAACCTAAATATTCATATTAGTCTGGATGATTACTAAATCATAATACGAGTACTCGTAGCGCCAAAGCGATGAAGGTTCGGACACTCCCTGCATAACTTCAATTTCAGTATCGTAAGTAGGCCGTAGGTGATCATGCTAGCCATTGTAATAACATTTATCACGAGCATCATCGTGCTTCGAGAGACATCGTTAGTCGTTGAGGCTAGTCAGAAGTTAGTAAGCGGCTTCAGACATCCAACACTAACATTTAACTTACACACAACCCTCCAGCAAACAGTTAGAACCTTTTGCGCTCGCCCGAAAGTTAGGTGAAGATAAAAAGGCTTAGCAGCCATCATCGGTAGACAAGTATATATAAATAATAATAATAATAAATATTGGATAACATCACCACTTCAAATTGTCCTGACCGGGGATCGAACCTGGGACCTCAGAGATGGCGCGTAGCCAAAGTCGCCACTCGCCTTACGGCTACGGAGGTCACCAAAATAAATACGATACTTAAAAAACAAATAAAACCCTGTTCCCGCGTGGTGCAGTTTACCGCCATCCATCTCATTATTGAAATAAGGTCTATGCCCAACAGTACGTAAATGTGTAAATTATTTTATACTACATTTATAACCTTAAAATATGTACATATAACACATAATTACACACAAGTTTTGAAAAAATATAATCGCAATGAAGCTTAACTTTGAAAAATAGCTCACCAAACTGTTTGTCAGGAAAAACCACTCATATCCAGCTAGAGACCAACTGCATACTTTGAAGTAAATCTTTCATTAAAATCTTAAGCAAGCATAGATATAACAAAATATGAACGGGAGTTCAGAACTCTTGGTACGTAAAGACGACTTCGACTTAACTGGTTTTTATTTTGCAATTTATGTTGGACACCTAGTTTGGCTGTCAAGTAAATCTGCTTAAAACCAAGCGGATATTATAAATTTCTCAAAGTAATTAGGTATGAAATATGGACGTAGACACATATCTCATTGATATAATACTTTTACATATTTTTTTAAATGCCATATTCTTTATATGCCATTCTATTCTGACCACATCCGACTACAAATAAGTATAAGTACCTAGATATATTTCTGTTCGTGTTTCGATTAAGCAGCCATTGGAACCCATTGATTTGTCATGTTTGTTCATGTAGGTAGTTTATTGCTGTTATGGAGGTCTTCGGTTCGAATTTTGGGTGGTTAAAATTGTTTGGCATTCTGCTGAATAAATCTGGGGTCCTTTGCACAAAGTACCTACCTACTAAGTCTGACAAATGGGTAGCCTTCAATTCAAAGCTGGAAACTTAATGAATTGCTTTGCGGCTTCTCTCCAGTCACTTGAGAAAACCATATACTTATATCCCCTTCGATCAAAGATTTTTGGAACACACTTCCATGTAAGATAAGTCCAATCAGATCCAAATATTTATGACACAATGTCACGAACGCGTCAATGTACCAAACGAGAGTGAAAGAAAGCTTAAGACTGTTATATTACACCTTATATACTTTGCCTGTGTATCTACATAACATTTTATAAGAGCATATCTATATTATCATACTAATGCCGAAGCAAGTAGATACTAACATCACTTTTCGAATAATAACAGATTGCGTTGCTACCATTGTTCTAGCCATTACTTAAGTGCTTAAGTTACGACTGCTAAAACTGCTTAAATGCAACCAACAGGCTGTACCACCGTTCTTGTTTAATTCTATTTTATGTGGCTAAATATACAAAGTGTTTGAACGTAAGCGTGAAATCGATTGTCACGTTCTTTCATAAATTGATTTCAATATTGTAGTATGTTTCCTAGATCGGTTTTCGTTAGTGTAATGCTGATCTGAATATTTTTACCTTTGAGGACTGGTTAAAAATAAAATTTCATAGAATGAGCGTAAGAGTTTTATTTCGATATCAATAATAATTAATTTAGGGCAGTCCTTCGTGTCATAAACCAGTTATGCTAAAAATGGTAAATTTTTTTAATTAATTTTGTAGGCTACACAAAAGAACTTGCGACATTTTTTATAAAATTTCATCATGCAAACTGTGTATCTTGAAGATTACTGTAAAGCTTAAGCAAAAGGATAGACAACTTATTTGCATATTTAAATAAAAATACAGTGTTTTATTTTTATAATAATATGAACAAGTTCAGTTTTTCATATTTGTTTCTTGATGTACCAATTTTTATTCAAGTTTTCAAGGCATTGTGAGCAATAAAATAAATGATCGTAATCAAAAGAAATTATTGAAAAGGGCGTTAATTCGTAACGAATGCGCGTAACACAATACTAAACTATTAACACTCGCGAACAAAGCATTAAGTTCCTATTAGCGTGGTTTTACTGTGCTATCACGTGTTATTAAAAGTAAAAAACTGCTCCGGTTAGTAACCTTAATGCTGTATACACCTTGTAAGCGATATTTTGTCAATACCCACTTTGGAATACATTGTATTTTCAGTATGGTGCGTTGTGTACGCGTAAAAAACAAAGCAAGCAATGTATGAAGGTGAGTGCGCGAGAGTCGGGCGCCGACTTTGGAGCGCAGTTGCGTCAGTAGGGCTGTCAGAATAGTCGAACTGAGTAGAAGGATCGAACGAACATTTTTGAACCTTTGAGAAAAGATAGATATACGAATATACTTTTTTTGCACAAAACTTTATAGAAATTGGTTTACAGACAAATTATAGAACAATTAAGGCGGCCTGGAAGCTCTTTGCTAGGAAGTGATATTTTCTAGACAACCTTTAGGTAAAGGAAATATAAGATCACGAGAAATGGTACGGCCGTGCAACATAAATTGAGTTTTAATATTAAACTATATATAAATATACGTAAACTCATAAATACATATAACATAATATATAAATATAGAGATTTTCAAAAAAGTATATCTTTTCAAAGTACATCACGGTAAACTACCCAGAATAGTTTGATGTTAACCGGTATGTCCACAACATAAGAATCGAAGTGTAAAGTTAGATGTGATTTTGAAAATTCAACAAATAGTTTATTTTTTTAAAGTGTCGAACAATATTCCAAAAAGTCCGGCTAGAGGGCTCCTTAAGTCGCAGGCGTCGCAGCCCTGCCTGCGCAGGCGGCGGTTCGACCTTGCGTACATTTTCCACTTGCATAGCCCACGCTTCCGTTTCACGAGACACTTTTTATATTTATTTGAGTCTCTTTTATGGAATCTTGGTAGGAATTGAATGGTTACCAACGCGATTAATTGGCATTCCTATAATTTATCTTATTATTTTACGTCAGATCTGATTTTGTGTTTCTTTTCTTTTGAGTTTCATATCAAGCTAAACAATACATAGTAAACGGGAGTGGCTGGTTTTGTTTCATCAAAAACCTTTGCTTTAGGGTCTGTGGTCAAATAAGATTTTTTTACCTAAGTAACAATCTTAAAAAATAGAGTAAGAAATTAAGTCATGACAATGAAAAAGTAGTGCGAAATAAGTCGTATGTAGAGTTTTTATTACAACCTTATTTACAAGGACATATATTGAATTACTAAAATATAAGCAATAATATAAGCATTATAATTTTATGATCTAGCAGTAATTTGCACTTCATACATGTGATGTGCTTATAACATTATTCAAAACCACTTGAGTTGTAAAACGATGATTAATTGCGATAAACGTACGTTTTAATTAAAATATAATAGTACAGACAGACTATTTTATTTCTAGTCTCTAAGGAGGACCGATGATATTTTTACAAATGTTTGTCGATTTTTTTTGGGAAAACATCGTTTTGTACAATTTTAATAAACCGATGCTATTTAAGTACATGTGAATTTAATTGAATAAGTAGCCATGTCACACATACACAATGGTGCCATTAGTCACTGGTATAGTATGTATCGTGTGGCAAATAGTATGGAAATGAGCCAGTATCGAATATTGATAAATGTCATGGACGTGCGTACTTGACGCCTTCTGTACGCTATGAATATATGACACATGCACCGTGATCTATATCGTTGTGGTTAACCTTAGGCCCAGAAAACACTAGATACTTTAGAACTGGGTTAAGATCGCACTCTGTTGTTGACTGACTTGGTCCAGAGTGGTAGATAGATGCTGCAACTATAACTTATCTGCCGAGTTTCTTACCGGTCTCTTCTCGCTGGATATAGGTTCCGAACCGACTGTAGGATCACTTTTGCATTATTCAATGATTATTCAAAAGTGTTATTTGTAATATTTAACTTTGACACAGGGAATATGAATCTGAAAAAATAAATATTTGACTTTATTATTTAAAAAGGGTTACATGGTAAACAATAAACAATTAAATAAAACGTTATTGATTTATTATAGCATACCACGCTAGGAGGAAGATAATTTATCAAATAAAATATTGAATACCCACTTCTACACGAGTCACGAATAAACATATGAAACAGGTGACAACACTATGTATATCAATTACGTTGTGTCTTAGCTTTAAAGTTAACGTTAACGCTTAAAAAAAAAAGATTATTAAAAAAAAAGTCAGAAACGGATTCGTAATTTGAAAAGCTTTGTTTAAACATTTAGACTTTTCGAATCGGGAACGTTTTTGGCGTTTGTAAATAGGTGGTAGTTCAATGTGTGACCAATAATGATTTGTATTATTTAGTCGTGAGTATGTCGTTAGCCTTATATCAGCCTAAGTAAAGTAACTCATGCGTAAAACGTCGGATCGTGTGACAGCCCGTATTGGTTTAAATGTTTTACTAGATCGAAGTTTACTCGAAATTCGTCCAAGGCGAGTATATGTAGAATTCAGCGCTAGGGCGTGTCATGCTTTTTAGAATATAATATTAGTAGAATACTGAGTTTGTTGACGTTATCTTCTTGGTAGTATTTCTTTTATGAAGTGATAATCACACTATATGAGTATTGTAAATTAATACTTACTTTTCAAAATTTGGAAAATCTTTCCCAACACAAAGTTTTCTCTTGTCAGTACAATTTACTTACCTGACAACGGATACTTCTTTCTTGTACAACTTTACAAAAAAAAATATGATGGTATTATGCCTGTAATGTATTCGATATTAGATCTTATGTGCTCGACTTAAGAGCGATACAAAGTTCGCAGTGTGCAGTCTGGCGTACATTTGTTTGTACTTAAATTATAGCAGTAATTTTAGTCAATCCAGTTTAAGACAGTTACTATTTCACTTCCTCATTCTCAAGTAGCCCTTTTATATGAAATAACTTTTTGTTGCTAAGTTACGTTCCTACTCACTCAATATTCTTTATTTTTGTTTATTAGTTTCACGCCATGAAACTTTAGTTGTAAATGAAGATATGTGCACGGATTAGCCCTGAGGGTCAGTTGCACCAACATGTTTTAATGGTAAAAAAGAAACAGGTCTATTACAGCGAAATGCATTTTGTCACGTGAGAATTGATAATTTTTTTGATAGAGCATGGGGTTTTGGTGGTCTATTAATCAATAGCTTTTCAATGATTATCTTTAAATTGTACGACAAAGAGAGAGTTGTGGTTGTATGCAAACACAATCACAACACTTACATACATCTGTGTGTGAACTAGGTGTATTTTTATGAAAATTAAGGGTGTCTGTCGTAGGATCGTTTAGAAAAGTAATGTTTTGGAAATCTCTGGTTTTTGATTCATTGATCCAACTCACTTTAATGAGAGACCACACAAAGATAATCAAAATGTGTTAATGCTAGTAGTTGCAAGTAACTTGAAAAATGCTATTCGCTACATTGTAGCATGGTAATTGTAAAAGGTCGATTTTTACATGCCATAATAAAGTAGTTGACCACAACATTTCTGCATTGATTCACTGTTTGTTTATCATTTGATTAATTTATGCAGGAGTTCTGTTAAAAGGAGAAACATGAAATAATACAACACGATGAGATCATTCTTTCATTCATTAGTGAGTAAATTGCGATGTGGAGTCGATGCTGAAATCGGTCGGAACTCTTTTTGATCAGTAATTTATTCATGATCATTCACCGGATATCAAAAACGTAAATGATGAAACAATTTATAATAAATATCAGGGGTCATATATTACCTTCTGCTTATAAATCAGGATGTATTCCATCGAGTAAGAGACATTTCGCTAGGTATATAAAAGGGTCTTACTTAGTTATTGGAATAATTATTATTTGCGCTTTCGGGTGTCGATAACCCACGCTACGCCGGATATTGTTTCGGGTGTCGATAAGTTGGAAAACATCCTTAATCAATTAAGAAATTATTTTAAAACGTCAAATCCGAGTTATCTGATTGCCGATCGGGTCACCGATTGATCGAATAAATATCTGTTTGTTTCTCTCAGGATAGAAAAATCGGGCTAATTCTTCGAATATTGCATTTGCAATACAGGTCATTGTCTCTGCGGCAAGCCCGCAAGGGCAGAGGTGGATCGCGGAGAAAGAGGAGGACCTCGGGGTTTCGTTGCAAGCCTCCCTGTCCTCCGCGACCCGGCAGTGGCGCGCTGCCTTCGCGGGGCGCGAATTGCGTCGCGGTGGGGCCGCAGAGAAAGAAGAGAATGCGGTATTGCCTTTGTCGGCCTTCCTATCCTCCGCGGCCGGTGGATCTCGGGACTCCATCTAGCTCTCGAAGGGAGGAAGAGTCTCAGGTGTCCGCAGCAGCGGTAGGCAGCGGAGCCGCCTAGCTGGTCCGCTGATAGGACCGGAGACGCCAGGCGTGGGGTAAACCTAGCATCCGTTATCTCGGTCCGAGGGGGTGGGGCGTGTCAGGTGGCCTGACATTCTTAAACTGCGTTTTGCGCAGCGAGTTGGGCCGCTTGGTGGAAGGCGCTGTGGGGGAGCCTGTGTAGAATCCGCAAAGAACCCCAACTCCCCCACAACTGCGCAGCGTTGGCCACCGAGGGGGTTTAAGTCGGTGCGAGCCCGACACACCACTCTCTGTTCCCCGCAGAGAATGACGGTGCGGTAGGCATTTCCCCTCGACAAAAAAAAGGCTAATTGGGCCGAGAACCTGTCCTGATATGACTGTTATCGTGCGAGTGCAGCATACTCCCCCGTGCAGGCGGCGGCGTGACTGGGCGCAAGGTCGCCGGGTCAACTGTCGCCGTACCCGTGACACAAGGGAATTTAGATTAGCGAATCACGCGCCATGCTAATGGGATGTGTGCGCTTAAGTTATGCGGAAACAATTACACTTACATTGTTCTGGTAGTTTTTTCTAAACGACTTTTCTCTCTTGTGGTTAAGTTAGTTAGTTAATTGGGTATAGTATAGTAAAACACAAACGCGGGCACCCTAATACATAATAATACACACACACACACTCACAAACAAAATCACTCGCAAAAGACTCATACACACGCCTTCACACAAAGATGCGTAAATATTTGTTATTTAATTTTTTTTGGACAACATCACAAACATTGCTTTGATTCTGAGGTAGGTAAGTAGCTAAAGAACTTGTGTTACAGAAATCAGAAACAACGAAGATACCACTACACCCAGACACGAGACAATACAGAAAAGTTCGTTTCCCATATTGACCCGACCGGGGATCGAACCCGGGAACTCAAGAGATGGCGCGACGCCAAACTCCGGCCCGTACGCCTCTCGGCTACGGCGGTCGTCAAAATGTTTAATTAATATAATTATCTTTTTTATCGTAACTTCTCAATGTAGTGTAGTGTCATGGGAGGGAGCAAGTCATACCCAGCATAAGTATTGCATTACCTACTTGCCAGGAAGACTTAAAACGTGTAACTGATTGGAAAACGAACTTTTCTACATTGAATCGAGTCTGGGTGTCTGAGTCTGGTTTCTGTAACACAAGTTCTTCAGCTGCTTTGGTACCACAGAGTCAGAGCAAAGTCTGCGATGTTGTCCAATATTTTTATTTATGAATAGATTGATATAAACTATTTAACGGTTACTAACATCAACGAAATAAAACCTTAAGGGATTGTTAGGTTGGTAGTATTTTTTTTAAATAGTAAAGTATATTTACAGCAAATTAAATATTAGTTATGTTTTAATGCCAACGCATATCAGAAGGTAATAAAACCTTAATTTATTGTACGGGAACACAGGAAGATGACATGCGCCATCAGGAGGTATGTATTCAAATCTCTTCATCGGACATCTGTTCTTTAGGTATGTAGCCTGTTCATTTCCTCTTATTAAAGTCTAGTTGAATGTAATTAGATTAATAAAAGTAACTAGTTAGTAAATAAAAGTAACTAGTTGTTTAGACTAGTCCACGCGTGGGCGGCGACCGCTAGCAAGGCCAATGCGGGCTTGGCTGCTGCCACAATGGATTCAAGGACAGTGAGGAGAGTGTTTTGTAGTCGTATCCTTTTTCTGTCATTTACGTTTCAACTAGCTGTGCTCGTGACTCTATCCGTGTGAAATAGTTATTTTTAAGTAGATTTTATTTATACTAAGTTTATCACCATTTATAATAAGCTGCTCCCTGCGGCTACCCACGCGTACCTACTACAAACCTACCCAGTAAATTTTTAATATTTTTTACAAACCTTGTCGTGACTTACAAAATTGAAAAAAGAAAAATCCAATTTTGTCCAGTATTTCTGAAGTTATGCGCGATACATTCCGGCAAACTATTTTTATTTATATAGATTTAGTGTATAAAGATTGCCTGTAGAGAATTATCATTAATATTATGTCTTCGTTACAGTTAGACTGGTTTGATGGAACGATGGGTAACCAAGCGTCGTGGTCCCCCCCTCATTAATAATTTTGGCAATGGCGTCACGCATCCACTACTCCAATAATACTCGTTTATGATATGGCAAATTCGTAGCTACACTTTTAGACCACCGTTCTCGAGTCCCTACATTTCTGTTGGTGACAAAGCAAGGCCTTGTCAGCGGTCGCGCCCACGCCGCGGCGCCGCTCCACGCAGGCTTTATGCAAAAATAGTGCAGTGCGAAACTGCGAAACGGCCGCGATTTAGTTCACAAATGAACCAAAGTGCTTCAAGCCGATGCAACTTCCTGTCGTCGCGGCACTGAGGCGACGGAGCGCGGATTACTCATGCGACCGATTTCAACGTTTTGCTCATTTTAAACTAGGTTTAGGTACGATACAAAGCACGCCAGGCTCTATATACACTTAGGACTCAGCACCGCTCTTATGACGTTGGCATAAGAACTAATTTAGAACTGCAACTACTGCAAGTGACGTGCCGTTGACCGTAACCAAGTATTCCTTAGATACGCACTTTGCGTAGGCTTTAGGTTCCTGTTTTCGTTGTGTTGGTTGTTAGATGAAGAAATAAGTAAGTATATTTGGTGGAGGATTATTATACGAACTTTTCTCAATTGACTTTGGTCTGGGTGTGCTGGGATGACGCCCCCAGTTAGTATCCGTCGTCTGGTACTCATAGTACAAGGGAACCTTAGTTTGAGACCAGGTGATTGGTGTGATTGTCTGGCGCATTTATTTTTATTTATTTATTTATTATACGTTTGTATTATTTCTTTGTGTATATATTTATTCGATGAAAGCTATCCGTAGATCTTTAATCTTTCAGTAGATTTTGAGACTAAAGGTAACATACATACATAGAGCCATTCATCATTTAAATTCATAATATTTTAACTATATTCTCACTAAAATTGATACCAAATCACTTGCTTACACAACTCAAATCTTTTCGATATTGAATCATGAAACTGTTTAATTTTCAATTTTAATTACTTACATTTTTCTCTATTTTTTAGGTACATTAATGTATCTGTATGAAAATAGAAAATATTATGTAAAAAATAGTGCTATATTTTTAATAGGAATTAAAAATTTTGCCTTTTCATCAACTGTCTAATTTTATGTAATGTATTTTAAACAATGGGCACTCCTAATAAAAAGTTAAGGTAATCTATGTACTTATATAAAGCTGTGGATTAGTTGTATTGAAAAGGGTCTACTAGACCTCGCCTATTGGAGTAATTGGGTAATTCCTGACAAGAAAAGCATTTGTAATGAATAATTTCATTGCTTGTAAATGTCAATGTCTTAACACTCTATACGCATAATAATTGCATATGTTAATAAGATTAATGAAAGCCGGTGATACTCGACGTTTATTAGAAGTCATATAAATGTAACATGGCATAAAAGATCATGTCAAATGCAATAAAATTTTAGTAGTGAGGTAGGAAGAAACCTCGTACTAATTATGATAAAATAATAAAATACTTTTGTAGCCGTAATAGTAATTAACCCTTAAATATATACTTACTTTACAATATACATAAGTCATGCATTTTAATTATCAAAATAAATTAAATAATTCCGGATAAATCCGGTCAAATACCAATAAATCAGAGTCTTTGTTTAATCAAATATTATTTTAATTATAAACGATTAATCTGAAATAATACATTTACATATGATTTAAATTATTTATTAGACACATTATTTATGTGAAGTCGACGCTATAATAGTAGGTATATAGGTAAGCAAATATGTAAGTACTTGTGAAATCTGACTTTAACTATGTTTTACAAAATACCTAATAGTTATTTCTTTTTCTTAGCGTGTAGCCTAGTTATGCAACTGGTTATCAATGGATGCCCATTAGGTACATAACTCGGGGTCCATGATACTGATTTGATGAATTTTAATATCAAATTTGGAATAATTGCCTCTGACTTCTGACTTGTCAGACAACGAGTATTTTGCGACACACACATCGGAACCGACAGATTAACCTTTTTTACAAAGCACGGAAGCATCAATCTTATCGGACAATCGCCTGATTTACATTATTTGATAAGTCTGCAGCGTCCTTAACAAACTGGGTTAGTAGTCGACTGGCACGAAAAAAAATTCGCCCAAACGTGCGAATCCTCCTTTCAATAAATATATTTAGTACTAGCTGTGCCCGCGACTTCGTTCGCGTGGACTACATCCTTTCATGGTCGGTTTTACCCCTTTCTCTCTTACTCCCTCCTAGTATTCGAAACAAAAAGTAGTCTATATTTTAATCCAAGTTTCGAGCTATATTTGTGCCAAATTTCATATACCTAACTTCAAAAATAAAATTTTTCCATATAAACTTTCAAAGGTGGTATTACCCCCATCTCCCCCTTATTTTCTAATAAAAAGTAGCCTATGTCCGTTTTTGAGATTCAACGTATATCTATACCAAATTTCATCAAAATCGGTTGAGAGGTTTAAGCAGGAAAGCGTAATAGACAGACAGACAGAGTTACTTTCGCATTTATAATATTAGTAGGGATACAATAGTTTGGTAGTAGAACTAGAGGTATACGTTTAGTTCTTGAAGGAGTCGATTCGCACACGTTTAAAATACATTCGTGCAAAACGCCTCCCAAAAATATATTTTTATTGAAAGGGAACGATTCGCACGTTCGGGCGAATTTATTTCGTGCCAATCGACTACTAACCCAACGACACAAACTGGTTAAACCTATCATAGTAAAAGTGTTATCTGCGGGATGTGAACTCATGACCTTCGTGTTCCTGGGCAGCGCACCCAACGCTTAAACCGCTATCTCACCTTACACTACGAGTAAATATATTATAACTGCCAAGTAGTAAAGAGACAGATATTATTAGCATTAACATTTTACTGCTTTTATTGTAAAAGATAAAACTAGGCAAGAGATTGTAAACATTTTAGCATTTTAGTATGTTTGTCAGTATTTAACTCTTGATCAAATACGTTTAGATATAATGTCTAGATAGTTGTCACCCAAGTAGTGGCTAATAGGTATCTGCGACCATTGCTTAAGCCTCGAAATAAATACTAATTGTAAGTGGCATTTAAACTATGTGCCCAATTAAATTATTTACGATAGTAAAAACGTGTAATTACGTAAGGCATAAAAGTAGAAACATCTGTTGAAGTTTTGAATATAGTTTGTGACAGGAATGAGAAAATAGAACTTAAGGTTTCATCGGGAATATTAATTATCATTTTGATAATTTTTACCTGCAGGTAAAAACATTACATACATATAATATACATGTGAGTTCGAGGTCGAAAATCAAACAGGTTTCCCAATAATAATCTCGTTTATTCTTTTAAATGTAAACCGTCGTCGTTCAATACATCGTCTAAAACTAATCCCATTCCTAACAGATTCAAATCCCTGTCATACTTCATTTATCTCACTCGTTCTCTCTCACTCGTTACTCGTTCAGAAATATTCATAATCCCACATACATACGGTTAAATAATATGTATTGTGCTGTTAAACAGCACGTCATGGTAATCACTTGCAGTTCGATACCTATCAATTCTTATGCCACATACATTATGGCCTATAACATAAGTCTAAAGTATATAGTCTGCTTTTGATCGAACGTTTGTGTTGGGTAAAATTTCGCAAATCAAATGAAAAACTGATTACATTTTATTTTTCTGTGTATCATATTATACCTACGTAACGCTTAAAAGGAAAAAATGTGAACAAATTTCTATCGATAACCAAAAAAGTAAAGACTAATCGTATCATGAAACATGCAACCATTTAGGTAATTTAGTCCGGATATTGGGTACACCATAACGTCTCGTCAATTGTATTCAATGCCAAGTTCACACAAGAGATTGCAAGATCAGAACGCAGGATGTGTCGAAATGATGTATTACAAAATAAACCAAATAGTTTTTTCTAAATTGGCTGTGGCTACCGTATGACGCACACGTAAAAATTCCCTCTCTACATAGATGCAAATGCGTTCTAAAGGTCGAATTTGATTAGGTACAATGGACAAGTCTAAATTGAAGCAAGTCATAAATTTAACTAGTATACTTACAGCTATATTAATGCAAAAATACTGGCTGATCCAATATTTATCAACACGGAATGATTTATTGCGATCGTTAGAAAAATACTGCTTAGATATTGGTTTACGCGCATTCTTAGGCAATGTTAGTGTGTTGGAGATTGTTTTGCGCTTTGTAACCTCTAATCGGCGTTGGGCGCGGGGTAAACGAGAAAATTAATACAGAAGAAATCCACATAGCACGATGACAGACCAGAGATTGATAGGTGATATGATAACGGAGATAATTAAAACTATTTCTGTGTCGGTATTAATTGCCTAAGTGTCCTAGGTCTTGTTTAAATGTAGCGAGTTTATAGTAAAATACGATCTTATCTTATTAAATACACAACACTTTTGATATGTTTTTCTAGTTTTATCTTCAATGTTAATTAAAAGTTATTTGAAACATATCCTAAGTTACCTAGGGACATAAAGTAAGTAAATTGTAATCTAAGAAACATTATTTTAGTTAATTTTGAACGTTGTCATAATATTTGAAATAAGTCGTTAATAGGTAAGTATATCTTTAAAAATGACTTAATTACGTTCTTACTTTTACCTACACCGACTTTTAAGCGGTGAATGATTAGTATGTTGTTAGTCTCAAACAGGCTAAAGCCATGCATATTACATAATTTACGATGTAGGTTTTACTTTTGAAAGTAAATTTATTAAATAAGTATTTATTGTCCGTAAATTTATTGTAGCGACTTTGACTGCGTGGAAAACGAACTCAGTTTTAAAACTATTTATATTCAATACTAACAATAAAAAGATGAAGAATCTGTTTCTTAGAACGAGGCAAAACAGGAAATCGTGTTTCGAAATTTAATATTATTAATGTGTTGGATAGTTCATTTATCGGGAAAGACTTTAGGTTTTATGAGATCACACTGCGACCAATGGGAGCGAAACACAGTCGTCAGTGACTACCTTTTGCACAAACAAAAAATACATACATATATATATATATACATCAGTACATAGCGACCTTTTAGAATGACCATTTTAGAACGAGTAGGTACAATTGCTACTACCCGCAATTCAATTTCCATACTATTTTCTCACTACATAATACGATTCGATTACTTCTCATTAAATAATGATTAAAATACATTTAAATTTAGATCAAAATAGGCATTTGATGATGGATCAGATACATACTCCCATAAATACCCACGTTCCATTAATTCATCATGATTGCTTTTTCCTGTTCAAATGCTTTTGACTATTGCCATTTGCTATTTCTTCCGTACGGAACAGAATTACTGTTTGTAATAGCAAAGCTATTCAGAACCTATTAGTAAAAAAACGAAGGCATTCATTAATCATAGCTACATATCCTGCGGCACAAGTGAGTGTTTTAAACTGTCGATATAGCAATCAGTTAATTTACAGCAAGTAGTTATTTAGATAAGTGAATTGACTTTAATTGACACCGAGTGTGTTTTATTGCGAGTCTGTAAAAAGTAAGTACTTTATTGCCGAGGCTTTATCAATTTGTTTAAATCAGTGGTAGTTTAACAAAAATGCCTCTGTGATTCTGTGATTTCGTTCAGTTGCTCTTGTTTTTTGAATACTTTTGTTTCTTAAAAACTTATTCCATTTTTTAGTATCATCCGATAAAAGTAAATAAATATATATAAGATAGAGGTATTGGCACGATAGCGACAATGATTCAGAAACGAAACTGAAAGTTAAGGTGTGTACGTTGCGGTCTGAAATTGGTTGAGTGACTATTCTGACCGAATTATGGGTAGTAATCATTAAAATAGATACTCATCTTGGCGACTAGCATATAATGAAGCTGATACTGTATCAATGAGTACGTACCTACTAAAGATTGCGTTGCGGCGCTCCTTCGATTTCTATATTATTTTGTTACAACGTAATACTATTCAATTACCATTTTAATAGTGCTAAAGGTATAGAGACATTACATGCTACACGGCAAGGTGAGAACCCAGACGTACATCTCGGTGTTTTTTTAGGGCAAATTAAAGTCTTGGTGACTCTGCCTGATTTATATTTTAGTCGTTCATACTCAATACTCAATATTTTTATTGCATTTTCAGTGTTTACAAGCTGATAACTTAAAATTAGATCACTAAATACCCTGTAAGGGCACTGCAATTAGAGAGAGGACGCTCATTTTTTAACAAAGCTAACACGATCGTTGATCAACAGAAAGAAAACGAAAAGAACGTATACCTACATTGGATTTAAAGTTATTATAGCTTTATTATTACATTATTAATTATATTTATGTGTTAATGCTACTCTAGTTTAAATAATATCAGATAAGTATTCACTTATGGTATAATACGATTTTTTAATTAGGAATTGTTTCAATGTTTTTAAAATTTTTTTGTTATGTATTTCTTCTTTGATAGCTTTAGGTAGTTTATTATGTATTTTGATCGACATTACGAAAGTTAAGTTAAGTCGTTAAGTCTGATGACAGACTATTCGGCGGTTTGAGAAGATCTGACAGTGAAGTGGATCACTTGCCTTACACGCACCCCTAGGTACTTCAATTCCCAATGACCCGTGTGATGGAGTATCGCCAGTTTCATTTCACAGTTACGAAGAGGCCTATATATATACCCAGTGTCAGAGAAAAAAAACAGTATTGAACAGACAAATATAGGTCTATAAACTAATTTTTGGCCCAGGATACCAACGGATGTAAAACAATATTTTGTATAGTTTTTTTTCTTCAGCAGTAAAAAGTATAATGTAGCAAAAACAGTATAATACTGTTAAAACTGTTTGGTTGGAGACCTTTACTCATGTGTAGAATTCGGCTTATTGAGATGAAGAAAGATATACGGTAAATACGAAAATAGCATTAACATACTTATCCTCAAAGATAATTTCACGTGGAACTCCTTGAACCTGTTAAATTATCCCTTTTACGATATTTAAGGTATTGTCCTCTTTATGGTATCAAAAATATTTGTAATACCGGGTATTTAACTCATTTTCCCTTTTTATGATAATAGCATATTGTTGACATAATGAGATGAGGAATGTGGATAATGTTGTTTGTAAACAAAGAAACTTACGAATATTTTATTTGGACGCATAATTGACCATGGTCCATTATAAGCTATTTTTTTTATTTTATTTTTAACATGTTATCATGAGAAACCTACTACAGACATTGTAACGATGTTTTCTATGTATTGTTGTTCATATAAGAGTAATTGTTATAAATGTTTGTTTAATAAAAACCGCGTCTAAATTGGTTTACCCGTTTAAGAGCTTAGGTGCCATGAACAGATAGACATAGCGGTTAAATTAATCTTATTTTGCGTCGTGGATAAAAAAATCTAAATTATGTCATTATGTCAACAGCCTTAAAATATGCTATTCACAGTCTAATGATATAATTATTGGCATACTTGCCTTGTTAATTAGTTCCAACAAAATTATTTTTCCGCAATGCCGTTCAATAGGCTATGCGATTCCGTAATTAAATAATTATTAATATCAATTACACATCTACGCCTTTTAAGAGCAAAGCAATAATGGTCAGCGACGTATAATTAACATCGGACCATTTAAATTCATGATGCGACCTTCCGCCATTGCTCAATTCGCCCGAGGTCCAAGAACTGGTAATGGTTATTCGGTTTCCTTAGTCCACGGTATGTCGGCAGAAAAACTACGCAACATCCTTCCGTCGCCATCTTTGTATGCGTGTTACAATTTATTGAGGAGTATATGTTTGCCTGCGAATTTGTCCACTTACGACTAGTAGTTAGTTAGTTGCTATCAATTTCGCGGGCACTGCCACGGGATTATGTACGCACCTTCTTATGCGTGGAATTAGTCTTTTCTTGCAATAAATATGAGCTTTGTTACTCAGGGATATAACTTTTTAATGGTGAAATAGTTTTAGTAATCGGCAATGTGATTTTTGAGTTAATATTCATTACGAACACACACTTGACAATACAAATCATCCTATTTATAACATTAGTGTAGACTAGTGACCCACCCCGCCTATGCAAGCAATGTTTATCTTTAATTGGAGCAGTGGGGAGTGATTTTACGCGGATTACTTTATCGATCTTTTCAAGACTTACAACCACGTAGTACATTAATTAGATCTAACTCGAATTAATTGTGGTACAACAATCAAGCACAAACTAATGTTCATCTCACAAATTCCAAGACAAATTTTGGGTGAACCTCGAATTTACGCTATTTAGCCAAACGAATTTATAAACAAACATACATATCGCCGGATTTGGCAAACACTACCTATTACCCAGTAGTTTTGACGTTCGATTAATTCATAAATTGCCCGCAGACTTATAATTAAGAATTGAGATTATTATGTTCCGTTGATAACAAGTGTATTAGTGGTCGTCGAATTTGTATAAGTGTGTATTTTATACTTCAGGTTTCAACCATATCGAAGGTTAATTGTTTCGTTCGCCGAAAGATATATTGGTCCAATAAATAAAAGAAGGAATAATTATGGTTGTTTTAGTTACGCGAGGCCGTGTTATTTAATTGAAATATTGAGTACAGTTATTATTTTTTGATTTGTCAATACGTTGGATAAGGTGAAACAGTTGATGGAAAAGGTAGTTAGGCAGAATGACGGTTTGATGAATTACGAATAATGTAAACAGCCATTGCCGACAGTTACGACTTTCCTTTTAAGGGATTACGGTCAGCAATAACAGAATTCAGAAGTACTTTATACAGCTGTTCAGTTGACATGAGATGAGGATTTTCAACCTCGTCTGTTGAAGCTGTACTTTACAATTTTGCTTTTTTTTAGAATCTGTACTAATAATAATAAGGATTATTTTAGTAACAATTGTGTTACATATTATTTGTATGAGGTTTGCCAGTTACCTACCCAAGTTATCTTTGAAAGTACAATTTGTCAAGGAAAAGTTAAAATGAAATAGATTCATCAATCAATTTGTTGTCATTAATTTATATCAGAATATGGTATTCTTCAACTTAATTTGTCATAAATTGTTATATATATTTTGAAAACAAAACAGCCTGGAAATATGTAATGAGATGTAATCTTGAAGACTCCCACTTTTCATTTTAAACATTTAAAATAAGTTAACTTATTGGTGCAACCTAACCGAAACATCGGGCAGTAAGTAGCGAACTACTACTTATAATTAATGCGAATATTAACGACTAAAAATGGTGTCGCGTTTTGACCCGTTAAATGTGACGAGATATCTTCGCAAAACACAATTTAAAAAAAAATGAGTATAAAAAAAAAAAATTACTGTCATCAGCACGTCTATGTTAACACTTGCTGTTCGATATTAGTTCTTATGCGCATGTCATAAGCACGATGCAAAAACCTTCCTTGTACACAAGGAAACTATTATTATAAATGCGAAAGTAACTCTGTTTGTCTGTCTGTTACGCTTTCCTGCTTAAACCTCTCAACCGATTTTGATGAAATTTGGTATAGGTATACGTTGAATCACAAGAACGGACATAGGCTACTTTTTATTAGAAAATAAGGGGGGGAGGGGGGT
This sequence comes from Glyphodes pyloalis, assembly GCA_037074685.1. Taxonomy (NCBI): domain Eukaryota; kingdom Metazoa; phylum Arthropoda; class Insecta; order Lepidoptera; family Crambidae; genus Glyphodes; species Glyphodes pyloalis. The sequence continues at coordinate 5,663,967 of JAYKKO010000021.1, forward strand.
AATACCACCTTTGAAAGTTTATATGGAAAAATGATTATTTTTGAAGTTAGAGATATGAAATTTGGCACAAATATAGCTCAAAACTTAGATTAATTTTTGTTTCGAATATTAGGGGAAAAAGGGGTAAAACCGACCATGAAAGGAACGAAGGTAGTCCACGCGAACGAAGTCGCGGGCACAGCTAGTTTACTATATGTGTAATTCATTCGTTTAAAGCATTTTTGTCCATCTACCAACATTATGACTTACAGTGCTCTTAGTTGTTTGTTAATTGTAAATTAAGTTCCTACCAGAAATTGACGAATGCCCATTAACAATAAATAAATGATTTTTCAATGAAAAAACATTTTTTATTGCAGCGGAAGCATAAATTTTCCCCTCTGGATGATACTTATTGCAGTTAAAGTAAATATGCAGATTCATACTGTTTAATAAAACTTGGATTACTCCCCACAAGGATAACGGACATCTTAATTTGCTTCTGTCGTAAAAATATATGCCCATCCCGCCGAAGTCATATCTATCTCTGAGTAAGTGAAATAAATTCGTGAGAGCGTCGTTTATTTTAATAAACGTAAATTATACTTTGACTTGGTATAAATAAAGGCGGGAGTTTTGCGCGCCGTAGAATTTTATTATTTTCCAAATATGGCTTCCCAGGGCTTGTGATTGCGACGAGTTGAATTTTAAATGTGATATCGATTAAGCTGCGGTGCTTATATTAAACAAATACATTTAAGATTTTTAATAATACGAATTTGAGGAATACTTGTTGATTTTATTTAAATTCTACGGTTTTTACTTGGGTAAAAAGGGAGTATTAAATTTGTTGATTTTATGCTCTTTGCCACGTTGGTGTTGGCAGCCATGTCGCCAGTATTTTATTAACGCCATACAATCATTGTAATCAACTAGTCTTCATTTAGTAAAAAAAACCTCTTATTTACGATGACGATTACGATACGATTACCAGGCGACGGACAGTTTCTATTTAAAAATCTTGTTGCATTGTTATTTTTATTAAATAAGCACAGTACCTATATTGGCTCCTCCCATGCTGATGGTAAGCAAGAGAGGAACCCACATCGCGATGACAACGGATTTAATACCGTAGTATCCTATCGGTTAGAATCGCCATACTGGCCCGCAAGATGTTTCTTCACGCTTCTTTTGAGTAAAAACCATGTGTTATAATTTTGATTTTATTTTTGCGTTGCGTCTGCGAGAATTTTTTATGTTAAACCTACATGCAAAGGTTTTTTTGGTATAAAATGTAAAGCAGTGCCAGTAAAGTAGGAAATACATGTAGGCATTTGAATACAATAGGCATAAAGACAATGTGCCCAGGTAATGGTCATAAATCACGAGTATTCGGGCCATAGGCGCGATGCACACTGAGCTATTATGTTATTTAGTTAATTGAAAAAAGTAATTAAGAAATAAGAATTATTTCAAATTCATTTTCCTATGGCGTGGTTCACATTTTCATTTTAATACCATTACCTAATAAAAGGAACATAAAAAACACATATTTATTTACATTGAAATCAAATAACATTAAAAAACAATGTCTAAAAGCATAATGCCAACTTAAATTATGCAACACAACCCTTTATTACGTTCGCTACTTCGAGAACGGACATGTTATAGAAGTAGCGACGTAATAAAGGGCCAATCAATCAACCTTGCCCACGATCATCTTCGATGTCGTTGAAGCTGACATACATTTCCATATACACCAGGGACGAGTCTCATTAAAAGAGAAATAAAAATATAAAAAAAAACTTAAGATAACATAAAATTAACTATCATTACTAACTAATAAAGTATATAAATTGAAAATAATAATAGTACAATAAATATTATGAACCAAGATGGCCCCTGTGGTAAGGTGGATACCTTTTATTACTGCTGGCTGAAATAAAATATTTACAAAAAATATTTAATAGTGCATTTATCACAGTAATAAAAACGATGTGTTTTTGACGAAATTCGTAGCTGAGAGGCGAGCGACCCGGACTTTGCCGTCTCGGGTTCGAATCCCGATCGGGTCAATACGGAAAAATAACTTTTCTATATTAGTCTCTAGTCTAATAAAACAAGCCCTACAATTGGCTACTTGACAGTGTTAACAATAAAATATGAAAACTGTTAGATACGTTAGCTTATTAGTTAAGTAATCATTTTACATTTTTACTTTTTAATTAAAAGCATAGTTAGTATTTTATTTTTGCAAAATAAATTTTAGTTTTTTTATCTGTGGAACAAAAGAACCGAAACGGAAACCACCATTGCAATTCGGAAATGACAGCTGTCGGCGAAAATTATTTATTTTAATGTGGCGAAACAATGATTATTTTACCGATTAAATTGAATTATTGTGTCTCTAATCGTATAAAGAATTTATTGAAACATTTTCCGTTTATCTTAATTAAGTCGTTCCTATGCGTATCGGTTCATTGTTTAGGACGTTGACGTCATAATTCCAGCAGTGACGCGACTAGGCGTTTTCGCGCACTTTTTAAATGTGTTACACAAAATCTTATTTTTCTCTGGTTACTTAGATTATTTCCAGATAAATCGAATTGCTTGGGATATAAAATGAACGGGCGCACATTTTACAATACTTTTTCAAAAACTGTCAAGTAGCCAATTGTGTTACGTCATTGAATGTATCATGGATAGACATTTTATTATTTAGTGTTTCATTTCGCAAATCTGTTTAAAGCTACTAAAAATGCGATCACGTATCTTGCTAATGTGTTGGCAGTTCTTTATTGTTTCCTCTGTACAAACTAGTTTACATTCCTCAAGAGACGTGTAACCAAAACGTTTAGTAACTATTTGTTAATACATACTTTGCGTTTATCCATAAAGTACAAAAATATGAAAAGTAGGGCAAGATATCGCATAAACATAACGAACCATACTAATTAAGCGATTTGTGTAATTTTTGTGTGGTGTATATTAAACATCCTTGGCTATAATAGACAATACTTGAACAGTGCATTAATCACGGTAATCACAATATTGGAGTTACGTCCATCTTTAAATGGTCCTTCGAGCTGGATGATAAGTGACTGATACCTCAGTTCTACCAAAAACTACCGTTGCAATTATAGTTTTTATGTGAAATAGTCTTAACGCTATCGATCAAAATCGCAATGGCAATAATAATACGATAATAACATAGAGCTACACCGCTAATCCGATTCGAACCTATTTATGCGATTTATTCGGCTCACGATTCGTGATCTTAAATACAATATAGTTCAAAAGAACTGTTGATTGTAGATAAGCCCTAATTTGTTTTTGATTGACAGCTTTATACCACGTTCTGGTATGCACTTGTGGAATGTCTATGTAGCGATTACGTCAAGTTTTTATTCTTTCTGGTGAGTTTGCAGTCCTAACTGACCATCTGGGGTTGTATCTAGCTTTATAATGGGAACTAGCTTTTGCAGCACGCGCTTTGCGCGTGTCTGCTAAAAGCTAGGCCTGCGGCGCTGGCCGCTCCCGGGCTTCGCCCTCCCGCGGCGCTCGGCCTTCGGCCTCGCATACGCAGCTCGGCCTGCGGCCTCGCGGGTGTGACACGGGGGTGTTGAACCGTCCGCAATGGGGGCCTAGTGCTTTTTTTGTACGGCGCTAGAGTTATTCAACTGTGGCCTAAGGAGCCTTTCCGCTCCGGGCTCCGCCCTGCGCGGCGCAGCTCGGCCTGCGGCCTCGCGCCTAGGGTGACTTGAATTGCACTTTAATAAAATGGCCAAAGTGTTCGACGGAAGCCGCTTCGAGCTTCGCTCTACGCGGGCGCTCGGCCTTTGGCCTCGCATTCGAAGCTCGGCCTTCGGCCTCGCGAAAGTTACACAGAATATAGCCGCTTCGGGCTTCGCCCTACGCGGCGCTCGACCTGTGGTCTCGCATCGCAGCTCGGCCTACGGCCTCGCGTGGGTTACTTGATCATTTGTCTCGTCTATATCGGTCGAAAGTGTTCGATGGCAGCCGCTTCGAGCTTCGCTCTACGCGGGCGCTCGGCCTTTGGCCTCGCATTCGAAGCTCGGCCTTCGGCCTCGCGAAAGTTACACAGAATGTAGCCGCTTCGGGCTTCGCCCTACGCGGCGCTCGACCTGTGGTCTCGCAACGCAGCTCGGCCTACGGCCTCGCGTAGGTTACTTAATCAATTGTCTCGTCTATATTGGTCCAAAGTGTTTGATGGCAGCCGCTTCGAGCTTCACTCTACGCGGGCGCTCGGCCTTTGGCCTCGCATTCGAAGCTCGGCCTTCGGCCTCGCGAAAGTTACACAGGATATAGCCGCTACGGGCTTCGCCCTACGCGGCGCTCGACCTACGGTCTCGCAACGCAGCTCGGCCTCCGGCCTCGCAAAGTTACCAGTTCCGAGTTTTAATAGCACTCAATACGGTACTATATTACTATGCAACAATTTCCCCATACATTTTCTTCCTACGGTCGATTTCAGTACAAAATGTATGGGGAGCCAAGTACTCCATAGAAATTTGATTTTCCAATTTTTCCTAAAATTTCGTACTTACTCGCTTTTTTTTGGGTCAATCGACCACGGAGGGACATTTTTGACAGGACCTCATTCTTATTTTTTTTAAATTCGAGCATTTTCTGTCGGGTCCAAAATCTTCGAAATTACCCCAAAAATCGGGTAAATTTTTCAACCATCACTGGGGCATCATAAAAACCTCCAATAAAGCTCCGAGCATAGTTTCCCTACAGCCCCTTCTTCTACCCCGAAAGTTGATGAATACATTTTGAATTCTGCAGATTTTTGCATAATGGCCGCCAGCGCATCCGCCATTTTGTTTATCGAAAAGTTTATAATATAATATCTCATCTAGGTTATATACTGCATCAAACCTCATTTTTACATTTTTCAATTTTTATATCCTGCGGCCTACAGGACTTCTGGAAGGTGACCATGATTTTTGCACATTTGTCCCAACAGCTCCCGGTGTTGCCAGATCATAGAGATAAAAATAGTCAAATGTCATTTCGATGGGGATGTTTCATAGGCACATGGTAATGGTTTGCGCGAAATGTCATTATTTCTATTTTCGACCTTCGCCGGGCCCTGAGTCAAAAACAACCAAAATTAGTAGAATTTTTATTTCACCTGGCAACACACACAACCAAAACTCATAATCCCTTGGTACATTGCGACACGCTCAGATGTCGCCATATACATGAAAATTAGGATTTAACGTTTTCTAAAACACATAATTTTCACAAAATGGCCGCCAGCGGGTCGGCCATCTTGTATTTTTGAGCGTTCGTATTTTTCCTATAATTTGGACTATATTTGACATCGAACCTCATTTTCATTTTTTTTCTCGCTCTCACCCAGTCGCCCTCAGAACTTTTGGAAAATGACCATGTCGAAAAAATATTTTTCACCGTAGCTCCCAGTGTTGCCAGGTGATCTGACCAAAAGCCACAAAATATCATTCGGCTATGGGCTATACACAATTAAGTGGTAGACGTTTCAACCAAATGTCAAAAAAATTTTTTTTCGTTTTTTGGGCACGAGTCAAAAACTACCAAAAATAGTAGAAATTTTTTTTGACCTGGCAACACATATGAACCAAACATGCAACCGCTCCATACATTGCGACTCGCTCAAATGTTGCCAAGTGCCAGAAAAACCGTTTTGAAAATCGTGAAAAATTCAAAATGGCCGAAAGGGGGTCCGCCATCTTGGATTTTCAAACGACCGTATTTTTCCTGTATTCTAAGTTATATATTGCATCAGACCTAATTTTTATTTTTTTTCTCGCTCCCACCCAGTCACCCCTAGAGCTTTTGGAAAATGACCATGTCGAAAAAATGTTTTTCCCCGCCATTTCCAGGGTTGCCAGGATTTTTCCAAAAAACTACCTTTTTGTCACATTGGACCTCCATGGCCACCCCACGGTTTATTTATTTTTTTTCTACAAGGTTATTTTTTTTTCCTACCATTTGAGGCCATGGGGTAAAAACTACCATGAATTTGGTAGAATTTATTTCTCAAAACAATAGACAGATAACTAACCTACCACCGCCCCATACAAACTGATTCGACCCAGTGTTGCCATCCCCCCCAAAATCGACTTTGAAAATGACAAAATTTTTGGTCCCTACAAAACTGCCGCCAGCGGCGTCTCTATGGCCAAACTCTATAATCTATGGATGAGGTTTGCAAGTTGACTATACTGCCGTCAGAGTTCAAAAAAAATTTTTCAATTATCTGTGGAAACCTCTCCACCACGACCCCGCAAAAACACCTCTAAATCGGATTTTCGATCCAAGATGGCGGCGCGGACACCTTGTTTTTTTGACATTTTACTTTTTCAGTGTACTTTTCTACACTACAACTCTCTAAAAAAGTAAAAACCGCCCGGCCGTTCCATAGACAAGAAAAAAGTTGATTTCGCAAAAACGGCCGCCATCTTGGATTTTTGGAAAAAAAAATAAAAAAACCTGCTTTGATTGAAAAATAACCCACCCCGTTAGAACATGCCAAAGCGGTAGAAAAACGATAACCCCCCCAAAAAAACCCCCGATGAGTCAGTCAGTCAGTGAGTGGTAATTTAGCTTTATATAATATAGACTAGCTTTTGCAGCACGCGCTTCGCGCGAGTCTGCTAAAAGCTAGGCCTGCGGCGCTGGCCGCTCCCGGGCTTCGCCCTCCCGCGGCGCTCGGCCTTCGGCCTCGCATACGCAGCTCGGCCTGCGGCCTCGCGGGTGTGACTTTTGGTGTTTGACCGTCCGCAATGGGGGCCTAGTGCTTTTTTTATACGATGCAAGAGTTTATCAACTGTGGCCTAAGGAGCCTTTCCGCTCCGGGCTCCGCCCTGCGCGGCGCAGCTCGGCCTGCGGCCTCGCGCCTAGGGTGACTTGAATTGCACTTTAATAAAATGGCCTAAGTGTTCGACGGAAGCCGCTTCGAGCTTCGCTCTACGCGGGCGCTCGGCCTACGGCCTCGCATTCGAAGCTCGGCCTTCGGCCTCGCGAAAGTTACACAGAATATAGCCGCTTCGGGCTTCGCCCTACGCAGCGCTCGACCTGTGGTCTCGCATCGCAGCTCGGCCTACGGCCTCGCGTAGGTTACTTGATAAATTGTCTCGTCTATATCGGTCCAAAGTGTTTGATGGCAGCCGCTTCGAGCTTCGCTCTACGCGGGCGCTCGGCCTTTGGCCTCGCATTCGAAGCTCGGCCTTCGGCCTCGCGAAAGTTACACAGAATATAGCCGCTTCGGGCTTCGCCCTACGCGGCGCTCGACCTACGGTCTCGCAACGCAGCTCGGCCTACGGCCTCGCGTGGGTAACTTGTTCATTTGTCTCGTCTATATCGGCCCAAAGTGTTTGATGGCAGCCGCTTCGAGCTTCGCTCTACGCGGGCGCTCGGCCTTTGGCCTCGCATTCGAAGCTCGGCCTTCGGCCTCGCGAAAGTTACCCAGAATATAGCCGCTTCGGGCTTCGCCCTACGCGGCGCTCGACCTGTGGTCTCGCATCGCAGCTCGGCCTACGGCCTCGCGTAGGTTACATGATAAATTGTCTCGTCTATATCGGCCCAAAGTGTTCGATGGCAGCCGCTTCGAGCTTCGCTCTACGCGGGCGCTCGGCCTTTGGCCTCGCATTCGAAGCTCGGCCTTCGGCCTCGCGAAAGTTACACAGAATATAGCCGCTTCGGGCTTCGCCCTACGCGGCGCTCGACCTGTGGTCTCGCAACGCAGCTCGGCCTCCGGCCTCGCAAAGTTACCATATATGAGTATTAACAGCATTACATTCATATGCAAAAATTTTCCCATACATTTTCTTACTACGGTCAATTTCAGTACAAAATGTATGGGGAACCAAGTACTCCATAGAAATTTGATTTTCCAATTTTTTCTAAAATTTCGTACTTACTCGCTTTTTTTTGGGTCAATCGACCACGAATGGACATTTTTGACAGGACCTCATACTTATTTTTTTTAAATTCGAGCATTTTCTGTCGGGCCCAAAATTTCCGAAATTACCCCGAAAATCGGGTAAATTTTTGAACCATCACGGGGGCATCATGTAAACCTCCAATAAAGCTCCGAGCATATTTTCCCTACGTCCCCTCCTTCTACCCCGAAATTTAGTGAATACATTTTGAATTCTGCAGATTTTTACATAATGGCCGCCAGCGCATCCGCCATTTTGTTTATCGAAAAGTCTATTATATAACATCTCATCTAGGTTATATACTGCATCAAACCTCATTTTTACATTTTCCAAATTTTATATCCTGCGGCCTACAGGACTTCTGGAAGGTGACCATGTTTTTTGCACATTTGTCCCAACAGCTCCCGGTGTTGCCAGGTCACAGAGATAAAAATAGTCAAATGTCATTTTGATTGGGATGTTTCATAAGCACATGGTAATGGTTTGCGCGAAATGTCATTATTTCTATTTTCGACTTTCGCCGGGACCTGAGTCAAAAACTACCAAAAATAGTAGAAATTTTATTTCACCTGACAACACACAATGACAAAATACATAACCGCCTAGTACATTGTGACTCGCTCAGATGTTGCCAAATACATGAAAATTAGGATTTAACGTTTTCAAAAACACAAAAGTTTTACAAAATGGCTGCCAGCGGGTCAGCCATCTTGTATTTTTGAACGTTCGTATTTTTCCTGTATTTTGGACTATATTTGACATCGAACCTCATTTTCATTTTTTTTGTCGCTCTTACCCAGTTGCCGTCAGAATTTTTGGAAAATGACTAAGTCACAAAATATATATTTCGCTCTGGCGCCCAGTGTGGCCAGGTGATTGGGCTAAAATTAGTAAAATATCATTCGGCCATAAGCTTGCCATAATAACGTGGTAGACATTTAGACCAAATGTCAAAAAAAATTTTTTTCGTTTTTTTGGCAAAAGTCAAAAACTACCAGAAATGGTAGAAATTTTATTTCACCTAGCAACACATATGAACTAAACATGCAACCGCTCTATACATTGCGACTCGCTCAAATGTTGCCATGTACCCGAAAAACGGTTTTGAAAATCGTGAAAAATTCAAAATGGCCGAAAGGGGGTCCGCCATCTTGTAAATCGAAAAGTCTATAGTTTTCCCGTATTCCAGGTTATATAACGCACCGAACCTAATTTTTATTTTTTTTCTCGCTCCCACCCAGTCTTCAAAAGAACTTTTGGAAAAAACCATGTCGAAAAAATTATTTTCCCCGCCATTTCCAGGGTTGCCAGGATTTTTCTGAAAAACTACTTTTTTGTCACTTCGGACCTCCATAGCCACCCCACTGCATATCTATTTTTTTTCTACAAGGGTAATTTTTTTTTCTACCATTTTGGGTCATGAGGAAAAAACTACCATGAATTTGGTAGAATTTATTTCTTAAAACAATAGACAGATAACTAACCTACCACTGCTCTATACAAACCGATTCGACCCGGTGTTGCCATCCCCCTCAAAATCGACTTTGAAAATGACAAAATTTTTGGTCCCCACAAAACTGCCGCCAGCGGCGTCTCTATGGCCAAACTCTATTATCTATGGATGAGGTTTGCAAGTTGACTATACTGCCGGCAGAGTTCAAAAAAAATTTTTCAAATATCTGTGGAAACCTCTCCACCACGACCCCGCGAAAACACCTCTAAATCGGATTTTCGATCCAAGATGGCGGCGCGGACATCTTGTTTTTTTGACATTTTACTTTTTCAGTGTACTTAACTTTAACACCATTCTCTAAAAAAGTAAAAACCACCTGGCTATTCCATAGACAAAAAAAAAGTCAATCCAGCAAAAAGGGCCGCCATCTTGGATTTTGGAAAAAAAAAATAGAAAAACCTGCTTTGATTGAAAAATAACTCACCCCCTTAGAACATTCCAAAGAGGTAGAAAAACGGGAACACCCCCAAAAAAACCCCCGATGAGTCAGTGAGTGAGTCAGTGGTAATTTAGCTTTATATAATATAGACTAGCTTTTGCAGCACGCGCTTCGCGCGAGTCTGCTAAAAGCTAGGCCTGCGGCGCTGGCCGCTCCCGGGCTTCGCCCTCCCGCGGCGCTCGGCCTTCGGCCTCGCATACGCAGCTCGGCCTGCGGCCTCGCGGGTGTGACTTTTGGTGTTTGACCGTCCGCAATGGGGGCCTAGTGCTTTTTTGTTGTAACGAGGTTTTTTTGTGTTAAGGGGAGGGTAGAGTTTACCAAGTGTGGCCTAGAAGCCATGCCGCTCCGGGCTTCGCCCTGCGCGGCGTAAGATTTTTTTTATACCTTTAAGTTTGAAAACTTACCATCCCACCTAATAGTAAGAATACCGTTGTCCAAGGAATTAAATTAGTTGAATATAAAATCGTGTGATTGCGCCGTTTTCATACGTCATTATTACTTTAGAAACGAAAACTGGTTTATAAATCGGCGATTTATACGCCATCTATTTAATGCCGCGGTAAATTCATGGAAAAACAATTGAATTGACTAACTCTCCGCATGACCCAAAGGTTGACTGGTAGAGAATGCCCATAGCATTAATTTAAGTCCACCTGTTGTACTTTTTTTGTGCAATAAAGTTTTTAAATAAAATAAATAAATAAAATTGAATCTGGTTAGTAATTGATCAGAACTGGACTGCAGGTTTTTTATAATATTGAATGTTTCAAATATCTATGAAATACTTATTGGATGACTCCAACTGTTTTAGTTTTTAAAACTGAATATCTTATTACAAAAAGGTAGACGTGGCGCTTCGCCGGCCGCTGCCGCGGCACGCTCGCTACGCTCGCTCGGCTCGCGCTTTGTTTTGGTCACTAACCTAACATAACCTAACCAATGGAATCGCCCGATACTTGAATTTAGTACATAGTTTGTATTTTTTGCAAAGTATTGAAAGAGAACCGTGATCAGATATAAAGTCTTATTTTCCCAAACTATGTTTTATTCATGGTCACCAACAATGGTTAATACCAACCAACGAAACGTAAAAGGCATAGAAAGTTCAATCATACGATAGGGACCGTGCACAAACGATAGGTGTCAGCACTACTGCGACATAAGAGACACTATGTGGAAAATAAAAGAAACTATCAGACCTGTTGTGCTGTCTACAATGTAAATAAAAATCTAAATTAATGACATCATTAGTACCTAATTTCTAAATGCTTTTAAAACTCATTCTTACGTATGTTTGATTACTGCGTTTATCCACTTTTGCCGTTTTTCACCTAACCATGGCATGTGAATACTATTTCTTGGAAAGTCATACAATTTTACGCCATTTAATTTACTTTATTAATATAATGTGTTGGTACATCCAGGAATGTAACAATGCATGAATTTTTACTTATAAAATTATGTTTATTTATACGTATTGTAAACATCAAATATTAAACGTAGGTAAATCCATGGGTAAAACATTCAAATTGATGACACCAGTTGGCAGCACCATCGATTTGCTCAATAAAACTTCACATGTAAGGTTAAACAAGGCCTCTGAGGACCTTACCAGCTGGTTGATAACTTGAAACTGAAAAACTTTTGACCACTCAATAAGTTGGAGATAGTGATCGTTGTAATACCGAACCACACTTGTCAGCGCACAGCCTACCACCCAAGTACCTATCTTGTGCTTGAGGGCGAAGGCTCTAAAGTCAACCTGCCTCTAAATTGCATTACCTACATATCTGCATCTTAAGATTAGTGTAGAATTGTATAGCATCTAGTCCTGTCAGGAATATTAAGAATACAAAAATAAAGTTTATTTTGTGCCAAAAGAATACAGTATAGTGCAACATGTCTAAAAATACAGTTTGTGATGACAGTGGCATGCAATAGTTCTTATTAATTATGTAGTGTTTAGGCAACTTGGTCTATAAAGTTAAGTGGGATGTTATTTACAATACTGAATTAAATCTGAGATTAATTCTAATAATCCACATGCAAATGTCAACATAAATAACTTTAATTTTAATCTGTGAGTCAGTTAATACCTTTGTGTTATAAGACATTGCAAAATTAAAAATGCATTTTAGAAAAAAATACTATTTATTTCAGTCAACATGCATTGAAATACAAGTAGAGTATAATTATGTACAAAGATAACATTTATATTATTATTTAGTAATGTTATTACATACATTCTTAAAAACTAAAATAGACATCAGTGGCATTTACTATGAATACAATATGCTTGGTTTATCATAAAATGTTTTAAATTTCAAAATATTTGTACTTTCCATTATTGCGTAGGCATCTTCTTTATTTAATTTAGCATTCTGAAACTAATGTGTGGACCATATTAATTTATAATAAGTTTAAAAACGCTCAAGTAAGGAAAAGATATGTAAAATTGCCAAAGCATAATATAAAGTCATCACACAAAACACATTGATGACAAGTTTAATACTTTGTTAATTACAATATTAGAGAAAATATTAATTAGAACGTATAAACATTTATTAACATTGATAATTGAGAATAAAATTAACCAAAAGTATAAGTTGGTGAAGTCATCATTTAATAGACATTTATTTCATCTGAAAAGTTAGTTTCCATTTAATGAGTAATATTTTAAAGGCTCCCTGCCTTATCGGAACATACTGAATACTGCAGAAATACAATAAATCCTGATAATGTCTCATTACCTTTTGTTTTTTAATTGTTTTAATAATGACGGTTTTATTAATGAAAAATGCATCAGTGTAAGATTATTGAAACCAAACGTAACCTTTGGCAATTATTATACTAATTAGGAATTAAGATGTGTTTACACAAAGCATTTTAACTACACCCTGTAGGCAAGCAAATATGAATTTAAACTATATCTGTTATCTAATATAAAAAAAGAACCGATCATTGTACACATTTTAAAATAAAAACCTACTATTGATGACATTACAAAGAGATTATGATTTTGGCCTCTGCCTCGAATTTACCAGACAGCGGGACAGCGGCATCGGTTGAGGCAGTATTGTATACGTTAAATAGAATAGGTTTGCTCGAAAACTGACACGCATTTGATTTTAGTAACAAAAGTCCTGGCACTCCTATGCCACCACTGTCCTCTGCCAGCAAAATTTCAAATCCATCCTTATCAAAATACTCTCGTAATTAAGCTTATGGTTACAGCCTGAGAAGCATCGACAGATGTTATTTAATAAATTTGAATCTTAAACATTTAATTAAAAAATTATGAAGGAAAAAGTTCTTGTAGTATAAAATATTTAAGCTGGTTTTAAAGCATTTAAACAGTGGCGTAACTATACCATTCGGGGCCCGTGGCAAATTCATCAATCCATCGACCAACACCCCCCCCCCCCTCCTCCTTCTCAAAGAAAGAATAATGTCTAATACTTGTTTGGAAATACCAGAAATGTAGTGCATACTTTAGGAAAAGTTTGATGTAAAAATTATTCTTGGTAATTGGGATTCTCCTCTTACCTGGGGCCCCTTCTGGCTGGGGGCCCGTGGCATTTTGCCGACTTGCCACCCTGTAGTTACGCCACTGCATTTAAAGTATAATTTAGTAAGGAAACCATGCATTTAACTATTTACCAAGATTTAAATGATTCTATAATATTTACAGAGTACAATTTATTTACATTGAAACAACCAATTATTTAAACATGAACATAACATACAACAGTGTTATTTCACGGTGTCCTTTGCATTAGTTATTTAAATATCAATTATCTATCATACTTTCACATTTATCAGAGATCTTGTAAAAATATATTTTTCAAGTAGTAAGAAGTAAGAGTTAAAGTGTTAAACATTGTGGGCCTATCAGAATCTGTACCAAAATACTCTTAACAGTAATTCTTGATTTTGGTCCTTGATTGTTTGGTTTGCAGAGTTTTTAGTATTTATTTATAATTTGCTATACTAAATGTAGCGCAAAAAAGATCATAAAAGGAATCATACTAATCAATTATTGCCTATATTATTATAAGCAGGTATTTTTCATAATACCGTGCAATGTACAATGAAAATTTCTATAAACTAAACGTGTGTAAATTAACTTGGACCAATTTGGATTATGCACGGAATCCCATTTTATGTAGTTTTTGCTAGCAGTTTGCTCTATTGTTCTTTTGATGAGTTTAACTTATTCTTCTTGTTTCGTTCAATCTGAAAGTTAAATTTACAATTACAAACTTGATAATGAACTTAGGGTATATTTCTAATTATTGTTATGTTTATATTTTCTAAATTATAATTGTACAAACAAATATTTTTACAATTATTTTGATAAAATCAACTTGGGATTATACTACATGGCACTTACACATAGTATTTGGTAACTTAATTTGACGGCAAAGTATTTAGTAGCTTGAAGAGAAAAATATATTTTAGTTCTTTAAGTAAAACCATTTATGTTCTGATTGTAAGGTTGGATTTGACATTACTTATGTTGAATTCATGATTCAAACATAGGATTTTATGATGTTTATTGCTTGGATGTTCATATTGTTTTTAAGAAATGTAGAAATAGTCTCCACTTATACTTACAAATAGTCATTCTTTAATCTTCCATCAAAGACTTTGAAATATCCATTTTTCTTAGTCATAATAATATGTTTGATTTCCAATTTGGATCAATGTTTCAACTTTTGGTTGGCTTTCCTTTTTAATCTGAAATATATAAACTACAATTAATTATTTAAAGTAACAACTGCCATATTGGACAATGTTAAATGGTTTTTATTCAGTAAAACTTGTTTTGCTTCTGAACAGACATTATGTAACAACTTTAAGTACTACCTATGTGGTGTACTCATTTTAAAGATTAAAAATCTTTATCAATTGGATAAGTAACGTTCAGTATCAAGTCTCTACAGGCATGACTTGGAAGCGAATAAAACGAATGTTGATGTATAAATGTTTATCGTTTTATAGTTTGTAGGAAAAATGTTTATTACTTTGTGTGAAGGAGTTTTATAACATTAAAATTTGATCAGAATTCACATTCTTTATACACAACACAAATTATATAAATTAGTCTACTACACAGTCACGAACAAAATGGATTGCAGAAATAATACAGTTTACAACAGAAATTGTTGAAGAGTAAGCCATACAATAAAAACTTAGATTCGTTCAGTTTATTTGTCAAAAGTTTCAACAGAACTACCAACACATAAATAATTTTGCCAACTTAAATGTTGTGGCAATGGAACATGATAATTTGAGATAGTCTTACTTACTTCATTTTTTTCCTCCTTGTTCTTTGTATGATTTTGAAGTACATATTACGTTTCCTTTAATTCATTTAGTTTTTTGTTTATCTGAAATAAAAAAAAATTAAATTAGGCATCCATTCCTTATTTATTTTCATAGATGTTATGGAAAGTTCGTAAAGATGGGAATTTTTGATTAAGTTTTTAGTGGGTATAGTCGCAAAGACGATACTTAACGCTAACTTGTATTTATAAGGCCAACCAAATAAACATACCCTCGCGCACCATGGTAGAATAGAGTGCAATGACTTGTCATACATTAATATATTTTTAGGAATTTTGTAAAATAACAGTAGGTATTACTCAGATGATACTTACAGAATAATTTGCTTTCTGCGTGTTGTTATTTTTTCATTTATTAAGTACAACTTAAATGTTTCATTTAGGTAGGTACATCATTTAGGAGCCCTGAAATAAAGTGCAAAAATATATTAGTTGAAAAACATAAAGTGTAGACTTTTACTATAGAAAACAAAAAAGGTTATTAAAGCCAGAGCCTCGTCGGTTGTACAGCAGGGAGCACCACGGGCAGGAGAGGTTGGCACATGGGGTGTGTATCACAAGGTGTTCCATGGTCATATGGCACAAGGAGGGCAATTACTTTAAATATTTAACGCAGTGTATTTAGAAATAGGGATTGTAGCTTTTTTTATTTAAAGTAAATAACACTCTTTAATCCCATAACGACGGAATACCTTGAATACTCAGGATAGGTAAAGAATTGGTAATAAATGCTCAACACTGATTATGTAAAGTATTTGAAACATAAATTAAAATATTAGAAAAGCTTTATAAGTTTAATCGTGCAATAAAATGAAAGCAAGTGTTTGTTATATTTAAATGCCAAGTAAGTGATGTGCTTTGAATTTAACATCTTTTAGCGATCCTGATTATGATGATGTTTTAGTATTTTATCAGTAAAATTATAAACATGTCAAACCATACAAAATTACATTTGATGATGAAAATATGGTTATAAAGCAGGCCATAAAATTAATAAAACATCATTATCCATTGTGTCGCAGAGATTTTTTACCATCATTTAGATATTACTTATACAAGTGCGATTTCATAATCTCGATCGAATACTTACATTGAAATGATTAGTTTCAAATTCCCTGCGACACAGTAACCCCTTTTACTCCCCATCTAACTACAGCTACCTACTACTTTTACAAATAGGTACATTACAAGCGGCTAAAGCAAGCGTTTACTTAACACTACATTAATGCTATTTTAGTAACTAAACAAATGTTACAAAGCCAAAATACATGAAAGCATTGAAAAAAAAGCCAAAATACATTGAAGCATTAAAACAATGCCAAAATACATGAAAGCATTAAACTAAGCATGGTTTAATGTCACTGAGTGTGTGTACGAACACATTAAAACTAAAAGGTCGGATACTTGTAAGTGTATTGAATAATAATACACCGTGATTAAGTAGTATGAATGTGAATACATGATGAATAAAATGAGGTTAATCACCGTGGACTGCTATTAACACATCACCAAAGAAACCATCAGTCCGACGTAAACACTTCGGAATCGCCATTATATGCTGATACGTGGTTTGGAGCAGGTGTCCATCCCAGCTATCCCACCGAAAGGAGTACAGGCGATCCCGCTGAACGAACAGACCGAGCGAAAGGTGGACGTTTTCGTTCGAGCGAGAAGCCGACGTGCAAGGGGGTGCTATCGACGCTCAGCGAGACGTAGTGGCGGATAACTTGAGGAAAGTGATGCCATCTGAGTGACGGGTACAGTGTCGACTTTGTGAGATTCATTACCGACATCAATGCACATGTAGCATGCAATGACAACGGCACGCCAATACACACTTGTAACGGTACGACAGTTAGGTGAGTAGTAAATAAAATACGTACAAATAGGTAAATATGGAAGAAAAAGGAAGAAAAATGAAGAAAAAGAAAGAAAATAAATCCAGAATTACTAAATGTCGGTAATAATTGAAATACGGTAAAGTTGTGGTTAATAAGCAAAGTTAAGACAATTTTACACTGTAACAATGTGTTGGAACATTAACATTATGTCGTTACTAATAAGTAATTAAGTTACAAAATAAGATACATTTTTAGCCTACATGATATTTTGTACATTTTATGGTTTTATTGTTACGCCGCACATTTATATCAAACCAAATTAATCATCATTAATTAGCAATAATTTGATAGAAAATTTTATAATTATAGAATTTCGCCCTCTGAATGGAAATTTGTATGGTAAATAGCGTATAAAAAGGCCGGTGAAGCCTATGAGGTCTTTTACAGTGTTGTATAAAGTAAAGAGTAAATTAGGTTGCAAACATTTCAATCAACCATGGTCGAGGATAGTAGAAACGCAGAGTGTTTTTAAAAATTTTATAATTATAGAATTTCGCCCTCTGAATGGAAATTTGTATGGTAAATAGCGTATAAAAAGGCCGGTGAAGCCTATGAGGTCTTTTACAGTGTTGTATAAAGTAAAGAGTAAATTAGGTTACAAACATTTCAATCAACCATGGTCGAGGATAGTAGAAACGCAGAGTGTTTTTAAAAATTGACTTACATTCTAAACCTCGCATGCTCAACAAGGATTGAAAAAAAAATCTTGTTTTTACTATTTAAGAAATTTAACGAACCATGTAAGTTATGTTGAGATCTAGATTTAAAAAAAATGTAATAAAGAAAAGAGTCAAATTAAATACATCCTTATTTACTCGAGATAAATACCTATCTTCCCCAAAGAATGAAAATTAGGCACTCGGTAAAAAGCAAAGTACAAAGACTTGGCAACAACCTCCGTAGCGAATCAAAAAAAAAAGAAAAAAAAAAGACAAAAAAAAAGCCGGTGATGCCTATGGGGCCCTTTACCGAGTTATGGCCAGACAAGAAATTCAATGGGGAAGATGGTGCAAAATGTAAAGAGTTAATAAATGTAGCAAATATTTTAGTATCATGGTCGAGGATCAACGGAGAAACGCAATGGTAGAGAGTGATTTTTAAGATTGACTTATATTCTCAACCAGCATGCTCAACCATGACTGAAAAAAGTTTGTTATTGTTAATGAAGAAATGTTTTCATCAAAACTATTAACTTATAATGGTTCACAAAATGAATGACGGCTATAGAATATATTATTAAAGCAATTACCAATACATTTCGTTTATTAAGCTGAGATGTAAGGAAGGGAAGTAATTCCTACATTACTGTAAATATCAAACATGGTCGAGAATCGAAGAAACGCAATGGTAGGGAGTGATTTTGAATATTGACTTAGGTACATTCTAAACCTCGATATCTCAACCATAGATGAACAAACAATGTTCTGTCACTGAAACTGGTTGTTATTAGAAAATTGAGTTTTTAAAATGATGGATATGAACAATCCACTTTTACAAACACTTTACAAATCAGGCAAAAATGAATAAAAAAACAGATTAAAATTAATCGAATTTCAATTGTGAATTTTTATATCAACATTAAAATAAATGTGATCATAACTCATGAATGGAAAAGCTTAGGGCTTGGCCACGCTACAATCATTGTTGCACTCATTATGAAGTACGCATCGTGCGCAACTTGCGCTTTTACGTGGTGGGGCGCTCAGGCAATAATAAATAATGCACACTTGCTTTGATTACAAGTAAATCAGCACATGACATTTTCTCAAGTACCATCGTTTTCTCAACCGCAATAACGGGAGAATAATCCGTACAACTCGTACGCATTTTGGATGCCTGCGTTCACAACGGCACATGTACGCCGTAGAACAATGCGCCCACCCAACCACCATGATGTATCTTTTCACTTTGTATTTCGTACTTGTTTTACGACATTGGCTGTAATGTGGCGGCGCCTTTAATTAAGTATGAATATCTGATTAAGTTTAAAAAACTCACAGTTGCATCTGGGTATCTTAAGTATGCATATCGATTTAAGATTGAAAACTCGCATTTTAACCAAATTTGTAATGAGAAGTGTACATGCAACAGCCTGATTTTTTTAAATATTTGTTTATAATAAAATTAGTACAACATCAAGAAAACATAAAACCGAAATAGCAACTTAACTGTCTAGAGTACATTTGAAAACAATCTAAGAATGCCTCTGGTGGTTTGATATAAATGTGCGTTACTTACAATTATAAAAATATGTATTCAGTATTAAGTGGAATAAACAAAAGTAAACCCTCGAAATCCTTTAGTTATTCGATCAGAAAGCGTACAGTGATATCTATCAGCACACTATTTTTTTTTCTAAAAAATAGTGGGAAGAATGTACATACGTCACGAATATACCAGGGTTCCGAAAACAGACTTGTTTAGTACTTTATGATATAAAGGCGTACAACTTCCTCTAGTACACGCTATTTTATTTAAAAAATAGTGGACTGAAGAATGTACAACGATCTTAAAGTACTTAACATGTTTGTAGACGGGTATTGATGGATGGATGGAATGGAAAATGGATTGGTTCATAACACTATTTCAAGAACAAAAAAGTTTCCCCATGCAAAATTATAAATATCATGTAGCATATTCATAAAGAATGTAAAAATACCAATTAAGACGTTATGTTTATAATTCCCAAAATTTAAATCATAGTGTATTTATTTCAGTCATCAAAGAACAATATTTGCAAGTTATTAGGGCAATAATTAAGGTTAAGTTCAATTACTAAATTTGAAATAGTAATAAATTGTACGACGTGCGGCGAACAAGGCGAATTGATTGATCAACAGTTTCTTCGGAAAATAGGCAGTCGCGGAGACAGGGAAATCGAAGCCGACGAAATGCTGGTTTAGCTGGTGGTTGATGTCAAGTAAATTTTTATAATTTTTTTTACTGTTTTTTTTTCTTTTTTTATTTTTTTTTACTTTTTTTATTCTTTTTACTTTTTTATGTTTATTATTTTTTTTTACTTTTTTTTTTCTTAATTATTCTTTTTTTTACTTTTTTTTTAAGTGCATACAACCGGCTATTTTGTATTACAAACATTGAAAAGGTTATTAAAATAATTCAATAATGATAACAGTAGTAAAAACTGCATTAAAATGCTTATTAGATTCGCAATATTATGTTGAAAGAAAGAGTTATGATTTCAAAGAAACTTTTTTGAATGAATTTAATCGATCGACTACATGATAAAACAAGTTTAAATAGAAAAAATAGGTTCATTATTGATTTATTTTGACTCTACATCAGAAAGTATTCACATTAGTTAATGCCCAAAGAAGAACAAGTTTAGTGTTTGCATTATGAACTATGGCAACCTATTATAAGATTTACAAAACAAAATTATGAACGTTTCCTTATATTACGAGTACTTAACTTTATTTGAATGAAAGTATAATTTTTTTAGAAAAGTAAAATTGGTTCCAAATGGTTGGAAATATTTATAATCAATCTATTTACTACATTAAGAAAACTGAAGCTTATTAACCACCTAAGAATTGAAAAACTCGCGTTGGCAGATGTGGAAAATTATTGGCAAAATATGTGGAAAGTGTATTGGACCTTTGTGTTGTTTGCTGGACCGGTGTTGAAAAGGAGAAAAAAAGAAAAATAAAATATATATTTATAAAAGAAAATGGAAACTAAAATATATATTTATAAAAGAAAAAGAAAATATAAATTTATAACAGAAAAAGAAAAAGAAAACATAGATCTTATTTTGAATAAGACCTAAAGCTACATACAGCTGCCCGTGACTAAAAACATCCGAACACAAATCTACACCTAGTCGACTGATGGTCTGACCCTGGCTCTTGTGAATCGTCATCGGGTAACAAACTTGTAATGGAAATTGACGACACGTCATTTCGATGGGACTGTTGGGTTCTATAGGCGCTTTAAATAGAATGCGACCTATTAGGTAATCTACGGTTTCGCCCGGTTTTCTTACGGTAATTAAACGTCGCGTGGCTCTAACAACGATAACTTTACTACCGTTTACTAACTTATCGGAAATACTAAGATTACGGATAATCATACAAACGCATCCTACTTTTAAAACCAAATCACGGTCTGGAACTCCTTTCGGTTGTAGTTAGTAAAAATATCTCGTCAGCATTATCAGAAACTACTTGGTCTATTGAATAAAAAGGTAATGCCTCCTCTGGTAATTTATCTAAAATTAAATTATTAATTTCTCTAACATTCGCATTATGGGTTGTTAAAATGGCGCGATGCGCACAAACGTCAGGTTCGTCTATTACAATATGTGGAAAAACAAAATCTATTAGGTCATTGACTTCTGTCACAAAAGAAATGGATGATAAATCTACTAAATTTAAAGTTACTCTATCTACTTTAACTGGATGGACTGGTAATTGAATAAAAAGAAAAGAAAAAAGAAAAGAACCAAAAAGTATATACGTAAAAAGAAAAGAAAACAAAAGAAACAATAGATAGATAGATATATAGATAAAAAGGAATATATAAAATAAAATAAATACCTATAAATTACTACTCACCATTTTGTCGTACACTTACATACATGCGTGTATTGGCGTCCCGTTTTTGTCTGTCGAGTCATATGGGCGCAAGTCGGCTTCATTCAAACAAACGACGCCGACAATGCTTCCATATGACTCGAACTTACATGCTACACGTGCGCACCGAAGATCGGCGCCTGGTCTCGTCTACGATCTCAGGCACCTATCCCCGGCGTACGATGACGTCGGTAATGATTCCCACCGTGTCGACAATGCACCCCTCACTTAGATGACATTACATTCCCTAAGTTATCCGCCTGCACGCCCCGCCAAGCGTCAATCGTACCCCATCGCACGCGGGCTCCTCGCCCAACGAACCGCCCGCCCTGCCCACGTCTACCTACCGCTCGGTCTGTCCGGTCGGCGTTCACGCCCCCCTCTCTCCGGTCGGACAACTGAGAAGACTCCCCGCTCACCACGATCAACTATAATGGTCTTACTCTCCGAGTGTTGACGCCACACTGATCCCCTCTTTGGATCGTTGTTAATGCATCCATTCGGATTACCGCATAATACTAACATGTATACACACACAAGCTAAATGAACACAATGCAAGACATTCAATATACGTTACCTTGATCGGACCCCTTTTTTCTATGCATTCTTAGTGAAATGCATGTGCAGTGTAACTATAGTACATAATAAAAAGAAAAAAGAAAATAAAAAAATAACGCACAATGTATAGGTTGTGTCGACATGATTTTTGATTCTAATAA
The DNA here is from genome assembly GCA_037074685.1 of Glyphodes pyloalis. Lineage (NCBI taxonomy): Eukaryota > Metazoa > Arthropoda > Insecta > Lepidoptera > Crambidae > Glyphodes > Glyphodes pyloalis. The sequence goes on from JAYKKO010000021.1 coordinate 5,686,411, forward strand.
AACTAAATTCCTAAGAAGTGATTGCCTTCTGAAAGAGGTGAACAATTTTATACCAATAATCTGCTCGAACTCCTAATCTATCCCCAATCTACAATAATTGTTGGAAGACAATATTATTTAACATGAGCCTATTGCTGTCGATTACTTTGTCTCGGGACACTAACACTTTCAAACTGCTCTTATTTTGAACGCGACCTAAGGCTACATACAGCTGCCCGTGACTAAAAACATCCGAACGCAAATCTACGCCTACTCGACTGATGGTCTGACCCTGGCTCTTGTGAATCGTCATCGCATAACAAACTTGTAATGGAAATTGACGACGCGTCATTTCGATGGGACTGTTGGGTTCTATAGGCGCTTTAAATAGAATGCGAGGTATTAGGTAATCTACGGTTTCGCCCGGCTTTCTTACGGTAATTAAACGTCGCGTGGCTCTAACAACGATAACTTTACTACCGTTTACTAACCTATCGGAGAAACTAAGATTACGGATAATCATACAAACGCATCCTACTTTCAAAACTAAATCATGGTCTGGAACACCTTTCGGTTGTAGTTTGTTTAACGCATCCGCACCTAAAAATATCTCGTCAGCATTATCAGAAACTACTTGGTCTATTGAATAAAAATGTAAGGCCTCCTCTGCTAATTTATCTAAAATTAAATTATTAATTTCTTTAACATTCGCATTATGGGTTGTTAAAATGGCGCGATGCGCACAAACGTCAGGTTCGTCTATGACAACATGTGGAAAAACAAAATCTATTAAGTCATTGACTTCTGTCACAAAAGAAATGGATGATAAATCTACTAAATTTAAAGTTACTCTATCTACTTTAACTGGATGGACTGGTAATTGATTAGAACCCAACTTTAGTAATAAATTTGAAAATTCTGGATCACTACTACATCTTTGAGATGTAGTAAGTGCAAAAGATTTAATTAATGGCCAAATCGGAGAAGACTTTACAGAGCAATTAATAATGTCAGAATTCGTTTTTGCGTTGACTACAACCGGAGGGATTTGACGGAAGTCGCCAGCAAAAATTATAATTTTGCCACCGAAAAGTTTATCCGACTTCAACAGATCCCGGAGTGATCTGTCGAGCAGATTAATTAAATATTTGTGAGCCATAGGGGCTTCATCATAAATTATTACGTTAGACTGTAAAATCAATTCAGCTCTTTGAGACCCATTGGTGATGTTCCAGAAACCAAGATCGTCCACTGGATTTAAAGGAAATTTGAACATACTATGTGCTGTTGTGCCGCCTTCGTAGTTCTGAGCCGCAATGCCAGAACTGGCCGTGCACAACACTATTCCGTTTAAATTACCACGTACGTGTGCCGTTATCACGTTTAATAACAAAGTTTTGCCTGTTCCGGCAGGTCCGTCTAAGAATATAGCTGAATTGTTAGTGGCGCGGAAATTAGCGTCGCGTAAAAGTTCGTCGACGTAATCGTAAACAAGACGTTGGTCATTTGATAGTTTCGGTAGCCATTCGGCCACAAAACCTACCAATTTATTTTGGTCATATTCAATACGTTCACGGCCAACTTCCGTTGTATCGTCTATGACTTCGGGTAACCCTTGTTCGACAAGCGAAGTCCCATGCTTTCGCATCAACCTGTCGATACAAACTAAGCTACAGTTAAAAGCCCTATCCTCGTTACCCGAAAACCGATGTAAAAAGTCCTGGCTGAGTACCTGCTTGAACTGTTCCCATAGGGATACCACCCGAATCCCGTTGACGGCCAACAGTACAAAAAAGCTACGAAGGCGCGGCGCAGTCATAAAAGTTCCACATTCTTCCATCGCTTTTAAATATTCGCTTTCATCTCCAGCTAGGCCTAAGTTCTGAGCAGACACTTGGAACGTTGTACAATTTGGACCACCGAGACTATATAAATCTTGAAAACTACGACAAGGTTGTGAAGCTAATAAAAGACGTAAATAAAATTGCTCACCTCTATTGGGCGCGACCCAGAATAAACGCGAAACTAACTCGCCCCTCTGTCGTCTCGTTACGAATTTGCCGTTGCCTAATTGATATATATTTACATTTTTGGTGGTAGGACGTCGGCTATGTACAATATACTGTTCATAAAAATCTAAATAAGTCAAGTTATCGAACTCTTCGCCAGAAGGGCGATTAAAATAAGTTATTAAATCCGAATCAGCGCGGCGCGTAACGGCTTCAGATTCCGTACCTGGTTTAAAAAAAATTGATTGTTGGCCTTCTAAATGAACTGCAAGTTGTTTAACGTTGGGCTCGCGCGCAGTTATGTCAAATTCTAAAATACGCCATGTCGCTTCGCAAGAACCCAGGTAACGCTTGGTGACGTACTGCTCAATTTCATTATTTTTATTGCTGTCCGGGATCACCGCTATGCGTGATTCATCCGGACCCTTTGTCATATATTTAAAAAGGTATTTGACTATGGCACGGGCAGAATATACTAACAAATTAATGTGACAATCGTACTTCAGAAGCAATGCGGCATTGTACGGAACGACCCATAAATCACTGATGGTGACTTCTCTACCCCGGTATTTAATTGTGCCCTTGTTATCACTATTGCGACGTAAATGTACGAACCCCCTATCGTCGCAATAAGTGGTGGTGGTTTCAGGTTTAGGAAAAAATTTAGAACATTTATTTTTCCCGTGATCCCAGCAAGGTAAATCTGTTCTATTTGAAGGTCCACATGGGCCGTGTATCATGTGATCAATCACAGCCTTGCGTAGTCTACCATCCGCTTCGGATGGATCAGGCAGATCTGCTCTAACAAATTTATCAATGTCCGTATTTTGGACAGGGCCACCACCCTCTACCCTAAAACAAATGTGTGCATGTGGCAGCCCTCGTTTTTGAAACTCGATGACATGCATAATGTAAAGACATTTACCGAACCACGCACCAGTTCTGAGATCTTTTATAAGCTGATTTAATTTTAAATTAAAAACACGGGCACAAACTAAAGGATTAGGCCTTTGTCCTTGTGGAATGGATTGTTGGATTTCAGGCCACTTGGGATTGCATGTCATTGTTAAAAAGAAAGATGGGGGACCTAATCTATTGACTAACGCAATTGCATCCATATATTTAGTTTTCATATAACGTGGACCTCCGGTAAATGAATTTGGCAAATAAACACGCCCCGGTACAACGCCGCCCTCGCCTTGAATAGTTTCATCAGCATTAATAGACTCGACATTACGCTCTAATTCCTGAAGGGGAGCAGATCTAATGGCAGTATTCGAGGAACGTTGCATGTTGTCGATATATCTGAGACGTTCCTCAGATATTCTACAAAACATATCGACAATCCATTCCTCGGAAAGTCTGCCCAATTCTGAAAATCTAGGTTCCGAAAGCAACAAACATCTAACATACTTATTTTGAGTTAATTTAGTGCCCTTATTATCTGATTTATTAGGTAGCCAACCTGGATTACCTTGAGGATATAAAAGTGGAAACTGGAAACTTTCATAAAGTGGATGTAAAAGGTCCACAGTGTGAGGTTTTTTAGCACCAGTTTTCCAAATAACTATAGCTTTCGGAATGAAACGCTCTCGTTCGGTGGAGAGAATCGCTGCGACCTCTGCACCGATCGGCAAGTCACCAAGTATGTTACCATGAGAACGACGCGACGTAGGCTCGAAAATGAGATGAGCTTCTTCGGAAGCTTCTCGGTATAAACGTTTAAAACATTCTATGAATGGATTTATTTCGTGCAAGAAGTGTGTAATGCTCTGAATAATATTAATGTCTAAATGTTGACCGGCAGCGAGTCGTTCTCGCTCCTGATCATCATGGATATACAATCCAATAGGATTTGTAGTATCCGAATAAGCTAAATCAAATACTCTATGATAAACTCTACCCTGAATTTTTAAAAATGAAATGCCAGTGTCTGGGTGTTGAAAACCGTGAGACACTCCTAAAGCACTGAACGCAAACAAGTTATTATACGCACGAGCCCTATCAATAAATGAGCGCTGCGAATAAAAATCTTCCATCAGCGGCTCAAATTGTTGTACATTATAGGCACCCGTGCCACAACACCATTTAACACGAGTTTTTTCCTCGAAAAATATACGAGCATGGCAATGAGGACACTCGTAACTATCGTTCAATGAGGATTTTTTGAGGGAGTAAATTTGAATTGACCTCAATTCCTCGTCATGTTTCTGACCAATTAAATTGGCAGATCTACGCATAGAAGGCTCAACATTTCTAACTTCATTATACCGTTCCGTAGCAAGTTGGTTAATATCGGTATGTGTTTCCGTGTATCGCCTAACCGCGTCCCTATGAACGTCCGGATTGTTCCGAGTATACCTACAGACAGCCTGCCTATTTACTTCCGGATTTTTCTGCGAATATTTACTAACGGCCTGCCTATGCACTTCCGGATTTTTCTGAGAATAACGTTGAACAGCTTTACGATTGACAATGGGATTCCGATGACTATACCGTTTGTTAGCCTGTTTGTTACGCAATTTCCTACTGGTATCGTCACCACTACTACTACTGTCTTCCGCGTCAGTCTGTTCAGTCAAAACCCTACCTGGACGCAGAGGGGATTGATGTCGCAACGATTCGATTTCAATTTTGTCAAGAACTACGACTGGATTCATTGATAATTTAGGGTCCCTACCTACTGCAGACATTTGGCCTTCTGATAATTCGACGCATTTACGACTTGACGTAGCCCTAGTTTTACGCTTTTGAGGCCGGCCTCCCTGATTAATGGATTTAGAAAAATTTGAAATATCGATTCGCTCGAGAACTACAACCGGTTGCTTAACTGGTAACGAAAGAATAGTAGACTCCGTTACTATATTACCTAGATTTTTACTTTTCTGAGGTCGTCCTCTAGTCTCTACTGAATTCTTACGTTTTTTAGGTCGCCCACGAAAGTCAATGGATTTAGATGAAACTGGCAAATCTAATCGCTCAAGTACAACAAAGGGTTGCCTTTGGACGGCATTAGAATAAGTATTATTTGTTCGCTCCGTTACAGAATTACTTATTACACGTAATTTATGTATCGAATATTCCTGCCCGTCGTAGGAATGATTCGTCAAAAGCAACGATGCAAGACTCTTTAAAGAATTACAGCAAAACAATCGTGCCTTATTTAAACTACTATTATGACTATACCGGTTTTGACTATCAACGGCGTGGCTATTAAATAAATAAAATAATCCGTTAAAACTCCAAAAGGAAACCGTGCTATTATGTCCAGTAAATAGATAATTGTCGCAATTATCATCGTGTGACGCATCAAAAACAGTCGATCGCAACTGATTTTCTAACTCAAGGATCTTAATGTCCAAAGTCTGCAAGCCGTTAGGAAATAAGCCGTTCAATTTCCAGCTGTCTTCCATCGAAACTATCTTGGCCAAAAAGTTCCCTACACGAAATTCAGAAGGCAATTCTTCTGGAAGCAAATAAATTTCATGGGCCGGTTTAGCGCGTAAATACAATGAATCACCACTATTTAATATAGTGTCAATCTCAGTAGTACTGAAGGTACTTCTGCCTAAAATTACTGATAAAGACGACGCGCATGCCGACATTGCTACACATTGTGCGTTATTACCTCTGAAGAGGTTGGACCCCTGATGGGTACTGCCTGTAAATAGTATTAAAAAAAAGTTAAACCCAATACATATTAAAAAAAAGTTAAACACAATACAGACTCAACTAAACCCTACAAAACCGCATGGCGTACACGATGATGACCGGAAACCGCAAAAAAAAAATTGGCTGTAAAACAAAAAAACATTAAAAGTATTATATTTTTATTTATATTAATTAACGTAACGAAATTACAATCACCCTTTTAGTTTAAATATGGAATAAATAAAAGCACATTTGGCAACTTTGGTCTGAAGTGTTCCGTACTAATAAGAATTTTGCACTTTGTTCATCTTGCTTCGATTTTCCACAGCCTGTTTCTAGGGTAGAAACTGCAACGCTTCTGTTCACATCTAGCAGGATCAACTTGCATGGATTTGATGAGGTCACCATTGGTCTTCATTATGCCCCTTCTCAAAGTTGACGTTTCTAGACAAACTCTTACATGTTCAAAAATGATAACATAGAATAGAAGCAAATTCTGATAATGAGCATCAGATTCTCTAATAAACTGGATGAAGTCTATCTGCAAAATAAGATGTATTAATTATTATATTAATATATGGTATCAAGTAAGTTAAATTTACTTTATTTTTAAATATAAATCACAAGAAATTTAAATTTATAAATTATTTTACATTTTACATTACATTACATTCTATTACAACAATAAATCAAGCTTAATGAAAACATTTAAAATATTATTAAAACTTGCGTTACTTACACTGGGGTGCTGTAGCACTCCTACCACATGTCCACACATCCAAAACAGTGAAGTGAGCTGTCACCGAATTACTGACCAAATGCTTAAAGCGTTATCTCAAGATAAAATACGAATGTCAAACTCGCGCAATAGCAATCGACGAAATTATTTCAAAAAGTAATAATACCTACTCTGGGTGCTTGAGTACTCGGCAATAAATTGTTCTATGTTAATTAAAATTCAAACCAAACGCCTACGAAAGCACCACTCACATGCAGTAATATTATTAAACAGAACAAAATCGAAACCAAACACCCATCAGTTTTTCTTATTAGAATGTATCCAAGTTGTGATGAAATTGTGTTACGCACAATGTGAAATTTAAGTAAGAATTTAGATGTAATAACTATAAGACTAATTTGAATCAGAATTTAACTGTCCGCATAATACGCTAGTGAAATCAAAGCTAAAAAAAAACATAAATAAAATGAAACACATATGTATTACTAATGTTATCTATGTAATTAAATAAGATCTTTAGACTTATAAAACATCTAAATCGCCTTTTTAGCAATTATGTAAAACATTAAAAATGTTTAAGGTTAATCATTCATAACATAATTCAATAACATTATCGCCGTGTTTATTTTAACAATTAGTACCTACTGCAATGAGAACAGCACCTGTGACCTAACATCATTAGTAATTTAATAACAAAACTAATTATCAATTATGTATACAAATCCTTCAATGTAAGCATTTAATGCAGGAATAGAGCACAGATTGCACAATTAATATCGAACTATAAGTGTTAACTATGATGTGTTATCATCCGTACATCTGAATGAATGAATTCAATAACTCATTATATTTTAATATTTTTAAATTTAAGGTTTGACGAAAAAAAATGTAAGATGAAAATTCTTTTCATAATGTTCATTAATCCTAAAAAAAAACTGTCCTATATTCCTTCCTTATAAAGTTACTATCTAAGTCGATTAGAAAATCTTTTCGAAATAGCTAAAATTATCTACCTGAATCATTTTAAAATAATAACTAACTTAATAACAGTAAATAATGCTTGGTTACAAGTTTAACTTCTGCTTCAATCACAAATACAGAAACTGAAATAAATATAGGTAGGTACCTAGGTGGTAGATACTATCAGATAAGAACAAAGGTTAAATTAATTTTCTGACCGAACAATGTAGAAAATAAGTAGGTATTATTTATATTAAGGATAACTCTTTAAAAAGAAAAACAACAGTACCTATCGCAAGTTATATATTTTCCATATAAAACTGACCTATTCCAGAGTTAACGCTGTTTTAAATCTTAGTGACACAAGAACCTACCTACTTAGTTACTTAAAGTATGTAGGTACTTACTTTTTATTAAACTAAAGACATTGTAACAATTCTCTAATTTCAGCGAATATTTCTGTAAAATTCATGTTTGTAAATGATCTCCAGTTTCGTGCAAATAATATTAAAAAACGAACTGTTAATTAACCAAACTAATATCCATCAAGACCCATAAAATTAAAAAAATATATTATTTCATTCAGAAGAATAATTAGGCAAGCAGATATGAGATTTTAAACCCCAGAAAATACAAATATACCTAGTTAGTAGAAATTATATGTAAAGCTAGCATTCAAAGATGAGCGATCACGTGTGATTAATAAGGTTATTATTTTGTTAACGGGGAAAAGTACCTACAACGCCATGCAATAATTTATGAATGAGTTAGTTCACATTTATTCCTATGGTTATTTTTTAAAACAGAAAATAGTACGTAATGCAGAAGGTAAGTAAGTAGGTACTTACCAGTGGCGATGCACGCTGAAGCGGTGTCGAAGTTGCGGCGTTCTGCCATCATTGTCGTCAGTGAATTTCTAAAAAATAAAAAAAAAATATTAAGATTTTAAAGAAATAATGTAATTGAAATTGCTCAGCACCTAACACAGGAAAACAGTAGAAATGCATCAAGCATGCTAGTAGCTGAACAAATTGTCAAGACCTCTGGTGATTATGTAAGTAGGTATCACTTAATTTGCTGTTTCAAACACAAATTTCTTGGGTAGGTAGGCTACCTAATTATTATTTTTTGACATGAAAGAAACATGTAAACATATATTGTATGGGTACATAAGGTGATGTTTAAAAAGGTGTGGCTGAAGTGGCGTGGGTCGCCGCCATGTTACTAACTTTGGCTCAAAAGTTAAGACCTATCTACATCATTAAGATTTCCGACACGACGTCAGCCAAGCCATTAAATATCAAAATAGTAACATCGTTTACAGTCAACATGCAAACTGTAGGTATTATAATTTAATGTTGGACCTACCTAGAACCCAATTCACAAGTAAACCTAAATGCTAATCCCAAAAACCCGTTTACCATCAAGTACCTACATTAAAAAAAATCACGAATCGCAATGTTTTCCACCCAAAATGAAACAAAATCATAAAATAGTAATAATTATGGAAAACATTTTTCACCCAAACTTTTTATAATGTGAAATAACAAAAACACAAGACAAATGAACACTCACCTTCCTCGCGTCGGTGTACGAAGTGAAAAAAGATGGCTGTTCAGCTGTTGCAACGCGCGGAACTAAACTTTTAGGCTCCAAATTTAAATGTTACCAACAGTTCAATTATGATTTACCACTAAAAAAATATTAATTTCAAAAGTCACGAACAGCAAAACAACTATTTTATTGATAATGTTTTCAGAAGAATAATTTTTATTTTGCATTTTATAACAATAAAAAAATATTTTTATTTTAAAATATTTGATTTAATAACATTTTGTTTTCAGATAATAAAAACATGAACCGGCGAGCGCACAAACATTATAATTTACTTTCATAAGTATATGACAGTATGAAAATAAATATAAATCTAATATATATATAGAAAACATGTTCTCAAGATCATATTTGAATAACTTTAAAAATAAACAAGAGAATAAAGGTCTTAATGTTATTGTCTAAAATGTATTTGAAAAATTTATAATCTTTTACGTCACTTACACAAATACTTAACTATTTCAATAAAAAAGTTTTTTTAGCTTTAAACGTTATGATAACACAATCTCCGATTTGACGTCAGATATCATGAAAACGAACAATATTAAGGCTTCTTATTAAACCAAAGATTACAATACTATTTTTTTTAACAAATAAATAAGACGTCACGTTCGCCGGCCGCTGTCACGGCACGCTCGCTACACTCGCTCGGCTTGCGCTTTTTTGGTCATTAAACTAACCTTACTTAACCAATTAACTCTGATTACAATTTTAGCTTTATTCATGGCTATGTCATATCTAATAAAAAGTAGTTGTGTCAAATTTACTCATTGATGAACAACATTAATTTTGTGATAATTTGTACCCAACGACGGCTGATTACCAACTAAATTAAAATTATTACTAAATACATACATACGGTTTAAAAATTTTGCAACTTATAATACGAGTGTAAGGATCACTGATATTTTGTTTTCTAATCAATTTCATCATTTTAAATGTTACGAATTTGACGTAAAAAATTATCCTCTTTATTAATAGAATATTTATCAGCCGGGTTCTTAAATTATTATTCGTGATCAAAAGAAAACTGTGTGTAATACTTAGACAATTTCTCCTATATCCATTTAAACATGATATTTTGAAACACAATTTGAGCATAGTTTCTCCCACTTACCCGTCTTTAATACTACGTTAAAGTCCCCAAATCCAGGGTAAAACGTTGGGCGACTTGATTCGTTTCCGGTTTGTTGAAGCATCCTTTCTGCTCATTGGTCAATCAATTAATATACGTCCATTTGAAAATTAATCGTTTAGCGTATTTAACATTCTAAATCAAATTTTCAATACTTAAGATTACCCAATTTAAATAGAATTAATTATATTTTGAATTTTAATTGACGAAAAGTATGTAAAAAAATAATTATATGATTGATAAGTGATTTTTGTTATAAATCGTCGTCGTTAATTTCATTCATTCGTTCCGTAAGGCTAAGATAAGTGACAACTGTCAAAGATGTGCAAGCGATAATGTAAACAAACCAAAAAAGTTATAAAGTTTTGTTAGATATTTGATAGTGTTAAGATATTACAACTTAACAGTTTATTAATACGTAAATAAGTATCATATGTATCGTCCTCATTTAAATTTTGTTCATAACATTATAAAATCCAATATTAGATAAAGTAGTGCCAATTTGTGTAAATATTCGTATCTGAAGAGTTTTTGATATTTCAGCTGATCAAATTTAACAGTAAACCAATGCTAGGTTGGAGCGTAGCAAATGAGAAATGACTTAGTTGCACAGAGCCAGTTGTACATACCAAATCGTCTTAAAGAAGAGTTTGTTAAACTTACATCGAAAGTAGTCTTGACCAACAGGTACAACATACAATAAGTTATTCGTATGTACCAACGATTATTTCAGTTTCAGAAAAACCAAACCAAACATAAATACCTACTCAGTGCACATAATAAAGTAAGAGGCACTAATCAGAAATATAAGCCAAAAGCTTCCATTCCCAGGTTAGTAAGTACATGCCGTTTTTGTAAAAATAAACCCATCTTATAATGTTAATGTTGTATGTCAAACTAACAATCACATTTCTATAAAATTTTAATTCCTATTAGTTAAAATCTGCACCTAACTCAGAATCAATGTGAAAGCTGTAGATATTGAATTTAAATTGCATTTATTGATATTCTTGAAAACAAATGTTTTTATTTACATATTTAATTAATTATTTAAAACTGTTCTGGAGTCCAGTTTTACAGGCTTATGTGGTTCAGACTTCAAATTAAACTTTAAAATATCAAATCTCCCACCAACGTCTTACTGACCTAAAGATGTTATTCTCATTGATTGTTAACTACAAAATTATTTGTTTTTCTTTCAGCTACAACCTATTTACCTATATCAATATAAAATCAAGAATAAATAATTTTGTGCCAATAATCACAAGGCATACTTAATACTTTTGCCGTAACCTAGGTGCATGATAATAAAATGATGATGGGGACGGTAATCATCAAAAAAGTTTGATTTTCTAAAGTTTAAAATCTAGGAATCTACTACTAATGAAGAGTACTACTATTCATATTCAGAAACAATAGACCATTAAAATGCTTAACTAAAGTGAAGTGAAATGTGTTTTAAATCATCTTAGAGAAATAAATATAATTTATTATGTGAAAAATTAGTTTTATTGAAAAATAACAATTTAATTTATTAGAGTTCAATTAGAATAATTAGGGGGTTCAAATATTAGGGTTCTTGTGTTTTTTTTATTGTATTTTACAGTGTTTACTCTTTAACTAAATTTACATTATATTATTTGAGTACCTACTGTAACAATGGTTTGATCTAATAAACCAAAGGGTGGGTTCGATTCCCAACCATTATTGTGATAAAAATGTATATTTGTTCTGTATTTAGATGATTATAGTTGTTATGTTGTGTTAAAGTGCATTAAAATGTTTTTTGTGGAACTACCATTTGTTTTTTCATGTATTTATGGTGCTTACTGTGGGGTTTTAGAAAAACTGGTGCATTATCTAGTCTAAAACAAAATTTTAATAGATTGCTATTTGGTTAATTGTAACTTTACCACAAATCCTAGTCAAATGTAGTTCTTCAGTGTGTGCATTACATTATTTCAAGAGGTCCTAATATTTTACACTTTTTAAATGTACAAACTACTAAGACAATCAAAAGTTTCAGAATTAAGCTCACTCTTTAGTCAAGTTGATTACAAATTTTAATGGGCTCAACATGTTTATTAACAATTACAATATTGTACAGCTATGACAAAAGTTCAAGTAATTATTTTCATAATATTTAATTACTATGTACTTCATTCTAGGTAGATAGTCGGATTTATATTTTTGAACGTGCTGTAATGGAGACAGTTTTTTAAAACGCCACTTGCATGCTAGTCCTTTAAATAAATGATATCCATTGCAAGACTAAAATCATTTACATAGGACAAACAAAAAATTAGAACAATCTAATGCCCACATGACTCGTAGAAACAACGGACCATGACGTAGGAAGGGTTTAGAATGACGATCATATGCTTCAAAAGCAACGTAAGAGGACCCACAACGTAGTAAAGACGACCATACGCGATCGCGATATGGTAGGAAGGCGACGGGTGTATGGGGCACATAGGTAATCGAGAAACTATTTGGCCAAAATGTCGGTCATACTGTTCATACATATTTTAACGGAACTTATACTAATAGGGCCTTCAAATAGGTTTAAATTTCACCTACATCCAAACACTTAAGGTTGAAATTTTTAGGGTTCCGAGGTAAAATGAAAAAAGAGATACCTAAGGTCTCATTGTGTCTTGTCTGTCTGTTAGTTCGCCCATATATTTAAGAACTATACTATTGTACAAAAGCTATAACTGTGTAAGTAGATGTGCAGTCACGTGTACTAACATGTATACGAACTCATTCTAAAATTAACGTGAGTCATGGCATAAGAGCTCAAGTGTTTACATTTTATTGATCGAGACTGTACTTACTCAGTAAATCGCAATAAGATTTTCACAAAAAAGAATAAAATTACATTTTGGGTATTCCTATACTTTAAACTGAAACTCGAAAATGTTTTTTCATCAATCCCATAGGTACGTGTGGGGCAGCTATGGATACATCTTTAAAAAATTAAATTGTTGTTTAATTATTTCTCCAAACTGAATACTTAGTTTGCGCGAGGAACACATTCAAAATTACAACGAAACGCAAGAACTTTTATTTAATGTTATTTCCTGCTACCCTTTATGGGTGAGACCAACTTGCACTTATTTAACCAACTTCATAAAAGGAAGAGGTTCTCTATTCGCCCGTGTACTTTTATATGTATATATTATATATATTTACATATTCTAAATTTATTCTTAGATAAATTCTATAACGATTTACATCATCAATTAAGTGATTCTACGTAAGTTAGGTAGGTCCTAGGTAACTAAGTTGACCTAAATGATTAATGGGTAGGTAGTCATTATTTTGAAATGTGGTCCTTTCCCAGTCATCAAGTTGAGTTGAAAATCAAAAAGGTAATTTCTCTGGTACGAACAGGTACAGAATTATTACGAAGTACAATTCGCATTTGACTAAGATACCTAAGTACCTATTCCTAAAGAGAGTCACACGTCGCATAAGATGTCCTTCAACTCAGCCCCTCACTCCAGCGTAGCGGCAACTTGGATAAGTAATTAATAATTGCATTAATTATGCAGATTCTTCAAAGCAATGTCCTGATCTGGGTGGTGATTAACGTCATGCTCCTCAGCAACCCCTATGGTTTTGATAACATATTTTTTAGCCAACACAATTAATGTGTACTCTGTCCATAATGTGTAGGTACTCAATTAGTACACATTTTAATAAAACTGTACCCTTGTAGGTTACAGCGTACAATTATTTCAATTTGGGGCTGCTGGACAGCATCTCCCCAGCAACCCCACATTGAAATACGTTGTTATAGTAAACGATTAACGATTACGTATAGTGTGTACGTATACATAATACGGGCTTTGGTTTGCCACGTTTGGAGCTAGTTGGCGCTAAATGGAATTAATTAAGATAAATACAGATTTTTTAAATGAAACTAAGTAATTAGAGTGGTTTTACCCATAATAGAGCAAATGTACATTTTATTAATAACCAATCGCTTACTGAATTCTTAGTATTTGCCCAGATATATCTTAAATTCAATATGAAGTTGCTGGGGAGATGCTGTCCAGCAGCCCCAAATTGAAATAATTGTACGCTGTAACCTACAAAATTACATTTTTTTTTAAATTTTACTAATTGAGCACACATTATGGACATTTGCGTTGACTAAAAAATATGTTATCAAAGCCATAGGGGTTGCTGAGGAGCGTGACGTGGGGATTAAACACACGCCCCGTGGATCCTCAGCCGGAAGCGATAGTCATTGCTCTAACGAGTCGGACATTAGGTACAAACCTAGTCTCATTATTTCTACTAACTAATAGTAAACTACCAATATACATAGACTCCAGTTTATCAAACAAATTAAGAGCAACAAACTAACCACTTTAAAATTCAGAAACTTCAGACAAAAATTCAGCAAGTTTCTTACCGGTTTATCTCTATAGAAACATCTTTCCGAACACAGTACGAATACTTTTGTATTTAATAAATTTGCTTTTTAGGCGTACGTTTTTGTACTTTTTCAATACTAAATATAATACAAAAACATATCTGACATAATGAAAAAAAAAACAGATTACACTGCACCATTAGTATACAATGATTTTCCCATACATATTCTTACTAAGCTCAATTTCAGTACAAAATGTATGGGGAACCAAGTACTCCATAGAAAATTGATTTTCCAATTTTTCCTAAAATTTCGTACTTACTCGCTTTTTTTTGGGTCAATCGACCACGGATGGACATTTTGGACAGGACCTCATACTTATTTTTTTTTAATTCGATCATTTTCTGTCGGGCCCAAAATCTCCGAAATTACCCCAAAAATCGGGTAAATTTTTCAACCATCACTGGGGCATCATGTAAACCATCAATAAAGCTCCGAGCATTTTTTCCTTACAGCCCCTCCTTCTACCCCGAAAGTTGATGAATACATTTTGAATTCTGCAGATTTTTTATAATGGCCGCCAGCGCATCCGCCATTTGGTTTATCGAAAAGTCTATTATATAACATCTCATCTAGGTTATATACTGCATCAAACCTCATTTTTACATTTTTCAAATTTTATATCCTGCGGCCTACAGGACTTCTGGAAGGTGACCATGATTTTTGCACATTTGTCCCAACAGCTCCCGGTGTTGCCAGGTCACAGAGATAAAAATAGTCAAATGTCATTTCAATGGGGATGTTTCATAGGCACATGGGAATGGTTTGCGCGAAATGTCATTATTTCTATTTTCGACCTTCGCCGGGACCTGAGTCAAAAACTACCGAAAATAGAAGAATTTTTATTTCACCTGGCAACACACACAACCAAAACTGATAATCCCTTGGTACATTGCGACTCGCTCAGATGTCGCTATATACATGAAAATTAGGATTTAACGTTTTCAAAAACGCAACAATTTTACAAAATGGCCGCCAGCGGGTCAGCCATCTTGTATTTTTGAACGTTCGTATTTTTCCTATATTTTGGACTATATTTGGCATAGAACCTCATTTTCATTTTTTTTCTCGCTCTCACCCGATCGCCATATTATTTTTTGGAAAATGACCAAGTCACAAAATATATATTTCGCTCTGGCGCCCAGTGTGGCCAGGTGATTGGGCTAAATTTAGTAAAATATCATTCGGCCATAAGATTGCCATAATAACGTGGTAGACATTTAGACCAAATGTCAAAAAAAATTTTTTTCGTTTTTTGGACATAAATCAAAAACTACCAAAAATGGTAGAAATTTTATTTCACCTGGCAACACACATCGACCAAACATACAACCGCTCGATACATTGCGACTCGCTCAAATGTTGCCATGTGCCTGAAAAACGGTTTTGAAAATCGTGAAAAATTCAAAATGGCCGAAACGGGATCCGCCATCTTGTTAATCGAAAAGTCTATAGTTTTCCCATATTCTAGGTTATATACCGCACCGAACCTAATTTTTATTTTTTTTCTCGCTCCCACCCAGTCTTCAAAAGAACTTTTGGAAAAAACCATGTCGAAAAAATGTTTTTTCCCGCCATTTCCAGGGTTGCCAGGATTTTTCCGAAAAACTACTTTTTTGTCACTTCGGACCTCCATGGCCACCCCACTGCATATTTATTTTTTTTCTACAAGGCTAAATTTTTTTTCTACCATTCGGGGCCATGGGGCAAAAACTACCATGAATTTGGTAGAATTTATTTCTTAAAACAATAGACAGATAGCTAACCTACCACTGCTCTATACAAACCGATTCGACCCGGTGTTGCCATTCCCCTCAAAATCGACTTTGAAAATGACAAAATTTTTGGTCCCTACAAAACTGCCGCCAGCGCCGTCTCTATGGCCAAACTCTATTATCTATGGATGAGGTTTGCAAGTTGACTATACTGCCGGCAGAGTTCAAAAAAAAAATTTCAATTATCTGTGGAAACCTCTCCACCACTGCCCCGCAAAAACACCTCTAAATCGGATTTTCGATCCAAGATGGCGGCGCGGACATCTTGTTTTTTTGACATTTTACTTTTTCAGTGTACTTCACTTTAACACCATTCTCTAAAAAAGTAAAAACCGCCCGGCCGTTCCATAGACAAGAAAAAAGTTGATTCAGCAAAATCGGCCGCCATCTTGGATTTTGGGAAAAAAAAATAAAAAAACCTGCTTTGATTAAAAAATAACCCACCCCGTTAGAACACGCCAAAGAGGTAAAACAACCCGAACACCCCCAAAAACACCCCCGATGAGTGAGTCAGTGAGTCAGTGGTAATTTAGCTTTATATAATATAGATTAATTATATTGAGCGAAATATGACGTCTATCTCAAATGAAAAAAAAATGTCTTCAAGTGTCTAATGGAATCTACTGTCAACTTTCTTGCAAAGTAGTTCCTTTATTTTACGATTCGAAATGTGACATTAGATTCGTTACTATAATTTTGATATTTATAATTTCACCTCTTCTAATTCCAGAAAAAAATTATCAGTTACAAATGTTTATTGTATAATAAGGGAAAAATTATGAATTATTATACGAAGAAATTCGCATAACATTTGGTAGGACAGAGATGATATACTAGATAAACATAGGATAGTTTTTATCCCAAAATAACGTAGTCGGAGTCGCGGACAATAGCTAGTTACATATATATTGGACAAATTAGACAACATCACATACATTGCTCTGATTCTATGGTAAGTAGCTAAAGCAACTGTGTTACAGAAATCAGAAACAACGACGGTTCCACAACACCCAGACCCGAGACAATATAGAAAAGTTCGTTTCCCATATTGACCCGCCGGGGGTCGAACCCGGGACCTCAGAGATGGCGCTCGCCAAAGTCAGGCCCGCTCGCCTCTCGGCTACGTAGGTCGTCAAATAGCTTTGATTCTATTATATTTTCATATATTTTGTTATTGAATAAATTGAATTGAATCGAATTCTGTGGTAAGTTGCGCAAGCACTTGTGTTCCAAAAATCAGAAACAAGGACGGTAATAACACAAGGTTGGGTGGGCACCCGAGTCAATATAAAAAAATTTCGTTTTCCATATCGACCCGACCGGGAATCGAACCTGGCATCTCGCATATGTCAAAGTCCGGCCCGTTCGCTATTCGGCTCTGGAGGTCGTCGCAACTTTTAGTTGTCCATAAGTCTTTAATATCATACGCCCCGCTGCTCATGGCCTACACTCTAGACACTAAAGGACGGAGCCGATTAACAGAACAATTAATTTCGTGAACATTGCTTAATTAACGTACGTTTGCAACCAAATACTCGATGCTAAATGCCAATCCATTAAATTACGATTGGTGGTCCGATTGAAACGAGATAAGATAATCTTTGTTACTATCTAGAGTTGTGTTTGGGAATAATGTGCGTATATGGCCTTATTAGATTTGAACTATTATAGCACAGTCAGTAACTGTGGTCTCCTTTAAGTTAAATGTAACTGGCTTGTTGTACGACAATTTAAGGAAATTAAGGATATTTTTCATGAGCATCTCCATGCTTTGAAAGGCTAATTATGTTTATATGTTTCCGTGTCACATGGGTAAAAGATTTGAAGTGTCTAGTCCACTAGAAAATACAAAATGGTCCATATATGCTATCTCACTGCTCTGAACATCCTAGATTTAACGACGTCTGGGCATTAGAAAAAATTTAAAAATTTCATTTTTGAAGAAAATTCAGGAGTTAAAAATGTTTTTTCAAACGCTTTAGTCGCATTCGAAGTGAGTTGGTTACAATCATGAGACCCCCTGCCTTGTCGCATAATACTGTGAAGTGCAAGCCCATTAATTCTTCACATGCTTCAGTGAACATGTGAAAAACGTCCTGCTATAAGAGCGGTTAGCAAGGCCTCAGAATCAACTCGAATAGTTCGTTGTCCGAACATCCAGGAGTGACGAGTGGCGTGTACATGACACATGAACACGGCTGGGGCGGGGGCAGTCACCGCCTTCTACAACACCGTGTCACAGGTGCCACGAACAAACCGCATGCATTATTCATGTATAACTTGTAAGGTTCCTTTTGTACGGATGTATGAAATTATGAAACAGAGCCGACACTTAAAGCTGGGACATAGGCTTCTACAATCCTGTCAGAAATAACATAATAGATGAGCATTAGAAGACCATGACCTCAGATGAGTGGTGTGTATTTTTTGAGTACAGCGGAATCATAGACATTAATGTATTTTACGCATTTCACGAATTTTTTACTAGCGCTGGTAACCGGAGGTTACTTGAAAATTTCAGTCATTTGAATCAGGGGATATTTTTATGGGGGAGGGGCATGGTATCTGCTATGTCAGTGTGTCAATTAAGGTCTCACTATAGAATCTCAATTGTAACTTTACATTCTGGGACGATCACTAGACAATTTTAGATGACCTCCGTAGCCGAGAAGCGACTTTGGCGTCGCGCCATCTCTGAGGTCCCGGGTTCGATCCCCGGTCGGGTCAATATGCTTAAGCTACTTACCGCAGAATCACAGGAATGTAAGTATGTGATGTTGCCCAATATTTATTTATTTATTTACAATCTAGGGAAGGTTCAATGCCCCGCATTATTTATCGGTAAAATTTTATTGGATCTTTACCAAAATACAGGACGTATGTACTTATCTAATGAATTTAAAATTGCAAAAATATTTTTTAATACCTGTATTATTGCTGCCATCTTCATAGTATGCCAAGTAAAATTCTACTAAATGATAGTTCGCCTAAATAAACTTACGCTAAACAAAAATATGCAAATATAAAATTTGGATAAGGAAATTATGCTAAATAAAATTCGAATTTCTTATAAGTATGCCATTGTAAATTCGGCCAAATAAACATTCGGCCAAACAACAATTATCCTAAACAATTTTTATGCGCTAAACATATTCGATTAAATAAAAAATTGCCAAGTGTGTTCTGCCAAGTGAAATTCGACCAGATAGAGGGAATCCGTATTATTGAACGTAAAATTACTCCGATCTTGTTGTCAAAGGAGATATTGTTTTAGATATTTATGATGCTACTTTCAATGATCTCTCAATTTATATATTTAGTTTGTTGAGGTTAGTAATTTTAATTAGATGCTTCAAATGCATGTAGTCTGCCATTGCAGTGAAGGTGCCGGAAATGCCAATATACCTCGCTGGGTAAACAAATAAAACAAGTCATTGAACAAAACGAAAGAACATACCACACACACGTGTATGTTTATAGCAAGTTTTGTAATGCGGTGTCAAGGTCACTGGCAGGCGGCAGGCGAGCTGGTTTCTAGATAATTTGTCAGTTCTGGTTCAATAGGCAATGGCATTTCTGCTTTTGTTTCCTGTCCGCTTATTACACCGAGCTGTGATTAGATATACAGTTAGCTGGTTATTGAGAAAGAAGTAAACTTTCAACGTTAAATTGTATGTGACTGATGAACTCACGTAGCTAGATCAAAACCTATCCACTTTGCAAATATAGGTAAGGTACATACTTGCAAATTACCCAACATTTCCTAAACTCCACTTCTCTAATTTTTATTTTCTGTTTGTTTCTAAATGTGTCCCTGCTTATATTAAAATTATAAGTAGATAAGTATATAATTTACCATAAATAACTAACAAAACGGCAATAACTTAATTTTTAATTTGCAGAGCGTAAAGTTGATTTTTTTTTCCTTAATTCTTATCCAAATATACTTACGAGTATGTACACATTTACTTAGCTTTAATAACGCGACCGATCAGTTTGGTTCACTGCAGGAAAATAAAATATAAAATTTTAAACTGAATAAGTATAAGCGTTATCTTTGTGCTCAAATGAGTACTACTACTCATTTGAGCACAAAGATACAGAACTACAAGTAAGTAAGTAGCTACAGAATATAAATTCACAACTTTTGCTGAATAGTTATCGTTTTTGTAAACGATCGTAGGAGTTAGAATATAATATCTAACGTATATCGTCATATCCGCGTCACAATATAATTATTATATTTGTTGAACTTGTTTTGAATTAAGGCGTGGTGCACATGGTATCAAGTACCCATGAACGTGACTTTCTTAAAGACAAGAACAATCAGTGAAGAAAACAGCCTTAAACGAAGTCCTTTACCATGTAATATCATATGAGTGATAATAATAAAAGGCATTTGATAATTAATTAGGGAATTGTAAGTGGAGATTACAGCTCATTGTTTTAAAAGATACAACTTAGTTGTTGTTTGCGCCTTTGTTTCTGATGCGTTTGGGTGTAAAAAGGATAGTAGGTACATGTTTTTCAAGTACCTCATCAGTCTAGTAGGCCTAGCATGAGCAATACCTACGTTAAATTTCTCGCATGACCCGACAAAATTTTCGACACTGATGGTTGGTTAATAGCACACCGCACTCGTATTTTGAGCCAATCAGCAGGTGACGTACTGACTTCAATCGATTTTGACGTTTGATAAGAACGCGATAAAATTTAGTCGCGTGGCGCATGCTAGGCCTGTAGGTCGCTTAGGATATGCCACAAGAGTAAATTTTGTCGCGCTCTTATCAAATGTAAAATTCAATGTGTCAACTGCTGATTGGCTGAACGAATGCAGTGAGATGCCAGCCAAATAACAGCATCGAAACTTTTGTGCCTAGTACTAAATTAATTTAGCAGTCTTAGCGTGAAAGCATTCATACATTCAGACCGATCACGAACTTTTCTATATTGTCTCGGGTCTGGGTGTTGTGGTGCCGTCGCTGTTTCTGATTTTTGTAACATAAGTGCTTAAGCTTATTACCACAGAATCAGAGCAAGATATGTGATGTTGTGCAATATTTCTTTATTTATACTTTCATAAAAACCAACTTTGGCGGTTATTCTCGTTATATTATGTGAATTGATAAGTCGTAGTATATAAATTATCTGCACCGGTCTGGGATACAAATAAAATTAGGTTTTACTTGTATTTAAAAACATCATAAGGTCATAATGGCTATAGATTTTTTCGATAATGACTCCGCAGAAAATGAACAAGAATATCATGGTCGGGAGGAAGTGCTGTGTTTATTTGATTGGTGAGTGACGCGTTGCATGCGTCCCTAGCCTTAGCCGTTAGGTCGCCAAATAGAACGGAAACAGCAATGGTTTAGTGACGGTGCAGACCAAGCGGCATTGACCCGAGACCAACTTGTGTTCTTGATACACACATAATATGCTTTTTGCTTTGTTTACTGGTACATTTTTGATCGGGAGATAGGTGTGTTATTGTCAGTTTAATAAAAAAGAGATGTTGACTAGCTAGTCAACTGAGCTTAAACCACCTGTATACGATTCTTTCTCTGATTTTCTACGAAGGTAGCAATCTATGACGTCACTTTTCAAAACACTTTATTTATCAAAACACTGACTATGAAATAGTTACGAAACATTTTAAATCGCATTTTATAGATCATTTGCAAAAAATCATTAATGCCGTAGTTTTGAATTTCATCATCCCAATTGGGTATTTGTGTCTTTTGAGCTCTAGGATGTACACTTCAGTTTTTATTATAAAATTTGTTAGTGAAAATGGTTCTGTGATATCTGTGTAGATATCTATGTACGTACCTGGTAGGTACTCAAATAGTAAGTAAATAATACCAATAAAAACACATATATCTGAACGTAAAATAACTAGTTTAAGCACTAGTGTTATCAAAACTAGACCCTTCGGTGATACGAAAAAAACATACCTATATATTGGTATATATACCTACTTAAATAGTTAGAAATAAAGAAATATACAAATATTCATCACACGAGTGTTTGTCCTGGATGGGGATCGAACCCGGGAATCTTCGTTCAACAGCGAGGTCTTATAACGATTTTTTCGCCGGGTTCTAGTTATATAAAAATAACGATACACTGTTTCGTATACTAATATTTACAAGTCCAGTTTATATTTTAGTTCATGTAGATAGATATTTTACGTTTAAATCTGAAAGATAATAAATACACACGTTTTAAATTCATCTTTAGTTTATTGTATTTACAAAATACCTATTCATGGATAATAATTACATTTAATGGCAAGAACAATAAAGATATGAAAAATTTTAATAAAATGGTAAAAAATGTACAGTTACAACGAATTTAAAGTTAACAAGAGTTAAATCACAAATAAATAAGGCACCGAATTAAATAATAGTAATGCTTAAGAATAACAATAATAAATCGTACTTACCTACTAAAAATAATACGTTAAGTACAAAGCTTAAATTAATTTTCTTGATAGTTCACCAAGAAACTTAATTAAATTAAAAATAATTGACAAAAAGAGCGTTAATGTGCGCTAAATAAGTATAACTTATCTTGATTTCATAGCCAAACTGTAATCTATTTACTGACATAACGGGTGTTTGACAGCATTTTAAACTTACAAACATACCTATTCCTCATCAACGAGAACACACTTATAAATTAACTATCATACTTTTCGTTAATTAATATTCAGTCAGTTGACTAGAGTGATATGACGTCATCGAACTATTTTGTTTCACAAAATCGTGTTCAATCGATCTTAATTCACAGACAGTCAAACACCCTACTTACTTACTTAATGTTACAACGCTACCTACTTTTTTATATATTACACTTCAAGATTGACCTCATTCCACCTGTCCTTAAGTGGTAATGAGGTCCTAGCTTAAGGGTGACAAATACAGTATAAAACTTATATAGCTTAAAGAAGTTATAGGTACAGCAGAAATGTGACATACAAGCTCTCTGCAGGTATCATTGGAACTGAAATGCTAGTTTAAAAGATTAAGTGTTAGCATAAGCAATTAATGATAAGAAAACAAATAGTTGCATAATTCAGTAATATTAGTAAAACAAACTTAACTCCTATTACTCACTAACCTAAATAAATTTGAGTGGGTATCAAATTATCATTAACAATGAAAAAATGTATTCATGTTTTCTTTTAATAGTTTAGACATTTTTGTGTCCGAATATACGGTTAACAACACTTACGGTATACACTTGCAGATCGATAATAGTTCTTAGGGCAACGTCATAAGGACGGTACCTACAAAGCTCATAGTATGTGGTTGACGTACGTTTGACTGCACACACTTCAAACTTTATTGTGTTGACAGTATCATTTGTTCGGTGGAAAGTCTAAAGTAGTATAAGCTGGTCTAGTCCGAGGCACAGGCGGCCTGCGAGGGCGTGGGTGCGTCTTGCCCCCCTCAGAGCTCCCGCTTATACCTGGCTCAGCTTCTTCAGGGAGGTACGGCGCCCGTGGACTCAACACCAGCGCTTTGTATGAGGAATGCGAATCTGCAATACTCCTTCCATCTCCCTCATCTCTCCGCGAAAGCTCCGAGAAGGGAGAAACGGATCGTTTTTCAATCCCACTCGGCCCGGGAGTCTCTTCCTTCGGTTTTAGTTCGTATGCATTCTCTTCTTTCCTTTTTGGTTCGGCTTCCTTTTTAAATTTTGTTTGACGTTCAATGATTTCAGCAGTGGTCAGATCCGAGCCTTGGACGTCAGTTTCTAGGGGCGGTGCTGACAGCCATGGCCTGGAAGCGTTGTTACCACACCACCTTTCCTCCGTTTCGCTCGCTTCTCCCAAAAGCCCCAATTTTTCTAAGTTTTGGAGAAGAAGATTCTCACTTGAGCTTGCCGCTCTCATCTCTGTTTTAGACTCCTCGGCTAACAGCAACTCTGCTAATGGTGGAGCGAGACCTAAGCCAATGTTCCGCTCATGATACACTTCTGAAATTGTTGGTGTCAGTTCTCCGCTCATATGGCGTACTTGAGCCATAGAATCACGGCTGCTAGTGCCCATCTTGGGTCTGGGCACGCGTTTGGAAGTCGACGGCTGAGCTAGTGCTTGGTCTGTCTTTTCTTCCTCTGTTCTTCTCGGTTGCGCCGAAGCTAGATCATAGAATGCGTCTAAATATCTGGCGTGCGAGTGTTCCGGTCGCCGCCGCAATACAGTGTCGTGACCGGAGCTTTCCCAGTCGGAGTCATCTGATGGAGGACGTCGAGTGTACAAGGTTCTTATTTTGGTCTGGTGTGCGAGCGCAAGTGATACGTCTCTGGGTGGGGCTGTGGAAGGTTGAGGAGCGGCTGGTGGTGAGGGTGTGAAAGCTGCGTCGCTCTCTCCTCTATACCTTGGCGGTGGAGGTGCAGGAGGTGGGGCTGTCCTGCCATCTGGCTCCCCACGACCAACCTCTGTGCTCGAGGTGGATCCTCGAACATACATGGTGAAGGCGCCACCGCAAGATCCAAGTGGCAACGGAGGTGGCGGAACTGAGGAGACGCTTTCTTCTGTAAAAAGCGTATGAATTTTAGAAGTCTGTTTGGGAGATGAAATTTTATTGTAAGGTAAGTGATATTTTGTGTTCTTACGTCTGTGCTGTCTCGGTGGTGGCTCTCCATCAGAATGTGGTTCAAGGTCACCGTCGTCGATGGACGCTAGTGACTCTACGCTCGAGCTTGATTCCAGACTTAGACTCCGAGGAGCTTCTTGGGTATCTGTTGATTCAAATAGACCAATGAAAATATTTTTTCTAGCAGCAGTGAAGTTCTTTGAGAGTTGTGTAGTTTGGATGATACATACCAAAGAGTGCCAATAAGGCCTGCAGTACAAATTGTATATGCCGACGATTTGCTGCTTTGCCGGTGCGTAGCGTGACCTCATCCTGCCCCACCTCAGCCAGATCAAAACCGAGAGATGCTAGTAGTTCATGGCATCCATTTACTCGCCAAAGTCTGTAAAACGATTTATATGGTATCATTAGCCTTGCTCCGTGTAAGCTGAAATGTGCTACTCATTTACTTTAACTTTGTTTTAAATGATACGAAGACCTTAGTTTATTGAGGATGTTTATACAAACCTGACGTTTACTGGAACTTCAATAGTGTCTGTGTCGGAGTTCTTGACGGAAAACTGCGAGATGACGGAACGGATGACGCCAATGATATCGTCCGCCACGTCTCCGTTCGAGATTAGTTTCGACAGAGCTTGCAACGTAGTAGGAGTTAATCCTAAAATTATTTTAGTGTTTATAAGTTTATTTAAAATTTGGTAACAAAATTAAGATAAGTAAGTGCTACATTGTTTTACCGAGCAAAGCTTGTAGACTCGCAGAACATTGTGTCAATCTCTCTTCTGGATCACTTTGAGGGAAGAACACACTTGATGGAATGCCGTTAGCTGCAGGTTCGAACCTAGAAAGGATTTGATGGTCAGTGTCTCTGTTATTATCATTTGAATTACAGTTTTTATCACTGATTAAGGTTGTCGTCTGATGACTTTTAGTAGTCTTACCTAAACCCTACGCTCATCAGTAGTTCCCTCCAGCCGGTGGCATTGCCTGCCTTGTTTTCTATGCTCTTCTGTGTCGTATACATTGCATTCTTTTGACCTCGAACTATCCTCTGTAATGATTTCTCAACTAGATGGAGGCAAACTCGAAGGGCGTCACTAAAAATAAACAAAATATGAGTAAATATTAAATTCGGTTTTCTGAACAAGATTTTGCGACTTTCAAACAAATGTTGTTTAATTATTAAAACTGTATGACAAATTTTAACCAATATCATAAGGCTCTAAAATATAGTCAGTTTAACAGATATCAATTTGATTACTACCAAGAAAAATACACTTAGTACGTTACACGTACTCTACTGTCGACTATACTGAAATATTTAGTCCGTCTATCTGGCTCGAAGGACTATAACTAATTACCAGAAATAAATAAAACTTACTCCTAATTAACGTTTTAAGAGTAAATTTTCGTATACATTAATGGGGTAAATCTAAATCAGGTCAGTATTTTCAATGTGCCTGTTGATAAGAAGCATCTCAGAGATCAGCGACATGGCATTTTGTTTAAATGCTTCGTTTATGATGTGTGTGTATTTTAGAGAAATAATGCATGTGCTGTTCATGCCTGTGTGTGTTCTATAGCATGAGATACGTGTCGTTTATTGTGCAGGTCATGTAGTGTGTGATGTGCAGTAGTTACCGGCACTTGTCTGGCGCGGCGAGCAGTTCGCATAGCGCCTGTCCCATGAGCGCGACCTTGTTGCTGAGACGAATGTTGGCACCGAGCAGCACCAGCCCGGACCAGTGCGCCGGGTGCGCGAAGTGCTTCGTGTGACGAACCGTCTGCATCGCGTCGCCTAGTGCCCTAGAAATAAAGGGCACGGTTACCATCGAAGTATAAATAACCTTGGAGGAGTTATAAAAGCGGCTGATTCAACTAATTGTCATAATTTGATGGCAAAAAAATGGAACACCTACTAAGTAGTGTATATGTTATCCTCTTACGGAGTTTTAGTCGGCAACAACGGCCGTTCCATGACATCAAATGAAAACACGAATGAGGTCATGCTAGTTTCCTTTCAGATATGAGTCTCAAATAAGTCACAGTAAATTTAAATTTATTCAATCACTATTTATATGGTAGCTACATAGCAGAGAAGAATCAGGTGTCCACGTGGTAATACCCACTGGGCAGTGGACTTAGCGGCAATGGTTAAGCTACTATATACCTACCTTTGATAAATATGTATAGGTGTTTCTGAAAATCAAAAACAGAATAGGACTTACTTCGCTACTCTGCTGCCCTGCAACAGCGCGGAATATAGAGCCCTGTAGAGGATCTTAGTGGCAGTATCCTGCGGAGCCGGCCATAGCGTCAGCAGTATAGCCTGTGCGCCAGCCGCCAGCAAGGCACGGCACAGCCGGGAGATGCCTTCACCGGCAGTGTTCACATCCTCATTCTCCTCTGTCGAAGAACCTTGCAGGGCTGCACTTGACGGCGCACACGATATTACCACCTGCACAACGTTTTGTTTTATTAAGGCAAGTCATTACATACCAAGTAAGGAATCAATTGACGTTAAGAATCTTAAAGGATTATATTTATTCAATAGTTGACTATTTCACTTGCTTTTTCTACGCATTTCTTTCACAATGAAAAATTTTAAATGAGAAGAATATTAGCGCTTTCTCAATTCTCACTTAAAGGAACTAGTGGCTATTACTCGTACCTACTTGGCTAAGAATAGGTACAATGTTTGACTCATATATTTTCGAGAAATTACTCGACTGTAGAACAAAACTATTCAATGAGTAATTAATTTTAATCCAGAATTACAATGACTTGTTTATAAAGATCACCAATACTATTTATTTAACAATTATATATACAGTAAAAGCTCCATATTCACGATTCCCGTATTCGCGTTTTCACTATTCGCGGATTAAAAAATTGCGACTAATTTTCTGTATTCGCGGCAAAGAATTCCATATTCGCGGATCTTGTAAGTTTCGAGTACAATAAATGGGCTAAACTCAAAGTTCTTTAGGCACTAAAAAAGTTATCTTGAAGAACCTTAGCGAAGGATTATGGCTTTCTGTCAGCATTAACCTGAGAAAATGGATAGGTAGTACTTTTTTTTGTGAAAATTCTAACTAAATTCATCAATAACTTGTCCAAACCCTGACCATTTTAATATAATAAATTAATAAGAACTTAACCCTGGAACGTATCTCCTACAAAGCCATACAAATAGCCGTTCCATGTTCACGGTTTCCGTATTCGCGGCATATTTGTGGAACATAACCCCCGCGAATAAGGAGCTTTTACTGTATATATATATATATTCATTTCATGGTGAACAAGA
Source organism: Glyphodes pyloalis (assembly GCA_037074685.1). Lineage (NCBI taxonomy): Eukaryota > Metazoa > Arthropoda > Insecta > Lepidoptera > Crambidae > Glyphodes > Glyphodes pyloalis. Next base: position 5,714,633 of record JAYKKO010000021.1, read on the forward strand.
GTGATTATATTGGTTTAAAAAAAATCAACGTACAACTCTTTTTCATTTTTGAACTGGGAACTTACCAGACGAGCGGTTATTTTCAAATTCATTATCTCTGTTGCTGTGAGCATAAATTCTGAAGCAGGCGGAAGCTCTTCGTTGCTTGGTGCAATTTCCGCATCTGAATTAAAAAAAAATGATAATATACTCGTAATGTCTTTGCGAAATAAAATCTTAAGGTATAGTTTGCTGAAAGTAAGCGCCCTAAAATAATACTTACTTTCTTCTTCGTTTTCTGTGGAAACATCTGCAGCTCCACTGCCGACACTCGTATTCAGAAGTCGTTTGGCTTGTGAATCAACCTATGGAAAAAAAGCAACCTGTTTAATTTGTGGTCACGTTATCAATAAAATCCCCGATGGTGATAATGTTCTCACATAAGAAATGTCACGCATTCAATCCTTATAAATACACTTTAGGCTCACCATTTAAGAAAAATGTTTACTTTTAGAATTAAAAGTCCTGAAAAAGACGAGTAAGTACTGAAGTAAAGTTTTGCCGGTGATACTGACCACCTCTCCAGGACTGAGAACGATCGCTGGCGTCTTCCAACAGATGTGTGTTGCAAAGTGTATACATTCTGCTTGTGGTAGTTGAGCGAGTACTGCTTCTTTTGATGCCTGTCAATAAAATATTGAATTATAGTACTTACAGTCAAGTATGACGACGCCTATAATAAAGTGCTATATTAAAAGTGCAGCAACACCGTTTACGCAACTTAGCGAAAGTAAAGCTCTGTACGATTCGCTTCGGAATTGATGGGTCCATGTCAGCCGCATTTAGCACATTTACGAATAGGGTCAATTTCAAAGCTTGTTAGAAATGTGCTAAATTTAACTATAACACTAACAGACGATTTTCCAGCCATTTTATGCTATTTGACAATAATTAATTCATCAATAATTTTAAAGTTAGGTAGTTGCAATTGGCCCTTAAGCTGTTGGACTTGGTTAGTTGTTAGGCCTATAGAGACCATAATAATATGGTGTTTTAAAAATATATTATCTTTAAAGTACTGATTCACACTGGGCTCGAATGGTGAACAATGCCCATTCAATCTCATAGTCGAAATGAGGTATGTGCCTGTATGCCTTTTTTCTCTACCTAACAATAAGCAGAAGTCACCCGTAAGCCATTGGTCTGAAATTGGGTGAACTTGTTAACAATTAAAACGTAGTTACCTGGTAGTCCGTGAGCGGCGTGACGCGCAACATATCTGCAACAAGCTCCGCCTCCTTCGACTGAGCGTGAGCGCTCGCCCATCTAGCCCCGCCTACTCGCGCTCCGCCGACTACCAAGCAGCGCATCCCGGCTTCCGTGCCACTAGCTCCAGCCACGCCAGCTGCGCCGCCAGTGCCCGCTGCTGCTGCTCCTATCAAATATATGAAACAATTTATATTTGCAAATTGATTTATATTTATACATTCTTGTATAACTGAGTGTATAAATAATTTTTATTCGTATATAAATCGTATGCTTGTCAAGCTTTATCCTATAAGCGCTTCGGGATGAAGCGCCACCAAAACTCAACAGGTAGCTTCTTTAAATAATACGAGTAGAATCAACAGATTAAGCAAATTAATTAACATAATGTTTGCATAGGGGCAAATGCACGAAACTAAGCAACGAAAGTAATAATAACAGTATTTTTAATTGAGAATATCATTATTGGATTGGACGACCTCGGTGGCGCAGTGGTTAAGGTAGGCGGTCAAAGGGCGAAAGGTCTCGGGTTCGATTCCCGGTCGGGTCAATTTGGAAAATGAACTTTTCTTAATTCACTTGGGTCTGGGTGTGCTGGGATGACGCTCCCAGTTTGTATCCGTCGTCTGGTACTCATTCAAGGGAAAATCTTAGTTTGAGATCAGGTGATTGGTGTGATTGTCTGACGCATTTATTATTATTTATCATATTAAAACCTAATATGTTACGTATTGGCAATGTGAATCGCCTTAATGGTTTGAGGCTAGAGGCCAACACATTGGTCTTGATAACTCTTTGGAGATTTCTAGATACATTCGCTAAGCCACGACCTGTAAGAACAAATATTGAATTCTTTCCTAAAGCCGAATAGTGGATAAATTTTGTATGCGTATTCAATATTAGTGTAAACATTAACCATCGCGCAAAACATCATAAACATATATTAACGATATTTAATTTATTAATACATTAAGGGTGTCCCAATATTAACTAAATTTTTTAAACACTTTTCAAAGCCTCACCGTGATCGTGATTCGGGCGTTGATGTCGCTGGTGGCGCTGATGACGCTGATGCCGTAATGCAGGCGCAGCCAGCAGAGCGTACCGCTCGCACAGCGGTTCGCCCTCAGCAGGCCGCAGCGCCCCCCACGGACAAGCGTACAGCACGCCTTCCACGACCACCACCAGTTCCCGGCGACCGCCGCACCCTCGCCGACCATGGGTAGCTGTAGGTATTTAGGGCTGAATTACTAACGAACATTAATATTTATAGCATTATACTCTCACTTGCCAAGTGGTCTTTTACTCAAAGTTGTCTCGTGTTGGCAAGAGGTAGCTCATAACGATTAGCGATAAGACTGCCTTAATTGAAGATCGATGTCTTCTGTCAATTGTCAATGAAAAGTATGGTGCGCAATGAAGAATTTTGAGCTCTATCAGGATAGCAGGGTCAATTTAGCAGAATTGAAAAAAAAATATTCCTGAATTTGTAGCTAATTAGTTACCAAAACTACGATTTTGTTGCTCAAGCCGATCAGGAGATATCGCAAACCATGCTACCTTGATATCAGGATAGCAGGGTAACTCATTAAATTGCATGTTTTTACTATGACTATGGCGAATGATTTTGTTGCTAATTTGTTGCTATAAGTTGAACTTGCCAAAAATTTGAAAATATTTTTTTCTTTTTTAATTGAAAATTTTTCAGACCATGCTATCGAACACGGTTTTACTTCGAAATAAAAGAACTTTGAATTTGTTGCGCATTGAAACAGTACTCAAACACATCCGAAGAAACAGCAACAAAATAATCGGTACCGATCGGCCGATTTTTACTATTTTTATATATTTTTCCTGTTTACACAAGTAATTTTGGTGCTGTAGTTTGGTTTGGTTGAAAGACACTTTCAGCATTAGAGGACCAGATTTGTCAAATTAATTAACTATGTTATATGCTGTATTCTGTAACCATGCACAAAGTCTGGTTTTGTAAGTTAGCAAAACTTAAAAATTATCCGGCTCAAAGGACCATTTCATCACTCATAAAAAAATGTATCAAATACACTAGTAAAAGTTGAATTTAGGTTATACCATGATTGTTGTTGCAGGAAGCAGGTAGAAGATCTTCGAATGGTGCTAGTAGCATTTGGTAGAGAGCGGCGAGACACGGTGGCCCCTGCCACGAGGCAGTCTTCTTACGCGCTCCGTGAACACTCGATCTGGAGGAAGTTAAAATGTATGTAGTACAATAAAAATAAATAATACAAAGATGTTTCTTCAAGCTTTTGTTAAAACAAAATATTCATGTTGGTTACATTACAAGTAACACTTATGCATCGTCAAAATTAATACAAACCAAAATTTAACAGCCGGTTCGGAACTTGCCTACCACGAAGAGTCCGGCAAGAAATAGTTCTTCGGTTAGGTGATGCTTTTCGGAGCAATTTGTAGTTCTGAGCCTGTTAAAATACGACATACCTGGTGGAACCTTGGAGGCTAGCCACCGTTCCAGCTACCGATCCACCGACAGAGCCCACGCTGAACAGCGAGCTTAGAGAGTAGTTCGACGAGTTCAACAGGTGATTTCGGGAAACCTATGGCAAATCAATTAGACGAAATTAGTGGAGTTGTTTCTTTAGCCATAACAATACAGTTAGAGTATGATTATATGGTGATGAATTAACTGACCATTCTGGTGAGTCCGGTGGGCCGTTCATCGGGTTCCCATTGATCGTCTTCACGTCTTTCAGCTGTGCTTTTCAACCAAGACGACCATTCGCTGATACAGAGTTCTAACTTGCTACAACCTGCACGAAAGATTGGCATTAGATCTATGCAAAAAACATAATAAAAGCCACGGTAAAGTCAAGATTTTAAGTTATATTTTCATACCATTAACGTTCTGAAGATCATCAGGGTTGATGTCCGGCAAACTGTTGTTTCCTTCTTCAGATTCTTCTAACAGTGATACTTGATGGAATCTGAGGATGCCTGTTAAAAAATAAGATTATTGTTACAAGAAGAATATGAAATTGGCATTTAATAACTTGGACTCTTGAACTTACTCCATGGTTCCCCTTATAAATCATCGTGGCTTAATCATTGTGACACTGTCCCATATGAATCGGTGTACTTGGTTACCTACTACTAGTGAGTCATCTTTTTGGGTAGAAGGGAAAATTGGAGAAAAGCACTTCAGAGTTCAAGTTTATGGAAGCCCTAGTTAACTAGATTTTTTGGAAATTCGTAAAATATAAAGCTCTTCCTTGCCTTTATGTGGCTGTAGTAGCCACGCATACAATCGTCCAGCTGCGAGACTGTAGTACAAAACAGGCGCTTTCTGCTTGTTCACCACCTCAAGCACTTGCTCCACTGTGGACGGACTCCATGGCTCCGGGCGTTCTTTAGCCGTGTCATCTGTTGCATTTCTACTGTAACAATATAGTAGTTTAATATAAAAAGAAATCCCAAAGAAGGATTTCAAACAGACTTTAATTGAAAATAGGTTCTATTTTAGGCTGTATTTTTTTAAGAAGGAATTTCACCAAACCACCTTTTTTACAATCGTCAAAAAAGTTTTTCGACGTCTTGTGAATGTGGGGACTAATAAACCGTATCAAGTTGTACGTAGGTAATTATATCGATTTCATCATTTGTCAACTTAGAAGCTCACGTAGACATGATTCATGATTCTTGACATGATGCGTCTAATTTCCAACATTAACATAAACGTAACCTCACAATCGACCAATTGAACGTAACGTACTGATAAACCCTTTATGTTCTTTCATACCTCTGTGAAGTATGAAGTTCCAAGTTGGTCTGGTTCAGAGTACCAGTCGGTTTCTCTGTAGCGGCATCAAGCGCGCGGCAGCGACCACGCTCAGCTACCACCAGCGCTTCAGGGTGCCTACCAAGTTCTGCAAGCAAATAAATCGTATGTCCTCAGTTGCCTATCCAGTATGTTACTGGTTAACATTTAAGAGATGTAAGTACGAACAACACGGATTTGGAAGGCTCATGAGATATTTCAGTTACTGCCCTATTTGATTTTATGCTTCAAAACGTAACTAATCGTGCTTATATTATGTATAATAATTCGAATAACAATTCGATGGTTTATTTTAGTAGGTACTAGATGATAGTCACGGAGTCTAAGTTCTATTTAGGAGTTATCATCAACAAACCGCACTAAAAATGTACCTATTAAAATAAGCTCTTTAAAAGGATATTGCCTTACTTTTAAACCATCAACCGTTACTTGAAAGCTGCCTTGTGGGAGGAATGGCAGTATAATATGAGGCGGGACACCCAAAAACCCTTTTTTGACCACCACCACTCCGACAAGAATATACCTACAGTATATTTGAAGTACGAGACACTCACCAACAAGTACCCTCTGCAGAGCATGATGGGTGGAAGTGTAGAGCGCAGCCGTGTTCCTGTCGCGGTGCTTGTCGCTGGTGGTGTCCAGGGCGGTGAGTGCCGCTTGGAGCTGTTCCTTCGCTTCCTCCAGCTCTCCTGAAGCCCAAAGGGCAAATCCAAGCCGGTGACGTACTCTTGCCTGGAGATTTAGAAACTGTTGTAGCACCTAATTCAGTTGATGATCTGTGTCAGTCCATAGGTTTGGCATATGCCACGCTACACAGTTTGGTTTTACTCTTTCTGAAGAATCGATGTTATACCTCTCGATACCTTACTCGTACTCGTTACTATTCTTTTGAAAGATTATCTTTGTCTCGAACTGTTACTTAGCTAAAAATCGCATCTACAGACTCTACAGTAATTTTCCACTTTGTATGATCAGGTATGATAATTAATAAACTATAATCGTCTTAGTGAGTTCAAGCATTCGGCCAACAATAATTCGTCGCTATAATAAATGTTAAAAATTGCATGAATACATGGATTGATGTTTGTTTGTTACTTTTTCACGGAAAATGGATTTGAATGTAACAAATAAATAGTCAAAATGCTTGGTTAAATTATAGGCTACTTTTAATTTCGAATGATGGGGACGAAGTTGTGGGCAACCGGTTATAAAACGTAACATGGATAATTAACTATAATCATCTATTGGGTACTGGCTGCTGATATGTCTACTTGGTTATTGTTAAATTAAGCTCTTTATAGTAAGTTACCAACCTCTTGATCCTGGTCGGCGAGCCCTTCCGTGGCAGCAAGGGCTTGGCGCAAGTAGGAGACGGCGCTGCCACAGGCTCCCATCGCCAGGTGAGCTCCACCCAGCTCCGCTAGAGCCTGTGCCCGGCCTCGCGTGTCGCCTGTCATTTATTGTTTAGTAAGTTCTTTGCTGGTAAGTATTTATGGTAACTGTTAAGATCGCTCATCAACCCGGATGACGCCGTGGACTACTTGACCAAATAAAAAGAAACAAGTTTAAGCAGTGTTATAGGAGTTCAATTATTTTTTTGGGTAAAGATCCCTTGAATCCATTGAGATAATAGTGCAGATCAAAAATCTTTTAGGTCCATCAAAAATAAAAAAAATTAAAACATACCTAGGTATGAATATTTTTTGTTTTGTCATGTTAGTGTTTATATTTGTTATAACAGATGTACCGTAAGTTGCGTTAAAATTTAGCACACATTTAGGTGAAGACATCCCACTGAACTTTGTTGTGATGTTGATATGTACGAGTATCATCATCGTTTTGTTATTTATGAAAGCAAAAAAAAACCTGGTATTGCCAAATAAAAAAAATATAAGGATTTTGGTGTGAGTATGAGGTGTTTGTTATACTCACCAGCGGCAGTGGCGTGCCTCAGCCGCGACTCGTGCCAGCGAGCGGCCTCGGCGTGGGCGCCCATCGACGCGTGCGCAGCGCCCAGCCCGCCGCATGCTCGCGCCTGATGGAGAAACAACATTATATGTTTTGTTTATATTCTTTACATAATTTTAATAAAATAATAGATTGTTAAAAATACATCTAGGTCTAGGTCAACAAAAAGGAGGGTAATGATTTATCCATACTTCTAAAATATGTTTCGTAGATTTAAATAACGTGGTATCGCTAGAAACGTAACGATTGTTCGCTGGTTACAAACTAAGAGACTCCACCATTATATGTTATGAAAATAGCAATCTGTGACGTCAGGATTGATTCAACATTACTATTGAATAGGTTTCAAATCGAAGACTTTTTAAAATATGATTTTTTGATGTTAAATCAATTTGGTCGATGTACATAAAGTCCTCTTTTACGGTATTGATAGTTATTCAATAGTAGGTTATTTTTATATTTTTATTTCATATTATACTTGTTTTATTCTAATATTTGATCTCCGCCTTGACGTGACCTTCCCTATCAAGAAACTGAAAATGATTTTACTTCAGAGGCATTTCCTTCGTTACCAAACAACTGTTCGTTACCTGATGCTCCATCTAGATAGTTAAAATGTTAATTTACCTGCAGGTGAGTCAATCCAAGCCGGTGGGCCAGTTCTAGTTCCGCTCTATGATGCCTCACCGCGGCTGCGTGTTCGCCAAGCGCGTGCTGTGCCACGCCTAATGAGTGGCATGCCTCAGCTTCCATTATCTGGTTGTTCAGCTCCCTTAAACAATGGTCACATTATTTCATTTTATTTTAAAGAAACAGAAAAGTTTATCTCGCCTTGCGGTGCGGGACTCGAACCCACGACGTATCGCGCGTGCTGCTCTTCCAACTGAGTTAACCGCAAGTTATCGTAGGTGGGTGAGGTATCAACCAAAATGGGTGTGTTGGGGTTTTGCTCCTTTCCGTTATCCGATACTTACGGTACAAACGAAAATATTTGATTGAGACCAATTCATTGGTCTGATTGTGTGGCATTTATTTATTGAAATAAAATCTGTATAATTATATAAAAATGAATCCTTTCACTTTTTTCATTTTGTTTGTTGTTTCTTATTGTCAGGAGAATAATAAATAAACAATAAATATTGGACAACATCACATACATTGCTCTGATTCTATGGTAAGTAGCTAAAGCACTTGTGTTACAGAAATCAGAAACAACGACGGTACCACAACACCCAGACCCGAGACAATATAGAAAAGTTCGTTTCCCATATTGCCCTGACCGGGGATCGAACCCGGGACCTCAGAGATGGCGCTCACCAAAGTCAGGCCTGCTCGCCTTTCGGCGGAGGCCGTTCGACGGAGGTCGTCGAGGAGAAGGTTTTTATAAAAGAAAAAATTGCGTGGGTAATTGGCTACTTGACAAAATTTTGAAATCTTGTTAATTATAAACCTTGATACTCATTTCATCGTATGAAAAGTATATTTCACAAAAAAAAATATATTTACTACATGTATTTTTCATTTTAAAAAATCTCTTTAAATTTCCCACGAAAACGCTCTAAGCTGTCATGGCGCCTAAAATGACGTCAATATACCCTAGCAAGATTAGGGCTGTCATTGATCATAGATTGTCATATCGAGTTTGTTCGATGGAAGCCTTATGATGTTTTTTCTCGATATTCTTAATTTTATTTGACAATTCTTTTTTGATGTATTAAAAATCGTTAATATTCAGAGAAAACTTGAAATTACGAGCGTAAATTACGAATTATGCGTTAAATATAATATCATACGAAACAATCAACAATATGGATTTTTTGTCATCTCATGCGACAAATTTGACGTTACATACGCTAAACGTCACTATTAATATCTGATCATTCAATAATACTTCATCTTTTTATGAGCATATGCTAGTCAATAACCTAAATAGTACACACAAATAATAGATAATATCCGAAACTCATTTTGAAAAGGAAAGGAAATAGGGTTCCGCAAAATATTTGGGTTTTTCGGACACAAGGTTTAAAATCAACCAGAAAGGTTACTTATTTTGCGTACGCTGCCTAAACTATTAAAGATAGAATCATAAAATATTCAAATTAATTGTACCTATCTACATAAGTCGAGTGAGGCACAACAACCATTTTGTTATTAAAAAATCTTGAATTTTTTTGGACCACATTCAATCTCATTTATTTTCATGCTATCTCCTCATCAATATAAAGTATTTCATCACTAAGTGCAGTTTAAGTAAGGTGGTGATGGTGGACGAAATTAAAATATTATGATTTCTGCTGCACGGCCCGTTGCGAACTGAGCGTCTCGATGGAAATATAAAATTATGAATAATAAACAATACTCAAAACTATCGATTTTTTAGACGATGTTTAAAAAATAATCGACTTCGCGTTCCGATTTTTCAAATCGAAAACATCCATAGTACGTTCATTATTAATCTGTGCTACAGAATGGACACCCCTAAAATATGACATATCGGCTGCTGTGACGTTGTGACTTTCTGCTCGGCGTTTTCAGTCACGTGACTTAATGCCTATGTTATTGGATTTTCTTTTCTAAAAATATTAATAATCTTTGATATTTATGTTCTTGAAATTCGTATTTCCTTATCTAAATATCTTAATTTATCATTAGAAACTATTATCCTTCCGGTTTGTTCTTAGTGGAAAGTAGCCAAATTTAAGAATGCTGTTGTCATCGTGGGTGAAAACCAATTCTAATTCAATAGTCGTCATTAAGACAGGACAACGTCTGTCGTCGTCAGCTAGTTTCATATAAAATAAAATTTTCAATTGAAAACTTGTCAAGAAAAAAAAACATTAGCACTTCATATTTACAATTCGTAAAGCAAACAGAATAAGTACTAACTTGGCAATATTCTTCTGGTGCTCCAGACAAAACACGGCCTGCTCCAAGTTGTTGAGAGCTATGTGCAGCGCGCCAAGTTCACCGTACGCCTGCGCCTTGGCCTCGGGAACGCCGAGCTCATGGGACACCACCAGCCTCTTTTCCAAGCAGACCAGCGCTTGCTGCAGGTTCCCTATTGACCTGGAACATTGTCAGACATGGGAGGTAAAAAAATGACAATTTATAGTCGGTACTCGTACCTAATAGCTTCTTTTCTTAGTTTTTACGACGTAGTGAGGCATAGTGACGTTTAGAGCGACACAGTGGGCTAAATTAAACTGACTTTTGGAAAAGTATGGCGGAATACTAAAAAGCTTCGTTAGATATTTTTCCCCAGCTTCGGATAATAAGTAGATGTATAGTGACAAGTACAACTGGTGACGAACTTAAGGGTGCTTGTTATGCACCGATTTTTCGGCTCGGTAATAGCCTTGGCCTTCGAAAATTTAAGGAATGAGTTGGTTTCTTACTTGTAGCTAAGTCCTAATCCTCGATACGCTCGTTCTTGTTCCCTCTTGTTGTCCAGTTTGAGGGCAGCTGTGAGATGTTGCTCGTGGTACTTGACGGCTTCGTCAGGGTCACCCAGAGCGTCGTAGCAGTCCCCGAGGGAGCCCAGGGCTCGGGCCTTGTCTAGCTGACATGTTGGGGTGTTCACGCGCTCGAGGATTGCTAATTGCTGGAAAAATATTAATACATATCTGCTTACGTAAAGTCAAAATAACGTTAACTACTATAAACTTTCAACTTCTTTCCCCCCTTATGACGTGGGCATAAGAAGTAATATCCAACTAGAAGGGTTTACCATGATGGTCCATGATTTACTGTTTACCATACTTGGATTGATAAAGCCACTTAAACTCAGTAGCACCAACTTAATTTTAGCTGTAATTGATGAGTCAACTCATCACGCTTGTCAAATCGCAAAACAAATGCATGACATAACAAAATCGTCAGTTCTTGTTTAAGTAAAGTTTATGCGTATTTAATAGCACAACATAATTTAATAAACTTAATGTTGAGAACTTGACCGATTCAGGAACTATTCTGAATGATAGGATCTTTACCTGTTCCAAATATCCAATGGCATCTTCGTAATGACCCATGTTGAGCTTTGCGATGCCTAAGTTGCCATAAGCTTGAGCTTCTAATGCACAGTCCTGAAGTTCCTGTGCCCTTTCCAATTGCTCCTGGAATCAGAAAAAAAACGTAAAAAAACATTGTGACTCATGATTGACATGTACTTTTTGTCATTAAAAGTACTTCATGTGAGGTTAAGGAAGAATTAAGCATTTTAATAGTGGAACAGTTATTGAAATCGGTTTAGCAATTTAGGTTTATTCGTTGCTAGCTGTTGCCCGCGACTTCGCCCGCTTTATTTCAGGATAGATAGTATCTTATACGTTAATGTAGTCATTTTTCTTCCTACCAAATTGCATCCAGTCTGTTAAGTGGTTTTTGCGTGAAAGAGTAACAAAAATACATCCAGACATTCAGCTCCTTACAAACTTTCGCTGTTATTGTAGCAGGACAATCATGCAAATCATAACCTGCCCAGGAGTATGAAGAATAATTGTACCAAATTTCGTTAAAATCAGTCAAGAAGTTTTTGTTTCTATAACGAACATACAGACAGACAGACAGACATGCAGACACAAATTTTACTGAATACATTTTTAGCATCAGTATCGATTTCTTATTACCCCCTGATAGTTATTTTGGAAATATATTTAATGTACAGAATTTACATCTCTAAAGATTTATTATAAGTATAGATGAATAATGAACAGTTAAATGTTAGGTACCCTGTAACATCTGGCTGCGTGTGAATAGTGCCCCAACGCCATATGAACTGCTCCAAGATGGGAATGAGCCCTGGCCTCACCGGCTGCATCACCTGCTTCTTGTCTCAGAGTGAGTTCCTGCAAGAAAATGAAGACAAAATGTATACAGATTTCTCACGAGTAACAAAAAAATCAACTAATTGTTTATAGACGGGGTGTGGACACCTATTTCTACGGGGCTTAATTCATGGCATTGTCTCTATAATTCTGACCTGAGTATGATGTCCGAGTGCAGCGTCGAGCCTCCTTTGCAGACGCCTTGCTAGACCTAATGCACCGCATGCAGCGGCTTCTAATGATCGGTCACGAGCCTGTAGGAGATAAGAAATTTTAAATTAAATGACGAATTATTTCGTAGATCCGCAGTTCCATTCAAAATACAAAAAAAAATATTGGTCTCCATGTTACTGCACGCATGTTGCCAAAAAGAACTAAAGTGTCACACAGTTGAATCTAACTCAACATTTGAATGAGAGCAAAACAAAGCATAAAGGTGATTTTCCACCAGAGGGGCGAGACCAGACGAGGCGTGAAGAGAATTGAAATATGTATGGCAAATTTTCAATCCTCTCCTAGCGCATCCTTGAGGATTGAAAATTGGCCATAAATATTCAATTCTCTTTACGCCTCGTCTCGTCTCTCACCTCTGGTGGAAAATCACCTTAAGTATATTTTTTTTACGGGTATTTTATGCTTGCCAATGTAGATTGGTGTTCTTGAACCCGAGCTATGTTAAAATAGCCCGTAACATAGTCTTGATCGACCCGAGCATCGAACTCCTCCTCGGACCTCGAGACTATGACATAGTACTTAAACCACTAGCCTACCGAGACAAAGCTAAATGTAAAATTATTTATGCAACAAACCTGTCTTGCGAACCCAAGCTGCCGTTGGTACATCTTCACAGCTTCTTCAACATCTGCCATCTTAATCAGCACGTCTCCAATGTTGCCTAGGGCTCTAAACTTGCCCTGCAAGTGCTGTGTCATATGCGCGATGGCGAGGAAGTACTTCTGGCATTCGAGGGCGGTGTCCAGGTTGCCGAGAGCGAGGTGGGCCAGCCCGAGGTTACAGTAAGCACGTCCCATGTTCATCTTATCTTGTAGGTCTTTGGCTAATGATAAGTCCTGGTCGTAATATCTGGAACAAGATTATTATACTTAGTACTGTAAGTTCCTTTTTACTTAAACATGCTTTCATACAGCGGCTATTTAATGTTGGAGTATAACTTCACGTAGCAAGTTGTTTACAACTAATGACAACAGTTTATGACGTTGGTCCAGTTTTATCTATCTGATAGTTACAAAATTTTAGACGACTATGTAGATCGATTTGAACTTTTGTGGGAACTTTTATAATTAAAGTAAAAAACTTCAAGTACCATTTATGAAAAAAAATCGATTACACCTTGTATCAGCCATATTGCGAAATTACAGAATAAAACTATTTAAAAAAAGTAGTGACTTTTACTGAATCCCTATACTAAGTCAGATTTGATACATCAGGTTACAACTCACCTAACAGCCTCCCTATAGTTGCCGAGGCAGTAGTGGGCGTAACCAAGGAAGTGGCAGGCTTTCGCTTCTGCTGTGACGTCACCCAACTCCTGGGACAGCATGAGGTGCTGCTCGTAGTAGGGCACGGCCTGGGCAAACTCGCCGCGGGATGAGAGGCAGTTCCCTAAGTTTAGAAGGGCGCATGCCTCACCTGCTGCATCTTTTAGCTCTCTTGCAATACCTGTAATAAAACGTTATTACAAGGTCATAGCATCATCAAACTGAAGCAAGGGTAATAAATAAGTAAATATTGGACAGTATCACGGCCATTGCTCTGATTCTGTAGCAAGTAAGCACTTGTATTACAGAAATCAGAAACAACGACGGCACCACAACACCTAGACCCGAGACAATATAGAAAAAATAGATTCTCATATTGACCCTACCGGGGATCGAACCCGGGACCTCTGAGATAGCGCGACGCCAAGGTCCAGCCCGCTCGGCTCTCGGCTACGGAGGTCGTCAATAATTTTCTTCATACTGGCAGTAATATAACTTCTAAGTAGTACCGTCATTGTCATAAAATTATTATCAAAAGACGTTACGTTCTCAGCTGTTCGTTCTACGATTACGTTCTGCGATTAAAAGCACATCACGGTAATACTAATTGATTGTTCTTTATATGACTTGACTTACTCCGTTAGCGTGATGAGTCTGACGTTTTTATGATTGTACATGTCTGTATCATAGTCAGGCTAATATAACGTGTAATACGCTCATATGACGTGTCACACAACATAACCTAATGACGTACCCTAACGTTAAACGTAACGTTACGAATATCATAACATATCCGTATTAGAAAAGTATTTAAACTATTTGATTTCTTAGATTAATACTTAAAAATTAACATTTTGTTATTTGTATTTTTGAAACACAATTTAACAAACTATTTAATGACAGAAATTTGCCTATGTTCCACATAACTATATTCGTATTTGTTGTCCATATGAGACAGAGCTCATAAGCAGAGCGAAGTACCTCATATTCAGCTTACATTTTTATTGCGGTTTTCAAATTTAAAAGTATTTTTACCTAAGTGAGCTCTATAATGGAACAGCGCCATATCATGCGCCCCGAGGGCCTGGTACGCGACAGCCAAGTTTCCGTGTGTTGATGCTTCAGAGCTCCTATCGTGAACTTCTTTGGAGATGGTGAGTTCTTGCTTGTGATACTTGATTGCTTGCTCGTAGAACCCCGCCGCAGAGTAAGCGTTGCCGATGTTCCCGTACGCTCGGCCCATGCCTGCTTTATCCTGAAGAAGACGGAGGTATAGATACTTTCTCAAAATAATAAACGGTGAGTTCGAGAACATAAAACAAGAATATATATTAGTTACTGGAGGGTAATGTTCTGCAACTAACGATGTTGTTTAAAAACCAGACTCTGCGATGTGCAAAGTCGATAAAATCTTATTCAAATGTTGCATGGTTTTCAAGACCGGAAAACTAATGTAGAGGTTACCTATATCTAGCAAACGCGATACTTTCGATTAGTTATTGCTATATCTGAGAGAAAGTTGCATGCAGCTTTCATTATAAATCTTACTTGTAACTGTCTTGCGATTGACAAATGCGCTTGGTGCAGTTTTAGGGCAGCGTCGTGTTCCCCCAATAATTGGTACACGATTCCCAAATTGGAACATGCTCGGCCTTCGCCGACCTGGTAACGAGAAAAATTGTTCGGGTTAAAAATGCATGAAATTTTGAAGAAATGATTGTATGAGTACTTAGAAATCCAATCAGTTAACATACTTTATCCCTGGCTGCTAACGCTACATCAAGTTGTCTTTCGTGCCATTTTTTTGCTTGAGCATAGTCACCAGCACACCTGAAAAATGATTGATAAATTTATAAATGTTTATAGAGAGGCCGTAATTTTTGACTAAATGTTTCTGATGATATGTCAGGTTACTTACTACAACCACATCCTGAATCAAAATAACTATCTTTTGATAAGAGATGGTTAAAATGATTAATGCCCGGATCCAATATTTTACGATTCGTGTTGTGTCAAAAATTACTATCCGTCTTTCTACGAGTCGTTAATTCTCATTCATCAGTCGTCTGTCGTTTGTTTTTAGCTTACGCCTCGTATAATTTATTACTATCCGTAACAAATACGGATCGTTTTTCAAATATATAAACCGGACATAAGTGTATTACCATTTTTACCACTAAATTAGTTACTTATAGGTTGCAAAAATGTTTTTGGGATTGAATCTTCGAACGAGCTCATTTAAAATGATTTAAATCGTATTCATCTACTTTTGCTGAAAGTTGTTTAACGTATCGCGCGTATTTGATTGAAAGTTGATTAAGATCTTTACTAATCCAAAGTAGACCTAGGTTTTTGTATAGTATTAGGTATTTATTTCTTACCTGGCAGCATGGCCAAGGCCCGCATATGCCCTCGCTTCTATGGCTCTGTCGCCCAGGTTTTGAGCTATCCTCAGCACGTTTTCGTGGTACGCGATTGCTTGGGAAAAGTTCCTTCGGTAGTGGTATGATGAGCCTAAATTGGAGTACGCCCTTGCTTCCTCGACCTGTTTAAGTAGCAATAGTAAAGTATCAGCAAGCAGGTTTAATTTTCTGACGGCACCAAATATGTATCTAGTTACAGAGGGTAATAATAATAAAAAAAAATTGATGTGAAGAACATTCACAAAAAATATAGGTAATAAAGGTAAGGATCGAAAACCATTCCTGAACTTACCTGATCTCCAAGCCTTCTGGCTAGCCTCAGATGCTGAGTGTGACAATCGACAGCTGAGTCGAACTCCCCCATAGCAAGGTAAACGGCACCAACATTCCCTATCTCCCTAGCTTCCTGCAGACGGTCACCCATCTGCTTCACTAGCTGGACGCATTGCTTGTGGCTGGCCAGTGCGTTTGGGTAGTCTCCTATAGCTGTGTAAACGTGGCCTAATGATGTCAGAGCTGCTGCTGCAGCTTGTGTATCCTGGGAACAAGGTTTGCGTACACTTATCAATTTGCATCAAACGTAGGTACATACCATAAGCACCATATGACGCATATACTAACTAGACACAAAAAGACCTGAGCGAGAATCGATCCCGTTTTGTGTTTCGTGCCAACCTAAGCCACTGCGCCACGGCGGCCATTGGAATTATAAGTAGATATTTTAAATTACTCAGACTGAGTAATAACTCATCGTTGACAACTGTTCTACAGCTTTCGGAACTTCGCATCAACATGAATATATTGATAAATAAGTTTAGCTATTAATTGGTTTCCTTCCCTATTACTAATGAAACAAAATTAATACTCCTTTGCACGTATATTTAGAAATAAAGGTTCCATGTTTTAGGAACCAGCTATTCCTTTTAATGTACGGTCATTAGCATATCATAGCAACGCTTGCTATTCAACATTCGATATTGTGCTCACAAAATATAGGCGGTATAAGGTCTAAAGCATATAGTCTGATGTGCTCTTAACAGTTCAATTTGTGAAACGAAGGTCCAGATGCATGGAGGTAATGCAACAAAACCTGACGTACAAAACCATTGCACATTAAAAAGAAACTGCGCCGTCGTACCCTAAGGAGGTCTAGAAGCGGCATATCATTATCTGACTTAATTACTTCCGTGTTGAGCTTGGCTCATTTATCATTAAGCGAGATGAGGTCAAATGTAGCTCTCTGACTTTTCACAACAACTTAGAAAATGCTGTTAATTGAAAAGGAGATTAAAATATTAAAAGCATTACGAAGTAATGGGATGAAAGGCAAATGGGAACTGCTTTGGCGTAGTACAACTAAGAACAGTAGGTTCGTATTCCAACATATCATAAAAATGGAAACTGATGAGTATTAGATAGGTACACAAAATATTAATTATTTTATACTATTTAAAAATTAAGAATTAATATGTACGATTTCAGTATGAAGAATTATGGTAAGCTGCCATGAAAAGATTATTATTGGTTGCAATAAAAATTGCATATTTGTACAATTATTTAAACCCAATGAATATTTATAGTTTCACAACATACTAGAATGTTTATTTTTATTAAATGATTAGCCGACCCGACAGACGTTGTCCTGTCTCAACGACGACTATTTAATTATATGTGGGATATGTATCCGAACGTGGTGCATGTGCGATGTCTGTACGTATGAATATCTGAATGGAGAGAATGACAACGAGTAAGATTTGAACGACGAACGACGACGATGTGGAAGACATGTATGTGGTAGCTACATTTAATTTTATTTGGTAAATATATTTGGCTTAGTCACTATTTGCTTCTTTCATTTCCCATCCTCTACATATATATATATATATATTTAAAAAAAAAATCTATCTTAAGACAATAAAATACACAAAACAAGTGAAATTCGTCCAGCTGTTCACGCGTTATGGCGTGACCAAAGTAAATAGGGATTATTTTTTATAAATTAAGATCTGGACTAAATTTTTTGCACATAAAAATTGATGGTTACTATTATCGCTGTATGGCAGTACTGAACTACTATTCGCGCCTGTACTGTGACTGAGTTAATTTGTGGCTTGTGGAGCTTTTGCCACATTCCCTGCGCGGCGTGACCTGCGGATTGACTTCGTGCCCCTAAGTAAGGCTCCTTCTTCGATAAATTGTTATTTGTTTCAATTGAGTTAGTATTTAAAAAAGAATAGAATGTAATAGAATATAATATAAAAAAAAACTATTTTTAAATGAGTGAAAACCGATACGTCTTCAAATAAATGATGTAATACTGTCACAAAATTCAAACAATATTGTCGTAATTATGATTTGATAGTAGTAAAAATAAATAATACCAACGTTTATTTTCTCTCCCATATACAGGTCACATTCCAATATGTTGCAGTATTCGTGAGTGACAGTTAGATCTTAACATTGTGAGTGACTGGTGCTTTAAGGTTTGAAAAACCAGTAGTACAAATCACCAGTGCCCTTCAATAATAAATTGAATGGTGCACTGATCGCTTAGCAAATATTTTTTACGGAACTTCTGTTATTATTTGTCTCTGTCTTTCAGAAGAACAATTTAATTGCTAAAACTATTGAGCAACTGTAATTTAAAAACATTAAAGGAATATCTTATTTTCTGTGTTAGGAATTCAGAAGTAGTCGAATATCACCGTAACCTCAGTAGATACCTTTTTCGTGGCTTTGTTCAGATTAAAACTATTCTTTATTTTTAATTATATGAAATTGAGCTTAATAAACTTGTATCTTTCTTTCTAAAAACCAAGTAAAATACAAACTCCCCGGGAGATGACTGAACGTCGTCTCATACTTCAACGTCCTCACATTGCTTCTAAAGTTAACCATAGTTTCGTTGTCTCAGTTACGACCGGGCATATCCTATTTTCCATTTTACAATCCTTATGTTTGTTATGTCAGGCCGTCTACATACTCCGTACGTACCGCAGAACAATGCCCCGACTAGCCAGTGCGAGTAGAAATGGTAAACAAATGCCGAACAAACGTTTGCAGTAAACAGTACTCGTATCAAATAACATCGCAACGTTCCCGGCAGAACGCATACGTTTACGTGTAGTAATGGGAGTGGATCGGGCGAATGAAGCTGCGTCCCCATTAGAAAAATAGTGAGCGACTAGTTATTGGCTGGCCGGCGCATCGGTCCTCAAATGTTGAATAGGCAGTAAATACCGGCTTAATACAACACGAGACGCAGTAAACTGCGCGGTCTTAACTAACTTACGTGAAACTCAAATTTCAAAATGACATCGATTTCTATAAATTTGTTTCTTGCAGGCCTAGCATGCGCCACGCGAGTAAATTTTATCGCGGTCTTAAGAAATGTCAAAATCAATGCGTCAACTGCTGATTGGCTGAAAATACAACTGGATCTAAACTTTTGTCGTCTCATGCAATAAATTTGACATATTGCGTATGCTAGGCCTGATGGATTCTTTAGAGTATGTCTCAATTTCAGTGGCGAATCGGTCGACAACTTCATATTTGATTGTGCGGCGAAAATAATGCATAAGCATGCGGTCACTGCTATAAATTAAGCTAATGAGCTGCTGATTGATCAAAATGTGTGTGTACTATTGAGTAGCGAATAAAAGTTGCAGTCAGGCTTACTGTTTATCTAATAGTGACACAACCTAAAGCCGGCTGGAGAATGCACCGCATCCTCCTCAGCAAGGAAGTGAGGGACAAAAGGAAAAATGTCGCGAGACAGCCGCCAATGGGCCTTGTCTCAACATAAAGAGCGGGGACGGTGAAATTATCGATATAATATTTTCATTTGTAAAGGAATATTTTTTTGTGTCAGAACTCAATAGATACTTACTTTTGATTAAAGATTGTTATAATTAAATAGGAAAATTAGCCCCTTAAATTTTTTATTTACTTTATTCTGTTAAATTATTATCATTATTTATGATTTTAATGTTTGACTAAAGTTATGATACTTTAAGTTAATTGTTGGTTAAAAAAATATGTTAAAAAGTGTTTTCAACCAATGTCAAAGTCAATCTCAAACTTTTTTATTCCGAAGATTACATTAGTAATACTTATGAATAATCTCTATATAAAGCAAATGCCTCCAGTTCGATACATAATATAAGTTCTAGAAAGATAAGGTGAATTTTAAAAACTTTTTGTGGGAAACGAGTACTGATGTATAAAGATTAATTTAAAATTACATTTTAATAGACAGCAGAAATAAGTACGTTAACTAGAAATAACAATTATGATTAATTTATGTGTTCATAATGAACTGCATTTGCGAAAAGTTTTGATTAAAGATACAATGAGAAATTAACAAGCGCGATCTGTTGCTTGAAATATTTTACATCACTTTCTTCTAATTTAATTACACTACTCGTATTATGTAATTTAATAAGTGTTGTACGAGTGATTATTTATGTTGTATAATTACGTTGATTAGCAATTGTATTAAGGTTAGGGTGTTTAATTTTTTGGGTATCAGGTTGTTTTGCTTACTGAATAGATTAACAATGAAATCTAAGCATTTACAAAATCCTGTTACCCGTCCAGATGATGTAAGAAGCAGCGGCATTTGTCCGCTAAAGTACCAAAACTGATTACATTTCCGAAGCAAAAAAGGGTAATCACAGTTCAATTATTTTTATCGATATCGAGCATCGTCTGACGTCTGTACGTACATCCCAGTCGAGGCTCAAAGTCGGACGAGCCGGGACAATCTAGCTAATTAAGTATGTGCGACATGAGACGATAACGTGGTGATTTACATACTCACTCGGGCCCTTACGTCGTCTTCCTAATGCCAGGGCACTGATGCCCTGTACTGCACCACAGTAAAACTAAGCATTCAAAATAGAAAGAGCTACTTCTGGAAAAAAGCATACCTACTCATTGGTTTTATGTTTGTGCCCTAAAATTCAGGATAACCTAAGATTAAAATATACATTTTAAACCACTTACAAACATTAAAAAAGGTAAAGTAATTAAAAATGATAATCTTCTTCAGTTGATTTAAGTAGAATTAATTATAAAATTTTTGGATCATCATTACAAAGTAACTTTGCCACCCGATACAATTTTACCGAGAAGATACCAGCAAAAAATTCAATAGATAGGTATGTAACAGCACCATTATCTAAATAATTGTACTGCGTAAATTAGCAAACCTGGTGTAGTGATAATAAATAAATTGTTAGGCTACATAGCTTTGAGCAGTGGCGTAACTACAGGGTGGCTAGTCGGCAAAATGCCACGGGCCCCCAGCCAGAAGGGGCCCCAGGTAAGAGGAGAATCCCAATTACCAAGAATAATTTTTACATCAAACTTTCCTAAAGTATGCACTACATTTCTAGTATTTCCAAACAAGTATTAGATATTATTCTTTCTTTGAGAAGGAGGAGGGGGGGGGGGGTTGGTCGATGGATTGATGAATTTGCCACGGGCCCCGAATGGTATAGTTACGCCACTGGCTTTGAGGTGAGCTGGAGTAGACCAATCCCTATCTTTGCTCCATCCAAAACCTATTTGCAGACTCGCTGCGTATATTATCTAGTACTTATCATTGGATAAAGCAAAGGCTACACCGACCATCGCGTAAAGTGTGTCCCGGCGGACGCGAACAACGCCTTTATAAATAATACTCGAATGAGACGCACGTTTATCAACCTTTATAATGTCCGCTGTGTGAGCGTTGTTTCACTCGATTATTATTCGTACACAATAACGACGCTCATGCACAAACCATTATGCTGGCACTAGTATTCAGACGCGCGGACGGCAATTTTGTTTCTTTTAACGATCATTCATTCCAATTTACTGTGTTGTAGCTGAGAAATTCTTCGTATTAATAGAATAATTCAAGTTTACTCGATGTTAATGGGCGTAATAATATCGCCGGTTGAAAAAGGAAAGACTAAAGAAGTAATTATAAAGGGGAATGTGATATGGCCAACGTGTCAGTTTTAATAGAAAATAATTATACAACTGCCTATGTATATAGTTTTTCTTGTACAGTCAAAAGCACGTCAGTTTAGACGTTGATACCGCCTTTATACAGTGGAAATAAGAACGAATATCGAACTGCAATAGTTCACCGTGATGTTGTTTTGACTAAACCTCTCTACTGCTAATAACATTGCTAAATGAGCTAACTCTACTGGTTTTTAATTTAAGTGTATGAATAAAATAAAACTACCTACATGAAGTTGATTTCGAAGTTATCAATAAAAGATCGGTATTTATGCTAAAACAGGACGAAATAACGATCAGACATGAATGCCGCTTAAAACTCCATGATGACTTTGAATTTGTTAAGAATTTGCAATTCATGAATATTCATATATTTTGTGATCAGTTCTCCGGATTCCCAATACTCGAAACGTAATCGCGAAGAGCGTCATTTACTTTGCGAATTAAAATTATGTTCCGGTAATCTTTATATGAGTATTAGTTATCCACCTGAATGCTAATTCTCATTAGAAGGTTGATAGTTTTGATAACTCGCTAATTGCTTACACTATCTTTTTACAAGGTCCAATGGTTCAAAATTTGATACGACTTTTTAGTTACCTACCTCTTATTATTAACCAGATAAAATGAAAGTAAATAATGATTCAGATCTTTATTTTTAGGGTTACGTACTACAAAAAGAAAAAATAAACCCGTAAAATTATTACTTTGTTCAACTTACAACGCCATTTAAATTAACTTAAGCAATTCGTATTAAATATTTTTGATTTGTTTGTCAGTATCTTTTAAACAGTACACTACAGGAGGGGACGGAAGTGTATTTAAATTCTTAGAAAAAAAAGCTAATAAACGAAAATGAAAGAGTAAACGTGTTTGTTTTGTCGTTTTTTTTTATTTTATATTTTAAATAGGTATGTGTCCTATCACAAGGGAGCTCGTGGTATAGTAGCGACAATGGTTTGAAATTTTACTGAAAATTAAGTTCTGATGGATGCATTCGACCCAATCGTAGCCATTTTTAGCGACACAAAACAGTCCGACATCACCTTAGTAAATACACCTCGCCAATAAGCTGTGAAATTGGAGCCAACCTCTACAGCAACAGACAAGACTTTAATTCCATTTGCCATAGCAAATTTATGAACGACTGAGATTGTTATTGCTTAATATATTTCATAATCGTAAACTAGTGTTGCGCATTTAAGTGGCCAGTTAATGCGACTCGGAAGATAAATAGCCTGTAAAAAGTTGAAGGCTTATCGCCTTGTACGGGTGGTATCGCGACTAGATGCCCCCGCGCCGAGAACAGGTAGCGTCGCGGGAATATGAGCAAAACCGGGATTTAATCGAATGTGTAACATTACCAGTGTTCTAAGAATGTAATGTTTAGGTATAAGATAATGTTAAAATGATTATACTAATAAAACGACCTAACTGAACTTACAAAAATACTAAAATTTAATAAAGTTAGCCGGCCCGTTGGTACAGTCAACAGCTGCACGTCAAGGTAAATCGTTGCAGATCGATATTAGTCCTTAATGCGTACTACATAAGGATGATGCAAAGTCCTTAGTGTATAGTGTGACATGCTTTTGATCATACAATGATTACTACTCTTGCTGATGAAACAAGAGTTGTGGGTTTGATCCCTACCCAATTTAAAATAAAACATGTCAACTGATTCTACTACCGCTTCAGTACTTACTTTTACCGAGAAGATGCAAGAAACTCTGTTAATATGTTACAGTTGCAGTATCTAACTTATTGCTTTGTTTTGATTTGATGAATAAAGAGACAATTAAGTTAGTGTATAGTTTTAAGGGAGCACAAACATATTAGCTCCCAAAAGTGACTCTGGTTCCCGAGAATGACGTATGTACCATGGCTGGTACTACGTACTACAATACCTAATTTAAAGTGGCATAAGCGTGATATGAGCCCCCTATCGCAGTGAGCTTTAGCTATCTTTATCATTTGTCCACTGACCTTCCTTTTACAACTTTCCTGCAACATATGTGCTTACCGGCGATCTAGTCCACGTGCGTGTCAAATCACAAAGTGGCTGCACAAGACTCTGCTATAACACGGAATGATAACTGGGACGGGCGAGCATTCTTTGCTCGAGTATTTTTTTCTCTGCTATACCACATGCATTTCGTAGTAAACAGGAGAGATCAGCTGCGTGCAGCACTGCTTACCGCTCGAAAGGCATTTAGGAAAAACCAGGGACAATCGCAAATAATTTTATTTGTCAAATGAATTTATACTGTAGTTTTATAAATGCCTTTATATTTTTTTTTCTATGCCAAGTTAGATGTGTAATACGTCAAATTTATAGTGTAGTTTTATAAATGCCTTTCTAAAACTCTTTTTTTTTTAAAATAGAGTGATGGAAGATAGAGAGAGACAATTAAGACATTTCTTTGTTTCTCACAATCAAGTGAAGGCAGTTATTGTGACCTATGAGCCCAACGTACGGAACCATCTCTACGCGAGTCCTACTCGCACTTGACCGGTTTTTAAGTTAGAGATATAAAAGTTGGCACTAATATAGCTCTATTAAAATATAGACTACTTTTTGATTCGAATATTAGGGGAGATAGGGGTAAAACAGACCATGAAAGGATGTAGTCCACGCGAACGAAGTCGCGGGCACAGCTAGTAATAGATAATATACATATCTTAATAGATAATAAGACTTGTAGCTTTGAAATTGGAATTTAAAGAAAGTAGTAAAGGTATACCAGAATCTCAAGCCTATTCAGTCTTGCATTTACAAAATGACTATTCTAATATGGATGTAAGGAATGTCGTAGTAGTGATAAACAAATCGTTTTTCTTCTAAATTGCGAGAAATGTGGCATAACGACGTGTAGTACCTAATAGATATGTCGAGAGGCGACATTCAAGTCATTAGTTAGGTACGTAATTTCTGTATAAACAAGTTGTGTAACATTTAGCAACTGGTAAAGACGTAGCGCCACTTTCTCAACAGCTGAACAAGGAAATAAAATAAACGATTCCGTCCTGGAGTTGCTTGTTATTTGGGGAGTTAGCTATATTTAAATGAATACAAGGGTTTGTGGTCTCTAAGAAATTCTACCAATTTCTATTTAGTCTTGCAGAGGTCTGTCGTTCAGAGGCTTAGGAGCAATAGAACGGTGTAATTGGTATTAATCTGTAAATTCATTAAGTGCGTCCAAAAAGAGGTTGTTACTTTGATATTGTTGGCTGTTCTAATATTTTAATTGATCGTGAACTAACTGCAGTTTTCTTCGTAGTATCATCCATAGCTTTCTTAGAGGGACCCCACACTAGCGTCTTTCGAGCGTCAGCGTCTTGCCGCGCCGACGTTGTATGGGCGTTGCGTCGACGCGGCGCCCGCTCAGCGTCGACGCGGCGCCCGCTCAGCGTCGACGCGGCGCCCGCCCAGCGTCGGCGCGGCGTTTGAGCGGCGCTTGCGCTGGGCGTCCTCTGCACATCGCGTTCGAGCGTTGCGCCGCGCTGACGTCATGTACAGTTATTTCGAAAATGGAAATGTAAGATTTGAATAACGCACAATATAATGTTTTATATTGCAGTGATAAATTAATGCTTTAAACTTGTAAAGGAAAAATTATATTTTACCTATTTGACACATGGCACGAAAAGGCAACTTTAGCATTTATTTTCTCAAAAACTAAAAGTACTTAATTGAAAATGGGTTTCTTCGGCAATATGAGCTAGTATTTTAAGCTACATCCATATTTGCTATCAGCTAAAAAGTCTTCTACGTACTGATTCTAAAACACGGGCGGCGGGCCGAAACAATTGAGTTGATCATTGTACTGTTGTCAAAATAAACGCTGCGGCAGGCGTCGGGCCGGCGCGGCGCCTGTGGAGCGCAGTCCTGGCGTTCGTCATTTCGACCGCGCCGCTGCGCAAGCGTTGCGTCGGCGCCGCGTCGACGTTGCGTCGACGCCGCGTCGGCGTTGCGTCGACGTCGCGTCGGCGTTGCGTCGACGTCGACGCTCAAAGAACGCTAGTGTGGGGTTACGCTTAAAGTCATATTGTGAGACTGCGCGAGCAGCCGTCATTGACTCGTGAGGAAAACGAAAAGAGAGCTTCGATTTCAGCTTGCAATGTCAATACATACCTTGTTCTCTATTTTCAAAGTTTTGTATTGTGTATGAGCACTAGAATCTCATTGTAGGACTCCCAGTGGTTCACTAATGGCTCAATCTAAACAAAGGGGCAGTACGTCACGATTGGCCGCGCGTAGCGAACATACTATTTCAGAGGGTGCTTTTATAGGAAAAAGCGCTTACAAGTTTTCAAGCGATTGGTAGGTAGTGGCTTATCACTACTTGTGCGAGTTGCAACAACTTGATCTTAACTGTTAACAATATTGACAATGGCCAGTTATCGACAAAAGGTATTTAAGACAACCATCAAAACCATTGTTACATTTTAATGTTTTTTAATAATTCATTAATTTAGTATAATAAAAATGGTCCCCCGCCACAACACATGAATAAAGTAAATCTTACAAAAGGTTCGAAATAAACTTTACGCTATAAAATATTTGAATGGCAAGGTTTACAATGCTAGCCCGGGACAAAGAATATGTTTGATATTGGCGAAAAATTTAAATAAATAGGCGTCTTAAGTTGCAATCTGCAGATTTGTATTCCATTAGAAATTTTGAAACCGGTCAACACTAGTAGGAATTGATAAAAATGCCGTTTAGTCTTCAAATAATGGCAGGTAAGTACTGTTTTTAGCTATCAGTTTTAAGTGTGGTCAAAAAATGTCGTCATATCGTTTGCAAGCTCTCTCTAACCTCACATCTTAAGGTTGTTCCCAAGCGCTGTTTTCAACTGAATGCACCTAGCAATCGGCACAGATGTAAAAGTTCAATGTGCAACGTGCATTCGAAACAATCGGAACAAACACTCGTAAAAAATATTTAGTTTGCGCGTTCCGCGCCACCGGACGCCGACAAAAACTGCTCGCCATCTGAAATAACCGCGAAATGTTCCAGAGCTTGGAATTTGTTTTCCAGTAATCCGACTAACTCTGAGGATGTTGAAATAAAAAACCGGACGAATGCGATTCCGACTCCTGTGCTGAAGGTTCCGTACCAGAATATCCTTGTTTGTGATTGTGTGTTTAAAAGCTCTGCGCTGTCTACGGGTTTGGCGAATTATGTGGCCTGCTCCCTATCACATCAACTAATGAATATTTGGTCTTTATCATTTATCATAGTTATGTCAGTTAGTTTTTTTAGGAACGCTCATTTGCTTTTCTGTCTCCGTCACAGTTGTAATATTTGGATCAGTGGCTGCGTAGCAGGGGCTGGAACCCGGGGCGACTTCCTATTGAGACCCTCAAAATAAGACTTAACCCTAAGATGTGCAACTGAGCTAGCGTTCGGTTGTCATCCCTTGTACTTTTTTTTTTATATTGCACTTTAAGATTGACCTCATCCCACCTGATGTTAAGTGGTAATGAGGTCCTAGCTTAAGGGTGACAATTACAGCATAATAAATCTGTTACTGGACTTGTCGCCCTTACCTTGAAGGCTTGACCCCTACTACTAATGTAGCACCCCCCAGGAGCTCTGGAAACCTTACTCACACGCAGGAACACAACAACACAGAAGTGATTGTTATTTGGCTGCGGTCTTCTGTAAGGTGGAGGTATTTCCCCAGTCGGGCTGCTCCAGTTCTAGCGATAAATCGCTATGCCCTACCTCTCTTAAACTTGGCAGCCGGGGCAGATTATTAACACCGCCCCCCTTTTACACCCCCCTGATTTGAAGGGCGCTAGTTCGAAAAGTTGTAAGTAAGGTCCTTAAGGTATTTTTTCCCTTTACGACCTTTTTCTAGTTGTGTATTCAATGGTCGAAAAGTTGATTTAAATTTCAAGGAACAAAGGGCAATGTCAGGCGTGAATGTCAGAGCCAAGGATTATTATTGTTGTTATATTCTTTACAAATAAGTTAATTGCCATCACATTTCAAATTTAACCCCAATTTTAGAAACTTGGCGCACCAGTTATCTGTTGTAGGTATTTCATACTCTCAGTGTCTTTACGGAACCCTAAACTTCACAGGTAACAACAAGTATTGAGTTGGAACGTTGCGACCGCGAGTGACCCCGCTACAACTTATTTCTAATGTCTCATTAATTAGAACTGGCATCCGGCTGTGATCCAAGCTCATATTTAAGAAAAAGTATTTAACGTAGATGTCAGTCAATAGCCAAGGTAAAAAATATATTAATGTTTTGCAGCTGAAGTCACTTTATTTGTAAGTACATACAGCATATATTTGCTAATTGACCTGAAATAAATTCTGTAAATAAACATAATCCAAATATTTTTGTTAATAAATTGAATATCTTGAATGAAATATCTGGTGATTTTAAATTAATCGTGCTTACTTTGTTTCAACTAAAAAGCTAAATTTATTTCTTGTATCAACTTTGGTGATACATTTTTGTTAACTACTTAATTGCCGCACTGTAGTCTTAAAATTGACTTGGTTATCCAAAGTTTGTAGGTGCTTCTTAAATAGTTAATTAATACTACAATTTGAAAATCGAAATAAAAGTTTAAAAATGCTGCAAATAAAATCGTCAAAGCGTGTAAAACCTCTGGGCTACTGGCCACTCCCTGTAGTACTCCTCCCAATTAGTTCCCAAGCTTGAATGAAACTACAGTTTATGGAGTAACCAAAATAGTCTTTATTGACATCTAACATTTCCTTTATATAGGATCGGCCGGAACACAATGCCATCGCGATGTAAATAGGCATAGTGACATCTCTTGGTACAAATCAGAACTAAACTTGTAAACAAACAAAATTCTAAAACTTCTGCTAAGACAATACATTTGCGTACTTTATACATTAAATCGCCCACCAAGGACAAATTTGACGTTTGTCCTTTAACAAAACCAAACTAAAATCTATATTTAAACAATACACATTAAAATACAAATACAAACCCTTAAAATTATACACAGTTAGCTACCTGCGTCACCTACTAATTATTTGCAATTGGGAGCAAACACAGTTTGGAAATAGCTCGCTTAAAATTACCATTTTTAGTTTGAACTGTGACTACTCTTATCAAATTATCCTGACCCGGATGGATTTCAATCACTTTGCCATATAACCAACGACAGGGAGGCAGCCCGTCCTCCTTCACTAACACGACATCGCCCACCTTAGGCTGATTTTGTTGCGATGACCATTTATACCTATGGAAGTACTTGGTAAGATACTCCTGAGACTATTTCCGCCAGAAATCCTGCAACATTTTTTGTGCATACTGCCATCTTCTCAAAGAACTAACATTATGCATTTCATAGTTACGATCAGGAGGAGTTACAACAGGCTCTCCCACAAGAAAATGTCCCGGAGTCAAGACAGTATGTTCGTCGCAATCACCAGTAACTACCGATAGGGGTCTAGAATTAAGGCAAGCTTCCACTTGTGCTAGAACAGTTGACATTTCTTCAAAAGTCAAAGTTGATTGGCCAATAATCCTCTTTAAATGGTACTTAACGGATTTCACTCCTGCTTCCCATAAGCCACCAAAGTTAGGCGATCGAGCAGGAATGAAATGCCAGTTGCAGTCGTTACTGGCCACAGATTCGGCTACTTCTTGAAGCATGGATCCCTTTTCGGTTAAGAAAAGACGCTTTAATTCGCTGGAAGCTCCGACAAAATTGGTTGCGTTATCGCTCCATAAATCGGAACAATGTCCACGTCTAGAGACAAACCGTTTGAATGCTTGCAAAAAGCTTTCCGAAGTAAGATCCGTCACTACTTCCAGATGTATGGCTTTTGTGGCCATGCAAACAAACAGACATATGTATCCTTTATGAGACTTGTGTCCGCGCCCTTTTGCTGTACGTATCTGGACAGGTCCCGCGTAATCTACACCACTACATTTAAATGCGCGCACTGGGGTCACTCTCGCCATTTTGGTAACTTGCCCATTAATTGTGTCTGAGTATTGGCTGAATTTTTCACACATATTACACATTTACGAAAGTAAGACCTTACCAGTTGTTTGACTCGTGGAATCCAATACTTAGCTTGTATAAAACAAAGCATTAGCTGGGGATCGCCATGAAGTGTCTGTTTGTGAGCATCTGCAACGATCAAATTTGCTAAGTGACAGGTTTTGGGTATCAAGATGGGGTGTTTTTGGTTAAAGCTTAAACCAGAATGCTCTAATCTCCCACCTACTATTAATAATCCATTCTCATCGAGTGCAGGGTTCAGCGATCGAAGAATGCTGCTTTTCGGTAAGTTCTTTTGTTCTCTGACTAGTAAAATCTCCTTTCCGAAATACAATGCTTGACTTTGCTTAATACATATATTCAACACATCGTTTAGTTCTTGCGTAGATAAATACCCTTTATTTCTTTTACTAGGTTCCACTCTTAAATTATTTATGAAACGTTTACAATACGCTATCACTCGTTTCATTCTTGTGAGTGAAGAGAACCGTTGCAATATACAATCTTCTACTACAGCACAATAACCTTTCACTTTTTCTAAATCCGTAGTTATGTCTTGTGGCTTCTCATAATTTATTTCTTTGTTTCTTAAAAATCCAGGACCTTCAAACCAGACACTATTGTTGACTAATTCAGCTGGAGATAATCCTCTAGATGCGACATCAGCTGCATTCTCTTTGGAACCAATATGTGTCCAATAATGAGAGTCCAGGTTCGATTGAATCTCAGAAACACGGTTTGCAACAAATACTTTCCATCTACTTGCATGGCCATTAATCCAAGCAAGAACCACAGTAGAATCAGTCCATGCATGCAAGTTACATTTGTCAATACCAAGTACTTGTGCAGTTTCCAAAATTAACCTTGTTAATAAAACCGCCCCACACAGCTCTAACCTGGGAATTGAGACCTGTTTGACAGGCGCCACCTTTGTTTTTGCAGTTGCCAGAGCTACATGTATTCTTCCATTGGAATCTATTACACGGATGTAAATAACCGCCGCATACGCAACCTTAGAGGCGTCGCAGAAGCCGTGCAACTCGACTGTATTACTAACCTTGGTATGGACCCACCTCGGTATGTTAATAACCTCTAGCAACTTTAACTCTTCTCGGTAAGTGAGCCACTCGTTTAATATACTTTCCGGTACAGCTTCGTCCCAATCAATGCCTACTAACCATAATTGCTGTATTATTATTTTTGATTTTATAATGCTGGGTCCAACCCAGCCTAATGGATCATAAAATCGCGAAATATCACTAATTATTTTTCTTTTTGTTACAGGATGTTCCAGAGGTGGGAGTTTAACAGTGTAGCGGAAGCAGTCTTCACCACGGTTCCAGGTAAGTCCCACAATTTTCATGATTTCGTCTGATTTAATTTTTAATCCTTCTTGATCGTCCTCATTATGCCATTCAAGTTTCATAACATCTAGTAGTTCTTCATTGTTACTTGTCCACTTCATTAACTCAAATCCTCCTTTGCTCAGCAATTCGTTCATTTCTCGAAATATTTTTAAACCTTCCTCTATAGTTTGACATCCTGTTAATAAATCATCCACATAATAATCAGTCATTACTCTTTCAGCTGCCATAGGATACCTGCCACCTTCATCTTGAGCCAGTTGCTGTAACGTTTTAATCGCAAGGTAAGGTGCAGAAGCAGTTCCAAACGTTACTCTTAGCATTCTGTAATGATTTATTTCAGTTTCAGGATTATCTCGCCAGATAATCCTCTGGAAGTCGACATTTGATTCTGCAATCTTCACTTGGCGATACATTTTTGCAATATCAGCGGTAAGGCAAATAGGGTGTAAGCGCCAACGCATTACAAGAAGTCGTAATTCCGGTTGTAAGGTAGGTCCCACTAACAGATTGTCGTTGAGCGACATATTATTTTTTCCTTTACAGGAAGCATCGTATACTACTCTTACCTTCGTCGTGTCTTTGTCTTCACGTACCACCGCGTGATGAGGTAAGTAAATTGCTTTTGGATTGTTTAATTCTTCTTTAGGTACAAGTTCCATGTGATTTAGTTCAATATATTCTTTCATGACTTCTGTATATCTATCTTTCATATTCTTGTTTTTAGTGAATTTGTGTTCTAATGCATGAAATCTTTTTTTAGATATTTCCAGAGAATCAACAACTTGAGGCGGATCATTTTTTAAAGGAAGTTGGACAACATATCTACCATCATTATCTCTCGTTGTGGTTTGTGCATATATTTCTTCACACCTTTTTTCTTCATTTGTTAATAATTTATTAATTTTTATTTCAGGTTCCGCTTTCAGTTCCCAAAACCTTTTGAGGAGATCATTTTCATCAGTTCGACAATGCAGTACATTTATTGGAGTTGTTGGGTTTGAAGCCACATTCACGTAACCAGACAGAATCCAACCTAAAGAGGTAGCTTGCGCTAAAGGTACTCCTTCTGGCCCCTTTTTTATCCCATCTAATAATATTTGATTGTAAACACCCACCCCAAGCAACACATCAATGCGACTTGGAGTATGATATTTAGGATCAGCTAATACCAGACCTTTTAGTTGAATCCATTTCGATGGATCAATTTTACATGATGGTAACGGCGCTGTGATCGATTTTAAAACGTAAGCTTCAACCTTCAACTTGAAGTTAGGGTCAACCAGTGAATTGATTTCCAAAGTTACCATGGCTTTAGTAGTTGACGAATTCTCACCTAATCCAGAAATATGTCCTAACACTGAAGTCTTCCTTAATCCCAAACGCTGCACGGTCGACTCAGTCACGAAAGAGGATTGTGAGCCCTGGTCAAGTAAAGCCCGTACCGTGTCTATACCTGTTTTCGACTGAACTCCCACTAGCGCAGTTGCTAGAAGAGCCTGATTGCAAACCCTACCTGACGAAAAACAAGAAATTGACGGTAACGTAACATTTCTCTCTACTCCCTCAGCCGAAGATGCCATTGGTTGTTCTGGCACTTCCGAGTTATCTCTGACCTCAACGGCCCCCGAAGCATCATTACCATTAGGATGCAACAGAGAATGGTGCTTCCTTTTGCACACGTGACACCTTGAACTATTACGGCAAAATTTGGCACAATGATTGATACCCAAGCAGTTAAAACACACGTTATTAGTTTCTACAAAATTTCTACGAGTATCAACAGATTCCTTTGAAAAATCTTTGCAAAATGGAAGAGAATGTTCTCCCGAACAAAAAACACACTTGAAATTAGTTACATGTAAAGATTTCATTTTATTTACAGGTGGACTACTATGACTGATAGGTTTCTTTATTGAGTTTGATCCGGAGCCCAGAAATTCTATCGCGCGATATCGGTTCGTAACAAATTCTTTGAATTTTTCATATGTTGGCAATTCACCTGCCGAACTATTTTCACTAACATGAAACTCCCACTGACGTCTAGTCTCCGGGTCCAACTTCAAGGTTAGGATATGTATTATAATGACATCCCAACTATATACATTGACTCCTATGTTATTCAAAGCAGCAAGACAGTCATTAGTAGTATCTATCAAGTGTTTTAAACCAGAGGCTGACTCCTTTAAAATATTGTTTTGACTAAACAGTTTTTTAAGTGTAACGTGACAAATATATTTTTTGTTATTATATCTTTGTAATAGTAAGTCCCAACATCTGTCATAATTATCATTTTCTATTGGAATATGTCTTACGAACTGCTCCGCTTCTCCGGTGAGATAGCTTTTCAAATAATGCAACTTTTGAACCTTGCTTAATTCCGCGTTAGAATGTACCAGTGCTGTATAAAGATCTTTAAATGTCGACCATTCTGCATATTGACCAGAGAAATTATGAATGTTAATTTTTGGCAATTTTATATGAGAGGATTTGGGTTGTGTTGAGCCATGATTACACTTACTAGGTGCAGTTACAATCTCAGCCGTAATTTTTTCCAATGCTATTTTCAACTCACACTTATACTCCAAATAACATTCCTCTGTCTTGTCATAAATTTCCTCCTTAACATAACTAGATGCAGATGATATTTTAGGGTCTGAGTTTCGTTTGAACTCCTTATCCCCTGATAAAAAGTCAAACCAAAAATGTTCTAACAGTTCTATTCGACCCTCTATATACTGCTTATTAATGCGTTCTTTTGGACTTTTCTTAAAATTAGTTTTGGCTTTAACTATTCGCTCGTATAGTTCCGTTTGATAATGTAATAATGACTCCATATTTTTGACAAAACAATTTCTAAGTTAATTTTTAAGTAAAAATTTTCTAAGTGTTTAAACAATAAGATATCGATCAAAATTTGGGCATAGGTTCCCCGTCTTTACACTTTTAACGAAATTATTCTAAGTTCTAAATCTAACATCTAAAATTATTCTAAGTCCAAAGTTCCAAATAGAATCACCAATTTTGATAAAGTTTAAATCTTCCTGTTAATAAAGTTCAAATTTACTCACAATAACTGCACTTCCATTTACCACACACCACACTTCTTCAATTTCCCTTCCTTGCGTGTACCCCGCTGTATGTAGGTTACACTAGCTGTTCCCGTTCCACTCTGCAATGCTGCGCACCCATCCAAATCCTGACTCGCGCCGACTCCACTCCAGCTTGGCGCGCCGTCCGAGATCAGGTTACTGATCCCTGAAGCTACGGTTGCGACAGCAATCCACTGCCCGTAGCGATGATCGCGATGTAAATAGGCATAGTGACATCTCTTGGTACAAATCAGAACTAAACTTGTAAACAAACAAAATTCTAAAACTTCTGCTAAGACAATACATTTGCGTACTTTATACAAAGCGATTGAACAATTCCTTTATTTTGTTAGAAAGTAACGCAGTAGATTTTTTATTTATTATATCTCAGTTTATAAAAATATATCTAAAATCAACCTCTGGTCTCTACTAAATATATATAAATATCATCTGTGAAAGTACTTCATTCCTACTGGGTGGTTAAAATATTAACTGGATAAATTCCGGCGTTAAACGTATAATGATTTCTATTTATTTCAATCAAAACTGTTTCTATGGACCTCAAGTATTAATATCTTATATCTTTATTATTTTCAACGTTGATGCCATTAAGTTTTATGTTTTTCTTAATGATTATTACCGTTTATATGGACGTGTTACAAATAACGAAATCATGCTAAACATACCAGTATATTATTATGTTGATTCAAAGTTATTTGAAGTCTGTTTAATAAAAAAACCGCCGGAATATGTCAGAGCATCATAGTTAAACAGATTTTTAAAATTTCTAGTAAATAATATTGTTTTTCTATGTTTCGTCTGAAAAATTAAATTGAACAAAAAGTGTCCTATTTACTGTGCTCACATGTTAAAACATCTCATATACTATAAGAACGCAATAGCTGTTTTATTATTTCGTATGTTTGGATATAAAGAAAGCAAAGATTTATTACATACATAACAAAAAACGAATTAACAATAAAGGCACGCATCCAAAAACGAATTTCGATCTCATTAAAAATATTAAGGAATCTCAGCTCAATATCGAGACTAATTACTTACGTTACGCAGTCGCATTTAACACAAGTCAGTATAAAGCTGCAGTGTGCTGCATTTACTGCAAATTAGCATCAAAGTGCGGCTTTTGCGGCGCCGATCAAAGGACCCAATAAAAAACGGACTTTACTATTTGTAATGTTTCTTTTGAAACGTAATACAGATGCCCTAACTACGGATAAAGAAAACTGCAGCTTACACAAGCAATACGCGTTTAAGCCCTTAATAGTCACTATTCAATAATATCTTCTGGTGTACCTATAACATTTTTACTTTCTTTTGGATTACGTTCAAGGAGCGAGACTAAAAGATCTATATTGCGGGGAAGATATCTTTTATAGAGCTCACTGTTAGCAGATGAATTCGAAATATTACACTTTCAGAATGCTCATTTATGTTACATAAATGCATTTAATAATGAAGCGTTATTTCGTCGCGTACATAAATACCGCATAATTCAACACACGAGAGTTGATTAAGTCCCTATCTTTATAAATTTTGGAAAGTTATAAAATATATATTTTTATCAATGTAAACAGCCAATCAAACGGTAACATTTTCAGATTTTGTGGTTACTGTTATGCGTTGATTTGTTACGTTCTTATAATCTTGGTAGTGGTTAACTTACTTTGTTATGAATAATATTAATTTTTGAGAGACACATTGTCTACTATTAAACCTAATTAATGACTTTTATGAATGCAATTTTAATTTTTGAATGCAAGTTGTTCAATTATGCTAAGTAATACGAAGACCTGACTACTAAGCTTATAATTACATTGACGTCAAACTTAGCAATGTATCTACATAAGTACATATTACCTAAAGTTTACTGTAATTATGAACAAAAAGTTAAATATTATGTTCTCTTGTGTTCGTTACTTTTCTGATTCATATTCTTAATAAACACAACTGTTTATTAAAAAAATCTTGTTTTTTCACTTGCGAAAATAGTATCTATCATCAAATCTTAAAACACGTTGTGCCGACCTACGACATTACCTGTCGAAACAAATACAGCGTCAGCAGAATTGGCGTAGTAAACAACGCTCTATACGTAATGCACGATTGGCCAATCAATAACATCGATCCTACATCGCGATGTCAGAGTTATCGTCGCCACTAACTATTTATACAACAAACCAAGATTGGTAGTTAGGCCTTGGTTCCCAAGCAGATAACACCTAGGTGGGCGGAAGTACTTCCACTTTTAGTAAAGAACATACGTTCCACAACGTATTTGCAAGAAATTTTTCTCACAGTGTTTTGAAAGAGAAGCATTCTGTTATTCACAAATCGGATTCGAATGAAAACCTCAAGTTTTGCCTCTTTCTTAAAATAAGCGATTGGCCTGAGATAAATCAGTTAATGATTTATCCGAATTGATATAGTTATGAATCAGCTCCATATAAAAGCAGCGAAAATTTCCGTCGCCTGCCTCTTTTAAAGCGCTAGGAAACCACTAGTAAGTATGATAAAGTTGTTATGAAGTACATGTGAACACGTCAATGGGACTATTGTATGTTCGTCGCCAGTAGGTACATTGGCAAATAAATACAAAACTAAATCTGCTCCAATATTATATTTCTTCATGTTCCAGGAAATTGCTTGTTTTATTTGCAAAACAGAAATCAATGTTTTACTGGTTTTACTACCATTCCTTATGGAAATGCACCATTGTGATATTAGATGCGTTGGTTGGTTGCGACGCACATGCCCGCTTTATACGGCATATATTATGTTTACGCGATAATTTATGACTTTCGCAGACAATCTGGATATGATTGAAAGTGCTTGCTATTTCTTTACCAAGAAAAATATATTTCTAACTCATAGGCCATATTGTGTTAAGTGTCAAGCTGTTGGATATTTTTGTTTGAAAATAAAATAACAATTTATCAAACAAAGTATCCTTCTGAGTAAACGTTGTTGTACCTTCTACTGAACTTTTCTGTAGTGTCTCGGGTCTGGGTGTTGTGGTACCGTCGCTGTTTCTGATTTCTGTAACACAAGTGCTTTAGCTACTTACCACAGAATCAGAGCAATGTATATGACGTTGTCCAATATTTATTTATTTATTTATTCTAGTTATATAATCTGCGGTTAGCTAAGAATCAAGAACTAGTCAACTAAGGTTGATTTTAATTTTACAACATAAAATCATAGACTGATTTTTCATTGATATATTTTTTCGTACTAAACCAAACAAGTCCTTTGTTTGGTTTATTGGACAACATAACATACATTGCTCTGATTATATGATTAGGAGTTTAGCACAAATTGTGTTCTACAGAAAACCAATGACGGTACTATAACACCCAGACCCGAGAAAATATTAAGAAGTTCGTTTTCCATATTGACACCACCGAGAATCGAAACCGTGACCGCAATGATGGCGCGACGCCAAAGTACCTCTATTGAGTACAGAGGTCATCTAACCAAATTTCAGAATATTATAATAACATATAAGTATTACAATTGTGTCGTTTAAGCAACAGTAACCATTTTGGTATGCCTTTGAATTCACTCGAAATGCAAAACGGGTACGGGTTGTGCGAGATACGATAAATTTAAGTTTTGCTCTTGCTGATATTTCACTGAAAGACCTCGTTTAGTACTCCAAGTAAATGATAAATTACGACTAGATATCGAGTAGATTTAAACGAAATGCATTGTTAAGAGATTTTTATGTACAGCCACGAATTTGGCATTACGTAAAAATTTACCAGAGAATTCTT
The DNA here is from genome assembly GCA_037074685.1 of Glyphodes pyloalis. Lineage (NCBI taxonomy): Eukaryota > Metazoa > Arthropoda > Insecta > Lepidoptera > Crambidae > Glyphodes > Glyphodes pyloalis. The sequence continues at coordinate 5,752,707 of JAYKKO010000021.1, forward strand.
GCTATGGCAGACCTTCGGATGTAACAGGCACACGTCCACAAAACAGCTCCCAAAATAAGTAACGTTTTAATTCCAGCCGTTTGGACGAGAGATTCCGACGAAATTGTCGCTACAACTCCCGCAGTGTCGTTATTGGTGGCGGAAATCGTTGTGCTTAATTAAATTATTTCATTCGCACGAGTACATTCCCATTTTTTCTCTTTTATCGTTTTTTTAGTGTGTTTTCTTACAAATGTGTGCTAAATATTAACATTTTGCTAAATGAAAAACACTAATAGGTAGTTTTTTTTTGCCCAGAAGGGTTATCATGTGTACCAATCATAGGTCAATCTGAGGTATGAGATAGTTGCACTGTTGTCGTATCGTGTCGCCAACTTTCGCAATTTATCCATACTAATATTATAAATGCGAAAGTAACTCTGTCTGTCTGTCTGTCTGTCTCTCTTTCACGCCTAAACGGCTGAACGGATTTTGATGAAATTTGGTATAGGTATACCAAATCTCAAGAACGGACATAGGCTACTTTTTATTAGAAAATAAGGGGGGGTGGGGGTAATACCACCTTTGAAAGTTTATATGGAAAAATGTTTATTTTTGTAGTTAGAGATATGAAATTTGCTACAAATATAGCTCGAAACTTGGATTAAAATATAGACTACTTTTTGTTTTAAATATTAGGGGAGAGAGGGGTAAAACCGACCATGAAAGGATGTAGTCCACGCGAACGAAGTCGCGGGCACAGCTAGTATCAATATAAATCTACATAGTATTTAAATTATTCCGCTTTAATTTTATTGCAAATGGTTCTAGAGTGTCTTTATACGAGTCTTGGCTAAAATACTATGTGTCAAGCTTACTTGGTTTAGTTATTTTATGATCATATCATAGATGATGATCATCTTTGGTTATGTATGTAATAGATACGTACTGTACCTACTCTGTTATTGTATCATTAAATATTTTGGTCCTTGTCAACTTTTGCATTTGGTGCAGTAAAATTACAATCACTCACCTTGCACTTCATCGCCAAAACCAATTGGTATCTGTGTGCAGTCAAAGCGTCTTTATACGATCCTTGGCTGAAGTACGCAGCGCCAAGGTTTCCGTGGGCGCGGCACTCGCCGGCGGTGTCGCCAAGCGACTTGGCCACTGCCAAGTCTTGTTGCATGTAGTTTATTGCCGCATCTAGCTGACTCAGGGCCCAGTGTGCAGACGAAAGAGCGCTGAATACCGAACCCCTGTAGATAAAGAAAGTTTTTAAATAAACAGTTTTAAAAATGTTTTGAAGAAGGTGTGGACAGATTTTTAGAGAGTTGCAGAAAACACTTTTTTACGACAACGGCGAAATAATTCGAAAACTTTTTTTATTAATATCAGAAGAAAAAAAATAACCATAAAATAGTACACATTTTTAATATGACCTACTGCTCTCAAACAGAAAATGTTTTTTATAAGTATGTAGATAGTTCGAAAGTTAAAATAAGGTTTTATATTTCAATACGTATATACTTACATATAGTACTTGGCCTAAATTATTTTTAAAGATGCAGACCAAGAATGCTATTTATTTGTATAAACATTGTTATGACTTGGCAATTAATAAAATAACGATACATGTAGGTAGGTAATCCTTCTTGAAGTTCTAACGTAGGTACAGACCATACACTAATATAATTGCATTTTTCAGAGGTGAATGCGATGAAAACGGGAACTGTAATGTATCTAAATCTAAAGTCACAATCTGAATTTAATTAGAAACAAAACAACTCGTACTTCATATTGAAGTCTGTCCGTTATTATTTATTAGTGCGGGTACATAATTATATCTATTACGAACAAAAACCAAACAATTATAGCTCGGCATTCCTTTGTAGAGTCCGGTTCTTTAGGTAAATATCTAACGGTGTGAAATCGATTAAAATGATTCGAGATAAATATTTTAATTCGTGGGCACGTTAATGAGTCACTGTAGTTAATCTAATGTGACGTCCCACTTTACATCTTGCATTGAAGGTATTCTGAAGGATCATAAAGACGGTACAAAACGCAATTTAAATCTTTATATTTACGACTGCATATCGAATAAACTTGTTGTGATTATTATGCCATTATGACAGTTATTTTATGCTCAGATTGTCGATATAAAATAGAGTTTGTTAAAAGTTTTGCAAATGTTTTTGTCACATTAGGTTTTCAGTTTGAAATCTTACTTGAGCGTTTATTTATTAAATAAAATGTACTTCAGTTTTTTCACTAATGCTGTTTTAATTTTGACATTTCAATGATAGTAGCTTTTTTTATCAAATTTTATTTGGTACCCATGGCTATTTCATTAAAATAACTAAAGCGATTTAGGCAATCAAACATTTGCACTTGTTATAAGAACTAGTTTTCGTATGTCGTTTTTGATAACACTCCGATCATCATTTTAACCATTAAAATATATATTTACATATATAATGACCAAATTCAAGAAGAGAGCATACAATGCATACATCAACTAACCCTTTAAATGGCATACGAATAGTAACTTCATTCACGTTTGGAAAGTAAAGGACGAGCATAGGACGAGTAATGAAGAGTCAATATGCATCATTTTAAAACTAACCGGACTCAACGATAAATGAGGCAGATTCGCTGGCGATATCGTCTCGAATTTCGTAACGGAATTCACCATAGTCCCTCTGACGCATGCTTAAAAATATTTTCAAATCATAAAGTACAACTTCCTTTTTCAGCGTTGGGAAGCGAATGGAAGTGTGACTTTCCTCGATAATTGATCGTCCGTCAGCAATATTAATCATTAAAATTCCGGCCGCACAGAATAGGCCCGTATCGATACAGATTCGATCCATCAACGAAAGATAACATCTCCCAAGGTGTGGGTTACGACGCGCGGCCCTCGCTTGACACGGGAAGGGCTGGCACTGTTTTTGTAATAATATACGTATTTTCACACGTGTGGTGTTTTTTTGTTTGTTCTGTTAAAAAAGAACGTAAATCTCATTTGGCCTCCGCAAAATATCAAAGTCAAACAGGGTTGAATAAAGCGATAACTGGCTACCTACGGATTTGTAGTACTCTTGTTTAGTTTGTAGGATTGGTTCTACTCAAGTTAAGCAAGTGATATGAGTAGGTAAGTAAGAAATTTAATTATTTGCATCCCAGAACTGTGTTATTTTGTTAAAGCTGTTCACTAAATCAAAAATTTTCTTTCTTATAATATATAGGTATATTTAATCATAATTCTATTTTTCTATTTTTATTAGCCCTTTCAGTACCGAATGTACTGAAAGTGCGTTCGTATAAAAAAAAATATGACGGTCGCTCGATTTCGTTTTTCGGCTCCAAAACGCACTCGATCGTTCGTGCAGTAGTCTAGCTTCTCGCCTCGCGCGGCGGAGCGGGGATGTGAAGGGTCAGTGTTGAGTTGTGACCTGCCAAAAGTGGACGCGCTGTTTGTGGACGACCACGGTCGAAGTAAGTAATGTTTTTTTTTATTTAAAAGAGTACTTTACCGGATTTTTTAATTTAAATTATTTGTTTCTATAGTGAGTGACTAATTAAAGTTGCAATCATAGCAAAATGATAACTGATTAAACTCTTAGCCACCCCACCAAATTTAAACGCACGTTCGTGCGCTGTCGTTTTCAATGGTCATAATTAAGGTGATGTTTCTTATAACTAACACTCGTTTTACTTCTTTCAGAAACGCCTTTGAATGATGGATTTCTTGAAGAGTTACTAGGAGACGGGTGCAAATCCGAGCTGGACATAGTGGACATTACGAACGAAGAGGCAGAACCAGCTATCAACGTTTGTGGGCTGCTGCATGAGGACATACATGATGAGTTACCAAGTGACCACGACTGTGACCATGACGACCACCATTGGCAGAGATACGACACCAAAGAAAATATACCTGACAACAGTCATATCAACAGCACCGGCATAATCGTCCACAAAGAAAGACCAAGAAGATGGAAAGCCTCTTGAAATATGAAGTCCCTCTACTGACGAGACCCACGAATTTTCTTCTAGTTCACCAGCTGAGAGAGTCAACACCAACTGTCAGGAAATGCATAAGATGATTGGCATGCTTTTCGTTATAGGCTGCATTCCCTATCCTCGTATTCACATGTATTGGCTAGCTGGAATTAGGCTCGAAGTTGTTGCCAATCAGATGCCACGTAATCGGTTTTTTCTCTTGCGAAACAATATGCATGTCGTAAACTCTGGCGATCCTCCCACAAGTAACACTAACACACTATGGAAGGTACAACCGGCGCTTGATGCTGTGAAAAATGGTTGTAGTTCTTCTGAAAGGGTGCCTGGTAATTATTCAATTGACGAGTAGATGGGCTTCACTGGGAAATGCAAACTGCGTGTGGTAGTAAAAAATGAACATATTCAAAAATTATGTAATAACAACAACAACTAGTGATGGCTTGATGCTATATTTCCAAATCTACTACCTGTCTACTTCCAATGGCAAAGTTTTAGTTAAATGGATAGCGAAAGGTGTATCAATGGCTTCTAAATGTACTGGAGGTGTTATACTTTGTTGATCAATTGATATCAATCAATATGGTTGAGTGAAGCGATGGCTGGCGAATACGTCATGCTTATGAACAGATGTCACCTTTGGGGACTGGTCTGCTCCAGCTTACCTATTGACCATAAAACTATATGACTTGGTCTAAAGTGAGCTACACATGGCGATAAGTAAGATACTTTACTGTAACTAATCTGCTATTTCTTACCGGTGTCTTCTCGGTAGAAATAGGTCGAAGTAGCAGTTGAATCACTTTGCATTGTATCAATGACGATTCAAAAGTGTTATATGTAACCTACTTGAATATTTGAATTTTTTAGTTAGAGTTTGATGGCACAAAAAACAAAAAACTTACGTTCAAGTATGAGGCCCAAGCATTGTCATGTATTACAATTAAATACTGTGATTTCATAAAATAGTAAATATATAATATATATATTTCAAATAATTCATTAAAATTGTTTTATTATATACTAAATTCCTACAATATATAGAAAGTGCACGATCGTGCGCTAGCACACTTTAAAACGACAACGCACGTTCGTGCGGGGGGGATTCTAGGAGACTGAAAAAGGGGGTATTTTTTTCCTTATTTTTCATAGGTTTCTTAGCTTATAAATATTTCAAAAAGTTATAAAAAAACATTTAAAATTAAAATATTTTTTCTCGTGCTGAAAGGGCTACTCTTCTCGTTACATCGGTGCGATGTTTAGCAACATGAGTGACAGGCTACTGTGATGAATTTCTCCTCATTTAAAGTCACAAGTGGTCGCTTTTTTCTAAGAATGGACATAGTTGAATAGCTTAATAGTGTTATTATATTAATGTCCAGGGGAATATTCACTGCTTTGTGCTTTTAATCTGAAGTATTACTTACTTTATGAATGTAATGGAATGATATATGACTATTAAACATCACGATTTAATTCTCTAATTTTCGATTACCCTTCAAAAACTTAACCTTTTGTTTTTGATAGTAGGCCTACAGGACGCTTTTATCCGGGTTTGATGAAAGTTCACCTGGCTAGACTATTGCTATCACGTTCATATAAAATGCACCTATGCAACTTACAAAAACTTTGTAATTGTCAGTAATAAAAGAATGGTGTTGTTTGTAACGGTACGGTTGTACGGTTGAGGCAGCCCTGTCACAGTGACGCGTTGAGTTGACAATTTTTGTCGTGTTTTTAGTTAATGTTTGAGATGAAGAGATGATATTTTTGTTTGATCAACGTCGCAAGGATTTCAATGCATATTTAAAAAGGGTTGGAACGTTTTATAATACAATGTTATATTGTGCAATTTTTTGGCGCAATTGAAATTAATATACTACATTCACAAAGCTTTCGTTTAATTTTTAATGTTATTCTTTATTCACATGTTTATCTTTGATGTCGTTCTATATACTATAAACACAAAAGTTTGATGATTAGAGGTTTATTAGTATTTTATTATAAAATGTATACGCAGATTTAGGTGGGATTTTGTAGATACATTTGTGAGATACTATGTGTTTTATTAATTGAAACAAAAAAATCGGTGGAAAGGTTGATTAATAAAAAAAAAATCAAAATTAACACGAAAAAAAGACTGAACATATCCCAATCAAAACAAACGTTTCGTTACGTAATCTAAGACCATTAGTACGTGATTTAGCACTGTTGGCAAAACCTTACAATGCCAACACAAGACATAGACTAAGTTTGTTTTTAGCGGATATTCCGGCCTCTTCGCGATTTTCTACGTTTCTCTACACGTCGTAATTTTCAGCTCGGCGCCAGACATACATACGAGGCTGCCACTAGTAGTTGGCAGGTCTTAAACAAGACCTTATCAAGTAGTGAGTTTAAACAAATTGTATGGGCTTCTAATGCATTCCATCGAACCAAGTCGTATTAGATGCTAGTAGTTATAACGTTGCTGGTCGCTTTTGTGTTGCGGGAACAGCACGATTTCATGTTATTTTGAAAAGAAATTATAAGTTTACTTGAAAAAGTTATATACACGGGTTCGTTTTCCTACACGAGTGTCTACAGATGATTTTTGGGGATTAGTTGGGTAGCTAATAATAGACACCAATTTGAGTGCTTTTATAAAATCAGTAATCCAGTTTTCTTAGCAGCAGTCATCAAACAAACGAGAAGTCTGCAGGTGCTATTTAAGACCTTATCAAAAGCCAAGCAAGGTGCAACAAATTGTTCGCGCCTCGAATGCGCTCCACACATGCGTTTTACTAAAATTCCTTCGGTATGGTAAAGACGCTTGTATTTACGTAGGTAATATTTCCAAGAGGACTAATTATTTAAAAATATGTTAATATAGGTAAGGTAGGGATGATCCGACTTAGTATCATCTGGGAGAGGAAGGGCATTCTTGACCCTAGAATCAAATCTAGGACCACGATATCGTAATCCAGTGATATAAACCAAGAAATTTTGTTAAAAATTAGAAAACACGTGAATTAGTCTTAGCGTAAAAATATTATAGATTGGTAAATATATGTACTTTTGCATTTACAATATTAAAGATCTATTCGTATTAATTAAATGTTTGGTATATAATTTCGTAATCGTTCCTATGTATAGGTACCGTTTAAGATTTTCGATAAATGGAACGTACAAGTAGGCAGTAATAGTACTTGGACCAAACAACTTTTGTCAAGCTCAAACCACAGTGAAGGGAGAAAGGCGTTGTCGATAGCATCGTTGTTCGAGTGCTTCTAAATAATTACTTTATAACTATTTTGTGTTTTGGACGTATTCGATTATGTAGTATTTAGAAAGTAGCGTCTCCTATGGATGATGAAAAAATAATCGATAGAAGATCATAAATATAGAGTAGCAATAGTACTACTTACTTACTATTTATTAATTGACCTTTGAGTTTTATTATTTTGATTTTTTCTTTATTTAATCCTTTTATCGTTTTGTACTTGTTTCGTAATGTGATTGTACTAAATACATACCTTTTTATTCTGTTCCATTTCATAGTATCTAGCTATTATTGTCCCATTGGGGGGAAAAGGTTACCATTATTAAAATCTAGTCATGTTTACAACAATGGGTAGTATTGAGTAGTAATTACACAAACACTAAGTTACAAAATCCGAAAAAGACTTAAAACCTCAACCTCAACCTGAGATTAGTGGTTTAAATACTGGATTAAGATCTAGGATACAAAATAATTTTAATATGCATGTTAACGAAGTAAAGTTCTACGCGTTATGACATAGTCAGCTGTATGGGTAACAGTCGTAAATAATTTATATTTTAACGCCCATAGACAGTACACAGGTGGGCTATAATTTACAATACGATTTCATCGGTAAAATGCTGAAATGTCAATTAGGACATTGGTGCTCTTATTAAAACCCGTCGGAGTATATTCCGCCGGAATTTATGAAGTCTTTATTTCCTCGACACTCGAACGTTATAAATCAAAACGTCGAAATTCCGACAAAGATAACCGTTTCTTAAGTACGCATAACCATTTTGGGGTCTTGTGCGAATGTGAACTTTATTACTTAGACTTAAAAGCTTATAGGTTGAGATAGGAATATATCTGAGTAAATTATCCACTGTCAACTGGTTATATACTGCCGGCGATTAAAAATAATAATGTTACGGCATTAATGAACGTGAAGATTCGCATGGGGTCATTTGTCTTCTTCTTATTAAGGGCTGAGGGCTGAGCCGTATTGAAGGTGTGAAATTGTTACCTGGGATTTACTTCCAGCGAGTGAGGCCAAACGGCTATTTATAAGATGCAAGTTCGAAGACACGGAGTAATTTAAAAGAGTAAAAAATCTGAAGGAAACTGGTGATTCATGACTGATACGATGCTGCTGCTAGTAGGGAAATACATAGTAAAATAATCGTAATATAATAAATTGCATATTTTTTTTTTATATTGCACTTCAAGATTAACCTCATCCCACCTGATCTTAAGTGGTAATGAGGTCCTTTTTTTTTTTTTGACGGGGGGAAATGCCTTGATGCACCGTACCGTCACCCGAGGGTGGGTGACGGCGTGTGTGGGACTCCCTGCCCTGAAAAGAGCAGGACTACCCACTAAAACCCCCCGATTGGACCTTCATCGCCTTAGTGGCGGTGTTATGGGAGATCGGCTAAGCCTTGGTAATGAGGTCCTAGCTTAAGGGTGACAAGTACAGCATAATAAATCTGTTACAGGACTTGTCGCCCTTACCTTGAAGGCTTGACCCCTGCTATTAATGTAGCACCCCCCAAGAGCTCTGGAAACCTTACTCACACGCAGGAACACAACAACACAGAAGTGATTGTTATTTGGCTGCGGTCTTCAAACCTGATTTTACGGTTCTTTTATTTAAGCCTAACATGTAGATATAAAGTTCAGAGTACTTAATGAAATAGAACGAATAAAATGAGGACGGTCAATTTAATTTAATTTAAAAACTTTATTGCACAAAAATAGTACAGAAGGTGGACTTAATGCTAGGAGCATTCTCTACCAGTCAACCGTTCAATCGCGGTAAACAGATTAAATTATACCACCGCAAGGACGATACAAAGCCCCAAGTTGACATATTAACTTGAAGTGCTTTTCACTGTATTCATCCAAAGTTTAAATATGTTATTTAGTAAGCCGAATTCGTCTTAACTTCAACAGCAGTAGGTGTCTGCCGCGACTCACAGACAATGCACTACAAATTACTGGGTCCTAGTACCTTGAACCTTCACATAGTAGACACAAATAAAGAAAATAAACTGAGGATATCTTTTATAGTTTGGTTAGCACATTGCAGATTTGAATCATTTTCCGATAATAATGATGATTCCGGTAAGCTATTTCTGAACTTTGATCTAAATACGCCTTTTCCATGTCAGGGTTTCGGAGGAAAGATGGAAATCGCTACAATGTAAATAAACCGCATCAAATCAGGATCACACTTAGTGGTAGAGAATCCGGGCACCGTAATGGATATAAACCGGAAAAACTTGCTGGGGGAAACAAGATAGAAAAACTGTTTTGCTTCTCTTACCTTAGTTTTAAAGAGCATGACCCAATCCTTTGCGCTGCCTCCAAAACTGTTACTGCTGCTTGGTACTGCCCGGCTGCAAGCAGCTCTTGCCCCACGACCTGCATACAAAATAGTTTATGTTTAGTGTAAAGTATATGTTTTAATGTAGGCTATAGAAAGATAATGTTTGGATTTTTGAATTTCAAAAAAGTCGGACTACATCAGATACAGCAAAAAACAAATGTAAATAAAATTAATTAAATATAGAATATCACATATACATATTGCTCAGATTTTGTGTTTGTTTGTTAGGTAAATTGCTCAGTCAGAAACAAAAACAGTACCGCAACTTTCACACCCAAGATAATATATAAGTTCATTTTCTATGTGGATCCGACTGGGCGACGGACCCTAGAGATATCGCGAGACCAAAGTCCAGAAGCTCGCCTCTCAGTTACCGATGTCATAAAAATATTTGAGCTCTTATGGTGTGTGTCATTACTAATATAGGTACGCTTTGTATAATCCTTTTCCTCGAAGCAAAGACGACTTTCCAATTTTTTTAAGATGTCAACAATGCAATGTTTTTTTAGTGGGTAGTCTCCTCTCTTTCTAGAGTGAAGAAGTCTCATATATGCCAGACATCTAAGCAGCGAGGTAGGCCAATTATTTACCCCCTCATTAAATATTTTATAAACCAGCACGGTGCTATCACAATGTATATTTTACTACGTACATTAAACGCCCAGAAACGGAAGAAAAATGAATGTTTTCCTGCCTGGATATCGACTTCAGGACACAGAGCAGCATCATTTACTACGAGTAGAATATGACAGTGAATTTAGGAAGGATTAGGAATTTCAGCATTCATTAAAAGGCGAAGAAAATTATTCTGATTTTGGTGTGTTAGATCGATTAGACTAAACAAAGACCAGTTAAACTATCGTTGATGCAAGTTGCAAAAGTTTTCATTTCATATAAGATAACGCATAAATCGATTCGTTTGATTCACTGTTATTTTCTATTCGGAGCGAACTCGTAAACCTTTTGGAAGCCGGTACCCTTTGTTTAGGAAGCTAGCATTAAATCAGCAGGATTGGGACCAGTCGAAACAAAACGAAATCTTCTCAATGTCAACAAGAACACTGTAGGGTAGCAACGAGTGATTCAGTTTAAAGACTTTTGGTAAAAATAATGTCTGAACGTTTTGGGGACAGTTTTTGTACTTATGTAATTGAATGGTGTAACTATTATAATTTTTGAAAGTATTTCATTTCGCTGACATAATTAGGTGTTAACATTATTAATATTTAATATGAACTTTGTATGAAACTAGTATGAATGTATTGTTCCACCCATTTACGAACTTATAATTATGTGCATACAATGTGTGTTCTATTTACGAAATGCTAAAAGCAGGGTTTTCTCTTTCGGATTTCATAAGGGTTTCTAGTTTTATTTCACGAAACTATGTACATGCTTAGTACCTCCATAAATCTCAGATTTATTATAATTTAGTATAAGTTCGTGTAAAATCGCACTACGATAGTTGTAGATACTATAAAATAAAAGATCGTGCTTCTTATTATTGAATGAATTCAAATCCATAGGGGAATCGTAAGTCCTTTTCTAGTAAAAGATATTGCTTGCAGCGTATTCTACAATTTATGACATGACCGCTATATTTTATTCGACGAACTGAAGAAGTCGTTTCAATCAACAACGTGACTGGTCCACTGCTACTATATACACCCACATTATTCAAGCATTCCGCTCTTTGCTGATAATTTTACAGCTGCACCGTCATTCCATACAGTCTTAATAATAAACTAATGTACAAAATGGGAATTTGAGTATCATCGCTCGCAAAAACCACGTCGAATTTATAAGGACCCATTAAAGAGCGCATTAAGAACGTACAGTAAACTTCCCGAACGATTGAACTTATCTTGGTATGAAGAAATTATCCAGGGCCTGGGGAACACCCAGGGTGCGTTACAAGGTCTCACATTACCAAACTGGGTATTAGCCTTTAATGCATAGCAATCACAAAATGAATAAAGAAAAAATGAGTGAAGAACATCTTTGTTCAGGTAGTCTGCTGTTTTAAATACATAGCAATTTCTCCGAATGAAAACCTGTCTTGTCACGACTTCAAATTATTGTCAAACGTATTTTAGCCTAAGACACTCTTGATACTGAGAAGTTTATTTTAAATGAACAGACAAAACTGTTGGATAAATTTATTTACATGAATCACGAGATCAGAGTTATTTTGGTACCATGTTCTAAACATTAAACCATATCACGAAAAAACCTCGCTTAACCCAGAGGGTATGGTAAAATTTAAAAACGATTATTTTGTCATCAGTAATTTGCACCGACAGGCCGTCAGTCATAAGTATGCATTTTAGAGATTTCATTGACCCTTTGATTTTTTTTAATGAGGTACGTAACACTGAGTTAAAATCAGTGAACCCTTTAGTGTTTAAAACGTAATAAAAACATATTTCAAGTTCTCTTAATATTACTAATACAATCGTGATTTTCTCTGATATACCTCTAAGATTAGGAGTACATCCTCTTTTGATAGGTACTTAAGAATCCTGATACGTATTGCGTATTAAAGTCAATAGATACAAAACTGGCAAGGAGCATAAAAACACAGACCGTCGGTCCACCGCAGCGCTTCAACTGTATTTAGATAGCATTTGCATATTGACCGCACCTAATATCGGCCGGACTATGCCGACCTATATGGAGATTCCGGCTCCTTTTCTGCCTACATTTGCAATCCTGGTCACCACACGGACTACCGCTTATCCCTATAATCGCTGCCATTTCGTAAGGTACGACGCTCCCTACTGCCGATCAACTGTCGCGCAGATTGTATGTAAATTCAGGGGCTACGTATTTATGGGTCTGATCACTCTGGCCCATTGTCCGTGGCGAATGCGCCGAAAAATGTTCAGATGTCGCCAGCGCGGGCAGGAATGTATGCAAATGAAATCTCTGTATGGGCCGCTTAATGCTGGGCAATATAAGAATACGCAGAAGGATAACTTATTGGTAAAAGTAGATGGGTCTTCGTCAGCCAAGTTCGATTTTACCAGAGCATCAAACTGAAGGGGCAGGCTATAGAAGGTAGCTATGAAGTGCGTTGTCACATATCCCCTCCAAATGCTGTGTTAGTTTAAATATTTGGCAGTGGTAAGGTTTATTATTGAAGGGGCCAATGTCCAGAAGTGGATAGTGTCCAGGTGATGAAGGTTAGGTATATTTCAGTAGTTGTACCTATGGGTTTTTTAAATTGTTTTCTTTCAAACAACGATAGGTGTGCTGTAAATCAAGTACGATAGTACAAAGGGATTGTAAAATGAAATTAAATCAATTGACTTTAGTGGTAGACGTGAAACAATAAATTATATTATCAAAGTGAAAATCTTTTCATCTGTGAAAATTATTAAATCGGTAACCTTGTCGAATTGTCTTTAAACAATCTAGAAATCTACCACTGATTTGTAACATATAATTACCAAAAAGATATCGGCATGAAACTCAGTAGTTTTCTTTACAAAGAAAACTGAACTTTATCCTTAGGTGATCACGAATGCTATCCACCCTAGCTAACGTATAAGTCGAACTATCAGGATTAGTGGCGACTGGCGTCCCACTGTTTGTTGTATTCAGACTTTATGACTGTCTCCTATGTTTTCTTGAGAAGTCATTTCTCCTGCAGTGAAACGCGTTTTAATTTCCATATGTCCGTTGACGCATTTCTTTCCCTCTACTGTGCAACATATTTGCTTCATAGTCATTTTACGTGATTGAACTCAACTTTCTTACAGTCGTTCATAATTTATTTAAGAATGATACCCACCTAAATCACGAAGTTCTGTGAAGATCACTGCGTGTAGCAGTCTCACGAACCTTCTGTACATGTTTAAATTATACTTAGCTACCATCTCGTGGATTGTTATTTTTGCTGGCCAGCCTTCGGCTGCTCGTCCAGATTGACAGAGACGTCTAATCTAGTGTAGACAGGCACGCCTATTTGCTTATGCTAACCACGACATGAAGCCCTGGAAGAAATCCCAGAGTAACGAAATAAACCACCGCCGTGGGATAGACTTAGAAGGTACCATTCTATTGAATTGGCTGCAGAAAATGAATGTTAAGTAACGTTGTAGGTCGGGTTGTCTTCTTGTGTTTATGTGAACCCATGTATGTTCATTTTACGGTTTAGTTAAATTGTAAAGCTTTTTCCTCATCATGCCATCGATTTCATTTTCTTCGACTACACATTCTTTATTAAGCCTATAGGTTATACTTGGTCCAAAAACAACATGTAGTGAAAGATTTTTAAAATGAGATTATATTCAGAGTAAGATACTCATGCAAAGGTATTTATTTTCCAACATAAATTTCATCATCCCGAGTGTTCTGGTAAAAATAATACGCCAAACTACCACGACCCCTGATAAAAATTGTTCATGACATCGTAATTATGGACGAACACACAAACGGAATTATTTTTAAGTGAGTAAATAACTACTACATAAAAACCCTTTCCGGGGACAGTAAAAAGCGCAGTTTTCTTGTCTTGTTCTTCAATGTTGAGATATGTAAAAACTGGTCAAGCATCCGCAGAGCTCACCTAATTAAGGTTCCGTAGATTTACGATTACAGGACGTTTCTTCTGGGCCGACAGTTGTTTGCTTTGGCTCCTCCACTACTAGTTACTTGAGTTTATTTTTTCGCATTAGCAAACCAGTGGAACGAGAAATTAAATGTCACTACTTTCTATGTTAATAAATTTATGTTTATTTTCATTAGTTGGAACTAATTAAATGGTTCATAAAAAGCTGATTTCTTTAATTGAATTTTTTGAATGGAAAAAAATACTAAATTACTTAGTGTAGTGTTTTTTTTATTTTTGTGTATGCGTAAAGGAAGATTTGTTTATAGGTATTTGTTATATCTATCTACTTGATTAAGTACTTACAAACATTATTGTTCAATAGAGAAATTAAAAATATAGTTGATCTAGAAACTTACAAAAACTTTGGCAATTTGCTTGTAATAGAAGCCTCAAACATTGTTCTAAATCAATAAATAGGTAGGTACCTGACTAAAGTTATCGCCTTTCATGGGAGTAAGTAACAAAAAAAAATAGACACTGCTTGGTTCTCACAAAGTGACTTTAAAACCGAGGTTATGGCTGAAAAGTGAGACGAGCTGAACCCAGGCCCTAAAGGCAAAGTGAGTGACAATCGGTATATTTTCCGAGGTACGTTAATGGTTGTCATTATTTTGGGGCGTATGCCGCGTCCCGTATCAGATGTCGTTTAAACAGGACGCTCGGACGGCATAAATAAGTTTAAATTCGATGCATCGACAGCAACAGATCAGGGTTGGCGAATGTATCTATTTTAACTCCGACGCAAAACGATGGGCTGTTATAACTAAGTTTGACTTGTTATCTCTAATAGTATTCTGACTTCGTGTTTTTTGTTTGAAAGGTGTATTAGTCGGTAGCGTTTTTGAGTATGTTTGATGGAAATCGTCCAAGATGTCTGCCGCCATTAATGTCGGTCGGTTTATATTTTGACCCTACTATCTTCATACATCATAAATAAATTGAGTAGCCTACTATTCAAATACTATGTGACAAATTTAAACTCTAAGTGCAAATAGAGAAATGTTGAGAATGTTGCTTTTTTAAATCTCAATTACAAATTAGTTCCTGGTAGAGGAATACTTTGCTGGTAAAATGAATAAATTAACGTTAAATAATCAAACCAAGATGCTGGTCTCAAATTAAGGTTTTACCTTGAAGTGTGAGTACTAAACTATGAAAACCCATCGAGAGCATCAACTCACCCAAACACCTAAATCTAATGCATTTTTTTTTACAAAAGTTCGTTTGAAACCCGGAACCTTTTGCATTTCGGGTTACCTTACCAACTGCGCCATCGAGAACATCAGTACTTAACTAAGCACTGTTTTAAGTATCCTGACATAATTCAATAGGCCGTCAGCCCTACGCTCGATTCACACAATATTTTATACGACTTTACTGCCTATTTATGCTGCCTTTTTCGGTAAAATAACGACGGTTTGTTTTAAAACAGTCGAATTGTTGGCTAAAGTAACTCATTCAGATGGCCCAGCATCTTTGTAGGTATGTATAAATGCAAATTCTCTGCAAATTTGTTTGGCTTCGTAATCAACGCGTTTGTTACTTTTTATTTTAATGCTGTTTGTTTTTTTATTTATGTATCAATATATACATTGAATTCGATTTGGGAAACGAAGACTTGTGTAATTATTAAAAGTTCTGTTTGCTTGCTCTGTTTAAGTTGTTCAAAATATATTCAAATGAAATTAAGTTAGACAAGGTTACATTATTTAGTCATTAACAGTACGTAAAAAAAGCAGGATCAGTCTTCCGAAAAATACTAACTTTATGTATTTGAGTATGTATGTACGTATACCTGAAATATTAAACCAATAAATTAACTAAGCGAAAGGTTACATTCTGATTCGTGGGCTAGTCAACTGAGAAACTTTTAATCTCTCAATTTACAGCAAAGATTTATTTAATCAGTAAGTCCAATTTTTAATTACAAATATACATATACTAATATCTATTAAAAAGCATAATAGTTTGTTGGTTTATATGCGTTAGTCTCAGGCGTTATTGATTTGAATTACTGAAAACATATTTTTGTGCAACATTTTTTAGATTACTTACCTACGCACTTTTTCACTATTATCGCACCCATACACACTCTCTGCATGACCCAAAGGTTGACCGGTAAATAATGCCCCTAACATTTAAGTTCATTTCTTTTAATTTTTTATGCCGTATTATAATGTGTGAATAACATGAAGAGTACGAGTGGCGCAAGCCGCGTCGAGCCGTTAGTCTAACATAAAGCCCTCGTTTACGGGATTGATACTTTAAAATAATTTGTGAATATTGTCAATATCACAACTTCTCTAGGTATAATGGAATATGATACTATAATTACAATAGAACTCGTTCTATACTCTTAAACATTGCATTAGCAAGCAAAGAGTTACGATATTTTTACATGTTATGGCTTATAAAACAAAAGGTGATAGAAAAGAAAGGTTAAATGATAATAAAAATAAAATGCATAGCCAAAAAAAGGGCTATTTTGCTCTGAAAACCTTACTCACACGCAGCAACACAACTACACAGAAGTGATTGTTATTTGGCTGCGGTCTTCTTTAAGATGGATATTTCACCAGTCGGACTGCTTCAGTTCGAGCAGTTCGAGAGTTCGAAATCGGACCACAGCAGTCACTATCTTGTAGGAATAGGAATATCTTACCGAAATAAGGACGAACGGTGACTGGTCCAGCTTCATGGCCTCCAGCTGACGGAAGGTGGGCTCCAGGGTGGCTCGCAGCGGCGACTTGAGCGAGGCCTCCACAAGCGCGGCCAGCAGCTGCCGCGACGAGGGCTCCACGCCCAGCCCCGAGCTGAATGCGGCAAGCGCCTCCCCGTGACGGCCCAAGCATTGTAAGGCTACACCTGGGGAACAAATTTAATGTTAGTCGAAATAATAAGTTACGGTAGGACACGTCTTTAATCGGAATACCTCCGCGTGTACCGGCTTGTGATTTATTTCTGAGGATAGCGACTTCCTTTTTAGGATCTCTCTCGTCGACGGCAGAAGCCTCCTTCCTTTCTTGAAGAGGGCTATTAGGTGGCTGGAGCCGGGAGCAATTTTCGCCTGCTGGGACCAGCAACACCAGGCGTGGGGTAAACCTGGCGTCCGTTACATAGTATGTGCGTTGTGCGCGGCGAAGAGGGCTGCTTAGCGGTAGGCGCTGTGAGGGAGCCTACGTATAGTCCGTAAGGGATCCCGAAACCCTCACAACTGCGCAGCGTTGGGCACCGAGGGGGTAAAATGTCGGTGCGAGCCCGACACACCACTCACAGTTCCCCGTACAACACAAGAGACTGTACTGAGTGTACAATGTCGTACTTCTGATGAGGTTAGGCATATTAAAGTTTGAAGCTGCGACACGATTGTTACACTATGCGAATTTATTTTACTGCGCTCTTAACAAGTGTCAAAATGTAAACAATTCAGTGCGTTAGCTATTGATTGGCTGAAAATACGAGCGCGGTGTGCAATTAGCCAAACAGCAGTATCAAAACTTCTGTCATTTCATGCGTAAAATTGTATAGTTATTGACTAGAGTTAAGTAGGACTTAAAAGGCGGTACCTTTGTGTTTGTTCATCGTCTGAGTATTTAAAATGTAAGCTTATAATATTTCATAACAATTGTACTTGTGAGAAATATCTACTTGTACATTTCACTACAAAAGATGAAGAGATTCAAGTCATTAATCATTAAAAAAAAACCTAATTAATTTCACATTTTTTGACTATCTATTTCATTTGTAGACACTACATTAATTGCTAGCAAGGTGAATTTATGATTACAAGAGTTTTACGCGTGTGTTATCAAGTACGTGTTCAAATTCACAACTTACATGCATTCTTAATATGATTAAACTACAAACGTTAATGTAAAAACATTAATTAAGAAGCGGTTCAACTACACATTGTGATAAAACAAATGAACGATTTTTTTTCAAATGTGGTGAAAACAAAACATTAATGAAAAAAAAAGACTGACGAAATCTGTGGCCAGACGTTTTGCTGAATATTATAAAAAGAGTTTTGAATATTTATAGACGTGATGTTTTTTATTTTTGTATAAATTTTATAAATATATTATACGTATTTAGTTGTTATAGCATTTAGGAATATTTTCTTTATCATCTTATATTTCACTTATATTTTAAAGGGAAAGTTAGTATTCGTGAGAGGATAATTTTTATTATCTGACGCATAAATTACCTAGTGGATATTGATGAAATTTTATAATAATATTTACTATGATCTAATCTGCCTAGGTACCATATTTAATTCTCGTTAAAATACTTTTTATTGCAAAACAACGTGAACGAAGTCTTCGGCAGCTGATTCTTATTAATTTTGATATAAACATTTAAAACTTATTGATTTCCTTGAGTTGTAACCGACGATAAAAACTAAATTACTTATTGCTAATATCGCAAATGAACAGTAGTCTATCTCCAGTACCATATACATGATTAAAGAGCAGTCATCAATAAGACAATATCATAAAACACCAGTTCTGACAAGCTTATTAATTTTATGGCCCTCGGCGGAGCGTGTGCGGTGTGGGCCATACGTGGGCCAGTTCACGCTTCTATATTATTTGATTTCGTGAATGCAATCCGTGTTTTCATTAGTGATAAACTGATAAATCATTATGTTGGTACAGCCAGTTGTGTGCATATTGATTGCCTTAAATATTTGATTGGTTTAATCGCGTGAGAGTTCAACACTTTTATGTTAAACTAGCTATGCTCGCAACTTTGTTCTCGTTGATTACATGTTTTTCCATAAATATATATATATACATATACCCTAATATCTAAAACAAAAAGTTGGCCATATTTTAATTTTAGTTTGAAGCTATATTTGTGCCAAATTTCATATCTCTAACTTAAAAAATAAACATCCCACAATCAATTTTCAAGGGCGGTATTACTCCCATCCCTGCTTATTTTCAAAATAAAAAGTAGTCTAGTAGCACTATGTCCGTTCTAGTAATTACCTGTACCAAAATTGGTTCCGTGGTTTAGGCGTGAAAGCCGGACAGACAAACAGAGTTACTTTAGCATTTATAATATAATTAAGGATGGATAATATAGGCCGTGGTTTCGCACGCGTTCTATCCCTGTTTTTTTCACATTTGTCATAGATTATATTAGTTCTTATTAGTGGCAGCGTGATTTTATATAGCTTAAAGTCGTCCCCGTTAAATGGAATATCTAACAACAAAAAACATTATTTTGTATTTCACAGTTTAATTTTATTATTTTATGACTAGACAAGCAAAAAGCTAGAACATACAACTAAATAAAATTAAAGAGTTAAATTAAATTTCTTCTTAAATTTTAATATCTTATACAAGCATGTGCCAGATTAGTTCTTTACCTCTATATTTAAAAAATCCATAAATTTAAACATCTCCAAAGTACGAGCGTCTATACAAACTGGGCAGTAACAGATGAGTATGCTGCGCCCGCGCCGCTTGACGCAGACAAATGCGTCCGGCCGCTTGAGCCCAGTAGCGCTTTCAGCCAACGGAGGCGCTTTAGAACTCTACAATAGGGTAAATTACTAAAAATTCCAATATTTTACGTTCCGTAATGTGTTAAAAATTACTATCAGTTTTTCTCCAACCAGACCTTTTGACACATTACGAATCGTAAAATATTGCAACCGGGCATTAGATACAATGCGTTGTTTGTTCCTTTATTTAAAAGTTAGTATTTCATATTTAATAATAATCATAGTCGTATGCCATTTACCTTATCTTAGCGTTACTACAATAATTTTGTTAACATCTGTGTGTACCCTGACCTGTGAAAACGATAAATCAATTATTTGTATTTGTAGTGGCTAGAAAAGCGTGACATCACATGTTCTCATAGTTTTTACGAATTAGTGACGAACACACTTCTCCACTTTAATGCACTGTATTATGCTCAATTTTTATTTATTTGTTGAAGCAAAAAATACATTTGTATTGTATTTGATATATCCCTATCCCTATTTGTGTTTATTAGCTGTTGTTTTTTTTTCATAGAAATTATTGTAGCAGCAGGTAGAGCATGCGTAATTTTTGCATAATTTAGGTATGACGAGTACTAACCTATTTACGTAATGAGAATTTAAATAAAGTTTCCACATTTAAAAGAAAGCGCTTTCCTGGCTTACTCAGCAAGTCAGCTAAGAAAGTCAGCGGCTCAAATAAGAATTTCCTATCCGCGATCACGGAGGTTTCACTTACAGGACATTCTGATCGTAGCCTAAGATTTTGATAGAGCTTGATGGGTGTAGCCATACATCCCGCGGGAAAACCGGGAATTATTGCGAAGATTAATGAACACTCCTGAGACTAGTATTTGCGTAAGAAATGTGCACTCTCCTGCGTAAAGGAAAGGTGCAGTACGCAAGAACAATGCGAATTGTTGGTTGTTGGTTGACTGAGATTTCTTAGGATCCATTGAAACTGTCCTTCTTGGTTTTTTATGGCTTTGATAACTTGTGAACTGTAAAACTTGCGAATTAAAATCATATGGCAAGAATGGCTCACGCGGAGTCGGATTCGATTTCGGTCCTTGCCCACAGAATAAGTGAGCTGGCTATTTTTAATCGAAGCTGGCGTTTACCTGCTCGGCGGTCTCCAAAACCAAAAATCTTGGATTCATCACTAAAGCGATGATAACTTTGGCTCTTGCGTTCCTCTGCTGGATTCCCGAACGTTATTTTGAAACCAAAATTAGTCTAGTCCAACGAACGACGAACGAACGAAACCAACGAACGGCGATGAATTTGTTTAAGTTTATATAGAAGACTAGCTGTGCCCGCGACTTCGTTCGCGTGGACTACATCCTTTTATGGTCGGTTTTACCCCTTTCCCCCCTAATATTCGGAACAAAAAGTAGTCTATATTTTAATCCAAGTTTCGAGCTCTATTTGTGCCAAATTTCATATCTCTAATTACAAAAATAAACATTTTTCCATATAAACTTCCAAAGGTGGTATTACCCCCCTCCCCCCCTTATTTTCTAATAAAAAGTAGCCTATGTCCGTTCTTGAGATTCAACGTATACCTATACCAAATTTCATCAAAATCGGTTGAGAGGTTTAAGCAGGAAAGCGTGACAGACACACAGACAGACAGACAGAGTTACTTTCGCATTTATAATATTAGTAGGGATTATTAGGGTGCATGCCTTAAACCCAGGAGCAAATAGTAACAATAAGTATATTTAAAAAAAAGTACATTTCAAGGTTGTACACCCGATACCCAAAAACTTATTGTTAGGTAACAGTTTTTCAGTTACTTTTTTTGAGTTTTCCTTTTTTTTTATTTGGCTCAGGCATATTTAATTTGAGTCTGGATTTGCTGGTTTGACACAGTTAGTGTTGTCTATCAATAGTACAAAGGAAAACCTTAGTTTCAATTCCACTTAGGGTCAATCGATTGGGGTAATTTTCTTACACATTTCTTTTCTTTTCTTTAACTTTTGTCATGGATTTTGTCTTTAACCAACGGACAATTATGTGCTTTGAACAATATGCTATAACATGTAGTTTAAATGTTGTGAGAGCATAGATGAACACATATCCATAACGATCAATGTAATAAACTTTGCTTTTTAATTTCGCTGTGTTCGGGTTCAAATTGCAGAAATTTCGGGGACACGGCATCTCTATTGGTCTGCAACTAGCCTTATTGCGATTAATAGTTCCCACACCATCATTCAAGCTACTCCATCACCTAAGGAACAGCTGTGAGGAGGCGAACGATCTCAGTCACGCACATCCTCTAAGGCGAAGACGAACCGGGCGACGAACGCGTAGGAAGTAGACAACGGTTTTTGTGTTAAATGCACACTTCTGTTTACACACACACATGGAAGAACTTTGACCCGACTGTTTCGATTTATCTTTGTTCAAGAAAAAATCTACATTAACCCTTCAAATCCCAGTGCCTGATCTGGACGACTGGGACGTCTAGAAGAAATTGATGTTCAATTCTGCCTGAAATTCTGTATGATACTGTAATTACAATTAAACTCGTTCTATGCTCTTTGAATATATTAAATCACAACCAGACGCTAATTATGTACACAAATAATCAATCACTTAATCTACACTTCTACACTAATATTATAAAGAGGAAAGATTTGTACCTATTTTTGTATGTTTGTAATGAATAGGCTCAAAAAGTACTGGGCCGATTTAAAAAATTCTTTCACCAATAGAATGCTACATTCTTCCAATTTGACATAGGCTACAAAATTAGGGATCCTTGGTAAAATTTGAAAAATTTCAACAGAAAAGCGGAAAAAATTATCTAAGGCGAAACGAAGTTCGCCGGGTCAGCTAGTGTCTTATAAAAGCAAAATTTAAAATCAAAAATAAAACGAAAACATATTGACATATCAAAACCATGGCCAAAATGACTGTGGAGTTCGGATCACGGCAGTCACTTACAGACACCACTCAGAAAATATCGCGATACGTATAATGTGTAATATCTACCACTTGTATTATTAGACTGAGTCTATCATCCAATCGTTATTATTTGACTAGACCATAAGAGAAAGAATTTCACTTATGCATTAATAGCCTATCATTAGTAAAACTGAATACAGTTATTAAATAAGCTACTGACTGTATTTGGTACGCGCCTGTAGCCCCAAGGCTTAAACTGTAACTTGCCAATCATATTTAGGGTTCTGTACCCAAAGGGTAAAATCGGGACCCCATTACTAAGATTTCGCTGTCTGTCCGTCCGTCCTTCTGTTTGTCACCAGGATGTATCTCAAGAACCGTAACTAGAGAATGGAAAATTATACAGATCATGTAATCTATTGCCGCGATAAGAACAAATTCAAAAAACCAAATAAAATCATTATTTAAGGGGGGCTCCCAAAAACGTGATTTTTAGCCTTTTGCTCGATGTTAAGTAACAGCAACAGGACGCTTGGAATATTCACATAACACTTAGTTATAAAATATACTTCAGAAATAAATAATTATGTCTAATGTAGATAACGGTACGGAACCTTTCGTGCGGGAGTCCGACTCGCACTTGGCCGGTTTTACATTTTGTTTTACTAATCACAACTGAGTGAAAGTCTGACTTTCATAATTACAATGGCAGAAACAAGTGTCTGATTTGTAAATCTGCTTCAGCGAGTTTCATTGGATACCTTATTGTGATATGTGTAGAGTTTATAATTGAACTAGATTTTTGAGTTATAATTAACGTCGCATTTGAATTGGTAAATGACTTATTGAATCGCGTTCATTGCGTACTGTTACAACACTCTTAAGATGTATTGTTCGAATTTTTATTACACGAAGCGATTGTTATGAAGCGCTTAGTCGGGATAATAAATTGATGTCAATGTTAACCGATATGTTAATAATAATAATAATAATAATAAATATTGGACAACATCACATACATTGCTCTGATTCTGTGGTAAGTAGCTTAAGCACTTGTGTTACGGAAATCAGAAACAACGACGGTACCACAACACCCAGACCCAAGACAATATGGAAAAGTTCATTTCCCATATTGACCCGACCGGGGATCGAACCCGGAACCTCAGAGATGGCGCTCGCCAAAGTCAGGCCCGCTCGCCTCTCGGCTACGGAGGTCGTCAATTAATACGGTGTTAATTTGTAAATGCTAATTTAAACGTTTCCTTATGGCTGTTGTATTGTAGTAAGCTTATTTGAATACCCTTTCTTAGTGCATACTAATGATTTCCCAAGATATTAACAATATTTCCTTTTGGTGTATTAATTTCCATCGTTTTTTTATTTTATTTGCAATGATAACGAAAAAACGGAAGCTCTAGTAAAGAAATAAATGGCCATATTAGTACATTATTTTTAAAAAATAAATTAAAGTAAATTGAGTTGGAATAACTTGAAAGAAATATATACATTGTTAAATTATGTCAACTAAATACTTAACTACAATCTATAACCCCTATCATATGTTTAAAAAATATAAAAATTACATTGGGATTGATCCCAAATGGAATTTTAATAATTGAATATGTTCATTTCACGGACTAATGCATTTTGTTATTGCTATTGCAGTTATGTTTTCTTTAAAATTAATGGATATTGTTTGAATTTTATTCATTGTTTATTCTTTTTTCACAACATTTAGATATCCGCCTAGTTGTTGGAAGGGCGGTTATCAAAGGACTTAATAGACGGTATTAGGGGAGAAAGGGGTAAAACCGACCATGAAAAGATGTAGTCCACGCGAACGAAGTCGCGGGCACAGCTAGATATATATATTTTGTGTTTATTGTTTTTGTGTTGTAAAGCGTCACTCGAATAGGCTGCACCATAATACCAGCGCTGCAGCATTTACCTGTCAGTTTATTTTTTAACTATTTTATGTTTGTTTTACTTTTACTTTTTTGTATAGGTATAACTTTTATGTATCTTGTATGTAGAGGTCAATAAATGTATTTTCTTTCTTTCTAACTATGAACAATAGTAGGATTCAGGGTTCAAATTAGTGAAGGTTCGGCTGTTAAGCTGTGTTAGGATTCAGATATTACCTTGTCTGTAATATGCTTTAGGCCAGTTGGGACACAGCTCACGGGCGCGGGTGGCGTCCTGCAGAGCAGCTGCGAACTGTCCTTGCTTCAATCTTGCCGCGGACCTGTACGACACACAATGTTACACCTGTGAAATTTAAATCTGAATATAAAGAGGTAGGATCTGTATTTTTATAGTATCGATTAAAACGAATAAACTCAATTATTACTGGCCAATTTCTGACATCACAAGATATTGTGTCTTACAAAAGTAGATTTATTTGTTTACCCCTCGTTCGATTCCCGGTCGGGTCAATATGGGAAACGAACTTTTCCATATTGTCTCGGGTCTGGGTGTTGTGGTACCGTCGTTGTTTCTGATTTCTGTAACACAAGTGCTTAAGCTACTTACCACAGAATCAGAGCAATGTATGTGATGTTGTCTAATATTTATTTATTTATTTTATTTATTTGTTTACCAAGTTTAATACTAAAAACGCTTTCTCAAAGAGGAGAGGATGAAGATTGCCGAAATACGGCTAATTGTGGGAGTTCGGGATTCAAACTCACTACCTTAGCGCGCGCGTTGTTCTTCCAACTGAGAGTTCTGTGACAGATCTAATCAGATGCTAAGGTGTTTTCGATTCCGTGGTTTTCATATATTACTACAACGAATGTATAAGTATAAAGTTCTAAAATTATACTATGGAGGGCACTAACCGAAGGCTAAAAGAATAAGGATGGTAAATTGTAACAAAAAGATCGTCACCTATAAGAACTTGTGGTTAGCTCAGTTAAAAGAGCAGCACGCGCGATACGTGAAAGTCGTGTGTTCGAATCCCACATTGCTATGAAAGATGAAACTTACATGTTTCTTTAAAATATATAATCTTCGCTAATAAGGCGTGATGCACTAATAAAATGTAAAACATAATTTAGGCTCGATACTGAGGTCTGAGTATTCAAGAACAAAAATGAACACACTGATAAAATATGAACTGTTTGAATTAAGAACGTCCTTTTGGTTTTGTGACAGAAATGATGATAACAAAACTAGTCTTACTGTACAGTCAACAGTACGTCAACGTTGAAACTTGCATTTCTATTTTAGTTCTTATGCTAACGGCATAAGGGCGGTGCAAAGCACAAACTGTGTAGTGTGATGTGCTTTTGTCTATACATCTATACAAATATTATAAAGAGGAAAGGTTTGATTTTTTGTTTGTTTGTTTGTTTGTATGAATTGAATAGGCTCCGAAACTATTCTGCAGATTTGAAAAATTCTTTCACCGGTGGGAAGCTACACTATCTACGGGTGACATAGGCTATATTATATTTTAAAAAAAATTAGGGATCCTTACTAAAACTTCAATAATGTAATTAAAGGTGACCTGAAAAATTCCTTACATCGCGTGCGCTGCGAAAACTATTGATGATAGAACAAAGTCATGCACTACGACTTTGCAGAACTTATCATTATCTACAAAAAGTGTCGGGATAGCATATGACTAAATATTATAGTTATGTCACAATAAGCGGTTTTTTAATCTAAAAAATTTATTAATATGCCGCCTCTTTTAAAGGCTCTTTATTTGTACCTTGGTATTAATCCTTATCAAAAAAAAATACTTTATATTCAAGATAGCTTTAATACCTTTATATAACTTTTTGAATTATTCAATTCGGACATTTAATTCGAAAGATATCATGAGTTTAATAATGCAAGTATTAGAAAAAAGTCGCTTGGTAGCCGCTCACCGCGCTCAGCTAGCCAGCATGCGATGTAGGCTCCAAGCGTCACTGGGGTAAGGGAGGAGTCAATGTAATAAAATAAATTGCAATATTTATATGTATAATACGTACATATTTTAGTACCTATTGCACCCTTGCGAAGTCGGGGCGGGTCGCTAAAATATTATAAAGAGGAAAGATTTGTACCTATTTTTGTATGTTTGTAAGTTATGAATAGGCTCAAAAAGTACTGGGCCGATTTAAAAAATTCTTTCACCAATAGAATGCTACATTCTTCCAATTTGACATAGGCTAAAAAATTAAGGATCCTTTGTAAAATTTTAAAAATTTCAACAGAAATGCGGGAATAATTCTCTAAGGCGAAACGAAGTTCGCCGGGACCGCTATTTGTACATATCCTTGTCATATTCATATGCGTCTATTCACATAACTGATATTTTCTCGTCTCTGATTTCGTCACAGTTTGTTAACCCAGTGCAGTAAATTATACCTACGCAGCCTGTAATTAGCGTTCACTTTCAAATGTAACTGCAACCATTACTGCACCATCTTGCATGTTGTGTAATGTGTAGTTAGTTTTATACTAGTTAGGAGTCATTAGACCTAACCATGAGTGCGATGACAGCACAGATCAGCTGTTGATTGCACTTAGATGATAGTATTTTAATTTAAGTACGGTCGAAAGCACGTCAGACTATACAAGAGAGTGCTGTGCCTACAGTAATTTATCGTTCGAACTGGAGCAGCCCGACTAGTGAACCGAACCTTACAGAAGACCGCAGCCAAATAACAATCACTTCAGTGTTGTTGTGTTCCTGCGTGTGAGTAAGGTTTCAAGAGCTACTGGGGGGTGTTACATTAGTAGCATGGGTCAAGCCTTCAAGGTAAGGGCGACAAGTCTAGTAACAGCTATTACTATGCTGTACTTGTTGCCCTTAAAATATAACCTCATTACCACTTAATTGGTATGAGGTCAATCTTGAAGTGCAATGTAGAAAAAAATACTTTGGACTTTAGACCGTCCTTATGCTGCAGGCATAAGAACTAAAATTGAAATAAAAGTGTTTAGCTTGATGTGCTGTTCACTGTACAACACTGTTATCTTTTGTCTCATAAGGTGTACAATAGGCCGGATGCGACACAGTTTGTGCACAGTGCTAGATGTATCTTGGTTCGTCGTCATATTCTTTCTTTAGTAATCTATAACTGTAGTTATAATAAGGCCTGATTGGGAGTCCCTTAGTCCATTGCGATAGTATGTCTGATGTTCAGACACAAAGCCCTAGTTATTGGCTATTGCGAACTCGGTCAAAAGCACAGTAAGCACTTGCAATTTGATATTAGTTCTTATGCCAACGAAATAAAGGCGGTACTGGGTGTATTGTATTATTTCTTTGACGTGCATTTGCCTATACAAATGGAAACAAAAAGTATTTATTTTAAACGTTGCATCAGATCTTTTAGTTGGTATGATAAAATTAATTTTAGTTTTATACTTACGTGACATGGACCAATGATGCACAATAAATCGAAGATATGAAAGTGTAGCCGAAGGATGCGAGCCCATGACCTCCCAGTTAAAAGTCTAATGAAAAAAATTAGGGGAGATAAGGGTAAAACTGACCATCTATATTTATTGCAAGGAAATAGTAAGTCCACGCAACGAAGTCTCGGCCGGCGGCTACTCTAGAGGTAGATATAAAAGGTTACTGACCGATTGCTGTACAATATGTGGTTAGCGGGATCGAGTGTCAGCGCGTCAGTGTACAGTGCGACAGCGGTGCCGAAGTCCCCGGCCTGGCAGGCCGCGTTGGAGGCGCGCACCTTCTCCACGAAGAGGGCCCGGGACGCTGCCCCCAGCGACGCCGACCCCGACGGCTCCACCTGAGAACATATAACCTCCTTTAATTTGTTTATCAATTTATTTCAGTCTAGCTTTTTCAAGCAACATCGTTCGTTAACCACTGAGTCGCACCTGTATTGCTCCAGCTACGTGCTTCATACAGCAACCAATTTATACTAACACCTTTGTGTTTCACGCAGTTTAAAATCAAATTGTAATATTCGATACTGTAGTACCGCATACAGAAAATGTTTGTTACAGTACAATTTAACAAGTCGTTACGTTGTACAAAGTAAAAGAAACAGTTGATTACCAGAAAGAAGAAAGGCCGTGCAAATAAATACATCTACATACACTTTCATGCCTTAAAATTTATTAGGTAGGAAATTGTTATTATTTCATGAACGAGGTTTCTCGATATTTTCCAAAATATACATTTGAACGTTAAGCCTTTCACTGTGACATTAGTTGTAATTTTTATCTCGTTATTACGCAGTAGAAAGCCACGTGTTTTGCGACATTTATCCACGAGTAAAACTGGCTCGAAGCACTGCATGTTACTTAAAAAATAAAAGTTAAATAAATAATACTCTCGCAGGACGGCGTGATGAGAAAGCGGCCAAAGCTGGAAACGCGAAGGGAGCCATTACATTGCGGTTGTAAAAATTAATGTGGAAACAAATCAAGGGGTAACGTTTTAAATTACAATCGGTTGCATTGCACGTGTTCGTTGTAATTCGTAACTAAATTTTATTGCTTTCCGCGTCTTGAAGACGATGTTTCATTGTGTTCTGAGTTCGGTACTCATGCTGAGTTATGGAGTATTGATAGAGATACTGTTACTGCGTAGGTAGGTACTGCGCATAATTCTGAACAAGTCATAAATTGTCTGCTCATAGTAACTACTGAACTTACGAAAAAACTGTAAAGGCTATTTTAAAAGTCAAACCGAACTCACTACAACACCATTTCCTACAGTATGTTTAATTATTGTAGATATAACCTACCCACATTTTAAGACCGTTACCTACCAAAAGAGAAATAAATGAATTTAATTGAATACTAGTACTAGCGCTTGCTGTTTTCGATGGCTTGATTTTAATGATGGGAGACCTTAATCCTGTTGTGGGTAATAAAATTGGCGGATACTCTACTTTAATAAACTAAAAGAAGATGTCAATAACAATGAGTGGGTATTATTATATCCCGTTATTTTGTTTTATAATAACATATTTTAAATCAGCTACATTTGCGATTGTGAAAACACACAAATAGATGGAAATTATTTTGTGTATGTTTTTCAAAAGTTTAAGAGAAGGAAAACAAAAATAATCAAAATAATATGTTACAAATGAGCATTACAGTCAATGTTATGTTACTTTTTAAGCTTTGATTGTAATAACAACTGAAGGTAGGTACATACTAACAAATGCCACATAAAAAGCGATGACAAGAAACGTCAACTAACGCCATTAAATATAATAAAAAGACAAACTACAACCTGCTACTGGATTCCTTCCTTAACCCTTCCTGATAAAAAACGTGAGCGTTGAACTTTTTATTAGAAAGGATTCCGGAATCCGTCAATAAGGCTGTAACAAAGCCCTTTTTGTCAGCAGGTATTAGACAGTGGCACCCATTGTGAGTTACTTTTAGTAGTGGTATTTGAATAAACTATATATCGTAAACATTTATGTTTTTAAGAAGGTAGTATTCAGCTTCAGAATTAATGTCTTCTTCATAGCTTTGGCTCCCAACGCTTTTCTTTTCTAATTTGAAAATATTATACTTCCACCAAATACCAATATTAGACATCTAGTTGATTGTACAAAGTTCAAAAAGACAATTATTTTACAGATAAATTATAGTACAATTTAGGTAGTTTTAAGACGACCTACAAGAGGACTACGTGGATAGCGAGCAATGATTTTTAAAAACAATATAAAAAATCAAAATAACTAAAAACATTCCGAAACAACATTGTTTTTATTCTTTTATAGAATTAATGCATTCATCTTCTCATATTACTTTCTTTTGATTGTTTGCTATCAATATTTCGTCTATAAGGTCTCTACAAGTTGCTTATGTCTGAAGCGCCCTCAAGATTTTTTGTACTTTAAAACACACCAGAATATTTTGGTTTCGATCCATTGATCCTTCCCTCTTACTATATGACCAGACCACCTTCATGACCTTGGTCAATCCAGTGGTATTTCTAATAGTCTGGTTCTGAATATGGGACGTCTTACGTTGAGATATTAACGTCCTTGTTCTTCATGATATCTTTTATGTGATGAAATATTTTGAACTAGCAGACCTCCTTAAGCTTTCACCGCATTCGATCCCAGAGACTTTCATAATTTTATTCGGTGATTTGGATGATCTAGCGTAAACACAACGCTTTATATCTGTGTTCGCGTCACCTTCAAGTATAACACATCCAAAGAAAGATCTGAATGGTCATCATAATGCTGTTCTGGATTCGAACTATCGCGGTCTTTGTACCAAATGCGCTATTAGACCAGTAAACTTCCCAAAGAAAACAACAAATGATTCATATGGTAATAATTTAAAATCAATTGTGATTTACACTGTTGATCGAAAAATAAAGAATAGGTATGTCGCTTTAACCCATGAAATTCCAGAATTTCGGACACAATAGAAAACGAATTGTGTCTGGATTCACATTCCGGCATGCCAAGAGGTAAAGCGGAAAGCATTTCATTTGTTAACTCTCTCATATTCAATTTCACTGTCTTCAACATGCCATCACGACGTCTTGACGTCTTCACAAATTAAAATAAAAAGGTAGGAGGTTTCTTAAGAGTTTCGTCTGCATTTTACAAGGATCAACAACAAAAGGTGCGAGATTGAATGTCGCGGTTGCAATCTTGACAGGTTGGTTCGGCGTATAAGATTTGCCCAAATAAGGAAGTTGGACGAAATTTTCTCCGTTCCCATTTTATTTTATGCTGCTTTCAAAGGGTAGAAATACTTCTAAGAAGGAGGTGCTTTTCAATTCAACTTGATTTTTTTTTTCATATTGGGCATTCATTTTCTTTCTTTTATATATAATGTATACTTATGTTTCTATGCGTTGCATGGTCAAAAATTTATTACGGTTATAATCTTGATTGTACGAGCTTGGTGATATTTTTTTATTATTGAAAGGGTTTACTTGCGAAATGGGTTAATTAATGTTCAAGCCTAATGCAGGAATCTTTTGCCACTTTTTATTTCGTTTCCTTAGTTTCTATCATGTCATTCTTATTTATGTATTATTGCACTATATAGGCATAGGTTGACAGCTGTTCCATAATAGTTTGATAGAACCAAATGTAAAATTTATGCACCCTATTGGGAATGGCAATGTAGTAAAGGGAAAGAATTTCGCTTAGTTTTTCAGTCAGTCAGTCATGTATACATATATGTAAATTTAGATATTAATAATCCTAATAGAACATTTTACAAGCGCGCGATACATGAAGGTCGTGGGTTCGAATCCCACACCGCAAGGGGAAATTAATATTTATATTTCTTTAAAGAGATCAACTTTTTTACAAATCTGGTCCTGACAATGACGAAGGTAACAAAATATGAATTGTCTTATTTGACCCCTTATGTCTGATGTTTATTTTACGATTCATTTTTATTATTGGTATTCACGATCTAAATTCTGTAATATATCTACTGAAAAGTGTAATTCTGCTTTTTAATCAAAAAGTCAGTTTAATGTTGCTTGATATAATATAAGTATGCTTTACTTATGTGATATACACGAATAATTTCACCGACTTTCCCATCTTCAGTACTTGCATTTCAAATGAATATTCGAATCCGGAGTGGCGGGTATAAGACGCTCACCACCTGTGCTATCTAGCAGACCGCATCGGAAGCGAGAGTATTTTTTTCTCACGGACCGCATTCCCTCACCCCGCCTATAAAACAATCCACCTTCCAACTATTCAACACCAACGTAATACAATGACGAGTAATTCTTCATCCGTTCAGAGGACGGCCGTTCTCCGCACGCAGTGTACTGCGCTACAAGTAAAAGATGTTGCTTGGAACACATTTTAATCCGGATATATTGAAGGTGGTAAGCACGCCCTTTTACCTATGCCCCGGTACGAGGCTGCTTTGTAAGCGTATACTGTTGAAACAAAGTCTTAAAAGGCTATTCGTTTATTTACGACTTCTATTTGTAGTTCAAGTGTACTGGACTACTTAGGCGTCATTATTTAGATACACTTCGATTTTATAAGTTTGACGGAATGGTTTTTACTGTTTTGAGTGGTCATTACTTTGTGTTTTGAAAACTATTTTAAATGATGTAATCAAGCTAATATAATAAACGGTAAACGTTGGTGTGGATGTAAAGATGTATGTTTCAATAAAAAAACTACTAAATGGTATTGGACATCATTTTATGTCTGATATGTATATACATAGATAGAAATATGAGATAGATAATGTCATGCATATTTTGACGATCGAAACAAAAGACGATTACAATATTTGAACGATTATTTCCTTAGATTAAAATTCTTAGGAACTTCTGGCGTACAACCTTTAAAGTCCTGTAATTGGTGACTTAACTTATCCTAATCATTATTAATAAAAAAAATTAAGACATGTTCTTTCCGACAGTCACTCATTATATACGTTTAAGTAGGTATCGTGTGGAATTTTGAGAAGAACAAAGGATATTTTTAATCCCCAAAATGGTCGAGTAGGCAAAGCCGTCTGCTAAAACTGGTTACCAGATAAAAAGCAAATTTTTATTCTGGATATCGAAACTCGAAAGACGCAGAACTGATACTGACTTAACAATTTAATAAAGCATCTTCGGTATTCCTTCTCAGTAATAGAAAATGTATGAGAGAACCAGTTAATAGGTGCATTGCAAATATCTCGTCTACTCGAGCATTCGAGGTTAGCGAGTAATAAATGATGTAGCAGCATACTGCACGCATCATTTAATTAACTACACGTAACAGCGAAATTAAAATTCTCCAATATGATGTGCAGGCGTAAGACAGTTAGGGCTGTCAACTCCATTCGTTATCGTTCTTAATTTATGCTGTTAAATTATCATAATTAGCCTCAAGTGTCACACAGCAAGTAAAAGGCCTCCTATCCTTTAATTAAAAAACATCTGGTATGGATGTGGTAACTTTGTGAATTTTCAATTGTAAGAACTCCTGTAACTAATAATAATTTGAATTGGAGCTATTTGCCTCTTTTGTAAGTTAATAAAGTCAAGTAATCATGATTGGACAATGATTGATTGATTGGACAACATCACATACATTGCTCTGATCCTGTGGTAAGTAGCTTAAGCACTTGTGTTACAGAAATCAGAAACAACGAAGGTACTACAACACCCAGTCCCGAGACAATATAGAAAAGTTCGTTTTCCATATTGACCCGACCGGGGATCGAACCCGGAACCTCAGAGATGGCGCTCGCCAAAGTCAGGCCCGCTCGCCTCTCGGCTACGGATATTATATAATATTAACGGCACGTGGTATTTTTACAAAAGAGTTCCAGTCAGATGATATTTTTTGTCAGTTCAAAATAAATCTCTATAGATTTCTACACAACTTTCGTAAGGAATTTGGTTCATATTTTCATGGAGAGCAACCTTTGATCAGCAAACAGTATAATACTTCAAACAATGACTCAAAAATCTAGTCTCCACAAATAGGGTTGTTGATTCCGATCCTCATTTCATTTCATATCAGCTGTCATCTGTCGTCGGTCGATCGTTTTTAGCCTACGCCTCGTATGATTAATTACTATACGTAACCAGAACAGATCGTTTTTCTAATATTGGAACCGGGCATAAGGAAATATTATCGATAGGAACTGTGCAGTAATAAAACAAACGGAATGAAGCTATTACTTCAGAAGAGGCAACCATAAACGCGAAGCCAGCGATGGCGGGACTGGGCGGTCCTGCGCATTTCGCTTTAAAAAGTAACATTTCAAGATAAATGAAAGGCCGTTTAAAGAAAAAATAATTACCCAATATGTCGGGCGGCGGTTATCAGGCGCCTGCTTAAACGAAATTTTAATAAAGGTCGATTACACCCGTCATTTCTCAAGATGGCCGAAACAATCGATGATTATAATATGCAGGGGTAGGCAGCGCTTTTTGCGAACCGGGCCCGATTTAACCTTTAATGTTGACGTTGTTTTTTGACACCACGGTGGAGTTGGGGTCTACATCACCTCGTTATGGATTGACTTAAACGCGTTGATGTAATTTATGCGATATGCAAGTTATATTCTACTTTGTTACAGTCATGTCTTATCTTGACGGTATTGAACCGAGTAAAACAAACTGCTATTTCATGAAAGGTACGCATCAAAAGAAAAAACAACAAACTTAGTCAAGGTTTGACGCATTTAAGAAAAAAACGTGCACTATTATAGATTTTAAATTAGATAAAAGGTTGTAGAAAAGGGTCAGGTTATGTGACTGGAATATAATTCATTTATTGTTTGTTGGAATTTTATTGTTTTTTTCAACAATTACTTGACAACAAGTTATGCAGTCTCATACCTGAATGGAATATTGATATCTTCCTTAGAAACTATTTAATGAAGATTTAAATACGTTCTATGAAATGTTTTGAAATGCATAACCCGTGTATTTTATGGTGCCCTTTATGGCCGTTACTTGTCCGATGAGCGGTCGGTTCATCTTGTCGCCATATCATGTTCGAAAATATTAAATCGTGTTTAACAATAACGTTGTACATACTTTAAGTACCTATCTAAAGTACCTACTTAAAGTATGTACCTACCTATGCCATAAAAAAGTTAGGCTTGGTAAGTGGAAGAGAAATACATGAATTAACTGATTTTGTGTTTATTGGTAGATACAGGTTTTTAGTATGTGTTTTTAACAATCTTCATTTAATATATGGTTAAAAAACATTATCCACTCATTCATCATATCCAAAATTACACACATTGGAACTCAATGAAATTTGCTTACTTTGCAGTTATAAAAAAATGTTCATTGAAGCGCACTTAACCAGCCGCAGTAAAGCCGATGAACAAGATGAATTAAGAAATAAAGTGTTTTAAGTCTGATCCAATCTTTGATATTTACGGGCCCTGGAAGGCAGTCCGCCCTCTCACAGCACATGTTCACAGTTTAACGAGGCCCCAGTGAAACGATAGTCTCATGGGGAATGGCTTTACTTAAGGTATTATTTTAGTGCGCACCAAAGAGGATAAAAAACAAAAAATACGTGAACGCTCATTAAGACCCGAACTCGCTCAGGTAGATTCAAGGGTTAAAAAAATGGCGTCGTCGGCTGTCTTTTGTCTATTTTTTCCCGCCTATTTTCGTATTGTGGAGACCGCAGGATAATTACCAGATTTTTACCTGTGGAAATAAAACAATTAACGTGTGTGCGCGGCGAGACAAATCACACAATAATTTAGGACCGGATTTTAGTAATTTCTGATGGTTTTGTATTAAAATTGTTTTTTACACACGCGCTTGGATTTTATGGGAATCGATCTCGGACGTGCGTTCCGGTCGTAAACAGATTTGTTTTGGACGTTAGTGAATTAATTTGAAAATAATGAC
The DNA here is from genome assembly GCA_037074685.1 of Glyphodes pyloalis. NCBI lineage: Eukaryota > Metazoa > Arthropoda > Insecta > Lepidoptera > Crambidae > Glyphodes > Glyphodes pyloalis. The sequence goes on from JAYKKO010000021.1 coordinate 5,788,703, forward strand.
GGTTCCAACAACGGTGTATTTTTTTATCATTCCATTGTTTACTTAAACGGGGAATGTTTAACGGACACGTTCTCGCGGCTGGAGGCGACAATTCATTATGCATCAAAAAATCTTCGCATGCATTCGACTTCCGCGCATCTGTTCGCTGCGCCCAAAGGCGCGGGTCCTATCACGACTCCCATACTTATTTGTGCTACCCGGCCGATGGCGGGAGACGGGTCCGCTTCCAGTTTGGATGGATGCCGACTGCATTCTCGGTTTGCCTGGGTTATTGTTGTGAAATCGCACACGAAAGCGGTGGATTCCCGGCATTCCTCGACAATTACCATTTCGTGAGTGACCCCTCGCTCCCGCCCGTCCCGGACTGGTCTCGCCCGACGTCTGACCTTTGACACAGGACCGTATTTAGAATAAATTGATAATTGGATAAGCTATATTTTTAAAGGACTGCAATGAAGTAGAACCGAAAGGAATTTACTTAAACAGTTATACTTAACATTATGGTACTTTGTCGTAAACAAATTGCTCGGTCAGCCTATCTGCTGCCTTTGCATGCCTTTTGGCTATAATAACTTTTTTTTAGAGTTCATGGGATTTGTTATCATTTTACAACGTATTGATGTACCTATATTTATACATGAAGTCCAAGTTTACTTTTTAAATTTTAAGAGTTACATACGCTTTATATTTAAAAAGTAAACGCTTAAGGAGTTATTTTAATAGATGTAAAAAACAGTTAGGGTTGGACAAAAAGATCTAGTTAAAAACAGTTCTACCAACTTATGATTCAAAGCAATTTGCACCACATAAACCTAACAAGGTGACTTTTCCTAGCAATTTCTCAATTCCATAACTATAAATGCTCTATATTTCCGTTTACTGTCTCTATTACCGTCAGCTATTGAAAGCCCAAATGTTTAAAATGGTAGACCACTTTTCAGCCTTGTTCAATGTCATAGTATTATTAATCCTTTCTCTTTAAAAGAAGGAACCAAAACATTTCTGATTAATTAGAGAATCCGATAAATATGTTCGTTTTTGTCGTCTAATCATACTCTGGATCTTACAAGCCAACAACTGAGTTAGTTACTGTGCCTCCAGTACTACTGTTAGTAGGTATATCTAACATAGTGTGTATGAGCCGTAGTGGGCTTTATTAGAAGCGTGTAGGTATGTAGGTAGTTTAGATGCTAACTGTGTAGTGTTGTAGATTGTGTAATCGGAAGACGAAACTCGAAAAAGCTCTGCCAAAGCTTTTTAAAATGTCAGTTCAATAACTCTTCTGTAGAGCCCCTGATACGTATCAGGGGCACTACAGAAGAGTTGTCGAAGAATTAGTCAGTCTCTGAATTAGTTTACTCTCTTTATCCACTTGTTTTATTTCATGTATATGTCACCGTAAGATTGTAAAAATCGTTAGATTACAATCTATCTCGCGAGATTGTAAACTGTCGACAGATTGTGAACCGTAACATTATGATTGCAATTTAACGCATTATTTTTCGTTATATTGTAATCTATCGATGGGAATCGGTCAAATTGTAAACTGATGTAGAACGAAATGCATCTCGCGCGCTGATTGGTTGAGAGTTATGTGCCCCCCGCCGCCCCGTCATTCGCCATATTTGTTTGTTATTTCGTTTGTTGTCTTTATACTATTAATTTATGGTATGTTTAAAGGACTAAATATTTGTTTATAAAAGTTTCTTAAAATTTTCCAATTTTAATTTGTGTTAAAAGACAAAATAATTGTTTCATTTTATTGTAATTTTCAATTATAATTTCGAGTGTTTGAAGAATAAATATTTCGGTACAATTATTTCTCAACGTATGTCAGGATTATTGATTACCTAGTAAATAGTAAATAAATATGTACTTGAAGATTTTTTGAAGTGCATTTATTTTATTTAAACGACATCTCTATTTCTTTAAATAAAAGAAATGATTTGAATTGAATTTCATTCCTACTTTACGCGGACATACAAAGGCTGGTCGTGATTGGTCGCTCTTACAATAAACCGACCAATCAGGAAGAGCTTTCGGACAGTTGACAGTTTGACGCCTAACAGATTGTAATTTAACGGTTTCACTTCGATAGATTACAATAAAGCGAAAAATAATCCGTTAAATTGCAATCCCCAGTTACGGTTCACAATCTGTCGACAGTTTACAATCTCGCGAGGTAGATTGTAATCTAACGATTTTTACAATCTTACGGTGACATATATATTTTCATAATTGCAAATTTATTTGTAAATCATACCCATAAAACTATTTACATAGTTGGAACTGGGTGAGAAGGGTGGACTGGTAGAGAAGCATGAAGTCCATGTTATGTACTTTTTTTGAGTTATAAAGTAAAAAAAATAACCTTCTAAAATATTAATTTATTATTGTTTTCCGTTGGCAAAAAAATTGTTTCTTACTGTCCAGGCTCGTAGCACAATAATAGTGCTACTAAAAATGTTTGTTATTAGTAGATTTTTAAAACCCGTTGTTAGTACCATACCATTTAGTATTTTAATTTTTATTACCTATAGATTCATTTACCAAACCATACATGTGCCTACTAAATATGCCGTGGATGGTGAATTCGCCTTTATTTTTTCAAATGTATTACCTAGGTACCAGGGATTTTCTTCCAAGGGTTTCACATGCATCTATACAATAATGTAACTCATTGCCTTATCGTAAAATTGAATCTAGTCAAAGATATATTGTGAATTAAATTTTTATAAATATTAATTCCAAAATCTGGTTTCGAAAACTATTCGATATATCAAAGATAGCGACAGTTATTGCAAAACAAGTAACTATTGATTTTGCACTAATAACCAATATACTAGTATTAAAAGTAGATTAATTAATGATTTAACGACTACGGAGTATCGATATGCAGCACAAAGCGGAGCACAAAGTAGATATCCCAGTTGTATGTGATCGTACGCGGAAGTCAGCTCACTATTACACACGTAACACTAGCTATCGGTAATCTGCGAGTGGATGTTGCTGCGTCATTAAGGCCTCCGACGATGTTATCGGAGGAGGGATCTTATCACGTACTCCTCAGAGGCTCAGACACGACATAATCTTCGCAGATTTAAGAACTTGCCAATCAATAATCATTTGATATAATTTTGAACCTTGAAATTACTATTGGTACGGCACTTCTTTTAGCTCAGGATATCGGGGCTACAACGATGTGTCTGACTGTACAGCTAGGTCTAGGCTTTGAGAAATTGAAGAGTAATCATCATTAAAATTATGTAGTAGGCTTGCGGGCGTGTGTTGAAGGAAACTTGAAATAAGTAGCTCCAATTCCAATTATTTTAATGTAGAATTGCAGAAGAGAAGGAGCTAATATACATATACGAAGCCTTGTTTTCTTTTGTATAGTTTTTTAGTAAGAAGTGAAAAATTAAAATTTTACTAGTATTACTTATTACAGGAACTAAGTAAATAATCGTTTTAATCATTTAACTTACTAAACATAATCCTGAAAGCTTCTTATAATCGATCTATTAAAACTAGAATCTTCGAAAGTTATTTTCCAATTCACAAATCATAAACGATATCAAGTAATTTGCTATCTGCATTGGCCAACTTTCTAATTATAATAATGCTGCTAAGAAATATGCGTTCTTTGTACCTAGAGAATCTTTGTAATTTAAAAACTTTTAGATAAGAGTATCCGATACTTTAATGACCTCGATTGCCAGACTAGTAGCAGTTAAGCATAGGAATACCCATTGTTTTCTTCTTTAGGTACTAAATATTTAAATACCTCTGCAGTGTATTCGCGGACTAATATAAAAAGATAACTATTCGAATGAGTGCCAGTATTGAGTGTAGGGGTGAGAAAAAGCAGTGTTCTGTACTTTTATATTATATATTTTTTCTGCATCATCAGTCATTTAGGTCTAATTATTGATTTGTCAGATAAAATTACAGTTAAGCATTAACAAATAAATTTACCTGACAAAACACCGATCAACCCGTTCTTTCTAAACAAGAATAGTTAAATAAGCAAATTTACTTTACCGAGGATCGAACCCGGGACCTTTCTACCGAGGTCCCATATTCTTATATATAAAAATGAATCGCTGTTCGTTAGTCTCGCTAAAACTCGAGAACAGCTAGACCGATTTGGCTAATCTTGGTTCTGAAATAATTGTGGAGGTCCAGGGAAGGTTTAAAAGGTTAGAAACTAAAAAAATAGGCGTTACGAAGTTCGCCGGGACAGCTAGTTATTATTAAATATAGGATTACAATAGGTTAATAACAATGCAATATAATATTACTTCAGTTTCAGAACTAAGATAAAAAACCACGTGCTTAGTGGTATACCTATCACAAAAACGTTCAACAAATTGTCATAATTTATCTGCAGAGTATTGCAACCTTTTCTAGTTTCACAAATTCCAACTCTACAGGAGGCTGGTGCACACCTAATCATCTGAGTATGCCATACATCTCTAATATCCCGAGGAAAATTACTTTCACAACGCAGTTTTTGTTCCGGCACGCGTACAGTGCGAGTGGAATGCGCGCGCGCTCGTGACGATCGATTTCGCGCGCAATCACCGCCGGCCATGTTGTTTTTGCTGTCAAAATAATGGCATCTAGCCGCGTTCCGTATCACGCTACTGTCAGATGACGGGAATGCGAGGTCGGTATTTTATTTCCTTTCGGTGCCTACATTACATCATTTTGCCAATTGCTCAACAATTATTTTCTTATGCCAATTGCGTCATACTTGTATTTTTTTGGTTTGTAAAGAAAGATTAGCGTGCGTATTCATGTAGGCCCACCTTTAGCGTCAATTACCGTATAAGTTTTTTATATCAAGAGTATTATTAATCTACGATGTGCGATTTCAAAATAATTAAATGACATGGTTTAATCTGCAGAATACCAATATCTTAGCTGTAGTAACTAAATCCGAAGGCATCAGTAAACAAAAGGGAACAACTGGTGTGATATTTACTACAATTTCCAGATTGGATAGATGATAATTGAGATTATCTGTAAATAGGTAAATGTAGGTAGTACCTATAACCAAAAGCATATAAGACTTATACACTTTGGATTTTGAATCGCGCTTAGATTGTGGGCATAGAAACTACTGATGCGTTGTCGTTCGTTCAAGACAGAAAGTACCTAAGGCTAAGGTTAGACCAAATCACGCAGAAAGTACTTGTAAAATTAATCGAGTTGATTTTCTAATAGTTTTTCACATAATAGTTAGATTTGGATTACCATAAGACAGGTGAGTTTGTAACGTGATAATTCAATAAAAAGTTTCCTATTTATCTTGTTTTTTGATGTTACAAACAGCAAGATTAGTGAAAATATGGTAATTCCACAAACACTGGGTCGTATAGGCCGTATTTATCCAGTCGCAAAAATGACATATCGATGAACCCGCGGGCAACAGATAGGTGCGTGATAGGTAGGTCATATCTCAGATGAGATTATTAACGTATTACTAATTCTTTGTTTGATGAAGAGGAGAGATCGCCTTATTATTCTCACGCACTGCATTTTGTTTATGCTCGGTCTGTAGTCGGGTGTGCATGGTCTGTATAGATAATTTGGCCCTGGTTAGCCTTAAGAGTGAACAAATAAAAAGCAAATGATAATGATATCTAGCCCAAACCGTTCTACGATTAAAGCGTAAAACGAAATCACGGGGTATTATGGTAATTATTTCTATTTACTTCACAATTCATGTTGATTAACCATAGATCATTACTTCAATCCCCGCAATTTTACTACCTAAATTACAAATGCTTGATTATGATAAAGCAGCCGCCTTATAATGAATTCCTTTGTCTACCGTCATTATAAACATAGCTAATTACACACAAGCTATAAAATATCCAATAAAGGCCGTACAGTGCACCTATTCTCGACTAATTTAGCTTTTAATGGGTATGGTTGTGGCGAATTTGTTCTTTCGATTTCATTTTATTCGGGCTGTTATTACGACGAACATTACCGCGATTAAGCGCGTCCTTTATTTTGTGGGGCCTGCAGAGCCGTGTGGGCGTGGTGGCTAGCTTGTGTTTTATGGCCGGACAGTCGCAGGGTTTGTAGCCAGTGCCCCACAGTTGTGCAATTGTTGGATTTAAAGTTTTATTTTGGGAAGGCGTAGGATTGAAAGCTATCGCTGGACTTTTCTCGACGTGAAGATCAACGGCTGCGAAGCCTTATCATCTTCACAGAGCTTTTAAGAAATCGGAAGGCTTACTCAATAAAGGGGGGGTTCGTTTTGAGATCCTGTCCATAAAATTACCACGCTGACTGGTGAGATCCTAACAATGCAGTACAGTACACAACATTTGACTCTCGTTTTATTTATATGGTAAAATTGGGTACTTCATTTTTGACTAAACTTTACTGTATATTAAGAAAATGAATTTGAAACCTTCATGACAGAAAAGTCCTGCCAAGCTGATTGGATCAACACTTAAAAGTACTCCCGTCATATTGTTGGGTAATACGACCCTTTAGGTAAAGTGGATACAGATTTATAATCAGAGAAGTAAGGCTTTTAAGTCCTAGAAATTAAAGATGTATCTATTATTTTGTGTGGCAGTAGCTGTGTGCTCCGAGTCCGACAGTTGCAAGACTTTCTCTCAGAGGGGAAAATCGATTAGCATAGGATGCAGCCGTTTAAATCAAAGATCCTCCTTGTTCTGAAAACTATTTTGATGGAAATTTGATTACGTACGCTCAAAAACACTTCAGACCCTTTTCGGACTTTGAGCCAGCTGGCATGCTAAGTAAGATCTTATTGTATAACCGACAACTTCGAGGTTTTGTAATGGCAATTATTTTATTTGCTTTTTACTATGAAATATGTATTTTTTTTAAATCGTGTTGATGCCATATTTTCAATAGTCTGCATTATGTGGCGACCTCATATGAGCTGTGGTTGGCCAGATCTCGTATAGTTTAAAATTCCCCGAAAGAGGTTGTGAACTGTTATTCTGCGTCTCGAGCAGATTCATTTAGCTTTCTGGATGTGTAATTATTGTTTTGGGACACAGGCAATTTTGTAACAGAATTTTAATCCGTACGTGTCCAAAGAGAGTACCGGTACGAATAAAGAATTATGTAGATTCGATGGAATCGTATTCGCACTATACAATTACACACGTCATCACATTATCGTAGACGGACACTTAAGGCTTTTATTGCAATGCTTCTGTCGATCCACAGACACCTATGTTTATTTTTTATGTTTGACGACCTCCGTAGCCGAGAGGCGAGCGGGCCAGACTTTGGCGTCGCGCTATCACTGAGGTTCCGGGTTCGATCCCCCGTCGGGTAAATTTGGGAAACGAACTTTTCTATATTGTCTCGGGTCTGGGTGTTGTGGTACCGTCATTGTTTCTGATTTCTGTAACACAAGTGCTTAAGCTACTTATTACGGAGCCAGAGCAATGTATGATGTTGTCCAGTATTTATTTATTTTATTTATCTACTAACGGTCCCGGCGAACTTCGATTCGCCTTAGAGGACTTTCTCGCTTTGCTGTTAATCATTTTCCTGAATTTTCTTTGCTATAAACCTTACGAAGCCCGAGACCTTTCCAACGAACGCAAAACCGTGGAAATCGGTTCGTGCGTTCTGGAGTTATAGGAAAACCTGTTGAAGGAAAACCCGACTTATTTTTAAATAGTAGATGTACAGTTGCGAGCATTGAAATGTAAACACTACAGCTCCTATAACGTTATTATTACGGTTTAGTTTAGAATGAAGTTGTATACTTGTTAGCGATTTTAAAGCGATTTTTTTTCTGGAGTACATAAGTTGTGACCTAAGTTATCGAGGTAACATAATTTGTGGTTCTCCTCAAATTTACTGTCTTGTGGAATTTACAATGATGTACTTGTAATAACATTGCATTACTGTAGTTTATTTCCTTAACAAGAATATGCTTCAAAGGTAAAAAAAAAATATTTAATCATCCATCATACACAATCTTGATTCACAAGTAATCTTGATTAAGTTTGCAAACAAAAATTAATAACAATGAAGACCTCACATCACCGCGGTGACCGGGCTCTTAACCTCAAACCGAACAAAAGCAAAAGGCATGAAATTGCGTTATACGCTGTAGGTAATGGAACGGGGCACAAAACTTATTATAAGCGCGATGCGAGATTGGCCCGTGTTAGACAGGGCTGGTGTCTGACATTTTTACTCTACTGATTTTCTGATATCCTGGTACTCCAGTAAAATAAAGATAGTTATAAAAAGAAATCGGTCGAAACAACTTTACTTAAAATTGTATACAAAATTTAGTTTATGTTATATTTTAGTTTTATATCATAAACACAAAACAAATAAAAATATCTTAAGTTTATTTTTTAAATGATTGTTTATTTATTACGAGTTTTGAAAATGAACAAAGTAAGCAGTATTTTTACCCAAATTTTGAGTAACATTTGTTTTTGATTTATTTGCTTAAACCGATGTTATGGGTAAGCAAGTTGTATCTAAATTGTCTTAAAAGTAAAGTGGATCTCACATGTAAAAATACTCCATCCAGTAATTATGTGACTCACGCACTGCTTAAAAACTTAAATCCTATTTTCGAGGCTTGACGTTCATGTTTAATTTTTTTTTATTAATCCACTTAAAAAAAGAGGTCATTTCTCAATTCAACCGTATGTATATATATATTTTTAAATTCATATCATAAAATAACTAATTTCATAGAGAGCTTATAGCGATAGCGCTGAATCAAGGGAGTGAAGCCCAGGTGGCCATTGAGAGATCTCTAGTTATAAATTTATATGAACTTACTACAAATAATACAAATCACAAAGTTCCGTAGCAAACACGTAGACAGATACACCTTATATCACCAACACCAGTCTCCGATATAATGTTCCTAGTAAATTTATGATGCAAGTAAAGCTACTCTGTTTTATGTGCTAACTTTAAATTAATGGAAACGGCCATTTTTATTGCGAGATTCTGGTGAATTGAACTATTCCGATAACCAATTCCAACATCACGCAGATCGGTATCTTATGGTCACAGTGATATATTTTTATGATTCAATCAATAAATTTTGTCATTCACAAGACAATAAAATTTAATGTGTAGAGAGATTGAAAAGTTACAGCTTTACAACGACTCTCATCTAAATTTAGCCCCGTGGACCATTGATATTAAATCATTTAAATATGTAAATGAATTTTCATAATTTTTGTTCAGTTAATTACCGTAATTGTAAAACGGGAGATTGAAGGAAGATGAATTTTAAAGGTAAGCAACACACAGTGGCAACAGTTCGTTTCCGAAATTACGCACCGAACATACCAAACGTAATCAAAAACATTCGTTTTTTTCCATTTACTCATTATTGAAATCTATATAGTCTTCAAAATTCATACATACCTAAATCCAAAAAAAACTCCAAGGTGTTTATGTGATTTCTTAGCATTAATCTTCTAAATTTAATTTCGTGAGCCCAATTTCGAAAGGGTTCATTTTATTGTAGGAATGGTTTTATTGAAGGTCCTCTTGTATGTAGACGCGGCAGCGTGCTAAGCCAAGTTCAAGCTAACAGAACTGGCGAGCAGCGTGCGTAATTTAACACGTATAATTCACTTTTGCAAAGGAAATGACGTCGTCATAATATTTATAGTACGGTCAACAGTAATCACTTCCAGTTTAACATTAGTTCTCATGCCTACGATATAAAGGTGGTATAAACTTCAGAGTATGACGAGCTTTTGACTGTATAACAACAACTATCAGAGTCCTGTTAATATGGATATGCAGGGACATAAAATACATTATAGGATGTTGTAGTCGCGCCTAGCGCAATAAAACATAAAATAGCCAGAATTACTAACACAGACTCTATCTTGGAAGAGCGGAAAATAGGCAGAAGAAATGGAAATTTACCATCATTTGTGTATTATCATTTGGAATTTTGAGAATGACGATTAGTATAAATTGAATATTGAGAACGCTTTTATTTAGAACGATCAAACTGATCCTAAAATAATCAAGTTCTAGTAACCAGAGTTAATTAAACCAAACATCTAATCCCTTAAGTTCTATAGCAATTTGGAAAAATGTTGAATATTGGCCAAAAAGGTCCTCGCCATAGAAGTTTTTTCAATAGAGTAGACGCACAATCTTATGTTAAGGGTGATCTAGCACCAAAATATTTTTTTAATTTGAAAACTAAATAAATGTTTTTTTTACCCATCCATGACCTCTATTAAGTAACTATCAAATGTAAAAAAATCAGGTTATTTACTAATAACAAATGGGCTAGATGGACCGAACAGTGGGGCCCTGCGCTTGCGCATCTGCCAGGGTGCGGGTGGCTTAATTAGTTATTAGACGCGTCGGTATGCGCGTGCGATGCTATCCGCTTAATTTGCCTTCAAATTAAACTGTGAGAGTACGTAAGTTTTTAAAGTCTAGCCAGTAAGGCAAGGTTATTCAATAGATATATAATGTCCAGTGCCTCAAAAGAGGATACTAATGTAGGGTAGATAAGAGAGATGTGTAGGAAGAAAGAATAAGTGTCGTCTAATGTACGAGTATTTAAAAGGGTTTATTTACACACCATTTTTACATCTAACCACAACAGAAAAATTATTTACTAAAGAAGGAGAGAAAGAGGAAATATAAAACTGTACACACAAAATAAATCAAAATAAACTTAAACGTAAAATATGCAACAGAATAATTTTCACACAGTGACATATGTACAAGAATGTCAGTAAAAATATTTATTTTTAAAAGCGAAAGGAATATAATATTTGTACAAGAAGGTTGATATCAAAAAACTATTTACATAAGTTTAGGTGGTGAGACGCCACATTACTTTATATTTGTTGTAGAATGTGTGATTTTAAATCTCCCATGATGTCTTGTCTCTTATTTATGAAACTGTTTTTTTTTTTACACAAATCCACAGTAGTAACACTAGTTTTTGCTTCGCCGTAGTTGGTTAAAGTGAGAATCTATCTGCTTAATTTATTGAAATTTAATCCATATCCAATTTAAGAATTGCATTTGTTATTTGATTATCAGTTACATCACACAGAGGTGGTAAATAAAAAACACCCACAGCTTAACGAGTATGTAGCTAATTAATCTTGATACTTATTTATTACGCTTACGAAGATCCCATACGACTGGTTTGACTTCAATTACCGGGGACTTTCGATCAAAATAACGCCTTGTACGTCAATTACCGTATTAGCTGGTGAACCACAGTAGGGGAGCCGAGGAGGGGATTTTTGGATTTACTCAAGCCTCTTCGATTAACATACATATGTTAATCTAAATCACTTATGGTGGGCCCCTTGGTAGGTATAGCTTAGCCTCTGTGGAATAGTATATGTATATCATAAACGACCTTGTAGGGGCGCGAATAAAAACAATAAAAAAACGGTGGTTGGAAATGTTCAGAATCGTCAGCTTAAAATATTGCGGGTAGATTTCATACCCTGAACAAAGAAGTATTTCATTTGTCGTCATCATTAGGTATTTTTATTTTTAGTAAGTTTGTATCACTGTCCTTAAAGCAATGATAATTTAGTCATATAAATTCCAGATCGGGTAACCATTGGTTGCTTTAGATAATCTATATGTTATATAATCTATATTCCAATATCAGGTTATAGTAAAATGTCGATCTTTTTGGTATCTAATTTAATATTCACATTTCAATATTGCTTCAGTAAATCCCCAATTACTAGCACTGTGGGCTCCTCTATCAATATATGCGTTTCCCTTTCTAGAATTACTAGTCGATCCATATTAATTCGGTCCCACCCTTCGCTAGCGTTACCAGTTAAACTTGTATACAAAACGGGATTTATGCAAAATGAGGCCAGAAACAGTGGAAGAATCCCTTATCTTAAAATACTAATCCCCAAATATTTAAACACAGCGCCATCTAGTCATAGTCTGTATTTTATTATTGTTTAATAAAAAACCTAATAATAATAATTTTATAGTATGTAGGTGCATTAAATTACAAAAAAAAAAATATATAACACAGATATTTTTTCTTTTAACATGTCTTTAAACTATTAATTACATTGCGTTGAAATTTAGCGCTACGTCAGTTTAGTACATTTTTATCAACACAGTGACGTAACTCCTTCATAAACCTTCTACCGAACTTTGATGAGCTCTATAATCATCAATATTTTTATTTGTTGAAGCAAGAAATACATATATATTTTTTATATTTAGAACATCTTACTGAAATAATAGAAATACTGTATTTTTTACCGAGGCCTAATCCCTGTTTTTTATTGATTTTAAATCTATTAAAATTATGTGTTAACGCGTGATTGTAACTAGGACCAATGATGCTGAGTATTTAATGCCCATAAATAAATAGGTCACAATTAAAAAACGTATAAAAATTAATTGATCACACGAAGGAAAAATTATTTTATTTTATTTGTTAAGCTACTTCCTTTAAATAAACGATTCATGGAAAACGTATTATTTTTGACACACTCACCACTTTTTCAAGAGGGAAGTGTGTTCAGTTTTATGTGGTACTACTCGTATAAGCTCCTGATATCATATTACTTAATTAAAAATAAAATATTATGTGTTTTAATTAATGTTGTAAACTACTCGTGCAACTTTTCCATTTCCAACGACAGCCAAACATTTTGTAAACGTAGGTATTTTTTTCATATTGCACTTCAAGATTGACCTCATCCCACCTGATGTTTAGTGGTAATAAGGTCCTAGCTTAAGGGCGACAAGTACAGTATAATATAGCTGTTACTGGATTTGTCGCCCTTACCTTGAAGGCTTGACCCCTGTTACTAGTCCGCCAGGAGCTTTGGAAACCTCACTCACACGCATGAACACAACAACGCTGAAGTGATTATTATTTGGCTGCGGTCTTCTGTAAGGTGGAGGTGTTTCACCAGTCGGGCTGCTCCAGTTCGAGCGGTAAATCCCTATGTCCTACCTCTCTCGAGGTAAATAAGATGTTAATTATTGAAATCTATTTTTGTGAGAAATAAGCTTTCGTAATCATTTCGAAGACACACCATTAACAGTTAGGAGATAATGGACAGTCCATATTAAAATGGTACGTGTGGTGACATTAACCTAAGCGCTTACGCAACTTTGTAAACGCAAATAATTGAACGTTTTCATAATTAGCTCCGCAATAAAAAGCCGCGATCAACCCGCCACCCACAGCTTGATTGTAAATTGAGGCTTAATTTCTTATCCGTTCATAAAAATGCTACAAACTTGTGAATTACATACTCGTACATAGTATGATGGTATGCTGTGTCAATTGTTTATAGTTTTCTTTGAAAGGCAAGAAACGGCTATTGATGTAGGATAGTTAATACAAATAATGTTGTACTCATAGTGTGTGGTTTTTAAGATTATTGCTGTTTCGACAAGCTCGTATGCTAACGAAATAAGGGCGATACAATGTCCCGGGGCCAACTTCATATTTAGTTAAATGTTTAATATATTTTATGCTTACCTACCTTAACCGGAAAGATAAGAATAAGGAAAATAATATATCTATGAGATAAGACATTTGGTGTGTCAAAATGTCTCTGGATTTTGTTTGAGTGTTTAAATACATTTTTATTTTTTATTTTAAGGGCGGAGCAAAGTCTAAAGTTTTTAGTCTGATAGGTTTTTGTTTGTGCAAGATGCCGTCATAGCGTGTTGGATGCAGCTCGTTATGGCGCATGGCGGATCGCAGATTGCAGTCGTGAGGACGCATGCGCAGACTTTCACGCATGCTTGCTCGTCGCATGCTACTGACGCTACTTGAATGTTCCGAGAAATACTGGTAAAGCTATTTATTCTGTTTGTTTATTGTGTATTAGCTGTTGCTTTGGTACCATGTATTGTCCGCTTCTTTGACCGCGTTATTTCGGGGTAGAACGTATCCTACGTACTTTTATAGTATACTAGCTGTGCCCGCGACTTCGTTCGCGTGGACTACATCCTTATATGGTCGGTTTTACCTCATTCTCCCCTAATATTCGAAACAAAAAGTAGCCTATATTTTAATCCAAGTTTCGAGTTATATTTGAGCCAAATTTCATATCTCTAACTTCAAAAATAGATGAACATTTTTCCATATAAACTTCCAAAGGTGGTATTACCCCCCTCCCCCCCTTATTTTCTAATAAAAAGTAGCCTATGTCCGTTCTTGAGATTCAACATATATCTATACCAAATTTCATCAAAATCGGTTGAGAGGTTTAAGCAGGAAAGCGTAACAGACACACAGACAGACAGACAGACAGAGTTACTTTCGCAATTATAATATTAGTAGGGATTATCTATCTTGCTTCCAAATTTTTGTTGCAATCCATTCAGTACCTTTGGCGTGAAACATCTACGAGTATAGTAAAACATAAATATGTACATCCACAAAAGCTTTTTTTTAATATAAAAATAGTTGACTAGTGACAGTATTAGACGATGGACACATGTGGCCTTAAAAATAAGATTTTTAAGATTAGTACTCGTCCAAACAAAGACTACCTAAGTAACATTTAAATTACTTAAAATTCTTACCTAGATGTATTCTAAAATTATGACGACCTACTTTTTAAATTGTCATCTTTATTTAAACCAGAACTACTTTTTTAGCTGAGGGATTTTGTCTCATTCATTACACATTCATGAATCAAAAATGTTGTAAATTAATCACGTAGCATTTTGTCCGCGATTCAAAAAATTAAATAAAAAATAATTAATATTATCCAAAAGAATTGAAAAAGTAAATTAAACACAATTTGGGGTTTCCTTTTGCTCTTGAGTTATGAAAACTTATAATATAAAATAAATAGATACAAGTTGGCAAAGGTATTTGGATGGTATTGTGGCTAGAGCTTACTTCTCTTCTTTATTGGCTGTGTTTGAGGCTGATGGGGAGCTTTTATCACCATTTGCTTTATTATCATCATTAATGAAATTAAATTGTAGCTATTAGAAATTTAATACCGCTATACAACCGCTTTCTTGGTAAATAAATGTTAAGCGAAGGGCATTCCTTCAAAGAAGTAGGTAGGTAGTTATCTACCTAGTTAGCGATGCTGGTTAATTAAAATGTAATGAACTGGGAACTAATTTTACAAGTCCTCTTAGAATATTCGTGTAGTACCTCATTATTATGTTCAATTGTGAAATACTTAGATCAGCACTTTGTGATGTTTATCGTCAGCTGTTGTCACTTTAACATAAAGAATCACAAATTAACTAGGTAATTGTATTTTCTGAAGGATTGAGGCCCCCTAATATTTCAAAGGGCCCTAGGCACGGACCTAGTGTGCCCAGTGGGAAAGATGGTCCTGTGCCGTTAACATGAATACATTATAAGGGTTAACACCTTTCTTTATGAGCTGATAAATCGTAAGTCACCAAGGTCTGGCTACTGGTCATTTCAGTGGGAAAACTTTCTGTTAACCCTAAACTGACCCTAAGCGATTCATGAGGCACTAAACTTGTAACCTAAAGAGTAAATAGACTATTAAATGTATGCATTACAAAAACACTCTTCTGATTTACACAAGCTGTAGGCGCTATCGCGTTTTGAAATTTAAATTCTACACGTTAAAGATGGAAGTTTATCGCTATGTTTGATACAAAGTAAAGCATCAGTACTTAGGTGTAGGAACATTAAATTAAACAGCTATCGCCATATTTTATCCGTCCTGCGCCTCATTTGTGGTGGAAAACATTTAAATTTGTTTCAGTTTTGTTTCGGTGGAGTTATTATGCGTAAAGGAATCGAACCTCGGCCTTTGTCGGCGCCCGCTTGCCGCAAAGCTATCGACCGCAAAACGCAGTTTCTGTTGTTATTACTATTGTGGATTTCTTTAAAAAGGATGAGCATTCAACCACTGATCTGTGAGTCTGGGTACACCCAGCAGCGCGTGATGACCACTCTTTGCGCTTATGACCACGGAATAAGGTTCATTTATATCAAAATCGTGTTGTTAGTCTCTATGACTTTTTATTTTTCTCATCTCATTATTTTTTAAGTAACTTTTTTCACTTTTTTACTGGCAATTTAACGGAATGGGTCTGGTGTTTATTCTGTAGATTGAATACACCGAGAGAGCAATAAAACTGATGATTTCACTTGTGATGTGTAAACCACTAATGTTGTACTTACTTTTGTTTTAAATATAGAGATTTACCTATTTTGTGTTGGTTTATTTTATCGCCAACTACACCAACAAACATTAGTGTTTCATTCAGTTTTTTTGTTTTAATTTTGTGACGTTTAATTCCGTGCCGTAAAGAAATAAAGAAAATATTTTCTAACCAAAATATAGAAATGATTATAAATAAACAAAGTAAAAAAAAATGCAGTAGCCTGTAAACATTGCTATCAAATATTTCCCGATAGTTTGAATGAAAAGATGTTTATGTGAATAATTTTTACTTTGGAAAATTTTTAGACCTATTTGACCCATTATTTTATGGGTTACGAAGGAAGGAGAGATCGTGGTGTGGTGCAAACGTGGAAATATACCTTAAACCCTGTTTAAAATGTAATAATACTACCTGCTATAAATTAATGTATCAATATTTATTTATCGTATTTGTGCTATGGCTAGCCTAAAATAATTAAAAACTCTAACGAAAGTCACTATACCACGCTAACATTGCCCGGGCACGGGTATAAAAAATATTTTCGTAGCTTATACCTACTCGAGGGATGTACCAACATGTTCCGAAGCCGGACTTCATACTCATAACTCTTGTTTGTCTACCACATTTTACTCTTAATACTCTGTACACCGCCTTAGCACCATCGTCGTTAGTGCCGGGACTCTTATTCGTTTAGTGCCGATTGTCCATCAGCCGATCCTCAATATGCCGTATTTCAACACTCGGCGAGGACTCGCTTCCTTGTATTGTTACAAAGCACGACGACGATTTGTGAAATGAGAAATAATTTTTAGCGAAATATCGGGAAATACATTTTTAATCAGCAAAGGCAGTGTACCTACATTACTTTTGGAACACGTTGGCCAATAAGGAAAGGTTGATGTGCTGCAAAGTACCTACACAAGTCCCATTGGTTGGTTTTACATTAATTTTCAGATTGTGTGACATGGCGTAGTTTTGAACTTGTATTCAAGTTTAAGAAAGATCTACTACTTACTCTTTCTAAAACATACAAGCATGATGAGTAATTTAATGTAAATAAATAAGAAGGACAAAAAATATTAAGAAATACCGTGTAATGACAGGTAGGTTAATTGCCACTATGACTAAAAACACACCGAAAGGGTAGTTTAAATATATGTATAGTTATATACAACAGGGCTTATATTAATTCTCTTATTCTCTTTTTTCACTACTTATATCCTCCATGAATAACAACTGACTGAATAAGCATTTTAGCTAAAAATCCGCCTGAATTGCGCCTTATTTTTTCTGGTAAAGTTATTTCTAAATGTTCTGTTAACCCAAGAATATTTATCTCTTGCTCATTTTATTACAAAGTAACATTATAGGTACATAATAAATTAATTGCCATAATTACTTAGGTAATTTTATAATGACATGGTGTTAAAATTTAACTTTTATCACGCTAAATTCTTAGCAAAAGACACCTAAGCCTTAACCTGAGGCTGCTTTGTCCAGTCTAAAATTTATAGACAGTAATTTATCGTCGTAAACCATTTCCAACATGGCAAACAAATTAGCCCTCGTGTTCTTGTTAAAATGATAGCAAACGCGAAACTGGTATACTTAACTGAAACGTTATCCAATGCAGTTACCAGCTTTCCTTCCGTTACAACATTAACCCTAATTATCATATTCGATAGGAGAATATTAATTATAATTAATTTATCTAAGAGACTCTTTGAAAATGCTCATTTCAATCTTACATGTTCGGTTTACTAAAACAACACATAACTCAAGTTAATTTCACATGTTTTAAAACACTTTCTATTTTATTGCCGACATAAAAATAAATGTTGTGGCTCGGCACGTTATCGAGGAAACTTGTAGAATATCTCGGTTTGATAACCACTAACTGTTCCCTTAAATAAATAATGGAATTTATTGAATGTTCACAAAAAAAAAACAAATAAAATTAAAAAGATGTTCGGAAAGTTTTGGAATCACAGATGAGTGTTGTAAAATTCGTACCATAAGAACCTTAAGTTAGAATTTTCGGATTTGATTTTGGAAGTTTAGAATAGTTTTTTAAGTTTACCGTCAAAATGTAAAAGATAGTGGCAATATATATATAATAATACAGTATTTCGAACAATGGACAATGGAATCACATCATTCGAATTCAACATATATGGCTGAAATTAATATTTTTTCTATATCTATTTCCAATATTTAACCTTCCAAGTACATTGGCGATAATGTTGATTTTCATAAAATGATAAAACTTGCTTAACTGAGATAGTCTAAGATTGTGCATGCATGGACGCGTTCATTTGCATAGTACATAGCACCTTCATACCTTAGTGCCTAATTAAACGTGGAAATATGTTGTGAAAATATGTAATCTCGATGTGAGTGTATGCGAAAGCAGACAAGCCACAATACGTTTCCAAAGCATTTTGAAGTATGAAGTAAACATGAAGTATGCACAGATATTTCACCCAGAGTTGAGTGTGCTGGACTAATGGTAAGTGCAAATGTAGCTCCAACTTTGTGAGTATAAGGATACTTACCCAACGTTATCTTTGTGGGTACTGTTTATCAGTTTATTTTAATGCAATTCTTACAATATTAAGAATAAAATTTTCCTATGCAAAGGGATATCATTCTTAACAGGCATCAAAAGAGGTCTCAATTTGACGTTTATTTTGTAATTTTTTAAGTATGTTTACGGAGAACTTTGTCGCATATGTACCGTTTTAATGTTATTTTTCTTACATGATACGAAGATCGGGAACTGATATGGCATCGCATAGTAATGATGGTAAAGCCACTTTGGTATTGCTAAAAATATTTTAATTCTTAGCGTCTTTCTGATTCCGATTTCTGTAACACAAGTGCTTTAGCTATTTACCACAGAATCAGAGAGCAATTTAAGTGATGTTGTCCAATATATTTATTTTTTATCTTATAATGCTTGATAAATGTAACGCTATTCCATCAAAATGCGTCTCATCTTACAATGATAGGTAACAACTAAAATGTGTTTAAATGTAGTTAGTGTTTGTAATATACAGACCCAAAACAATACTTAAATTTTACAGCCACTTTCATCTCCGGGGAACACCATGAATATGGACATGACAATAAATCTATGGAGGGTGACAATGGTAGCGGAAAGCATCGGACTTCGGAGAGCAAGGACCGTTAGCGCCCGTAAATGCACATTTGTCTGTAGCTGTGTTCGTTAACCCTTTACTGACTTCCATGCTACTTTTTAGATACTTAAACTTCATTTCTGGTGTCCATTGATGACGTCCAAGAGGAAGGCCGAAAATGCGTTATCGTGACAGCCTGGACCGTTTTTCTCCAGGAAGGCAAGACTTGGCACCAGATAGAGAACGCTGGAAGTGTATGCGGGAGGCCTTTGCCCAGCAGTGGGACAGTTTATAGGCTATGTAAAAGTAAACTTCCTTTCATTTTATGATTGTTATTATAAGTACTATTCAGTTATTCTGGAATGGTTAGTCTCTTGACTTTGGACCACGTTAGTACCTAACCTACCTACCGCAAAAGTTGGTATGTTCCTATCTATTCTAAAATTTTATTATAAAGAGGAACGATTTGATTGTTGAATAAGCTCTAAAACTACTGAACAACGATCGATGACGTTACCAATATTCCCAGATTACATAGGCTATTGACTTGATGATGAAAAAATATATTTGGGTGTGTATTAATAGCCCAATAATGTACCACAAGGTAAAAAAAATCTAATCTTTCCTTAATATATCGGAGCTTAAATTGAAAACAAGACTTATTAAAGAAACTCGAATCTTTTGAACAGTACACGATTCTTAATGATTGAAGTACCGCCAAATACATGCAAAACACTTCACTACCGTTCGGAATCCTTTACTTTGCGCAGGCTGTTAAAAATGTATGAAACAGCTGACAAGATTTCTATTCAATGGCTCCGAGTGCCGGCGCTCTCAATAAAGGTGTTGAAAGTAAAATACTAGACGAAAGACAAATCCGCAGCCATCGTTAGTATTCGCGCGGCCTCCGTATTGTTTGCGGGTAGTTCGAGGGGCCTTTGAGGAGGAGCGCGCTCGTGACACGCTGTCATCGCCCTTTATATTACAAACATTGTGCCATGTAAATAGGGCCGCCACAAGTAGGCACACTAAATTAAAATTCTTAAAGTGGACCGTATTCAAATGCGCATAAATGTCGTCATCATAACGTCATCATAAATTAGATTTGACGAATACTGTAAGGCATAGTCATAAAATAAAAATAAACGGATATGAAATGTAAGGTAATAATGCATTTTTGAAATGTAATTAAAACCTTTGATAATGCTTATTAAAATGCATTATTCTTAGATTTTTTTTTGTAGATTTCATCATGCAATCGGCTCAGCAAGCCCTTAACAGATTTTTTGTGTGATTTATTATTCTTAGAATTGAAATAAATTTTGTTGTCATAAACTAAATTTATTTTTCTGTCGGATTTGAGTTTTTACGATAACTAACTTCAACATTAAAACCGCGGTAGCACTTGTATATTTTATTAAGATGAGTAAATAGTAAAGACAACCCTACAACATAGTATCGCCCACAGGCATGTTTACGTATTTATATGTGACCAAGACCCTTAGCTACTTGATACTGAATTACGGCATGACCTAAAAAGTGCTTCCCGAGATTTCATGACTTCGCCAATTATTTTCGATGGCAACAAATGTTTGACAACAATCGAAATGGCTGTTTCTATTTCTTCTGGTTTCTTATTTGAGAATAGTCTTCTTTGCGTTACGTATCGTATTTGTTTAAGTACAATATGAACCGAAGTGAGACATTTAAATGCAAAAATATTTTTCTTACGAAGATGTACAGTTGATATTTATATTTTAAATTGAATAAAAAGGGGTTTTATCTAATTTTGCGGAACTTCAAATTACAGCAAGTTTTACATTTTACTCAGATAGTTTGGTAGATACCTACCTACTTATTGCATTGCAAGAGTCGTCTTAATACAACGCATTATCTCAACCTATTCAAGAAGTTTAAAGACGTCCGTCCATCATTAGTTAAAACGGCCAATCGTATTCTTAAAAACCAAGAAAATTACCTCTAAAAGAAGCCATATAAAGATTCAGTGCGACAAACGTCGACATGGCAAGCCACTCAAGCGGATGTAATGAATGCAGCAAGCAATTAATAATTGTCAACCCATTCCCTGTAATACAAACTTACTTAACCCAAGATCCGAATGTGGAGTTATTTTCCCATCTCGGCGATGTATCATCGTCAGCACTAGTCTGGCAAGGTGATTAAGCCTATATACCGTTCACTCCCGTGTTATTTATTAATAGATTGTATTAATAGATCAATCAGAGGTGCTTTTTCCGGGATGTCTTAACATCTCATTTGTTTACTTAATCAATTATGGATTAACCGTTGCGGGAAACGCTGTGTCGATTTTTGATTTGTGTGTGGGAGCAGATAATGATAGGGAGTGTTGAAACGAATCGTTATTGTTTGAAAATACACGAATCTGTACCGAAAAACAAGGCTACAAATCTTAAATTTTGAATCGAATTTTTGGTAGGTTGTAAGTAGTTTCCGATTGAAAATATGCTCGTTTTGTGTGCGTCTTTTTATATAAATTACTAGCAACGTCCCTACTTTGCATGGTTATAACTTTAGTTACTCCTTGTCTGCTTTTTCATAGTTTTGTGCAGTCAAAAGCAGACCAGTACAGCCCTTATGTCATGGACATAAGCATTAAAATGGGAGTGCAAGTGTTTTCCATAACGTGCTTTTAAACGTTAGCATGTTTAAATTGAATGTAAGCTGCCTGAGAATTAGCCATAAACAGCGTTCGTGAGAATTGCAATATGTACCTTTATGAATACTTGACAACAGATTGATAATTTGCGCCCGTGAATCAACATGAGATATTTAGAGACAAGAAGACTCATAAAATTTAAGTGTTCCTAGAATATTTGAGTATACTATTCGGATTTTAAAGCACTCTAAAGTCTCCAACTATACACTTTGAACTTTGTACCGCCCTATCATAGGCATAAGAACTAATATTGAAAAGCAAGTGGTTATCCAAAGTTCTTTTGACCATACATAGAAGTTAATAACATAAGATGGTCATATAGAAGTTGATACACCAATAGGAGGTTAATAATTTTCTTACCTTAAACTGTTAATCAATTTAAGGGTCTCTATAGATAAGCACCATTTCAAATACCTAATTGATATTTTAGGACTAGTTGAGAATTCATAAACGTACTTTATGCTTTCCTAAAAGAGTCAATCTGTCAATTGTTAACACAGACTTGTCAAAGCGTAGTATACCACGCCTGACTAGTATCGCTTATTAAATTAAATTCGCTGGTCATCGCAATTTGGAATTAATTGCCTTGTCTTAGGGCCGCTGTTAGCACTGCAATAACTCTCGTTTACGGGTGCAATTTGCATTAGGCTGTCTTCAAACGAGTTGTTCTGACCTAACGTAGGGTCACTATTGTGTAATAACCGTTTTCTATCAGCACAGTAGCCTCTGCTTTGAATAGGTTTTTTTGTACCTGTTTGCACAAAAGAAGACCTATCATCGTTCAGGATATTTTTGTGGCAGTTTTATTTTGGAGAAAAACATCAGTACGCTGAATTCTAAAAAAATATGAGATTTATTAGTGTTGCCCAAATTCAGTCTTGGTCTTGCAGTCTTGGTCTTGTTCTTGCGTTTTTGCAAGACCAAGACCAAGAACAAGACCGCGTATTTTTAGCAAGACCAAGACCAAGACTGACCTTGCAAGACTTGAGCAAGAACAAGACATAGCCTGCAAGACTCTTGCGTCTTGCAGCTAGGACTAGGCTAGCGCTATTTCACGGAGTAGTTAGGTGTAACAGTTCGGTGTATAGGTAGGTACGCTTAGGAATTCTATGAGACGCAAAAAACTGTATCAAATAATATGAAAAACTGGACCTATGCGCATTACGAATATTACGACTAATACCATAAACATAGCGAATAAAAAAATATCTATTAAAATCAAACTGAGTGCATGCATAGTTATGTTTTAACCATCGGCACTTTGATAATGCGGCATCAAAGGTTTTGTACTTACTTCTCAAAGAAATTTGCCGCTTTTCGGAAGAACATGGTTATGATACATGCGCCGGCGGCTTCTTTTGAAATCTAAAACAATCGTTGCCGCCGCGCCGAAATCATAACATTTGACACTATTTGATTGCCGCCACAGGGCGTAGGTAATTGCAAGACTTGCAAGACTCTTGCTGCAAGACCAAGACCAAGACCAAGACTGGGAGCGCAAGACCAAGACCAAGACCAAGACCAGGTGTATTGGCGCAAGACAAAGACCAAGACCAAGACCAGGTGTATTGGCGCAAGACCAAGACTGGCTAAGTCTCGTCTTGTTCTTGCATTTGGGCAACACTAAGATTTATAAGTAAGACAAAGCATGAAACATTAAATCTTGTATTAACATAAGAAGAATAAATAATCTTATTTTGGAAATCATGGGACTCTATAGGCACATTTACTCATTAACCTTTCCCGTTATTACTAATTAAATTAAAATCCGATTTTTTCTTCTGTTGGAGTAAACATAGTTTATTTTAATGTATAAAACTTTGTTTGTATGTGTACCAATAAATAAAAAAAATTGAAGAAGATAAAATCTACATTAATTTAAATAAAAGGGCGTTGCATATGAACGGCTTTAAGTGAAACTCAAGAACGCACATGAAGTTAGAAATAATTTGTGAATAGAGAACTGGGTATTCTAGCATTTCTAGCTGGTCAAGTCAGTAATTTACTAAGCTACGAAGGGCATTCAAATGCCCGTAAATACTGGTGGCTTCACCTTGAATAACTAATTCACAAAGTTTTTTTGTATTTAATTACATGTTAGTAATTTTTAAAAAATATAGATATGGTTGTGAAAATAATACTGTTGTTGTTAAGAAATCCACATAGATGCAATGGCATATTCAAAGTATTATATAGTAGCGACTCTGAGCGACAATTAGTACCTACAGGAATTGTAAAGGCGCCGTACTGATTGGCTGATGAAATGAAATACCGATAGGTAAATC
This sequence comes from Glyphodes pyloalis, assembly GCA_037074685.1. Classification (NCBI taxonomy): domain Eukaryota; kingdom Metazoa; phylum Arthropoda; class Insecta; order Lepidoptera; family Crambidae; genus Glyphodes; species Glyphodes pyloalis. The sequence goes on from JAYKKO010000021.1 coordinate 5,812,996, forward strand.
CACACAAGAGTAAAACCGTAATTTTGAAAGATATAAATATAATTTAGATTGAATTAGAGCTGTATGACCGAAAAAGGTTCATAACATTGGTTATATATAAACTAGTGAACTTTGCAGAATGACTGAAAAGTTTCAAAAAAGAAACACAAAAAGAGGCAAGTTAATATTATACATATTTAGTAAGCCGCATAAAATTGCCTTCTACATAGTAGGGGAGCCCAGGATGCTAAATCAGGATTTACTCGAGCGTCATAATAGAGACCTATTAAGCTTAGATGATTAGAAGAAAAACTACAACTTTTTTAAACTAATCTGATCCTTTATCCTTGATAGGCGGCCGCATATACGGGCTCATATTTGGTTGAGGTGTTTAATCGGGTACAAGCTATCTCCCAGTATGTTAATCTGTCGTGCTTTAGTGACTCCCGAAATCCCCTCTTGGGCTCCCCTACTAATTTTACTATTGCACATCGTAGACAAGGTCATTAATTTTATTTTTGTGTATCCAACATTTATTTCAATTAGATCGTATATCCTATATAAAACGAATTTTCCTCAAAATCCTCAATAAAATATAAAAAGTATTGAGTTCACTCTACGCGTATATAATGAAACAAAATTATTCGCTCTTCTAACTTTTCTTATACACCTACAGGATATCAAAAATACCGAATGATTGATTAGAAGCTACATTGGCGTATTTTTACCAACAACTCGAAATCGATTACGTCAATTCGCTTCTAATTAAGTCTTAAATATCTGTGAAGATAAAATTTAATTTATGTCATAAAGTACGATAAGAGATCTGCGGGTCCAGCGATGTCGTTACAACATCCGCTTCCTGCGAAATACTAACTTCGGTGGCCTGACTGTCTTGTCTAATTGACGAATGCCACTTTGATATCGATTACGATTGTTAATTATTTCTAAACTAATTTCTGCATGTAGCTTAGCTCGCGTAAGATTCTAAATATCAAATTTAAAATTCCAAATTTTTGATCTTGTAAATTACAGTTACAAATCTAAATTACAGTTACAAATCTTCTATAGTTATAAGAGAGGTAGGGTATAGCGATTTATATCTCGACCTGGAGCAGCCCGACTGGTGAAATACCACCTTACAGAAGACCGCAGCCAGTAACAATAACAATCACTTCTGTGTTGTTGTGTTCCTGCGTGATGTAAGGTTTCCAGAGCTCCTGGGGGGTGCTACATTAGTAGCAGGGGCCAAACCTTCAAGGTAAGGGCGACAAGTCCAGTTACAGCTTTATTATGCTGTACTTGTCACCCTTAAGCTAGGACCTCATTACCACTTAACATTAGGTAGGACGAGGTCAATCTTGAAGTGTAATTAATATAACTTCGTCCCGCCTATTTTTTTAGTTTCTAACCTTTTAAACCTTCCCTGGACATCCACAATTATTTCAGAACCAAGATTAGCCAAATCGGTCTAGCTGTTCTCGAGTTTTAGCGAGACTAACGAACAGCGATTCATTTTTATATAATACTAGCTGTCCCGGCGAACTTCGTAACGCCTTTTTTTTCTAAACTTTTAAACCTTCCCTGGACCTCCACAATTATTACAAAACCAACATTAGCCAAATCGGTCTAGCCGTTCTCGAGTTTTAGTGAGACTAACGAACAGCGATTCATTTTTATATATAAGATATATATATAAAAAAAGGAATGGATGATTCATAGCTCTAAGAAGTTATAGATGATTCGTTCGTTGTAGGCACAAGCCAGATGTTAAGCTATCATGGGTTTGGAAACTTTGGAACCCATCTAACAGGAAGACTACAACTGGCAAGAAATTTAGTATGAAAACTACTACCACTCAATAAGCTAGACCTAGTGAAGTGGCTTTTTGCGTACTTGGACATCGTATTAACATGTTTAAAATTAATGGGATTGACATATAGAGGTCATTTTTATGAAATCTATGTACCAATTAGGGAATGATTAGTAACAAACGTACAGAAAAAAGCACGTCAGACTAAACACTTTGAACTTTACACCGCCCTTATGTGGTGCACATAAGAACTAATTTTGAACTGTAAGTTTACCTTGACTTGCTGTTGACCGTATGTCCTTTATTGTAGGTATGCAAATATGATCATCTAGGGTATGTTCGCAGAAAATCCCGATAGAAAATGACTTAAGTTTCATAGCGGATCTTAACCACTGGAGTTCAGCGGCACTTTCTTCGAGTAAACATAATTGTACGTCGGTTGACGTGCAGCCTACAGCGCAGTTCGACTTCTCAATAACAGAATTTATAATGCTATAATATTACTTCTAAGTAACGGGAGAAACTTTATAAGACGTAGGTAGTTGGATAAAGTAGGGAAGTAAGATTCATCTTTGTGCGAAGATGTTTATTTGTGCATGTTATTTCGTCATATCTATGTCGCAGGCATATTGAGTAAATCCGCCGTTTACATACGGCGTCGTCAGTTTAAAAACGAATGCTGGTTTGTAAAATGTCGAAGACAAAATGTTATTATGTATAATGCCGCGTCAAATTGAAGTATAGCTTCAGAAAGCTAGGGTGACCATAACATATTGTTTGCAAATGACAGTATTATTGAAATGTAATAACACTAACGAACTGTCAGTTAAATAGTGTTAAAAATATGAAATGTTTCAAATAGATATGAAATCCCTAGTAAATGACTCTTCTACTGTTTAATTTTTTACTGAATATAATATTTTTATAAATGAGTTAGACGTGGCGCTTCGCCGGCCGCTACCGCGGCACGCTCGCTGAGCTCGCTCGGCTTGCGCTTCACTTTAGTCACTAATCTAACCTAACCTAACCAATGGAATCGTTAATAACTTCAATTAGCCTTAGGTTAGGTAATTGATGTTGAATAAAAGTCTTTTCTTACTTGCATATTTTAATGAAGTATCAAAAGAGAACCGAAACCTGAAAGAAAAGTCTTAATTTGTCCAAATAGTGTTTTATTCATGGTCACCCCAAAACTACAACCAACTGTTGTCATTTTGCCTGATTTTGCATTAGGGATATTACATAACAGCGAGCGTTTTTAAACTGACGACGCCGTATGTAAACGGCGGATTTACTCAAAATGCCTGCGACATCTATACACGCTTCAAGACTTTCATTAGTACAGTGGGAACAGACCATTAAAATTATTATGTTAATATTAGTCTGATCAGTTAAAAGGATAAGTCAGCGTGGAATTTTTTCTTGAATGACCTAACGAAATTAGAAACATTTTAATGGAGAAAAACAGAATAAATGTAGCTCCTGATTCAGTTCAATGAAAGTTGTAAGAACTCCTGGTTCGTAGAAATTAACCTCAGATCCCAACTCAGATCTTTCTGCCTGACCTTCTGGCATTTAATACTAGTGCTATGAAAGATTTTAATAAAATTAAATCTATAGATCAATAATGATTCATCAAACTACTGAGTTTCTTGTCGGTAACTTCCCGGTATTTACAGATTCTGAGTCTAAAACCTTAGAAAAGTTCATTTTCCAAGTTGATAAGACTGAGAATCGAATCAACAAACTTTTGCGCTTCGATTGGCTAACTTAACTACCTACTTACTGCGTTATTGGCATCATTCCTGTATTCGAAACTTTGAATTTCAAAATTAATTTATTAATTAATGTATGTTGTCTATTCTAATGCATCCTAATACACTCAGCTCAGTTGCATCAGTTTTTACGGGCTGCGAACCTACGACCAGTATTGTAATAAGTTTAATAACAGATCCAGTCGACATCCACTCTGCGCTAACAGCGTTTGAATTACATTAATTTGTATCGGGCCTTATGTGTAACTCACAAAGTCATTGCGTGTGGTCCAACATTTAATCGTTTATATAAAACTCAGAATGAATTATATTGGAATTAATATAGTTTAGTGTTGTTGATATGGTATAGAAGGAAGGATACATTAAAAAAGGCTCTTAAAGATAAACCGCTTTTACTAAACGACGGATACGTATGTTAGGCTAGTAAATTACGAAAACTAGTCAAAAGACCAGTTTAATCGATTGAAGGTTAAAAAAAACCTTCTTATTCCTTGAATTTATAATAAAAGATCTAGTCCCTATGGTGTTACTGTAACGAGTCATTTTTATATAAGCACTTGAGAGTCCTCTTTGTCTCTATATTGTCAAGGATATGAGCTATATACTAATTTTTGAATTCATTATGTTTCTGAGGAGCTTCTTGTTTTGATACTTCTGCAAATGTTCCTAAATTAATTTAATTTCATTCCTGAAATGAAAGTAATCTTAATAGGAAAATAGATAAAAGACAGATACATTGATCTGATTCGAAAGTGAGTAGCAAGCTTTCTGGAATACTGTTTATAGCAACGTTAATTTGTGTTATGAAAACATAAAGTCAAGTTTAATTTAATATTTTAACTTTAAGAAGGTCTGCACACTCTGCAATTTATTCTATTCAACGTTTTTTCCCCTTCCTAGTTATTTATTTTTTATGATATTGCGGGCAGACAACGCGGTTCACCTAATGCTAAGTAAATACCGCTACCTATATACATTTGCAACTTAACTGAATATTGGTCTATAGGATATCGGTTTTTGGAGATGAGAACACCCAAATCGTACTAAAATATGTCTGCAATACTAATTTCTGTAATTGTTCTATGTAATTACATCAACTATCTATCTTCAAGTATCGAGTTCAAAATAAGTTTCTAACCAAAACTGCCGATCCCATCCCGCTATTGTTTAAGCCACAGGCCAACAAGCGACGACGCAAGTCATCGTCCACACGTTCACACGTCAAAGTCCGGATGCGGCAAATAGGAACTTACATTTGGACCGATGACGAAATTGGATACCGATGCTTGCTTTGTCAGTCTATCGAGCGGATTAGGATTAGATGTAGCCGCTTAATATGCGCTTGGCGAATATATTATATCGAGCTCTTTAACTAACGTCAAAATCGATAAAATTCAGCGCGTCAGCTGCTGATTGGCTGAAAATCCGAGCGTGATGATTTGTCAGTTTGTCAGCCTGTCAATATTGAAAATTTGTCGTCGCATGTGAAAAATTAAGCTTAGAGAGGAAAAATTATAAATTAACCTTACACTATTCGTGTAAGGTTTTTCATTCTTAATTATCCAGTTTCTGCAACGACTACGATCAGCAGCCATATTTAAAAGCGAAGAATGTGTAAAACATGGAATGATCGCTTTAAAGGATATCTGGATCTTAAATTATGGAATTTTATACCTAGTCGATTCGAATTTCAAAATCTTTGTTCATTATTACAGTCACGATTATGGAAAATTTAAAAAGAAAAAAGTTAATAAGTGTATATCTTATTTATCTTTTTACTAAATTTCATTCAAATCTTTTCAGTATTTTTGCGTGAAAGAGTAACGAACATACATCCGGACAACCATACATTCTTACAAACTTTTTCGTTTATAATATTAAGATAAGACAGCTCAGTTGCTACTCTAAACGTAAATAGGTGAGCCAACTTAGTCCTTTAGGGCTAATTAGAGCGCTGTAACTGTGAAGGCTATGGAACTGTAACATCTTTAACATGGTATTAATTAGCTGGAACTGACTGTGATGTCTGAGGCCTGATCATGTAGCCGGGTAATCTGAAACCCTCTACAGATTCGTTGGACTGTAGTTAAAGGAAGAGCATGTTTGATCTGTTTTATAAGCTATTTTAAGAAAATACGAGTAGAAACATTTCATCTCCCCTTGCGGTGTGAAATTGGAAAAAAATCGACTGTCTTTCTTTTTATCTGTTTGTTGTATTTGACTCTCGTCTTTACTACCTTCTGGAATCGTGACATAGTTCGTATACAATATAGTGGAAACGTAAAACATATTTAGGTCTAGGAAATGCTAAGCTTTCGTTTCAAAAAATATTGTTTCAAGTTAGCTTTACCTTGTCATCTTAAAGGTTGGTCCTAAAAATCGTGACGAGTCGTCTGTTATCAGATGCACATAAAAGTTTTACGTACGCTTTCACAAAACAATCATAAAATTACGACTTGCAAAATTGAAAATAACATTAATAGATTATGTAGGTCTCACCTCAGAGAAATCCCTCTGCGACATTGTGTCTCTCTTTTATCTTCTTCTTAAACGAACCTGTAACAAATAAATACTATTGTCATTAACTCATTCTGTGTGGGTAATATAGGTTAAAAACTGGCTATTTTCTACTTAAAACTCGCATTCGCGTAAAGTTGCGGATAAAAAATAGGTAGGCATTCCATTTGATTTTAATAAATTACCTACGTTTTATTTTATGCAAAATATTGAAGAACAATCCTAAAGTTTTTTTTTATTTGTGGATTATCTTAAAAATGTACCGTCAGCTGCTTATGCAAAATCACTATTCACGTAAATACAAACTGTGAGCTTCGTCACTACTTACTAAATTCCACTATTTATTTACAAGCATTCATATGGAATAGAAAATATTTTAAATGACGTTCTTTGCGACGGACATTATTATCATACTTGCCTCTTCTGAAACAACATCGCTATTAGTGTTGCTTATACTTAGTCCTTTCTGGTCTTTAAGACTCTACTTAAGTTGATGCCTCACGTCTGCGACTTTTTTAATGTGTATATTTTACACTTTAAAAAACTCGAAAGATTTAAAATACTTAAGAGCTTAATACCTCTGCAGTCTCGTTTTGCATGTGTGTAGATTATACTAATTGGTATAATTAGTACTGTCAAAAGCTGGTTTAAGATCTATAGGATTACTTATTAGGATGTGAAAGTTGTAATGGAAATAATTGACGATATATATTATAAAATGGGCACTACATTTGTAATGAAAGCTATTTTGATAATATGTTGAGCAAACAATTTACTATGAATTAACTTGCAGCAAACATAAAAATGCATATCAATTATTTTATATGCCGAACTACCAATAAGAGAGGTAGGGCATAGCGATTTATCGCTCGAACTGGAGTAGCCCGACTGGTGAAATACCTCCACCTTATAAAAGACCGCAGCCAAATAACAATCACTTCTGTGTTGTCGTGTTCCTGCGTGTGAGTAAGGTTTCCAGAGCTCCTGGGGGGTGCTACATTAGTAGCAGGGGTCAAGCCTTCAAGGTAAGAGCGACAAGTCCAGTAACAGATTTATTATGGTGTACTTGCTAGGACCTCATTACCACTTAACATCAGGTGGGATGAGGTCAATCTTGTAGTGCAATATAAAAAAATATATTAGAGGAGGCTGAGTTGTTTCGTTCTCACTAAAAACGTCTGTATACTCTATCGTACTTATAGTTGGGTTCTGTCAAGACCTAAAAAGACTTGAGTCATACGTATCTCTATTTTCTATGTTACAAACGACAAACAAAGTAAGTGACCTGTTTATGTCTAAAGACATTAAAAAGCTTTCAATAAGGACTGGTTACAATACTTCAGCTTGCGAGGTTTACAATGTTGGAGTTGAAGGCAGGGGTAATAAATAAGTGGATTTCCATTATTATATCTTTGGCACAAAGCCTTGTAAGTTGTTGTCTAAGGTGAAAATATTTGCTGGTACTTAAGATTTTGTATGAGGAATTATGATTAGTGTAGATTTTGCAGTTAAAAGGTTCATGACATCTATATGGTTTATAGTTTAAGTATCGGATCATGATCGTAAGGTCCTCTTGTCTTCTGTTTCAAAAAACATCAGAATCGGCTTCGTAATTAGAAAATATGTTTTGTCTATTTCCGAAAATTGAATTCGCAATCGTTTTTGACGTTTGTGATTCGTACCTTTGAGTTCGATTCCCGGGCCGAGTAAAGTATCTTTCAAATACTTAAAGTTAGTGTAGACTAGCAAATAAGTGGTGTAAGCAATAGTGAGGTTTTTACCCAGAAATAGGGAAATAACTATACTTAAACTTTTTTTAGGTTACTACAAGTCACAAGCAATATAATATTGATGGCGTTTAAATAACAATTGAAGATATTGTTACAAAAGTGAACTTTAAACTCGATGACGTATTTACTACTTACGACCTAGTCGGTGCAATGGTTAAGTCCTACAGCGTGAAAAGTCCCGGGTTCGATCCCGAAAGAAAACTTTCATTGGTGTGATTGTTTGGTACATTTTATTTGTTGCGAGACTTGTTTTTTGAAAACCATTCTTTTATATGGGATCTAAGTATTATATTTCATTTGATGGTGTTTAACGCTGAGTACATTTCTTCTTTTTCCAACAGGTTTACGTCGCAAAGTATTTCTATGACATAAATAGAAGGTTTACCTTCCAATTGATTTTGTTCCCAGTCTGTGAAATCAAGAAGCAACAATGTAAGCCTAAACACTCCTAAGACCAGACGTATTATTGCTATGATTATACCAACTATAAAATACTACATAAATGTCTTTGCAGAATGCCTTAACTGGGTTTACGATCAGTTCCCGAGAACGGAGAATGATTGAGCCTGTGTTTCTAGTTATTTCACTCTATTCTAGACGATTTGCTTTCAGAAAGAACTCTTGGAAATGACAATTTTTATTACGTAGTAGCGATTAACTTGAATATACGTCTCGACGGAAAATTACATCAACTGCACCTTTTGTAATATTTTAGAGATGTAAAAAGTTTTACAGGCGTCGAGACAGATTGTAGTTTGTCAAATAGCCAAAAGCATGTTAGTCCATTTACTGGACTGTGTATACTGCCCTAATAACTTTGGTATTAAAAACAAATATTGAATTGCAAGTATTTACCGTGATGTGATTACGGGCATATAAGAAAAACCTATTTATAGTATTCTTTATTTATTATCCAATCTTGTACGTTGATTTATTTTTGTTCTTATATGTATTATCAAACAAATGGTTAGCACTTATTAAAGATAAAAAACGATGTTGAAGATAATTGGAGTTTCTTGCCGGATTCTTCCGATAATAGAAGGTTTTGAATTAAATTTTTTAATTGATTACCATGACGACACCGTTTTTAAATAATTTCAATGCCTTTAAAAAGGACTTTACGAAAAACTGGCTCTTTTGTGTGTTCTACGCGCCGTGGTGCGGCCACTGCAAGAACCTGGAACCACATTGGGCTAAGGCAGCCACTGAGCTCAAAGGAAAAGTAAGTATACTGACTACATGTTTTACAAAAGCTATTTTCAATATTCATCGTAACTATTAGTGTGTTGATATGTAAAATTTCTTAATTTCTATGTTATCGTTTCGTATTCCCATAAAAAATCTATGAATAAATCGTGTTTTGAAAGGTAAATTAATCATCCTTATTTGTACAATTTTAATCCACGCGAATAAAAAGTGCAATTTCGTATTCTAAAAAAGACAAAAGCTTATTGGAGTACCTACTTATTATTCGAATGTTGAAACTGGTCCATGGTAGGATTTAAGTATCTTGGAACAATAACACTTTTTATTAGAACTACGAACCGAAATTGTCTTCTCTTTTATTATTATTTTTTCCTATTTGACTATCGATGATAGCCGCGAAGCCGTATCATCATCACCGATCTTGCAAATGGCTCTCACCCCTATAGTTTTCTTTTATAATTATTTTGCTAGTTTAGATTGTAAAGCTATTAGTTTTGAAACTGACTTTTTCTTTACTAAATCAGTGATGATGTTACCTTGACATTATGACATTACAGATTAACTTTTTGCATGTTTTTACCTTATCCACCTATCACGAACACTCCGAGAACGGGTAAAAAACCCAATCACTACCTTCAAGAATTAAATTGACGTAAAACAAAAAAACAGTTGCATGATTATACACAGCGGGCTAAGTTTCAAAATATTTTTTTATCTGGATTCCGAGTACGGTTAACAAAAACATTTGCCCTCTAGCTATTCTTATACAGTAGCCAGGTGCTTCAGATTCAAATTCTAACTTTGTACACAGGGCGTATCATTATGGTCACGTTAGGTGGCGTGCTTTGAGCAATCAGAAACGATTTTGATTGACGTACAGCTTTCAAATGAGATCAGGTTTTTGTTCCATTGTAACACGGTTTCCGAAGACCAAAGGATAATGACAGAAAAGTTGAGCACTGTAGTGTCACGTGCGCCGTTATTGTAAGTTTCTCTTACAATTTTGAACTTTATCACAGTAGGCTAAAAGTTCACACGTTTACATATCTTTTTTCAGTACTTCGATGTTTAAAAAGAGGTGGATTTTAGAGAGCCTTTGTGGGAATAAGAACCCTAATCCAACGCAATGAGAGTTCGTTTTGTTTTGTGTTTTGGTTTGTGACCCCGAATAAAACATTCTAAGCACGGATAATAATATACCTAGTGCCACAACATCCATTGTTTTTGTCATTTTTGGAAAATGACTCGTAGACGACATCTGGTAGTTTATAGCTGTAGGCAAGTTGCTAGTTTGTAGTCAGATGGCCAAGGTAGGTTATTGTGAGATTTTTTCGTTTATAATTATGGGGATTGGTATGGAGGACAGTTTTTTATCCAGTTCTGTCTTTAAAAAAAACAAAGAAAAAGTAGTAGGGTGTACTGTCATAAAGAAGTACCGGGCAAAGTTCATATTTAAATTGATAGAATATATCATTGTTATGGAAATCTGTCAAAATGTGAAAATTCTTTGCAACCGAAGTTAAGCCAAGCACATCTCGGATTAATTAATACTGCAATTAATACTTTTTTACAGACTTTATCCACAAGCATATTCGCACCTCGCAATCACATTAAGCTGTTGCTCCCAACTAATATCTCTATATTAGTAATTGGCTTGGTTCGAGACCATCTTGGGAACATCTGACTTAGTCCAGTCAAATTAGAAGTTCCACCTCGAAATGAAAAATAAACAATCTGTATTTCAGCAGAACCTTCATTATAACGTTCTAAACGTGTTTCAAAAGTCTCATGAAAATCCATTTTTACGTCCTAGATATTCTAGGTCAAATATTATCTATTAATACAGTTTCGTGGCACCTTTTAGACTCCTTTAAAAGGTTTATGCAAAATTTCAGCGAAATAATCTCTCGTTCCGAAGTTGACCCTTATTAGCGACCTATTTGATTGGGCTCACAATTAGGTAGATTACTTTCATTAGACATGCTCTTATACTAATCGGCAATGCACTCGGTCCATCTCAATATTGCAATTAGGTCTGTTTTAATTTATTATAGTTTAAGGAGCTTTTTGAATATTTTTGACATCACAACAGGGTCGTTCAGAGTTTTACTAATCCAATTGTTAGTTCATACGTAATTGTTCAAAGACTGGTGGTGTTTCTAAAGACTAAGGAAGGAATTTAAATGATCTTTAATACGAAGACTTGTTACAGTACTTGAATAGAAGATGCATTGTAAGTACACTTCGCCATTATTATTACAAAACCATAACAGGCAAGAACAAGAACTGGACAATTTATTCTTCATTTCCGATTTTGTATGTGATGTTCAGCATAGAGCCAACAAAAAAGGTCTTGCTTATGGCTACATGCAAATTAATATGCGGTGAAGGCGATTCTAATGAGACATGTAGGTATTGTAAATTGTTGAATATTATGCATATGTTCACTTTGGACTTTGCATCGACCTTAAGTCGTACGTTTAAGGTTGAATATCGAACTGCAAGTGTTTACTTTGACGAGCTGTTGAACGAATAGTAAACTATTGTTGATCTCTTCGTGTGTCTCTGGACATATCTATGGACATGGAATAGATGTTACTTTGACTGTTTGTTATGGACTCCTTAATGGGAGCCTCTTTAGATAAAGATAGTACCAGCATGTTGTGAACACGTTGGCCAATTTAATTAGGAGGAATCGAAATTATGATATAAGGGAATATTAACAATTTTCGATGACCTACGTAGCCAAAAAAGCTGGACTTTGGCGTCGCGCCATCTCTGAGGCCCCAGGTTCGATCCCCGGCCGGGTTAACAGGGGAAACGAACATTGCTATATTGTCTCGGACCTGCGTGTTGCTAATTACCACCGAATAAGAGCAATGTATGTGATGTTGTCCAATATTTATAATTTTAAATAATCAATCATGACACAGGTAAAAGATTTTTTTTCTAAATATCTTAATTACCACCTACCCGCTTAGACTTCATATGGGAACTGACATGTAGAAATTAATGAATCTTATACTTTAGTATGTGTGTATTTAATATTTAAACCTTTCTTTTGAATATTTATTAAAAACCACGCCATAACCGTTACAAAGTTTTAAAGCTCCAGCGAAGAGTTCTTTTAAAAAGGTAGATACATAATTTAGGTGAAACTAAAATGTATAAATTTAAAGTTTACGGTATAGTCTCCAATATATAATACATTTTAAAAATCATACCTTTCATAACGCTTGGTAGGTATTAGTTGAGTGAAATGACGCAAGCATTCTTGAAGCTAATGATGGACCCTCTACACACAACTCTTAGCACAAATTATAGTTCTTATGAAGCAGATAGTGTGAGGAAGTCATGAATAAATGGTGCATGTGTAATTAAGAAAACCAGTTCGTGGATTATGTTTTAAATAGTATAAAACCTCGTTTTCAATAATTCCGTTAAGTGTACAAATAAAAGATCAATAACTAAGTATAGTATTTGAATTGTCTTTGTGATAGTCCTCTCAGGCGTTGGATACTTTTTACATCAGTTTATAATGGTTAACTTTTGTTGCCAGGTTAAAAAAATGAAAAAAAATACATAACTTTTATTGTAACATCTTCACACATTATCGCAAAAAATAATTCACTGAGTCGTTGAAGTCTTTTGTTAGTACCTGCGCCCGCGCAGACAATACCAATATAATCGTACGGGCAGGTAAGTGCGTTCGAATCATCGTTACAATACTACTTGCTTGACTGCATTTTACTTGTGTTTTTCTAAAAAAAAATTATATACGGTCGAATTGAACACGAACCGATAATGTTTGTGTTAAGATTACGTATTTGAAGAAAAAAAAATTATTGGGTTTAAAATGTATGAAAATATGTCTCACTGACTTCTCGATTTGTACTTTTATAACGCAGAGGATATTGAAATTTACTTTTAGCGTTCTAGTTCCAAAACATTATTATTAGAATAATGTTCAAAAGCCCTATTTTAATTTCACGTAGATTTTATTATTTTAGTGCATAAAGCCTCACTAACTAACGAATGACGATACTTTAAATAATTAGAAAAATATCATATCTCTTCTTTAAAAGGGGATAATTATTAAATATATACATTTTAGATTTATTGCGTAGTTTGCAGGCGCTAAGTTTGAGCGCGGTGCGCGGGCGCAGTTTGTCGAACAAACAAAAGACATCAACGCGTTTATAGTCGTCTTTAGGGCTCGTAGAGAATAGCAAGCCTTATCAGTTCACTCAGTTCATGAAGACAGGACTTTTGAATTTGATTACACGTGGCTTGAGGCGGTTTACTATCTATTGAGCCGTTTTGAGTAAAACGTAGCCGGTAGGAAACTCGAAATGCCACATTTAAGAACACTATATTTTTGTTAAGCTTTTGGATTCTTTTTCGTTTTTGTCACGTTCGAAACGAATTAATTCCTATAAAAAAACTTTTTTTTTTCAGAGGGAAATGCATTGACGCACCGTGCCGTCACCCGAGGGAGGTGACGGCGTGTGTGGGATGGAATACCCACTAAAACCCCTCGGTGGACCTCATCGCCTTGATGGTGATGCCATGGGAACAAAAAAAAGTAACCTTAATGTACATCTAGTATTAACAATTGCAATCCCAAATTTGTCAAAATATCTCAACTAGTATTGAACTCTATGCGTTTAATATAAGGTTTCAATTAAGGGTAGGTCAATTTGACGCTGACTGTATAGACAAAAGTCAAACTATTTGGATTTTGTACCCTTATGTTATGGTACCTTTGTGCTCATAAAGAGCATTAACACAAAATTCTGTAATCACAAGCTATCTCTATAATGAAAGCTCTCTTAGTTACACTATGCCTACTAATCAAAATTTAATTGAACTGTTTGAAATATACTGTAGAGTATAGTAGTAATGCGGTACTGTATTATAATGTAGAGTCTACATGATGTTAAATAGAATATTTGCAAGCATATTAAATATAACTGTTATTGATTGCTGTATCTTAAAATTGTCATCAAGTTTACTGTGACAAGAAAAAGGTAAAATTATAAAATTAATCTTTATGAAGATTTTGTTTGTACATCCCGTGCAAAAGAACTGGCAACATTATTCGCAATACAAATACATATGCAAGATAGCGCTATTAATACACTCACGAACGCATCATAAACAACTTTCTAGAGCACGAGTTCGCAATTATTAATCTGCAGCATTTTGCTAATTAGCCGGTCCTTTATATAATTCAGTCTTAAACCCGCTTTTAGATTTATTCAAACTCGTAAAAAGCACAAAGTTGAACTTTCAAAGCTCTAACACAAAATACATTGCCTATGCGTTCTCTACAGTTTTATGTGTACATTCAAACACCCATAATGAAGAAAGTACTGAATTTTTTATCATAATAGCTCCATTAGAACGTCTAAATTGAAACATGGGAAATAAGCAGTACAGTTTCGTTGCCCGATGGAACTCAAACCATCCAGTTTCACTAGTTAAACTCAGCTAGTAGAACTAGCGAGGGTACCAGAGTTATATGTCGGTGTAACTTACCATCGCTGCCTTGATTTGGACCAATTATAAACCCATTTCTTGCTTCGAACCACGGTTATTACACAGGCGGGGAAACAAAAAATATCAATCGTACCACTTTACATGCACATTTTAACCTAACATTTCTTTTAGGGCACTGTCTTTTAGTTGCAGATGCACTGAGTAATCACCGTAGAATATCACTGAACATCGTTTTGTGTGTGTTTTTGATTGGTTTAGTAGTAAAATCGGGCTGTGAGTATGACGCGCACGTCTCTGCGCATCTTGTGACGTTCGCCTGCGTGCGCGCAACGCGATTGACTGCCGGCTGCTCGGTGATGCCAGCGCGCATGCGTGTATTGCCACGAAAGCCTACGGAGGCTTCGCGGCACTCATCGCGTGGTAGGTTTTCGGAGATACAGCTTTGTGCGTACACGTGCTTTACCATTTTCTATATTATATTATATTTTAAAGAGGGCAGCTTTAATTGTTGATTGCATTTAATGGGTGAATTGAAAATTTTACTATGGGAAAACTACACTATCCCTGGGTGGCATAGGCTTGGGGTCTAATAAATACATTTTTCAATATTGCATACATTGCTCTGATTCTGTGTTAAGTAGCCAAAGCACTTGTGTTACAGTCATGGACTTAGTATAATAAATATTAAATCCATGGTTACAGTACAAATCAGAAACAAAGAAACAACGACAGTACCACAATACCCAAACATGAGATAATATTAAAAAGTTCTTGACCAATTTAACTTTTTTGTTGTGTTTGTTAGGTTCTTATGATTAAATTAAATAAATATTTTTTTTAAATTAATAGTCATCACTGAGACAGGCCAACATATATCGAGTCAGCGGGTGTATTTATATATTAAATTAAGACAATTCAAATAAATGCCTTGGGTAATCTCTGAGGGATTAAATTTTCCACTAAAATACTATTTAAACACTGCAAAATACTCGATTATATCAAATGTAATTTATTGAAAACACTATTTACTTAAGTGGATATGTACAGACAAAAGCACAGATTTTGGACTTTCTACTTATTACTATTCTTTTTGAACAAATTACAACTGTGGTGCCTGATACAATTTACTACGAATTAAAAATTTGTCTAATGTTAATATGGAACTTATTTATCTTCTACTTACTTTATTTCATTAAAATCCAGTAATCGTTTTTGCGTGAAAAAATAACAGCCATACTTCTAAAAAGCAATACATTTATATTATTTTTCGTGTTAAACATATTAATAGTAGGATTACTCACTTATTTTCAGTACGTACTCGTACATGATTTTTGTGTACCTATGTTATCCATATCTTCTTAAAAAAAGCACCTTCATTATTTTAAGTGGCTCCCAAAACAAAAGCTGTAGATTTAGTTAAAAGCCTTGTTGTACTGTAGTTACGTGTTATTAATGAATCAGACTCTTAACATTTTTTAGAAGACATTTATCAGTCAACCCTTTTCTCCTAAAACAGTAGAAACCTCACACAACTGGCAGCCTCCCACAAGCCGCCATTTTCATAAGAAAGGGACAGAAAATACAGCCGTCTCGCTCTCCGCGTCGGAATGTGACCCGCTATCATGTTGAAGGCCGCGGTGTAGCGTTCAATGAAGAGCTTTCAAGCTCTAGAAGCAACGCCTATTAACTTTCTAAGTACCGGGGCTTTTGCAGGAAGCGTCATACGAGCTGCCGCGTGTTTGGCTATAATGTCCGTAGGTAATTAATATCAGGTTGTTTAAGGAGGCTTGAACAAATATGAAATACTTTTCAACGGATGTGGTATAACATTCCGAATTGAAATAGAGTTGGAGGCCATGCTTTACGTTCTTCAAGAGGATAGATCGAGAGTTTTGTCTAGCAACGAGAAGGCACCAATAAATAGGGTATGGATGGGAGAGCTTCCCGAATAGTGTGCTGCTTAGCTATATTAAGGATATTAGACAACATCACATACATTGCTCTGATTCTATGGTAAGTACCTGAAGCACTTGTGTTACAGAAATCAGAAACAACGACGATGCCACAACACCCAGACCCGAGACAATATAGAAAAGGATGATGTAGAGGTTCGACATAAGCCCTGCGAGTCATATGTCATATAAACGCAAGGTAGTTTTTTTTTATATTGCACTTCAAGATTGACCTCATCCCACCTGACGTTAAGTGGTGATGAGGTCCTAGCTTAAGGGTGACAAGTACAGCTTAATAAATCTGTTACTGGACTTGTCGCCCTTACCTTGAAGGCTTGACCCCTGCTACTAATGTAGCACCCCCCAGGAGCTCTGGAAACCTTACTCACACGCAGGAACACAACAACACAAGAGTGATTGTTAATTGGCTGCGATCTTCTGTAAGTTAGAGGTATGTCACCAGTCGGGCTGCTCCAGTTCGAGCGATAAATCGCTATGCCCTATCTCTCTTAGAAATTAGGTTATTTTCGTAAGTAATTACAGTACCTACATGTCACTACATACCTACCACATATATACATATATACCTACTACATAGTATAACACAAAGTCGCTTCCCGCTATATGTCTGCCCCTTTGTATCCTTAGATCTTTAAAATTATGCAAATTATTCTGTTGCAGTTTTTTTTATTAGATTGCTTTTTAATTTTAAATCTGGTGGTAAACTGGGCACTGAAACGAGTAATGAAACATAGGTACTCACTAGAAAATATTAAAAAGAACTTGGTAACTTTACAAAAGAAAAACTTTTCTCCAGAACTTAACACAATTCCCAAAAATGTTTTTTTTTTAATGGAAATGTTTTGGCGCTTTATATTGTATGTCGTCACTCCTTCACTCTGAAAAGAAAATCTCACCTACCTACCTACTAAATTTCTCGCGCCTCTGATTGCCTAAATCGTGACGTCATGGGAGCATTAATTACCTTATATTTGTAAAAATGTCCAAACACCATCACTGTCTAGTGACATTTTTACAAAATCATTTTCATATTCATTCATTTCCAAAGATTTGAAAAAGTATGATATGTTAGAGGAGAAAAGTATTTTAAGAACGTAGAAACTCCCTTGTGGAAACAACTTTATATATTGGTATATATGAAGTTAATTAAGATAAATATCATTAAAAGTTATTAACTCCATAAATTCTAGAGAAAGAGTAATCCATCTGCTTGTAGGTCGATATCAGTGGATGGTTTAAGGACGGTAGTCTTGGTTGGTGGAGTGGCTTATGTTGATTGGACTTCCGGACTCAGTCGTGTCCTTCCTTTGTGAAAAAGGAATCACCCGAACCGGAGGTAGCTTCATTTGCTTTATATAGAGACTATTTATAAGTATTACTAATGTAATCTATGTGAATAAAAAGAGATTGACTTTGACTTTGACCTAGAGATATCGGGGAAAATTAAGAGCTGGATTGAGAATAGGTTAATGTCGAGTAGGTTGTATTACTTGGGTTATGGGAGAGCGCCACCAAGGTGCGGTGCGTTCATTGGCGGCGCTGGGTTTCCATGCTACCTCCAGCATATCATCTTTAGGTGCCATTTCCAAGCAAGTGTCCTTTTTTGTAAATCGCTGTTGTTTTTAAAACACTTGTCGTTTTAATACTGGGCGAATTCTAAGCAATGAAAAAACCATAGATAAAAAACTTCATGTTAGCGCCATCTGTTATAACATAAGTGTACTATTATTACATTGGTCTTGATGCACGCAAACTACTTTATTATACTTAGCATACATTTTGTATGTTAATGAAAAAGAATTAAGTACATATGCATGTGCATTATATAAAAGTGTATTTACATTTTAAATTAAATGAATCTACTCTTGAACAAAAGTCTGTAAAATTTTAAACCGCAACGAAACGCAAGTTGCCTAGCAACTGTCAGCTTGACATTCCGTTTGTTTTCTTTCTGCAAGTCACAAACAACGCGCTCAACGTTAATTTAAATGCGTGACTGTAGCCCATATAGAGTTTAGGAAATAAATTGACCTAGACGTAATGTGACCGACCTCGCTTCCTGTTACAATTACGGACACCGACACCCACAGCATTTGCACGGATGACCGAATAATTGAGTTGAGTAATTTGGTTGGTCAGTTCTCTAGAAACCTGGATATTGATCTCACAAGTGAGTCATTTCGTGCCTTGCCTTATTCTTCATACAACAGTCACTCAGTAAGTTACTCATTACTGTATTGTTCAAAAGGTAGGTGAGCATGTTTTGATTTCAAATAAAACCACTTTATAACCCTAGTTTTTTAATATATTGTGTTCACTTTGATGTTATTAGTTCCATCAATCCCTCGTTCAGAAATTTTGTAAAATATATTCGGTGTTAATGGTTATAAGTGGTTCAGTTTGCCAATAATCATGATTTTAGGATCTCGTTGAAGCGAAAACTTCTGTATCTACTGGTTCACAATATTATTTTTCTATTCTCCACTTATAGTGTACTTACCACCCATGTTTCTGATTTGGTTTATCGATGTGTGTTGTTTGTTGAGAAAGTGATATTACTTACTATACATATATTTAAAAAATATATATTATTAGTATAAAATATCAAGGTAAATAATTGGCAGTAAAATGTAAATGAGGTAACACTATCAACTAAATTATTGTACATATTTTTTTCCTTCAAGTAAAATTAAAAATGTTAATGAAATAAGTAATATAATTAAAAAGAATTCATTCTGATGAATGTTTAGCACATACTGTTTTCAGTATCTAAATAGCAAAATACGGTTTGATAGTATTAAGTTGCAATGAAACACTTTTCTTGTAGAAACATGTCACGACCGCGTCCCCAGTGGCAGCTAGCGGCCTTAGCGGCCCAAAGGCGGGACAATGAGCTTAAAAGAGTTGAAGAACTTAAGAAGGTAAGAAGTAACAATTAATTGTTAGTTAACTTATATCATTTGATCTAATAAATTTGCTATAATTGAATTTAAGAATATAGGAAATCATACAATTTTGGGCTGAGATCACCACTTTTTGGAGGATTTTTTTGGAATTGGTATTATAAAACCACACAAAGGTTTGTTTATATTATTTTGGATGGATGTTGGTTACTCTTTCATGCTACTAAATGGATTTGGATAGATTCACATATAGTTATCCCAAAAAATGCAAAACGAAATTGCTAGCAGGAATTAGTATTACCTATATATTTATATTTCAAACCTCAAAAGTTTTCTAAATTTATTTTCAAAAACAGTCTTTGGAAAGACATCTTCAAACATAGCCAATGTTAAAATATGTTACAAAAATAACATGGTAAATACTCAACAGATTGCAAATTACTTTGAAGCCAACACTAATAAGTCTCGGCACCACGAGCAGTGGACTACTGAAGGTTACTACGAGAAGGCCAACAAAGAAGCTGAGTTCTTGAGCGAACAGAAAATACGGGCAGCGTAAGTATACAATGACTATGGCCCATTTTTACTTGCTAGTGTTACACTCTTTGTGATAAGACAAATGTAATGAGCAATTCCATTCAAATATAAGTTCTATGTGTGTGTCTAAACTATTTTTTATTTTGTCCTATACATCCTATATAATTGGTTTGAGTAACATCTTATGATAATGATACAAATGAGAAAGTTTTGTTTTATTTAAATGATAAAATACTTTTTTGACTTATTTGTAGATTTATTTTCAACAGTGAAATGATAAAATTACTTTTTTTAATTAATTTTAGGCAGTTAGAAGAGCGACGTAAAAAACTGGAGTTGATGCTGTTTCAAGAGAATATGCAGTATCAGCAAGAGCTGAAAGCTTTGGCTGCACAACCTAAGTTTTACAAAAATGGGTATGTAGTTTGGTAAATTATTTCTATTTGAAGATTTTAAGATTGTGTGAAAACCCTTGTTGATTGATCATAAGTTTGTCTCAATTAATAATAATAATAATATAGCTTCTTTATTCCATATTAAGTATAAGTTACAGATCAAATGCAGTGTTAGTGTTTTTAGTAGTAATAAGTGTACTTATTTTCTATGATTCTATTTTGGTTAGTTTTGTGTTAGTAATATGGATCCCTTTTGGGTAAAAGCCTCCTCCATTCCGTGCCAGTTCTCTCTGTCCTGGGCCGTCTTCATCCAGTTTGACCCAGCTATCTCGATAATATCATCAGCCCACCGTTTCCGGGGTCTACCTTTGTTTCTTTTTCCTATAGGTCCTGACCACTTTGTTGCTGCCAGAGTCCATCTTTCATCTTTGTACCTTGAAATGTGTCCTGCCCAGTTCCACTTTAGGCGCAAGGTGCTTTGTAGGGCATCAGTAATATTAGTTCGTTTTCTTATATCTTCGTTTTTAGTTTTTTGTATTCTCCTTAGCTTCAATATGCTCCTTTCCATGGCATGTTGACAAGATGTGATTTTGTTTTTTATTTTATTGGTGTATGTCCATGTTTGGCTGCCATATGTTAGGCAGGGGAGGATACAGGTATACATTATTATCTTTTTGAACTTCAAATGGTAGTCCCCTTTTAGGATTTCTTTTTGTGTCCAAAATTTCTGCCATGTGCAGTTAATCCTTCTATCTATTTTAATTTGTCTCAATTACCGTATTAAAACCACTGAGAAATAATAAAACATTTGTCAAGAGTAAAAGAACTTTATTACCTTCATAAAATCAAACAAACCTTGAAATATGGTACTTTGAAATAGTTGGTAGCAAAACTATGTTTAAATGTGAATTGATAACAGTAACATGTTACAGAACTGCCCAGATTACTGCCCTGCCCCCGCCAAGTCGAGCTTAGATTTTATCTTTTAGGTTACAACTGTTACAAAATGTAACAATACTAAAAGTAGTTATGCTGTGTCTCATTTGACAAACACACTTATTGGTAACTAGATAGTCATGGATAGATATGTTCAACATGTCCACTATCCTGTATCCTAGTAGATCCCTACTAGCACCTCTCTACCAATCCAATCTGGAACAAGCTACACTTCATGTATGGCCGGACCATTGTTGTGATGAGATTGCTTCCCAGCAGTTGGATGTAAATGCTTAAATTAAATTAAGAATGTTATCTTTTTTTTTTGGATTCTATCCCGCGTTTAGAAACAACATAGCGATTCCGCCAATGTCAAGTGTTTAGAGAGACACGTTAAAAATTATAATAATAAAAAAGGATAAAATAATATTAAAAATTTTATTTAGATTAATTCTTTAAACCACATATTTACAAATATAAAAACATTACAAAATATAAAAATCTTCTAAAATTGGGCCTTGTGGGATCGATCCCAAGACGCTGGCAGCATTACCTTGCTGAATAGCCAACGAAATACGCTGTGCGAGGTAAGTGCCAGCCCTGGGGTCGCCCGAAGTATGGACCAGCTTTTTTTGCCAAAAATCCGTACAAATTTATGGCATCGGAGCTCCACGGACCCATAGTTTCAACTGCAAACGCCGCAAATTCATTGTCTCTGAGAAGAGATGAATATTTGCGGCGCTTGAGGAGTTGAGCCTGGTCTGCTGCCGCGCCAGCCTTTTGCGCAGTGCCCTGAATGTGGGACGCAGCATATTAAAAATTAGATTAAGAAAGTTTATTCTAGAGCTAGCAGCTCTGATACAAAAGATAAGACACCACTATTTGGTACATATGACCACAAGCCGGATATGACTAAAAGTAGAATATTATTTAATCTATATTTTCAGGTCTTACTTAAACAAGGTGTCCACATCGACACTGCAAGAGATCAACCAGGGCATCATGGAGAAAGAGGAGCAGCTGAGGCGGCACGAGGCGGAACTGAGGCTGCACCACGCCTGGCGGCTCAGGCAGCCCGAGCTGCGCGCCGCCAGCTCCTACGTAGCCAGTGGCAGGTGTAAATCGGCCTGGTGAGTAGTCTACTATCATCTTAATGTATAAAAATGAATTCCTATTTCCCTTGGTCACTCCATCATGGCGTCATCAACAGTTGGACCAATTTTATTTTTTTTCTTGGTTGTGTTTTTAATTGTCAGGAGGAGTTTCTAATGAAAGGTAAAAATTTTAAAAATATATTTAATTGAATGTCGTCGTTAAGGTAGGACAACGTATGTCGGGTCAGCTAGTTCTTCCAATACAATTTAAGCTATTTACGCACTTTTTCATTTTTACCGCACCCATATACAAACTCTTTGCATGACCCAAGGGTTGAATGCCCCTAGCATTAAGTCCACTTGTTGTACTTTTCTAGGTAATAAAGTTTTTTTAATAAAATAAATAAATACATTTAGAATAAAATAGATACATTATTCATGTAAGCTTTACAAGAGCACTTATGAATCGTCAGTATATGAAAAGTAAATTAACTATGTTTGCTCAGCTATTGTAACTTATTTAATATTTAGTTTCTAATTGATATCTTTACCTCCCTTAATCCAGTATTTCCGAAGTAATGCATATGTCGCAGGCATTTTGAATAAATCCGCCGTTTACATACGCCGTCGTCAGTTTAAAAACGCTCGCTGATATGTAATATGCCGAATGCAAAATCAGGCAAAATGACAACAGTTTGTTGTAGTTTTGGGGTGACCATGAATAAAACACTGTTTGGACAAATTAGACCTACTTCATTAAAATATTCAAGTAACAAAAAGGACTTTTATTGAATATCAATTACTTAACCTAAAGTTAATTGAAGTAATTAACGATTCCATTGGTTAGGTTAGTGAATATAGTGAAGTGCCATGTCTTGCTCATTTGTAATAATATTATAATCATTAAAAAATAAAACAGTAGGAAAGTAATTTTTTTTTTTTAATATTGGACAACATCACATACATTGCTCTGATTCTGTGGTAAGTAGCTTAAGCACTTGTGTTACGGAAATCAGAAACAACGACGGTACCACAACACCCAGACCCAAGACAATATGGAAAAGTTTATTTCCCATATTGACCCGACCGGGGATCGAACCCGGAACCTCAGAGATGGCGCTCGCCAAAGTCAGGCCCGCTCGCCTTTCGGCTACGGAGGTCGTCAAAAGTCATTTACTAGGGATTTCATATATATTTGAAACATTACATTTTTTTAACACTATTAAATTTACAGTTCTTTAGTTTTATAAATTTCAATAATACTGTCCTTTGCAAACCAAATTGTATGGTCACCCTAGCTTTGTCAAGCTATACTTCAATTTGCCGCGTCATTATACATAATGACATTTTGTCCTCGGCATTTTACAAACCAGCGTTCGTTTTTAAACTGACGACGCCGTAACAAGCTTGCTGTTCCTAAACGTAGACTTCATAAAATAGGTAATTCATTTGTTGCTTTAAGCATAAAAATGTTCAATAAACTTCCGGAAGTAATTATTGAGTTACCTTTGTATAAATTTAAGACATATGTTAAAAGTTGTCTCTTGAAAAAAGGCTATTACAAAGTAGAAGAGTATATTAATGATAAGAACGCGTGGATCACTAACTAGTCTGCTCGCCTGTACTTGCGCGTTGAATATTATTTTAATAAGTTTTCTCAATCAATGTTAGATTAAGACCACACAGAAGCATGTAGGTCAAAATGTATAAAAATGATGTATTTGAATACACACACACATGAAGTCCTACAGTTATTTTAATTTAAATGTTTTTATTTTATTTATTTCAATAACTATATACTTTTTTCCAACTGACAAACTAACTGTATGGCTTGGTGCAAAATTAGTAATAAGTTTAGCTTTTTATTTGTAAAAAAAAACTACTGAGTTTCTTGCCGGTATCTTCTCGGTAGTTATAGGTTCCGAACCGGAGGTAGCTTCATTTGCATTGTATAGAGACGATTCATAAGTATTACAAATGTAATCTACATGAATAAAAAAATATTGACTTTGACTTTGACTTTGTATGTAAACGGCGGATTTACTCCATATGCCTGCGACACATACATTTCGGAGAATAAGTAATTTTTATTAACATAGTTTGTTATTTTTATCAGGATGGAACAAATTGTAGAAAAAGAATTGCAGAAGAAGAAAGATGAAGAGGAAACGCGCAAGACGTTGCAGGAGCGCGACGAACAGCTACGGCGACAGATCCAGATAGAAGAGCAGAGACTAAAAGAGAAGGAACAGCAGATGAAGGTACAACACATCCTATATTATTTTGTTCTGCTTTTTATATCTTTACTAGTATCTCTTGTGACATGTTATATATTGCTGTAGCCCGCGACATCGTTCGCGTAATTCCGGTATAAAAATTATCCTAAATGTTAACCTAGTATCTTATCAATCGTTTAACTTATTATTATATAAATTAATTCAGTTTTTGCGTGAAAGATTTTGCGACAAATGTACCTATATTCAGACATAGTAACATACTTTTTTCAACCGTAAAATATTGATAGGATTTGGTAGTTCTTAAATTTTCCTTCTTATCCACTAAGATAGTATAATCTACGCTGAGAACGGAAAAGAATAGAAATTTACATCGTAAAGGCTTCTTAGTCCAATACAAATTCTAACATGTATCGCATAATATTTTCATGTGCCAATTCCATATTTTCAGGAGCTCCGCGAAAGTCTAGAAGGTCAAATAGCAGAACTGAGCGAGAAAGAGACAGTAGTTAAGAAGCTTAGGAAAATGGAAGAGCGGGAGAGAATGATACTGGACGAACTGCAGTTCATCTCGAGGGAGAGAGAGAGGGAGCACTCCAGGCTTACGGCTGAGAGAGACGCCAATATTGTTAATATGGGACTGCATAAGTACAAGTTGAAAAGGAAAGTGATATCTGTTATGAAGGAGATTGAATTGGATTTGGAAGTGCTCGCGAGGATACGGAAAGCTGTTCTTAAAGTAAGTCTGTAGTTGTCTGTACTCTGATTTTTAACCGACCGACCGACAAATGATATGATTTTGAACCAAATCAGATTCTGAAAATCCTTTTTTCTGTTCAAAAATGGCTTCTTTGCCTTCGCAGGATATAGAAAAAGAGAACGACAAATGCGCGAGCTACAAACGAGTGCTGGACGCGGCTCTGAGGGAGCTAGAGGAGTGCCGCGATAAGGAGCGACAGAGACAGAGGAACATCGACGCCATGTACGATGGCGAGGCGAGGCAGATCAATGACAAGCAAGATAAGGTCTTCTAATTTGTTCCTTGGTTGAGAGTAGTCAGTGTCGAGTCAGTTTAGAGTGAGATAGGGCATAGCGATTTTTCGCTCGAACTGGAGCAGCCCGACTGGTGAAATACCTCCACCTTACAGAAGACCGCAGCCAAATAATAATCACTTCTGTGTTGTTGTGTTCCTGCGTGTGAGTATGGTTTCCAGAGCTCCTGGGGGGTGCTACATTAGTAGCAGGGGCCAAGCCTTCAAGGTAAGGGCGACAAGTCCAGTAACAGCTTAATTATGCTCTACTTGTCGCTCTTAAGCTAGGACCTCATTTCCACTTAACATCAGGTGGGATGTGGTCAAGCTTAAAGTGTAATATAAAAAAAAAGATCTAAGACGCGTCTACACTTTGTGTATTTTAGATTCGTACGCCACATCTTTTCTTTTTAGGAAGAAATGCCTACCGCACCGTCACTCTCTGCGGGGAACAGTAAGTGGTGTGTCGGGCTGTCGCGGCCGGTAACCAAACACCGAGGTCCTCCTTTTCCTCAGCTACCCACTGCTGGGCTTGCCGCAGAGAGCCACCTGCTCTCCGCTACCCAGCTCGGGATCCGTCTTCACTTCACCCTGTGTAGTATCGGAGGCTGGGTGACACGGCCTGCCTCATTGTCCTGGACCACAGGGTTACTGAGCACCATCGCTACTAACCACTGTTCCAATGAGCCAGCATTGTGTGTTAGACAAGTTTAGATAATATTGACTAAACAGTTAAACACTATTAATTTATTTCAGTTACAAGATTATATTACAAGATAATACTAGCTGTTGTCCACCTTCACCCGCGTTATTCGAGATAAAAAATAATCCTTTATGTTAATCTAATATGTAATTTCTCTTCCTAACAAATTTAATCTCAATCCGTTTATAGTTTTTAAATCCAGGGATACATACGTCCAGAAATCCATACATTCATGCATCCTTACAGACTTTCGCGTGAATCAATTAAGATCTTCTCAAATCTGTTATATTCTTCTTAGCTCTGGGCCAAAGAGAAGGAAGCGCGGTCGATGCTCATGAAAGAAGTGCTATCGACGCTTCGAAGGCAAGTAGAAGAGAAGATAGAAGCTAATATACAGCAGCAGAAGGCGAACGTGCTGGAGCGGGAGAAGATTCTAGAAGATATGGACAGTTTCCATCAGGAAGTCAGGGCGAACGAGCGGGAGACACAAGTTAGTTTATTAGATTTTTATATTTTTATTATAGTGTTTTGCGCCGCACTAGCGAAATTAAAACATTTTTAAGAAACAGAAAAATTTCGTCTCTCCTTGCGGTGCGGGAATATATTGTAAATACTAATACGCAGGAGTATGAATTGGCTACTTGACAGTGTTAACAATAAAATATGAAAAGTGTTAGATATGTTAGCTTATTAGTAAAGTAATAATTTTACATTTTTATTTTATAATTAAAAGCATAGTTAGTATTTTAATTTTGCAAAATAAATTTTACTTTTTTTATCTGTGGAACAAAAGAACCGAAACGGAAACCACCTTTGCAATTCGGAAATGACAGCTGTCGGCGAAAATAATTTATTTTAATGTGGCGAAACAATGATTATTTTACCGATTAAATTGAATTATTGTGTCTTTAATCGTATTAAGAATTTATTGAAACATTTTCCGTTTATCTAAATGAAGTCGTTCCTATGCGTTTCGGTTCGTTGTCTACAACGTTGACGTCATAATTTCAACAGTGACATGACTTGGCGTTTTTGCGCGCTTTTTAAATGTGTTACACAAAATCTTATTTTTCTCTGGTTATTTACATTTTTTCCAGATAAATCGAATTGCTTGGGATATAAAATGAACGGGCGCACATTTTGCAATACTTTTTCAAAAACTGTCAAGTAGCCAATTGATTTATAATGTAATTATTGGTCTAAACAACTGAACATATTTTTTACTTATCTAATTTATTTCTAAAAAATAGCATTCATATCATTTGAGTACAATATACAAATTAGATAAGTGAACAGATAGTGGAAACAGATAGTGTAAACATTTTTAATGCCTTTTTTTATACATAAGAGGGCCTTAAATTTTCTGTCACCTGTACAACGTAGGTAACGATAGTAAACAAATATTCCACATGTCTTCCTAACCCTGTTTTGTGGCGTTTGTAAACGGGAATAAGATTAAAATTAGTAGACCACTTTCTTCATACTGATCCATTTGATTCCAGTTGAAAAACTCATCGCACTCGACTATGACGACTCTCCAGTCCCAGTTGAACAACCTCCGTCTACAGCAGCAGCAGATCGAAGCGGCAAGCAGTAGAGAAGCGGAAATGCGAGAAGCGTGCGCTCATGAGCGGCGTTTGCGGCAAGAGATTGCGCGCACGCAGCGAGCGGGCAGCGCCGCCGCGTGGACGTAATGTGAACTTTATGAGCTTGCAATATGGTCGAAAACGAAGGTCAACTTTTAATGTTCTCTGAACCTTAAGGGACAGTTACTTTAAAGTTATTTCGTGTGCGATCTGAAACTGTTTTCACAAAATGTTGTTTAGCTTTTGATCCTGGCTTCGCCTGCGAGAACTTATTTTTATCAGTCGCAAGCGCTATTTAATATTCCTTAGAAGGCAGAGGACAGTATCCGCCTCTTATTTTTAAATTAAATGCCGAAAATGGAGACATTATTAGAGCAAAACATGACCTAAATATAAGATAAATAGCGTACACAGATTTAAATAATTAAAAAATATATTGATGCAATTACCTAGTTACAATTATTATTGTGATAATGATATTATAGATGTGCCTATACAATTTTAGGTAAGTGGAATTATTTTCATAACTTATTCAAATGATATTAATTTAAATCTTAATTATTTGAAAAAAGTGTTCCTGTAATACTGTGATCTTTTTGATTCTTTGTTTTCATTCCATTGCTGCAAATGATTTTTTTGATTTTTATAAAATGTAAATGAAGTGTTTATTTTAAGAAGAAAAATGGATATTCCTGTCAATGATAACTCGATTAAATTAAGTAATATGATTCCAAATGAAATTTCTAATTAATATTATTACTACGTAACTAAATTATGATAATAATCTGCCAATTGTGAAAACTGAAGACTTCATAGATTAAGTAAAGAAAAGAAATGTATTTTTGTTTTATAAGACTAATTTGTGAGTGCTGATTTGTGTGCTAAATAAAATGATTGATTACTTTGATATATTCATTTTTAATTTTCATGACTAAATTGTCAACTCATCATTTGAATAATTTTAATTGCTTTGCAAATCCTTGACTTTTGCTTGAAAGTTTCTTAAACAAGGTTGGTGTAAGATTACTAACACATTTACCATTAAATAGATTAAATAAATCTACGTGCAAATGGCACTAAATCTTGATGCACGGAGAATTGCACAGTGCTTAGCTATTTTTGCTACGACATTCTTATGATTCGTCTACTTGAATTTAAACAAAAAGTGGTCATTTTTAAATACCAAATAGCGACATCTATTATGTTCTTTGAGAGTAAAAAGCGTACTTTGTAACGAGTTTGTGTTTGATTTTATCCTCGACAGATGGCGCTAAAAGCCGAAAAAATGATTTTGATCACCACTAGATGGAGTAAGTCATTCAATTAAAAATAATAAAGCCTTCGGCCCATTTTAGTGAAGTTAGCTTGTAATTAGGTAATACTCGTTTATCAGTAATAATAAATAAATAAATGCGCCAGACAACCACAACAATCACCTGGTCTCAAACTAAAGGTTTTCCCTTGTACTATCAGCACCAGACGAAGAAGGATACTAACTGGGGGCGTCATCCCAGCACACCCAGACCCAAGTCAATTTAGAAAAGGTCGTTTTCCAAATTGACGTGACCGGGAATCGAACCCGGGACCTTTCGCGCTTTGGCTGCCTACCTTAGCCACTGCACTACTGAGGTCGCGAGGTAATTAAATCCCTACTAATATTATAAATGCGAAAGTAACTCTGTCTGTCTGTCTGTCTGTGTGTCTGTTACGCTTTCCTGCTTAAACCTCTCAACCGATTTTGATGAAATTTGGTATAGGTATACGTTGAATCTCAAGAACGGACATAGGCTACTTTTTATTAGAAAATAAGGGGGGAGGGGGGTAATACCACCTTTGGAAGTTTATATGGAAAAATGTTTATTTTTGAAGTTAGAGATATGAAATTTGGCACAAATATAGCTCGAAACTTGGATTAAAATATATACTACTTTTTGTTTCGAATATTTGGGGAGAAAGGGGTAAAACCGACCATGAAAGGATGTAGTCCACGCGAACGAAGTCGCGGGCACAGCTAGTAAGAACTAAATCGTGATAGGCACCAGAAGTTTATATTCCAAAAACAACCTTACCGATATTAGGTAAGTATATAGTTATGAAGCCAGTAGGTCTAATCCAAAACGCGAAATATGGCGGATCCGTTTGTCAATGTTTAAATACACTGTAAGGAACGCATGTTCCTTTACTAAAAGTGGAAGTACTTCCGCCAAGCTAGGTGTTATCTGCTCGGGGACCAAGGCCCAACTACCATTCTTGGTTTGTTGTATATATACTTAGTGGCGACGAAAACTCTGATATCGCGATGTAGGATATACATGTCACGCATTAGGTACGTATGGAGCGTTGTTTACTACGCCAATTCTGCTGACGCTGTATTTGTGTCGACTTGTAGGTCATGTCGTAGGTCGGCACAACTCAAAATCGCAACTAACTTACTTCGAATGATATAAAGGGTTATCAAAAAAGAAAATTATTTATAGAAATCAAAAACCACGTTATAATTCGCAGTAGTATTTGGAGTAGTAAGATGTTTTTGTATTTTTACATAGAAAATGTGTAGAAGTCATAATGCTATGTACCTAATTTTATAAAAATCACAACTGAATCAGGTTTTTTTCGCTCCAAATGCAGGTTTCCTCACGTTAGCCACTATAGTTAAGGACGATCAACAGACGTCAGACTTTACATGTAATAAATGAAATACCTCCACCTTACAGAAGACCGCAGCCTAATAACAATCACTCCGGTGTTGTTGTGTTCCTGCGTGTGAGTAAGGTTTCCAGAGCTCTTGGGGGGTGCTACATTAGTAGCAGGGGTCAAGCCTTCAAGGTAAGGGCGACAAGTCTAGTAACAGTTTTACTATGCTATACTTTTCGCCCTTGAGCTAGGAACTCATTACCACTTAACATCAGGTGGGATGAGGTCAATATTGGAGTGCATTATAAAAAAAAACATTACGACCTTATGCCGCGCCTATAAGAACTAATTTTGTTTACCTTGACGTCCTGCCGACCGTACGTAGATAGGTAGATTCTCACAACGTCACTAACACGCAAATGAATAATGGACAAATAAATGTCCAGTGAAAACTGCAGGCTAACGATGCACGAGTGGCGTCGCAATTACAACACAATCATTATGCAAAGACAATAATTTGCGCCGACTATCGGAACAGAACAAAACGACGAATTGATTGTCACAATCTAAATTCAACATGAGTCCGGATAAAAGTCGAGAGACAGGAGTAGGTACTAGGTACTACCAAAAACGAAAAATGTATATTCATTTAACTCGCTAAAAATGTGAATAAATCGTTTTAAAGAAAGATGTAACCTTTTTAAACGAAATCTTCGTCTGTTCTGCTAATGACTCGATGTACCTAACTAGGCACGAAATCTAAGTACCATGTTTATTTTTTTTTATATTGCACTTCAAGATTGACCTCATCCCACCTGATGTTAAGTGGTAATGAGGCGCTAACTTAAGGGCGACAAGTACAGCACAATGAAGCTATTACTGGACTTGTCACCCTTACCTTGAGGGCTTGACCCCTGCTACCCACACCCCCCAGGAGCTCTGGAAACCTTACTCACACGCAGGAACACAACAACATCGAAGTGATTGTTATTTGGCTGCGGTCTTTTATAAGGTGGAGGTATTTCACCAGTTGGGCTACTCCAGTTCGAGCGATAAACCGCTATGCCCTACCTCTCTTATGTATGAACTATATTGGTGCTGTCAGTATGCAGTGTAGCCTTTAGCGTGATGTTTATGTACACTACGGTCCCCAACTCCCCTTTTGTACACCTACCAGATGGGATGAGTGATGCTAACTGGTGGCATTTACCCAGTACACCTATACCCAAGTCAATTCAGATTATTATTTACTGTAAAATAATTCGGGAGCTATAGGGCACCTTCAAATCGCATTGAATAACACAAAACACTAAACTAACTAAAACAATCTCTGAGGTTCCGAGTTCGACCCCCGGTCGGGTCAATATGGAATACAATTTTTTCTGTATTGTCTCAGGTCTGGGTGTTGTGGTACCGCCGTTGTTTCTGTAACACAAGTGCTTTAGCTACTTCACAGAATCAAATCAATGTATGTGATGTTGTCCAATATTTATTATATATATTTATTCATTAACCATATCTCAGTCCTTCCGTACCGTAGTTAGTAATTTTAATACTGGGATTGTTATCTACACGTAGGCGCTCATTTAAACGCTGTTATGAGTATTGTGTATCTTTAGATCGGACGATTCTAAAGAGGGTAGCTTTTTGTTTTCCGTCTCATAGTAAGCAGTAAACCTACCAGACGAAAAGCAAAAAGTTGCCCTTCTTTTGTATTATAGATACTTGCTTTACTTTTTAAGGAGTTACGTTTATTAGATATATACTTACGAACCCCTTTTTTTCATATTTTCCACTGATTATATTGGTCGCAGCGAAATGTTATATATGTACCATAATATGTCCTTGCTAAATGGACTATCCAAAACAATTATTTTTTTCAATTCGAATCGAACCAGTAATTCCTGAGATTTGCGTTTTCAAACAAACTCTTCAGCTTTATAATATTAGTGTAGATTTATTACTAGCTGTTATTTGTCATCGTTTGCATTATTTTTAAATCAAAGGTAATAAATCATATAATACTAATCAGCAGTTTTTGTGTGAAATGGTAACCAACATTCAGTTATAGTATGCACCTACTTTAGTTTACTTTTTATTTTACATCGGGATCGTCATCGTGCTTCGAACTCCTAAAAACATTAAAATTTTTTATTTATTTATTTATTTATATTGGACAACATCGCATACATTGCTTTGATTCTGTGGTAAGTAGCTAAAGCACTTGTGTTACAGAAATCAGAAACAACGACGGTACCACAACACCCAGACCCGAGACAATACAGAAAAGTTCGTTTTCCATATTGATCCGACCGGGGATCGAACCCGGAACCTCAGAGATGGCGCGACGCCAAAGTCCGGCACGCTCGCCTCTCGGCTACGGAGGTCGTCAAAATTACAAAGGTAGGTACCTACATGCTACTTACATTAAATTGTGTGATAGTATATTTGTCATAGGGTTTAAGTAAATATATGTTTTTGACTCGGACAATTTGCTAAATTTGTTTTTTTTTTCTCTAGAAGTTAATGAGACTTTATAATTTATGGACTCTTCCTTGTCATAAATTACTTAAATAGCTTTAGAAAATTAGGAAGTTTATTAATTTTACCGCACCTATGTACCTACCTATTTAGGTATATCTATAGATATTGACACGGTATGGTGATTCATATAAATATTTTGTATTTGAATTTCGATTATGATTTATTCATATAGGTAAGTACGTAGGTACATAAAACATGATCCGATGATGGCGTCCTAGACAAATCCTGGGGAAATCGGGTTTTGTTGAAGATTATATTTTTAATTTGTTGTTAAATCAATTGACGTCATATTTGAAACAGAAAAATGTAATCTCCTTAACAATGTTGAACTTGAACCTAGAATAAAACTTAAGATTTCTTTTTTTAATTCATTTTACGACTTCCGCAGCCAAGATGCCAGCCGGCACTTTGGCGTCGCATCAATATATTTGAGGTCCTAGGGGCTTCATACTGTCGGGCTAATTCACAAATATCAGAAACGATTCTCCCCGTGTTTTCACTTTATAATCATTTAAGGTGAGAAAGAGATAGAACATAGTTTCCGTATACAAATCTAATTTCCACTTTTTGTAAATGATACGCAGGACGGATCAAAAAGGAAAATTTGCTTTTCTAAATCTACATCCTACCATCATGTCCGTTGTTTCTGTGACTGCCTACCAAAATGCATGTTTTCGTATTCATTAGGAATACAAACAGTGCATTTACTAATAAGCTGAGCTTGACAATCCTGAAACTTCCTTTGTTCGCGCGTTACTACGGGATCGAAGTACCTATCCTTTATGTTATTGTATTATCGAATAAATCTGTCGAGTTACCAGATTTCATACATACTATAGTGCATAGTTTTTGTATTAAAGAGTACCAAGATAACAAACATTCATTCAGAGATTTATGCATGCAACAGACTTTCTCGTAAGTATCCTAATCGATTTTATTATTTTTATAGTACTATACGCCGTACTCTAATATTTCTCGTAAGTACTCAACGGATATGAATGAACTTTGGTTTGGTGACAGATAACATACTAGATAAACATTAAGATAAGATAATAAGAATATATTTTTATTTTCTCTTTCCCTCTCTTTCCTTCTCGCCATTTTTCTGCTTCTTTCTTCCGTTGTTTTTTGTTTGCGCCACTCAGTTCAGTTCACTCAGGTTCCGCCGGAATACCAGCGCTGCTGCATCATTAGATCAAATGTTGTAGCAGCTCATGCTGAGGCTGGGACCTTGTTAGCTGCGCAATCAATATGTTCTTTCTTTTTTTTTGTTTGTTTGTTCATTTTACTGTTTATCTTTTGTTCGTGTTACTTTATTGTGTATTTACCGTGTATTGATTGTGTGAGCTAATAAAATAATTTTTGATTCTGATTCTAATAAAAAGAGCTACAATTAGTAGGTAGTACGTTTTTGATGTTCGGGCCGAAGTCTCATTCGAATTGGCATTCTGAAAAAAAAAACCTTTTTAACTTCAATATTTTAAAATTGTCCAGTCCGAGAAATTAGTTTTTTTTTAAGATTTCCGATCTGTTTCTGAATTTAAGTTATTGCACCGATGTCGGACTTTTTTTTCAAAATGGAGTGTGCGGTAGGTTTCAGACTTAATTAATTATGTAAGCTGTCAGAGCTTTAGGGTTTTAATATCTCGCGTTGGACAATAGATATACTAAGGTACTTTTAAACGGATGAATTCGTATTAATTTTAAATGATTTTATGCTAATGAACTGCTTAACTGATTTTCTTTGTGTTTGTCTTTACCTCATATTATTTTGTAATTTTACAATGTCGTTAAATAGGTATCTATAAATTCTGTTACAAAAAGACTTAAAATTAATTTCTTTAACTTGATTCATTTATAGCTTTCATAAATAAACCACATAAAATTATTAATTTGCATAATTGTAAATTCAATTACTCTTTATTAACTCCAACAATGGCATAATAGATTACTAACTTGCTGAAAAAGCTAATGACATTAAAATGTAGGTAGTATTTTCCTTTTCGCGTAATAATGCCAAGGGCGTTCAAGAAAATGTAAAATATGAAAAAAGGTAAATTAATGTGCCTTATTACCTACTTAATGTATGCGTGCATGAGGTTTAGTTTTGTTTGATTCATCAAAATTTTATTCATCAGACATACGTAGGTACCTACACAGGCCTCATCTCTACTATGATGGAACATATTCCACCCCACCTAGTGTGGATTGGTAGCGGGCTATATACTTGCTTCTCAAAGGTGTGTTTCCTCCTTCCTTTGACATGGATTACTTCAAATTTTCAAGTTCAAAAAGGAGCGTGAAGAACCATCTTGCGGGTCAATATGGCGATGCTAACGGATAGGATATTACGGTATCAAATCCGTTGTCATCGCGACGTGGGCTCCCTATTGCTTGCCGTCAGGCTGAGAGGAGCAAATATACTGTGCTATCATAAAAAAAGGTAAGGTAAGAGACCAACCTTTCTGTCCGATGTTCTCAATCTACTAAATGATCTCCGACTAAGTTTAACACCTAATATCGAGATATCAACCAATCAGCAGCCTAAAGTGCCTTCTGAAGCATGGAGATACTCGTGTAAAACGTCAGTAATTTAGTAGACAGGCACGGAAGTTACTGTAGCGAAATTGGAAAAAGAAACAACTGAAATTGCACTACAAACCGCGCAAAAGTATCGATTACCGTTTTCGTTCTGTTCGTGTTATCAGCTGAACAAAACAAATAGGTAGGTACGAATCTAAGTAAGGTAAGTAGGTAGGTAACACTGAAAAATGTTTACCTAAAAGTGACTGAAAACCGGATTCGACGTAAACAAGAGAGAACCAGTTAATCGTAAATTGAAAATAATTCACATAAATTTACAAAGCATACCTACGTAGAATATCTTGCTTGATAGGAGTATTTGGTAATTTTGCAGATTTTTTTCATCGACTGGTTCAGAAGATACCTAAATTTATCTATGTAGAGCGTGTCAATGTCACTGAAGTCTATCATCATTACTAATCGAAGTCTCATAAAAATGTAATGAAAAGTAGATACTTTCGCTAAGACAATACCTACCTACCATTGTGCGAAAATAGGCCCGAGCAAATAAATCCGTTCTGGATCCACTCATAAAAGTAATTATGTACCCGCAAACGCAAATTCTAGCTCAGCTACCCACCGGTCTTATCACGCCGTAAAGAAAACGAAAAGCCGACGTCTCGAAGGCGGACTGTACATAAACATACCAAGCACACGCCCCCAGTCAAAACAACTCGGAGCCAAACCATAAAATAAGACACCCGGCCAGCCTAGAGACGCAACCGAAAAATCCAGGCTCTATAATTATGTTCAGCTACCACCCGCTCTACCGGCAAGCCAATTTAAATTTACTGCGAACACCGCACGTGTCCCACAAAATGAAAGCCCACTACCGCACGGAGCCACGCACGAAAAAAGACGAGAAAAACACGTCTGTGGCGCCACCCCTCGCGCGCGACTGGCTACCCGCCAGCCACGCCCGCTACCTACGCTTCTGCTCGCCTCTCACTCGCACCCCCAGGCTCACACTACTGGCGTCTCTGTCTATCGCGCGGTGGCGTGTGAAAAGTGCACGGCTTTAAGGCAGTACGCGTTTGCCCGCCGCGCGGTCAGGTGGTGTCGCGGAGCCGCGGTGTGTCAAGTGAAGTGGCGTGTAAGGTGCCGAAGTGGCGGGTTTCCTTGCCGCGGGTCGGGGGGCCCATGCCCCCTTCCATCAGCACCACATTGGTAAAAGTTAGTGTCCTGTGGTTTAGACTTTCGCGTGTATGTGCTTGACGATGCGGACCTATGGAGGTTATATATTGTTTTTGTTTTTTTTACTATGTCTATGATTTTGTGTTTGGTTTGCATGGGTGATGATGCTGATAGTCGGGAGTTTCCTTAATGATAATATTTTCAAAATTATACAACAATCTAAGATTGTCAAAGATTGGTAGAGTTCAACTGAATACTCCAGACGCAATATTTGTAAATAAAACCTTCTCCTAACTATTTTCCATCCGTTCATATTCATAAGAACATGAATTAAAATATATTTTACACTAAAAAGCTCATTTGTCTTCAGGTTACAGATTTCAAATAGGCCTAACATAAAATTCGCCAATGTAGAGCCATATATACCAGAAACAATTTTCACCAAATACCAAGTTAACACTGGAAATAACGAAAAACAAATGTCTTCTAAAAAGTTTCAACATTATTTATTTGAATTTAAAACTAGTTTAATAAAATGAACAGATCTCAACATCCTTATGTTGTTACTATTTGTTTCAAAGTACATTTTCTTTGAACTGAGGCATCAAACTAATCAAACATCACATTACTTAGAAACATTTTTGAAATATATAACAACAAAATACAATCCAGTTTGTTCGTATCGATGGAAATTATGTCTTAATAGGCCTAATGTGAAAATAAAGTCAAATACAAAATTATTTTTAATTACATAACCTGGTTGCAGAAATAATCAAATTACTTATGTGTAATTCTTAAATGTACAGTAATATGTCAACATCAAGTAAGTATTTAAATAATAATACTGATAGGTACATGATACAAATGCTTACTAAATTTAAAATTTAGTTTATTGAGCTAAAATAGGTAAATAATAAAGTACTAAGTAATACAACAAGGTTATACAAATAAAACATATGTAATTCCAAGTTAACAAATACATACCTATATAGCCCTGAAAATCTTATTTTTAAATGTATTATGTTGTGTGTATTTCCTTTATAAAAAAAACATGAGGTAAAAATGTTATTGTATGGTCTGAGAATGGAAATAAATAACAGCAAAAGAATTGGCATATAAGGATAGTTCATACAACATATATTTTATAATTTTAACTTATGTATGTAAAATGTATTTAATCAAATTGTAGATAAAATTGGGATGACTGGATAAAAAAATAATAGCGATTAGTTTGTTACTTAGTTTTCAAAATACAATATTTAGTATTAGAGGAGTATTTTTTTGTTTCAACAAATAAATCTTTCTTTGGTCACTATTACCGCACCCATAAACGAACTCCCCGCATGACCCAAAGGTTAACTGGTAGAGAATACCCCTAGCATTCAGTCCACCTGTTGTACTTTTTTTGTGTAATAATGTTTTTAAATAAATAAATAAAAATTGATGATGATAACGCTCATCAAACTTTAACTAATGGGTGTGTTAACGTCACTAATTTATAAAAACTGTGCATTAAGGTGACGTAAAATATTAACGTAATGTAACTTTGTAAAATTATGTTATATATTAGTTTATCATCTATCATAAATATGTGTTAAGAATGGTCGAAGCGCGAGCTAAAAAATGAACTCAAGAGTAGATTTAAAAATATAATGTAAACAATAAAAATACAAACTGTAAAGCGAGAAATTTCGACAGAACAGAAAGAACAATAGAAATGACAGATTAAAAGTATTATAAAAACTATAAAAAGGCTCCTACAAAGGAGTCTGTTACACTAAGTGTCTTTTTTAAGACCTGTAGGTATATTGGATCAAACAGAATTATTTAATCATCTACCCTAGAATAACACAATAATGTTTATAACTATTAAAACCAATCTAAATGTTCAAGCTATGTTAAAAAGGTATTGTTTTCTTCTTAAAGGCCTGGGAGGTGCCATCGTTCTAATGTATTAACATACTTCGTGAAATCAGAGCTATAGTCGACCCCGTACTCCCTAATAGACCACCAGGATACACGCTAGGTGAAAAAAAAGCTGAAGCTATGTTAAAAAAATATGTCCTAAGCCATCTGTTAATGCCTCTTGATCATAAAACAGTGTTATTTCAAATCAAGTAAAAAATGTTAAAGTGGGTGACCAAGTCGTAAAAAAAGCGACACGTCTTTAAGAAATGACAAAAAACCACAGTCAAGGAAACAGGTAAACAGAAGTTTAACGTTGTGAGAGTCGGCCTTTTATACTAATCTGTTAAAAAACTCGGCAGTTCGTTACTTTTGTCTTTTGATCAATGGTTTTGGTAAACAAAGAAATTTACAAACCAGGAATTACTTTTTAAAGCGCGTGCTAAGAAGTGAAGTTTAAGAAATTTTATAAAAACAATGTCAATGTTGAAATAGGTAGATGATTCATTTATATTTAAGTACACTATTGGAATTATATGGAAGACAAGGCCCATATGTTTAGAAGACATTCTTTTAATGTAAGTTATAATTTATTTCCTTTACTTATTTTCATTTAGTTACAGTTTGAAGCCTTTTGTAATTGATTTACGATTGCTAGTAGTATTACACAGTATCAAATTTCTTTCCTTCATTTAAAATATAGAAAAAAGGTGTTTTGGCCTTTGGAGGTTGATAAATAAAACAGAACTTATTTCTTGGTGGAACAAAAATAAATCGTCATTGCCGACATCTATACACTTTTATAGACACCACCCTTATCTGATAAAATTCATGAATAAGAATCCAATATTTTATAAAAAATACTTAAGCTAATTCAATTAATATAATCGAAAGAAACCAGCTAACTATTTCATTGTGACCTTTTTGATTTTTTAAAAAACTCCGCACACAATTTGGATTACGTTTTTGATGTGTTTAAATAAAATATCTGGAATCACCTTGAAGAAACGGGTTATTAAAAGCATAAAAGAAGATGTCACGAAGCCTGTCAGTAGATATGCAAATTTTAATAGTTGCTAATACGGCATTTTATTCTCCATATGACAAAGCCTTCAATATTTTACTTTTACACCTTTTTTATGGGGTTTGAAGTAACATACTTATGATACCTTGGTGGTCACAACTGAATCCATACTAATACCTTTATTATAAATGCGAAAGGAAGTATGGGATCCCTCCTTGTTTTCAAAACAAAAAGTATCCTATGTCCGTTCCAGAGGTTCAACGTACACCTATACCAAATTTCATCAAAATCGGTTCAGTGGTATAAGTGTGAAAGCCGTACAGACAAACAGACAGACAGAGTTACTTCCCAGACGGAAATTTTCAAGGGTGGTTTTATGGGAAAATGTTTATTTTTTATGTTAGAGATATGAAATTTGGCACAAAATTACATCGAAACTTAGATTAAAATATGAACTACTCTTTGTTTCAATAATTAGGGGATATAGGGGTAAAACCGACCATATAAAAAAACCTGTATTCAATGCGAACGAAGTCGCGGGCACAGCTAGTAGTTAATAATAGATGCATTTGTAGAGTTAAGGCACTTAAACATTGCGACGGGAAACGCCATTTGCTCTCCGTAGGTTTCGTTACGATAGTAAGGTTTTGCAGCTATTGCAGAAAAAAATCGATGTAGCCGTAAATAACCTTCCTGTACATATGTGCTCTACTAGTTCTACAAAGAATATTTAAATGACAAGAACGTGTGGATCAATAACTAGTGTGCTCGCCTGTACTTACGTGTTTTATATTATTTTAAAAATATATTATATAACGCATTTTCTCAATCAATGTCAGAATTGGGCCTCGATGACGCATGTAAGTCATACAGTTAATTTAATTTAATTTACAAATACCTTTGTTTTATTATTATTATTTTTTAATAATTGATTTTAAATTTTTATTTTACAATTGACGAACTAACTGTGTGTCTTAGTGCAAAATTAGTAATAAGTGTAGCTTTCATTTGTAAAAAAAAACTACTGAGTTTCTTGCCGGTATCTTCTCTTTAGTTATAGGTTCCGAACCGGAGGTAGCTTCATTTGCTTTATATAGAGACTATTCATAAGTATTACTAATGTAATCTATGTGAATAAAAAATATTGACTTTGACTTTGAAAGCAACTATTTAATCGGTATGTAGTCAAAATGCTAAAGCTATTGTTCTAGTCCTATTCAGTCTTACAAACGCGCGGGTCCATATAACGCCTGTATCAATCGATGCAAATATTTGTTAATTCCGACACAGTTTCATCCTTATGATCGAATTACGTGTTGGAACAATAGTTAGCACTCCTAGGTGTTGAACTAAGGTAGTGGGTTCGATCCCAAGCGAGGAAAATGTGTGATGAAAACTCGTGTTTGTACTGTGTCTGGGCGTTTATAAATGTATTTAAGTTTGTTTTGTGGTCCCACCATTACACAGTTCTTACTTTGAGATCAAATGTACCAACGTGGTGTGTTCTGATATTTGTTATTTAAATTATTATTATTAATCGCTGATGCTGCGGAGGTGGATGTTAAACGCGCGTTTGTATCGCTACAATTTGTGCCGTTCATGGAGTAGCGACCTTCTTTATTAGCTAAGTTATGGAAAAAATATAGAGCCCTATTATAAGCCCAATAAATAGGTAGTTGATGATTGTGTTTCATCATTATTCATTAAATTACATTTTATGGTTAAATAAATACAATTAGAGGCGAAACACGACTTACTTTTTATATACCTCACCGAAATAATATTCTTTCATTTAATCATGTTTGAAAAGTACTTAATTTTACTGTGGCTTTGCTCGCGTTACTTTGGGATTAAAAGTAAGTATTCTATACATAATGGGATATAGGCTATGTATCAAACAAATGATATTATATCTATATATAAATCCCATTCAGTATTTTTTGCGATATAGAGTTAAACATCTATCGATATACAAACAAAATATTCGCGTCGATGATTTGAGAAGATTTTACGGTTAAGATCATTCTCTTAAAAAGTTAAGGTAAAATAATTGGTGTTGGTGAACTTATTTGGTAGTGTTATTATAAAAATATTTAAGCCAAAATATCGCCTATTTTAAACTCAACCTAATAATTATCAATGAGTTATATGCATAATTTTTTAAACTTGGTAAATTATATTATCTTACAATGCATAAGTGTACCTAAAGGTGACCGTCGGTAATGGTGCTTTTTAAAGATGTATATGCATAGTTTCATTCCATTTTTTTTTATATTACACTTCAAGATTGACCTCATCCCACCTGATGTTAAGTGGTAATGAGGTCCTAGCTTAAGGGTGAAAAGTACAGCATAATAAATCTGTTACTGGACTTGTCGCCCTTACCTTGAAGGCTTGACCCCTGCTACTAATGTAGCACCCCCCAGAAGCTCTGGAAATCTTACTCACACGCAGGAACACAACAACGCAGAAGTAATTGTTATTTGGCTGCGGTCTTCTGTAAGGTGGAGGTATTTCACCAGTCGGGCTGCTCCAGTTCGAGCGATAAATCGCTATGCCCTACCTCTCTTAAACCATTTCATGTACTCTAGAAAAAAGGCAACAAAGTAATGCTACACCTGTCTTTGCGGTGAGCTAATAAGTGCAGTTTTGTTAAAGCTTATTAGCCCGCCCGGATCCTAGGGCGTGCGTGTAAATAGTTTTAGCGGTTTCCCAGTAATTGGATGACAAACAGACGCGAGTTTTTTATTTTAATCGCCTTCTCACCCACCGCACCACGCTATTCCAAGTATGTGGGAAAATTGGTGGCTAACTTGTATTCTCTTTAGATTTTGTTGCATGTTGGTACGTCATACTCCATTCATATTTTCACACCTAGATTTAAAGAGTTAGATATGACTTTTGGAATTTATGCGGAATACGAGATTTTTTTGGTTTGTTTTTATTCTTTTAAAAACCATTTTTTAAATAATTTAGATAGAAAACTTTCGCGTTTTTGGCCTTTGTTTTTTAGAGGGTTTTGTTAGCTACGAGTGTTGAGATCCTTAAATAGATAAAAGGGCAACTTTGAGGTATATTAATTTTATTTCCTCCTGACTGTTTCACCAAAGGTCTTTAATGTAGGACCTCTATTTTATTAGCCGCATGTTATTAATTTAGTAATTCAATGCAAGTATATATTTTTGAGTTAGTTTATCTGATGCTGTTGGTAGATACTTTTGTTTTGGATATATATTGAAACTATCTGTGCCCGCGACTTCGTTCGCGTGGACTACATCCTTTCATGGTCGGTTTTACCCCTATCTCCCCTAATATTCGAAACAAAAAGTATTCTATATTTTAATAGAGCTATATTTGTGCCACCTTTCATATCTCTAACTTAAAAAATAAACATTTTCCCATATAAACTTTCAAAGGTGGCTTCAAATATTACTGGTGTAATTTACATGAATAAAAGAATTTTGAATTTGAATTTGCTTAACTCCTCCAAATGCAATTAATTGGTAGTTTTTGCATAAAGGGTAACGCACTATTAAATAGACCAGACCTCCATTTATCCTATCTATTATTCCGTTTAAAGATAATATTAGTAGGAAACACTAGATATTCATATTCATACTTAAATTTTGACGGATGACGAATAAAAACATCCAGATTCGTAAAACCAGATTAATAATCAACTTTCAAATGTATTCACATAATTTTGTGTGAATATGTATATTTGGATGACGTTATTATTGAGTCGGTGACTTTTCTACGCCCGATATGAGGTGACAAGTGTAAACAAGAAATAGGATTAGAGCAGAACAACTTATTCTAAGCCGGCTTAACTCCGGCCGGATTAGAAATATTTTGTGTGTATCAAACCACTACAAGGTGGCTTTCTTTAAGCTCTTTTGAAGAAACACCTTTTTGGCGATTATTTTTTAGGTACAGTTAATTTTATTCATAATAGTGTTTTAGGAACAGTAAAACTTTAAAAGCCGTAGAAATAGCGATTTGCAGTCAATTGTTTACTAAAAAAAGCGTCTTACACGCTTTTTCAAATTGATAAGTAAATACAATATTAAAATCCTTTAATAGAATATTAAGAAAATATATTTTAATAAACCGTCCGCTTTCAAACGTACCTACCATTAAAAATGACCTATTGAGAATAAGAATTATTAATACTGATGATATTTTTTAGATAAATGTTAAACTCTATAATTTTTACTATTAAGTAGATAATTTTGTACTATCGTAATTGCAAAATACAAAAGATAATCGAACGAAATAATAGATCATGACTACACCAAAGAAGTTAAAAAAAATTAAAATGTAACAAAATTAGAATCCACTTTATAATAAGTATTATAAATTTAGCAGTGTAATGTTACATTATAACAATTATTTAGTAGTGCAATATATCAGTAGCAATGAACTTGAGTGAAAATCAATGCGTTCGTTTGCACACAATGTCTGATTTGCAACTAAATTGAATATTCACATAAATGGGACACTATTTTCAGTGTTAAAAGACAAAACAATGTGTTAATGTGTCGCATCATAACAACAAAGAAAGTGTGTCATTGTAATGAACTGAACATTATCTCTTGTACAAAAAAAACGCTAAATGTTCACCTCAGTAAGAAGGTAAATACCTAGATATAAAATTGCGAGTTTAAGTTATTTTATACCAGCAAAAAAAATATGA
The DNA here is from genome assembly GCA_037074685.1 of Glyphodes pyloalis. Taxonomy (NCBI): domain Eukaryota; kingdom Metazoa; phylum Arthropoda; class Insecta; order Lepidoptera; family Crambidae; genus Glyphodes; species Glyphodes pyloalis. Next base: position 5,857,490 of record JAYKKO010000021.1, read on the forward strand.
TTTCTTTTATCAATTGATATAGGATTCTCTGTTTGATATACATTTAAAATAATAAGTGATTTGTAATAAAAGATAATTATTAATTATGCATTTAAGAATGAATTCATGAAGCAAATTTTTTAGTAAAAATGTGCCGTCGGATATGGCATCTTATTTCATCTTTCTGGTTTCGCCGTAGCTGACTCAGTTTAAAAGAGTCACCACTGTCAGTTCATTATTTTTATTCAAATAATCCACAGCCCTAAACACCGTGACAGCGTCTGGGTTAAAAAAATCACACGCACCAGTGCATGCCCGCAACCGCAGTAAATCGGCGTCACAGGCCGATTTCAGAACGCACTCTGCAATGGCGCGCGACCAATCGGACATTCTGATTTGAATAAGGAATATTAAACTTAAACCGCCGCGGCGACCTTCATAAATTTAGCCAATAAATGTCACAAGCTCAAAACGCGCGCGACGACCAAAAAATACATCGAATTGTTAAAAAGGTTTCAGTTGACATACGAACTTTTTTTTTAAAAGGCGCACGCTTGTGAGGTGTCAAAATTTTTCGGCCAATGTAAAATTGATGTTTGAATAAATCTGTTAAATTTTTTATAGTGCGCTTTGATATTTTATTGGTTTGTCGCCTCTTTAGCATTTTTTTGCGTTTAGCGTATTATCAATGATGGTGTTGTATTTTAATTTTTACAATGAGTTAAAAATGTCGCAATCAGAGTACAAAAATAAAAGTTTAGCATTATAATCTTAAAAATAAAATTTCCACAATCACAAGTTCAACTTTAGTGATTTTGTAGAAAGTTAAGTTACAACATAAAAGTGATCATTCAATGTAAAAAAGAAAATTTATTCAAAAAATTTGAAATGATCAATAAAATTTTTTAATTGATATCATATTCATTAAAATCACACTCACACTTTAGTAATTATCCTGGTCGAAGCAAAGAAAGGAAATTTTAAATTTACTCGCAAAATAGTTTTGTCAATACAAAATGGAACAATTGACAATATCAATATTGTTTTAAATTTTTAGTAATTTATTTATTTTTATTTAGAACTGTATTGCACAAAAAGAAGTACAAAAGGTGGACTAAATTCTCTACCAGTCAACCATTGGGTCATGCAGATAGTTAGTTAGGGTGCGGTAACAGTAAAAATGTGCGTATGAATTACAATAAATAATAATAAATTTCAACTATCATAATACATTTTAATTCAAAACAAAATAGCTGGATAGGTGAAGCCATGTATTCGATTTCTCCTAATAAGGTGCTCCAACGAAAGAGTCCAACTTGTTTTTTTTTCCTAATCTTCTGAACGCAATTTTAAGAGTCAAGTAGTGTATGAGCGCTAACGCCGAGTTCTCTCCTTCCCCTCGTTACCCTCCGGTAATAACATATGCTAATAAAACTTTATTCAAGCCAAGCTTTATCGATCGTAAAACTCAATCCCATTATGTTCTAGCTGTTCGTTCATTGCTACCAACTTTATGATGAAATGAACTATTGTATATGCCGTATACCCCCATATATACTTCAGGTTGGTTCTTAAGAACCTTAGTTTTATACTTTTATGGACTGTTATTTCATAGTAAAACTCATTTACTTCGTCTGTTTATACGCGGTTAATCTAGGTTTTTATTTCTATTTCCCTTGAGCTCTCTTTTCTCCATTTCAAAATTACCCTGAAATAAAGGATTTTTTTTAACTATTGTTAAGGGATGTGGTTGTATATGGATAAATTATTGACTTTATTGTATTCATTTGAGAGAACCAATTAGACTCTACTGTACGAAAACTTTTAAAGACACGATTTTTTTTTATTTATGTTTTTGTAGTTGATAACATCACATACACAGATCTGATCTCAAAGTAAGTAGCTGAGGTAAGCACTTGTGTTATGGAAACCAGAACATACTTAAATACATTTATAGACACCTAGAAATAGAACAAACATACATTTTGATTACACAAATGATTGCCCTAAGTGAAAGTCAACGACACGACTCTTGGTTCAACTTTGTTTAACCAGCAGCGCTCTACTAAGTCAGTCCTATGGTTAAGGCTCTTAGTCTAACACGCCAGGCCTTTCGTCTCCTCTGATGCCTAAAGTTCCGTTTCTTTTACCAGGACGTGGCGAAGCAGGCGGCGCGATGGCGTGCGCCGGCTGCGAGAAGCCGATCCTGGACAAGTTCCTCCTGCACGTGCTGGAGCGCGCGTGGCACGCGGCGTGCGTACGCTGCGCCGACTGCCGCGCGCCTCTCGCCGACAAGTGCTACTCCAGAGACAACAAGCTCTTCTGTAGGAACGACTTCTTTAGGTAAGTCATCTACATCATCATTACCAGTTACATAACCTTCATCGCCAGTATTATCATTTTTTACACCATCATTACCAGTTACATAACCTTCATCGGCAATATTATCATTTTTGTAATAATGCCGCGCGCCGCTCATGGACAAGTGCTACTCCAGAGACAACAAGGTCTTTTGTAGGAACGACTACCTTAGGTAAATCATCTACACCATCATTACCAGTTACATAACCTTCATCGCCAGTATTTTCATTTTTGTAATACTGCCGCGCAGACAAGTGCTACTCCAGACACAGCGAGGTCTTCTGTAGGAACGATTTCTTTAGGTAATTCATCTATGGCATTATTACCATTTACATAAGTATTGTAATTTTCGTTGTAATACGTGGCTTGTGGCGTGCAGTCTCAGCCAACTACCGTGCGCCGGTCACCGTCAAGTGCTACTCAAGATACAATAAGTTCTTCTATAGTAATGACTTCTGTAGGTATTTTATGTAAAGCATAATCACCATCTATGTAGACATCATTGCTAGTATTGCCGTTATCATTATCATAATATATGCGTAGCTTGCGGCATGCGTGCGTGGCGCACTACTCGACCGCAAATGCTACTTTAGAGACAACAAGCTCATCTTTAGGAACTACTTCTTTAGGGTAATTGTCTAGAACATTATTTCCCACTACATAATCAGCAGATCTAGTATTGTAATAGAACGCGTGCTATGTGAGGTGCAATAACAACACCAAGTGCCTAGCGTCTCTCCCCAAAAAGTATTACTTCAGAGACAAGTCATTTTGTAGGAACGGCTTTTTAGCCGACTTAAAAAAACAAAGAGTTTTCTCAATTCAATGCTTGTCCATGTGTGGCATCCACACCATTAACTTAGTTATTGCCATTGTTTCCACCTTCGTAATATAAGGGGCTGATAAGTGTAAAACTTTAGACAACAAGTTCTTGTGTAGTAACATCTGAATCATTATCAACACCATAGATTTAAACGTCATCACATTATTACTATCGCTTTGCATACCGCTTAGCTACATGAGCAAATCCAAGGTCAGCAAGTTCTTGTAATAGGATAGACTTCTTAAGGTGATGGTGTATGGCATTATGGTAACCTTGGCTTAAGTATAGTATAAGTCTATGCCTTCATTACGGAGTCTGAGCTCTGCCACAACTTTGATCCTGATTTGACCAACCCGATCATTATATTTTGAGCGATTACCATCTGATTTCTGCAACTCTCATAAGGAAAACCAGACTATTTCCTGAATTAAAGTCGGACAAATGGAGGAAAATGCCTACCAAAGCACAGAATCATCGATTAACAAGCTAAGTCAATCCTGAATTGACCTTCCTAAACAAAAGAGACCTTGCGATGTCTAAGGTTTTCGACCCTTTTCTCTACTATTGGCACATCGAAGATTTTTTTTTAAATAGTAGGATAGCTTTTGGTTATAAGCTTTGGGGTTTCCCATTAATTTGTTATCAAGGTAGCCTTATTAAGAGACTGTATGACCTGTGAAACGGCTAACACTAAATCATTAATTCGCCCTTTATTTGTAAAAACAGTTAAAGTTCTAACCTAACGTAAATATTTTTAAACGCATTCCAGTCATGTTGCTCGCATCGAGAAAACCAGCATTAATCCACTGAGCTTAAGTATCGATGCAAGCCTTGGTTAATATTACAATAGGGTTACAAATACACCCGGACATCGCTCAGTTGGTTGAGATTGGCAATTGTTACTTTACTGCACAGAACATGAAATACATTGTTTGTTGAGCCGTAAAAGATAGGAACGTCTGCAAGGGCTCTTTGGAGGCTCATGAATTTTAAGCGTCTCTCATCTATTTCTGCCCTATTTATCTCGTTATAGCGAATAAACAAAATAACCGCTAGACGTTAATTGAAGTATGTACGGCGGTGCCAAGCGGAGTAACTATTGATGTGTTGATAAAAGTCACGATGTGTTAGAAATATGGGATGTTTGCGATATAGTGTCCAGTTATAATGTAGCTGAGATTTTGCCGGCTCCAGTGTGAATGGTATGTTTGAACCAGCTTGACGTTTATGTCGATGATAAAGTAAGCACATTTTATAAGATTGGTGTGGTTGGAATGATGAGGAAGAGATGAGTTTTTTTTATCGACAGCCAAGTGGTTTAAGCCTGCCATGTCCCAGCCAAACTAAGAATACCACACAAATTAATTGCTTGCGGGCTTCGAACCCACGACCTCTGTGGATTCAAGTCTAACACTTTAACCACTACACCACGGAGGCATTTTTGCGTCGAAGTTTACGATTTAAGTCCCTGATTTTGAACGTTTCCTTTAAATGTACACTCTCGTGAATCGTATGGTGCATCTATCAAACTGTCTAGTGTTAAACTATGAATGTTACATGTTTATGAGTGTTACTGGAGAATAATTACGGTGCTTCATACCCATAGGTTACGAAGTATTTTCACCATCTTCCCAAAAAAAGTGTAGAGACCCCTCAATTAACTGTAATTTGTCTACGCCCAACATTAGGTTCCATAATATTGTAGGTAAATTATATGGCGCCAAAAAGTTATAAAAAGAAGCAATTTGGGAATGGCGGAAAACGGCTCATTTACTACTTCCGGTAATATGATGGTTCAATTCAGTGTTTTTTTGTTAAGATTATTTTAAAGAGATTTTACAGTAGTACACATTCAGAGTTTATTAAAAATGTTCCTCCTGCTTACCTACTATGGTTACCTTGCAATTTTCTTAAATTTACAGTTAAGTAAAGTCATTAAATAAATAAATCTGAGAAAGCTCAATCGGATGATATTATCTATGAAATTGATATCTAATTAAGAACTTACTGATAAAATACGATCGTCATAAAATGTCTAAATCAATTACTGAGTTAATGAAATAACAGTGTCTAGGTATCTTTTTCATATCTTAATTATACTTTTATTATGCTGGAACGATTAAAGGTTTTATTGTTGTGGCTTAAAAAAATAATGTGATTATAAAACAAAAACAAAAAATTACGGTAGCGAAACGGAAACAGTTCACCTTTAAAGTCCCGCCAAGTAATTCGATGACTACTGCGTGACATTTCGTGTAAGTGACGTCATTTCCGGTTGTCGTCAGCCGCCATTATTGTGTTAGTTTATGTTCCAAATACGAATTATTTGATGAGCTTACTTTTGTGTGAGGTTTGAAGTGCACATTATTTTCTTCATAAAGGTGCCGCGAGGTAGATTTTTGTTTGTATCTAATCTTATTTTTTAGGAGTTGATTGTCTAATTAATACATTAAAAATGTTATTATGCGGCTTAGATTTTCAATTTAGATTAAATAAGATTTACTTAATATTGAAATTGAGATAAATAGGGTGTATACTATCTTATGTATAGATAGGTATGTTGCGTTTGAAAAACAAAATCTACCGTGTACGTCTTGACGTACGGCTTGTATGTTACCAATATCTACTTCCACACCCTTTACATGTATATAAGGATGAAAAGAGTACATCTTCACGTTGGATGGGTCCTGTTTGACCCCTCATCTATTTTCTTTCGTCCTTTCGTAATTTATCTTTCGTGTTGTCATAAAGCAATTTGTGGGCCCGAAAGAGTGTGACCCGAGGCGAGGAGACGTCAAATAAAGAATTCAGCTCGGAGAATATTTAAAAGGGCCTTAGTTTACTTGCTGTTTATCCTGTACCTGTTTAAGCAGGCACATTAGAAAAATATATATAGCTACATACACTGGTAATAAGAAATTGGATTATTAACGTTTTTATCATAGGATACTAATTTGTGTCGCATTATGCAAGGTTAGTTTTTACATTAATATTGTGTCAGCACTCAACGGTAGACGCTATTTATCATGGCTCAGTCTAAATCCTAAACCAGATTAATGCAGTTCAAATTTCGATAGTATTACCAAGCCGGTTTTTATATTTTGCAAAATAGGCCATAAATGTACTTTATTGTTACTTAATGCCGAATTTAATGTGATGATGAAATACATAGATATGTATGACATCGTAGGAATATCTTTGATAAAGTACTGTGTAAAGGTTTTAAAACCAGTTCGGTATTTGGCTTTGGAAACAACTTTTTTTAATAAATTCTAATTCTACAGCCAAATAAAGATGAAACGAAGATCCTACCTTCACAAATTTTCTTGTCTCAGATTCGGAATTCAAATTCCGCGAGACAGAAATTCGCGCCAACAATCGAAAAGGCAAGATGGCGCATTGCCAGTGTCGTAGCCAAACCGACTTGATGTTTTATTCATGCGGCCTACATCGTTTATGCAAATTGCCCTGTAATAATTCAATGCGATGATAAAATAATAAAAAACATCAGAGGATAAAGTGCGGACTGTTTATAGGACAAACCGCAGTATGTAACGAGCTAGTCCCATGTGTTGGTCTGCATGTTCTGCGGTGAACGGGCGAATTGAAAACATTAGGTTTTTCAATATTGCGTGTCTATATTTGCCATGTGAAGATATCGAGTATCACCCATAGCAAGTTGAAGGAACGGCGTGAATGTCTTATATATAAAAATGAATCGCTGTTCGTTAGTCTCGCTAAAACTCGAGAACAGCTAGACCGATTTGGCTAATCTTGGTTCTGAAATAATTGTGGAGGTCCAGGGAAGGTTTAAAAGGTTAGAAACTAAAAAAATAGGCGTTACGAAGTTCGCCGGGACAGCTAGTAAAGATGTAAAAATAGTCTTTACACCCAATTTGACAGTTGTCCCATAAAAATAAAGTACAATACGACTTATTTCAAATGTTGTCTTATTATTCTGTAATAAAGTTACTTAATGAAGTTTTCAATTCGGAAATCTTTTACATTTTTATGTGACAATTGAAAATCAGCCATTACAAGTATAATGTTATTACTAGTTGTTGACTGCGATTTCGGCCGATTTCGGGATAAAACGTATCCTATATGTTAATCTAGTACCTATAATAGGTAAATGATAATAAGTAAATGCGCCAGACAATCACACCAATCACCTGGTCTCAAACTAAGGTTTTCCCTTATACTATGAGTACCAGACGACGGATACTAACTGGGGGCGTCATCCCAGCACACCCAGACTCAAGTCAATTTAAAAAAGTTAATTTTCCAAATTGACCCGACCGGGTATCGAACCCGCTTTTCTCGCTTTGGCCGCCACCGAGGTCGTCAAAAAAAGTATATCATCTCTCTTTCTACCAAATTTCAGCAGTTTTTGTTGAAAGAGTAAACATCGTAGGATTATGGCCACCTCTTAGGTCATTGGGCCCGACTAAGGTGTCGCACCATCTTTGAGGTCCCGGGTTCGATTCCCGATATGGACAACGAATTTTTCTATAATCATCTAAAAAGGTTCGCCTTAATATTTTATCTAGCACAGGCCTTAAAAGTTGCACCTATAGCAATCATAGAATTAAATCCATCAAGATATTAATTATTTGCCACAATTGCAACCTTGTCATAGAAATAAAATAAATAAATTAAAATTAACTTATGTGCAATAAAACTAAGATAAGTTTATTGGTTAATTAACATTAATTCTTTAGTTTGGTTACTCTGCCAAGATAATAGTGTTTGTTTTATACTGTAATAAATGATAATATTTATTATTGCAACGCTTGTATGTGTCTTTATGAAGCGTAGCTTTACGATAGCCAAAGATTTTAACATCTGATGAGGATTTTAGAATCGGTCGCTGTGGTACCTACATTACCTACCTACCTTCAATAAATTACGGGATTAATTACAGTTTTGGCAATTTCTGTTTGCAAACTCCATTTATGCATCAGACAATGTTGTCCAATTTATGAGTTATAAAATTATGTTGCGGATCTATAATTAACAATTTGTCGAAGTTTTACTACTAACATAATTTTAGTAATATATGTTACATAGATAAATGTTGACTTTTGAGGAACATACCACCTGTCTTTGTTACCCGAGTTTCTTTTAACGTTTCGATTACTAGCTGTGTCTGGGATAAAATAAATTATCCTATCTATCATGCGCAGTAAGTCAAATGTATCCCATGAGATGACAAAAGTTTCAATAGTGTTGAGTGGATGATAACTATGTAGTTTATAAACAGATACATTTCCAGAACTCGTGTTGGAATCGTAAAAAACATTATATCTTTTATGTGTCAGAATATTTAAATGTGAATTCCAGGATATTTCGTATTCTATAAGTGCTACAGCTTAAGAGTATTTACCGATGTATGCAGGTAATATTATCTGACAATTTATTAATCACTATCGCCATTTCTATTGAGCCGCATAATTTTTTTAAGTTTCCTTTAATTCCGAACGGAATGTAAGTGCAGAATGACGATTTTAATTTAGTTTAGGATAAATCAAGCTGTAGAGAAATGCTGCAAGTGAACAACACTAGTGTATTAAAAATGCAAGATACGAATACTCGATTTTACAAGTATACACCTGTTCCAATACAAATATGTCATAAGTAATGTAATGGATATCTTTACAGAAATAGGTTTAACAGATTAGTTATAGTCAGGGTACCGCCGTATCTGCCGTATCAATTATACAAAGTGTTAAGGAAAAAAAATGAAAACTTCCTAATTTATTTTAAACCTTACCCCCCCCCCCCCCCTAAAAGGGCTCCCAAAATTTTTTTTATACGGGACCCCGCCAATGCATGCTACGCCACTGGATAGCATAAATCAGGTCTTATTGCTAGGAATAAATAATATTAAATATATCTTAATACTTCGTATTACAAAGTATGTAATAACACAAATGCCTCGTTATCTTTGACGCACTTAGGATAACAGTTTAAAAAGTAGCCTCAAGTTTTACTTAAGTTATAAAAAGTGTGCAAACTTACTAGACGTGGACGAATCTCCACATGCTCCATATGACAAGGTCACTCCTCCCATCAAGTCTCTACAAGAGATATCTTCAAAAAGACCGATTCTACTACAAAACTACCAGTAGCAATTAAGCAGGTGATGGATAGAAATCGTTACCGTTCGCTTGCGGGCCGCGGCGGCACCGCTGATTGACACTGACCTACAAACGCGTCGATAGTTTAGTAACATTAGAGGCAGCCGCTAGCGAGGAATCCGAGTTTAATGTTCGCAGAGAGATTAACATTCATTAGAGGCTACTAGATGTCCGAGATGGATTTGGGGGTCTGCCGGTTGATGCGAGTTTGGAAACCCATGTGAGCAGGCTGGGCAACTTTGATAGGTATATTTAAAAAAAAATGGTGAAAAGATAATGGGTAGTAAATGAATCCCCTAAATAAAGATAATTTAATTTTTATTTCTTATGCATGTCGTGGCAGCCTTTAAGTAAGGCAACACTATAGAAATGTATTTTTAATTTTAAGATTTTTTCATGTATGGTGTATGCTTTGTTGGTTGTCCTTAAATAAATAAATAAATAATCTGATGTAACATAAAATGCATATAAAAAAATACTAAACGCATGGGAAATCATTGTTTTGACATTCATTAATTATTTTCTAGCGGTGCAATTAGGCAGTAAAGGCACTGCTATTTGATGTGTAGACTAAAGTTTTAAAAATAGTTCTCTATAGGGTTTCGAACATATGTACTTAAAAATAGTTATCTATAGATTTACCTCTTTTACATATAATGATATTGACATAATATGTCTGCATGCCAGTTAAACAGTTATAGGTAAGTTAGTAGTATTTCCGCGACACCACTTTCTGTTAGTTGCAATTCATTACAAACCTTTAAAATAATTTAACTACTAGTATTAGTCAGCTCGTGACCACGGTTGGTGCAACCTAACCGAAACGTCGGGCAGTAAGTAGTTCGTATTAACTACTAAATAAAAATGGTGTCGCGTTTTGACCCGTTAAATTATTTTAAATGTTTAAAATGGAACGCGAAAGTCTTAAAAAATTCATTACAAACCGTATTTTTAGTATGTGAGCACATAATTTTATTATTAGGTACTCGTTGGTTTTTTTAAACGTAGTTCCTATAACATTAAATGATTGCGAGCTAGCTAAAAACAAAAGAAGACTAGCACTCCAAACCAATACCACGCAATTTTTTTTTAGTTTTAAGAAAGTAAAAAAAAAAAAAATTCTTAACAAAATGAGCATCAGTTATGTTTGACCAGCAGCGAGTGAGGAGCGAGCGCTCTTGACGACTCGACGTCTCGACGTGCGTGTAATCAACTTTTTTGGGACATTAATACCGATCATTTGCATAAGATTCTCATGCCAGAAGCGTAGGGTTGCCGCTTTATAATTAGAAATATAATTCAAATAATACCTCATAATTTAATATTAATTGTTTAAGGGCAACAGTACTTATAGTCCTTACTTTCTTTAGGAAAAGAGCTGATGCTGTCACACTGATGGATCTATATTAACCAAACAGCCAAAATCCACGGCGAGGAAACTGGCTTTTTTACATTAAACAAAAACCTCATCGATATCGGTCTATCTGTTTATAGGTTCTGATGCCACAGCCAGACACACACACATGGACACACGGCATATATACAGGCATCGACGTCAAATCTTATGATACCCCTCTCTTTGAAGGGGGATAAAAATAATGTGAGATGAATATTGGCAGCTTTTTTTTTTGCGAATGGTGCAGGTTTCTACAGAGCTGAATAAGCGCGTGGTGGAATTTTCAGTTTAGGGGAAGGTTATGTTCAACGCAAATATTTAATTTTTCAATATAGCCACTATAATTTGAAAAATGCACTTGCCAAGTTTTATTTATCATAAGAGTCATTCTAAAAGTTCGTAAAAAGTACATAAGATTAGGTATCTGTTGAAAACAGTGAACGGAAAAAACAAATAATATGTATTTGTAAAATATTGTTTTGCCTTATCTATAGACTACCGAAGGAGCCTCCCTAATTGAGTATCAATAACGGTTCTTCCGAAATAAAATTACACATTTTGCTAACACGCAAAAGGAGGAGTTGTATTCTAAAATTAAAATCCAGCAGCTCTATGATTTTTATCGACAGCAACGTAATAGTATGTTCTAAAACCTGATTGATATTTAGGCCAAATTACAGAAAAAACTCACTAATTTTAGTGTTACGTATCGTTGAATTTATCATTTTAGTGTTACAGTTGATTTTAGTAATATTAAACTTTTTAAAAAGTCAACGTATAAGAAAGACTGATAAATATTTTAAGAAAGAAAGAAAGAAAGAAATAAATATATTTATTGACATCACAAAATGTACATACAAACACAACGCAAGACAATTATAACAAATTGTTTTATAAACCTTGTGAGGCCAATTTGTGTTCCACCTCAGCAAATGCCCTTACGACAGTTTTAACGCCGCAGCAGCGCTGGTATTCTGGTGGAACCCCTTGCTTGGAAAATTAGCAAGTGCCCTGGCTCTTGCTAGTTCCCCACGCAATCGAGTGGCGCTATGATTTGATAAACTATAAATTACATACTCTAAACTACAAAAACATACACTATTATAAACAGGCATGATCGCATGATCTTTTATTGTGTGTAAGTACTGTATTATACAGAGCTTTTAACAACAGTTTATGAATTCAGACTATTATTCTCTTGACTATAAACTTTACATAATTTGTTTGTTATTTTTAATTTTTAGTCTGAACTTATTCTTTATTTGTGAAAACCCTGATTTTAGCTAACCAATATTGGCCAAATCGTCGTTTGGGCATCAATGTGCTTTTTAATCTGTGCACTGTTGAAAGTGATGAATGTTAATTATGATGAATGTCTTGGTGATGAATGGATCTGCTTGCCGTCGTGTTGGAAGCCGTAATGACGCGTTTTATTTATGAGTTTCGTAAAAGTGGTTGAACTTTTAAAGTTTCATGCGCTTCATGTGACCCCTCATGGTTTTTAATTCTATGCTCAAAATAGTCACAGACACGTTTACGTTTGAAAAAATAAATAGTTTCTTCCTTTTCTTAACTTCAATTATGCAGTTAAAAGCAAGCCAAACTTTACACTTAAGGGTATGTATCGACCTTACGTAGGAATAAGAACAATTTATCGAACTTTTAACCGCGATGTACTGTTGATCGTAGTTAAATCTATAGTTTAATATATAGTTGGGAAGACGACAAATTAATCTTCTACACACCTTCAGTGAAAACTTTGTTTGTATGGATGCTTGTCATATAAAACTACAGCATATATTGGGATGAAATTTTAAGGCTACACAGATACTATAACAAAAAAAATGACACTTTTTATGCTGAAATAATATGAACGAGGTATGAGGGTAAAACTATCACTATATAAGTATCTAGTATAAAACAAAGTAGCTTTTTCTGTATGTATGCTTAGATCTTTAAAACTACGCAACGGATTTTGATGCAGTTTATTATGTAGTGTGATTCAAGAGGAAGGTTTTAATTGCAATATAGAATAGAAAACCCAACTAAGTATTTACATTGCATTCGTGCGAAGCCGGGTCGCTGGTATGTAATGTTCAAAAGTTGCTATTTACCTACCACATTAATAATTCCAACCTTCTCTTCCAGGCGTTACGGCACAAAATGCAGCGGTTGCGGGCACGGCATATCGCCGTCGGACCTGGTCCGCAAGGCTCGGGAGAAGGTGTTCCACCTCAACTGCTTCACGTGTCTAGTCTGCAGGAAGCAGCTGTCCACTGGAGAAGAGTTGTACGTGCTAGACGACAACAAGTTCATATGTAAAGAGGATTACTTGGCGGGGAAGGCGCCGACGCAGCACAGTAAGTCTTTTTTTACATCTTAGGGCCGTATTTAGGCGTTAATGTCTGATGTGAATAAAAAGGAGGTTTAGGTAAAAGGACTTTGCCCTTTAGATGGTAAATACAGTAGAAGAGGAAAATCTTTAAGTGGGAATTCTGACTGCACTACAGTCTCTATTATGCGTAGGATTCGCTATACGAGTAAATTTTGTAGCGCCCCTAACAAATGTCAAAATCGATTAAATTCGCCAGCCGCTGATTCGTTGAAATTACGAGTGCCGTGTACTATCTATCATATACATTTTTGAATGTTTTTTGACGTATGGCGTCAGCTATGACGGGTGATAATCGCGATGATGACGTCACTTCTCCTTTGTATGTGGCGTTGATGTTCTTGATTATCAATATTTGTATATTGTACGGTTTAGACATTCGTATCTCGGCTCCGGAGGTAGTCAAAATGCTTAGAATTTTTTTTATTCATTTTTAACATTAAAAATTAGGTTTAAGGTCAGTAACTTAAACTTACTTATGAGTAATTTAATATTTATAATGCTAATAGTAAAGGCGAGATATTGTCATTGCATAATAAAACACGAACAAATATCAGACCGCACGAGATTTCTCGCAAACCGTACGTTTCATTACAAATTAGAAAGGAAAAAATAACTAACCAAATTCCGGTCAATGTCGTAAAACAGTTCGCTTAGATTACATCGAAATTACCCTATTCTTGTCCGCCAAACTCGCTTACGTAACCCCAATCAAACATACGCTATCACGTAGTGTTGCTATATGAAAAAATAAATTAGCTCTTTTATGGCCCTCACCTCGTCGTTCGTACCCAATCGATGCCGAATAATTACTTTTCTAAAACACGACCAAGTCTCCTTCAATTTCAGAACGTGACATGTGGGAATTGCATTCGAAGTTTAAAAAGTGTTTTAGAGTACCGCCGTGCTCCTTGAAAACCATAGTGTTGTTTTTTATTTTATTTTCCTTGATACGTACGACTTACTAATAAAATAAAAAGTGTATTTCACTATTATCTAATCTGTTTTCTAAAATTATTGCAGGTTTTGACGTTTAACAGTAGAATTTTAACTGTTTCGAATAAGTATTGTAAAAATAGTGTGAGTATTTGATTTATGATTATTTGAAATATCGATATAGAACTACGTATTTAAAACTGCATTTTTGGCCTTTCGTTAGTAAGCCTGCTTGAATACGCCATACGTTTCTGAATCAGACATTTTGCAAGGTAAAGTGTGCATCATTATAACAAACTGATGTTAGATAAATAACTAACGATTGCAAACAATACACGTTAAACTGGAATTTACACTGAGACCTACATTTAGGCACGTACCGACACACTCTTGACCGATTTTTATTGTTTAAGAACGTATAGCCGCAACAATAAAACTCGGAGCACCCATTTTGAAATCCGATTTTTCGATCAATACGAACCGTAACAGAATCCGATGGAAAAAAGAAACAAAAAGGCGAAGGCGTCTGACAAAAAGCCAACCGCATTACACATTAGCCACGTCTCCACGCGGTAGTGGCATAGACAACTTTTTTATATTTTTATTTGTGGCTTTGTGGACGGCAACACCTTGGCGTGATGTAGAGGAAAAAAGTGACGATTGTGACGGCGTCGTGAGCGATAGGAGCCCGAGTGCGTCCCTGAGTACAAATATTGTGATTGGGGGATTGATAACACACCCCCTGGTTACGAAATTTGAGAGAGGTCACGGGTGGGCGGGGAATCTTTTTATAACTTCTGTTACACAATGACGTTATGCTTTTGCATACAGACTCAGGTAAAAAAAACAACATAAATTAAACTTGAAATTACGTACAAGAATAAGAATTTATTTTTTAGCACATACAATCAATATACAGCAAACAGACATTAATGTGACACGAACAAAAGATACAGTAAAAGTATATTAATAAAAAAACAATGTTGTGTTTTTATCATACCACGTTCAGATTGATAATTTGCTAATTTATTGAAAAAAAATTAGTGTAAGAAGTTTATGCTGAACAGCTATGTTAGAACTTAGGTAAGATTGTTCAGTTGTGTAATTGAAAACCCCAAAAAATATAAACGCCAATTAAGTAGGTAGTATCCTGTATGAAAATTTGTAGATTTTAACATTTTTAAATTTTAAAATTAGAAGCAAGCCTCGAGGAAGATAAACAGATAATGAAAGCCTTAGCCTAGCTTTAGGACTGCAAAATTAAGGCAATCTTGTTCTTTTCTTAGAGTATATAGTTTTAAAAGTAGATGGACTTAAGATTTGTCGAGTACTTACTAATTTGCAACAGTTCATACGTAATTAAACGATGGTATACCTACGTGCAAGCAACACAAGGATTATTTTTAATATACTTACTGAAATTCTACAGAAATTTAAAAATCGAATTGTCTATTGACGTTTTAACATACTTATGAGTCATTGGGATTTGAAGGGTTAAACCTCTTTTAATAAAATGAAGATTCAATAAATGATTTTAATCGTTTATTAACAAATGAAAAAAAAATTAGTGAAATTATCCTACTTTGAGTGCGGTGATTCCATATT
Organism: Glyphodes pyloalis; assembly: GCA_037074685.1. Lineage (NCBI taxonomy): Eukaryota > Metazoa > Arthropoda > Insecta > Lepidoptera > Crambidae > Glyphodes > Glyphodes pyloalis. The sequence continues at coordinate 5,873,122 of JAYKKO010000021.1, forward strand.
TTTTGCTTGCAAGTATGGTATTATCTATATTTCCTCATAAATTACGAATTTATCTATTGTATAAACAAAAATAGGCAAAATATAATCATGTGGCCTGGATGCACAATCTCGCATTAACCACGTAAGCTTCTTAACCCTCCACCCCTTCCCGGGCCTAATCTACCCGTGCGTGGGGTTTAGCCCAGCTAGTGGAAACAATGCCTTGTTTGCCATATCTATATCATTGCGCTCACTGAGCTTGGGGGAGGAAGATATATCCCTTTTGAAATCGTCGATACGAGAAATCGAGAGCGTAAGTGTTTTTTACGATAGACTGTATGCAGTGATTTAGTTCATTTGTATCAGGGAAATGGTTTCCAAACGTTTGTAAAAGACTGTTTTTTAAAATCTTAATAAAAAAAATTTGGCTGTGATTTTTATACTTATCATTTTTTTTACGATTAAGTAAAATCAGTACTTACTTCGTTAAACAATTTATGCGTACTTTGCAATATTTTATCTTAGCCAATACGTGTTCTCATTTAGGGATAAACTTGCCATGAGAATAATTTTGATTATAAACTGAATAAATAGGTAAATATCAAGACATACGTCGAAGTTCAGTAAGGTTTAGATCTGAGGGCCTAGCCAAGCAGCAATTATCGAACTTGATAACATTTTGACGAGTTTAAAATGTATGGAATTGACATTTCAAGATCACGTGACTTTTTTAATTGAAATGTCAATACCTACCCAAATTTTAACTTGGAAAAAAGATATCAATGTTCGATATCTGCTACTTTGATAAATAAAATAAATAAATAAATAAATAAATAAATGCGCCAGACAATCACACCAATCACCTGGTCTCAAACTAAGGTTTTCCCTTGTATTATGAGTACCAGACGACGGATACTAACTGGGGGCGTCATCCCAGCACACCCAGACCCAAGTCAATTGAGAAAAGTTCGTTTTCCAAATTGACCTGACCGGGAATCGAACCCGGGACCTTACGCGCTTTGGGCGCCTACCTTAGCCACTGCGCCACCGAGGTCGTCTAAGTATAAGGTTCTTACTCTTTTTTAAAAGACAGAAGTCTTTAAAAAGATAGTCTTACTAATAGGTATTGTAAATGTGAAAGTTTGTAAGAATCTATACAGATATGTACAAATATTTATGTATTAGTTCCTGATTCACGCAAAAACTATTGAATATTTTCGGATATAATGTGGAAGAAAGAAGATAGATGAGACATGATTAACGTTAAAAATTTTTTTTAACCAAAAAAAATATGTTGCCCACAAAACTTGTGACATTTATTATTGGTAGACAGGTTAGTTTCCAGTGCAATTGTAATAGAAAAATAAAATCAGAAATAAATTTCCAGCACATTACGAACACGGCCAATTGCATTGGTCGCGTGTCCGCAAGTTTGTTTGCCGAAGTTATTCCGCTCTAACAATGTCTAAACACAATTACGTCGCGCAAACACGAGCGGCGCCGCGGGCGCACACATGTTGCGTACCGCTAACCCCACAGATGTATTGTTATTTTATTCCTTTTGCATAACATTGGCTGTGTTTTGCCCATTTTCAATTTATCTTTTTTTACGACGCAAAAAACAGCTTGAATACCTATCGCTGCTGTTTTTACAAAAATTTTGATTCATAATTTTAAATAAAAGAAGGCTTTGTGCTAAGCTAGTGAAATTGATTTGATTTTGAATTGACTGTAAAATAAAAGTATTTTTAGGAGCATACAAATTTTAATAAGTTTTTTAAACGAAATTTAGGTGTATTTTACTCTTTTAAATAAAATAAAAGCTACTGAATGAATTTAGATGAAACTTGGAAGCTAGACAGATGAAATATTAGATTAACATAAATGATTTATTCCCTAACAACAACAACAATACGGCAATAGATACTAAATATAACCTTTAACTACTGCAAGATATTATAAAATGTGTATATGTATGAATTATTTTAAAAATTATTACTTGTTTTTGTAAGAAATGTCCTTTATTCAAGATAAGTATATTAAATAACCAATGAATGGTTTTACCATTGTTAAACTTATCTTACAGATCTTGGTTAAGTCTAATTAATTTCAAAACAGAAGCAAAAAACTAAATCAAACGCGGGAAAATTTAAGAACGGTAACTAAAACATTACAATAACGATTTGAACACGTGTAATTCATTTGTTTAAGATTTGTGTTTCGGAGGCAGCGAACATTTAACAACTATTGAAACCGTTATGTCATAAAATACGAATTATGATTATTTGCTCATGGCGGAGTATAAAATAATTGCAAATAAGTACTAACGAGATTATTTATTTAATTTATTTTTGATCAAAGTACTTTAAAACTAGTGTAGTATCCGGCTACACTAGTTTAAATAGGTTTTAAAACACATATCCATAACATTCCCATACAAAAGTACACAGTTAATTCTCGTGAAGCAGTTTATCTTATAATGTTATTCAAAGCCGTAAACGATACAGTAGCACAAACTGAATACATTAACATTGGACAAGTCAACCTACTAAAACTAGAAATACCGGAACTCCGTACTTATTGACTTATACAATAGTCTGGTTTGCCTATACACATGATTTGTAGTTATTAATAAATTGTACAGTCGACAGCACGTCAATTGCAGTTTAATTTTAGTTCTTATGCTGTCGACGTAAGGGGGGTACAAAGTCCAAAGTGTGTAGTCTGTCGCTTTTGTTTGTACATAGGCTTGTTTGGTCTAATTTTGTTTGTAGCTGCTTATTTGAACTGACTCTAAGTATTTAAAAAAGGAACGTAATAAAATTAAAACTTTATTTTGCTACTATTAAACTTGTTAGGTACAAGTATAGTAATAGTCTCCTTATGTCGTTACTAAATAAAGTTTAATATTGGATTTTAATTAATTACCGAGCTAATTTACCGTCTCTTATAATGGTTTGGTAGATGTAAATAATGCAAAATGGTACGTTTAGTGAGTTTGTTTGTCAAAGTTTATCAGTTCTTCTTTGTTTTAGTCCTAAACTATTAGAATTTTCTTTGTTTTTCGATATGGAATACCTACCACTCATAAATTAATTATTTACATATCAAAAATATACTATTAACCCTTCAAATCCTTATGATTCATTAGTACGTCAAAAAACAATTGATTGTCTATTGTGCCCATGGACTTAGTATAGTTTATTATATTAAGTCCATGATTGTGCCTGGAATGTTGGTTTATGAAAAGTCAAAATGCTTTGAACCAGTTTGTAAAGAAAAATATCTTATGAGATTAACCATTTTTTTTTAAATTATATTTGAATGCGTTTCAACAAATTACATTTAAAAATAAATCCACAAGAAGCTCTCTTATGTAAAGATACATATGTTAGACAGTCCCACAAAAGCATTAACATTCACTGACGTTCGGAAACCGTCCGATCGCGATTCTCGAACGAAGCTACTCAAAAATATCCTTGCGCTGGTACAGCAAATATTTTAAGAAAACATTTTCAACCCTCGGGCGATAACGTCCCGCCATTTCCACTGAGGGGTCGGAGAGACCCGCGCGGGCCGATAACGCTTATCAATCAAACGCACGCCACGCGCAGGGTTGACTCATCGAGATGAATTTGCGTTTATTTTTCGCACAATGAGAGGGTTGGTGTGGGAGGGACTTCCGTATTGTGACGTTGTGTTGAACATCTCAGCTTTTGAATTTGATTCGGTATTTAATTGTGTTGAAGGTTTTTTTTTCTAATAATGGTTGTTGGTAGATGCGTGATTTGTTTAAAAAAAGAAAGAAGTTCCTATGTTGTTGTATGTTTTCCTTTTATGTTTTTTTTTTATTTTTTTTGTTTGATAGGGTATTCTTTCACATTGATGACCTGCGTACCAATTTATAAAACGTAGTAATTGGATTCGAATTCGGAAAACATGTTTTAAACCATTTTGTTTTTACTTTTGGATAAACATAACATTTCTGAATAGAAATCACTCATAATCGTGAGGTTTTCAGAGCTCCTGGGGGGTGCTACATTAGTAGCAGGGGTCAAGCCTTCAAGGTATAGGCGACAAGTCCAGTAACAGATTTACTAAGCTGTACTTGTCACCTAAGGGTATGGTCAGGTGGGATGAGGTCAATCTTGAAGAGCAATATAAAAAAAACACAATAAAATTTGAAATCGATATCAACTTAGATATAAAAATAAAAAAAGATTTAAAAATACCTAATAAAAACATTTATTAGACACTAATAAACGTACCACTAGATGAACAATAAGGAGAAAAGTCCAGGGATTCAAAAAGTATGCATTTCGAGCACCTAAACATAGATTAACACCCAATTAAGCTCATGCTAAAGAAAACGTTACCGTTGGAAAGGTCTCATTAAACTTTTGACATCTGTGTTAATTAGGTATCTTTTAAATTTTTCGTCATTTCTATAAAAAAATATTTTTTTTTAATTCCTTGTGTTTTCTTTATTTTAAAGAAACAGAAATTATTGTCATCTCCCACTTCGGTGCGGGACTCGAACCCACGGCCTTCACGTATCGCGCGTGCTGCTCTTCCAACTGAGCTAACCACAAGTTATCTTAGGCGATGAATTTTTCTGCTGTATCAACCCGTTAGCCTTCCAGTAGGTGCCCTCTGCCGAATATGTTTAGAACTACATACTTAGCGGCCCGTGGTACATTCCTGGAGTTTTCATCAGGAGTACGATGCAACTTTTCGTTTCGAAATAACACAGACGAGTACGGGGCAACAGCTAGTGCGCAACAAAACACGGCAGATATTCCGTTTTCCCTTAACCCTACCGAAACGTAATTAATGCGGTATTAAGATCGAAGTGCCCACCCTCGTAGGGCTCCATCGCGCCTCGGGCTGTTTGCCGCAACTGATAGGTACGCCGAACTGTTGTTGTTCGCTGAGCGGCCCATCGCTTCGGAGGTACCAACCTTCAAACAATTAAAATAACAACAGTTTTTAGGGTTCCGTACCCAAAGGGTAAAAATGGGACCCTATTACTAAGACTTCGCTGTCTATCTGTCCGTCCATTTGATTGTAACCAGGATGTATCTCAAGAACAGTGATTGCTAGAGAGTAGAACTTTTCAAAGATTAAGTATTTCTGTTGTCGCTGTAACAGCAAATACTAAAACAAACAAAATAATAATTCGTATCGAGCAAAAAAACAGCAATCAAAATTACGTTTGTTGTATGGGAGCCCCCCTTATATAATAGTTTTAACAGAAATACATAATCTGTGAAAATTTCAACTCTTTAGCTTTCACGGTTCTACCTGGTGATAGATAGACAGATGAACAGACTGACAGCGAAGTTAAATGAATTAGTAATGGGATCCCTTTTTTACCCTTTGGTCATGGAACCCATAAGATACGTAAACATATCGACGGCTAAAAAGCGAATTGGCTCAAGCGCCATTTTGAAAACTTTACAGGAGCGCCGTTTAATGTTATTGCTTGAAAAATGATTTCTCAAAATCTATTTGGTAATAGAAGCTGGAATTCATATAAAGGGACTACTGCAATGATGATGTTTTGTGATATTTGGGTTTTAAGTTTATAAATATGTATAAAACTCAGCCTCATTACCGTGAACACCAGGGACACTGCGTTCTAGGCGTCTAATAAAATATAAGAAAAGTTTTTATCTCTGGACTGGAAGCAATATTGCCTAGTGTGTAAGCGATATTACTAGCTCCATGTATAAGAGACCGAATGACGTTAATTACTTAGATTTAAATATTTTGAACATTCATTATTGTCGAGGACCTTTCATATATGAAACATTAGCTGTTGCCTTAAATACACTGTCTTCGCGGATAAATACTTTGCTCGCGTTTTTTCGGGATTAAAAGTATCCTTTATATTTAGTAAGCATAGGATCTAAAATCGAACTGGAAGGTATACCGTACCTACATGTAAGCAACACATTTCTATTTTAATAGTAATCAAAAATTAAATCGTCCAAGCCACAAAAATGTTATTATTACGATTTCAGTAAAACCATTCACAAACTCTCGAACTACTACGGGCGTCGGGCGAAAAAAGTCGAGTGGAAATATTCAGACGTAAACAAAAGTTTACAGCTGCATTTGGCTAGAGATTTGAGCATTATTCCGTTGACATAAGAATGCGGGGAGGGAGAAAGTTTGTATAGGTTCTAGTAGGTATGTACAGGCACGTAGTTACGGACTGAGGGCTGCTGAAGTTGGGCGCGCCGATCACATCGGTTAACTAGTGAGTTATTGGTCGTATTTTTAGGTACAATAACATTCTATAACCGAGTGGTAAGATAAATTGCAGTAGTTACTCGAAAAGCGGTAAAAAAATGCACCACTGAAATTATCATATTAAACAATCGCGACAAATGTAAGCATTTTGAACGTTCTAGGGGCCTTGAAGACATACCGACATACCTACCATTTGGATTTAATGTCTTAGTGGGAATACACTTTTTCACTGGTTGAATTTTACTTGGTGATTTCAGCCAATTCTCATACGACATTTATCACGTTTTTTCATTAAAACGAACGCAATTAAGTCTTATGCGTTTAAACAGGCCAATAGTTAGATTATTAGAAAACATTTAAGACGCGCATTTTTTGTTTTACTATGTAAACAATAAATTAACTAAGAAAATTTGCGTTCAAATTAAGCCCGATATCAAACATTCGCACAGTTTGTACGAATTAGCGGCGTAAACACTCTCCACTGAACTTTGATGCGCTGTATTATTATTCTTTATTTATTTACAGCAAAAAATAAAATTTTCATGGTATTTGTAAAATCTAAGTGACGGGATTTATAAAATCATTGCTTTTAGTTTAGTCATCATCTCAATTTTGCCTAGTTAGGCTACGATCGGCGCTCTCACATCAGAAGCTCTTTTTCTAAGGATGGCGTGGAATGGAGGAGTCGGATAGAAATCCATTTCGTGCCCTCCCCCCTTCGCGGTAGCTGAGGGAGGGGAATGTACCATTATACGACTCTGCATCCGACGGCGCGGGATGACTAGATGATCGAGCTAATAGGACAGGCGAGCGGAAGTGTCTTGTAAGGTCGCGGGGAAAATAGGTCATTTGGTGTTTAATTATTATGGGGAAGCGGACTGGGTCAATAATACCAGATTCCTTTTAGTTCCTTATTAAATAGCTATTAAAATTTTATTAGACACGTATTTTTAATATTTTTATTAAGTTTCGGGATGGGAGTTCGTTACGTCCCTGGTGCCATTAGGAACAAAGAATGCGTAAAGTTAACCCTGAAATGCGCGCGGCTTTATAGTTTGCTAGATAAAATTTTCAATAAGTCCCTGAAACAAAAAAGTTGTTTTGAGGACTAAAAATCTCCAATCGTTTTGTTTCAGATGCAATGATTCTTATTAAGCGGCCTTAAATCGTCACTTCCAATAAGAATCAAACCTTTGCCACGTGGAAAAGGCTCGCAGTCTAAATGAGATGCTTAGGTACAAGGATTTGGGAGTGTTGTACGACCTAAAACAGGAGATTCCTCCAAACCCTGGCATCTGGGAACACTACGCGCAATATCGGTGATATTCCTCGCTAGTTACGTCTTCTCACCTCGCCAAGCCACTGCGATTCCATCCTATGTCTGTCCATTAATTTTTATTTATCGTTAAAAACGATCGATAGGTAGCGTGCTCGTAAAACGGCCGCAGTAAACGTTTATGTTTGAGTTTTATGATGTTTTAATGTAGCGTTTTTGAAAGCTCGCGAGTCCCAAGTTTCTATTTTATATGGACTCGTGGAATAGAATTATAGGTAGTAAAACATGCTGAGATGCACCATAACGGGCCGCGTTTCAGCCGGCCTATAATATTGCGAAAATTAAGTTTCGCGAAATCGTTTGCTGTTTTTGATGACGCCTTGGTGCAGTGGGTTTAGCGTTTACTACGTTTCCTGTTTCTATTTTGCCATGGATTAACTAAACCGGTATAAGTATAGAAAACAGTTCTTTAGTCATGTTATTTATGCAAGAAATAGCAGAACAGAAACTGTCTTATTAAAGATTAATTGGAGTCTTACAACTTAAAATAACTATAAATTTATGCTTGTTTGATATGGTCGAACTTCCGGAGTAAAAACTTGTGGATCCACTAAATAATTGTACCTCATTTTTAACCAGGAATCATAATTGGTCTTAATTTGCATTAATTCAGTATTGAATAATAGCGGAAAAGTAATTTTAGTTGAACGCAGCGAACAGCTGTAAATACGAGTAAAATTCCACCGATCACGTAGCATCAAATAAAGACAATAAAAAAACTAATCGGTCAACGATTTACAACGTCAGGAGCGTACCCCGAGGGCAAATTATCGATAATCGACCGACTAACCAAATAGCCGGTGTCGATACAAGTTATCGAGAGTAATCGTCATAATCGCTAGTGCCGCGCGATTGTTGCCGGTCGCCATTATGGGACGTGCGCGGCGTTTTAAAACGTAACCATTATCATTGGCCCGTCATTTCGGCTCATCGTCTAACATTTAAATAGCGTTCTCTACGGCCCAAGGGTCCCACTAAACTGGTAGTCTCGGCAACTTTTTGTACACGCTTATTATTGAAATTATTATTTATTAACTGTAATTGTCGGTGACGTTTCGAGGGTTAAGTTCGGCGTTTAGCGTAATTTGGTCGGTTTGGAGGGCTTATTGGTAATTATTACTTGTCAAACCACTGGGGCTATTGTGTTTATGACTATCGGGATAATGTTTCCTGTCGGCAGCAGTTCTGCACAAGAAAATGGAGGAAAAAGCCACTTTGTGATGAAAATGTCCTATTATTTTATAGATGAAAGATACGGAGTATGAAGATTGCTTTTTGAATGGCAACAAAGAGATTCCCGCGATTTTGTTTTAATGATCTGCGACTTTTAATTTACTACCTATTTAGTAGCATGTTTGTCTATTAAAATCGTAAAAAAGAACACAGCCAGCCGCGCCGGTATTAATGATTTTTTTTCTAATTAAAATATAAAAATTTTGTTTACTTTTTATAATTTTAATTCGTATTGAATACTACGTCAAAAAAGTTAAACGACTTATTGTTCTTTGACGTAGACTATTTGAACGTGGAACGTCGTAACACATTTTTTATGTTACCTAAAATTTAAAATACAAGCATACAGACTAATTTATTCCACAGATAAGGAGGCAATATCAAGCTCAAATGATATACGGCTACGTAGCCGTACGTATGTGGATAGTCTGTGGCAATAAAAAGCTGAATCCATGTTTTTAAAGAATGTTTTTTTTTCGCTCGCAGTTATTGTGCGCAGGTAAATGGCGTGAAATTGACGCGTGGCCAGTGTTTGCGGAACGTTTCTGCTTCGCATACGATATGACCAGTTGTACGTGGCCAATACACGGAGTTACATTATTTTAGCCAAACAAGGACGCGTAACGCGTTCCAATTTGTTTTGAAACAATCAAGCGATCTGTTGGAACGAACGCATGGACTGATTTGTAGAGTTAAATTTTTCTGGCCGTTGTTTTTTTCGGCTAACGGAGGAAAAATCTCCATAGAAAAGAAAACAGAAAGTAACGAAGATAAACTAGCAAAGCTGGTTTCGACTATAAAATGAAATAGATATATGTACTTAATCCCGGGTTTTAGGCCCGACAAATCTTATTGACAGTTGTTGTCAAGCCGGCAAGTGGCCTCTGGACTTAGTTCTACGCTGTAGTGCCAAGCGAAAAGGATCATAGGCTGACTCACACGTGGAGGTATATCTTCTGAGCTTTAAACACTGCAGATAAGTGGTCTGTCTCTCTGCTTTTTTATCGGTTACATTACGTTTGTTGGGGAAAGCTTTCCATCACCACCAGGGTCGGGGTGTCATGCCGAAACATCGAGAAATACTGAGTATTTGCCTTTTTAGTGACAATTTTTTTTTGTTTATAAGTTATTATTCTATAAATGCTATGACATATCACTAAATAAACATTTATTTCGTTCTTCTTTTTTTTGATACCCACAAGTCAGTAAATCTTTTCCGACTTCACTTTCGGTATGGTTTCCGAACTGTGGCTACTGCGCCACGAGCTCAATTTTCAGACAATCAAGCCGTAATTTAGAAAACACAATTTCTGCCTTTGATTAGTTGGAAGCGTAGAAAGTTCTCCGAACTACGACCTACGAAGGCCGTCGGTAACTCGCGCCGGAGTTTCTAATAAAAATAAAAGAATAGTTACACAACTGCCTATAACATCGATCGAAGGTTACCGGTTACAAGGCTTCGAGAGAGTAAACCACCGCCTTTTAATAGGATAGATAGATGTATTTTTTACTGCAGAAACTATTTAAAGAAAATCTACGTAGTAAACTTGTGTTGTGACGACCTCCGTAGAGGCGAGCGGGTCGGGCTTTGATGTCGCCTAATTTCTGAGATCCCGCGTTTGATTCCCGGTTGGTGCAATATGGAAAACCATCTTATCTATATTGTATCTGAGATGTTGTTTCTGATTTCTGTAATACAAGTGCTTTATCGACTGATCAGTGCAATATATGTATATGATGTTTTCATTTTTTTTTATAATGGCAAAATATTTGATAACTTCTGTGTACGGATAGTTTCCAACTACTGCTGAATACTCTTAATACAAAAATGTATAAATTAACTCGACATTACATCACGTCATGAAAACTAATTGACTTTATTCGAATTAAAATTTAAAAAAAAAAACAGATTTCTGTGTGTCTATGCTATAAGTGAAAAAAGCAAATTGCTTATTTTATTGAAATTAATTCTGTTAAAAATCCGACTCAAGTTTGTAAGTTTTAAGTCAAACCAAATCCTTTGAACACCCGAGGTGTATTGAAATGCCCACTTATCACAAAAACAAGTAATACACTCCGATTGATCAATAAATAACGCGCGTTGGGCCTTTAACGCGGCTGGCGCAGGGGGCCCAATTAAACCTGGCCCACCTGATGGGCCGGGCCTTTGCCGCGCCGATGCAGGCCCAGGGTCTCGCTCGCAACCAGAATTAATAAGGGAACGATTAATGAAGGTTTTTTTCACGGTGGCTTAGGGTTAAAGGTGATTTAGGAAATTGTTCTTCTGGAAAAATTCGTTGCCGCTTATAACTTGAGATTTGTTAGTTTATGAGAATTATTTCGGGCAAATGTTGGACGTTAAAATAAATTCATTGTACTTGGGTCGTTTGGCGACTTAAACTGTGTTTAGCGTGTCCAATTGTTTATTGAAATTAACTTTTTTACGAGTGGAAACAAATTAGCTTGCAAATCGTTTTATTGAAAAAATACGTTCTCCTTTTTCGTACATAACTATTTAAAAAAAAACATTAGATAAAATATTTTTAGCTGGGCGTTTGAAGCGTTCCTCAGAGCAAACTTAAGTGTAGGTACTTAATCATTATTATAAAAGTAAAGTTAAAGGAAAATAAACTGTTTCGGTTCAACCAATTCCCATTAAATTACGTAAAAGAGGAACAATCATCCATACGTATGGACGATTGTTGACTGGGTCTGGGTGTTGTAGTACCTTCGTTGTTTCTGATTTCTGTAACACAAGTGCTTTAGCTACTTACCACAGAATCAGAGCAATGTATGTGATGTTGTCCAATATTTAATATTTATACATCCAGATATAGATAAGTAGGAAATATGGTTGACTGACCAATGGACTGAAAATTTTGTCAACAGCACATCAAGGTAAATAAAAATTCAATAGTAGTTCTTATGTCGACGACATAAGGTCGTACAAAGTCCATAATGGATAGGCTATGCTTTTGATTGTATATTTGTTCATTCGTTTTTCAATTTCAAGCCAAGATAAATAAAAAAATAATAAATAAAAATGTATTTATTTCAAGTAAATCTTAACAAGTAGGTTGCCGGGGCTTCCCAAAAAGTAGTCAAAAGACACTTGTGTAGGGAATGCCTCGCTCTTCTAACATAAGCATAACAGTTGCGATTTACATGTATCATAGTGAGATAATCCAGTTTTTGACATATGTTTGTGAGATTTATCAGGATGTGTGTGCGTGCGTGTGTGTGTGTGTGCGCGCGTGTGTGTGTTTGTGTGTGTGTGTGTGTGTGTGTGTTTGAGAGAGAGAATGGGTATGTAAGATGCTATCACCTTCAAGTAACTCTGGCTAAAATGTCTTCAACATCATCGTAACTAAGGGCTGTGAGCCACTCAGTTACAGCCTTCCTACAATCATAAAGCTGCATTGGATAAATACTCAGTATTCGATGTAATTTGTTATATATATAGGGGGCTTGAGCTAAAAATTGCCGAGTGGCAAAAACAGTACGAGCGGGATATGACGAAGCTACAGCATGACATCGTCTTTTTTGGAGTTTGGTGTTATCTAGTGGTAATGTTTTATGGTAGTTTAATATAATCTGTAGAATATAAAGTTTCCTGACAGAGAGCAAGTTGGATGTTTTGTATATGGTTTCGGTTGAATATCTAAAAGGCTTACAGTACATGACTTTAATCAAAGATCTTTGAGCCCGCTCTAAATTTATGAAGTGACTTTTTGCTGCACCACCCCAAATAGAGATGCAGTATGTTATTACTGATTGGGCTAGTGCAATATATATTTTGTTTAAGATAATACCAAACTTCCTAGTCTGTCTCGTGAATCGTCAGATACGCAGACTACAGAATATAAAAACGTCAAACAAGGCAATAGAGAACAAAAAAGACTACGGAGTTTCCATTCCGGTTCTGCGTTTTTTTTTTGCTTGAATTGTCATCGACGTGCCTCTTGCAAACGACCTTTGACCCGGTGGGGGAGGGGGTTCGGCCTGGAGGGGGGAGATAAGGAAATAATATTTCCTCGCTTTTCCTGCACCTGACTACGTTGTGACTTTATTCCTTTTTATTGGATCAGGGGAAGAGATTTGATTGTTGAATCAAAGCTTTGTTTTTCGTTGCACGGATGCCGCGAATTAGTTTTAAAATGTTTTTTTTTTCTATAAATAAAATGAAGTAAAAGTCTATACTTTACGATCACTTGATTCTATACTGCCTTTATCATAACATCATTGATTTTTAATTAAACATAGGAGAAATTTGTTAAAAAAATCACAAAATAATATCATCATATCTAAACACGATTACCTAGTTATGTCAGCCATGTTAGATTTCGACGAAAAAATTATATTGAAGACAATTTCTTTATTGCGTAAACGTTCTGTTTTTCCCTAACTTAGCTGGCATAGCCCAAGTATGAAGACCTAGTTATTCGGTTAGATAATGCAAAAGTGTTAAACGGTTAGGTTAAAGACAACTTTTTAATGAGTAGTTTGCTCTTAAGATTCGATGTTTACAAAAAAGCCATTGGACTTATTTCAATGCAATAAAAAAAATGTGAACTCAGTTCCTCAGAGGCATATCGATGTTGAATGACACCCGACACTCAAAAGGCCATTCATACAAAACATATGCGCGGAAACCAACCGTGGCATTACTCAACCTTAACACTTTAATCGCCTGAATCGGGAATCGAACCCGCAACGCCTCATTTCACTCCGCTTCCTCACTTACACGCGACCTTTGTGCACTCTACTGGCAAGGGAATAGAGTTGAAAAATGTTTGGATTTTAATTGCGAAACTTAATTGGACGGCTGGGAATGTTAACAGCTTAACTATTTCAAAGTAAACATTGGAAATGTAACCCTAAAATATGAGTGGTAGGGTAAATATTACGGTGAATAAGTTTGTCTACGCGAATTATCGGTTTTCTCGCAGGGCCTCGGTAATGCGAGTCAAGAGTAACGAGTTTGATTGACGGCCGAGTGGAAACAATCGATTTATTCTATTGTTTTATTTAATAGTTATCAGTCGGAGACTTCTCGAGCGTAAATTATTACTCGCACAGGTGGAATATGAACTATGCTAAAAGTTTGCGAGAGAGAAGGCTGTATCATAGGAATGCCATTTTAAATTTTATCTCTGTGACAACACAGTTTTTAATTGTTATTATTTGATCAAATGAAGTAAATGTAAATTAGTAGAGTTATATTGAAAAGAAACATAGAAAATTACTACAATGCTACATACATTATTAGTTTTATTATATCATACCTACCTTTAGCATTTTATAGTCTTTAAACAAATAAAAATGTCGGAATGTATAAAATATTCGACTTATGAAATAGGTATATAATGTCAATATTTTTGCCACTTTTTGTTCAGAATATCAAAAGCGTTAAAGCCTAAATTTACGAAATAAAAACAACAATACATAAACGCCGGTAAAAAGTTATGGTGTATGAAGTGTTGAAATTAATTCACGAAGTATTTTTTAGATTACAGTTTTAAAAATCAAAACATTATTATAGACAATAGCTACCTGCTATTTAGGAATTTTCTTTTCATTGGCGTTACTTTGATTAGATTTTTAGTGTTTGGGGCTTGAAGTTACTGTGACAGTGAAATGACTGCTATGCATAATCTTAATCCCTCTTATATGAACCTTTTTTGAATTGGTATCTGAGTAGAGCGCTTGCCTAGTTTTCAAAGCGATGTTTTTAAAGCGATGATCGCTATAGTGTCCCCGTCATCTCGTTTGCTTCGAAGAAAGATAATTTATCAACTTTTCACCATCAGATTACATCACGACGGCAATCACCAACGAAGCATTTGCCATTACATCCTGGCCCGAATCTACGGAGCGATCAATGCAAATAGAGCGTAGAGTTTCTCCCAACAAAACATCTTCATGGAAAACTCGTTCATTTTCCTAATGAATTACCTAATGTTAGAATAAAAATCAATGAATCTTTTGTAGCTGAATACAATTTGCTCTTTTCTATTTTAAAGACTAAACAAATTGTAATAAATTGCATTTTACTTTAATGTGTTAAATACTTCGAACGGTTTCTTCCAGTATGTCGAAAATATTCTGCGTGTAATTATTCTGTCGATTCAAATGGGTTATTGGATATCCGTTAAACCAGTCTCAAGCTACCGGCACGAACCTCAATTTTATTGTTTTCTAAATTTTACAACCGCACTAAATGACTCGTTTCTGCGAAACGTCAACTCGAGAACACCACCTATCCAACGATTACATGAATTTGAATTTAAATCTTTCCTAGAACTGATTAACGATCAAACGCTACGTCATCACACTTCCCACAACCTGATCCAGAAATGTTATTAGGCGTTTTTTCTACTTGTAAATTAATAGAAACAACAATAAAAACGCCGCGGCTATATTAATAATGCGAAATAAAAATAAAAAGTATTTATTCAAAAATCGAACGGCGGGAACGAAACATCCATAGACAATAATGGAAAGGAACAAAGAAGTAAAAAAGCGGGAAGAAACCTGTCGACGCCATGTTGTGTGGCAGTCGGCCTTCACGCCTTGGCCGCCGAAGATTATCTTTCGAAAAAAGAACCGAACGGGAGACGGTGGTGATGAAGGAATAAGGTAGTATGCGCGTGTTATTTTCAGGGTATAATGATCTTTTAGCGGTTGTGATTAAGGCTGTATTTGTCCGAGACAGGTCTTGTGTAATGGTTTTCTTGGCGCGGCGAGTGAAAGAGCCTCGTCACTGCGGCTGCGCCGTCGTTGATGACCTGTCAATTTCGTCGTGTACGGCCGGCCGCTGAGAAAAAAGTGACATTAGAGTGGCCATCTATTATTTTGACTTTATGTGAGGAGACGAGCTGAGATTGATCGTGTTTGGCTCGGCCCTTTTAATTACAGCGCATTCAGTTGAATAGCTTTGTGTATTGTGTCTACTGTTCGGTAGGTTGTTGATGTTTTATGTATGATATTTATGTATCGTGTCGAGGACTTTGGGACTTTCTTATACAGAATCATAACACAGATCATCTGATACAAATGTGGTAGTCGTTACAAGGGTGTGTGGTTTGGAAAACTGGTTGTCTGTAACAGGTTTTTTTTTTCTAACAATCTAATTTCAGTGATCTACATCATTAGCTATTTTTTAATATAGGTAATATACTTTTTTAAGAAAAGATTCTTATTTATTCTATAAAGTGTAAATTAAATTGTACGTGTCAATTTTTCCTCGTTCTTAGATTAATTATATAATAAAAAAACAACTACGATATAATACAAAGTAAAACCTTTGTTTGACATTAATTGCACGGTGTTGTTGTCTATGCAATTATCTATTTTATTTATAAAAACACGACCAAAATGTTAGAAAGAGGTTTCAATCATGCTAATTCGCTGGTAGGCGAGTTATCCAATATTCTGTTAATATTTACAGTTGACTATTTACACGATAGGACTTTGTTACATTGCATGACTCCCACACAAAAATGGTCATCATAACACCGACAAAGTATCTTCAATAATCGTTGATGTACTTTTATTACGTGACATGCTGCTTGTTATCACATTACCATTAATTACTTGTTCACTATACGTTTACAACGAGCTTATTATAGTTGATTAGGTACTGTGAATGCATTAAAGTACAGACTTCGTGGGTTTATGCTGACTTTGACCTATTTACAAGTAGGTACTGTTCACCGATTTGCTAGAAGACTTATTCAGATTAAATGGGTTTCGGATAAATCTGGGTGTATTTGTGGTTTTACCACTGGCAAACTTATTAAGAATATTATTTCTATCCGACTTCTAAAAGCGAGAAATATGATTTAAAAAAAAATCAGAACGTTATTTTAATCCAAATTTTTACGCATTTTGAATTAAGATTATTTTGTTAAATATTATTGATATTCTTTATGAATTATGCTTATGAGCACTGACCAAAATATTTTTCTTTTGCCCACATTTTTTAATAATCTGAACAGAAATAGAAAAAGAGATTCTATCATAGCCAACAAGCTAAATAAATGTAGCAGTGGGATGTTGATACCCTGTTTAGGCACTTTCAACTTTATGCTATGAAATAATTGTTAGGACTACTATAAAAATGTGTAGACTATGATCACTAAATAAAATACTTAATGATCTCGCTAAAGTTTTTTTTAAACTGCACCAAACGCACTATGCATTTTTTTCGCGGCTGTCGCGACGAAATTCGCGTCGCTACCTATGCGTGTCGCATGCGCTCGCGCCGCGCCGCGTCGCGTCTTAGCCTCAGACATACTACTATGGATATAGCAGTAAACCTGTGGTCTCTTATGTATTATATAAATTATTATTAAACAGTCTCCTTAATGTTTCTTTTCGACGTCAAACTTCGGAAGTTTTTTACCTCGGGTAGAAATAACTTTACATGTGTAAATCTTTCTGATTGATCTGTCAAAATTATAACCTGTGATTCAATTAAAATCTGGCTTAGCAAGGCAAGGTAGTTAGCGTGGGAACCCACTAGGAAAGGATTGGCAAACATTAATATTCCAAGGGGATGAAACTAGGATCAAAATTTTACTTGTACAAAATCGCTAGTGCCTGGTCACTGACAATCTGAAATTTACATTATTTTTCCTCAAAATACTCTTTAATTCTCCCGTATAAGTCTAAGCGTAACCCCACACTAGCGTTCTTTGAGCGTCGACGTCGACGCAACGCCGACGCGACGTCGACGCAACGCCGACGCGACGTCGACGCAACGTCGATGCGGCGCCGACGCAACGCTTGCGCCGCGGCGCGGTCGAAATGACGAACGCCAGGACTGCGCTCCACAGGCGCCGCGCCGGCCCGACGCCTGCCGCAGCGTTTATTTTGACAACAGTACAATGATCAACTCAATTGTTTCGGCCCGCCCGTGTTTTAGAATCAGTAGGCAGAAGACTTTTTAGCTGATAGCAAATATGGATGTAGCTTAAAATACTAGCTCATATTGCCGAAGAAACCCATTTTCAATTAAGTACTTTTAGTTTCCGAGAAAATAAATGCTAAAGTTGCCTTTTCGTGCCATGTGTCAAATAGGTAAAATATATTTTTTTCTTTACAAGTTGAAAGCATTAATTTATCACTGCAATATAAAACATTATATTGTGTGTTCAAATCTTACATTTCCATTTTCGAAATGACTGTACATGACATCAGCGCGGCGCGACGCTCGAACGCGATGTGCGGAGGACGCCCAGCGCAAGCGCCGCTCAAACGCCGCGCCGACGCTTGGCGGGCGCCGCGTCGACGCTGAGCGGGCGCTGCGTCGACGCTGAGCGGGCGCCGCGTCGACGCAACGCCCAAACAACGTCGACGCGGCAAGACGCTGACGCTCGAAAGACGCTAGTGTGGGGTCCCTCTAACTTGTACTCATTCAATTTGCATAAAGTAGGTAAGTATTCACCTAGTATATTTAAGTGGAAACTGTGCAAGCGATACTCGTAAAAAGCCAATCGATGTTGGAAATTGCCCCAACCAATGTTCAGGACGTTGTCATGTTCACATCCATTAAGATGATTCTTCGGTTTAAACTGATGTGCTTCACTGTCTTTTGTCTCCAAAGCTGACTGTGAGGCTGCGCCCGCGCCTCATTGTACGATTCCGTACGTCATTAGCGTCAAGTACGTTATTATGTGACAACTTGTTCCCGCTCCATTCATTTTGTTTATTTGCAAATTGTTCGGTTTTTGCAAGGATTAGTTGCGGACGATTTGTACCGAGGAATGTTGGCTTAAGTCGATTCTGAGTAGGATTTTACGAATTTTGTACTACAATAATTGCACGGTAGCTGCAGTGCTTAATGTAACTACATACTCCTCGTTTATGATGCGGTATCCCTGACCTGCATACTTACCAAGTTATAATATGCAATTAAGTAGTATATTTGTACTGTTTAGCTTTAGAGCCTTTTGACACCAGTCATTGTTCAGCATAAGCGTTCGAGCAACGTATGCGAAACGCCGCGAAAACGGTACATGAGTATATTCGTATGACTATACTAGTACAACGCTAGAATGTCGGCTGAGTGCAAATTGTATTACGCCTGCGCAACGCTAGTGCAGCGATTACGCTTCGCATACGATCATCGAATGCCTACTCTTGACATAATCTAGTGTAAAGGGGCCTTTATGCCTTAGCAATATAAAAAGCTTCTTATAGATATTCTATACTTATGATAAGTGTACCTACCACCAAATGTTGTAATGTGATAAAGTGCAATAAAGATAATTTGAATTTGAATTTGACAATTCTGAAATAAAACTGATTTAAATTCTGCGAAGTTAAGTATTTCCGCCTTACACATCAGTTTCCTATCTTCTAATAGAATAGAAGTCTAGTAAAATACTTTGTAAGGGCAGAGATTCATGAAGGAATTTAATACAAAACAGTCTTTATAAAGCTACAAACAATGTAGCATTTTGCATGGACTCCGAGCGGGAAGCGCTTAAAGTTTCATGAGCTTTCGATATTAATTATATGCGGTATATTTTCGATATTAATTTAGCCCGTGTATACCATCGTTGCAGAAATGCTTAAATGACTCGAGTGTACTTAAAGTTATTTATAGTTATTTATACTAGAATCATGTACAACAAACAATCTTAAGTAGGCCGTTTATGTCGTCATATCATGTAATGGACATAATTTATGTACACGTAGAGAGAATTTTAGAGGTATTTCGTATTATTTAGTAGACGTACCTACAGTCGGAATACACATTTTATTTTATTTCCGTTCTTGAAGTAGCGTATTAAAAATAAATATACGAACGACTTTAATGACTGGGGTTTAGTGTGTACCGTATAGAGAAGAGGTTGACAATATATGTTATAATGCAAACAGGCAATTAAAAAACAAACATAGAGAAATGTTTATTGCTGTTTCTACCACCAAGGTATTTATTTTTTATTGACGACGTGTGTGCCGCAGTGGCTAAGATAGCCGGCCAAAGAGCACAAGGTCCCGTGTTCGATTCCCGGACAGGTCAATTTGGAAAACGAACTTTTCTAAATTCGAAGGTCAGTTGGATTGGTGTGGCGGCCTGGCGCATTTATTTCATTTTGTGTGCTTTGCAGCATTACATTATATCTATCAACTTGGTTATATAAAGGCAAGAAGATGTTGAGTTTTTGAACAGTTAAAATAATGTCATACTGCTTACTTTGGACTCTGCACCGCCCTTATACACACACACCATAAGAACGAATATCGAACTGCAAGTATTTACCTTGACATGCCGTCGGTGTACTTATCTACTAACTAAAAATATTTTTAAAGGTTTGTAAGGAACTGAGCTGAGCCTGAGGTGGTCCGGTGCTCTTGTCGTGGCTAAGCTGGCTGTTGATGGTATGGATACATGGCCTGATGCGAAGGCTCCTTTCTTCAAAGGCTGCTGATGTTCAGCTCAGTCGGGATCACCAATGTAAGGAACGTATGTTCTTTACTAAAAGTGGAAGTACTTCTGCCGAGCTAGGTGTTATCTGATCGGGGATTAAGGCCCAACTACCCTTCTTGGTTTGTTGTATATATACTTAGTGGCGACGAAAACTCTGATATCGCGATGTAGGATATCGATGTCATGCATTACGTATGGAGCGTTGTTTACTACGCCAATTCTGCTGACGCTGTATTTGTGTCGACTTGTAGGTCATGTCGTAGGTCGGCACAGGTTTTTGTTTGCAGTGGTTAATACATACTCGTAGTTTGTTATTGAAGTAAACATTAACTTCGTTAAAACAATTGAATTATTGTAAGATCTTTGAAGTGTCAATAGAAGTGATATATCTCCTACACCCTTGCAAAATCTTGTAACTTTAATTTGCAATAGTTCTGGTTGTCTTTTTCTGGCCCATACTTATGTCTGTTAAAAGGAATTCTTCGAAAAGGAAAGTAAGTTACACACAAAGGTATGTAGATACATGTCTCCATTAGCCGAATTTCAAGTCAAGAGACGTTGTAGTACCTACCTTTGTTAGTTCCCAAAATTGACCGTTAATTTGTTTTATGCCCTGTTCCAATATTTTACAATTCGTAATGCGTCAAAATTTAACTATCCGTTTTCCTGCCACCGACTACGAGTCGTTAATACCGTTCTATAATTTACTTTCCATACCAGCTGCAATCAGTCGTCTGTCGTTTTAAGCTGCCGCCTCGCACAATTTATTACTAGCCGTAACTTGAACGGGTCGTTTTTCAAATATTGGAACCAGGAATTAATGAGTTATGAGGAGGTTTAATATGACAAGGTACGCTGAGGCGTGCTGCTAATGCTGCTACTAATAATGGCGTTTTTACTTACAAATGCCTACTTATATTAAAAATGCGAAAGTAACTCTATCTGTCTGTTACGCTTTCCCGCTTAAACCTCAACCGATTTTAATGAAATTTGGTAGGTATAGGTATACGTTGAACCTCAAGAACGGACATAGGCTTTTTGTTAGAAAATGAGGGGGGTTTTTTTTTTTTCCTAACTGCCTATAGATGATGGCCGCAGATGGCCTTTTCATCTTCACCGGGCTTGCGGGGGAGCGGAAGGCTCTCACCCCTAATAAATGAGGGGGGATGGGGCTTGAAAGTTTATATGGGAAAATGTTTATTTTTCAAGTTAGAGATATGAAATTCGGCACAAATATAGCTCGAAACTTGGATTAAAATATAAAAACTACTTTTAGTTTCGAATATTAGGCGAGATAGGGGTAAAACCGACCATTAAAGGGTGTAGTCCACGCAAACGAAGTAGTGTTTATATAATCGAATGCTTCCATTGTAACAATAAAAGAGACATTGTAGAAAAGAGCAATGCATCAGTGCTCCGAAGGTACTAGTCGCTAGCATATGTTATTATGTTGTACATCGATGCGAAAGCTCTGTGTTAAATAGGGTTGCCAAGGAACTTCGTATTGGATGGCTATGTTATGCAACAGACCACAAAAAATGCCAGTTTCATCCATTCAGGAGATTTGGAATAGATATAAACAAATATCCGAACATCCACACTGTGGCCAACCGAAGCTACATGCTGTTTAGATGGTTTGAATTTTGACGTGTATTTTTGATATTATTTTTTGTTTACTTTACGTTCTGTCATTCTTCATACTTGCTGTTCATCATATCACATACTTGCTAATTACACTATTTTCCCAACTTTTGAATCTTTTCCTGCCCTGTTCCCTCAATACACACATTTTAACAAGTTTTAGTGAAGGTAACAAATATTTCCAGCTCCAGCTTACCTCTCGAAAGTAAAAACTTACTTGAGTACTTATTTGTTTCATCACTCATCAAAACCAAAACTATATGACTTGGTCCAAAGTGAGCTACACATAGCAATAAGTTAGATACTGATACTGTAAATGATCTGCTGAGTTTTTTACCGGTGTCTTCTCGGTAGATATAGGTTCCGAACCGGAAGTATAATCACTTTGCATTGTATTCAATGACGATTTAAAAGCGTAATATGTAACCTACTTGAATAAAGAAATATTTGAGTTTGAGTTTGAATTTCAAACTTTTTAATGTCAACTATAATTCGCTTCCAATTTAAAAAAAACGGTTTTAGTTACGGATAGTAATAAATTATACGAGGCATAAGCTAAAACCGTTCCAGACTCGTAGTGACTTAGAGAAAAACGGATTGACATTTTTGACACATTACGAGTCGTTAAATATTGGAACCGGGCATAAAAGAAAATGTCTTGGCTCGCATTTTTTTTGCGCATGCCTAATGGCAGCAGCCCTGTGGGAGTGGGTGCGCGTGACCGCGGATCGTGACCGCGCAGCTCGTGCGTGCGCAGTGGCCGTATTTATTTATTTCCACGTCCGACCTCGGGTTTATGTATATGTGCGGGATAGCAATCACCGGCCCCTCGTGACTTCGGGATACAAGCCATTTTCCTACCACTCCACCAGATCTGTAATGGCGGTGATTTGATTCTGATTGGCATAGCGGACTGGGTTTTCGTTAGCGTAGGTTTCGTTTTTGAAGATTAATCGAAAGTTCGGAAATCAACTTCGTAAAACCGTGGTTTTTGATTCGCATGAATAATGTATTTGTTTAACAAGCTTTATTCGCATTCGAACCATGTTGAACACGTGGTATATGACAATTAAAAATGACTATTCGACAGAGTATCAGAGATATTCGTTTTTGGTAGTTGACCAATTGATACCAAATAACGATAACTAATATTATTATTAAAATAAGGTAATGAGTTAAACACGATTAAATTTTATTACTAAGTTATTTTAAGCAACTAACTGGCCAACGTTTTATTTGGAATAAACCATATGTAAAACGGATATACATTTACTTTAATAAAGAATCCAGTGATAAACACAAATACATATGTTTACAGCAGTTTGAATGAATGAAAACAATCCTAGATACTGACTGTGTGTATTGTGCCAAAGTCTCGATAGTAATTTACGTTTTGGAATGTTAGAACCTTGGGATTTGACAGACATATACGATGGGATAGAACTGGCGTTGCATGAATATTCCTCGCCTGCGCGTGCGCCTGTTTGATGATCTTGAAGATGCATACGCGTCGCGGATGTATTGTTTTATGCCGTTCATCGGATCGGAATGGCGTCTTTTTGTGGGAATATGCCAATTATTAATTTACGTGGGTTAGTTTTATTCGCTTTTGTACTATTTACTCTTTGAATAGGTACACCAAAACATACAATGTTTGAATACACAAAACACAATGTATATGTAGTAGTGTATGTTTTGTTACACAGCTGTAAGTGAACTATGAATTGACAATAATAAATAAGTAGGTATGTAAGATCTAGTGGGGTTGGTTATAGTGAGAGGTTGGAATCATCATAGAAAGAAACAAATTTTGTGTTATGCTGCGAGAAAATATGCTCTATTTTATTTCTAAATAATCAGTTTAAGCTGGTTTTTTGACGACCTCCGTGACGCAGTGGTTAAGGTTTTCGTTTTAATTTAGCTGCCTGAAGTGCGAAGGTTCGATTCTCGATCAGCTCAATTTGCGAATCGAATGACATTGGCATTGATCTGGATGTCAATACATCCCAACCCACCCTGGGTAGGTACCACAACGGGTAGGTACTAACTGGGGAGGACCCAATGGTCCTCCCCAGTTAGTACCTACCCGTTGTCTGGTACGCGAGACTATCTATAAGTGTCATTATTAAGTGTTAGTATTTTTCATTTATGTCTATAAGTAGGAAATTGACCTACCTACCTAAATTCAGTATACATTTTCATCATAAGCTACCGTTGCACTTTATTTATTATTTCCAATACTCGTAACTAAAGTGAGAAATTGAATCTTTATTCATGGTCAAGTTTCGACACGGGTCAGAGAAGTGATTTAACAACGTTTATTCTCAACAAACCTATAGGTGGCCATCTAACGAAACACGCAGGGTGATAGCTAAGAATAGTCCCCCTGAAATTTGTGAGATGAGGTAAGCACTTTTCGTGCGTTGAAAAGATAAAGTAACGCATTAAAATGTAAACTTATGTTACGAAATATTTAATAAGCTACCTTCTTTTGATTTAAACATGAATCATGTCATGACATGATTCATGCATGAAGCATGCATGCATGCATGAAGGCATGCCTTTAAATAATCAATGAACATAATGCGACGTGACTCTACTACCAATTTGGAACATATTTCCATAGGAAGAATTATAAATGATCCCAATTTTATATGTACTATGTACTTGTTAAGCTGAAAAGTAGTCGACAATGTAAGACAGCATAATACCCACTGGTACGTCTCTAGCTGTGATAATTTCACTCCATTATATACGTTACGGAACTTACAACAGAAGCTACAATTAAATGTCTTCGCGAACACGAATCACCCTGTTTACACATCGCATTTGTCAGAGTCACCCAACGCAATCCACCGCTACCCGCAAACGCGCTACCTCAAAACAAATTCAATAACAGTAAAATGATGAACGGACAAAGGTCAAACCGTCACCTCTTACTCATATAAAGCTTCCTAATTCAACTCCCACAGCAAGGAAAGCAATAAATAACAGTTGCAGCACTCGAGAGAGCGATATGTCAGCGTCTACGGCACCATTAGCGACGGCTTGTTGGTCTAACAGATTCTAACAATGCGCGTGCGCACTCTGATGCGGGAAAAAATGACGCGCTCATTTGTTTTCATAAATCAAGATAGGTGGCGCAGGATGCGCTACGCGAGTAAGTTTGGTCGAGTTGTTTTCAAAATCGATAAAGTTTTGAAAATATGAATATATTATCCAATCAACAGCGTCGACATTTTTTTCGTTTAATGTGACAAATTTGGCCTTCTCAAGCTAGGCTTATTTGTGTCCTTGACGTCTAATGATGAAATCTTTTCATGATTTCTTGGCCGTAGGTTGAAATTTGGTATAATTTTTCGAGTTTAATTTTTTTTTATTGTCCTTGAACGTATACGTCTAACTCAAAAAACTACGCACTATTTGACCCCCAAGGAAAAAGTAGGCCAGTTTCTGTTCAATAACAGATTAATTTTCCTAAAAAATGTGCCTACAACCCAAAGGTGTTACCCTCAAACTCTTTTCCCCGGCCTCATACGGTGGAAAGCGCAAAAAAGTAAAGAATGAGAACTCATTAGTCATGTCGACGTCCGCCACGAAGGCGCCTCGAATCAAGACTGTACAAAAACCTGAATCATGCTCGTAATCTCAGGCCGTTTGATCACGATACACATTTTAATACAGTCAGGAAGCTTTATCTAATGCAAATGACAGACGACGTCATGCCCACGTGCCGCCATGTTTTCGAAAATACGGTAACGAAAATAGACAGTCTTCTCGTTCTTATGCTAAACGATTCTGAAGGACGGAATTGATTATGCATATGTGAGTAAGGGGATTTGGTAATCACAAGTTTTAGCAAAGTCAAACTGGGATGTGTTTTAAGAACTATATAGCGATAGGTAGTTCATACGTTGATCTGATCCCAAGTAAGTAATGCACACTGAAAAAAATAATTTATGTTAAACTGAAAAAAGCGAGCCGTAACATAGATACGTTTTTTGTTTATCTCTGTTTATTTTCATTGCCTTTGTTTTATGGAAAACAGAACTAACAGTATACTACAATACATATATAAAAACTGAGACGCAAAATAAGCTGGTTGTAAATGCCATTTGTTTTTCGCTTAGTAGTAACTATTGGAGTTTATTATGATTTTTTAGATTACTTATGCACTTTTTCACTTAATAGTGTACCCATAAACTAACTCTCCGCATGACCTAAAGGTTGACTGGTAGAGAATGCCCCTAGCATTAAGGTCACCTGTTGTTTTTTTTTGTCCAATAAAGTTTTAAATAAATAAATTTGTTTAACTTGGTTGAACCACGAACTCTAACCATTGATCCACCGGCACCACCAATACACAGCAATGTACGTTATAATTTATCTTGAGGTCGGGATAACCGTTTCTGTGCCAAACTCCCGACCACGCTACTTATATTGTCAAAAAGGTAAGCCCACGGCCTGATTAAACCGGACAGTAGGTTAGATCAACCAAATAACCTTGACCCCTCGAACCCCTCGCCGCTTCTGTAATAGTAAGAGTGGGAGCTTAAGCAAGGGGTCAGGATAGAATGGTCCCGTGCATAGGTAGGTAGGCATTACGAGCAAGGAAAGGTGTGTTTTTGACAGGGTTATTTTGGAGGGTAACGAGATTGAAAGTTCTGTATAATTTGTTTTGTTAATATGTGTGTAGTTGTTTAGATATCTATTTTGCTGTAAAGTCAGCCTATAAAAATGTCTTACTACAGAGCCTCGTTCATTGAAATCAAGTCATTATTATAACATTGGGTATATTTTACTTACCACGCTAGCCAAATGCGAGTGGGCGACTACAAACTTTACTTACGTTCGAATAATGCGAAACAAACATTTTGCTCTACACGGGATCGATTCCCGGGTTCGAACCCAGGACCGCAGAATCATTGAATCCACTAACCCATCGAAGTATTACTTATATATTTCTGTAAAATTATTCTGTTTTCATATTTCTTTAAAGTTTTTTGTATTGCGATGTAAAATTGTTGAACCAAAATGGAGATGAAAAATAAGATACCTATTGGCAGCTAAAATCCGTAGTGTAAAGTCCAACTGGTATGCGATAGGTGATTTTTGACTTATCACTTAATGTCATATTAAATAACCAATCACAGCTTTCGATCTATCTACTCAATGACAACGTAAATGAAATTGCAGACGACATTATTTTTCTACGCTCCGTCCATTCAGATAGCATCAAAACCGTTTAATTACCGCACCAAAGCAAACATCTCTGTTAAAAAATACGCAGACATTTCCCACAGTGCGAGCGTGGAAATGACATTTTAAAAACCGACGTCTACTCAAACATATATACATATATATGTTTTGCACGCACGCCGCTGCGCAACGTCGATAAAAGAGGGCGTGGCAGTCGCTTCCACGGCCACCAATCACGGCGCGCGTCGCATGCGTGCGCGTTCGCTGTCTCACACAGCTGACAGCGTGTGAGCGAGACGGATGCCCACAGAGTATATAGGCGTAACTATAGAGCCGGTAGCCACAAAGACTTATCCCATATCTTTTATGTTCTTAGATTCTTATCTTGCTGATTCTTATTTTAAATTCGAGATGGTGGTCTAAATTAACGGTCGGCCCCATAAACACGCTATAACAAACTTTAATGTTCCCATAATACGAAATAATCTGATTTTATAGCGTTAATAGGTTGTTATAGATTTGGAGATAGGCTTCTAATTTTTGGGTGAAAATTTTTATTCATGAACCGCGCTGATTGAATTGTTAATGGCTCTTAATTGTTGATTATCATGACTTTTACGTATTCAAATTCTTTAATGTGCGTTTGTGTTGTAAAACTACGATTTTTCATGTGATTTTGAAGACGACATAATCTTGCTATCTTAGTTCGAAGAACATGTTGTAGCTACTTCAAATCATTACTGAATCAAAACTGATAACTGGCATAGATAAGCGTGGTTTATTATTTCAGAGCAAAATCCGTGTAACCTTCGTAAGCCAGCTAAATTAGCCTGGCATAATATTTATATTATAAACACTGACCTAACACTTAGGTAGGTAAATTGATGACACTTAGATGCTGTTAAATTTACTCCGAAATCAACATAAGTTTAAGTCTGATATAAATCCGACATAAACTTTAGTTAGGTAGGTAATAGTTAGCTAAAAACCTACTTACTATTCAATAAATTAACTTAACAGTTCCTACTTTAAATTCGGTAAAGCTAATTTTGTTGCATCATGTCATTCAATTATCTATTATCTACCTACTGTTCTTTTAAGAACATTACCTACTTATTTTTATTAAATAATTAGGCAATGATTGGTACTTAATTAAAAATCAAAACCAACCAATTTTCACAGTGCAAAGTTCATAATTTTATAGGTATTTAAAAACCTACTTAGATACGATTTTCAAAAATGGCCGAATTTTCCTATTAAGGAGTAGGTATGTGGTAGTATTGTACCTAAAATCTCTTAATGTATACTCCAGTTGTACGATAAATAGCACACCAAAACATTTAATTCGATATTAGACGTTATGCGTACGAGATGAGAGCGTAGTCTGTCTTGCTTTTGTCCTTACCAACTTAATTTAACTGTTACTTACAGTTTCGCAGTTGTCAATTAAACACATCGAACATTTTATTACCTAACTACGAACACATAACAATAAATAAATGTTAACAAAATACTAACGATAAGAAACAAAGACAATTATTTGAGTAGGAACATCGTATTAATTGCTTTTTAAGCGACTTTATGGCTTGTACTCATTAAAGACATTCAACCAGCAATTTGTTGAAGTTTTGCCATGTTGAGAACATTAGTCGATGGTGTTGGGTATTTTAACACATTTTTTTTTGCAAATTAATGATTAGTAGGTAGGAATAAAAGTAAAAGTTTGTTTATATGCAGTATTTTTGCTCTTCCACGTAAATAGTGCTGATTGAATTTGTATGAAATTTGGTAGATAGACTAGATACAAGAAAACATAAAGGTTACCTGCTGTTTCTAAATAACGTTAGCAAAGTCAGGCGACAGCTACTGTAGTCTAAACTAGAGTAGGTATGCTACAGACAACTCAAACTGGAGCAGCCCGACTGATGAAATACCTCCACCTTACAGAAGACCGCAGCCAAATAACAATCACTTATGATTTTAACTTAATTATGACTTAAGATTTATTATCCTGTACTTGTCGCTCTTAAGCTAGGACCTCATTAAGACTTAACATCACGTGGGATGAGGTCAATCGTGAAGTGAAATAAAAAAAAAATTAAAAAAATTAAACTTCACATGCACACGCAGACCAGTGACGTCAAAATATGGCGGCAAGAGTTTCACATTTTTTTTTATTGTATTACTTTTTTACAACTATTAGGTATATAACTTTTGAGCACAATGAAAACATTATAAATTATACACAGGATACTTACTTTGATCGGTGTTAAAATTCCCACTGTTCCACCAATCACCACTTAGCTGAAGGGCCCTCGTCGGGATCGGAACCCGAACAAACACTCACCGTCGACCGCGCTCAAGGACCACTCTGCATTAGGAAAACATGTTTTATGCATTTTCATAACATTTGCGACAAGGTCCAAGTGGTATGGGAAGGAAGTGGTGCTTACAAGATTCCGATACAATACAATACAAACACTAACATATAGACTAATGGAATAGGACATAAATCGCCTTCAATTATATTAATTATTAGGTACATACTTTCCTAAATAGGTAGGTACTAGTGGAATTATATGACACAATTAATCAGCCTTAAATTGTTTAAAGAACTGTTTGTTTGTAATTTATATATTTTAAACGTGTATACAGACGTAAATATGGCTAGATTTAATGTCATCTCGTAGGTAGTGTACCTACCAAAAATATAAGTTTTGAATGGACCGAATGTTTTCCATAAAAAAATAAGAATATTTTAAGGTAACTTTCATTAAGATATAATTGTGTCTTTTGCGTACAGACCTAAGTTCTACAAAAAATATTGCACTGCAAGAAAATGTAAAAATACCGATATACCTATATTTTACGATTAGGTTGAGAATAATGAAAAAAATTGTATTAATTTAAACAGTAAGTTAGTTAGTAATTAGTAATGTTTAATAGTCGGTGATTTATAAAATGTAATGATGTCAATTTTCAAACATTGGTAGAAATAGTCTTCGCTAAAAGAAGTCTTTATATATTTTAACAAGTTGCTAATGAATTATATAAAAAAACTAGAGTAACACTTTCTAGAGGTACTTGTCACGTTTAAGCATTCCCACTCATTTTATATTTTATCACAAATACCTAACATGTAAATCTAGAAAAGGTAACTAGGTATTAACTCTGTATTTGTACCCACAGACCCTATTCGTTTCGATCATAGCTCGATGGATTCCAAGAAAACATTTCAATTGACATCGCCTGGGTATTTTATAGTTAAACAGGCGGTATTGAGTTAGGTGTACACTCAAAGAATTTCAATTTCAGACCCAAAGACGACCCCCACTCGTCACCAGGCACACGCCCCAATTCGAAAATCAATTTTAAAACGCCCCCATATAAACGGCCTTCTTTGTCAGGACAAACGGCCCTAATCGAATTCCGTTGGAAAACGGCTTTATTGTCGTTGAATTTCAAACGTGGAACACGTTCCCTTTGATGCGGGGAAATTCAAAATTTTGAGGCTTCTTAATTTGAAATTGGAACGTGTGTTTAAACGTGGGCTCGGAGGAAGTACTTATTCATGTTTTTTTAATACTTTTCCTCTACTAAGTCTAGACACGTTTAGCCACTAATGATTTTTTTTGTTCCAGTGTTGCCACACTCAAAGTGTCTAGTATTGTAATAAACACCACAACAATTAAATTGTTTCTCAATCTGTCTAATTTAGTATTCATAAGTCTAGTTTAAAATCAAAAATGAAATAAAAGATGATTTTTTAGGCATAATTCGCTCCCATGTGTGACTCTTTAAGTAGTTTGTACATTTTTAAGACTTGGTCGAGACGATGACTAAATTTTAAGGCCGTTAAAAAGATTGTCTTAGAAAGTAAAAAAAACATATAAGTCGGCAAAGCTACTGCCAGAAGCTACATAACATGTAAAGTCATACCACATATCCCGAATGACTTGCACCCGACATTGCCAGTCACGCTAGCCGGAAAAAGTTGCCTCGATTAATATAAGTCAAGCCGCCATTCGGAGGTAATTTTGAAGCAATCTTAGGGCGTGGGGAGTGTTGCCAGAAATGATTTTTTTAATACCCGGAAAATGGGAGTACGAAAATTAGAAGGTTATTTTTTATGTTTATTCTACCTGAAAACCAGCGCTGAAACGACGTTAGGCTCAATATTGCAGCAGCTCATGCTTAGAATGGGACCTTCTTGACACCTAAATCGTTCTAACCTTTCGAATAATTACTGAGTGACTGTTTTTTATATATTTATGTAGGTAGGTACTTTTTTTACAAGTACCAACATGTGGGATAATTAATATTTTCTTTCTTAATAAAACTGAATGGTGAAGGAAGGTGGATGTGGTCGAAGATGAAAGTAATTAAGAATTTACGTAGGTACATCATGTTCAGAACAATGTATGTTCAATATAGTAGGCAGAATGGGAATTCTAAGTTTGAGACCAGGGGACTGATTCACGAACGTCAGAAACGATTCTGATTCGGAGATTCAATGTGTTGTCTCTGTCTAATTGCTTATGTCAAAAAAGAGATAAAATGTTGTTTCCGAATTCCGAATTGCATTTATGTGTTTTGACTGGCGCTTTTTTTCCCTACCTGAATATCGATGATGGCTGCAATGCAAGAAGAAAATTATCATCTTCACCGAGATTTCGTTGGAGCGCAGATGCCACTCCCTTTTATTTTGGCTCTACCCCTATTTTTAACTGACGCATTTACCTATATTTTTCTGAATCATACCTATTAACAGTGCTACGAGCGCCCCGCTGTTGAAAACTTTGACAGTTGTTATCTTAACATAATGTTTTCATTATTGATAAAGTATTTTCGTCAGCGTTTATCGCCAGTGCCATTATTGACGTCAATGCGTGTTTTTAGTTACGCTAAACCAAAACTTGACTTGATGTATGTCAGTGCCATGATATTATTAATGCCTAGAGATAAGGCTTTGTGCCTTTAATTCGCTTGCAGTGTCTATGTTTTACGACGCCATTACGTCTGGTAAATGTGTTTGGCATGACAAGTCACTTGACAGAGTAAAACAAAATGTGAAATGAAGGAATTTAAGCTAGTAAAATAATTGAAACTGTTATAATGTAAAATAAGTATATTTGAAGAAGCAATATTTAAAAAATACGTACAATAAAACATATGCCATATTAAAAACCAATATCAAACTATAAAGAAAAATAGGTTAGTCATCCCTACTAATCCCTACAATCCCTACTAATATTATAAATGCGAAAGTAACTCTGTCTGTCTGTCTGTCTGTCTGTCTGTCTGTCTGTTACGCTTTCCTGCTTAAACCTCTCAACCGATTTTGATGAAATTTGGGATAGGTATACGTTGAATCTCAAGAACGGACATAGGCTACTTTTTATTAGAAAATAAGGGGGGGAGGGGGGTAATACCACCTTTGAAAGTTTATATGGAAAAATGTTTATTTTTAAAGTTAGCCATATGAAATTGGCACAAATATAGCTCGAAACTTGGATTAAAATATAGACTACTTTTTGTTTCCAATATTAGGGGAGAAAGGGGTAAAACCGACCATGAAAGGATGTAGTCCACGCGAACGAAGTCGCGGGCACAGCTAGTAGACTATAAAACTTAAATGAGATGCGTTGTGCACAGTTATCGTTTGTGTATTCGTCGAAGGTTCTAGTGGTTTTACTATCCGGATATGATTTTGGGGTCCTGGGTTCGATTGCGAGGCGAATAAAGTATTTTTTGAACTTACCTTGTGATTAGGTAACCATTGCTTGCTGACAATTACTAGACTTCAATGATCAAGGCGTTTGCCCCGCAGTGGAACGTAAAGTAGGTTGACCACTTTACTTCAATCTATAAAATATTACATAATTTATTTGTATGATATTGTATTTACGAATCAACCCTGAGCTTTTTAATCAAAATATTTTAAGAAAAATATTTAAAATATTCTAAACTAGGCAAACCTCTTTGCAAACATCCCACTTTCATTTTACATCAGTTGAACTAATAATAAAATGCAAGTCAAACGAAAAAGTCAACAAGTAATTTATGAAAACATCGATAAATACTCAATAAAGTTTATGTATGCAACACTCAGAAAGGCCGCAATCGATTTAATGTAAAAATAAACACGTCCGAATACCCGTTACGTCTTACTCCGTCGTCCAATCTTAGTTAAGACAATGTTATGTACCTACCTCCGAAGAGTACCTACTTGCCATGTGGCGTCGCTAGAGTCACGGAAAAAGTATCGATACTCTTTGGTCTCACGTGCTTTTCCGATATGTATATTGAGATGCAAAGTATCGGCTTTTACTCGAAATTTATTGTTCTTGGCTTTATGTCCACGCCAAATAGACGCATTTGACATACATGTGAGTTTATATCATTTACCTTCCTTAATTTTTTTCTAACATTATTTTATTTTATTTTTATTTTTATCAGAGAAGTAGTTATTACTAGATTTTATAATTAAGGGATCGGAGATTGGTAAAATAAATTATTTTTTTTTGATTTGGATATTGCAATTATTTGATAGAATTGGTAAAGTTTATTCATGATATTTATGACGTAATTATTTTAGTTTAAAATAAGAATTTTAGCAGTTTCTAATGTTTTCTAGATTCGATAAGATTAGATGAATAGATTTGGCCACAGTTGTAAAATAATTGTCTGTAAAGTAATATCATCACAATACTATTGCATCGATACTACTCGCGAGTACAGTATCGATAACTTTCATCTCGGTTCTGGGTCCCTGCGTGCGCCTACAAGTGCCAAGCATGTGGCGTCGCCCGGAGCTCTACAGGCCTCACTGAACATCTGTCGGGATGATCACCCTATAACCGGGAATACACGCACGTGAAAATCGACAACTTGGAGTAATTGAGATGAGTGGGCAGTGTGTAGACTGGGCCTTATTTTATTGTTCCTTTAATCTTGATTCGATGGACGCCACATTTGCGTGGGTTTTGTAGATAGTGTTATTGATGATTAAAGCATTCGTTTTATGTCTTTGGTCCACAGTACCATGCAAAATACAAATAATTTAGTAACCCCGCGTTATTCTGTGCGTATTTCAAAAAAGGTCTTAAATTTTATCAACTTTGATCTCACTCAATGAGCAACCATTTAAAGTCGCAACTGTGCCTTTACAAATTTTAATTGCTGAATGAAATAAAATATGTTTCTTTTGTGGAAACAAATAAGATATCTATTGGTCATACAAATCACTTGTATTACTGAAAACACCAAATGATTTCTTGGCTCTTAAATCTTCGTAATAAGGACGATATAGAATCTGATTATTAGTCTTATAAATACAAGTCCGTGTTCCTTGATTTGACCTAAGTATGTCTCAATAATTGAACCACGTCAGATAACCTTTACTTAAGATCATAAAGATCGTATCTCTTACACAACTAGAAACATTAAAGCAAGATAAATGTGTTATTAGATAAGTTCGCGTCAATAGTATGGTAACATATATCAGTTCTCAATTAGATTTTGTGCTAACGATATAGGAGCTATACAAAACCCAAAAGGTGAATGAAATAGATAAAAAAGGGCCCGAAAATCCCACCAAATAACATAACATAGTTTCATACCAGTACCAGTTTCTAGGAAAATGAAGAAAAGATCGTTTCTCTTTACGACTTTTTTTTTAAAAAAAAAAACGACTTTTCCTTTATTTTTTAATATCATCAACCGATCCTGGTTTCTTTAGCATGTTACCACTTTTACTATCTGCATTTAAAAAAAAAACGACTAAGTTTTCCTTGAATATAATTACGGTCGACTTGAACCTCTTCCTTTTTTGAATGTCAGTAAATAACTTTTCCTTTTTCAAATATTCGACCAGTAACTTTGGTATACGGTATCAATAAGTACTCGTGCTGCTTCGGTAGTCTAAGTTTGTCAAAACAAGTTTATGTCCCCATCGGCTAGATAGGTTTTATGTCACGTCTCGTGAGCAAACAGTGGTCGAGGACTCTCAAATACCCACGACCCCATGTTTGCGGAGCGTAAACGGTTTTCGGGCCCTACCGCTGGCTTTGTTTCGATAACTTATCTTTGTTCGTGTTGAAATTGTACCCTGATGTGCTACATGTATTTGCTCTTAACCGCAAGTACCTGCATGAAGTTTGAGAGAGTGAAAACTCATTTTAAGGCCTGTGAATTTTGCTTTAGACTAATGGTTTCGTTGCGTTTTAAATACAATGGGTATATTTAGCAAGAACAGTAACCAAACTGCATGTTGCAATGTCTTTATAGCAAACCAGCTGTGCCCGCGACTTCGTTCGCGTAGACTACATCCTTTCATGGTCGGTTTTACCCCTTTCTCCTCTAATATTCGAAATAAAAAGTAGTCTATATTTTAATCCAAGTTTAGAGCTATATTTTTGCCAAAATTCATATCTCTAACTTCAAAAATAAACATTTTTCCATATAATCTTTCAAAGGTGGTATTACCCCCATCCCCCTTATTTTCTAATAAAAAGTAGCCTATGTCCGTTCTTGAGATTCAACGTATACCTATACCAAATTTCATTAAAATCCGTTCAGCCGTTTAGGCGTGAAAGAGTAACAGACGGACAAACAGACAGTCAGAGTTACTTTCGCATTTATAATATTAGTATGGATTTTTAAAATGTAAGTACCTACTTTTTATCATGGAATATCAAACTGTAGGTAAAACTCATTAGACTTCAAATACCTTGAACCCAATTTAGTTAGATAAACATTAACATTTTCGTGTTTTGAGACAGAGTGCACGATTTGAACATTTGAATGTAAAACCAAAATAACAGGTTGGCTACAAATTTAATAAGTAAGCCACTTGGGCTGGAGCGAATTGTGACTCAGTCAGAATTTCTGTCGTCCAAATTAATAAAAAGGTGCCTGTGAAATGATTTCTCATTTTAACTTGCACTTTTTACCAAATTTTATTTTATGTAACAAAAAGAACGATCATAATTAGTCTGAAATCTTATTTGAAGTTCGTAAAGTCCCACACGCGAGGAGAAAATGTTTTCTGTTTTCAAAAAAACATCAAATCTAAAACCGCTTTCGGAACGCATTTTCTTGATTCGCCGAACTTTCGAGAACATCTAGTTGATTCAGTTCGGCCCCCGGGTCCTTCTCCCCTCCAGCACCAGTAATTGTTTTTGCGGCTAATTCTCCTCCGTCTCTTGGAGGGACGAGGAATTGCATTTTTATTTAGTTAAACCATCCGTGGGGTCGCGCGATTGCTTTTTGATAAGTCAATTTCGGCCTTTTTAAAGGGTTAATGGTTTTCCGATCACATTTATTCCCTTTTAAAGTTTTGGCCTCCTATATTGGATGCAAATGAAATAAAATCGTTGATCACTATAGAGGCCGGTTGGGAAATTGTTTTACTTTTTTTTAACAAAGTATATGTCGTCATAATCAATTCATTTATTCATGTTGGTTACAAGTAACACGTCCTTTTCTAGTAGGTATAACGATATGACTAGAAGTCCATATAATAATTTGTACGAAACTATTCGTATTCGTATGGGTACTTGGCAGCGCAACAGATAGAAAAATCTTTGTCGACGTATACCTATTCATGCCTAAAACTGCTTAATATCAGTCATAATGGATTTACAAAGAAATAAAGTGATGTAACCGTATTATAACCGTCAATCTCACTCACGTGGGGTAACAAACGATTGCGCATAGTTGATTTTAATACAGGTTTGAACACCGAACAGAGAATAATCTAGCAAAAATTATATCACTTTTCTGTACAATAAGAAATAGACTTTTGGATTTTAATAAAACTAAAGCGTCTGCTTTTTGAATTCTTTTTTCGCCAAATAACTCTCGCCATTCTAGTATGTACAACAGCCCCCAAAACCATTCGATATTCTATCTTACTATTGATGATGGCAGCGCCAATTATGGTCGCGTGAAAGCTTATCATCTTCATCGAAATTTCGGAGGAGCAGGCTCTCCCTCCTAGACCTAAAATTATTTCTTTCACAATGGTTTATCCATAATTAACGTCACCTTTTCTTCCACAGCGGATTCCCTACTCGGTTCAGGGTCAGACGAGGAGGAAGAGGATGAGTCTAGGGCAGCAAACAACTCGAGTAGTCCAGCGCACGCGCCACACCCCGCGCTCCACGCAGACATCACGCACAACGGAGATGCGAAACCCCACGACGACTCGGAAGACCAGGTCGGTACCAACGGTGCAACGTGAGCTTAAAATTTACGATCAAGATATAAAACCTTCCAGAACTAGCCAAGTTGGTGGTGATTTTCAAATAAAGAATAAAAAGGGAAGAATCTTTCACTACATTTTTCCCATATATCCCCTAGATGAAAACTCCAGGATTTCGTATTCAGTAACGCATACCTACACTTCGAGCTTGTCTAATTTTTTAATGCCTTGCTCAATAAAATAATTCTTAAATCATGTTTTCTATATTTAAGCAAAAATATGTTTTTGAGCTCCTGGAGTTTTCAGGACGTGGGATACTTCAAATCATTCTTGCTTTAATGTAGACTTGGCCTTTAGGGATGTTCCATATGAATTCTAAAACGCCCAAATACGCATATTTATGATAAACAGCTTCAAAATGTAAGTACATAGTAGACCCTGAGGTTCCATAGATTTAAGCTCATTGTTATGGAAGCTCATTCAACCATAGACCATCTCAAACCTCCAGCCCCGTATCCCGACCACATAGTCGCATTCAGTTATTTCTGTTCCCTTCCCAGGGCTCCCTGGACGGTGACCCTGAGACGAGGGATTCCCAGGCCGAGAACAAGTCACCAGACGACGGGAATGGAGGCTCCAAGAGGCGGGGGCCCAGGACCACCATCAAGGCGAAGCAGCTGGAAATACTGAAGTCGGCCTTCAGTCAGACGCCGAAGCCCACGAGGCATATACGGGAACAGCTGGCGAAGGAGACTGGTCTACCGATGAGGGTTATACAGGTTAGTGTGCTGAACTGGTTTACGTTTTGCTCTTATTTGTCTTTATTAGGGGATGCAGTCCCGAGATCAGGATTCTACGAGGACTTATGTCATATTTCGAGTAGCAGAAGTTAGCGACATTACACTTCATGATGGGTGTGTGACTTACATGAAGTTCCATTTGTGGGGTTCGTTTCATAAATTTGTTCCTAAAGGAATAATTTCCAAAATCATATCTAAAAGTAGGATAGGTAGATAAAGGTTATTCCGGTAATAATTTCATTTAAATAGATAGATCAATAGGTTACATTGGTAGGTTAATCCTTCTCAGTGCTAGTCATATTCTATCATAGGGAAAGAAAATAGTAATTTTTTTCGAGGACTAAAAGATCAGGTACTACAGTTTAAGAATCATTGACATGGACTACAATTTTAAAACAATCTTGTGCCTAATTTATCGGTACATTTACGAATCGAATTCCACTTCGAAAACGTGTTTAAGCGAATACTATCGTAAAGGAGGCTTCTCTTAATTTATAATCGATTTTCTAGACCGCCATCTAGAAGCGTAACAATCGATCTAGAATTTTCAACTGGGTGTTTCAGGCATATTGAAAGGTAAATAGCCCATTTGGCATGGTGGGTAAATAAAACAAGATAAACTGTAAATAAAGGAACGGAGTAAAATTGTTAAAATAAATGGAAACAACACTATGGTTCAGTTGCACAAACTTAACTCTAAAAGGTAATAGACGATTTGACAGCTGTCAAAACTGCCACAGTCCATACATTTTGTGCATTTTGACAATTGGCTACTTGACAGTGTTGACAATAAAATATGAATTGTATTAGATATGGTAGCTTATTAGTTAAGTAATAATTTAACATTTTTATTTTTTAATTAAAAGCATAGTTAATATTTTATTTTTGCAAAATCAATTTTAATTTTTTTTATCTGTGGGACGTAAGAACCGAAATGGAAACCACCATTGCAATTCTGAAATGACAGCTGTCGGTGAAAATTATTTATTTTATTGTGGCGAAATAATGATTATTTTACCAATTAAATTGAATTATTGTGTCTCTAACCGTATAAAGAATTTATTTAAACATTTTCCGTGTATCTAAATTAAGTCGTTCCTAAGCGTATCCGTTCGATGTCTAGAACGTTGACGTCATAATCGCTACAGTGACGTGACTTGGCGTTTTCGCGCGCTTTTTAAATGTGTTACACAAAATCTTAATTTTCTCTGGTTATTTACATTTTTTCCAGATAAATCTAATTGCTTGGGATATAAATTAAACGGGCGCACATTTTACAATACTTTTTCAAAAGATGTCAAGTAGCCAATTGTTGAATTTTCCGTTGCCGTTAAATTGGAGCAACTGATCCTAAGTGTTCGCAGGAATTACGCCCAAAGTTGTGTCATTAAATTACGAAATTCTAAAATGAAAAGTAGGTATATATTACCATTTTGATATTTTTGTTATAACACAGAAATAGTTTCAGAAAT
Source organism: Glyphodes pyloalis (assembly GCA_037074685.1). Classification (NCBI taxonomy): domain Eukaryota; kingdom Metazoa; phylum Arthropoda; class Insecta; order Lepidoptera; family Crambidae; genus Glyphodes; species Glyphodes pyloalis. The sequence goes on from JAYKKO010000021.1 coordinate 5,912,690, forward strand.
CAGTGCTAAAAAGTGTTTTCATAAAAACAGTCGTTTAAAAACCGAGTACTCGAAAAACTGTTTGTTTAATATATTGCTGATAAAACAAATAGCATAAAGCAAACATTTTTGACAAAAAATCACTTTCATCTATCTCGAGCGTTCAAACTGAAACCAAATCGAAAAGCGCGACTTACCGAGACGACTAATACCGAGAAACTATTAGTACAAGATACTTTTACTAGATGTTCAAAAACAAAATAGGTAGGCATAAACCTTGAAAGCCGAAAAAGGTAGGTACATGATAGAGTTAATAGTTTTATAACAAATCGAAGAATCTTACTCGTAACAATACAAATTACGTAGTACAATATCAGATAGATATTATAACATGCTAATATTTTAGATTATTATAAACTTGGATTGTTTTACAAATTTCGTACTACTTATCTACTAGTGAACTTTCTGCACGAGTTTGTGCAATTGTGGTATTAATTTAGTCTGAAACAAAAACGGGGAAAAGATAAATTTAAAATTTATCACAGACTTAAGACCAACCCGTATTTGACATGCATAGCGATCAAACTCGACATTGAAATGTTACTTACAACAGGTCGGCTCCCAACCTTCATTATTATCCCTAATAAATGTCCGCTATTTAGATGAAAAATACCAATCAATCCGTCGTAAGTGGTTGATTATTGAGAGCCCACCATTAAACGTGAGTGCCGTAACGCTGAAATCGTTACGAAAATTATACGTCCACGCTCATAATTTTACCATAAAATTGATTTGAACAAAACCTCTATTCATCACACGCATAACCTTCGGTAACCGTTACAAATGGCGCATGCTCCGTCATGGCGCGCGTTCGCAAATTGAATGCCGGTGAGCGGTGCCAACGTGACAAATATGCTAATTAAGGAAGCGACAGCACTGGCTGGAGAGAGCACGGCGCCGCTCGGGGATTTGAAAAAGGAACAAGAATGCGCGATTGGTATTTTTTTTAGAAAAAAGAGGACTATGGATGTTCAAATCTGTCACGAAACATAACTACACTGTCAACACAGTTTAAACAGTAGGTACTCAGTGCAGTGTCAACTCGTAAAAATAAGTCGTGCCTAAATATAGAAATCTGTGTATTTTGAATGCAGACAGTGTAATATACATACTTATTCCTATCATTTCAATGAAAATTAATATTGGAACAGAACAGGTGACAAAATCGATATTATCAATGTTTTGTTCATAATAAAACACATCATTTTTATCATATGACAATATGTTGATTGCTTGGTAAATTCCAAATAGATTACTACAGGGCCAAATAAGGTTGCTAAAATATATACTTACTCGCATACATTTAAATTTGTCGCAGAGCAAGACGGAAATTGAAGTAGGTATTAGGTACTTATTTATTTATTAAGAAAGTGACAACATCTTTGGAGCCAAAACTACTGAAATATTGAAAAGAAGAAATAAAATACTTACCTGAAAATTCGTGACAGTGTTGTAATTTCAGTTTTTATAGATTCGTCAGTTGAAATCACAGTTATAAAAACGGAAAACATTATGTAATTGCTCGATTTCAAATATTGTAAATGTTTTGATAAAATAAATAATTGGGATAGGCACTCGTTACATACTTAGCTACTAGTCAGTTATTTGTTTTACTGAAACAGCATATGTTTAATTAGTAGATATAGGTGACAATCAAGCGATGTATGTACTTAAACAATTTTCGTTTAAAAAAAATAACTGTCATATTTTTTTGCCACAAATCAATTTTTGTTCTGTAGCGTAGTCACGTCAGTTGTCAAATACAAATAACAAAATTAACAAAAAAAAACCTTCTTCACGGGCGAACACAGGAATGATTTTACATTATGCAAGCTGACTAGTTCCCGAAAATCTAACCTAATCTAACACATGGAATTACGCGATTCTCCACAGAGAGCAGCAGATGTCTGTCGGGCCGTCACGGTTTTTGCCTCAGTTCCTTTGTTTCAGTTTTTATCGTTGCCGAACAAAAAACACGGCCTTTTTACCGCCACCTAGCGGAATCCGTAAGCGTAAGTTTCATCAGCACAGATGAGGTAATGGAGTAATTAAAAAATTTGACAGTTTTAAGAAAAAGTCTGAATCCACAAATGGGGAGCATTAAGCTAAAAAAAATATTTGTTTTGTTCTACTCTGGTTTTAATTAGACTGAACACTGTTTGTTTAGGTACGGCAACTTTTAGATCTCATTTATGCTGTAACTAGTTAAAAAACCCAGCATTTTTACTTTTTAGCCCAAAAAATATAAAAGTGAAACCATCTTAATTGAAACGTCTTGAGATAAAGGTACTGTAGAATTCTTGCTACTTTCATTTAAAGCAGAAACATTTGCTAATATGATCTAAAACATTGTAATTATGTACTATGAAATAATAGTAAAATTATACGTATATAACGAATGGTCGGATTATTCAAAAACAAGTGCTCCTCTTTAATGAATTAAATGTGGGTTCACCTTTACCTAGAATAAATATGTATTCATGTGAATAACATTATTTATTTTGTGTCTGGGTGTTTATATATCTACACTTATAAAAGAGGAAAGATTGGTACCTATTTTTGTATGTTTGTAATGAATAAGCTCAAAAAGTACTGGGCCGATTTAAAAAATTCTTTCACCAATATAATGCTACATTCTTCCAATTTGACATAGGCTATAAAATTAGGGATCCTTGGTAAAATTTGAAAAATTTCAACTGAAAAGCGGGAAAAATTATCTAAGGCGAAACGAAGTTCGCCGGGACCGCTATTTATTATATTTTAGTTCTTTAACACAATAAATATCCACAATTTCTTTAAGCTACTTAATTTTCAATGATTTCTATTTCATTGAGTATTTAAAAATACTAATCTAACATAAATAATAGGTCAAGCACGAATTTACTAAGTGAGCCACTGGCTTGTGGCTCAGTCAGTATTTCTGTCGTCTAAATTATTAAAAAGGTGCCTGTGAAATTATTTCTCCTTTTCAATGCAGTGATGTTGTCTGATATTTATATAAACAAGAAAAAAAAAGCTTTTACTTCTTTTTTTATTTCTGTAACAATGTTACTAATATGCCACTAGAAAGTCCATCAATTATGTCACACCACACAGCAAACGTACAATATTTTCCTGTTGAAAAACATTGTCAAGTATGTTAAGTGGGTTCATAAACAACATTTTTTGTCGCCAGCAGCAGACCGCGCGTGTCAAATGTTTGCCTCCACATGTGGCCAACTGTACCGTGTTTTTATACAAATAATCCGGATTTGACTAGTTAACACCGGTCCGTGTGAACCACTGAAGTTGCCGACTGCCGGCTTCTTTGATTGGCGAACGAATTTTTGAAAATTAATTGGCGCAAATTCTATGCGTGTAGGATGTCGTCGTAAGTAGGTGTGACTAAGGCGGTTTGGGGAAGAAAAGTAACGGGACTTTATGTTATGCAAAAAATAACCAAGTAGGTACATTTTGACACATTTTTTTTCGTACCTGGGTACGGTTGACAAAAATATAGCTTACCCATAACTGAATGTACCTATATTAAGCGATCTTCCAGATCCCACTTTATTGTTAAAGTAAAACATTGTACTTATTTTTTAATTCTGCAACCCCTATATAGCTTGGCACCAGGGTTGGGTTTAGAATGGTCCTGTTAGCATACTATATAGCATACACAACGTTTTTATGAAATAATATAATATTTACTTTTTGTCTGTAAGTAAATTATTAAAAAAATGAGCTATAAATATCAGCTGTAATAAATAAATTATTGATCATGTAAACAAATACAAGATTGCTTTCCTGTCATAAAATAAATCTACGTCGAGGACAGAAGCTGGTTTAAATTCTTATCTAATAATACTCTCAGTTAATTAAAATCTATTACGAGAGTTAACCCGAGAATGCGAGGAAGTATTCTAAGCAATACAGCCGAGAACGTCATTCACCTTACGAGTTGGCCAACCGTGAAACGAGAAAAAGTCCCGGAAAAAACACGGGACATATTCTAATAACATCGTAAATATGGCTGTATTTAAATAGCTCTTCCGATCTATTAAGTACATTCGTGATTCCTGCAAGATAGTAATGTTTAGGTAAAAATGTTGTCATATTATCAACTAGGTGGACTATGCCCTTTTTTGCGTTATGAATTTATTAAAGAATAACATTTTGAAGATTTTAACGAAATAGCTTTAGACTCATGTCTATGAATAAGCCACAATTAAAAGAAGATATTTTCATTTATCATGTTATATGTTATTGAAACAAAAAGTTATCTAAAACATGCTTTTTACAGTGGTAAAACAATACCCAATAGATTACGACACCTGGTATATAAGTAGATGTTACAATTTAGTTATTTTACTCAATTTACGTTTAAGCTTTTTAAGGCCTACTTACTGATTTTATCTGTGCTGGAAGCCATTTAAAATTATTTTTTATAAAAATTCCCATAAAAAAAAATATTTGTTATAATAACTCCTAATATTTCAGTTTTCTTTTGAGAAAGTAGCCCAAAAATAAGAAAGAATTGCTCTAACGTCCAGCCGTAAAAATCCGTGCAGACAAGTAAAAGAAACGCGTGTACAGCACACAGCAAAAAACACCTCGTCTGTGCAGGCCTTAAATATATTTTTTTAATAACTCCCATACATCCCGGACGATGTCGTCCGCATGACGTGTCGTCGCCTCAGTTCCTTCTTATTGGCTCATATTTTATTTTGACAGCTCTGCAGTTGTCTCTAATAGGGTTGTCGTGATGTCATTGGTAAATTAAAACTGCAGAGTGCATTTATAATTGGATGTCTTTTTTAGTTCTGTAGATCATTTCTATATTTGTTTATTTTGATCGGCGTGTAATCAAACCAGATGGGGTTATTTTAATTTTGTTCTGCATTTTTAATCGTAAATTAAGAAAAAAATATAACCTCAACCGTTAAAAGACTCATTTCTTCTTCATTTACTGAAGCAAGACATAATATTGCAGTTTTTATTTACATTTATAGAGTATACATTTACTAGGATATGGTTAGTTATGTAGACATTCCTAATTGCAAATAACATTTATAGAAATTGGTATTACAGACAAATTAAAATACAAATTACAGCAAACTAAAGTAATAATACGACCATATAATTACAGAGTTCTACATCAATATAATTATATAATTAACTCTACACCAGGAAAAATCGAACAACTTTTTTCAATGACATAATTATGATGATTACGACTTACCTACTCGTATTTATTTTATAGGTCCACGTCGTAATAGCTAATACCTATATCTAGTCAGGATCTATGTTGAAGTGTTGAAAACATTATTACTATCTATCGGATTATTTAATATACATTATTAATGTCACAAGAGATTGGAACTATTTCAAAACCAAAGTGCACCGACAGCTGTCACTTTAGTACCTACACCGAAATAAAAATCAGAATATTAGTAAAGACTGTTTTTGAAGTAAGACACTCGAAATGTATCTTTTTAGATTTCAACTACATTGTTTTTTTTTAATAGGATTACATTTCATAGATAAACACAAGTGTTGAAATGATTTTTTATTTATTTTTGTTAGTAATCCGTACTAAAATAATAAAAAGATATACCTACCTACCTCTTGTTATGCAAAAGGAAATACTTTCCTTTATGTCCGTAGAAGTAATTATACCGGAGACCTTACCTCCCGCTCTCAAATCCGGATGTTTTTCCTTGGAGAAATGGTAAAACAATATAAATTGCATATGGCGGCATCTCCCTTCCTTGATTGAAGATGTACTTCTTGAATCTGGGACAATACAACCTTACCTACAAGAGTAAACTATATTTATAATGCCGACAAAGCACACAGCTCTGACGAGACCTCATCCCGCTAGAATATTATAAAACAAGCGATGAATTAAAAACTCTGAACAATTTGTCGTAAAACATCGGGCGACTCCACGCGGTCTTTGGACCTTCTCACACACGAGGTACTGTAAATAAATAAATAAAAATATATATACTATCACGTACTTAGAACTGATTACAGTAAGCAACACATTTTTTATGGATATCATTTATAGCAATCAATAGTGATACAGTCAGCAATTTTTGTTAGCTTCACTCGTCAGTACTTTCTTACCTAACGTTAACTGCATATCTAAATAATATAGTAGGTACTATATACTTATTTGGAGACTGAGAAACCTTTTTGGTCATATAAATCACATCAGTAATATTCATGAAAAAAAAACGAAAATACGAATGGAGCTATTTCCGGTTTGGTACCTATAACCACAGAGAACATACCGGAAACTCTCCAGTTTTTTATTACAAACAAAAGCTGAACTTAATTTACACTATGACATCTTACGATTAAAGGTGTCATATGATAAGTTACTGAAGTATGCAGCAATGGATTTGATGACCGCAGCACAGTTTTCACTACTACTTGAATGTTGCCTTTAGTATTTTAGAAAAAAAAAATAGTGTGTACCCGATTTTATTTATTTATAAAAAAATAATCAGTGTGTGCCAAATTTCAGACGTTCTACAGTAGTCTCGTAGGTACTAAGGCTAGTCTCCATGTAAGACAGCGACCCCGCCAGTTTACCTCAAGTCGTAACTCGTGCAAGTTATAGTATTTGGGGCAGTTCAAAGTGGCCGACGAACATTAAAAAATGAGAAATGGTCGTGCGACCGGCCGCGTACGACTCATTCAGCCGATCCGACGCTCCCTTAGATTTTAGGTGCCTTAATTGACTGACCGATTTTATGGTAACCGCTAATAATTTAAAAAGGCTGTGCGTTTGGTTTACTCTGCTTTTTGTACTGTTTTTTGAGTAATTATGTTATGTTGGGTTACTTTACTAAAATACTAATGCTTTTAGCATTAAGTCCGCCTTTTGTACTTTTTATTTTGTGCAATAAAGTTTTTTAAATAAAAAAAATACTAAAGTACATGCATTTAGAGCCTTTAGAATGCTTAAATGTTGATGCAATGTGACGTCACTGATTCTTTAAAGAAGTATTAGTTAGTATTTTTAAATGCGATTTCGTATTGTATTTTGTACTAAAACATTAAAACAATTACGAATATATTTTTTGACGTTCTGACACTTTTCCAAGTGGAATTTCATTAACTATTCTAGCGCCGATTGTAATGATCTGTTTTTTTCACTAAGATCAATAGTATTTTTATCGAAAACAATGATAAATAATATTATGCTTGTTAGCCTGCAGCAAATAATCCTTGATTTCCTCAATGAAAGTAGCATAATATATGAATTGCATTTTTTTTGCTGAATTTTTTAATTTTGATTGTAACTTTACTCTTCATAAATCGGAATTGCAAACACAGTGGAAAATCAATTGTATCTTGCCGTACCAAGGTGTAATTGAGAGTAAGTGTCACACAAGCATCCCAAAAATCGTTACAAACTTTCACATTATAATTACAAATGGATACAAATAGAATAGATTTGTTTGCAAATCCAAAATTGGTCGGTAAAAGTGACGCGTAGTGTGTAGGTACTTTCATCTGGTTCATCATACATCCTGTACATCCAAAGACAATCATAAAGGTGCATCACAAATGGGCAGCCATCGAGAAAGTAATTCCCACACGGAAGCCTCCGTTGATTGATAGCGGGGCGATAAAAACTGTTTGTCAGCGGGCGCGAACATGCTATTATGTCACCGACCTGATTAATGTCTCGTCGTGTGCGCTCACCTTAACGCGCTTGTCTCTGGTCATTAGTTGTCTGTGGTCAGTGAGGGGTGGATACACTGAGGACAGAGGCCGAGAGTGACAGCCAATGCTGTAAGACTTTTGGCCCTGTTTTCTGTTGACGAAAATACTGGCTTAAATAATTCCGTTGTTTCTTATGTCCTTTTAATTCTGTGTGAATATCAACTAAAACTATCATCGCCAACATAATATTGACCAAATAACAAAATCATCAACTCTTGAGTAAATTAAGACAATTTTAATTTATTTAGTTTAAAACAAAACAACGGCTTGCTGTGCATTTTCAGTTTTGTTACGTATGATTGTATCTCTTTAAATTTCAATTAAAGATTATTCTAATTGAGTAGATACATACCCATAATACAATGTACCTTCTATGATACCACCATTTATTATGGTTTCCTAAATACATGTGCCTCAGGAGCTTACTTTAAGACCATTCTTAATGTAAAGATATGGTGTATTAAATTACTAAACATAACTTTTCTTTAAATTATAACTTATATTCAAATTCAATTCGACTCATTTCCTACAACTTTCGTCAATTCCTAAATAAAGTGAGTCCAACCCACACTTCACTCGTTTCTTAAACGTCATGTCATGCCCATAAAAATAACACCTGTAAAAAGCTCACTAATAAAAAAATATAAGAGATTTTGGCAGCGGGGGACACTGTCCGATTTAAGCCTACGAATTACATGTTTATAATCGAGAGTTAACGATGGCGTGAGAATATGCTAATGCAAGATAACACTGTGTGGAGGTGCGTTTCTTATGATTATACTTTATTTTAAACAAAGTCGTCTTTTGGGAATGAATTAAGTTTGATAGTTTAGAATTTGGAATCGGTTATTTTGTCGACATTAAGTAGTTCAGGCTTAACATAAAATTACGGTTTTGAACTAAAGAACGCTATAAACTTGTAGAAACAAATCTATTGAGTCTGTTGATACAAATTGACGGCCGCATTTGTAACCTATGTACACTCAGCTTCATTAATTTGTAAGCACCTCAGTACATTGTCACCTTGAATCTATGTTAAATAAGTATGTCAATTAGACAGTTAAATTAACAGTGACAAGGTACTAGGTTGCTTAAAACTTATGATGCTAATTGTACCTATAGATGTCTAGGTGAAGTTGCGTTTTATACATACGTCTGGTGCTCAAAGTACAAGAGAATACCTTCGTTTAAGTCCAGCTGATTGGTGTGATTTTCTGGCGCATTTATTTTATTTATCTATACTAATTTGTTTGTTTGTAATGAATAGGCTCCGAAACTACTGGACCGATTTCAAAAATGTCTTCACCGTTGGGAAGCTACATTTCCCTGATTAACATAAGCTATATTCATTGCTAGAAAAGAGTAAGTCTACGCGTACGAAGCCGCGGGCGGCAGGTAGTTTATTTACACACGCGTATAAGTTCGTGTATGCGCAGTTAGGCACGTGTTTTGACACATTCGCAATTCGGATCACGCGTTTAAAAAGCTTATATAGACGCGAGCTCCGTTAAACTTCATCTTGATACTTATTTACCAAAGTAACTTAAACTCATTTATACTTTGTTCAATTCATAATAATCATTGTATAAATTAACATAATGGTTTTTATCACATGTACCTTTGGACCCGGTTGAAAACTTTAAAAAGACTCAGCAAGTGATGTGTGATAAAACAAACTGCAGGCCAAACATATAACGGTAATTATTAGCACAAATCTAAACAGCACTGCAGCAGTCTTGACTGAAATTTAACTCATTCAAAAGCAAACTTCATACTAAACTACAAACACAAAGCACTCAAACTCAACTTAAAGATGGCCGTCTAGATTAATTAATAATGATTAATGTTCGTGTACTAAAATTATAAATGCTAATACTAGCGGCCGCGGTGAATACTTTTTGAATAAATTTATAAAACGTAACTACATGTTGATGACACATGACGAAGTAGGAAAATAATCGTTCTCACTTAATTTATTCTACAACCCTTGGATAAGGCAATAAATGACGTAACAAATTAGTAAAAGTTACGAGATAAGAATACATACATGGATTTTAATGGTGCTACATCACGCGAGTTATTGCGATGACACGTGTAATTTAGTACCTAATTTGACACATTTATTATACCTAATCAATATACTAGCATAAGTGAAAGAAAAACCCTTATTATTGTGTTTTTGGTTTTTAGTTTAATTTAAGTAGCGCTGTTTAAAAATCAGTTGCTTTTTATTTACACTATAATACATAATAAATGAGTTCAATGTTTTCTTAATCCTTATCTGTCATCTACCTATACGTGTGAATCTCAACGAATAATGCCGTCATAATCAGATTTCAGTAATTACGTTTAAAAGATATCAGTAAGCGATTCGGACATCAACATGTTCAAACGCTCTATCCGAATCGGCTAGCTGTTTCGGACCGAAAAAGTATTTTGAGTCAGAAACGTCAGCAAGCCGTTATAAACATTTTGAGAATTGCATTTTTCTCTCACAGCTCTTTACGTTCGCTGCAACCCATAATACGTACTTCCCAAGCGATGCCGGTCATCATTGCACTTTCATAATGCATTATTTAGCCAACTTACTGCGGGTCGCGAAATAAACGACACGCACCGCCGCTTCGGCGAAATCTCATCGAAAACGATAAAAAAGCATCGCCTCAAAAATTGCAGCCTTTCTTACCGTTGCACCCGTGTCATTGATCGGAAATGCATTCGCCGACGAGCGCACTTCACCGAGGATCAGCGGCCATCCAAACTCGACTTTATCTAAAAACGCTGACGTTATCGCAATAAATTAATAATTTTAATCGTCATTATTAAAACAACGGCTCCGGGCACGCATGAGCGAATAATAAAATAGACGTTTTATAGCGCGTTTCGTGTCAATTCTCGTAAAAATGTCGGTCGTACGGCGCGTAGCGGGATTTGCATCAAAAGATGACGTTTAGTATACTTATTGTGCATTAAACCCCATGAAATGCCATGGCCGAGCTGCGCCGAGGGTTCTACTCAGTCGCCTCGGAAAATAACCTGTCTGCATTCACTTTTACGAATTAAACGTACTCACCTTATTTTTATTCTTACTAGCTCATGAGGCATTTTTTTTAAGTTTTTTATCGAAGTTTTATTAGTAAAATTGTAATTTATGGGGACCACCAATGAAAAAAGATGAATCACATTTATTAAAAACACTGACAATAAGTTTAATTTAGTGTTAATTTATTTTTTGTAAATTTAAGCATTTTATCAATGAAGCAAATGTATAATATTAGTTTGTTTAATTTACTCCCGATAGTGTATGCAATAAACGTGAGTTGCGTTTCAAATTGTTGGTATTGTTTAAAAAATTGCCACACCTCCTTTTTAATCCGTTTTTTATCTTGTGATACGGTAACAAGCAATCCGGTTAGTTCCATAAAACGGAGCTGACGTATGATATATTATCAGCAAGACAGAAGCACCTTGCGTTAGATAGCAGGTGCGGCGCAACAAAGCTCGACGAAAGCAATAAATTATTAATTATGACAAAAAGCCGCGTCATTATTCTCATATACGTTCGCGAAAAATTTTTCGAAAAAATTTCGAGTGCGGCGCCAAAAAATCTTTTGTCTACGCGGCGTCCCGCAGGCACAGTGTGCGGCGGGGCACAAAGACGGCCAAAGTTGCCGACGCGGCGAGCACACTGGGACAAAACGCTCCCCGTGCGGACAAAAAATGACATCATTTATTTTATTGCCCCGGGCGAGAATAAGGTACATTAATATTGCGTAGGGCTTAATGCTCGATCGCCCTGGGCTGGCCATCAGTCAATTTGGCTGCTGTCTTATAAATTCTACCTGTCCTGGATTGTTCGATTGGAAAAGTTTCTATTCAAATTCTTCACGTTTGTCGTTTTCGATTTAATATCATTGTTTTGCTTTCTGTAATTTACACGCCATTACTCTTCCCGGTGTAATTAAACACGATTTAATATCGACGATATCGCGAATAAAATTATTTTTCAATATCAATAATACACTTGACCTTTTAAAATGTCTACCCCGTTTTATATTTATATTGTTTGAATAAGCCGCCTACGGTATTGAAAAGTACTTTTTTTCCGTCGTGGTCGTAAAATATGGGTTGTAATTATAAATTTCACCCGGGTTTTCTTCAAATTTGCCTTTGGCGAAGGTATTACTTATGAAAGTAGAACATGCATACGATAATTAAAACAAATGGAGCAGCTGTCAGCGCATGCATGAACTTTTGTGAGTAAATTAGTTTTTTAGTATACATCGAAATAAAATATATGTGAGAATATTTTTTGTTCAGCGTATCAAAAGCACGCCGTTGCTGTCATCATGGCTATATTTAATAAATTAGTTTGTTGTCACAATATAGGTACGTACAACATGAAACAAAAATAATTGTATTTGATGTTTTTTTTCGAAAACTTTTTTTTTCTTTAAAACAACTTAATATGACTTGTTAAGTCATTCAGAGCTAATCTGCGCATATTTTTACAATGTAAAAAAGTCGTTTTGTTTGAATCGAAAAATGCGAGTTTATTTGGTTGGAAAGTTAAAAGAAGAGTCATGATCCACAGTTTTTTCTATCTGTCTCTATATGTCATATTATTATTCTAGTATGAGTCGATTTTCAGTAGGACTTTCATTTATAAAGTTCCAGAAAAACGCAAAGGAAACTGAATTAATTACACAAATTATCAATAATGGAGATCCGATTACCGACATAATCGAATCCTTTACAGTGATATAAAAAGAGAAATCGCAATCAAAACCTCGTCCAATTTAATTACATCTACCGATTGAAACTATTACAGTACCTACGAATTGAAAACCCGTAATAAGTTTGAATCAAAACACTGATCATTTAATAATCCAGCAATGATTAATTATTACCAATATTTTACTAGGTACTACTGCCTATAGGCACTGTAAAAAAATGAAAATGTACATCTCAATTTGGCACACTTATAGGGTTGTCGTTAGAAATGTTTATATGTTTGAATTTATGATAAAAGGCCAAGAGCTATTAATAATAAGCAGAACGGAAGTACCTAAACAAAAAATGTTTAAGTTTCTTTTCATGTTACATCACATACTTTAAAATTTTATTTTGAAATGTTAAATAAAAATGCAATAACAAATAGTTAGCTGAATGCCATTCATAGATTATGTACTTATTATTGAGATATTGATTTGGTCCAAGAGTATACGATCTAAACCGCTAGTAGGCGCATTTAATTTGTTAACTTAATTGTATCGAGATGAGCTTCGACATAACTTCACAGAAAGTGAACTTTAATGTAAAAATAATAGAATACGTCAAGGCAATGAGACATTTGAAGTTATGATGCGTTGACGACCTTCGTAGCCGAGAGGCGAGCGGGCCGGACTTTGACGACGCGCCATCTTTGAGGTCCCGGGTTTGATCTCCGGTCGGGTCAATATGGGAAATGAACTTTTCAATATTGTCTCGGGTCTGAATGTTGTGGTACCGTCGTTGTTTCTCATTTCTGGAGCACAAGTGCTTAAGCTATTTACCACAGAATCTGAGCAATGTATGTATGTATGTGAGCGACTACGAATAGGTAGAAGAATCCTAATTAACGTCTCCACGTTTCAGTCATAACGTGTAGAATTATCTGTTATGGTGCCAAATCCCATTAGTAGTTTGGTAGTTACACAATTCCATTGGAAGTACATACCTATTTCGGCTCGTGACAACCCTACAAGTTGCGCATACGCCGGCCATCCATCATAGCGCCCACGAGCTAATGATTTATCACACCAGTGCCACCAGCTCGGCTCAGCCCAGCTGATATTATTGCGAATTAATTACGCCCAAGTGACCTGAATCATTTTGTCGTACGCTGGGTATTTTGATTAAAACTCGCATAAACATCGGCTTCGAATGTAGCACCAGAAACTTGTCCCCGTATTCATAAAACGTCAGATTCTAAATCGGAAACTCTGCTCTGTCTGTTCCTTAACCTATACAATTGGACAAAGACACACAATATTTACTTTTTGAAATACCGTTCTTACGTTTGAGAATAAGGAGATACTTACTTTACTTTTTCATGGTCATAAGTCTATGTTAGTACAGACCATGCTTGATTGATTTTGTTACATTGTTTATAAACCTCTTTGTTACATAATTTAAACTACTTTACCTTATTTTTTTTGTGGCCGAATAAACTGCCTGTATTTTTAAGCTTCTTTGTTTTTTTTCTAGCATAAGTCCCATTAACAAGTGTCCGAATAGAATCTATTCGTAATTATTCAATTGAGGTCGTAAACTCGTAATTGTAGTATGCGTTGGCTATGTCGTTCATATTACGACAGATGGCATTAAACGTATGATCGGATGTAAGACCGCATTTCTTATACAAGATTTGTTTTTAAAATATTCAAATTCGGAAATCTCATTGATCCAATGTTTTCTAAACCATTCATTCAATTTTGTAAATGTATTGAACAAAAAATACATCAGTACAGGTTTTGAATCGTTCAGTTAATAAATCATTGGAACTTCCGAGTTCCACACGAAAGAATCCGTGGTTATAAATTAAATTGTTCTGAAGTTTGCCACACTTGCGATAGTTACTTAAACACTTGAAAATAAATCATCTACGTATAATACCTACAGTATTAATCAAATAGATTCCTATGTATTTCACCGCGTCGCGTATTTATTTCTACCGTATTTTACGCTAGGTATTCGACCGTAAATCATTTCGTGTAGGTATTTTGTTTATTAAATTCGTACTTTAAAATATATTTTGCGCAATATTTTACGTTCGGCTGACAGGTGATAAATTATTAATTATAACAGGCGAAGGAAAATATTGTTATTGACTCGGCATAGCTTGCACGGTACAGGGAAAAGCACATCAGACTACACATTTTGAACTTTGTACCGTTCTTATTTCGTACGCATAAGAACGAATATCGAACTGAAAGTGTTTACCTAGACGTGCTGTAGGTTGTAAGTACAATATGCCTCTTAAGTTATTGTCCAATGCGCGTTGATTAGGCTTATTAATAATATTTTAGGTATTTTAAGTGAAATTTACTAAACTTAAACTTGGGAATTTGAATGGAACGTGTTTCATTCTCGGACTCTGAATTAAAGTCGTGTTTACTTGGACTTCATAAATTGCAAATTAAATGTTACGTATAATATATTTCTGGAATAACTTGCATCGAATCTAACTTATCATAACTTGGTTTCGAAATTAATTATGTGTATATAATCCTTTTGCGTATATCTACTAAAAGTATCTTTAAAATATTTCGACGAATGGAAAACTTTCTTTTGGGAGTTGGGTTGAAATTATAAAAAGCTCATCAACAGTCTTATCTTTTATTAAAACTTTGAATACCTTATAACATAAGCACCTTAAAATCCGTTGGCGTTTCGTCCCAATAGTGGGCACAGTCCCTAAATGACTTCGTTCTCTTTGTGTAAAACCAATCACGTATTCTGTAACCCATGGCCTACCTGAGTTCTGGGACTTACCTACTAGCCAATGGTATTTTTCTTTCCTGTATTTTTCATCGATCACGTATCGATCTCATATGCGGTCAAACAAAAGCATGTCAGACTATAGGTAATCTTTAGAAACAATACTATCTACTATCATAACTTGAGTATAAGTACTAATATTTGCAAGTTAAACACTGTCATGTACTGTTGAGTGGACCTTACGACACCTACCCTTCTAGCATGCGTTACGTCAAATAAGACGAGAAAAGACCGTTGGTGTCCTGATAGCACACCGTACTCGTATTTTTAGCCAATCAGCAACTGACACATCGATTTTGACATTAAGCACGATATAATTTACTCGCGTCGCCATTCTAAGCGGACAAAACATACTTTTTTTTCAGCTCCAAGATTTATTAAAGATTTCTGTCTACAAATCTTAAGCAACAATAGTTTAGGCAAAGGTCGTCGACCTTTTTATGCATTTCCATCATCTTTGCGAATCTGAACACGTAACCGCGGGTCACGGTCCGCCGGTAGTGACGTGACAATATCGAGATTAACGCGCTCGATTGATTGTCGATGGTCGGTTTTTGCGGTTAAAAGTTGTTTTTGCTCCGTTTTGTTTGCGGGAGGCATTCCGAACTATTTGGATTGAGTTTAAATTGTGCTCGTCTAATCGATGTTATAGCCATCCCATACTTCATGGACCTAACCTTTGTGGAGTAAATTTTGATTCAATTTTTATTTACCTAGTAGAGTTGATTTTTGTTTGGTTTTAATTGAGGTAAGCTGTAGTCAGTGTACAGTCATCAAGGTAAGCACTTGCAGTTCAATATTCGATTTTATTCGTACGACATAAATGTGGCGCAAAGTCCAAGCTGTGTAGGCTGACGTGCTTTGGCTGCACTTAAATGCTGGACCACCATTAAAAGCTTTTCTGAAAGTTACCTTCATCTACTACTACTAGTTACTGAATCGACTATATTTTAGCTAGCAACATACCTTTGCTTCACACTTCATAGTTATGTTTTTTAAATAATATAAAACTAGCTACATTGGTGTATAATATAAGTGACTAACCTTATTAACAGATGTTTCAAGCTACCAAAAAACCTCATATTAGTCAACTCGACTGGACATTGTGTAACGTGTCTCTCAATGCACGGCGATAATCCTAATAAATTACATTTATTACGATTATCACTCCAAGAGACGGACTGGTTACCCATCCAAATACTGGACCATGGCAATGTGGCTTAACTTCGAAATCATTGCCCGTATTCAATAAGTCATTAACCTCTGTTAATATTTTTCTTCCGTCTTCTATTAACCCTCATAATTAAATTTCTTTCCCAATCGAAACTGAACTCTCAAACAATCGGTATCAATTCCCCCCATCGGTACCCCGTGTAGGAAGCGCAGTGGAGGTCGGATGATCAAACGTTCGCGGAAGAGCGCCGGCCTCGCCGCGGACCGTGACGCGGTGACTGTTGACACCGTGCCCAATCACTTTCACAAGTTGCTGGCAAAAACGCTGCCTATTTATAGAGAAAAACATCGATAAGGCAGCAGGACTTCCCGATCCGCTGTGGGGGAGCCTGTGTAGAATCCCGACTCCCCCACAACTGCGCAGCGTTGGCCACCGAAGGGGTTTTAGTCGGTGCGAGTCCGACACACCACTCGCTGTTCCCCGAAGACAGTGACGGAGCGTAGGCATTTCCCCCTCGACAAAAAAAAAGGACTTCCCGATCCGGGGCATCGCTACACACAGAAGAGATTTTTTCTCTAAGGGAGAGTAAGCATACATGCACTGACCCACTGGTTTTTGTGTTACTTTCAACATTTGAAAAACGATTCGTAACTAGAAACAAATTATACGAGGCGTAAGCTAAAAACGACCAACGGACGACTGATGATAGCTGATATAGAAAGTAAATTATGTACCGACTCATAGTCGGTTGGAGAAAAAATATTTTTTTGGCAATTACGAATCGTATTGAAACCCCGTATTAATGGTGTTTCGATCCTTTAAGTTGAAACTAAGGGTTCTGGTTTCGTTTCCCACCAGAGATAAATGTAATGAATAGATACAGACCCCTGGGGTCCATGACAGATTGATAATGCAGCATGCAGCTGAAATTGCTTTTCGCCTCCTGATCTAGCCCAGATTCAGGTAACAGTAAGGTCCCTGCGCTTTATTTTCGGATTATTAGGGGGTCGCGATCAAGACAGGTTGAGAACCATTCGTCTAGAGAAAGAAAGACTTAAAACAGACTTGTGGGAATATTTAGGACGTGTTCAGACTGTTTTCACATTTATTCTCATTACATTTCTAAAAACGCACCCTCTTTTGCAATTAGACATCGCCGTTAAAACGCAAATAATTTCTACGATTAAAATATGTTCCCACAACACTTCCCATAAATTAAACGTTAACATATCTATGAATCAATTTTAACGATTGAAACTTTTTAGTTCTGTCATACACTGGTGGATAAATATTATACATTTGCAAAAACCAATGTGTCAATACAAAAAGGTCAAAGATGTTAAAGAAATTCGTATCCTGTACCTTGTTAGGCGCATTCATCATAGTAATGTGTTCGTTACAGACAAACGATGATAAATGTGTTGACTATTCGTAATTACCGATTAATCACTTTACCATGACAACACTTTGGCTTAGACAATTTAATTAAGTAGTTGCTTTACTTGAACTTAATAATGAAGGTATAGCTTCGATGCTTTTAATCTTAGGATAAAATCACACGCAACTACAAAATTATATCTCTCTTTGATAAATGGCAATGTAGCTATATTTTTGTCAAAATAAATATGTATTTCTCGTGACTTCGTTCGCGTTTTTTCCGGTAAAAGTATTTTTTATTTTTATCTGGTATCTCATATTTTTTTTATACCAAATCTCATCCAAATCAATTTAATAGTTTTTGTTCAATTTATTTGTTTTACAAGATCATATCCACACATCCATACATTCTCACAAACTTTCGCGTTTATAATATAAGTAGGACTAGTGAAACTTAATCTTAAGAAAATTAAACATAGATACCTACAGTCAAAAATTAAAGTCTTAACTCATGTAAGAAGTAATTTAATCATGTCAGAAATGAAATCAGTTAGTAATGTAATCCATGACAGTATTACAAAAAGTAAGCGAAGATTAAAATACATAGCTTTATTTAACGTCATTACACATTATGCAAGTAGTGAAACAAGCTCAGATAAATCCGCCATATTGAAAAGCGTGACCAATGGCCCCAGCGTGCGCTATCAGGGAACTGATAAAATTCGATTTACGAATGCTGAGCGCTGATTGGTTAACGGTCAACAACACTGGCATAAAACGTCGTTATCACAAATTAAAAGTAGAATCTTGTTAGTAGAATAAATGGGTCATGTTTTATGTGCCTTTGTTTCGTATTTTACTTTTCGTTTTTGTTATGTTTCCATGTTACTTTATCAAGTACCATACATAATACAAAATCGAAACGTGTAATCAACCTCAATCGTAGGACCATACCTCTCTAACGTACTCGTAAGTAAGATAACCTTGCAAAAAGTGTGAAGGCACATATAATAAACTCTTTGTAACATTCTTATAAAACAATATTGTGGTACAAAATTGAATTTCACTTAACACAAATTTAAAATAACGCAATTAAACTTACTTATACAAACAGAAATAGACTATATGATCGTCGTGCGGAGAACATCTAATTAACTAAAATAAGACCAGACACAAATTGGAATCACCAAAACAGACTCGCTGCACGGTAAATTTAGCAGGCCGCACATCGAGAACTGACTTATTAACTTTTTTAAATTTAGACAGATCTGCGGAGGTGAACGAGTTGGCGGGAAAGATTGACAGATATGAGACTTTTTTATTTTTAAATGTTTGTAACTTTTTCGGGCAAGGATATTGGAATTGGTAACATGTGTGGTTATCGGAAGTAGGTAAGAATAGGTACTCATACGTTCGGAAGCGCATCAGGCTATAATAATTTAGACTTTGGTGCGCCTTTTTGTCGTAGCTACAAAAACTAATACCTATCGAACTGCAAATGTTTACCCTGATGTGCTGTTGTCCGTATATTAATTTGACTAAATTTATCAAATATTGTTTTGTATGAAAAGACTTAAGATAGT
This sequence comes from Glyphodes pyloalis, assembly GCA_037074685.1. Classification (NCBI taxonomy): domain Eukaryota; kingdom Metazoa; phylum Arthropoda; class Insecta; order Lepidoptera; family Crambidae; genus Glyphodes; species Glyphodes pyloalis. Next base: position 5,932,127 of record JAYKKO010000021.1, read on the forward strand.
TGTGACACAATCTTGTCAAAATCATTTCAGTCACAAACTGTCGGCTTCAAAAAATCTTATCCCTTATAACTATAAGGGAAAAAATCTTATCCCTTATAGTTATAAGGGATAAGATTTTTTTATTGTATTTGATAAGGTCTTTTTAAAGATACAAACAATAAAAAGTCTAACGATGATCCCAAATTATCCAATCACGATTTTGAAATACTTTAAATAGAGACCAAGCTTTAAAATTTTGCGCTTTCATTAACCATGAAGATTTCTAAGTGGGTTAATTCTTGGTAGACAGTTTATGCTTTTTGGTGCATGCCGTGAAAACCGTGAAGATGTTTACGTTTTTATGGAAATAAGTGGAAAAACATTTGTTTTTGGTATTTTTGTGGTATAGGCGACCATAAAACAGCATATCTTTATATCAATAACTTAGGTATACATTTCCGACTGAAACACTATTTTTATTTTTCTGCGTCGGGTAAGTAAAAACAAAGATAAATCACATTATAATCTTCTAAAATATTTTTTAAATCAGGTATATGTACGAGTATTATAATACTCGGGAGGTAGGACTAAGCAAAACGCTCCGCGTATATGTAAAGTAAATGATGAGACAAAAAACTTTATTGCTCCATCCAAAACGCTTGCGACTGGTTTGTAGAGCTTGTTACTATTGGTCTACGCTGATTTATGGAGCAAAAGGGTTTAAACTAGAATTCGAGCAATCTAAGTAATATTCTCCAATGTTTATTAACTTTTAAACTTTCACGTTTTTAATATTACTAATGTTTCTTTTTTTTCGTATTTCCTTTGCCGAAATACGCCAAGTAGACAACAGACTAAAACAAAAGAAAGTGATGATTCCATTTTCGAAACAAGTGAGTCCGTTGTTGCACAATTTGGCGGGATGCGATTTGCGCGAGCGCCACGGCAATTGGCCGCAGATGGGCCGGCGCGCGAGCTCTGTGGCCGCTCCTCAGCGACGCCATCCGCCGGCCATCTTGCGTCGTTCCTTTTTTGAAACAACAACGTCTGGCTGGTTGTAGTCCTTTTTACTTCCTCTATTTTTTTAATTCAACAATGTGAAATACACCGAAGAATTTAAGATGTGTTTGTAGAAATTGGCTCTAGCTTCCTTTCGGTAGCGTAACGGAACGGTGCCCTTCAGAAATGAAATAAATAAATGTTGCATCATATCATTGAAATCAAAATAAATGATGGGACCAATATACCCAGACTCGAAACAATTAAAAAGCTCATAGTTAAATCTTACCACGCTTGATAGATATCATCACTAGGTAACGACTCTATTCTGTAGTATTCTATATGTATGCAGGAAACGCAGATTTATTGCATTTTAACTACCATCGATTAAATACCAGTCGCAAGTGCTCCCTAATTAAAATAATTATATTTTTCTCCTCATACATTGTATGAAAATTAGAAAAAAAAAACGCTCTTCGCTATTTGTGCCCAAAAATATCTAACATATTAATCCTGAATGTAATGTTAATAAAATATGTCAGTCAACTTATTACCACGATTACAACCCCTACCAAAGGATAAATTTTCTACTTCTGAAACACGCCACGGATACGGATATTGAAACAATATCTTAAACGTAGTCTCTTTTCGGATGTCACTCACTTTTCAAGTTAACTGAGAATAATAAGCAAAACCCCATTAAAATGAACGTTTTATGTTTGGAAATTAATTTGTTGTATGACATTTGATAGGCATCAGAATTAATTGTCATTGATTGAGCTACGTTGAGCTACGAACAAATGCTTCTGATAACAGTTCAACTAAATATTTTAGAAAATTGTTTGTTGATCTTACATCAAAACCACTATCTTGCCGTCTACAAATATTATCCCACAATATAAGTTGTTCGATTTAGAGGTACTCGAACTAATTCGGGAGTTTGAATAAAATTATGCGTTAGATTAACCATAAAATTAGAGCTCAGATATTATGTAAGTATGTATGTATTGGAAATAGATGATGACTTAATATCATAAAAGATTTGTACATAGTAACAAAAAGTAAAACACTAAATTGATTCATTTAAATACAACTGTTTCAAGCAATTTAAAAAATGTTAATTAAAACTGAATTTGTCGTTATCCATCTAATCTTAAATTTTGATTCAATAAAAATTGAAATATTGACGTTTTACAAAAAAATTCTATAACAACATTCGGAGTGCAAAAAGTTTAACAAAAGAACCTTTTAGAAATAAAACCGCCTAATTTGTACCTACTGTAATTTGTGTTTAAAATACAATTTGCTACAATGCAGTTTTGTACTTGCGAAGGCTCTCCCTTTAATAGTTTAAGCAATACACCAATAAAAAGTATCTATCTCGTTACACTGGAAAAGGGAGACCACATTTTACACCGAATAATCCCCACATTAATCCTTTGTAGTCACACAAATTAGAACAAGGCTCATTATAACAGAATCACCATTTATATTACCGTTGAGGGTGCCCAGAATTCGCGACCACGTCACATATGGCGCATGACACAATAAAGTTTATGCCGGATTGAAACAAAAAACCGGTCAAGTGCGAGTCGGACTAGCCAATTAAGGGTTCCGTAGCAGCAAGTAATATAAAATAATAATTTTATTGGAGTTGGTCGAATTAAAGGTAAATTGCGGTTTACGATTTATGACGTATTAAAAAACAGCTTGCTAGATTTCGTTCAAACCAATTTTCAATACATCGTGTGTTTAATCATTATTTTATTTTAAAAGTTACAGGGGGGGGGGGACACATTTTACAACTTCGTAAGTCTGTCCATAAATACCCCACACGTATTGGTTGGAAGTAAAAACAATTATGAATTTCAGTTTTAAGTAGGGAGGAGCCCACAAAATTCTAATGCGGGTCACAGAATACCTACCAAATTTCAACAGTATAAGTCATATAGTTTGAAAAAAAAAGTGGTTGTGACATACGGACGGACAGACAGGCAGACATGACGAATCCATAAGGGATCCGTTTTCCGCCATTTGGCTACGGAACCCTAAAAAGCGGGCACAAGTTCACAACAGTTGTGTCCGTTCGTTACGTAGGCGCTGTAGGTGTATTGTGGCGTCCGCGGCAGGGAGCCGACCGCCCGCTGCGTTTCTCTCAACGCGGCCCAAATTACTAGTGTTCCTCTGTTTCGACGGACTTCAACAGTTTCTATGTATTAGAAGGCTGTATGAACAGCTTTTGAGAACAAAAAATAGGTTTCTCTTGTAAGAAATAGACAATCCCTACCTACTAATATTAAAAATGCGAAAGCAACTCTGTGTTACGCTTTCTCGCTCAAACCTCTCAACCGATTTTGATGTAATTCGGCACAGACAATCTTTGAACCCTGAGAAAGGACTACCTTTTTTGCAAATAACCCCTGTAGTCCACGCGAACGAAGTCGCGGGCACAGCTAGTAAATAATAAATTTTACTACTACTTTTTCCGATACTTTATTTTTGCTACATTTATTTGAAAATATAGAGCAATCTCTAGATTTATGCTCTAGTTATGAAATAAGTTACTTAAAATATACTTACATGCGAGTAATCATAAAGTCCATTAAAATGTTCTTCTACAAAACGGAAAATAAAGTAATCCATTGATTTATCAATGTACCCTGTCTCCAGGAGCGAACGACCCAGGCGGCAGGATAAAAGGATGATTGATACGAGCGCGGTCTGTGGTCATTGTTCGTGCCCGCGTAAATAATGGCGGGTGAACTACCTGCGCGGGCGCCCCTAGAGCTAATGAGAGAACATTATGAGCATAACTGTAACAGTATAGGTGATATAGGTATCGATCGACCTCGGTGACTAATGCCCTGTTCCAATATTTGAAAAACGATTTCTACTTACGGACAGTAATAAATTATATGAGGCGTAAGCTAAAAATGTCCGGCAGACGACTGATGACAGCTGGTATGGAAAGTGAATTATGGAATGGCATTAACGACTCTTAGTCGGTTGGAGAAAACGGATAGTAATTTTTGAGACTTTACGAATCGTAAAATATTGGAACTGGGCATAAGATAGGGTCCAAAGCATGGAATGTCCCAGGTTCAATTCTCAGTCAGGTCAATTTGGGAAACAAGCTTTTCTAACTGGGGTAATTTATAGGGTACTAGCTGTGCCCGCGACTTCGTTCGCGTGGACTACATCCTTTCATGGTCGGTTTTACCCCTTTTTCCCCTAATATACGAAACAAAAAGTAGTCTTTATTTTAATCCAAGTTTCGAGCTATGTTATTCGTGCCAAATTTCATATCTCTAACTTCAAAAATAAACATTTTTCCATATAAACTTTCAAAGTTGGTATTACCCCCATCCCCCCCTTATTTTCTAATAAAAAGTAGCCTATGTCCGTTCTTGAGATTCAACGTATACCTATACCAAATTTCATCAAAATCCGTTCAGCCGTTTAGGCGTGAAAGAGTAACAGACAGACCGACGGACAGAGTTACATTTATAATATTAGTATGGATAGTATGGATGAGATGTTTTCGATTTCGAACGCAGACAGAAAACTAAATTTGCGATACTAAAATCAAAAGTTACCTCGTAAAAGAGAGTTCTAAATCCAAGTCGCAGTAATCCACCATTCCTATGCGACCTTCGAGACCACAGATATTATTATGGACCATAGACATAACAGAACCGAGAGTTTACACAATTAGCATTTACATGGCTGGCTAAATACAAATAAGTGGCCGTTAAAACGCGATCGAAACCGAATTATAGACAATTATGAACAGTTTCCCACCAGAAAACTATTTAAACAACGTTACGTCAAAATAAAGGTGTCCAAAACCTGAAATTTGAGCATAAGTATTATCCGTTTGACCTGGCCGTATAGTTTTCTTAATTATTAGGCTGTTCGATTTTATATTTAAATGCCGTTTTACTAAATGGCCGGATTAAGTAAAACCTTGGCCGGCATATTGATTAAAAATTGATTTTCCGTAACGTACAACTTTGAATTAACCTTTTTGATCCTGCTGTTTAAAAGTTAGTAGAAATGCATGTTGTACTCGTCTGTTTTAAGTGTGTTGCAACTGTTAACTAATGCATTAAAACATGGAAAGATACATTTTATAAGCAGATATCGGTCGGATTTATTCGTTTAAATTGATCACAGCACGGTCAAAAATATTCTTAGGACTTAAGATTTAAAAAAAATTGTTTTTTTTTTATTTTTTAAAAACAAGCACGCCATTCTAGCGAACTTTATATAATTAAAAACATAGAGAGAAAATTCATTTTTAGGTGAGTGTGATAAGTATAGTGCCTACTACAAAAAGCCTCGCAATATAAAAAAAAAATGCATGCAACTTTTGAAAACACTCCGAACTCTTCCTTTGTGGAAAAACAGCCTTTCGGCCAAAAGACATTCGGCCTTATGTGGACAAAATATGATTTTGTCCACATAAGGCCGAATGTTTTTTTTAAAACCATGCATCTCATGGATTTTCTATTGTGTCTGGTTTTCTGGGTCTTTCTCTCTTTTAAAGGTTTTAAATAAAACGCGAAAGTCCCGCAGTTTTCACGCTGTAACTAACGAAATCATTTAATCATCCAAATCCATTAATCAATATTGATTCAAACAAACCTTAGGTAACTAATCTTGAGCATAAAAGTTGTTCCAGCCTTTTAATATAATTACACTGCTATCAATAAATTTTCTAAACTTTAAGAATTACTGCTATACCATCGAAATAGGAAATGCCTATTTTTTCGAAACCGGTCTTTATTTCAAAAAAATAACAGAACATGATCCCTTAGTAATATCAACTCAATACGAGTGAAACCAGACGAGTTACAAATGATTAACAATTTGTAGGTTTAATTTCGTAATAAAAATATGAATACCCACCTTTTCCCACAACAAAATACGCGAACGAGGCGGAAAGGCGAAAAAGAATCCCAAAAATACAAAACACCGTTGACACAGCCAGAGAACACGGATATTTTTCAAATGTATCGTAAAATGATAATTTAAAAAATATGATCAGTCGATGTGCCGGTTTAGCGGGTAGTTATAATGGTGTTTTACGGTTTGCGAGGCGTCGGCGTTACGGCGTTCGGTAAGAGAATGGCCCAGCGTGCACGCATGAAATATAGTGTTTAACACCACTCAGCTTGTACAAGAGGCGCCCCGCGGCGCGCCCTGTCCCGCCGCCGCATCGCCACCCTTACCCTGTTAATGTTTATAAATAGCTTATGCTACAAACAAACTGCGCTTACATCCTTGATTGACACCCTAAGTTCGGAATCCCTCTGTGATCAGATCCTAGATTTCGCAATCCTAGAAGCGCAGAAACTAGATTTTTGGCAGATGGCAATATTTTTAACAAGTAAAAAATAGAGTTCTGAAAAAAATACGTTTTTGTTTGAACCTAACTTGAAAACATCAAAAAATAATTATAAAATAAAATAAAAATAATAAAGCTACTGAATATTACTTAACCTAGTGAAGATTAACGTAGTAAAAGCGTGAATTTGTTAGAATAAGTAGCTAAAATTTCACGCAGTGTCAATTGCTATTCCTATAGCACCAAGATCCATTCTAAGTCATTTATATCGTGCATTCATTGTTAATGTATTGTTTACAATCTAACTACCATTTACTGTATTACTGTAGAACGACAGGCTTCATTGTTTGCATCTTATCTATTCTTAACATCAAAAAATCAAACATCATAACATTCGACCAAATAATGAACTCATGACATTTTCTATGACATTCGAAAACAATAATTGCGCAGTTTTAGCCTTGGACAGTCGCTGCCGTGTGTGCCCGAACTGACCCGATCCGATATTTAACGACCAAATAATATTTAATGGCACTTATTGCCTGAATGTTGGACGTAGTTTTTGCTAAGAGCAATTTGACAAAACATCGGCGAGGTTTCTGATATAATATAGTAAATAAAACATTTAATAGACATCTAAAAGAGAGGTTTTCTTGGCGTAATATCTTCAACCGTATTTACAAATATTTTGATATTTAAAAGTAAGCTTTTGGCACGCAACATCCAAGACGGTACTGCCTTGAGACTTGAAAAGCATTTAAATTCCAAGGACGTCACCAGCGCGCATCCTCCTTTCAGTTCTATCTGTCAGTCACGCGTTATCTCCATTAAACTATTAACAAGACTCGTTAGCGATCTCGCTAATCTGTATGTAATGAAATCGGCTCGATGCTAAATCGTTTTCTTTCGACGAACTTTAATTGGTTGTTAATTCAATGTATTCTACCTCTTTGACTTCACGGTTAAGTTATTTGCGGAAAAACAACTACTGGTAAATGGAGACAAATTATTTTGTGCTTCTATTTTTATATAGGACTAACATCCCGCCGCGACTTCGCACTCGTATTGTCCCCTTTCTTCACATTTTTCACTGATTATTTTGATCGCAATGTGATGTTATATAGCATAAAGCCTTCCTTGATAAATGAACGATCCAACACATAAATTTTTTTTGATTCGATCCAGTAATTTCTGAGATAAGTGAATTCAAACAAACAAACTCGTCTACTTTATGAAATGTATTAATATAGATACCAAGTAAATAGTAATTAAACCAGTACCTAATGTTGTAATGATGACTTGATTTCTTTAATGTAGGCCTTAACACATTACACACAACAGCCTTTGTTCTTGAGACGTTTCCATAAGGCTTATTATTAAATAATGTGATATACTAGTATATGTGTACTTAACAGTACAGTTTACGATTAACAATTAAGCGTTGCAGTTGCCGACGACTAACGGGGCAGTAATCACTTCCCATCAGGCTATTGTCCTGCACATTTTTCACTCTACTATAAATGAAACACGTGAAGGTAAAACCCTTTTATTACAGTTGTTACTGCCAACCTAAAACATGGTACTAGCAATAAAAAGTACATAATTTGATTTCGTTTAATGCTATTGGTGTAGGCAGTCTTTAGAGAGGAGATTAAACAAGCGTAACTATAGTTTAGTATCAAAGTTACCAAATAAAAGATTACCTACTTCAAATCTAAAGATCAGTGAGCATTGCGCTCTATGGAAGATTTTAATTTAATTTAAAAAAACAATGGTTTTATTGCCGATCAATCGTATGTTATCGAGAAGTTGTATCAATTCTCGTGATACTAGCAGAGGTACATTTCGTTAAAGAAGTTTAGTTGCCATTAAAATAAAAATAATAAGAACAAGAAAACCTTGTCAAAATCTTGTCATTGTCCGACTGCATCAGGATAGTGCAATACCGTTTTAATAGATTGTTCCATAAGTTTTAACTTGTATTGAAATAATATGAAATAACAGACATAATTAATCTTTATGACCTAACTAGCTGTTGCCCGCGACTTCGCCCGCGTTATTTCGGGATAAAAAGTATCCTATATGTTAATCTAGTATGTCATCTGTCTTCCTACCAAATTGTATCCAAATCCGTTTTGTAGTTTTTGCGTGAAAGAGTAACAAACATCCATACATCCATACTTACAAACTTTCGCCTTTATAATAGTAGTAGGATGCTATGGGGTATTGCACTATCCTCGACATGCATTCTCAAATGTCTTCTACGATTCTTTTTTCCTTGAAGGCAAATAGCAGAAGCAGTAAAAACTAAGCTAAGCTAAGTTCAGTTGTAGGGGAACAAGGGGAATTAGCTGAAAGTCAATCTTTTTTCATCTTTACTGATTGACATTAAATTTACAAATATGAATTTATTCTACAAGCCTTATTAAAAATTATATTCTCAACTAGGTAAATTTAAATCAGATCAATAAAAATTGGTTATTTAACTGCGAGTCCCGAATGAGTTAGCATGAGGCTCGGGGAATAAAAAGTCTCAGGAAACAAGAGCGTCATTGTTGCTCACGCGCAGGGCGCTAGCCCGCTGTGCGCACGGAGACCACACGCGTCGCTAAAAAAGGGACAAAACGTGGTAACAGAAAAGGAAAAATTGTTTTTAGTTTAATAATATTTTTTTTCATCATTTCAATAAATAAATAAATGTTGGACAACATCATATACATTGTTCTGATTATGTTATAAGTAGCTTACGCTCTTGTGTTATATAAATCAGAAACAACGATGGTACCACAATACTCAGACCAGAGACAATATAGAAAAGTTCGTTTCCTTTATTGACCCGACCGGGGATCGAACCTGGGACCATAGAGATGGCGCGAAGCCAAAGTTCTTCAAACGTGTGCCTGATACCTATTCTATCCTATTTAGTAAATTATTTTCCGTTGCCGTCATAAAAATTAAAGATAGGTTTGATGTCATGATAAAGTTGTCATTGTAACAAATAATAATTAATAAATAAAGTTTTTTTTAATAAATCTCTTTCTGAAGTCGTTTAAAAGTTCCATTATTTTCAAATTTCATCAGCACAAAATGTTTAACTGCTTTATGCTGATGTTCATTTATAAAATGCAATAAACAATACAAATCTGTGTTTGTTGCTGATATTGCTGTTTCACTCTAGATTGTCTTGAAGTCCGCTACAATAGTTAAATACATTATCCAGCTAGCAATACGATATTTTTCTTTATAGTTAATTGTTAAAATTGCTGTTTCCAAATATTGTCTTTCAAGTCCTTAGTACCGGTTGAGTCCATGGCCGCCGCACCATCTCCGCTTTGAAGGCGCCGCGGCAGCGCCCACGCCCGCATTTGCACAGAGAACGCATTTACGACCTGCTCTGAACTGGATCTAATTCTCGACGCCTGATTAATGGACGATCCTGATTGAAAGGTCCTGTTCTGTCCTGTTTTGTAATTTAAATTTATTCCGATCCAAACGAATTACACTTGGATGGTTGGCACATTGTTTTATTGCCATTGGGCGATCGTCTCCTTTCCTTAATCAGATATTGCTCTGGACTTTATTTGGAAGCTTCCCATTGGTGCTCTTAGATTAGCAAGAATTGGCAAGAGTGAGGGAATATCCGTATACAATTTTATGTTCCTTATGGATCATATTTCAGAGAAAGTGTGGCCAGCGCGCATGTGTGGTCTATGATTTCAAAAACTAGTCCATCAATCCATTAATTAGTCTTATGTGTCACGTTTAAATAAATACGTTATTAAGAATCAAACGGTTTTACTTCATTCTATTTTCTTGATTCTTAGAAAAAATATCAGAAAATTTCGAAAGATTCTACTAACATTTTTAGTCGACCTCCCTAGCTAAAAAGGAAGCGGGCTGGAATTTCTGAGGTTCATGGCCTTTTCATCTTTACCAAGCTTGCGGGGGAGCGGAATACTCTTGCCCCTAAACTTGTTGAAACAATTGCCAGAAGGCGTCCCATGGTGCAACTCGAACCTCGGCTCGGGCTGTTATCGAAAGAGGTAACTGATAACGCTGACGCATTGACCAAGCAGATTTAAATACGATAGTCACTTATCTTGGATCCTCGTTGCATGGTATAAAACAATAGGTATTAAACTAATTGCGAGTGAAGGTCACACATGAAGGCCTAGGCCGCACAGGTGGGTCATTGTCGTGGTCGAGGGCGTGCGCGTGCGCGTGCGCATAATGGGCCGCACACACGACACTGTGCAGCGCGATGAAGCCGTTACCTTTAGGGCTGGGTATTATACCAACTATAAATATTTTGAACAAACGGAAAAATATCATCTTCCCCTGGGTGCTGGACTCGAACTCATAAACTTCGCATATCGCATATGCTGCTCTTCCAACTGAGCTAACCGCAAGTTATCGTCGGCTATGAATTTTTATGTAGTGACTCAGTACAGTAGACTCGCCTAGCGAATACTGTATCTATCTTATTGCAGCTTCTACTAGACGACCTCCGTAGCCGAGAGGCGAGAGCGAGCCGGACTTTAACTTATCTCTGAGGTTCTGGGTTCGATCCCCGGTCGGGTCAATATGGGAAACGAACTTTTCTATATTGTCTCGGGTCTGGGTGTTGTGGTACCGTCGTTGTTTCTGATTTCTGTAACACAAGTGCTTCAGCTACTTACCGCAAAATCAGAGCAATGTATGTGATGTTGTCCAATATTTATTTATTTATTTATTTATTATTTATTTACTAGCGTGAGATGATGGTATTTATTCAATAAATTATCATCATCAAACAATATCACCAAAGCCTCTATGCCATGGAAGACAATATGTGCTATGTGTGTATGTCATGGTAATGAGGGAGCTCTATCTTCAACTCTCTACTGTCCGTTCGTCCATCCGTAGTATAGGCGTTTTGTATGATTGGTAGAGGTGTGAAAAAAATAGTCTGCGACTCTATGGTTCGATGTCATACTAACTTTATCAAGTAGGTAACTAGGTTGTATCCCCTCGCTATATCTTTCATTATTCAAAATACCCGACATTACCGTTATTTTGATAACTAAGGCAGTATTGTTAAAGGAAGTAGGAAGTAGTAGTTACTTTGTTGTCTTACCATAAGATCAAGTTGCTATAGCATCCATATTTTTTACGCCGTGTTCGCGTTTTACCCTGCACACAAAAACTGAAAGGATCAAAACGCACTCACTACCTTAAAATCACCAAAACAATCTCAACTTCCCTAGAAAACCTCAAAAGGTGTGTATGATTATCATAATTATCAGCTGTTAGAGTCCAATCTGTACTTGAACCTATTTCGTACCGAAAAAGCAGGTGTATGATAGCTGACAACCCTCACATGCGATTAGTCGTGGAGTCGGCACGCGACACGACTTATCGCCGGACCATAAACGATTCATCGCACAGAGATGCAAAACGAATCGTGTATCGATAACTCGGCCGAATCGATGCGTGGACGATATATGAGTTGTTTGCTGAGCTTCTAATTGGTTGAAAATTAAATCCGCTCGAGATATTATGTGTTGTGATTTAGAAATCTGTATTGCCATGTTAAGAAACATTGCAGTAAGGAACTTAGGTATGATAGAGCGAAATTGGCGGTTCATTTTTTATATGCTCTACATACGATTGGGGTAAGGGTTTGTAGGTATATAATAAATTATTAACGCAGTAATTTCTTAAAAGCCATAAAATACATAAATAATAAATACAAAACCAAATCAACTTTGTCTATCATGGCGTTTTGACACGAATCTGAGTATTTTGAGATCTTCAATTGGCTACTTGACAGTGTTAACAATAAAATATGAAAAGTGTTAGATATGTTAGCTTATTAGTTAAGTAATCATTTTACATTTTTACTTTTTAATTAAAAGCATAGTTAGTATTTTATTTTTGCAAAATAAATTTTAATTTTTTTATCTGTGGAACAAAAGAACCGAAACGGAAACCACCATTGCAATTCGGAAATGACAGCTGTCGGCGAAAATTATTTATTTTAATGTGGCGAAACAATGATTATTTTACCGATTTAATTGAATTATTGTGTCTCTAATCGTATTAAGAATTTATTGAAACATTTTCCGTTTATCTAAATTAAGTCGTTTCTATGCGTATCGGTTCGTTGTCTAGGACGTTGACGTCATAATTGCAACAGTGACGTGACTTGGCGTTTTCGCGCGCTTTATAAATGTGTTACACAAAATCTTATTTTTCTCTGATTATTTAGATTATTTTCAGATAAATCGAATTGCTTGGGATATAAAATGAACGGGCGCACATTTTACAATACTTTTTCAAAAACTGTCAAGTAGCCAATTGTCCTTTGGCATTCAAGGTTCCTAGATATAGATTCGAGTCAATTCGGAAAACTTCTTTTTTTGTTTGCTCAAATTAATGGAATCCGCGGGACTTTAATATACCTAATTGAAGTATTCAACACCTACCTACTCGTACCATATTAAGATCTGGAAAACGTTTTTGCAATACATAGTTGAAATAATACACGGCATTAACAACACACCTTGGACTATCAAAATTTTGTAAATGATAAAGCCATAGACTATTTATTTTTGGATTTAATTTACATTGGTAAGGTAATTACGAAACCAGATGGTTTAAAAACAAGTATTACCTACTGCGCTTTTAAGCAGGATTATCCAATATGTAACGACATATTGTAATTAATAGGTTTTACAAGATAGCATAAGTTGCATGAAGGTGTCAAGTAGATGCAAGTACTTAATGTCAGACTAAGTGCTTGTGTAATTTTTTTATTTTAGAACAGACGACAAATTGCTTTTCCAAATTTCGAACAAACAGTTTATCAAGTTTATTTTCGAAATATCCAAGTTGAAGAGGTTTGTTGTGATTAAAAACTACCAATCTATCGAAACAAAATGCTTCTATAGTCAGAATAGACAAAATAGCCCCCAAGTTAATCGTGACATCATTTACTACCGTCATTATAATTACATCAAAATCGGTTGAGACGTTTAAGCGGGAAAGCGTAACAGACAGACAGACAGACAAAGTTACTTTCACATTTATAATATTAGTAGAGATTAGTAGGGATTGAAATCATTTACAGGTAGCAATTTGTTTACCGTCTAAAAAGCTCAAAAAAGTTTGATCTTATTAAAAATATATTCTATAGGAGAATTCTTCTGTGCAAGATTAAAATACACAATCAGAGTGTACATTTAGCTATGGTATGAAAATATAAACAGAATATGCATCGTTATGCTGAAATGTCATATTCACATTTTTGCGGTCAATAAAGCTAGACAACGCACACCAAACGCAATAAAACTGACAATGGAAGAATCCAAGGACTTGAGTCATGGGATATTTAATTCTGCTGTCTGTACACGTGTCTGTGTTTGCTAAAAAATGTATTTTAAAATATAATGTAATAACTCGAAACCATAGCGACCGCAGTGTAAAAAAGCACTACGTTTGTCATTCCGAAGTTGCAGTGAAGCAAAAATGCAAATACTCTGGTACTTTGTCGGTGCATTGCAGATAATGTTTATAGCTCGAAACCGCATTGCACTTTGCGGTTGAAAATAAACTAAAACCATTCTGTTTGTATTTGAAAAGAAATACAGAATCAAACATGGGCGCTTTTGTAACGTTCTTAATGTAGTGGAAAATTAAACGTTGCACTTTCGAGGCTAGAAATATTTTTGTTGTTGGAAGTAGTGTCCTAGAATTAAATAATGTGTTTATGTAGGTGCGAAAGATTTACATTGTAAAACAGTAAAGTATCAGGGTACTTAATATCCGGGCTAAAGCCTTCATTATTGAAATCAAGTCATCGTTACAAAAATGTGTACTGGCTGATGCCCTGTTCCAATATTTTACGATTCGTAATGTGACAAAGATGACTAGCCATTTTTCTACAAATCTTTAATTCTAATTCCAAATTAATTTTTCATATCAGCTGTCATCAGACTTCCGTCTTTCGTTTTAAGCATACGCCTCGTATAATTTATTACTATCTGTAACTGTAACGATTTGTTTTTCAAATATTGGAACCGGGCGTTAATGAACAGAGTAACCCCAGTTGGTAATCACAAACTTGAGCTATCTCCGAAAGATACTTTGCTTGATCCAAGACCCCCAGATCGACCATATACTTACACTACTAGATCATCAGGACTTTATCATTAACCATATTAATTTCCTCCAGGTGTGGTTCCAAAACAAGAGGTCCAAAGAGCGACGGTTGAAGCAGCTAACCTCGATGGGCAGGGGGCCGTTCTTCGGCTCCTCGCGCAAGATGCGCGGCTTTCCTATGAACTTGTCCCCTGGGGGTCTCGAGGAGGGCCCCCCGGGGTTTCCGTACTTCGCGACGGCAGATGGCAAGTTCGAGTTTGGCTATGGCCCGCCGTTCCACCATGATGCGCCGTTCTTCCATCCGCCGCCCGCCATGCCGTTTAATCAGCCAGGTTGGTACACTTTTTGGAATGCTTTTTTACTTATAAACTTCAATTGTAGACAAAGAATTACTCTACTCTTTGAAAACTTCACATTCCAAAAAATATAAAAAAAAATTATATGTAACGGAACTCAAAAGTTGTCCATAAAAATTGTCAGAAATTCGACTGGTCTATTTAATAGCGATCGACACACCATCGTGATAAATAGTGAAGTATACCTTTGTATGATGCAAGTATGGTTTCGTGTGCAGACTTCCGTGTAGCATACTTAGATTTTCCACGGAACACCAGCTATAAGTCTTTGTTTGACAACAGTAGTAGATTCAACTTTTAAGTACGGATGCTGTGCAGTCAAAAGCACGTCACGTATACACATAAGACTTTGTTGAACTGCCCTTATGTCATGGGCGTTAGATTAAATATTGAGCTCCAAAGGTTTACCTTGAGCTACCTTGTATTTGACGCGCTATCATGAACCATTTAATAACTGGAGCAGGTCGTTTCGCAGGCGGGATGGAGTCGCTGCCGGGCGGCGAATTTCCCGAGCAGTTCCCACCTCCGGAGCACCTGGTGCTGCCGCGGCCGTCCTCCCCCGAGTTCACCTTCGGCGACGCCCCCCCGCCCCTCCATTCTGAGGGCCTCGTCTGGTAGCTGAAACCGGAGCCGCGCGATTTCCACGAATGATGCGGCTCGACGGTTACGCAGTGGACTTGAGTAGTGACAGGTGACGTTTCGCTCGACCAGTGACAAGTGACGTTTGTATGCGACCGCCTTCTGTTTTACGGACCAGTAGGGATCTCTGTTTGTGATAAATGTGTTTTTCGGTCGGTGTAAGTTTAATTTTTGAATGTCCCTCAAGCCTTTTAAGGGTCTGCCATGAAGAGTCAATACACACAGTATAATAGGTACCATCTGTATCACGGGGTTTTTTCCTGTTAACCCGAGGTCTTACCATCAACGATACGCAAGGCGTATTCCATCGTGGAAGCAAGAAGCCGAAGCGCAGCGTCTCATTTCCTCAAATTCTTAATTAATTAATTAAAAATTCTTGTTTTGACAGCTAGTGGTAAGCTTTCCTCACCTTTTTCACTAACGTCAAAATCTTTTTCGATTCAGAAACTCTGCTCTGTCTCTGTCCAATCGCTTAGATTATGAAAGAGACAAATCATAGTTTCCGAATTCGACCCTGTGACTGATATGTTATAAATAATGGATTGGTCTACTTAAAAAATATAATTATTGCAATATAACCCCAACATCGTTTGGCCTCCGGTATTTACATTTTGTGGTAGGCCCTCTCTAATTGTTTCATAATATCAAATTGATATCCACCATGAGGACAACAACAGGTATTTATTTCTTGTTCCTGACAGAATTTGCAATTTTTTGTCTGGTCACAGTGTATTATTTCGTCAACGATCTTATTCAAACCAAGAGGGCTTAAATGGCATTTACGAGCTTGCATGAAGCATTGTTACTTAGTTTACCTTCATGCAACCTGTGTTATGAATGTTCAAACCTTCATAACGGCTTACTTTATCAACATTTGAATTTATTTCTGATTTAACCATATTGTGTATATCTTGAATACTACCGTGTTTAATAACGCCTTTTCTATTTTGTACACGTTCGTTTTCTGGTGCTAATATTATTTCAAATTGCTATCCCTATTTGGAACATGATTTTGTAAAACTTCAATAATTTTACTAATAATATCACTTGAAAACTGTTCACCCACCCATATTATGCACCATTTGAATATGTTATCCCAGTTTTAAAGAGAATGTGAATATCTACAACTGTGAATACTTAGACTAAGATGTAAATATAATAGAGTTTTATAACAACTATCAATAATTTATTATGTTAAATATATTTATTTGCAATGGGGTTGCGTCAGCATAAGTTAAATATTTTTGGTTCCTATATTAAGATAGACAGCAATTACAACGCATTTTATTTTGTAATTTTTAAATACTTCTACTTATTGTTAATTAAGTACAATGAAATAGTTAGTTATAGTGCATACTTAAAAGGACAGACAATTTTATGTAAATAATAATTTGTATATAAAATAAAATATAATAGATCGATCGTGTATCATATTGTGTACTTAAGTACCTACTTATTTAAATAGCTAAGCATTTGGGAAGTTCTGATTGTTCCATTTTATATGATGATATAAGAAGGATAAAGGGTAATAACTAAAATGTAACAATTTTCAACTTTTTTCACACTTTAATTGTTATCAGAATGATTAAAAGGTTTTAAAAGTGTGAAAAACTGTACAATAGAAAACTTGATCACTTACAAGAAACATAAAACAAACTTTACCAAATTGATATTATTTTCGCAATTGTAACATTTCTTAAAAGGGATTTTTTACGGAAATATTCTAAAATTAAAACATCAATAATTTATTACAAGTGCTTTATCTTAAATTATTGAGATTATGTATTTTATTTTGAGAAATATATAAAAACATAATTTGACACAACTATTCCGATTACGTTCAATAATTTAGTCAAAAGCATTTATCAAGAAAAGCTTTGAAGAAGAAGATTTATACAGCGAGCACGTCAGACTGCACTTTGGAGAGAGCTTATGTTGCGAGCATAAGAATTAAAATCGAACCGAGATTTTACCTTATTGTGCTGTTTACCGTACATCTTTAAATTATTCCTGTTGGTATATTTATCTGACCGTTAAATATTTGAGGTATACTGAAAATATAACCGTGCAAGTTTCCTATTGGCTCAAAAGTAGCACAAAATACACTGTAAATAGTACTCAAAGGTATTGTGTGACTTACATTATCTTTCGAGTTACGCCATGTTGCTCTCGAAACTGCGAACACATGTGGGTGACATTTTAAAACGACAATCAGCAAGAAAACCGCGACCAACTGTTAAACTTAATTGGAAAATACATTGTGAAAATGTTTATTTACGTTCTGTTTTTAATTTATTTCATGACCGGTATTGTTTTAAAATGTAATGAAAGGTTTCTTTGTTACGTGTTTCAGTCACTTTAAAAATAAACATTGGAAGAGGTTGGAAACTTGGATTAGTCTTTTTAGATTCTTATGTTTAAGCATTATAAGTTGTTATTATTATTTTCCTCGTAAATAATTTTAAAAAATCAGATATTTATTAACTAAAAATATGATTTTCTTTAAAAACATTGGAGCAGGCTTGAGTTTCAGTTATAAAATTTGTTTAAACTCAGAACTATGACGGTATAAAAACGTTTGAAAGTTTCTGATTTCTTCCACTAGATAGTGAAAATTATGGAATTTATATTTCGTGACCTAACATTTTGTAACGTGTTTTAAACAGGAATACTTATTAAGAGTATGTACTTTAGTAGTAAGTGTTAATATGCGGTACATACTGTTGTCTATCTGTATTTAGTACATAAAAGTATAATGGAATTGTCTGTAAGAATAAAATCTATTCGGAAATATGTTATTTATTTTCATTGCTATTACCTCTCTTTTCAAAAATAATTTTAAAAGTAAGTCTATACATATTTAAAAGCTTTTTTAATCCCAAACCTAAAAAATGGTATGGAACAATTGATTGTTCCAAATTTTGGGCACCTCATGGTATAAATTATAAAAGTGGTACAATACTGATTTTTTTTTAATGCTGTTTGTGTGAGATAGTAAACAAGTAATTTAAAATGTTGAATTGGCTTGATAAATAAAAACACAAAACAATCTAAAACTTTTGTGTACCCAATGACCACCAAGGTAAGAATAGTAGAAAAATAAAATTATTATACAGGCGGTTTGGTAGGGAGTTGTACATGTCAAGGTGTCAAGTTCAATATAATGGGCGCGTGTGGGTAGCAGACCATCCCAAGTTTCTACCCCAGGCGTCTGAACAGCTCCCTATCAAACACCCTGTATACCAAGGCAAATACTAAAACAATTTTAAGTACAAAATATGTACACAAAATGTATCTACTCAACTTCATATCAACAGATACTCTATCAATAGTTTCAAAAGTAATTATTTCATGTAATAATATTGCCTAATTCTGAACAATAGATATTAGCTTTACTATGGGAACTATCTCTAATATTGGCATAGTTTTAAGTTCGGCAATACTAGTCGTGACTCTGCGGGCACCACCCCTCATTCTCCAAAACCTTGAGACCGAGATCTATTTCTAGCAAAACATATGTTAAACGATAAACCAATATTAAAGAAACAAAGAAAGAAAAAACACTAATTAACCAAACTACTAATTATAGTAAAAAGATGAAATAAAATAACAAGAGTGACACAACAGAGGAAACTATGTAGGATAGATTCAGGGATGCTTAAATCCCTTTAGCGTTGAACCTCAGGTGCAGGATACGCTACGCACAGATTTCCTGGCTGAGTGGGTATAGAAAGAAGTGAGACGTCATCGCTTTACGAATTGAAGCTGGAGAGATGAAGCGAGCGGGGCGGAGTTTGGCTTTGCGCTATCTCTAAGGTCCCGGGTTTGATCGCCGGTCGGGTCAATATGGGAAACGAACTTTTCATATCAGACTCGGGACTGGGTGTTGTGGTACCGTCGTTGTTTCTGATTTCTGTAACACAAGTGCTTAAGCTACTCACTACAGAATCAGAGCAATGTATGTGGTGTTGTTGTTGTTGTCCTTACGTAAGGCGTGGACGCTCTTCCCCACTATGGATTCGCCCGCAGCCTAACTCCAAATTATTTAGCGATTTCACTTGACTTGTTCCAAGAAGGTTTGCTCTCTGGTTAGTAAACACAATGAAAACAGCTAAATAGAAGCTGGCTATCAACAAACGCGTTGTTAACCGCAAATCGTACCCCCTCGCAGTTAAGGAAGATTGTAATTTCACCAAAGGGCGTTCCAAGGGTTGCCGGGAATAAACTTGAATTGTTGCAGTGTGGATTAAGCATTAGTTATAGGTACAGCCATATTCGTAATAGGTACATTATAATAAATACGCTAAATAATCACACCAATTAATTAAGTGAGGAGATGGTGTCTCAGTGCAGCTACATCTCGGCATATCAAAACCTAAACCAATTTAGAAAAGTTAATCACCAGACCAAGAATCGAACTGGGGCATTTTGCACTTTTGGTTCCTTAGCCTTACCCACTTAAATATATGTTGTTGAGCATAGAAATATAAACCACTAATTAAAAGGAAAAGTACGTTTATTTCTTCCCAGTCTGACAAACAAAAGACAAAATGGAAAATATAAAAATATAATCGTGATTGATGGAACTATTCTATTTTAATAATGACATGAGCCGTTAAAACATATAATTTTTTCATCGGAAATTGTAAGGCAATCATGTAATGTATAAACCTTGGTATTTAATGTTTATTGTTTTTTATTTTTCCTAATAAAGAAATAAACAAGTAATGGTTGTTGGTTCACAAACGTCAGACACAATTCAGATTAGAAAAGCCTATGGTATATTTTGAGCACCTCCGAAGCTGAGAGGCGAGCGAGCTAGATTTGGGCATAGCGCCATCTCTGAGGTCCCGGGTTCGACCTCCGGTCGGGTGAACTTGGAAAACGAACTTTTCTAAATTGATTTGGGTTTTGATGTTGTGGTACGGTTGTTTCCGATTTCATACCACAGAATCAGAGCAAGGTATGTGATGCTGTCCAATATATATTTGATTCACTAGTTCAATATATATTTATTATCATTTAATTTGT
Source organism: Glyphodes pyloalis (assembly GCA_037074685.1). Classification (NCBI taxonomy): domain Eukaryota; kingdom Metazoa; phylum Arthropoda; class Insecta; order Lepidoptera; family Crambidae; genus Glyphodes; species Glyphodes pyloalis. The sequence goes on from JAYKKO010000021.1 coordinate 5,952,623, forward strand.
ATTTTGTATCTGTCCAATCGTTTATATTAAGAGATATACAAAATATAGTTTCCGAATTTGAAGCCGATTCTAACGTGAAGTGAGGCAAGGCAACCGTTTCTTTTCATATTGCTTCATAGAAAATATACAAAACTAGGGAGCCAACCCTGGAAGGTACACTTGGCGTTTCCCACGGCAGAATTAGCCACCCCCTGGTTATAATTGGACCCGTGATGTTTGCCTGCCACGTAACGATGGCTCTTCTGCGTTTACGACCACGATTGATCTATGTGCATGATTAAAAAAAAAGCATTTCATTATGAAATCTTGATAATATTATAGACAAGGAAATTATAAGAATTTAGTAAAGACTGAAAAACCCAGATGTCTGGATCGGCGTATATGGCAAATAAAAAGTTGTAAACAACTACTCTCTTTACAGAAGAATAGTAGGTACAGGGAAAAAACAATGAAAGTCACAAATTAAAAAAAAACGAGAAATAAGCATTTGAAAATACTGATCTGTTACACTAAGGCCATACCATTACGGCGTGACTGCGTATGATTTTTTAAATGTTATAAAATATGACGAGTTTCATAATTTAGCATTGATTCAAGGTGAAAATCCAAGAGTTAATGCAACTTTTGGTGACATAACCTCATTTTCGAGTTTTATGAGACATTCCTTGTTTTTCACCCTGTACTCTTCAGATCTAATCCATTTGAATACTACCGTGAGTATGAAACCTAATAATATGATTTAAATAACCCTGTCTTGAAATCAACAAGAAATGTATCCGACTTTATCAAGGTTTTTTGATCGAAGGAAAACTGTGAAATCAAAACTACATTTCAATCAGTCATATCAGCTGCCCTTCTGATTACCTGACATTTGAAACCAGCGTGTTATTTTCTGAGTGTACTTGACGATAATCTGGTGATCGTTACGCAAGGTTTTTATAGAACAATAATTTTAATATTGGATAAAAATTCTATGTTACGTTTTTATCGAAACAGTTAATTATTCTTAGTATAAACGTTTTTAGATAAAACAATGAATAAAAGAGCACCAGACTATCATACTAAATAACTGGTCTCAAACAAAGGTTCTATCTTGTACTGTGACTATGTACCTACAGATAAACGCACGTCAGAATACACACTTATCAAGTATCATCATATATGTATGTACAGATACTATAATTTATTTCTATTTATTTATTTTTGTTACCATACCCAAAGTGAATAGGTATGTCACTGTGCAGCCTCGCTGGCGTCCGTGTATATCACTCGGTAGGGCCCACTGTGCACCAGCGTCATGGCCTGCGACGTGGGTCATGACTTATGCTGAGTGAGGCCCTTTTATTTGGAACATTACGACATGTCATGGTCTGCGCCGCCCGGTTGACGAGGAGAGATCTATTTCACGCTTTGTTTTTTGTATGTATATAATTATTATTATTATTTCATTTCACCCCTAACACTTTAAACAACTGCAAGAAGCCGTTCCATAGTGGAACTCGAACCTCGGCTCGGGCCGTAGTTGAAAATGATAACTATTCTAAGTTTTTAGGGACTGACAAGACTCGACACGTGTCGAGTTTCTTAAAAGATTCCTACTACTAGTGGGGATCACCTCGCGAAGTCAGGATCGCGTCGCGGCCCACAGATAGGTAATATAATAGACCGATATTAACTGGGAGTGTCAACCCAGCATACATAAAATCTTCTTCGCGTATCTAATTGGAACCTAAATATAGGCTCGCTGGAATAAAACCACTTTCCTCCAATCTAAGATTTTGTAAGCGCACAGTTGTAAACTAAGTAGGTAATTAATTAATAAGCCCACTACCGACTTATTCATATTTCAATCAAAAAAATCAAATTCGGTTCATTTGTTCGGGAGCTGCGATGCTATAGACAGATACACATACAGACACGTTAAACTTTTAACATCGTTTTTGCGTCGGGGGTTAAAAACTAAACCAACAGCTAATGCCGTAAATAACCGAGAGGCACGCCACAGCTGAGCTTATTATCCCCTTCGGAGGATCCTGAACGCACTCTAGCTAGTCTGAAATATCCAGTTGACATCTAGTAGAACCATTTCAAAGATTTTCATTTTAAGTCTGACCATTCAAAGAGGCAATGTTGCTAGCATTCTGGGCACCCTAAACACTGGAGCGGACTATCTTTTGTAAATATTGTGTATATAGGTAATTGTCTTTTTTTAAATATTTTCATGTATGGTTTTTTCTTGTATATAATGATGTGTAATACTATTTTCTACTATTAAAAATATTTAAAGTATCATAACATTTCAAATATGGTAACAGTATCCCTTGAAATAACGAATCCCAAGGATAGAAAACAGTATCAGAGGAGCAAAACGGTCTTGATACTTCTCGCCGCGCTGTAGGTATTACTAAATGTAGGTGCGAGCGTGTGCCTCGCGCATCTGTACCGATATCCAATCAATCAGCATTGGTCACAGTCCGCTCGTAACTGCAGCCAGTCGATACGAGCAGGGCTGCCAGGAACACTAGTTAAATACTTTTATACAAGTGGCTGAGAAATAAGATTGCTAACGAGTGTTGAAACAGCACCAAAGAAAACAAAATCCTGGATGAAAACATTTACAGCTGTCTGCCCCAAATTTCGTACGCGTTTTTTAAGGATTAATAGTATCCAACCCTATTTTCAGTTTATCTTTGTTTAGGCTTAATGTTTAATTATAATTACTGTTTAATGCATGTATACAAAAACTTGCATACTTTTCCAAAAAAATCAGACAATCATAGCATTAACACCAGAAATAAAAACAAGCTTGCTGTTCCTAAGCGTAGACTACATAAAATAGGTAATTCATTTTTTGCTTTAAGCATAAAAATGTGTAATAAACTCCCTCAAGTTATTATTGAGTTACCTTTATACAAATTTAAGACATTTGTCAAACGTTGTCTTTTGAAAAAAGGCTACTACAACGTAGAGGAGTATTTGAATGACAAGAACGTGTGGATCACTACCTAGTCTGCTCTTTATTTTACAAATATGTTTTATTTTTATTTTTTTCAATAATTGATTTTTAATTTTTATTTTACAATTGACAAACTAACTGTGTGTCTTAGTGCAAAATTAGTAATAAGTTTAGCTTCCATTTGTAAAAAAAACTACTTTTTTTACGAGTTTTTTAGAGTTTCTTGCCGGTATCTTCTCTTTAGATATAGGTTCCGAACCGGAGGTAGCTTCATTTGCTTTATATAGAGACTATTCAAAGGTATTACTAATTTAATCTATGTAAATAAAAAAGATTGACTTTGACTTTGCTTGAAAACTGATAAATATATATTTTTTTAAATTCAGGGTTATATCTAAACTCACAAAGTTACAGGTTATTTAGCGCGACCTTAGTAACCTAGGCGGACCGTTTGTACATCATTAAAAGTCAAAATATAGCAGGGTATAAAAACTAGTTCTATCAGCTCTTTGAATGATGATGCCTAAACAGTTTCAGGCTTCGTATAAACTAAAAAATGACGCGTGAAACTCGGGTGAGGGGGCGAGTTGCCTACTACTCGCAACGCATACGAGATTAGACAGTGATGACCAATCTCGTGATAGCGTGAACCATAATTGTTCAATTACTGACAATAATAAATAAAAAAAACAATTAAACTTTTAGAAGTTAATAATATAGCACAGCCAACTAGTTTCGCGCGCCCTTTAGTTACCAAATTTCATCCAAATCAAGTCAGTAGTTTTCTAACAAATCTTTTTGTACGATATTTTAACTAGATATGTATGATAGGTACATATATAAACCTTCCTCTTTAATCCCTCTATTAGAAAAACCGCATCAAAATCCGCTGCGTAATTTTAAAGATCACAGCATACATAGTGACAGATAGAGGGAAGCAACTTTGTTTTATAATATGTACTTAGATGTGAGAAAATTTGTTTCTTAAACGACCACTTACATCTTTTAGGCATTTTGGTCCTTCGAATCGTTTCTATCGTCATTTTTTTTTTATATTTGTACCTCGTTTGTTGATATATGAGGATAACTTCTGACTCTGATTCTTTACCATAATATTGGAGATAGGCAGAAGCCTACCAACAATAAAAACAGCTCGTAAAACGAAATTCACTCTTAAGCCGACTGCTCCCATTGGGGAAAGAGATCGTAACAGTCCAGCTAACTGTCACTTACGCTGTGTAAACTGAAGATTTCTTAGTGTAACTCAATACTTCGATGGACCAAAGCCTTAGATTACGTCCTGTATAGATAAATACTGTACCAGATGTCTCTCGGCTGTAAGTTAGTGTTCGGGCGCAGGCGAGGCGGCAGCGCGCGCGCATCACACGCCTGACCAATGGGGCGCGCGCACGCAAATGTCAGGCCACGCACGTGTTCCCGCAAGTAATTGTATGGAGGTGATGATACCGTCCCGGTCGACGGTTGTCGAACACTCTATTGGATACGTTAGCTTTTGCTTGCGGCTTGGTTAGCCGTATTTCGGGATAAAAACTATCCGATGTGCAATCGAGTATATCTTCTTTATAATAATAGTAATAAATATTGGGCAAGAGACAAAAGTAGCTTAAGCATTGATCTGGTCTCAAACTAAGGTTTCCCCTTGTACTATGAGTACCAGACGACGGATACTAACTGGGAGCGTCATTCCAGCACACCCAGACCCAAATCAAATTAGAAAAGTTCGTTTTCCAAATTAATCTGACCGGGGATCGAACCCGGGACCTCAGAGATGGCGCGTCGCCAAAATCTGTCCCGTTCGCCTCACGGGTAAGGAGGTTGTCAAAATATAGGTACATAGACTTTTTGAATTGGATTGTGTCTGACGTTTGTAAACACCCATAAGTTTTATTCAATCATTTATTTGACTATTCATTCAATTTAAATTCTCATTTTTTACTTTACCTACATTAATTCGAGTGAACCGTACAAATTTAAAGGCTAATTTAGACTTTGCTTCGAAATGAGTTGAAGAAGAAGTTAAAATGATGTATTAATAATCATAATATATATATACATATATATTCTAAAAGCGACAATTAAGTACATTCAATAATAGCATAAAAATATCGAACCCAAGAAAAGTTACATAACAACACGAAATGTAACAATACCGACAGTACGTTCCCCTTAACCTTATTGAACGAAGAATTTCATTTGACATAAACACTTCTTTTTATTTGTCACATTCCAGTCAAAAGTACTCATTAATGTTTATGTCAGTGATTTAACACTAAACGGCGGTATTGCGTGCTCTGTATACTTCCGCGCTTTCCCCAGACGGACCAATAACAATTGCACTAATTAATGGTCAGTTATGTAGGTAACTATTCGGACAGGAGCGCACTTGTTACTCTATTGTCCCTTCGTTTGTTATTACCTTTTATCAGGCATACAGAACCATTAAAATGAAATATCCAGTAAGGCCCACTTATAAACATGTATATTGTATACGTCATGCCCTTAGAAGTGTAGCAAAAGCAGAACTTCCTGAATTCTTAAAAAAATATTTCCTGATTTATAAAACTATTTCATAATTTTTTGTACGTATTCAAAAGCAATATAATTTGTTTAGATACTTAGATACAACAATAAAATATCCTCCATTTCGTAAATTTCAATAAAATGTTATTATTTACGTCTACGTGAGTGAAGGGATCGTTTTAGAGTGCCCAATTTTGTGGTTAGACTCTAAATTTTAAAGATAGTACTGTCAACTCTTTTGCTAATGACGACCTCCGTAGCCGAGTGGCGAGCGTGCTGGACTTTGGCGTCACGCCATCTCTGAGGTCCCGGGTTCAATCCCCGGTCGGGTCAATATGGGAAACGAATTTTTCTGTATTGTCTCGGGTCTGGGTGTTGTGGTACCCTCGTTGTTTCTGATTTCTGTAATACAAGTGCTTTAGCTACTTACTACAGAATCAGAGCAATGTATGTGATGTTGTCCATTATTTATTTATGTATTTATAACTCTTTTGTTAATAGTACCAACCTAAGTAAATATATTAGGAAAGTTCATTTTCTATCGGAGATTTTCGTACTGATTAACTGCTCTTAACAACGATAAACAAAAGTCTCCTCAGAATACCAAAAAATTTACCTTTTGATACAAAAAATGTAGATAATTCTACGACCAAAGATTTTAAGTTTTTTGTTTAGTAACTGAGTAGTCTCTTCATAATTAGTTATTGTTAAACCAAACATAAATAACACGCACTATATTTCATACTTTACACACCTAGTTTCACCTGTCTAAAAATTAAAAAACCACTAAAACGAAAAAAAAATAATGTTAAAAAATAAAAAGCGCGCCCGCCCCGAAAAATGCCACAGAGTAAAATTAATTATTGTTTTTTTCGACTTCAGGAATGTTGTAGCAGAAATTATTTGGCGTTTAGCCGAGAGAGGGCGGGGTAACGCGTGATTAATATATTTCTTAGGAAAAACTTTTAATGACCGGCCGGCCACTGATTCTTATTTTGTGGACTACGAAATGTGGGCAGACTCTGATTCATTAATCCACGCAACTTATGGCCTGGGAATATACGAAATACGAGTAGGTATGTAAATTTTGTTTTTGTAACTTTGAATCACACACTTGTGATTAGAAGTTGTTGTAAATTGTACAAAAAGTAGGCATGTGTGAACGTAAGCTCAGAAGTTTTTTCTAAAATGTTAGGTTTACCTAAAATCAAATGTTTTATGTCGATATCTGAATAGTATAGGAACTTACACAAGTTTTTCAATCTGTAGTCGTCTTTGAAAAAAAATGCACTAATAAAACTACTACGTATCTACCTATTAATCTGGATTAAACTATTTTGTCTATTGGTCGATAAAGATCTTAGTAAACTTAAAAAAATCTCACTATATTCTCCATTAATTGACAGATAAGCCATTTAATAAGTGGTTACATTTAAAAAAATCAAATAAACATTTCCCACACTCCTGACGTTCCAAATACAAATTTTTGGGCAAAACATTATCTGTTATTGCAATCTGGATGACAAATAAACATGTTTATTACATCTGTTATTTTGAGATACCTACATATTTTTGGCGCTTTATTTTTTGCAGGTCCAGCTCGGAATGAACTGCCACGCCCACAACGAGAGAATTTGCATTCAGGGCAATCTGTCATTGTCTGGAACACCTAGGGGAAAAAAAGGAGCCGCTCGGACACACGGATGAGGGTTCCGTAACTTGTTCTTCCTTTTCTTTTTATTTTTAGAATAGCAAACAAGTAGGTACATATTATGCTTGTTCTTTTCCTAGTATATTTTTCCTGGTAGGAGAAACTAACTGGCGATATATGTTGTTTAATGCATAAAGTAAAGTAATACTTTTCAGACATGACTACACTTGTATTTAAGAACTGCTTTCTTGCCAAATTTCATGATAGGATTCTTTTTTGAAACGTCTACAAAAAAAGAAATATTATTAATCCGAAAAAAAAAATGCATTTTAACACCTAAAAATATATGTACCTATGGATGGTTGATGGTATGGTGGCAATACGACCTTTGTAGCCGAGGCGAGCTGGCCGGACTTTGGCGTCGCGCCATCTCGAGAGATCCCGGGTTCGATCCCCGATCGGGTCAATATAGGAAACTAACTTTTCTATTCTGTTTTTGAGTTAACAACGACGTGGTTAACAAACCCGTCGTTGTTTCTGATTTTTTGTAATACAAGTGTTTAGGCTGCTTGCCGCAGAATCAGAGCAATGTGTACATATGTGATGTGGTCCAATATTTATATTTATTGATTTTTTACAACCAAGTTGAACTCATTCTGAATTTGAGTATGATAGATCCAAGAATTGCTGAGAAAAATGGTGTATTGCATATGCTACATATAGAGTTGCATTTTCATGGGTCATCTTATCTTTGGAGACACGGAACTCTAAAAAAATGTACCTAAAGATTAAAGGCCGACACGTGGTTTAGTCTGGCGTCTGTCCGGTTTTGAATATAATGACATTAGAAGAATAAACAATGCGAGTTATTTTTGGGTGACCTTTAACCTAGCGTGGACTATAATACCTATTAAAAATTCACAAAGCTGACGTTCGTTATACTATCGTAGATTTTGGAAATTCCTTAATAGTTTTCAATTAGTACTGAAATGTTCATTTAAAGTCGTTAGACCCAGACGACCAGACACAATAGAAAATCAATTATGTCTGGCTATTAAAAGGAGATTCGATCTTACGACGATTAATACAAATAATACAAACTTAATAGCTCATTGCGACAAATTAAACTGTATATCAAATGGATTACATAATGATAATTTTAATTAAAGTCTATTAACAAGAGGCAGAGGCTCTATGATGAAGCAGCAACTATTAAATTTGGCCAAAAGAAAAAAAATAGCTGTTCGTTTTTCATCGAAGGGCTAATTGTATAGGTCGCCACTTTTAACCCTTTCCCATTCTTGTTATTTCAATCTATTAGGGCTAACCCGATTATCAGAACAGCCATTACTAAAATCGGGGCACATCTCGCTAGTTGTAATCACCGGTAACCGGTCGTCTTGAGATCGTAAATTTTAGTCATCTGTCAGTCAGATGGGGCACCGTTAGTGGATGACTGTTTCCATTAGCCTATGATTGCAAATATAATACATAAAGCAAGTTATCGTCGTATAAGGTCCCAAAAAAATCAGATAATATGAGTTTGGCATTATTCATTGGTATGAGTTTAGTGCATTAATTTTGTTTCTTTACTTTTTTATACATAACATAATTTACTAAGTCTAAATAAAACTGATTCCTCTGTCAGCGTTTTGGCTCCTTTTTTTACAATCGTTCTTTCTGCGTTGCTGTAAAGTTAATGTTTGTAACGTTTTCTCTTCTCTGTATGAATAAGTTTGGTCAACATCAAATATATTGCTCTGATTTTATGATAAGGAGCTAAAGCACTTATGTTACAGAATTCAGAAACAACAAAAATAATAAAAAGACAAATTCAGCACGCTTCATTATTTGTATAATGGAAACAAACCTACTTCAGAGGAACGCAAAAAAATCTTGATATTCATATTGCCACTTCGCCTGCGGCGTCTTCGCAAAATTATAACAAAATAAAAACTAAACCCAACTCGGATTTATAATGAAAAAGGGATAAATAACCCTCTGACCACATAACTTGGACCTCTGTCCCATTTGCACTTTGTAACACGACGTGGTCCTTAAAAAAATGGTTTTATGTGCAAAGCAAAATCGTATAGTCCAATTTAAGGAGAGCTCTCTTAAGTATTTATTTAAACACGATCAGGGTTCAACTAATTTTGGTTTTATGTGCAAAACAATGCTTTGTAACGTTGCGTCGTCAGGCCCCGAATATATTCGTCCGCGTGTCATTAACATATACGGACGGACAACCCGTAAACAAGATATGTAAATGATACGGCGCCTTTTGAGTTGGTTTTTTATATGTATCTTGAATTGTTTTGCTTAACATGGAAAGAAAAAAGTTAGAGAAAAAATAATTATTTCTTGGTTATCTACCGTTAGGTTATCATTCTGTATTTGACAATTTGTCTATGAAACAGTACTCTTGTGTAATCACATTTAAAGACAATGGCTTTAATAATGAATAACAAACAAAAAGACGCAAAAAAGTCAAGATATTTACAGTTTAAAACGAGCTATGCATTATTTCGCTTGAAGCTCACTAAAAAAACATTAAAATACTGTACATACCTAATAAAACAAGTTTAAAATGTATGAATAAAATATGAAAAATGTTCTCTGTACTTACGCAGCGTACTCTTCAATAATATCCAAGAAAACGACATTCCCTCGATTTCTCTGGGATATCACCGTATATATTCAGGTTTCCTTAAAATACAAATATAACACCATATCTGTAGAGGTATCTTATTTCCAACAAAAAAAAATCGGTTCAACAAAGATGACGGTATGTATGACTTTAGTTCGTGATCAACTCTGTACCTTGTCACAATAAATAACTGTCTATCCTGACTTGCTTAGTTACGCAGAGATTTGGTATGACAAGGTATTGAAGGTGTATACGAACCAATGATACTGACTATACATACTACACGGTTGAATTAGAAACATTTTATTAAAAGTCGTTTTAAAAATATGCTCGAACATTTCACATTTTTTCAAGGCGGCGAAAAATTCAAAACAAACGCAAAGGAATCCGCAGGGCGGTTCTTTGCATCGAGCAAAAAACAATATTCCGCAGTGTTCATAGAGACGTTCTATTTTCAAACATTAATCAACTTTTTTTCTTCTCACTCAAGTCATCGTGACTTCACGTTCCGATTTTAAATTACACATCCCAAAGATCTTTTTAAGGAGGCACTTTCAAAGGAAGGAGTAAAGTAGGTGTTTTGTAAGGTAGCTATTGCTAGCGGTGGTGGGCGGCACGCTTCCATATAATATTGGAGCGTATTTCGCTTTAGGCTGTACACGTTTACGCCTTTGTTAGGAAATGGGGAGATTATTTTTATATTACAGATTCGCTTTGAAAAGAATTTTCTGTGAGAAATTTTGTTGGTAAAAAATATAGTTGGAAGTGATGAGAAATGTGTTTTACGTCAAAAATATAGGTATCTGTCGAGCAAATGAACTTTGGGTTGCGTTAAAAATATGAAATATTTCATTATAAAAATACATAAATTCTATAAAATATAACGGGTTTTTGCATTTTCCATTATTTTTTTTAACTAGCATAACATAAGCTACTTTACTGTAACAAGATACTTAGGTACTACATGAATTCAACTTATTTTCTCTTTACACGTCTTTATTACTAAGAATCTATTTCACGGTGTATATTGTATGGAATGACCGTCTAAAGTTTTACAGATACCGACTAAACTGTTCAAAAAATCTGAACAATGTGTAATTAATTACGCTTAAAGGTTAGAGCGAGAAGTTCAGTAACAATTTCATTATGCTGTAATTGTCGCTCTTAAGCTAGGACCTCCTTACCACTTAACATCAGGTGGGATGAGGTCAAATGTTTGTCGTGGACACAACAGATGTCGAGGCGGGCGCGTGTGCCCGCGGGCGCTGAGATAATGCCTCTACAAGCAGTAGCGGAAACAGGCGGGCTAAAAGATCTGAACCATTTTAATACTGGGTTATCATCTGGTCCATTAGACAACAGTTCTGAGAATCTTTTTAGTATCTTGTATTGTTGTTTAAAATATCACATACATTGCTTTCATTTTGTGGTATATAGATGAAGTACCTACTTGCGTTACAGAAATTAGTTAACTATTATACCATGCTTTTATTATACAAGCTGTGCCCGCGACTTCGTTCGCGTGGACTACATACTTTCAAGGGCTGTATTACCGTCATCCCCCCTTATTTTCAAACAAAAAGTAGCCCATGTCCGTTCTAGAAGTTCAACGTATACTAACAGACGGACCGAGTTACTTTCGGATTTATAATATTAGTATGGATTAACATACATGTACGTTTTCTAATATTAGAAACAGAAAAATTTTATCTCCCCTTGCGGTGCGATAAGTATGTAGTTCTAAACATATTCGGCAGAGGGCACTTACCGGAAGGCTAACGGTTGATACAGCAGAAAAATTTCATCACTTACGATAACTTGCAGTTAGCTCAGTTGGTAAGAGCAGCACGCGCGATACGTGAAGGTCGTGGGTTCATTTCCCGCACCGCAAGGGGAGATACAATTTTTCTGTTTCTAATATTTAAAGTTCGCTAGTACGGCGTATAGTACTATAAATATAATAAATTCGATGTACGTTTTCTTACCCAACAACATTGTAAAGTTCCGCTGTACTTTTACGTACTCTGTTAGGATATCAAAAAGTGTACAACATACTAAAAACGTTTACCTTCAAGGTTTTTACACACAGCTAACAATCTATACTGCTATAGCTGTGAAAGTCCCATCCGTCACTGTCGGTATCGTTCGTTAAAACGTGCATACGGAATGCAGCTACCAGTTAAGTGCAGAGCGCCGCCGGCACTGGGGCCGCGCCTCGCTTGTTACCGAATGTGTAATTTCCTCTTAAGCATAATTGTTTTAGCGAAACATTGGCAGACTGACTTGAGAACTCTTTGCTTGTGGTGGCTTGAAAAGAGTATGATAGTACTTGCCTTAACCCTAGAACCGTACCCTGGGGTACAGCTGTTTGTATTGCTGCTGTAATTCTAATATGGATTTGGTTCTAGGGTTAAGCCCATGAATTAGTGTTGCCGGATAATCGATTATCCCCCCCCTCAAATAATCTAATAATCGATATGACAATCGATAGTATCGATACTATCGATATAATCGATTATAATCGATTAATCGATTATAATCTAAGTCAAATACAATATAAGCGATATAATCGATTATATCGATATCAAGTTGTAGGCAATACTATCGATATAATCGATTATTTCGATATAATCGATTAATTTGCAATTATTTTTAGATAGTATCGCCATGACGGTACAGTTCAGGTAGGTACCAAGAAACTTAGCTATCACGTTTTATGAATAAAAAGTAGGGTACGTACAAATAACTTTTTCACGGTTTCATTTTGAATGTGTTATGTCTAAGAAGACATTATATGAATGACGATTAAATCTAAAAATAATTGCAAATTAATCGATTATATCGAAATAATCGATTATATCGATAGTATTGCTTTCAACTTGATATCGATATAATCGATTATATTGTATTTGACTTAGATTATAATCGATTAATCGATTATAATCGATTATATCTAATAAAAATAGGTATCGATATAATCGATTATATCGATAGTATCGATACTATCGATTGTCATATCGATTATTAGATTATTTAGGCCTCTTTTGGAATAATCGATTATAATCGATTTACAATCGAATCGACGGCAACACTACCATGAATTAAATAGCTTGTTAATGGGATCAAATAGATCTTGGGTCGTTCACGTTTCAGGTGCAAGACTTATTCCTGGTTACATTATTTGAAAAACGGCCCGTTCTATTTACGAATAGTAATAAATTATACGAGACGTAAGACAAAAACGATCGACGGACGAATGATGACAGCTAGTAAAGTAAGTAAATGATGGAACGGTATTAACGACTCGTAGTCGGTTGGAGAGAAACGGATAGTAATTTTTGATACATTACGAATTTTAAATTATTGGAACTGGAGAAGAGACCGTAGAAGACTGCAACTGCAAGTAAAATTCGAACGAACTATTAGTGTCACTGCGATTGACTGCAGATGTCATTATGCTTTAACCTGCAGTTGCTACGTCAAGACTACATCCGTTTATAATTCAGCTGATTTCTTAATTACTTATATCGTGAACGTGTCCCCGATTTAAGTTGCATTATGTCGGGTTAAAAAGCCTATAGGTACGTTATTTTACTATCTGATCTGACTAACTACCAAGTTTCGCAAAATTCCATCCAAAAATATAAGTAGTAGTAACTCTCTGCATGACCCAAGGAGTGACTGGCAGAGAATGCCCCTAGCATCAAGTCCACCACTACTGATGTACTTTTTTTTTTATTTTATTTTACACTTTTTGGGAATTTTCTGGCTAAATAATCAATAAATCTACACAATAATAAATGACATTATGTGCAATAAAGTTTTTAAATAAATCCCTACTAATATTATACCTAAATGCGAAAGTAACTAACTCTGTCTGTCTCTCTGTCTGTCTGTTTGTCTGTTTGTCTGTCTATCTGTCTGTCTGTCTGTCTGTTACGCTTTCCCGCTTAAATTTGAATTGAAATTTGGCATAGGTATACGTTGAACCTCAAGAACGGACATAGGCTACTTTTTGTTAGAAAGTAAGGGGGGGGGGGCGATAGTGCCACCTTTAAAAGTTTATATGGGTAAAGGTTTATTTTTTAAGTTAGAGATCTGAAAGTTGGCACAAATATAGCTCTATTCAAATATAGACTACTTTTTGTTTCGAATATTAGGGGAGATAGGGGTAAAACCGACCATGAAAGGATGTAGTCCACGCGAACGAAGTCGCGGGCACAGCTAGTAAATAAATAAGTAGGAATCGTAATTAATTGCAAACTAGACTACACACACCTAAATAAACTTTTGTTTTAACGAACTACGAAGCCGAGTGGTAAGCCGGCTGGACTTAGGCGTCGCGTCAATTCTGAGGTTCTGGGCTCGATTCTCGGTCGGGTCAATATGCAAAACGGACTTTTCTGTATTGTCTCGGGTCTGGGTATTGAGGTGCCTTCGTAGTTTCTTATTTCTGTTACGCAAGTGATTTAGGTACTTACCATAGAATCAGAGCAATGCACAAACATAGCTCTGATTCTATGTTGTCCAATATATATTTTCTATTCGTTACAGAACTGAAGTAAAATAATTTCACCAAATTATAATGACAAAATTTTGGTTAAAACGTGTTGATTTCTCAATGTAGTCAGAAGTCATTTGGCACCTCGAATTAATAAACATAGTAAAGAAAATAATAAACAGAAATAAAAGAAACAAATTTGCTTTCTCATTAAGCAGGAAAAAAGTTTTATTCGACACTTAAAAAAAGCAAATGTGAATGCATCTCAATGATTTAATCTAGACTCTCTTTTAGAAACTAACACAGGTACTTAAAAATTTAATTACCAAAACTTTCGAATCAAAATTTAAGTAAGACTACAAAAAAATAGAACTACCTAACTTTCTCTATGACAAAGACTCACAAAACGTCAGCTATTCTTAAAAATTAAAAGACCTTGGACTCAGAACAGTATGTATAAGAAAAGAGGTCTCGCGTATTTGGTCGTGTATAGTATATAGACTACTATGTACTCGCATCAACCTACACGGTCTCTTTTTATGTTTTTTTCTGGACTATGCCTTTCTTTCCCACAGCCTCCGCCTAGAAAGAAATGCTTGGTCATCACGGGGCCACACACTACTTAAATTCAGTAATACTGTTCACATTACGGAATCTGCGAATTTCATTTTGAGTTTACTGTTAGCTGATTAAAGTTTTTAAAAAATAATTATTTTCACAAAAAACCTGAAAAGGATCATACCAATTTTAACTTAGATGATAAAGTACGGATTTACAAATTAAGAAGACTTGTGAAATCGAAAAAACAAATAAAACATGGAGCATGTATGATAAAGACACGCTATGATGCAAAAAGAGAGAAAATTTCCTTTTCTAAATGTGGCAATCTCTACACATCATAAGCTTTAGTAGGCACAGGTAAATGACCGATATTATTATTTTTATAGTACTATACGCCGTACTAGCGAACTTTAAATATTAGAAACGGAAAAAATGTATCTCCCCTTGCAGTTCGGGAATCGAACCCACGACCTTCACGTATCGCGCGTGTTTGCTCTTACCGGAGGCTAACGGTTGATACCGCAGAAAAATTTCATCGCCTACGATAACTTGCGGTTAGCTCAGTTGGTAAGAGCAGTACGCGCGATACGTGAAGATCGTGGGTTCGATTCCTCTTCTTCTTCTTCTGTTTCTAATATTTACACGTAAATAACACTTTTTATTTTAATATGGATAAAACCTTAGTTAAGTATACCTTTAAAAGGCGTAAGAATTTTTATAATGACCTATTTAAATGTCAAAAATAAACAAGCGCATTCAATTTGGTGTTATGCCTTCTTATCTGACGCATTTTTCATACGAGATAGCCCTCATTGCGAAAAGGTTTTTCTTATGTTACTGGTCTCTGTAACTCTACTGTGACATGTGTTTCTTATAGATTTTTTAACTCGGTATAAAATTTAATCACAGTTTAATCTGTAGCCCAATAGGCGGAGAGTTAAATGTATTTGTTAATAGAGCTTTGTTATGTGCCAAGACTCCCGTCCGTAACAGAAACTAAATGAGATTTTTATTGTTTTTCCCATTCTGATTTCGTCGCGGTTTGTATCTTACGAAAGGTAGGTACTATTTCTTTGACTTAAAAAAATAATTTCAACTATACCTACTTGATTTTGCAAAAGTAAGTGAATGTGTCATTGCGTAAAAAGCACTTTCGTTAAAGGCTAAGCCAAATTTCGCTACTAGAATGATGCCGATTTTATTTCATTCAAATTATTTTGCTTGTTTTTGTACATCCACTTATGAGCTTTATAAAACATTTGTGATCTAGTACCTAATGTAAAGTTTTTTAATTTAAGTATTTAAATGGCGTTATCATGAATTTATTTTAATTCATTGATAAAAAAATTTTAATAATTTTACAATAACAAGTAGGATTTTTTGTCTAACTTAAGGTTTTGAAATGTTAATTTGGTTTCACTTTCTGGAAAATCTATTAGTATATTTAACCTAGAATAGTATACACAACAAGTATTTTTATGAGTTTTTAATTAAAAACACATTAAACGCCGAGGCATCAAGCACGCGATGGTGCTTCATTAAAATGAAATGAATTAAAAAACAAATATTCGCTTATATTATAAAATAATGCTTCAGCATCGTCGTGTAGGTTATTTCAAAGAAATAATTCACTCCAGCAGTTAAGTACAAATCGACGTGAAGATCAAATATTCGAAAAAAATGAATTGCGTATTTAAACGCGTAAGACTATTTACTCCGAACAAATAAGAGACAAATTAACTCAAATTTCGTTTGTAATATGAGTACTAGACCACGGACACTAACTGTAGGTGGTAACCCAGCACCTTGAAAACACAGCAACACAGCTAATTAAAAAAAAAATTGGCCTAACTGACAATCGAACCCGGGTTTTTACAATTTTTTATAGGTAGAGCATTACGCCGCGCAAGAGTACCGCATTCCGCATCTTGAAGCGATGGGGGAGCTCAGTAACCCTGTGATCTGGTGCGTTGAGGCTGGCCTTGCTACCCAGCGTCCGATACCGCACAGAGTGAAGCGAAGACGGATTCCGAGCTGGGCCGCAGAGAGCAGGTGGCTCTTTGCGGCAAGCCCACAAGGGCAGAAGTGGATCGCGGAGAAAGAGGAGGACCTCATTACCACTTAACATCAGGTGGGCTGAGGTCAATCTTGAAGTATAATTAAAAAAAAAGAAATCGTCGTACCATCACTAGGCATAAACAAAATCGACGTTCACATTGCCTGAGAACGCATACTTGAACAAGCTTGTTGTATACATACGCATGAATGTACGTGGTACGATCGTGTATGGGCGGCGCGCGCAGCAAGCCTAATTATGGGGTAGCGGCTCCCAGCTTCTCGAAGCTCTATGGATTGCGCCGCCATGTTCTGGGAGGTAAAGAAATACAGAAGGACAAATGGAACTGGTATTTAAAAACAATTAAGGTTTCTGACATTCATATGTTTACCTATATATCTGTATATTTACTAGCCTCCAGGAGGTTTGGATAGTGACTAAAGTAGACTTTCTTTGATGGAATTTGTGTGAATATTTAAGAGACTTCTTCTTAAATATGAGGTTTTTACCTGTCTCCTCCTAAAAGGCAGTACCGAGAGGGTTTGTGAAGGGCTGTGTTTAGGTCACTAATTAAAAAAATATGTACGAAGAGGTGAATCCGTTGCGTCGCGCTAATTTGTAACACAATGTGAACTACAAATTACGCGACGCGTCGAATTATCTTATGCTTGGTTCCAATATTTTACGATTCGTAATGTGTCAAAAATTCGTTTTTCTACGAGTCGTTAATTTAATTTCAAATTTACTTTCCATATTAGCTGTTATCAGTCTTCTGTCGGTCCTTTTAAGCTTAAGCCCCGTTTAATTTATTCTCTGTAAGGAAAACGGATCGTTTTTCAAATATTGGAACTGGGCATGTGTAAATTAATTATTGTTATTATATGGATTTACTATGATGATCGTCGCGTCGCGCTAATTTGTAATTGTTGGTAATCTTTGTAACTTTTATCTTATATGAATCTTTGGATCGGCAAACAGAAATGTTTAGTTATGTACTTAAATATTCCTCATACTAAATATATTGCACAACATCGATATATTATATATATATCAATGTTTTTAAACCTACTTTGCAGTTTTAATTTAGACGTACAAGAAGAAAAACCTTCTGCGCATCTGTTTAGACCATTTTGTGATAGTGCAGCGCTGTGAGCTTGAGCGCAAAGATGGCGTGAAATCCATGAATTATCTATGGTAAGATTTAAAGCCGACTATAAAATTGTTATGTACGTTTACGATCGGGTAGGCAAACGCATAAATAGACCAACCCACTAATATCTGATTATATATTATTCGATAGAATAGAATAGAATAAATTTTTATTTACCAGAACGTAGTATATATGTCGCAGTCATCTGGTTGAAACAGCTATTTGATTGAATCACTAGCGTGTTTATTAAATTACGACGTTTAATTGAATGACTAGGCCGAACGTTGAATGAATAAGACTCACTGAACGTCCAACAAGTTAGCGGATTGTAACATAGCCCTTTGAACATAGCGGACGTAATCAGTCAGGTGATTGTAATTTAGTTCATTTTTCCACTGCGGCGTTAGTGCTCATCAAAACCAAGATGGCATCAAACAGCTGGTACAGATATAATCGAATAGCACTGTGTTGATAATTTTTAGAGTGAAATTGAGATATAAAGTGACTTATTCGTAAAAAAATATTTATTTAGCCTAATTGTCTTAAGACTTAAAATTGTTGAAACATATTTAAAAACCTTATTAAAGTGTGTTATGTCATGTCTTCATTTTTTTTTTATCTAAATTTAGTTATCTTTTAAGTGGCGAACTTATGGTCACCCTAATCAAACATTACAAAGTCAGCTATATCCCATTCAACGACTATGCTAAATGACGTTCAGTCAAGAAGTTGAACGTTATATTAAACAATTTGACGAGTTGTCCTTTAGTCACTCAATTAAACGTCGTCATTCAATGAACGCGCTAGTGATCCAATCAAATAGCTGATTAAACCAGATGACTGCGACATATACATTTACAGATGTTAATAACGAAGGTTCGTGCAAGGGTCATTCGCCCTTCAGGAAATGCAAATTTTGACGGATGCAGATTACCTTCATATTTTATGTTTAAAGAGTTTATTCTCAATAAAACATAACAATAAAATCCACTTATATGAGAACAATATTAACCTAAACTTAATCTAGATGGCGGTCAGAGACATTAACATCACATTTCGCACCTTCGGTAGAACAAGGGCACAATTAATTGTCAACTGTCTTAAAAACAAAACTAATAATAATTCTTGACGTCACAGAAATTACGAGTCAATAACTTTCAAGGATGTACTTCTGTAGTTGGGACTTAAAGCTGTTTCTGGAGTCTAAGTTTTTGATGTGAGACGGTAGTCCATTAAACCAGTATGCTCCCTCGAAGGTAATCATTTTAATTCCCTGGTTCGTGACATTATTATTAAATATTATTAAAATACAAGCTTAATTAGAACTAATTAAAATAACACACAGATGAAGAATAGGCTGACCTCTACGAGTACTGGTAAATTTTAGGTCAGGTCACTAAATGGTAAGACATTATTTTTTATTTATTTCAGTGAATATATTTAGTCAGGGCTAGTTAATGCATTAACGTAGTGCTACCTGCGTATCTTCCAGTGGGGGAGGGGGGTAAGTATCAGGTCGTAAATATAATTTGGTCGGACATAATTATGTTACCAGCTTATATGCATTATTTTTTTGGGGCATTTACTCGTCTTTTTGTTTCTGGGCGGTATCGTTTAGTATCTGTCAGAATCTCTACCGCGAAATTTCGAAGTAAGAAAGTTCTAAGTACAGTTCGAAATATGTACAAATCCCTATTTTCGAATATCGAAGTACGTTACATCGAAAATACATGATACCAAATTACGGAATTCCGATAATAGTTGACTTTATTCAACATATTTTATTTACAATTTATAGCATGATTAATACGTTTAGCTTTGATTTCTGTTCTATTTTTGGGATGCGGTTGTTACGTAATTATTTATATTGTCGATACTATTTATGCGGTCCGGACTGTTTGTATCTGATTTCTGTGCCACAAGTGCTTAAGCTCCTCACCAGAGAATCAGAAAATGAATGTAACGTTGTCCAATATTTATCCCTACTAATATTATAAATGTGAAAGTAACTCTGTCTGTCTGTGTGTCTGTTACGCTTTCCTGCTTAAACCTCTCAACCGATTTTGATGAAATTTGCTATAGGTATACGTTGAATCTCAAGAACGGACATAGGCTACTTTTTATTAGAAAATAAGGGGGGGAGGGGGGTAATACCACCTTTGGAAGTATATATGGAAAAATGTTTATTTTTGAAGTAAGAGATATTGAATTTGGCACAAATATAGCTCGAAACGTGGAATAAAATATAGACTACTTTTTGTTTTGAATATTAGGAGAGAAAGGGGTAAAACCAACCATAAAAGGATGTAGTCCACGCGAACGAAGTCGCGGGCACAGCTAGTTTTTTATATATTTTACAGTTAAACTATCTCGTAACTTTAAACCGATGTCTACCTTGTGTGCCTACGATAGTTCTTGCAACACAACGTTAATCGAACCAGCTATAAACAGCTTCCACGATCATACAGGTTCCACTTAAATTACCCTGGCTTGGCGCTAATCGTCCATCTTAAGCAGTCGTGGGCGGCTCAGCAGCGCCAAGATATAATTATTGGGGGCGGTTCGCTTCCTGGCCCTCTGACATATGGACTTGCTTTTTTACCTTTCTCATGGTGTACGGTACGGCTTTTTTTGATACGGCTATTAGTATGCAGTAGGTGGTGATTAAATACTCACTCGGTTATGTGGAATTGTGTGTTTGTTATTGGAGAGTGTAGTAAAAATTAATAAAAAAATCTTTGCCTGCATATATTGGCATGATTTTAAAGTATTAGCTAAAGCTGTGTGACTGAGCTCGTCTGCCTTTTATTTGAAGGTACTAGAAATTTGGTATAGATGCCTAAACTATTTATAAAGCCGTGAAAACGAAAAAGCTTTTGGTTTTCCCCCTCAGTTTGATGGCAGCAATGAGCTTTTATGTGAGTTTAAGTACCTATAACATGATTTTTTTCCAAGTAAGAATTCCATAATTGTTTACGCTGTGTTGGTAACTTTGATTCTCTTTCGGATGACCTCGTTTTTGGTGCGATTGAGGGACACCTAACTTAGTCTTCTTCATAGCTCGCTGAGCGATCTTAAATAGATGGACTTGTCGTAGAGTCACTGTCTTTCAGGCCTAGCATTCGCAATACGTCAAATTTCTCGCACGAGACGACAAAAGTTTCGATACTGTTGATTCGCTAATACCACACCGCACTCGTATTTTCAGCCAATCAGCAGCTAACGCATTGACTTCAATTCGTTTTGACGTTCGTTAAGAGCGCGATAAAATTTGTGTTCGCTCGGCGTATGCTAGGCCTATTTGTTTCAGTATCGTATGTAGTAAATGTTAGAACACATTAAAATTAAAAAAAGAGTGTATTACATGATAAAGAAAATGTAGCTATAAAACGATATAACTGGATCCCAATTTGTTATGTAACGATCCATGACAACTTTAAACTTTGAACACTACAAAATCAACGACATTACCCTAAAAAATTGTCTTATATAGGTATGTCACAGAACTCATAACTGAAAGTTGTATGTAGTCTTAAATATTGAAAATGTCACTATAACTTTGACGATGAGCTTCTTCCTGGATTCTCCTCCGTAGGATTTGGTACCAAACCAGTGATTACAATTTTGGATTGTATTGATTTTGACGATGTACACTTAAGAGTTAAGTGTGACCTTTACGTATGAATATTGATTATGATTCGCTTTTATTTGAAGTTATGAAAGATAATATTTGGAAAATATAACATTCGTTTTGGGGGGCTTCACAACTGTCGTAAAGTTGTTTATGTACATGACGTTTGTCTCCATCCAAACGATAGAGAGAGACAAACATGGTTCCCAATTTGAATCCGATTCTTGTGAAAAGGTAGGCTGGTGTCAAAGTGTTTGTGTTTTAACACAAAACTCAATGGTAAACTACAATAAATTCATATAAAAACCCACACACATACCAACACAGATGTTTATCACATGGATGTTCATTCTAGTAGTGGTCGAATTCACGATCTCCAGCAGAGGGCAGGGCCCCTACCAAACACGCCATTGAGCCAAGTCAAAGACAGTTCAAGATCTGTAAAGGTCAGTTGCGTTTCGTGCTAATGTAATTCTCTAATGTGTAACAAGAGAGGTAGGGCACAGCGATTTAGGTAGAAAGCAGCCTGACTGGTGAAATACCTCCATCTTATAGAAGACCGCAGCCAAATAACAATCACGTCGGTGTTGTTGCGTGTGAATAAAGTTTCCAGAGCTCCTGAGGAGGTGCTACATTAGTAGCAGAGGTCAATCCTTAAAGGCAAGGGCGACAAGTCCAGCAACAGCTTTATTATGTTGTACTTGTCGTCCTTAAGCCCTCAATACCACTTAACATCAGATGGGATGAGGTCTTGAAGAGAAATATAAAAAATACATCTGCACCGTACCATCTGTAACATTACAATGCGTACTGTAATGATCGATTTACGACCTTTAATGTAATACGACTCTGCAATGTTACATTACAATCCTTTCAAGGTTTGTAATGTAACATGCTAGCTTGGGAAACTAAAATAAATTAAAAAAGAGTTCGATAACGAACAGTAGACTATCTCACCCACCATATTTGTACTGGCCACCAAACAAAGCATCTTCACACGACCTATCCGTTATTAAAATTAAAAAAAAGTCCGTCCATGAATGAATATTCCCGAGATGCCCTCATGTTTATTAAAATCTTAGCCGGGATCTTAGCCATGATTTATGTACCAAGGGAGCGCGCGCCCGCCTCCATTCATTTCGTTGTTTTATCTTTTTTAAGTCCACTTGGGAACTAAGGACTTTTGTTTGTCCATTTTGAGATAGGCTTGATTAGTTTTTAGCTCGGATTAATCGAAGTTGGGTTTTTTTGGAGGTCGTGTTTGGGCGTTAACTGCCCCCGTGATTTGTGACCGAAGGGCTGCGGTGAAAGTGTACACATAGTTTTGTGTAAATGTTTGCTTGTTTTAATATTACTTTTGTACTTTCGTATTTTGATACCTACCTTTTTTATCTACACAAAATTTACAATGGCACTTTTTAAATAAATTAAAGTTTCCTACATACACATGAAAGGAAAACTCCTGGTAATGTAATGTTGCTTGTACATATCCTAAGAAATACATTGTTTTAACTCAACATGTTTCGTAACAATCTATGGACATTATCGACTACTATTACTAACTTATAAGTGCTTTAGCTACTTACCACATAATCAGAGCAATGTATGTGATGTTGTCCAATATTTATATTTATTTATTTATGACTATGATATGTTACTAAACTCGGACACAAGAGTGGACATTTAAATAAACTTCGTCATATGCTACTATATTTCAAATACTTCGCAAAAAATGTAATAACTATGTAGATACTACACAAAAATTTATTGGGTGAAATGTACTGTGTATTGTTTTTTTTATTTTTTTTTATATTGCACTTCAAGATTGACCTCATCCCACTTGATGTTAAGTGGTAATGAGGTCCTAGCTTAAGGGCGAAAAGTACAGCATAATAAATATGTTACTGGACTTGTCGCCCTTACCTCGAAGGCTTGACCCCTGCTACTAATGTAGCACCCCCCAGGAGCTCTGGAAACCTTACTCACACGCAGGAACACAACAACACAGAAGTGATTGTTATTTGGCTGCGGTCTTCTGTAAGGTGGAGGTATTTCACCAGTCGGGCAGCTCCAGTTCGAGCGATAAATCGCTATGCCCTACCTCTCTTAAATTATTGTTTATTGTATAAATTATAGCGTAGGAAGATTCCTGTTTTGACAACCTCGGTGGCGCAGTGGCTAAGAAAGGCGCCCAAAACGCGTAAGGTCCCGGGTTCGTTTCCCGGTCAGGTCAATTTGGAAAACGAACTTTTCTCAATTGACTTGGGTCTGGGTGTGCTGGGATGACGCCCCCAGTTAGTGTCTGTCGTCTGGTACTCATAGTACAAGGGAAAACCTTAGTTTGAGACCAGGTGATTGGTGTGATTGTCTGGCGCATTTATTTATTTAATCTGCCTTTAAAGTAAGTCTTATACCTACTGTTTTTTTATTTATTGGATATAAGTTCTTACACCTCGCGAACTTCTATGTCAATCCAAATGTATATGCACTACTGTATGAGTAGTACTAGATCCCACTGTAGGATCGGTGCACTCATCGAGTATATGCTAAACACTAAATTTTTATGCCTATTTATAATTAGAAGAATATATATCTGCTAGGTTGCCTATGAAAATTTGGCCGCGAGTATTGTTAATTAAATTATTGTTTATTGATTTTCCGGTAAAAACTTCGTTCATCTGTTTTTCAAATAAAATATCATTCACTTCACGGCAATATATATGAAGACTTTGAAAAATCACGGTTGCCGTTGCCAACTCGGCCGCACCTCTTTGCAGCCAGGTGTAAACAGGTACGATTTTGATGTATTTATCCGTTCATAACGTACATTTATTATGAAATACGGTTGCTTAATTAAATCTGGCCGCAAATAAGGGTAGCTGGCTGTTAAAGATTAAAAATATTAAAGGTAGAGTGAAAGAGAGCTAGCGGATCACTATTACCGCACCCATAAACTAATTCTCCGCATGAACCAAAGGTTAAATGGTAGATGATGCCCATAGCATTAAGTCCACCTGTTGTACTTTTTTTGTGCAATAAAGTTTTTAAAAAATAAAAAAAAATCTTTCGCAAATTCAAAAACCGGCCAAGTGCGGGTCGGACTCACGCACGTAGGGTACTATTATCTATTCAACATTAGACTCAGTTATTTATCTTTTAAATAAATATATAATTAATATTCTGCGAATATTTCAAGCATATATCTGTTACCGTTATTAACATCGAGCAAAAACGGCTAAAAAATTACCTGTGTTGTAGGCCCCCTTGAATATTTATTTAATTATTTAATTTTGAATGAACTATACAACTAAATATTCTGTGATTATTTCAAGCGTCTTACAACAGTTTTTATCGAGTATAATACCGCACAAAATCCCGTTTATTGTATGGTATATTTATGGCCCCCCTTTAATTTTTTTTTTGTCAAATCGGCAACAGAAATACTCTGTGAAAATTTCAACTCACTATCACAGATGAGATACAGCCTGGTAACAGACAGACGGACGGACGGACAGACAGCGAAGTCTTAGTAATAGTGTCCCATTTTTACCCTTTGGGTACTGAACCCTAAGGATCGAAAATATATTTCCCAGACGTCAATAAAAAACCGCACGTGTGACGTTTATGGTGCACCTATGCACAAAAGCGGCTGTTCTGATGTGCCGCGTTTGGACCAACACGCGATGAGCTTTGCATATCTCATGGTCGGTAGACCACTGACCACATCAGACGTGCCGAAATACTACAACGCACCTTTTTGTTAATCTTTTGTTTCGTAGCTAAAAGGAAGGCTTCATCTACCATCGCAAGAGACCACAGAGTAAAAAAAAATACCGCATTTTTTTTATTTAAAAATTACACATACACATTTGAAAATGCAGCCTGATCTGTCACAAGACATTAATCTGTGATGTTATAATAACCTTTTTTTTTATTTTATACTAGCGGTGCCCGCGACTTCGTTCGCGTGGACTACAGGATTTCGATTTTTTTATATAACTAATTTATTTTCTAAAATACAAGTAGCCTAAATTACTCCATATTACATCAGCTACCTACCAGTAAAAGTTCCGTCAAGCGGTCCAGTCATTGCAGATATTAGACAGACAAAAATAAATGAATGTTATTTTGGTATATACCGTATATATATTCACATGCATACAGTAAAAAGCGTTATTTTAATATTATAAATAGAAACTCCTATTTTACTTATAAGCATAGATGATGTAGCTTCTTCTGCCCCTGTGCGCTGCACTACAATATTTTAAACTATTTACCACTATTAGACACACGTTTATTTAATTCAATATTTGAAATTGAAATATTCAAGCCAATGTAAATAATTGTAAATCCACAGTACCTACCATGCAAAATACAAAAAAAAATATTAAAACAAAACTTTTTAAGTCGTAAAAACGTTTTTAAGTCGCTATAACTGTACATTTACAAAAAAATTGAGAAAAGGTTTTCAGTTTAGTTGAGTTATAAATGTTAGTCTGATAATAACACAAAAATCAAATTTCAATTTTAGTATTAGCCTATTAAACTTTAAAGGCAAAAGCCCCATCATTAAAACCAAGTCATCGTTACAACAATAGGTACCTACTTACTGGCTTAATCACCAACTGGCTAACCAAATGCAGGCAGGTTGGTGATCACAGACTCGAGGTACAATCAATCAATCAATTTTATTGGTACATCAATATGCCTCAAACCGGCAATCCATAACAAAACCAGAAGCATTTTACCCGTTCATTTTAACTTACATCCATTTAAATGAGTGGCGTAACCCGCAAGTTTATTTTAAATTCTTCCAAAACCGACTGTCATCTGTCATGTCATGACGTCACGCGCAGGCGCCCGCCAGACGATCATCGCCAATTTCAAAATTGGAACACTTACAAACGTCCACTATTCCCGACCCAACCTCGACTCTATTGTATTTTATTATAAAATTCCAAATTTAAAAACGATTATTTCTCTCACTAAAAACTTAAATAGCGTAAAGGCAAAGAAAGGAGTTGTGTTATTTTGAGTCTTGCTTTAACGGGATAGGGTGGTTTAATGGTTGAATGGAGAATCTATTGTTTCGGTCTGACGACTATAATGACATAATGGGTCGATCGACGCAATTACCTGGCACACGATCGATTATTGTGATCAATACGGGGGTCAGTCGACGGTTCGCTGCCAATTTTACATCTTTTTTCGTATAATTTGTTACAAACAATGTGGTCGAGATGCGATTATCGATAACTCTATTCCACTATCGGTATTGGGCGAAATTGTTTTTGGAAATCGATAAATGCTTATCTGATCTTTTGTAGTCAAATTAAATTATTTACAAAGGAAAAAGTAAATTAAACTTCGAAGCAATTTAAGGTTTTCCTCTACGATTAGATTAAGATCGTAAAGTGGATTGTTCGTTTAAAAATTAGACATAATTAATTTTCCATTGAGTCTGGTTTTCTAGGTCTTACAACTTTAAGAAAGTTCAAAGACATACCAACCTCAAATACTAAAATGATTAAATATATTGTTTACTTTGGTAGACTTTTTAAGTAAGTATGTTAGACAAGGTAAATTGTGTTAAAATAAATTTCAAAGTGCTTATTTGAACCACTGCACATTTTTGAAGTTTTCTCTCAAACATTAGGACTGCTTTTATGAAAGATTGGTTTGATCAAATCATTATTAATTACTGTTTTGCTATAAATGTGTATATTTTTGGGGCCTAGCCAAGTAGTATAGTATATACATACAGCAATGATAATTGTATACTTTTACTAGTGGCCCGCCGCGGCTTCGCTCGCTATATCCATATTATTACAGGTTCTTCGCTCCTATCGGTCGTAATGTGATGTTATAATTAAACACGCCGATTCGTTTGCCAAGCTCAAAACAATCTTAAGCCGTGCCTGGCTTTAGGTTACATATTTATTAATTTTTTATTGTATGTTTATATGTTTATATACATATATGCTGATGTGTGTGCGTATTTTTATTTTAGTGTTTTTTAACGTTTTTTTTTTTGCCTGCTACTGAGTTTTGTATTTTATAAATAGTAAATAGTAATAAGTTAGTCTTAACTTTTTGCATGTTGTGTTCGCCTTAAAAGTTTGTTACATTTAAGTAGTTTCATAGTTATAATAAGATTTATAATAATTGATTTAGTGTAAACAAACGCTGGAGAACCTAAATAAATAAATAAATAAATAATAGCCTATAGCCTGTCTTAAAAATGGAGTACCCGACACAAAAAATGTTCTTTCAAGTCGAACCAGAAGTTTCAGAGATTAACGCGTTCAAACAATCAAACTATTTAGGTTTATAACATTAGAATAGATATGATGATCAAGAGGCCTCCAGAGAAACTAAATGCAACTTGTCGTAAACAAGTATGTAGTTATCTAATTCATTTTTAACATATAGGTACGTGTCCTATTTCTAATGTTGTTATAGAAACGGATTTATTTGTCAGATCAGGTTGTAATTTTTAATCACCTATGCCCGGTTCCAATATCTGTTTTAGTTACGTACAGTGATAAATTATACGAGGCGTAAGCTAAAAACGACCGACAGACGACTGATGACAGCTGGCATGAAAAGTAAATTATGGACCTGTATTAATCGAGTCGTAGTCGGTGGGAGAAAAACGGATAGTCATTTTTGACACATTCCATCCATCCATCCATCAGCCTCTTTTTGTCCACTGCTGGACATAGGCCTCCCCTACAGAACGCCACAACGCGCGGTCCTGCGCTACCTGCATCCAGCGGCTCCCCGCACATCTGACGATGTCGTCAGTCCATCGTGTTGGGGGCCGCCCCACGCTGCGTCGTCCGGTACATGGTCGCCACTCGAGGACCCTCTTTACCCAACGGTCGTCGGTCCTACGAGCGATGTGGCCTGCCCATTGCCACTTCAGCGTGCTAACTCTTCGGGCTATGTCGGATACACCGGTCCTTCTACGGATCTCCGTATTACGGATCCGATCATGTAGGGAAACGCCGAGCATAGCCCTCTCCATAGCACGCTGCGCAACTTCGAGCTTCGTTATGAGGCCAACATTCAGAGACCACGTCTCAGTTCCGTAAGTCATGACACATTACGAATCGTAAAATATTGTAACCGGGCATAAAATGTTCCCCACATCGATCAATCGATACGGATCACATCACTCGTTATCGATCCGCCGAGCCGCCGACATGGATCGACAATTTCGTAAATTGTGGTCCGATTAGCGGCCGATTACGGCGATTAGTCGGACACCCGAGCCTCGACTAAACGCCGCGCCGGCCGCTGCGGTGAGCAGACTGCTCACAGCACTGCAGCATAGTCTGTGCTAGTCCTTATGATCTGACGTTGGCTCAAAAACTGAATTCCGACACACGTTTGTTCGACGTTACGCTACTCCGACAAATGATTATTTTTTATATATTACGTCTATTTTTATAGATGGAACTAGTCCACTTAGATCAGAACTAGTTAGATTACACCGCATTAAGGTCAGATGCAGTTTGGTTAGATAAGGTTCGTTTAATAAACATTTGTCGGAGTAGCGTAACGTTGAAACGAACGGGAACGGACTGAAACGAAAATATCATTTTGTTTTTATCGGACAAAATAGCTATTAAAAAAATATTAGACACGTATTATTTCATTTGCTAAATTAAAAAAAAAAACTTTAATATAATGACAAGTCGTGTGGGGGGGGGAGCCTTGTTACGTCACTTGTGGGTGAATGAAAGGTGAAAAATGACGTAATGCGCCAATTCAATTCAATGTATTGCTGTTATTTTTTTTAATTGGCGTAAATTAAAAAATACGTGTTCCATACTTGTGTTTAATCTAACAGACGGATTAAAAAACAGTTTTAAGCCCGTGTCCCTATTACGTCGGCCATTGAAATTACTGGCTAGCTGTAATTTAGAAAAATAAGTAAACCTAAATAAAACATCTATCAAAAAGTAAATATATTTATTAGACGATCATGTGTATGTATAGTGTCAATAATAACTGTTTTAAATGGCACAATCAATTTTACTCAAAATCAATAATTTTTTATTCATTATAAATTACATTAGTAATACTTATTAATAGTTTCTATATAAAACAAATTCAGCTTAATATATACTCATGTAGTAAACGAACTTTCTCATAACTATCTTCACAAAAAAAAATTAACTAAATTAGCCGAATAATGCATCCTGGTTACCATTTTTATATTTTTAACATTTAATCAACCAGTATTAAAAGTGGCATGTGCATAAAAAAGTTTTTTTTTATTACATCACAGTATATTGGCTCCTCCCTGCCTGACAGTACCTAAGCAAGAGAGGAACCCACATCGCGATTACAACGGATTTCATACCGTTATATCCGATCCGTTAGTATATATAATGTTGAGGTTCGTATAAAACCTGGGGTTAGTAGTTGATTGGCACGAAATCAATTCTTCCGAACGTGCGAATCGTCCCCTTTCAATGAAAATATATTTTTGGTAGGCGTTTCGCACGAATGTATTTTAAACGCGTGCGAATCGACTTCTTCAACTAGGTATTAATATGCGCTTAGTTCATGAAGGAGTCGATTCGCACGTTCGGGTAGAATTTATTTCGTGACAATCGACTACTAACCCAAAACATGTTGTAAATGTCACCGTAAGATTGTAAAAATCGTTAGATTACAATCTATCTCGCGAGATTGTAAACTGTTGACAGATTGTGAACCGTAACATTATGATTGCAATTTAACGCGTTATTTTTCGCTATATTGTAATCTATCGATGAGAATCGGTCAAATTGTGAACTGACGTAGAACGAAATGCATCTCGCGCGCTGATTGGTTGAGAGTTGTGTGCCCCCCGCCGCCCCGTCATTCGCCATATTTGTTTGTAATTTCGTTTGTTGTTTTTATACTATTAATTTATGGTATGTTTAAAGGACTAAATATTTGTTTATAAGAGTTTCTTAAAAAAAATCAATTTTAATTTGTGTTAAAAAACATAATAATTGTTTCATTTTGTTGTAAATTTCAATTAAAATTTTGAGTGTTTGAAGAATAAATATTTCGGTACAATTATTTCTCAAAGTAATGTCAGGATTATTGATTACCTAGTAAATAAATACTTGAAGACTTTTTGAAGTGCATTTAATTTATTTAAACGACATCTCTATTTTTTTTAATAAAAGAAATAATTTGATTTGAAGTTCATTCCTAACTTTACGGGGACATAGAAAGGCTGGTCGTGATTGGTCGCTCATATAATAAACCGACCAATCAGGAAGAGCTTTCGGACAGTTGACAGTTTGACGCCGGACAGATTGTAATTTAACGGTTTCACTTCGATAGATTACAATACAGCGAAAAATAATCCGTTAAATTGCAATCCCAAGTTACGGTTCACAATCTGTCGACAGTTTACAATCTCGCGAGATAGATTGTAATCTAACGGTTTTTACAATCTTACGGTGACATAAATACGAACATTGATCAATTAGTACCTAGTCAAAAACTTAGAATTTTATTGCGAATCCCACTCAGGAATATTGGACTGAGGTATTAAAATAATCTGATCTGTATCTATAAAATGCTAAAGCGGAGAGGTGTGATTACTCACTATTAAGTTTAAGCACAACAATTTGAGCGATCGACCCAACGGCTGATCAGCCTGTTATTATGACGGCGGGTAAACTACTACTTCGACTGCAATTAGGAAGTTTTACTAGATCTAAGACCAATTTCATAGTGATCGTAAACTTACAAATAGTAAGATGTTCCGAATTCAAAACCCAGCAAAAGTAGTCATGTCGTATAAGCTCAGCCTGACTTTTGTTTCAATGTATGACTTAGCCCTTTTTAGCAGTTCTTGCTAATCGTGTTAAAGAAAAAATAATTACAAAAGTAATAAAATTGCAACGATATCTTCTACTGCTTTCAAGGAATAGAAATGAATTGCAATCTTAATAGGAAATCTCGGATTCAAACACTTACTAAAAAGCTTTTCTTGTTTATTCAGTAGCGACCCGCCCCTGTTTCGCACGGATGGTATATAGACACTAATACGTTTTTCGGTATTTCTATACTACAATAAATCTATGTATTACCTATATGTAAGCCTTCCGCTTAAATAACTCTATTTATAACGAAATTAAAAAGAGACATTTTACATTCAAATGATTATAATTTGTTAGAAAGATAGATGATTAAGAGAGGTAGGGCATAGCGATTTATCGCTCGAACTGGAGCAGCCCGACTGGGGAAATACCTCCACCTTACAGAAGACCGCAGCCAAATAACAATCACTTCTGTGTTATTGTGTTCCTGCGTGTGAGTAAGGTTTCCAGAGCTCCTGGGGAGTGCTACATTAGTAGCAGGGGTCAAGCGTTGAAGGTAAGGGCGACATGTCCAGTTACATATTTATTATGCTGTACTTGTCACCTTTAAGCTAGGACCTCATTACCACTTAACATCAGGTGGGATGAGTTCAATCTTAAAATGCAATATAAAAAAAAAAGATGAGATACTGTACGAGTATTATCATAGAGGATACTTTATATCTCGAAATAACGTATACGTAGTTACGCGAAATAACGTATTATATACATACATTATAATATATATGATTATTTAAATGTACAATAAAGTTCCGGGCCACAGGTAGTATACAAACAAAAAATCACTCAATAATTGCCACTTTAAATTGGATAGGTAGGTAGCAAGAACGTGTAAAGACGTCACCAGTCCAATGACAGTACCATCTTGCGAGACGTACATAGACGTCGCGACGCCTGAAGCCGTTAGCGTAGGCGTAAGGGCCAGAGACAGAGCCCACCGTCATTTAAACAGGGCTGTTTACGTCCCGAGGGCTCGTGTCGCAGAGACGCGTGGGTGGGGTCTCACTGAGGGCGATTGTGATACCTTATTTAAATCAGGGTGATTGTCAGTGATTTATCCGTTGACACTTATAGCACAATTCTACCAAAAAAATAGAAAGTTTCAGTCAAACTGTCAAAGACATAAAAATGAGTAAATTAAATAACTGTGTTCAGTTTGTAGTTTATTTTTTGTAAGTATCAATATAACATGAGAGCAAAAAAGATTATCTGGAAATAAAAACGTTTTTTCTTAAAATAAAGCAAGATGCCTTTTCTCCAGGGTAAATACGTTTGCAAACAATCCATAATATGACTGTCCTAAAAAGACTACTCCTTTTTCAAAATTGTTACATTTATAACTATTTTTACTTGACTCGCATTTTGGCGGATCCATTTTCATATTTAGTAGAAGATCTTATTAGGGTAGGGTCGAAAGCACGTCAGACTGCATACTTTGGACTTAGCACCGTCCTTATATCGAGGGCACAAGAACTAAAATTGAAATGCAAGCGTTTTCTTTGACGTGCTGTTCACCGAACCAAAGGAAGAGACGTATTTAAACAAACAATTATGTGGTAACATTCGAGTTTGTTTAATGTCTTGTTGTCATAAGTGGGTTTTGCAATTGAACTTCGCTTAATCCTTAATACATTTAGGTACAGATATTAAAGTTGCAGTCGAAAAAAAGACAGATCTTTATTAAATTATATGTAAAACGTAACGCCAACTACAGCCAAAATTTAAAAACACCTGTTCTTCTCATGTCAATCCTGATTATTCGCGTCTTTCTACCCGCTGGCACAGGCGCCCCGCCTCTCGCCGAACTCATTTCAGGGTTGAGCGAGCACCCGCCGCCCTCACCCCTACGGCGGTTAGTCGATACTGGAGACGAATCCGTCGCAGGCCGCAGCAGAGGGTTAGATGACGGTAGCGCCCTAAGGCACTCATCTCAACTTACATTTTGCGGACCTAAAATACCAAAGGGTAGTCAAAGGTTAGTAAAATCAATTAAAAAAATTAATAAAAAAATATTGGACAACGTCACGTACATTGCTTTGTTTTTGTGGTAAGTAGCTTTCAGAAATCAGGAACAACGACGGTACAACAAATTTAATTGTGTATTGTATATAATATTGCGTGCATTGTTGTTAAAATAAAGTAAAAATAAAATAAAACACAACTTTTCATTTATTTGCCTAACATTCGTCCAAGTGAAACTAATATTAACATTAAACAATCGGTATGTTGAGGCTTTTGACAAAAAAGGTGCAAACAAATACTGTAAAAGAAGGCTTACAAAGCATAGTTTATTTCAGCTATTTTCATAGTTTAATGTCATACGGTCTATTGCTGTGGGGCTCAGCTTCTGACATACAAACTATATTTGTATTACAGAAGAGAGCTATTCGATCTATTTACGGCCTTAGATCGCGTGATTCACTTAAAGAATTATTTAAAGAAATTAATATTTTAACTGTAGCCTCCCAATTCATCTTTGATTGCATCATGTATGTACGTAAAAATCTTCATTTGTTCTATAAGAAATCCGACACACATAATTTTAACACAAGAAATAAACATAAGCTCGCTATTTCAAACCATAGGCTTCGTAAAACCAGTAGAACATTCGTGGGATTAAGTATAAAAATATTCAACAAGTTACCGCAATGTATTGTTGATTTACCTATGCATAGATTTAAGATCCATATTCCATCCATCCATCAGCCTCTCTTTGTCCACTGCTGGACATAGGCCTCCCCTACAGAACGCCACAACGCGCGGTCCTGCGCTATCTGCATCCAGCGGCTCCCCGCACATCTGACGATGTCGTCAGTCCATCGTGTTGGGGGCCGCCCCACGCTGCGTCGTCCGGTACGTGGTCGCCACTCGAGGACCCTCTTTACCCAACGGTCGTCGGTCCTACGAGCGATGTGGCCTGCCCATTGCCACTTCAGCGTGCTAACTCTTCGGGCTATGTCGGATACACCGGTCCTTCTACGGATCTCCGTATTACGGATCCGATCATGTAGGGAAACGCCGAGCATAGCCCTCTCCATAGCACGCTGCGCAACTTCGAGCTTCGTTATGAGGCCAACATTCAGAGACCACGTCTCAGTTCCGTAAGTCATCACTGGTAACACACATTGGTCATAGACCTTTCTCTTCAGGCACTGGGGAATTTTGGACGTGAGGATATGCCTAAGCTTCCCGAACGCTGCCCAGCCGAGTTGGATTCGTCGGTTGACCTCTTTCTCGAAGTTGGATTTGCCTAACTGGATAGTTTGTCCCAGATAGACGTAATGATCGACAACTTCGAGAATCGCATTCCCAACAGATACTGGTGCCGGAGTCACATGGACATTGAACATTACCTTGGTTTTATCCATGTTCATCCGTAAACCAACCCGTTGGGAAACACTGCTGAGGTCATTGAGCATTGTGCCAAGGTCCTCCAGGGATTCTGCCATGACCACGATATCGTCTGCGAATCGAAGGTGAGTGATGTATTCGCCATTGATGTTGATGCCGAGTCCGGTCCAATCGAGAAGCTTGAAGACGTCCTCCAATGCAGCGGTGAACAGTTTCGGGGAAATTACGTCCCCCTGTCTGACACCTTTCTGCAGTGGGATCGGTCTCGTGCCTCTATCTTGGATTCGAACTGACATGGTGGCGTTTCTATACAAACACTTCAACGCTTCGATGTACCGATAGTCAATTTGGCACCGCTGGAGGGACTGCAGCACCGCCCAAGTCTCGACTGAATCGAAGGCCTTCTCATAGTCCACATACGCTAGACACAGAGGCCGATTATACTCCTCGGCCTTCTGTATAATCTGACGCAGCGTATGTATGTGGTCTATGGTGCTAAAGCCTTTTCGGAAACCGGCTTGTTCGGGAGGCTGGAAGTCGTCGAACCTGCGCGAGAGTCGATTTGTAATGACTCTCGAAAACAACTTATAGACGTGGCTCAGGAGCGAGATAGGTCGATAATTTTTCAAGCGGGTTTTGTCACCCTTCTTGAAAAACAACACCACCACGCTCCTGGTCCACGCCTCTGGAACGATGCCCCCGAGGATGACAGAATTGAATAGCTTCTGAAGGGCCACTAGGACCGGCTTGCCGCCCGCCTTCAGAAGCTCCGTTGTGATTCCGTCATCACCCGGTGCTTTACCGTTTTTAAGCTGCTTGAGAGCCATTCTGATCTCGTTCAGGCTGACGTCCGGGATGTCTTCGGTATAGTGTCGGGTTAACTTAGATCGTGGATCTTGGACCAAGTCGACAACAGGAATATGGGATGTCTTGTACAACTGTCCATAGAACAGCTCGACCTCACTCAAGATCTCATCTTTGGAGGAAACGACAGTGCCGTTGTCGGTCTTCAGCCTGGTTAGCTGGCTCTGCCCAATAGACAGATCTTTTGCGAACACTTTGGAGCCTTGGTTCCGCTCGATCGCCTCCTTAATACGGTTTGTATTGTAGAGGCGAATATCGCGTCGCACCGATTTCGAGATCTGTCTATTTAGCTGCCTTAGCTCAGTCCAGGCGGCTGGAGACTGCACCGTCATCTCTCTCCTCCGATCCATGAGCTCGAGGGTGTGGTCCGAGAGTTTTTTGGTTCTATGGGAACGGCGGGTCCTGAAGAATTTCGACCCCACCGTGTGGACAGTTTCCACAAACCTGTTGTTCATATCGTTCACATTTTCGCACTCGTCTAGGCATTGGAAGCGATTTTCGAGTTCGAGCTGAAAACTTTCGGGGTTTTCGCACTCGGCAGACGTAGGTCGTAGGGTAGACTTCATCAGTCGGCACCGCTCGGCTTTGACACGAATATTCAATGTGCCTCGTACCATTCGGTGATCGCTCCCGGTTTTTACCATGTTGATCACTGAGACATCATTGAATATTTGCCGCTTGTCCGACAAGATGAAGTCTATCTCGTTCCGTGTCGAACCATTAGGGCTTATCCAGGTCCATTTCCTTTGTTGTGATTTTTTGAAGAAGGAATTCATCACGTAGAGATTTTCCTTCTCCAAAAAATCAACCAACTTCTGCCCCCTCTGGTTTCTCTGCCCGAATCCAAATTGCCCCACTTTCAGCTCATCGCCTTTCCTTTTGCCTAGTTTCGCGTTAAAATCTCCCATAACCACAGTGAAGTGAGTTTTGGATGAGTGGATGGCTTTCGAGATGTCCTCGTACAGAGCCTCTACCTCATCATCCGGGTGTGTCGAGGTTGGAGCGTAGACCTGTATGACCTTCAGCGAATACCGTTTGTTTATTCTGAGTATCAGGTACGCTACTCGACTCGACACACTCTCAATCCTCTCCACGTTGGCTACGAGAGACTTGTGAACGATAAACCCGACACCGCCCTGCGACAAATCGTCGCCTTCCCGGTAGTAGAGCAAGTTTCCAGACCGGAGGGTTATCGTGTCCTCCCCCTGTCTTCGGACTTCTGATAACCCTACAATGTCCCACCGGATCTTGCTCAATTCCTCTTCCAGTTCGATCCATATTAAATCATGTTTAATGCGAAAAGGATACTATAAACTTGATGAATATTTAAACGATAAACATATATGGACATGATTGTCTGTTCGCTCGCACACCATAGTTTTTAAGTTCTCTAGCTCTAAACATTGTAAAGATTAGGATAACTACTGAGTTTCTTGCCGGATTCTTCTCGGTAGGATTAGGTTCCGAACCGGCTATAGCTTCAATTTTGGTTTGTATTCATTCTGACGATGCATAAGTGTTACTTGTAACCTACATGAATAAATGAATTGACTTTGACTTTGACTTTGATCGGCCATTTTGTTTTTCGTTTTGCAAATTCTCTTTAAAAAGTTATTTTAAAATGCAACGACTCTTGTTAACAATCAGTGTGGTGACTGGTAACCAGTACTTTCGTTTCTTCATAGAAAATGTATGAAGAAAATAAGTTTTTATGAAAGGTATGTAGGTTGTCAGTCAGTCAGTCAAAAATCTGGAATAATTCAACAAAAATCAGACGGAATTGGATCAAAATAGAAGTTTGCTAGTTCGACTAGTCTCGAGAACTCATAGTAGTATTGTGAGTTAGGCAATAATAGGAAGTAGGAACTTGCTGAGCAAATGCGGCGGTCACCACTCCAAGCTCTTTCACCACTAAGTTGAAATTTACTGTAAAGCAATGCTATGAAATAATCAATATTTGGATCCATAAAATATTTTTTTAATCTTCACTAATGCATTAAATCTTTGTCAATTTTATCTACCATCCGAAAAAAATCAAGACGACTTTTTATTTTAAATCCTATAAGTAATGTGATAAACTTAAAGTTGGTGAGAATGGGTGAATGTCTGAATGTTGTCTATTTATCGATTCAATATTAATATACCTACTAGGTCATTGACCACACAATATTCTAAGAAAGCTATAAGATATCATTATCTTACCTGTATTCTATTTAGAAATTATGCCAATTTTTAAAAGACATTGGTACGAGTATATACACCTGGCTGAAGATATCAATTTCCTCTTTGACATTTGACATAAAAAAGTTCGTATACGATTTCGAATGTCTGTAGGCCTCAGACCAATTTTTTTCTTATTGCTGTAGGCCAATTTTAGGTAATGAAGACCTCAAGTTAGTAAGAAATATCTCATATCACCACGCAGTCTCTTTTGTTGAAGTGTCTCTCTAAACACTGTACATCGGCGGGATCACTGCATTGTATCTAAACGCGGTATAGAGTACATTAAGAAAAAAAAATAAAAAATGGGCCAACTGCCAAAAACGCAACGAACAAAACGAAACGTTTCGTTTTTAAAGTATAGTCGGAAACTCGAAAGCTAAACCGTAGTTTTTGATTTGCTTAATAATACCTACGTTTTTTAAACGCTTTATTCGCATTCGAAGAATAAACAATTCATATCCGTATGCACATAACATATTTTTTGGTACTAAGGCCCCCTGGTTTCGTCGTTGCCTTACGGGGATTACAAAGCAATCTTCATGTTCTGTAGTTGTATGGAAAACTCTTTTGACCGCAGCATCATGTAATCCGTTCCGCATGACATACCCATTTCGTTTTTGGTACCACAGTCCCCTGGTTACATCGTACCCTCACGGAGATAACAAACATTCTCACGATGTAGTTCTGTAGGTGAAAGGAAAATTATTTTGACCACAGCATCATGTAATCCGTATTCGTATGATATAATTTCTTTTTTGGTACCACGGTCTCCTGGTTACATCGTGCCCTCGCGGAGGTGCCAAAGCAATCGCCACGGTGTTTTTTTGTAGGTATATTGAAAACTCTTTTGACCGCAGCATCATGTAATCCGTATTCACATGAAATAACTATTCCGTTTTTGGTACCACGGTCCCCTGGTTACATCGTGCCCTCGCGGAAATAACAAAACAATCTTCATGTTGTATTTCTGTACGTGTATGGAAAACTCTTTGACCGCAGCATCATGGAATCCGTATCCGCATGACATACCTAATTAGTTTTTGGTGCCACAGTCCCCTGGTTACATCGTGCCCTCGCGGATATAAAAAAGCAATCTTCATGTCGTATTATCCGCATGACATACCTAGGTAATTCGTTTTTAGTGCCACAGTCCCCTGGTGACATCGTGCCCTTTCGGAGATAACAAAGCAATCTTCATGTCGTATTTCTGTGGGTGTATGGAAAAATCTTTTGACCGCAGCATCATGTTGTCATCTCTTACTATGTAGCGTCCGCAGTCGTTGCGGTCGCGTTGCGCGCTCCTCGAGATTGGACTTTGTGTTTTTTATTTACCTTACGTTGAGTTCACACGCTGATAATGATCCGGACGGAGAGTCGCCATTATCGGGCATTTAACGGGAAGTTAGTGACCGGGAAATGATCTGATTCGAGTTTTCCTGCACTTTACGATTAAGTATGTTTTAGTCAGGTAGCGAGAAAAGAAAAGAAAGATGCAAATGTGCCGTGAATTCACGTGTTATGTTAGTTGTGGATGTTTGAATAGAGTGGTACCTAGTACCATGCCCCACTTTTGGTTTTAGCAAATAATTAAAGATACATACTTCGCTCATAGATTCTTACAAACTTTGGAATTTATTTTATAGTAGGCCGAGGATACAAAAATCAATAAACCCTAGAACCCCCGCTTCAAAGTCAATTCAAAAGTAACGAGGTTGATTTGCAGAATTGCAAGAGCGATAACACATTTTGACAACTCAAAAATCACTCGAAAACTCAACTCGGCGCCCTTTTAAAGCTTAAACGGTAAGAGTGCTCAATTTGTAGCGTTTTGGACAAATTTCGCGAACCACAGGGCACCGTGACGCCCTGTTGGCACAATGGGCCCCCGACCGCGCACCGCGGGCCTGCATATGCCAGCGTCATAAGGGTTAAAGTTTAAAACAGCGAAATGCCTGGCAATGAAGGGATAAGACGGATTTTTGCCGACGCGCACAGTATTTTAGCAGCGGAGAACATTTTTACTTTACTTTTTACCACTAGTTGGTATAATAATCAAGCTTTTGCTTCTTTTTCCAGCAGGTCCTGCCCATTTGGTAGTTTGTAAAAACCATCTCTTATCTGTGTTTCTTGACAAGACAATATACTAGTTGATAATAAGTAAATAATAGTTATTCATCAGTAGGTAATAAAGTAGGGTGGTAGACCCACACCGGATTTGCACGGTTGCAATGAAGATACTAATATATTTTTTGCTTTTCTGTACTATATTATGTATGTAATATACAACCTTCCATCTTGAAAAAAGTTATTAGTAAAAACAAGGTTTTAATTTCATTTTATACAAACTGTATGTATACTCTGAATATTGATCTAATAATTTAGTATAATTATTGTTTTCATATTTAACACTAGTGATAGTCCTGAGAGGATGATTGATGTAAAACGAGAAATAATTTTACAGGCACCTATTTTATTTTGGAGACAGAAATACAGAGCCATTAGTCGCCCAAGCTTAAGTGCCTTACTTATTAAATTTGTAGCCAACCTATTATTTAGGTTAATTTAGTATTTTTTGCTCGATTAAATAAAACACATATATAATTATTAAAGTTATTATTTTAAATCTGCAAATAGATTAACAAGAAGAGCGTTTCAAGGTTCCTTTTTGTTTTTGGTAATTGTTCCCCAATATCCAACAACATCAATATCCTTAACCATAGTATATTATGTCTACTTGAATTTAATAACACGTGGATAGCTTCGTGGGCTACATTATTATGAAGAAATTTAAGTACTGTTTATTTGTCAACACTGTATTTTGTAGCTGTTTGCTTTTCGTAATAAATAAAAATAAAAAATAAATAAATAAATGCGCCAGACAATCACACCAATCACCTGGTCTCAAACTAAGGTTTTCCCTTGTACTTTGAGCACCAGACGACGGATACTAACTGGGGGCGTCATCCCAGCACACCCAGACCCAAGTCAATTTAGAAAAGTTCGTTTTCCAAATTGACCCGACCAGGAATCGAACCCAGGACCTTGCGCGCTTTGACCGCCTGCCATAGCCACTGCGCCACCGAGGCCGTCAAAATAAAATACGACTACAGTAACAAGTTGCAAGATAATTTTTAAAGTATGTAAGCAAAATATTGATAAGCTATTTCAATAAGTTAGGTACTATTAGTGTGTGTTAATTTTGCAAAAAGCAAAACAGATAGAAATATATAAACTTTTTTCCATAATCATCCACAAGTTTTCGAAACTAACTGTACTGACTTACTATGAACAATATAGAATTACACCACCGCTCACCGACCATGTAAAGGTGTACAGTTAATCATAATAAACATAATTTAGTATTTAACTTTGCCGTAATCGAGTGTTTATCTCGGTGAACATCTGAGTCTATTGTATACACAATTTAGCTGTTACTGTGCCGATGTTATTACCAGCGAATAATCGAAATGATCGAAAAAACCAATGGCCCCTGACCATGCATGTTGGATAATACGTGTAGGGATGCGCCGGAGTGCCGAAAGATGGTGTACACTCAAATACACGGAGTAAGACGAAGTTTTAACCAAAAAAAAGTCTGTCGAAAGTGCAAAATATCCTTTCAAACTTTTATTTCATTTATAGTATTGAGGTTTTTAAATAGTTGTGGGATGCCTTTATTTAGCAGTGCATTTTAAAATAATGATGATAATGTTAAGTTTTACGAGTTCTTTAAAGTTTTCTGTTGAAAGGAGACTTTACAACGTAGGTTTTCACTCATTTGAAATTAAGGATATATCATCTTTTCTGTAGGTAGTCTTTTTAATAATCTGAATCAACACATAAATTTCATTGTGGCTTGGCATTGTGGTAGTTTTTACTTTACTCAAGTACAACCGCGTGTGCCAGTTAGTAATCAATTTTATATCAAAATTAATAAAACTAAAAATGTAACGCGTAAAATAACAAGAAACAAACAAAATGTATCTGGAGAGAGAGTTTTTTTTTTAATTGTCCTGTCCACGTTCTTTCTCAGTACAGGCAACTTTCGGTTCCAGAATCGAATTGACTAAACGCGGCACCGAATTCCGGTCCATCCCTAATAATAACATAATTTGATCGATTACCATCGGACCGGAAGTCTCTGGAAGCAGTGGGCGGCGCGCGCGCATCCGACGTCTAGCGAAATAGCGGTTCACGCAATTATTTTTTTCACAAAATTGATAG
The DNA here is from genome assembly GCA_037074685.1 of Glyphodes pyloalis. Taxonomy (NCBI): domain Eukaryota; kingdom Metazoa; phylum Arthropoda; class Insecta; order Lepidoptera; family Crambidae; genus Glyphodes; species Glyphodes pyloalis. Next base: position 5,994,881 of record JAYKKO010000021.1, read on the forward strand.
ATATATTTTTATAGCCTCTAATAAGACGTGTTTAAGCATTTTCCCAAACGTTTTTTTCTACCAAGCTGTGTCGTAGAGTTTTTAGGATCCCGTACGACCGAATAAAAACGGGATTACCCGTGTCTGTCCTTCCGTATGTCTCAGCACAATCTGCTGCATAGCTACTGGAGCTTTTGAGTTTGGAACTTGGAACACTATTATTATATAATCAGTTATCCAACTTATGAAACCCAAAAACATACGTGCAGTGTAAATATCGTGCTTTAAATGATAATATATAAGTGATTGATTAAATTTTAGGAGGGCAAAAAAAATATTAAACAAATGGCATATCGCAAATGGATGGGCTCGTCGTAAAACATCTTATAAGAATAAAGGGGTCTGAAGAAATTCCTATCGCAACAGAATTCTTCCACCTTTACTAATGTTATACTAATAAACGAAAATACTAAATAGGAATTCCTTTAATAAGTATTACAGGATTATTCTGAATATGTTTCAGACATTAACGTAAAGTACAGAACCGTCTTCACGGGAGTTCAACTCTCACTGGACTGGTTTTTTTTATCTACTCAAAGTGTTTAATAAACCATTTACATGGTGCGAACACATTTCGATCATTGTTCTCATTAATAGAAAATTATTACTCTTAATATAATACAAAACGCCTTCAATGTCAAAAAAAGAAATAAGTGCAATCTTTGAAATAAAGCATTAATTCTTACACTTAAAATTAAATGTTCTTTTCTTCTCGTTACTTAAACGATATATAAAGGTGATACCTTCATAATATTTTACATTTTTAAAACATACGTAACTTTATTTACTTTTAATATTTAGTATGTCTTTTTAATTTTATATCTGCAGTGAGTTTTTTATGTTCAACTGTAAAATCATAAGTTATTGTATTGAAACTGTTTTGTTCTCGGAACCGGAGTTTCTTGCCGGTATCTTCTCTTTAGTTATAGGTTCTGAACCGGAGGTAGCTTCATTTGCTTTATATAGAGACTATTCATAAGTATTACTAATGTAATCTATGTGAATAAAAAAGATTCACTTTGAATTATAATATAATTTAAAAGTTTTATTTCGTGTATTTGTAGGTTAGTTAAACAAAATACGTTTTAATTACTTAAATTATTTATTTTGGATGTCTACCTTTCAGTTGAAACTTCTAGTTAATATCAACTCAACATACAATTAGAGTCCCCGGATCCAATATTTTACGGTTAGTTGTGTCAAAAATTACTATCCGTTTATTTACGTTAATTCTAATTTTCCAACTGTCATCAGTCGTATGTTGGTCGTTTTTAGCTTACGCCTCGTGTAATCTATAACTATCCGTAACTAGAACTGATCGTTCTTCAGATATTGGAACCGGGCATAAACAATTATGCTTGTTAATAGGTTGTTACTATCGAGCCGTTTTCAAATATTTTTGTTTATATTAGATGGCAATTATGTTTTTTGAGTGAATCTATTTCTGCCAATACCGCATAAGAATCGATATAAATTCACAGTAGAACACGAATGTTCAGTTTTCCACGTCGCGCGACATTTCAACTGCGTTTGAATGGAGTCTACTTCACATTTCTTTATCTCCTTCTATTACTACGACCTCCATAAACGAGATACCAGACGACTTTAGCGTAGCGCCATCTCAAAAGGCCCCGGGTATGATTCACGGCGCGTTAATAAGAAAAAATAACTTTATTTTATATTGAAGTAAGTCTGGGTGTTTGTGGTACCATCGATGTTTAAAACAAAGTCTAGTTATTTACCACAGAAATAGAGCGATATTTATATTGTGTAGTTATATTGTTTTTAGTAATAATTTCTGAACCAATCAATACAAAATATATACACTAAAAATCATATTTTTTTATTTCCTTTCAAAAAAGCTACTAACTGATATTACAAAAACTTGCTAAAAATTTTGGAGACCGTACGACAAAAGTAAATTGAAAAGGAAGTAAAATTATAACTTCTTATAACCTGTGGGATAGTATATTTTTTAATAAATCTTTTATTTCTACGCTGCAGCCCAAAACATCATTACAAGCCTAAATATCACCCCACGTACGAAGTGCACCAAAAGGTCACTTGCACACTTGTGTATAACGTACGATGCACGTGGTCATGGCGTACGGGGAATTTTACGCAGCATTTAATGCCTGGTGCGGAAGAACGATCAGCGGGCTGTATAGCAAAACGTCACTGCCTGAGAATGTGAGGGGCGAAAAAAATAATAGACGAAGAAACGCAATGGCTGTGTAATGCTGTATTCTTTTGCGGAAATTTGGGAAAGATTCGCAAATTAAAAAAAAAGATGATTCGAATTTCGAATCGGTTGCCTTTTTGTTTGAAAAATCACTTTCAGATAGATGTATGTGGAGCATCGCAAATAAAATGCGGTAAGTGTAAATAATCTGATTCAGGAATTGTGATTTATAAAAATAATAGTTCGTAATGAATTGTGGTCAGTAGTTTCCTTGATCGTTAATTTGGAACTATCGCCGTTGACTCTTCAGAAAGAACTTAGATTGATTTTAAGATCTTAGTCGAGACCAACGACTTACCTCGCCTTCCAAAGCAAGTAATTGTCATTATTATGGAACAATTAAGTGATTCAAGTCTAAAATGTCCTATCAAAATTAGAAAATTTTGAGAGAGGTAGGGCATAGCGATTTATCGCTCGAACTGGAGCAGCCCGACTGGTGAAATACCTCCGCCTTACAGAAGACCGCAGCCAAATAACAATCACTTCTGTGTTGTTGTGTTCCTGCGTGTGAGTAAGGTTTCCAGAGCTCCTGGGGGGTGCTACATTAGTAGCAGGGGTCAAGCCTTCAAGGTAAGGGCGACAAGTCCAGTAACATATTTAATATGCTTTACTTGTCACCCTTAAGCTAGGACCTCATTACCACTTAACATCAGGTGGGATGAGGTCAATCTTGAAGTGCAATATAAAAAAAAAAACCTCACTTGATTATGTTATTTCGTACGGAATTCGACAGGTCTCAGAGCCTAGTAGGGGCAAGAGAGAAAGAACGGTGACTAATTTATGAAAACGTAGGTATGTTTAAGGAGCAGTCCAAACTCCTTAAACATAAATAAATGCGCCAGACAATCACACCACTAACCTGGTCTCATACTAACTGGGGCGTCATTCCAGCACACCCAGACCCAGACATTTAGAAAAGATCGTTTTCCAAGTTGACCTGACCTAGAATCGAATCCGGGACCTTTCGCGCTTTGGCTGCCTGCCTTAGCCATTACGCCACCGAGTAAATGTACGAAACTGGCAAGATTTTAGCCATTTAATATGAAAAAAAAGCCCGTGTATTTCCAAATCTCCCGCTTGTCACTTGTCATTCGACTTTATCGGCCCCTTTTTTGTACGCTGCTGTGTGTTTGTGATTAGGGCCGGTCTATTAAATTATTCGTTCGTAAAATCGAATGCGCCTCGCTCGACACACGTGTTCTGATTGTTTTACGCCCATTATCTTATTGGAGTTAACTACACTACATAAAATACTCATTCGTACAAGTAATGATAAGCTGGTAACCATACAAGGCTGTTTGCGGATATTCACTATTATTCCATTATTACGTTATTTTTTATTCAGGTATTATTTGCTATGTTTCAATTTTCCTAAGTGAGTGGCTAAATATATAAGTGAATTTTGTTTTATTTACTGATATTAATATTGCAGATGGCTACGGCCAAACAGGACCTCACAAGAAAGCGATATCCTCAGACAACCTCCAGATAGAGAAAACAGTAGATTATGAAAAATTTATACGACAATGGACCAAATTATATTATATATTTTAACTTTTCAATCAGTAGATAGATAAAAAAAGAACACGATTTATTTTAAAACAGTTCTTATTTAAATCATCATTACCGATCCATAATTGAGTGGCAACGAATCACTTTTACTTTAAAACGAAGTTTTTATCAACTTCACGATAATTTCAAGGTGAATAAAAGTTGTTACGTTCACTATCAGAGATTATTATATTGGATATATATAAACTTTTTTCAACCTTTGTAATCGTTTTATTAATGGTGCCAAAATGAAGAGATGCTAGTTTTGGAATACTTTTTAATAAGTAGGTAAAACAAGATTAATGAAACTTAAAAACTACGCATGGTATTTGAAAAATCGGTAAACGGTTCGAAAAACGATGTATTTCATAATTTACGTACAATGTAAATAAAAATAAGTCTCCAAAATGTATATATACGTTCAACTGTTGAAAGACTCCGGTATATTTGAAGTTGTGCGCATATATCCAATATGGATATATGCGCACAACGTGACGCGCGCCAATGGAACACGAAAGTCTTAAATTCTATAGAAAAGTAGAAATTTATTTCGCAATCACATTTCATTAATTTTTGTTTTAAAAGTTTTGATTATATACATATTGCAGCCATTTTTTAAAATACATTTAACGCTATCATAAAGAAGAAAAATATATACCGTTTCTACGGTACAGTAAATTATCGCGTTGACTTAGAACCTGTTTTTAGTTTCCAATTGACACCTCCACGCGATTTCCTACTCTTGAATCTGGATTCTTTTTTTCATAATTAAATAGCGTCCAATAAATGTAGTTTTCTCCTTAAAATTTAATTCCACGTTATTGCTGCAACTCTCTTGCCGGCGACTATTAAGCATTATTCATCAAAACCTCAAGTTCTTCATTTCACCGCGTAATCTAACGAAGCACCGATTTGATTGAAACCAATTTATTTCACGTATCATAAAAATCCGATTCGATCTATAGACGTCGGTAGCGCAACCAGGGACTATTAGAAAACCCGGTTAGAATATCTCGGCAGCCTTTCCCACCGTCTAACCGAGAAACTGCATTCATTTTGTGCTATCCATATCCAATTTTATCCAATTTTTAATCAAGCTACCGCCGGGCGGCGGGCAATATCACAAATTATAGTGTTCGCAGATTACTGCTTGGGACGTGACGGATAGAGCCCTGCCTCGCTGCCGGATAGGGCGTCCGTCTACAGGAGTTTTCGCGGACATTGGCAGGACATTTGTTTCATCACTTATCAAAACGAAACTATATGACTTGGTCCAAAGTCAGCTACACATAGTAATAAGTTAGATACTGCTAATGTAAATGATTTACTGGTATCTTCTCTGTAGGTATTCCGGAGTTCAGAACCGGTTAAAAAACCCATTTGCATTGTATTCAATGACGATTCAAAAGTGTTATATGTAACCTATTTGAATAAATAAATATATGAGTTTGAGTTTGACAAAAATACTCAGAGTACCTACCTACCAAATATTGAAAGCAGGACGGTTATACACGCAGTATTACATGTTTAAGAAAGAACACACTTTGAATCTTTAATGAAGTCGAAATACGATTTTCTTTCTATGGGGTGTTTTAGAAAAATCTACTCAAATCTAACAAAATTTCCTACCAGATCTATTGTACTGTGAAGATTTTACGGCTATGATCCCTATTTGACTACGTTAGTTATTACATTGTAGCGATTAACTAACACATCATCTTGCTTTCTGCAAGCACGAAATCGTTATTTGTATAGGACAATCATTCTGCAAAGTCCTTTTTTTGCTTTATGGTGAATGCCCATGCACCGTTACTTTCTGCCACAAGGAAAAGAGTGTGCCAGCGGAATAGGTATCTCACTGTGCGGATTAACGCAGACCCCCACCGACAAGTCTGCAAAGTCCTAACCTAACCTTGAAAGGAAGAGGAGAACCTCTTCCTCAAAAAGGGAACATCTACAAAAAGTGAAAAAGGTCCTTGCGGGGTCTGAACCCATAACACCTGAGTTTCGAAGGTCATTGCTCTAACCTATACACTATGAAAGGTTGTTTTTTGTATATCTTCATATTTCCGTTAGCAAAGTGGCCACCCTATTGCCTCCGGTGCCACGATTTGTTCAAGCGCCTGTGGTAAGCGCTGCGCCGCTGCCTGAATACAAAAACACAAAATAAAGCAATTCGCAAAGCACTTATTGATTTTAATAATGCTTTACATAATGCTTACAATGTCGGCTGTTATTGCCAATTTCGCGTCGGTCAACTCAAATTGAGATGTCGCTGCATTTTTGCTCATTATCAACGTACAAATGATGTAAGTGGAATACCTTTGTCGATAAAATAATGGAAGCTCCTGTGCTTATGTTCCATAATGTTTATTATCATTATTATTTGGTAACTTTTCTCTACGTTAATCCCTAATAACTATAACAAACCAATTCCAAACTTATTTAGAATTCATACTATACCTACTTAATGTCCAAAGTACTAACGTAGGTCTTATAAAAGATGCGGTTGGTTAGGTCGATCAGATTTCCCACAGCACCACCACTTAGGCGGTGAGGTCCAACCGGGGGGCTGTAGTGGGTAGTCCTGCCCTTATAAGGGCAGGGAGTCCCACACACGCCGTCACCTCCCTCAGGTGGCGGTACGGTGCGTCAAAGCATTTCCCCTCGTTAGAAAAAAAAAGAGTTATAAAAGAAGTATCAGCCTAATTAATGCACTGTAGTGGGGCAATAAGTCAATATGTCAATCTATCATTGCATATATGAGAACGAACTGACTGTTGTAATCACTAAGCCAAATTCGTATTGTTGATTACAAATCCAAATACATGATCGAAAAATATGTTTCAGACGATCTCCGTTGCCAAAACGCGCCTGGGTTCGATTCCCGGTCGGATCAATGTAGGTCACGAACTTTTTGATCCCTCGCGCCGTGACGTCAGCACGTCAAGGTTAACGATTGCAGTTCGATATTCGTTCTTATGCGTCCGACATAAAGGCGGTGCAAAGTGTTTAGTCTGACGTGCCCTTGATCATACATGTCTGTACTTCAACACAAATATTGCAAAAAAGGCCTCAGATAGTCTAATTTTATGTAAACCTTACGTATGAGGAAATAAATGCTTTTCGATAATGTCAAGCGCGGCCACAGAGTAAGAAGGCTTAAACACAATGTAAGAAGGCTTTAAGCCTTCTTGCTTACTTTGTTTAGGCGGTGGCATTTATATGTCGCAACCGTGCATCTACAAAATATATATAAATATATCAGAGCAATGTTTTTTTTTATATTGCACTTCAAGATTGACCTCATCCCACCTGATGTTAAGTGATAATGAGGTCTTAGCTTAAGGGTGATAAGTATAGCATAATAAATCTGTTACTGGACTTGTCGCCCTTACCTTGAAGGCTTGACCCCTGCTACTAACGTAGCACCCCCCAGGAGCTCTGGAAACCTTACTTACACGCAGGAACACAACAACACAGAAGTGATTGTTTTTTGGCTGCGGTCTTCTGTAAGGTGGAGGTATTTCACCAGTCGGGCTGCTGCCAGTTCGAGCGATAAATCGCTATGCCCTACCTCTCTTGTTACGTACATTGCTCTTATTCTGTGGTAAGTAACTTAGGCACTTGTGTTACAGAAAGCAGAATTAACGACAGTACTACAACATCCAGTCTTATTTTCCCATATTGACCTGACTGGGGTTCGACCCCGGGACCTCTGAGATGGTGCGACGCCAAAGTCCACCCCGCTCGCCTCTCGGCTACGGAGGTCGTCAAATAACCCATTTAAGGGTATATCACAGTCTTGGAGCTATTTTAGTCACTCTAATAGCTAACTTAAAGTACCTTAGATTAAAAAATATCATCTCGCAAAAACTACATCCTTAACACGAAACAACCTTCAACCTCAACAAAAAATTGGCCAAAATTCTGTCAGAACCCGTCAGCTCATGATATAGGATGACATGCTTACGAGATATCAGAATATCTTACTTATTCCGTACCTTGAGTGATTGAACTTAAATCTGCACGTTTTGTACAATTTGATATGGTTAAAATAAAAAAACGAATTTGTAACGTTTCCGGTCCTTTGTTTTTGTTTTGTTTCTGAAAGCTGGTAGTTTTTTTATCACTTCACTCGTGAATGAAGTATGATATTTATGAAATGTTCTTAACAAGGTAATAAATAAACCACACACGAAAAAATCCCTAAAAATACATTTAACATACCGTCATCATGCTTGTGACGTTCAATATGAAAATCCGTTTTTTAAATATTAACGTTAGGCCCATTTATAGTTTTCGCACATTTTTATGTCATTCGTTGATAAAACTGGTGCCAACAAATTAAAATAAAAGTTATTCACTTTTTTTTTCCTACAACTGAATCAATAATTAAACTTTATCCAGCAAAATAACTAGAGTAAAAATATGAAACTCAATCTACTGTCCTGCAAAGCAAATGTGCTTGTGGAAATTAATGTTTGTCATGACGATCAGGGTTGTTATGGAGCTACGAAACCGAAACTATCGGCATATCATACCAAAAATTTATTTATATCTTAATCAAATCCAGTTTCTATCTTTTGAAGACTATGAGAAGAATGGTCCCAGTGAAAGAACAATAAATTAGTTTACGCAAAAAAGGGGTGAGAGCCTTCCGCTCCCCCGCAAGCCCGGTGAAGATGAAAAGGCCATCTGCGGCCATCATCTATAGTCAGTTAGGAAAAAAAAAAAAAAAGGATGATGACTCGGTAAAAAACAATGATTTTTAAAACTATATGACTTGAATCAAAGTATACACACAGAGCAATTAGTTTGCGCTACTGTAACTAACCTACTATGTTCCTTACTAATCAGTAAGTCTCCTCGGTAGATATAGATGACGAACTAGCAGTAGAATCACTACGTATTATATTCAGTGTCGATTCATTAGTGTTAAGGAACCTACTTTAATAAAGAAGTACCTATTTGACTTTTACTTTGGCTAAGACATGGCGTATTAACATTAAATGACACTTATATGACATTAAGGTTTAACAAAGACTTTTTTTTTACTTTTTTTTTTAAACTTATGCGCGTACATTCATTTAGCAATAGATTTTTATTGACATGATTTTAAATTGATGGCATGACGATGAAGAACTAAAACCAACACAATCAAAAAACTCTAAAGTAATGTATGTTCGGAACCGAAACCGATTGTTCGTATTTCTGTCATCAAAACCGAATCGGATATGCATGGCATCCCTAGTATCGATTATCGCTTCCAACCCCGATGTTTGTCGCTAGTAGTGTTGACTTTCACACATTAGTCGGGATTTGTCAATAATGAATACAATCGGATTAACTTCTTTATTTGTTTCACTTATTATAAAGTTCAATACTAGATTATCGGTGGTGTAACTCGTAACTGTTAGCTAACATTGCGCTTTGGTTATCTACCGATTTATACTTCAATGCAAGTATTTCAACGAAATTGCTAAAAAGAGTTCGTGATAAAGTGTCGACAATGCCACGCGATACATACTTTATAATCCTCCTAGTATTATATACGCAAAATTATGTAAGAATTATTGTTTTAAATAATTATACATTAATCTAGTATGTCGTCACTCTTTCTTCTAAATTTTATTTAAATCCGTTGAGTCGTTTTTGAGTGACCTTTCACTCAAAAACGACTCAATGTCTAGACATTATGTTTGTTACCCTTGTAACAAACATAATGTCTAGACATCTGTATATTCTTACGAACTTTCTTATTTATTTTAATAATAGGAGTAGGAAGAAGGATTTAAAATTGATTTTCTCAGATCAGATTACAATCCGTTCAGTACAGTTTTTGCACGAAAAAGTTACAAACATACATTCACACCTTCATACATGTATATACCTACTCTTATTTACGAACTTTTTTTGTTTGGAATATTAGTCGGAGTAGGATGTTTTCTATAAAAATTATTTTTCTAAGGTGAGATTACAAAGTCCCACACAGAGGAGTGATGGTGATGGATGCGCGGGCGCAGGTCACGTGCCGGTGCGTGGCGGATTAGCGCTTGAGCACTAAATAATGTGCTTTATGCAATCGCTTCTGCAAACAAGATTGCTTGTGAACATTCACACTAACGTTTCGTTTGAGGGGCGTTGACTAGTGTTTTATCACGACAAAAAAAGACGGGCTGACCTTTAAAATAAGTTGACAGGTCAAAACGCGACAACATTTTTTTGTAGTTAGGTACTACGAACTTCTTACGTCGACGTTTCGGTTAAGTTGTACCAACCCGTTTTTAACTTATTTTATATGTTCAAAACGCAAAATCTTAAAAAAAAGGTAGTATAATTGCATCGTAGTTTCCAAACAGATGGACCCATTTTTATTGATATATTTTGGCGCAACCCCTCAATAAAGGTATCGAACAAAAGGATTTGTACTATACATTATTTTTATATAAAATTCGAACTAACTGTTTTTAAAACAAAAATGTATAGGTCTCATTTTAAAGAAACGGAAATATCAGTCGCTTTGCGGTATTTAAAATTGTATTTTCTTCTTAAAAATATTTGTTATTTTCACTTTGAGGACTTATATTTATATAAAACATAAAATAAATAAATATCACTTAGCATCACATACATTGACCTAATCCCAAACTGAGTAGCTTAAACATAACATAGCCACTGGTTCAATAGTCCGAGAGATAAAGTCGATTACGAAGAGTAGTTGAAAAATCTGAAGTTTTAAGTTAATTTGAAAAGTAACTTTTCTCAACCAACAGCTAAGTTAGGCAAAACTGCTCAAGCCCGCCGGAACAACTCAAGCTCTCCGTCATTAAGTTGTACGGCCCACCGCGCTAACTTGCATTCGCGTGGTATAAGTTACAAGCTTATGAAACACGTATAGAATAGATTACATTGCGCCCGGTGTAACTTATCTCAAAGTTAGTTTTTAAATTGTAACCACATAAGTCCAGCTAACTTAGATTAGTAACCATTCGGAAAAGAAACACGTAACGAAATGGAAAGTATTTTATTTTATTATTTATTATTAGTATTCATATGTGGGATAGCGGATGTATCCGAACGTAGTGCGTGTGCGATGCCTGTACGTATGAATATCCGAATGAAGAGAATGACAGGAGTTAGATTCGAACGGCGAACGGACGACGATGTGTAAGACGTGTGTGTAAAGGATTTAATTTTAATTTGGCTTTAATATATTTCGATTATTCCTATTTGCTTCTTTCATTTCCCATTCCATCCATCCATTCATCCATCAGCCTCTTTTTGTCCACTGCTGGACATAGGCCTCCCCTACAGAACGCCACAACGCGCGGTCCTGCGCTATCTGCATCCAGCGGCTCCCCGCACATCTGACGATGTCGTCAGTCCATCGTGTTGGGGGCCGCCCCACGCTGCGTCGTCCGGTACGTGGTCGCCACTCGAGGACCCTCTTTACCCAACGGTCGTCGGTCCTACGAGCGATGTGGCCTGCCCATTGCCACTTCAGCGTGCTAACTCTTCGGGCTATGTCGGATACACCGGTCCTTCTACGGATCTCCGTATTACGGATCCGATCATGTAGGGAAACGCCGAGCATAGCCCTCTCCATAGCACGCTGCGCAACTTCGAGCTTCGTTATGAGGCCAACATTCAGAGACCACGTCTCAGTTCCGTAAGTATTTCCCATTCCACTACACATATTTTTAACATGTTTTTTACATGTTTTTTTAAATGAATTATAATGTTTGGTTCTAATATTAGTTTTAATTTAATGTACATTTAATGTAATTAAATTTTAAAATTTTAAGAAAACACTTATGTACAATTGACTTTAAAAGAATTAACCCCATTGGGGAGGCGGACTCAAAATTTATTTTTAATCTATCCGTTAGATTATTCAAAAATATGTAACACGTATTTTTAAATTTTCAAACACATCAAAAAATAAACCACAACAGACCCGAGACAAAATAGAAAATTTCGTTTTCTATATTGACCCGACTGGGAATCGATCTCTGGAGCTCAGAGTTGGCGTGACAAACAGGTACATAACTAGGAATATCTAAATACTAAGAACCCGTGCCGGCTTCTCACTCACGCGTAATCTAGGTTATAACTTTTCCGGCTTTTGTTTACTATACTTTGTTTGTATTATAATGAATAACCCTTCATTTTAAATCACTATGAACAGCACCCCTCAAGAGCTCTGTAAACCTTACTCACACGCAGGAACACAACAACACATAAGTGATTGTTATTTGGCTGCGGTCTTCTGTAAGCTGGAGGTATTTCACCAGTCAGGCTGCTCCAGTTCAAGCGATAAATCGCTATGCCCTACCTCTCTTAAACAAAAATACTCTTCTACACATAAAGTGTGCAGTCTGGCGTGCTTTCGACCATACGTAATCATTCATAATAATCTTTTATGACTTGTACCAGAGATAGACTCAACGCCCGGTGTTGTTGGTTGCGTGAAATTTAAATTTTTGCTATTCATTGCGGGCTGGTGTGTTTTTCTGACATCGCGCCTTTCACGTGGGGTCCGGCCCTACGAAGGGTCGCGGACTGGCATCGACAATAGTGTTAAAACAATATAACCTGCCCTTATTCACTAACGGTTCTTTTCAAAGCGACATTCGGCACAGTTTTTCAAATTTATCCAATGATTTGACGACCTCCATAGCCATAGGTGACGGGGACGAGACTTTTGCGTCGTGCCATCTGTGTGAACTTCTGGGGAGGATTCGATGAATTGGTCGGATCACTGTGGAAAATGAACTTTCTTTATTGTCTAGGGTCTGGGTGTTGTGGTACCCTATATTTATTTATTTTAGTACAAGTCGCCACAGAAGATTTGATGGTTGTTAATTTGTTTTCCTTAAACAAGTTCTAGATTTCAATAGTGTTTGATAATAATATATATACGTGATATATCCACACAGTTTCCATGTTATTTTAATTGAGTAATTACTTATTATTCAAAACAAAATGAAACTTTTTGAGATGATAGTAAGTCATGACTGCCTAAAATAAGATTCTACACTTAACTTAAATAAAATTTAGTTAAGTATTTCATTTTCTGGTCTTATATTTTTCAGCCGTCCTCCTTTAATAGATGGACAATATAAAAACCAACCCATATATTTTTTAAATTAGTTCAGAACCACTTTTTTGCCTACCTGTACTGCGTCCAGCCACTGCAAGCAGTGCACATCCCCAAAATTCCTGGCGATCTCTAGTAAATTGAGTCCCAAACGAAGAATGAACGCTCCAGGGCAAACTTCCCTCCAGCTCATCAAAATAATTCACTTGTAACCCTTTAAAAAAAAGATGGCAAATCAAATATTAACTATGCCCTTTATCAAAAAAAAACATATGATGAGACAATTTCTTGTCTTTATATCTCTACTTAAACGGGTCTTCAGTCAAATGTTTAAGTAGTGAATTATATTAAATTGACTAATGCCCGGTTCCAATATTTGTAAAACGATCCGTTCTTGATACGGATAGTAATAAATTATACGACGTGTAAGCTAAAAACGACTGACGGACGACTGATGACAGCTGATGTGAAAAGTAAATTTGAAATTAGAATTACGGACTCATAGAAAAACGGATAGTAATTTTTTACACATTACGAATCGTAAAAAATTTAAACCGGGCCATAATCTGTTAGTGTTTTATAACTTCTGAGACTACAACACACTGGCATATACAAAAAAGAAAAAAAACTAAAACATATTTGACACATAAATCATAGCAACAGTTGTAGAGGGTAAGATAATACCAATCGCTAACCCAAGCATAAAAACATCTTAAATCTTCTGAATTGATTAATTACATATATTTACAAGGTAGTAAATTTCTATATACACACATATACATAGTATCCTATCTTTTTTAAACGGTTGATAAGAAAGCTGTAAGCGCCATTCTCAAAATAAAAACAAACCAATAACAAAATGAACAATGGCCGCCGAAACTAAATTGGTTGTAACAGGATCTGCGAGACATTTAAACGACCCGGAAAAAAGGCTGAAAATTACAATAGCCCCAACACAAGTTTAACAGTTTTCAAGCGCTCGTATCATCTCTACCAATCTCCTTTTCAGGGTTCCGTACCCAAAGGGTAAAAACGGGATACTATTAGTAGGCATTTGCACTCTGGCCATACGTCTTTCTGTCCATATATCCGTCTGTCTATAAGCAGGCTACAGCTTGGTGATATCGAGAGCCACGATAGGTAGACAGTTCAAGTGTTAGAAAATGTGTCTTTTTTTAATTCAAACATTCAAACAAAATAAATATTAAAAGGAGACTTCCATAGTTCTCTTCCATTTAAGAGAGGTAGGGCATAGCAATTTATCGCTCGAATGTAGCAGCCCGACTGGTAAAATACCTCCACCTTACAGAAGACCGCAACCAACTAACAATCACTCCGGTGTTGTTGTGTTCCTGCGTGTGAGTAAGGTTTCCAGAGCTCCTGGGGGGTGCTTCATTAGGACAAGTCCAGTAACATATTTATTATGCTGTACTTGTCACCCTTAAGCTAGGACCTCATTACCACTTAACATCAGGTGGGATGAGGTCAATCTTGAAGTGCAATATAAAAAAAAATATACAGCGATTTTTTGCCCATATTGGCACGATATTATTTAATAATAGTAAATTGCAGGCACTTAAAATATTCATCAAATACTTAATTGTATATATGCTTAAATAATAAATACAATTATTTAAAAAAATATTTAGTTGAACACACATTCAACTTAAGTGTTTTTCTGCTCTTTGTCCGATATTAAAATCAGCCCCAGATAAAGGCTTCAAATATTGACAAAATATATGAAATTTAGGTACCTACCATACGGTACCTTGCGCAAGTCCAACTCGGACTTGGCCGGTTTTTTACAACTCGCATAATAAACTTTGATTACCAAAAAATGCAACAGCCTGATTCATATTAACATTATCACAAAAAGCATTTCTCAATAAACTAATCAAAGACCAGTTAAACCAATTTCGGATTGCAACCAAAGAAATGATTCCCATAGAAATGCCACGCGATCTATTTAGACACGCCTTGGCTTGACATCAAATGAGTGTGAATACGGCAGTATCATGAGCTGTGTGAAAATAACTTTAATTTGTACTAGGGTTGAGTTTAAATTTCTGTGGGGTCAGTGAGGTCAAATAAGGGAGCCAGTGAGAGAAATCCCACACAAAAAATAAGTGCAAATAGGGCCAAGATCGGTTTATTTTTATATTGGGAAATATTTCGGCTTCAAAATTATGTTGCTGCTCATTCACTTTTTAAATTGATGTGTGACTTATCAGCAAATAGGTATATGAGTCTAGGCAGACTCGTTGATACCTCTATATTTTGTACCTACGATTATCAGTTCAAGTAAAGTTTCCAGTGTAATCTAAAATTATTAATCCGATTTAAGTTTTAGTAAACCAGATCGTTACAGCGGTGTCCAACTGTCTTGATATTTGTGGTGAAAGCCAATTTTCATTTAAAAAAAGTTACAACTTCTAAAATTATCAAGCCAGCAATACATTTTTGAACATTATGAAAATTACAATAAACTCTTTGTTAATCCGGCCGTCGCTCTACCGAGCGCCCAAACTAATAAGCATAAAATAGATAAATAAGATTCTGGGTGTGCGAAATTGGCTAAACGTATCGTAGGGGCGTGTTCGGCGCGTGCTTCTAGTTAGAGGAAGTTTCCCGTGACTACCAATTACAAGTTTGCCAAGTATGACCAATTCGGTTATGATACGGGCCGGTAATGTGAAACTAATGGACGGCTCAGTTGAAAAAAAAACAATTAACAATTTTATATTTACTTTATCAGTGACAATATTTAATTATAAATTCTATGCTGTTATCGTGACTGGTAATTATATTGAGTACTAGCGGACCCGACAGCCTTCGTCCTGTCAAAAATATTTGGAATGTGGCTTGACTCTAAATTTTAGTTCGAAATCTTTTGTACTGGAAAAAAAAGGGCTGTCTTTAGAGTTTTCTCGGCAATTTTTAATGCAATTTCTACTCACATTTTCCAATACAGAAAATCAATCAATCAAAATGTTTTTAATTTATTTATATTTTACAGCCAGCATCATTATTATACTCATACATTAATTTGTATACACCTCAGTACATTCTTACATTAAATACTCGCTTAACTATGTACGCCAGTACGCCAGTTAACTTAATAAAACAAAGTACTGATTTGTTAATAAACGAAAGATGCTCTATTTTTAAAACAAAATGCGTATCGACTCGACTGCGTACTTCTATTGAAGTAAGCAGTCCAGTCCCCATATTCACAAAACGGCAAAATGAATTAGGAAAGTATGCTTTGCCTTTAAAAAAATCCGTACATTTAACTTGAGGGTCGTATTAGGGTCATAATATGACGCCTTGGTCTTTAACCTCGTAATGCCGAATGTCCTTAAAAAGATAGACACGATTGATTTCCAATTCTTTCTGTTTTTTTTTTGGGTTGAAAACCTTTATCTAGAATAAAGTCTTTTAAGTAGAATAAAGTGTCTGATATGAAACACTTTCAAATCCCATCCCATAGAGGTAGGTAGGGATCCAAACAAGAAACCAAAACATGCATGTAAACTACAAGTAGACACGCTCTGGCACCTAGCGATCAAAACAACCAAATCAAATCTACTTTCTTCGAGAGCTCCCATTTTTTACTGCGATTATACTAACATGTCAACGCACCCGAGCCCGACTCCAAAAGGCGACCGTATCGGCCACAAAGAGGCTCTTTACAAACTAATTACTAACACAAAAACTACAAAAAACCTCCAAGAAATTAGTTCCCGATGACAGTCAAAAAATATATGTATATTTTTTCGGGTGGACGTATAAAAAATGGCTGTTCCAAGCGCCACGGCCGACGCGCGGGCCTTTTGCCCTCAGCGGGGGATAGACCTCGAGTTTCGATAGTAAATTTTCCCGTGGCATATTTATTCACATCGCCCGGCATCGAGATTATTTTCTACTAGAGTTTTATGGTAATCGTGGTTTCATAACGACTAATGAATTACGTGTAGAACGCAGTTAAAGTGACAATTGTGTAGTCGCCTCTACGAGTTATTCTCTGTGACTGTTTACTGACATTTTTTTTTCTTTGGGGTGATTCTTGTTAACACGAGTGTAGATTCTTATCGGACGCCGTTTATTACTTTTTAATCTGCGATTAGGGAATTTAAAGGGTGCTGAAAGTGTCATTCGGTATCGTGTCAGATTTTGATCAGTAAATAAAATCGAGATAAGGGGTTTTGATGCGTTATTATTGCGGGGGTGCTTCCGAATTTTATTTATTTGTAGATTGACATGTTCGTTAATAATGAATTGCCATTATAGAGCAATGCAAAATATTTGTTTTAAGACTACACGTAGTACAGCGTAAAATCGACCTATACAAATCTATCAAAATATCTCAACTGATATGAAACTAGGTATCTATGCATTAGGCATTCGTTTTAAAATCGGTTTCAGAACTATCACTGTTCAAGGTAAACTAAATAAAGCAAAATTAAAAAAAATATTTAGTAATCACTCCTTTATTGTCGTATCTATAAGAACATAATGTAAACTCAATAATCAGGATCTTATAATTTTGATCAATATCCACAATAGCGTTTTTTTATAGAATCCATTAGTCATCGGATGTCAGACATAACTAAGATATAATCGTTTTAACTAACTTTAACGAACGGCACACCTGAATCATTAATGCTCGGTTCCAATAGGTATTTTACGATTCGTAATGTGTAAAAAATTACAATTCGTTTTCTCCTACTAACAACGAGTCTATCAAACCTAGCATGCGCTGCGAGAGTAAATTTTATCGCGCTCCTATGAAATGTCAAAATCAATGCGTCAACTGCTGATTGGCTGAAAATACTAATACGGTGTACTACCCAATCAACGGTATTGAAACTTTTGTCGTCTCATGCGACAAATTTGACGTATTGCACATGCTAGGCCTGTATAACGGTTTTAGCTTACGCTTCGTATAATTTATTTACTATCCGTACAAAATCGGATCGTTTTTGAAATATTGGAACAGGTCATAAGGGAGTAAGTAGGTAGGTAGGTACACTTACGAATTTATTTAAAATTGTATAGGTATCAAAAGATTGTTATAGTGAAATAAAGATCGTTTAATGGATTCTAATGATACATGAAACATATAAATTATGTTTATCATGTAAGCAGTAAAACAAAAAATAACCGCTTATGCGTTCTCCTTTAAAGTTGGTGTTTTCGAGTTATGCTTTTGTTGTTTTAAGTGTTCAAAATGAGAAAACCGCCTCTCCATTTATGCCCGGTTCCACCATTCGTAATGCGTCAAAAATTACTATCCGTTTTTCTCCAACCGACTACGAGTCGTTAATACCGTTGTGTACCTTCCATATCGGGCGGGTCTAGGAGGTGTGGTACCGTCGTTGTTTCTGATTTCTGTAAGACAAGTGCTTTAGCTACTTACCACAGAATCAGAGCAATGTATTACCGGAGGCTAACGGTTGATACAGCAGAAAAATTTCATCGCCTACGATAACTTGCGGTTAGCTCAGTTGGTAAGAGCAGCACGCGCGATACGTGAAGGTCGTGGGTTCGATTCCCGCACCGCAAGGGGAGATAAAAAATTTCTGTTTCTAATATTCAATGTATGTGATGTTGTCCAATGTATGTATGTGATGATGTTGTCCAATATCAGCTGTCGTCCGTCGTTCGTTCTTAGCTTAGGCCTCGTATTATTTAAAACTATCCGTAACTAGAACGTATCGTTTTTCAATTGGAACCGGCTATTTATGAGTTTTCATTCGCATTGCACATTAAAAAAAATATTATCTGACTTCGCATTTGGGTGGTACTGCTTTTTTGAGCAGAACAACAGCGCACCGATTCGCCATACCTACCCATAAAGGCTGGACTCATTATCGCTAATTATTGTCGGAGACGCGGCAGCTATACATCACGGGGCGCCATGATTGATCGCCGCGCGTCTGACCTCCGCCTAACATTACCTCTTCAAATGATCGCCAAGGGTTTTTCTTTGCACTCAACTTTGCAGTTGCAGAAATTCCACTGACTTTTAAATAATGGGCACATAATTTGCGTATGACTTACAAATGAAGAAATACGTTTTAAAACGGCACTTATAATCACTAATAAGCTATTCAAGTTAAAAGAGCCTTTGGGAAAAATCTCTTCTGTTTACACCTAGCCCCTACTAATGGAATCAACGAAGTTATTCTATACCTTTTACTTTAATTTGTGTTTTCTTGAATTTTAGTATTATTGGACAGATGAAGAGTTAAAAAATTGTAAATCTATATATATAAAAATGAAACCCGTTTCCCGTTGTCACGCCATAACATGAAAACGGCTTGACTGATTTGGCTAATTTTTGTTTTGTAGTTTTCTAATACTCTGTACAAGGTTCCTACGGAAAAAAATATTAAAAAATCTCTCCGAAACATTGAAAAACATACATTTAATTTTGCATATTTTAAAAAACGCGCGTAACGAATGTTAACGTCATTCACAGCCATAGACTATATTGAAAGAGCATCGTTTGTTCCGAAACGTGGTTACTTAATTTAATTCTATGAGGCGGTACGAAGTTCGCCAGGTCAGCTAGTAGATTAATAAATTTTAAATAAGATTCCAAATCAGTATTTGGTACAAGTGTACATAAACGGATCTGTTTTCGATTCTTCTCAAAATTTTTAGACACAAGTATTTTTAGTAAGATGATTAATTTAGGAAATAATATATTTTATATTCTATAGAGATGGTTCACACGAAGATCAAATTATTTACACAAATGTGGCCTTAACTCGTTAAAGAGTTATGACGCGTCTAATATTTACAAGATAATAGCATTAAGAAGATGGTAAAAAATCTGAAGTAACCACTAACAAATATAATAATTTCATTTGATCGCAGCGTAAAGTTAAAAAGCCGAAAACCTACATCAATAAATGGACTGTCCAACAAAAAACAATTTTTAATTTTGTACCATTAGTTCTTGAGATAAGCGTGCTCAAACAAACAAACAAACTCTTTAGCTTTATAATTTTAGTAAGTTTAGATATGGCTATACCATATAAATAAATAACTTTCTCAAACATTTTAAGTTTCTATGAATTTAAATGTCCGAAACCACAAGAAGATTCAAAACCCGTAGTACCGGCCAAACGAAGCCCAAACATTGCCATTACAAAAAAAAATATCCCATAAATAACATAATTTATTCCCTCCTCGGACATTTTAACGCTTACTTGTAATACTTACGACGGAGGGCTTTGCCTCGCCGCTTCCTAGCCATTAAATGGCCTAGATAGTAAATGTCGTTGTAAACTAACTAAATGACCCGGTTTTGAACGCTTAATCGTTTTCTGAAGGACCAACGGCGGTGTCTGTGAGCTTTCGTCGTGGATCGCTTGCGAAATGTTGTATTACGTTATTGCTGGGGATGTGTTTGCTAACAAATATACAGGTATATTTATTACTAGCTGTGCCCGCGACTTCGTTTGCGTGGACTACATCCTTTTATAGTCGGTTTTACCCCTTTCTCCCCTAATATTCGAAACAAAAAGTAGTATATATTTTAATCCAAGTTTCGAGCTATATTTGTGCCAAATTTCATATAACTTCAAAAATAAACATTTTTCCATATAAACTTCCAAAGGTGGTATTACCCCCCTCTCCTTATTTTCTAATAAAAAGTAGCCTATGTCCGTTCTTGAGATTCAATGTATACCTATACCAAACTTCATCAAAATCGGTTGAGAGGTTTAAGCAGGAAAGCGTAACAGACACATAGACAGACAGACAGAGTTACTTTCGCATTTATAATATTAGTAGGGATTTTACCAAACCTACTGGTAAAATAAGGTAGGGGATTTTGATTACCATCTTAAGATATTGTTATGTAAACGGAAAAAATAATGAAACCATGGTATAAGTAGCTTCGGGCCCGATTTTTAATTATATGATAAGAAATAACAGTCGAATTAAGTACAGTAGAACTTTATTTTAAAGAATTTAAACTTTAAAATTACTTAATTGTAAGTAATTGTTTTACAGTCAAGTCAGTAAAATTAATTCTTTTTTTATCTTACGTTTGAAATATAAGTCCTTTACCGAAAAGGGATATGATAAGTGATCCATGATATTGTTCCATATTTGAAATAATAATAACGATAAATAAAAATCACATGTACAATTTTTGGTCCTTTAATTTATCATAAATAAGCCGTCAAAGTTTGATGCAAAAGTCCATTTACTAGGTATTGAAAATTTGATTTGAACAAAACATTGCATCTTATTTTCGACAGCTAAGTCTCGATGGCTTATAGTTTAAGTCCCGGATGGTAGTTCTGAGGTCTTGGGCTCTATACCCGGATCAAGCAAAGTATGGAACAGGTTTTTCAAGCATAGCACGGGTTTGTGATCATCACCAATCAGCATCTAGGGAAAGTATGGTAATTGTTGTACAGTGTCTTGATTCAATCAGCATTATAAGGTAAATGCATGTTCCATATTAGTCTTTATGACATAAGGGCGATGCAAAGTCCGAAATTTGTAGTCACACACGCCTTTGACTATACTACTAGCATCATGGCAATAAACAGGGTAACTATAGTTCTCATATACATCAGCCTGTATCAAATCTAAGAAACAACATAATTTCAAGATTTGGTTTTATTTTACCTCTCCCGTAGACAACCAGTCTTCGGGAGAGGTAAAATAAAAAAAAATCGCCTTTAATTACCTACGTTCAAGACTGATTTTACTGGAAGCAATATCATAATTACTTCAGAGCTAATAGCAGAAAAAATAAGAGCGTCTTTACCGAGCTACTTTAAGAGAGAGCAAAGTTAATACGCATAATATGCTCAAACAAGCCGGCAATGCCATATAAATATTTAATTCTATTGTTAGGCCGCGGGCAGGCGATTAGTACCAATTAGCGAGGTACTTAGCATAATTCATGAGGCGGTGTCAGCGGGTGAGAGGTGATGTTGAATATTAATAAATAAACACTTGACAACATTTGCTAGCTTTGTAGCTATATAGTAGAGTGTGATGTCACGTGTTGGTGTTTGGTCTAGCGTTGGTTGTTTTCTTGTTTACATAGATCATATGATCGTAATTGGTGATCATAAAACTTAAAGCCTGAGCAGTACAAACCTTTTTTTAATATTGCACTTCAAGATTGACCTCATCCCGCCTCATGTTAGGTGGTAATGAGGTCCTTAAAGGTGACACGTACAGCATAATAAAGCTGTTACTGGACTTGTCGCTCTTACCGTGAAGGCTTGACCTCTGCTAATGTAGAATGTAGCACCCCCTCCCCCCCAGGAGCTCTGGAAACCCTCACACGCAGGAACACAACAACACCGAAGTGAATGTCATTTGGCTGCGGTCTTCTGTAAGGTGGAGGTATTTCACTGGTCGGGCTACTCCAGTTCAAGCGATAAATCGCTATGACCTACCTCTGCTAATGTAGAATGTAGCACCCCCTCCCCCCCAGGAGATCTGGAAACCCTCACACGCAGGAACACAACATCACCGAAGTGAATGTCATTTGGCTGCGGTCTTCTGTAAGGTGGAGGTATTTCACTGGTCCGGCTACTCCAGTTCAAGCGATAAATCGCTATGACCTACCTCACTTAAACCTTTTCTTCGACTTATCTTATCTTTTAAATATCATAAAATACGATTACAAAAAGATATTGAAATGCTTTTGACTGGCGGAAGAAGGGGGGAGGGACATTTACATACACAGTACCACTGAGAAGACCAAAAACCCTCAATCGTCATGACAATAGTATTGTCTATGTACTAACTTTTCTTGCTCCTCGTGGGGCATCATCACCATTTCAAGACATAAGTCACCTCATGACTTTGACGATCCTCGGCTTTGGGGTACTAGATGCTGTGCCAGTGGAGGCAAAGGCGTATCTACCTATCCTTCACATTTTCCCATCTTGTGGGGAGATCTTATTTTCCAGTACGCGATCGCCAATCTTAAACCTTTCTGTTACTTTGGTCATTCTTTCTACAAGCTACATTAAAACAACTTGACTGCTGACTGCCCGGCTCATTAGCCCTCTAACTTCAGCGAATTTGCCTATCAGAACTGTTGCGCAAACGAAACTCAGCTTGTGTTTATCAAATTAGGAATTTTATTTGCCATCACAATCATTCATTGTTCCCAGATTACAAACTGATTCAGATATTTCCTCCGATAGAAGTCAACACGTTTAATGATCTGCAGTAAACATCCTAAGAAGTGATATAAGAACTGATCCGTGAATAAACAGACCAGTTAGAGAAAACCAGCTCGTAAGACAAGTTTTTTAAAAGACGAAGCTTTCAGTAAGTATGGGTACATTATAATTATTATATCGTAGATCTACAGTCTCATAGTCCTGCGTTATTTCAAACAAATTAAAAAAAGGTCTTAAGTTTTTTTTTTATAGTACGTAGTATATACTTTACGCCTTACTAGCGAATTTTAAATATTAGACAGAAAAATTGTATGGCCCCTTGCGGTGCGGGAATCGAACCCACAACCTTCACGTATCGCGCGTGCTGCTCTTCCAACTGAGCTAACCGCAAGTTATCGTAGGCGATGAAATTTATCTGCTACGGTTGATACAGCATATCTGTTTTATTTCTATGACTGTTTTATTTCTGTTCTGTTGTTTTGCGGTGGAATTTTAAGGTTTTCAACTGTCAAATTTGGTGATCGAAGGATATGACACACGTAGGTAAAACTGGAATATTACACCAACTTTGAACCTTTCGATTCTATAAAAAAAGGCTAAACTGGTTTTAAAATACGAGAATGTAATATTTTCCAGGGATGTATTTGTGTTTTTGTCTTTAAGAACACAATGACCTGCATAGTTTGTAATGTGACCAAAGTTTGTAATGTAGTTATTTATTTCTTGGTGAAGCGGTCAGAGCGCTGGGTTTTAAATCCAGGAGAACGTGGGTTTGAAGCCTAAGAGAAACGCACTGACTTCCTCAGAACTGTCCAATCAGAATGATGATTCCTTACTTCGGAAGATACTTAAGGCATTTGGTTCTATGGTAAAAAAAGTCTGGTTTCCCTCGTAAGTGCTGCTTCGGTCAGTCCGCAATCGCACAATATAATAGCCAGTCTCATCCAACCAGGGGTTCTACTGCCAAAAACGAAAGGAAGATACAAAAGGTTTCTTGGCTTGAAGATTAATCAAATTAAATATTCGGGAGTTAAAGCGTGGCTTTGATTTGCGTATAATATTTTGTTTTAGGTAAACGCTTAATTCGCATTCGAAGGGAATTGGTTGCGACAACAAGGAATAAAAATTGCTATCCAGCATCGGATCCGACATATTTCGTTTTTGGTAGTAGACCCTCTGGATCTTAGTCGTACTGAATCTCAGGTTTCCGCAATAGATATGCGGTAAGAGAAAAGAGTTCTCTTTTAACTTCTCTTGCTTTTTGTTGGTACAGCAGAAGCAGCCAACAGCAGACGCATCCATCTTGTCAAACCACAAAAGATGCTTTACCACGGTCTAAAAATATTCTTAATCGCCTCCATGTTGCCCGTGAGTTTAATCCAGGGGACGCTACACCCCACCCATAGTATGGAAGAAGCAATGACATGTGAGGAGTTTGGCAAAACGGCCAGGTTCCACCCATACTCAGTTTTAGATGACGTCTGGTTTGTTTTCTATACCTGGGGAAAGACGTTAACGAGACGGTTCAAGTTTTATTTTCCAACTACTAAGGTAAGTAACCGCACAATTAAAAAAAATTTTTTTTTGTAAAAACCTTCTCCTATCAATAACAAATACAACAAAAAAAGAGTGAAATTGAACCAGCCGGCCGCGCGTGATGACGTCACCAAGGGAAATAGGGTTCTTTTTTGCATATCGTCGACGCGCGTGCAATACCGCGTATCGTTTGCCATAAAGATTAATTTTGTCTATTTTTTCATATAATTTCAATCCAAATTAGAACTTACTGAACAATCTACTTACGCGGTATTGCAAGCGCGTGTACGATATATAAAATCAAGGTTATCTACTTTTTATTTGATTATGGAAAGCTCTGGCAGAGGCATAGGTCATACTACTGATGGTGTCGAAGTCAAAATAATTGATTTTGAGAAATAATTTCACAGGCATCTTTTTATTAATTTCGGCGACAGAAATACTGACTGAGCCACAAATCGCCCACTTATTGTTGCCAAAATATGATTTAGGTTAGGTTAGTATTTTTTTTTTAGTACTCGATTTAATATAACCCTTTGATCGTACTCTCCGGCGAATAACGCGTTACGTCGCTTACGACTTTATTAGCCCGGCGTAAAGTCGTAAGCGGCGTAACACGTTACGTCACATACGACTTTATACGCCGGAGGGTGCGAATATTGGTGATGATGAGACATACTATCATACCAAACAGACTTGTACGTTTGAAATGTTTTACGGTAACATACTTTACAGGAGAAAAATTATATCCAGAATAAACTAGAAAACGCAACGATTCCAGTTAATTGGACTTCAAGGGTAGTCCTCATGAAGGATTTGCACAATAAACTCACTTTTCTTCTCGTCCAGAGAGGTGAAGTCGGAGAATTCTGGATGTATCATTTTCAAGCATGTAAGTAAAAAAAACTCTTGCTTCAAAATATTCTCACTGCTTTCGTTTTGCACTGTAAAAAGTAGACACCCAAAAATGTATAATTAATAGTACTGACCCTCTCCGGCTTCGCACGGATGCAATGTAAATACTTAAAAATGTTGGCTTTTCTATTCTATATTGCAAATAAAAACCTTCCTCTTGAATCACACTATATAATAAACAAAACGGCATCAAAATCCGTTGCGTAGTTTTAAAGATCTAAGCAAACATAGGGACAAACAGAAATAACGACTTTGTTTTATACTATGTAATAATGAAGTTTATTGCTCAAAGGAAATAGACTTAACGCTAGGAGCGTTCACAATCAACCAAACCGTGGATCATGTACATAATTAGTTTATGGATGTATATGTATAGCAATAAATTAAACGTGTAATGGAATATGAAACTATAATTACAAATAACTTGTTCTATGCTCGCACCATAGTATTAGGAAAGTAACAAGAATGATATGCACCTACACACTGATTAAAAAACAAAATTAAAATATATTGACGAATACAAAACATAGCCAAAAGGGCTGTGGAGGTTGAATCACAGCGGTCAGCTAACAAAACGGCTTATGTTAAAAAAAGACATAGACTTTCTTATGTACGGTCAAGGTAAACTCTTGCAGATCGATAAAATGGCCTTATTAAAATAAATAAAAATAAATATTAAACAACATCACAGAAATCAGAAACAACCAAAACACCCATACCCGAGATAATACAGATCGTTTCCCATATTGACCCGACCGGGGATCGAACCCAGAACCTCAGAGATGGCGCGACGCCAAAGTCCGGCCCGCTCGCCTCACGGCTACGGATGTCGTCAAAGTATTTATTTATTTATGCGCGCGACATAAGACCGGTGCAAAGTCCAATGTTAGTCTGACGTGCTATAGTTTATGATAAACGTAATATTTGAAATAATTCTATTTATATTTGTAAAATTAATGAAGTGGATAAATAATATTAGTTAATGCCCGGTTCCAATATTTTACGATTCGTAATGTGCCTAAAATTACTACTTATCTGTTTTTGTCCAACCGACTACGATTTGGAAAGTAAATTAAGTAGAAACAGTATTAAACTGTTCCTACTTAGTCTGTATTTATTACATACACTTAAAATAACACAAAGTAAACTATCACTAACTTACAAAATATTCAAACTAAAATAAATAAATAAATATTTTAAATTAACAAAGATGGTCCCTGTGGTAAGGTACCCAAAATGCTGGCTGAATGGCGATTGAAAGACGCTGGGCGAGGTAGCAGCCAGCCTTTGGGTCTCCTGTAACGTTAACAAGTCTTTTTGAAATGTCTTTAAAAAAAGACAATGCGTCAGGACCCCACGGACCTAGGGTTTCCACTGCAAAAGCAACAAAATTATAATTTCTTTTATATTTTTATATTAACCGTTCCTTAATTTACTTTCCAAATCTTCTGTCATCAGTCGTTTTTAGCCTCGTGATTTATTACTATATTGATTTATCTCTTTAAACTATTTTCAAATATTGGAAGCAGGCATAATTCAGCAATTGAAATCCTTTGTAGAATCTTTATTGATCATAAACTGTTGCCCTTGACAGATTTACAATTTTTTATTTTTTATTTTAGCTAATAAAGACGAAATGCTTAACCCAGAAAAGGTGATGCTGAAGCAAACTTGTGAGAACAGATTCATTGGGTACATGAATTGCAAGGTAAATACTAGAATATTACACCGACTTTGAACGACTTAAAAAATAGTGTATTGATAAAATGATTTTTCGCAAAAATACTAGCTTTATTGCGAAAATCCTTTAATTAGATTTTTGTAATGGCATTAAAGACCTCCATAGCCAAGAGATGAGCGGTCGGACTAAGTCGAGCCATCTTTGAGGTCCCGGGTTCGTAATGTCTCGGGTCTGGGTGCTACGGCACAGCTGTTATTTCTGATTTCTGTACCTATAGGTATAAGTGCTTTAGCAACTTGCCACAGAATCAGATAAATGTACCTATATGATATTGTCCATCCATACTATATGTTTATTATCGCAAACTTACTGCATAAATACAACCCTTGTCAAATACAGATTAGTGATCATAAACAACATAAGACAAGTCCAGTAACGGATTTATTATCCTGTACTTGTCGGTCTTAAGCTAGGACCTCATTACCACTTAACATCAGGTGGGATGAGGTCAATCTTGAAGTGTAATATAAAAAATAAACTCTAGATTTATTAGAAAATTCGTAAAACCCTGGAGAAATTCACTCAGTACTGAAACTATTAGACCACTGATGATGACATACAACAATATAAATTTAAGTGTTCATTTTGGAATTATTAAAACATATTTTTTCTTATTGTTTCGTTCGATTTCGTAATTTTGTTGCAAAGATTTGTTGCGATCACTAATATTAATCACACTATGATTAATATTTTTCTTTATATAGACGGAGGAAGTCTTCGCAATGAGCAGAATCACACAGATTCCTCGTAAAAATTTTCTTAGAGACGCCGCAGCTACCATTGGTTATAGAGGAAGGGGAGGACTTTCCTATCTTTACCAGGTATATTTTATACTACTTAAATCGACAATAGACTGAGTATTAGCAACTCAGCGGCGTAACAAGGGTATGCGATACGATTTGACATATGTCAAATCGGTAATTACTCAACGGCTTGACTGTAATGGATCACCCCTAGGTGAAAGCCTTGAACTCCTCCGCAAGCTTGATAAAGGTGATATTGCACAGCCAACATCAATAGTAATTTAGTCTATAATAGTTCAGCTAGAAAAGATGACCTACTAAAACTTTCAGGATCGTATTGGCAAGTGGCTTGGGGCTGTGTTGAAGCTGTCAGTTAGCTCCGTTTTCTTTCACTCAGATTACAAGGGAAAACCTTAGCTTGATTGGTGTATGCTTATAAGTTAATAGGTGTGTCTGTCAGAGCCATTGATTTATTTATTTAGATATTCTCATAATAGTACATGACAGTTATAAGCAACGCAATTCAATTGTCTTAGTTCGTGAACAACTCTGTACGTTGTCACATTAAGTCACTGTCTATCTGACGTGCTTAGTTACGCGAAAATTTGGTATGGTAAGGTTATTATACATATTTGTTATTTCCATGCAATGTGCACTTTTCCAAAAATATGTAATAAACAGTTCTGTGATTAGATTCGTACAGTTAAAAGCAAATTACACACACTTTGAACTTTACACCTTTATGTCGAGTGCATAAAAACGAATATCGAATGCAAGTATTTACCTCTACATGTTGTTGAACGTACAATGTCCAGATAAATGTTTTTAAATCTATTAGATCATACTTATCACACGTATCGTAAAGATTTTCCTCCTTTGACTAAAGTGTGGCCAATATAACAGAAGCCAAAAAAAAATGGTTTGACGTGCCAACGTTGAGCCGATCGCTCGAGCCGATCATGCCTCTCTCTCATTCGTGTCGTGCTCTCGCTTGCGAAACGCGACAATAGTTAATAGTGCAACCGGTAGTATCGACTTATTAGACGTTGTCACGTCAAAATATTGTTATAATATTATTCCAGGGACACCAATGGATGCCTGTAGGTGAAGATGATGAAGAAGAATACTGGCTGCACCCAGATGAGCACGCGCGAAGGGCGGAGGCGCTGGACAGATACGCCGATCAACATCCGGACGAAAACGCCAAACCGGACTTTTCTCCGAAGCCGCCCCTGTTCCCGAAATCTATCACAATTGGGAGCAATTAAAAACTTATATCTGTCTCTGATTTACACGTGCTGTCATTTTATTAGATAATACAATATCTATAATACAAAGAAAGAAAGTTTATAGAGGAGGCTTTTTACCAAAAGCGAATATATAATATGGCGGATCCAATGACGAATAGTAATTTTTTACTCTCGTAATAGTATCCAACTTACTTCTTCAGAGTGTTTTTAATAAACAAAATAGTTTTAAAATGCCCCGTTTTATTTCCGAATTTTCGATTAATCTAAACAAACGACAGCTTTCGTTTTTTTTGTTCTCGTAATCGAAACCATCTTCCTTTTTCTGCTTACACAGTGTTTTTAATAAACAAAATAGTTTTTCTACAAATCAAAAGCCCCGTTTTATTTCAGAATTTTCAATTAATCTTAACAAACGGAAGCTTTCGTTTTTTTCGATTTTGGTACTAGGCCTACTGGTCTGAATCAGTTGGTTAAAAAAATCTTACTTAGTCATTCCTGTCTAAACGAAGATTCTCAAGATTCACAGCCTTAATATATTTGACTTCCTCTGCCTCTTTTTGCAGCTGCAACATCAATCGCCTTGTGTTTATCTCAGCTTCAAAGTCCCTCTCCACTGGGTATCCTAAAAAAATTTACATTCCTATTTAAATATATACTATCGCGCTCGACTTGGCGGGGGCACTGCCGTGCCCCCCGATAAACATCTAAATAGCGCACACACACCCAAACACAAAACTCATATACCCATAAACTTACACACGTACACAATACATCACAAATAGATACTCAAATTATTATAACCTTTATTGTATTTCTGATCATAAAATAATTGTGTTTGAGCTGTAGTGGCAGGGATGAGACCTGACGACCTAAGGCGCAGGGTTTACCTTGTTTTGGCACCAGTCTCCCGACCACTGTGTACCTAATGACTAGAATTGTAATAGTGCGTATCTTGTACAAGGTAGAAAAATAAAGTTCATTTATTATAAAAAAAAATTCTAATAATAATAATTGAGTTCTGATTGAAAAAAAACACTTCACTGATCATTAAAGAGAGAAATTACAACGCTAGGATAAACGCTAGTAGATATAATATAAAAAGAAATCCCAACTAATATTATAAATGCGAAAGTAACTCTGTTTATCTGTATCCTCTTAACCGATTTTGATGAAATTTGGTATACGTATACGTTGAATTTCAAGAACGGACATAGGTTACTTTTTGTTAGAAAATTAAGGGGGGGGGGGATAATACCACCTTTGAAAGTTAATATGGAAAAATGTTTATTTGATAGAGAATGATAAAAAATGTATAAAAGATATGAAATTTGGCACAAATACAGCTCGAAACTTGGATTAAATTATAGACTACTTTTTTTTCGAATATTAGCGGAGATAGGGGCAAACCGACCGTAAAAGGATGTAGTCCACGCGAACGAAGTCGCGGGCACAGCTACTATATGAAAACACTTTTTAGTACATTATAACAAAATGCGTTTTTATTTCACGCGTAAAATTTTTCATTACCTACAACATTGTTCACAAAAATTTCCACGTTTTAATTGTTATTTGTGATCGGAAATTTTAGTTGAATCAATGCTAACTATACTCAAAAAAAGGTACTAAGTTATTTGTGAACGTTCATAAACACTGTACCAAAACCACCAATGCTACCGACCCTAAGTATTCTGCGTATCTATATGAGCTTGATAAAAATAAATAAAAGTTCATTAAGAACTATCTTTAAATATTTTCGAATGTATTCCGTTAAGAATACCTACAGGCCTAGCATGCGCAATACGTAAAATGTATCGCATGAAAAGACAAAAGTTTCTAATCCGTTGATCGGGTGATAGTACACCGTACTCGTAATTTCAGCCAATGAGCAGTTGACGCATCGATTTTGACATTTCTTATGAGCGCGTTAAAATTTACTCGCGTTGCGTATGCTAAGCCTGCTAGCCTCTAGGTTAGCTAGCCACTAGGATATTGATTTATCTATAATACCAAACTTTCTTGCAGTAGAAATAGAAATAGATATATTTTTATTTGCATAAATATGGTACAAAGATGTTTCTTTCAACACATACCTTCTTTGGTAAGAACTTAAACAGGTGTTTAAGTTCTTACCATTCATTTACAGGTGTGTTACAGAACTTAGAAATAATGTCTGTACCACCGTTTCGAGGCATTTACAAAAGTTTGTTTGCTATACTGACCTGACAAACAAATCGAACCCGGGACCTCAAGAGATGGCGTGGCGCCAAACGGTTTCAATATCTTAAAAGACATAATTTTTAATAATTTACCATTTCCTGTAAAGTTCAGAGTGCTGGCTTCCTCAATCTTCTCCTTATCGTCGGCAGGGCTATTCCCAGGAGTCGCCATGATGGTTGCGAAAAACTCGTCACAATGCGTCAGCGCCAAGTAGGGATCTACGATTTTAAGTCGGATCTTCGGCACCGTGAAACGGATCATTTTCCTGACTGAAATAATGAATGGATGAAAACTATAAACGAACAATCATCAGTTTATTTTATTATTTTTATAGTACTATACGCCGTACTAGCGAACTTTAAATATTAGAAACAGAAAAATTTTATCTCCCCTTGCGGTGCGGGAATTGAACCCACGACCTTCACGTATCGCGCGTGCTGCTCTTACCAACTGAGCCGATAAGTATGTAGGTAGATATAATCATATTCGGCAGAGGGCACTTACCGAAAGGCTAACGGTTGATACAGCAGAAAAATTTCATCGCCTACAATAACTTGCGGTTAGCTCAGTTGGTAAGAGCAGCACGCGCGATACGTGAAGGTCGTGGGTTCAATTCCCGCACCGCAAGGGGAGATAAAATTTTTCTGTTTCTAATATTTAATCATCAGTTTGTCAAGGTAAATACTTGCAGTTTGAAATTACCGCTTATGCGCACGACCTACAGTGCAAAATCCGAAGTGTGGAGTATGACAGACTTCTGTCTTTACGATCAAACGCCATTAGACTTTTTGAGAACTAATATCGAATTGCAAGTGTTTAACTTGACGTGCTGACGACCGTGCATCATTGTATGGGCAGACAACAGCTCAATGAAAGGTTTCGTGCTTTGGTGAAATAAATGGGGAAAATCAAAGGTACTGACTATTTAAAATCCGTGACGCAAAAACGACGGGGTGTTTTAAGTCTGACATGTCTATTTGTGTGTGTCGAAATCCCTTTAGGAGATATTGCTTAGAATACTAGAATATATAGGTACACGCGAACGAATAGATGTCAATACAAACATTTCGAAAACATTCACGTGAGACACTCGCAACATACAGATATCAGTACATTAAAACTTTCGTACTTATAATATTTTTTGTCCTGTCGATCTAAATCCCATTGTGTCCAGATACTAGCCAGCCCCAGATCTACGGGGTTATTGGGGCCCATGCTCCGGGCGCCAAATTGCAACTCGATTAAATAGGTATGCTCTTTTTTTTCTAACTATCTGCAGATAGCCTTTTCATCTTCACCGAGTTTCACCCCAAACCACTCCTAAAAATAATAAACTGTCATTGAGCCCATTAGAGTGACCCCACTAGCGTCTTTCGAGCGTCAGCGTCTAGATCACAGACACTGTCTTGGACGCTTGGCGGTAGGCCCTGTGGGGAAGCTTGTGTTGAGTCCGTAAGAGATCCCGACTCCCCCACAACTTGGCCACCGAGGGGGTTTAGTCGGTGCGTGCAGGAAACAGCACTCTGTTCCCTACGGAGAGTGATGGTGAGGTAAACATTTCCCTCTCGGGAAAAAAAAGGTTGCTACTAACGTTCCGGATTATCAGGCACTGGTCTCCTTGGCACAGCGTGGAATAGACCGCGCCGGTCCTTGGGATCAGCGATGAGCAGCATCTCCACCGACTCGTTCAACATCAGCTTTGGCTGTTCCCAGTCCAGCTTAGCGTCTAACAAAGACTCGTATAGTTTTTTGTATTCCTTGACGATCTGAAATGAATATGGATGTTGGATTCTGGACAACCTCCGTAACGAAGAGGCAAGTGCGCTGAACTTTGGCATCGCGCTATTTCCATGATCCCGAGTTCGATTCCCGATCGGGTATGGAAACGAACTTTCCTGTATTGGCTCTTATGTGGTGGTGCAATCGTTGTTTCCCGTTATTTCGTAATAAAAAGTGATACTATAATGAAACATGCAAATGTTATGCCAAAGTCTAACCTGTCTATTTAGCTATTAAAATTTCATTCAAATCCGTGCAGTAGTTTTTGCCTTAAAACACACATTTAAAAATCGATGATCTAAACGGATAGAAGAAATAGTTTGAAAAATAAAATGTTTTTATAAATTCTACGTATTTTTCCTGAAAAAATAAATGATTTCAGCAAACAACAGGAATTGTAACAAGGTCACTCATTGATCGTCTTTCCAACAATGACTGGTCGATCTGATCGCTCTTAATATTTGAAATGAAAAACAATTCCTCGTACTTTGCCTTAGGTTGGATCCTTGTAAAAAGTTTTTGTATTAAAAATAATAGTTTTAATTTGACTTACATTTAGTATATGTGAGTCCAAAATTAAACGATCCAATTATACTTATCCCTTTTAACTGCCTTAAAAAAAATCAATCAGAATAACAAGGCTCGACAATAACCAAGCAAGCACAAGTTCTTGTAAAATTGCCAAATGTCATCATCAACATAATAATGTTTGTCTTTGAAACACATATGATAATAAAAATTCGTTTTTTTTAATGTACTTTCGACACATGTAGCATTAGGGTTAAATTTTGCAAATAATATACATACCTTCTTGGTTGGATAAGTAAACCTGTGAACGATAGCCACCGGAAACGATCTCGTCGACCAAATATAAAAGGGGGTCCAATCAATATCGACTATGTCCTTTGGATGGAACGAACTTTTTTTGGCAAACTCTGTACAATTGGTCCATTTAAGTTCTTTAATAGGTCTTTTTACTCCGGGCTCCATCTTCCTCCGTGTTGATGCACTCAATGGTGGCCCATCCGGTATAAATTTTCTTATGGTATCCGACCGAGGTACGTCTGGTCGAGGCCGGCCAGGATTCGCCATGTTCTCTTTATGAATAGCTTCAAAATCGAAATACGTAGGCCCGCTTATCTTTCGTACCGTTTTATTTTGTTCGCCATGGTTAAAATCTTCTAAGTCTTCTCTATAAGGCAGGTACGGTCTTTTATCTATTTTATAGACGTTTTGGGGTGGCGCTTCTTTCAGGAGTCGTTCGCTTTCGGCTCTTGACAAAGGCGTTCTAAGGCTCAATTCTAGGGCGTCTATTGGTTGTTTGAGGTCCGAATGCGGATCGTCAATGCCCTCTTTGAATATATGTCCGAATGGCACAGGTATAGGTCTGGGAGCGTCGCTGAGTACGTCCACTTCTGGTACGTAAGCGTCGTCGTCTTCATTATAGGCCTGTCTGGATTCTTGAATCATAGGAATTATCAGCCATAGTAGCAAAGCACGCATTTCGAAGGAATGAGTGTTTATAGCTCTGATCGGCGTTTTAAATCGAGTATTGTGAACTGTAAAAGGGATATTAAACCTTTGCACTGATTGCTATTCGCTTGATAAAAGAAATTATGAAATTCTACCATCGTATATTCTTCTTATCTTGAATAGTATATTTTGTAAGGACCGCTCCTCTTCTATGGAATTTGTATATTATACAGTTTTGAGTCATTTATATAAATCATGCCTATTGTTATGACATTTTATGATGAAATATCAACTCTTGACATTTAGGTCAAAAGTTATAGTAGCTATATAGTTGTACCCATTATTTCGTAATTAAGATATTATTTATTAATTTAATATGGAGGATAATATTCCTCCGATTTACCAAACCCATTTTCTTTTGGTGCGAATGAGAAACAATCATCAATTCATCCATTCATCTAATCAACTTGAACGTAGGTATACCTATAGAATAGAATAGAATAGAATAGAATAGATTAATTATTTGCGTAATACTGTGTACAATGTTTAGATGATTAACATAAATAGTTTCAACAGTATCATACCTTAAGAATGTAGGCATGCAAATTATTTAGTTAAATTAAACAATATAAGTTAAAACATTCAAATAAATAAATTAAATTAAAATTAAAATTATCTTTCAAATAAATTCATTAAATTAAATTAAGTCAAATAATATAAATTAAAACATACAATTCTCATTGTATGTTTACCACTATACGTTCTCAGAAACAGATAAATTGTCAAATTATGAATAATCAAAGAAAATTGGAATAAAATTGCATAATTATCATTTTAAATCTAAATATTCCTTTACTGAGTAGAAACCACCATCTAGGAGCCAATGTCGCAGCATGTTTTTGAATTTGACTTTTTGGACATTTCTGAGATCTGAGGGTAATTTATTAAATACTTTGACAGCCATTGCGTATACATTTTTGCTGTATAAAGTTAGGTTAGACTTCGGAACACACAAGTTATTCTTCCTCGACTCACGAATATTTCTCTTTTGGTGGTGTTGTTCTACAGTTACAAAATATTCTGGGTGGTGTTTTACAAAAAGACATAGTTCTGCTATATACATACAGGGTAAGGTTAGGATCTTGTATTTTTGGAAAAATGGTTTACATGAGTCTCTATTGTGGATTCCACCTAGAGCTCGTATACATTTTTTTTGAGCTTTAAAGGCTCTGTCAAAATCGACACTATTACCCCATATTATTATGCCATAACGCAGTACTGATGATACGTATCCATGGTAAGTCTGAAGTGCTATTTCTAAGGATGCGATTTTTTTGATTCTATTCAGTGCATATACAAATTTATTAACTTTTTTGCAAACATGATCAATATGTTGTTTCCAGTTACAGTGTTCATCTATTATGATACCAAGAAATGAAGTGGAATCAACGATTTCAATGTCATTGTTGTTGTGTTTTAGGTCTAATTTGTATTTTTTTCCTTTGTATGTGTGGAACTGGATCGCTTTTGTTTTTTTTATGTTTATTTTTAGGTTGTTTTTATCCAGCCAGTCGATTGTATCGCAGAGTGTACTATTTATATCTGATTGGAGACTGTCTGAATTTTTATTTTGAAATAGAAGAGTACAATCATCAGCAAACAGAATACATTCATGTTTTGTTATTGCAGGTAGGTCGTTAATGTAGCAAATAAATAAAAGGGGCCCCAAAATGCTTCCCTGAGGTACACCTGTTTCAACACTTTTATAATTTGATCTGAATGTAGTTCTGGCTGCTTTTTCTATGCGAGTTATTTCGGTGCATTGTTGGCGGTTGCTTAGGTAGCTTTTTAACCAATCATTTGCTACACCCCTTATGCCGTAATCAAAAAGCTTTTGAAGTAGAATTGAATGGTTAACCGAGTCAAAAGCTTTTGACATATCCAAGAATAGGGCCAGAGGCATCAATTTACAATTTAAAGCTTCAGTTACCATTTTTACTAACGTGAAACAAGCAAGGGATGTTGATTTACCTTCTTGGAAACCGAATTGTTCGCGTTTAATTATGTTGTGGTCACTAATGAACGACATCAATCTTTTTGCCATAACTTTTTCGAATATCTTTGAGAGTACTGGAATTAGCGTTATTGGCCTGTAGTTTCCCATATCCATATCATCACCCTTCTTAAATAATGGCTTTACTATAGATAGCTTCAGTCTTTCAGGAAATATACCGTTTTCTATTGATAAGTTAATAATGTGGGATAATGGAGTAGCTAGTTTGTACGCGCATAATTTTAGTATTTCTGTGTTTATATTATCATATCCCACAGAATTTGTGTTTCGAAGTTTCAGGATTATCCTTTGTATTTCGTCTTCTGAGGTAGGGGAAAGGTAAATTGTATTTTTTATTTTGGTGCCGTTAGTATTAGCTATTTTGTCATTTGTAGAAGAGTGAGCAATCGTTAAAAAATAATCGTTAAAGGCTTCTGCTATGTCATTTAAATTACTTATGGTGTCATTATTTTTACGAATTGATTGAATGCCATTTTTTAATTCTTTATTATTAATGTTATCGTTTATTACCGCCCAAGATGCCTTACATTTGTTTTTAGATGTCAATATTGTTTTAGAATTAAGTAATTTTTGTGACGTTGTCATACATTTTTGTAGTAATCTATTGTATTCTTTGTAAATCCTTTGATTATATATTTTTGTTCGGGAGTCAGAGTTAAGATATTTGTAATACAGAGTTCTCTTTTTTCTACAGCATTTTCTCAGTCCTTTTGTAATCCATTTACTTTTCCTACATGTCTTGCCAAATTTTTCTCTAACCATTGGGAAACATAGGTCAAATAATAGTACCAGTATGTCATGGAATGTGTTGAAAGCTTCATTCGTATCATTTTTCTCTAAAATATCGTTGAAAGTCAATGAATTTATGTATTCGCAAAATTTAGATTTATTGACCTCGTTGAAATCTCTCTTTAATTCAAACCAATTAGTTGTTTTGTGATTGTTATCTTGAAATGACATTATTTGGCACGTATTATGGTCTGAAAGGAATAATTGCTTAGTAAAACCCTTTACATTGCTAATATTACTAGCTATTATATCTAAGCAAGCTTTTTTTCTTGTAGGCGTACTAATGTGAATATTCAAGTTATAGTTGTATAATATGCTGTTCAGTGTTTGTGAGCTCTTATTGTCTTTTAAGATGTCAATATTCCAATCACCGCAGAGGACAATTTTTCGGCGAGATCCGATGCTTATCCTTCTAAGTAATACTTCAAGTTTATCAAAGAATATTGAAATATTTGAAGACGGAGTTCTGTAAATGCATACTATTATTACAGATGGATTTTTTATTATTACACCGCTACATTCAAAATGATAATTTTCAGATAAACTTTCAGCTACTTGCAATTTAGTGAAACGTAAATCATTTTTTAGTAGAATGCAAGTTCCACCTCTTTTTTCATCACGTGACCAAGATGACCCGATTTTATAATTATTTAGTTTTAAATTGTAATATAATATATATCCACTAGTAAATATCAAGTGTTTTTGAAGTAATTATTGTTACGTTTTAACCACGCTATAATCCTTTGGCTACTTTTGATTCATGAAACTTAATGGAATGTGTTTGGAATTAATAATTAATGTATTAGAAGGTTTGTAGTGACACAAATACTTAGTGAGCAAAACAATATCTCTATTAGGCCTATAATGTGCAATACGTTAAATTTATCGCATGAAACGACAAAAGTTCCAATACTGTTGATTAGCTAATAGCACACCGCACTCGTATTTTCAGCCAATCAACAGCTGACGCACTGATTTCAATCGATTTTGACGTTTGTTAAGAGTGCGATAAAATTTTGTAGGACTGGAACACGAATTGATCTCCCTCCTGCAGTCATCACGGTTATACGGCACTCGTTATTAGCAATTCAACCCATTTGTGTCGCTACATTCTACCTGCCTACTATCCTACTGTGTACTTTCAGTGTTTTATGGTTGTAAAGGTAAAAAATATGATTGGGTGACTCGATTTGGACTTTGATTTCTTCCCCATACCCGGGAACACGCTCAGATAACTACATAATCAGACCACCACCGCCGTCATAATCTCATTAATAATGCCCGGTTGCAATATTTTACGATTCGTAATGTGTCAAAAATGAAAACCCGCTTTTCTACGAGTCGTTAATTCTTATTTTAAATTTTTTTGACGACCTCCGTAGCCGGTAGGCGAGCGGGCCTGACTTTGGCGACCGCCATCTCTGAGGTTCCGGGTTCGATTCCCTGTCGGGTCAATATGGGAAACGAACTTTTCCATATTGTCTCGGGTCTGGGTGTTGTGGTACCGTCGTTGTTTCTGATTTCTGTAACACAAGTGCTTAAGCTACTTACCACAGAATCAGAGCAATGTATGTGATGTTGTCCAATATTTATTTATTTAATTTACTATCCATACCAGCTGTCATCAGTCGCCGTCGGTCTTTTTAAGCTTAAGCCTTGTATAATTTATTACTATCCGTTACTAGAACGATTCGTTTTTCAAATATTGAAACCGTGCGTTAGGAAAATTTACGAAACTTTGTATTTAACTACTCGCCATTGTTGGCTACCCCTGACTACGTGAATTAGACACCTCTGTTTGCGATACTGTGGTTATTGCCAGCTGATAGTACTTACATGTAGATGTTGATGTTACAGAGTTCATCCGAAACTTCCTCACAAGAAACTTTGTTTACTAAAGTACAGTAACGAGCAATGAAATGTAGATACATTTGAGCTCTTATGACGCTACCATGAGGTTCGCTTTAGTATAAATTCTTTTCGTTTTCTTTCTGTTTATTACGTTTTTATCAAAGATCGTGTTAGCTTTGTTAAAGAGTGAGCGTCCTCTCTCTAATTGCAGTGCCCTTACAGAGTATTTAGTGATCTAATTTTAAGTTACCACCTTGTAAACACTAAAGATGCAATAAAAATATTGAGTATTGAGTATTGAATGATCTTTCATATATTTAAGTGACTGTACAGTTGCTGCGCCTGTATAGCAAACAAGGTGCCCAAATAATTCAGAACACTTAAAAAAAATAAAAATAAAAGAAATAACGTTTATTTACTACCACAAAATAGTGGCAATGAGCACAACTTTACAAACTTACTTAAACAAACTTACTTATGACTAAAATACTTATATTTCTCAGATCGTAATACAATTTAACAGCAGAGTAAATTATAATACTATATCGTGCAAACAACCACCTGTGGAAGACTGGAGCTTGAACCTAACAAATAGGCTTGTTGTAACAAGATCTCCAGGCCCCCACCCCCATCCAGGCAGATTTATAAGTTTCTTATTAATAGGGAGAAAAAAAATGTCAATAGGTTGTATTTACACCAAGTTACTTGTTCACATTTTAAATTAGGTATTCAGAAGTAGTATTCGTTTAACTAGTCAGCTACAATATAAATTATTCATACATATAGTTTTCAACCTACTTTGCTGTCGGCAATTCAAAACTTAATATCTCTATATTTTGACGACCGAATATGATATTTATTTATTAATTAATACAAGTACCTAAGTGTATAAAATAGGCAGAGTTCGACAAAACTGTTTACAGAGTTTGTCTGCGGGACCAGGATCTAACATTAATGTTAACATACTTATTTGTGGCAGGATCAGCAGGAGGTATCTGTGCACTTTCTTTTTAATATTTTTTTTATTTGTCTTCTGTTGGATGTTCAAGAGCAAATGATTAATTTTTTTTTTGTCAGGTTGAAGTTAAACAACACTCGTGTTCAAAAAGTTGATGATTACGAGAAGAACCGGCCATAAACTCGATACCTAGGGGTTTGTTGCCAAAAACGAAACGAACAAACGAAGGGTTTCAGTTTTGAAAATTCATAAAAATTGGGAATTGAACCGTGGTTTTTGATTTGCATAAAATAATGTTTCGTTTTTTTTAGTCGCGTTTGAATTGAGTTGTTACGATAGTGAGAATGAAATAATGCTATCCGTCGTCGGATTCGACATATTTCGTAACTAACTCCCCGGAGTAGACCCCCTTAACTCTTTCAAAAAACTACAAATATGAAAACATGATAATTA
The DNA here is from genome assembly GCA_037074685.1 of Glyphodes pyloalis. Lineage (NCBI taxonomy): Eukaryota > Metazoa > Arthropoda > Insecta > Lepidoptera > Crambidae > Glyphodes > Glyphodes pyloalis. Next base: position 6,035,773 of record JAYKKO010000021.1, read on the forward strand.
TAATACCAAAAATAGTATGTCCTCCAGTAAACATAAAGAATGCAAAAGTGTCCAAACATTTTTGTCGTTGAAATAGTATTATATTTTTAATTGTCTTGTTTCATGCGACTCTATTTTCTGATAGGAATAAACGCATTTTTTTATTTGTTCTGTTTTATTTATACATTAGCTTGAATGTGATCTAAAAGATGGTGTCAGCGCTAATAGGGCTCCTCTCCAGGTCGTCGGGAGGAGCATCCTCGTCAGGGTCAGGCATCTCCAGCGCGGTAGCAGGGGGATCGTACACATCCTTCGTCAGGTAAGACCGACCGAGGGGGTTCTGGATCCCGAAAATTGCAGCTGTCTTATTTATCTGAAATTAGGGATATGGTGAAAAATGCATTAGTTTTTTCCACTGATTCTTCGCTCATATTGGTCATTGATATATGGACTACAACACAAAAATATTGTTTTAATTCAAACCAGCTGTTCTTGTGATGAGCGCGCGCAAACAAACAAACAAACTCGTCAGCTTAAAAATCCGAATGTAACCATTTAATCACACCCAAATCTATTTATCTATTTATACAAATTAAAATAATACTTATGTTGAAAACCAAAGGTAAATTTTTATCATATGGCAAATTCTTCACCATGAATGAGGTACATACTAAGACATTACATCGCTTCCGCTCGCCTCTGAACACACTGGAAGATACGTGTGTTGTTCGTTAGAACTGCTCAAGATATTGGGCGGAGAAATTGAAAAACCTACCTACCTATTTCTTATCCACAAAGGTATGGGGAGATCAAACTTCAACAGCCACAACATTCTCTCGAATAACATCTAACGAGGGTAGGGATAAGCTGAAAACCAGCGCTGCCCGGGATCCATTCTCGAGACAGCATTAGCTGAGCTTTTTTCCTTTTGTCTCATAAACAATCCATTTATGTTTGGAACAGATTATGTTTTTTGTTTTGTTTGTAAGTTGAGTCAATAAATGTTTTCTTTCTTTCTTTCAAACATTGAGCTCTAGCTTGTTGTATCTATGTAGTATCAATCTATGTTCCACTGATAGGCTGATACATAAACGTCCGAAACGATTTCGGTTCGAAAAGTCCATGATTTGTTTATACTAGACTGGGTACTTACTTCTAAAGGGCTGGGCATATTCTGCACCGGTGCCAATGCATAAGCTACTTTTTGCCTGCAATTCATCATGCCGAGGAATCCGTCTACTACCTTTAAGGCAAATTGAAGCCACGGTGCATAATGAACTGTAAAAGATAATACAATTACCTTACATATTAATTAAAACAATTATATTCTATAGCTGTGCCCGCGACTTTTTTCGCATGGACTACATATTTTCATGGTTCTCACGGCTTGCTTTTACCCCTATATTCCCAGTTTTGCGGGCTTGCCGCAGAGAGCCACCTGCTCTCCGCGGCCCAGCTCGGGATCCGTCTTCGCTTCACCCTGTGCGGTATCAGAGGCTGGGTAATAAGGCCAGCCTCAACATCCCGGACCACAGGGTTACTGAGCCCCCCGATCGCGACAAGGTGCGGAACCCAGAGGGGGACCCCTATATCCCGTAATATTTAAAACAAAAAGTAGTATAAGTTTTAATTCAAATTTTTGTCCTAAGTTTGTGCCAAATTTCATGCCTCTATATTAAAAAATAAATATTTTCCCATATAAACTTTCAAGGGTGGTATTACCCCCATATGCTCACCAAATATGATACCCTTTTTGAAAAATAAATACTTACACTGAAAGCTGAAGGAAGGAATGAATCTAAATCGGCCAGACTGGTTCGTCCTGATGAAGAGGCCACTCAGATCAATGGAAGTCTCCACGAAGAGGTCAGCATGACTCCAGTTCACACGCGGCTGAATGTCGTCGTTCAGCTCTAAGCGGAATCGGTCCACCAACTGGAATTTTATAGTTTTTTATCCTTTCTCGAACTCAAACTCAAATATTTCTTTATTCAAGTAGGTTACATGTAGGTAACTCTTTTGAATCGTCATTGAATACAATGCAAAGTGATTTTACTTCCGGTTCCGAACCTATATCTACCGAGAAGACACCGGTAAGAAATTCAGCAGATTAGATGTAGAACACTGTGGACCAAGTCAAATAGTTTTATTTTGATGAGTGAAAAACAGCATTAAGTTTATTTTATTTTAAGAGGTAAGCTGGAGCAGACCTGTCCCCAAAGGTGGCGCCTGAGCACAAGCATGACGTATGTGCCTGCCATCGCTTCACTAAACCATATAGAAGGGAATGTAACGACCCGCCACATAGCGCCACCACCCCAGTGACGTTTTAGTGAGCATGACTAACTCCCAACTCCTTTCGGAAGTTAATTACAATTAAATCATCAAACTAACTTTAGGACTTGGAGCACGAAGTAGTAACCTACCTACCTATCGTTGAGCATAGATTAATGTTAAAAAATATAAAAGGAGTCCCTACGAGCATTAAGTTAACCACTAAATATGATATATTTATTTACACAGTCAAGCTGCCCAAGAGCTCTGTCTACGGTAACATATATTATGGTGGATTCGTTTTTAATTTTTTTTTTTTTTTTATATAAGACAACCAACAAATCTTACACTAAAATATAACATTACGTACACTCTCGAAATAAAGTCTAAGTGCAGATTCATTTACAGGCTGCCACGACTTGCAAATGTGAGGTAATTAATTTTGTTATAATTTAAGTGTGTAAGTGTATAAGTTGTAGCAAGATAATAATTATATTTTTGACTGCCTTTGACTTTCCCACGGCATTCCATTTCTGTGGGATCACTGCGTTATTGGAACCCACAGAAAACTCTTGTGTATTTCGGTATCCCGTTTTAGCACGTGCGGTATTTTGCGGTAAGGGAGTAAAATAAAAAATGTACGCTGCGGAAGCTGCTAGTAGTAACTTCTACCATATTTTTTTTTTAAATCAAACTGTATTCAGTTTTTGACGGTCTAGTCTAATGACAAAACGAGGTCTATTTTCAAAGCAGAAGTATATACGGTACAAACTAAAGAATTGTAAGTGATAATTGGATTTGGATTCCTATGGTACGAGTTTCTCAATCAACATTTTAATTGTATATGCTATTAGTGGAAACTAAATACGCTAGTGAGTTAGTTCTTAACTGTTTGTTTCCTTAATAAAGAAAATAAAATAAAATAATACAAACTATTTTACTAGGCTCGCTGAACCTGATGTGGTAACTCTGCTCAGAATGCGCGCTCCAGTAGTAGAAGATCACCCAGTCCACGTCAAGAACGCTGGTCAAATCAAAGGAGGTTCCACTCAAGAACTGCTCGCATGTGGTCCAGTTCTCAGAGCTAATGTTCCGACTGATTAAGTACTCGTCCATGGAACCTTGGCTTGGGTGCAAGGAAACCGCGAAAAGAAGTAAAAGAAACATTTCGTTCTGGTAACGAGGTCAACCGAAGCTATTAAAGCTATTCTTTGATGTAACTGTGTAAAATCTCTTAATAAGTTTCACGTAATTAGTTCACTATGAACAACTATAACTTATAGTTTCTTAATTTTTGACTGCAACAAATGAAGAACTTCGCATTCGTCAATTAACTGCCGAGGTTAAAGCAAAACTAAGAGTTTATGCGGCCTTTTATAAATAAATATTTAGTGTTTACAAATCGTGTCCATCCAATTGCTTATTTTTACATTTCAGTTTAAGAATGCATAAACTTTATCAATAAATTAAACAAGACATGAATCAGTAGCCATTATTTTATTTTAACGTTACTGTTCTTACAAACACGGCATACTTTATGATATTTTACTACTCCATTATCTTGAAGGTTGTTAGGTAGAGCGAATTTAGTGTCTTATTTGCTTGGGCTTTGATGTAATGAGGAATAGGGTAAATTAATATGGTACGCTTAATGGCTGTCCCGATTAGAACAATGAAGTGCTCTTAACTGTTGAATCATGAGCCGTGAGTTTCAGTCAGGGGTGAACTGCAGCCCCGCAACGTTTTCTTAACATTAACGTTTTTTAAAACACGTGATATATTTCCAGTGAAAATGAATAATTAAAAAACTATAAAGGTATTGAAGCAGGCTTGCATGTAAAAGGATTAATACCAAGAAAAAAATAAAGAGCTTTTTCTATAGCGGCGACATTGTAGCAAGTGTTTTAAAATAATATAACCCTTATAGTAATTTTAAAACTTAAATATTTGTTATTGCAATATTTTTTCTAAAATGTCTTAGGACATTAATTTATACATTATTTATTAATTTCTATCATTATCAGTTTTCGCAGTGTACGCGACATACTGTAGTAATTTTTCACTCCTTGGGATACACTACAGGAGTTTTAATAAAGGTCACAAATATTTTTTTAAAAAATGATAGAGCTATTGTTTTTAAATATGAATGTAGCTTTCTAATGACTTTTTTGTAATCGATCCAGTAGTTTTATTGTTTATTTATCTTAAATATAAATACTAATATTTTCTCTTCATAATATTAACGACCTCGGTGGCGCAATGGCTAAGGTAGGCGCCCAAAGCGCGTAAGGTCCCGGGTTCGATTCCCGGTCAGGTCAATTTGGAAAACGAACTTTTCTCAATTGACTTGGGTCTGGGTGTGCTGGGATGACGCCCCCAGTTAGTTAGATTTTTAAAAAACCTATCAACTACTGACAACCACATCAAAGAACAGAGAGTGCTTCAAAAAGGTAGGTTAATGAAAAAAAAATAATACAAATATTATTTAATTTAAGCCAAGAACTTTTCATCCTTATTCCTATCAGTGACACAAGCTGCAAATCCATCTCCTAGCTCCATCTGCGCAGTGGCAGCCAAGATGTCGGATCGGAAGGGGGGGTGATCCGCGCGAGCCGACAGTGACGTCACTCCGACCTGGCAATCCATCATGATGAGGTACCGCCCTCCCCGGAGCAGCTTCAACTGGAACTTCAGCAGCGGGACTCCGGCCTTCATTGGTGATATATCTAAGACAAACAATTGCAATCCTGTATACTGTGGTCAATAAACCTCAATATCTACGCCTCAGTCCTATCTGGGCAACAAAACTGTGGTCACTAACTATTTTTTAAATGTTCTGTATATATTCTATTTAATCCTTCTTATAAGTATTTTTATGATTTAAAAGGTAATATTTTTTTAGTAAGCCACATTGATGTCATTCTGTTTTGTAAATATTTAGTGGTATAAAAAATAAAAAAAATTTTGACATCACATACATTGCTCTGATTCTGTGGTAAGTAGCTAAAGCACTTGTGTTACAGAAATCAGATACAACGACGGTACCACAACACCCAGTCTCGCGACAACATAAAAAATACCGTTTCCCATATTGAACCGATCGGGGATCGAACCCGCGCGACGCTAAAGTCCTGCACGCTTGCCTCTCGGCTACGGAGGTTGGTATAGATCTTCTAAAACTCATCAGATCTAACATATTTCGTATTTGGGAGTAGTGGAGAAGGAGCTGCCATGATACTGTGATGCTTGGGCTCGCTCTCAGGCGTAATTATGAGAGGTAGGGTATAGCGATTTATCGCTTAACTGGAGTAGCCGGACTCTACGACTGAAATCCTCCACCTAACAGAAGATCGAAGCCAAATAACAATCACTTCGGTGTTGTTATGTTCCTGCATGTGAGTAAGATTTCCGGATCAGGATAGTAGCAGGGGTCAAGCCTTTAAGGTAATGGTGGCAAGTCCAGTAATAGCTTTATTATGCTGTAATTGTCGCCTTAAACTAGGATCTCATTACCACTTAACAGCAGGTGGGATGAGGTCAATCTCGAAGTGCAATACAAAAATAATTAAAAGAAAATATACATCAAGACTACTCACTACCATCGCGCATGACGTTTGGTACAGCTTGGAAGCTGCCCGCAGGTCCCTGATCAGCAAACAGGAGGATCTCGTGGCGCGCTCGGCCCATGGTGGCGTGGAGGGTGGCCGCGTCCCACGCTGGCTGCTGCTCCAAGTAGTCATACATGTCGTTCCAGATACGCTGCACCAGCTTGAAAGAAAGGCATGTTGACACAAGAGCCGATAAATCTATACTAATTTATAAATGTGAAAGTAACTCAGTCTGTCTGCCTGTCTGTGGCTGTCCAGCTTTCACTTCTAAACCACTGAACCAATTTTGATGATGGTATACGTTGAACCTCTAGAACGCATACAGGCTACTTGTTGTTTTGAAAATAAGGGGGGATGTAGGTAATACCGCCTTTGAAAGTTTATATGGGAAAATGTTATTTAAGGAATATAGTTAAACTATAACAGCCACAGCACTATATATACCTACCATTTAAATAATTAATATATCATTAATTAGTTCAAGTTAGATATTTTAATATTATTTAAATGTGGATACCATAGGAGTCGCGTTCTTGAAGACCATATCCAAACATTTATTCTCCAGTTTCATGTTCCAAGTGTAATAAATCCTCCAAGGTTTTCCAACCACCATTTCCGTATCGAAGTAAGGATCCTTAGCCAATTTCTTACACATATTTCCATTTCTCTTCAGCGTATCTGGTTTCAGGCCATAGACTACGGTCAAACTAATTACTAGTATTGGTAAATGTGTCGTAATGGCAGCCATGTTTAATCTGGACTGTGGGAATCTCAAGTCAATTTTATAAAGGCGCTCTTACTGCAAAGTTTACGTTTGTCAAGCTTGTTTTGTCTTTGAAAAGACAATTTTCTCATGCTCTGTGTCTAGTTTGATCAAGATTGTTTAGTTTACATTTGTAAATGTTGATGAGATCTTTGTGCGCGTTCGTAGATCTAACCAGAGCTTGAATTGAATTCAGTGAAGGTTAGAACGAAAGCATGGTTGATGCGTTTTGGCCATGTCGATTTAAAATCATTTATTTTCCACGATATCGAAATCTTCATTCTAGTAAGCTGGATATGTACATACAAACGTATATGTATGTACATACATATACGTATTCGCTACGTTATTCATTAATTTTCATGACCGAATGTTTCTGTTGTTCAAAATTGGTCAAATTATATGTAACATTTATGTATGTATACGGTGACTGTTCTCTTTTTTTACAAAGATACAATATTGTGTTCTCATGTAATTAGATTTATGTAATCTTTTATGAGAATAAAATCTTTAAACCTTAATCGAAAATTTAGAGTAAAATAATAGATTTTAGAGATCGATTTTGAACACAACATAAATTCAATGAAACGATCTCTAAACCTTTCAAATCGGACCGATCGATTCATACTGGAAAGAGTTTTTAATCTGGCTGCGGTATTCTGGCTTTGTAATTTTTTGCTGTACCTAGCTCTAGTTTGCAAGAAATATAATCATCAAAATTGCTCAGCAACTTCTTGCTGAGCAGTTTTGATCTCAAGGATCGAACACAGGACCACTCCTGGCTTCAATCCTTATCAAACTATTATTTTGATAGAATACAGGCCTGATATTATATTTGGTCATTTAATTATACTTATATGCAATTAGATATTTGTGTTTGTGGAATTATGATCAATAATATCCATTTAAATCAAATGATTTGAATCGATTTTTAATACAATGAATCGACGTGCCTTATCCGTTTGACAGGTTGTTTTTTACCATTAGTGAACTTTCGTGTGGTGAAGTTTGGTGTTTATTTGTTCAGTCATATACAATAAGTGTTCAAAATAAACCCGAAATCATACGTGCATCAAGTGTCACGTGACTCGTCTATGTGAACCGCTTTTAAGACCTAATTGTACCTCGAAACGAACTTGACAGGATAATTTCCAGCATGAAATCCTTAGATAGCTAGGGTGCAGGCCGAGTACCATACACCTTTGTTCCGAGTATCGCGAAATGTTGTCAATTCTAACGCGATATTGCCAGAAATAGAATCCATAATCCCTACTTCCCTACTAATATTATAATTGCGAAAGTAACTCTGTCTGTCTGTCTGTCTGTTACGCTTTCCTGCTTAAACCTCTCAACCGATTTTGATGAAGTTTGGTATAGGTATACGTTGAACCTCAACAACGGACATAGGCTTTTTATTAGAAAATAAGGGGGGGATGGGGGTAATATCACCTTTGAAAGTTTATATGGAAAAATGTTTATTTTTGAAGTTAGAGATATGAAATTTGGCACAAATATAGCTCGAAACTTGGATTAAAATATAGACTACTTTTTGTTTCGAATATTAGGGGAGAAAGGGGTAAAACCGACCATGAAAGGATGTAGTCCACGCGAACGAAGTCGCGGGCACAGCTATAGTCATCGGCAGCGCGTTACCTCTGAGGTCCCAGGTTCTCTTCCTGATCGAGTCAATATGGAAAACCAACTTTTCTATATTTCTCGGGTCTGGGAGTTGTGTTACAGCCGTTGTTATCGATTTCTGTAACACATGTGCTTTGGCTACTTCTCAGAGTATCAGAACAATGTATGTTATGTTGCAATTAATACCTATGATGTGAGGTAATTAAAGTACTACCTACCTACTGTACCTACTGATAGTAATTAAGGCAAAATGTTCTGTAAAGACAATGAAGCGATATCATTTTGCATTGTCAGCATTCATTTGTTCGATTTGCATTTTTGCTGTTCCAACCAGTTCAATAAAATTTGACCGCTAATATGAAACCAGTAGAGATAAATTCAGAAGCCAATTTAACATATTTAATTCACATTCGTGAATACTTGAATTTGTAATTACAATAACAAAAACTCTCGAATATTGTCATTTTTCTTGATAAAGACAAGATTTTGATAATATTATTTTCGCTCTTTGGGGCTATGATTTGGTAGTTATTTTTATTTTTTAAGTATATTTAATACAACCAACGTACTCAAGTTATAGTTTGAAAGGTTAATAATTAATTAACTTTTATTAATGAATCAAATTAAAGAAAACAAAAATCAATACTCAATCAAAACGATTTATATTAAAGAAGGATATACTACTTTCTGTCTGTCTGTCTTTATCTCTGTCATTAAAAAGATGAAATGGACAAAAAGTTGAACGATACATAATTAATTTTTTACAGATTTTTTTTCTGTTTCTTTAAATGTATTTAAAAATAGATTTTCTAAAATTTATTAAAATAATAGAAATATTTTAACCATAGAAAATTACAATGTTATTAAGAAAACGACTAATATTTTTATCCGACAAAATTGATGTCATGTGTTACAATGAGTTACTATCTTATATTAATTGCGGCCGGACTAATGTAAAAAATAAACAATATTTTCAGATCAAAGACACCAATAGCTCGCCAGAGTGTTTCTCACTTAATTCAGCTAAATGCTTCAGGGTTACGAAATTATCGGCAGCTGAATTCACCTCATTGTCTATCGTTTCAAGAATCGCGTTCCCCAGTGGCGTGTGCGTCCACAAAGCGACTTCAGCCCATTTGTTTCCCGTGGGCGTGCTGACCGGCCACCGATGCGTATCTTCGAATAGGTGGAATTGGTGGGCGGAATATTATTACCAGTCGTTATACCAGTGACAGTCCCGGCCCGGCGTAATGACTGCGCCGCCCAGATACGAATTAAAAAAATAATCATTAAAAAGGCTGCATTAGAAACTCTTTTGTTTTTGCGTTCGTCCGACGCGCGTTGTTGTTTTTTTTTTAGTTGCCTGCCCGTTTATTCGAATGTAGAATGCAGGCGATTTGTTTCTATTGGTGCATTTCGAAATATTATCTTATTTCTGAACGTTTCTTTTTGTTTTTTTATGACTATTTTCTTTCAACCAGTATCCTATACTCAAAACATTAAACTTAATTTGTATTGTTTTTGTTTTCGCTGAAAATTGCAACTGTTGCTATTGGTACGTGATGAATAAGTGTTTGAAATTGTACGATGGAAATCCTAAATGAACCTTTAAAATTAGTTTCAATTAAATCTATAATTACTCATTAACAGCGGTTTAACGGCCTTCGTAATGATGAAAAGTATATTTCGAAAAAGTTTTTATCGGTAAAAAGAGTATTTTTTTAGTTTACTAGTGATTGATAGGCATGTTACAAAAATTAAATACTTGGATTATAAACTTTTGGGATGTGAATACGGTAGATAAATTGAGTTGTGCATCCATAAAGGGAGAACTCAATTGGGATTTTGACATTAATTTAATCTAATATTATAAAGGTGAAGATGAAAACAATTAAAAAAAAAGAGATTAACAAAAATTATGACACCTTGCAACCCGCTCGTGTCCGACAAGCACGTAGGCATTAATCTAACAGTTTTTTGCAATGGAAATGAAACATTATTGACGATTACTAATATTTACAGGTGTCACAGCTATTAATTACTAAATGGTATGATATCCAAGACTTGTTAACAATCAATAAAAACTAATGCGTTCGTTTTTTTCGCTGGCACTTGACAATTACAAAGTACTTACATACTGGGTTATTTGTGTTTTATGAGGACATTTTCACGCCGATAAATATATGAACAGCATGAGAGGATCTTATGCTAATACGTTTTGCAGTACGATGTTTTACTGGTAACTAAGATAAGTACCTACAGTTGTAAAAACAATCATATATAATGTACGTAACGCTCCTTAGCTAGAACCTCGTTTTATTTTCACTCATTTTCAGGGATTCAGTGGACGGCATCGCAACGGAAATCACTATCAATCCATTTATTTATTTTTATTTATTTACTTTGGTGTTAAAATGTTAAGAAATGTCTGAACATTGCTGAACAAATTGACACCTACTACGTGCGTGAAATATAATAATCCAAAACAAGACTGCATTAAAACGCGTACCAAATGTCCACGTGGGCCATTTACTGCAAACCCTATTGAGCCTTGAAGCGAGCCTAATATGCCGACGCATTTCTTACAAGTATGTTCAGCTCATCGAGACTTTGGCTAATGTGTCGGCACATTAGCCAAAGTCCCGATCTTCTTTACTTTAGAAATCTATTTTTGCCATGAATACCTACATACCTATGTATTTGGTTCTGTCAGGATCACAGGTGAAGTTTTGTTTTTGTACTCAAGACATAATTGTTTTCAAACGAATGCAGGTCACACCGCCATAGCTGGTTAGTCTTGATGTTTTATGGAAAAGTAAGATTGTAAATGACAGAGTTTTTTTTTCTTATATTACACTTCAAGATTGACCTCATCCCACCTGATGTTAAGTGGTAATGAGGTCCTAGCTTAAGGGCGACAAGTACAAGATATAAATCTGTTACTGGACTTGTCACCCTTACCTTGAAGGCTTGACCCCTGCTACTCATTAGTACTCATTAGTACTTGAGGGGTGCTACATTTAGCACCCCCCAAGAGCTCTGGAAACCTTACTCAAACACAGGAACACAAAAATACAGAAGTGATTGTTATTTGGCTGCGGTCTTCTGTAAGGTGGAGGTATTTCAACAGTCGGGCTGCTGTTCGAGTTCGAGTTGTATGAAAACGTGGCTTCTGTAAAGAGAAAAACAAAATCTTTCGAATTACTTTGGCCTTTAAAACCTACATATGTATGTAATTTCACCTGAATGTTGGTCCTACCGTATATTGTAGGCAAGTGTTCTCAATCAGGTGCGCGGGCGCGGGGAGCGGCTGACGGCTGTCATGACCAGACACGGGCGCGTTCGTCAGGGGTGCCACAAACTCAATATACAATCGCATATTTAATAAATATAATATGGTAGGTATCACATTATATTGATTGATACCCGAGCCCAAAGTAAGTAGCTTGAACAACTGTGCTATGAAATTCAGAACCAAAGATGTTTTACCATGCATACTTAAATGTATATAAACACTCACATAACACAAATATTCGTCTTTGGTAGGATCCACTCACGACCTTTAGTTCACCTTGGTTCAGACATGAACGATAACAACTGTTCCACCGACCTATCAAATATTTGACCCTGCATGTTTTGTTGTTTGTACTAGTTGCCTAATCATTTAAAAAAAAAGAACGACACACAGCCGCTTCCAGTCAGTTTAAATGTATTATATGAAAGTAAAATAGTAAGTGTCATAGGTATAAAAACGTCTACTACTAAGAAGAAAGAAGAAAAGTAGCCTTTCACATTTTTCCCATGTCGCGAGAATATCTCTGTTGATTTGGGAATCCCTCCTTAATGACCTTGTCTTCTGCCAACCATTCAAAACCAGCTAGTCTTGAAACAAAAAGACTGTTATGTAACGAAAGTAAAAGATCCTTTGGTTTCAATATCTAGGTATTTTTTTTTATATTACACTTCGATATTGACCTCATTCAACATGATGTTAAGTGGTAATGGGGCCCTAGCTCAAGGGCGACAAGTACAGCATAATAAAGCTGTTACTGGACTTGTCACCGTAACCTTGAAGGCTTGATCCTTGCTACGAAGGTAGCACCCCCCTCTAAAACCTTATACGCAGGAACACAACAACAAAGAAGTGATTGTTATTTGGCTGCAGTCTTCTTTAAGGAATTTCACCAGCCGGGCTGCTCCAGTTCCAGCTCCTACCTCTCTTTTCTTGACCTTGAGTATAAGTGACAATTTCCTTTCACATTCAGGCGAAGTCGTGTATGTGTGTTTTCTTCAACACGTGAACTTTGATGAAGCCGGTATCATGGTAGTTAAAGAAGCCCTGCTTACACGATGAAAAAATATCGATAATCGATAAGAGCCAGCCCTAAACCAGTCGCTAGTGATGGTCCAGCCCGAGTGACGTCGTCGAAGAATGGATATAAATTAGATCCCACGTTGTTATTAATGGATCGGAAGGCGACTTACTGTTTTTGACTCACTGCCGCAGACGCGACGGGTGATTTCACACTCTACGATGATTTGATAGTACGTATGTTCACAGGAATCGTTATAAGAGCAGGTAACTGTGGTTCCATTTTAAAATAGAAGACAAAAGCGGAAAAGATAAAATAATGCCGGTTTTTCTTCATACGTCAAATGTGTATTTGTATCGAGAGCCTAACCAACTGGCAGTTGTCGATATCCGAAGTGTTTGAAATGTAAAGTAATCACATTTTACTTAGAAATAGCACGTGATCTTGAAATAACGAAGCCATAGATTTCAAACTTGTCGATACGACCAAAGTTTGACAATTGCCACCCGGCTACGTGCTTCGGTTGAAAATTATCATGTAGTTAGAAGATTCAATTTGTTACTTAGCAATCATTAACTCAGTAAAAAACGTTCATTTTTCATATTCGCTACTTTAAAATGTTATATGAAATGAATTTACAAAAAAAGCTTATACACAGATGATAACAAAAATATTGAATTGTTTTTTCACTTTTGATAAAGTGTTATTACGCTAATGTGTTATACATGCTAATGAGTTATACGCTAATGCATAATTTGATTTTCCCAAATTACGAAAAAATCTAAAATAAAACGTAAACAGACAGATAGACATGACAAAACTTATATTTGACTACGGGTCGCGGCGAAATTCCTAATTAAAATGTTTTGTCAAGCACAAGGAACATCGAGTAACTACTTATAACTTTGGAAATCGACTCATAATAAAGAACTATCATAAACAGAAACTTATCTAGTCCCCGAAGTTAAGCAACAGAACTGATATCGCTTTCACTACTTTTGCTTTCACTACGCGAATAAGTTGGGAAAACATTTTCGCTGAACCCTCCATAATCCTCTACCTGCTGAGATATACCGTACTTACCCCGCGCACCCACTATCATATATACCTACCACTTACAATCTACTTTATAGCTAACCTAACTCACCACAGCAAACAACAAAAAGTCTACCGTATTCCAAACGCAAGATGGTTAAGGTTTAAATGTAACGGTTCTGCTCTTATGACCCTTCGTTCGGATTGGCCTTCCCCCCTCCACCGGGTCTCGCGCCCTGCCTCATGCATTTAAATTGCTTCATTACAGAACTAGACGCCGCAGCACAGGGTTGTCAACTGGGAATGTTTTCTAGTTTCAAAGTTTGTGATTGTTCGTACTTATTTGGACTTTTGTACTGCGAATTTGGAGCCATAACGTTGGACTAGCTCTGGCTACGGGGGAATTCTTATTTGAACGTTCCGTTCCGAAGCTAAGGTTTGCAGATTGAATTTCGTCAAGAACTAAAGCATTCAATGAAAAGTCTTGAGACAATTTAGTTACAAACACTAAATACTGGTTCTTACGCCAGAGCAGGATCAATCAATAGGTACATTAGACTTCTTAAGAGCCACATTACACCTTATTGGTCCCTTTCTAATGCGTCTTCAGCTCTTCTTTCCTAGTAGTTGGTGGTAACCAACCTTACAGCAGATGCCTAAATCCAATTCTTATATGTTCTTAAAAGGCTCTAGAAATTTTTTCCAGATCTTATGGCTGTCAATCTCAAAAACATTACATAGATGTTCTAGAATCAATATTTAAGATTATTATAGATAATCTGCTCTGAACTTCATCAGCCTCTGCTTCTGTCCCTTTTAGGACAGTTTTTGTTATAAAAGATACTTTTTCTGGCCATTTCACATGCATATAAAATGCAGAAAAGCAATCACGATAAAGCGTCAGCGAAGACAGTGTACAATATTGGGTACAGGTAGACTTGGATAGACTTGTTTTAGTCTTTCTTCTAAGAGTTGTATCCTATCTTTGGATCTGTGAAACATTTTGAACTCAATTGCAATCTTGTAACACTTGTCTACGTTGGCGCTACAACACGCTCTCTATATATAGGTACTTATAGGTAGCAATTACGTTTATGTAATCTATTCATATTTATGCCACATGAACAAAAAAGCTTGGGTTAGGTTCAGGTAAATACAAAAAATAAGGTAGGTAAATACTTTTTATTCTATTCGTCATTTAATGAACTTTCATGAACGCTTGAATGACCAATAGTAGAGTTTATAAAGTGGGCCGCATTCAAACGCGCATGGAGAGTCCAGCGATTTGTCCACTGGATTTTTTAAAATTTTTTTTGAGTTTCATAAAAAAATACAAAAGTCGGACTTGATGTCTGGTACAGAATGCTGCTTTCAGCATTCTCTCTTTGCTTTCAAAAAAACAAACTGATTTGAATATTTATAATGAATGAATAGAATTTAAAATAAATGAATATAATAAGAAACCAATTATTTGCATGTCAAATGGTTCAAAAAAATCTTAAATATCATTGCAGAAAAACCTATAGAGCATTGACCATGTTTACGAAAAAATTAAGAGATTAAAGTATAATATATCGTATTATATTCACGAAATCACAGATACCTATATATAAATAATTGGAAAAATCCTGAGCCAAACCATGTTACTAGAGGATAAAGACAGACTAGATGATAACAACTGGGTTACCAGGTCTTTCGCCAATAGAACAAGAATACGATGACCCATTGGCAGAAATTGACTTCAGTTACAATTTGGCATAATAATAGGTACCTATAATCAGCGCAACAAAAGTAGTTAGTTACCAACGGGCACATTTACAACAAATTTATCCCAAAAGGAAAGCTTATCAAGCCCAAACTCGATTTTCAATTAGCAGACTTCACCTCCAATGTACACAGTTTCAATTTTTGTTGCTAAACAACTGTTTTGTTTGTGGTTAATTAATTTTGACGCGACTCGGTTTCGATTTGTAGATGAAAATTGTGAACAAAATTGGGATTGTTGTTTTAAGATTGGTAGATGCTATTTGTTTCAACAATTACTACTGATTGTAGCTATGAAGTTTATCGTGTAGAAAAAAAACCTTGCAGTAACACGGGATACCTAAGTAATATCCTGTCGTATGGCATGATTTGTTTTAACATGTTATGATAGTATGTTGATGTTTAAATATAAGAGATTTTATGTGGCCTTTAAAATTATATTTAAGACACAAACAGACAAAGACGGCACATTCGTTATTGAAGTGCATCATATGAAGATGAAGAAAATAGATGCTTTAATCGTAATTAGAAACATATTCATCCTCAAATAAATAGGTAAATACTAAAATCTTGTCGTATATTTAATCGTTGCCATAATTATTTCAATTGTTTGAAGCGGAACTCTAAAGTCGTAACTAGACTAAGGTTCACAGGAACTGATGAAGAAATAAATAAACTTACAAACCTTCACAAATACAATACAAAAAATGAATATGAAATAAACCCTGAAAAATATTCAGGTTTTGACCTCATATATCATATGACGACCTCTGTAGCCGAGAGGCGAGCGGGCCGGACTTTGGCGTCGTGCCATCTCTGAGATCCCGGGTTCGATCCCCGGTCGGGTCAATATGGGAAACGAACTTTTCTATATTGTGTCGGGTCTGGGTGTTGTGGTACCGTCGTTGTGTCTGATTTCTGTAACACAAGTGCTTAAGCTACTTACCGCAGAATCAGATGTATGTGATATTGTCCAATTTTTATTTATTTATTTATATAAATTGACTTTGACTGCAGCAACGCTGGTATTCAATTTTACATTGATGAGAGGTATTGCTTTATTTGATTACATATAGATGACGTCACTCAAATGGTGTGTGAACTCGGCAGCCCTGAGCCGGGATGGGCGGCGCGTATCGGAGCGATCATTAGACGCGGCAGACGCGCTGTTTGCATGCCACTGGCTCCTTGCCCTAAGTCTGGCCCTGGTCACAATGTCAGCACTGTAAAATATCTTAAACGATTAAATTACTAGTCAATACCTAGTATTTTAAAGCTCACTATACGTACTATAGAAACTGAATTCGATAGATACAGAGATGTTATGAAATACCCATATTGCAATTGTAAATCCAATTGCAATATGGGTATTTCATAACATCTCTAACAATCATTTGGACACAGGTGGAGTCTTTATGCGACATCTAAGTTATTTTATCTCTTCTGTATTGCACGTGGGACCGGTGGAACGCTATGAATTATCACATATTTTAAATTGCATTAAAAATCATAAAATAAGACCAAACGACAGTTACTTTAACCAGGTTTGACAAAGTCTTTGTTTCGTCTCTGTCCAATCTTTTAAGGTAAGAAAGGGATACAACATATTTTCCGAATTTGAATCCCATTCCATGGTTTTGTAAATAGGTAGGTTCAATGATATATAATACTATATATATAATACTATATATATATTTAAACTACTTACGGCTTAAAATTATTTAGGTACTGCTGTTACAGAATATAGCGTGAAGCTGCAGCCCTATTACCTACATAAATCAATTAAGTTCCTATTTCGAAACATTTTATTTTATTTTATTTATTTATTTAGGTTTGCCAACAATTGTTACAATTTTACATTATACATATAATATAGGTAGGTAATTCGGTAGGTTGTGGTTTTTGACTAATTGCACAACTAATTACAGGCAAACACCACATGCAAAGTATATCTAAACGGTAACATTTATAACTTAACAATATATTAGATAATAATATAGCAACATTTTAGTGTGAATCCTATGCAATTCTGTGGTACGTAAACAAATCTAAACTTAACAAAATTTAAACAAAACTCAAATATGAAACACAAACATGTATTGTTAGTATCACTAATTACTGATCTACTATGGCTTCATGCAAATGCCGACGAAACAGACCAAGACTAACGGCATGAATATCCGTTGACTTTCCATGACAGTTCAGGAGCTTACTCACTCTGGGGATAAACGAACTTGAACCCAGCACTGTTGCGCGAAAAGGTGGAGATAAGGGTAATATTTGAGTTCTAGCAACATCGTGTAGCAGTTTAGAATTTATCTGGAGTTGCTATTTCAAGCGCTGTTTGATGCTATCAGACGAATAGGTTAACCATCCTTTGAACATTCTTAAAAACACTAATGACAGTGCTACCTCGGCAGCCATGCGTTGTGATGAGCGGCGATCATTAGAAGCGGCAGACGTGCCGTTTGCATGCCACTGGCTCCTTACCTTCAGTCCGGCCCTGGAGTTCACCAGCATTGTCCTACATACTAGGTACCTGCAGTGATTAATACCCGCTGTTAAATACTGGTCAAGTGCAAGAACTCGCGCACGTAAACTACTATCCTCATATTCTTCGATTATTTCTTTTTTTTTGTAAGACAAATAACCTAGTTTTTATTCCACAGTATTTCAATGTTGTAATGTATCTTTTAGTATTAATATACACAGTCTCTTTGTAACAACTGCAATTACCTCGTTGCTACAACTGAAGTAGGTAATATCATTAAAGCAAAAACTTCTCAATGTGGGTGTTGTCATCGCGATGTGGGTTCCTCTCATGCTTACCATCAGGCTGGGAGGAGCCAATATACTGCGCTACTATAAAAAAAATAAAAAATAAACAAATTAACGGCAGTAAGTTATATGGGGCATGTATAAAAAAGATCTGTCTTTTTAACGAGGTGTTAAAATTGTAGTAAAACCTAATTTAAATATTAAAGTTTATATTGGGTATTTTACGTGTGCTGTGTGTTTTTTATTTTTATAATGAATATTGTTTAACTTTATAAAATTAATAAAAGAAAAATGCAAATTCCCTATTCTGCAACACGCTCATGAATTCATGATTTCGGAGATCTTTTTACAAAAAAAATAATTCAAAATATATATATACTATATGCAATATTAACAGGGCTATTGATAAACAAAACTGTTAATCCAGTGAGTAAATCAACAGTAGATATTTCATTAATTTGCTTTAATATAGATAAAAATGATGTAATAAATTGTATCGTCTTATTAAGGACAGATAAGAAATAACAGTCCATTAAAGTACAATACGACTTATTTGAAACGTCAGCATAATATTCCGTAACAAAATTACACAATGTCGTTCTTAATCAAACAGCTTATACTCGTACCTTATCGGCTTCGATTTAGCCCTAAATAATATACGGTGGTAGAAGATGCCGAAATAATCGATTATACCAAAATAACCTCATCACGGCAGGTAGTGCATACAATCAAGATTGTCTCATAGGTAGCGTATTATTTAATTGAGCAATACAGTTTATCACATCAGTATTATCTCCGTCAAATAGCTCCAGGACACAACCAACATCATCATGGATCGTCATTACTATCAGCGTTAATGAATAATTAAATTCCACAACTCTGACACGCCGCCCTGATGAGTTATTAATTGGCTATTTTACGCGTTTTAATTAGCAGGGTCCAGGGAAATGCGAATGACAATGAGACGTAATTTACTTGTAATTTTATTTGGTTGCCCGGCCGGAATAAATATATAGGCAAATTGCAGCAGAATTAATGTGAGAGTACGAAATCCCTACTAATATTATAAATGCGAAAGTAACTCAGACAGAGTCTGTCTGTCTGTCTCTTACGCTTTCCCGCTTAAACCTCTCAACCGATTTTGATGAAATTTGGCATAGGTATACGTTGAACCTCAAGAACGGATATAGGCTACTTTTTGATAGAAAGTAAGGGGGGGGGGGTAATGCCACCTTTGAAAGTTTATATGGGAAAATGATTATTTTTTAAGTTAGAGATATGAAAGTTTGCACAAATAGATCTATTAAAATATAGACTACTTTTTGTTTCCAATATTAGGGGAGATAGGGGTAAAACCAACCATGAAAGGATGTAGTCCACGCGAACGAAGTCTTGGGCACAGCTAGTTAACTATAAAATCTTGCTGTTCAATATTGGGTACCTATTTTTTGGAGTAATCAATACAAATAGTACTTACAATGCCTTGCTAATTACTTAATTAGTATAATGAAATACAATATAATAATACATACAATTAATATTTAGGGGTTTAATTTACTTTATTTTGAAGCACACTAAGCCCAAAAATAATAGTATTTTGGTTATGAATTTAATTATTTTCAACTTGAGTGTAATTTTTTGGCTAAAAAATACTCAATATTTTAGTACTTTTTGACGCAGTTCGCTTCCCTATTGGTAATTAATTAAAATGCACATGCTTTCGGATTTTCGAGTACAAACTTTGCATCAATCTCTTTCCATACTTTGTTTGACAGACAGCACTCCATTCATTAGGAGACCTCACAAGTCGTCCTGCCCCGCCATTGTGATCAAGCCATGCGTAAATTTTTAAGTTTCCACACCTTTTTAATCCCCTTCCACCTTTTTGTTAACAACGCAACGCAAACTGACCACCTTTCGCACCTGCCTTTCGAAACAATTGCATTTATCTACTGATTTTATGAGAAAGTGCAGTGCTTCTAATATATCGATAAATACTTCACGTTATTAAAACTGTGTCTAAGAGAGGTAGGGCATAGCGATTTATCGTTCGAACTGGAGCAGCCCGGCTGTTGAAATACCTCCGCCTTACAGAAGACCGTAGACAAATAACAATCACTTCTGTGTTTTTGTGTTGCTGCGTGTGAGTAAGGTTTCCAGAGCTGCTGGGGGGTGCTAGTAGCAGGGGTCAAGCCTTTAAGGTAAGGGCGACAAGTCCAGTAACAGATTTATTATGCTGTACTTGTCACCCTTAAGCTATGACCTCATTAGCACTTAACATCAGGTGGGATGAGGTCAATCTTGAAGTGCAATATAAAAAAAAAAACTGTACCTGACTCTGCAGGCTTAGCATTCGCCTCGCGACTAAATTTTATCGCGCTCTTAACAAACGTCAAAGTCTGTGTCGCACAGACTTTGAGCTGCTGATTGGCTGAAAATATGAGTGCGGTGTGCTATTAGCCAATCAACAGTATCGAAACTTGTCGTCTCATGCGATAAATTTAACGTATTGCGCATGATAGGCCTGTTAGTCATAAAATTGCCAATACTAGAGGCAGGAATATGACTTAAGACTGCTCTTTTAATGCGTATTGTCCATATTTGTCTGGTTTGGGTGATGTGAGGGAATGAACCTTTCATATAAGATATAAATTATTAATAACTGCGCGGTGGTGAGAGACCACCGCGCAGTTAAATAACGTGATTCGCTAAATACTCGACATTGGCGGAATCATCACATGGCTTAAAAAAGCGTGATTGATTCGATAATAAAATAAATATGACGTAGACGAATGCCATTATTTTATATTGAGACGGAACGGATTAGGTAGGTTCTTGTAAATATTATCATTTATTTATTTAAAAACTTTATTGCACAAAAAAGTGGACATAAGTCTAGGAGCAATATCTATCATAAATAATAATAATAAACAATAATTTAAGGTATTTTTAATAGGTATGTTATTATTCGCGTAAATTCATATTTTTGTTGATAATGACAACGCCAACGCAACAAATTTTAATATAATCCAATAAAAGTTTAAGATCTTTCATTCTCAGCAAAAGTTTAAATCCAAATCACACAACAGCAAGAATATTTCATTCAACAACCTACATAAAGCTGTATTATCCCGTCATCCGCACATCCGAATACAGCTCCACCCATCTCATTTTACTGCAAATTAACAAATTATCAAATAACAATGCACATTTTCGAACACAGCTGTATCCATTTATGTAGCGAAACGTCAACAATTTGCCAATGGCCGCCCATTTTAAATGTGATTGCCGCCACAATGCGATATCAATAACGCTACTTATAAAACCAGGATCAGGCAAAGGTGTCACATTACTGAGCCTATTGTAACCACGGAGGTCTGTTTACAAACAAAATAAGGGCTTGTCATAATCTTTTTTCGGATGCGTCGCCTCTACTTTTCGGTCGGGCAAGTTTTTGGGCAGGATATTTTTTTCGCGGCTTAGCAAAAGCGGGCAAAGGTATGTATTTCAACGCCTCATTGTTGGTTTATCCGCATTTCGCATAAAAGGTGTTTCACGGAAAGGGAAGGTAATTGTATCTTTTTTTTTCTCTCCAAGAATGATTCAAGTTTTCGGTGGGCCTTTGCTTGGGTGACATTTTTGAAGGGGGTCGTCTTAAGCCCCCAAATTTTACTTTCAACGGTGTTATGGTGAATTGAGTTCTTAATGCTTTGTTTTCTTAAAGACGTCAAAAGAGCCGCTATAATGAGTTTTGCCAATCTAAAAGTAAATAATGTAAAGATACGACACGACGTTGTAATAGTAACTTGAAAAATAATAATATTTTAAAGTTTTTAAAGTTTGATCAGGTGTAAATTTTGTGAATGCCTAGTGAATAATTTACTTTAGTTTTAAAAAAGCTGCGCTGCGCCATTTATTTCAATATTAAGTGTATGTATTAATTATTTAAGTCTCATTTTAAGTGAACTGTATTTTTATAAGTTCGTATGAGAATAAATTCTTTAAACATAAAAATACTTGACGTGTTTTAACGTATGTTATTATTCCATTTTTAACGCGACTGAGGTAAAAATAGATTTGGTTAAATAAGTCCAGTTGTCGAATACACATTTTAAAAATACTTCACGAACCCCTGGAAAGCAATTCGTTGTAATATAACTTTATAATATTTAAGAGATATAGAGATCAGTTAAGAGTTTATATACCTCAATCTAGGTGTGTACTATTTTGTTCGGCTTTGACGTTCTCGAACTATAATCCCTGCAGCCTATAAGACCTTAAACTGGACAACTTAATATATGTTGCTCTGATTCCGTGGTAAGAAGCTTAAGCACTTATGCTAAAGTCCGGTCGGGTCAATATGGGAAACGCCATATTGACCCGACCGGAGATCGAACCCGGGACCTCAAGATGGCGCGACGCCAAAGTCCAGACCGCTCGCCTCTCGGCTATGGAGGTCTTCAAATATATGACCATCGTCAATATACTAGTATATTATGATGTTGTCTAAAGGACAGTAGGACCACTCCCAAAAAAAAATACAAACAAACGAAGATTTTGTTTTTGAAGATATATAAAAAGTTTGTGATTTGCATAAATAGTATCTTGTTTTTTTAAAATGGTGTAGTCGCTAAGATTATGACAATTAAAAATTGCTATCAGTCGTCGGATAATATCCGACACAGTTCGTTTTTGGGAGTAGTAATGATACCAACTATTACTGTTTATTCGAACGTAATAACACTATGTTACACGAAACTCATGCAAATAAATTAATTCTTAATGTTCCATTAACCTTTACCCAAAAAAAATCCGCCGTGTCGTCTTGTCAAGGAAAATCGTCTTACCAAAATTTCTCACCTATCTCAACCAGTTGAGCGAAAACTTCGCAAAACAAACAATACTTTACAACAATTACATTACACGAAACCTCAAGCATCTCACAAACCAATAATATACCTTAAGACGATTGGATAGAGTTGGGAACAGTATTCCGGAGTGCTGCGGAAAAAATGTTCTGTCGGATATCTGCGAATTTGTTTGATGCCTTCAGTTAGCATGTAGGGCTTCTTATTATTGAGCAGTAAGGTCCAGTTTGCGGTGTATTTCTCTGATGCAGCTGTGGAGATATTTTGGTGCTGTTCTCGGGGCGGCGAAGCGTGAACTCATGCTCAGCGGAGGGGCCCGTGGGTTTATTTTTTCTGTAATCCTGACCGGGATTAGTGCGAAGCCGGGTGATTGGCAGCCGTCGGATGCAGTACTCGCCTGGGGGACCATGGTTAAACGCATTTGGGTCGTGGAAAAATTCGGAGTTGGTGGTGCACCTATTTTTAACTTTGGGGTCTTGCGTAAACCACTGCCGCGCGGTGTAGAAGAGCACGCCAGATCCTGCTTTTGGTCTATGCAGTTAAAGGGTGACTGGCACTTAGTTTACCTAACTATTTATTCATATTGGGCTATAATAAAGTATAACATTTGACAAAGCTTTGGCATCACGCTATCGCTGAGTTCCCGGATTCGAAACCCGGTCGGGTCATTATAAAAAAACTTTTCAACTTTCTTTATTGCTAGTCTGGCTGCACAATCGAAATCGCGTCAGTTTACACACTTTGGACTTTATACCGCCCTTTTATCACGGGTATAATAACTAAAATTGTTGTGCTCTTTACCAATGTATTGCGCTATAGCATACCTAAGCTAAGGCAGGCACCTTGAATCAATCTGTTTAGTATTTATTTTGTATTAACTCTGTCTTGATTTATTCTACTAGCGGCTACACCAAAAGCCCACCCAAAAATGGGTTGCTTTTTAAACATAGAACTTTCATACAAACGTCTTACCCCGTTTTACCGTTTAACACCCTTTGACTTAAACCGTTTTGCAAAATCGTTTATTTTTACTTTCTATATGAAACCTACCAGCCAAATTTGAAGTTTATTCGTGTTAAAGTTTCTTAGATTTTTCGATCAGTCCGTAAGTTAAAGATTGGTATTAAGCATTAAATACATTTACTACATCGCTATCTGTCCCATATTATTTTTTGTACCCAGTTTTGTAATGTTTGTTTTTTATTTATTTAAAAACTTTATTGCACAAATAGGTACAACAGGTGGACTTAATGCTAGGGGCATTCTCTACCAGTCAACCCTTGGGTCATGCAGATAGTTTGTATATGGGTGCGGTAACATGGGAGAAAAAAAAAGAAATAATTTTAAACAACAATAAATTAAGCATTAAAAATAAGATTACGGTATCTTTTAAATATACGATAATAATACACAATAAATTAATTAGAATATAATATATAAAATATGAAGGTATACTTAGATTTACATAATATTGATAATTTATATATACAAACAAATATCTACATAACTATAAACTCAGAAGATAAATAAATTGGTTCAGCAATTGACAAATTCATGACTATCATTACTTTTTCTTTCTTTCTTTTACATAGTGCTACACACCACAGCTGCGCTCCCTCGAATTCATGGCTATTTTCTCACTACATAATACTATTGGATTGCTGTTTTTAATTCATGCTAAGGGTACTAATAATTAGCGAATAACATCGCAGCCTATATTACTTACAGCCTGTAAACCTAATCGCAAGTAGCGGTCCGGCCGTCAGCACGAATGTTATCGCCGTGAGAAAGCGCGCGCAACCTGACGTGCATTGTGTCAGAATCAGTCGGATTTGTATAATAAATCCACTCAGAGATCAATACATACCAATAAATGCTTCGGATCGCCGCGCTACGCGTCTCTCATAGAGCCGCTTGAGCCAGAAGGGACACTTCAGTAACGTAACGGAATAATACTTACGAGTACCTGTTTTTGCAGTTACAAAAAAATATATATCATAGATTTATATATTTGTTTAATAAAAAAATATAAACGACTAAGTTCTTAGCGAACACACAAAATAACCTAATATCTACTTTTATGAACTCGCTTAAATAGAAATTCTTGATCTCTTCTCGCTGTCTGTAAGATACTTGTTAAACCTAAATGGTAAACCAATGTAAACATGTGTATTTAAACTTATAAAATAATAATAAAAAAGTTACTTACTTACGTGGTTTTACAGATATATATTCTGTTTTAATTATTCTTTTCCTACGCCTTTATATCACCACCTTCATTTATACTCGTGTCTTGCATTTGCAGATATTGTAGTAAGCTCAGTTGAAAGGTCATCGTGTTAAATGAAAGTCATTCAAATCTGTTAGGTCAGCTTCAACTTCCAAAGTGCAAAGAACACTGAAAAGGGCCTTTTTCAATAAAACAAAAACCAATTTCAATTCATTTAAAAATTTTAGCTAATCAACAGCTGACGAATCGATTTTGACATTTATTAACGGTACGATAAAGTTCAGGTACCTAATGCCTCCTTAGTGGAATAGAAAAGTAAAAGTATGAATACAACCTTTTGGTCACAGACAAGTCATTTAAAACAAAACTTGGCTTATTTAGTTACATGACCAGGCAATTCACGCTCATTCATCAGTTCGAGGTAGTAGGCACAATATAAGTAATATCGCCATATTGAAAAGGTAATTGATCTTTGGTACATCTCGTGTGTCACTCGGATTAGCCGCGCGCGCAGGTAGTCCGAATGAATTGTCACTGTCACTGCGCTGACACTTCTGATAGGGTTGACATTATTGTTTTTTGTCATGATATTTGATTTTCTTTTTGTGTGACCTAATTGCTTGATCGAGAGTGAAGGCTTATATCACTTTAAGTGGATCGGAGATCGTTATCAGATAGGTGCCTACAACTTACTAACTCTTACAGGCATATAGGTTATTTCTAGAACTGTTTTGCATAGAACATATATTTTAAAAATGTTATGGGTAAAATTAATTCAATATACCTATCGTAAGATTGCGCACATCATCTTAAGTTTTTGAAGTCAAAACCTCATAAAACTTTTATTAAGGCACTCGTTTCATCGACGATTTCAGCTGTCACTTTTAGTAAAATTATACAAATGAAAAGGATTCGGATGAGTCGCGAAAAGAAAATCTTGTTTGCTACGATTTATTGGTTTTTATTTGTTTTTGAGTGTGTTAATTGATTTAGTAATAAATAAAAACCAGTTTCCTTATTCAGTTATTCTAGTTAGTGATATATAAAACAATCTAATAATTGGAACTCACGTTTAAACGCGCATCGAGTGTCAACTGACTTGTACACATATATAACTTACTGAAGACCAGATTGGGCATTGAAACAAGATTAAACTGGATTATATCCTCCACGGTTCCGTATGTAGAACAATGTAAATCTATTATTACGTGCGCACATCAATTTTTCTGTGGCACTGTGACATTAGTTACTTATGTTTCTGTATGTATGGGAACAAAATAGTTTTAAAAAAATGCAAAATGAATGCATTGAATTATTAATTACTATTAAAACATACAGGTATATAGGTGTCACTGTGCGGTTTCGTTTGAGTTGCATCCACTGTGGTGACAAACTGAGTGACTAACAGGCCTAGCATGCGTCACGCTACTAAATTTTATCGCACTCATAACTAACGTGTTCGCGCTATTTCAAACCTTTTTAAACCTTTTTGGTGTACTGGCAGGTTAACGCCATGGAAAAAAAAATATAAAATAAGTGTGTAAAATGTCAGATGGAAGAAGTAAAAGATAAAAATGAAATGTTTTTAGTTTTTAAAATATTAAATAAGCTTAGGTGAAGTTTTCAAGGATTTTATTTAACACAGCAAGGAATATAAATATTTCAAGATTTTAGTTACGAACAAACGTCAAATTCTATTGAAGTCAGTGCGTCAGCTGCTGATATAATACTATTTTACTTACATATCAACATTGGCTTTATATTTTAGCTAAATAATAGGTAAGTCCTATTATAGTCGAGTAATAAACTATCTGGTCAGCCACGTGCATTACTTATACACTACTTCGTTCTAAATTAAGCCTTATTATACATTTATAAGAGTTCAAATGTTTGCATATCATAGTTCCTGACTGTACCTCCGACTGTTGTTGGTCTATCGATAGTATGGCGACATGTATAGAAGGAAAGTAGTTTTTAATTTAATTATTGTGATGTACTAATAAAGTTTATTCATATAATTGTTTAGTCGTAACTCTCAATACCCTCTCTCAGTCTCAAACATGAAATACCTAAAAGTTGTATCGGGCAGCCCTGCTGCGTATCATAACATAAGCTTCACGTCACACAGAAGAAGGGCGCGCGTGAGAACTGCGCCGTGTCGAATGCGCGCGCGCCGATTACTCGCACTATTTCAAAGAACTGCAGAAGTTGACCTGCACAAGTTTATGATATCCTGGTAGCAGCACACGCCAGATCGAAACAAATATAGGCGTATGTTTAATTTTAAACGATTTTAAGAAATATATAAAGAAAATGAATCCCATTCATTCAAAAAAAAGTCAAAAGTCAAAAGGATTTATTCATGGAAATAAGGTTAAACAATATCGATGTTAACAGCTAGATGTAGTAGGTACAAGCACCAATATTTAAAATGTCCGTGCAAACAAAACCTATTAAAATATTAATTAAAACAATAATAATTCCCAAAATATTAGTAACATTCAAATTCATTCATACATGTTGTCATAATATCATAATAATAATTACAATCGAAGTTAAAATTTGTACGTCAAATAGTCCTTAATCGTATAAAAACATTTGTCAACTAATAAATTAAATAACTTCCTATTAAATAAGTCTCCATTTAGGTCCCTTATCTCTTTCGGTAATTTATTGAATACTTTAGTAGCCATTACATAGCAGTTACGGCTACATAATGCAGACCGCGTCTTTGGGCGCGCTAGCTTGTTTTTATGTCTCCACTGAACTTGTAAATTTCTTCAAATTTAGTAAATAAGTTCAAATGGGTCTTTACAAATTTACACAGTTCAAAAATATATAAACAAGGAAATGTCAAAAGCTTATGTTCTCTAAATATTGGAGTACATGGTGTCCATGGTGGTACATTAAAAATGTGTTAAAAAACTTTAAATACAAATCTTATTTTATTCACACCTTCAGGAGTTGTTCTAGTTTAACTAAAGGAGGATATTTGATTTTCGCTCGTATGTGTACATTATTTCGCCTTTTTCATCATATTTTTGTTATTAAAATAAAACTTGGCCGAACTTAAGACTTTAAGGACTAAAATAGAACTGCAAGTGCTTAAAGCAAAGTAAAGTAAGCTAAGGCATAATCCTTATAGCAACAAATATCTTAAACGACGACCTCAGTAGCCGAGAGGTGAACAGTCCGGACATTAACGTCGCGCCATCTCAGAGGCCCCGGGTTCTATCCCCGGTCGGGTCAATATGGGATACGAACTTTTCAATATTGACTCGGGTCTGGGTGTTGTGGTAACATCGTTGTATCTGATTTACGTAAAACAAGTGCTTAAGCTACTTACCACATAATCAGAGCAATATATGTGATGTTGTCTAATATATTGTTTATTATTATTATATCTTGTATCTTGGCTAAGTACGTCCTCCAAGACCGACGCACAAATATGTATGTCCTTCTCAGACATCCTGCCTCGCCTCGTACGAGATATCAAGACGGTATCAGGAATAAAAAGTCAAAATCAACTTTGCATCCCCATTCACGGAACCGTATCAGGAGCTCCATCAGCCCATAAACCATGAATGAGCCATAACTCGACCGGAAGCCATACAATGCCGCATCAGACGAAATTAGTGCAGCGATCACCAACCTCCAAGACTTGTAAGCAAAGATATGTCTGAGGATATCACGCACTGGGTTTAAAATACGGCGCGGTTATCACCTTAAACAACATACCGGACCTTCGGTACAAGGGCACAATTGCAGTTTTGCAATTTTACAGGAGAGCCATTTTAAGATATTTTTTGCTTTACTGTGGTCTAGCTCTATTATCGTTACTCTTAAGTTGTCCTCATTTGCAAGACGTAAACCATTATACAATTATCTTGTTAGACATTGAGCTTTATAAAACTTTATAAGAACTTTCAGTTTTTTTATTAGTTTTGTTTTTAAGACAGTTGACAATTGTGCCCTTGTTCTACGTACGATGAATACAGTCAACTGGTTTCAAAACGTCTTGCATTATAAAGCTTAAAAATAGAAGCTCATGTTAAATTTAAACAGTAATTACAAAAGCTTTTATTTAATTGCCGTGGCAATATTTTGTTATGTTTTATTTTTTTATTGTTAAATACCTATTTACAGCTTTAAAGTCTTTGGCTAATCTGTGCGCCTCGTAAGTGTTTAGTGGTATTTATTGTAGATAATATTGTAATCATTTTACGACCTCGGTGGCGCAGTGGTTAAGGTAGGCGGCCAAAGCGCGTAAGGTCCCGGGTTCGATTCCCGGTCAGGTCAATTTGGAAAACGAACTTTTCTAAATTGACTTGGGTCTGAGTGTGCTGGGATGACACCCCCAGTTGGTATCCGTCGTCTGGTACTCATAGTACAAGGGAAAACCTTAGTTTAAGAACAGATGATTGGTGTTATTGTCTGGTGCATTTATTTTATTATTTCTTTATCTTTTATGAACAAAATATTATTAATAACCTTTGTCCTAATTCAATTACCTTTGTCACCTAATATCTATTTTTTTATCCTAGCAGGTATTCTGGATTTCCCGGAATATCTTACTTAGAATACCATACTAGATTATCAATATTGTACCTTTTAAAAATGAGAACTTTCAACTTTAACAACTGTGCAGTGACAAAACAGAAAAATCATTTGAAAACAGTGTGATGTTTGTGAATGAAGAGGTTTGGGTACTCAGACATTTCTAGCGATGTTCTTCCAAGGGACTCAAATTGATTTTTTTGTGGAATTAATAAAGATTAAATCTCTGCAAAAAAAAAAACAAAAATTGAATAAAACGAATTTATGTAATACCGTTTAGCAATTTTATATAGATATAAGCTACTTAGTTACAATTGTGTAGCCGCTACAAATTTCACCAAAAAATAACGAGGATTTTATTTCTGTGACTTTTTCAAAATTGTATGATTTGTTTTTAAATAGTTCCGTTTTTCCGTCCAGTGCGTACACAGATGCCAATCGTTAGCGTACGCATCATATCGGCTTATATGTTTCGTCGTCACATAATCGCGTTTTTGTATTTAAATTCGGCCATTTGAATACAATGTCAGCTACCGAGATCGATCTGCGATGATGGTTTGGGCGAGTCATTCACTAATCTTACAATCAATTTTAACTCTTACCCTTCAACAATACAGCTTAAAATTTAGTAACTTTTTTTTGTGTGAGTTATGGTGTCTTAGTTATGGGAAAATAGACTTTTCACACCATTGAAGATGGCGATTGTTCTCTTTAAGTCAACAATAAGCTTG
Organism: Glyphodes pyloalis; assembly: GCA_037074685.1. Classification (NCBI taxonomy): domain Eukaryota; kingdom Metazoa; phylum Arthropoda; class Insecta; order Lepidoptera; family Crambidae; genus Glyphodes; species Glyphodes pyloalis. Next base: position 6,066,311 of record JAYKKO010000021.1, read on the forward strand.
GGAAAGCTTAAAATGGTGCATCATTGGATGAAATCAAACTATTTGGTTTGTGCACTTTTTGTTTAACTATAACTGACTGCTATTTGAATTACATGCAAATTAGGAATCTATTTTGATTTTAGAACGTGAAGCATGGTAGATCGATTTTGGCGCTTTCATTTATTCTTTTCTTGCATTATTACATTGTAACATCATTTGATCGTTGTTGAGATTTAAATTAATACGGCAAGAATAATACATGTTTCATGTAATTAAATGTACTTTAAATGTACACGTTACTGTAGAATGAGGCAAAACAGGTAAAAAAATGGTTTTAGTAGGTAATAAAATAACCATAGCTTATTTCGTTGTCCATATATTATGAAATACCCAGAAAATTATAATCATTTTATTGATGTGCTATGTGTAACTGTCTGCTATTCTATAATTTATAAATAATTATAATAACCGTTTGGTTCTAAATAAACGAAACATTTTCGTTCTCGAAGTAGATATCATTAGCATTCGTTAGTAGTTTTTGCATCTTAAATAAAAAGAGGAGTTATGTCCATCAGCAGTCAAGTTGTCGACCCAGCTCTCAGACGTTTCCGCTACAAGACAGCTTACCTGGACCTAACCCAGACTAGTCTGAAATGACGCATATTTAATAATTATAACAATCTAGCTTCCCGCAGTCGCTTCGCACAAGTACGATTCTAGTATCACAACTTTTTTTTTCAAACGTGTTCTCACAATTTCTGTCTGGTTTTAAAATTAAAAAACAATAAAAAAAGAAGTTTTGTACTAACAAAAAATTATTACCCTATTTGATCCAGTATATTTGAAGATAAACGCTTTACATTTTGGCGATATATTTTTATTTGTATTGATATCAAACATCACAAACAACTTGTGTTATAGAAATCTGAAATAATGGTGGTACCTACAACGATATATACTTAAATATATAAAATGTTTACCTTAAACCAAAACGACCACAAATCTCCATAAAACAATTGTTTGTTTCAGTTGGCAGTCATATTATGCAATCAAAATCGGAGAAAGAAACAAAGGAACCTAGGCCTTAATTCAATGTCTGCAATCCTAGTTTTAAATGCTCTCCATCCTTTTTATAAAAAAAGCATAAAAATCGTACATCTTCGTAAATAAAAAAAAATAAAAACATAGACTCATTTTTTTTATTTGTTTGGTTACTTTTTAGGCTAAACCAAGGCTTTTTTGCTATAAGGCCGCATGCGTGTGGTCTCGCAAGTAACCTACATACCTACACAATTGATTTTTAATATCACGTTCGCTGTTATTGTTTTCTCGGCAAATTGCTGTGGCACTAACCTAGTAATTTGGTTACTTGATGATCCATTTTATACACATTAATGTTCATAAAGAAACACTGTTTTTAATTTGGATATGCGATCCAGCTCAAATGGGTCCTGCGTTTATAAAGACGACGAAGTATTTTCATTTTAAAAGCCTTAATTTAAATAGATATAGCAGATCTTCTATTTTCATCCATGTCCATTTAAAAAACAATTGTAATATTTTAATTATGTGTGTTATAATAAGTTTCGCATCCATTTCATCATATTTAAAATCCTACTAATATTAAAACTCTCTTGCTTACCATCAGGCTTGGAGGAGTCAATATACTGCGCTTCTATAAAAAATAAATTAATTAAATTAAGTAAAATTAAAGATACAATGCTAGAAAAACTTAAAGGATACTTTTAATCCTGAAATAAAGCATACAAAGCCGTAACCAACGTTTTAAAAAAGTACGTTTTGAAATTCGTATTAGGTACTCGTAATTTACAAGTAACTTCCGTTTTATGTACCAAAAAGTTACTTCTACAGGCAAAAACCTTATATTTTACAATACAGTACACAACCTTCACTGTTTTAACCACTTTAGCATGTATACTTTATTGTCTTTGCCCATTTGCTGCAATTTCACATTAATAAAAAAATCATTTCGGATCGTCAACAAAAACAAAACCTCAGTTCGGACACAGAACAAGACGATGTCATTGACCCCTTCAAAAAACTCTTGATAAAAACTATCGAAATACACTTAAAACGACCGCACACAAGGGTGGTGTCCCAAACCGCGAAAAAAAATTATTTGAATACAGTAGCCTTAGAGTGGCCAGATGCTGGCTGACATTTTACTTTTTTTTCTTGTTCTTTTTTTCAAATTCGAGGTGTCACAGATCTTTATCAGGCGGCCGGATTTAACGATCTCGTAGGCGCGTTCGTGTCACATTGTTTTTTTTTACCTTTTTTCCCGCGTCAAACCCGTCACGTCGAATTACGTAAATCCTTTTAGCCTGGGAACTGATCCTTGTGGATCTTAAAACGTGAGCTCCTTCGGTGAAGTGACATTTTCGTCTTACATCTTGGCGACAGCGAGAAACTTTAGGTTGAAAATATATTCCAAAGTAATGATTGCAAGTAATAGGGTATATGGCTAAAAATGTCCGTTTGGTCCAACATTTAAATTTCCATAAAATTTTAGATATATTTTTTATATCATGGATATAAAATATTTACTAATATACATTGTGGGAATTTATATTATTTATTCCATATTTTCTTCTTACAGATAATATTACGAATTAATGACGTAAACACACACTGAAGTTAGTTGCGGTTTTTCATCATCAATTTTTATTTAGTTGTGTTACCACAAAATACATTATGTATTTTGAAAATGTAACTGACTAATAGAATAATTGTTTTTTGTCGATTCACTTTAAAACTTTAAAAAATCAATAAAAATAATTATAATTTGAGCAAATTAGACACAAAAAAACAGTATTTTTAATTTTTTATAGTTTTAAGGCATATCATTCATATTTATAAAAACTAACTTCTTGTAAAAATGGCGGAAGTAACGCAGTGGCTAAAGTAGGCGTACAAAGCGCCTCAAGTTTCAGGTTCGATTCCCGATCTGATTTGGACAACGAACTTTTCCAAATTTCCTTAGGCCTGAGAGTACTGAATTGACGTATTTAGTTAAAGTCTGTCTCCTGGTTCTTGTAATAAAAGGGAGACCTTAGTTTGAGACCACTTCTTAAGTTGCTAAATTATAGTGTAATTTTTATTTCTGTTATATTATAGTGTATAAGAGGGGTGTTTTCTGATGTTATACTCTTTCATCAATTTAGCCTTCACCAAGAACTATCAACTAGTACCTAAGTACTTAAATATGCTTTGTTAATTGTTTGTTTTTTAGATTAACTGTATACCGAGTTTAACGCCGTATCGTTGTCTACAATATTCTCATTATTTAAATGAAATAAATCCCCGTCTAAAAGAATCACCCATTTTTTATTTCAACAAGTGTTCAATTGGCGCATTGTAAACTAAACATTCCTCATCTGATGACATAACTTGTCAGGGGTCCGTTAATGTTTTGTCAATGGACACTTGGAGAAAAAGAGGTACTGAAGTTAGAGCGCTCAATGTTTCCATGAGGCTGCGAAATAAGTATGTCACGTACATACATCCATGCTCATTAGTATAAGTTTCATTAGCAAATATGTAATGTGTGGGAATCCCGTAATCTAGTGTTAATTTAAATGTAAATACATAGGTATAATATAGAAATACAATTTATAGCTAATGTTTATTGTTCATGTTAAAATAGTTTCTTACTTGTACTATGTAGTCGAGGAGTTAAGAAAAGATATAGTTTTGGGACTTTTAATCCATACTAATATTATAGTAAAGATATAGTAAAGATACACTCGTACATTACTAATACTTACTAATACTTATAACAGTTGGAGCGGTGAACAGTTCTCAGATAGTTAGAAATAAAGAGAAAAAAAAGAAATCTTAAAATGTTATTTTGTCGTTACGTTGCATATCTCCGGTGATGTAGTATTTATCTGTTACTTACAAAGATACATCAATAATTGGCTTTGTTACAAACCACAGCTAAGAGCACAAATAATTGTATTCTACTTTAAGTTAACGTAATATTGATAGTGACTATTTTATGCCCATGAGGGTTGACTTTATCAAAATTATATTTAAGCAAACGTCTTTATCATAATAGCTCCTATCTTTAATTTCAGTTTAATCAGTCGAAAATCTAAAAACAAACTTTTATTTCCTATTTTACCCCCTTAGGAGTTGAATATATCAAAATCCTTTCTAAGAGGATGCCTACGTCATAACATCTACCTGCATGCCTAATTTCAGGCCCAATACGTCCGGTGGTTTGGACTATGGGTTAATGTCACTATGTCATTCAGTCACCTTGGAGTTATAATATTAGATATTAAGGTATATTTATATTTATAATAGGCTTATGAAAACAAGATGATGATTACACCAAACAGGCTTACCATTATTAATATATTCAGTCAGAATAATCGCTCCCGAACTTCAACGGCTCCTAATCTATAGGGCTCCGCCAGTTGATTGCCTGTTTACACCGACTAATGTTCAGTTTGCTTCTCCGGTCGTGATTAATCTTTGAGTTATAGATTTTACTGAGCAGCAATTAATCATTATTTGAACTCGTTTTCATTGAAACGAACATTTCAATTTTTCTTATGCGATGAATGTCAAAGCCGTTTTTGGATTTGATGACCAGATACCTACTTATGGTTTGAAAGTTTTCAATCTAGAATCATAGCTAACCAAAATAATATGCGTACCAAGTATGTCTTTGGTGTGTAATTTCAAATATCGGTAGGTACTTATGTTCGGTGTAGTATTTGGCTTACTGATACTTAATTTTCTTATGTCAGCTTCAGTTACAATAAGTTACATGAAATGTATTCGTAAAATCAAACAGTTTTGGTTTTCTAAACAGTTCACGCGCATTTTTAACCAGCTTATACAATAGGAAGACGACCGTATGTATGTTTTTTTATATTATTATTATTATTAGGGTACTTGGGGCTATGCAGTTCTAGTGAACTGTGGTCACTGCGATCTGTTAGATCTATTGTGACTCGCCACCAGTTAGAGTAACTCTTTTAGCCGGGTCGATTCTAGGAAGTCTAGTATTTTCCTAGCTTTCAGGGTTTTTAATTCATCCGGTTGGGCTATATGTCGTCCCAGGTGGATGCTTCGTTTGTGGATCAGAGATTCACAGTCACACAGGAGGTGAAGAGGTGTTTCCTTTTCCTCCTTGCAGATGTTTTTTTAAACTTGCATGTATATGATTTTGCAAAAAAAAACAATGTCGATGTAATATAAAGTCTTCTTTAACAGCATTAAGAACTTTGAATTATTTGTGCATACGTAAACATCCCAATTGTTTGGGTTTATAATTGCGAGTATTTAAAAGTAATGTAATTATTTATTGATTTTGGAAAATATCTACACTAATATTATAAAGAGGGAAGATTTGTACCTATTTTTGTATGTTTGTAATGAACAGGCTCAAAAAGTACTGGGCCGATTTAAAAAATTATTTCACCAATAGAATGCTACATTCTTCCAATTTGACATAGGCTACAAAATTAGGGATCCTTGATAAAATTTGAAAAATTTCAACAGAAAAGCGGGAAAAATTCTCTAAGGCGAAACGAAGTTCGCCGGGACCGCTAGTACAGTCAGCTTCATAAAGATCTAAGTGTCCAGAGTGGTCAAAATTATCTGAAGGACAGAAGTTCATTTTTATGTACGTTGTCAGGTCGTCATATTGTCGTAAGCGTACAGAGTGGTCAATATTATCTAAACTACACGATTCCCTAAATATGTTATGTGTTAAGATGAGCAATAATATATTCGCGTCCTAAGTATTCATTGGTATCTAAGCATTCAAAGTGATCATAAATATGTTGGTAGTAAAGAAAATTAAACTTTATTGTTTACGTGATACGATTGATTTCATTGTTATTATTGACAGTGACGTTCTAAGACACATCGATAAACGAAAACTAGGATGTCCAATTGCGTCACAGCCTACAAATATATGGATATGCCATAAAATTACGTGCATGCAAGTGAAATTTTGTAAAGATAGGAAACTGAATTTAAAGTTTTTGTAAATTCACCCGGGAATTGAACCGACTACAATCTACACTCGATTGCGATCTGTTAGTAAAGTGGATTATGATAATTAATTCTCGGTACTAAACTTGATAAATTAAATGAAACTAAATATGAAATGATTAAAAAATTTCTTAAACTTTACTTTTTATTATAACAAAGGATAAAAATTATAATATGGTTTTTAATTTGTAGGTACCTATGGGGCGCCCCTGAAAAGTATTGTTTTTTTCTATTTTTGTGAAAAACCTTAATACGGTTCACAGAAAACATCCACATACCAAGTTCTAATAGTATAGGTTTTATAGTTTCGGAAAAAAGTGGCTGCAACATACGGATGGACAGATAGACATGACGAATTCATAACGGATACGTTTTTTGCCATTTGGCTACGGAATCTTAATAATCTTAGATGTTTTTAATAAATTAAGATAATTTAATTTAGTAGGTATTAGTATTAGGTACTTAGTTATGTCATAGTGGCTATAGTAGGCAAATAGTTGTTTTTTTTTATATTACACTTCAAGATTGACCGCATCCCACCTGATGTTAAGTGGTAATGAGGTCCTAGTTTAAAGGTGACAAGTACAGCATAATAAATCTGTTACTGGACTTGTCCCCCTTGCCTTGAAGGCTTGACCCCTGTTACTAATGTAGCACGCCCAGGAGCTCTGCAAACCTTACTCACACGCAGGAACACAACACCGAAGTGATTGTTATTTGGCTGCGGTTTTCTGTAAGGTGGAGGTATTTCACCAGTCGGGCTGCTCCAGTTCGAGCTATAAATCGCTATGCCATACCTCTCTTATTAAATTTATACATAATGCGTAATAACACATTATGTAAAAATTCAACTATTTGACTGTAAACTGATCAAAAGTTATAGCCATGGGATTAATTAAAACACTCCCGTTAGGAGTTCCTGGATTAAAACTCTGATAAGTTGTAGCCTTGTTTTTAAGTTAGATCGGCAAAAATAAATCTTGGAAAACTGTAATAAATTTTGTGCAGTTGTTCTTGCGTGATGTCGACACAAACACACAGACAGACAAAAATTCTTAAAACACCAGGTTTTGGCCTCAATTGCTTTTTTCGAGACCCCCTGAAATGTATCTTTTTCCAAAATCTCTTAAATATTAACACGGACCTGTTACACTTTTATAATAGGAATAGAAAATATTAATTGAGATTATTTTGGAAAAAGATTTATTGCTAGGTGAAAATATTTTATAAACAAGCTTTTATTATGAACATTTGCTTTGTGCAAACAAAAACCAAGATATACATAAAACTCATTGTTTTTTAAACCTTACGAAGGTGTACCAAATTTCAGCTCAATTGGTCCACAGGAACAGGTGTTCCTATGGGTATCTTCTAACTCCATTATCAGACCAGCTCCACGTTACCATGTTAATGTATTGTTATCGCATTTACCTAAGTATACTGTGCCGACCTACGACATGACCTACAAGTCGACACAAATACAGCGTCAGCAGAATTGGCGTAGTAAACAACGCTCCATACGTAATGCATGACATCGATATCCTACATCGCGATATCAGAGTTTTCGTCGCCACTAAGTATATATACAACGAACCAAGATTGGTAGTTGGGCCTTGGTCCCCGAGCAGATAACACCTAACTCGGCGGAAGTACTTCCACTTTTAGTAAAGAACATACGTTCCTTACATTGGTGACCCCGACTGAGCTGAACACCAGCAGTCTTTGAAGAACGGAGCCTTCGCATTAGGCCATGTCTCCATACCCTCAACAGCCAGCTTAGCCACGACAAGAGCATAAATTTCAGCTCAATTGGTCAACCTGAACTGGGTCAATTCTTCATTTTCTAAATTGTAAACATACATACGTATAATGTAGTACATACAAAATTGAAGTTAATATAAAAGCTTACAAAGAGATGTCTAAGTTGCGGGCACAGCAAACGAAGAAAACAAAATTGGTGAAACAATTGAAGCCTTGCTGCTTGGAACGCCGACACTTTACGCACTCGAAATTTAAAAATCTGCCTAATGTGTAGATATTTATGATCACTCTGACCGCTTAGATACCAATGAACAGTTTGGATGCGTACATATTAATGATGGTTGTAATCGTGTACATGTTATTGGAGACTTATGATGAGAAGATATTTATGACTTGTTGGATGTGTACAATATTTAGGTGACTTTGAATGATAATATATTATTGCACCTTTGTTCCTCATATATTTTTGACTACCTTCACACCTCATATCTTTATGAACGTGACTGTACATTAATAGCGGCCAGTCGGGACTTCGCACTCGAACTTTATTCCCGTTTTTGATACAATTTCTACTGATTCTTAGCTGCTATTGGTCGCAGCATGTTATATAGCCAAAAGTCTTCTTTGGCAAATGGGCTATCTAACTCATAATCCATTTTTCAATTCGAACCAGAAATTCCTGAGATTTGCGCGTTCAAAGAAAAACCAACGAACTCTTCAAAACGATTTATCTTTATAATTTAAAACTATTCTGCTACTTTTAGGTATGTCTATCGATAAAGTAAAGAACCAATAAACTAGTGCATTTATTATTACTACTAGTTACTATCAAACACCTCTCGTCCACAAATCATGACAGATTTTGACACTCAAACAAATGGTGGCAGATAAAACTGTAACAAGAAATTTATAACATAAATGAGCATAATTCGGAGGGGTGCCGACCCGGGGGCCAGGCCTGGCCTAATCGCACTTCATCCGCGCATCTGGGATCCCATCAAACACGCATTTATAAAGTTGAACCACATAGTAAAAAGAGCTTCAGTGAGGCAACACGGAACTGATGTTTCAAATCAATAGAAATTTTGATATCATTAGCAAAATGATAGTTATCAGCAGTTTCAACAAGTTTTATGGATTGGAGTTTGTTAAATTAGTGTTATCATATTTATTGAAAACTAACAGCTCAATCATTTATACTAGGAGGTGTCTACTATAGACTGCTTGCAAAACCAACAGACTTTCTTCTCTTGTTATAGTCTGGCACGGAGCGGCTCAATAAAACATTAATAAAATATGTTAAGATTTTTTTTAAGTTTTTATAGCTACTTTAAAGGTCCAAAAATATTTAAAAAAAATATTTCATCATTAATAATTTTGTAAATAAAATAAGCATGTAATATCTTAGTCAACAAAGCGAAAAAAAACTACCTACAAATTCAGACTCCATGTCTCCGTCAGAGTATGTAGGTAGGCCTTTTTTAACTGAACTTGCTCGTGTTAACCCTTGATTAAATTAATGGTTTACTAAAATCGCGTGTAATTTCACATTTATAAATGCAGGTATCACCAACAACAACTTTAGAGATCAAACTCTTAAGTTACGACTCAAATAGATTGAACATTACGTTTCATGTTTTAGCGACTTCGAACTTTTACTTATAAGTCAATAGTTACTTTTTGTAAAAAAAATATTTTTATAAAAGAAACAAATGCCACAAGAACTTTGAAAAAATTACTAGCGGGAAGCACAAACTTAACTCTAACGGTAAGAGACGTTTAAACAGTTGTCAAATTACACAAAACTTATGATAAATGACAGTTTTGACATCTATCAATCTTTTGTTAATATAATAAGTAAAATAAGTGCGTCTGACCCTAAGTTAAAAGACCTGGACCCGTAGGTTAAAAATCGATCTGGCTTTTGCTATCGCTAACAATTAACATTTGTAGTACGATCTTATCCCAGTCGCGTGGTTGTCACACTGTCATTCATTGCATTATGGCTCAGTTGTTCTGTGCAACTGGTACCGAGTCCCCATGCTGGCAAGCGGTTTCATTTCAGCTTACTGATGAGATTAGATAATTTCGCGGACGATTTATTTGTGTATAAGCACCGATTTATTTACCAAACGCTATTCATTTTCGAGGACATATTTCAACAATAGCACTGATCTGCTCTGGTTTACTTCACAACTATTTTTATTTATTAACCAACCAAAACTTGGCGAATTAAAATATCAGTCTATTTAAATTCCATTGCACAGTTTCTATCTCTGTTTTGATTCCAAGGTCGATCAAATTACTGTTTTTAGGATGCTGTAGCCAAATGGCGAAAAACGGACGAAAACCCGGAAACGGAAATCCATAAGGATTCGACATGTCTGCAGTCTGTGTGTCTATCTGTCCTTCCGTATGTCACAACCACTACTTTCCGAAACTATAAGACCTATATTGTTGGAATATAAACCGTATTGTACTCTGTGAACCGCATTAAGATGCGGATGCGGAAAAAAAAAACAACTTTAGCGTTTCAAATATTAATAGGATAGTTAATACTAAGTAAAATGAAAGTTCCGATCTATATCAGGGTTTAGCATTTATAATTTATTTCATAAACCATTTATTTGTTAACCTAACATATACTTTCACCTTACTTACTTCTCAACCTTAAAATGGTTTCGACATTCAAAAACTAAAACATCAATTACAATTTTTAACTCGAATACCCAACGGAGGGCTCAACCCTTCAAAAACGGGGTCTCTCAGACCGGCCCATCAAACTGTTGGTGTTAAAAAGACACCCCCGTCGCACAATGTACGGCTTCTTAACCCTAAGCCGAACACAACGGGACGAATTGTACCCGTAATGGTTTTTTGTTGTCAATTGTATTGTGGCCTTTTTGTGCGTTTGGTATCAAATTGGACGCTGATTGATCTTGTTTCGATAGATTAAAATTGTCAGGTTACGAAAGGACGATTTTTTAACCCTCTTTTGACAATATTGTGTCATGTAAGGCTTCGGAAACAGCTAAAGCGTTCGATTGATGTTTATTATAATCTTTTTTAGCTAAAAAAGTTCTTTGTAAGTTCAAGTTTGATAAATTAAATGAAGTTCCATAATTAAATGATATTTGTTTTCTAACAATTGATAATAGGTGGTACCGTTTATAACCGAATGCAAAAAAGGAGGAGGTTTTTAATTCGACCGTATGTAGGTAAGTATTTTTAGCTACTAGATTAAGTAATGGAGGTTTGGCAAAGAAAAACTATCATGAACACTTTTTCCATGCTTGTATTTTTGTTAACATGTCTCCAAATCACAATCCTTACACAAAACAGGTTTAGAACTATCTGTGAGTAACCATAACTTACATTAAAATCCAATCTCCAACAAGTCTTTCCTTTCTAACAATAAAATTAAATTATAAAAAGATCTCCTCAATCCTCCGCGCCATGTCAATCCAAAAAAGAATGAATCCTCGAATGAATGACCGACTGAATGAAAATAACCATTCAATTATTACTCTTAAAAATAATGACATGTCACGTGATCAAAGAGTTTAAATAGACTCCTTGGTAAAAGCTAACAGTATGCATATTTTTTTAGAACAAATGTAGAGATTTAAAATAATTCAAATTTTAAAAAATAATTTACCATTAGGATAATACTTTTTGAGACAGTATTATTATACAATGGAAATTTTGTAACTGCTTCAACAGTAAGTACTTATTTGTGAATAGTGTGTGTTAAGAATATGAGTGGACTGTTGACATGATCTTCGTCTTAGGTTTTATTCCCATCCAGGTCAAACATTGGATGTTTTAAAATACATTTATGCATATTTTGTGGTACCACTGTTGATTCTAGTTCCTATAACATAAGTCCTTAAGCTAAAGTTTAGTATTTATCGGGATTGGTCGTACGCATACAAAAACTATTTAAAACCCCACCTTCCATGCGGTATATTCCCTACACATACCAATTTGTATCTAATCCCAACCGAAATGAAGCGCCCTTCAACTATTTGGCTACAACAAGATAAATTACGAATGCTCAAACATTTGGACGGCTGTTGAAATTAATAGCTCCTCGCCAAAATCGCCCGGGCGCCCCATCGCCCGCGCCATACGCGTCTTCCGACCGATCGCGCCCTGGAGGGCGGTTTGCGAACGAACAACTGTCGCGATTCGGATACCTTTTGTATCTGCTGATCTGAGGACCTGCCATAAACGAAATATATCGGAGTTTTAATTGTCATAAACGTAACTACTTTTTTTTTAATATTGCACTTCAAGATGACCTCATCCCACCTGATGTTATGTGGTAATGAGGTCCTAGCTTGAGGGCGACAAGTACAGCATAATAAAGCTGTTACTGGACTTTTCTCGGTTGGGTCAATATGGCCTAAATCTTCTGGGCCTTCTAGTGATAAGAATGTCTAATTCATACTAAAATGTGTGTGAAAAACCAACTTCTGTAAATACATTTACAATCAGTTGTAGTGTTTCTTAATGCAACTAATTAATAAACAACAAATTATTTTAAACAAGTCGCCGATAAAGCCGAGAAGAAATAAACTTTTATTTCTTACCTTATATTAACATATGGAGTACTTACTCCATATGTTAATTTAGCATTTCATATACGTTTCTATTAAATTACATGCAAATCCATTAATATTTTTGCGTAAAAGGATAACAATCATCCATACATATTAGTACATTACGATTTCCGTAGCCGAAAGGCGAGCAGGCCGGACTTTGGAGTCGCGCCATCTCTGAGGCCCGGGTTCGATACCCGGTCGGGTGTATATAGGAAACGAACTTTTCTATATTATCTCGGTTATGGGTGTTGTGCTACCGTCGTTTCTGATTTCTGTAAAGCACTTGCTTTAGCTACTTACAACAGAATCAGAGCAATGTATATGATGTTGTCCAATATTGATTGATTTATTTATAAGATTTTTTTACAATATTTTCATCTTTATAATAGTAGTAGGAAGTTCAAGACCAGTTGAATAGTGTAGGTAATCGTGTGGAAACCATTTATTTGTTTATGACAACCTCGGTAGCGCAGTAGGTAAGGCAGGCGGCCAAAGCGCGAAAGGTTCCGGGTTCGATTTCCGATCAGGTCAATTTGGAAAACGATCTAAATTTACTTGGGTCTGGGTGTGCAAGGTGTGCACATCCGTCGTTTGGTGCTCATATTACAAGGCGAAACCTTAGTTTGAGACCAGGTGATCTGTGTTGTCGGGTGCATATAGATATTAATACTTGGTCTTTTTTATTATTTGTTTTTTTTAAATAAACGTACTAGTGTAAACGAATCTTTATTTAAGCTATAGTGACCGGGTGCATGCGATTCCTTTAATCGCACCCCGGAGGGTAGTTAGTGGCGCAAACGCGCGGAACAACTGTTGCGACATCGATACGTTATGTATTTCGGGATTACAAACGCTAACATCATTTTATACTTGCTGGTACCCGCGACTTGGTTGGACTTGGCGATCCAAGCAAAAAGTCGAATACATGTAGAAGATAAATAATATATATATATATATTTATATATATATATATATATATATATATATATATATATATATATATATATAAATATATATATTACATTGTTACCCACACATTCCAAGATTTTCGAAAAAATCATAAAAGCTCGCTTAGTGTCCCATTTTAATTTGAATAAGGTTATAAATGTAGATCAATATGGATATCAGAGGGCTGTAGGTACTCAAGATGCAATTAACGCTCTGATCAATAATGTGGTTGACAGAATCAATAACAATAAGAAGGTGGCTTCACTTTTTCTAGATTTGACCTCAGCTTTTGATACAGTTAATCACAATCTACTGCTGGAAAAGTTGAGCCACTACGGTGTTAGAGGCAATGCTCTAAAACTTTTACAATCATATCTTCAAAACCGAAAAATGTTTGTAGAAATCAAAACACATGAAGATGATAATATTAGGATGCGTCAAAGAGAAACTAAATCAAGGATTGTAAATATTAAAGTAGGTGTACCACAGGGATCTATTCTAGGCCCAATATTATTTATTGCATATATAAATGACCTCGTTAACTTTATTAAAATTATGAATGAATCTGTAAACTTGGTCTTATTTGCAGATGATACAAATGCAATTGTATCTGCAAAAAATTCAGCCGATTTAGAAACTACCATAAATCAGGTCCTGCTAAGATTAAAAAAATGGTTTACTGTTAATGGTCTGCTAATCAATGCTACGAAAACAAATATCATGATATATAAAGCTGATAACAGGAATGACATAAAAATAAATGCATATCTAGATAGTAATAAGGTTGACATAGTGCAAGTAACTAGATTCTTAGGTGTGCAAATTGACAATACTCTGAATTGGAAGCCTGAATTAGATGATATAGAAAGTAAAATAAGCTCCGCTTGCTATGTGCTCCGTAGCCTTCGTGATGAGGTAGATATTAATCATCTCAAAATGGTGTACTATGCACTGATAGAGTCACGATTGCGCTACAGTATTCTTTTCTGGGGACGAAGTTTTAAATATAATGTACAAAAGGCATTCGTGTTGCAAAAGAGGGCAATCAGAACTATGGTCCGCATTAAGCAACAAGAATCTTGTCGCCAGCATTTTAAAGATCTTGAAATATTGACACTTCCGAGCTTGTATATTTTAGTGTTGTTGACAAATTTTGCAAAACATTTGCATAGATATGAATGTAATAATGAAAAAATATACAGAGAGAATACAAGGAGGAAAGATTTTCCAAATAAAATTATCCCAAGTAAACTCGTAGTCAGGCACTGTTCTCAGTATCAATCGGTAAAATTATTTAACAGATTACCAATGGAATTGAAAAGTATAGTTTATATTAGTAGCTTTAAGGATAAGCTCAAGTCTTTTTTGTTGGAAAAGTCGTACTACTCCGTGGAGGAATTTACTGAGGGTCCATAAAGACATGACATGTTAAATAGTCAACCAATTAGCAGAATAATATAAATAAGGAATTTTAGCATACATTGATGGACATACTCTTAATAATAAATTGAAGTGACATTTTATATTATTTAATTTATATTTTTATTGTTATTATAATTAAATTTGCTAGGCTAGTTTAAATTATACTATTTTAATATTCCACACAATGTAAATTGTTTTTGAATAAATAAATTGAATTGAATTGAATTGAATATATATATATATATATATATATATATATATATATATATATATATATATATATATATATATATATATATATATAGAAAAATGTAAGAGATAACTCGGTAAAAAAACAACAATTATGTTTAGAGCGTGTGTTAGATTTTCAAAATATGTATAATGAAAACTTATTTTGTGCTTTAACAAAAATCTAAATTTATTATGTTATATGTGCATCAAATTTTAGTGGAGCTATATACCACTTTTTCGTAAACACTGTTCGTAGAATTGACGTCGCGGTAAATTTTATTGCCATTTTTGTAAATTTTTGTTTATTTGGCAAATCGAACTGTTTGACTAAACATTCCTTTTTAATTGAATAGCGTAGTTGAATCTACTAAACATTTCTTTTTAATTGAATAGCGTAGTTGAATCTACGCTATTCAATTACGTAAGCTGTGTAAGATACCAAATTTCACTTAGATCAATGCCAAATTTTACATGAAAGAAAATACTTCCTTCAAAACTCTTCCTTTGAAAACAGAGCTCTCAATGGTCCCAAAGCGGGTGGTACGACTAAACACCCAGACACAGAAAAAAATAAAAGTACAATCAAAAACACATCAGAATTTACATTTTAGACTTTGCAATGCCCTTACATCACGGGCATAAGAACTAATTTCGAACTGCAAGTGTTTACGTACATCAAACGAATGTTTGTCATGAGTAGGAATCGAACCCACGACACTTTGTTGAATTTGGTTCATCCAGACGGCCTTACTGTTCCATCAGGTAGTAAAAAGTGATAGAGTACAAATTGAACATAATATAAATATGAGTTACGTAGGTTTGTAAGTACCTACGGCCAAAAGCACGATAAACTCCATGTATATTTACTTTTATCGCTCTTATTTTGTTGGGATAAGAATGAATAATTTATCGTACCGCAAATGTTGTTGGTTCAAAGCAAATGGCATAAATCCTATACAAAAGCCGATGTGAATAACCTGGTAGAGTCACATGTAAGTACAATTTCGTAGCCGTAGTAAATATGTTGTGAAACAAGTTCCATTTAATCATTTAAATCAGTCTTCTTACAGTTATTCCCACAAATTAAAAATTTTGATCGAAATTGAAAAGAAAGTTCGTTTTTAATGGTGAATTTAAAGAAAACTACGAAATAGCATAAGAACTACACAGTTAAAACATTTTCCTATGTCGGTCAACAAATCATCGAATGTTAGACCCCTATGCACAATTCTACGCACTTATCCTTAAAAGCAGTTGGTGAATATACCATCACTCCAATCGTTAACACCCAAAACAATAGTTCAAACCGCGACAGCATTCTAAATTTAAAATTTTGCACCCGACTTACCCCCTCGCGATTGGTCGCCCGATAAGGTCAGTGGGGGAAGGCTATTGTTGCGAAATCTGGCAGTATCGCGATAGCGCTAGAAGGGTGCGGACGTCTGCATCGTGCATAGATAAGGAATAATGCTCGCGTCGATGCAAAGGGGGACTTTACGATGTTGTAAATTGAGAAGGAGACATTTGAATAATCCCTCTGTAACTGTTAAACGCGGCGATAAAGTCAATCTTTTAAACAAACTATGGGCCATTTATGACTTTAATTTTTTCTTACAGTTATAGATAAAAATAAAATGTTTTTTTTAGAAAATGGAAGCAACGATGATAAAATAGCAATGGTTTATTTCTTTTTATATACCGATGCCAGTAAACTATGTACTCTAAAACATTGCATTTAACAAGTTGGTAGAATTACAACATTTATCATTAAAATCACAATTGAATTAAAGATATAAATTTGAAATTAGAATTAACGACTCGTTGCAAAACGGATAGTCATTTTTGACGCATTACGAGTCGTAAAATATTGTAACCGAGCATTAATCGTCACGAATTAGAAAGCCAAATCTCGCTGACACCACAGTAAACATCAATTACTAAGTTTACTCTATTCATTTGTTCTTATTTGGGCGTCGAGTTTAACCTGTTCGCCGCTGGACAGGGTCTTACTAGCACATAGCGTTGCTAGGCGTCTGGGTAAAGCAGGACATAGTTCACTTTTTGGCGTGTTTAGCCAAAATGAAAAAGTACTTAAGCTACTAACCAAAGAATCAGAGCAATTTAGGTATTTTAAGAAAGGTAGGGCATAGCGATTTATCGCTCGAACTGGAGCAGCCCGACTGGTAAAATACCTCCACCTCACAGAAGACCGCAGCCAAATAACAATCACTTCTGTGTTGTTGTGTTTCTGCGCATGAGTAAGGTTTCCAGAGCTCCTGGGAGTGCTACATTAGTAGCAGGGGTTAGGCCTTCAAGGTAAGGGCAACAAGTCCAGTAATAGATTTATTATGCTGTACTTGTCGCCCTTATGCTAGGACTTCACTACCACTTAACATCAGGTGGGATGAGGTCAATCTTGAAGTGTAATAGGAAAAAATAATAAAAAATGTTTTGTATTATATAATTTATTGAACTTAATTTAAAAAAATATATATTTAAATGTGACGATTTATAAAAGTGCTTGTTTCGAACGATTGGGAATATTAGTGTCCGGACCGAAATAAATAAAAATAAATAAAGTTGCTGTAGAGTATATTATGATAAAATTGTTAGCCTTTTTACTTGACATTAAGTTATTTCCAACCGATGGACCGCTATGTTCATTTAGTACCCCGTCTGCCTACAGCAGGTCAACGGGCTCCGAAACAGACCTTCAAGAGGAAGTTAATTATCATCGTGGACACAGAGAACTAATAACATTTTTCAAACGGCCACAACCAGCTCATTTGCATCCTCTGTCTATGCGTCAATCACTCACTAAACGCGTGATTGATTGACCGGTGATCATCGTTCATTCTCGTTCGTTCACCGCGTTCGGCCTGACCTCACGGGTTTGGTGCTACGAAATTAGTTTGTTTGCGTTTTAGGGTTACGTAGATCCTACCAATGCAGCCGTTTCATCTGCCTCCATGCATGCACTTCACGCTGGGCTCTCTGTGACATCTATGTATGTTGTCAATAGCCTATTTAGGGTTTTTACTTAATAAGGTATTACACTCGTCGTTGAAAAGTGTCACATATAATTCGTGTTAGTGCTTATAAATAACTAGAAAAAATAGTTTTTATATTCAATCGCTAAGTGTACACTAAAAATTAAAATTGTCATTTTCCAATTTCGCTTGTAATTTGAGGAAAATGCAGGAGACATTGGAAATCATATTTATTCTGTTGTCGTAACATCAGGTTCCATTATATTAATGTTCAATGCTTTTTTGTATAATGTTGATATTTCTTTTTTACTCATAAATGAGTTATTAACTATTGTTAACTTATCATGATCTGCTGTTCCGTAATGCAAACACCATTATCTAGACACATTGGACAAATTGTGGACTCATGTGCCAACTGATTTAATTGTGAAAAAAACTTGGTTCAATATTACAAGAAGGGATCTCGAACTATAACACAGTAGATGCCGTTTGCTTTTTTGTGAAAATAACTTTGATGGAACAACCATCAAAATTATATTTTACGATAATTTTCACGCTGGTGTATATTTTTTTGTATAAAACGATAGTGGCAACCAAACCGTCCCGACTGATGGTAAGCGGTTACCGTAGCATATAGAGGCTTGCAACACCACACAGTATACAGGGTATCACAGTAGGTAGACTGACACTGGCAGGAGAGTCCCACACAAGCCTTCACCTCGCCTCTTCACTTCGCTAAAAAGGGGGTATCACGCGCACTGCCAAAGTATTAAAAGGTTTTCACGCCCTTGAAGGACCCCACACTGTAGGTTCGTGGGAAAACCTCAGCAGGGAGCCGCAAAAAGTTTCGATACGAAGCGAGTTGCAAAAAAAAAATAAGAAAAGATATAAGAAGGTCGCGGAACTCTCAACCAACCAACCCAACTCGTGTTTTTTTAAAGCTCTGGAGCAACTTAAAAACTAGTGTGATTAACATTGAATTAAATAGGTACCTATTGAGGACGAAAAGTTGCAATCATGATTATTTATACACATGATTCATGGTAACTTACCTATCCTAATGGCAACTTCTATTTTAGATGTCGAAAGACATTCGACATTCTACAATTGCGCCAAAAAACTCTACTTAGGGCTTTAAAAAAGGGTTAGGATATGCGTAAACCTTTTTATTTGGTAATTTATTAATAATAGAAGTACAAAATATCACAATATTTTTATAAATCTTTAAATAAATCACCCCATATGTATACAGCACCATGTAATAAATGTGACTATGTAACAAGTTTTAGTTTGACTTTATTGACTGCTGCATAAACACGACATATCAGGTACACACATAGTGTGAGGTACAAGATTAGACGGTACCTACAGAGTTTTATGTATTGTCGACATAAAGACATTATCAGGCCCAGCATGCGCCACACGAGTAAATTTTATCGCGCTCTTATAAAATGTCAAAATCAATGCGTCAACTGCTGATTGGCTGAAAATAAGAGTACGGTGTACTATTACCCAATCAACGATATAGAAACTTTTATCGTCTCATACGATACATTTGACGTATTGCGCATGCTAGAGGCCTATAAGAAGTTATTATGTATAAAATGAGAAAAAATGCGTTTTTAATTGCTTAAATAATGTAATACCTGAATACTTTGAATTATAGTGGTCAGGCACAAAAGCGTTTTAATACAAGCTATTAATTAGAAGAGACAGGTAGTAAATTTTTATTTATTTTATTAAAACTGACATTACCTTTATATTATTAAAATACAAATCAATATAAGGTGAGGTCAAATATAATAATGTTCAATATTAAAATTTTAGTACTTAAATGTAGGTCCCAAACATAATAATATTAGTACATTTAGTATTTAGTAATTTTAATCACGGGTTTGGGGGATCATACCAATCCCTGCTGGACACATGCCACATCCTAATAATGTGTTCGAAAAATACTTGGTAATCACATTCGAAATACTAACAGCACTTACCACAAATCGCGTCATGAAATTGCCCCTAAATGGAATAAATAACATTTTTTCCCAAATAACTTTTGCTCACATTTACAACTCATTACTTGCGACGGCATAAGTAACATTGCCGACCTAACTACGCCGTGCAGGGGTGCCAACCCCAGGCCATTAATCTAGAACATTAAAACACCGCCATTACGCAAAGGAATTGCCCCAAAATGCCTCAAACATGTGTCCGAATCGACCTGTCATCAGGGTAGCGCGAACAATAGCGAGAAATTATTATTTTTTTTGTTGCAACTCGCGGCGACAGACGCGCGCCGCGGGGCGCCGCCACGCCTCCCCCTGTTGCGATTTGTTTTGTACACTATTCATTTATAGATGAGGTGAGTACAGACAGGCAGTACAGCATGAAAACGGCCGTTTGTACACTGCGAAAGTATTTTTTGGAAAAAAAAAGCTTAGATAATCCCCTGGGATATGTGTTTAATTCACTAAAAACATGTTTTGTAACATTACCATAGATATTATCAGGAAGTTTAAAAGTTTTTTACTTGTCTTGAACTCTATCAATAAAAGCAAATACATATAGGTACATAGCAAGCTACAAACATACCTTATACCTGATATACGCAATTAACAAAGAAATTATTTATTTAGATTTATTCTTTAAAAACAATTTCATGGCTAATAAATATTGTATGTCATTACAGTTAATAAAATACCTATATTACCGTCTGTACCTCCACTTTCTCTTTGTCTATTGGTTCTAACTAGGCGTAGAATGCGCACCGCACGGAGGGCTGGTATTCAAGGGCCATGTTTTGTCCTATAATTAGCCCTCTTAGCCCTAATGGTAGGACAAACGGTAATTTGTGTTATAGTAATAACAGTGCGGTCGTATAGTGGGGACACGTTTAAGGTTAATTCAGTTTTGAAGATCAACTAGAGTTTAGTTATAGACATGCAGAGTCGACGATTCGTCGAGAATGATTCGGACAGAATAAAATTTCAGCCAGTCCAGTAGATTCAGCTTGTGCAAGAATTAAATTTTCTCAAACGAGATGGAAATATATCGATAGCTTAAGAAACTATGTTGTAGGTATTTTTACCCAACCAGCAGTTGACAAACTGGATTTAAAAAGAACTTACATACATCAGCATCATCTACATATTATATTTTTTACACTACATATTTTATCATTATTATCACTCATTTTTCTAGTTACCTCAACAATTTTAATTTATTTACAATGACAAAGCATGGTTAACACTTTTAATGCCGATTACTCAATACTAAGTTTATTGTATTGGCTGAAAGCCTTCGCCTAGTGTGGAGTCACTGTTTATCATTGTAAAGCTCAAGATTTTCGGTAAATAAACGCAATTTTCTCAACCATAAAAAATGGTGTTTCTCTCTCGCCGCAAACTCCGTCGTGTATTAACCGATTTCAATGTTTTTTTTTTTGTTCAAAAGCAGATATTTTAGCGGTTATTTCATGATGTAGAGTGGTTTCTACATCATTCTGGTGAATCTGAGAGAAATTGAGAGGACGCCCTATATATGTTGCTAAAAATGATTATAACTGGATAAATCTTATACTTGGCACATCTTAAACCTTAAGGGATTGCAAAGTTTTTAACGACGAAAACGAACGTTATATATACCATACACAATAGTATAAAGCCGGCTTTCTACTGCCAAAGAGAAATTAACTAGGGACAACCCTAAAACATATCCAGACCGCCCCACTAGACATATAGCGAAGCTGTCTTCGTGCAATAAAATAGGATTGCTTTTCCATCGAGAATGATTATTTAGTTCATATTAATATTTATTTCTAAGTTCTTTTTACCATTTTTAATAATTTTACCCTCTTTGTTGGTGGAAACAGATGTATGATTTTTTGTATTGCGAGGAAAACAGAGGAATTAATGGGATCGAGACCTCGACCTTGCTGTGGGAAACTCCATTTTTTATGAATAAAAAGAACATATTTGTAAAAAATAATAATTTAATGTTAAGGTTGCCCTTTGTAGGATTTTCTATTACTTAATATTCATTAATCCTCCTTCCTGCATTATAAAATTATATTTTTATCGAGTGCTAAAACTGGCTTTAACTCGCTGCATCCGGATTCGATCAACGATTTTCATATTCAAACAAAAAAGTACTTACGCACATGTTTGCAAAATTAAACAACAAGCTTATCTATTCTTCGCGGAGTATTTAGTCCCATCAATGCCGAGCACCATATGCGCAATGTTGTAATGCACTCTCACAGCGGGACACTCCAGTTAGCGCTAAATTTTGGTAACGGGTGATCATGCTTATCGGGTCCCGTAGGACTTTAAAGTCCGAATTTTGTTCGTGTAGCATGTGTTTCCCTAGTGGGGAGGATGACGCGGTAAAAAGTAGACTTAATCCATCAGTTACGTTTTTAAAATACAATCAAAACGTATTTTTTGCTTCATCAAATAAATTAAAATTGATGTAAGAGCATATCAAAGTTCAGTGGAAGAGTGTGTTTACGTCAGCATCTCGTAAAGGTTTTAAAGAAACAGAAAAATCTTATCTCTCCTTGAACTGTGGATTTGAACCCACAACCTTCAAGTATGGCGCGTGTTGCTCTTCCAACTTCCAAAAATAATTTAACAAAACGTACAAAGAAGTGACGTCGCACTTAATTTTATGCGATGATAACATTTTTGGATACGCTATTAAGTAGTTTTTAATTTAATATTTCGTGAGCTTTACAATTAGTACCGGTCTAAACGGGTCAAAAAATGAGGCGGGCGATCGCAGGCGCAGCCATTTGTACAGAGGCAATAATACCGGTCATTCTTTAACTCGCTTTCCATATTTATATTACTGTAATCTCTTCTTTTTGCTCAACCTCACTACATATCCCACACATTTTTAATTACATCGGCAATCTACATAATGAATGAATCTGCATAACCTAACCTAAAATCAGACAGATTTTTGCTTACGTCAAAATGGTATATGTGGCACCATAGACTATAGTGTTTTCTTCTTTTTCCTTATTTTTGTTCTGTTGGTTTGTCTTCTTTTTCTTTGTTATTTAATCAAATTTTTATTATTATTATTTTTTTTTTTTTATTTTAGTTTCTTCTTTGTATATGTTAGGCGTCACTCAAATAGGCTGCACCATAATACCAGCGCTGCAGCAGCCTTGCGTCGCTGCAGCATATAGCTGAGGTGTGGCCTAGTTGACCACTTATCCATTAAGTCTTTTGTTTTGTTTTTTGTTTTTGTTGCTATTTATTTAATGTTTGTTTTTACTTCTTTCTGTACTTCTTCTTGTTTTTAGTTTTTATTTTATTTGTGTAAATTTGTATCTTCTGTGTAGTGGTCAATAAATGTATTTTCTTTCTTTCTTTCTTCTTTCTAAATGTAGAAACGAAAAGATTATAAAAATATTAAAAGGAAGGCTAACACTAATATTATTAGTAATTTGTAAAACATTACTTCTTTTTTAATTTTCATAAATTAAATTTGTGAATGCGTTAAGCCGCATTGTTTTTTTAAAAGGCAACTTTTTCCAATGTTGTTAATTACAGTTTCCTACCATTTATCAATGTTAGTAATTATTTTATTTATTTTTCATTTTAGTTTAACACATTTGACTACATTATGGCCACCGTAGTGATCGCAGGCATGGGGTAAGAAGGGTCCATAGCATAGACTAGCAGCCCCGGTAGCCTCGGGCCCAAACACAGTCGAGTACCATCGACAAGAGAGACGTCTGCCGATTAATTTTTATAACGCTCTTCCGTTTCGAGAGGCAGCCAAAGTGTTACGAATGAATCGGTTATAGCCGTTTTTATTCGAAATTTAATAAATTAATGAATGAAGTGTTTTTGTTCTTTTTGTTATCGTATCTATGTATTTTTTTTCCTTAATAAAACTGAACTGATTTATGAATCAGGTTATAATCGAGGTCCAGGATTCAATTCACGGGTCTAGGAAAGCATGTTTTTCCATTTTTCGACATAAAAGTATTGGGTTTGTAACCATCACCAAGTCGTACTTATTTGCTAGAGCTGTGATACGCACATTGTTGTAACAATTACTTAATTTCAAGTATAGAAGTGCTACCTAATATTTTACCGTATTTTAGTGCTAAGGCATTCTATTAATATAAAAAAAACGAAAGCTTGTAAGTATGTTTGGATATTTGGACGTCTTAATATATTATGTGTGTTACTTTTTCACGCAAAAACTACTGAACGTATTTGGATATAATATGGTAGGAAGAGAGATAGTTAAAGGTTTTAACGGATAGGATAAGTCACAGGAACAGTTAGTCTATATTATATAAAGCTTCTATTAAATATAAAGCTAGATCTTTTATAAAAAAATTAATCGCTGTTCGTTAGTTTCACCAAAACGTTGGTTTTGAAATAATTGTGGACGTCCAGGAAACGTTTATAAGGTTAGATAATTTGGAAAAAAATAGCCATTACGACGTTCGCCGGCACAGCTAGTCTAAAAGTAAAAATGAATTACTCTTCAGTAGTCTCGCTAAAACTACACAACGGCCATAGCAATTTCGCTAATGTTGTTTTAAAATTATTGTTAATGTCCAGGGAAGGTTTGAAATAGAAAATTTGGAGAAATTATAGGCATCACGACTTTTTTCGGGACAGCTAGTACTATATAAAAGTTTAATAAACTTTAAGACCTTCGTGTTCCATTTTAAACATTTAAAATAAGTATTTTTTTTTATATTACACTTCAAGATTGACCTCATCTCACCTGATGTTAAGTGGTAATGAGGTCCTAGCTTAAGGGCGACAAGTACAGGATAATTAATCTGTTACTAGACTTGTCGCCCTTACCTTGAAGGTTTGACCCCTACTACTAATGTAGGTAGCACCCCAACATAGAAGTGATTGTTATTTGGCTGCGGTCTTCTATAAGGTACAGGTATTCCACCAGTCGGGCTGGTCAAAGTAACTCTCTTAAACGTTAACGGGTCAAAAAGCAACACCATTTTTATTTACGAGCCGAGTCAGCTCATGACTACGGTTGGTGCAACCTAACCGAAACGTCGGGCAGTAAGTAGCTCGTACTAAGTACTAAATGAAAACGGTGTCGCGTTAACTTATTTTAAATACTTATATAAAAGTTATACGCCTACTACACCCTCACTAAAATCAACACAAATAAAAACTCCACAGTTTCTCTGTCATCCCAAAAATCCTCTCTAATCCGACACGGTCCCGACACTCATTCCGGCCGTGCTAATATTTAAGCTATCATATCAGAATTTGCTATTCAAATCCTGCTCAAATACGGCACCCCATCCTGTGACGTGCTGCTTCAAGTTATGTAGTCTTACTCGGTCGTAATAATATTTTATACGCGAAAGTTTTAAAAAATATATATCTTGTTAGATGTCTTGATGTATGATTATCACTTTTTAACTCAAAAATGGCTGAATGATTTGGATGATATTAGATAGAGAAAAAGATGAGATGCTAGTTTAACTTATATGATAGTTTTTATCTTCATGTAACGCGAACGAAGTCGCGGACACCGCTAGCAACTGGGGGTCTACTCCCAAAAACGAAATACGTCGGATCCGACAACGGACAGCAATTTTTTATCTTAAAAATCGCAATCAAATCACTGCGAATGCGAATAAAGCGTTATCAAAAAACAAAATATTATTTATACAAATCAAAAACTACGCTTTAATTCGCAAACTGAATAATCTTCTAAAACGAAACCTTTCGTTTTTGGTTGTAGACCCCCTGATACTTAGACATTCGGTGGGATTGGTTTTTATTTGACAAAATTAGATTAGTATTACTTTCCGAAGCCTGGTACTCATAATACCTACGGTCGACCACACGTTAAGGTAAGGAAGTTCGATATTAGTTCTTATGCGCTCGACATAAGGGTGGTGCTAAGGTCGTAGTGTATAGTCTGACGTGCTGTTAATCGTACAAGAGGAACCATAGTTTAAGGTCAGTTGGTTGGTGTGATGCTACGACACTGAAAATCGAAATAGATTTTCAGTATTGATTAATTTATCATATTTTCGAGTATAAAATTGGTGTTGATTTTTTCAATGATGTTTAATTGTTCATTTTCAACAAATAATAGAATCTATAAAGTGGACTGGACATTCATTCTTGTCAGTCGTATTCACGTGGACCATTTTTTAAAGACCCAATTGTGCCATGAAATGAGCCGCGGCATCATACGAGTACCTACTATCCTCGCTTTTTTACATTTTCCACCTTCATAAAATTTTTCGCTCCTAAAGATCAAAGCGTAATGTTGTATATTATTTTTCAACTTGAACTAGTTGTTCCTAAGATTAGCGCATTCAAACAAACAAACAAACTCTTCAGCTTTAAAACAATAGTTAAGATTGGTCTTGACTCAATCCTTTTAAACGTAAAGAAAATTGACCGCTGTACTTTTCTGAAATTATGTAAATTTTAACGCGATACCAACAGAAATAAACTTATTTTAATCATTTAAAATTTAAAAATAGAATTCTGCATGAAATCACAAGATCACTGCTGTATTTTTTTTTCAAATTAATGTATTACAACTAGTTATTTATAAAAAGTACCAGAGCATCATAAACACGTAAGAAGTGCTGCTGTTCCGCGCGCAATTTGCATGGAGTCACAGCAAACACTGCCCGCTCCAATCATACTTAGATTATCCTAATATCGTTTTCGGCAACTGCTGGCCGAAACTAAGAAAGCAGGGGCGTGGATGCGGCATATAAGCGAAGCAAGCGTCTATTTTATAATTGCTTCACCTTAACTCTAAAATTAAAAATTAGTGTTTGTACATTACTTTTTTGGTTTAAAAGTAAACTCGTCACAAACTTTTGACTGTACCATGTATGTATATTTAACGAAGAAAACAAATCTTTATAATATTAAACTACAAAATATAAATAAATTACAAATATGAATCTCTTTTAAAATTGGTGCTTTGTAGGATCGATGACAGATATTAAAAACCGGCCAAGTGCGAGTCGGACTCGCGCACCGAGGGTTCCGTATAAACCTGCAAGGTTTACAAAGTTCGTTCATTACGACAATCGAGTCATAACTATGGTATTTTTATTGCAAAATGAAATTCATAACATTACAATGGGGAAAGATGGAGGAGCATAAATATTTTGTAATGTAACTTAAAATTTAAGGTTTTCGGAATTTTTCCTTTATGTGTGCTATAAAACGTTGCTTCATGCCAAATTTCAAGATTCTAGGTCGACTGGAAGTACCCTTTAGGTTTTGATTCCCTTGCGAGTACTTGCGAGTTTTAAAATGTGCAGCTTAAATTGCTGTTTCTTTTGATTGCGTTGACATAGAAGTTTGATTTTGTTACAGCTTAAAGGTATTATAGACCTGAGTATTTGATATGAATTTCAATTTAATACCTCTACGCGTTTATGAGGAAATGGGTAGTAAGTTTAAAATTATTAAAAAAATATATATTATGTGATGTAACTAAAAATTTATGGTTTTCGTAATTTTTCCTTTATCTATGCTATAAGACGTTGCTTCGTACCAAATTTCAAGATTCTGAATTCACGGGAAGCACCCTGTAGGTTTTGATTCCCTTGCAAGTGTCGAAAATTTGCGGCATAAACGACTGTATCTTTTGATTGCGTTGGCTTAGAAGTTTGATTTTTTCACAGCTTCAAGGGACAGTAGACTTGAGTAATTGATATAAATTTCAGCTTCATACCTCCACGCGTTCCTGAGAAAAAGGGTCTTGACAGACGGACGGACAGACGGACAACAAAGTGATCCTATAAGGGTTCCGTTTTTTCTTTTTGAGGTACGGAACCCTAAAAAAGAGTATAGATAAAAAATATTATTTATGTTAATCCAGTAACTTACCTCTCATTCAACCAAATTTCATCCAAATCCGTTCAGTAGTTTTTGCATGAAAGAATATCAATGTATGATGTATACATCAAGCAAGACATCCTTACATTCTTATAAACTTTCACGTTTTAAGTAGGGTAAAGTAAGTGTGCTAAAGTAAGGCACACTATCAAAGAGACATCAAATAGAGATGTAAGAAAATCACTACATAGTATAAGACAAAGTCGCTTTTTCTGTCTATGTACGCTTAAATCTTTAAAACTACGCAACGGATTTTGATGCGGGTTTGTTAATAGATAGAGTGATACAAGAGGAAGGTTTTATGCAATAAAGAATATAAAAGCCAATATTTTTCAGTATTTACATCACATCTGTGCGAAGCCGGGCCGGGTCGCTAGTATCTAAATAAACCAACTAATAAGGGAGGTAGGGCATAGCGATTAATCGCTCGAACTGGAGCAGCCCGACTGGTGAAATACCTCCACCTTACAGAAGACCGCAGCCAAATAACAATAACTGCTGTGTTGTTGTGTTTCTGCGTGTGAGTAAGGTTTCCAGAGCTCCTGGGGGTGCTACATTAGAACCAGGGGTCAAGCCTTCAAGGTAAGGGCGACAAGTCGAGTAACAGATTTATTATGCTGTACTTGTCACCCTTAAGCTAGGAACTCATTACCATTTAACATCAGGTGAGATGAATTCAATCTTGAAGTGCAATATATAAAAAAAAAGTTAGGTCCAGTTGGATATGCACAAATAAAACACGCATCCTTTCAAACGGCGCTTCATAGCTCGTCGACACGCTTGCCCTCCATGAATACATGATCAGGTGCCGGTCCCGGGAAATGCCTCATCTGTATGCGAGGGTCAAACTGTTTAATATTTGCGAAAATCAGCGGCAGCCCAGAGTGGGTTGTTTTTAATAGAGTTTTTCTTTGAATGGATATTTTGTTTTGGAACGCTTAGTCAGGAAAGTCGTGGGCTGAGTAAACATAAAAGGGCGGTGTGAATGAACGCTGTTTATTTAAATTGCATACGTTTTCTTATATAAAACACCGGCCAAGCAAGTGTGGGACTTACGCACGAAGGATACTTCTTATTGGCGACCTCCGTAGCCGAGAGGCGAGCGGGCCGGACTTTGGCGTCGCGCCATCTCTGAGGTCCTGGGTTTGATCCCCGGTCGAGTCAATATGAGAAGGGTCTGGGTATTGTGATACCGTCTATGTTTCTGATTTCTGTAACACGAATGCTTAAGCTACTTACCATAGAATCAGATCAATGTATGTAATGTTGTGTAATATTTATTTATTATCTGTATCGAGCAAGAAACGATAAAGAAAATACACTTGTTGTATGGGAGCCCCAGTTGAATAGTTGTTTTATTTTATTTATATATTTGTTGCGTATGTATTTGTTGTTTCATCTGTCTGGCTATAACAGTTCTTGAGATAAAGCCTGGTGGAAGACGAGCGAATAGACAAACGGACGGACAGACGCATAGCGAGGTCTCAGTAATAGGGTTCCGTTTACCATTTGGGTACAGAACCACAAATATTGAGTTTTGTATCTGTATCTAGCAAGGCATGATTGTTTGGCTTTGTAAGTTAGTATACCTACTATGAAAAATATCTACTCGTACTAATGGTTTTTAATAGTTACTAAATTTATCCATCTTAGCATGTCTTAGCTTATAACAGCAGTTATACTGCAATTGATTAAACTGTAAATCTATGTCATATGTCACACATTTATGCATTGTTTGTCAATGACTGTTTGTTTCCAAAGTATAAAATAAACACCATGTACCAACTAAGTTTGATACTGCAGAGTTAGTTAAAAAGCAATTTATACTACAAACCAAATTGTAATATCAATACACTATTGATAATCATTTAAGTAAGGTAAGATTAGTCTAAATCCGTTAAGGGTTTTGTTAATAAAGGCCCCATGTTGGGCGCCAATTAACAGCACCATGATTTGAATTTGAATGTTTTGTCTTACCCTCTGCATCTATAAATTATCAAATAAACTAATAAATATACACAAACTAATAATGTTTAAATGAAATTACAGAAAAGCTGATGTATCCATACTTATATATTGGGAAAGTTCTGTCTGTCTATTTGTCTGTCCGACTTTCACGCCTAAACCACTGAAGAGATTGTGATAAAATTTGGTACAGGTATACGTTGAACCTCCAGAACGGACATTTTATTTTTTTTAAACAAGGGGAGATGGGGGTAATACTGCCCTTGAAAGTTTATATGGGAAAATGTTTATTTTTTAAGTTAGAGATATGAAATTCAGTACAAATAGATTAAAATATGGACTACATTCTGTTTCGAATATTAGAGAACATAGGGGTAAAACCGACCATGAAAGTATGTAGTCCACGTGAACGTAGTCGCAAGCTCAGCTAGTTATCTTTAAGTAATTGATATCATCAAAACTATTTGTGATTGTTAGTCAGTCAGTGTGTTGAAAAAACAATCTGAAACGAAGTTTATGAACACATTACTCACACTCTCATTACCATTACACACTATCATATATCGAAAGGTTTTTAAAGTATCTTAACTAATTCGAAGTAATTTACTTCTATTTTTTCATAGTAAATAACGATAATTCCAATACGTAGTTCTTTGTTACGTGCTCTTTGGTTTGAAGGTACGTTTGGGCTTATTAATTGCTCTTATTTTATTCCCTTTGCAATCTCGATATTTTATTCAAACATGTAACAATAGCACTTACATCTGATCCCACAATAACTAGTAAATCTGTTTTACTTAATCCCCAACTTTATTACAACAATCCGGCCACCCCAAGCTACCAGAACAAAGCTAATAATTAGATCGGAACATTTTTGGCAGATTTCACCAAAAACCACCGCGAAATAAAGGAAATTCGATGCCGATGTCAAAAAATGACTATAATTTTGTCGCCCGCCACGCCCTGTCGCAAAGAACTTAATCAGGACATAGGGGCTTAGTTTTCTGTTTCCGATACGTTATACTATAAAATTTGAGCACAGATTATCCAATCAGTTAAGATAAAGGACACGCTTTTTAAAGTGCGCCATTTTGGATTGGGTTTTAGCGCCAAAATTTGGCAGTTGGAGATTGACGTTTTTGTTTTGGCGCGAAAGTTGGTTTTTGTGTGTCATAGAGTGAGCGGGTGATTTTTTTCTAAGGTTTGGTGCACATTGGTTGTCGTGTGCAGGCGCGGCGCGCGTGGCGGGCGCGTGGTCGAGATTAGGACGGGCATTCACGTCGTGCGCACAAAGGCGGGGGGTTCCACCGTGACGTCAATTGTGTGCGGATTGGGGGACGAAATTCGCTAAGTTGGGTTA
The DNA here is from genome assembly GCA_037074685.1 of Glyphodes pyloalis. Taxonomy (NCBI): domain Eukaryota; kingdom Metazoa; phylum Arthropoda; class Insecta; order Lepidoptera; family Crambidae; genus Glyphodes; species Glyphodes pyloalis. The sequence continues at coordinate 6,097,503 of JAYKKO010000021.1, forward strand.
GATTCAAATTATAAATGCACTAACACTTGTATTTGCATATCCCACGAGCTTTGCTGGTTTAACTAATAAAATTGGAGTGATTAATACGACACCATGACGAAAATGTAGAACTACTTTATAATTGTTATTGCATTAAAGTTGTTAATTATTGTTTTCAATATATAGTTTGTAGAAGGTCCCTGCTCATTATTAAACAAAATTTGCGTTTGGGTTTTCTACTTTTTAGATAAAATTTAAGTATTTTATTAGGACCAGGCAGTACTATAAGCAGGTTTACCAAGTTTCTAAAGCAATAGGTAAAGCGAGATAGCAATACCAAAATATAGTTTAGTTTGTGGTAACAAAATCGCCACCAATGTCTAAATTAGATAGGTACCTACCTAAATATATTAATAAGTGATTAATTAATAGATACATAAAAAAGCAGGCGTTTAGTTAATTTAACATCAAAAAGAAAAAACATACATTTAGATAACATGGGAAGGTTCTACAGGATATGCAACAAGGTTCAACAAATCATAGCTACGATATGCATCTAGAGAAGCCGTGATTGCAGAGTAAAATAAAATCCGAGCTAATAAAAACTTCTTCCTTATTAAATAAGCTATGTTTTTGTAACGGAAGGCGTGAAGTCACCAGAATCCGTAAAAATCTGGTTTCACGGCAATCGGTCGCACTCAGATCAATGGATTAGCTAAAGTACTCAGTATTTGTAGACATTACCGGCTATTTACAAACTCTGTGATGATTCAATTACGAATAATGATCGAATGATTTACCAGTTCAAAGAATAATCCAAAGTATACAAAGTGTAAACTTATTCTAACGTACTTTTTAGTGTACCTACAGTCAATACTGCCAGCCCCGGATCATTTTTTTATATCTCACTTCAAGATTGACCTCATCCCACCTGATGTTAAGTGGTAATGAGGTCCTAGCTTAAGGGCGACAAGTGCAGGATAATAAATCTGTTACTGGACTTGTCACCCTTTCCTTGAAGGGTTGACCCCTGCTACTAATGTAGCGCCCCCCAGGAGCTCTGAAACCTTACTCACACGCAGGAACACAACAACACAGAAGTGATTGCTATTTGGCTGCGGTCTTCTGTAAGGTTCTATCTATGGAGGGCAAGTAGTGCCTGGTGCACATGCCCCAGGCACCAATTATCAGGGGCGCCAAATTTCGGTTGGACAGATTAATCTACAAGTCAATATAATATATTGAACTAAGTGTTGTCGTTGGACCTAGAACCCAAAATCATAACCCAGTAGCATGGTTATCACTTAGGTTTTAATTGTCGAATTACTGGATGCCATCAATAAGAGCGAAGAATCAGTGGAAATGTGAAAAAATCGGGGATAAACTTCAAGCCCGACCTGTGAGAAATTCTCTATTCAAATCTTTATTACATGTTACATTAGTTACAAGCTGAAATCCTATTGTAATAGTCATTGGAACATTATCTCGACCCGACTGTAAGAGTCATTTTCTTGTGGCGGTCTTTTTCTCAACGTCAAAACACTAGTAGAAAATACTATAGTTATTGTAAGATTCTCGCAACCCGACTGTAAAAGTCATTTGTTGTTTCATAAGCTCGATGCGCTAGTAAAAAAATGGACGTGCAAAAGAATTTATCGTGAATCTACTGACAGAAAATAAGTCATTCCATTTCATTAAAATGAACCCACTTTAAGAAAATCTGACTTAGTTGAAAACAATTCCTATTAGTTTTTTTTGTTAAAAGTGAATAATTAACGGAGTACATCGCTCGTTGGCGCGTCGCAGCAGCGCAAACAATGGCGACAGTGGTCGGCAAACAGCGCCGGTAAATAAATCAGGGACATCGCGCCGCGGCCCGCTCCCCGGAGACACGCGACCGAGGAATATGGAATTTAAGGATCCGGAGAAAGCAACGCATTTATGGTAAACTGCATTTTGCATAGAATGTAGTAAGAGAGATTGTACACATGTGTACAAGTGGACAAGGGACCGGAGAAAGAAAACCTTTTATATTTTTATATTTATAAGCGCGTAAGGTCCATTTTCGGTCAGGCAAATTCGGTAGAATGAACTACAATAACAATATTCTAAATTGGCTTGTGTTTGGATATGCTGCTGGGTTGAAGCTTGTATTTAGAATCTGTTTTCTATAGCTAACTATGAATACGAGAAAATAAATATTTATAAAAATAAAATTTAAGTTAGTAAGAGATACGGGTGTCAATAAAAATAATAAAATAAATTAAGCGACAATCAGACCAAACAAATCACACAATCAACTGTGATTGATGTAGTTATCTACCTCATTTATTATTGATTTTATTATCCTCATGCTAGGTCAATGTTTCTGATATTGTATCTTGTTTTACCGCATCCATTTCAAAGTACGCTACAATTCTTTAATCCTTGCCCCGCGGTCTCCAGAGGCCGGACGCATATTGCACTCATTTCATTATGTACATACGATTACAACGATCGGGACAAGTATGTGTACAGATGTCCGCATATTTGTCCCGGAGCGGCCTCGTCGTCCCACATCTGACTCGGGGGAGGACGGTGTTAAATAGAAAGTTTAATTAGTTTTTATTTTTCCTTATTGTGGTTTGATTTAAGGACAGATGTTTACTTGTTACGATTTTAACACGATACGATTAGGAAATACATACATACTTATGTATGTTGTAAGGCATGTATATAATTTCTTTGTAATATTTAAAGTTGCAAAATTAAAACCTTTTAAAATCCTATTAAGATGCCAAGGTCTGGAAACAAGTCTTTGATTCGGTGGTTCTCAAACATTTCTGCAAAAAAATTAGGGGTACATGCCATTTTATATGTATCTACATATGGCAAAACTCATCCTGTGTACTACTCACCATAGGCTAAGAAGTTATAATAATAAAAGCAAAATACGTCACTAATATTATAAATGCGAAAGTAACTCTGTCTATCTGTTACGCTTTCCCGCTTAAACCTCTCAACCGATTTTGATGAAATTTGGTATAAGTATACGTTGAACCTCGATAACGGACATAGGCAACTTTTTGTTAGAAAATAAGAGGGGCGGGATAGGGGTAATACCACCTTTGAAAGTTTATATGGAAAAATGTTTATTTTTTAGGTTAAGAGATATGAAATTTAGCACAAATATAGCTCGAAACTAGGATTAAAATATAGACCACTTTTTGTTTCGAATATTAGGAGATATAGGGGTAAAACTGACCATGAAAGGATATAGCCCACGCGAACGAAGTCGCGGGCACAGCTAGTTAGTCGTAAATATTTAATTTTGTCACGTCATAAGCCATACCTGAAGGTCCTAAGTTCATTTCGCACACTGCGCGAGATAAAGAAACGTGATTCATGAATTTAAGAAAAAAGTTTAAATGGAATAACAGTAAATATTATATACTTACTACATTTTTTGGTCTCGGAAACTTTTTATAGCTTTTTAATACCAATTTTTGAACCTCCACGGATCAAAAGGCTTTTTTCACACATTGTATAAGCTGAACCATTTCGTCTGTCCGTCAGTCCACCCCAAATAACCTAAAAATCGATCGATAATATCAGGCTTCAAAACTTGATATCGATACTATCGATTATATTGTATTTGGCTACGCATTATAATCGATTATATTACATTAAAATAGGTATCAACTATATCGATACTATCTATTGTCATATAGATTGTTAGATTATTTGGGCCCCTTTTGCATAATCGATACACAATCGAATCGACGGTAACTCTACTTGAAACATCACTCGATAATTCAGTAAGATAAATCGGAATATAACACAATAAATTAGGGGCCGGGCGGAGGTGGCGAAATTAAATGCGATCTCGTGCGTCGCCAGGGGAGTACACCAGTGGGGCCCGGCCTCCCGGGACTGTTCATCACGATTGTGACCAGCTGAGGGTTTAGATGACTGCTACTGGTGATTGGACTTGTCACAACAACGATTTTTATATTACAAAGGTCTAGCAACTTCAGTACCTTGTCACAATAATTCTCCGCTTAACTGAATACGTCAGACATACAGTCAATTTAATGTGACAAGGCGTTGAGTCTAACTAAAGATGCTGATTACGGTCAATGCCTGTTGTGGCTAGTCAGGTTGACCCGATTTCCCACAACACCACTTTATAATACGAAGAGGTCGAATCTGATGGAGGCTCCCATTTTGGTTTATATTCATTTAGACAATGCATAAATCAAATACATTTTGAGTACAAAACCGAGCAATAGCTTTTGACTACGGTAAATTGTCGAAAATTCTTGAGTGATTTTTTTAGCGTCTTTTGTGTGTAAGCAAATCCACAAACCATCAATCACAGAGCAGGTCCTCATAGCGAGGATGGCAAGCGCTATCTCCGGCGAGGTACACACGCTGGGCTGGGCGGTTATGATAAGGCGTAATGTATTATTTACAGAGGTCGGGCCGGGTTCGTTACTCGGCTCACTGGGCCATAATAACTTCAGGGAATACCGGGCGCGCTACAACTAACGCCCGCTTGTAATGGTCGTTCGGTAAATTACGGTGCGACGTTTTATTTTATAGGTGGCATATTTCAGTTGTTTAAAGTTGGAGTACATTTAAAAGCATACTACCTTTCACAACTACAAACATACAAGGTTTAGTGTTGGTGTCATCACTAAAAAATTCTTAAGAATGTTATATTTTAATCTTCTTAATCAATTCTTCTAAAAGTTACCTGCGACAAGAAAATCTCTAGTAAGAACTTAGACCAGAGCACGCTCAAACTAACATCAATTTCTTTTTAAGTTTGGTTTCTATTATTTATCAACAAGTTAGTTAAAGTAAAATGTTAAGACCCAAGTAGAGTAAAGAGTTATAGATAATATAAATTTCAAAACACATGCAAAAAGTTTCTTGGCAACAATTCACTGAAAAACCCACACAATCGTCAGGCGTAGATGACTTCAAGATTTCACAAACCTCATGAAAAGATTCCATTGGCAGTCCATGTCCTCTACAACCCTGTAGACCCTTACAATTCAATATTATTCCTAATGCCCAAATGACTTTAAGGACGGTACAAGGTCCAATGTGCATCCTCACAAGCTTTGACTTTGCCTATCAACAGGCATATTTTTTTCTGAATAAACTTTAAGACTTTCGCGTTCCAAAATTTAAAATAATTAAAGTGGATGAAGATTTGCAAGCTCCCCCGAGCAGACGAAGGCGAGAAGAACCAGTCAGCTCGTGACCACGGTTGGTGCAACCTAACCGAAACGTCGGGCAGTAAGTAGTTTGTATTAACTACTGAATAAAAATGGTGTCGCGTTTTAACCCGATAAATTCTTTTAAATATATTTTTATCTGGTTCTTGCTGTTTTTTGTTTATATTCACTGAAAGCTCGCACAATATTTAAGCGTACGAATCGCACCCCAAGTTTGTCGCTCCATACATCAGGGCGGCGCATGTGCCGATTACAGCTCCGCTCCGCCGTCCTCGTGTTCCGAAACTTGCAGTTTTATTGGTAGCCACTAACCAGACCGTTTTACTACTTTGTAATTATCATCAAGTAATCTACAAAGCTATAAAGGGCTTTAAAAAAATAGTATTTATTCCGAAATAATTAATCAACAATCGATTCATAGTCATTCTAATCCCACTTTAAAACAAAAGGCCCGGTTGGTGTAAATTATGAATATACAACGTGTAACGGAAAGGGTATAACAATATCAAAAATACCAAAGCAGTTAACGGTTACAAACTGTATGGGACCATTTGTAGCTGTGTACACGCATTTATTGATTCAATATTTTTTTTTGAAATATCAGTCAAATACAAGTCAAAATTTTGACTGAGTCACGCTTGCACAACACTATCACAGTATTGTTGGAATCGTCGAAAGACTTGGATGTACCTACCTATTATGCTATTAATTTAAATATCACAATGGTGGTTCATCTTTTAGTGTTTACTGAATCACATCTGAAATTTGTTGGTTTAGCGTTTCTCATTTTGACAATTCAGTTAAGTCATTGAGTTGTCGTCGCCGTGACAACATCTTGTGTTTTTGCCTTTCTGGATTACCTACTTACTACGGATAGCCTAGTGATATTTCGTGATGTCTTTGAGCAATCAAGAATATTCGAGATGATTCTCTGTGTCGGAGCAACCGACGGCAGCGTGATGGCCGACCGAAAGCTAGAGGAAGAGATTTACGAAACCATCAAAACGCTCGTTTCCATCTGTGGATTGGGCGAGGAGGTCGTATCACATGGCCAGCTCGGTCACCAGACCTCACTCCGTTGGACTTCTTCTTGTGGGACTAATTTAAAAGGAAGGTGTACGCTGTAGCATGCTCGTCAAGGGAAGAGATGATAGAAAGCATCAAGGCCGCGTTCTGTACAGTGACACCACAAATGTTGCATAATGTTCACGCATCTTCTAAGAAAGTACTAGGCGCGCATGTCGAGGAAGGAGGTGGAGAAATTCAGGATCGCAGTGATTGTCGTGAAGTGATAACGTGATTTGGGGTCGCTGACCTCAATAGTGTTGTGATGCGTTTGTTTACGTTTTAGTCAGTCATTATAGTTAATCATTTTTTATTTCATGAAAACAATAAAGTGTTTATTTTAACTCGGGATTTCGTGTATAGAATCTATACAAGGTATAGTATCCACCTACTTTACATTGTTACCCCCTTTCCGTTACAGGTTGTATAATAGTTACGAAATAATAAGTTAGTTAGTTTTAATTTTTTTCCTTTAGGTAGGTACTTGTGTTGCTTGCTACTTCCTTTCTTGTTCCAATTTTCATATTTTTGGTTGATAAAAAAAAATTTAACCCTATAGATTTTGATTCATAAGGGTTGGTTACTTACTAACTTACGTTACTTAAAAATTAATGTAAATTTACGTGAATGAGACCAATACATTGACTCTTAGAAATGTAAAACCATTTATTGACCTGTAGATATTTTAGAACTAAAATACGGTTTAAAGTGTAATAGTTACATTCATTATGTGTTTTAACTTCCTATGTATTCCCCCTCAAGATTCGAGCCCACGACCTCCTAGTTTTGATCCAACACTCTTACTAGTACACGAAAGCAGTTCACCTACCAAACATGTTAACATGGTGGGTTTATAATTTTTTCTTTGATAATGTTACGGACTTCTTTAAAGAGCCTTTTTGTACTAACATCTAATCCTCCAGTCTGTCAACATCTCTCTCCTTTATGTACTAGTTTAATATTATGTTATTTACCTACTAGCTGTTGCCTACTACTTCGTCCGCGCTAATTCGGGATAAAAAGTATCTTATCTATTTATCTAGTATGTCATATCATCTCTTTTCCTACCAAATTTTATCCAAATCCGTTCCGTAGTTTTTGAGATTTACAATAGATATTAGTAGGATTATATTTCATGCAAGCCTGGCATGCGCAATAAATGTCAAATTACGACTTGAGACGACAAAAGTTTCGATACTATTGATTGGCTAATAGCACACCGCACTCGTATTTTCTGCCAATCAGCAGCTGACGCACTGACTTCAATCGATTTTGACGTTTGTTATGAGCGCGACAAAATTTTGTCGCGTGGCGCATGCTAGGCCTGTAAAACGACATAATACACGACAAATGGAAAATTTTGAACTAACTTCGTCCTATTTTCCATCATTTCTAATGAACCACATTTGTATCGTTTGAAGGTGAACAACTTGGCTTAGCAATTTCGCTAGTGGAGCAGCTAGGCCTATTAGGTATTCAGCGCCGCCTGTAAGCGTCACGCGTGCGGCGCGGCCGCAGCCGTCAGGCGTCGCGTGCACGCCAATCAACCGCGCGCTGACGTCACACTCGCGCACACAACTCTTACATTTAAAAAAAAATACAAAAAACTATCATTTCCCTTTCCGGTGTGGGATTCGAATCACGTCTTCACGTATCGCGCGGGCTGCACAAGTAATTACAGGCGACGAATTTTTCTATAAAACCTCTTAGGCTCTGGAAAATGCCCTCTGCCGTATGAGTTTAGAACTACATAATCGTGCGGCGTGAAGCACTATAAAAAATTAAGGTAACCTAATAATGATAGTCCCTAGGCATATACCGTATTTGCGAAGTGTCGCACGCTTTGGTGGAAGACTTTTTTACTACAAGAATAAGAGAATTTTATACTAGTAGCAAAGGCTCTTAAGCCGATGATTGATGATTAGTGTAACTATCAATATTCAATTTATTTATTTATCCGTGTAATTAATAACTCGGTAGTAAAGTAAAAAACTGAGAAAACCGCAAACTGAAAATGCAGAAAGTGCCATTTGCATGTACTATTTTATAATGCCCATCCTACTAATATTATAAGTAAGTATAAAATATACGAAAGTATGTACGAATGTGTTGATGTATGGCTACTACTGAATGTATTTCACTACTTTTAATCCCCAAATCACACAGATATAGTCACGGGTAATAGCTATGTAAGGAACGTATGTTCTTTACTAAAAGTGGAAGTACTTCCGCCGAGCTAGGTGTTATCTGCTCGGGGACCAAGGCCCAACTACCATTCTTGGTTTGTTGTATATTACTTAGTGGCGACGAAAACTCTGATATCGCGATGTAGGATATCGAAGTCACGCATTACGTATGAAGCGTTGTTTACTACGCCAATTCTGCTGACGCTGTATTTGTGTCGACTTGTAGGTCATGTCGTAGGTCGGCACAGCTAGCTTTATGTATATATCGTCAACGTAACATCTTTAATTAAAAATAGCTGTTACCCTACCCGCGACTTCGTCCACGATATTTCGACATAAAAAGTATTATATATATTTATCTAGTTTTTCATCCCTCTTACTACCAAATTTCAGGAGGTATTCTTACGTGAAAGAGTAACAAACATAATTTATACATACAACTATACATTCTTACAAACTTTCACGTTTATAAATTATAGCCCGCGACTTCGTTCGCCTGCACTACATGGTTTTTCCATAATGTAAGTATATCTACTTTCATGGTCTTGACTTTAACTTTGAACTTGGTAAGTATAGTGGTTTTTAATTAAAGGATTTATATATTAATAGATCTTATAAAAATTCTGCATAAATATAATAAAACTTTAAAAATGCATTACTTCACTCCCCGCAAAATTAAGCCTATGTTACTCGTGGATAATGTAGGATTTGCTTTGTAAACTTTGTAGATCGACGGTTAATGTTTAGAAATTTTAATAACTGAGAAAATTTTTCTTAATTTTTTTTAATTAAATTGAGACGAGGCACTTGTGCGCCCGCCATTCCAACTGTCAGGCGGTAGTCGGGCGTCAGTTGTCAACGCGTGGATCAGTGGTTAGCCGGGCTCGCGTGCGCGCTGTAGCACGATCGATATCTACCCCAGCCCGCCGGCCGAATCTTAAAGGTTACCTGCTAATAAGGCTGCCTGTGCCTGCCTTGTAATTCTGTAGGAACACTCTCATTTAGAACACTAATAAGGTCGTTAATCCGAAGCTCTTAGTTTTGTAACAGTTATCCTCAGATCTTGTCTTGGCAGTGCAGATGATGTTCGAAAAAACTTTATCGCTAGTAAACATCTTGGATATAATTGGCTACTTATAAACGGCATTGGAACAAAGAAATATAAAAATATCCTAAAACGTCAAGCACATTACCATGAACAGAAAAAGGTAATAAATAGTATGTAGGTAGTGAAAAAATAGTGCGAAAAGTGCCGCAGCGGCGAATAGCAAAATACTAACATTTCCTTAAAAAGCTGAACTACGTTAAACTACTACTTTTATCGGGCTAATGTTACTTATCTCAAAGTGACTGATCAAGAAAAAATCATCAAATCATAGACAACGTAAGTAGTTAAGGATAACTACGTTGTCTATGAACCGATTTGATGAAAATTCAGAAAGTGTTTCAAATTGTATTGTAAATATTACTGTGTGTTTATTTAAGGAAACACACAGTAATATTTACACTAGCGGCCGCCACGACTTCGCGTGCGTTCCTACTATTCGGGTGAAATTGCAAAGATTTTTTGTTACAAACTTTGTCCTGTCAATTACACTGAAAATAAAATTGAAACATTTTGTTATTCTCGTAAATTAATGAACATTTTAATTTAATGTAACTCGTACCTACGTGCTTTTTGCCGTTTCATTTTTATTTAGATTATCCCTACTAATATTATAAATGCGAAAGTAACTCTGTCGGTCTGTCTGTCTGTTACGCTTTCCTGCTTAAACCTCTCAACCGATTTTGATGAAATTTGGTATAGGTATACGTTGAACCTCAAGAACGGACATAGGCTACTTTTGATTAGATAATAAGGGGGGGATGGGGGTAATACCACCTTTGAAAGTTTATATGGAAAAATGTTTATTTTTGAAGTTAGAGATATGAAATTTGGCACAAATATAGCTCGAAACTTGGATTAAAATATAGACTACTTTTTGTTTCGTATATTAGGGGAGAAAGGGGTAAAACCGACCATGAAAGGATGTAGTCCACGCGAACGAAGTCGCGGGCACAGCTAGTATTATTATAAATTACACGGACACATAAAGGAAGATTTCTTAAGTCTCTTAAAAATCAATAGGTGCTGCTCAAAATGTTTGCGTTCGAGTAGTAATCTAAAATTATTTCATTACTTTTCATCATGACGGGGATTTTACATTGAGATATATTATCTACATGTTTATACGCGATGTCACAGTGAAATAGAATTGATAGAGGTTAATTAATACACATGGCATTTAAAAATCGATCGGTTCGTCAAATGGCTTTACAGATTTTTCGCACGGAAATTAGGCCAGTGCCCGGCGTCAAAACAACATTCGTACCAATCAAATTTATTTCGCGCCGTGTAATTCGTAACCTAGCGATAAGTAATTAGGTTTATGGTAACCTAGTTTCAAGGGTGGATCCAGCCTTCGACTCAAGACTCGCATCAAGTTGATTGATCGACTTCCTCTGCCTCAATTTCCTAGGCTTCAAATCCTAATCAACATTGCCTACCAAATTTGAGATCTTATAGGAACAAACTTGTATCTAGTATTGTATATTGTAGTTGGTAGGTATTGTCTACGTTCTTAATTATGTGGGCGTAAAATTTTGCGAACTAAAAAAAAATCATACGTACACATATTAAATCACACATACCGAAAAGCAATGCGGTTCCCGTGTAACGAAAACTTCTCAATCACTAACTTTAAAGATGACCGTACCACATGAACAACAAGACATATAATTTCACACAACACTACTAAAACATATCTACTACAAAAAAATGTTTTACTGTAAATTGTAGCAAATTTAATTTTTTGTTTATATTTAATCGTAGTCCTATCGACTAATTAAAGTTGCGCCTGTGTTGAGGTGCCCAAATAGATTAAATATTAAACTAAAATTAAAAATTATAACTACATCTGTTAGTAAATAACAAAATATATAAATATTGGAACAACACATACATTGCTCTGATTCTATGATAGTAGCTTAAGCACTTGTGTTACAGAAATCACAAACAAAGGCGGTACCACAACACCCAGACTGGAGACAATACTAGTAAAGTCTGTTCCCCATATTGACCCGATCGGGAATCGAACCCATGGCGCGACTTCAAAGTCCGACCCGTTGCTCGCGGCTACAAAGGTCGTCAACATGTTTACAATATATGTAATTTATGATAAGTGATGTTTACTTAGAATTTTATTGAGTATGTCCTAGTATGCAGTATTATCCAAACATAATCTAACTTAGGTAGGTAACAAACTAAAATATTCTGCAACACAATCTTACGTTAGACAATATCCCAACCCAAAATCAACCCCAAAACAATGAATTACCTAAGTAATCATTTCCACATCAAAAATAATATTGAATTAGATTCAACGAAATTAGAATTCGAAAGTCAAGTGTAGGCACCCGCAAGGAGCATACCTACTCGGTTCATTTGAATTTAAAGTCACAGCCTCTTGCGAAAAAAAACACAAAAGTAGTAGGTATTTGACAAATCCCCCGAGGCGCGCGCCAACCATCATTGTCGTCTCTTTCACACCCTTACCTTTCCGCTCTTCCATCCTTTTCCGTCATAGACGTTTAGGTTCTTTTTCGCAGACGTTCTCGGGCGAGTTTATTTTTCATTTCTTGAGGGCGAAGAAAATAATTAGTGTCCGACCGAAATTTCGGTTTCGGTTTCGGTTTCGGCCAGTTTCGGCCAAAAAATCAAGTTTCGGCCAGAGTTTCGGTTTCGGTCAAAAACGGCCGAACCTTTCGGCCGCGCCGAAACTTACAAATAATATATTTGTTTCACTTTATTTATAGGGTAGTTAAGTTTTGCCGTGTGGTGACGGCATGAGAATACATATGTCACCACCCCTTCACTGTCCCAGGGAGTCGTAGAAGCCGACTCAAGGAAAAACGCACATAACACCCAGTGCGAGAGAAGGAAAACTCGAGATAAAACCCTGTACCAACCCGTCTGGCCAGCGTGGTACCAGTAGGCTATTAACCTTTAATGACGGCACAATTGAAAACCAGGCCCCGAGTCCCCGGCGGCCCCGCAGTCCGTGGCTACTATAGCGGTCACGATAGCGGCGGGGCCAGGGGTGCTAAGAATCCCCGGCAGAGATCGGGCTACCACCCCCACCGACAATTGTCCCAGGTAACACACACGCGCACATTGAGGTTGGATGAAAAGCTAGTCGAGCTGGAAGAAGAGATGAGCAAGTTGCGATGGGACGTCATTGGTTTATCGGAAATTCGAAGAGAGGGAGAGGATACGATACCATTGCAGACCGGTCACTAGTTCTACTACCGGGAGGGAGAACAGAAGTCCCAAGGTGGTGTTGGGTTTATCGTCCACAAGTCACTCATCAACAACATTGTGTCCGTCGGAAGTGTGTCGAATAGAGATGCGTGCCTCGTAGTTAAAATATCCAAGAGATATTATCTTAATATAGAACAGGTATACGCTCCATCTACGACACACCCAGATGACGAAGTGGAAGCTACGTATAAGGACATTAGTAGGGCCATACATAACTCCAAAACACATTTCACTATTGTAATGGGTGACTTCAATGCGAAGTTGGGCTGTAGAAGCGATGATGAGCTGAAAAGCAGCGGAATCCCAGAGGACAGATGCTGGCGGACTTTATGGAGAAAGAAGGACTCTTTATGATGAATTCTTTCTTCCGAAAGCCGCCACAAAGGAAATGGACCTGAACTGAGTCCCGACGGTGTAACGAGGAATGAGATTGACTTCATCATGAGCTTCAGAAGACAGATATTCAATGATGTCTCTGTGATCAACAAGGTTAAAACCGGCAGCGATCACCGAATCGTCAGAGGCATATTGAATATCAATGTCAAACTTGAAAGAGCGCGTCTGATGAAGTCCACGCTCCGACCGTCGAATGCACATATCCAAAACCCCGAGAGCTTTCAACATGAACTGGTAAATCGCTTCGAATGGCTAGACAGCTGCGCATCAGTGGGCGATATAAATGGCTGGCTGGTAGAAATTGCCCATACGGTAGGGTCCCATACCCAACGTATTAAGGAGACGATCGAGCGGAACCAAGGCTCCAAAGTGTTCGCAAAAGACTTGTCTATTGAGCAAAGCCAGCTAATGAAGCTGAAGACCGAAGATGGGCGTATAACGTCGAATAAGTCAGAGGTGTTACGGGAGATAGAGAGGTTCTATGGGCAGTTGTACACCTCGGTGTCTGCTGAGCCGGTCACTTTGGTGGCAGACCCTGGAAATCGGTGGGAGAGGCCAAGTTCAGCAGTGGACAGTAATAGGACGAAATGATGATGATGATGATGAGTTAAATTTTCAAACAAAACCTTTGTAACTGTGCTTAAATTTCATTGTGATATATCTTTGAAAGTAGAAACCTGTAATTAAACGTCGACGAAATATTAATTTTTAAAAATTAATATCTCGCCGACCGAAATTTTTTCGACTTTATAAGGACTTTTTTTTATAAAAGGTTCGGTTTCGGTTTCGGTTTCGGCCGAAACTACAATGAAACCGAACCTTCGGTTTCGGTTTCGGTTTCGGCAAAAAAACATGTTTCGGTCGGTCACTAAAAATAATTTTCTGTGAGCTTTGAACCGGCGGCGTGGGGGAAAAATGGGAAATTTGGAAAATGTAATTGGATTCTCGACTAATCTCGACGCCTCTCGTATCTTTAGAGGCCGTGCGTGTTCGAATGGAAGTAGATACTTAAACGTGTAATCATAAGTCAAGAGGCAGGAATTAATAAACATTTCAAATTGAATATTAGACGACATCACGTGTATTGCTCAAATTTTGTGGTTAGTAACTCAAACAAATAGGTACAGTACCACAGCAAGTCAGATTTGAGACAATACAGAGCGAATCATTTCCCATGTTGCCCCGACTGGGAATCGAACCCGGGACCTCAGAGTTGAACAAACGTCAATTGATGATTGTAAAAATGGTTTATAGGTACATATTATTGTAGGTAGATTTAAGTATAGTCAAATCTCAGGAAAATTTAATTTGTCACTTCGGCATTGTATGTTTTCTTAAAACTTCATTACTATATGCTGTAAGTAAAAACCACACTACCTGTGCATAGTTTGGACGGACTGCTAGTGATAAGTTAAATGACTTAACATTTCTTTTGGCCCATCAGTTATATTGCCTAGGTATAGCGAACTCAGAGAACCAATCAAGATTTTGTGTGACATCTATACGCAAAATGGTGAAACTCATCCTCAGAGGTATGGAGGGCTGGAGCCACAAATGCATAAAGTAAGCGAGGTTTTGGATTGAGCAACAGGTTTTGATTCGTTTTCGGTAGGGTGCGCTTATTAGAGTGATGTCGAGTGACCTTTTTCATATCGCGGAACACTACCGTGGCCGTGGTCTAAAATTGATATTGTGATATAACGACTTGTACGGAACATTATAGAAATAATAACTATTGAGTAGTACAGACAAAATTATGTCAAACTAACCACTTTGGACTTTGCTCCGCCCTTATGTCCTGCGCATAAGATCTAAAATCGAACTGCAAGCGTTTACATTGGCGTGTTTTATTATCCAATCAAGTCATATTTAAAGTACGTAAAAAAAGATATCTTTAACCAAAGGCGCAACTTAGCTTGTGCATTATTTCAAGACCAAGAGAATGAGTGAATTTATAGGCGTTTTGTAGAGAAACAATCCCGGTACTTTTTTGTCCTTTTTAGACTTTTACCCTTATACTAAATAGTCCAATGAAATATGCTGATTAAAGGCGCAAACTCTGAATTAAAGATATGTCATGCTCTGGGGCGGGTCCACCTTAACCTAGGTACATATAATAAGTGAGAAAAAAATGTATAAAATATGTATATAATTGTAGTCTTAATAAAAATAATTGTATTTCTATAGTTTTGGAGTAAACGTTAAATCAAAGTGGGCCCGCTGGAGAGCATACTCCCCAGCGGGTCCACCGTGAGGATTCCGTTACTGAAGGTTTTTAAATTCGTTTATGAGATTATAAAAATGTATATTAAATGTATGCAAATGCATCATAATTTACCTACCTCTTCACTAAATTGTTCTAACACATCAGGACGCCTAGACACATAAAACTACGCGAACTTACTTTTCAAAGTCTTATGACTTTGCCACAAGCTTTTTCATAGGCGCTTCTATAAATGTACGGAAAGGAAATTTTAAATTGGTCGTAAATCAGTTTATACCAAATTAAATACAAAATTGAGTACAGCATATTTGCATACATTTAATATACATTTTTATGATCTCATAAACGAATTTAAAAACCTTCAGTAACGGAATCCTCACGGTGGACCCGCTGGGGAGTATGCTCTCCAGCGGGTTCACTTTGATTTAACGTTTACTCCAGAACTATAGAAATACAATTATTTTTATTAAGACTACAATTATATACATATTTTATACATTTCTTTCTCACATATTATATGTACCTAGGTTAAGGTGGGCCCGCCCCAGAGCATGACATTTAAAGATAGTAAGCTTTTTGTGTAGACCTTAAACTTCCGCTTTAATTAAGTACCTACCTCGGTCAGAGACACAAAGTAATATGAAAAAATACAATAGTACTGGGATGTGAAAGCCCTTACGCATACCATCTGGTAAAGGCTTCTCACCCATGAACTACAATAGCTGGAACTTAAAAGTAGCATTCGATACTTCAACGCTACTACATATAAGTACTTCAGAAAATCGTTCTTGAACATAGTTGTCAAAAAATAGTAAGATTTATGAGCTACAAAAAGTAGTATAACGCCAGTATTTACAGACTACGCGTTTAATAAAACTAAAAAGCTTCAATGTAAATATTTATTTCAAATACTATTAGAGCTTATGGTAACCAATGATACAATATTACGTCTTGTAAACGCGTCAAATTCACAATAATATCGCTACTTTGTAATCCTAGCCATTGGCTTTAATATCACCGTTTCTGCCAACGACGTGCCAAGATGCGAGTCGACGTAAAAAAATACCAAACACAGGTAAAAGTCTCGCATGGAGGCACCTTACAAAACTATAATATCTATGTTACCTTACACTACAATTAATATAATCATTAGTCACTCATTTTCCTAATTCTGATAAATCGTTTCTCCTAAGTGATCAATGATTGTATTGTATTTTATTAATAAAATTTCATACTATTACTAAATTCTCTATACACTGAGGCACACGATTCTTAGAACTAGCTCAACCCTAAAACCGTAGAGCCTATTTTCCAAGTACAAATGTTTTTCATAACGACTTTTACCATAATAATGTACAGTCCGCTATGAAATTATGCGCTCACTCGTCAATAAATATAAAAACTGTTTTTATGTATCCCAGCCAGCATTTTTCTTTCTTGTTCTAACAGGGTTTTGGTTGGCATGTGTAGGTATACGTTGACGATCTGTCTTCTAATCACATCAAATTCCGTTTCGTAATTTAGAATAACAGGCTTATTTCCAGAACATCACAAACTAGTAATGTTAAAATGAGTCCTGCCAGAGTTTTGTAGCCAGCAGATTGCTGCTTAGTGACATGATGAATTTCAACAGTGTATCGTAATACGAGAGAGCGCAAAATTTCCAAATTTATCTCCAATCGATCTAAACTAACACTATAGGCGGCCCCCCGACCTTCTTTACTGTGACCAGAGTCGGTTTACTTACAAAACTAACATGACGATTTGTCGGTGTAGGTAATCTGAATACAGGAGCCTAGAAATAACATTTGTGCTTTTATCACTTTCCGATGGTCATGACATACGTTGCGATGAGAATTTAATCTTTTTAATCTCGTCACAAACAAATCCAGGCCACATTCCATGAATTACCAATTATATTTAGGGATATTCCGATACTAATAAATACGAGTAAGTACTCGATACTTTTGATTCGATACCAAGTATTTATTGTATCGAATCAATTTTGCGATACATAATCGGTATCGAAACAAAAATACTTGGTATCGAATCGAATCAGCAAAA
The DNA here is from genome assembly GCA_037074685.1 of Glyphodes pyloalis. Lineage (NCBI taxonomy): Eukaryota > Metazoa > Arthropoda > Insecta > Lepidoptera > Crambidae > Glyphodes > Glyphodes pyloalis. Next base: position 6,115,005 of record JAYKKO010000021.1, read on the forward strand.
CAACCGAAAACAATAAAAAAAACCGAGAACGCATCATACAGAACTGAGAGAGCAAAAACAGTCAGCTTTAATTGGTTACCGAGTTACCGGTATTCGTCGCGTGGCGGCGTGAGTGACGCGTTGTCTCGCGCTGGGCCAACCGAATTCGTCCGACTTCAGCCGAGCCCGAGCCGAAAGCGAGAGAAGGAGACACCCGCACCCGCCCGCAAATCATCTCGCCATTCCGCCATTGTGAAAGTGTTAAGTGATTGTTTACAAGTAATTTTATTAATTGTAATCATCAAATTCATCGGTTTATTCCAATGTTATCATGGCACCACCAAAATCTATAATATGGACACATTTTACCAAAACAAACGAAACAATTGCAAAATGTAAACAGTGTTTTAAGTCTGTGAAGTATTGTGGGAATACGTCGAATTTATTGAAGCATTCTAAAACTCATGGAATTTCTGTGGACAAAGGCAAATTACAGAAAAAAGAAAATGAAAAGTCCAACGAAAGGTAAGATCCTAAACATTTCTTTTTTGTTTGCGATTGCTTTCTTAAACTGTTAAATAAAAAATCCTACCTACTCCTACCTATTTTATTTGTATAAAAAATAGTTTTGCAGCAGTGGTACTGTGACTGTCTTGTGTATATATTAATAATATATGAATAATAATTGATGACCGATGATGAGAAATTTCCTATGTATAAATACGATTTAAACAATTTAAGGTTATGTGTTTGTTTTTGTTAGTGTAATAGTGTTGTTAAGTGGCTGTAGTGTTGGGGTTAGTTTAATCGATACTTTGAAGATTATCGATCTATCAAGTGTTAATTTTTGTTATTATGTTTCAGTTCAAAAAATACAATAATGTTGGCCAGCTCAAAGCATTTAATGAAAGATGATCAACCCCAAGCATCAACATCGAAAATTTCAGAAGATCGTGATAATTGTTCTAGTGTAACCACATTAACAAGTATGGACTCGGAGACTGCAAGGGAGCTGTTTCTGAGCAATTCAATAAAGAATGCGTTCGAACGAATTTCATCTAATAAAGGTAAATAAATAGATATTAAATTTAATATTAGCAAAATAATATTAATACATACATATAGTATTAGTGTTAATGAAAAAAATATAAATATTTAATTTAATATTGCATGTATTAAAATTGAGTAAATTTATTTTTAGCTGGTGGAACGAAGTATAACAGAATTGTTCAAGCATTGATATTTTTTATCTGTCAGGATATGCGTCCATTTAATATAGTTGAAGGTGAAGGCTTTTTACGACTTGTAAAAGAACTGGAGCCTACTTTTAAAGTTCCTGGCGCAAAGTATTTAAAGAAAATGACTTCCGAAAAGTACGAAGCTTGTGTAACTATTTGTAAGTCCAAATTATCCAAGATAGACAATTACTGTCTAACGCTAGACATATGGACAGAGACAATGAATGAAGTAGGATTCATGGGCGTCACCATACATTTTGTAGAAAATGGTCAAATGTGTATGTATTATCTTGCAACTCGTGCATTAAGTGAGCGACATACAGCTGAATACATATCGGAAAAACTGCTGGATATTTTGAAAAAATGGAATATTCCACTTACCAAAATTCGTGCTGCTGTATCAGATAATGCCAGTTCAATGTTGGCGGCCATACGAATGTCTTTAGGCGAAAAAAAACATATACCGTGTTTTGCCCATACTATTAACCTTGTAGTTGAAGAGGCACTAAAGTTGCCCAGTGTTAAATCAGCTGTTATAAAAGTACGAGATATTGTTAATTGGATAAAAAATAGTGTTGTGCAGTCGGATAAGCTACGAAAAATCCAAATGCGTAATAATGTTTCGGAAGGATCAGTTTTAAAACTTATTGCAGATGTAAGAACTAGGTGGAACTCAACTTTTTTATGTTAGAGCGATTTCTAAAGTTAAGAATAGTAATATCAGAAATTGTAATTGAGAGTGTAGTGGCTCCAAATTTGCCAAGTGCAGTGGAAATGGAAACCTTGAATGAGCTTACAACTGTATTAAAGCCTTTTGAATATGTAACAAGAGAATCATCGGGCCAAAAGTATGTAACAATCTCCAAAATTATACCAATGCTTAATTGCTTAACTACAGAACTGAATAGTATCACTCCAAACTCCGCTATCGTTAAAGAATGTAAGGATGTTTTATTGAGAGAGCTGAAAAGGAGGTATGGGATGATTGAATTAAACGATCATGCAGCCATTGCAACGATTCTAGACCCAAGGTTTAAAAATCTGCATTTCCAAGACCCCTCTGCATGCGGAAGAGCTATTCAAAAACTTAGAACCATGGTTGTTGGACAACTAAGTAGCCCAAGTGAGTCAGAAGATGATGTCTCATTTACTGCACCACCTGAATACGATTTTTGGAAACATCATAAAGAGTTAGCACATGGGCACAAGAAGAAAAAAAAATCTCATCAGGGAGATGAAGTTTCTCTTTATTTATCAAACCCAGTAGTTTCTCTTAAAAGCAACCCATTTGCAGAATGGGATGACATGAAGTTGGTGTTTCCTTGTCTGTACAAGTATGCACAGCAATATTTAATTGTTGTTGCAACATCAGTTCCTAGCGAGTGCCTTTTTTCCAAAGCCGGTGCAACAATGACACAAACAAGGAACAGATTGTCTTCAAAATACCTTGAACAGTTACTGTTTTTGGGCAATCTTAATGCTGAAGAGTTTTTTGTTTAAATTAATAATAAGCCTAATAAACATTTATAATAAATAAATAGTTTTTTTCTTTTCAATTTTGTTTAAAATATTGTCCTTCAACGTTCATTGATAGCACCCTCAAAATAATAAAACAAAATAAAAGTTCCAAAAAGTATCGATATCAGTAAGTATCGATACTTTAGGAGTACTTATTTAAGTAGTATCGAAAAAAGATTTGAGTATTATCGAAATGAGTAGGTATCGATACTTAGGTGGTATCGGAACATCCCTAATTATATTAAGTACTGATTCGGTAATAAATACTGACGAAAATACGATACAAAATTTAATATGAACATTGGCCTGCGTCAATTTAAATGGTGTTCTATGAATTATTATTTATTTCTTTTTAATCTATCATGGACATGTAATTTCTTGTAATGTATCTAAATGTAATTTAATAAATTGTTAATATTTTATTTCAACGAACCATATTAAAATAAATATTGTCTCTAAAATTGTAAATACTTTTGTATACTGTAAAAACTTTATTTGATTTACTAGGCACCTGTAACATATTGTTGTATCGAAATGTGCGTACTTTTGTACCCATTACTATGAGGTTTCAGGAAGCAAATACATATACAATTAGGTAAACGGCAATGTATTAATTTGCAAATAGCGAAGTAAAGTTGTCTATGAACTGTAGTAAGTGCAGAATAATTTAAAAAAAATAGTGAATTAACATAACGAAATATGCAAAAAAAAATTGCTCATTAATTTATTTTACACATATTTTATGGTTAAAGTATACCCCTAAATTTAGAAAGTTATATTTTTCGGAACACATTCGATAAAATAATGATACCGGTGTTTTCAATCATTAGTACTTCTGAAAAGTTTCGACATGGCTCACTGTAGTCTAAGGGTGATACTTGCATGACAATTTGATATAGCGTCAATAGATAAAATTTTAAAATCACTGCAGAGATGGACTACTTGTACAGCCAAATGCACGCCAGACTACACTTTGGACTTTCTACCGCCCTTATGGCGTTAGCATAAGAATCATTTTCAAAATACAAGTGTTAGCCGTGATGTGCTGGTGACTGTACATAATAGTTATGAGGCTCATTGCAAACTGATATTTTTATATTATGAAATATACCTAACACACAAACGTTATTTAAAAATGTAATTTAAGTAATAATGTATATTGTTGATTCAATCTGCACCATTGCAAAAATATATCAAGGTGATGGTAATGAAGAATATTTATGTTGCGGCTTATAATGCTTACTTTTCCGATTACTGATTCTTTCAAGAATAAATCAAAAGCCTCCGACTTTAGAAATAACAAAACTGACAAATCACTATTTATTTACATAAAAACCAACACTGTCACAGTTATAATAAGTAAGTATTCCTAACAACGGCTTAGAACTAAAAAGCGACTAGAACTAAAAAAAAAGTACAACCTAATCAATTTTGAATTGTCATGTAACTAAAAACAAAGTGTGGACTGTGCAATAAATATATCGACTATTTACAAGGTGAAAATTAAATATTGCTGAATTAGACATTTGTGTTAATATTTTGGGTTGCAAATAGAACTGATCATTTGAGTAAATGATTAAAACTTATAACGTATTTTAATATTTACAGGAAGTAGTTGTGGTTTAAGTTTCAATATTATAGAAGTGTTCGAAACAAATTTAATTAGGACACATTTCATCATCTGTAATAAATTGATAGAATATCCTAATTATACAAGAACGACGTAATTATCTTTGAACTTTACTGTAAAAATCGTATCTAAATTTGCATTTATTTGAAAGTAAACGGCGTAGTAGTATATAATAGAAACTCACTCACTTATTCATCATAGTAAATCATTAACTGCAAGAGTCACAGATGCATAACCGTAACTCATGACTTTGCTTGTCAATTAATAAAATTTGCCAGCTATTGAGTGACAATTTGCAGAGCGGCCAAGTACATCCCACATGTTGCCAACATAATTACGATCGAACAAAACATACCAGTTTAATTTATAAATGTACTCATAAAACACTCTTCTGAAATCTGAACCCAGCTTCAGGAAAAGTTTGAACTCCATGTGTAAATTAAGAGTTCCAATAAAATGCCATGGCCACATCACCATATGAAGTTTACAAAGCATAGTTTTATTTGTACCCCAAAACATTAGAAAATAATTAGGTTAGAGACACATATTGGAGCTGGACGAATCAAATTTTAGAAATTTTTGTATCTGGTGTACTCCCAGATTCGGACGATTGGACGCGGACGTGATGTTTCATACGATTACATATGAAAAATCTTAAATTCGTTGCGTTCAACTCGTTCAGCTTCAATAAATATGCTTTTTATACATAATGGTTTTCAATAGACATTTAGAATTTTCAGTCAATGATAAATTCCTCGAAGCCTCTCACGGACTCAAATCAAGAAAATGTAAAAAACGAACAATAAAATATAATACCAATGCAACAGCATGCAATAAAATTAATAAAATCCAACCACCAAAGTAGAAAATGTGATCTTGAAGAATCTGCTCAACTTCCTACTAAACGAACTTTCGTAACTCAATTCAAATGCGAATAGAGCGTTTTAAAATAAATAAATATTGGAGAACATCAGATAAATTGCTCTGATTGTGTGGTAAGTTGTTCAAGCACTTGTATTGAAGACATCAGAAACAACGGCGTTACCAAAAAACTCAAACCCAAGAAAATATAGAACAGGTTCGCTTTCCATACCCGAGCGAGAACGAAACCCGAAACCTCAAAGTTGGTGCTAGGCCATAGTCCAAATCGCTCGGATACCGAGGTTGACAAAAAGACAAAATATTATTTAAGCAAATCAAAAACCATGTTTTAACTTGATTAATCTTCAAAAACGAAACATTTCTTTTGTGTGTATCTTTTTACAGTATATACGTTACTGTCATACCAATTTAAACAGTTCGTTGTCACAATTCCACATAAATCCTCACTTTCTACTTTCGTTGTCGAGATTATACATACAACTTTTCCATATATATTTATCATTGATTGTGCATTATAAAACGTGCTGTAATATAGAAATACATTGGCACTGATTTTTATATTGCAAGAAGACAAAATATGATATCCATTTTTAAAACCTGAAATAACATATTATGACTATTTATGTCACAGTATAAGAAATCAACATAAAAAAAAGAGAAATGAAACGAAAAACAATCCAGGAAATATTTGATCATTTGGTTTCGCAGTGACAATTAAATTTGTTTGACTAATCATTCAGCTCCACTGGAACTGATAATTATATTTTTACTCAAAAATCGTATCACTTCAACAATTACAATATTAGGATAAGCTTAAACAAGTCTTTGCTTCAATATCTACATGTGCGACGGTGACTTCGAAATGTAGGCTTACGTTTGATATGTTATCAGAAACATACTGATTTTATCGTCAATACAGATGAATAAAATACTGCTGATCAAGCTTAGTTTAACTCTTTCTTGCCGATTTGAAACTTGCGATGTACACTTTACTTTAGTTATTGTTATCACCTAGATACTAGACGATTCATGTTCATGGGTAAAAATGTTTATCTATCATAGATAAAGTACAAATGATTAGATTCGGGATTAAACTTTTGCGTTAGCGCCTCGTATAAAAACAGGAACAAATAGCATGATCACGTATGTTGTCACGTATTTTAAATTCAACAATAATCCTTATGACAATAACATAAGGCCTCATGTATCAAGAATTCAGGTCCCGACTTAGAACAGCACACATGCACTAATATATCCACAATATTATTCTACAATGAACTTTATTGCAACTGTATAGCACACAATAATGTACGACAATGCACATGGCTGCAGCGGCGCACTCCGTTTCACGTATGAAATCGTTTCCGGTGGAATGTCGATGACGAAAGAATTGGTTGGTTTAATAATGACTCTTATTACCGTGGAGACGGTAGACGAAATTGCACTTAGTTACCTCGTCCGTAAAGCCTACATTCCTGGCACTTGGCACGGCACTAGATCACTCGCTCACGCGGAGTCGGGCGCTGGGAGCGGCTCCGCGGATCAGGTCTTCCGTATCTCTACCAGCTTGACGTCCTGCACGTGAAGGTTGTGCTTCGACTTGGCGGCAAACTTAATCACCGCCTGTGTTGACACGAGGGGTACGTGTCGGAGATCGAGTCTGCAAAACAAAATTATCGTTAGTATGAGTGAATCATTTCAGAGGGGTCTAACCTGCCTCATGTTGGGGCTCGTTACGTCACTGGTGAGTAAAAATTTACCCACTAATGACGTCACGCGACAACTGGCTACTTGACAGTGTTAACAATAAAATATGAAAAGTGTTATAAACGTTAGCTTATTAGTTAGGTAATAATTTTACTTTTTTATTTTTTAATTAAAAGCATAGTTAGTATTTTATTTTTGCAAAATAAATTTTACTTTTTTTATCTGTGAAATAAAAGAACCGAAACGGAAACCACCATTGCAATTCGGAAATGACAGTTGTCGGCGAAAATTATTTATTTTAATGTGGCGAAACAATGATTATTTTACCGATTAAATTGAATTATTGTCTCTCTAATCGTATTAAGAATTTATTGAAACATTTTCCGTTTATCTAAATTAAGTCGTTCCTATGCGTATCGGTTCGTTGTCTAGGACGTTGACGTCATAATTGCAACAGTGACGAGACTTGGCGTTTTCGCGCGCTTTTTAAATGTGTTATACAAAATCTTATTTTTCTCTGGTTATTTACATTTTTTCCAGCTAAATCGAATTGCTTGGGATATAAAATGAACAAGCGCACATTTTACAATACTTTTTCAAAAACTGTCAAGTAGCATCGCCGTCATTTTTTGATTGGGCGAAAAACGCAAAAATACATGTCCTCCTAATTTTAGATAATCTAACAGACTCCGCTCCGCTTTCCATTTCCATTCTATTACAGATGGAACCTGAGGCGGCTATGGCCCGTGAAGCACCCTGGGCACACCCCAGGGCCGGCGTTAGGGTGGCGTACGGTTGGGCAACAGCCCGGGACGCTCGGACTTGAATGGGCGCTAAAAAGCTACCCTGAGGTACTAAGATGTATTTCCCTAAATCGATGTATTGGTATAGGTACGCTTTTACAGGGGCGCTGGCGGAAATTAGTCCAGTGCGCCAGTAATGCTAGAACCGGCACTGCGTGTGCCATCATTTAATTGTACTAGCGCCCTCTTGGAATCAAGATAAAATAGGTCCAAATTACAGCATATCAATCAAGCCTCAGCGCCAATACGCCTTGCACTATAGCTTTTGACACATTTAGTTGAAACTGTGAAGTCATTATTATTTCTTTAACCAACCATAGTAAGCAAGTGGCATTTTAATGAGACGATAGTGAAAGCTCACTTTGCAGTCGAGCATCTACAAAGCAAGACAACCATACTCTAGCAAAGCGAATGTTCGCTATCAACAACTCGTCTACGCATACATTCAGGCCACTATGGCGCCGTAGCTGTTATAGTTTACCGATATTCCCGTGGCGCCACCATTTAGAGGATGATTTTAGTGGGTAGTCTCCACTCTTTTGCTACATGCGTGGCTGTTCTTTTTAGGTAGACCGTTACAGTGCATCAAAGCATTCCCACTATCACTATGGTATAAATAAGGTTACCTGACGAGGTTGGGGCACCGCGCGAGGTGGTCTAGCGCGGCCTCCGTGAGCAGCCGGCAGCCGGCCAGCGACAGCCGCTGCAGCCCGTGGTGCGCCAGCTGAGCCGCGCCCGCGTCCGTCAGCCGCGCGCACGACGACGCGTCCAGCTCGCACAGTTTGGGCAGCGCCTGCAAATACCGGTATACACTTATTTACGTGACGCTAGACGACAAGGTAGCTAGCGAAAGCCGAGAAATGTAACCATTAGTAAATCGTCGTGTTACTTATGATCGCAGTAAGTAAGTATTAGCAAAATATAAAGTGCAACTATAAAGAGCGTGCAAAACCCAAAAGAAAAAGAAAATGCACACTGTGGGATTCGAATCCACCACTTTCCAGCATCGCGCGTATGCTCTTCCAATTTAAAATATTATGTACAATTTTGTAAAAACATTACAAGACCTTTCACGTACTACGACCTTTCATAAGACTAGCTTTATCCAATGTCGCATAACAAAATGTGGTACGCTGATAAACACTATACGAGCCTAAAATAGCATCACTAGCTTTCAGTCCTGTTGGTAAGGTATGTGACTTCCACTACTCTCTTGCTCAGACACATGACACTTATTATACATTAAGAAAATATCATACCTGAACAACGTATCTCATAGCGACATCCGTGATGTCGGTGCCCGGCAGTCTCAATATACTGAGAGCCGCCAGTCTCGAGGGCTCCGCCCCGGTGCGCGCGCCCCCGCCCGGCCGCGAGTTCTCAGGCGGCGCGAGGATGCCTCGCAACTTGGCGTCGTCGAGGCACCGCGCGAAAGAGAGGTCGAGAGAGGTGAGCGGCGGGCAGGAGGACGAGCGTAGCGCTAGCGCTGCTTCGGCTGGGGAGCCCGCCAGGGACAGGGAGCGGAGTGTCGGTAGGCGCGCCAGGAGCCTGTAAGTAGAGTTTGTATTGACACCTTTTGTTTTCTTTCTAGGCAAGTAGATGGCGACATCGCCAGCGGCGCAGGCCTGGCTACTTCTGGCATCCGAAGGTCGCCAAGTATAGTGGCCATGGCGTTCGTTTACGTCGTCAGTAATGGATGTAACTTCTTTGTCATCTACGTCGTAGAAAAACAGAAAAAAGAACTATATTCTTTAAATATGTAAGTAGTAGCTGGCGACGTCGCCATGGCGTCTTAATGAGGCAGTGCTCTTACTCTGCGTCACCAGAGTATCAACGAAACCGTGGATGCAATAAAATAAAAAGCAAATGTTCATTTAGGATTCATCAAAAGACTCACCACGCAAGTTGCCTTCTCGCCAGATGGCACCACTCCAGGCCGAGCGACAACGGCTGCCGGCGCGCAATGCCGGCCAACTGCGCGGCAGACACGCGCACTTGCACAAAAGACATGCTGCGCCAAAGGGACGGGTCCATCTGAAAACAATTGGTTTCAGTGAAGACGGTATATCACAATAGGGAGGTTCACTGGCCAGTCAACTGAAATACTTTTAAATAGCTGTCAAAATACGATTCCTTCATATATATTCTATGAAGATGGCACACTGTGACGTCATTATTTTACTTATCAACACACTACAAGTTTCGATGCATTTTAAAACAATTCTTTTTAGAAAATTAGCAAATACATATATGGCCGATGTAACCACTATAAACCCCTTTTACAGCATTAAAACCTCAAAATTATTTGCATATGTCACAAATATCGGTTTGTCAGAGCGATGCCACAACAAATGGTTTGTTCATAACAAGGAATATTTAAGGAACTGCATAATTTTTTCTCATCATTTGAGAATGATGCTTTTGAATTCGACAGCGACACGAGACCCTCAGAACGAGTTAAAAAAACACAGGTTTCTCAATTTTCTTCATATACCCATATGAATATGACTTCTCGTTATATTCATATGTGTATATGAAGAAAATCGTGTAGAAAAGGAGATAAAGTCATATTGCAACTGTGGTACCACGACACGGAGACCAGGATCTGATGACCGCCTACTCAAATTGAGGGAAATCCGGTTGTTTTTTGCTTAAAATGTTTATACTAACCGAGTACTCAGCCCAGGCCTTGCAGACGAGCGCGCAGGTGGCGAGCTCGTGCGGCGTGAGCCTCGCGAACACGCACAGCATCGCCTCGCGGTCGAGCCACGGCGAGTTGGTCTGCGCGCACGCCGGCCCGACCATGGGCGCCGGCCGGATCGGGTAAAGCGGCTTCTTCATGGCCTGGAAATAATGAAACACGGTTAAGAACTGTTTTTGTCAGAGTTTGGCGAGTAGAGGTAAGATTTACCCACGATTCCTTCAACGCGCTTAGTCTGATTAAGGGACTGCGCCCTTCAATCAAAGATTTCGTAGATACGGTTCCATGTTAAATACAAACAAATTATTGTACCCCGCGAAAACTTACATAGATACAGACATCTAATTAAAACCTTGTGTGACAGAGATCAGTAAGTAGATAATTTTTACTGTTTGATGCCTTGTTTGACCGGTGCTATGTTTATGTCGCTACTGTGCATTTACAAAATGTTTGATATTATGTCGGAAGTGAGAGACAGAAGGTATGAGTACCTTGGAGGAGTGGTGCGTGAGCTGCAGCGCGAGGTGTGCCCGGAGCGCGTGCTTCTTGGGCGCGTCGTCGTCCTCGCTGGAGCGGCGCTTCTTGCTGGCCGGCTCCCAGCCCTCGCCGCCCTCCGCGCCCGACACGACCGAACCGCCCTCATCCTCGCGTTTTATTTCTGTAAACATCGAACCACAGGGTTAGCAGTTTCCGAAGTACATTATATCTTGACAGGATATGAAAAGCAATATGTACAATATATGGTAATTACTGTTGCACGTGACTTTGTTCGCGCTATTCTGGAATAAAAAGTATCTGAGATGTCACAGTACCGCATCTGTCAAGCTTTCATTAAAATTTATTCAAACGTGTTTGAGGGAAAGAGGTATAATTACATACAAACTTTCACGTAAATCATATGTATGAACCTCGACTCGAATCTTGGTCTAAGGTTTTCTTTTTACCGTAATGCGTAACAATAGTTCGATATATCCTTCTTTTACCCCAGCCAAAATGGTCGTAGAGAGTTCAAGGTACAGTTCTATCGATACTAGACGACACAAAACAACTTGACTCCCGCGTCAACAAGCAAACCTAAGCTAACTTAGAAAAGCGCGTTTCCTAAACTAACGGCAAAAGGTAGCTTCATTTGCTTTATATAGATACTATTCATAAGTATTACTAATGTAATCTATATGAATAAAAAATATTGACTTTGACTTTAACCCAGCCTCTGCTTTATCCACTGCGACAGATGTCGTCAATCGATCGAATCGAATCTGTTTATATACTAAAAAAGAGTAAAGATAAAAGAGTAAAGATACTATCATATACCATAAACGTACTATCTGCATGACCGAACGGTTGACTGGTAGAGAATGCTCCTAGCATTAAGTCCACCTTTTGTACTTTTTTTTTTGTGCAATAAAGTTTTTAAATAAATAAATAAAGATGTGTCATTACCATCTTCAGTCTTAATATGCGGTACATCATTCTTGTCGTCGTCTGACCCAACTTCTGATTTGATTGGTGCCGTAGCCGGTGGACCAGGTAATTTGTGCTATAACAAAAACATTGATTTATTTATAAACTCCATTTTTAGTAGAAGCAAAAACATTTCACTCATGCAAGTAAATATTTCATTGTAACCTCTCTAACATCTCTCGTTCGTTAATTTTCAGAGTCGCAAAGAATATAAGGTGAAACTGGGAGATCTTGCTTGTAGAGTAATTAATACTGTATAATATATAAAAGGGTTGTGAAGTCAAGAAAATCTAAAAAGTACTTACTGAGAAAGGCACCATGTTACTGTGGTGCTGGCTCAGCGAGCCGCTGTTGACGTCCGACCCGACGCTCATGCGCCGCAGGTCTGACGACTTCTGCCGCGCACGGAAATGACGAGGCTGGAATAATAAAAAAACACATTTTATTAAGTAACAGACGCCAGGGGACTAATAACTATACAATGGAATACTAGCGGATCCTACGGACGTCGTACAGTGATGTCTTTAGAAACGCTATCACGACGCTATCTAAAGTCTTTAAACCAGAACTCAAATGTTTACAAAAAAATATATACAAACAAGGCGAGTATGATGATAATCACATGCCCACAACGAATATTCATTAGGATAATCCAAAAAAAAACAAGTACCATTTGAAAGCTTATGAAACACTAGCTGTGCCCGCGACTTCGTTCGCGTGGACGTGGTACATCCTTTCATGGTCGGTTTTACCCCTTTCTCCCCTAATATTCGAAACAAAAAGTAGTCTATATTTTAATCCAAGTTTCGAGCTATATTTGTGCCAAATTTCATATCTCTAACTTCAAAAATAAACATTTTTCCATATAAACTTTCAAAGGTGGTATTACCCCCATCCCCCCCTTATTTTCTAATAAAAAGTAGCCTATGCCCGTTCTTGAGATTCAACGTATGCCTATACTAAATTTCATCAAAATCCGTTCAGCCGTTTAGGCGTGAAAGAGTAACAGACGGACGGACAGACAGACAGACAGACAGACAGACAGACAGACAGACAGACAGACAGACAGACAGTTACTTTCGCATTTATAATATTAGTATGGATGTGGAATGGATGCATTGGATAATTGTTACTCTTTCATGTAAACAGTACTAAAAATTAATTTGTATGATATTTAATAGATGTAATAGATACAAAGAAAGAAAAATATATAGCCCAATAGAATACGTTCCCCGTTTTCACTAACTAAACTGTTATTTATTGAGACACCCTCTTCTCTTGACTACCATGACGGATTCAAGATAGAAAAAAGATTCATGGAATAGTACACCTTACAATGAGAACTTTTCTTTCAAACTGAAAAACAAATTTCTTTAAAAATCTGTTTATCATGGATGATCTTTGATTCCTATTCACCTTATAATCATGGTTGAGTCCCATAGTGGTGCACGTCGGGCACTCCCAGGAGTTAGGCAGGTCCTCGTTAATCTGCCCGCCTGGCGGCACGCAGGCGGGGTGCACGATGCTGTAGCACACCGAACACTCTCGCAGAGACGACGGACCGTTGCGACCTGAATACATAAATATAAGGAAACATTATACCTACAAAATTTATGTTTATGCGAAAGCCGAAAAGTTTTATTCATAAAAAGTAGAATTAAGTTTTGTTCATTCGTTTTCATTCATTAGCAACCAACCCAATAGTCTAATAAGATATTAATTTGCATGTTATTAACATTCTAATAAGTGTCATCCAAATTGCAAGTTTGACCTTGCCAAATTGCTCTGTATCAAACTATTTTTTTAATTTACTCACAAAAAATATATGATATAAATAATAACAGTGTGTGTATTGCCTACTGTATGCTTATTCGCTATGTGCAAAGTGGGTGGTGGGGGACCGCAAATCGATCGAAGCGCACGATGTGGCAGAAATGTGAATTAATTCTGGGCTGTCAAGTGTCAAATTGCTTTATTTTCATAACTTCCTTTATAATTTTAAGTAAAAACGTAAAAATTTGCGATATAGGTCATAGTACATGTTGTGTCGTAAATTGTAAAACAATGGGAAAAACAGTTCGTGCAAGTTTTATTCGTTTCCAACATCAAAGTGGACATTACAGCAAAGACAAAAATGGATAGCTGCTGTGAAGAGGAAAAAGTAAGAAATTTAACCTAGTACACTATAATAATAATAATAAGCGTTCCAAAATTACAGTCTTTTTTATATGTTTTAGTGCTGATGGGTCCCCATGGCACCCAAAACAACATGATACAATATGCAGTGAACATTTTATTGGAGACAAAAAGTCAGACGCAGAGGCGAGCCCTAGCTATATTCCAACAATATTCCCGTCAATATATCGGTGTAAGAAAATTGACCATTCTCAGCTCACTGCTAGATATAATCGTTTTATGACACGAAGATATCCGGATCAACAATTTATAGGAAAATACGAACAGAATCAGTTACCAATCGAAACAATTACTAAAGTAAATGAAAGGGAATTTACTATGATGGCCGATAAAGGATGCCAAGCAGATATTTATAATCAGTTCGAGTTGAAAGAAACAACATTTATTTGTAATAGGTACGTTCAAAATAATAACTGTGATGCTGAGATGATTTGACAGATGACAAGTCCTGAATAGTTGTGGCCACTAGGGGCGCTGTCATCGCGCACATAGCGAATATAGGTAGATAAGATACAGTCAGCTAATTATATACGTACATAGAAAGCTTACAAAAAAAATAATAGACACGAAATGGCAAATTACTATACTATTGCTGAATGCGCTGCAAAACAATTACTTTGCACGTTACTACATTAAGTTTTTTAAATAAATACTTATTATTTCTAACTACATTATACAACAGCAAAACATGCATTTGTTGAATAACACCATATTGCTGATGTATTCTGCTTTTTAGGCTATTAAGCAAACATTTACCATCTCACTAATCAATGGCTTGCTTTTAGTAACCTTTACACATGCGAGGATCAAAATTTTGGACTCTCATCTGTTTGATTCTATCTCTTTCTTAATTGACATTACATGCATTTAAACCGCACTCATACTTCATAAATCATCGTGGTTTGAGCTGTAGACTTATTCCATTTTTGGCTCGCTACTATAGTTTCATTAGTGTTATTTGTTGACACCCACCCAACTGTTATGAAGACCAGACCAGATTAGCATCTGCACATAGAGTGCACTACTCATTAAGAACCGACTTGTTAACCGAAACGTCGTTTAGACAGCTGCATACAGCTTCACTTTAACTACAAATTATACGGCCAACTACCACTCGTTTGCAATGCAGATAAAATGTGAATATACCCAGTACGTGCAGTATAGTAAACCGTAAACTATTCGACTACACAGTAACTACCATCAAATATAAGTTATCGTGCATCCTTTGTATGTAGTGAGCAGTTACCCGAGTTACCCTTTGCCTGGGGCGCGACCGGAGTCTGCATCCAGCCATCGAGGTGGCACACGGCGCACGAAGCCGTAACTGGTAGCATCGGCTGGAACATTTGAAGATAACGTGATAAACATCGGTCTTTACACAGGCAGTCGCTTTCCCAAAGATCGGAAAAATCAAGCAAAAATGTTCAGAAAATGTTAATAGAAGGAACATCAGTTTAATCCGCTATTAGTATACTTGAATTACTCGCCTAAATCGCAAATTGGCACCTAAACTCATGCTATGAAACTCGCACATTGT
The DNA here is from genome assembly GCA_037074685.1 of Glyphodes pyloalis. Lineage (NCBI taxonomy): Eukaryota > Metazoa > Arthropoda > Insecta > Lepidoptera > Crambidae > Glyphodes > Glyphodes pyloalis. Next base: position 6,130,660 of record JAYKKO010000021.1, read on the forward strand.
TATTTTGCAGTTTAACTATGACCGATTCTATCGAATAGGGTTAAGCTAATCGGTAATATTATTGTATGGACGACCTCTGAAGCTAAGAGGCGAGCGGACCAGATTTTGGCGTCATTTCTACAGTCCCAGGTCCGATTCCCGGTCAGATAGAAAACGCTTTCAAAATTGACTCGGGTCTGAGTGTTGTGATACCATCGTTGTTTCTGATTTCCATAACACAAGATTTAGATTCTTATCACAGAAACAGAGCAATGTATGCGATGTCCAATATTTATATCTATTTATTTTTTGGTTCTTAATTTCGTTGGTTGTCGAGATAGATCAAACTAGCTGCCGCCCGCGACTTCGTACGCGTGGACTTAGTCTTGTCCAGAAATAAATATATATAGCCTATTTAACTCAGGGTGACTGTAGCTTTCTAATAGTGAAAGATTTTTTGAAATCAGTCCAGTAGTTTCGGAGCCTATTGAGTCAAATCTTTCCTCTTTATAATATTAGTATAGACAAATCTGTGTTTCTGGTGTTGTAAAAATAAGAAATGTGTACCTGTAGGCACTGGCGCATGATGCAAGTCTGCTTGGCGCGGCCGAGTCCGCCAAACTTGACCATGTCGTGGCAGAAGACACACTCGCCGCAGTCAGTGCGTTGACACGCTTCACATTTCTTGCATCTATAATAAATGTAAAAAGGAATTAGTCACAAAATATTACTAAAAATGTCCATTTTGCGGTCCAAAATACGCGAACGATACGTGAAAAAAACAATGATACGATAGAAAAGTTATAGATTCGTGATACATTACTACCATTCCACAAGACAAGTACCTACCAAAATTAAAGTGCCAAATTTTATTCGTAAGTTACTATTTTATAAATGCCGTAACATAATAAATAATAATAATTCTATAATTCATGTCATTAAATAAATGTTTCTTTCAAAATATATAAATATCTCAGGAATTTTATCCCAGGAAATTGAGGAGAGCATGTTTCTTAGATACTGGGTATAGGCTGAACATAATACTTTTTTTATAAATGTGGCGTGGTGCCATGTGATTAGCGATTTAAACGTCATTCATGGTGACATGTCCGTCAATGTCATGTAAACCATAACCAATCACGTAGCAGTTGAACCCCGCAACTACTTATCGCCATCTAGTGGATTTTTCGTACCCTCATTGTTAAGGAGATGATCCAAGTTTTTTATTGTGTTTGAACCTTATCTCAAGTAAATAAGGTCTATATCAGGCCCCTGATAAGTCGTGTAAGAAATGTATGTATTTTACTAAAAGTGGAAGTACTTCCGCCGAGCTCGGTGTTATCTGCTCGGGCACAAAGCCCAACTATCATTTTTTTTTTTCCTAACTGACTATAGATGATGGCCGCAGATGGCCTTTTCATCTTCACCGGGCTTGCGGGGGAGCGGAAGGCTCTCACCCCTAAGCCCAACTATCAATCTTGGTTTGTTGTATATATAGCTAGTGGCGACGAAAACTCTGACATCGCGATGTAGGATCGATGTTATTGACTGACCAATCGTGCATTACGTATGGAGCGTTGTTTACTACGCCAATTCTGCTGACGCTGTATTTACGACGCAGTCGTAAGGCGCAGTTGAAGGTCGTCACGTGATCCATGTTAGGGTACCTACGCACTATGCGGTTAGCCGGAATGCGTTCAGCTGTACGGCTAACGGGAGTATGCGGATGCGCTTGCGGTTAGCCGGTCGGCTGAACGTATAGTGTCATGCGCACCTGGTGCGTCGCCGGCGCGGGGCGGCGGCGGCGTCGAGGCGCGCGCGCGCCGGCCCGCCGCGAGCAGCGCCGCCGCGCCCGCCGCCGCCGCCGCCGCCGCGCCCGCTGGACGCGCGCCTCTCGCCCGCGCTCACTTCTTCGGGACCTGGATATTGAGTACGACACTCTTTTACTAAACTTGACACTACACATTACTAGCGAACTACCGACGACTCCAATTAATTTTTCAATTATCTACACATAAGTCATTACCTTAAACAAAACAGAATACTATAAAAAATGGAATTAAAATTCGTTGCGTAGGGTTAAAGATCTAATAATATAATCACATAATAACAGAGGGTAAAAGCGACTTCGTTCTATATGTACCTATATGTCGTTACGAAAGATTACAAAACCGGATTAGTAGCAAATAAAAATGAAACTATGTTTATAGTTATTTTACTTAAGGCGTTTGACGGCACGGACGAAAGGGAAAAATTCAAAGATATAAATCTGAAGTGATTTTTTAAATGAACTACAGAAAAACAGGGTAAAACATTATCCTCTACAGTTAATGCTATTTTATACAGCCTTTTAAGATTGTAATTCTCAACATCATTATAACAATAAAAATGGTGAAAGGTTCTCTACCTTTCAGTACAGGTGTACCGGTGACCGCCAGATGCTGCTTGTCATGGCGGTGCTGCTCTACCAACGTGCGCACGTCCCTCACCAGAGCTATGGGATCCGAGAGCAACTCAGGAACCGACTTACGAGCGGCTGGCAACTGATGCAAGTACATCACTATAGCCTGGAATCAGATTATAAATGACTGCATTAGTTTGATACGTGTTGTTATTAAAATGCGAAAACAAAAAAAAAACAAATTAAAATACAAATGAATCAAAATTCATACATACGCCTTTTCTATGAATTAATTTAACTAATTTATGTACCGTATACTAAGAGTACAAGAACTTTAAGTTATTGAAATTATTAAATGCAAAAAAACTGCTGCCGAAAGTATGACTTCTGAAATAAATCTGAATCTTCTTAACGAAAGGTGTTTTCATCTCGTATCTAAGTTAATCTGAACTAATTAAATATTAAACACTCTCAAGTCAAGTGTCACAACGCAATGGTGCAAATTTGTTGAAACTAATTAAACTACACTAAATGCTGTATTATTGCGTATTCTGTAACAATATGAGCACAAACAAATTTAAACGGCACCAATAAACTAAGCAAGGAAACTATAGTCTAAGCTTAAGCATTCCTCGACATCACACTGAAAACTGAAGCCATCCGGCTTTGGAACGCTCTGCCCACCGAAACTCGACAATCCCTAAGGGAATTTTTAAATTAAAAGTTCGTGAATTGTTCTATTCCTCCCCCTCTACATAGAATTTTGTTTACTCAATGGATTTGCTTTATTTATTCACTAGTTTGCTTATATTTTTATATATTATTCTGTTTTACTTATATATATATATTGTTTTGTTTTATTATTATATTTATTTATCATGTACCTATGTATGAATATTCTATTCTCGTGTTAATTTTCTGCTATTTATTATTATTAATTTTATTGTAATCCATACTTACATTTTTACTGTTACCGCACCCATAAACGAACTATCTGCATGATCCAACGATTGACTGGTAGAGAATGCTCCTAGCATTAAGTCCAACTTATGTACTTTTTTGTGCAATAATGTTTTAAAATAAATAAATAATAAATAAGCCCCAGAATCGCCATCATAAGTCACCTTGAGGCCATGCAGCTCATTCTGCGTCAGATGCACGTGGTCCTTGGGCGCGACGAGCGGCGGGCACTGGCCCTCGGGCGCGAGGTGCGAGCGGCCCAGCAGCGCGCTCACGTACCGGTCCAGCACGTACCAGAGCATCTCCGTGAAGAACGGGTAACGGAACTTCTGGGGCACCTGTTTCAACAAGAAGATGATTACATTTACAAAAAAAAAAGAGTTTCCGTGTCCAGTCTCACACACACAAATGCAAACCTTTTTGTGGATGCATGGTTATTCGATACTCTTTGTATACTGATAACGCAAAACTACTAAATGGATTTGTATTAAATTTGGTAGATACATAGATCAGATACTATTTTAATAATAGGATGCTCTTTGTCACGAAATAAGGTGAACGAAGCTCAGGTTACAGCAAGTGACCTATAAACCAGTGGACTACCAAAAACGAAACGAACAAACAAAAGGTCTCGTTTTGGATGATGAATCAATTGTTCCGGAGTTAAAACGTGGTTTTTAATTTGCATAAATAACATTTGTTTGTTTAAAACGCTTTACTTGCATTCGAAGTGTGTTGGTTACGACTAAAAATGTATATTCGTCATCGGATTCGACATATTTCGTTTTTTGAAGAAGACCTCCAGAAGCATGACTTTAAAGTCGTAAGACTTAAAAAACCAGACACAATAGAAAAAAATTGTCTCTGGCTTTAAGAAGGGCATTTGGTCTTACGAGGTTAACGCAACTCTCGAGTTCTGTACCTTGGTGACGTCTTCGACTTGCGCAATCTTAAGCTGCTTCTCAATACCGAACTGGTGGAGGAAATTACCCCCGAACACAAGGGAGTCGCTGGGCGTATACACAGCATGAATCCACCCGGTCGGTATGAAGAATGTGTGGCCCGCTTGCAACTGGAAGTAAAAATTATCATTGAAAGCTTTTGAAGATATCCGAAACTGTAAACTTTTTATTTGAATGCACCAATGTTAGGCACCAATTAATTTTCGACGACGTGAGAAATAACAGTAATAGTACCAACAGGTCCACAAGTTTGTTAAGAGGCCGTTTAAAAATTACATAATACGCTTTGAAGGGTCGAATCGAATATCACTTCAACTAGGGTGGGGGGTGTCAGGGAATATGACATTTTCTTTGATAACATTAGTTAACTTAGTTTGGAATGAAGTAAAACATACTACTCTAAGTCTGTAATAAACCAAATACTCGTCTAATTACAAAACTGTCCCTAAGAAATATTGAATTTTTTGTTTTTAAGTAAATAGAACCTCATTAAAAAATACTAACATAGTAAAACTAAATATACACATTAATGAAATTATTCCACAAGACGACGAAGGAGAGGATAATTAGCGAAGAGAGATCTGATAACATCATAATATAAAAATAAAGATATTAAAGATATTGGATAACATCACATACTTTGCTCTGATTCTGTGGTAAGTAGCTTAAGCACTTGTGATACAGAATCAGAAACAATGACGGTACCACAACACCCACACCCGAGACAACACAGAAAAGTTCGTTTCCCATATTGACCCGATCGGGGATCGAACCCGGGACCTCAGAGATGGCGGATTACAAAAGTCCGGCCCGCTCGCCTCTCAGCTTCGGAGTTAGTCTACATACTACACTTAAAGATACTTACATGGACTCTGATGCATTTCTCGACAGTGTCACCAAAGAAAACGTCCGACTGCTTGCCAGACAGCACCCACTTTTCATAGAGTTGCAGATTCTTCTCTGTTGGCGGTATGAGCCAGAACACTTTCGCTCCTGGAAATATAAAAGTGTACATAATTCAATAACTTCTCTATAAGAACCGTCTGGATACCAGAGAACGGCATCACAGAAATCGCGTGCTATAAACCAAATACCGAATTTTCTTTCAAAGTCCATTCAATAGATAGAGTCTGCGTCAAATAGTTACTGATACAGTATTCAAATAATTAGACGCCACCAAAAAGTCAATAAAATCGGTGTAAACAAAGTTTATTGTTGTCAATAATATAGTAGCTTTGTTGAAATACATATTTTAAACGTCATTTATTTTATTAACTCCGATGTTACCGACTTTTGTTTACGTCTAAGTATTTGAGTACGTTGAGTGCACTTACTTTTAACGCAGACTATACCAATTAATATAACCTAGGGAGTAAGTATTTGTTAGGTGGTATGGGATTTATTTTATCTTTACATAATGTAAGACTTATTTAGGGCGTATTACATTTCCATTATTATGGTTAAGTGTTCATACATATAACCTGAGTTTGAGACCAGAGTTTAGCCCAAAAAACACATCGCATTTTGAACTTTGTATGTTCTGCATATAAGAACTGTATGTTTTCCTCCAAAAGTGTCATTTTACAACCACATCCGAAAAGCAAAAGCTCGAGTGTTTATAAGATAATCAGTCGACTTAATGAACGCAACGCCCTAAGTAGCGCCCTTTATCGCGATCTTTACACACGCACACACCTGTTTAACAGGTCTTCGCTTCGTAAGGGAAGCATACCAAATATGGACATCACTTTTTCCTATTCAATTTTATTCAGCACTTGTTTTATTTTTTCTTAATCTATATGTTAATAGACGCAGGTGGCGGGATTCCCTCGCATAGTTCCAATGTAGGATTAATTCACCTGTTAGATAATGACTTTTTATTTAATCACATACGCCTTATCTTTCTACTAGCATGGGCAATAGGTACGTCAAATTGCTCACATGAGACGCCAAATGTTTCAACACTGTCGATTGGGTGATACACACTTGCTAATATTTTCATCCAATCACCAGCTATTTTATCGATTTTGACATTTGTTAAGAGCGCGATAAAATTTAGTCACGTGGCGCATCCTAAGCGTACTGGACGTCTTATATAATTTGTAAATGTAAATACTTCCTGTATTATTCTCATCATAATCTTGTACTAATCACGCTAATGTGAGTGAAAGTGAGTGAAGTTAAAAAAGTGAGGTAGGAGGGCAACAGCACATTAGGTCCTATATTGTGGTTGAATTTGTTTTATTTATTTTATGTTGAAAAAATTAAGAAACTTACCTCTCAAAATATGATACCAGACGGAAGTTCCTCCGAAGTCGATGTGGAAGTCTGTGTAGCATCCCTTAACCGACATCAGGCAGTACTTCTGCACTTTGGGATACATCATGTCATCGAGAGCGTTGGTAGACTCAGTCTGAAATTAAAATCATCATTTATTTAGTTATTTATTTATTATATACAGCAGAAAAGTTTCATCGCCTACGATAACTTGCGGTTAGCTCAGTTGGAAGAGCAGCACATGCGATACGTGAAGGTCGTGGGTTCGATTCCCGCACCGCAAGGGGAGATAATTTTTTTCTGTTTCTAATATTTAAAGTTCGCTAGTACGGCGTAAAGTACTATAAAAATAAAAAATCAATATATATACCTGTTGATCCTTCAAGTGCCTCGGCCACACGGTGTCCACCCAGTCGATCAGGCGGACGATTCGCGGAGCCTGCACGTAGTTCTCGAGCCTCGTGTGTGAAAACTCGAGCGAGATCACGTTTAGGAGGCGCTCCTTATTGGGATCGTCGTAGTAACGCTGCCAATCCTGCGTTGGGAATAAGATACTTAATGAATGGAATCGAATAAAACTTTATTGCGAATGTCACAGGTTCGTTGGTCGAATTGTCAGAGACACGCTTGGAAACCAAATGCTGCACGAATGAAAACAGTCTAATAAATAGTATTACGTAGTTAGAAAATATTACACTTTGTACCGCCCGGCTTTTAAAAACTTTCGTTTGGTTCTAATAATTATCGACAGTTTTGGTTGTGATAAAAGTGATGTTTAATACAAATAAGTTTAGGTTAACTTGAGAAGACCTAATCACTATTCTTATCTCCTTTTTGCTAACTTAAATTTTGTAAACAAGCCTCTTCCATGTCCTTCGCACTGGAGTCTAACACACGCCTTTTCCTTAGGGACTGCGCCAACTATCAAGACAACCCGGCAAGGGATTTAAGGTAAAAAACGTATTAGGTACGTAATGTACCTACCTGAGATTGTTACACAAGGTTGAAATTCCAATGTTCATGGTTTTACTATACAGCGGCTTGCTTAAAAATCATAAACATTGAAATTTCAACCTTAACGAAGTGCCAGGTACATTACTGTCTATAAATAAAATCCCTTGACGTGCCGTCCCGATAAGATTCAGTGCCTTAGGCGACGGTACGGTGCATAAAGGTAACAACCTGTTAACAAAGACAGTATACCTTCATAGTCATCTCAATGTTCTTCTGCGTGTTGACATCCATGACGTCGAGCAGCCGGCGCGAGCCCACGCACATGCGTACGTCGTTCACGGTGAAGTTGCTTGTCGGCACCCTGTAACAGACGCGGGAATCAGCGAAGCCGCCAAAAAGTTACGTCACAAGTTCGGAAATTAAATACGTATATTTGGGAAAAAAAAAATTAACAACGTGCGACTCGACACACGTCGCTTACGGTGAAGTTGCTCTACGACGCCCTAAAGCAATATGCCTGCTACCAAAACAAAACGAAAAGTTTCATTTTTTTAAATTCTGAAATATACTGTGGTATTTGATTTGAATAAATATTAATTTGCCTTTTGAAAGCGCGTTATCTCCATTAGAAATTACTTGGTAACGATTATATTACAGTCATCGGATCCGTAATTATTTCGCTTTTGGAAGTAGACCCCCAGACGCGGTAACCAGTGTAGCCAACTATCCACAAAATGGCTACGTCACTAATTCGGAAAGCGCGTTCGGTAAAAAGAGTTTTCTCTTTCAAGCCGGATACTTTCAAGTTCTATTTAAAATCTCAAGAAAAGTTCCGAATGCAAACTTTTTATCTTCCTTTCACTCAGACTATCACAACTATCAGTCTATCAACCGTCCTCAAACGTAAATGCAAATAAGAAAAACGTTTCGTTTTTTCATGATTTCTGAGCCGATCCTATATTTGACGTTTGAGTTTCAATATAGCCCTCTGGCTATATGCCTCTAAATGCCTGACGCATGTGATATCATTCACAAAGAAGTAACTCGTGATCATCCTTGCAACGGAAATGGGAATCAGCAAACATAGGATTTTCCACCAAATTAAAAAGGAAATAAATGGAAAGAAATTTTTAAGTTATATACAACGTGTAACGGAAAGGGTATAACAATATCAAAAATACCAAAGCAGTTAACGGTTACAAACTGTATGGGACCATTTGTAGCTGTGTACACGCATTTATTGATTCAATATTTTTTTTTGAAATATCAGTCAAATACAAGTAAAAATTTTGACTAAGTCACGCTTGCACAACACTATCACAGTATTGTTGGAATCGTCGAAAGACTTGGATGTACCTACCTATTATGCTATTAATTTAAATATCACAATGGTGGTTCATCTTTTAGTGTTTACTGAATCACATCTGAAATTTGTTGGTTTAGCGTTTCTCATTTTGACAATTCAGTTAAGTCATTGAGTTGTCGTCGCCGTGACAACATCTTGTGTTTTTGCCTTTCTGGATTACCTACTTACTACGGATAGCCTAGTGATATTTCGTGATGTCTTTGAGCAATCAAGAATATTCGAGATGATTCACTGTGTCGGAGCAACCGACGGCAGCGTGATGGCCGACCGAGAGCTAGAAAAAGAGATTTACGAAACCATTAAAACGCTCGTTTCCATCTGTGGATGGGGCGAGGAGGTCGTATCACAAGGCCAGCTCGGTCACCAGACCTCACTCCGTTGGACTTCTTCTTGTGGGACTAATTTAAAAGGAAGGTGTACGCTGTAGCATGCTCGTCAAGGGAAGAGATGATAGAAAGCATCAAGGCCGCGTTCTGTACAGTGACACCACAAATGTTGCATAATGTTCGCGCATCTTCTAAGAAAGTGCTAGGCGCGCATGTCGAGGAAGGAGGTGGAGAAATTCAGGATCGCAGTGATTGTCGTGAAGTGATAACGTGATTTGGGGTCGCTGACCTCAATAGTGTTGTGATGCGTTTGTTTACGTTTTAGTCAGTCATTATAGTTAATCATTTTTTATTTCATAAAAACAATAAAGTGTTTATTTTAACTCGGGATTTCGTATATAGAATCTATACAAGGTATAGTATCCACCTACTTTACATTGTTACCCCCTTTCCGTTACAGGTTGTATACCTAACCTAGTTAAAAGTTTTAAGGCGATTTTACATGATCAGTTATCTGACGACTCTCAAAAGGTTTCCTAAGCAATTTTTGAGATTTAAGTGTCCCAGTGTGAATGCCCATATTTCAATATCATATCCCTGGTTGCAAACCAAAATCAAATTTTGTATGCATGACTTAATGGCACATTATTTGTACGTTGTAACAAGTTGTTACAACGGTAGACAGTTGAGACTTTAATACACACTATCAAAACACGATTTATTCATAAATATTTTGATAGTCAAAACCATAAGTAGTACATAATAATAATAGGTTTCAAATTTGATTTTTAAATATAATTTGCCAATAAAACTGGCTAATATTTCCTAAGTTTCGTAAAGTCAGGTTAACGACATTTTTACCTTGAAATAATATTTGTTAATGGTATTTTTTCTAACGATGAAACGCTGCGAAGCCTTATAATCTTTCTCAACTTTCGATGGAAAAGGCTCTCACCCAAATAAGATTTAAATTTGTGAATCGTAAGTAAATGTTACACTTCAAGTCGGTTAAAAATTAAATTTCAACTAATCACTTTGAAGTTTCATCATTTTTTGGTTATGGTTTGGTTTTTGTTGCATGCAGTGCCTATTTTATACTATCCAAATCTTCGCTATTTTTTATGCTTTTACATAATTGGAGCCAAAGACAACGCGATATTGATGAAAAGCCAACTTTTGACGTGTGACCTTGAATAAACTTACGGCGCCGACACGAGATTTCACCAGACTGTTGAGACAACTTTTAGAACGCGTAAGGTGTATAATCGAGAATACTGCATTTAAATTTACAATTCAATCTCAGGAACAATACTACAGAGTTGGGTATATCGATTTGAAACATGCGTTCACTATTATTACCTACCCTTTTGTACAGCGAATGGTTAATACGAAATCATAACACGATACTAATGTTCAAACAACTGGACAAATGTTGAGACAAATCTAGGGCAACATAATTATCTAAATCATACAAATGTAGGTATGTGTGTTAATTAACTACTCATTTCAAATTATCCGGCACTTAACATAAAAAAGATTCAAAACAAATAGTAGTTACACAATTGACACCTTATTATACGAGTATTTTCAGGAGCCATAGAACAAAACCACATGAAATAAAGCATTCGCAATAAAATTAAGTCTCAAGACTTCAATAAGTTGTAATCCTTTGTCATAAGTTATTCACAGAATCTTAATGAGAACATAAAACGTAAATCGATTTTTTTATGACACTAATTATTATTTACGTAAAATATCGTGTACTACACCAAAGCTTGCATTTTCGCTAGAATTAATTATCATTTGTACAACATTTTAATGGCGTATTTATTGTGACACGTCCAATTTAACTTACTCGCAGCTGTTTATAGTTTTTTGCGGAAATATCCCCTTGATTTATCTAATAATACTCATTTGGGAGAAAGATGATGAGCGCATAGCATCCTTCGGAAAACTTAGGAGCAAGTGAGCCGAATGATGAAAACGTGTGAAATACGAGTCATCGATCCCGATCCCTGTTGCATCCTAACTGAAGCGGATGACACCGCAGCCAACTGCATAGAAAGTTTCGCTCGTCGCACATGCGCAGTGCCGTCTGGGGGAAGCGAGGAACCGGCGTCGGTGGATAGTCGGCATTCAGCCCGGCGCCGTGGCGGGAACGAGTCGTCGCCTCCTCCAACGGAATGAACGATAACTTTATTTCAAGCCGAACGCGCAATCGCGACGCAGAGATGGCGGAAAGAACACACACGACATTCCTAATGTTCTATTTTGCGAAACTGATAAAAGTATTACCATCTAGATATATACAACGATCGCACGCTGTCATTTGAACTATTTCAATCTGTATTCTTGATGGACACCATTTTGTCGCCATGTTTATAAAATATTCGGAGTAAGCAACACACTGTTATGAACGGTCACTTTGTTTTTGGTAGTTTTATTGTGATGTAACCTATTATTCGGCAGAGCGACCTTCGTGATATTATATTACAAAAATATTTACTACAGTTAATATGAACAAAAGGGTAACTAAATACTGGAACGTTGATACGGAATATTCTAGTTTCATAACGAAATCCTGGAAATCTGGTGGGCTGTTGCCGACACTACCTACGCAATTGCATAGGTAACTAAGGGCGTTACGTCAGATGAATAAGTTATTGATTCATGAAATGTTGAACGTAGGTCCTTGAATTTATAATTATGTTCGTGGGTACTAAAATGATGACATTAATAAAACACACGTGAGACAATGAGGATTGGTGGTTAAGTTCGTAACGTGTCGTTTTATGCTTCCCGCTAAAATAATTTTATTTTATGACATCAATTAGCGAGTAAAAATAGCGCTAACCGGTGTCTACACTGATACCGAAGTGCTGAAAATAACATTTAACTCTATACACGGCAGAGCATATTACGAGAACCTTAATTTAAGTTAGTAAAGTGTGAACTTATGGTGGTTTTATAGTGAACAGAACTTAAACTGACCATTCAGCATTTTGAAGACCTCCGTGGTTTGGTTTATACTTTTGAATCTCTAGGTCCCGTACTATTTGACCTTTATCTTGAATGCTAGGAAACGGTTAAAATATGAGCGGTGATATATGAATACTCGATTTATGCCCCGTTCCAATATTTGAAAAAACCATCCGTTTTAGTTACGGGTTAAATCGTACTTCCTCTCACTTAATGAATGTTAATTTATGTCCTCTATCTATAATTCCAGCTGGGCATGTTGGTTGTCAGTAATTTTCATACACTTATCCTACTTATTAACATTATTGTTATTTTTTTTTGAGTCAAAACTCTTTACTTGATTTTATATATTTTAAATATGTTTATTTGTATAGATATATATATATATATATATAAATATATATATATATGTATTTATTTATTTATAATGTTATATATTTATGAGTTTATGTATGTTTATCATGTTATACTACGAAATAATTCTAAAATAAAAACTGTATTTATGTTGCACGGCCGTACCCATTTCTCGCCATCTACTATTTCCTCTACCTTAAGGTTGTCTGGAAGAGATCGCTTTCTAGCGATAAGACCGCCTAAATTGTACTATAATTTTTCTGTAAAACCTATTTCTGTAAAGATTTTGTGCAATAAAGTATATCTATCTATCTATAGTAAAAAATTATACGAGGTGTAAGCTAAAACCATTCCAGACTCGGTAGTCATTTGGAGAAAAACGGATTGCCATTTTTGACACAATACGTATCGTAGAATATTGGAACCGGGCATTAGACTGAATATGGGAAATGCCTCAACATCCATACAAAGAAATCATAAAAAAAATTGTGTATGAAATGTTAGCTCTATGCATGCATGCTTATAACACACTGACGGTATACATACATATATCTACTACTAGCGAACCCGACAGACTTCGTCCTGTCAAAAAGATTTGGAATGTGGCTTGATTCAAAATTTTAGTTAGAAAACGTTTGTACTGGGAAAAAGAGGGCTATCTTTAAAGTTTTCCCAGCAATTATTCGAATTTTTCTCCTTGGACTCCTCCTTGGACTTCAACGAACATTTTAAAAAAGAATTGTCAAAATTGGTCCAAGCGTTGTTGAGTTATGCGCTTACCAACACATTTTGCATTCATTTTTATATAATAGATTTGTAAGAATTTTTACACTGGCGGTTAAGTGATCTTGGTTCTAATGGTAATTTTCAACACTGAACTACGATTCGCTGTCACCGTGCAAAGTTCCTATAGTGAACGTGATTGTCTCGACTTGAAATTTTATTGAAAATTTCAGTTCAGTGAGCTTGCAAAGGTGGAATTCAAAATGTTTTCATGAACTTGTGTCTTCATGAAACCTTTTTTTTTATGCAGAATTATGTTCTGATTGTCTTATTTGAAAGCACACTACCTTACCTATGACATTACTACCTAATACGATAAGCATCAAAATTATTACAATACTTTAAAGTGTTTTTAGATATTCTTGTGTTTTAAGCTTATCAGGATAGACTGAAAATTGTTTTAAAACAATTGAAACTCGTGTTTAAACAAAAAACTGTTGAGAGCATTAGGTACCTGGCACCTATCCCGACTACCACTTTTCTTTTGTTTAGTAGATTAGAAAAAAATTCTACGAAATATACGGCGCACGGGAGAGTAGAGTTAATGAATTAACTCGCAACGAAATACACTTTATCCATCTTTCAGATTCGTGCCGATTCTAAAGCCACAAACTATTTTTTTTATTTCTAATATTTAAAGTTCGCTAGTACGGCGTATAGTACTATAAAAATAATAAAATCGATTATTTTTTTTATGTCAGAAATATTGTTAAACTTGCGATAATAGATTAATTATTTATTAAGTTCAACTTAAAAAACGATGCGAAAGGAGGTCACTCAAATTCAGTTTATATTTTGACTGTTTCCAAAACTTTTTACGTACTTTGTGGTACTGGATCTCTAACTGTTTGCGTCCTTCTTGTGTAGCAAAAGGGGCCCCAGATGCAAATGCAACTCCCTATCTTATATCTATCTGGTACTTGTACAATTGTTTGTATCAGAAATTTACAGAGCATCTACCTACCTTGTTTTTGATATAACCCCTAAAACGCCTATGCCTAATGCCATTTTTATTTATTTTACGTCGACCCTGTACAGATCTTGGAAAGCTTATAAACTTTCAGATGAAGAGCTGAATGTTTTTAAACTTTTTAGTAAGCATAATCGGACTCTCATTTATCGTTTATAGCTGTTACATCCATACTAATATCCATACTAATATTATAAATGCGAAAGTAACTCTGTCTGTCTGTCTGTCTGTCTGTCCGTCTGTTACTCTTTCACGCCTAAACGGCTGAACGGATTTTGATGAAATTTGGTATAGGTATACGTTGAATCTCAAGAAACGGACATAGGCTACTTTTTATTAGAAAATAAGTAATAATAAGGGGGGTAATACCACCTTTGAAAGTTTATATAGAAAAATGTTTATTTTTGAAGTTAGAGATATGACATTTGACAAATATAGCTCGAAACTTGGATTAAAATATAGACTACTTATTGTTTCGAATATGAGGGGAGAAAGGGGTTTAAAACCGACCATAAAAGGATGTAGTCCACGCGAACGAAGTCGCGGGCACAGCTAGTTAGTTAATAAAATTATATCAACTACAAGGTGAAGCATATTGGCCAAACAAAATCAAAGAGCATTTGTTTTGTATGTTGTCCCTCAACTTCAGCGACGCGCCAATACTTAGAAGGTCGTTATACGGTATCAAGTAAACAACTTTATTCTAGACTAGTGGTACGACTCGGCTTAGCACGGTTAGATGTTCTTTTTACCTTGGGTTATTTTAGTTTTAGTAAGGATTCCTAATTTCAATTAAAAATTATTTTACAACAGAGTACAAATAATATCTCAAAACGATTAAGTAATTTCGGAGCGTATTCAATGGAAACAATCAAATCTTTCCTCTTTATATTAGTATACATAATCCCATAATTGTATCATGACGGAAAATATCGTTCTATTTTTTAAAATAAGAGCAAAACATTGTTATATTTTCGAACCAAGCTTATGGATTATCGTTATAAATAGAAAATAAATGCGAGGCAAAAACTCTACATACAATACGCGTAAACCATAAAACCGATTTAGAAATTCGGTACAAAAAGATACCTCTTCATTTACAAAACGGATTCTAATTTGGAAATGGATTCGAATCGGAAACCATGGTTTGTTTCATTCTTAATCTAACCGATTGGATAGTGGCAAAGCATAAAATATCCGAATCCAAAACATTTCTGACATTTGTGAAAAGCGGGCAGACCATTGACAAGAATTAAATATTTAAATTTTGGACTCTTGTTTAAATTGTACTAAATATTGTAAAAGATACCTAAAAGGTCAGCATCTGTCGATGTATGGTATTCTACGGATACCTTCAGATAGCGTTCGGCAAAAGATTTATACCACTTTTTATTGCGTACTAGCTGTGCTGTGCTGTGTAACAGAATGTAGCCTATATCCAACGTATACCTATACCTAATTTCATCAAAATCGGTTGAAAGGTTTAAGCGGGAAAGCGTAACAGGCAGACAGAGTTACTTTCTCATTTATAATATTAGTAGGGATTAGTAGGGATAAACCCTTCAAATGGTTGAAATACGGGATGATAGTTCATCAATGTCCGCTAACTTTAGTTTAGGCACGCGATAAGACGGAAATACATTTTTTATATTTGTTTTGACGTTTTGAACATTTGTGTGGGGATAGAATTAGTCCAAAGTAATTATTATTCTATCTGTTCTGTTCACGAAGTCGTGGGCAAAAGCTTACCCAGTGATATTGAAGAAAAAAAATCTTAAATTGAAGTTAATCGTGTTTCTTTTCACTTCTAATAAAATGCAAATCGTTGTTATCCGAAGACAGCAAAACAACCAAACTTTAAAAACATCTCACGTGAAACGTGGATTCGGGCCAAATCTCACTACGTCTGACCAAGGGACCAAATTTATATTAATTTATTAAAAGGATTTATGTTCTAGTACTTAAACATAAGATGGTAAATGGCTTGGATTATGTTATCGTCAATCCGCATTTTGCAATTATGGTGATTAAGCAAGTACTCATTATTGTAACGATGATTATTGAATAAATTAATAATGACGACCTCGGTGGCGGAGTGGCTAAGGTAGGTGGCCAAAGCGCGATAGGTCCCGGGTTCGATTCCCGGTCAGGTCAATTTGGAAAACGAACTTTTCTAAATTGACTTGTGTCTAGGTGTGCTGGGATGACACTTCCAGTTAGTATGCGTCTTCTGGTGCTCATAGTACAAGGGAAAACCTTAGTTTCAGACCAGGTAATTGGTGTGATTGTCTGGCGCATTTAATTATGTATTTTATTAATTTAATAATTTACAGGACAAAGGACACCATTATTGAATTTATATAATAATGGTGTCCTTTGTCCTGCAGTAGGGGATTAATTAGGCTGATATTTAGGATTTAATTTATTTATTCGTAGTGACGAAACCAATACAACGTTTATATGAGTATTCACTAATGCGATTCTTAGGTCTGCTCAATAGGCGAAATCGGTACCGACCATAAATTTTAACCGCACTGTGACCACGACTTAGTATACAGGTTTGTAAGTAATATTTGTAATCCTGCGAAGTTGTTAATCTCTGAAAAAATATTTCACTTTGCTACTAAAAGGTTTAACAGAATCTACGGGCAAAAGTTAAATCGCGCATGGCATTTTATTTACATAAATGTTTTCGTACTAAAGATGTGCGCCTAGGGCACAGGATAGGATAGTTCTTTCGAAGATAGGGATGCTTGCTCTGGGTTAAAGTGGTTCCTAATTAAAACACGGACCCTGGTTCACAAAAAAATGAATTTATTTATTTATTTTGGACAGCCGAAAAATGAGGGCGTTCCCGCATAAAATATTCACTAGATGGCGATATGTCGACGTGAGGTCCACCTGTTATTTGATTAATGATTTAAATGTCACGGTGACATGTCCGTCAATGTCATGTAAAACATAACCAATCACATAGCAGTTGGACCCCACGCCTACCTGTCGCCATCTAGTGGATTTTTTATACGCAAACACCCTCATTATTATGTAAAAAAATCATTAATCATTAGGTAAGACGATAGCTATTTACCGCGCCTTCCCCCGCCTAACTTATTTTGATTAAAAATATGTATAAAACGACACGCAGGTATAATCTGACAGAATTATTTAATTCGATCCAGTAATTCAAGAAATTAAAATACGAATTTCTTCGTAACAATCTAAAAAAAATACTCCACAAAATAACGAGTGTTGTATTATTACTGTACACTTCTGACGACGCAGAGAAAATTATGTGCGATTTTTAAGTGCTTTTTCAACCTTGCAAAAAAGATTAAACAAATGGCTAATGCCCGGTTCCAATATTTGAAAAACGGTCCGTTCTAGATACGGTAATAAATTTTACGAGACGTAAGCGAAAAACCACCGACTGTCGACTGATGACAGCTGGTATGGAAAGTAAATTATGGAACAGTATTAACGTATTAGTATTTTAAAGAAAAACGGATTGTCGTTTTTGACACATTAAGAATCGTAAAATATTGGAACCGAGCATAAACAACTCTGCTCAACATGAGCTTCAGTTTAGCTAAAGCAGCAGCTCTCAAACAATCTGCACTCTCTTTCTTCTAGCTTTATTTTGTATCAATTACAAAGCCCGGAGTCCATTACGACTATGGTCTTTATTTGAAGAGCAGATTTTTCCATAAGAGTCATCTCTCCTTTTTTGTTTTTCTAACTTTTATCGGAGGGGCACTGCCTACGCTCTGCGGCAAATAGAGTGTTTTATCTTTGGCTCTCACTGAAACCTCTCAGATTGCCAACCATACGCTATTGCGGAGGACTTGGATACCCCCTCTGACTCATCAGGTTCCTTCACCGCGCCTACCGCATAGCGGCTTTCCTAAGCGCGAAACATGCACTTAGAGCGTGCTAAACCACTTAACACGGTCTACTCCCTCGGGACCTTGGTAACGGACTCCAGACCTAACACCGGACTAGTTGAGAGGCTCTGAAAGTCGCATGGAGCCCCGGGGCCCACCGTTCACGGAGGATACGGAGACCGGCCAACGTAATACCGCATCCTCCTCTGCTCTTGCGAGCTTGCCGCAGAGAACAACCATGTTCTACAGGTATTAAACCCTACTTTAAAAATTAAACTCTTCATTAACGTTGTTGTAAGATCGCCTAATAATATAATAATCCTACGCTTTGCTAAATCTTAAAGCTAAAGAGTTTGGTTGTTTAGACGCGGTAATCTCTGAAAAAATATTTTTGCGTCAATAGGAGCGAAGAAAATGGGCAATGTGGAAAAACGGAAATAGCGTGCGAAGCGACGGCGCGCCACCGAATATATTGTCTATCATCCCAAAATCTTCTACAGTACCTACACGATTAGTTCCTCCATGTGAACCTTAACCAAACACCAGCGGCTAACAAGTGTTCCGAGGACCGCTATTTGAGAAACTCTGAATTGAATCAACATCTTTACTAGAGCAAACCCAGAGACGAGATGAAATACCTATATTTCCGAGAACATCTTCCAGCTCCTTAGTAACAGCGCCAAACATAAAATGGCGTTCATACACGTGTCATGTGGAGCGTTATAGACGACTTTTGCATCCCACCTCCCCCTAGTGAGATGTTTAAAGAGTATCAAAGGAATACCGTCAACTTAAGAGTTCGATATCAACATTAGCGAAACGTTCCATACTATAATGGAAATCAAATTGTTCGAAAGTTCCGAAAAAGTGGGTTTTGCTGTCAAAAATTAAAATGCTGATCCTTGCTGTTCAAGCTAACGGTTTCGTAACAATAAAATAGAAGGCGACCAAATCATTGTCAATTTTTTTTCTATTATAAAATAGTACTTAAATATATTCTTTTAAATTCATAACTATGATGAAATATCTGAACTATCTTACTCCATTTTTGGCAATATCCTAGATTCTGGTGTCCATAACACAAGTATTTGAGATTCTTATCTTGTGATCAGCATGCAATATTGTTGGTTATTTTTTTTAATGGGAAGATATGATTTTTCTTATACTACATATTTACAACAAATACAATGTTTAATTCAGTGAAGTAAATATTAACCAATTTAATAAAACTTTCTGGATCAATTCAGAACATACATCAAGATATTCATTCATTCCAACCAACCTGGTTTGATACAGACAAACAAAACAAATTTATTCTAATTTATTCTACTACGCACCTCAATCCCAATCCAGATTTCTCCTTGAACAGCAGCGGGGTAGTAAACCCATTCTTCTGGAGGTAGGAAACTGTGATATCTGTTCCATGCATCTCCAGAACTGCACCAGCATGTTCAAAGCGAGCACTTTCCAGCTTATCAGCCAAGGAGAACCCTCTACCTCCCTCTGCTTCATCATCTCCCAGCGCCCATTCATCGGAATAGAGTTTGCGTTGCTTGCGCTCACGCTGTTAAAAACAACACATTTTAGTTGACTGATAAAATTGTCTAAATCTGGGACGTATTAAATAGGTAAATGAGAACTCACAGGCCTTAGATCCATTATAATTTGAACTCGAATATCCAAATATTTATTTATTTTTTATTTTACAGTATTTTAAGGTTTAACCTAAGCCTGCCATTACCATTTACATTTACTGCAAAAAAGGTAAAATGATATTTTTTTTCACTGTTTTGATTTTTTATATAATAATTTGAATTGAAAACCTCATTTCATCTGAGAAGTATTTTGATAGAAAAATAATTAGGAACACACTAACATAAATTGCATCGATAATATTTATGAGTTTCACGAAGACACTATTAAAAAAAACCTATCCAAAGACCCCTTACCTACAAAGACAAATCTAAGTAAACCCGGATGGATGGCAGTCCTAGGTTAGCACAAGAAGTTTCTGCATCAATAGTGATTTCAATTATCTAATCTAAACATTAAATGAAAATGATAACTTTAAATTTATGGGTCCCTGTCATATACTTTTATCATACCACAAAGTGATTTGTTTCATTTAAACTCAAAAAGTAGTTTTATGTAGGCTAAAGTAAATGTTAAAAGCATTTGGTCTGAAAAAAAGTATTGAAGAACCACAACTTTCACTTTTTAACACTTTTACTGGAGCCTTACTAAAACTTAATTATTTTTCATGATATTTTCCTTGTTATTTTAAAAGCTATGTGTGCTGGGTTTGCTTCATCAAGTGTTAAGTTGAAGTAGGTTATTTTTTAACACACCAAGGCCATTGAAATACAAACAATTAAGTGCTCAAATCACAATGAAACTTCAGAACTGTTTCGTCTCAAACAAAGAACTGTAGACGGACGAGGGTCGTCCAGAAATGTGATCAATATGTCATGTAACAATGTTTTGGGCGCACTACTCTCGGCCGACATCGAGTAATTGTTCGGCGGGACGGAAGATTAGACGAGTAATAAAGTAGATTAGGAACGAGCCCGACGTGTGGCCGCACGGCGCAAGCCCGCCTGCCTGCTGTTCGCCGCTCGGCCGCGGGAGGGATACGCCTTCGTCCCTACCAGAAGCCCAATATGCCCGGCGACGTCGTAGCGCGCACCTCTCCTAACCATTCATTACCATAGCCGCTATATCGCAATGCTGCGATCTCAGGAACTAATATAGATTTTAACACCTTCTCGCATGCGCGAATGCATATGACCGCCGCGTTTTAAACTCGGTCGCGAGCAGCGTGATCGCAAAAAAATAGAGTCCGATGACCCTAAATGATGATCATCATACCAAATATCGTTTCCACTAAACGAAGCCCTAATACAATCTTAAAAGTTTCGTAAATCGATACACGATGCAGCGATGCACCATTTCATGTTTACGTGATCCCAGATAAAGCCACCATGGCGTCACCCGGGACTAAATACGTAAAAAATTAACAATAAACACTCACCAGTTGTCTTGGGACTTGTTTTTTGTTATTTGGCAGTGTTTCCGACATGTTTACGTTAGTCAGAAACACTGCACAAGAAAATTAACACTATTTTACGTAAATATTTCACACAGAGCACGAGAAAAAGTAACGCAATCCACCATTTGCAACAGTCGACACTGCTGCCAACATTGCGGTGAGCAATCACTCCGGCAATTTCCTGTAGGTTGGTCAAATGCACAGAGCGCTATTGGTTTATTTATGAAAAGCAATGGCGCAAATGTTCAAAACATCGTGAATGTTATTATTAGGATTCCGGATTAAATTCTGAAACAAAAAGAAAAATTTGCTATTTTACTTTCTTGGGTTTTCTATGAAACCTTGAAATTAAAGTATAAACTATTGAATAAACCTAAAGATTGATTTTGAAAAAGCTTTTCATCCTACATATCAATCATATCATAGTTACGCCACGTAGGTTTTGGTTTATTGTTTATCTTTAAGCCATTGACTTGAAATGTTGCTGTAATCAGACCACACGTTAAATTAAACCATGGCTAAAACGGACATTTAAAATATTATAATAGAACCAATATTTACAATCAGTGACATCTCGACCTACACAAATATAAAAAATGTACTAAAGATCATGCAAATTGGTAAAGTACCTAAGGTTTCGTAATTTGTTACTGAAATTATTAATAATTCATTGTGTATAATTGGTTATCAGGAATAACATTAAATGGTAATTGTAAAATAAATAAGTTATATTTTGCTGGTAAAATATCTAAGGAATGGATTAGTATTAGTACAAAAGTTCATAAAATATGAAACTGAAACCAATTGTTAAAGTTTCATTAAATTGCGACGTAGGTAGGTATTTCACTTTCTTAAATTTTTTGCTTCTTACTTTCAATCGATAGTATTGTCACTTTTCACTTTTATCGATTTAATCGATATGCAATTTTGAGCATTAAATAGATTCAATTAACGCCGTAATTTGGTTAAAACAACGATGGTTTACGCCCGACATTTCCGCCCGATTTTATGACGTACGTCAAACTTATAAACATCGAATTTGACACAACCCCAAAGCTGCAAAGTCGTGTGATTTATAACTAGAACTGCAAGTGTTACCGTAATGTGTTTTTGGTCGTTCATAGCGCTAAATTATTACCGTGGTAAGTGACCGAGTTGAACTACATACTGTAACTTAATGATAACGTAACCACGTCGGCCATAGACTGACAACAAGGAATCGTAACATGGCACTTCCATTCACATAATATTTTTTTACACCCATGTCATTAACTCGCTTCCAAAAACATTACCAGAATTTTAAATATGTTTCTTTCCGTTTTGTTCCGTTTTCATTAAAACGTCTCTGCGGGAAGTATGTACTTATTTATATTCTGTTGTTTGAATTTAGTTCTGATTTTATTGGTACAAAACTATTGCTATTATAGTCTTGTAGGCCTAGCATGCGCAATACGTCAAATTTCTCGCATGAGACGACAAAATTTTCTATACCGTTGATTGGGTAATAGTACACCGTACTCTTATTTTAAGCCAATCAGAAGTTGACGCATTGATTTTGACATTTCTTAAGAGTGCGATAAAATTTACTCGAGTGGCGCATGCTAGGCCTGCTAAAATGGAAAAAGTAAAAATAGATAAATTCTACAAATTTTGTTTCCAAGAAAATAATTAACAGTAATAAATAATTATTTTTGCTCAGTCTTTTTGGAACCAGAATCATCTGACTTTTTACAAATGGAATTTTCAATAATATTTAAAATTCCAATAAAATTGACGGTCGTTGCTTGGTCGTTGCCAACCGGAGATGCCACGTCGCATCTAAATTGTAAAATATATTTTATAGAATTTTAAGAGACTTTTTCTTTGTATCGGTGATGAGTTCTATTTACCAATATCCTAAAAAGTGTATGATCTGTTGTATAGGACTAACACGTTCATTTGCATAAACATAACTTTATCGGTAACTAATGATTTGGCAGCTGTCAAAACTGTCAAACCCATATAATTTGCACGATTTGACTACATTCAAATCGTCCGTTGCAGTTTTAATTAAATTATGCCCACAGCCCAGGCATTTTTAAAAATGGTCGATCACGAAAAAGATGACGTCATTGTCCCGTTACGCTGATTATCACGTTCCGCAAGCGAGAGCGCGGCACGAACGAGAGAGAGGCATGATCGGCTCAGCGTTAACACGTCAAACTACCGCCTGTAAACCGACTTGTAATGTCGGCAACCAATTTTTTTTTTTTTTTTTTATCAAAGGTAATCCCTCTGGATACCCGCACCGCCCGGGATGAGCGAATGCGGTTTATGTCCGACTTGCACGGACTAAGCCCTATGGCAGTCAGCTGCAGCGCTCGAACGAAGGACAGCAACCACACTAGCGCCGGAACTCAGTCGTCGTCCTCTAGAAGTTGATGCTATCGAATTTAATTCGATTTGCGCCTTATAGTAATACGTACAAAGCGTAAACAGAGCTTAACTATCGAATTTGGGGCAGTTATACTGGGTGTTGTTTACCATAGCAGGGGGTCTATTCCCAAAAACGAAACATTTCGGATCTCTGAGTACGGATAGCACTTTTCAATTCTCATATACGTAACCAACTAACTTTGAATACGACTAAAGCGTTTACAACAAAAACAAAATATTATTTAAGCAAATCAAAAATCACGTTTTCAACTCCTGAATTTTCGATTAATCATCAAAAACCTTTCGTTTGTTCATGGGTTACCTACTTACAATTGCATTCATTGAAAGATTCAGATCGCATTGATTGAGAGCATTTCGCAATCCCTCCCTAGTATTTTAACTTCAATTTGTTAAATCATCATACGACAAAAACGCCAGCTGTTAGCTTTGTAACCAGGATCAATTGACTAAGGAAGGAAAATTAATAATAACATAATGGGTGCAAACGTAACTTAACTCGTTATTTATGGCCCATAACGATATGAAAAATATCACAACAGACTACCGCGTCAACATACAGAAATATTTTAAGGTTGGTAGGTGTCACCCTTTTGTCGACCTCCGTAGCCAAGAAGCGAGCGGGCCAGACTTTGCCGTCGCACCATCTCTGAGGTCCCGGGTTTTATCCCAGTCAGGTCAATATGGGAAGTGAACTTTTCTATATTGTCACGGGTCTGGATGTTGTGGTACTGTTGTTTCTGATTTCTGTAAGTGTAACACAAGTGCTTAAGATACCTACCACAGAATCAGAGCAATTAATGTGATGTTGTCCATTATTTATTTAATATTTATTATTTTTGTGCAGTGGCGGCGTAGCATGGGTACTCAATGGTTCCCCGGGCGGTTGTTTGTTGAGCACTTTTTTTTAGGGCCCATTAAAACTCACCCGGTTAGATATCCCCCTGAGTGTTGGCTATGTGATGGCTGATCCAACAGGATCATCCCCAACTCGCAATCCGGTGTTACCCCGTAATGCTTGGAATCCGGGGCAGCCGGCCTCCACCATATTATAATATTCTTAAATAAATAATTTATCATATCTTTTGTATTTTAATACGTATAAAATTTATTTTTTCATAAGAGAAAATACCTCCAACTTATAGAAGACCGCTGCCAAATAACAATCACTTCTGTGTTGTTGTGTTCCTGCGTGTGAGTAAGGTTTCCAGAGCTCCTGGGGGGTGCTACGTTAGTAGCAGGGGTCAAGCCTTCAAGGTAAGGGCGACAAGTCCAGTAACAGATTTATTATGCTGTACTTGTCACCCTTAAGCTAGGACCTCATTACCACTAAAAAAGTGACTTTTATTAAGTTCATAGTGCTTGGCTGAAAATACTATTACGGTGTGCTATTACCCAATCAACAGTGCCGAAACTAATAATTGTCTCATGCGAGAAATTTAACGTTTTGCGCATGCTAGCCCTGTTGGTCGATATGACGCTGACTGTACGGATAACAGAATGTCAAATTACACATTTTCAATTCGATATTAGATCTAATGCGCACGACATAAAAACGATGCAAAGGTCTGTCATGCTTCTGTTTGTTCATACAATGTGATGTACCAATGTCGGGTACAAAAGTTACAAACGCTGTTGGCAGTATCTGGTACCAATGAAAGTTAAACCAATATAATTATTAGTGTAATATTAATATCAAAAACAATCTATTTGTTTATTATTACGACCTTTATTAATATTAAATTTGTTCTCGTAGTTTATAGGTAAGTCTTTTTAATAAAATTCATGCTAAGATTGTGCATAGTAACATTGCTATTTAAACTCTAAAGTTGACCTGTGGTTTTGACAGTTTCGAGACACAGGCTAGGAATTTTGCGATGCCTTTTTTATAGGCGCTAACGGCTGTGCTAATGAAACCACATTCAGAGGGTATTTAGGGGCTCAATAAATGTTCCCATAAGTCTAGGTTAATATTCATTTTTAAGATTAAATTTAAATTGGAGAAACATTATAGATTATACAAAATATTATCGTTGTGTATTTGGGTAACAAGTAGGGCGTTATAATCCCCCCCACCCCACCATTACCTACCATTGCCTTATTGAGTAGTTGAATCAGGTAATTTAATAAAAACTCATTTTGGCATGTTAAATACTACGTTATGTTTATTTAATATCAGATGCTAGCAGCTTCGCACGTAGTAGGTGACTTTATATTTATTGAATTTAAACGTGCGAAGCGTAGGTACGTATAAAATGTTTACTTATTGTTTAAAAACTTTATCCTCACCATTTCGAATAAAACAATAAATTAAAAATCCAAATGGGTTCAGTATTCCTGAAGTTATCTAGTTCCTTATTAGTATGTTCTTAGTGACAATAGGTTCCTAACTTGCGTGGAGTAAGGCTCCCTCTTTATTTATTAATCAACATGGATATTAAACAAGTATACTATACGATAAGATTACTAAATAAATAAGTATAATACCGCCATACATTCGTAGTTTGAGCAACACAGTAGTAAGTAACTTAAGTACTTATGGTTTCCAAAAACTTCCAACTTTGGTATTAGGTACTAAAAGTTCATACCTACATTTATAAAAACCCAAACACAAATGTGCACCAACCATTGTTACCATAATTATTATAGCTATACATATAATTGCACCTTGTAAGCAAAGATAACTAGCAAAATAAACATTAACATAGATATAAAAAGTAAAATTTTAGAAATATAATAATATGTACCAATTGGATTCGTGCTTTCCGCATTTTAATATTGAAAAGTTCAAGAGAAATAAATAACCTGTTTATGTCTGTACCTACTTGACACGTGTTTATGATTATACTTTTAATTAAATATTAAAAACGTTCACTTTTTACTGTAATACTTATTAATGTAGAGGTGTACGTAATTGAAGTGGCAAACATATTCAAAATAGATTTCTCAATTAAATAAGTTTTCCTAAAAGTAACCATTAACATTATTGTTCATTTTTCTAATAAGTGTAATTTTACGTAGGTGGAGAATTCTTTTCCAATTAAAAAGCAACCTTATTTTAGAAAACCTATTAACTATTATCACAGTGGTAAATATATTCTAGGTAGGTACACTTAATCAATCTAATCGTCTCTCAGAGTAATTCTGTAGTACATCAAAACCGGATCTTCGATCAGGTATTCACTATCCTCCACACCTTGCTCCTCCAAAAACCCCGTGTGCCCCCTCAACCAGTCCAAATACAACTTTAAATATCTGTCGCCAGGGTTCAAATCGGTGTGACCCAGGCAGAATATCCTATATGCATCCTCGCCGTATTTTCCAATGCCGCATAAGTCACTCGCCCGGCGCCATTTTGACGAAACAAACTGGTAGCTTAGCTTCCAAATCATATGACCCCTTTTCCTCAAGCCCAAGTTTTCAAAGAACCTCTCTAATGATGATGGCGTGTCATCTAGAACGTGGTAAGGGGTTGGGTACTCCTCGAAAAATGTTTTAACATACGGCCTTGCAGTTTTTCCGGAGGTTTTGGTTAAGAATATCGTGGCTATCATGAGAGCCCACGGGTTCTCTAAAAACTCTTCTTCGAAGACGTAATGGGGCGATACCGGTATTTCTCTAGGAGTGATGTTAAAGAAAGGTGCAATATTTATTGGTTCTTGCTCTTCTATGGTTAACTGAGAGAGGCTCAGAGTATCCGTGTCTGATACTGAGGAACATTGACTTAGATCTTGAGAAGAGTCCATGCCGTCGGCTGATGTAACTATTCTTAAAGGGCTCGTAGAGGAGATATTTGTAGAGGGAACTTGAAAAAACCGGCTGATGCAGCGGTCTGCCTCCGCCATGTTTTCCTGAAATACAAATAAAAGAATGTTAAAAACTGTGTAGCAACATTCTGAAGATAATTCTGTAAAAACGGTTTTTACTTCCGTCATTGACAAAATTCATGCTAAGTAATACTATTTTTTCAACTTTCAAATTCAAGTAGGTATTCTTGGCTTTTTGTCTAAGATCTGAAAGGTAAGTGCTTGATTTGTAGATATTTTTATGTCTAGCCATGATGTCTAGTAAATAAGATAAAGTCTATTCTCCAAGGTCATTTGGCCCTGAAGTAGAGCTAGCTGATCGGTGTCCATTGGGTAAGGTCATAAAAGGCGATAAAATACCATTGAATCTAAGAGTAGGAGGTTAGATGCTTATTAAAACCGATTTGGTCCTACTGGTTATACGACATTGTTTAAATCTTGATAAAGTGATCAAGGGAAAGGCTGACGATGTGTTTACTTAGGTACCTACCTATATAATTTTATGATTCCAAAAGTTACATAAAATGTTTGACTTTGTGAGATTTATTTAACTATAATTGTTTTTTTTTTATTTTAAAAAAGGGTAATACATAATGATACCAAATCGTGGGGCCTTAATATGTATTAAATAAGGTAATTTTGTATTAGTGCGTTTATTTGCGTTTGAGTCATTTTTTTTATATTTTTTTTTATATCACACTTCAGTATTGACCTCATTCCACCTGATACTGAATTTTTGAATTGGAACATGTACGTTTCTGAGATTACCGCGTGAAAACAAAAAAATAAACTTTTCAACTAAGTATATATATTAGTATTTATAGGCCTGTAAATAAATATAAACAACACAAGACAAAGAAACGATTGTGATTAGAATTTCTGGATTAATTTACATTACTAGTAAAAATAGTCCATCGACAGGTTCTCATAGAGAACTAAAAAAATAAACATATATAACTAGGTTTATACTAAAATCTTACACTCTTCTTGGTTTTTATACAACTAAACTAAATTCAAGTTTAAATAAAAAATATATGTTTTTGTAACGCCAATTTGGTAATTTAAAGGGTAAAATAAACGAAAATATGCACGACGAATTGATATAGTAGGTACACAATTTTTATATAATTATGATGAAGAAGGAAAAGACATCAACAATATTCACCAAGTAAGTATAAAATTGTTTTTGAAACATTTTTGTTTTTTTTTTAATATTAATTGAAAATTCAACATAGAAAGATAGCAAAAAACATGTCCAAAGTAAATTTCAAAAGTAATATAGGTTTGCTTTTTTCTAAATAGCTCGCATTTAAGGCATTTTGCAACCATGTTTATAATTTTATACGGATACCTACACTTTTCACGTCTCAAGATACTAAACAAACATCAATGTTATTCTCCATTAATGTGAAAAGTAAATAAAAACATTACTATTTCCTACCATAGTACAAACTGAGATCGTATATTAGGTCGCATACCTAAATTTATGAAATAAAATCTGATTTGTCCGAACTGAGTTTCTTTCATGGTTGTCCCAAAACTACAACAAACATTGAAATTATAACAATTAAACGAGTAGTCATTTTATATATTAATTGTGAGAGTGTTCCTAAATTTATGACGCCGTATGTAATGGGGGGCTCTTACCTGCGTCATATATGTATCCAGTTTTGTTGTTGTTATTTTTAACGAGGAAAATTATTATTTGTCGCATCTCCATTGCCGTTATGGTTGACGCTGTGGGAATTTTAGATCCCACCAAGTTGCGTGCCGAAAGCCGACAAAACACAATGAACAAAGGAAGATACATCGACTTACTCAAAGTTTAGTTTATCTGTGTTATATTTAAGCTCATAAATTCCAATAGAAATTTTAAGACGGTAATAAATCGGGGTAAGTTAATTTTGCCGTGTATATTTGGCATTAAATTCCTAATAAGAAAAGTGTTTTTACAGAACTTGCAATTTCAATGTGAATTTGATTTTGAATTGAATTACGTATGCAGATGGATTCTTTTCCGCAATAATACTATGACAATAAGGATCCTACAGGGTCATCATTACTACACTTATGTCCACTTCAACCCACATTGTGATTATCGTCAATTAAAATTTTATGTGGGTTTTCCAATCAAAGTCCTTGAGTGATATCATAACGTAACACAAAAAAATTAATAGTCAAAACTTGTGTGTTTACTATTATTTTTTTGTGTTGCGTTATGCAGATTCCCGAATACCCGTTACACTATTGTTTGTTGGAAACCAAAAATAAATTGGATGGGAAAACAATATGGGATATTGATACCATTTGAAAATTATTTTAAGGTATCAATGCGTTGCCTTACCTTACCTAAAAGAGGACTTTAAGTAACATCAGACATATTGTTTGTTTGCGATTTATCTTTAAAATGCTGATTTGTTTTTTTTTTATGATAGGTTCTATACCACGTTTAGAAACAATGCAGCGATTCCGCCAATGTCAAGTGTTCAAAGAGACACTTAAAAAAGAGATTGCGGTTAAATGGGCTTACGTGAACTTGCGGTTAGCTCAGTTGGAAGAGCAGCACGCGCGATACGTGAAGGTCGTGGGTTCGATTCCCGCACCGCAAAGGGAGATAAAATTTATCTGTTTCTAATATTTAAATGGGCTTTGTCTTACTGAATTGAAGAACAACACAAAATTAACAAAAAGGAAAGAATTATAAATTATAGTTTAATATCATATCCATGACTTTGATATTGTTTAATATCTACGATGGACATAAAATTATGTGTAATTATGAATTATAATTTATAGGAATATAATTACTTAGATACTAAACACTAAAATTTACAACCACTTAAAATACGAATAATTTATAAAAATGCACAATAACTAATAACATAAAAAAATACAATCAACAAAAACACACACATTATAATAGTATTTTTCTTAATAATAATATGGGAAATTTAGATGTCTGGATCTATGTTAGTTCCTACTTCATACAAAAACCACTAAGTCAATTTGGGTGAAATTTGGTTGAATGATAAACGATAGGATATTTTTTATCCTGAAACAACGGTAACGAAGTCGTTGGCAAGGAATGTTGTACAACTTAGCTTAATACATATAAGTAGCAAGTATTTTTTAATATATTTTGTACTAAGCTTAACCATTTTTTGCATTTATTGACTATTAAATGTTAAACCGGTAGAGCGAGTTAGTTTCCTTTTATGGTGATAAATTGGTAAAATTATCTATGTTATGCTATGGCGGAGGTAACAATAACGATAATTTACACAATGTTCATGCAGGTTGCAAGTAAAATATGCATCGTTCATATAAATAGAAACGAAAATAAAAGCTACCAACTAATTTGGAACTTTATCTAACCGAGAAGAATCCGACAGAAACTTAGTTATCCTATTGTTACAATATTTAGGAATACAGAGGAATAACGAATAAAATGTAAGAGCGAGCACACAATCATGCCCATTCCCGGGGTGGCGGGTTGTGGTAGGTCTTCTGTTGCCACGGTATGGCCATCAAGGCGATGCAGCAAAACCCGGTGGGTATTCTTGCCCTTATGCCGAAAGTGCATCGACACATTAATTGTATCAGATAGTATCATTTTGTAATCAGATCTTTGCCATGTGTTAACAGGGAAGCGTACTGTAAATTAGTTTAATCCCTCTGTTAGATTATTATCTTATAATAAGCAAAAATACACGTACCATGTGTATTTTTTCGATATATTGAATTAAATTGACGCATTTACGACACATTTTTTTACCCACCAGCCACGTAACGAGCCTCCACCCCGCGACTTGGCATCATTTTATATAAGTATTTTTTGTTAATATGGCAATTAAAAAATTCGTGTTTAATATTTTTGTAATAACTTTTAAACTAATCTAATATAAAGAAACAGTTAATTAAAATTTAAAAGTCTTCATGATACGTATTCACATCACGTCGTCTCTTGTTCCATGAAAGGGGAAACACGCGGAAGATAGTCATTTGCATGAACAGGCTTAATATAATACAGTCCGGCAGTCACCTAATATAGTGTGACTATGAATTTAATTATTATGAACTACCTTACTATGACATCAATTACTATACTTTCCTACGACATTTAATGTAATCTTGGAATCTTTAATTTGTACGTCCGTGAAAGACAAGGCATAGTGACACAATAATCTTCAGCAACATCTGTAATACCACCTATGTTTTACAAATAAATTATTTGTATTTGTATACAAGTAGATATTAGCTAAAGCACCCAAAGTAATAAATAGACTATACAATACAACTATAAATATTTGAAAGAAAGAAATGTTTAATGTTTATTTAGTGACATGACATAACATTTATAAAACAGCGACGTATAAATAAAATTATGTCCCTTGAAAGGCAAATTATCAGCACTTGTCAAGGTATCGGTGTGATACTCCGAAGCTGGGTTTCGGTATGCCTTGCGAGTGGTGAACAGTGCTTCACGCAGCAACAGTGGTAACAATCTATTTTTTCAACAAAGCAACAGGAGCCCCCTGTTGTCTTAAGCAAAAAATTACACTTTAAATATTCAATAACTCGCTTACTTTTTAAGCATAATAGGTAGTTAAGAGAGGCAGGGCAAAGCGATTTATCGCTCGAACTGGAGCAGCCCGACTGGTGAAATACCTCCACCTTACAGAAGAACGCAGCCAAATAACAATCACTCCGGTGTTGTTGTGTTCCTGCGTGTGAGTAAGGTTTCCAAAGCTCTTGGGGGGCGCTACATTAGTAGCAGGGGTCAAGCCTTCAAGGTAAGGGCGACAAGTCTAGTAACAGTTGTACTATGCTATACTTTTCGACCTCATTACCACTTAACATCAGGTGGGATGAGGTCAATCTTGGAGTGCATTATCATTACCACTTAACATCAGGTGGGATGAGGTCAATCTTGGAGTGCATTATAAAAAAAAAAATAGTTAATATCCATTTGTCCTTATTGGGATATCTGAATATCCCTCTAAAAAGGGTCAAGCTTATCATAACTCCCGCTAAATCGGCTAAAGCTCGTTGCTCTCCGCCGAAGATTGAACCCGTGACCCCGAGGTTACAGACCGGTCCGCCACATAATTAACCATTCAGACGAGCCCACATAATATTTTTTACAAAATAAAACATGCCTTATACGATAAAGTAGAATTTTAATGTATTGTTCTTTTAGATCTATTATTCTATGTCTCTTTTTAACCGACTTCAAAATAAAGGAGGAGGTTCTCAATTGAAAAAAAAAAGAATTCAATTAAATATTTAAATAACATTTTTTTTTCGAATATGACAGTGTAGGAATTTATTTGAGCAACTAAAAAATGAAGCTCCCTGACTGGTTGTGAACTTTGTGGGTATTAAACTGTTGCCAAGCTTTATTTATCTACAATTAATCGGCGTTCATCTGCGGCGGACATCCATTCACTGATTTCTCATTAATCATGAAATCTCAGAAACTTTAACACCAACAAACTTGAAATTTAGGAGATAAGTTGTACTTGTAGTAGTGTAAACATTAACTGAGAAAGGATTTTACGAAACTTTATCCCTAAGGGGGTAAACAGTAGTTAGAAGTTTGTATTAAAATACCATGTTTTTAAAAAGACTTGAAATTTAAAATGTATACTTTACTAGCTGTGCCCGCGACTTCGTTCGCGTGGACTACATCCTTTCATGGTCGGTTTTACCCCTATCTCCCCTAATATTCGAAACAAAAGTATATTTTAATAGAGCTATATTTGTGCCAACTTTCATATCTCTAACTTAAAAAATAAACAATTTTCCATATAAACTTTCAAAGGTGGCATTACCCCCCCCCCCCCCCTTAGTTTCTAACAAAAAGTAGCCTATGTCCGTTCTTGAGGTTCAACGTATACCTATGCCAAATTTTATCAAAATCGGTTGAGAGGTTTAAGCGGGAAAGCGTAACAGACAGACAGAGTTACTTTCGCATTTATAATATTAGTAGGGATTAGTAGGGATACATGGTGTGGAAGTCTATGATTGTTTTTATCTTTATTTTTCCTTTTAACAGATATTTAGCTACAAAGTTGCGGGTGACTGGTAGTAGGTATTAAATATCAGCTACTCGTAAAATCTATGGCAAATGTGCACTGCAGCTGCAGGCTCTTTGAACTGAACACCGATGTATGTAGAGCAAAGAAAAAACATACCTAGACGTAGTCCACTATTGTCCCATTGTTCGATCTTCCGTGTTCATAAAGCAATTAATCGAATCAATTGCGTGCTTGTCCAACTTGACTTCAACCGACACAGCACACATCTCGTGAATGTCCCCGGTCATGGCGCAGCCAAACAAGAATCGCAAGCAAGTTCATTTTATTGCGAACGGGCGTTCCGACGCGGGCACACGCACGCCGCGAGCCTCGTAAAAAACGATAAATAAAACGCGCCGTCTTGATCCGATTTTCATCGAACCGATAACGAAATCGATTACAGAGACCGGCCGAGTTTTTGAAAGAGAACTCTGTTTACAAAACGTTATCCGTGACTTGTGTTAACAACGTGTGTTGGTGTTTGTTGAGCGTGTTGGTTGAACTTACATGATTTCCAGGCTGGGGAATACTGGTGTCATGAATGCAGGCGGATGCCAGAGCTATGTACGGTTGTAACGGAATCACTGGTGAGTTCACATTAGTACCTATCTACTTAAATCTATAGGTACCTTTCTATTGTGTTCGAGAAATTCCGTCACCTGAGCGGCGCCGCTCAAGTCCAGTTGGAAACAAAGACGCTATAATGGACATATCGCACATAATATACCCTTCTAAATTGAATTACCAAATTGCAAGGACGTGTCATAATGATCCGAAACAACACGACTTCTCGATTAGCGAGACTCCTCTCGGAAGTTACACACAAACAATAAATTGAAAATATTTTTAAGAAGTGACTAATGTTGGTACGGATATTTTAATATTCATTACAACACAGGTAATCGCGAAAAATAAGCTTTGTGTTATTAAACTATCCACTATAGCTACATAGCCAGCTGAGAAGAATTAGTATGTTTATATTTAAGTATACGTCATCTTTGCCCTTAACCCCCTCCTCCTCTTCGTCCGGGAATTACCAACGCAACATAAGTTCTTTAGGCGAGAACTTGGTTAATGATTTAGCAGGTTATATTTAAATAGGCATTTAAATATTCAAGAGGGGCTCCCATATAACAATCGTGATTTTTAGCCGTTTTTTGCTCTATGTTAAAGAAAAGCAACAGTAGACGCTTGAAATATTCAAAGAATATTTAGTTATATATTTTCTTCAAAAATAAAAAATGTGTTTAATGTTGAATATATAATGGCACGGAACCCTTCGTGCGCGAGTCCGACTCGCGCTTGGCCGGTTTCTGTAATTTATTTGTTACGTTAAGTGCTATAACTCTTATTCAATAAAAAGCAGATTTGCTAAAGCGAGAGATATTTATTATAATTTTATGTTAGAACACAGGTGTTCGGTGCTCTTCAAGGATTCAGAAAAGACCAATCATTGATTATATACTCGTAACAAAATGCAATATTACGACCTAGCTTACTTTATACCCTACCGTAAGTACTGCCTGCCTGTACTGCCGACAAACTGTCTTGCAGTTTGGCCGAAAGTGTCATGAAGTACTGTATTGATTTTGAATAAATAAATAAATTAAAAAAATAAGTTGTCAAGTCGCTCGCTCGATTCGCTTTTGTATGTACTTATTTATATTATATATTTTGCATTACACATACTGGATGATATTATATAACATTACTCTTTTAGTGTAGGAAGTAGCTTTTACTTATTAAGTTACAAAAAAAAACTATGGTACGGGACTCAAACCAAGGACAGTATAGAAAAGTTCGTTTTCCATATTAACCCGACCGGGAATCGATCTTAGACTGCAGAGATGGCGATGACGACACAGAAGTCTAGCCAGATAGCCTCTCAGCTGCAGAGGTCGTCTAAAATATTGTATCTTTAGTGCACTTGGGATGTCTAAGAGAGGTATAGCGATGTATCGCTCGAACTGGAGCAGCCCGACTGGTGAAATACCTCCACCTTACAAAAGACCGCAGCCAAATTACAATAACTTCTGTGTTGTTGTGTTCCTGCGTGTGAGCAAGGTTTCCAGAGCTCCGGAAGAGTGTTTATTCATTAGCCTGAAGGCTTGGGCCCTGTTGCTAAGGTTAGGGCGACAAATCCAGTAACAGCTTTATTATACTGTACTTATTGCCCTTAAGAAATAACTTCATTACCACTTAACATCAGGTGAGATTGTAATTTAAACCTATTTTGATACACACAACACTGGCTAGATAATTGTTTGTTCTAGATTTGAGTTTAAACTTTTGTATTGTCTATTCTAAAAACTCTGTGGGCTTCCTCAGAATTATATATTATACCTCAAGTTTTCACTAGGGCTTTTAATTCAATTTCCTAG
The DNA here is from genome assembly GCA_037074685.1 of Glyphodes pyloalis. Lineage (NCBI taxonomy): Eukaryota > Metazoa > Arthropoda > Insecta > Lepidoptera > Crambidae > Glyphodes > Glyphodes pyloalis. The sequence continues at coordinate 6,166,601 of JAYKKO010000021.1, forward strand.
TAAGTATGTAATGTAATTAAAAAATATATATTTGAAAATAGCAACAAGTGACGGCCTAATTTTACTTATCTACATACTCGACATGACTGATGTATTATAAAATCCTCTTTTACAACATTGAAACCTAAAATTATTTGTAAATGTTGTCAACATCCCAAATTATATATTCACAAAATAGAAGGCTAAAATTATCGTCAATAGTTTCCGTGTACGTTAAATGAGGGAATAAATAATCCACAATATGCCAGTCAAGTCATTGAACTTCTAACTCTACGTGATTGGTAGTGTTTGACGTGGGTACATACAATGTCAACACTAACAATGACAAGTGTCAAATTTAACTAATAATGTATCTGTTAACGTCGTCGGGTCGGGTCATTTCATGCTTATGTCACAGTCAGCTGTTTTTATCATCCTAGTGTTTTTACTTAATAGCACTATTAAACTGCATACTGTCTTTGGTAGTTTTTTACGCTGTACGGAACTAGTCGAGTGGTGGTTCGCTTATTAGGTCTTCAAGCCATTTTGTTTAATTTTGATGCTGTCAAAAAATTCTTAAACATTTCGGACTCCTAAAAACCTATTCCGGTCACAGTAAATGTCCGCAGTTGAGTACCGTGTTATAAGTGGAGCAAGATATTATACTACAGTTTAATGCGATATTACAAAGAATACATTTCATAGTCATCTTTTTATAGTAAACTAGCTGTGCCCGCGACTTCATTCTCGTGGACTACATATTTTCATGGTTGGTTCTACCGCTATCTCCCCTAATATTCGAAACAAAAAAGTAGACCATATTTTAATTCAAGTTTCGAGATTTTGTGCCAAACTTCATATCTGTAACTTAAAATATAAAAAAATTTCCATATAAACTTCCAAGGGCGGTATCCCCCTTATTCTCAAAACAAAAAGTAGCACTATGTAATATTAAGTATGGATTAATAATATAGTTATTGTTTTTATTTAATAATAGCCCTAACTAAATTGTTCAGGATTGCTTTAAACAGTATTTCACCCATCTAATACCTATACGACGTATACGTCTTATTATTTCTGCTGCTGCTTATGCTGTTCGTGGTGCAACAACTGCATAACTTGTCAGAACACAATGTTAAACCTAACATTACGAGGCCACTCACATGAGCAAAAATTCTAGGTAATTAGGGTAATTACTTACCTACGTCTTAATTATATGGACAAAACCCAAGTCCACCACTCTATAATTTCAGCTCAACTTCCATAGTATTATACGTATTTATTAATTTGTCTGCCTCAGTTTATCTGCAACACTACAAAGTTCATATGACTTTTTTTTCAGTTTTTAAGAATGTAATATGATGACACTTCTGAATCGTCATTGAACATAAAGCAAAGTGACTTTACTATCGGTTCGAAACCTATTGCAGACAAGTAAACTCAGTACATGTTCCAGTATCAGAAAATAATTTCATTTCGGATCAAGGCTTATTGATTTTTTTTCTGATTAGAAGCAATAAGATATGAGGTAAGCTAGAACAGACTTCCCAAAGGTAGAACCGTGAGATATGCGCTTTACTATGTCTAAGATACGGTGAGTTTAAAATTAAATAGTATGAAAACAAAGTATATAGACTACATAGACTGAATACAATTTTATGTATCGTAATATAATCGGGATCACACATACACAATTGAAAGCACCTAGGTATGTAGATAAAATATATTTTACAAGTCCATGATTTCAAACCCACAAAATCCAACAAGGCAAGTTCGACTTAAGCCGCTTCACAGATGGACCAGCTATTACAGTATGTTACATACAGATCGTAGTAACTAGCTATTTTCATATCACCTTACAGTTGTGGTTAGTCACGTTGCCGCTAAACTATAAAGTTATTGTCTGCCATAGTGATTGACACAACTAACAACTGTCACTGGGGGGACTAGGGAGTTAGTTCCCCCCTATTTTTAATTTTGTCTCTCGATCTACCTCGTCGAGTTCGCTGCCGGCTCCTTGCATGGGCCGAGACTCCCCGGGCTTCCCTGCTACGCGACTGCCACACTATATGTAAATGGGTTTATTTGTCAAAACACTAACCATTAAAACTGCAACACTAGCTTACACAAAAAACTCAGTTAGTAGAAACTAAATTAACGTGCATTATGAATTCCATTTCCTTGTTTGAACATCGTTTTATTACCACACGATTAAGGTCGCATCCAAATACGTAAGCTTTTAAGTACAGGTTCGTTACTAAATACAGTTATAATGACTTGAAAAGGATTCATGCTATTTGAAATTGATAATTGTATGAGTTTGCAACCTTGCTACAATAGGGCCTTATACTTATTGGCGGATTTACTTGTAAGCTTAAGATCCGTCGGTAGATTTTAGGGGAAAGAGGCAAATTCGACAATCGAGCTTCTTAAATAAGCCGGTGAAGTGCGATCAGACGAAATTTTAGGTAAAATATGTTTTCCCTTACTTGAGATGATTCGTTGCATTCATCAAAAGATATGATATTATTTCTTGGCAAATGTCCTGATTTTAGGTCTTTAGAAAGGGATGTGAATATGTGATGTCCCCTAGAGATACGGTTTTGTTTATTATATAGTGTGATTCAAGAGGAAGGTTTTTTTTGCAATATAAAATAGAAGAGCTAACTTTTCTAAGTTTTTACATTCTATCCTCGCGAAGCCGGGACGAGTCACTAGTTAAATTTTTAAAGTTAAGAAATTCTCAATTGTCAATAAATAAGGAAAAGGTACACTACAGGACAAAATTGTATTGTACACTTAATTGGAATGTACTGATAAACGTACTGCAAACATGGCCAGATAATTTCTATGTTAGATTAAAATCCTCGCAGACAGATGAAATTAGAACCAAAAAACAAGTTTGTTCCGATAGTTTTAAGGTAACGCATTCCACTAGCCATACATCTACCCAGGCTATAACAAGATCAATGACACCAACCAATAGCCTACACAAAAAACTATAGTAACAAAAAATGAAATTACACACTGTATGGGTCAGCACAACATTATCGTCTGAATCAGAGTCGTAATGTATTTTTTGCGTCTAACAAAACGATGGACCGCAAAAAACTGGATTCTCAGTAACTCAAAACCTGCAAAAAAATATGGGAATTTTGAACTGAAGACTTTTAGTAAACATGACTGCAACTTTTTTACCCAACTATGTATGTAGCGGGTATATATACAAATTGCTATTTATCTCTTCTTTCATTTTCTCAAAATACTTATTCAAATAGTTAAGGGATTGATAGAGGTCTTAATATAGTACTAGCTGTTCTTTTATATTATTTCAAAATAAAAAGTATACGTTGTTATTGTAGTATACAATCAGTCTCGCTACCACAACTATTTCGTAGTTTTTTCTTCAGAAGCAAACAAACATTTATACAGCTATAGCTACCAATAATATCTCACGTATTTACATATTAGTATGATGAAGTTACATTAAATTAAAATAGTTACAATTATTTGCATATTTGCACAATACATTACATTACTAAGAGTATTTACGACGGTTAGAAGTAATACCTTAGTAGCAGAATTGTGCCTACCATGTAAGGATGTAGCAATCATAACTGGCTTTATAAAATATTTCAATCTAACAATAAAACTAATGGCGCGTCTTTAGGCCATCATGTAAAAAACTTCCCAATATCTTGTCCTATTTTATTACATGTTTGTACATTTATAAATAAAAACCAGATAGCATTTGTTTAAATGTACCTGATAATAGGAAATAATTTTATTGTTTTGTTAATTTAATTAAACACTACGATTTATCAGAATGTGGTGGGGTTTTCGTTTTTAACCCATTGACCTCCATTGACGCTTTAAAGCGTCATCAAGAATTTTGATCCAGACGCCGACGACACCTTTAAGCGTCATTATTTGCCTTATGTTTGACGTTGAAGTAAAAAGTAATGAACACCATCTCGTATACATATTTATACACACCGCGCACAAGAATACGATAGATTATTATTATTGATGTCTAAAAACGTCCTACAGCATAGAATTGAGTTAAAAAATGATAAAAATCAACAACTAAAATTATTAACGTAAAATCACACTGCACGACGCCGTGGACGTCTTAAAGCGTTAGGTAGTGATGTGACTAAGTGGACATTTTTAATACATTTTTTATTTTTATTTAATATGTAGGTATTAGATGATAACAATAAAATGTGATTATTTTTTTATTGTTCTACTGCTAGTGTATTAAAAGTGTATTAGTAAATAACTATTATAATTATCTCTGCCTATACACATACTTGATAGATGGATTGATGATGCTCACTCGTCATATGGTTAACGTACGATTTTTTGTCTGTTTATATTTTACCTAATTATTAATGTTCAAAAAAAAAATCAAAAATTTCTTTATTTTCTTAAAGACATCCATATAACAAATAATGAGGGACTTCCCTTTTATGTAACAGTACTTGTGTTAGGGGAGTCCCGCTCTCTATAAGGAAACGTAGACAATTATAAAATAAAGAAATTGTTGACACGTTTAGCATAAAGGGTTTACATCTTATTTGTTATATTTTTAATGAGTGTGTGAACGATTATGTGAGTATTGTATGTGTTAGTAATTGTCTATGTGTGATTATTATTATTTTTTTTATACATACTGTTCGTATTATATGATGTTTTTATGTTAAACACATATTGGTTTTCACAGTCAATTGAGAAAAAGTTTGTAATAATAAACAGATGACATGCCATTGTGAATTAATTTCATGACTAATGTTTTTACTATTTATTATTGAATTTAATCTGCTTAAAATATACCTTAATTTTTTTTTATAAAATTTTATGTTATCGATATACCCACCTAACTCCACTATGTCATGTTCACTTTAATGTACTGCCAACGCCAACGACGCTTTACGTCGTCCGCTTGTGACGTCATAAGCGCGTATGCTGCTATTGATAGTGTTGGGAGTTGAAGATAGATAAAATATATTTTTTTCAATTACCCTACAAAAGCTAAATGCTACTGAAGTTATTGTCCGTGTTTCTATATTGTAGACTTTTTGAGTAAAAACCCACAAATACATTATTTACGAAAATAGTTTAAATATTTAATAAATCAAAAAATCACGGTGCAGTGTTTCGTTGAAATGTCGTATGACGTCACATCTAGATACATTTTAAAACTAGCAGCGACATAGTGAACTTCGAATTTTTATGAGCTTTATCATACATAGTTTTTTTCAGTTGATTGAGTAAACAATAAATATGGGTATTATAATCTTTATGGAATAACTCACGAAATAATTAGAATTTGTTGATCCGGTTGTCATGCTCATTAATTTAGTTTGATTCAAATAAATAAGTGCCTCGAAAAGAAACACTTCTCCTACTTCACTATCAGGCGAAGATTTATTAAAAATATCATCATCATCAACTACTTCCAGAATATGTAAAAGTTCAACACAACCCATTATTACTTAAACTATTTTCGTAAATAATGTATTTGTGGGTTTTTACTCAAAAAGTCTACAATATAGAAACACGGACAATAACTTCAGTAGCATTTAGCTTTTGTAGGGTAATTGAAAAAAATATATTTTATCTATCTTCAACTCCCAACACTATCAATAGCAGCATACGCGCTTATGACGTCACAAGCGGACGACTTAAAGCGTCGTTGGCGTTGGCAGTACATTAAAGTGAACATGACATAGTGGAGTTAGGTGGGTATATCGATAACATAAAATTTTATAAAAAAAAATTAAGGTATATTTTAAGCAGATTAAATTCAATAATAAATAGTAAAAACATTAGTCATGAAATTAATTCACAATGGCATGTCATCTGTTTATTATTACAAACTTTTTCTCAATTGACTGTGAAAACCAATATGTGTTTAACATAAAAACATCATATAATACGAACAGTATGTATAAAAAAAATAATAATAATCACACATAGACAATTACTAACACATACAATACTCACATAATCGTTCACACACTCATTAAAAATATAACAAATAAGATGTAAACCCTTTATGCTAAACGTGTCAACAATTTCTTTATTTTATAATTGTCTACGTTTCCTTATAGAGAGCGGGACTCCCCTAACACAAGTACTGTTACATAAAAGGGAAGTCCCTCATTATTTGTTATATGGATGTCTTTAAGAAAATAAAGAAATTTTTGATTTTTTTTTTGAACATTAATAATTAGGTAAAATATAAACAGACAAAAAATCGTACGTTAACCATATGACGAGTGAGCATCATCAATCCATCTATCAAGTATGTGTATAGGCAGAGATAATTATAATAGTTATTTACTAATACACTTTTAATACACTAGCAGTAGAACAATAAAAAAATAATCACATTTTATTGTTATCATCTAATACCTACATATTAAATAAAAATAAAAAATGTATTAAAAATGTCCACTTAGTCACATCACTACCTAACGCTTTAAGACGTCCACGGCGTCGTGCAGTGTGATTTTACGTTAATAATTTTAGTTGTTGATTTTTATCATTTTTTAACTCAATTCTATGCTGTAGGACGTTTTTAGACATCAATAATAATAATCTATCGTATCCTTGTGCGCGGTGTGTATAAATATGTATACGAGATGGTGTTCATTACTTTTTACTTCAACGTCAAACATAAGGCAAATAATGACGCTTAAAGGTGTCGTCGGCGTCTGGATCAAAATTCTTGATGACGCTTTAAAGCGTCAATGGAGGTCAATGGGTTAAAAACGAAAACCCCACCACATTCTGATAAATCGTAGTGTTTAATTAAATTAACAAAACAATAAAATTATTTCCTATTATCAGGTACATTTAAACAAATGCTATCTGGTTTTTATTTATAAATGTACAAACATGTAATAAAATAGGACAAGATATTGGGAAGTTTTTTACATGATGGCCTAAAGATTTATTAAATAAAAAAATATGAATGTTTATCGTTAAGTGTATATGCACCGTAAAAACCGGGAAACATGATTTTGGTGTAAATTTGTAAAACGCCCCTTCGTATTACATATTTTGGTTTCTGTCGATAGAAAAAAATATACAATGTTTTGTTGCTCTTCTTATACAAAAAATTAAATCAAAATAAGTTCAAAAGGTGTACTTATTATAATTTCATCACCGACATTAATTCATATTATTTTGTTTTTAACCAACACAGTGGCGTTTTTTCCAATTACATCGATAAAGTCCTTAACAACACTATAAGAGTAGGTAAAATTTGTCAAACATTTAAGTTGTGATCGCCGATGACGCTTTAAGGCGTCGACTAGTTGCGCCAAAATTCCTTGCATACTTTAAAAAATCTTGTGATAATTTTCTGATTACTAAGACATATAAAATTACTATTGATCTATTATTTCTTATTACGTTCAGTATGTATGAGCATTTATTTCTTTATCCTTAGTAATAGGTAATAAGGTTCGGAAACAAACGTTTATTCTTATCACTTAGTGCAGCATGTCACATCACTATCGTATTGGGCGAAAATTCTAGCTAATAATACGCATGGCGTCGGGGGCAATATTTTCTATTTGAAGTCCGGCGGTCAATGGGTTAAACTTTATTTTTTGTCTACTACGGTTTCTTTTTTTAAAAATATAAAAATTTTTTTGTCCCGTACGTCATGACGAACATAGGTGTATGTATATCAACCCACGTATTTCAAAAAAGGCCTAAGGTCTCGCCTTATCTAACGGAATTTGAACCTTATATGTGACTTGAGGAAACTGAGATGGGTATGAAACAAATTATGTCACACGGGCGGTTTCAGAGTGAAAGAAGGCTTGAAGCCTTGTTTTTCTGGTACTATTTTAGAGGTCGCCACTGTGCACCTACGAAATCATGTACTAAGTTCTTAAATATTTTTCGAATCTCAAACCGCAAAGGGAGATAAAATTTTTCTGTTTTTTTTTAATATTTAAAGTTCGCGTGAAGCACTATAAACATTATAAACAATTTACTTAGGAATTAATTTACGCTCAATACACAGACTAACAAACAAACTTCAAATATTTATGTTATGAATACATGATGATAAAATAAATGAATGCGTTATTTATGTTCACGGAATTTTAAATTCCATCATTTAACACAGTTTACTTACTCGTATTCATATGTAATCAGCAATACAAAATAATGTTTATGGTTACGTAATGTTTATCAGCCAAGGTAAATTGATGTATTCAGCTATGAAATGTTTACTAAACCCCATTAAATCGACACCTCAGAAGATTGCAGTCAAAGTTAAAGGTAAACAAGTTTCGTATAAGCGGTTCTTCAAATGCATCATCGCCAGTTGCTAATGATATTAGATAAACAAAACTGAATTTTAAATACGTTCAAAAAGGTTAAATTTTGTATGTTAAACCTGTCGACGAAATAAGAAATACATTTACACTTAGATGTGTTCAAAGTGTAAATTTACTCCTAATTTCGTCGTTTATTTTGAATTAGTAGTAAAAATAAACCCTTCCAAAAAGGTTTTTTAATGCGTGTTTTCCATATTAACACCCAATTATTATGAACATAATATAATGTGTGTATTACAAACTTATATTTCTATATATGGACTTAAATGGTATACGATTCTCGTTGTATTTATGAAATAAAAATAAATATTATCATTTTTTGAACAAATTATACTAGACATAAAAGAAATTTGCACTCGTTCGCAACACAGTATCTACATACCGACACTATGTCCATAAGTTGCGTAATTAAATTGATAACATTAGGTGAAGTGCATTCAAAAGCTAATTAATCATTTTCATATTGGATCTCCATATATTGTATTAATATTTTCCGAAAAATTATAATCTAATCATCCATAGTGAACAGAAACCATCTAGGAAAACTTGGCCTCATCTTCTTTGCTTTCCACCAAGAGAGATTTGAAGTCATACTTAAGTCTATTTTGCGTGAAAAAATATCTTCAAGAATAACTATTAACAGTCAGCCTGTACATAAAATCAGACAACCGTTAAATTACTTCCTTTTTCAACTAATATTTATTTTGCCAATACAAGAGCTTGGTAGTTGCAAGCAAAACATAAATAATTGCTAATTCGGTAACAGTGTAGTGTACTTCCTCATACGGTTTTAAATACAGTGACAAAGGACATTTTTAATTTAGGTTACATTGAATCAGTCATAGTTTCTGAAACTAAATTATACTGTGACGCGGCAGCTGGCACAAGGGATGCGGACTAAAATAAGATTTTTAGCCCGTCTTCTAGCTTTTTTTTTATAATGCACTTCAAGATTGACCCCATCCCACCTGAGGTTAAGTGGTAATGCGTTCCTAGCTTAAGGGCGAAAAGTATAGCATAGTAAAACTGTTACTAGACTTGTCGCCCTTACCTTGAAGGCTTGACCCCTGCTACTAATGTAGTACCCTCCAAGAGCTCTGGAAACCTTACTCACATGCAGGAACACAACAACACCGGAGTGATTGTTATTTGGCTGCGGTCTTCTGTAAGGTATTTCACCAGTCGGGCTGCTCCAGTTCGAGCGATAAATCGCTTTGTCCTGCCTCGTTTATCCCAATAATATGGGACACGTATTTTACATTCAATTGAATTGAATTGTCCCGTTTGTTGATGGGGGGAAATGCGTTGATGCACCGTACCGGCTACCCGAGGGAGGGTGACGGACTCTGCCTGATAGGGCAGGACAACCCCCAGTTCGACCATTATTATTATTGTAGAAAATTTTACTTACGCTATAAATACTTTGCAATATGCTGTCACGTGTGTTTCCGCTCCATTACAAAATCACGTGGAGATTGGACCGCCCAACTAACAATACAGATTCAATCAATTTAGTTCGAGTTAAAATTGATTTAATTGGTTCACGGATGTAGGGTACTGAAGTGCAACAAGATATACGTAACCACTGAAAGGTCATTGATTTATAATTTTAAATTGGTCTTATTTATGTTCTACTTGAATTTCATTCTAAATATTGTGTGATATGTCAGCCGCTGTGTGATAGATAAGTATGCAGTAATATAGTTAGGTTCTTAGGAATTTAAATACCGTACCTTAGTTACACGAAATCGATTCATTACTACGTATAGTCGCAATCATATAATAGGTTTTACTGATTTAACTAATTCGGTTAAATAGTTATAAATTTACGATAAGAGAAAATAGCTCCAATGCGTTTTAAATTTAATTACAAAATCAACTCTTTGTAACCTATAATTAGTAACAAAACTTTCTTATAATACCTATTAAAGTAATTAAAGTTATCAGTAAAACGATCATATTTAGTATTTTAAAATAGAGACTATTGCACTAACAGTAATAAATAACCATCTACTATTTAATCTCGTCTCTTATATATTTGGAAATATTTTATCATATTTTAAAGGAAAAATAAATAACAAAATATAAGTATTATCGAAAACAACAAATCACAAGACATGAATATATTATCCACATGAGTGATTGTTTGAAACTAGTTGCAAACAACTCATTTGCATTGAAAACCGTGTTGTTTAGCTTTAAGAGGAACCCTATAACAACAACGTCATTAATTTTTAATTTGTTTATATTATAGTCATTAACCATGTCAAAGTTTTCAAATTTCTCTCGAAAATCTGGCATTCTCTCGTTTATTTTCTTACGCCCAGTTCCAATATTTTTTTTTATATTACACATCAAGATTGACCTCATCGCACCTGATGTTAAAGTGATAATGAGGTCCTAGCTTAAGGGCGACAAGTACAGCATAATAAATCTGTTACTGGACGTAATGTCCTTATCTTGAAGGCTTGACCCCTGCTACTAATGTAGCACCCCCAAGCTCTGAAAACCTTTACTCACAGCAGGAACACAACATCACAGAAGTGATTGTTATTTGGCTGCGGTCTGTAAGGTGGAGGTATTTCACCAGTCGGGCTGCTTCAGTTCGAGCGATAAATCTCTATGCCCTACCTCTCTTAAATATTAAACGATCTGTGGAAGTTACAGATAGTAATAAATTATACGAGGCGTAAGCTAAAACCGTTCCAGACTCATGGTCAGTTGGAGAAAATCGGATTGTCATTTTTGACACATTACGAATCGTCAAATATTGGAACCGGGCAATAATAATGTCATCAACCTTTGTTGCCAACCTTGTCGATCCGCAACAAACCCGCGGACAACAGGTTATCAGTATGACTGAACCATAAACTTGAAACTTTAATGAATAAAATAGGTATTTCCAATGTCTCGTCAGACTAGTTGCTATTAATGTTACTAGGGTAATGCTTGAGCGATTGTAGATTTAGTTAGATAGACAGAAATTATTTGTTCCAGAAATTGAATTATTATAAAATAGGTTTTACCGAATTAGCATTTTAATGTATATGTATAGGTAACTTATAGAATATAAAAGGGTAAATCATTGAAAAAGTTATTTCACTTTCGGTATTTTACCAAGTAATAAAAACGTGTTTACATTAAGAAACATGTGCTAAAGGAAGTAACCCAAACTAGATGATCAGTTTCGGAAGAAGGGATCTACGCAACAATATTTAAAAGCTTTTTTTTCGGATAATATATGCCTAAACGATGGGTCTGCTTCCTATAGAGGAACTGACTTGATGTGGCGTTCATAGGCTATGATTTTATAAAAAATAGTTTGCTACATACATTTAAGTGATCACAAACCAGAGCTATGTTAGAAAAATCTGAAACACACTTTCTCGACCCGGTAATTGAACTTAGGGCCCCAAAATCATAATCCAGTACGTCAACAGCCATTGAGACGGTGATATGATAATATGATACAAACAATAATTATACTGATTGAACATTATTGGCTTGTCTAAGCTCGCTTCTGTATCCGAATGCACTGTGCCGCTGTAATGGTATACCTAACAGGATTAATTATTCTAATCAGTGAAGATAATAGGTCGTATGCGATCATCTGTAGCATCAATTAACAAAATGAGATGCGCTAAATTAATCCTAGAGGTAAGGTTAGTGCAGGATATCTACTGCGAGATATATCTACTCAATTGTCAGCAAATTTTGAAACCCAATCTCTTTTTAGGCACACCATGATCTATCAAATGGCATTCTTACGTTTATGATAGGTATTAATCTGGAAATACCAATTCAAATAACTCATAAAGGTGAAGTCACTCTTTATGCTTTGTGGTCTGATGAAGAAACGGAAAAATCGTAGGGTTCCGGCGCACATTGTTTGGAAAATACGTTTGATAAGAAACTTAGAGAGAAGATATTTAAGGATGCTAATTGTTGATTAAGGCTTTAAACATAATGGAAATTTTGAGAATTGCTTTAACTACTTTTTTTATTAACTTGGACGATTTAGCAAAGCGTTTCCAAAGCTTAGGTACATGAAGGTCATAATTAGCCTCAGTAAAATAATATATATAAATGTAAAACATATTCCATCACTGACATGTAGATTATCCAGTAACAGGATAAATAAGATGTGCAACTAACTCTTGGAAATAAGATATAGTGCTCGTCTCAACTGAAAGACTGATTTCTGTAACACAGTTTCACTGCCAACCATATGTTTTATTGTACCTAAATTATAGTTGATAAATAAATAACATATTATAAACAACATGAAGCTTTTATCGAGTACAACAAAAACATTATGCCAAATAAACACCTCAGGCAATGGTGTTTGAATGATTGATGTTTTTGTACAGTTTAATGACGAGGCACTGCTTCGCAAAAAGCCATAATGCCATCACGGTGAGAACTGGCAGACAAGAACGCGCCGGACGGATGTAAGATCGGAGTATTTATAGAGGCTGATAAAAACATACCAGTCACTGCGGATTCATTTAAATCAATTGCAGATTCGATTCTGGTTTGCCGATTTCATTTCCTTTAAGGAACGACGGAAGAAAAGCGTTCTGGTGGCTCGAAAGCGGGCTATTTTTAACCGACGAAAAACGGAGGAGGTTCTCAACTCAACACGTATATATTTTTTTTTTTTTTATGTTTTATGTATGACCACGCATAACTTTTTACAGAGTAGTCCGATTTCGATAATTTTTTTTTTGTTTGAAAGGGTATACCTCAACTTGGGTCCTTTTGAAGTTGGAATACAAAAATATCACCCCTGAGGGTAGAAAAATAGGGGATGAATAATCGTTCGTCTACAGATTTTTAAATTGTGAACCGATTCTTTTGAAATTTGGCACACATATGTAGTTCTTAAGATTCTTTAGTATGACGGAGACGCAAGGTTGATATGATAGTGACGACGAAAGACAGTCGAGGGGACTCCTCAACGGTTTACAGCAGCTATTTGGTGTATGGGCTTATTCATTCAGTGGCAGACGCCCAAGGCTTAGTTCACATGTTCACTAGTCCAAATATGCAGGTGTCAAATTGTCACTGCTAACTCTTCCTAGCCGGACGACGATGACGGGTCGCAATAACGGCAACATTCTGCGCTCTATGTCACCATAAACATAACCCTTCGTACATTGAAAAGTTGCAACCACAAGCATTTTTTGTAGCCTTACCCATGTTTTATATAAATATGCCTACTATGTATTATAATTAATTATAAAGAACGAATTATTTAATGAGCCACAAAAAAATTTAAAATAAACCACTTTTTAACAAAAAATTGAACCGACGAAAAATGAAAGGCACTGAAAAGCCAAAAATAAAATAATCTTTTTTTCTAAGGTTTGAGTCGGCGCGAACATAGTCCAGGGCAAGACCTAGTTGAGTCATTAATCATTATTGCTTTGCATTTCGCCGCAACTACTTCGATTTATGTTCGATAGTATTTGTGACAGGCGGACTTCCCTGCGTAAAATGTTTCAAATTACTTAGATTATTACCTCGACCCGTCTTACCATTCTTACTATGCGAAAGTGGTCTGGATTTAGAAAGTCTCGAGACAAGATTCCTGTCATTGGTTTGCGAAAGCATGGCGAATTGGCGACTTACGCGTTAGTACCTATCCTCTTGCCATGAGGCGCTCCCATTCTGTAGCGCTTCAGATAGAAATTAAAAAGAAAGGGTATAAAAAACTATCGCTCCTAAATGGGTGCGCTTCAAGGAATCATTTAGGAGCGCTTCATGAGGTCCGTCTCAAAATGGGAGCGCCTCAAGGAATACCTCTTTGCCATACCCATTTTTTACAAACCGTGATTAGGAAGGAAAATTCAGTAACAACTTTGTTAATCTTAAAAAATGGTATTCAATAAAGAACTGAGGCAAAGATTTACGAAACGCACGAACGAAATATCAGCAGATTCTGGAAGTGGGAGGTTCTGAAACGTATAATACGCACAGAGTTTACTTACACTAAACAAACCTGATTAAATCACTTTTACTTTAACAATTCCGTTATGAATGAGATTCATAAATTTCAGTGGATGAGGCTTTTAGACAGCAAATTATACAAAACCAACTCAAAAATAAGCCGTAGATAAATAGAGAAGTTTTAGGTAGGTGCCACCTTGACACATTGAACCTCCGCATAATTAAATAACAGATAGACAGTTAATTTTATGTGACAAAGTACTCCTACTAGGTACAATGGTAAAGTCATAAGTTTATATGACATAACCAAAATCTACGATCAGTCTTACTGCCAATCAGTCGGATGATGGGCTTCCGAGGACCATAGGTCCAGGGGCCCTATTCTCATGCATTCGATTTTTTTGGTGTTTCGTATTCGAATTTGAATATAATAACAGGTTCTCTCTGAAACCTATTTCAGGCACCGTTCTCGCACAAATAAGGTTACTGTATTCCACTAACCAAACTCTAGTTAAGAATATTTGTGTAGAGAAATAAATGATTATTCTATTCTATTCTACTATTCTATAAGGTTCTACTGGAAAATTCACATATGACACGTACAAAGCTCATATTCTCGTCGCGCTGTTTTGATTTGTTGAATTCTGAGGATGCAAAGCCTTTAAAAAAAGTTTTCAGCAAGTACTAAGAACTTTTTTCTACTGCACGAGTATCCGCCTTCAGAATGGATTGTTTCATAAAAGAGAAACAATTACTAAAATCATTACTATTTGTGAAAATACATTTGTAAGTCGGAGCTGTCAGATAATGTCTAGTCCTTTCTAAATTAATCTACTATATAAAAATAAGTCGGATTTTCCTTTCTGACGCTATAACTCCAGAAAGCACGAACCTATTTCCACGGTTTTGAATTCGTTGGAAAGGTCTCGGGCTCCGTGAGGTTTATAGCAAAGAAAATTCAGGAAAATTTTCAACAGAAAAGCGGGAAAATCCTCTCAAGCTGAAACGAAGTTCGCCGGGACCGCTAGTCGGAAATAAAAATACGAATGGATAACGCAGCTGTAAATTTAGTTAAAAAAAAATTTTCTAAATGTTAATATTATTTTAATAATGGAATAAAGTTCAAGCTGTAAATAAAATAAAAGCTGGTGACGTCACTTCCATGCATCCGTATATATGGAGATAAGTATTTGCGATGCCCTGACGGAAGTAAAAACTTACTTGAGTACTTAATTGTTTCATCACTCATCATAACAAAACTATATGACTTGGCCCAAAGTGAGCTACACATAGCAATAAGTTAGATACTGATACTGTAACTGATCTGCTGAGTTTCTTACCGGTGTCTTCTCGGTAGATATAGGTCTCGAACCGAAAGTAGAATCACTTTGCATTGTATTCAATGACGATACAAAAGTGTTATATGTAACCTACTTGAATAAAGAAATATTTGAGTTTGAGTTTGCCCGAAAACGTGTTATGTAAACGCAATAGTATTCTCAGAAACTCCTCATTATATTGTGGTAATTCTCAATAATCAATGTATAATATATAGAAAGACGAGTCGTCTAGACTAGACTATTATTAAATTTCGTTAAATTTATAAGGGGAAAAAATTACTGCGACTTCTTATACTATAATAAGATTGTGTACGAACGCGAAGTTAAAGAAGCGATTAAATGTTTCTAAGTAGCGATTGTCGAGTTTAATAGTAAGTATAAAAAAATAAGTAAATCTTGTCGCGGCGTTTCGTTTTATGCAAATAACACGGAACTCGCTATACTTCCAGTTCCGGTACATGGTTTAAAAATATAATGGAATATCATTTATTAGAAAATTTACGCTTCGTTGTAATTATTGATTTACAGTATAAAAATAGGTGAGAATATACTAGAAAGAAGAAAGAAAGAAAGAAACAAACATTTATTACCTAAACACATCACAAAATTGTCATATAAGTACACATATACAGAGAGGAGACAAAAAAGAAAACAACAAAAATAATATACATACAATAAAGCGTGAAATTGATCTCCTCCCAATCTCCTCGTCAACCGGGCGGTGCAGACCATGACAAGTCGTAATGTCCTAAAAAATAAAAGGGCCTCACTCAGCATAAGTCATGACCCACGTTGCAGGCCATGACGCTGGTGCACAGTGGGCCCTGCCGAGTGATTATACACGGACGCCAGCGAGGTTGCACAGTGACATATCTATTTACTTTGGGTATGATAAACAAAAAAAAAAAAATAAACAGAAATTATAGTATCTTTATATAAATATATGATGATACTTTAATATACACAAAAATAAATATGAAAGTGGGTAGTGTCAATGGTGACTATATGTATGTGACAAACGTGTTAACCTTATATGTAAGGAGGCAAAATGTATAAAATTGTTTTAAAAACGAATTAGGACTCTTGTTTTAAGGAAGGGAAACGCATTGGGGTGCCTCACCGCTGCCTGAGAGAAAAGGCGGTGGCGTGTGTGGGACTCCCCGCTCTGAGAAGAGCGGAGACTACCCACTAACACTACCCGTATCTCTCGTTGCCTATTAATGGCGTCATGAGTAGGTATAAAGTTAAACTATAACGGCCACAGCAAACGAACAAGGACTTAGAGTTTGTTTACTTATCTTATTTTTTCAGTTTCCTTAACGAAGAAATGGACTATCTAGAGGTCCCGTATTTTACCTTACTATATTTTCACAAGTTATAGGATCTAAGCCTTTTAAATAAATTTTGGGTTTTACGCCCGTATTAATTTATCTACCAGCTTTTAATAAAACTTTACCTCTCCATCTTAGAACGAATGGAGCAATGAGTCACACGCGATAATGACAATAATTTAAATTAAAAAACCCCCGACATACATTTTTGTCATATTATAAATTTAATACTACTTGAGACGTTTCATTCGTTATCTATTTATATTAAGTTGACGTTATTTTGGGTTAAGTTTTATATATCGATCAAGTATTTAATCTGTCTTTTCTATTAAATTTCTAAATCGTTTTGCGTGAAGCAGTAACAAACACATCTACATCCATACATTCTTCTAAACTTTTGCGTTCATAATATTAGTAGCTAAAAAAATATCGTGGCTAAAAAATCTACACCATTGGTACAAAATCAGCACTCGGTCGCTATTCAGATCTGCTGGATCTAAAGTGCAAATCGCCAATATGATTGCCAAACTGCGGGAGCGGATGGTATCTTAAGAAGAAGAAGAATATTAGTAGGATGTGCACTGATGTTTCCCGGCATGCAACGATCAAAGCGAATGCATTTTCTCTACATTCCAAACATTAGCACACAGCAATTACATCATACATTTGTTTATGCAAAGACGTAGCTTAGGATTTTTCAAACAGGATCAATTGAATCTCGTTTTCCATAACAAAAACAACCAGACGAATGCCATTCACAACGGTTAAAATAGATTTTCTAAGAATAAGAATTTATACATTATTCATGTGCACAACTTGGACTGATACTAGGTAACGCTTGAACAATGCTGAATTATGTTCAATAATGTTATCTATAGTTGCTTGTAGTTCGTCAAATCGGGGTTTTAAACCTATGGTTTGCTGAGGAGGCAGATGTCAACCAACTCTGCTTCTGACCAGATCTTTTCAAATATGGAGGGTTTTACAACCATTTTTTAGCAAAATGAAACCGACTTCCCTTCGATTGCTCTGGGATGTCATCATCAGATCCTGATTTCCTTGTCATGGTTCCACCATCGTAATATCTTATTTCCAACGAAAAAAATATCAAAATCTTTTTATAAATGACATGTTAGATTACCAAAAAATAGACAAATATTTTCCTTTTATGTGAACAAAAATAATAGTGTTAAAATTTAGTATGACGTCACTTCCTCATACAGTTTTTACGAATTAATGACGTAAACACACCTTCTCCTGAACTTTGATGTGGCGTATCATCAATTGTTTTTGTTAAAGCAAAAAAAAACTACCTTTCATTATATTTTGAAAATCTAACAAGCGGACTTAGAATCATTGTTTTTTTATCGAGTCATCATTAACTAAGCTTAATGCTGGGGGGGGTACTCTCGAAAACGAAACGAACAAACGAAAGGTTTCGTTTTTGAAGATTATTCAAAAGTTTGGGAATGAAGACGTGGTTTTTGATTTGCATAAATAATATTTTGTTTATTGAAAACGCTTAATTTGCATTCGAAGTGATTTCTTTATGGTTATGAGGATTAAAAATTGCCATCCGTTGTCGGATCCGACATATTTCGTTTATGAGAGTAGACCCCCTGCTACGGTTAGGTATTAGAAAAACGAACAAGAAACTTTATACGTTGACAAACATCCATGGGTTAGAATGTTCAACAGCACGTCACGGTACACACTCGTAGTTCGTTATTTATTCTTATGTCCGCGATACAGTACAAAGTCTAAAGTGGTTATTCTGATCTTCTTTTAACTATACAAATGCCTAGTTTACTCATCACACAAATAATTAACATTAGCAGGATTTGAACCCGCGCCCTTTGGTCTTGAAGGCAGTGTGGCCAACCGAACCTACATAAATAAATGCGCCAGACAATCACACCAATAACCTGGTCTCAAACTACGGGTTTCCCTTGTACTATGAGCACCAGACGACGGATACTAACTGGGGGCGTAATCCCAGCACACCCAATTCAATTTAACAAAGTTCGTTTTTCAAATTAACCTGACCGGGAATCGAACCCGGGATCTTTCGCGCTTTGGCCGCCTACCTTAGCCACTGCGGCACCGAGGTCGTCAAACTGGCTGTTTATTATTGCTTTTCTATGGTTTTAATTTTGACGTGTATTTCTGATGTTCTTTTTTTTTGTTTACTTTTCATTATTCTTCATACTTATTGTCTGTCACCTACTTGCACAATACATTATTTTAATATATTTTTAATGCTGATCCCTCATAACCGCTACAGGCAGGATTATCGTCCACTCGACTAAGTCAAGTCTTTAAATTAAGAAGACTAGCTTTGCATTTCGAGATCCGTTCGTTGTTGTTAAAACACATCCTGGATAATTTATTTTGGTTTTACTAATTTGACCAGGAGAGCTCACCAAACGACACACAGTAGGTACAATATTGAAAGTGAAATTAAAAATCACGTGCACAGAATAGTAGTAAATAACATAAAATATAGCAAATACATGTATTTAGAAATTATGCACGGACATTTATGGATCCATTGACTGTGACACACACGTGACAGACAATTTATTTTTATAGAAGTTGATAAAAATAACAGATGTATACTAAGATCAGCTTTTTTAAGTATCTTCTAAGTCTTTTTTACGTATGAAACTGAATGTAGAGTCTTTTTCACCTGTTGTGTTCTTAGTTGATTTTAGGATAAATTATAAATAAACTGCCTTTAAGGGAACAGAAATAATTTTGTTTAAACATATTGGGCCCCCAAAAAAATGTGTACCTACCTCTTTTTTTAGCAAACTATTCTAACGAATTTGAATGTATCTTTTATTACTATAATCCATCTACAACCAAATAGAAGAAGAGTACGTACTTATGTCCTTTATGCCTTAATAATACTTTTCGTATAACTAATGCTACAACTTTCCTAAGTTCTTAAGACTCAATGGTACTTATTTGTTCGCCCATTTGCAGTAAACCTTGGCGAACTACGTCCTGTTTACAATCAGAGAATACAAACAGTAATCAAGTAGGCAATATATTGAAATCGTACGTTACTACTGTGACTGTGAGGCTAAGCTAACGTCCTTGCTCAAACACTTTTATTTACGCTCTTCAATCTTCATTAGTATCACATAAATAGTTTTTCATATTGATCTCAGGTCTGGGTGTTGTGGTACTCGTTGTTATTGATTGCTGTAACAATAGGGCTTAAGCTACTTACCTCATAATTAGAGCAATGTTGTCCTATATTTATATTAACGTTTTAATTTTAACCCCTACACAAAAATGACGGGGTGTTATAGGTTCGAATATGAAATCGATTTAGAAACTTTATGTTTTCTAAAACCCTTTACTGACTACTACCTAAATGAAATTCAAACGAAAATTGATTTTATTTATATAGCACATTTACGTAGGTAGGTAACTATTTTCTTCAAGTTATTGCTCGCACATAAATTCATATTTGACAAACAGCTGAGGCCACTAAATGGAATGCGCTGAAAGCTGGTATCCAAGTTGTTCTAATGACGTAAGAATCAGCCAAAAACCGATTTCCCAAACAAAATATATTATATAATATATTTAAGAAACATTTCATTTAAGAAACGTGACTTAAAATTTATATTAACAAAGTTGTAGGCAGCCGCTATCCTACTAATTTTATAAATGCAAAAGAATACAAGCATATATGGATGTAAATTTTCTCTTACACGCAAAGACTACTAAGTTAATCTGCATACAATTTGTTAGATTTATTAAGACTGGATTAACATCTAGGACACCTGCTTTATATCCCGTAATGACACAGCAAAGTCACTGGCATCAGCTAGTATAACATAAGTAGATAACGTAAGAATCCTACATATAGTTCAAATAAACAAAACCAAATTAAATATATGTTAATTAATGCATTAACTATTTGTTTGTAGACAATGTCATTTGGTAACATCTGTGAAAATACTTGTCTGAGTAACCGTATTATATGGTTCACAGTCATTAGGATGAAGCATATTCCATAAAGGAATTAAGTATTTTGGTTGAAATACCATAAAGAATTATTTTTATACCACGAAGGTGGCAATCAATCATATGCCTCATGGTAAGTGGTTACCGTAGTCTATCGACGCTTATAGCACCCAAATCATGCGTGCGAGAGGATGTTTCTTCCATTCCCGTTGACCGTATCCAACAACCGCGTATAGATCAGCCGGTTTTTTGTTTTTATATTGCACTTCAAGATTGACCTCATCCCACCTGATGTTAAGTGGTGATGAGGTCCTAGCTTAAGGGTGAGAAGTACAGCATAATAAATATGTTACTGGACTTGTCGCCCTTACCTTGAAGGCTTGACCCCTGCTACTAATGTAGCACCCCCCAGGAGCTCTGGAAACCTTACTCACACGCAGGAACACAACAACACAGAAGTGATTGTTATTTGGCTGCGGTCTTCTGTAAGGTGGAGGTATTTCACCAGTCGGGCTGCTCCAGTTCGAGCGATAAATCGCTATGCCCTACCTCTCTTGTTGATGGTGTGAAGGCACCTCAGCCGGCATTGCAACAGCCTCCACCGCGAAATGAGGTCCAATTAGATCGGTCATTCTCACTCTACCCTTGACCACTATACGGGGAGAAGACGGCATCATACCGCCGGTGGTGCGGTGGTTGTTTAGGTTGACCCAATTCCTGTAACCACGAGGCGACGAGGTGCAACCGGGGGGGTTTAGTGGGTCTGACCGTCGTTTCTATTTTTTTCGTCACCAAGGCCGTCTTAAACTAGCCTGGGGCCTTGGAGCACACAAGAGTTTGGAGCTCTTCGGCACACAAAAAATTTGAAAATAAAATATGCAAATTATCCTAAACTTTTTGAAATAATATGTCATATCATCTATGATATTAGAATGCTGAGGGTTCTTTAGTTAGAGAAATGTCGGTCCTTCGGGGCCCCCAGATAATGGGGGGGGGGGGAGGGGGATAAGCTAAGCCTTCAGGTTGGCTTCGGATGGATGATTATTCCAACTGAATTCAATTAGATTTATCACCAACTTCGACGGCCTTTGGAAGGCACACTAATCTGCGCTTAATCTTTATATTTGTTGTCAGACCTATGATAGGTTAGTTAATTGACGCCGTTCTTTCCTAGAAATATTTTCGTACTTGGCTTGCAAAAATCATAAACACCTAAATTGCGTTTTATTTTTTTGTGTTCTAAGTTTGACTTTCAAGACATTATTTTTATTTCCCTTACAGTGTAGTCATGTGTGAGAACATCATTAAATATAAAACTTTTTTTTTCTATTTTTGTGTCTTATCTCATATTTTCAGAGATGTCAATGCAACCTTTTGGTGAATCATCATCTACGCTGCAAAATCATTACAAATTGTTTGTGTTTTAAACGATGAAAAATAAAAAATAAATAAAATTCAACTAAAATATTTTCTATTTTTTAAACTGACTACTAAACGGCCATGAGTAAGTATTTGTTTTCATGTAAGATACGAATAGGTATTTCACACATGGTTCAGTCAACTAGTGGTTTAGTTACTGGATTATATTCTACTGATCCCAAGTTCGACATCCGGATTGAGCAAAGTATTTCAAGGATTACTCAAGCACAATATCAATTCACGTTTGTAGTAATTAAGCAAATACCAAGGTATTTGCAATGTAACGAAAACTAAATTTTAATGATGAAGGTGCTTGCCTTAAAATAGTACTTTGTATATACTTTAAGCAACTTTGCAAGCCCCTTCTTAATTACTTTGCCCGAAAAGGTTAATTTGTGACTTGTCTCCGAGTATTTTTTTCGTGCCCAAACAGGTGATCTACTAAATTCTCAAATCCTTTTACGGTACGAGCAGATAAACAGAAATATGTTGGCAATCTAGTTCAAAGGCCGTGATATCCGTCGACACTCGGCAGGGAACCGACCGAATTAAGTTTACATTTCTAGATATACCTCTTTTTGTTTCACATGAATCCCATGTTATGTAATAAAGGAGATTACCGCGCATAAATGTGCACCCGATGGCACGTGGCGTGGGCATAAAGCCCAAGCTAAGTGATTGATAATATCAAACATCAAATGCGAGTATATCAACAGCTTATAGTAGCTTATCTAAGTCTTTTCCTTCGCGATGGCAGGGCTGGGTTACAACTCTTCCACAACTGCGTAATATTAGCCCACGGAGGTAGGAAATGCCGTCTTAAACCAGCCTGGAGCCTTTGGGCACTCAAGAATTTGAGGCCTCTGTGCCCACAAGAGTTTGGGGCCCTTGGGTACACAAGAATTTGGGGCTCTTTCGGAAAGTAAAAAAAGCTAATTATACTAAATTGTTTGATATAATATGTAATTTACGATATTAGAATGCTGCTGGTTATTTGGTTAGTGAAATGGTCGGTCCTTTGCGGCTCCCAGAGAATGGGAGCCCTGGGCACGGGCCCCTTGTCCCTTTATGGTGAAGACGGTTATGGGTATTTAGTTAGTGCAGACCCAACACAAACCTCTGTTTCCCGCAGAGGTGCACGTAGGTATTTCCCCGCCAAAAAAGTACCTAGTCTATTAGAAATTTAAATAATGCCAAGTCATTGTGTCACTCTTTTATTTCGATGGTAAGAAAACTGTAGCATCATCTACCTACATAAGTTACAAACCTTTAAATTTAACACGTGTAGGTATGTAAAATAAACATCGCATTTCCAGAAATTTAGAATATTTAAAAAAAATCATAATTTATTCAAATGAATTCACATTTACGGATAAACATGTTTTTAATGAGGAAATTGAAATAAGCTAGGATTTTCTTAGAAACTTGTGGCACGATAGCGACAATGGTTCGAAACCGTTTCCAAAAGTAAAGCTATGCTCGCGGCGGCCCGCGCTGAGGGATGGGTGACCATTCCGATTGCATTTTGTGTCATGTAAGAAGTACACAGTTCAAGTAGAAGGCATGTAAAGCTGTTGGTTTAAGATATTACCACGATTAGTCATTAAGTTTAGTCAAATGGCATTTGACTACTTGAAATCAACTGACAGAAGGCTGGTCTCACTCCTACACCCTCTATTAATTCGTGTCACAGTTGAAATGGAACACACAAGGCTTGTCCAGTACAAGGCTTGATAGAACGATATAGAATAAGTATCTATACCGACTCAAATTATAATGGTTCTCACTATTCTATAATGTATTTTGTTTGACAGATTTACATTTAAAATTGATAGTGAGTGGAGAAAGGACACGAATATTACTACTTTTACTAATTTAATCTTGTACCTCATCCTAAATTTATCCATGCATTCAGTATTTTTACGTGAAAAACTATAATACTTCCAGCCATCTCTCGTTACAAACTTTAGCGTTTATACTATTTGAACAATTTAAAGTCCAGAATAAGCACACCTAGTTTAACTTGAACGCGATTTATTCAGTATTTATTGAGCCAGATTTGATTCACAAACACTGCTACGTCCAGAAGCGTGTTTCCTTGTACCAAGTACTCTAAACACCGTATTAAAAATAACAGCCTGTGGACACATGTAACTGCAAATTCAGCACATAAACGCACGCCTGATAATGGAAACACATAATTCACAATCCCGTCACAGTGGAGTTATCGCGATGGCCCATTACCGAACACGTGTCGCACCGTGTGACTGCTGGCACGAGACCTGCGCAGGCGCAGCGATGGAGTTGTTAACAAATTTAACCAAATACACAGTGCTCATAGCGATTAGTCCATTCAAAAACATTTGTAACCTAATCTTACTGTTGGTACCTACTTCCATCAGGATATATTCTGTTCCATTGAGGAAGTGCAACTCCGGATCTTGATATTCTTCTTTTAATGTTCTTTTCCCTCCTCCCCACATTCTTATTAATTTTAACTTTTCCATCGTCGACATGAGTGAATAAAAATGGCGCAAGCCACTTTCTGCTCTTTATACTTTTAGTAGGAGAATAAACATAAACTCTAGACGAGACGAGGCCCACCTTCAGTGTCCGTAGCCATCATGCTTCATGATGACAGTACTTAATTTACTGACCTATGGAATCGTTTGCCGAGTTACAATTTGGTGCACTGGTCAGGAGCCGCACTTGCTAACCCCAATAGATGCTCTATACCGGGTCTGAGGAAACGAGCCAAAAATATATACATTCCTCTCTAGAAGAACCACATTCAATAAGACCTGGGTAAACTATTAGCACATGAGTAAAGAAACGGACAGAGACTAAGCTTCATACAAATGCGCTGTGATAGGTACATCACTACAAGTGCAACGCGTGTGTGTGCGTGACCACTGGCCGCTTGTCACGTACGAGCCGAAACCGCTTCAAACCAGATCTGCCAGTGGTCAATCTCAGGGCCTGCATGCGTGACGCGACGCTCGAATGTCGTGCGTGTTTTGTTTTTGCTATCGAGTTTCTCACATAACACGCAGTAATATTTTTGTTTTAGTATTTAAAAAGTGTTGTAAATATGGTTGTACATTGTACTGTGTGCATGAACAATAATAGAAAGACTAAAAATATTTCTATAGATTTAATATGCCAGAAAATAATGGTTTAGTCTATGTATTGGGCTATTTATAGAGATAATGACAAGAGCATCACAAATGTGAGAAAATAAAATCCTATGTTAATAGATCCGAACAACCCATAAATAATGGGAAAAGATTCTTTTTTTGCCATTATAAGGATTTTAATGAAGGTAGTGTTAAATCAGGTTTTTTGATAATACCGCCTGACAATTTTATTACATTTGTTGAACTACTTGAGCAAAATTTCGCGAATATTTTGATCTTCAACAAATTGTCAATATTGTTATGACATGTTAGCACGTTTGCAAGATTGTACATTTCATAAGCCATGTGAGTGTTTCCCATTGGATTATTTGAAAAAACTTCATATTAGATTTAGAATTGATCATTTGATTAAAAGACACAAAAAAATATTAAAAACCAAAAGTAATAAAAAAATATATTAAGAGTATATAATTTGTAAAAAAAACCCATTTTAATAAAAAATGTGAGAAAAAGAACATCTATATTTTTAGTTTATTCAATTGTGCCAACCCTACCAAAATAGGTATAAATTTTGCTAGCTCTTTAGAAGCTTTGTCTCTGTTCGGTTTCTTTACTCATGTGCTATTGCTAGTACGCGTGAGGTCAATAATATTATTGCTAAAAATGGCGATAGTGATGACCGCGAAGTACTTCGATTCGATTTATATTCATTTTTAATTTCAAGCCACCCTGAATCAATCTATTAGAAGCTGTGGAACTGTCAATATTTCTACAACATCACAGGCCTAGTGAAAGTGTTGTTAAACCAACTAGTAGCAACTAAACGCGTATGAGTGTGCCCCGCCGTATAACGAGCTGAGAGTTGAAGATAAGTTGGCTTAGATTTCATTATGAGTTTGAAAACCTATGTTGTAGTAATTCATAATATATGACGAGCACTGTATGTACGAATTAACGCAAACTAAGAATGTAAGTAGATATACATATATATGTATAAACATCATGTAACGCAGACTCGAATCACCACCGATGTTAAGTTTTAAAATATTCAGTCATCTCCAAAATCATCAACATACTCGTAACTATACCTACATGGATTGCGATTTGAATGATGTGATGTGAATTTACATTTTCCAGAAAACCAGAAATTCAGAATTCTTCATTTTTGTTATAGAATAGAATAGAATAGAAAATATCTTTATTCATGTAAGCTTTACAAAAGCACTTATGAATTATGCTATCTAAAAACATTATCTATACATAAATAAAATAACCGCTTTTTACTACATATGCATATGAATATACAGTAGGGCCTCGATAATCCGGACTCCGGCTTGTTCGGTGATCCTTGTAATCCGGCCGGGCAATAAGATTCGCGGGGAGCGGAGTTGGCGTGTGCAAGCTAATTGCTGAGCCGACGATAACGCATCTATAATTAACACGTCATGGAACAATTTGGACCCTGCGTTTCTCACAAATACTGACGACTCAGAAATTGGTATTCCTTTAGCTCAGCTTTTTAATGGATTGAGAGAACCCAATGATCCTCAAATTAGTGATACAGAAACTCAAGAACGGAATGCTGGTGGTGCTGACAGCGAGTTACAAAAATGAAGTGTTGTTAAATATTACATTCTACAATCCGGACGTCGCGATAATCCGCAAGAGGTCTTGTTTTTGCCTCTCCGGATTAACGAGGTCCTACTGTATACCAAAATAACATTTTTTTTTTAATTTTTGTCTGTCTATCTGTCTGTTTGTTCCGGCTCAATACATCGGCATTTTAAAGTCACGTTGTAAATTGCAGAGGTCGCTTGGTGTGTGTTGTTTAGAAAAAATGTTCACTGAATTTACAAATGTGTTATGCAAATTAATGCATCTAAGTCTCATAAACGAGCTAGGTATTTGTTTTTTATTATGTGAGCTACAGAGGTCAAATGTTACTCGCTTCATGCATGCACACAAAATCATATGTGGCATTGCTAGGCACAGGAGCCTAATACCAAAAACAATATACATAGGTATATAATATAACTAGCTGTGCCCGCGACTTCGTTCGCGTGGACTACATCCTTTCATTGTCGGTTTTACCCCTATCTCCCTTTACTTAAAAAATAATCCCCCCCCCCCCCCTTACTTTCTAAGCGGGAAAGAGGTTTAAGCAGGAAAGCGTAACAGACAGACAGACAGAGTTACTTTCGCATTTATAATATTAGTAGGGATAAGTAGGGATATTATGTCGGATCCGATGACGGGTAGCAATTTATACTTTTCATAAACTTAACCGACTCTCTTCGACTGCGTTACACTATAAAGCGTTTTGGAAAACCTATTGTACTTATTTCGTTATGCAAATTAAAAACCACGTTTTTATTCTCTAACTATCGATTTATCGCCTATATATTATAGTAATAAGAATTAGCCCGATGCTTACAGTACGCCACACTTACGTTTGTTGGTTACGTTTTTGGTAAAGGCCTCTTAGGCCTATCCAAATTATGTAATGTATATGGCAATATTACAGTACTCAGACCGAGTAAGAAAGTCTTGCACAAACTTTTGCCTTGTCTATCTTAAATCACATGCTTTCAATGCGGTGATTAAATAAAAAAATCAATGGTCTCTGACTAGGTTTAACGAGTGGCGACAGTAGGCGTCAGTAGAGTTCATTAGTTAGTAAAAAAGTACAAAATGAACCGCATTTGTCTTCTTCTTCAAACGAGTAATATTTATAGATATTGCAATCTAAGGTGACTTAATCGAACAATCAAAGTGATTTGAATTTTATTGTAATCATTTGATTTTATCAATAACTATGACTTTCAGCACAGGAACTTCAAAAAGAGTGTGTGAAACTAAGTTAATTCTTGCGCGACAGCTTTTTTATATATTAAATATGCATTTTTTTTACATATACAATACAAAAAAAGCTTTAACAACTTAAACCCAACTTTAATTAAAAATTTGTTAATATTACCTACTTGATGAGTCAGTACTTTGGAAATGCTCAAAATCGCATTCCATATGTTATACAACCTGTACAATGTATTCGTTCATGATAAGTATTTGTTTCCTCCTTTTAAGGAAAACTTGATGAAGTACCTAATGATTATAATAAAAATATAGGTTAGGAGCTGGTCTACTCAGGTTCAGATATCTAGCGCAATCTAAAATTACTCCAGTATGGAAGATTGGAAGATAATGCCAAAAAATGCTCAGATTGCCACTAAATTTTGTTGTGAAGTATAAAAATATGTGAATTTTACTGATCTGAATAAAAAAGAAACATTTATTGACCGAATTATCTATCAAACCAATACTGGATTACGCTAAAATTTGGCACGAAGATAGTTATTATAGCGAATACATTACCTAAGAAAGGATATTCAAAATAAAAAAAAAATGCGCCAGATAATCACACCAATCACCTGGTCTCGAACTAAGGGTTTCCCTTGTACTATGAGCACCAGACGACGGATACTATCTGGGGGCGTCATCCCAGCACACCCAGACCCAAGTCAATTTAGAAAAGTTCGTTTTCCAAATTGACCCGACCGGGAATCGAACCCGGGACCTTTCGCGCTTTGTCCGGCTACCTTAGCCACTGCGCCACCGAGGTCGGCTATTAAATGGTAGATAACAAAACCATGGTCTTTTATTGTAAATTGTTCATTTAAATACATGATTTCTCTATGATCATGATCTACGAGGTACTACCTACCTAGAGACATGCATTTTAGGAAAAAGTTCGTTTTTACAAGTGAAGTATTGGAAAAAAACGTGTTTTGTAATAAATTTGGTTGAAGAAAAAAACATAGTTTTGTGGCTGCAACCAAGTTGATTTTCTTAAAAGAGATACAGGAGAGGAAGTAAGTAGTATCTTC
The DNA here is from genome assembly GCA_037074685.1 of Glyphodes pyloalis. NCBI lineage: Eukaryota > Metazoa > Arthropoda > Insecta > Lepidoptera > Crambidae > Glyphodes > Glyphodes pyloalis. Next base: position 6,195,993 of record JAYKKO010000021.1, read on the forward strand.
GATGAGTTCAACTCGCACAAAATATTTATCATTTTTACCCATTGTGACAGCTGGTAAAATATTATCCCGAGATGCGCCTGCTTTTAAATATCCCATGTTCTCATGTGCGTAATGTGAATTACCCTTTACCTGTCTCACCACACACAAACCACCTTGATAGATGGTATTTCCATACTGGAGTTAATCTTTAGATTGTAAATAGAATCGTGCTTCAGATCGTTGTTGATTATTTCCATAATAACCACGTGTCTTACATACCATCGACTAGTCGGCATGAACTTGTATTACTCGTATTATCATCCTTTAATTGACTTCATAAATCTTGCACAGATTCAATACATGCGGATGCAATTATTTTTATGTGATGTAACTTCTTTAAATATAAGACTTAACCAGTTGATTCTAAATGTCTTTAGAACTGAAAATTAAGTGCCATAAACTTATATTAGGTATTCTGAATTACGTTGGCTTTTTAATATAGGGACAGATTTTCAAATTGCAAAAATGTATGGAATATGACAGTAACGATAGCTCCTAAACCGCAAGAGGTGATGATTTTTTTCTGTTTGTTTACATATAATAGTTATGACATCTTTCAAACTGTTGAGGCACCACATTTCATTATGTCCCATATATTACTCACAAAATCAAACATAGCTCGATATAATAGCAGTTCCCGCAGCTTTATCCGCCACATTGTTGCATCAGTCGAGACAACGCACTATACTATACATCACTGTACATTCGATTTTATTATTTTTATAGTACTAGCGAACTTTAAATATTAGAAACAGAAAAATTTTATCTCCCCTTGCGGTGCGGGAATTGAACCCACGACCTTCACGTATCGCGCGTGCTGCTCTTACCAACTGAGCTAACCGCAAGTTATTGTAGGCGATGAAATTTTTCTGCTGTATCAACCGTTAGCCTTTCGGCAAGTGCCCTCTGCCGAATATGTTTATATCTACATACTTATCGGCCCGTGGTACATTCGTTGCAGAAATGTTTGAAAACCACAGAATCGAAGACACCTGGCATCTTAATCGATTTTATTATTTTTATAGTACTATACGCCGTACTAGCGAACTTTAAATATTAGGAACAGAAAAATTTTATCTCCCCTTGCGGTGCGGGAATTGAACCCACGACCTTCACGTATCGCGCGTGCTGCTCTTACCAACTGAGCTAACCGCAAGTTATTGTAGGCGATGAAATTTTTCTGCTGTATCAACCGTTAGCCTTTCGATACGTGAAGGTCGTGGGTTCAATTCTCGCACCGCAAGGGGAGATAAAATTTTTCTGTTTCTAATAATCACTGTACATTAATATTATGCTTAAATTAATTGTACTTTATTCCATGATGCTGTGGTGGTTCTGGCTGAATCGAGTTTCCCACAGCATCAGGCTAATAGCGATGTGTTCCAATCTGAGGTTTTAGTGGGTAGACTTTGCCCTATTTAGGACAAAGGAGCATCCACCCAAGGCTCGCCGTCGTCTTCCCTTAGGTGACGGCGTGGGAATATATTCTCCCCCTCCCAAAGGTTTGAAAGCGAAGTCGAAGAAGATGATAAGGCTTCGCACCATCGATACTCAAGTAGAATAAAGTGTGGCGTCTCACCACCAAAATTTATGTAAATAGTTTTTTGGATACCAACCTATTGTACATATAAATGTGTATTCCTTTAACTTTTAAAAATAAATCTTTTACCTGTCATTCGTGTACATATGTGTGAAAATTATTTCCGATTTCCCAATTGTAATTTTATGTTTGCGTTTATATTTATCTTTCCGTGTACATTTTCATATTACTTCTTTCTCTCCTTCTTTTGTAATTAATCTTTCTATTGGTGGAGTGTGTGTAAATAAACTCTTGTACAGTATTTGTTATAATTATTATTCTTCACCTACACATCTCTCTACTCTACCCTACATTGGTGACCCCGACGTGATTTGAACACGCAACCTTCAAGTTTGGTATCAAAAACTATTTACATAAGTTTAGGTGGTGAGACGCCACAAAAGAATAAAAAAAGTAGCTAATTTTGTTTCGTCCTGTCGTCGTTCCCAGTAGCACCACGCCTGGGCGACTTGCCTCACCGTATTACTACAACTACAAGCCGTAGACCTTCAAAGATACTACAAATCCGATAGACCTACATATCCATAAAATGTTTAAGAAAAAACTACCTTATAAGGACGAAATATTTCCAAACATGGCACGATAGCACAACGTACAATCACGAGTAATAAAACGTAATCTTACAAGTTCTAATGGCGTTCCCGTAGAATTTACTTTAGGATTAGTTTAAATACGTATTTCATCACATGTCTGTACGCGCAGTTAACACATACGTTTTAATGGATTGCGACGACATACGGAAGATGTCTTTAATTATAGCCTGCTCACTAAATGTGACAGTTTGTAGACAATTCCGTAAAAATCCGCAACCAAAAATCGATTTAATTATGTGAATCGACGCTATTTACAATTCATGAATAATTTTATTAAAGGAGCGTTTAAGTAATACGTCGTTTAATCCATGGAACATATTCTTTTTTATGAGCTACTAGCTGTGCCTGCGACTTCGATCGCGTGGACAACATCCTTTCATGGTCGGTTTTACCCCTATCTCCCCTAATATTCGAAACAAAATGTAGTCCATTTTATAATCCAAGTTTCGAGCTATATTTGTGCCAAATTTCATATCTCTAACTTAAAAAAATTCAAGGTATTACCTCCATCCCACCCTTATTTTCTAACAAAAAGCCTATGTCCGTTCTTGAGGTTCAACGTATACCAAATTTCATCAAAATCGGTTGAGAGGTTTAAGCGGGAAAGCGTAACAGACAGACAGAGTTACTTTCGCATTTATAATATTAGTAGCTTCATGAGCATGGTTCAAAGGATGCCAGTGATTGATCGCCATAACGTATCACAATGAGTCTTTAAAATGTGACAAAGTGATGACTGTCCCAGGTTTAATTCTCGACGCGGAATCGAGAAAGTAGTACAGGGCCGCTTTCGAGAGCTCTACTTTCCTTTTCGTAGTACAATAAATCGATTGATTAATGCAGTAAGTTGGAACAATGAAAAGTACGCATTTTGACCAATAGAAAAATCTTACCAAACCTTTAGCAAGTAAATAAAAGCTTACGCCAAACAAAGAAACACTTTGTTTATTTTTTGTTATTTTTTTTTACTTTATAATTTTAACCCCTTATAACAGTTAAAAATTAGGATATGCACCTTAGAATCCATACTAATAATTAAATGGGAAAGTATCTCTGTCTGTCTATTTGTCTGTCCGGCTTTCACGCCTAAACCACTAAACCAATTTTTATGAAATTTGGTATAGATACATATACGTTGAACCTCTAGAGCGGACATAGGCTACTTTTTGTTAAAAAATAAGGGGGGGGGGGGGGAAGAGGGTAATATGGGAAAAATGTTTTTTTTTTAAATTAGAGATATGAAATTTGGCACAAATATAGCACTTAACTTGGATTAAAATATAGACGACTTTTTGTTTCGAATGTTAGGAGAGATAGGGGTAAAGCTGACCATGAAAGTAGTAGTAGTACACGCGAACGAATTCGCAGGCTCAGTTAGTGGTTTATAAATAATATTTATCAGTTCAGTAATTTGTGATATCCATTATTATTAAATTTGGCCATTTATAATTAGTCTGTATAGTTGAGTGATAGATTACACTTTTCATTAAATCTATTTTGTTTGACCTCAAAAATAAAATAAATAAAGGGTCTCACCAGATTGCCATTATTATAACATTTGCATGAGCTGTGTTTTCGACATGGTGCGTTTAGTCTTTGCTAGTTGTTTAAAAAATACTAGGCCATTTTAATAATTAAAAAGTTATTTAACCCTCCAAGCAATCTTACAACTCTCTAGCTCAAAAATTGTGTTTTTACAAAAGTATGATACATATTTGAATGCAACCAAACCAAAGTAACATGAAAGAAAATTAGGTTCATGGGTCATTATTTTTTCATAATGAATTTAAGGGAATATTTCTTGAGGTACACCGACCAGAGTAATTACATATACCAACCAACCAAGGTAAGTCATGAACTTGCAATCAGAAAGCAGTGACATACATTAAAGATGGTTCAAACACTTTTAAAATAAAAAAGTAAAAAGGTACTAGTATTTTCTAACTAATCCGATGTTAATTAAAACTTCATATTGTTGTTCAGTGTGCTAACTGATTACCTTTGTATTCATATCATATATATAACATCATATAGAGCAACCTGATTCAAAGTATAGTAATTAGTGTCAATGGTGATACCACAATGAAGAAAACTTCAAAAACATTATTATTAAAAATATACCTAATAATAATAATAATACTTATTTTCTATTAATAAAAATGATATTTTTTGGAAAATGAGAGTGAAGAAAGAGAGTGCACTTGTGTGTAGCGCCAACATTCGGGGACTATAAACTCAGTCCCGGATAATTGTCTCAACAAGAATGGAAAATCATTATAATACTGAAAAGAACAATCTAAGAGTAAGAGCCCTCAACTAATCACTAAAGATGATAGGCTTTTGAAGCCATGATCAGGTACCAAAAAATACAAACACCTACACAGAACAAACACATATTCAGCAATTTGTTCTAGGATGAAACCCTTAACCTTTGGTCCAACTTAACAACAACTTAAAAGAACCACTTAACATTGAACCATTAAGCCAGTCCAAAAATAAAGTTAGCATATTACATTTCTGCTAAAGGACATTAATTATCACGTAGTACAAGTCTTTTGAAATCAAGAAAATACTAAAATATAATATTATTTAAAAGTCCTATGGATGACTTATTAAAAGATATTTAATTTAATGATTGTTCGATTTTTTCTTTGGCGTTCGAAGTTATATCATGAAATTTTAAGCCGAAATCAAAATGTAAATGTAGTAACGTTAAATTAAGGCAATGAAATTACAAATAATTAAAGTGTACAATCGTACCTTAGACGGAATATCTTGATGTGTTTGGATGTCTCCTGTTCGGGAACGGTAACAAAACTTAAAATACCTACTTAGTTCAAGAAAAACAAACTAAGAATGGAAATCACAACCAACCACAACACAACAAACAAGGACAAAACAACAATCAGCTGACTGCCACTGAGCTGTCATCGAGCCAACCGGCTGTCAATGTCAGCCGCGTTTCGTTTTACGTAGCGTGAATGTTTATGTGTTTCTGCGTGGTTTGAACGATTGGAGTGCACGCGGAGTGCATTGTAGGTCTTCTGCGTATAGTCACACCACAGGCTGCAGGTATAGAAGGATAAAGGAAACAAAAAAAAGTTCATTCAAATGGATTTGCACATAGCTTTGATAAAAAATATTTGAAAACAGTTAGTCAGTTCTGTCTTCAAAAATAAAAAAATTTAGACCATACCTACTTACACAAAAATGTTTAGCACTATTAATTACTTAATAGTACTCCATACTTAACAGTAGTCGTTGTATCTCACCAAAGCGGGTGAAGTGTGGCTGCCAGTACCTACCTATCAACGTTGATTCTGGTTTTCATATCTAAGTAGGTAAATGTACTTAACTTAAGCGTTTGATCTACTTAGGTACCTACCTTAAGATCTTGGCGATGTAGTTGTTAAATGTAGCAATATCTTATTAATTATCAATACCTAAACAATGTATTATTTACAATGGCTATTTACAAAACCAACGACAAAAACTTAAATGATAGCCTTACGCTATCGCATGTCTTTACAATTACGAGTATATATCCCCAGTTTTCGAGACACCATTATTAACAATTTCCTTTCTTTTACAGATCTTGACCTGGTTATGGTTATGAAGATTCGGTGATACCAACAGCCAGCCAACATGTTAGACATACCAGATAATGTAAGTAACCTGAATATTTCCTAATTTTACTAGGTTGGTAGGTTTATTAACCGACTTCAAAATAAAGGAGCTTCTCAATTCGACCGTATATAGTTTTTTTCAAGTACGTTCAACAGCACTGTTGCGATACGGGTGTGATTGCGATTGGTGTGATATTAATTACTTGGTAAAAAAGGAAAATAAAATTAAACACCTTATTTGGTTTAGTAGTCGGTCGTCATCTCTTAAAAAGTCTGAATATGGTGTCTTCAGACAAGCACGTCAAGGAAACCACTTGCAGTTTGTTGTTAAAGCTTATGCTAACGATTTACCGGTGACTCTACTACCGGTTTAGAATTTTTATCTAAGTACCAAGAAAATACCGGTAAGAAAGTCAGTAGATGAGTTACAGTAACAGTATCTAGCTTATAATTAGGTGTAGGTCCCAAAAGCTGGCTCCTACCTCGCCCAGCGTCTTTCAATCACCATTCAGCGAGGTAATGCAGCCAGCATTTTGGGTACCTTTCCATCGCAAGCATCTTTGTTTATTTAAAACATTTATTTTATATATGTACTTTTAATATTATTATTTTCAATTTAAATATTTAATAAGTTAGGAATAATTTCATTTATCTTAGCCTAACTTTATTTGTTTGAGTGACCAATTCTTGTAACTGCTTTGTGCATTTAAGATTCTAGTATTTATATAAGTAGATATTTTAGAGAGGTAAGCTGGAGCAGACCGTTCCCCAAGGAGGCACTTGTTCACAAGCATGACGTTACCAGCCATCACTTTTCCACCGTATTAAAGGAAATGTAACGACCCACTACATAGCGCCACCACTTTACCTTCACAAAACTAAACTAGCGGCTTCGTACGTGTGGAGTTAGATACCTACTTTGTTTTAATCCTAAAAAGAGGTAAATTTGTAAAGAGGCATTAATCGTATTGTTTATTATTACAGAGCATATATTTAAAATTTCAAGTCCCTTAAACATAGGATTTTCATACTAATTTGCAACTCACAGATATAATAAAAAATCGGCAAATTTAGTAATGTATGAAAATATAGCAACGTCTTATATGATCAGTAGAAAAAAGCAACTTAAAATTAAAAAAAAACATAGTTTGGGTTTGGATCATGAATACATACTATATTCTGGTTTTGAGTTGGAAGAATTTTTATTTATAATCCGACTTTCACTTTTCAAAAGTCTATTGTCAATAGTACGCTAGTACCAGTAAGTGTTCTTGCAACAAACCCAACAATGCCGCTAATTAATTACAACGCTCCGTTTTAAGCCACGCAAAACTCACCTTATGTTGAAGACATAAATCCCAAATTGCTTCCAATTAAGTATTTCGAAACAACCAATCCATTTAGATAATAATAGTTACATTAGGGAGCGACTTTGGTGATTGGAGACCATCCAACGTAGTTCAGTTGTACTGCAGTTCTATCTAAATTATGTATTGAATTATTGACTTATAAAAGATTACCGTTCATGAAAAGGTAAATAAATCCATCAGTAAAGTACTAAACTCTGTGAAAAGTAAATTTACAGGTTTTGTTTGTGTGTGTGTATGGTGTTTTGTGAATTGAGGAATGACTACTTATAAGAAGAAAGTTTGTGAACAACGAATCTTTTGTAAGGTCAGTCAATGTTTGTTACATAATAGGTTGCGTGTTATTATTGTCCAAATGTTAATGAGTTGACTAGTAAATAATTCATTGGTAGCGCGGAAAAGGCTTGGACTTTTGTTTTGTGTTAACCTATAGGTAAAAGGTACAACTATCTCAAGCTGGCTAGGTATATTTGGGATATTATTTTAGTCTGGTCTAAGAATGCCAGGAAATTAGGCAGTAGATATACTCAGATAAGAATAAAAGGGCATATTAAATTAATTCATACCATCTTTTTATTTTGCCTTTTTGTCTTCTTCATACTTAGGTAAACTTAGCAAAAGTGAAAAGGGAAAACATTTTCGGAAAATAAAATATTACCCAGTATTGGATTATCCGCTACATGAAATTAGCAAGCAAATAATCATACAATCATGAATGAATGTACAATGTTGATGACTTTAAATCATGAGGTTATTTCGTTTACCTTTTAATACAATATAAATAAGAAGATATGAATTCTATTGCAAACAAAAGCTTTTTTAGTAGTTAGTTAGGTACCTAATTAGTTCTACTTTTAGATATAACTAATAATTGACCAAAAAACCGTGTTTTTATTTTAAGTGGGTCAAAATAATAAGCAATTAAGATCAATAGCATGGTACAAGGATGTTTGCAAAGTTTTTGGTCATCGCTCACCAGCCTAAGGGCCTAGGGGTCTACTCTCAAAAACGAAACGAACAAACGAAAGATTTAGTTTTTGAAGATTAATCGAAAATTTGCTAATTAAAACGTGGTTTTTGATTTGTATAAATAATATTTTGTTTTTTGTGATCGCTTATTCGTGATCGTCAAAATGAAGGGACCGAGTCTTAGATATCTGCCATACATGTATAAAAGTTTTATACCATTAATCTACTATTTCCTACCTTTGCTGTAATTTTAGCTACCTATGTTAATACATAATATTTGAACAAAATAGTTGGTCCCTCCATTATCATATCAAGATGGAGGGACCAGACTGATAGACCACTCTGTGAAATATTCTCTTTATTTAATGTTGTTCGAAGTGATTTGGTTGCGATTTTAAGGATTAAAAATTGCTATCCGTCGTCAGTTTTGACATACCTTTCTAGAGAGTAGACTTCCCAATGCCAAAAATGATACTGACAACGGAAATGATTCGGTTTCGAAGATTAATGCTCGGTTCCAATATTTTAAAAAACGATCCGTTCTTATTAGTTATTCCATATTCTTCAACTTTTTAGATATATCTGAACCGCTTCGTTTAAAGTGCTATGTACAGTCAGCATCATTAGTCCGTATACCTACATCTCAGTACCTTGTCATACCAAATCTCCGCGTAACTAAGCAAGTCAGATAGACGATGACTTAATGTGACAAGGTACAGAGTTGTTCCCGAACTAAAGCTACTGACTGTACGCGCATGGATTATGAGTATCTAGACCAGGAGACTTTCCTACACTTTGACTCGATTAGGCCCCGTGTTAAACGGTAGCCAATTTTCTATGAGCTTATGAACTCCACTAAACTTCTATTTTTAACATGAAGTTATAAAATCTTTCGATGTCAATTTTTTAAAATAATTTTAGAGCAAAACGAATTACCTAACACGGCAACTTTTCAAAATGTTGTGTTGACCATAATAGTAGATAAGATTTGCGTATAAAAAAATCCTGGTGTCGTAAACATCCCTAACGTAAACACACAAGTTAAGTAGGTACGATTAGTAACATTAGCTTTGCTGCACACCTTATTACCTTTTGTTAAGCGGCCTCCTTGCCGCTTCATTGCAAGAAGTCAATACGTGACGTTTTCTCTTTTTAAGAATAAAATTTAGATTGTAAAAACACGTAAAAGGCAATGGTTTTAATTAATTAACCGAACACACATTTCACATATACATCATAACATAGTTTTTTTGGTGTCAAGACTAAACGAAAATCCATGCGCTTTTGGACAAGACAATCAGCAACCGTCGTCATCGCTCGTTCTTCCGGACGAGGCCAAGTTGGCGTGAGTACGACCTTTAGGAAGTCTGCTAACCTCGGGACAACATTTTTTTACGCGCGTGAGTCGGCGACATCCAGGAGCTCAAAATCGGTCTGATTTTTATCTATTTAGTAGTTTGTCCATTTCACAACCCGCTTGTTCCAATCCAATTTCACAATGTCTGATTTAAAAGAACTTATAAAAAAGAGGGACACGTTTAAAGCAAGGTTAACCGTGTTTGCAAAGCATCTTGAAGCCATAACACTTGTAAAACTGGAAGACCTAGACAATGTCTCCATAGGTGAATTACAAATAAAATTGTCGCGGCTTCAGGATATGTTCACGGGTTTTGATGACTGTCAAAGCAATATTGAAGCATTGTCTACAGACATCGAGCCAGAAATCGAAGAACGTGACATAGTAGAATCCAACTTTTGCAAATTAATTTCAAGAGCTCAAAGCATCATGGACGCCTTCAATGCTTCACAGTGTAAGCCTTCAGTACAAGAGAAAGGTTTTAAGTCAGACGGTAGCAATTATTCATCGTGCTCTCATTCAAAAGACTATGGTGGGCACATCAGGCTACCCACTATCAACCTTCCGAAGTTTGATGGTAATAGTTTAAAGTGGCTCGAGTTCCGGGACACTTTTGAGTCGCTTATACACAACAACGACTCCATCCCATCTATTACTAAATTTCATTACTTACGCAATTCTTTAGAAGGTGGAGCATCGGTTGTTATAAGATCAATAGGTTTTACTGCGGCCAATTACCAGCTTGCATGGAGCTTATTAGTAGATCGTTACGATAATAAACGAATTCTTATAAATAATCACGTGAAATCTTTATTTAGTTTTGAGACATTGACGAAAGAGTCTCACAAAGCTATCAGATTCATGGTTGATCATTACTCAAAACATTTGCGCTCTCTTGAGGAGCTTAAAGAACCAACCCAGTCTTGGGGTACTTTAGTTATTTTCATTATGTCTTCCAAGTTAGATGGCGCCACAAGCCGTAGGTGGGAGGAGCACCGTAACACGCTAGACGTGTCTCCCAAATTAGATGATTTTTTTAGCTTCTTACGTAATCGTGCCGATGTTTTAGAAACAATTCAATATAGTCGCATTGAACCTTTAAAGCCAGAAAGAAACACAAACAAATACATAAAAACTACAAAATCATTTACTTCCTCAGCTAGTTACAGCAATAATTCGATGAAAAAACAATGTGTTTTGTGCAAAAATGAACATCGTTTGTTTCAGTGTGACGCATTCAAAGAAATGTCTCCAATTGATAGGCGAGACACAGTGTCCAAACACAATCTGTGTCAAAATTGTCTACGTGCTGGTCACACAGTGTCGCGTTGTAGACTTAGCCATTGTACAGTCTGCAACAAAAAACATAACACATTACTGCATATTTCATCAGGTGATGGTGGTAATTGTACTTACCAATCTTCTGCGTCGGCCGCCGCTCTTCTTGATGCTGCAGGACAGTCAACAGCTAACGATGTGCTGACGTTGTCTGCTGTGGTTCCGAGCCAGGTGCTTTTGTGTACGGCAGAAGTAAACATAGTCAATTCAAGTACTAACGAAACTTTTCGAGCCAAAGCATTGCTTGACAGTGGCAGTCAATCTTCTTTTATATCCGACAAGATTTTCCAACAAATGAAGCTGGTCGCCAACAAAAACAAACCAGTAGCGGTGTCTGGACTAAATAATGTTTTGATCAATTCATTTAAATCTTGCAAATTAAAGATCAAGTCTCGAGTGAACAGCTTTCAAGCTGATGTATCTTGTCTTGTTATACCAAAGATAACAAAAAACGTACCCAGTGTGCCAGTCGATGTTTCCAAGCTCAACCTTCCCGACGGCATCCAACTGGCAGACACTACATTTTTTCAACCTTCAGAAGTTGATATTTTGTTAGGTTCTGATGTTTTTTGGAACATCATTAAACCGAAACAGATCAAGTTGGGACCCAACAAACCTTCGTTGCAGGATTCCCAGTTTGGTTGGCTCGTGGCAGGGCCTATCGGCATCGATCCTAGATATTCTAATAAAGTAAGTTGCAATTTCTCCCAAGAGGTTAAACATTCTCTCATGAAATACGGGTAAGTGGAAGACTTGCCTTGTTCTCCTTAAGCGTATTTAAAGGAGAGTTGTGAATTACACGTCATTGAACACACTAAACGTCTTATCGATGGAAGGTTTTTACCTCTATGCGAAACTCCAAGGAGGCTTTAGGTTGTTCCTACGGCGTGGTCTTACAACTATTTATAGGTTTTAATGAACCTTTGCATAATCCATGACACTAGCGTCAAATTAGACACAATCTTACTAATGTCAGACTTCGTCATTGTCTGACAATTCTTGCAAACAGTCGCAAAGAACTTCATTTGTAAAATATATTCATTCATTATCCACTACAGGTAGTCAAATTCAAAATCTATATATCTAGCATTGCGTGTTGGAGGGTGCATCCAAAATGCACAGCACTACTCTTACGACAAGACACATCTAATATTGATCGATTCATAGCATAAATTTTCAAAATGATTATTTTCTATTGAGTATACACTGTTGAAAGCTCAAAATATTCAATCTTAATGAGCAATTTGCCTCAGGTCAACATGAACCCTTGCTCCACCTTTCAAGATTGTGTTATTAACTTTTCTAGCTCCTTTCTCATATCAAATCGAAAGGGTCGCGGAGCTCGAGTCACTAAAAGTTATTTATCCATTTTTGTGTGCCTCTGTACTAAAGCCTTACACTTGGAAGTTGTCAGTGACCTCACCACGAAAGCATTCATTTTGTGCTTGCGCCGATTCATAGCACGACGTGGCAAACCTAGCGTTATTTTTTGTGATAATGGTAGGAATTTTGTTGGAGCAAGTGGTGAATTGGGTAAACTACTCAGAACCAGTTCTAAGGATGTCAACGACTTTGCGTGTGGTGAAGGTATAACGTTTAAATTTTGCCCGGCGTACTCACCCAATTTTGGTGGAATCTGGGAGGCGGGCGTAAAGTCGGCAAAGTTTCATCTGAAACGGGTGGCTTCTAATACGTCACTCACCTTTGAAGAACTCTCCACGTTATTTGCGCAGATTGAAGCCATATTAAATTCACGCCCACTAACTCCGATGTCAATGGACCCAGCAGATTTAGCGCCTCTTACTCCGGGACACTTCCTGATCGGCCGACCTCTGACTGCCCTTCCTTCACCGACGACGGAGCGAATCAGCATCAGCCGTTATGAGTTGATTGAGCGACTCCGACGACATTTTTGGGATAGATGGAGCAAAGAATATCTTTCTGAACTTCAACAGCGTGTCAAATGGCGTCGTCCCGGTCAAAGGGTACAAATTGGTGATCTTGTTATCGTCAAAGATGAACAGTTACCTCCAATGAATTGGTTAATGGGAAGAATAACAAAGGAATATCCAGGACGAGATGGTATCACTAGAGTGATTGATATCATGACAAGAAAAGGCACAATCAAGCGAGCTCTATCGAAAGTGTGCCCTCTGATCAGCAGCTCTCCTTGAATACCTTCAAGCGGGGGGTTACATTAAATAGGTAGTAAAACATCGAATAATAACCATAGATTTATTTTATGCAGTAGTAACAAATCGTTCATTAAATGCAAAACAGACGCAATTCCAAATACCTTTTACAAGCCGAGAAAACAAAAAAAAAAATGAGGTATTTTTTTATACTTCCAGTTCAATGATGTATGACACTAATAGATGAGCTTTAAAAAAAATAAAAAGTGCCTCTATTCATTTTATTTTTTGTTTGTTTTAGCCGTCATGTTTATAAAAGAGCGAAATATTAACAATAATTGTCCGGTTCCAATATTTTACGATTCGTAATGTGTCAAAAATGACTATCCGTTTGAAGTTGTTAATTCTAATTTCAAATTTAGGTACTTTCCATATCAGCTGTCCTCAGTTGTGTGTCGGTCGTTTTTAGCGTAAGCCTCGTACAATTTATAACAGTCCGTAACTAGAACGATTCGTTTTTCAAATATTGGAATATTGATATTGGAATATTTGAAAAACGAATAATACCGGGTACAAGTCAACTGCCTATACAAGTTTACTTGTGTGATGACGAGACAAGTATAATTGATTATACTTGTCTTATAAAGGCAGCAAAATATTGGCGAATATCTATGTCAACACGTATTTTTATATAAATTTGTTTATATCTGAAAAAAATCAAACTAAGTTCCATCTAAAAATGTTTAAAAAATTCAGTTTTGTGAAAGGGTTAATTAATATCCAGTTAAATTACAACACTTCTCTAATTCCGTGTTTTAAATTGTTTTTCCTTACAGAATTTTTAATATTGTTCATGTTTGTTCATGGTTGAAGTTCAGTTAACACGCACTATTATTTGTTCTAAAACCGAGCCTTTTGGTAGAACAAGTAAATATGAAGGCTACTCTGCACAATGCTATCTCTTGTGGAACGCTCAAATATTGACATGGCATATAAAGCGTGACATCCAATTTCCTTTCAAATAGCGAAGTTAGGGCTGGTGAGAGATTTGAAATAAAGCTGCCCAACCAAAATAATAAACATGATTCCTTCTTTTTTTTTCTCAGCAAAGCGAATATGATTTTTTTTTAATTTATATTAATGACAGTCGTCACCTCGAAGTTATAGGATAGGCACAAACAGTTGATTTTAAATGAGACGTTATTGTACACAAACGCCTTAAAACTTATGAAAAACAGTTTTCTTTGAACGGCTGTATGTCATTAATTTTTGAACCCTTGTAATCCTGTATGTAATATATGTTTTTGGAATTAAATTACAAATACAAATTATTGATCAAATTCCTTAAACATGTTCACCGGGTTAGAACAGAAATAATAAATGATCCAAGATCAACAAAAGATTAGAATCGATTTTATAATGTTTTAAATAAGATTGGCAACGGCGGCAATTTGAATAAAAAACGGACATTTCGATTTCATTGATATTCGTTTCGTGATAGGTTATTGATTATTTAATTGTTTTGGAATCAACAAAATTATGTGTATTCGCATCATTAATGTGTAGGACACCATTCAAACTAAAAAACAATTTTATACTAATTACAAAGGTATCGCTGCCGTAATTACGTAAGTCATCTGCGTTTGATTAGTTGTTCAAAGTCAAAGTCAATATTTTTTATTCACATAGATTACATTAGTAATACTTATGAGTAGTCTCTATATAAAGCAAATGAAGCTACCTCCGGTTCGGAACCTATAACTAAAGAGAAGATACCGGCAAGAAACTCAGTAGTTTTTTTTTTAGAAATGAAAGCTACACTTATTACTAATTTTGCACTAAGACACACAGTTAGTTTGTCAATTGTTATTTCCGGTAGGTGTATCTTCCATGTGAAAAGGTTCTGAATCGTCTAGACAGTCTTTTCGATTGTTAAACGACGATTTGATATTCTTATCTAAAGACTTTAAAATATTTATAGGGGAGAGTGTGTATGAAAGAGCCGATGTGATTTTTCATCACTCATCGATATTCTACCAAACTTAAATTTTATTCTTAAACTTAAATTTTACCCAGCCATCCAGAGTGACAGCTACGCAGTGTTGCCATTTAAGGACTAAAATTAAATTTTGGTGTGCATACACTTTCCCATATATTCTCATTTTCTTTGTACATGTTAAAACCTTGGTAATTTGACTGTTGTAAACTTTTTATTTTCCAGTGGTTCCGAGACGGATCGACCACAAATGACATACTTATTTTACGTAGATATTAATGCGTATTAGTAGGTCAGGCTCGAGTAGACGTCTTTTGCAGGCCCTGAACTAGCGAACATAAATGGGTAGTAGGTACGAACGATAATTAACTTTAGTTTTATGGACGACGCAGTTGGAGTTAAACCACGTTGCGGCACTAACTAGCAACTGTTACAAGCGGTGAAATTGGAAAAGATTTTAGATGTTTTAAAGCGCTTAGTTTTTGCGTCAAATGTTGAAGTTGATTTTAAGGTGAGTACCTACAAACTTACTCTTCAAGCAGCTTTCGAAGTTATGAGGCCTAGGGGCAACAAAGGAGCTTACTCTCTGGTAGTTACTAAATTATTTTCTAAATAAAATGTCAATTTCTTTTAGTCGACATTTCCAATAAAAATTATAACTGTGTTCTATTTTTAAATAAATCTGAGAGTAAACATTTTAATAAAACATGTTATTAAAATAAACATTTTAACTCATTGTTGAAATAGTGAAAAAACACACTCCTCCACTGAACTTTGGTGCGTTGTATCATTATTAATTTTTATTTAATTTCTAATAGCAGAAAATATATTTTCGTTGCATTTTGAAAATTTGATTTACCTACCTACGGACGGACGGTAAAAATGCCAGATCCTAGAATAGGTATGACATAAGTAAAATTTATCAAACAATTTAAGTGATACAACTGTTGAAAGCAAATATATCCTTTCGCGCTCAAGAAAACAGATTTTGTATAGTGTCCGTGTATAATATTTATTATCCCGGAAAAAAAATATCGACCCGCCCCGGCTTCGCACGGATGTAATGTAAATACTTAGAAATATTAGCTTTTCTATTATTTATTACACATAAAAACCTTCCTCTGGAATCACTCTATCTATCAAAAAAAACGCATCAAAGTCCGTTGCGTAGTTTTAAAGATTTAAGCGTACAAAGGGATATAGGGACAGAAAAAGCGATTTTGTCTTATTTATACTATGTAGTGAAGTGAAAAAAAATATATATGTTTTTATTGTGTTATCTTAAGTTTATTTGTTTCGTTTTTAAATATTAAAAAAGACAATAAAAACTTGTCAAAAGAAAAAAATAATCAACATATTATGTAAAAGTTTAAATATTCGATGTTTAATGTGATGTCATGAAAAATAACCCCTTTTAGCTCATCGTCGACCTTACCCTTCTCTTAATGACGTATTTTATTAACGACTCCAAAATCACGTTGTTCTGTTGCGTAGTAACGCTAGTTACATTTCAGTTAACATGTGAGTACATAATTGTAATTAGCATAGCACTAATTGGGTTTAAAAGAATGCAATGAATCGATTTGTTATCCTAAAATTAGTAAGACCATGAAAATAGCTTGCATTAGAATAATTTATTTACTTGGTAACAATGAATGAATCAGCATTATGCCGAAATATATGTTATTCAAAATTTACTTAATTACCTAGGTACTACATACTGATGAAAAAGAAAATTAAAAAATAGGAGAACTTAATTTTTTTAATATGTGCTTAGTTATTAAAACCTCAATTCCAACCGAGACGGTTTTTAAATAGTTTTATCTCACTCTTTAAAGTTTTTTCTTTACTTTTTATGCCTTTTTTCGAATCAACCTTTAAAATTAAGGATGTTTATCAATTCAGTTTAACAAGACTAACGAACAGCGATTTATTTTTATTTAAATATGTGTGTTCGTTAAGTTAGGTTTTCATACTTTTTGAGAATTTTTTGGTGTTTTCATGATGACGTTGACGCCGTGTGCTTTTTGTTCTTAGAAAAATTGTGTGGTGATTAGACGTTTACAGAATATTTTTTTGCGTTTTATTATTTTTTGTGCATAAGAACCAAAATGATAACAGTTAGCTTAAGGTGAAGATTTCATTACATTGGCCTCTTTTTTATATATTGCACTTCAAGATTGGCTTCATCCCTCCTGATGTAAACGTCCCGGAAAACTGACTTCGGCATAGAAATCCCGAAATTCATAATATTCTGAAAATGTTAAACAAAACAAGACTTTTTTCCGCTGTGCTTTTAGTTTTAGACGTAACAGTAAATAATAATAAATATAAATAAATTTTAAAATAAAAATAACAAATAAATAATTCTAGCCACCCGCCGCAGAAAGGCGTGATTAAAAGTCACGATTCGATTTGCGATATTTGTTTTAACTGTTTCAACCTGTTTTGGCCTTAGGCTAAAGCCGCACTACCTTTTTTTCCCGCAAGCGGTAAATCGTGAAACCGCAAAGCCGCCCGAAACGCACGCACTACGGTTAAATACCGCGACGCCAATATAAGTTCTATGGACTAAAAGCGCGATTTTTTCCGCTAAACATTCTGTTTTAAATTCAGTCGGGGCAAAAAACCATCAGTGCGGCCGCTTCCATCAGATTCTTTAGGTCACAAAATGAGGCGGTTAAAATCCGCGGCGGTTTAGCCGTAGTGCGACCTAAGCCTTGCAGGGACAAGCGAAATTTTAGGCTAAGATCAAACATAGTCTACGACTTATTTATTTACTAGCTGTGCCCGCGACTTCGTTAGCGTGGACTACATCCTTTCATGGTTGGTTTCACCCCTATCTCCCCTAATATTCGAAACAAAAAGAAGTCTATATTTTAATCCAAGTGGTTTTTTTTCGAGCTATATTTGTGCCATATTTCATAGCTCTAACTTAATAAAAAACATTTTCCCGTATAAACTTTCGAGAGGGATATTACCCCCATTCTCCCCCCCCCCTATTTTCTAACAAAAAGTAGCCTATGTCCGTTCTTGAGGTTCGACGTATCCCTATACCAAATTTCATCAAAATCGGTTGAGAGGTTTAAGCGGGAAAGCGTAACAGACAGACAGAGTTACTTTCGCATTTATAATATTGTTATTATATTATTAAGTAGGGACTGTGAAATGTAGTCATAAGGCTATCAAGGAAGTATTTTTCGTATGACGTTATCGTAGACGTCATTCTTCCTGATCCTCGGGACTCGTTCGCGCGCGTCATCCCAATAAGGCAACGTTTTACGCATCTCCGTGTTTAAATTTTGAAGACGATCTTTTCTTTATTCGTATCAGTGACATGACGGTGAGTCAAACACGTGATTCGTGAACTTTAACTTTGTAGAGGGTATTAACTCGAAGAGAAAATTATGAACAATGACGGTTGAGTACAAAAACATAAGCAAAATTTTAACTATGTACACCTACGTCTTGTTAGTAAGTAGTTTTGTAGAAATTGAAAATCATGACAGTATGAAACCTACCGCGCTTTTTTCTACTCTTTTATTTATACCATTTTTTCATGTTTTCGCCGTTTTTGTTCGTGCTAAGGGTAAAAATACTGAAACTTTAGAATCATAGTAAGTAAATTTTAATTTTTTTTAACTAAATTTAGAATCCTAATGGAGAGTAGCTGGAACTAAAAAGCTTAAAATATTAAATTAGCATACTTTTAGGTGCAACCTATCGATGAAAAAAAAATCAAATCAGAAAATTAAAAACACGCCATTTAGAGGCGATAAGGATTTGAAAAGTCGTAAAAAGAATAATGTAATTAATAAATAATTGTAATTTTTTAATACAGGAATAGATAACTATTAAAAAAAACGAAAATAAACACAAAATTATTATACATACCTATTTTTCTTTTCTTATTTGTAAGCCTATTAACAACAATGAATAATTAGGTACGATTTCTTTGGCAACATAGTTTTTAGATTAAACCAAGAACCGCTTTTATTTAGGAAACAATACCGGGAAACAATTTGAAGAAACAAATGGACACGCGATAAAAAATACACCATAAAAACACTAAAAACCAACCGACTCGAAAATGAGTACTCAGTGAGGGAATTTGAAACAGAATGTGTCTACCGACAAAAGCTCACGTTTTCCTCATAGACGCGTGTTTGAAATAACTTAGTCGTTGTCTATGGCACGTGTCTATGATTAATAAAACCCACTCTATAATGATATCGGGGGCGTTTCTGCAATTATTTTGAAAATAATACTAAAAATTATAACGTTTATCACCAGGAAATGTGTTAATCAAATATTCACCCAGTGTGAATAGAAAGTATAATAAGCAAAATATTTACTGACTAATGCCCGGTTCCAATATTTTACTATCCGTAATGTGTTTAAAATTGCAATTCGTTTTTCTACGAGACGTCAATTCTAATTTTAAATTTACTTTAGACAGCTGTCATCAGTCTCCCGTCTGTCGTTTTTAGCCATCTTTATTTTTGGTCATCTTTTTACCATAGGCATTTAAACTAAAATTCAACTTTAAATGATTATCAAGCTTTTGACCGTACCAAATAAAGTAGTAAATCCATGCGTCCGTTAGATGTCAGGACACCTGCTGTACCCTGAACAATAAGGCTATATTCTTGTTTTTATGTGCATAACTACCTCTTTGGACTAGTGGCAACGAGCTTATACAACTCCTGCGTAATTGG
Organism: Glyphodes pyloalis; assembly: GCA_037074685.1. Taxonomy (NCBI): domain Eukaryota; kingdom Metazoa; phylum Arthropoda; class Insecta; order Lepidoptera; family Crambidae; genus Glyphodes; species Glyphodes pyloalis. The sequence goes on from JAYKKO010000021.1 coordinate 6,215,728, forward strand.
TTGATATCACTGAGATTTGCCGCCTTTTATTATTACGAGTATTTGCTTAGCGAGACCCTATATTGTCTGGGTGTATCCCAGTTGTCCCCTCTGACGTTTGTCCCCTTGAGGGACAACTGGGATTTTTTTATAAAGATCTCCCAGTTGTCCCCCGTCTCACCGATGGAGGGGACAATTGGGACTTAAATTTTTAAATATCCCAGTCTCCCCTACATGAGACATTGCCCTATAATGCTAGAATTGACAAATTATAAAAAAATCCCAGTTGTCCCTCAAGGGGACAACGCCAGAGGGGACAACTGGGATACACCCTATTGTCTTTGCGTAATGATGATGTACCTAATAGGTACATCATCATTAGCAAATTAGTGTTTATTGCTTGCTTAGGTATCAGAAATATGTACTAAAACTGTGATTTATGAAACTTGACAGTTATTCTCTACTCTCTCTCTATACTCATCATAGCACACGGTAACATGATGGACATAAGTAATCACAAAAAGTCGTCATAATGATAACCGCATCTCTACATGACGTGAGTTTACCCGCATAGTGATTTAATCTTCATTGTACAATTGACAAAGGGTAGTAAAAATACTCAGTAATTTTATGAGGTGCTGTCAACAGCAAATAGTGTAGTCTGACGTGGTTTTATCTGTACAAGAAACCGAATAACGAAAAACAAAGGTTTGCACAAACTGTAACACAACTTTCATCAAGCTATAAGTATGAGGAAAGAACTTGTTACTAGATTGTCGTTACAATTATGTAACAAAATTAGGTACTTAATGCTTTTGTCCAAATTAAGGATATGCTTATAAAAAAGTAGCGAGTATCGAATTGAGAACCTCCTCCTTTTTTAAAAGCCGGTTTATAAGTGGGTAGTCTCGCCACACCGCGCACCTGACTGCGAACACCATCGACAGTATTCCCATCTAATCTAATATAGGTATGTTGCGAAATTAAATTTCGGTTAATTTCACTCATTACTTTTTGATCAATGAAAACCTAATATCACGTTCTGCTATTACTAACCAGCTCGCTTACCAGTCAGCATGTATAAACTAATCTGTGGATCCCAATAATTAAAAAAAAAAGCCATATACGTACCAACACAGCCCACAGGCCTTTATTTTAAACTACAAGATGAAACGGGTGCTTTACTACACAGTCCCAGTACAGATTAATGGAAATATTATGGCAAGCTACCGAACACGAATGTTCTTAAGTTGTCAAATAGACTTTAGGCTTCGCGACGATTATCGACATATCGTCCGGGACCAATTAATCTAGGAGCCTTTCGGATAACAACATGTACCCAAACAATATCATTTAATTCGTTTAGAACCAGGCCGGCGCGTTAGGTTGGCGCGCGGTTGGGCAACAGCCCAGGGCGCTCGGACTCAAACGGGCGCTAGAAAGCTACCACCCTGAGGTACCCAGATGTATTCCCCTAAATCGATGTATTGGTATGTATACGCTTTTACAGGGGCGCTGGCGGAAATTCGTCCAGGGCGCCAGTAATGCTAGAACCGGTACTGTTTAGAACCATCACCTACCCAATATCAGGCCAAAGCCGCTACCATAATCTCTGCCAGTCTTCCTTCAAGGGAGATTTTACTTTGTGTCAATTTATATACCTTAATAAACTATTTACCCGTTTAATTTAACCAAATTAATTCATTAAATCAACTATTGGGTTTTCCAAGTGAATTCGTGAACAGGATAAAGTACATGCTAATACTTTGGTAATTGCATTTTATGAGACTTAAGACTGAGAAGTTTCTTGTGGCCTTTATTGAATAGAAAAGTAGGATAGGAAAACCAGGTTATTTACCTATAGACAGGAAAACTAAAGAACAAAATAATGACGACCCTATTAGCATAAATAATACAACATTTTCGGCATATACATATATTTTTCCTCCAAACCATCAGTATATACCTATTTTGTCTTAAATATTTAGAGACAATAGAAATACAAATACCTAACAAGTGTCATAAAAATATTTATTACAAACACTACCACTGATTTTCGTTTGCATTTTTAGATAGATGCTAAATTTAACAATCTAAAATATCCTTTTAAAGTTCTAAAAATGGTGACTGATTGATAAGGCAGGGGCTGTCTACTTTTAGCCTTTGACCCTGCCGTCTATAATTTAAACTGTTTCATAACAACTGTATTTTGAAACGTTTAAAATTAAAAAAAACAAGTGAATTCTAAAACATTTCAAAGTTTTTCTTATTCCGTCGCAGTCCGCAAGATTTTTTTTGTAAGACTACAAAAAATGTACGGTGAGTTATAATTCGAATCACCCGTCTTTAATCATACCGGAAATTCCTGGATTGATTTTATGATATAAAATGGTGTGATTAAAATTATGTTATAAAACCTTTTGAATGATTTTCTTTGTCATTATTTAGTTCTTGAAATCCCTTGAATTAAAAACACGAGGTTAATTTTTATAAGTGAAATATTTTTTTGCTCGCGAGTGTATGTATTTTTAAAAAGGAAAAAAAATAAGTACTTTTACTTGAACATCAAAAATAAGTAATTGTAACTTTGCAAACCCACTCTTCTACGTAGCTTAGAACAGAACTCACTCTTCTACGTAGCTTAGAACAGAACTCACTCTTCTACGTAGCTTAAAAAGACAAACAGAAGCCTTTTGAACCGTCCTTAATAATATCGTTGACATGAAATAGAAATCGAACTACCGAAACGCGCTCACGACCGTGAATCTGCTTTATATTATAAATTTTCTACTTTTACGGAATTCATGTTTTGCTACTTAGAATTAAAAGTATTAGGAGGCATGGTTTCATAAGAACTTTTAAAAAGATAAATTGTGTAAAATATCGTACAGGCAGAAATAAACTTTTATCATAAAAAAAGAGATGAATAGACCTTTTTAAGAGATGTACAAACTCCCAAGCGGGCATAAAGTTTGTTTATCCGCTAATCGATTTCTGAATTGCTTCGACCGCGATATGATTGCGCCTATTTGCCACAATGCGCCCGCAATCAACTCAAATTTGCGCGATTCTTATGCCGCGGTTCGGTTTACGGCGCGTCAGTCGTCATTTTCCGGTTGAAATGGCAACATGTCTGTTGGTGGATGAAATTTCCCGCCAAGAAATAACGCGGGAATTTAAACTTTTTTTTAATGCCTGAAAGTATTGTCTATGACATTCTCGAAACTTAGTTTAATTTTGCGCTGGTGTTAAACACAAAAAAGCAACTTTTTACGAACTTGTAAAATTAAGTGGTAAATCGAAAATAAATATTTAGATGTGATTTTGAATGTGAAGTGTTTGTGATAAATTATTAAATTTTTATAAAAATGAAAGAGGTATGTATCTACGTGTAAAATAAAACAACCCTTTCAATGAAATATTAATTAATTTAAGATTAGCTTAAGACAAGTTTATTTCCCGTAAATTTACTATTACTTAATTATTTGATAAGTATTTTTTTTCTGTCGGTATGTTTAGCTTTTTCAAGATCAAACAATCCTTATCTTCTGTTATTAAAATAAAATGTATTGTACTGCAATTAACATTACATATATTTCATGCATTACGTACATGCTTGATTAGGGTGAAGAATGACAGTGAAATAGTTTTCCAGATTTTAAAAATTTTTTAGAACATAAGTAATGATGGTTTGAAGCAATAATTAGATTAGACGTATAGAAATAATATTAATAAAAGTTATTTTCAATAAAGACATAATTTAGAAAAGGCTAAGACCATTTGTTCAAAACAATGTGTATTTTTTTTAATTTTAATTTTAAGAGATTTGATTTATTGATAAGTTGAATTTATTTAAAAACAATATCCCCAACAAAAAACTATTTTTTACACAATATGAACATAGCATTATATAAGTTAGTTTAACATGTACAACAAGATAATGATTCCTTTTTTATTATGAATATTACTTAAGTCTCACCTATATAAATTTAGTGAACGCCGACAAATTCTCAATTTAAATTCAAAAATTATTATTCTAAATAAAAATTCGAACTATAGGTCAATCTGATAGGTTATTAAAAACTTCTGTGTAGTCCAAAAGACAGTTTCGAAAAAAAAATCAACATTTTTTTTCTTTTATCATGTCAACTAAAATTTACGATGATACATTTGCTTTAAAATTTAACGCGACTTCACTTCTTCCCACAGTTTTTACGAAATATTGACGTAAACACACAATCCACTGGGTTGACTGGTTGAGTATGCATTAAGCCAACCTGCCGTGCTAATTCATGCAATAAAGTTTTAAAACAAAAAAAAAAATAAAAAAAATCCCATCAACTCGACTGAATTTATATGCGCTGTATTATCAGCTATTTTAATTTATTTGTTGAAGCAACAAATACGTTTTCATAGTTTTTGAAAATCAGACTGGTGGACAATTTAGTATAGTGATCTAATTTTAAGTTACCACCTTGTAAACACTAAAGATGCAATAAAAATATTGAGTATTGAGTATTTTTATCCGAGTCACATTTACACCTAATGTAATTGGCATTATTTTGTTTCGGTCTAAACCTCCGTGTTCGATTTTCGAAGTCATTCCTCAAGCTTTTTTATGTTTGAAAGTCAATGACCGTCTCGTATATTCAGCCATACTTGTAGATCATCGTAATGACAGCTGGCATAGACCGTTACAAGTAATAACTAATAACTACCTCTGTAACCTACTCACGGTACTGTACATATGCCATCAGTATACGTTAAATGAAGTTTTCGCAACGGCAATGTGAGTCTGCAACCATTAATGTCACGTCTACAATAATACTATGAATAGGATAGATTTGTATGTTTGTTTTCTTATGTTTGTAATGAAAAAATTCTAATTTTATTGGGCCGATTTCAAATATTATTTCACCATTGGAAAGCTATGTTCACCCTAAGTAACATAGGTTATATTTATTACTGGAAAAGATTAGATAACCTCACTAAATTTTACCTCTGGGCTTAGAACAAACTAACTCCGCGTATCCTAAACTAAGACTAAAATAAGTCGCGGCTAACCTCTTTCGAAAATAAGACACGAGTATACAATCTCTGGGAAAACTCTAAAAGATCAGTCTGAAGTGATTTAGAGAAAGGAAGAGGAAGAAAATCCATGGTAGGTCCAGAATAATATACCTAGTCTATAAATTAGTCTGCTTTCTCAGAATTGACTTGTCCACGTAATCAACTTTATTAATTTAAACTTATTGCACGTAAAATAAAAGCATAAAAGGAGTACTTACTTCCTAATGGCATTGTCTATCAGTCAAACCCTCCACGGTTTGACAGATTGAGTGAAAAATAAGTCAAAGTGAAAGTCAATATTTTTTTATTCACATAGATTACATTAGTAATACTTATGAATAGTCTCTATATAAAGCAAATGAAGCTACCTCCGGTTCGGAACCTATAACTAAAGAGAAGATACCGGCAAGAAACTCAGTAGTTATAACTCAATATAGTGACGGTATATGAATCTTGCCATGAAACGGGCTTAAACTGGATTAAGGGTACATTAGCTACTGCAGAATCCTTGGAAAGCTAAATATCAAACACCCATGTTTTCATAGAAAAATCCATTCTATGATCCGAGTATTGTACTCGTTGTACGCACGTATAAAGATACTTATATTACAACTCCGTGAGTGAAAAGAGTAGACCCTCGTAAAACAGTCTTTGTACATCTTATCATCAAAAGGTTTTATTAATTTTCCTCATTCATATTTTTGTAACATAAGGAAATTCGTTTTCCTTCTATTAAGATCACTGTAATGATGGGGCATAAAATGTAGATCGCAGATAATAATAGATCATGCATAATTTATGTACAGGAAGCAGACCTATTGCTTACTTTATTTGAATAAGTATTCTTCCGATGCTAAACCAGTTAGGGCAACCTTTGGCAAGGCAACCAATGGCATTGGCATTAATGCAACTGCTTATTCCTTTTTCATAGTGGATTCGTACCTTAGGCCATGTTGAACTAAGCCACATGGGATCGTCAATTGTTAGCCGCGTTTTTTTCGGTAAATAGTACATACGTTTGATAAATAGCATTCTAAATTTCTAAAAGGTCATAGGTACTGTATCTTGTCTATTAATTATCCAAGTTAATTAAAATCTATTCGGTAGTCACGCCGATCTACACAAACCTTCGCGATTATTTTCACGGTTTGTAAAGTCATGAGCTATGTAATATATGTATATGTCACCGTAAGATTGTAAAACTCGTTAGATTACAATATATCTCGCAGATTGTAATTTAACGGTATCACTTCGATAGATTACAATAAAGCGAAAAATAATGCGTTAAATTGCAATCCAATGTTACGGTTCACAATCTGTCGACAGTTTACAATCTCGCGAGGTAGATTGTAATCTAACGATTTTTATAATCTTACGGTGACATATACAATACCAGTATATTATGTAGAACAAAATTGAACAACCTTTATTATAGTATCAAACATTTTAGTATAATTACTACTAATATTAAAAAGTATCAATCTACATAAATACATGAATGGTCGAAATCTATGTAGGTGTGTAGCTTCCAGACATATTGTTTTAATTTTTTATTATTACGAATCTTAACCTTTAATCAAGAGGAAAACCCATTACCCTATTAAGGGTTAACTTCTAAACAGTTGACTTAACCCTTAAAAAGGCAATAAGGTTATTATTTGTTTTTTTTTTGATGTAGTGATTACAGGACTATATTAGTACAAAAGGAATTTTAAAAAATATCAGCACGAAGTTCGTAAAGACAACTAGTTTCAATAACAAACCAGTCATACGCTCGCAACAAAGCCATTGTACTAATTAATGCAATACCAGTATTAATTAAGAAAACTAGGTACTACTTAAGATGACGAGGGATAGTTGCGGAACTAGAGCAATCCAGCAAAGGACCTAATTACTAATTAATCAGGCATCTGAGCCGCAATCGGTATTAACTAGTTAAACGGGTGTTAGCAGGGTGAAATGAGAAATGATAAATACTTATTCTTTGAATGTCGTAGGCAATTAGAGATATTCAGACAAATTATTTTATGTGACGTTACGCAGCACTAACACACAGTACACAATAACATGATTTAACAACTATGAGAACACAAAAAAAACACGGAAAAAGAACAATATTATTTATTGTTATTTATCGTCGAACCTACAAATACTCGCACAGAGACACAACCAACGGGCCAAATGCATGAAATGCTACAAAAATTAGGCTACGTAACAATTTGTTAAATCCTTCAATCCTTCGATGCTTGTTTAATATAACGCATAATAAAAATGTGTTTCAGTAAATTTAATATTGTAGTTAATAAATTATCTTTCTAATTTGAATTTAAGACTTCCGCGTTCCATTTTAAACATTTAAAGTAAGTTAATGGGTCAAAACGCAACAACATTTTTAGTAGTAAATACGAACTACACATGAGTTGACTGCTCTTGACTAACTCCGCGAGTTAGCTCGTAGTTTGTATTAACTAAATTTTTTTTTTTTTTGGTAATACTTTTGACCCATTCACTTATTTTAAATGTTAAAAATGATCTTAAATTACTTTTTTCTAATCGATTTTTTATTTTTATAGTACTTTACGCCGTACTAGCGAACTTTAAATATTAGATACAGAATTTTTTTATCTCCCCTTGCGGTGCGGGATACGTGAAGGGGGTTCGATTCCCGCACCGCAAGGGGAGATAATTTTTTTCTGATTCTAATACTTTTTCCTATAAATTATCGACAAACTTGAAAGGAACATTCAAATTTGAATTTTTATCCTGTGTATATCTAGAATGGTCTCCTCTTTTATTATCTAGGTCTTACGACCAAAGAGGTCATTATGATTCCTACTAGCTTCATTATACCTACGAAAAAGAGCAATAATTGATTTAGAAAAAAACATAGATATTCAACAAGTACATATTAGAATTTAATAGATAACATCGTATTGTTGGTGATAAAGTTTTGTTATTGTAGTTAAACTACAAAATGAGATGCAGAAGCGCTCGTAACTCGTAAAAACTGACAAGTTTTTAACTAACGAGTGATTGTCACACAATGAAACGTTGTTATAAAATAAATAACAGTGACTTAGGAACGTGGCTGGTGGCGACAGGCGTAATCTGAGCGCGTAACTGACCTACTGTAGCGTGTAAACCAGTAGGATGGTGAGTTTCTAGAGGAAAAAGGTTAGGTAGGATAAGAGGAATTATCTAGTTAGCAAAAAACCCGAGAGGTTTCTTCGAGTAGAGCACGCGAACCTCAAAGGTTCACCATAAGACGTTCGCGAAAAGATTTACAAAATTGTGTCTGGATTAAAATTGTTCATAATTTCGACTAAAATCGAACAATTTGTAATTAGAAAGTCATGAGCTCCTCTATAAAAACGAAAAGCTACCTAAATTCGAGGATGAATTAAAAAAAATATTTAGTGAAATAGTGGACTGGCTCATCAATAATAACCTACTTATAAACTCAAAAACTGAACTAATAGAATTTAAGCCCCTTCAAAAAAGTCCATTAAACATAGAACTTGAAATAAACAACTCATTTTTAGAAAAAGCTAGTACAAACTCACTCTTGGGAATAGAAATAGATAGCCATATAAATTGGAAGAGTCATATAGAAAAAAAAATATATATATATACGGTCGAATTGAGAACCTCCTCCTTTTTTAAAAGTCGGTTAAAAACTGCAACTGCAGCGTACTATGCATACGCTTACTTTTGGCTTAGTTATGGTATCATTCTTTGGGGAAATAGTACGAATGTAGTTGATCTCTTTATCCTCCTGAAAAAATGCATCAGAATAATTTTGAATATCGGTGGCATGGATTCCAAACCTCTCTTTATAAAACTAAAAATTCTGAACTTGACTCCTATATATGTACCAGAAAATCACATGTTCTGTCGTATAGATAAATGTTACTGAAGTCCACGAATCTGGTCCAAGAAATATATATTTTTTATTAATATAAAACTAATTACGATCAAAACCACGTAAGACTATACTTTGGACTTTGCACCGCCCTTGTGTCCTCGGCATAGGAACGAATATCGAACTGCAAATGTTTACCTTTAAATTGCTGTTTACCGTACGGTACTTCACTCACTGTCTTCTATGTCTACTGTGCCCGTGGAAAATTGTTTGAATTATGACATTATGTCTGTGTACACTAAAGATGTCTGCTTTGTTCTGTGACTATTCAGTTTACAGGAGCTCTTATCAAGATTCATATTTATCTAATGTATAGAAAATAATGAGTAAGTACTCACACACAAGAAACATTTTGTTTGTGTACGCAGTGCAGGTTGGTTTTCCGAGCCGGAAGCTACCTACCGGTAGGTAGTTTGTGACATTTTTAACCGTGTGTTGTAACTACTTGAGCGGTTTCTTCTGCGTAGTATCAATATATTAAAAATATATTTAAAACAGAGAATCATAAAAACATCGCAGTAACTCGGAACACATTATGGTATAGTACTCGGTAGTAGGTCTGTGTTTAAATTAGTTTCAGCGGTGACCTGACTTTATTTGTACCTATGTTAAATAGACCTCTAAAACAAAAACAGTATTTTAATAAGAATGTTTGTCCTTACGTTATGCTTCTTTCAGACAGTTTACTTACATAACATATTCCTCTTTATTAGTACTATATCTACCATATGTGTTGCATGATTATAATATATTAGGTGTACTAATATTAATTTCATAAACATAATATATTAAACATTTGAAATAATTTAACGGGTCAAAACGCGACACCATTTTTATTTAGTAGTTAATACGAACTACTTACTGGTTGGTGCAACCTAACCGAAACGTCGGGCAGTAAGTAGTTCGTATTAACTACTAAATAAAAATGGTGTCGCGTTTTGACCCGTTAAATTATTTTAAATGTTTAAAATAGAACGCGAAAGTCTTAAAATTTATAATATATTATTTGCCCTTAACTCTGTGTTTGACTGTTAGAAAATTCCAATCGATATTAAGTCCGCTTATAACTCATTAATTGAATTAAACTTAACAGCTTTTAAAAGTGAAGTAAACTTTAATTCAAGTTATTAGTGAACGGGAATTGCAAAAATGTTGGCATGTTTCTAATTCAAACTATCAAATGAACAACAAAGAAGTATATTGTAGTACTAGTGCGAATCCCATATTTATAAGTAGCATCGAAGTGTTAATTTCATTTGACTCCACATATTCTACGAATAATTGCTTAGTTCTAAGGAAAACGCCGCCAAGAGACCACACTTAGTTTCGCGTTGTGTCAATTACTAAACTACTGGTAAAAACTAAAAGATGTTCATTGTTACGCATTAGGTGACTGGTATGTTGAAACTTTGAATATTTGCTCACTTAATTATCTAAGGTCAATGAGACAGTAGTTCTTGCGTACTTTGCAATGTATATTAGTAATAAATAGTTAACCTATGACTACCCGTAGATCAACTGTGTACTATTGTGTAACACTTAAATAGTGTTTTCAAAATCACTTAAAATTACTTTACTGTCAATGTTGTGTAAATATAATTTATTTAATAATTATCCGTATCAAATATTACAAAGTTACGTAATTTAGGTACGTTTTGGGGTAAGGTAAGATATAATCATTTTAGTTATTATGAAATGGTTTTTAAGAAGCACTAAAGGTCTGGATTCGGTCCTTGGTCAGGTAAATTTCGGAAACGAATTGTTTTAAATTGGCTTCGGTCTTCAGGCTCGATACCTCTAGTTCGTGTCCTTTCTCTGGTATCATTCATTATGTAACATTTTTTTTAGTAACCCATTAAAAAGAAAAAAAATTTGCTGCTCCCAATTATAAATTTATTTTACAGCAGTTACATAATATTGAGTATTTTCTTTAAGCAATTTAAAGAATCTACGATCCAAAGAATCTCGATGTTATGGCGAATCGATAGCAGATGTGATTGGAAAATTAGTCACGCTCGGGTTATGATGAATTTCGAATTGCATTCTAGCTAAAATTACTGTTAATTAAAACTAGTGGCTTACCGTGTCGAATGTGGAAGGGGAGAGGGTTTTTGTTTTGTTCAGGGCTTAATCTAGCCGGGGCAAAGGGGGCAAAAAAGAAACATAACTACCTTTTTTTTTGTCGAGGGGAAAATGCCTACCGCAACGTCACTCTCAGCGGGGAACAGAGAGAGAGTGGTGTGTCGGGCTCGCACCGACTAAAACTCCCTCGGTGGCCAACGCTGCGCAATTATGGGGGAGTCGGGATTCCTTGCGATTCTACACAGGCTCCCCCACAGCAAACATAACTACCTGGCAACAAAATCAGCTTTTAGGGGGCAATTAAAATTAATAGGGTACATTACTAATACATTCTTTTTGGCCCATCAGTTTGATTGCAATCGTATTTATATACAGACACGAACAGAGGTTCGCAAGCATGTAATGCTCATATAAAATTACATTGTAATACACAAACCTCAACAGCAGTGCGCGTAATATCTCAAGAAAGCTTTTTTGAATCACAAGCAAATAAGTAAGACACATTTTGGACTTTTTACCGCCTTAGGGCCACCACTTATGCTCATCATGAAACATTTATTGAACTGCAAGTGGTAACTTTATTTGTGTCAACTGTCATTGTTTTAGGTACAGTGCCGCTAAAAAAATCGTGTGTAGTCCCTTATTTTTCCTACTTTATTCTCATACTGAAAGATTATAAATCACACTTCGATGGTCATGCGAATGTGTCATAATAAGTATGGGTACGAGGCGTGACAATGACGTGCACATGACCTAATGATGTCGGAAATGGTCATAATTCGCTGAAAGGTTTCTTGGAAACTACTCCGAGTAATGTAAATGTTTGATTATGTAGCTACGATTTCAATAATTGTTACGGTCAATTCCATATGAAGGTAAACAATTCGATATTAGAACTTAGAGGCACGAAATAAGGACCATTTTGTGGTACAAAGTTCAAAATCTGACGTGCTTTTGTCTGTACAACCGGCTATAAATGATTCCACGGTTGAATATCTTTTGCAGATCTTAAAATAATTAGCAGGACTAGCAGGACTATGATGATTACTTGAACAACATCACATACATTGCTCTTATTCTATGGTAAATAGCTAAAGCACTTGTGTTACAAAATCAGAAACAACGACGGTACCACAACACCCAGACCCGAGTCAATAAAGAAAAGTTCGTTTCCCATATTGACCCGACCGGGGATCGAACCCGAAACCTCAGAGATGGCGCGACACCAAAGTCGGGTAGGTAAGCTCGCCTCTCGGCTACGGAGGTCGTCAATAAAATAATAGAAGTAGAATTTGTACTCCCACTTATTCACCTACGTAGCACTCGTATTTGTGGATTTCCACTATGTTTTACATCCAATAGTAGATTCTCCAAGATGGCGTAAACAAAAAACAATCGAATAGCTTTTTAATAGTTAGGTAGGACTTAATCGGTTTTTGTTCGCCTATACTTAGAGGGACAAACACGAAAAAAGTCATGACAATGACTTGCTAACAAGCGAGTGTGGGAAGTTGCCGCGAAACGGTAATTTAGCTGATTGCTCGGTTAAGCTAGATCACCATAGCTGACGAAGCTATTTTGATTGAAACAGTCTTTTTTACCATACTGCTTCAGAAAAAATGTTAAGTACTTTTCGAGCGAAAATGCCTCGTACTACCTCTGTAGGTATGCCTGAATGGTTAGAAAGATTTCAACATAAATTTTGATGCTCATCACCATCATAATTTGCAGTGGGATGACAAAAAAAAACAAAATAGGAGGATTTTGGCCACGACGAGGTATGGTTGTCGAGTGGGAGTTAAAAGCATTAGTTTAGTTCAGTTCAATATTCATAAATTGCAGATTTCGATGGAAAGACAAAAAGGTTTTACGAAAATTACTACTTGCTTAGTAAGCGAATTATTTAAGAGTCTTAGAATAATAACGCGTTATTATTCTAAGTTAAGAGTATTAAACAGCCTTTGAATTCAGCTATACAAGTGAATATTTATTGATTGTTCTGTCTTGGAGCCATTATTGAGAAGAATTTAACGGATTTAAGACTATAAAAATCGATACAAAAATAAATTAGGACTAATTTTTCAGGAATAAGTTCACAGTACCGCTTTACGTATTGGATGAGGGTCTGAAAAATAACGGAAACGACAAAATCACTCATCGCCCTTGAGATTGGGGTGACAGTTTTATACTCCTCCCAATGCCAAATTATCTCAATAAAATAGGCGCAGCGATTATCTCTTGGTCGTCAAGCTATAAGAACACCTTAATTTAGGGTGGCACCCTTATGTTGATTGATTGACTGCATACCGCACTCGTATTTTCAGCCAATGACATCTTATCCGTTCTAATGACATTTCAAGAGCTCCATAAAATGCAATGTACTCGCGTGGCGCGACCAACTGGTCTCGATCACTACACGACTGGGATTAAATGAGACACCACACGCTCTGGGTAATCAGCATCACATGCATGGCTCCTACACGCGTTGAAGCTACACACTAGTTGTACATACTCGCACACGCCGCGATGACTGTGAAAAGTGCGCGAAATTAATTCCATTGTCACGTCAAAAGGAAATTATAAGGCTATTCCATGCAATTAAAATCTTTTTAACCAATTATGTTGTCGCTAGTCTGACTCTTTGACAATGAACCGGTAAAAATAGACTTGTTATCAATAATTGGGTAGGTAGGTAGGTAGGTACTAATTTGGGAAACATAAAAAAGATATTAACAATATCTACCTCCACTCTCCATCTATTAAAATATTCATTGAAGAATTAATCTTTTTTAAGGTTGGTTGGCTGGCAATCGATTTGTCTGCCTGAGATAGGCATGAGCTAAAAATAAAGGCTTAGTAGTTGCTGAGGTACATTTTAGAAAAACATGTTTACCTAAAGCGTCACTTAGTCTTCATTCAGTTTTCTGAATTGATAGATATCTTTAATTTATGAAAAAGTAATGAAGTACCTAAGCAAAACGTCAATGATTGTTGTCGGCTGCTTGAGATGAACTACAGTTCAGAAATTGATACATTCATTATACCTACTCGTAGAAACGGATCAATCGGTAGGCGCCAAAATAATTCTTTAGACTAGCACTTACCTTATCGGTTTGGTACTTATCCAATACTCATTACTAAACATTCTCCCTCTTCCCCAGATTTCCGAAGCCAGCTTCGTGACGAGTGTTGAGGAGGCGTCTGCCCGAGACCAGTGCACACAGACCCCGCCGAGTGGAAAGAGCAAGCCTCGCTCCCTCCAGAGGTATCACACCTCTGACCACCTGTTCGAACGACACCGATCCAGAACGAGACACGAGGCCCGCCCCAAGAGCTTGGGCGTGGGGCTTAGCGACTCCTATCCGCTGTTCGCCAAGCCTCCCAGCTATGACAGCCACCCCAAGTAAGCTTTCACAAGAGATAATGGTTTACCACCTCTGGCCATTTGTGCGAACGACACTGGTCCAGAACAAGACTCGAAGCTCACTTCAAAAGCTTGGGCGTGGAGCTTAAGAACTCCTGTCCGCTGTTAGCCAAGCCACCCAGCTATAATAGCTATCCCAAGTAAGCAATCTCCAAAGTAACCAGTTCCACATACCAAATACCATACCTAACTACCAGGTTCGGAATCCTGATCGCAACCTGAAGGCGCAATCCATCAAGAGCTTGACCGTGGTTCCAGTGACTTTTGCTCGCTTTCGCCAGCCCCAGTTGGCCTCCCCTAAATCCGGCCTGTCATAAAGGGAAACAGTTCCTTTTATGATACCACACATGTTAACAACTCATCAACTAGTACTGTTTGAAGAACGAAATCGAGGACATAATGATCGTACATATGAGCCTAAATAACTGATATGATACCACGCCTCATAGCATTCACCAGTTGGTAAGTTTTTTCCTACCTAATAACAATGATGGCTGCGAAACCATGTAATCTTCACCGGACTCGCGTTGGAAAACTCACATCCTTTATCACCAGTAAGTATACTTCTCAATTTATTGCAGCGTCGACACAGTTGCAGTCTACGATTTAGTCATGCAGAGAACCTTTGGCCGCTTCTAAAAAACATTAAACAAGGTGGTACCCTGTATGAATATGTCTTGATGTGCCGACACAGAGTCGAAGTCTGGATTTGCCCTTGATGTCTTTTCCTCCTCTGAGCTGTTCGCGTGGCTATAAAAAAATATTTGCACAACACCATCGCCAGAACCCACAGTAAGTATAGCACTGAAGTACCTTTTTTTATTATCTTTGTCTGTTTTAGAGGAGTTTTTTTTTTGGATGTTGCTTCAAACTTAAATACATTTTGGAAGACTGCACAAACAAATAAGTTTTTCACGGGTGTAATTCGAATGCACAATGCTTAAGTATATTATAAATGCGATAGTAATTCTGTCTGTCTGTTACGCTTTCCCGCTTTAACCTCTCAACCGATTTTGATGAAATATGGCACAGGCAATCTTTAGACCCTGAGAATGGACAAAGGCTACCTTTTATTGCGAAAAAACCCCGCAGTCCACGCGAACGAAGCCGGGGGCACAGCTAGTAGAAAATATTTGCCTTCTGCTATGTAGGGTACCTAACTATCTCTTCCCAAATGCACAGTGCTCAGTATTCCCTACATTAATTTACCCACTACACGGAAAATACAAAAATGGCTACCATAATAACAGCAAACGTTTCAATTTCAAGGAAATTGATATGTCCAAACAATTATGAGCTCTGTCAACGAGGTAAACGTTCTGTTCCGGCGCCGAAACAAACTAGACCAACACAAAAGATAATTCACACGACGAAAATGTAAACTAAACTGGAAACTGAAACTAATAAAAAAACTAGTGAACTATAACTAAAACTCATACGACAATTACACACTTTATTACCGAGTTGGTACGCGGCAGGCCGTTAGTTTTAAATAAACTAATAGTTTATAGACATTATTAGCTGTGCCCGCGACTTCGTTCGCGCGTGGACTACATCCTTTCATGGTCGGTTTTACCCCTATCTCCCCTAATATTCGAAACAAAATTATATATTTTAATAGAGCTATATTTGTGCCAACTTTTATATCTCTAACTTAAAAAAATTACATTTCCCATATAAACTTTCAAAGGTGGCATTACCACCCCCCCCCCCATACTTTCTAACAAAAAGTAGCCTATGTCCGTTCTTGAGGTTCAACGAATACCTATGCCAAATTTCATCAAAATCGGTTGAGAGGTTTAAGCGGGAAAGCGTAACAGACAGACAGACAGACAGACAGAGTTACTTTATAATATTAGTAGGGATTTAGGTCAGTCTGTAAGATAACCACTAGCCTCACAGTTAATATTCAATCGCCATTCGCCACAATATTTTTAAGAACAATGACAAAAATAAGATAAGTCCGAACTTTTGCACCATGCATACGATGACGGCACAAAAGATGACGAGTTTTCAAGCGTCTTCATATTTGCACTTCGCTATAAACACTTAGGTCAACAATCGTAAAAATTAACAATTTGGATTTACCTAAATACAAAATGTACGGACGACAGACATCAAGGTAAGCACTTGCTTTTCGATATAAGCTCTTAAGCCTACGACTTAAGGGTGGTGAAGTACGTGGTTTTGCCTTTCGTGCAGCAACGAACAATGAAATGTAAACACTCGTGCTCTTATACGATTATAATACGGTTCAGTTTAGAATGAAGTTGTATACATGTTGATGCACGTGACTGTACACACATTTATAGGTTTAGTTTAGTTTTTTTTTATTCTTAATTTGTGGTCTGCCTATTTAGAGCTCTTTACTGAAATATACTAATTATTTCGTTAGAAATATTTATGAGGATTGGAATCAGCATATTTACCTATTTCATACAGTCAAAAATCTAGGAACGTAGGTACTTGAATGAATGTGGGTAGTGTTGCAAAATATTGTTTAATTAACACCGTCATTAAAGATTTTGTAACTTCTAATTGTGTTATAAAAACAAAGATTGCGGAGTTTATTCGTAAAAATAAAGTAGTTTACTGAACACAGAGTGCGATTAAAAAACAAACTTTTCCTTAGTAGCGTTCGAAGGAGTTTAAAATCATAAGTTTGTGAGAATTAAACATAATTAAAAAAAAGCGAGTAGGTTGATATAATGTTAAATATGTTAATACATTAAGTGAGAATGGGAAATAAAGACGAAAGTTAAGGACTTCATTTATATCTTAGGTGTACTGTGTCCACGAAGTTTTAATAATGTAATTATATAATAATTATTATTGTGTGTTATTATTATGATAGTGAAAATAAAAAAAGTAAAAGACTAATAAAGTATTTAATAAAGATCCTCTTCAGTGAGGAAATTAACCGATCGAACCTAGTTATTGGTACAATCGGCAAAAATATGATCTACTATCCTGAGATTGAATGCTATTTCCATGTCATAAAGTAAATTGCATTATGTTTCATTTTTAGCACTGTTTATTTTAATTTAAAAGTCTGTTCTGTAAAAATTGTATACCTATTACTTCATTGACTGGCTTTACTTAGTCCACGAAACCATAGTTTTTCCGTGGTACATATTTTAATATTTTTTGGGCAAGGGGAAATGCTAGACGCGCCGTCCCGGCACCCGAGGAAGATGGCGTTTGTGGGACTCTATAGCCCTAAGAAAGCTAGGCCTAAAGTTTCACAGTGGCCTAATAAATATTTCTTTGCAGGTTCAAAGTGAACGTCACAGACAGCCCCACGATCTCAATCACACCGCCATACAGCCTTGACTACGTACCTACAAAGAACGGGGGCAGCCCCAACGGGTGCGCGACGCCCAACGGTATGGTCTCCAACCGGTCTGCCGCCTCCACCGTGCTGCTGAGCCCTGGGTACCTGCAGGCGCCGTGCCAATGTAACCAATCGATTAAGGTGGGAATTGTTTTTATCTTGGTTTTTGGTGAGGGAATTCAAGAATTTCTTAATTAACTTGCTCTAGTCCGAGCGTCTTCCCTATGTATATAAAAACAAACAGACCTCTATGTCTATTGCAAAGGGATGATAAGGCGTTCAATAGTAGAGTGTGAGTAAATGCCTACTTCTACTGCGCTACTGTGCTCCTAGTAGGTCCTGGCGATCCTTCATCAATCCTACTAATTTTAAATGCAAAAGTTTATGGGGTGCTGTAATGTATGGATGTTTTTTTACTTTTCCAAGACAAGTATTTCTAAATAATCATAAAAAGTATATTATATGTTAATCTAGAATCTCATCTATCTTTTTACCAAATTACATCCAAATCCGTTATGTATTTTCTGTGAAAAGGTAACAATTAATATACTCGTACAAACTTTCACATTGATAATAACAATAGGGTAACAGTACTAATAAAATACATTTTTGATAATAAGTTTCAAAGCAATACGGAAAGGTTCTTAATCAAAAGTAGGTATTGTTTACGCTAGATAGACATCGAGAAAATAAAAACACGGGGATTATATTCAGAAATTGCCAGAACCATTTATTTACATTTAGTCTTGAGCAAAGTTGTCACGGAAATTATCCAGGTCATATCAACACTCTTTGTTTACAATGTGTAAAACCACTCTTTATGTACCTAGGTACGTTATCATGTTACGTACTTACTCGAAATGATAATTAAAGTTTGTCTACCTTCCAGAGCGTGAGCGAAGTAGCGTTAGCCATGCCTACGTCTCCTGGTTGGAATGGCGAGGATTCTCCCCCAAACTCCGACGGCCTGTCGTGGAGACGGCTGCACATGTCCAGAGCGAAGCTCAAAGCGACTGCAACCACTTCAGAGTTATTATCAGGTAAGCAGAAACGCTGAGAACAAAAGTACAAATCCTGTATCTTTCGAAATTCTTCTAAAGTAGTCTTCTTTCGGTACTCAATATTGGGAGTGGTTCCAATATTTAATCATAATTGAATAAATAGACTTTAACGATACATTATCAGAAAGCTCTAAAATACATGCTTAATTGTATGTAAAATAAAGTACTAGTCTAATGAGAGTTTGGAAACGCTCAAAAAGTGAACTTGTAAAAGCCACCAGTGATCCTGAAAGTCTAG
Source organism: Glyphodes pyloalis (assembly GCA_037074685.1). NCBI lineage: Eukaryota > Metazoa > Arthropoda > Insecta > Lepidoptera > Crambidae > Glyphodes > Glyphodes pyloalis. The sequence continues at coordinate 6,234,838 of JAYKKO010000021.1, forward strand.
ACCTCTCATTTTGTTAAGCTTTTAGCCAGATACAATATTTTTGAACTTGTTTCTTAGCTGTCCTGCTTACTGCCTTCTTGGATTGGACTCTGTGATGCTCTAATAACGAGAGCGTAAGGACTAATATTGTACTGCAAATACCTGATCTGCTTTTACAGGTATCGGGAATTAGTGCCGCCTTTAGCATCACCGACGCGCTAGACAAATTAGGTCCTCTCTATTGATGGATCCATTTTGGTTTGGGGGTTCTTCTGTTAGAGGATATTCCGGTGCTTATTATATCTGGCACTCGGGCGCCTTTACGCAACTATCATTGATGGCTACGCAGCCTTATCATCTTCATCGAACTTCCGGGGGAGTAAAAAGCAGTAACCACACCTAGTGAATTCAAGTGATAACCCTTCGGTCCTCCTAACAGGAATCCGGGTCCCGCCTGAAATAATTGCAAACGCTTACCTATAACACAGTATCTCTAACACAAGTGCTTAAGCTACTTACCAGAGAATCAGAGCAATATATGTTATGTTGTCCAATATTACATCATAAAACCTTTCAGGCTTCGCCATGGTAGCCATGGTGGAACTCCAAATCAACGAACCCACAAACGTGCCGGAGTGGCTGTTCGTGATGTTCGCGGTGTGCACCACTGTGCTGGTTGCTGTGCACATCTTTGCGCTCATGATCTCCACGTACCTGCTCCCGAACATCGACGCCGTGAGCAAGATGGAGACGCCGGGAGGCCCAACCAGGGCGCTGAGGGACTCGCCCCACGAAAGGATGCGGGGCTTCATCGAGCTGGCCTGGGCGTTCAGCACTGTTCTGGGTAAAGAATAGTTTTGGTTTTATCTTCCACATGACCATTGATGATGGCTGCAAAGATTTAAAACATCATTTTATTGCTAAAGTTTTATTATATTTATTTAAAATATGTATCTATGTTAAGATAAGATCGACGCAATTTACTACTTTTAAAATCATCATCGATTTTTACATTAGAAGAAAAAAATCCAAGCAGCCCTTTTGTAAATAAGACGTGAGATATTTACCGCCTTAATACTAGAATAACTAAGTACGCTAGCTTTTCATTTCATGTAGTAGGTGTTTCAAATCTCCCCATTTTTCGCTTTCGCTGATCCCATGAAAATGCTGCGCCGCGCGCCGTTCCCTTTAGGAATATATTATCTAAATCAGTGTTTTTCAAACAATGGCTTGAAACCCCTGGGGTCGACCTATATTAAAAAGGTAAAAAAATATTGTAAAAATAACTTATTTTGGAATGAACCGTAGGTTCCTCAAATTTTACCCGGTGTAGATTGTACGTACTGGCCCGTACTCAAAAAGTGTGAAAAAATGTGTTACAAACCAATGAAATACATATCACTCATCGAAGGACTATCCCTCTGCAGGACTGTTCCTGTTCCTGGTGGAGATCGCGATCCTCTGCTGGGTCAAGTTCTGGGACTACTCCTTCGCCGCCGCGACTGCTGCCACAGTCATTGTTATACCAGGTAACTACCATCGTCGTCATGATCCTTTGACATTTACGTAAGGAATTATAAATCCAAACCTGTCCAGGATACGAACGTATCGAAAACGAGATTGACGAACTGAATCTCAAAAGTAGTTCTCTAAGTACTTATTGTACCGTTTATAAAATATAATTCTAAGCAGAGGTTGCAGGTACTGGTTACAAAAACACGTTTAAAGAATAACGGCATAGTTCAGTGTTGAGTCAGATTTCTTTATTGAACCTATCTCCAGCAATAGGTACAGTCAACATCTTTCGTGTATAGGTACCTCAGTACATTGTCGCATTAAACCTCTGCGAAACTAAGAGTTGTTTACAAACTTAGGCTGCTACCTGTACACCTACCTATCTATATTTAGTTGCTGCATTTTTGGTATATTGCTGAACTAGGTACTTAAATATTTTTCTTTTCTGTTCCAGTGCTCATAGTTTTCGTGGCCTTCGCGATTCACTTCTACCACTCTCTAGTAGTGCAGAAGTGCGAGACCTCCGTCCAGGACATCGAACAGCTGGAGAACATGAAGAGGGACCTGGACACAGCCACCGTGAAAGTGAATATGTTCTGATCCCTATACCGTTCGGAACAAAGGAGATTTTTGTGCCGAAGCACCGACAGCGAGGTCCTATGTGGACGACCATCTGCCAAAGCTGTGTGGTACCGTTTCAGAATCAGTGAAAGTGAGCATGGTCTGATCCTTATATCTCTCGGAATAAGGGAGACTTTCGTATGAAAAGCCGACAGCGAGTGTCTCAACTGTGACTGTGAGCTCGGCAACCAAAGCAGCGTGATGCCGTGTTTCAAAATCAGTGTGAGTGGGCATGTTATGAACCTTAAACCTTTCGGAATAAGGGAGAATTTCGTGTGGAAATACTAATTCTGCACTGTTCGACCATCTACCGAAGCTGCGTTGTACCATGTTTTAGAATCACGAATCTCTGTTACTGCTAATGGATTCGAATATTCGTACATACCTATTAGCAGATGCGTTAGCCTGCACAGCAAAGCCATATTCAGTTGTCAGACACGATACCAACGCAGCTACCGTGTGCTGGAACTAAGTAATTTCAACTACGAAACTGGCATAATGACGTCAGCGTATTTGTAGGTAGTAGTGGACATAAAAGGTACAAACAGCATCTTTAGTTAACACCTCGGTACTTTGTCACAATGGATTATTTGTGTAACAGAGAAACTTACTGACACGGAGGTTTAATGTGACAAGGTACTTGAAAACTAACTTTTAATGCTGTACATACTTTCCATCATTAGGGAATATATAGGAAACCAAGTTAGTAATTTAAGCATGTCTTGTGTTCTAGCAACAGACCAATAAAATATATTTAACGGTAACCAAATAAATACTTAAAAATTAATATCTCAACACCCAGACACAAAGTCAAAGTCAATATTTTTTTATTCATGTAGATTACATTTGTAATACTTATGATTCGTCTCTGCGATAACGAATGTCCACCATTGAATATTTGTCCTAGTTGGGAATCAAGCCGCTACCATTGGCGGGTTTAAACACCAAACTAACTGACCTGAGTTATAAAACATCAAATAATATTATAGACATGAAATTAACCTATCCATAGTTTGTGATATAATGTCAATAGGCAAAATATCATGAACACAACAAGCAATGATCGTAATGAGATTACAAACTGTGTGCCAATCCAATTTTGACCTTGAATGATATCAACTTGGCCTTAAAAACAGTCCACCCACACAACACTTAAACTTCACAAGTGTGACCAAAATCAACATCATCAAATAACTACCTAATGCTCTTGAACGGTCATGGTTGTGTTAATTTAAAAACATTTAATTAAAATTGCTGTCTTATCTCTGCACATGCGACGCACATTAAGGGTCCACTGCAATTATGATGAACATCTAAAAATATTTAAATCTAACATTGAAAATAAGTTAACGGATCAAAACGCGACACCATTTTTATTTAGTAGGTAATACAAACTACTTACTGCCCGACGTTTCGGTTAGGTTGCACCAACCGTGGTCACGAGCTGACTGGTCTCGCTCGTCTTCGTCTGTTCGGGGGAGCTTGCAAATCTTCATCCACCCTCACATTTTATTTAACCCGTTAATATTTTAAATTTTTAAAATGGAACGCGAAAGTCTTCAAGGTTATATACATACTTTGCTTGCTTTGTAATATTAGTTTAAGTAGTATGTGCATCTACTGTTAGTATAGTATATACATATATCTGAAGAGTTTGTTTGTTTAAACGCTCTAATCTCAGAAAACGCTGGTTCGAATTGAAAAATTGTTATTGTAATGGAAAGACCATTTATCGAGGATGGCTTTATGCTATAAAATACTGGAAAATGATGAAAAAACGAGGATAGTAGGTTGGATAGTACGTGTACGAAGCCGCGGCGGGCTAGTTTAAAATACCTACTTATATAACAAGTAATCTCGTTTTCAAACTCGGCAATATCGCTTCAAATCCTCTGTAAATACGTTCCTAAGACTACACTATTTTCTTGAGCTTTTCATATAAATACCTATAGAATAAAGTGTTATGTTTCTTACGGCAGGATTTTTAGGTGACGAATAGAAATTTGCAATTTTGATTATTAAGCGCAAGCCACGGTATTCGTTAGGTAGCGGTTCGGTTGCGTCTAAAAAATTTCACGTCGTCTTGTGTCTTGGGTGTTGTTATGCCGTCGTTGTTTCTGATTTCTGTAACACAAAAGCTTGAGCTACTTACTACAGATTCTAAGCAATGTACCTACCTTTGTGATGTTGTCTGATACTACATTAAATCATTCGAATGTATTACTTTAAGAAAACAATTAAACGAAAATTAACACGGCGACGACTCGAATCGAATCGATATCAAAATACTTTTCCGCTTATTCTTTTAAAGAATCTATGAAATCATTAGGCTGAACATTGAAGATCGAATAATAAACAAAGAATCAAGTTCTTTTACCCATTTTATAAGTAGGTGTTATTAATGCAACCTAGGAAATGATTTCTAGAAAATAATAATAGCCCATAAAAAATATCTTATTTACGAAAATACAAAATGTAGGGGCATCAAATATCAGTAGATAGTATTTTAAGCAAGTTGTAGGTATGCCATACCTAATGCCTGCTATATGTTTGAATGAAACGAAGTTAGCAATAGTCAAGTAAAGGGTTGGTTACGTAACTTAAAATATTTTCTGAAGATTTATTTTTATACATACATGAATACAAAAGTTTGTTAGAATGTATGGATGTATGTTTGTTAATCTTTCACGCAAAAACTGCTTGATTGATTTTGTTGAAATTTGTTACAACGATAAATAAGATACTAGATAAACAAATAAGTAGTATACTTTTATTGCGTAATAACGTGAACGAAGTCGCGGGCAACATCTAGTGATTCCATAAAATAAGATTAGTACCTTCTTATAAGTGCTACCTAACACTTACGACCGTGAGGAGGTGGGGGGGATGTAATTACGGGTAGTTCAACGTATACCTATACCAAATTTCATCAAAATCGGTTAAGAGGTTTAAGAGGGAAAGCGTAACACACAGACAGGCAGTTACTTTCGCATTTATAATATTAGTAGGGATGAACTCTACTTGATGCCCTAAATTATGTCTTGTAGAAAAGATATGTTTGGCGGCTAAGAAATCTCGAGCCATTATCGCCTCAAGGCTCCATCGAACGGTCGGCAGCACATCACGTAGCCCTTATGCCAGCGACTTAAAGAGTGATACAAAGTCCAAGTGTACAGCCAGCATCATCAGTTCGTATACACCTCAGTACCTTGTCATATTAAATCTCCGCGTAAATAAGCAAGTCAGATAGACAGTGCCTTAATGTGACAAGGTTCAGAGTTGTTCAAAAACTAAAGCTTCTGACTGTACACACAACATGGCGTGCTTTTGACTGTACATTGTGATCTGCATCTTAATGGGTAAAAGAACTAGTTTCTTCAGCTTAGGCAGCTAGTTAGTTAATACAATTTATCAGTCTCAAAGACATGTAATAGATAATAAGATTATCTTTATAAGTGCAATAAAAGACAAATACTTAGATAATTTTCCAATAATTGAGACTGACATCGCTGGTGGTAATGTCAAATGAAATGAATTTAAGCAGATAGTGTTTTATGGAATGTAGATAAGATAAACTAATTTGAACATCTCGATCTGTGCGATATTATTTATTCACAATATGATTATTTTATGTATGCTTATATGTTTTATTACCGCAATGTGATATATGTATACATTATTACGTGTTATTGAATTTTCTACTAGTGATACCAACTCAAATCAGTACGTTTAGTTGCCATATTTTTTTATTATTAGTACACCTACCTACATATTTATTATATGAGCAAAAAACTAGGTGCTTATGTTAGGCAAAAACTAAATACCTACATACAATTACATTTCCTAATCTACCATTGAGTTTTATCTGTTCATAAAAAGGATTGTACAATCTTCATCGCTCCTTCAGGCACAGTCGACAAAAAATATCTTTACATTCCCAAAGGAAGTCACATAACAAACAGGTTGGTTTTATTTTTGATGACTGTGCCGACCTAAGTTATGATGAAGCATGTTCAAGTTATGGAAGACTGCACAGTAGAAATTTATAAAATGTGATATTGACTTAATTTGTAAGCACTACGAAATGAATTATGGCGAGTAGAATGCTCAACTTTAAAAAGAGGCGCGACATCGTTTCCAAAATAATTAAGTTCAAGTAATGTTGCATTGTATGTTAAGTAAAAAATATATTTTGAAACAGTATTTCAGACCCATGTGTTGTATTTTGTTAATTTAATATTGAAATCACTCTGTTGATATTGTAAATTGTTGATAATAAACATTTATTTCCCATATAAATATGTTTTTTTTTTCACTTCAAGATCGACCTCATCCCACCTGATGTTAAGTGGTAATGAGTTCCTAGCTTAAGGGCGACAAGTAGGTACAGCAAAATAAATCTGTTACTGGACTTGTCGCCCTTACCTTGAAGGCTTGACCCCTGCTACTAACGTAGCACCCCCCAGGAGCTCTGGAAACCTTACTCACACGCAGAAACACAACAACACAGAAGTGATTGTTACTTGGCTGCGGTTCTATAAGGGCTTCTTTCATTTATTTTAATTCTTATGATGTTTTCGTTCGACTCTCCACCTTTTTTGATAAGGTGAAATGCTTTGACGTAGGCACTGTACGTATTATGTATCCACAGCACTAAAAGGAACTTCATCTTTAATTTAACATTAACATTAGGTACAGCTTCGAATTTGAGTAATTAAATTATCGCATTCCTTACAAGGGGTCTACCTACTTCCAAAAACGAACCGAACAAACGAAAGGTTTCGTTTTTGGAAATATAACAAAAATTCAGGAGTTGAAACGTGGTTTCCGAGTTCCATAAATAATATGTTGTTTTATTAAAACGCTTAATTAGCATTCGAAATGAATTGGTTGGGACTATGAGAATGAAAAAATTCTATCCGTTGTCGGATCCGACATATCTCGTTTTTTGGGAGCATTCACATGTAATCGTGCTTATTTGTAAGTGGTTGGGATGCTGACTTGCAACTCAATTGAGATACATTTATTTACCTGTGAAAGCTCAATTTTTTTTTTAAATTTTCTATGAAAATACATAACGGTGATGTCACGAATTTTACCTACATACTTGCTATTAAATAGTCTCGAATTTTAAAATGGCTTTTAAAGAAAAAATTGCATTAAAAAAAGAATAGACCAGAGTTAAGCCAACGATTTGTGTTGTCTTCAGAATACTCCGAAAATCGTAAATGACACTTTTAAGAGTATTATATACATATACAGGGGTCAGTAGACCTGAGAACCTTTAGATTTTGGAGCTAACACTAGCCACTACACCACTGAGACTGGCAACAGTAACTTATTTATTTGAAATCAATGGGCCCTAAAGCACAAAATTAAAAATAAATTTCCATGGTATAATTTTATTTTATTACATCAATTCTAATAGTACAAAATCAATCAGCCTTAGAAAACGAACTTAAAACACCAATTTGCTTAATTTAATATTTACAGAATAAGTTCACAAGTACTAGAATAATATTGAAGATGTTTTTACATGTATATTATATATCCCTAAAGGTACAAATTTGTGTTAAATTTAACTCTGTATTCAGTATAGGTACTTAGGAAAATGTGTTTAAACTGACATTGACATTCTAAATTTGGGGCATTCTAGATTTAAAATTTTATAAATAAAAATTTATTTAAATTTACAATACAAAGGTACTGTTTATTATTATAATTAATCTGTTTGTTGTTAAAACTAGTACATCGTAACATATTATTTTTTATTACTATTTGTATGTTGTACATTTAAAAAGGTGCCAGTTAGGATTTAGGACAGGAGAGTTCAATTATGAAGTAACACGTTTTTAAAAGATTTCCTATTTAAAATAAGAAATAAAATTACGTTACCTGTTGTAAGAAAGACTTTAACTGTAACGCATCGTAACGTTTTACGAGCACCCCCCCCCCCCCTTCCCTCCCTCACCCCTCTCTACCAAACTGCGTTACGTAATACTTAAGACATTCCCACAAAATAAAACAATAATCAGAAAATCAGTTTGTGCCACAAAATTAAAATAAGCATTAACAATAATTCTGCAATTTTTTTAAAAAAAAGTACTTGCCTAGCGTACATAAACATTTACATTTCTTTCATACCAATTTAAATTAACAAATATCAGATTCAGAGATAAACCATGATTTATTCTTATAACCTTTGTTTTTAAAAGTTAAAAAAAGAACTACTGATCTGGTTTTATCAGCTATTACTTATTTTAAGTCCTGGGGGTCTACTCCCAAAAACGAAACGAACAAACGAAAGGTTTAGTTTTGGAGGATTTATCAAAAGCTCGGAAAATAAAACATAGGTTTTGATTTGCATAAATATTATTTGTTTTATGAAAACGCTTAATTCGCATTCGAAGTGAATTGGTGCGACTATGAGAGTTACAAATTGCTATCCGTTGTCGGATCTGACATATTTAGTTTTTGGGAGTAGACCCTCTGATTAGTAAAGTAGTAATTTTTTATTGAAAATATGAAATGAATATTTATATGTATCTTATATTAAACTGTTCTTGTCGGAGGTTCAGTGATTCATAATCTTTATTCTAGTTATATAAAATACTATACACTTCACATCTCGATGTCCATCCCACTGAGTTCGGAGACCAACACACCATTTCGCCTCTTCGAGTCCTCCTCTTCGATCTCAGATGTATCCTCCTTATTTTCTTCTATATCTTTTAATTTGGTTAGTATGTTTTCTCGCGGCTTCCACACCACAAGTGACATCTGTGGTTTCTCTAATCTAAAATCAAAAAAACTTTTAAAATGCTTGTTTTGTTATGTTTACATTATATTTCTTTGACTGAGCTATGGCTTATAGCCTTACATATGAATAAAACAGTTGTCTTGTAATTTTCCAGCTAACAGATCTCTGTTCCCGTTAATCATAGAGTGGTTTACTGTTAGCTGGATAATTGAGAGATGTAACTGTCACAACTATGTATAGACTACACCACGTCCAGGTTAACACATGCAGTTCAATATTAATTCTTATATGCACAACATTTACAATTTTCAAATGTAGTTCAAATGTAGAGTCCATTGAACATTTGGTAACTAGCACTTGGTACACTTGGCAGTTGATAGTTCTCAATGCAAAACAAACAAATAAAAATTTTACACCAAATAAATTTTCTTAACGTTCAATAGTAAATTAAACATATTTTATTCATGACTATATATTGGACTGAACCATTTTTCTCTCTTTGCTATGTAAATTACCTTTCAATGAGAGCTGCAGGTAACAACGGTTCCTCTTGTAGTTTCTTTAACTCCTCCGAGAGGACTATTTTGTGGCCTTTCAACTTGCTACTCAAGCCAGAATATCCCGCAGCTTCCATGCCAACATCCATAAACTCATCAGTGGCGAGAGTGTGTGAAGTGTAATTTGATGATATGTGGAGACCATTCATATGAGCTGCCATTTTCTCTTCCGTAATTAATTGTTTCGCTGGACTAGAAAACAAAATGATAGTTTAAATATTTGCACTGAAGGGGGGATTTGTAATGTCACCTTTAGACCATGTATAAGTGTTCTGTAAATAGTAATACACTTAGCCACTTTTATCCATATTGTTCCTAACAAACTAAAAACAATAGAAAAAAGTTACTTTCACAGAAAGATAGATAATTTAGAAATACTCAACGTATCCCAAATGGTAGTATTTCAGAAATGGTTTTTCGTTTTCGATCAATAGTGACACTTTTGTAGTAGTTAGTTACACAAACATTTGCCAAACAAACATCCCCCTCTCCATCCATCTCCTTCATCCTCCTCCATCGAAATATTAAATCAGCATACAGAATGTTTTCAATCAGTTTAAATTATTCAAATAACTGAATCAAACAACCACAACATTTTCAAGATGTTAAATTAAAAAGAAATATAATATTAAGTAATTTTGTGAATTTTGAATGCAAATGTTTGCCAGTTTACCAACTTAAAACCACAAACAAATCAGATACTGTGAATCAACATAGATAAAGGAGAAAGTTAGTAAACAGACTGTACCAAACCTAGCCTTATGAAACAATTTAAATGTAACCACAGCAAATAGGAAGAGAACTACGTACATTACGGGTTCCACATCGAGACTCTTCCTTTTGCAATGAATAACTGGCAATATCTTGGGTTCAACTTGTGGATGTCGTCCTGTGAACTGTACCAGCTGAGGACGAGAAGTTAGGCTCCACGGGATTCCCTGTACATTCCAGGGAGCCCCTGACGGAGCAGGCATAGCGTGAGGCCCCGGCATGTCACGATTGTATGGTGCCGAGCCTGATGTTATTGCCTGCTGAGCAAACAGCTGCTTCGCAAGCTCATCTGACTGATTGTACTGATATGCCGGATATCCGTATATATCCATTTTTATTAAGCTTTGTGTTATTTTCCGAGCAAGATACTAACTAATCACTTGGAAGGAGATTGTTTTACAACACTTAACGCGCAACACACAATAATAGAACCACAGAAACGAACGAGAGAACGAGAACAACAAACACTGACAGTTCGAACTTTTAATTTACACCGCTAGGGAAGGGGATGGCAAGGAAAGTTCTTGAAACTTCGATTACGGCACATAATCATTGTATTTTTTGTTGTTTAAATATTTAAATAATTGATATTAAAAAAAATATGAAAGAAGTAGAATATTGGGACGATATTCCTAGGTCTAAACTAGGTAGCAAGATAAACTTAAAATAAGCTTTTAGAAATTCGTTATTTTTTCATGGACTCTGTACCGCGTTTCTGATAACAAACATGGTGATTCCGCCAATGTCAAGTGTAAAATTTGACGTTTATTCTGACGAAAAGGGTTTCCGTTTAGTAGGGAATTCCTTAAAATACGGGGAAACGAGGCACAAATAAAAAACAAAAGTTATGGAATGTTCACATTCACATTTTTTAAATTATTTTTTTATTATAAAAGGACCTTAAACATTTCAGTTTTAGGGCTGCTTGTAATTTAAAAAATAAGACTGCTGATGATTATGTATCCTGGATGGTGATTTTAACCATACTTTTTGGGGAATCCACAACACCTGCATCGGTAAACCCTTTTGGGCCCAGTCCATTTATCCGTATTTTCATAATATACAGATTTTACGCTTAATTTTCAAGATAATTAAATATGTTCAAGAATTGACTTTGTCTAATAAATTTCTATACCTACTGAAGTCTGAAATGCTTCAACGAATTGTAACGCCCCAATTTAGTACAATTATTAGGCACATTGTATACGTACCAAAGCATAAACCTCCAGATCATCAAGACTTTGAAAAACTAAAGGATTTCCTTAGAAAACATAAAAAAATCCTTATACTTACTGGCGCTGGAATATCTACAGAATCAGGTAATTACTTTAAGGTATTTCATCCGAATTTCAATTCATTAGTTAAATCATTGTACCTATTGGTACATTTTGGTTTTTTAATAACTTCTAGGTATCCCTGACTATAGATCTGAAGAAGTTGGTTTGTACGCAAGAAGCAATCATAAGCCAATACAGTATCAAGAATTTGTTAAATATCCAAAAGTCCGACAAAGATATTGGGCGAGGAACTTTATAGGATGGCCAAGATTTAGTCAAATAGAACCAAATGCTACACATCATACAATAACAAGTCTTCAAAAGGTAATTAAGGGAAACAAAATATCTATACAGATCCTTAAGGAAGTAAGTCCATGAATCATCATAGTTAATTAAAAGATAGCTACATTGATTCTGTAAAATACGAAGTCAAATACAGGTGTGCATTGAGATATAGAATAGTCATAAATTCAGTTATAGATTTAGAATTAGTTTTTTTTCCTCCATTCGACTCTGTCCTGTATTTTGGGTAAAGCGGTTATTCCACCAATGCTTAGTGTTTAGAATAAAATGAGATCTCAAAATTTAGGAATTATATGGCACTACAGATAAACTTAATAAAATCTGGGATTTTATAATTTAATTTCATTAGTTTTGTTTATTTATTGTTTCAGGGTGGTAAAGTTACAGCTGTTGTTACCCAGAATGTAGATAGACTACACCATAAAGCTGGTTCTACTAATATAATAGAACTTCATGGTACTGGTTACATTGTAAAGTGCCTTAAGTGCCCATATGAAATTGATAGAGAGGAGTTGCAGAAAGATTTATTGAAGAATAATTATTTTATGGAGAATAATTTCTCTATGATCAGACCTGATGGTGATGTGGAGTTAACCCAGGTGTGTAAAAAGTCTACAAAAGATTCTGCTTACAAATATGGATAAAATCTTCTCCACTAATTATTAATTGATTACCTTAGTGGCGCAGTGGCTAAGGTAGGCGGCCAAAACGTGGAAGGTCCCAGTTTCGATTCCCGGTAAGGTCAATTTAGAAAAACGAACTTTTCTAAATTTACTTGGGTCTGGGTGTGCTGGGATGACGCCCCCAGTTAGCATCCCTCGTCTGGTGCTCATAGTACAAGGGAAAACCTTAGTTTGAGACCAGGTGATTGGTCTTCTGTCTGGATTCATCTGATTGTCTGGCGCATTTATTATTATTACTTTTTAAATGTCAATTAACTTTTCAGGAACAAGTAGACAAATTCAAGACACCTTTGTGTCCCAAATGTGAAGGTCCTTTGAAACCAGACATTGTATTTTTTGGGGACAATGTTCCAAAACAAAGAGTGGAGCAGGTGCGCAATGCAGTTTCATCCAGTGATGCAATTTTTGTTTTGGGATCTAGTTTAACAGTTTATTCAAGTTATAGAATAATTTTACAAGCAAAAGAAGAAAATAAAAATGTTGCAGTTTTAAACATAGGTCCAACTAGAGCTGATAGCATTGTAGATTTAAAAGTGTCCACAAAATGTGGGGACATTTTGCCAGAGTTATGTAATTCTATTTATACCTGATCAAATATTACTAGTCAATTTTTGAAATGGTGATTATGACTACCTCAGAGATTTCAATATTTATATTGTTATTTGGGTGAAAAGTGTTATGTATTGTTTTTCAATTAAATAATACAATAAAAATGGTATTTCATTTTCATTATTATTGTATAAAAGAAAGGAATACAAAAATTATAATTTTCAAATCAGTATGGAATAAGAACACCAATTATATTTTACAAACAAATGAACAGAAAATGTGTAATAAACTTATGGAACAATTTACAGAGGATGAGTGCTTGGAGGTAAATTAAATAACAGATACTTATTGACAGAAGCTAGTTACACATCATGCCATGTTTATTACCATCTTAATATGTCCTAAGTAGGTATAAAAAGCAAATTTATTTGAATAATTTGTAAAAAGTCTACAAAACAATGGATGCAATGTGTAACCAGCTTTGAATTTATTTCCTATATTCGAATCCCTTCCTAAGGGATTATCATAATGACAACATCAGATTCATAACTGCATTTGAACATTGGAGATTGGTATACTACAAGAATCAATATGAGATCACATTAAAAATTAGAAACCATAGTGAATAAATTTTAAGTGAATCAAAAAATCTATTAACATTTACATATAAAAACATTATTAGTGATTGATTTTCAACTCTTTTCTAGCTAATTGGTAAATCATTGCAATAACAATACAAATGTAGCTGGCGATATTCAAATATCAGTTTGGTTAGTCATAAATGAAAAGGCTGCTGAAAAGGAAGGATACATTTTTTTCTACGTCTCATCAATAGTATGCAACTATGTTTAGCAACGATTCTAGGATCTTACTGGCAGATTTTGGAATTTGATTATTTATTCGTTCAAACCAATGTATTTTAAAAATTCATCTTTAAAATATGGATCTATCCACTCAAATAAAGCATGACAATTAGCAAAGTTAACAATTTATTACGCTCTATAATATTATAAGTGAATTGGTTCAGTTGAATACTTATTATGTAACTACTTTTATCAGTAAGTGGGTTCCTATTTAGTTAAATTCAATTAGTGATTGATAGAAGATGAAATGAACATTTTTATGTGGGTACAGCCTTAGACCATCTGCAAATGCAATAGGGGAGCAACTGGATGAAAAATATCACATTGTTTTTGGTTCAATAAATAGCTATGAAAAAAAGATTAGACACATATTTTTGCATATTTAAATATATAAAAAGAAATTACTGGTGGGGAGGGACCTCGTAATGTCACTGGTGGTTAAAAATGTGGCCACTAACGATATTATGTTACAATACTATTTAATGTATCGCCATTATTTTTTAGTTTGGTGGAAAAAATTCAAAAATATGTGTTCTATATTTTTAGTAAATACATTAAATAAAAGTTTTAGTCCGGATCTCTATTTTGTAGGCTTCCAAAGTACTGTTCAAGACAATCAAATGAAATTCCCCATATTTATATAAAATATTTCATTACTACATACCTATGGAAAAGTGATAAGGAAAATAAACCACCCAAGTGAATAATCTAGGAAATACATTTTGTCCTATCAGGCCTACGTTATGTATTTAAATGAAGTTGACCCTTCCTTAAAAACATGTTTCTATGTTTATTATTAAATGTTACGAACTATGTGTAAATGTGTCCCACTTGTTCTATGTACAATACAATAATAATTAGGGCAGTGTTCACGTGAATATCATACGAATCTGACTTTAGCTAAACCGACAACTACAATTGAAATGAATTACTTAGACTAATCATTGTTCTTTACTTAAAAAGTATCAGATTGGTTACCTACCTTGATTTAGCATTTCTTATTTGTAACCTTATAAATAACCAATGTGAAGTCCATAAATGTTTACTGACTGACTTTTATGTTAATTTGCCTACTCCCAGAACATATAAAAGACAAATATTTTTATTTAATAAAACACCTATATAGAATATAGAACATACTAGCTTAACAAAGCATACGCCATCAAAAAACAAATTTATGTGTAGTTCAGTGGTAAATCAATTGAAGTTGAATTAATACATCATTTTATATTCTTTAATTAATAATTGGCCCTAAATTGGATGTCCAAAATGTATCACTTTTCTAATAGGCGTAATCAAAGTAGCTCGGGTTTGCTATGAAGAAATTTTGAGAACATTATTTTTAAACATGTTATGTATCCACTCTATATGCAAATAATATGATTTACTGCGGCCATAACATCTCATAGAAGAGAGCCAGTACAATCATTTATGGTCTAAACAGAGGAGCATTGAAATCTAGGAGAAATAGGCGCCTATGGAAAAATTCGAAACACGCCATACAGCCATATTGCTTGGCCCAGGATTTAATGGTTATTTAGCCGCATTAAAAAAAATTTACAAGATAAATTGTATGTGGGAATTCAAATGATATTGCTAAGCTAATGCTTCAGAAAAAATGATGACCCGCTAAATTAATAGTACCTTTGTTTGAAAATGATGAAATAAATGTCGGTGTAAATGAAATATTTCACGAATTTAGTCAATTTACTGATAACAAAATACCTCAGCCAAGCGATATACAACTAAACGCAAAGTTTGTACAAAAAAAACAGCATACGGTACCTTTAAGGGATATGAAACAGAATTCCGGAGGTCCAGTAATAAAGTTTTAACAATTATCTTTGAACAAACGCCGTGTAGTTCAGATAGGCTATACACAATGACTCGGAAAGATTACTGGCCAAAGCGGAAAAGTTTCTATCGTCAAAGTTTTTAACAAAAGTTTGTTAAACTTTGGAAAATTACGTCTCTCATTTTAAGATTCATGATCTGCATTTTGGATAGCAGCATTTCTAAACATGCCCCAAACATATTATGTTAGACTTTTCGTTTACTCATCATACTGCATCAAATATAAAATGTCAAATTGGCATTTTTAATATTAAATTATGAAGACGCTTGAAGCCTTCCTAATTACTTTACATTGGTACCTTGACTGTTGGCACAAACTAAAATAAGCTAAAATATGTTTTGTCCTGTCAAATAGCATTTTAGATAAGTGAAGTAAGATAATTATAACTAATTTATTATGACGATACTCCAGACTGTTCTTGTTAATTTAGTTCTGTAACGATAAGAAATAGCAATAGGAGTTTCAATTTGAGCAACAGAATTTAGAGGCATTAGAAGCCACCTTTTGGTGATCATTTTTGTAATTTGAAAAACCATCCAGAATTCTATCCCATAAGCACCAACGCATTCGCTACACTTAGCAGTCTTAAAATCACAATAAAATTATTTCCACATGAAATGTTTTGTCACTACAATAAAACCGTAATACTAGGCGCGGCACAGTCTATTGTTGGAACATTATAAGAAGTAGTCAGCTTGGGGCTTCTTTGACGGGACGCCCCGCGCCTCCTGGGGTGCGGCCTCGAATATTGTGAACTCTCTTTGAAGGTTCTCGTTCAGTTCTAGGATTGCTGCTACGTTGCCGCATCTGTGGAACAATATGTGACATCTCTAATAGGGTAGATAACAAAAAAAAAGCATGTGCATGCAATGCAAACACATATTTTTTCTTATCTGGTGTAGACAACAAATGACTTAAGATACATTGTTACTGATACATTTTTGTTGTACAATTGGCTACTTTCCACTAAGAACAAATCGGAAGGATAATAGTTTCTAATGATAAATTAAGATATTTAGATAAGGAAATACGAATTTCAGGAACATAAATATCAAAGATTATTAATATTTTTAGAAAAGAAAATCCAATAACATAGGCATTAAGTCACGTGACTGAAAACGCTGAGCAGAAAGTCACAACGTCACAGCAGCCGATATGTCATATTTTAGGGGTGTCCACTCTGTACCACAGATTAATAATGAACGTACTATGGATGTTTTCGATTTGAAAACTCGGAACGCGAAGTCGATGATTTTTGAAACATCGATATTTTTGAGTATTGATTATTATTCATAATTTTATATGTCCATCGTGACGCTCAGTTCGCAACAGGCCGTGCAGCAGAAATCGTAATATTTTAATTTCGTCCACCACCTCCACTATACTTAAACTGCACTTAGTGATGAAATAATTTATATTGATAAGGATTAATAGCATGAAAATAAATGCGGTTTAATGTGGTCCAAAAAAATTCAATTTCTTATAACAAAATGGTTGTTGTGCCTTACTCGACTTATGTAGATAGGTATAGTGTGTCGCGAACTTTTTTGAAGATAGTTATAAGATCTACAATTAATTTGAACTTTTTATGATTCTATCTTTTATAGTTTAGGCAGCGTAAAGTTTGTGTCCGAAAAACCCAAATATTTTACGGAACCCTATTTCTTTTCAAAATGAGTTTCGGATATTATCGATTATTTGTGTGTACTATTTAGGTTATTGACTAGCATATACTCTTAAAAAGATGAGTCATAATTGAATGATCAGATATTAATAGTAACGTTTAGCGTATGTAACGTAAAATTTGTCGCATGAGATGACAAAAAATCCATATTGTTGATTTCTTCGTATGATATTATATTTAACGCATAATTCGTATTTTACGCTACCGTACAGTACTCGTAATTTCAAGTTTTCAGCCAATCGACAGGACGCTCTGAATATTAACGATTTTGACATATGTAAGATTGTGATAAAATTTATTTGTGTGGCGCACTGAAACCTGCTTTGGGTATTCAAAGGTGTCAATACCGGTTAGTGAAACTAAATCGAGATTGAAGTCATATCTTGAGTAGTGTTATAATTGATTTCGGTTCTGTGGTTGTCATGACTCAAGGTTTTTTTTGTAATTTTAATACATCAAAAAAGAATTGTCAAATAAAATTAAAAATATCGAGAAAAAACATCATAAGGCATCCATCGAACAACCTCGATATGACAATCTATGATTAATGACAGCTCTAATCTTGCTAGGGTGCATTGACGTCATTTTAGGCGCCATGACAGCTTAGAGCGTTTTCGTGAGAAATTTAAAGAGATTTTTTAAAATGAAAAATACATGTAGTAAATATATATTTTTTTCTGAAATATACTTTTCATGCGATGAAATGAGTATCAAGGTTTACAATTAACAAGATTTCAAAATTTTGTCAAGTAGCCAATTGTTGTTGATAAAAAAAAATAGTACAATGTGCAAACATCTGAATGTGTAAATTGGCAAAATAAATAGTATAAAGTAGTAATCTAAACTACTAAGCGAAAACCCAAATAAAAAAAATATAGTATCTTTAGGTTTATGAAACTACTATTGCATAGTAGAAGTAATGAGATCACACAACATTATATGTATTTTGTATGCGCAAATGTTAGCAAAACCTTACGACCCCATCTTAGTATCAACATAGCCTCGAGCAATACCGTGGTGGGTTGCTAATACAGTACTAATAACTTAGTACATAACCAGGGACCGGAAAACCCGCTTAATTTCAAAACCCTTAAAAAAGGAAACCCTTTCATTTGGTAACCCTAACCATTTGGGAAACCCTATCGAAGGGGCACCCAAAATAAGGGTAACCCTATCAATCGGGAAACCCTAACGCAAAAGTAAGCGCTTACCAGGGGTTTTAAAGGAAAGCGCTTCCTGGTTTAGGTTTCCGCTATTTAAGGGGTTTTTTCCCCACACAAGTCCGATTTCTTGGTTCTGATATTTGATTGGTCTTTCTTCTTATCATCCGAGTTTTTTCAGAGGACACACACTTAATTGGCTACTTGACAGTGTTAACAATAAAATATGAAAAGTGTTAGATATGTTAGCTTATTAGTTAAGTAATCATTTTACATTTTTACTTTTTAATTAAAAGCATAGGTAGTATTTTATTTTTGCAAAATAAATTTTAGTTTTTTTATCTGTGGGACAAAAGAACCGAAACGGAAACCACCATTGCAATACGGAAATGACAGCTGTCGGCGAAAATTATTTATTTTAATGTGGCGAAACAATGATTATTTTACCGATTAAATTGAATTATTGTGTCTCTAATCGTATAAAGAATTTATTGAAACATTTTCCGTTTATCTTAATTAAGTCGTTCCTATGCGTATCGGTTCGTTGTCAACGACGTTGACGTCATAATTGGAACAGCGACGTGACTAGGCGTTTTCGCGCGCTTTTTAAATGTGTTACACAAAATCTTATTTTTCTCTGTATATTTAGATTATTTCCAGATAAATCGAATTGCTTGGGATATAAAATGAACGGGCGCACATTTTACAATACTTTTTCAAAAACTGTCAAGTAGCCAATTGAGTTAGTGTTGCCAGATAATCGATTATCGATTAATCGATTATCCCCCCCCCCTCAAATAATCTAATAATCGATTGGACTATCGATCGATCGATGTTAAGTTCAGGACAATATAATCGATTATAATCGATTTATTAAATTATAATTGTTTATATTAGACAATAGTATCGATTAAATCGATATTGAAATCAAACCATTACTATCGATTGTATCGATTATTACGTTGCAATCTATCGATATAATCTATCGATAAAATCTATCGATAAAATCAATCGATTAACTCAATCGATATAATCTATCGATATAATATATCGATAAAATCTATCGATATAATCTATCGATATAATCTATCGATAAAATATATCGATATAATCTATCGATATAATCTATCGATATAATCTATCGATATAATCTATCGACATAATCTATCGACATAATCTAACGATATAATCTATCGATATAATCTATCGATATAATATATCGATATAATCTATCGATATAATCTATCGATATAATCTATCGACATAATCAGTCGATATTATCTATCGATATAATCTATCGATATAATGTATCGATATAATCTATCGATATAATCTATCGATATAATCGATTTATCTATCGATATAATTGATTTTATTTACCTATCGGATAAATAGTATCGCTATGATGGTACAGCTGTTCAGGTACCAAGAATCAATCAACACAACTTAACTGTCACGTTTTATGAATAAAAAGGAGGATATAAATAACTTTGTCACGGGCTCTCGCAGTGCTTATGCGCCACTCGATGGCGATCGCTAATGCATACAATAATTGACCCTATTCATAACGAGTTACAATCTACAGTCGCTCGAAGAAGTTATTTGGTTAGCGCTTGTGAAGGGGTAACCCTTTTAGAAGAGGTTATTCAATCCATTCGGCTTTTCGTTAGGCTTAAATACTATTCGACTTATTTTTTGGGAAACCCTTTAAAAGGGTTTCCCTTTCAAAGGGTTATTAAATCATAAGGGTTACCCCATCATAAGGGTTTTTAATTAACTTAAAGTAGCCAGCCTTTCGAAATACCCAATCAAAACCCTTTCAAGGGTAAGCGCTGGCGGTCCCTGTACATAACACTGACCTATAACAGTAGTTAGGTGCTGACCACACCGTAAGGACAGTCTCGTTGAAGTGCCACTTGTAGCCCTCCATGACGAGCTGGTGGGCGCGGCAGATCATGTCGATATCGTTGGACACGTTGAACTGCGCCACTACGTCCGACCCGAACAGGTAACCAGCTCCCCGCGGGGACACGCCCCAGCCTTGTGTGTCTGAAATTAACATTGTTCGTTGTAATCCAAATGTTGTTACATTATCAAAGTACATCTTCATTAACAAAGAAACCTTAATGAAGACTAGCTTTTTAAACTTTACAAGATTGTACATTTTACAAATTTTATTTTCTTTATTTAAAAAATTAATGCTAGGAGAGAAAGAAAATGTCATTTGTCTGGCATAACAAATCACCATCCAGGATCAGTGCCCTTATCCACAAAACATGGAAACTGGACTCAAATTTATTTTTACTTAAATAATAGGATGGAGAATTAGACTCGATTTCGGAACCGACGCCTTGCATCTTTTTAAACTTAAATACACAGAGATCAAACACACTAATTTGTTTCTTAATAAGGTGAATGCACACATCTTTAGATATTGATAGTAGCTCTAGATATGGCTAAGGCGACCAATACTGGCCAATATCAGTCTACCGACTTATAAAAAGAACATGAGATGATGACCTATCAGTAACTAAAGGAACGATTTTTAAAGCATTTATGAGACGCCATTATAGGACCTTAAATATGAGACTCTTATTACATACTGAATGCCTGTGCACAAATACAAAGGTGCTAAAAAGGATATTAGGCAAAGAGCACTACAATCACTGTTTAGGCTGTTTACTAATTAATAGCAGACTTTGCTAAGGCCTTTTATTTGGTATAGAAATCCTATGGTGTACCTTCAGGGTCACTCCAGAGCAGGTCGCACATGGGTCCATCATGCGGCACCTCTTGCTTGCGGTCGATGGTGCGGATCTGATCCAGCGTCTGGATGGACGGGCTGAGGCCTCCGTGCACGCAGAATATCCGACCGTCGATAATAGCAGACAGTGATAAATAGTCAAATATTTCTGTGCAATACCTGATTTCAAAAATAGAAATCATCATCAATGAGTATAGTATACTATGTAACTGTCTTTAGGGTTAAATTTTCATGAAAAAAACTAGTATAAAATCTAACATCGTAAAGTTAAGGAACATCTTAAGTTTATACGGAACATCCTCGAATGTTGTTTTAGTCCCTTTTCACCTCATACTTTATCAATGACTTTTATTAGACTTATAGAAATCTGAGTTTGAACTTTTTAAATTAACTATGTTTAAATTACCTATCAAGATGAGCAGTGGCAAATAGAACAAAATAATAAATTAATATTGGACACTTTGGTCTGAATTTCAACTTTTTCACTTTGTTCAAATAGCTATACCACTTTTGAGAGAAAGAAAAGAAATAAAAACCATATTAGAATAAATATAATGTAAGTAATCAATATTCAATGCTTAACACATTGTCTATCATATGGTTGTAAGACCTAAAAAAATAGAGACACCAGAAATTAATTGTGTCTAGCTTTCTTACAACGAAATGGTACTGTGTTCAAGTAATAACGTACACTAAAATATTCATTACCTCCAAACAGTGATTGAACCATATTTTCTAAGACATTCATCATAGAATCCATAAACCTGTGTAATCTGTCTTGACTCATGGTTACCACGAATTAATGTTATTCTATCTGGATAACGAACCTGTAAATAAAGAATGGATCACAATCAAACACCCACAATATTTTTAATATCATGAAAAAAACTAGTATAAAATACTACTTATTTTAGACTTTATAAAAAAATAAGTAACCATTACTGATTGATCAATGCAGGGGCTCGAGTTTTTAGAGAAATAAGTTAAATGAAATTGAGGGCAACAAATAAATTAATAATATCGGTTTTTAACAAAGTTTTCCATTTTTTTTAATTTTTATATTTCCTTCTGTCTGTTTGTTTTTTGTCCTGGCAAATACACCAGACATTTGAGACTACTTTTCATTTTGAAATTTTATTTATGTGCGGAAGGAGTCACAGTCTCAGCTAGTTTAAAATATAATTAACTATTCGAAGTACCAGCAATAAAACAATGATTTTATACAAAAGTTACATAGTATTTAAAAATAAAACCAATATTATGTTGTGAACATAAGAACTACTATTAAACAGCATATGTTTATTTGAGTTCTTTAGTGCAGTTTTATCTTCAACTTGTATTCTAAAACATTAGGAATGTAACTTACTTTTAATGCCAATAACAGTAAAAAGGTCTCCACAGAATAGAAACCTCTGTCTACAAAATCTCCCATAAATAAATAATTAGTTTCAGGAACATCACCACCCACTTTGAATAACTCTTTCAGGTCATAAAATTGGCCATGGATGTCCCCACACACCTGAAACAATTTAACTGGTTAGACAAATCCATTTTTTATTGACTCGTTAGCTGTTTTAACATTTCAAAGAATGATTTTCCAATTTGTTTAGAACAATCAAACTAAAATACAACTACATATACAATTGCTTATATATATATATTATAGACTTTAATCATTTGAATGTTGCATTCTTAAGTAAAAATTTGGCTAGTATCAGAATCTACAAGAGTCCATTGGTAATAAGTTCCGAACCATCAAGTTTATAATAAGTTTACTATATTTATTATTCAATTAATTTACTACTTTATTTGTAATTTAAGCATACTTTGAATGAACAAGTAAGTGTGTAGGTATTTTATGTAACCAGCTCTGCTAACTTTTTTTCTTTGTAAATGAACATGACTAGAGTTTGGGTTCAATAGGTGAACATCTGTGGAAACATACAAAATGATTGTGATGACTGCATTAATACAGGTTTACACTTAATTCATAATATTTAAATTTAGATTTAAACACATTTCTAACAGTCTACTATATCTCTTAAACTGAGGGTAATATGAAAGTAAGAATATATTTTAATTCATGGGGACTCTTCCCCATGAATTAAAATTTACTAATATTTTAATACAAACAAAACTTACGGGCACAGTTCTGTGATACTGTTACAGCATCACTTTGTTGTAGTTAATGAGTGTGATAAACTTAATGGTCCAAGGTTAGTTAATTAAATATCAATTAGTATACATAATTTATCGCGAATGTTGTATAATTACCGTCACTGGAGAGTCCACGCGTTGCACATTGCTCTCTTCGACGAGAATCTCACGAGCCTTCGCGCAAAGCGCTTTAACTTCGGCCTCCATAATTATCTCACATCTCTTCAACTGCTCGATTTGACGATCCAGTTCACTAGTGTCCGACATGCTGACGTCTTGGTCGAAACTGTAAATCTGTAAATACATCGAATAATCAGTTCAACGCTTTGTAAAATCAGCCAAATTTTCACAGGCAAATTTTATTATTCAAAGCAATGATTTGGATTAATAACGACTAAATTGATTTGATTCAGATATATTAGAATTTACTTACAGCAAACCAAAATAATGTACTTCAATTTCTAGTCACAGAGCATTAGCAAACCAAATTCTTTCATCAAACAAACAAATCACACCACACAGTAGTCCGCCATTACAACGACGAATTAAAAAAAAGATGCATTCACAATTTCTCAAAGTCACAAAAAAGAGAGACACCATAGACTTAATTTAATGCAATAACTAGCTAAAAGACAAAGTCGATCCTTCAGTTATAATCTTTTTGCCTTGTCTTTATTGATTCTGGGTAGAAATTTAAAAGAACGATGGTGGAAAATAATAATGAGATGAAATAATAAATAGCTGTTGAAATAATTTGATTCTAAGTGAAGTAAAAACATAATTTAATGAATTTTGAACATTGTAGCCCTAATGTATTCATAATTTCTTGGTACAGTGACAGATACGTTGATTGGTTAATACCCTATCTCTCTTTTTTGATGTTTTTCTATAAACCAATAAACGAGTAGCTCATTTTAGAATAATTCATTTCATTGGTCTATAAAAATGTCAACTAATTTCATTGATTTCATTGAGTATGGAGACACTTATATTGTTTTGCAAAGAGGCGCCTTGTGCAAATGAATAGCGTTTTGTAGTGCTTGTGGTTTATTTATTGATCTATTGAAAATACTTTGATATTTGAGTGAAATAATAAAGTGTTGTGAGTGGTGATTACAACTAAATCATGGGCAATATCCACACCGTCGGTCCCAACGAGGCACTCATAGTTTCAGGTAAAGTAATTGTTGTAATGTTATACATAATTTTCCAATTAGTTTTAACATTTAGAAAAACAATAATTATGCAGCACTATCCGGTATAATATACTGTTGCTATGGTTAGCACGAAAATGTGGTCTCGGAGAATAAAATCAGAAATGTGGGTATTATTTGTTTACATTTAGTTGTATTGATACCTATTGGTTGTCTTTTTACGAACAGGTAGATACTAATTAGAAATCGATCTTTCTGCAGGCACTCACGTATTCTTTTTAATGTCTTAGAAGTATTTTGTTAGTGTGATAATTTTCACATTAAATAAAATCGTGAATGAACTCAAATTTTCACTCAATTTAAAGTGAAAAATGGTCCAAATTTTTCAAAGGGCGTTTTTGTAAATACCATTTGATATTTAAGTTAATACCTTGCCTTTTTGTAGAGATACCAATAGAATTAAAAATAAATACTAGTTACCCTGGAAATAATTTCCTGATAGTGTACAGTTTGAAAATTGTGATGAGAATCAAATCCAATCTCATATTTTTATAATTGCATACACAAACTTAACACCGAATGACTAAAGAGATAATAAATATTTGTATCAAAGTAATAAATAACATTCTGGTATTTCAGATGAGTCACCATCTCTATACCAATCCTCTCAGTCAGTATGAGGATAAAATAAGTCATAATAATTATGTTAATAATAAACCTGATAGCTTTGTATCTTTTTAATCAAATTACTCTGAGTGCAAATCTATTTGACTGCAAAATGTTGGTTATAATTTGTTATTTTTAAACTGAATTTAAAAAAAAGAGGAGGTTCTCAATTTGACTTATACAGTTCGACTTAAACAATTTTCTCATCTGTTTTACCAAATTCAATGTCTCAATGTACAAGGTAAATGCAACTTCTTTTGTAGAATTAAAAAGTTATTTAGTTTGTTTAACATTTTTCATGTAAATTAGGTGATGTGACTTATTATCATTTTATTATTCAAAAATCAGCTATCTTAGGTCCATTTTGTTTAAACAAATGGTTTAGGTAGACAGTTATGATTGTAAATTGATAGATTGCAATAATAACAAATGCCTATTTAATCCCAATTTGAATGTTATCAATTCCACTATTTGTTTAATTGAAATTTAATCAAATATTCCTTGGGCTATATCGGATTTGATTTTCATTTATTGGACATATTTGAAAATGTAATTTGTGATTCATCATTATGCATTCGAAGAACAATTTATGGCATTTGTATGCTACAAGTGGTTTTATAATCTTGGGTTTTTGAAAAATAATTTTCAATGTAAATATTGCTTGAAAATACTGCCTAGAGAATTGCTGTTAGTACTAAAAGTTAAAAAATTGTGGTCCTGGAGAATCCTTATTCAGTAGTAGAACACTGTGGGTCTGTGGATAAAAACTTTATAAAGGTTTTTCTACATGTGTGTAGGTTGACATTATCAAAATATTTCATTTTGAATATGTTGATGTTATATATAAAACTAGCAAGTTAAAGATAATTTGAACATACTATGTCTTTTTAGTTTTTGCCATGTTTTCAAACATGTTAAAATGGTAGGTACTTTAAGAATTTCTAATCACTACATAGTATAAAAACAAAGTCACTTTTTATGTATGTCCCTGTGTTAGCTAGTTGTGTATAATAATATATCTTCACAACAAAAGCGTCATACTTAGTTGATTTCAGTGTAAAAACGGCAGATAATAATTGAAGGTCGGTAGTGATTATCACGAACATCGTGACGTGTCCGTTTGTCTGTTCGCATATAGAATATTATGTAGATATGTTGTTGGTACGGAACACAGTTTGGGCGATACCGAATAGCGCTTGGCAGTTAATTAGAGTAATGCGGGGCCTAATCTACCTTGCGATTTGCGAACATCAATTAATCTTTAAATTTAATCTTTTTTATGCCAGTAGGTTACATGTAATGCTTTTGAAACGTTATTGAATACAATGCAAAGAGATTCTACTGCCGGTTCGGTACCTGTATCTACCGAGAAGATACCGGTATAAAACTTAGCAGATTGTTTAAAGAATTAGTATCTACCTTAATGTTTGTTGTGTAGACCACTTTGTATGAAACTCTCACTAAACTTATAGGGACAATTGTTTATAGTACAGATAAGTGTTTTTTTGTTTGTGCTAGTAGAAGCAGCCAGGGTTTCCCAAAAAGGACGCTAACTTTTACGGGAATCCTTTCGACGATGGAGCATTCAGGGACAGGTTTATGTAATTTTGTAGAGACTAGAAACCCGCCATGCAAAGTGTTAGATGAAATTTCTTCAAATGTTGGTTCGAGGAGAAAAATGTGTCAAGGGGAAAAATGGGTTCACTGCCATAAGACAAAACAAAACCAAACCCTGTTCCGAGGCAACAGGTATCTACAAAGTTAGCAAGAATATTTGTTTGGGCCTAAAATAACACTTAATTTTTGAGTTAGATGAGGTATATATTACTAATACAAAATATAACGCATTAGTCTCTTCGACATTTCTCACAAAAGATAATTTATCATTTACTAGCTGTCCCCTCGACTTCGTTTGCGTGGACTACATACTTTCATGATCGGTTTTGCCCTTATCACCCCTAATATTCGTTCCCATATTTTAATATAAGTTTCGCGCTATATAGGTGCCCAATTTTATAATTCTAACTTAAAAAAATAAACATTATCCCATAAAAACTTTCAAGAGCGGTATTACCCCCATCTCCCCTTATTTTTAAAACAAAAAGTACCCTGTGTCATTTCAAGAGGTTCAACGTATACCTATACCAAATGTCATCAAAATCGATTCAGTGGTATAAGCGTGAAAGTCGGACAAACAGACAGAGTTACTTTCGTATTTATAATATTAGTATGGATTTACTATCAAGTTTTCCCTGGGAACTTTAGCGTAGATTATTTTTCATCATATAACTAAATTATGACAAAAACAAACACTGCTCGGCCTTCGCAACACTTTTGAGATTTAAATTTTCTGTTCCACTCAAATAGCGCTGATATGTAAGTTTGTATAAATTTTAAGCGGCCCGTCGCGGCTTTGTACGCCTTTTTCCACATTTTCCACTTATATTCTTCGCTCCTATGGTCGCAGCCTTCCTTGATAAGTAGACTATCAAACACAATAATATTTTTTCAATTCAAACCAGTCGTTTCTGAGATTACTAACTTTAACAAACATATAAACAAACTCATCAGCTTCATAATATTAGTATGCATAGGTATATTCTAGTCGGAACATGGTCCTAAAAATGCGCTAGACTTACAATGAAACTGGTATTTCTCAATTGGTTTATCTTCAGCTTAATTGTTCATTAAGGCAATAGATTAACATTAAGGATACCACTAACTTTTAACGAATCAAAAACATGTCCTTGTAATTACATCGCATGCGTAGGCTTATCTTAAGTTTAATAAAAAAAAAGATAAATACTTCTAATACAAATTACCAAATTGTATTTGTAGTTTGGAATCCATAGTACAGAACTACTAATTAAAAAACACAGAAAATTCGTCACGCTAACTCATTTTGGTCTTCCTCTTGTGCACGGTTCCAATATTTTACGATTCGTAATGTGTCAAAAATTACTATCCGTTTTGCGACGAGTCGTTATTTCTTATTTCAAATTTACTTTCCATATCAGCTGTTATCAGTCGTCAGTCGTTCGTTTTTGGCTTACGCCTCGTATGATTTATCACTATCCGTAGCTAGAACGGATAGTTTTTCAAATATTGGAACCGGGCATTAAATGTCTTTCTTCATCAGTAGGCTTAAGATAAGCCACGCGAGTAAATTTTGCTCTTTTCAAATAACAAAATCGAAATAATCACCTCGTGTTTGGTAGGTTATCAGCCAATCAACAGTATCGACATTTTTGGTGTATCGTGTGACAATTTTACGTTACAGCGCATTCCAGGCCTATCAATATTCTCCATGAATAATAATTAATATCAGGCAACATCACATACATTGACCTCGTGTCAAAGTAAATAGCTTAAACACTTGTTTTATAGAAACAGTATTTTGCTATAAAGTGGGCAGACTGTTTATTATGGGCTGATAAAAATTAAAAGAGACCCGAAGTAAAAATGCGTGTATTCTTAGATTAGTAGATACTTGACATTGACTTCTTCAAAAGAGAGTGAAACATCTTGGGGGCCAGTATGGCGATGCTAACGGATACGATACTAGGGTATCAAATCCGTTGTTATCTCTTGCTTACCATGAGGCTGGGAGGAGTCTTTTCTAATACTGTGGTACTATAAAAAAAACACAGTTTAGAAAGCAGATATGGCCGGACACCGGAAGTAGTACCAACACACTAAATAAAAAAATAAGTAATTCCAACACACAAAAAAGGGGGAAACAACATGATGGGGTTGCCAACAATATACATTTATAAACACAGAACAAAAATATGTTCATAATGCGAATGTTTCTTGTGGGCGGGGATCGAACCCGCTACCCTTGGTTCAACAGTCAGGAGTGCTAACCAGTGCTTCAAAGGGTCAGTCAAATTGGATAACAGTAATGGTTTTCATTACCTCTGTAGCTTCATCCGGCACACGTATCCAGTTCTCCCACACTTTAGGTTAGAGGTTAAGTCTCTTACGTCCCTTACTTCTGTTAATGAGTGGATAGTTTGATTGTTGATCTTGTCGACTCAAAACTTACGGCGTTATTAAATAGTGTCCAAGTTTGTCAAAATCGTCGCCTCAAATTTACTGCGGGATCATATAAAAACAGCTGAATGTATGTGCTCTCTTGGGTTACTGGCAATAAATATAGCCGTAAGAGCCTTCTATGCTCTCCCGTAAAATCGGCGAAGATAAGGCTAAAAATTCATGTTGACCGTTGAAGTGTAGCCACCCATTTTATTGCGTTAAAAATTAACGCAATAATTATCGCGATAATGGGCATTGACGTTAAACGCTAGTGTGGCCCCAGCATTAGAAGCCCACATCGATAGTCGAGTAGGAAATTTGCCATTCTTTGCAAGATGAATGTAAGTTTTCTGTTAAGTTTAAAATTATCTTTTTGTGCTACTGTTATAGCTTATGTACGTTTATTATTAATGTAAATTCCTGTTAGTAATATGTACTTGAAGCAGTGGCGGATTTACACTTTTGCCGCCAATAGGCTTTCAATTATTATATGGAAAACAAAAAATATTGTGCAATCTAACATAGTTATTTCAACATATTGTCTCGATGCGTCATTACTCCTGCTACGTTTGACGTATTGAGTTGACTCATCATTCAGATAATATCACTTTATTCTCTTCAATGGGCGATGATAAAACCAACTAGGTGGTCAGCTTCTTTAGTTTTTTAACAACTCAGTACCTTGTCGCTTTAAGTTTATTGAGTATCTAACCACATATTAAAATAACAGGTTTAATGTGACAAGGTGCAGAAGCGTATAATGATACTGACTACATTCAGTAAGTACACAAAACAGTTGTAAACAAATGGGTTACCTGAAATAGTAAAAGACATCATGCTAGTATCGATTTCTAAATTAAATGAAAAAGGCTGCTAAATTTAATACTTTGAAATATTGTGCTCTTCAAAATAGAAACCTAAGAAATTGTTTTAATATTTTTTTTCATTTTTTTTTTAGGTATGGTGTAC
The DNA here is from genome assembly GCA_037074685.1 of Glyphodes pyloalis. Lineage (NCBI taxonomy): Eukaryota > Metazoa > Arthropoda > Insecta > Lepidoptera > Crambidae > Glyphodes > Glyphodes pyloalis. The sequence continues at coordinate 6,265,163 of JAYKKO010000021.1, forward strand.
ATACATATAATTAAGGTAATATTTGGATCAAGCTTTATCGATCGAATGGTAGAATTAATTAACTTCTTAGACAAGATTTTTCCATTAAAATACTGTTTGTATGTTAAAATCTTACTAATGTTACGAGCTTCGGGTTCGTGACAATAAAAACAGCCGATAAAAATTACCAAAAGTCACACTTTAATTGAACGCCACTAATTACAACCTTAAAACGCACTAATTAAAGCAATAATCGCTTCCAAGTCGCACTTCAAAATCGCTTTCGAAGTAATCACTTGTATCGCTAATTCAATACTGTCCCGGTTGCGGTGAATCCCGTCCTTTTATATTGCCGCGGCCGTTCCCGAACCTTCCAACGCAGAAACATCCGGAACATTCGCGCGCAGTGCGGCCTTGAACGGCCGTACGCTCGGTCAAGGTCATTGTTCTAGTAAATTCTGGCGTACGCGTCTCGACTCTCTATAGTCCCGCCTTTCCACACTAGATGGCGCTGGTTACTAAGAACGTTAATCGTGGCGCGTAACACTGCCCCCTCCTAAGACATGCTCGTCCCGAGCATTTTCGGCTCCATAATAACGCGCCAATCGATCCACATGGACGATCTTAGGAGTACCCCTCGCACCTTTTTGTATCCGGTAGGTTACGTCATTGATCTTAGTCACAATTCGATACGGCCCTTCCCATTTCGCCTGAAGCTTAGGAGATTTCCCCTTGCTGCGGATTGGATTGTGCAACCACACTAGTGAACCTTCGTCAAACTCTTTACTGTTCATTTTGCGGTCATAGCGGGTTTTCATTCTTTCAGACATTTGCTGGCCCGATTGTCTCACGTGCTCACAAATGTCATTCATCTTGTTCCGTAAGTTATTTGCATAATCTGTTATACTGCATGGGGAATCAGGTGGTATTCCGGTGATCATGTCTGCAGGCAGTCGTAGTTCTCTTCCAAAGTTTGCGAACGCTGGTGTTACCGATGTACTTTCGTGAACAGCGCTACGATATGACAGCAAAAATGGTTGTATGTGCTTGTCCCAATCTCGTTGCCGATTTTCCACAACTTTTGCCAAGTACCTCTCTAGTGTCTGATTAAATCGTTCCACCATTCCATCCGACTGTGGGTGGTAAGAAGTTGTTCTTGTTTTATGAGTTCCCATAACTCGACAAGTTTCCTGGAATATTTGGGACTCAAAATTCCTTCCTTGATGACTGTGGATTTCCAAGGGAACTCCAAAACGACAGAAGACTTCATAAACTAACTTATCAGCAACTGTCGAGGCCTCTTGATTTGGAATGGCGAAGACTTCCGGCCACTTAGTGAAGTAATCCATCACAACCATGAAATATTTGTTACCACTTTCACTTTCCGGGAACGGCCCCGCAACGTCAAGGGCTATCCTCTCCCATGGTGCGCCCACATTGTACAGCTTCAATGCACCTCTACTACGAGTCTGAGGTCCCTTTACAGCCGCACAACTTGTACATTTGCGACACCAGTCCTCGACATCGTCCCGACAGTAGACCCAGTAGAACCGTTCTCGTATCTTTAGTAGTGTCCGTTTTACTCCCAGATGACCTCCTGAACAACCATTATGGTACAGCTGTAGAACATCCGGTACTTGACCTTTGGGGACAACCATTTGCAGATGACAGCTGTCTCCACGAGCATTTTCCCATCTACGGCACAGAACTCCATCCTGAATCACCAAGCTGTCCCATTGGGCCCAATAGCTCTTTGTGATCGAACTCATCGCTGAGACGTCGCTCCACCTAGGCTTAGGAACTCCGGCCTTCATCCACTCCAGAATCGGCTTGATGTCCGCATCCTCCTGTTGTGCACGTTGTAGGCTTTCCTTCCACTCGTTGCTAAGGTCTGTCTTGAGCATCCTCACAGGAACAACTTCTTTACTTTCTTGCCTGGTACAATGCTTGCAGTCTTCAGGACAAGGTCTTCTTGACAATGCATCTGCATTACCATGAGATTTTCCGCTGCGATGTTCCACCACAAAGTCGTATTCCTGCAGTAATTCAATCCATCTCGCAACTTGTCCTTCCGGATTCTTGAACTGCAAAAGCCATTTCAGTGCAGCATGGTCAGTTCGTATGTGGAATTTCCGCCCCAGAAGATATTTGCTAAAGTGCTGCAACGACTTTACTACAGCAAGCAGTTCTCGTCTCGTAACACAATAGTTCCTTTCAGGTTTCGACAAAGACTTGCTGAAGTAAGCTATCACAATTTCTTGATCGCCATTCCGCTGGGATAATACACCGCCAAGTCCTATGTCACTTGCGTCTGTGTCAACTATGAATTCCTTACTCACATCAGGGTATCCCAAAATAGGTGTTTTGCACAGACGGTCCTTTAGCTCCTGGAATGCGATGTCACAACTTCCATCCCAGCAGAAATGTCGCTTCTCCTCCGTTAGCTTATGCAGGGGTTTTGCTATATCTGCAAAGTTCTTAACAAAACGCCGATAGTAGGAACACAAACCAAGGAATGCTCTGACCTGCGTCTTGTCTTTTGGGATTGGCCAATCCTTTACAGCAGCGATTTTCTCTGGATCCGTGCTGATACCTTCTTCAGACACTACATATCCCAAAAAGCTAACTTGCCGTTTGAATAGTGAACACTTCTTCGGGCTTAACTTGAGGTTGGCACTCTGGATCTTCATGAGCACGCGTTCCAGATTTAGAAGATGCTCTTCAAACGTACGGCCTACGATGATTATGTCATCCAAGTAGACTAGACAGGCATCGCCAATCAGACCGGTAAGTACAAGTTCCATCAACCTTTCAAACGTTGCCGGAGCGTTGCACAATCCAAACGGCATGACTTTGAATTGCCACAGACCCTTTCCTGTCGAGAATGCAGTCTTCTCCTTGTCTTTAGGATCAATTTTTAACTTGCCAGTAACCACTTTTTAAATCTAGCGTGCTAAACCACTTTACTCCAGTAAGCATGTCCAGCGTGTCATCAATTCTTGGCAAAGGATAGCTGTCTTTCTTTGTAACGTCGTTCAGACGACGATAGTCAACACAAAACCTCATGCTACCGTCTTTCTTTCTTACCAGCACTACAGGTGAACACCATGGACTAGATGAAGGTTCAATAACACCATCCTTCACCATTCCCTCAATCATGGTTTCCACGTCCTTTTCACGTGCTACGGGCAATCTCCTTGGCCGCTGACGGATAGGCAATTCTTCTCCTGTGTTAATTTTGTGTTGAACTAAGCCAGTCCTTCCGATGTCAGCATCGTTTGACGAGAAAACGTTGGCATACTTGAGCAACATTTGTTTCGCCTTGACCATTTCGTTTTGGGACAGAGCGCTGCGGCAGTCTTCTAAAAGTGTGGTCACCCTCGTTTGTGTATCCTTGCTGACGGTCCCGGTCGATTGATGTTGGCATCGACGCAACCAATCCACTTCCTCGCAAGTACCAACTAGTGTGCCTTTTTCTATAACCTGTTCCTGGTCACAAAGGTTCAGCACACGTACCCCTGAGATGTCGGTGGCTCTAACCAAAGTGCGTGCCACTTTCCATGGAAGGTCATTTTCTACCCTTTCCACAAGTACACAACGTTGAGTTTGCCCAGGATTCCGAGGAAGACTAACCGGCACAATCGTTTCAGATCTCGGTGGAAGAACAATCTTTTTAAGGCTGTATACATTCCCTGGTAACGCGCCTTCCACGAAAAGTTCCTCTTGTCCACATTTCAGGACACCTTGCTTGACGTCAATTTCGCAACTATTCTTCCTCATAAAGTCAAGGCCCAGGATGCAATCGTCCATTATATCCGCCACAATGACATTATGCAGGTAGGTTCTGTTGCCTAGCTTCAGCCCCATCTTCTTCTCTCCATGGACGGGTATGCGCTGACCTGTGGCTGTTACCAAATTAATGTGTTCTCGGTTGTATGCAGAGTCCCCAAGGGACCGTCTCATAATTTGGGAACTGACAACCGTGCGAGAGGCTCCAGTGTCTATAGTCAGCTTACACGGCGTTCCGTTTACCTCGCCCTGGATGACTAGGCTGTTCCCGTCTTGGGTTTGTTTGATCGAAACCCTTGGGGCTCTTTGAACCTCAGCCAGCACCCGCCCCGCAGTCCTGGCTATTACTCGTTTCCCTGCTGCTGGTGCTGGGCGGTGCTCTTAGCTGGACTGCCGTCTTCTCCTTCTGCAGTTCGCTTAGGGCAACTGGATCGAAGGTGGCCCCTTTCCCCGCAGCCATAGCACCTAGGGCTGTAACTTTTATTGCGGTCGCGAACTGAAGCCGCTGCAACCTCCCTGACGCGATGGGAACGATGATCCTGCCGCACAGCTTCCACCTCCAGTGCATGGGCCAAGGCGTCCTTAAGCGTCCCATGGTGCCCGAGCCTCACAGCAGCTCTAACTTCAATATCGCGGATGCCGTCGATGAACGCCTGCACCAGGTTCCCATCAATAAGCGCTGGTACGGACTGGTAAGCTTTACGCACCAGCTCAATACTCAATACTCAATATTTTTATTGCATCTTTAGTGTTTACAAGGTGGTAACTTAAAATTAGATCACTAAATACCCTGTAAGGGCACTGCAATTAGAGAGAGGACGCTCACTCTTTAACAAAGCTAACACGATCCTTGATAGAAACATAATTAACAGAAAGAAAACGAAAAGAATTTATACATTGGAAGTTATTATAGCTTTAATTATTAATTATTACATTATTAATTACATTTATGTGTTAATGCTACTCTAGTTTAAATAATATCAGATAGGTATTCACTTATGCTATAATACGATTTTTTAATTAGGAATTGTTTTAATGTGTTTATAAATTTTTTGTTATTTATTTCTTCTTTGATAGTTTTAGGTAGTTTATTATGTATTTTGATCGACATTACAAAAGGGCTATTAGAGTAGAGAGTCATTCGTGAGGTTGGCAAGTTAAGTTTATTTCTGTGGCGCAAATGGTAAGTGGCAGGGTTATCTTTGCGTTGTGTGTAAAAGTTTGGATATTTTCGGACAAATTTGCATGTTTCCAGGATATATATGCATGGAAGAGTAAGGATCTGGTAATTTTGAAAATAAGGTTTACAACTATCGGTTTGTTTTATGTTTGCTATTATTCTTATTAATTTCTTTTGGAGAGTAAAAAGGGTGTGCGAGTCTGTACTATTTCCCCACAAAGAGACTCCATAGCTCAACCATGCATACGCATAAGCGTAATACGTTACTATGGCGGTCTCTTGATTAGCTGTCTTTTTAATTTCTTTTAAGGCGTAGGCGAAACTTGATAATTTTCTTCGAATTTTTTGAATATGCGCCTTCCAGTTAAGGTGTGTATCAATTACTAGGCCAAGGAGGGTGTATTCATTAACAAGTTCTAATTTGACATTATTGAAGTTTAAGTTTATTTTAATAGGTGATTCTCCACTTCAAGGGCCCACTGCTGCAAGTTTTCGCTGCTACGTTGCACGCGGTCCTTAAGCTGTGCGCGAAACACGTGTTCCAAGTGAGCGTCGCCATATCGAGCCTCCAGTGCCTCAAGGAGCTGCTCGTAAGTCACTTCCTTACCGAGAGCTTCCAAAACTGATAAGGCCTGGTCACGAAGGCCTAGGGTGAGGGCAGTCATGGCCTGATTTTTATTCCAGCCATTCGCTTTCATGACTGCCTCAAACTGGATTTTGTAGGCCGACCAGGAAGAAGTTCCGTCGAACGGTGGCACTTTGAATCCACGTAGCGAAGGTGTTGTAGCTACGGGAGCTGCGATTGCTTCTCCAAGTTTAAGACAATCCAGCGTTTTCTTAACGTCTGCCATCACGGTCTTCTTCACATCAGCCACTACGTAGTCAACCCGATTATTGACTTGGTCGATCCGGATTTCAGCTTCCAGCAGGCGGTTGTCATGTTGAGCAACCTTATCCTTCACCTCCTTTATGTCTTTCCCAAAGGTAGCGTGAAGGTCCTTCAGAAGAAGCATCTGCTCTTCTTGGCGGCGAGCCTGTTCCTCCTGGCGGCGAGCCTGTTCCTCCTTGTCCTGCTGCCTCTGGTCTTCCAACCGACGAGCCTGTTCCTCCTGGCGGCGAGCCTGTTCCTCCTTGTCCCGCTGAAGCTGTTCTTCCAATCGACGAGCCTGTTCCTCCTGGCGGCGAGCCTGTTCCTCCTGGCGGCGAGCCTGTTCCTCCTTGTCCCGCTTTAGCTGTTCTTCCAACCGACGAGCCTGTTCCTCCTGTCGGCGAGACTGCTCCTGCAGCATCATCATCAGAGCAGCAAGGTCTGGTGCTGCCGATGCTGCTGGTGTTGCTGTGGACGGGCCGGCCTCCGTGGTTAATAACTGGCTTTCCGATTCCTGCGGCAAAGCTCCACCAAAACGTCTCTGGTCCGTCTCCTGTTGGCGTTGACTCCGGGTACGGATACCCTCTGTGTCGTCTTTAGGTAAAATCGGCATAATTTAAATCCCACTTCTGACACCAATTGTTACGAGCTTCGGGTTCGTGACAATAAAAACAGCCGATAAAAATTACCAAAAGTCACACTTTAATTGAACGCCACTAATTACAACCTTAAAACGCACTAATTAAAACAATAATCGCTTCCAAGTCGCACTTCAAAATCGCTTTCGAAGTAATCACTTGTATCGCTAATTCAATACTGTCCCGGTTGCGGTGAATCCCGTCCTTTTATATTGCCGCGGCCGTTCCCGAACCTTCCAACGCAGAAACATCCGGAACATTCGCGCGCAGTGCGGCCTTGAACGGCCGTACGCTCGGTCAAGGTCATTGTTCTAGTAAATTCTGGCGTACGCGTCTCGACTCTCTATAGTCCCGCCTTTCCACACTAGATGGCGCTGGTTACTAAGAACGTTAATCGTGGCGCGTAACACTAATATAACCGCGAAAGTTGTAAGAATGGATGTAAGTTTACCGATACAATAATTCGTTACCGACTCTTTATAATAAAGGGCTTACAAGCTAATCTACTAATATTATTAGAAAACAACAAGAATCCTTGTTAAAACTCCAATAATGTAAAACAAGGTGTAAAAAAAACTATCCACCCGTGCGAAGCCGGGGCGAACCACTAGTACTACATATATTATTTTAACCTCGTAAGACCGAATATCCATTTAAATTCAAATAATTTATTTCAGGCCTACTTGGCCCATAATTAGTTAGTAATTTTTCTTAAGAACTAATGTTAGTAAAATACACTTTATTTATTTATATATATATGGGTCCTCAGCCATCTGTCAAGGAGCGGTGAGTCCCATCTGTCAACAAAACCCCAAGGATAGTGCTAGTGCTGCCTCGTAAACGCGTCAACGCCGAAGCACACCTTTTTCTTATTATAGCACCAAAACCATCGGTTTGCGCCGCCAAGGCAACCCCAACAATATCCTCAAGGCATTGTTGTACTGAACCTGTTAGAGCCAGAGACAATTCATTTTCTATTGCGTCTGGATGTCTGACTTTAAGCTTAACACTTTAGGCTTTTTAATAAAAGCTTGAATCCTCATCTAGGCTTCACGGAATATAATCCTCATTTAGGCTTCACGGAATGCCATGCTTGCGCTTATCAATCCACTATCTTCAACTGCGTAAACACGTGTAAAGTCTACATGATTTAGCGACAAACACTTTGTAATCACAAATTTTCAGACTTACTTTATATGTAAGATGTTTATAGGAAAAACAATATACTTTATACGGTAATACATACCTACATCTATTTACCTATATTAACCTTTTGTTTCTGTTCTACAGCTCGCTAACTCCTGTCCTATCCGGTTCCTGATTCCTGACCCATTCCTTTTCCTGGCGGCTATGGGAAAATACTATTCATCAAATTTATGAGGGGGGGAACTAGGGGTATTATTAACCTATCTCAAGTAACAAAGCTTGAGATCGTAGCCAAATGCAGCATCAGTATTTAAAGTGTGAATGCAAGAACTGATTGAAGTGCTTATGAATCACATGCTTTGTCTTTCAGGGCAGACTTTAATAGTGAGTTCGTCTAATCAGAAAGGATTTCGTACTTCGAAAGGCAGGTTCAGTCGTTGGATTCGACTGTGATCCTAATAAATGCGCCAGACAATCACACCAATCACCTGGGTTTAATCTAAGGTTTTCCCTTGTACTATGAGTACCAGACGACAGACCCGTTCAATGTAGAAAAGTTCGTTTTTCGAATTGACCTGGCCGGGAATCGAACCCGGGACCTATTGCTCTTTTGACGCCCATCTTAGCCACTGCGCCAGTGCGGTCGTCAAAAATGAGTTATATTTTCCTTGCAACGGTAGCGATATTCAAATGACAATCGCCCCAATGTTTGTCCTAATGACGAGTGAAATTAGGTCGTTGTCTTACCGGACCCTGGGCGCTGTAATGGTTGCACAACCAGTATATGCGATAGGAAAAATAATTTGTGTTCAACTGGAGAGGATTATAATGGGAATACAATATTAGATAAGAATCTAGTAAAGTATTATCTTTCTTTTTAGTTCTTTATACAATGGCAGGTATCAAAAGAGTTCAAGGTAGAAATAAATGTATTTATCGTAATAGAGTCACGAAATTAAATGCAGTTAAGGTACAATGACCTACATGCTACCATAATTATAATTTTCGTAATATCGTTCCAGTTTCGTTCACTATTGCATTACTTTTATACTCATAAGTTATTGACAGTGCATGCATACAAGTTTTCCGAAAATATCACTTATGTGACAAAACAGACTACTGTACATATGGTTTGCTGTACTGTTATTATCTAATGGATGACAGAAACTAAGATATCGTATCGAAGCCTTAAACTACAGATTAAAAATAATTACTACTGAAGCGAACCATCAATTAAAGGTTAAGTATGCTTATTTTACCATTTATCTTTATTACTATTTAGTTACATATTTAAATTACAGTTACCTACCCGATATTCGGAATCGCTAACTTCCAAAAGGAACAAACGATCTGAATACGATACAGATTGAGCAGTATAATGAATTCACAAAGTAAAAGTCTCATTTAGTACACATTAAAATTATGTCAAATTAGACGAGTTCTAACTACTGCCAGATTTCGTCATTATCTCGACAAATTCAATAAATTGAATTGCCCAATATTGCAGGCATAACTTAAATACTTCTAAATTAACATATCATTATGATTGATATGACCCTTCACTCTTAATCGTGATCGCCCTTCGTGGTATGAGCCAAAGTACTCGTTCATATCCCAAGAAAGTAAAAGTAAGACCTTGCCTTCCTGTTAATCTGTTCGAGATAGCTTTTCTTATGCAACGCATTCCACGGTAATCAATCAATCTTGATTTTCTTTATGACAGCTGTATTGAGAGAACGAAGAAAACTAAACTGTACGCCGTTGAAATATATAATTTTTACAACGGTTTTGGGTCTAAGATAAAAATATTTTTGATACCGACCGTATATAGCTATAAAATAAGCTGTTAAATGTCAAGCAAAAATAAAAATAACAGTCTCACTTTCACGTTAAGTACACGTGTAAAGATTATCTCATTTTTAATCTTATTTTCTTAGTACTATTTAAGAAGACCCCATTTTTGCTTTATCATATCAGCCGCTTTTTCTCCAATCATCACGGCTGGAGCGTGCGTGTGCGCAGAAATAGTTCGCGGTATAACGCTAGAATCTACTACTCGCAAATTTTTCACGCCATAGACGCGTAATTCGGGATCCACTACGGCTTGCGGATCCTCTGGTGGCCCCATACGGCATGTTGCTATCTGATGATGAAGAGTAGCAGTCAATGTTCGAACTGCGCATTCCCAATAAGCGTCAGAGTCGAAAGCCAAGTGTCGACATTTCGGATACTGGGCTCTGTGAACCTTGGCTCCGAACTTCTGAAAAGGATCTGTCGCAGCTAACGCTTGAATATGACGTATAGATGCCACAAAAGTAGCCACATCTCTTGGGTCAGTCAAGTAGTTACCGTACATACGAGGATGGCTGAATGGATTTGTGTTCTTCAGTTCTATGTAACCCACTGACTTCGGATGGAGTAGCATTGGGAATGCACTCCATGTTTCTGAGTTGTCTATGACCCCAAAAGCTTCATTGAAAACGGATTCAGAGATTCGCATGCCTCTCCGTACTGCTCGGCTTCCTCCTGGACCACCGTCCACTACTATTGATCCACCAATACTTATCAGTTCTATGTCGGGTACTGGTTCCGGATCATCTGATACAGGGGTCTTGATGTATCCTATGCCTTCCACGCCTCCCGGTGACGCTAATTCGTTGTCTCCATCACGCAACCAATCGAGGAAATTTTTAACATTCAAAGCTCGATTTTCGTTAAAGCTGAGGTTGGTTGAGTTCAAACTGAAAATCGCTGCGGGGAAGCAGATATGATCGTACAACGTGCGGCCAACGGGCAAATCTTTGATGAGAGGAATCCCTAATGAGGTTAAATGGTCTTTAGGTCCGACGCCCGAAAGCATGAGCAATTGCGGTGACGCAATCGGACCGGCGGATAAGATTACTTCTTTACGTACTGTAGCAGTGTACTTCATTTTTTTATGCACAAATTCGATTCCATATGCCGTTTTTGTCTGCGGATCTATGAGGACTTTAGTTGCCCTCGTCTGAGGCATAATGTGTAAGTTGTGCCTCTTCTTGTGCCTGTGTAGAAATACTTTGGCGGCACTTTGTCGTTGCCCTCTGGTGGCAGTGGTTTGTACGTAGCCAAAACCGAGGTCATTTGGTGAGTTGTAGTCCACCGTTGGGTGACCGAGAATTCTTCCTGCTTCCAAAAACGCTTTTATTAATTTCGTCCTGGAAGATAAGGGTACGATTTAAATGAAAATTTGAAGTTGTGTGATTACTGTCATTGTAAAAGTTTATTTGTTGCTTACTTTTTCGGTACAAATTCCACGGGCATTATTCCGTCCTTGTTTCGGTATGGGCTGTTTTCGTACCCGCCTATGGAAGCCTTCTCGGACTTCATGTAATATTTTAAAACGTCGTTGTAGGACCTGAAAAGTACGGGATGAATCGTTAACATAAAGGTTGTAGGAATTTAAATAACGGCTATTAAATGTTCTTTAGTTTAGTCTTTCTTGTCGTTAATATGTAGAATTAGTTATGTTGAAATTTACATTTTCTTTAAGCACATCATATAAACATGTAAATATAGTTTAATGGATAGAAAGATTAGCCCAATTACCTAATGTCGTACTCAATGCCTTCTCCATCATTGTAATCAAGTCATCGTAACAACAATGGGTTATAAATCGGAAATATGTTTGAAAAATCCGAAAAAGATGACTAATAAGACTAAAAGACCAATAATGAATAACAATAACATACCGGATAATCATTTTTAATTTTCATAATCGTAACCAACTAATTAATAGTTGACTGTTCATTAAACACTTTGTTTATATATTTTTTTTCGGAGTTATCTGTTTAATAATTTTAAATAGCTCGGGATTATAGCAAGTCTGGACAGTCCTGCACTAGAACATCGAGTCACCGAGTAATGACAAGAGTCCAAAAACTATGCATGTCCATCAATATTGTAGTTCAATCACATCTTTGATTCATTGTTCAGTATGACAGTCACGTGCTTGCTTCGGTATTATGATGAGTTTGACCATGAACATGACCTTTTTGGATTTCATTTCAAAGTCATCGTGTACTGAATTAAATTTTTTGTACCTTCATAAGGCGCACAGGCAACAAATCATTGTATCCCTTTGCAATTAAGTGTTGTTTTCTAAAATAGTCTCCTTTTGTTTCTTTTATCACACGTCTTGCTACGTTATTTTAAATTTATATTTAGTACCATTAATAATAAAAGATTTTCATATTGATTACTTTTTTCAAAATGTCAGATAATAAAAGCATTCCTTAAATCCCATGCTAAAAATATAGCTCGTAGCGCAAGCATCGCCTCTCCAGATGTGCTTTTTAATTTACTAGCAGTTCAAACGTTTTATTTTTAAACATTGCGCTAGATAATAGTGTGCCTACAACAATACGAGTAAATATTTCAAATTGCATTACATTATCTTGAATGTGCGGTTAACATCAACGTGTTTTTATCAAAATTATGTTTGATTACAGCACATTGGATTCAAACGCAATCTAAGGCTAGGACAAAAATAAACAAGCTTGAAACTTAGCCGTGTAAAATTGGTCTGACTGTTTTGTAATTTATACATATTATTATTATTTTACATACGAAAGTATGATACAAGGATATTGCTCATTACACATGATCCCTTTTATTCCAAAAGACGTAACCAATCTGCCGAAATGAGGCCGTGCAGTGAATATTTGTTATGGCTTATATTGTCTCCCAGAAATAGCTCTAACTTCGTCCTCGTGAGTCTAATCTGTTGTAAGAAATTATGATTGTCTAAAGAGTTATAATTATTTAAATTGTAAGAAGTTACAATTATAGTAATTTGAATTTATGCAACTTTTAAAAGTATTTGTATTGACCCGCGTCCGAGCGCGTGGCTTACAATGTCGGTAAAACTTGATTGGAGTGGGGACTAAAAACCGGTGTTGTAAGACGTGCGCTCGGCCCGCTGGGAGGACATTCGAAGCTTACCTTTCGTCAAGTAAGGTTGTCCGACGAATGAAAACCAAGAAACTTAAATGTGAATATTGATGTATAGTGAAGTTATTGAATATAGTCCGATTTTACAAGATTCGAGAGTTTTCTTTTAATACCGCTAACAGTTCAGAAAGCGGGATTATATCGAGTGTACACAAACTTGACTAAGGACTTTGCGCCCAGATACAGGTATGTAAACACTTAAGAGTTTTCTTTATTTACCTTTTTTTTCTTTTGCCTTAAATTGTGTGGTCTAAGTGTCAATATAAACTCTTATTAGTGAGAAAAAAATATTTTCTAATCTATACATGATAATCGGTCGGTCGGATTATACGGCATAAATGTTAAAAATTAAGTATTATGCAGTAAACCATTATTGCAACTCAAATGGCTGAATAAGTTTTAAGAGGTGTGACAACATATTTCGCGTAAAGGTAATTTTATATTTGAACGTTTACTTTTTCTTTTATTTTTTTTATTTCTCAGTTGTAATGGGTAACAAAAGAGAGTCCAGAAAAAGAAAAAGAGAAAAGCATCCTTGTGACAGAAATAAATCCTCGTCGTCAGAAGGTGAACATGAGATAATGCAGCATAAACATCGAGAACGCATCTGTCGTGATCGGAGTGACTCTCGTCATAGTAAGCGAAAGAGACACGTACCACGTAGTAGATCGAAATACAATGATGGCCCAGAGTTACGTCGACGACACTCATCGAAACGGAGATCTACACAACGAGATACATTTCGATCATCTTCTCGAGAAACTAAGACTCCGCCGATACAAGGACGAAGACAAGAATCTGCAGCAACATGTGAAGGTACGACTACCAATCAACAGGATCCTACCGCAAGTACATCTACTTCTAATAATTTTGTAGAAACTTTTAGAGATTTAATGAATGCTCTTAAATTCAATAGTAGCGGTAATTCTAGTCATTTTCCATCCATAAATGTTATCCCTGAATTTGACCCTTCCCTACGAAATCAGACAATAAATACGTGGCTTTTGAAAGTAAATGAGTGTCGGACTATTTATGGATGGAATGAAACGCAAACCATTCATTATGCTCTCCCAAAATTAGTCGGATTAGGAAAGAAATGGCTGCAAGGTTTACCTAGTCTTAAATTTACATGGTCAGAATGGCAGGATCAATTAAAAGAGGCTTTTCCTAGCGATGAAAATTATGGCCAGCTGTTGACGGAAATGCTTGCTTGTAGGGCACGTTTTGGGGATTCTTTAGAGGAATATTATTATGAAAAAATGGTTTTGTTAAATAGATGTTTAATAACAGGAAATAATGCAACTGATTGCATACTTCATGGAATCGAAGATAAATCCATTCGTACCAGTGCCGAAGCAGCACAATTTTCAGACCCTAATAAGTTGTTAGTTTTTCTAAGGAATGTAAGGTCTAGTAAAAAAATCGAAAAACCGATGATGCCCTTTACATCCAACATTTCCGATAACAAGCGACCAAAACCGAATAGACTTATACACACGACATCTGAAAATAAACCGAATTTAAAATGTTATAATTGCGGTGGAGACGGACATTCTTATTATAAATGTAAACAGCCTATAAAGAGATGTGAAATATGTCATAAAGTCGGTCATTTGTCAGTAGAATGTTTAACAAAAAAAGATTCTAATAACAATTAAACTGTAATGCGTATTTTAAAAGAAAACGATACTGAAATCAAATATTTTAAATCAGCCAAGGTTAACGGTCAACAAATGGATTGTTTCGTGGATTTTGGGAGTCAGTGTACTATGTAAAAGGAATCTGTTGCAAAACGGTTTGTCAAGAATTGGTCTATTTCAGACTTGCCAACTTTAAAGGGCTTTGGTAACTCTGAGGTCAATTGTTTAGGAAAATGTCACGTGACTATTGAAATTGACTCTGTTTAGGCGTACTTAGAAGTTCTTATCATACCTGACAATTTTCTGCGCGTTCCTCTGCTCTTAGGACAAAGTTTTACTGAACAAGATCATATTATTGTTTACAAAAATAAAGACAGCTTAAGGTTAATATCGAATCAGCCACTAAACAATAGGATTTCTATTTATTCATCGGAAAATAGGTTTATTTCGTATGGATGCACCAAAATTGACATAGAATCAGACCCGAAATACAACGGATGTGTATTGATAGAACCCAGTTGGTGTCAACAACTCTGTTCAGAGTACGAAATCTTACAGGGTGTAACAGAATTAACTGATGGCCGAGGGCAAATTATGATTAAATGTTTCACTAAGCCAGGGTTTCAATTAAACAGGACTACTTTAATAATACGTGCTCTTCCTATGAGAGAAATTGAACCGATGTACATTAATAGAATAGAAGCAGGTAGGGATGTCGTTCCCATTGATGTCATTGATGAATCTATGGTTAATATGAATGATACGTTAGACCATGCTAGCAAGAAACAAATACTAGATCTTCTTAATGAATTTAGAGATTGCTTTGCATTTAATATCAAGGAAATAGGTTGCGTTAATGGATCGGAAATGAAAATAAAGCTTAATGATGATACTCCAGTAGTTTACTCCGTATCGCTTGTCTCAAATGGAACGCGAACGGGTTAGGTCAATAGTTGGGGACTTGGAAGACTCGGGCGTAGTCAGGCCATCTACATCGGAGTATGCTTCACCAATTTTTCTTGTAAAAAAAAAAGTCAGGTGACTATCGGCTATGTATTGACTACAGAGCTTTAAATAAAAAAAAACAATAAAAGATCACTATCCTCTCCCAAGGATAGATGATCAAATTGATAATCTCTCAGGGTGTAAATATTACACTTCTTTAGATTTAGCATCTGGGTGCTACCAGATCCCTATGGCTCAGTCTTCTAAGCACCTAACAGCTTTTATAGCCCCGATGGGCATTTTGAATTCAATAGGATGCCGTTTGGTCTGGCAAACGCTCCATCAATGTTTCAAAGAACTATTAATAACATTTTAGGGAATGCTAGGTTCAAAGAGGCATTTGCTTATATGGATGACGTAATTATACCATCACAAACGATGCAGGACGGTTTCAAAAGACTAAGAGAAACATTGGAGTTATTCCGGCACGCAGGGTTGACTCTCAATTTATCGAAATGCAATTTCTTCCAAGAATCCATCGACCACCTAGGTCCATTTGTAAAAAAGTAAATTTACCTAATTCTGATAATAGACGCTTTTACTAAATTTATTGTTCTAGTACCCGTAAAAAGCACTAAAAGCGTTCATTCAATCAAAGCTATTAAAGATTATTTTCACACTTTTAGTGTACCAAAACGATTAGTTTCTGACAGAGGGACATTTTTTAAATCTGCACGTTTCAAAAGTTATTTAGATACCCTTGGAGTTAGGCATATCATGAACGCAGACGCTACGCCGCGTGCCAACGGCCAAATAGAGAGGTACAATAGAACTGTGCTAGCAGCGCTTACAAAAAAAAATTACAATAAATCTGAACAAGTCTGGGACGAATGTGTTAGTCAAATTCAGTGGGGCCTCAACAACGCGTTAAACAAAGGCACTAATAAGACCCCATCTGAAGCGCTATTTGGCATAAAATCTGTTGGTACTCCTGATGCTTTACTTCAATTAAATATTAACACTGACATAGAAAATGCGGGAGAGAACCTACATACTATCAGGAACGAAATATCTAAACATATAGAGAAGACGCAATAAAAACAGAAATAAATTTTTGACCAGCGTCGAAAGAAAGTAACATACAATATTGGTGATTTAATTGTATTGTTGTAGTGAATTTATTTGTAATTTGTAGAACGAGAAGTTCCTTCCACGGGTAAAAGTAGAAAGCTGATTCCCAAACTCCGTGGGCCTTATCGTATCTGCAATGTACTAGATAACGACCGTTACGTTATAGAGGATACGCCTATATCTCGAAAGGGGAATCGATCATTTAGTGGAATATTCTCGGTGGATAAAATACACCCTTGGCTGGTTTATACTAGAAATAATGATAGTTCTGATTCGGACACTGAACAGGAATAATTTGATTAATTATAAGATCCATCATAATTGATCGTTCGTTAACGTATAATGTAAAAGCTGTAATGATGATAATATGTATCTTAACAGAATAAAATAATTAATTATAACTAAAAGAACAGTAAAACTGATTAATTAGAAAGTTAATAATGTCATCTAATGTAAAGTCTCTTGAATAAATTGCCGTGGATATGAAGAGGCCACGAGATTTGTTCAGCCAGTGTTTATAAATCGCCGTGGATATGAATTAATTATAACTAAATGAACAGTAAAACTGATTAATTGGAAAGTTAATAATGTCATCTAATGTAAAGTCTCTTGAATAAATTGCCGTGGATATGAAGAGGCCACGAGATTTGTTCAGCCAGTGTTTATAAATCGCCGTGGATATGAAGAGGCCACGAGATTTATAGAACAAAATCTTGTGATTATAAAGACGTTATAATTGTCGGTGAATAAATCGCCGTGGATATGAAGAGGCCACGAGATTTGTTCAGCCAGTGTTTATAAATCGCCGTGGATATGAAGAGGCCACGAGATTTATAGAACAAAATCTTGTGATTATAAAGACGTTATAATTGTCGGTGGATAAATCGCCGTGGATATGAAGAGGCCACGAGATTTATTCGACGGATTGTTGGAATTTTGGAGAAGTTATAATTGTCGGTTGATAAATTGCCGTGGATATGTAGAGGCCACGAGATTTATTCAACCAATATTCATGATCATGTCTCTAAATAGTCGCCGTGGATATGTAGAGGCTACGAGGCTCATTTAGTTTGTATCTTTCTATTATATTATTCCCAAATGAACTGCCGTGGATATGCAGAGGCCACGAAGTTTACTAAATTAACATTATTAATTATGAAAAACTAAAAAAAAATATTTATATATCCTTGAATAAATCGCCGTGGATTTGTAGAGGCCACGAGGTTAATTCAATTAGTACTTATAATAACACACTGAAGGAAAATTTAGTTATATTTGATTTCAAATAATTTAATGTTTTAGTATTGGTTTAACTTTACGATTATTGTTATTATAATTGTCTAAATGGATGTTTGTGTAAAAATTTTATTAACATTAGGAAAAGCATTCTCGGGACGTGAATGTATCAGGAAGGGCCGACTGTAAGAAATTATGATTGTCTAAAGAGTTATAATTATTTAAATTGTAAGAAGTTACAATTATAGTAATTTGAATTTATGCAACTTTTAAAAGTATTTGTATTGACCCGCGTCCGAGCGCGTGGCTTACAATGTCGGTAAAACTTGATTGGAGTGGGGACTAAAAACCGGTGTTGTAAGACGTGCGCTCGGCCCGCTGGGAGGACATTCGAAGCTTACCTTTCGTCAAGTAAGGTTGTCCGACGAATGAAAACCAAGAAACTTAAATGTGAATATTGATGTATAGTGAAGTTATTGAATATAGTCCGATTTTACAAGATTCGAGAGTTTTCTTTTAATACCGCTAACACTGTGAACCAATTTACCGAAGAGATAAGTCCGTACAATGTATGTGGGTCTATTTTTCTTCCCTACTATTTTTTTTTAACGACGGGAAATGCCTTGACCCACCTTACCGCAGCCGAGGGTGACTGCGACGTGTGTGGGACTGACTCCCAGGGAGCAGACCTTACTCCCGAGTCCGCCCTGAAAAGGACGGGGACTACCCACTATAACCTGTCGGTGAACCTCATCGTCTGAGTGGCAGACCCGTGGGTATCCCGGTCAACATTGAACTACCACAGCACCGCCGGCGGTATGGCCGCTTAAGCCGTTCAGATCTCACCCCCCCTGATAAACAGGGTCCGACAGGACCACCCCCGCCTCACCTTGGAGGCCGTTGATGTTGGTAACGAGGTCCTAGCTTAAGGGGTCACCCTTAAGCTGTACTTGTCAAAGTACAGCCTATTAAATCTGTTACTGGACTTGTCGTCCTTACCTTGAAGGCCTGACCCCTGCTACTAATGTAGCACCCCCCAGGTGCTCTGGAAACCTACTCACACGCAGGAACACAACAACACAGAAGTGATTGTTATTTGGCTGCGGTCTTCTGTAAGGTGGAGGTATTTCACCAGTCGAACTGCTCCAGTTTGAGCGATAAATCGCTATGCCCTACCTCTCTTGCTACAAGCCTACCGATACAAGCCGATCTTGTAAGGTTCGACAACGGTTCTTACCATCCATAGTTGCCTGCAGCAGCTATCCTATCCCAGTCTTGTGGTCTACCGCGCGTGTAGATCATGTAATTGATGACGCTTGTGCCACCCAAGGCTTTTCCTCGCGGCCAGAAACAGCGCTCGTTCTCCATACCTGTAAAGTTAAAAAAAGACCTTTCAGATACAAATTTGTAATTTTTGGAGATATTATATCATGCAGTGTGCTTTCCAACATTAGGTATTAAACGTTCTGTGTTACCGACGAACCGATTGTAATACTTATTGGTAAAACTTGACTAGGTTATTCTTACTGGTTTGAACTTTTCAAACCAGTAGCATCACTAAAGGATGGCAAAATGCTACCGGCCCCAGCCAGGTGCTCCCGGTCGGAGGATCACAACTGTTTTTATTATTATTTAACTCTGTTAACTAACAAGTAAAAGTGTACAAGATCAATGTTATCAAATAAAAAATATTATTTTGTTTTCTGCTGTAACAAAAACCTCAACATAAAATTATTTTAGAAATTTGAATTTTGAGAAAATGTTGGATAAAAAAGATTATGTACTACTTTTTTGGGATGTTGTCTATCCATTGATACATTAAGTTATATGAAGGCCGGTTACTTTATGTTCAAGAACAAGCTTGTCTCAAGAGCGGGACAAAGGAGGATCATTTAAAAATGCAACAATCCTGACTTCGCAATTCACGACTAGACCAGCATAGTAAATTGCTTAACTCACCCATACACACTCCAGGTTGGGGTTCCATATAATACTGCCAGGTGTAGTCTGTGCCTTGGAAGTACGGCGCTAAAGCTGGTATGTCTGTCAGAAGCATCTCTGGTTTTCCAACCTCCACTAGCAGTACTGTCACATTTCTGTTCTCTGTCAGACGGGATGCTAATGCGCTCCCAGCGGAACCTGCTCCGACTATTATGAAGTCGTATTCTGGCAAGGGTGATGTAAGACCTGCAAAAAGTATAGGTACTTGTAAAATAAAGATTCTTCGTATTGATTTACGTAATTGCATTTTATTTAGTGCATAATGTTATTAAATAGGTATATTCCGAAACGAGGTTAAACATTTATTACCTGCAAACATTTTGATGGAAGCTCTGTATTTTTTAATAGAAAGAAAGATTTAAAGCGTTATATTCATAGTATTTGTAGACTCTCTCATTTATTAATCGAATATGTAATACAATAATAAAAGAACTATGTATACTTTTTAGTGTAACTTTGGATGGAAACGACGAATCTTTTTGTACTTGTTTTTTTTTATGTTAGGATTCGGTTGTAATATTACTTCAAGATAGCAACATTAATATGACATTTACAACCTGTTTTCTAGGCTATTATTTTCATATTACTTTCGTAACAAAAGGTGACAGATGAGTTTTAACCTCTACTCTGACTAAAATGAATACTCCTACCGCCTATTAAATTTTCTTTTGGCAAACAAAGCGAATAGGTTTCAAGTTCAGTTCAGCATTTTTTGTTGGAATTGTGACCGGTTGTTTTAGTTATCAACGGACATACCCTTGAAAATCCAGTTGACGATCCGCAAGTCCAAGTATTTTAATTGGCCACGATGCTGTTATTTTTGTAAAGACATATTACATGTAACGGGTTGTGCTTTTAACGATTATCAAGTTCATCGACCTTGTATGAGTTATTCATCAATCATATGGTTGTACTCAGTGAAGTTTTTTTTATTTAAATGAAAATCATAACAACATTGCGTACATATCTAAGTATGATACTTTACATCATCAATGGGAAGCAAATTACAGCTGTTTCAAAAATCCAGTAAATACTGTAAATTTTGGTAGTACATACTTATCCAATGATATGTACGCAATATTGTTTTTTTGTTACTACCTTTACCTAATAATGGTTGAAATAGCCAATGTTAAATCTACATAAAAAATCCTAATTAAGTATTTTTTAATTTGCATACTTGTATTAATAATGTTTTAGTAAATCATTGTCATGATTCCTTATATTTTATTTTATTAAATGTATTACAACTAGTGCAAAGTTAGTAAAATTTAAAAAGACAAGTGTCTTTTTTTAATTTATACCTACCTGGTTCTAATTAATGGTGTGTAGTAGGTTTATTAACCTAATTTAAAAAAAAAATATATATTTTTTTTATCATTAAATTGGAAATTGGCGAGTTAAATTGGGGAGGGGATGATTCATTATGTTGATTTATTATTTTCAAAATAAATTCTATGTACATGTACTTCTTATTTTTTGAGCATTTTCTAAGTATACTAATTAGAGTAGTATTAAAACGTGTTTGTTACTGCAGAGTTAGGAAAACTAACAGTATATTTTAATAGAATATTTTTATCGAAGTGGTTATAAATTTGAAACCAATGTTAGATAATATGCCATAACTTACCTCCTGGCAATGAATATGAATCCCTGAGAACGTCGAAGAAATCTCCATTGCCTTTGTAAACGAAATCTTTTCCGCTAGTTTTAATCACTAAATCAATCATTGGATGATAAGACCACAAAAGTTTTCCACCTCTGCTGCCACCATGCGCATTTTTGTATATTTCTTCAAAATCATCTTCGTAATCATCATCACTAACACTCACTTCTTCACAAATCAAAGATCCAAATAAAAGGATTAAGAAACCGATTTTTTGTAACATTGTTACACAGAATCTTTCTTTTCGCGCGCTGGTCCGCCTTTGAGTGTGGAGGCTTACAGTTATACGAGTGGTATACCTCCGTTAAGGATTCGTGTCTCATTACCATGAACTCGGAACATGTCCAGAAATATTCGTAGCGGGGGAATTTAAGGGCACATAAATGTTTTAACGGTTAAAAAGCACTGACTGGTTTTCAAATTGTGTTGATTAAGACGTAGTTTTGATTGTGACAGAAGATAAGGTATGCGAATAAATTTTCATTGAAGAGTTCATTATTATTTTAAAGGTGTGCCATAGCGAAGTTCATTGTTGCATCGAGTATTTAAATTTATAATAAAACCAATACGTACTATTATATCTATAAATGAAACAATTTGCTCGTTTTAATATTTAACTTGTATTAACACGTCTTAAACTTTAATTCATGTAAATGGTGACGAATGATTGATGTATAAGTATTTCTATTACTAACTATTAGACAAATAACAATTGGTTTGGTATTACTGTTTGAACTTAAGTAAATAGATAACAGAACTTATATCTTATCAATATACTTAAATCTCTACAAGTCAACTCCACGTTGCTTTTATCATATCGGCTGCCTTTTCTCCGATCATGATTGCTGGTGCGTTCGTATGCACTGACACAGTGCGAGGAATCACGCTTGAATCAACCACACGCAACCGACTTACTCCATATACCCGTAATTCTGGATCCACCACGGCATATGGATCCGTTTTCGGGCCCATGCGACACGTGGCGATCTGGTGGTGCAAAGTGGCCGTGAGAGTTCGCAAAGCACATTCCCAATATTCGTCAGAGTCGAACGCCATACCTCGGCATGTCGTGTAATTTGCTCTGTGAATACGAGCGCCTAATTTCTGGAACGGTTCAGTTTCCGCCAACGCTTGAATAAACCTGATTGATGCTATAAAAGTTGCGACGTCGCTTGGGTCTGTTAAATAATTCCCGTACAATCTTGGATGGCTGAAAGGATTATTGTCTTTCAGCTCTAAGTAACCGACTGATTTCGGATGCAGTAACATAGGGAATGCAGTCCACGTGTCTGTTGCATCGACCGAACCAAAAGCTGCATCAAATAATTCGTCCCTTATCATCATGCCCCGCCTAACAGATCTGCTACCGCCTCCACCATCCGAAACTATAGAACCACCGATACTTATCAATTCTATATCCGGAACTGGGTCTGGATCATCGGAGACAGCTGTTTTAATATACCCAATTCCCTCAGCGGCGCCCGTTGTTGCTACTGGACCATCGCCAAATTGAAGCCAGCGAATAATGTTGTTCAAATTAGTTTCTCTACTTTCGATCAAACTTATATTTGTGGCATTGAGAGTGAAAACTATCCCGGGGAAAGTAATGTGGTCGTAAAGAGTAAGTCCTACAGGTAGATCCTGTATTAATGGGATTCCGTGACGTCTGAGATGTTGCTTTGGACCGATTCCAGAGAGCATTAATAATTGAGGTGAGGCTATTGGTCCAGCAGATAGAATAACTTCCCTCCTGGCTCTAACTTCGGATTGTAAGCGATTCCGGATGTATTGCACACCGTAGGCAGATCTTGTTGCAGAATCGATAAGTACTTTTGATACTACAGTCATTGGCAAGATATGTAAGTTAGGTCTTTCCTTGTTTTTATGTAAGAACGCTTTAGCTACACTCATTCTTCTGCCATATTGGATTGTGGCTTGCATATATCCAAAACCAAGTTGCTCTGGTGAGTTGTAATCTATTGTAGGGTATCCCAATTCTCTTCCAGCCCCTAAAAAGGCATCGATGAGTGGAGTTCTGAAATAATTATATCCGTATTGTATTTTAGTTTACGTCAGAGCGAAGGTATCAAGGGCAACCAATTTCAATTTTCCAAGTAATTCAAGATGCAGAAAAAGTCATTCGTCACGTAATTTATGGGTTGAAATGATTAAAACAGTTTTTTCCATACTATTCATTTAGGATATCCTGGTACCAATTAAAGATTTATTTATTGTCATTTAAACGGATGAGAGTTGAACATATTTTCTTTAGCATATGGCTTTTGATATTATGTATAGAAGCAGACCTATTTAAAAAAAAATATAAGAAACATTTTGTATGAAACGAACTTTATTTATGCTTATTACCTGTACTGGTAGGTAATGACTTACCTGAAAGGTACATGCTCCACATTAAGTTCCCCGGATAAACCACGGTAAGGTGACATTTCCAGGCCATTCAAACTTGCACGCTCCGATTTTTTATAATATTCCAATACTTCTCTGTAAGACCTGTGAAAAGGTTAGAGACTATTTCATGGTTTTGAATCTTATCTCCTTTCTTACCAATGAATGTTAACCGTTTCGGCCAAAGTGTCTATTAAGTTACTTTATTTGAAAATGAACATCATTTAATATTAAAGAATAATTAAATGATGTTAATGGAAACAAGCTAATGTGAAAAAATATGAGTTGCATCAAGTATTACCACGTTCTTTTTTAAACTGAGCCGTTACTTGCATCGTTAGATACATGGTACGAGTAGGTAATGTTAGGTTGGTACAAAAATATGAGTTTGATCAAGTATTACGACGTTCTTTTTTAAACTGAGCCGTTACTTGCATCGTTAGATACATTGGTACGAGTAGGTAATGTTAGGTTGGTACAAAAATATGAGTTTGATCAAGTATTACGACGTTCTTTTTTAAACTGAGCCGTTACTTGCATCGTTAGATACATTGGTACGAGTAGGTAATGTTAGGTTGGTACAAAAATATGAGTTTGATCAAGTATTACGACGTTCTTTTTTAAACTGAGCCGTTACTTGCATCGTTAGATACATTGGTACGAGTAGGTAATGTTAGGTTGGTACAAAAATATGAGTTTGATCAAGTATTACGACGTTCTTTTTTAAACTGAGCCGTTACTTGCATCGTTAGATACATTGGTACGAGTAGGTAATGTTAGGTTGGTACAAAAATATGAGTTGCATCAAGTATTACGACGTTCTTTTTAAACTGAGCCGTTACTTGCATCGTTAGATACATTGGTACGAGTAGGTAATGTTAGGTTGGTACAAAAATATGAGTTTGATCAAGTATTACGACGTTCTTTTTTAAACTGAGCCGTTACTTGCATCGTTAGATACATTGGTACGAGTAGGTAATGTTAGGTTGGTACAAAAATATGAGTTGCATCAAGTATTACGACGTTCTTTTTAAACTGAGCCGTTACTTGCATCGTTAGATACATTGGTACGAGTAGGTAATGTTAGGTTGGTACAAAAATATGAGTTTGATCAAGTATTACGACGTTCTTTTTTAAACTGAGCCGTTACTTGCATCGTTAGATACATTGGTACGAGTAGGTAATGTTAGGTTGGTACAAAAATATGAGTTTGATCAAGTATTACGACGTTCTTTTTTAAACTGAGCCGTTACTTGCATCGTTAGATACATTGGTACGAGTAGGTAATGTTAGGTTGGTACAAAAATATAAGTTTGATCAAGTATTACGACGTTCTTTTTAAACTGAGCCGTTACTTGCATCGTTAGATACATTGGTACGAGTAGGTAATGTTAGGTTGGTACAAAAATATGAGTTGCATCAAGTATTACGACGTTCTTTTTTAAACTGAGCCGTTACTTGCATCGTTAGATACATTGGTACGAATAGGTAATGTTAGGTTGGTACAAAAATATGAGTTTGATCAAGTATTACGACGTTCTTTTTTAAACTGAGCCGTTACTTGCATCGTTAGATACATTGGTACGAGTAGGTAATGTTAGGTTGGTACAAAAATATGAGTTGCATCAAGTATTACGACGTTCTTTTTTAAACTGAGCCGTTACTTGCATCGTTAGATACATTGGTACGAGTAGGTAATGTTAGGTTGGTACAAAAATATAAGTTTGATCAAGTATTACGACGTTCTTTTTTAAACTGAGCCGTTACTTGCATCGTTAGATACATTGGTACGAGTAGGTAATGTTAGGTTGGTACAAAAATATGAGTTGCATCAAGTATTACGACGTTCTTTTTTAAACTGAGCCGTTACTTGCATCGTTAGATACATTGGTACGAGTAGGTAATGTTAGGTTGGTACAAAAATATGAGTTTGATCAAGTATTACGACGTTCTTTTTTAAACTGAGCCGTTACTTGCATCGTTAGATACATTGGTACGAGTAGGTAATGTTAGGTTGGTACAAAAATATGAGTTTGATCAAGTATTACGACGTTCTTTTTTAAACTGAGCCGTTACTTGCATCGTTAGATACATTGGTACGAGTAGGTAATGTTAGGTTGGTACAAAAATATGAGTTGCATCAAGTATTACGACGTTCTTTTTTAAACTGAGCCGTTACTTGCATCGTTAGATACATTGGTACGAGTAGGTAATGTTAGGTTGGTACAAAAATTCACAGTTATTTGTACTGTGCAGACATCGTTTTAAAGTTATTTTTAGCGAAATTATGTCCAGTATATAGCGTAGATTATTATCATCATTTAATTAAATCACTTACTAAATGTTTTATTACCTACGCAAGCTATTGAAATAGATAGCCTAGAATTTGCAAGTTTGCAAAATGCCGGTTTTGTAACTTCTTCAAGTCCAATTGCAGTTTCATGACCGTAGATTTGAACTCAAGAGCAAATATAAAATGTTTTAGTGTCCGTATTTATTTCATTGGTTGTAGCTGCTAATTAGTTTGATTCTGTTTTTACCATCCATAATTGCCGGCTGCTTCGATGCGGTCCCACTCCTCTGGCCTGCCTCTGGTGTATATCATGTAGTTTATGACACTGGTGCCCCCTACTGCACGTCCGCGAGGCCAATAGCAGCGCTGATTTGTCATACCTGACATACAGACAAACAAATAAATTCATCCTTTACATCGGAGGCGCATTTTATATGTAGACAGTGGCAGTTTATAATCCGACAGTTTGTAAATTTTTTTATTAATAAAATATGTGTCTCTCTAAACACTTGACATTGGCGGAATCACTGCGTTGTTTGTAAACGCGGGACAGAGTCCATATATAAAAAAAAAAAGATAAAATGCAAAAGTTAAGGTGAAAAATATACAAGGATGTTATAAATTCATTTCTGTCAAAATGACACAGTTGTTATTTGATCTGGGAAACTTTATTTTTTTTCAATAATAAATCGTTCTTTCTGCGCTCCAGTAAATTGTATTACCCGTCAACAGAACATAATGAAAGTGTACCAAAGCTTTCAGATTCACTTTATTCTTTGAAAGTTCAAATTAATGTAATGTATAATTGGCAATGGTATCCTAGCACGATTCTGTCATAAAACGAAGAGAACAATATAGGGACAGACAGATGTTAAATTAATGTTAAAAATAAAATTGTTAATGAAGATCAGCATCTTGAGTTTTCTATAATTAGATATATATTGGTAAGTAGGTAACTAAAGCACTAGTGTTACAGAATTCTGAAACAACGACGGTACCAACAGACCCGAGACAATAAAGAAAAGGTCGTTTACAATATTGACACCACCGGGAACCGAACTCGGGACCTCAGAGATTGCGCGACGCAAAAGTTCAGTGCGCTTGTCTCTATTACGAAGGTCGTTAAATCTATATTTGTATAGACCTATACCTTATCACATTATAATTTCGCCGTTTAGTTGTATCTCAATAGACTTACCTAAGCACACTCCTTCCTGAGGCTCCATGTAATACGGCCAGCTGTACTCTGTCCTTTGGAAAAATGGTGCAATGGCAGGCACGTCAGTTAGAAAGTTTTCTGGTTTGCCAGCTTCCAATAATAATACTGTTACACTGGGGTCCTCTGAGAGACGCGAAGCAAGCACGCTCCCGGCGGAACCAGCTCCTACTATGATGTAGTCATATTCCGAGAATGGTGCATTTAGGCCTGCGAAAAAAATGGTTGTACATCATCTTGTGAGAAATTTTTATTAGTTTTCGATTGGCGCAGGATTGTGAAGCTATTACTATTTCGATCCGCATATGCGATTTCAAAAGTCACTATGGCAATGGACAAGATCCCAGACTAATCCTGCTAATTTTAAGTTATTCATTGATTATGTTTAATTAAATTCATCGTCAATTTAAAATATATATTTATATATATTTTTCTATTTATAATTTAATTTTAAATCTTTAATTTAGTAAATGTGTAATTTTTCAGTATTTTAATAATGTATGTATCAAAAAAATAATTTAATATTTGCACATCGGCTAATCGATAGAATATGTTGGATACATTCACAATTTAAGACCAATCTTGTAACCATGTTCTTGCAAATAATAATAATTATTATAAGATGCGGTAATGACATTTTCGCTTATGCTTATGAAACCTGCAAGATCTATACTATAATGATCCGCGAGAGTTCTCGAATTTTGTATGGTGGCGCGCTGGTATAACGAGAACGAGAACGCTCTAAAGTTGATCTAATTTAATATTCGAACAGATTGGTTTAAGCTTTTGGTCAGTGGTGACCTTATAATAACGAAATTAATGTGATCACTGATCTACCAAAGGAAAACAATAGATCTAGACATGTGTCCAAAAAAATTGTAAAAGAAAGGATAGTATTGATTTGTGTGAATGATCATGCCACCTGACTGATCAGATACTTCGGCAGTTAGAAACTCGTCAATTCTTAAACTATCAAATCCCTACGTGTAGAAGTAGATTCGGTGCAAGTCTTTAACTAAGCTAATTAAGCAAAATAACAATGTCGTGACAGTTTTTCTTAATCTAAAGAAATAGCAAATCATTGCTTTTATTTGAGGCGTAATTTTAGCATGCTTGGGCGTTTCGGCACTTAACCTACAAAAACCACTCAATAAAAATGCACGGAAATTGCTCAAGTTTTCTGTTTCCAAATTACTCTTCTTCGATCAGAATGAGCATTACATTTGAATTATGAAAATGGAAGTCAATGGGTAATATAACATAAATCGAAATAGATATTGTGTAACTTTACTAAAATTTCACATCAAAAAATACTAAATATACAAGAAATCGTTGTTTTCATTTACTAATTTATTGACTGTGATATAATTGTCACAAGTGAATCTTTGGCTAACGAAGCCATATCTATGTATGTTGATTCCTTATACAAATGTCTGTTTTATATTCTTACAGAGTCTTAGATCTTTACTCCATTAGTTTCTTATTGGACGGAATATCGTAAATGTTACAAATTGAGGTTGAAATTCAATACTGTAAAGAGACATGAAAGTTAATATTTCAACACCAACAGCGTGTTTAAATTTGGGTTGTTGTATGCATTTTCAAACTGCATGCGGATAAAAGAAATGTTCCTATTACCTAATTGTATTGTTTCTCAACAGAACGTGTTGATAGACATTACAATCTTATATGCATGAATGTTATAGATACGTTAAATCAGATTTTGATATGGCTGCAGCTGTGTGAATCATGTGAGCAATCGTATATTTATTTTTATTACAGTTATTTTGTCAGTTTAGAATTTACACACGGACAAAAATTAAATCGGTTGTTGGCTCAGCGTGCTTTAGCCATGACACGCAATATTAATCGATATTATCGAAACAACTTCCCAAGTTTTCCTACTAATACGAAGTGAAGTAGTATTTTTTATTCCGTTAGACGATTAATCTTTGTCTTATCGTACGGTCATCAGCGCCATCACTACCAACTCGAAATAAGTTCTTATAATGAGGTCTGTACAGAGTCCGAAATGACGTATGACATGCTTTTAACTATAGAAATTACTAGTTCATTTATGACACAAATATTTGCCGTCAGCAGGACTCGAACCTGCGCCCTTTGGTCTTGAAACCAAAATATTCACTCGTATAAGGGGCCTGTTTGAATAATGTGCATTTGGTTCTATGTCAACTACATATGTATAAGGACATGAAATACATTCAATTCCATATTTTTATTTGGTTTGTATTTAATATTGATCATGTTTACAAGATGGCTATTTTCAAATAGCGTTAGATTACAAAACCGTGTCCTAATATGCACGCACACTAATGGTAGCCACTGGCAATCATAGGTTGGTAATAAATGAAGGTGCTTTAAGTATTACGTACTCACATTTGCATTGTATTAACTAAAGACAGTTTATTTGGATAAGCAATAATTCATATCTATCTACTGCACATGATACTAAAATGGTTCAACCACAATGTTTCATTCATTTTTCAATTGCAAAAACAGAAGAAAAAGAGTTGTGCATTTTCAAAATTAACATTATTAAAGCAGAAAAGTTAAATAAATCTTTAAAGACCTTGGGCCTTAAATAATTTTAATTTTTCGATTTCTGTCCGCAGTCTTCAGAACTCATGTCTAAGGGACAGACGGGCACATAAGTAGATACATTTTGTCATTGTATGGGTATTTCGCTTAAAACCATAGATATTTTTTAATCAGATTTTAGAGTTTGGTTTTCATGTGAACTTTGTTGAAACAAGTGGCCAAATACCAGTTATTTAATGAACTCTATCAATGGGAAAGGTTACTTATTTGAGAGACTAGACTAATTTTCAGTAGCAATTGCTTCAAATAAATTTAAATGGTGGAGGAGTCAACAGGTGTTAGATCCTAATTTGCACACCTTCTTTTTTGAAAAGTGGGTAAATGCTTTGACGCACTGTGCTTCTTCTTAGGGATGACAGCGGAGTGTGTTGGACGTCCCCACTCTGAAACTACCCCGCAACTGTTGCTGCCTAAATTTTGACACAGATTTTTGTCAAGCAATGTTTTCGTCTACAACTTTCTGTCGTCATCACTAAACATTTTGTCTAATTTTCCTCAGTGCGACCGACAATTTCAAAACACCAATTCCGCATATGCTCCATATCTCGCGCTACAACTGTAATTTGTCGCTTACATTAATTAATGCAATTTTGTTTCATCCGCAAGTTAATTAGAGCCTGTAGTAATTGGCACCTTGACATCTGCCAGGCTAGGACATTCCATCTTAGCAGATTGTTATGTGTGTAGGCAAACCGGATTGGTAATCTGCAAGTGTAATGTACCTAACATTGACACTGATAGGAAGCGTTTTCTAATAAAGGACATAAAAGCTAATTCCATTTGTTTGGTCTAATACTAAAGTTTAATTCTGATTTCGTTCTATTGACTGTATTAACGGATAATGGCTTGATACGAAAATAGTGCAGCGAAGTAATGTCGATAGCGCGAGATGTCGAATGTACCTACCTATCATTTAGTTTCGTTAGAAAACAATATAACTTGGTGCAGTAATACACATTGGCAGCTTGATGTTATTAATTTTAAGGTTGGTCAACTTGCTTTTAATCCTTTCAACAATCCTCAAACATGATTTTGCCTAACAAGCCTTTGTTGCTTTTGTTGCTATTAGTATTACAACTATTTTGATTTCATTGGAATTTTGGTTGAAAAATAGTAAGTACTTTTCTTCGCCTACGACCATTATTAAATTCATCTTAGAAGTATATAATTGTGGCTTATATTTTAATGGCCGCAGTGGTCGCCTGAAGACCGAATCTATGTGTAAATTAAGTTATTTGGATTGCAATTATTGTAACGTCCGTAAACGTACTACCTATATCCAGAATCGCATTTGGCAAACTATGAGTTTGATTGATAGTTAAATGTTACCATAAACTAGCATAATAAATCTAATAGATTTATATTCAACATGCATAGGTGTTATTAAATTTGCATAACAGTGCATCGTCATTACAGAATCAGCTAATTAAATGATGATCATCGCTTCATTCTTAGTTAAGGGCAAAAGAGGAAATCTGCAGCTTCGCTTGATAACTATCATTCGGTACGGTAAACAGAACATAATGGTTAGGGTAACGATTTGTGGGGAATTATCCAAAATGCAGGGAATTTAAAACCAAATTGAAATGGGGGGCCATGCCCGACATAATTTCCATTTGAGTAAAATGCGCGAAATCGAGAATTTTACAATCCATACTAAAATTATAATGCGAAATTATCTCGTTTCTGTCTGTGTATCTGTCTGTCCGGCTTTCACCCCTAAACCACTGAATCGATTTAGGTAAAATTTTGTATAGGTATACGTTGAATGTCTAGAACGGACATACTACTTTATGCTTTGCAAATAAAGGGGAATGGGGGTAATACCAACCTCGAAAGTTTATATGGGAAAATGATTTTTCATAATAATTACGTGATTGACCACTGTCCCCAATTGTTTTTGCTTAGCCGTGTAAAAAAGTGTGCCACATTGAAAATTTTAATGGTTTGAGCCTGGCGAGAACCAAAAGTCATTAAATTGATTGCATAAGTAATTCACAAAATTTTACTACAATTTGTAAAAGGAGATTTTTACCACACTTTTGGGGGAATTCACGATATTGACATCGGCAACCCTAATTACGGTTGCAGTACCACTTGCAGTTCGATACAAGCGCAATATTCAAGTGATATTAGTTCTGATGCTTCACACTTGATGATGGTACAAAGTGATGAATGTTTAATGTGTTTCTTGTTTTTTTTTAAACTAAATATTGTGTATTTATATTTAGAGCGGTGTCGTGAGAGGCTTGTTGATTGTTCCATGATTTTGAACTTAAGAAACGCCCCACCATAGGGTAAAAGGCTTATGGCTCTTTTAAAAAGTCTGAAGGAAATAAACAAAAACATTTTAAATAATGATAATTGGTTGAAATATCAAATGAAATGCCTTAATGAATACATTTCCACAATAAAAATATACTTACATACGGCTTGCATCTTTAATTTCGTTTTCCAGCAGCAATGTTTAAGTTTTTTTTTTTAATTTAAGCTTCTTTTACCTGCCAGTAACATTACTTTTTTTTTCAAAAGAAACTCACCATTAGGCAAATCGTATCTGTCCCTTAAAATGTCAAATAGGTCACCAGGGTTCCTTGGCATGAAGTTTGGCGCCACTGACTGCATCATTATGTCTAGAATAGGGCTTTGCGGGAAAGATTGCCCCGAACCGGACTTCCGGTTTTTATTTCTTTTGTTGTTCCCATTTTTCAAGATGGTCTGACTTTTTACGCTGGCGAGTGCTACTATTATGTTCATAAGTATGAAGATCCACGGTATGTATCGATTCATTTTTAACTAAAACAAAAAGAAGTGGTTATTTTTGTCTTGATAAATATAACTAATTAACGACCAATTTTGATTTAGGAGAGTAAAGTGCAAAAAAAGAGAATTTATTAAACTTCAAATTACTTATCAATTGAAATTGCAGCAGAGCTCTGATTTGTTTATACTGAAACCAAACTTAAAAGTTCAGTTAGTAAATTAAATCCCGCCATATTTAAACAAAAAACAATATAAATGGTATGTTTATTCTGTACAGAAAGTCATTCGACCGGTTTAAAAATAAAAAAGGAACGTACTTGTCTTTATTTAGCTAAAATAATCTGTAAATAAGTTGCACAATTAGCATAAATCTGATGTTTTAAATAAGACCACTCACCCAATCATTTAGAGACCAAAATGCACTTCAGATTAATCACACCATAAACAACTTTTTGTTTTCATAACACAAACACGAAGGCACCGACCTATGTTCTATTAGTCCACATTTCCGCCTTTTTTTTAATTCAACTTTTTTATACGATTTTTTTTCTTGTTTGCTGATAAAATTTAATACTTGGATTGCAGCTAAGTCATTTACGCACCTCAACGTGGTCGTAAGGTGACTGCACTATCCTTTCGTCGGTAGCAGGCGTTATGTTACCGGCTTGGTTTCGAAAGACTCGTTTATTTCGACTGGCCCCTGACCAATTTAGCGGGTTCCCATTTTAATTATTATTATTATTTTTTTTTTTAATCTTTATTTTTGGTATAGGGCTTTTATCCTTTGAGGACATGTCAGCCCTAATTTTAATTATCTGAGTATCATTGTCAAAGGTTTTATGGAATAAGTGAACACTAAAAGTTGGTATTAAATATTTTTTACAATGCTTCACGCTGCACTTGATTTTTTTTTTCAAAGAAAAAGAAAAAAATTATCTCTCCTTGCGCAAGGAGAGATAAAATTTCGAACCCACAATCTTCACATATCGCGCGTGCTGATCTACCAATTGGGCTGACTTAAAAAGGTAATTGTAGGTATTTTACAAAATGACATTGATATTGCTAAAAATATCTATGATGACATAAAATGTATATTTGTGAATTATGTATAATTATGAATTATAATAGATTTCTTTCTTTTTTTTTTAAATCTAAACCAAAATGTAGGTTACTACTTCATGCTCCAGGTCCTATATCCTATATTGTTTGATGAATTTAATTTTGATAATAAATACAAATTATGGGGAGATGGAGTAGTCATGCTCACTAAAATGTCACTGGGGTGGTGGCGCTATGTGGCGGGTCGTTACATTCCCTTCAATATGGTTGAGTGAAGCGATGGCTGGCACATACGTCATGCTTGTAAACAGGTGCCACCTTTGGGGACTGGTCTGCTCCAGCTTACCTCTCGAAAGTAAAAACTTACTTGAGTACTTAATTGTTTCATCACTCATCAAAACAAAACTATATGACTTGGTCCAAAGTGAGCTACACATAGCAATAAGTTAGATACTGATACTGTAACTGATCTGCTGAGTTTCTTACCGGTGTCTTCTCGGTAGCTAAAGGTTCCGAACCGGAAGTAAAATCACTTTGCATTGTATTCAATGACGATTCAAAAGTGTAATATGTAACTTACTTGAATAAAGAAATATTTGAGTTTGAGTTTATCAGTTTACATTCTGACATGTACTTTTCATGACTGTAGGTATTAGATAAACATGATAAATGCCCCGGAGTTAGACTGGTAGAGTCATCCTAGCATTAAATCCACCTGCATGACTTTGATTTTTTGCGCAATAAAGATTTTAAGTAAGTAAGTTAAACAACGATCGTTCCAGTTTGTACGTGTAATTATGTCATAACAGGCATTATTCATAGCTACTGCCTCCGTGATTAAGTGGTTACAGCTTAAGGCTCAAAAACCCGAAAGTCGTGGTTTTAAGTCCTGCGGGGAACACTTTCACTTTGTGAGATTTTCCCAGTTTGGTTAATGTATTGCAGGCTTGAATAACCTGATTGTCCGATATGAATGATAATTATGTGCTTCGGGAGGCCCATTAAGTCGATTGTCCCGGTTGTCATACATTTATACGACCTTCGTAGCAGAGGCGAGCGGGTCGGATTTTGATTTTGTTATACTTTTGATTTGACGCCCTTATGTCGTGAGTATAAGAACTAATATCGAACTGCACAACAAACTGTGTACAGTCGCCGTCAGATATATCGGAACAGACAAAGTGACCAAATACTTCGTATTATCTGATTTGATATATCTGACGGCGACTGTACAATACAAACTGTGCGAAAAAGTGAGGTCGCCCTTAATTTTAACGCAGTGTAATTTTGTATTTTTTTATAGTATAAAAAAATATGTATTATATTTTTACTGGTTGTGTGGGACATAGATTTTAGTCATCTACCGTATTCAGTCAATGTAAACTGTTAGTTAAATTTAGCAGCGATTCTTCATCAGTTACCGACGTCCAGTAAATATATTGCTGGTTCTCATCTGAGTTCTGTTTTAACATTGGTGATGTGTGACAATATGTGAAGGTACTGATGTTTCATAACCCCACCTTGTGTATTACAGTAGGTTTTAAGGTTACGAGGTTAAAATTCAGAGCAACATCTAGTGGACGTAAGAATATACGACGAGTTTGTAAGGTAGGTATTTATTTGTAGGTGTAGAGAGAAAGTTATGTTCGATTGCGTATCAATGGTATTTCTGAATTATGAAATTTCAACGAATAAGAAAACAACTTCTTACATTACTTGAACAATTTTTTTTGTACGGTTTTAAACTGTTTTTCCGTGATGTGCTTTTTTGACTGCACATTATTTACTTAATTAATTTAGTTAATTATTTACAGTCATCTGATTCTATCATATCACTTCCGTTCAATGTATATGTAAACTAAATAACTATTGATGC
Source organism: Glyphodes pyloalis (assembly GCA_037074685.1). Lineage (NCBI taxonomy): Eukaryota > Metazoa > Arthropoda > Insecta > Lepidoptera > Crambidae > Glyphodes > Glyphodes pyloalis. The sequence goes on from JAYKKO010000021.1 coordinate 6,300,600, forward strand.
TGCTATGAATGAGTAGGTACATACATATTTATTTTGTGTTTTTTAAGCACAATTAAGAATATACAATTTTTAAAGCAAGTAATGTTAGTGTGATTGCACTTCAGGTTTCCGAAGAAAACCAGCGCACAGCGTCACCACGACATATACTGATCGGAGTCCTTTTAGGTACCTACCATGTTAGTTTACTCCACATTGTTTAATTTAATTATGTATAAACAGTACCTAATAAATATTTATATTTCTTTCTTTTTTTCATTGACTTTAGGTTTAAGTACGCCGTAAAGATATTTTCGTCTCATAGCTCAGTTTCATAGTATACCAAAACTACGTACAGTCGCCGTCAGATATATCGGAGCAGACAAAGTGACCAAATACTTCTGAACAGTTAAAAATGTCAAAAAGTTCCATACACCACAAGTTACCATTCATAACTGAACATTCATTACTTCAGTAATATCTGAGCAGATGCCAATAATATCTGAACACTCATAACGTCAATATGTGTCACGCACGTCATGTGTCTTAGCTTAGCTACCTGTGTAGATGCGTGTTCAGATATTATTGGTTAGTTGTGTGTATAGAAGTTATTGACTAGCATCCGCTCAGATATTAGTGAAGTAGTGAATGTTCAGATATTAATGGTAACTTGTGGTATATGGAACTTATTGACATTTTTAATTGTTCAGAAGTATTTGGTCAGTTTGTCTGCTCCGATATATCTGACGGCGACTGTACATTTGTAGGTAATGAAACATCAAACATTGTGCCTACTAAAGCGACACAATTATGAAAGTGTTTAGTATGACATTGGAGTCGACCTTCTTAGAAAATATACATTTAAGACGCTATGAACCACTTTCTGCTCTGCCCTTGAAGAGGTTCCGTACCAAAATAAGGATAACAGTGTCTTCCTGATAATAATATTCCAACTCAGGCCTAAGGCCTTCATTATTGACATCAAACATCAATGAAATCAGTACACAAATGTGATAATCATAGCGCTAGCTAAGTTTGGTTTGGCGGTCACCAACCCACGCTATGTTCGAAAATCCAAAAAATATTGTGTGTTGTTGTTAAACCCGAGAATGGAACCCAGTGCCCCTAGATCATAAATCGGTGCTGAAACCAATAGATCATAGAATTGTTTAAAAAAATATGATAACAGCTAAAGAAATTTTATTGATATCATTATAATCGTTGCTTGTCACTTGCTGTATTGCCGTTGTTTGCTTTTTCAAAGGGTGGTCTGTGATAGCGTGGTAATAAATAAATAAATAAATAAATAAATGCGTCAGACAATTACACCAATCACCTGGTCTCAAACTAAGGTTTTCCCTTGTACAATGAGTACCAGACGACGGATACTAACTGGGGGCGTCATCCCAGTACGCCCAGACCCAAGTAATAACTTGCTGATATCCATAAGGTAAGATATGGCAGGTATATACATAAGTTTAGTCGGTCATTAGCGAAAAGTCAGTAAGCGGGTAACTAATTTGTCAGCTGATAGCGTTGGTCAATAACTAGTACCTATCTATACTGATATTACAAAGCTGAAGAGTTTGTTTGTTTGTCTATCTGAACGCGGGAATCCTCTTCCTCCTTCTCATCTTAGGATCTACTGGTTCGAATTGAAGGTTGTATTTTTGTGTTGAATAATCCGTTTATTGAGTAAGGCTCTAGGCTATATTATATCACGCTGCAACCAATAGTAGCGTCCTTCTTTATGGTGAAATAATTTATGAAGTCAGTTTTTTCGTTACGATTCGTACTATGCTACAAATATTCAATCTTTTTACTTAATATTAGTTTGAAATAAACTAAAGAATATTTTAATATGAATGAGAACAGAACCCTATTGTGTTGTATTCATAAAAAAAGTTGACCAGTTATTCACGGTCAAACGCGATAATAAACATACGGACAATACTAACTGTGCAATTACAAGTGTTGCGTACATGACGGACAGGCAGACCGTGACAAAATATCATAGTATAGTCGTAGATGAGTGGTAGTATAACGCTTTGAAATTATTTTACGCATAATTTACGGCGTATATTGGTTTTGTACTGCAATATAAATGGTATTATTTCAATAAATTGTTTCGCAAATAATGTGCGTTCATTTTTATTTTTATTTATGGGTTTAAAAAAAAGTTAAAAAATAGGAGGAGGTTCTCAAATCGATCGTATTTATTACAATTTGAAAAGTAATAGTATTCTGAAACTAAAATGTTAAATGGAAGACCACTGAATGAAGATACCGAGTGTCCTAGCTAGTTAATGAATAACTAAACAGTAGTAAGTTTTTACAGCCATATTTTTTTTTTATTTAATTTCTCCTGTTTGCCAAACTATCAATGACTTTTTTCTAATAAAAAGAGGGTGAACTTCTTTAACTAGCGGTCTGCAGCGGCTCCCACGCGAACTATTATCGTTTTTCAACATTTTCTATTGGTCGCATCGTTTTAACACAAACACAAACACAAAAGGGACTATTATTAAACACAAAAGGGATTTTTCAATTTAATAATAATAATAATCCGGGACTCTGTAGCTGTAGTCCCGAGATATTGGAAAAAACAGACATAATAATTGCGCCAGACAATCACACGATCACCTGGTCTCAAACTAAGGTTTTCCCTTGTACTATGAGTACCAGACGACGGATATTAACTGGGGGCGTCATAACAGCACCCCCAAACTCAAGTCAATTTAGAAAAGTTCATTTTCCAAATTGACTCGACCGGGAATCGAACCCGGGACCTTTCGCGCTTTGGCCGCGTTCCTTAGCTACTGCGCCACCGAAGTCATCGAGGAGGGAATTTGAACCAGTAGTTTCTGAGATTAGCGCTTTCAAACAAAGTCTTCAGCTTTATAATTTTGGTATGGGTACAATCAATAGTATTATCTGGTTCGAAGCTATCAATACTATTAATAAAACGTCAACTATCAATCGACTATTGGTCGTCGGTAATTGATCGGCAACAATAATAGGGACGTAGTTAATTACTTTACTTATCTAAAGTACTTAATCGCTGCCTAAAAGTTGGTCAACAAACATCCATACTAATATTATAAATGCGAAAGTAGCTCTGTCTGTCTATCCGGCTTTCACGCCTACACCGATTTTAATGAAATTTGGTATAGGTATACGTTGATGGTCTAAAACGGACATAGGCTATTTTTTGTTTTGAAAATAAGAGGTGGGGTGTAATATCACCCTTGAAAGTTTATATGGGAAAATGTTTTTGTTTAAGTTAGATATATGAAATTTGGCACAAATATGGCTCGAAACTTGGATTAATGGGCTACTTGTTGTTTCGAATTTCGGAAATATGGGTAAAACCGACCATAAAAGTATGTAGTCAACGCGAACGAAGTCGCGGGCACAGCTAGTCTTTACATAAACTCTTTGTGCATGAGGAACTATTTTGAGCTACTTTACGTTTCACAATTTTACTATAAATGCGCTTTTGCTAGTTGTTAAACCGCGAATAGAGTAAGTAATTAAATTAATTTCTCGTTGAATCATCGTGATTGCACACATTTTACTTCTAATAAATAAGATTGGTCGTTCACCACGTTGTAAGTTGTTTTAGGGGAAAAAATATTTTGATATCCGCCGCTTAGGATTGTCAGCAGCGTGGGGTACTCTTCCGCTTTGACGGACCGGGGAGACCGGCCAATAATACCTCACACGAATCACATTTTATGGACTTCTAAAAACTTCTAAATCATTACAGGTTGTAGTTTTCTGTTCTGGAGGATTGAAGAGAGAGAATAACTAATTTTAGACAAAAAATATTAATTAAGTGATTAGTGATTTTTTGTAACAGATAGAGATATGTTTTGATAAACGTGTGTGACTTGTTTATTTTATGAATAGGTAGGCTAATAGTCCAAATATTGGCGTCATGCGAATATTATTTGAACTCATTCAAGTTCACAAGGTCGTATTTCCTGGTTCAATTTCATCCTTCTTTATTCCTACAATATGAACACATTTTCCTAATCGATTTTATTATTTTTATAGTACTTTACGCCGTACTAGCGAACTTTAAATATTAGAAACAGAAAATTTTTATCTCCCCTTGCATCAGTTGGAAGAGCAGCACGCGCGATACGTGAAGGTCGTAGGTTCAATTCCCGCACCGCAAGGGGAGATAAACATTTTCTGTTTCTAACATTTTCCTAATACTAGTTACATCTATGAATTTCTGTGTTTAAGTAAGAATCTATAAAGATATAATGCAGAACCGGAAGCAGTAAAAATTATGATTTGTTTGTTTTGTTTCTTCATTGTATAGATAGATGGACAGATAGATAAAAACTTTTATATCCTTTATTGCATGCGATACAATTGGAGTAGGACTTATTACTCATATAGTAAGTTGCCGATTCAGTGAGCACACACTAAATGAAACTAAACAAATTTTTTAAATTGTCATATTGCTCTTTTATACGTCACAGAACTCATTAGAGAGACAGTTACATAAATTAATCGAAAGTATTATTTTATCCAATTAATTTAGTTCTGTAAAATGAAAACGCAATCTCATAAAAACAACAATACTTGGCAAAAACTCAAGTCTCGCAACTAAGTTGCCCCACCTTAAAAGGTTGTGAGATTCATGTAACACCAAGGCGGTTATTAATTTGGGACCTTCTGTCTTAAATTGTTACGTAATTATCTAACCTAGCAATATCTTAAAGCAACCAATTATGACCTAATTAATTGAAATAAAAACTCTATTTATCTTGCATGGCCGTACCCAATTCTCGCCATCTACTTTTTCCTCCTTAAGGTTAGATAACCTTAAGGTTGTCTGGAAGAGATCGCTTCCTAGCAATAAGACCGCCTAATCTATCTATCTATGTCCACGGAAAGGCACCCGTTAAATAGTTAGTGATTCATACAACTTATGTGTAAATTATAAAATATCCATAAACAAACTTAGCATGACCCAAAAGTTGACTGGTAGATAACTGTTGTACTTTTTTGTGTAATGAAGTTTAAAAAAAAAGAAATATGGAAATACTTTATTACGTCATTTTTATTGGTTAATTCCTTATTTTAAGACTTAAATTACCCATTAAATTTGGACAAAAAAATAAGAAAAATATATTATTGAAGATTAAAAAAGAAGTTTTTTTTACTTAATTATGAAATATGTGCCTGTTCATATTTGATTTTTTAAGCTTAAAAGATAAAATCTTTTGCATTTTTATATTAGGGAAAGGATTTATTTGCCTCTCACACATATTATAAGTATTATTTTATTCATGTACCTACATCTGGCATAATAATAATATAATAATAATATAATAATAAATATCATTTATTTTCTCTTCACAAAGGTAATTTTAAAAATAAACACAAAACAATAACAACTTGTACAATAACCTTTGTGAGAGACTGGTGTCCATACTAGGGTAGGGTACCCTGTGTGACGGATCGCCAGGCCCTCACCACTGGTGTATTGGAGTAACGTATGTGTATTCATCATTAATGTGTATACATACATACATATGTTGTGTTGCATTTCACGATAATACTGCCAATAGGTTTTCCGTAACTTCATAATCTTGACTTAGTAGCCATTGTTTAATTAATTTCTTGCATGCACGCGCTGGTAGTGAGTAGAAGTTTAAAATTTTATTAAGCTTATTATACAAATAGCCACCCAAAAAACAAAAGAACTTATGAGAAAATTGTGTTTTTATGCCTAAAGAAGGGCAAACTTTATAATTACGCACACATAAATTTATTTGTATTGTTCGTTTTATGACGCATTGAGTTCTCTATCTAATCTTATCGGAAGCATGTTTTTAGTGGTCTGCTTTATATAAATAGCATATTGACTAATAAATATGCGAGCTATCTATAGTTTTTCCAGGGTTGATAAGTTTGAGACGCATTACCGCTTTCAAATCCATCACCTACATTTGTTTTTGAACCGACTTCAGAAAGGAGTAGGTTCTCAATTCGTCTGGATGTATAATATGTCGTATGTATGTTCACCGATATTTGTAAATCCACATTTATACTAATACTAGCTAATCCGACAGACGTGGTCCTGTCTTTACGACGACTATTTAATACGGATTTGTTTTTCAACCACGACTACAAAAGTATTCTTAAATTTTTCTAATTTACTGCGCAACTTTTTTCTTAAATAAAAAATAAATTATTTCATAAGAACCTTCTCCTGACAATAACAAACATAAAAAAAAGTGAAATTGATCCACCCGTTCACGCGAGACCAAGGGAAATAGGGATTCATTTTAATATTTAAGATTTACTAAAAAATACAGTAAGAACGAGTTATCTATCTCTATCTCTTTGGAAAACACGTGGGAAACCCGTTTTCTGATCTCTAAAGGATTAAGTTATGATGAGCAATGATAGTATGTAAGTCTGAAAAAGGGTTATGCAATCAAAAAGTCTGGGCGTCTACTCTTGAAAACGAAATATGTCGGATCCGATGACGTTTAGTATTTTTTATTGCTCATTATCGCAACTAACACACTTCGAATGCGAATAAAGCGTTATCAAAAAACAAAATATTATTTATACAAATCAAAAATCACGTTTTAATTCCCTAACTTTTGATCAATCTTCAAAAACGAAACCTTTCGTTTGTTCGTTTCGTTTTCAAGAGTAGACGCCCTGGACTTGATCGAATAAAGACCCCTTTTCGTCTTTTGCCTTATGGCATAACTCATACGTTATAATAGTAGTAGGTAAACCAACCAGAAATGATTATGATGGCAGGTTGGTCATCAAAAATACAAGTAATTTTGATAAAGCTGAACATTAAAAAGGAAAAAGACAAAGTGTTCAAATACGAATTCGTTTTCGACCTTTTGTAAATAAGGGCAGAATAGTGAATCTGGTGATATGTTTTGTTGCACAGACTCTTTTCTAATTTCATCAACAGCTTTTTAAATTAAAGTACCATTTATAAAACATTTTGAAGTTAAGAGCGCAAGTCTCTCTGATATTGACTTTTTAGCGCCTGTTTCAATCTCATAGGTTTATGTTTCTAAATTACAATGTTGCTGGATAAGAAGCAGAGAAAAATCATGTGGTTATTTATAGAAGCTATTTACCACAGGTTTAACGTGGCAGCAGATAAAGTGATGACGAAATATAAATACAAATTTAATCAATTTAGAATAAACTTGGATGCGGATACTCTCTTTTTACGAATGAACTTCGACACCGAATAATGAAACCTTAAAACTATCATCTACTTAAGTACTTACTACTCTGTAATTTTTATGGACTTGTGAATAGTTGAAGTTATTTCATTTTCTTAAATAGGAGCGAAGAATCAGTGTACATTTTGGAAAATTTAAAAATAAAATTGTCATACCAGTTTCATTATTTGCATCATAGAAATGAGTGCTATCCAGTTTTAATTTGGTTACATTGCCTCTTCGTTAGAGCAATACAGGCTTCCGAACTTAAAATAGGGGACGAAACAAATACAAACATGTTTTCAATAAAAATGCCTATCATATTGTATTAAATTTTGATACTATTGATAACATTTTAGCATTCGTACGCATAGCATTCGTAGTTTCCTTTACGTACATTTGCAGCTACAGTTAAGTTCATATGATTTTGCTGTGTGAAATGCAGTAGGAGTTTTAACAATTATTAGAATATGAATCCCATGTTTTCACTTGTTGCATGAGATTAAGTGGCGACGACCTCGTTGGCCAAGGTAGGTGCATAAAGCGCGTAAGGTCCCGGGTTCGATTCCCGGTCAGGTCAATTTGGAAAACTAACTTTTCTAAATTGACTTGGTTCTGGGTGTGCTGGGCCCCCTGTTAGTATCCGTCGTCTGGTACTCATAGTACAAGGGAAAACCTTAGTTTGAGACCAGGTGATTGGTGTATTGTCTGGCGCATTTATTTATTTTTATTTATAAAAAGTACAGGCATTTAAGTAGAACCGAATAACATGAAGGACCTCAAGAAAAAAACAATTAACTATAAGGGATTTTTTTTATTTGCTGACCATGAACTATGAAGGGACTATTTTCTTTTATTTCCTGACCAGTTTTAGATAGGACAGACCATAATAATTATAATAACAAACGTTCCAACGTTATTTAAAAGAAAAAACAAATACCAAATAGTTTTTTGGAGAAAGTTCCGTTGTTTGTAAGTATGTAGGTATTACTTTTAGCAGTAAAGCGTCCTTCGCGTTATAGTCAGCATGTTTGTTAGTAAATCCATCATATATCTACCAAATTTCATCCAAACTGAAGTAGTTTTAGAGAATAAAATGACGATAATCCATACCAATTTTCACGTTTTTAATATTTGTGAATGTTTTGTAATATTAGCAAGAGAGGTTTTTTTTTAATAATGCTTATGTTACTATTTATAAAGTTATCTAATGGCTACTAAAGTATTCAATAAATTACCGAACGAGATAAGGGACCTAAATGGAGACTTATTTAATAGGAAATTATTTAATTTATTAGTTGACAAATGTTTTTATACGATGAAGGACTATTTGACGTACAAATTTTAACTTCGATTGTAATTATTATTATGATATTATGACAACATGTATGAATGAATTTGAATGTTACTAATATTTTGGGAATTATTTGTTTTAATTAATATTTTAATAGGTTTTGTTTGCACGGACATTTTAAATATTCATATACCAGCTGCGCTGGTGAGATAAGCTTGTACCTACTACATCTAGCTGTTAACATCGATATTGTTTAACCTTATTTCCATGAATAAATCCTTTGACTTTTACTTTGATCAAAGATAAGTTGGGTGAAGGGTTGCCAAACGTGCTTACAGAGGATCCAAAATATAGTACAATATAACTTTATTTTGGGTTTGTGAATAGATAATAAATTATGTTGAAGAAAAATATAGATAGTAAACAAAAATGCTTTATAATATCTGTTAGTAAAAAAATAGGTAAAAAAACTTTTTAAGTTAAACGGTTTTATGTTCAACATACATTGCAATGTTTAAGATAAATGTACTAAAGAGGGTGCAATTTGAATTACTAAATTTGACCCAAGAATAAATAATAAAACAAACGGGGTGAGCTAAATAAAACCGTTTAATAATAATAAAAATGTCATTCAAAGGTACGTCAGCATTGTGCTAATGGCTTATGTGAGCGATTTAAAAATACTACATTTTAGTAGTTTTGTTGAGTTTTAGCGAGACTAACGGACATCGATTCTTAGTTTATAAGATAATACTAATCCAAAAAAAGTTGGCAACAGCCGTCAGTTAAATAATAAAAAGATATTTCAAGCCTATGTATTTCGATGAACATATAAAAGGTTATTTGTATTTTTACATCTACTTGAAATTAAAATTGTCTGACAGGTGCGTTTAAATTGAAACTACATATAGTGTGTACATATGGTGTGTAGAATGAAACCTTATTAAAAAACAACACATTCAGTTTTCATATGTTTTTATTTAGCAGTAAATTTTAAACAACACTTCTTATTACTTACATTGCACGTGATTGTTAAGTATGTACAGTCAACAGCACATTACGATGAACACTAGCAGTTGGATATTGTTCTTATGCCAACGACTTAAGACTACAAATGCCGTAGTGTACTAGTCTAACGTGCTTTTGACTGTACCTACATTTGTTTAGTACTCCTAGTTAAGTACTTAATAAGTAAATATAAATAATTACGATTGTAATTTTACTTTAAGTCACCGCGATAAGTCGACTAGTCCTTTTTATTCATCTAACTGTCATATTAAATTTAAATAAATAATTATAATTTATTGGTAGTATCACAAATAAATCACTTAAGTATTTACTGTAAATATTTATCGTAATTATGTTCCTATTGTAAATATTATTTTACAAAACGTCTCTGTAAATACAACAAAACAAAAATTTGTATAATAAGATTATTTTAGATATAGACTCATTAGTAGTAGGTATCTATATCGAATTAGTTTTTGTGGTTTATATTTATTAAATATTTTCCTATAATAAAATCCATACATAATTTATATGAGAAAAAATATGATTGTTTGCATTGATTATTGCAACAAAACTATTGAACTGATTTGAAAAAGTATTAACATTTTTAGGAAGTACTATCTACGGGTAATGGCTATAATATGAATAGGGATTTTCACTAGAACTCAAATAATGTATTCCAAGGTGTAAATCCTAATTTACCCGTGCGAAACCGGGGAGACAGCACTTACTAAATAAACACTTAGTTTGATATAAATATTGTTTGAGAAAAAAAAATATTATTTATTAATTTTATTGTACGTTCACGTTACATGTTTTGATGAGACAATAGTGATTCAGAAATAATTTAATGCGAGTCTAAAATTAATATCACAGTACGGTCGCTTATTAATTCTAATAGATAAACCTATTATAAGACGCCCCAATCTTGTTTCACCATGTCAGATCCTTTCTCGGCTATCATATAAACAGGTGCATTGGTATGACTCGAAACTATTTCGGGCATTATACTAGCGTCTATTACCCTTAATTTATCGATACCATGCACTCTCAGTCTGGAATCGACCACCGAAGTCGGATCGTGGACAGAACCCATCTTACAAGTACCACTTTGGTGGTAGATCGTGAATGTGAACATCTGAGCGTGGCATGCGAAGTACTCGTCGCTCCCAAACGGTCCATACTGCAAGCATTCTTCAATAGGCACGTCATACAGCTTTGTACCAATCTTTCTCATTGACGGCTGCCTTGCTATCTCCAACGCTACTTTAATCCCTTCTACAATTTTCTGCAAATCTTCTGGATACTGAAAATAGTTTGGTATTAGCGCTGGGTGCACTTTTGGATTCCTACTTTGCAACATTATCCTCCCTTTAGACTTGGGACGCATTAACATAGGAAACACCATAAATGCCTCAGTTTTTCCTAAAGGACCAAAGGTTTCTGAGTAAATTCGCTCGTCGAAGCCAAAATTGTACTGTAACATGGGATCTCCGTTTAAACCGGAACCTATGAACAGCAGTTCCATGTCTGGCCATCCTTTTGTATTGAATTTATCTTTTAAATCCATGAATACTAGAGCTTCACAACCTCCTGGTATTGAAAGCGGGCCTTTATGCGTATTCATCCATTTGAACACGATGTCTAAGTGATTCAGAATGTATTCCGTGTTCAAACTGAAATTTTGTGGACTCACTACAAATTGGAGTCCACCGGCTGCTATGTGATCCATTAAATTGTAGCCCACTTGCAAATCTTTGACAACTTTTATCTTCATATTTTCCAAATGACTCCTGGGACCTATTCCAGACAACATTAAAAGTTGAGGAGAATTAATAGCGCCTGCTGATAATATTACTTCTTTACTGGCTAAAACTTTGTGTTTTCTATTATGTTTTTCTAATTCTACGCCTATTACTTTAGTTTTCGTAGCATCGAAAATAAGCTTAGTAACCATGCTACCTTTGGTTACGTGCAAGTTCTTTCTTCCATTGATAGGATGTAAGTAAGCTCTGCTAGAACTGTGACGAGTTCCGTTTTTCATGGAGAGTTGCAAAAACGAAACGCCCGATGGATCCTTTCCGTTGATGTCACTATATTTGAAACCCAACTGCTGCGCTCCTTTGACCCATGCTTTGCCTTTCGACGTTCTGAAAGGAGCATGTTCAATGTTAAGGTAACCCTTATCGCCATGATATTTGGGATCCTTAAAGGAAGGGATATTGAAGTTTTCTACTTTCTTGAAATACGGTAGCACATCATCCCAACCCCAACCGTCGTTTCCCATATCCCTCCAGCCATCGTAGTCCTTTTGGCCGCCTCTTGTATAGATCATGTAGTTTAACACGCTGGATCCTCCGACAACTTTGCCACGTGGCCAGTTGCACTGTTTGTTATCGAATCCAGCGCAGTATCTGTCAGAGGGCTTAGTTTTGTATTTCCAGTTGGCTTGCGTGAATTGTAGATAGTTGGCGAGGACAGGGATGTCCATAATGAAGTTCTCGTTGACACCAGCTTCGACGAGTAGCACTTTCCATTCCGGAACCTCGGTGAGTCTGTTCGCGATGACGCACCCTGCAGTGCCGGCGCCCACGATGATGAAGTCGTACTCGGGGAGCAGGTACGGTTGGTCTGGAGGCTCGTTGTTTAACTGGTTGGTGCCATCGTGGAGGAAATTCAAGAAGGACGATACTGGGTCTATGCTTTGCGTGCTGATGAGGTGAAGCAAGGTGAGCAGGCCCCATAGCGCTGCCAGCACCGACGGCGTGTAACGACGATTCATCTGGAATGATAAATGAAGAAGGTTTAAAGATCAGAAATACATTTATGTATAGATTTAGTGGTTGTCATTAAAAATAGTTGCTAAATAGTTAAATTAATCGTTGCACGGTAATTTTTTTAAATAACAATATTTATAAACCTATGTATATCTTAGATTTCATGAATTCAAAATATCTATTATATGTGTTCTGAGTGCTCTATTATCTTCTAGGTAATTAATAAAAATAATCATTCACATCAATCGATAATTTAATTATTCACCTGGTACGCACGTTATATAACTATCAAAATTTTATTACCGACGTTATTCAAACAGTAAATATTCTTATTAATTTTTCATCTAAACAGCGCGAGGCCATTTTAGGTTTTAAAAAAGTATTTTTATATAAATGTACAGTACATTATGCTACGGAATCTTTTAATTAACCTTTTTAATTTCGGGATGCGAGATACAATAGACATTCAGTTTTGCTTGACGTACTTATGAGTCATTGAGATTTGAAGGGTTAAATCTTCAGGAGGTACCTAAATGCCAAACCTAACCGCAGAAATATATAATGCACTTTCTTCTAGTAAAAATGTTAAATTGGGTTTAAAAATTATAAAAGAACACGGATCAACGTGTGATATGGAAATCATAATCAAACATGGTGGTACCAAAACCATACATAAAAGTAAATAATTTGAAGTATATTGAAGTAAAAAGCACTTTATGTAACGCTTATCTTGTTATAAAGTATTTGTGTGTTTAATTATGGCCTGTTCAAGCCCAGGGTGCCATTATTATGCTCAGAATAAGTACTCTGAACAATTCTTTGGTGGCAATTGAACCCATAACCTCGTTGCAGAGGACCAACATTCGCGTCAACGGGGCAGTCATGCCCATTTTACATACACCTACCCTGCATGATAATACATGCGCCATACCTGCATCAAATTTCTCGCATGAGGCGACAAAAGTTTCTATACTCTTGATTGGCTGATAGCACATCCAACTCATATTGTCGGCCAATCAGCAGCTGACGCATTAATTGTGTCATACGTACAGGGCACGATAAAATTTACTCGCCTGGTGCATCCTAAGCTGACTAGATAACAAGAATAACTGGGAATGGAATCCAACCTTTTGAACAATTGGTAATAACCCAATAAACTCGTTTGATCTCATTACCACCTAATCCATTGATTTGTGTTTTAATTAAAATACGATTTGTGATTACGTGCGCATTGTTAAGCGCCCTAAGTCGGTAAATGCGTTGGGTCAGATATAATTGTTTTACTGATATTACGATCAGGTCAGTTAAAGTATTTAACTTAGAGGTGAGGGCTGTATAATGTATTCGATATTAATTTCTTGAATGGATACCTCCACACGAAGATTAAAGGTTCGTGATAAGGGCACGGGCAAATGGACTGCATTTATCAAGTGATAAAGGCTTAGGATTGTCAAGTATATACGTTTTACTCTCATTTCATTAGCGCCTGGTTCAAATATTCTAACGATCCTAAAATCGCCCCGATAGATGGCTGATGACAGCTGGTATGGAAAGTAAATTATGGAACGGTATTAACGACTCGTAGTCGGTTGCAGAAAAACAGATAGTCATTTTTGACACATTTCGAATCGTAAAGTATTGGAACCGGGCATTAGTTACTGAACAAAATGCACTGATCTGGGATAAAGTCAACGAAAATGCACTTGAACTAGATATGGGAAGTACGGCCGAAAGCTCGTTAGCATACACACCTTATCTCCTAGGAATAAGAAATAAAATTGAACTGCATGTGTTTACCTAGATGAGCTGTTCACAGTACTTCAATTAAATCTATCATTCAGGAAGCAAGTTACGAGTATTTTTTTTGCGGATAAGGTAAATAATATTAAATTAAAACCTCGAAAACTAAGGACGGGTTTAACGAGTACTGAAATTGACTGCTTCTTGTAAGTCTTTAGGATGGTACTTTATATTGCACTTCAAGATTGACCTCATCCCACCTGATGTTAATTGGTAATGTGGTCCAAGCTTAAGGGTGACAAGTACAGCATAATAAATCTGTGTAGCTCTGGAAACCTTACTGACACGCAGGAACACAACAACATAGATGTGATTGTTATTTGGCTGCGGTCTTCTGTAAGGTGGAGGTATTTCACCAGTCGGGCTGCTCCAGTTCGAGCGATAAATCGCTATGCCCTACCTCTCTCAAAAACTTACTTAAAAGACTTGGGAGATCTGAATTGTTCTAAAGGTAAAATCATCTGCAAAACAAGTGCTAATAACTGGTTGGATCAAATTATACGCCATTTTCTGACGACGGTCAATTTTAAGTACGGTCGAGAAAACGTCAATGTAAAGAATTTCAATTCGATATTAGTTCTTATGTGCAGAATATAAGGGCGGTGCTAAGTTCACAGTGAGTCTGTGCTTTTGTCTGTACCTATCTAGGTACCATACTGCGGTAAGGGGATGTACTGTGCTCGTTCCTCACCACTATCGTGTCTAATTATTTCACATGAACAAGACAATAATTACATACTAGCTTTCATAATCATATGATCCGATAATGTGTGTTATTGGTATACTCTTTACTAGACCAATTAGATGCAACATTGTGAACTTGCATTAGTACCTTGACCTTGCGTTAGTGTAATACGAGCTGTCGATGCATTAATTAAATTGAACTGCGTTAGTAACTAGATATAATCGCGCTCCGTGAAAATATATATACAAATATTATAAAGCTGAAGAATTGGTTTCTTGTTTGTTTGTTTGATTGCGCTAATCTTAGAAACTACTGGTCCGAATTGAAAAATTAGTTTTGTGTTGGATTGTACAGTCGCTGTCAGATATATCAGACAAAGTGACCAAATACTTCTGAACAGTTAAAAATGTCAATAAGTTCCATACACTACAAGTTACCATTAATATCTGAACATTCATTACTTCAGTAATATCTGAGCAGATGCTAGTCAATAATTTCTATACACACAACTAACCAATAATATCTGAACACGCATCTACACAGGTAGCTCAAGGAGACACATGACGTGCGTGACACATATGGACGTTATGAGTGTTCAGTTAATATTGGCATCTGCTATCATCTGCTGGCATCTAGCTGAGCTTCTTGGGGACTAGACTACCGATAAATATGTTTAAAGTACTATGTGTATGTAAATATATGAATAGAAATATCATACCAATATTATGAACGCGAAAATTTGTTAGAATGTAAGATCTCCGGACCTGGGGTCTACTCTCAAAAACGAAACGAAAATACGAAAGGATTCGTTTTTGAAGATTTATCAAAAGTTCGGGAGTTAATGCGTGGTTAATGATTTGCATAAATAATATTGTGTTTTTTTAAACGCTTTAGTCGCATTCAAAGTGAATTGGTTGCAACTATGAGAATTAAAAATTGCTATCCGTTTTCGGATCCGACATATTTCGTTTTTGAGAGTAGACCTCCTGGAAGGTATAGATGTAACTATTTTTGTTTGTTACTTTTTCACGTAAGAATATCTGAATTAATTTTGGTCGAATGTAGTAGAACGATAGATGAGAAATGAATAACATAGGATACTGTTTATTACGAAATTAGCGGCTGCCAGCGGCTTCGTACGCCTGGACTAAAGTATTTTCTAGCAATAAATATAGATGGTCGGTTTTACCCCTATCTCCCCTAATATTCAAATCCAAAAAGTAGTCCATATTTTGATGCAAGTTTCGAGCTATATATGTGCCAGATTTCATATTTCTAACTTAAAAAAAAAAACATTTTATCCACTTTCAAAGGTATTACTCCCATCCGTCCCTATTTTCACAACAAAAAGTAGCCTATGTCTGTTCTAGAGGTACAACGTATACCTATACCAAATTTCATCAAAATCGGTTTAGTGGTTTAGGCCTTAAAGCCGGACAGACAAACAGACAGACAGAGTTACTTTCGCATTTATATTAGTATACACAACGCGAACGAAGTCACGGGCAACATCTAGTTATACTATGTTATAGTAAGATAAGCAACTTACATGTGACAGTTATTGGTGGCATATCCAGTTACTGGCACAAAAGAACCATTTTATTTATTTATGTATTTTATTATATCACTCTAGCTCTATTGCTTAAAAATCATCGAAGTTATCTATCTGATATACATATCAAAGGTACGAAATATCGAAGTCGAAATAACAAATATTGCATTAGTATGCAATAGTTCAAAGGAAATTCGATTATAATAATAGTTTGACATAATATTTTTCAACAAGTATTGTAACATTGGCCGACTTATAGAAGTAGGTTGTTGAATGGTATACCTTAAGATTTATCTTGATCTTTTTAGGGCTTTGAATTATGATATGATACTTTTGCATTAAGTTTTATTTTCATTTTATTATTTTCATAAAAAACAATGGCGGCTTGTCTGTAAGATAATATTAGGTGCTTTACAGAGTTACACAGCTGAACTGACTTGTGATTTTTCTTCGTAATTGATAACCTATATGTTATGTCATATATTTATGAGTTCATGTATGTTTATCATGTTATGATACTTTTAATATAATGTTAAAATAAAAACTCTATTTCTGTTGCACGGTCCCACCATCTACTATTTCCTCTACATTATGGTTGCCTGGGAGAGATCGCTTCCTAGCGATAAGACCGCCTAAATTGTACTATAATTAATCTGTAAATTACTGTAATTTTTTTGTGCAATAAAATATCTATCTATCTATCAACAAATTAACATTTTTAGGGAATTGGTCTGAAAATTGGAACTGGTTTTGTCACAATTTATTCGTTATTTGAAAGAGGTTTCTGATTTTTCCTTCAAAGCCTGGCACATGTACTTGATTTGATAATTTTACGTAGGAAAGAAATACTTTACCTACGAAAGTAAGACAATTCGCTGCATACGACCGTGGCTCGGATTCTGCCATAGACTAAATTGTTAGACCATTATCTGACTTAACAACTCTTGGTCACCTATTAGTTAAATGTATTGTTTCTCAACCAGGTCGCTAAAACACTTATTTAACTATTTGTAGCGTTAATAGAAACATTTGCTAAAAAAATGTCACTCTTCTAAATATAAAATGTTAAGCGTATTCAAAATGTAGAATATCTTCAATATAATGCATAAAATTAACTATTTCACATTTAATTAAGTGGTTTAACTGGTTTTCATTTAAAAAATCAAGCTTGCCTATTTAAAAAAGGGTTTTCACCAACTCGACACGAAAGACTGGGCACACGTGTCACAAAAAGTGATGATTTTTATATTTATATATTTAAACCCATTGTAACAAAAGATATTTTAGGCATATTTTAGATTAGATATCCTTTCGAGGTTTCAAGGACGGTTTTTTATGAAATCGCTTTGTACAATATTGAAATGAAAGAAAAAAATCTAAGTGTGTCCAGTTAGTTAAAACATAAAAGTGATTTGATTAAGTTTCACTATCTGTACACACATAAAAATCTGCGCGTGTCCAGATGACGAAATAATAAGTTGTATTATTTTGGGTTTCACCAACTCGACCCACGTGTGCCCAGTCTTTTATGTCAAGTTGGTGAATAGCCCATTTAAAATTGTTAAGGTCATTTGTAGCTAGAACTAGTAACTGACTTCCTCTTCGATAAGCTTATGCCTATTAATTATAATTCATTGAATTTTTTTTGGTTTTATACTACATTTTCTCGACTCAATTTTTTTTTTATATATTACACTTCGAGATTGACCTAATCCCACCTGATGTTAAGTGGAAGTGAGGTCCTAGCTTAAGGGGGAGAAGTGGAGCATTATAAAGCTGTTACTGGACTTGTCGCCCTCACCTTGAAGGCTTGACCCTTGCAACTGTATGTGTTTACAAAATGTAACACCACGCAGGAGCTCTGGAAACCTTATTCACACGCAGGAACACAACAACACAGAAGTGATTGTTATATATTTGGCTGCGGTCTTCTGTAAGGGGGAGGTATTTCACCAGTCGGGCTGATCCAGTTCGAGCGATAAATCGCTGTGCCCTACCTCTCTTAAATAAAAAAATATAATGCTAGTATTTACATAAATATTTTTTAGGTTTATGGGTATTATATGTTGTAGAAATTTATTCTTTTATATGTATAACTGGCTATGCTGTGACCAAATACTTCATAATATACACCACATGTTACCATTGATATCTGAACATTAATTACTTCAGTAATATCTGAGCAGATGCCAATAATATCTGAACACTCATAACGTCAATATGTGTCACGCACGTCATGTGTCTTAGCTTAGCTACCTGTGTAGATGAGTGTTCAGATATTATTGGTTAGTTGTGTGTATAGAAGTTATTGACTAGCATCCGCTCAGATATTAGTGAAGTAGTGAATGTTCAGATATTAATGGTAACTTGTAGTGTATGGAACTTATTGACATTTTTAACTGTTCAGAAGTATTTGGTCACTTTGTCTGCTCCGATATATCTGACGGCGACTGTACATTACATGTTTGTTAGGTTATCATAGACTATTAAACCACCATCGTTTTAAATACATCCTGCCAAAAATCGGGGCATATGGCAACACTATTATAGGATTGAAAACGTGTATGCCACAGTAACACAAACATAGAAACACAGGTTCTTAATAAATTACTTAACTATTTTATCTACAAATTGCTTCATTGCATCACCTAGATTGGACATTAAGTCTTCAACTGATATATCATTAAAACCAATCATAAACATTATTGTTATCTACATTGAACAATATACATTTATAACTTGATGATTGCTTAAAGAATATCAAATTCTGATAGACACTAAATGTTGATATTAGACAAGGAGTTTGGGTACTACAAATATCAACCGTCTGACTTTTGTAAAGTATATAGGCATCTTATATATAAAAATGAATAAAAAAGAATCGCTGTTAGTTAGTTTCGCTAAAACTCGACAACGGCTGGACCGGATTGTCTAATGGTCCAGGGAAGGTTTAAAAGGTTAGAAAATGTGGAAAAAATAGGCATTACGACGTTTGCCGTGACAGTTAGTATTTAAATAAATCAAAATTTGATTATTGGTATTATATGTTATAGAATTTTATCCTTTTGTATGTATAACTGGCTGTGCTCGCGTAGAATATATACTTTAGCCAGTCGCACTTTTAAACAGAAGCTTTATTACGTACTAGCTGTGCCCTTCGTTCGCGTGGACTACATCCTTTCATGGTCGGTTTTACCCCTATGTCCCCTAATATTCGAAACAAAAAGTAGTCTATATTTTAATAGAGCTATATTTGTGCCAACTTTCATATCTCTAACTTAAAAAATAAACATTTTCCCATATAAACTTTCAAAGGTGGCATTACCCCCCCTTACTTTCTAACAAAAAGTAGCCTATGTCCGTTCTTGAGGTTCAACGTATAGGTATACGTATGCCAAATTTCATCAAAATCGGTTGGGAGGTTTAAGCGGGAAAGCGTAACAGACAGAAAGACAGGCAGGCAGACTGACAGACTGACAGACTGACAGACAGACAGACAGACAGAGAGTTACTTTCGCATTTATAATATTAGTAGGGAAGTAGGGATAATAGATAGGATTCTTGCGCATTTATAATACAGTAGCTACCCGCCCAGGCTGCGCCCGGATGAAAGTAAAAACAAATGAAGTTTTCGGCTTTTCTGTACATTAATATGTATGGATTATACATATAAACCTTCCTTTTGAAACACTCTATCTATTCAAAAAACCGCATCAAAATCTGTTCCGTACTTTTAAAGATTTAAGCTTTAAGGATAGTTATCCTAGCGACGAACTTGCGATATATCCCTAGATATAGGGACAGAAAAAGCGACTTTGTTTTATACTATGTAGTGATAAAGGGTAAAACATCGATCGGCCAAAATTAAAAATTCAGATATTAACACCTAGAAAAAAATGATGAACGAGTTTCCGCTTCATGTAACAAATAAGTTTTGCAGTAAATCTATTATCTAGCTAATTGACTTACTATTGTCTTTAGCGCTATCAGGTCGTGTGTTGGTTAAGTAACGAACCTTGGCGGTTTCTCAAGAAATGTGTTAATAGGAAAAATGTATTGTTTTATACGCAACTAACATCTATCTTATAAAAAAAAAACATCAAGGGCTGACGTCTGTGTTATAAACAATCCATCAATCTCCATTGATGATTTTTTTATGTTCCACTATTCCTATCAAAACCCCTTAAAATTTGGCTATAAATACGAAACGACATACTTTAAGGCGAGGCCTTGCCAGGTTACGCTCTTATAAGTGTTTTAATACAACGAATGGAAAAAGTAAAAATGTAAATTAAAATTGACACTTGTGTAAAACTTTGTAACCTTTTTAATTTAAATAACAAATAAATATTGAACAACATCAAATACATTGCTCTGATTCTGTGGTAAGTAGCTTAAGCACTTACAGAAATCACAAACAACAACGGTAACACAACATCTAGATACAAGAAAATATAGAGAAGTTTGTTTTTCGTATTGACTCGACTAGGGTCGAACCCGTAACCTCAGACTAACTTTAACGAAATCAGAAATTTCATCAGAGAGATAAACCAATCTAACAAAACGATAAAAATTTGTATTTACTCCCACCAAGATCAATTGTACTTTCAAACAAATCCGCGACCCTAAACAAGCATAAAATTTCATCAAAATTTGTCCAGCCATCTGTATTAGCATCGACTAAGCAGATAAACACATGTTTCTATTAAATAATTGTATGTATTAAGATGTTATTGTTGATATATTTAGATTTTTTGTTATTGTATTTTGAAGTGCCCTTGTCTTTGTTTTTATATGTTATCTGCCTTCATTATAATTACATGGGTATGATTAATTATTTTTAAAAAAATACTTCGATGTAATAAACAACAATACAATTAAAATTAAAATGTTTTGTTGTTTTTAAGCCTATTTTAATAAACACTTAAAAATAACCAAGTCGATAGTCACAACAGTGTTCAAAATCATCTTTTTAAGTCATTTTGAGAAGAAACTTTGCCATTATTTTTCCGTTGGCTACTCAAAGCATCAGTATACCAAGCACGTAGAGAACCTTTAAGGATGGCAGTTAGTATGTTCCTTGTTATTATGAATGCGTTCCGTATACTATGACGTCAGTAATATCTATTAATATAAATAAAAATGAATCGTGGAATAAATGTACGCGCCTAGTTTCAGAAACGTTCGTATTACGCAGACAGACAGACAGAGTTACTTTCTGATTTGTAATAGTAGTATGAATAAATATCCCACTTTTGGGCACAGATGTCCCCGTATTTTAAGATGGGCCGATGTAGGGAAGTGATTTTAATTGTAATTTATATAGAAATGGTGTTTTTGTTTTACTTGAACTACGAAATAATTCGTAGCTCTCAATATGACCACACTACAAGAGACATTTCTACAGTGAGGCGGCAAATGCTTCTATGGATTTTAAAGTTTATCCTCAAATGTATTAAGCAGTTAATTTTTATCTTTACAGGTAAGTCAAATGACCATGAACTCTGTTACTGGTGAAGGTATACAAACCATACCGTGGTAACTCATAAGTAAGTACATATATAATGTTACAGTTTCTTATCAAGTACCAGCTGTCCCGGTGAATGTCGTGCCGCCTATTTTTTTTTAATTTGTAACCTGTTAAACCTTCCCTGGACCTCTACAATTATTTCAAAACCAACATTAACACAAATCGGTCTAGTACTTGTCGAGTTTTAGCGAGAATAACGAAAAGCGATTCATGTTTATATATAAGATAGCTATCCCGGCGAACTTCGTAACGCCTTTTTTTTCTAAACTTTTAAACCTTCCCTGGACCTCCACAATTATTACAAAACCAACATTAGCCAAATCGGTCTAGTACTTGTCGAGTTTTAGCGAGACTAACGAACAGCGATTCATGTTTATATATAAGATAGCTGTCCCGGCGAACTTCGTAACGCCTTTTTTTTCTAAACTTTTAAACCTTCCCTGGACCTCCACAATTATTACAAAACCAACATTAGCCAGATCGGTCTAGCCGTTCTCGAGTTTTAGCGAGACTAACGAACAGCGATTCATTTTTTTTTATATATAAGACTAGCTGTCCCGGCGAACTTCTTAACGCCTATTTTTTTAGTTTCTAACCAAAAACCTTCCCTGGACCTCCACAATTTTTTCAGAACCAAGATTAGCCAAATCGGTCTAGCTGTTCTCGAGTTTTAGCGAGACTAACGAACAGCGATTCATTTTTATGTATAAGAAGATTATAGATTATGAAGGCGTAAATCGATAGCTGACTGGTTTTATGCACGCGCCAAAAAAGTTCTTGTAGTTCTAATTAAAAAATGATAATCATTAAAGTGCGTATGGCTCAAGGCTATATTTATTTAAAAATAGACGTATCTACTTCTTTAATCATAGACTTTGTCTATTCCAACAATTTTTCATATCGGTCCATATTTGAATAATAATATTAGGATATGATATGAAACTCACTGTAGGAACTCACTGGATTAGAGTAGCAGCAGATAGGAAACAGTGGAAAGAGTTGGAGGAGGCCTTTGCTGTAAGGCACACCGAAATCAGAGACATTCTGTAACCGCATGCATGTAAATGATACTTAAGTTTTTATTTTGTAACTAGTTTTAATTTTTCGGAAATAAAAGGCTATATTATTATTATTATTAGGATATGATACAGAAAATTAATTACTATTGGTGCAACTGCTAACTTTGGTTAAAATTGATTCCACCTGTCAAATTAGCAACATTGATTTTATAATCAACGAACCAAATACTTTTTAACGAATGATAACGCTTTTAATTGATAGTTTACTGTGTAAATTGATTAGAAAATTATAGTTTTTTAAAGCTTATTTAAAATAACTGAAAACCTCCTCTAACTATGATCAAATATCAATAAAATATAATGATTTAAATTTTGCTGCATACATCGCGACATTTATAAAAAAAAACATTTTACAATTTTAAGAAGCCTGGAAGTATCAGCATTGTTTTTTTTAAGTCAAGGTCGATTGTAATTTTTGTCATAAATTGACGTATTTCCAGTATTATTAATCGTTGTCAGAAATATTTATTGTATTTTTTTTAAGTCACGATTTATTTTAGTTATTTGTTAATTGATTCATCATAAATTAAGGTATTTTCAATAGTTATTTATCATTGTCAGAAATATCTTTTGTTGGTAACTTTATTTTTTCAATGTTTTACGTTATATCATTGCGAAGTAATAATTTTACTAAAAAAGCTTTCGTGTCGTGAATTTTTATTTATACCTTAATTTTAAGTATTATATCTATTAAATCGTCGTATAATAGTAATTATAGTGCAGTATAATATATTACGTAAGCGCTGGACACCAAACGACTGGGCGCAGACTCAGGTTATCCTTTAAACTGGATACTATCTAGACGCGTATACCCATGGCATCTAGCCTCAAGCCATTTCAGAAAAGTTTAACTTCCAAGTTGACCCGATTCGAAATCAAACCGGGTCGTATATAGAATTTAGTAGTTTACGTCGGCGTCACCGAGTTCGTCAGCTGTTGGTTTGGTAAGTCGCGTATAATTGTTGCGTAAGTCTTTAGATTTATTTAATTAGTTTGACAATGAACTTGGCTGTTATCATCTCTTAATATGGTGAAAAGAATAACCGAGTAAACGTTATGTAGTCATTAGCCAGAAGTAATTATTATCAAGACGATTAAAAAAGGTCAGTCATTGATTTTGAAAAAGAAAACTTCTCAAAATTGTATGCTGTATATTCCTTAAAAGGTATTTTGTTTTTACAATCTGGTTTCTCAGATGGCTTGTGACCCTCAAATGAAGTGCGATTGAATTGTTTTTGATGATTTTTGACAAAAATGGGGTCACTCAGTTAAAAAATTGACACTTCATGCTGGTACTACAAAAAGTAAGTCTTTTCGTCATCTGCAGTTTGGGTGAATGTCATTGCTACTTTTACGCAAAGTTTTTTTTTTTACTTTATTAGTTAGTTTAATTTTTTACTTCAATACATTTGACGTTTATGCATTTTATTGAGATATGTTTTTTGATTTATAATGCAAATTGCTTGAGTTTTACTTTGTCTATTTAGAAACACGGCAATTTATTGACTTGATTTGAATATTATTTTATGATTTTATTAATGAATATATTCGTCCAATATATATAAATGATGAATGAAAGAGATGAGAAATTTAATCTGGTTAGGGCTTTAAGTGAAATAAAATGGTTATGGGCTACTGTTACTGTTTATAATTAAATTTATGTTTCATTTTTTTTAATGGGTAGCAATTATGGCCTAATGTCAGTCTTGGTAGACTAGTCAACCATAGAGTTTTATTATAATCGATGACTTTTTTCGCTTATTGTAAAATAATTGTAGGTCGTCTGAATCCTCAAATACATGCGTGTATACCATCCGGTGTGTATTCCTGCAATATCTGTCACGTTTTTATAATTTTTGCAATTCCATGCAAACAGTTTATTTGTATAATTACGAGGTTGATCATTATTTTATGAGATTATTTTTTTTAAGAAAATACAAGTTACAATGATTTATAATGTACAGTATTATGACATAATATTAATTACGTTTCACCTTTTGTAATTATTAAACATAAGATTTTTGTTTATACGTTGTTATAAATTTATTTTTATTGCGAATGCGAAAGAACTAATAATTTTTTCGCATTCGGAGGGGGTTTATTAAGTATTTTGAATATTTTTTTTTGTATATTCACTTTTTCACTGTTTTTCTCATGTTGTCTGTTTTACTTACATTTGTTTATTTTATTTTCCAAATCCAATAAGACCAGTTAACATCACCGCACCACTCGCGCGTCGCGCGCGCTGCACCGTGCCCACTGTTGGTACAGCGCTGCGCGTGCGGTTATATCAACGAGCCAATCAGGCATCGCGCATCGCCGTAAACTTGAACTTCACCCGGTTACGTCAAGGTCATGGTCTTTGCTACGGCAGCACCCTTGCGTTACACCCTACTGACTTTTGTTACGTTCTCAAATTGGAATTGCAAGTTTTCTTTTGTTTACATTAGGATGAGGTAAAGATACAAGTTTGTGTATTGGATGCCTTAAGACTATTGAACCGATTTCTACTAGGATTTATTAAGATTAGCGCCGAGGCGATGAAGTCCAACCGGGGGGTTTTAGTGGGTACTCCTGCCCTTTTTAGGGCAGGGAGTCCCGCAAACGCCATCATCTCTCTCGGGTGACGGTATAGTGCGTCAAAGCATTTCCGCCCCTCACACAAAATATATTAAGATTATATTATGGGCCTGCCTCAACCTCGCACGGCACGATCTCGGTATTTTTTTTAGAAACCTTGTAAAAAATAAAATACAGAGAAATCACAAATCACTTTTGCGACCCTACCGGTATGAATCAAAAGTAATATTTTTAATCACTAGCAATAAAAATTATCATCCTACTTCCGTTTTTCCATCAAATTGTTAACGTTCTATTGTTCTAATCGTAACGTCTCGTTGAAATTAGAATAATGGTCACTCTTACCATAAACCAAGCGTTAACATATATATTAAGATAAAAAATATATTAAGACGCTTATGTACACAGAATTGGATATAGTGAGCCCCGAGAAGGAATATAGTGTCTCCACAAAATATATAGAAAATATAAAACTATATCAATCGTTCGTAAAGGGCAGCTGAATAATATTAGTAAAAAAAAACACAATCCATCATTAAACGAGCTAGAGTAATAACAATTATTCTTGATTAATTCATTATGTTAATTTTGTCTGGCTGATTTTAGCTTAGAAACAAAGGTTTGGATAACGTATTTACGAAGTTAAAAAAATCTAAAGATTTGCACAAACATGCAATAAACAGGCTCATGAAATTGCTCGATTATAGTTGTTGCAGACTCCAGCGTAATAGATGCACACCCAGGATACACGCACGCAGAAAGAAATAGTACATATGAACTTAATCGATTCTGGGAAAACAATCAGGCAATTGCCAAGGAGCCTATGGCACTTTAGAATAAAGCAAAGATTTCCAATGTGGCCTATTGGAAGAGATCGCATTCTAGCGATTAGACCGCCTAAATTGTACTATGTATAATCAACCTGTAAAACCTATTTCTCTGAAGTTTCTGGGCAATAAAGTGTATCTATCTATCTATTTAGAAGCGACCTGCATCTAGGAAGGTTTAGTGGCGTTCATCAAATCCTCAGAAAATTTTGACGTCAATTAATTTATGTTTCTGCACACTGCGTTTTATATATAAAATGTATAAACAGAAAAGTATCGCCGAAATATATGTGCGAGCATAACTTCAGAAAACTTGACCAATTTGGATAATTATTTTCTTGTTACGTTCATAGTTGTTAGTAAAAAAAGGAAGAGTGTGCTGTGCTTCCTTCAGTAAAATAAATAAATATAAATAATAAATAAATATTGGACAACATCACATACATTGCTCTGATTCTGTGGTAAGTAGCTAAAGCACTTGTGTTACAGAAATCAGAAACAATGAAGGTACCACAGCACCCAGACCAGAGACAATATAGAAAAGTTCGTTTCCCATATTGACCCGACCGGGGATCGAACCCGGAACCTCAGAGATGGCGCGACGCCAAAGTCCGGCACGCTTGCCTCTTGGCTACGGAGGTCGTCAATGTCTTAATGGAAATCCTTTCGTCAGAACTTGGTCACCGTATCATACGAGTAATGCCGTCGAAATATTTGAGAATATCTCCTTTATTTTTACGTCGTTGAAAATAGCCCGCTTAAAAATAATAAATTCATTCATTTAAGTAGTAAAACTTATGCATCATCATAACGAATATATGGGTACATAAAAACAAACTTTTCCATATCATCTCAGGTAAAAAAACCCACAACACCCAGAGTTGATATCTTTTGATATTTACCTCAGAATCAGAGCAATAAATGTAATGATGTCCAATATCATATGATGTATTATTTGAATCTATACTTATAAATAAAATTGGAGTGTCTGTAATTTTGAAATAACCACTTTTTACTACGTACATATGAATATATAGGGAACATATACCAAAATAACACATATTACAATTTTGTCTATCCGTCCGTGTGTTTGTTCCGACTAATCTCTGAATTGGCTGGACCGATTTTGACGGGACTTTTATTGGCAGTTAGCTGATTTAATAAGGACTAACTAAAGCTACTTTCATTTTAGAAAAATAGTTCAAAATCTGTAAAGAACTCGCGGGCACAGCTAGTATTACATAAAAATCATATTTCATACGAAAAAGCAAGTGCTGTCAGCTTTAGACACAAACATCTACAGATGCCGCTATTTCTATTTATATACGTCACGGCTTAAAAATACCATAACGGTTAATTTCCTTTTAGACATCGACCTGAATATAAAAAAATCTATTATCGCGGATGTATTCATGGATACAAAATTTCCACTTGCATCAACAACACGATTAGTGTCCTTTGTGGTCAAAATGCATAAATTAAAAGCTTTAATCTTGTGCGTCAGCAGTGTTCTTATTGTGGTACTTTTTATGCTCGGAACCTTACTACCACAAAGGAATGCCGGAATTTATTAAAACTAGCGACCGCTTGAAAATTTACGCGTTATTTTCACAGAATTTTTAATGGTTTCTATTTATTCGAGCATCTCAAAAAATACTAACCTAACTGAACCTAAGTGGTAAATAGGTTGGGCACGAATTAAATAAGTAAGCTACTAGGGCTTGGGCGACTTGTGTGACAGCCGCTCAAGTTAATAAGTTTCCTGGGAATATTTCTCATTTTTAATCCCCTATTTAACCGCAAAAATGGAGTTAATTTTTAAAAAATATTTTTTATTGTTTATTCACTTCGTTTTAAATTTCAAGTCCCTTATTTCCAAAACAAAGGACTTTCATACAATACTACCTTGTAACAACGTGCACCCTTTGGAAAGGTACCCTACGTAAAATCCGTTTTAATGCATGTCTTTTAACCCAAAAGGAACCTGCCTGCTTGCAGCATATTGTGTTATACTTTCTAAGATTTCGTGATAAATCAGTGATTGAGTGAAGTATCTCGCTTTCAAAATAGATAAAGTTCTGCGTATAGAAGTTAAAACTGTAAATATATTGTATTCAGTTTACAAAGGATTATAAAAACTGATATGAAATAAATGTTATTTTTGTAAATACACTTTTGCAGTTCAATTTATTCCGATTGATTTTAATTTCGTAAATCCGATAGTTTCTCGTTTTAGTTGCGAAGTACCGAAATATCTTTTGTGTGAAATAAAGCACCTTTCTTATTAACATTTTGATGGTGCAGTGTACCTTGTCATATTAATTCAATTGTCTATTTGACATACTAGGTAAGGCAGTTGTTAATTCTGGAAAAGTACTGAGGAAACTTTCGAGTAAGCGAGTGCCGAAGGAAAAAGTTTTGGTAAAAACCCTTCAAATAGACCTTTATGGCCATTATCATTTCGTGCGGTCGTATTGGTTATTATTTCCACTATAATAAAAACGAACGCTTTTGCATCTTTAACTTTTATCTTACCACTTTCTGACCACTAAAATACAAGTTTTAATTAGTTTAGGAGTTGGGAATCCCTACTCGGAATGTGAAAATTCCAAATTGACAAAGACTATGATCATGTTAATTACCTAGATAACTGCTTAATGTAACTATCCCTTTATATATTTGTGATAAGACAAAGAAATAGAGTAATTTGGGTATGAATAAGAACAAGACAAATCCATCGCAAAAATATGTCATTTTAAACTTTTGAATTTGTATTTGAGCGTCGTAAGTTAGAATATAATAAAAACTGTCTTTTTTTAATGTAAACTTTAACAAAAGCTTTTATGAATGGTCAGATTAAGTTAAACTTACGCCATGTTGGCATTTTGATACTATCGAGAAGAATCGGCAAGAAACTCGATGACAGTGAACATTTAATGACTGTCTCTTTGAATTGAAGCAACGATACAAAGGCAATTCATAACAAGGTGTCCTTCTACTTCTATGTAGATTTGTTCTGTAATGTAATCAGATGCTATTAATTCTTACGCATACCTAAGACTCGTTGGTGAGCAGGAAATAACAGTTTAATGTAACAATTGCGATGTGCTAAAGGGATTGATGATTAAATAAACGCATGTCAACTGCCACTAATTAAATTCTCATTAATTTTTTGTTTATAATAACTTTATTGTTAATGACCTGTGTAAGACAAGACTCATAATGTCAAGGATATGTAAACAGTAATAAGCGCAATGAAAATACGGCAAAATTGTCGACGCTTTCCTTATTTAAAGCAATTGATTGAAATTTTATGTTGGATGGATCAACGTGTGGGTGGCAACTAACACATAAAAACATTTGTTAAGTAAGCCAGTAAAATTTTATAAGTCTGTATTTTTTATTATGCCGTCTCTTTAGCAAACATTTTTTTTCTTACCTGGTCTGGTAAATTTAGATTTTAATTAATTACAAAAAAAATTTGACCGCAGATTAGTTTAAAATGTGTCTTGATTTATTTCAAAGTTGAAATCAAAGTCAATCTTTTTTATTCATATAGATTACATTAGTAATACAATACTTATGAATAGTATTTACATAAAACAAATGAAGCTACCTCTCCGGTTCGCTTAAAAATTTAACAGAAAGTCAAAATAAATGAATAGGTTTTTAACAAAGGTAAAAAAAAATCATAAAAAGAAAATATAGAAGAACATATTGTTAAATAAAACAATTTCAATACTGTTAATAAAATTACGTTTTTTTTCTTGTTTTACTTAACATACTGGGCGATAGACTCGATTTAAAAATGCAATGACTGATAAATTTATCTGCGTGATGTGGGTATCCCCCAATCTTCCTTTATCATATCTGCAGCTTTCTCTGCCACCATCATTGTTGGTGCATTGGTGTGCGCTGCCGGCACGTGAGGCATGATGCTGGCATCCACGACTCGTAGACCTCTCACCCCATACACTCTTAGACGGGGATCCACTACTGCTTCCGGATCAGTCGGAGGCCCCATTTTGTTCGTACAGCAATGGTGGTATATCGTGTTAGTAATCGTCTTCATCGCACAATACCAGTACTCATCAGAATTGAATCTATAGTGCGCACAATTCGGCAACGGAACGTCATGTAGCCTGCTTCCGTATTTCTGGAATGCACTTGTTTTAGAAAGCTGGATCGCTTTCCTGATCCCATGCAGTATCACTTTCTGGTCATGCCCATTGTCCGAGAAATAATTTGCGTGGATAACAGGCTTAGAGTAAGGATTCTTGTTTTTCAATTGAATACGACCTTTTGATTCTGGCAACAGAAGCATAGGGAAAACCATCCATGTGTCCTTATCTCGTATCGGACCGTATACTTGATCAAATACGTGTTGGTCAATAGCAAATGCTTCCTTGTATGTAGCTTGA
Organism: Glyphodes pyloalis; assembly: GCA_037074685.1. Lineage (NCBI taxonomy): Eukaryota > Metazoa > Arthropoda > Insecta > Lepidoptera > Crambidae > Glyphodes > Glyphodes pyloalis. The sequence goes on from JAYKKO010000021.1 coordinate 6,331,358, forward strand.
GAGACTAATGAACCGCCGACAAATAGAAGCTCGAGGTCAGGGTATCCATCTTCGTCCTTAGGATTCTTCGTGTCTATAAACGCAAGCGCTTCAGTGCCACTAGGAGCGGATAAAGGGCCTGTATGATGGGTAAAGTATTCAATTATATTTTGCAAAGTAGCTACTCGCTCGGCTCTGATAGAATCTGTCGTATTGATCACAAAGGTCAGTCCTCCTAATGCCCAGTGATCTTGCAAGTTATAACCGACTGGTAGGTCAACTATGGTAGAAATATTCTTCGCAGTTAAATGGTCCTTAGGCCCTATGCCGCTGATCATCAGGAGTTGTGGGGAGTTAATAGCACCAGCAGATAGTATGACTTCTCGTTTGGCCAAGATGGTGTGCTTCTTACCGTCTTTGTAAAACTGCACACCGTATGCTCTTTTTGTCGATGGATCTATTAAGATTCTTGTGACCATTGCTTTCTTTGCAATATGAAGATTTGTTCGATACTTGATAGGGTGCAGAAAAGCGCGACTGGCACTCATTCTTGTGCCGTTGTTCATGGTGAATTGTATGATAGAGTACCCGATCTGCTTGCCTGCGTTGTAATCCACAATTTTACCGCCAGTCTCGACCCCTGCTCTCAGAAACGCTTCGGAGAGGGGTGTCCTCCAATTAGGGTGCTGCAAAGTGATTTCGCCTTTGCTCGAATGGTATTTCTTGTTCCTTGCTAGTTCAGGTATTTGCATGTTTTCTGATCGTTTGAAGTATTTTAGCACTGAATTGTAGTCCCAGCCTGTTAATGAAAAATTATGTGTCAATATAAAATTTAACTATATCGACCAAGATGTAGTTAATCTTAGCCATACCAAGCATGTTAATGTTTTCTAAATATTCATGAGCTAGTGAAGAAATGTCTGTTTCTTCCCAGTCAAGTCCTGTAGGAACGTATGTGGCTTTTCTAATTGAGGCAATGAAAACAGAGGTGGCGTATCTTATTTTAAGCGAACTTTAAAAAACGGAGGAGGTTTCTTTAGTCGACCATATATATTTTTTTAAGTTTTGAAATAAGTAAGAGAGTAAGGCAAGAAGTGGTGTTCAAATATGAAGTTATAAGTAATACCGAAAACTAAGTAACCTAAAAAGCTCAGACCTTGCTTAATTTTGTAATAGACTAATAACCGTGGCCCGCTACTTCGTTCGCGTTCTTTCAGAAGAAGTATCGTGTATGTTATTCTATTATCTAATCTATCTAGCCACTCAATATCATCCAAATCGATTTAGTAGTTTTTGCGTTCAAGTGTAACACACATCCATACAATTTTACCTATTCCCAAATTTTTACGTTCTAGCTGTTGCCCTCCATATCGTTAGTCATTTCAAATAAAAAGTAATCTATATTATCCATATGCAATTATAGATCTATCATATTTCATCCAAATCCATCCAGTAGCTTTGTTCAATTAGCGTAAAAGAGCAATAGGCATCCGTAGTAGGATTCAATTCTATATCTTTTTTCTATCGACCAATAGACCAAGAAATAGCCAGGCCATTATGGTTCTTATAGCACGCTTAGTTCTAGTTCTTTAAAAACGTGTTTATTTATTTAAAAACGTGACAGGATACTAGCAAGAAAATTACAAGAGTATGTCTTGTAATTAGCTAACCTGGGTTTCCGTTGGCAGCCCATCGGTCGTAGTCCTTTCTGTTTCCACGCGTGTGCATCATGGAGTGCAGAACAGAGGATCCCCCCACCACGCGCCCTCTTGGCCATGCGCAGCGACCTTCTCGCATTCCCTTGCATCCTGCTTTCTGGAAAAATAAAGAGGGAACATCAGCAATCGTTCTAGATGATCTAGTCTCTTTGCTTCGAGCCGGTTAGTGTATATTTTCCACCAACCGGCTCGAAGCAAAGAGACAACATCTCAACATCATAACAGTTACGACCTCTATAGCCGAGGAGCGACTTCGCTGTCGCGCCAACTCTGGGGTCTCGGGTTCGATACACGTTCGGGTCAATTTAGAAAATGAAGTTATCTATATTGTCTCTGGTGTGTGTGTATTGTGGTACTGCCCTTGTTTTAGATTGTTATGCTGATTTTAAAGCCTTTAGCTGAACTCAGGGTGCGATGACACTTATTAGGGAAGGGTTATATCCAACAATTGACTAGTATATGCTGATAAGGGTCAAATTTCTTTTTTTATTTTATTTTTAGTATCGTATTTTTATGTAATAACTTTTGCATCTTGTTTCACCAATTATTTTTTAAATCGATGGTTTGTATATACCTTGTTCATCAATTTAGAAAGTCATTCATAAAAATTGGGTTTACATTTTGGGATTGCATCTAGTCATTTATAAAATATTTTAATAAAAAGTTAGAGAACCAAACAACAAATTCCGGAACGTCATTAAAGTGTGGTTGACAATTTAATTGGACTTAAAAAAGTTTCCGTTAATATTACGTTTAAGTCATGTTAAAACCACGCCATTGTGAGTTCGTGAGAGTTTTTATTCGGATTTCCCCGCTGCAAGGTCCGAGCGTTCCTTGTATCAGTTGCAAAACCAGTCCATCTATTCGAAAGTACCTACTCACCTGCCCAGTGACGAATCCCTTAAATTAAGTGATTCATAAATCTGAAATTTTGTTGTTTTTTCTCGTCGAATTGGTGAAAAAAAGTCGAAGTTGCTACCACTCGAAGCCTACATCTTTCAAAAAAGTCTGACTAGTTTCGTGTCAGGGAGTGGCCTTAACTAGTTGGAGCACAAGACCAAAAACTGACATACTCGGCTGTAGTTTTTAGGATTTTTTTCTTTAATTAACTCTAAGTGCGCTTTAAATATTCCGCCATACCGTTTTTTATACACATATTTGTAGAAAAAAAAAACAATTTCAATTTGTATTTGCCTGTGAGCTGGACCAAATTTCAACATGCTTTAATGTTTTTCAATTTCATATTTAAAAAAAAAATCAATTTACGTGTTTGCACGGCCGTATCCATTTCTCGTCATCTAATATTTCGTCTACATGAAGTAGTCTGGAAGAGATCGCTCTCTAGCGATGAAACCGCCATAATTTGACTATAATTGGTCTGTAAAACCTATTTCTATAAATCTATTACTTAGATAAACTATTCAAGACACGTACTTTTTTTTAAATCCCACCGAATCGGTGGAATTGTTTTGAGTTTTTAACTGAGTGCCTTTAATCTACTTTTCGCTTTCTGGTTTGAACCGTCCACTCGTTCTCGTAATATCAAAGGGTGAACTTTCATATAGTTATCTGCCCATGGTCGCGTCACGTTGTCTTCCGTTATTATTACTGATAAACTCAAGGGCACTAGTGAAGGTGGGATACCACAGATTCATTATAGGACAGTTCGCGGAACAATTGCAGCTTTCACTGACATAAACATTGGCGGTGCACATTCGATGCTTAATGTCACAAACCACGTGCTAACTGGTCGAATGAAAATCACCGTCATACGACCTTTATGAATACCATGGGAAGTACGCATGCAATCGTGTTATTAAGGTGTTTTGGATAAAGCAATTGATGCAAAAAATCTATTATGTAAGGAAATAACAATGAAGATAAGACATCAATACAACGATATAACACTCCTATTGGTTACCTATCACTTTGCCAAATTATTTTTGACCGATGCTACGCTTCACCGAAGAACGTTTCGCCGAATAATACAAAGTTATATGATTCGGTTGTACATAGACGGTAATAATTTGGGTATTATCAGGAAGTTGATTTTGTTTTTATAAGGACGGGGGTAGAAAGGCTTTTGCACGCATATACCGTCGATAAGAATATTTCCAACCGAAGTGCGTGTCTAATCAATTAAGAGGTCTACTACCAAAAACGAAAGTCGAATCCGATGACGAATTCAATTTTTATTTCTCATAATGGCAGCTGAATCTATTCGAATGAGAAAGCGTTTTCATAAAACAAAATATTATTTGTGCAAAAAAAAACGGCAATTTATTTTCCGACTAGCTGTGCCCGCGACTTCGTTCGTGGACTACATCCTTTTATGGTCGGTTTTACCCCTTTCTCCCCTAATATTCGAAACAAAAAGTAGTCTATATTTTAATTAAAGTTTCGAGCTATATTTGTGCCAAATTTCATATCTCTAACTTCAAAAATAAACATTTTTCCATATAAACTTCCAAAAGTGGTATTACCCCCTTCCCCCCCCCCTTATTTTCTAATAAAAAGTAGCCTATGTCCGTTCTTGAGATTCAACGTATACCTATACCAAATTTCATCAAAATCGGTTGAGAGGTTTAAGCAGGAAAGCGTAACAGACACACAGACAGAGAGACAGAAAGAGTTAGTTAGCATTTATAATATTAGTAGGGATGTTTCGATTAATGTTTAAAACCAGGGCCAGTATGGCGATGCTAACGGATAGGATATTTCGGTATCAAATCCGTTGTCATCGCGATGTGTGTTCCGCTCTTGCTTACCACCAGGCTGGGAGGAGCCAATATACTGCGCTACTATAAAAAAAACAAAACCTTTTGTTTTTTTGTTTCGTATTTAGTGACAGGTCTAATGTATCCTGAAGAATTTTACATTATAGTATTTGGATGGATATAGATTAGAGATAGACGGGACGGTGTAGATATAAAAAGATATATTTATATAACTTTTAAAGAGAAAAGTCGGCGTCACAATTAAGTCCAAATAAAGAAATAAATAAGGAACTATGACAATACAAGTAACTTGTGGGAGACATAAATAAGATATAGATGACACGACATACTTGGAAAATCACTTGCAATTCTCCCTTGACTATACATAAATAAAAGTATACTGTTCGCATAAATTGCACGCATGTTGAGGCTTAAATCGCCGAGTTTATGCGTGTTATTATTTAAGTTAATTATAGTAAGAACAGTAGTAACAAAAAATCAAATGGTATTAGTGTCCGTGAAACAGTTTTTGCTGGTCTCCGGTTAAAAATAACATCAATCGTCGTCAGGATGTCCGATCAACTGATTAACAAACTAGATACTTTGACCACACGATATTTAAGTGATGATCAATGATGACTACATATTTTTTGATGTTTTTGTATGGGTTATTTAATAACACTTTATTGGCATTATGTTATTGTGCAATTGACTAAAACACGTGTTCCTTATTCAGGCTAAAATGTTCTCCGGTTAAAAAAACATCAATCGTCATAAACAAACTACATTCTTAAACTACACTTTGTTAAAGTGATGATCAATGATGACTTACAAGTATTGGATATAATTTGTAGGGGTATTTGATACCATTTTATGGGCAAAACTTTTTTCTTCAATTGACGGCAACACGTGTTTCTTTTAGAGCTTCAAGTGTTAACAAGCGATATCTTCTTTTACAGGTTTAATGGTGTCAATTCTGTTGGCACGAACTAAACTAACCTTAATAAGATTACTGATTTCAATCGACTTCAAAAAGAGGAAGCCTCTTAATTAAACATACATATATTTGTAACGGTTTAATTAATACTGGGCATTCCTCTCATTATGCTGCACATACTTAACGTATTACGCACGAAAGGCAAAATGCATCCTTCAAAGTAAATTAGTAGATGTTTCCTACCAAAAACTGCAGATAGGAAAAGAAGGGGTTTATGTCCAACTTTATAAATACCATGGTGCAGCAACATTGCACATTTTTTTTCTAATATATGAGAAACCGGACATATACAAAGGCTTTAATCCCGATTCAGAACAGGTCATTGCAATGGAGCGACCGTGAAACAAGATGATTATATTGTTGTTATAATATCCCAACTGGGAATCCCTCACAAAGTGATAAGCAAAAAAATGAACGACCAAGCAAAATATTCCATTCGGAATAAGCCATTCGAGAAGAATGTGGCTCCGGTTGACGTTGACGACTTATTAACATAAAGATTGGATTACCCTAATAGAGTAGATGACTACAGATTTCTGTTAGGTCCTACACTTAGATTAGCTAAAAATATAAGACACATTCCTTCTTATATCATGTGAAGAATAATTTACTTAGATACATTGATTTAAAATTTAGCGTGACCCGACGTCACCAATTTGCACTGTTTTACAAATAAGTGAAGTAAACACACCCCTCCAATAAAATTGATGTACTGTATCATTTCATCATCAATTTTTATTAATTTGTCAAAGGAAAAATTATGTTTTTATTGTATATTAAAAATCTAACTGTCGCATTAAATAAAGTTATTGTTTTTTTAGCCTGTCATCCCCATTAATCGGTTTACTGTTACATAATACGGTGACAAAAAAAAATGCTTTTCTTAATATTCATAAGGAATAGCCATAGGATTAGTATCGAAAAAAGTAGCATTATTGGTCCTTAAACATACTTCGTTTGTGGCCTAAGGATGGTCTAAGGAATTGGCCCAAGGACCATCTAAGGATGGTCTTTGGGCTTTCAAGAAAAAGTACTGGTATATTTCAAAAATGGCAGCAGCATGCACTTTTTTGTCGACCTCCGTAGCCGAGAAGCAAGCGAGCGGGACTTCGGCGACGCTTATCTCTGAGGTCCCGGTTACTGTTCTCAGCCGGGTCAAAATGAAAAACTACCTTTTCGATATTGTCACGGGTCTGGGTGTTGTAGTACCATCGTCGTTTCTGATTTATGTAACACGAGTGATCCGGATACTAACCACAGAATCTGAGCATGTACGTTATGTTGTTCAATACAAGATTATTAATTTACTCGCTTCTCGTTTGAAAAGCGAGTTATGCAATTTTTGCGCTGTATTCTTTTGAATTTATTATAGAATTTAATTGTATTTTACAATAATTTGATTCAGACGACTGGTGTTCCCGTTTTCAGATCCTCACGTGTACGTAGCCTTACATTAATCGTTAAACTATTTAAGAATTTAATCAAAATCGTTGAAATGAACTGTTAATATGTTTGTAAGATGGTCATTAAAATAGTTATAATCTGGTGACGTCACTGATCGCAATTAAACGATGCGCATTTAAACGCGTCTCGTTTATAAGAGACGTTGACGTCATGTCTAGATATCATTTACATTTTAGGTAGTATTTGGGCACTACCAAAGGAAACCCATGACGTCATGAGTGTGACGTACTTGTTCTACTTTTTTGGATGAAAATAACTCGATTAAATATATAACAACAGTACAGTCGTAATCAGCTGTGATATCAATGTGTACTTAAATATATATAAAAAAAATATCGTATCTGAGACCCCTAGCTCTATAAAGTAAGGCCGAGTAGCTATCAAGCCAGTTACATAAACATTTTAATATACTCTTTGTTACGGAATCCTTATTAGTCATAGGTTATGTTTTTTTATATTCTTTTAAATCTGTCAATTTGACTTGCTTGTTATTCTTCTTCTTCTTTTACCTTTCATTCGATCTGTATATTTTTCCCTTTACTTTTATTTGAAATATATTTTTAATCGCCCTATTCTGAGTTCCTTATCCCTCTACCTTCCCTTAACACTCTTATTAAGAAAGTTTTTGATATTGAATCTATTCAAATACTTTTCCTAAAGCTGAGGTTGTTTGTTTGAATGCCCTAATCTGAGCGCTACTGGTTCGAATTGAAAAAATATTTTTGCCCATTAGATAGCCCATTTATTGAGGAAGAATTTAGGCTATATAACATCAAGACCAATAGAAGCGAAGAATCAGTGGAAATTTAGGAAAAAGCGACGATAGTACGCGTATGAATCCGCGACGGGTAACGAGTAGTGAAAATTTTGCGTCGCTAACGAGCCCGCCTCCTGCGTCATATCATTACGAACAAAAAGATGTTTTGTTCTGCAATTTAAGCTTAATGTAACTAAAATTGCCTTATATGTTCTAAGATTAGGTACGATGTTTGATATCTATAATAAGAATATGATGCTTGACGTTAATGAATGGCTGGAACACATTTTTGTAGGTATAATTTAGCGGAAAGGTCATTGAACTATTAAATAATAGATTAACCTACGAGAAGATGACCGTGAATGATGTTCTATGGTCTTGTATAGACGACCTCCGTAACCGAGAGGCAAGAGGGCCGGACTTGGGCGTCGCGCCATCTGAGGTTCCGGGTTCGATCTGCGCCGGTCGGATCAATATGGCAAATGAACTTTTCTGTATTGTCTCGGGTCTGGGTGTTTTGGTACCGTCGTTGTTTCTGATTTCTGTAACACAAGTGCTACTTACCACAGAATCAGAGCAATGTGTGCGATGTTGTCCAATATTTATTTTTTTATTTATTATTTAATTGTTAATTTATGATTTAGAAAAGACACAGTGGACATAAAGATAATGATAACTTGGAATTGTGATGACTGTCTATTTTGATAGCTTAATCTAAAAGCAATAACTTGACATTTTGAGGTCCGTGTTACTTAAAAATTAGAAGAAGTATTTATTTTTTCAAAACTATGTACGTCTAGATTATAACTGGATAAGAATTAATTACAATGACACCAAAAAAGCAAGATGGTTTACTTATGCATAATCTTGTGATATAAACAAGGTCAAATTTTACCAAATTTTATAAAGTGTAAATTATTATTAACCTAGCGGCCGCCCGCGACTTCGTCCGCGTGGATTTCGGTTTCCATACAAACTTTCATAATAGTTGCAGCATGTTATATAGCCTAAAGCCTTCCTCGATAAATGGTCTATTCAACACAAAAATAATTTTTCAATTCGAACCAGTCGTTCCTGAGATTATAATATAAATATAAAATATAAATATAATTCATCGTATCCAATGGAATTTGTCTACTAAAATCCTTGGACAAAAAAAACTTGTATTTGATTTTTAGTCAGTCAAAGCAAATATTAATGATCCAGGCGAATTGCGAATAATTTTAGTAATTGATACTCAAGAAAAAGTAAAATAACATTAAAAAACCTTATTAAGACACATGAATCTTATTGAAATATGTCGGTAAGCGCTATTAAAAGGACAAAAACTTTTGCAAAATACACCTATTTTATCATTTTGTATTCTGAAGTCGTAAGCTCTTAAGATGGAATCAGCAAGAATGTCTTTATTTACCCTGTTTGTTAGTCAGTCTCAGTATTTTCATTCATTTTAGGTAAATACCTTGGTAAACCATAAACGAATTGTTTTTAAGACTTTAATGTTAGTATACACATGACAGAATTTACGGTCTTGCCGCCATCTGCTTGATAGAAATAGTTTTCGAACCAGTAGGCGAGTCATTTTGCACTGTGTTCTATGATGATTGAAAATTGATAACATCGCCCACGTTCCTACCGTACCTACTTAAATAAAATATATTTGATTGATAAATTTGAAAGGTCACATTGTAGTATTACTGTTGTTTTCACTTTCCTTAAAACAAGTGCATACGCTGCGATCGGGTTGAGGGAGATGTGGTCTGAAATATATATTCATGTTTTTGTTGTTATTTAACAATGCTTTAATATCGGATATGAAAATCATTTTAAACCGATAAAACATCTTAATGTTATGTGGCAAAGGCTTGTCTTTAAACCATTTAAATAACCAACCAACCAGTCATGTTAACCTTGCCATTTCGATCATGTAAAAATATTGCATAAAATGGGAGGGCCTTAAAACGATAATCCCATTAAAGATGCGGTCTGTGTAAAAAAATATGTAAACATAAACCGAACGTCACGTGAAACATAGCGTGATTTTATTAACCGTTTGTAATATCTATACTAATAAAGAGGAAAGATTTGTTTGTTTGTAATGAATAGGCTCCGAAACTACTGGACCGATTTTAAAACTTATTTCACCATTAGAAAGCTACATTCACCCTGAGTAACATCCCTACTAATATTATAAATGCGAAAGTAACTCTGTCTGTCTGTCTGTGTGTCTGTTACGCTTTCCTGCTTAAACCTCTCAACCGATTTTGATGAAATTTGGTATAGATATACGTTGCATCTCAAGAACGGACATAGGATACTTTTTATTAGAAAATAAGGGGGGGAGAGGAGTAATGCCACCTTTGGAAGTTTATATGGAAAAAAAATTATTTTTGAAGTTAGAGGTATGAAATTTGGCACAAATATAGCTCGAAACTTGGATTAAAATATAGACTACTTTTTGTTTCGAATATTAGGGGAGAAAGGGGTAAAACCGACCATAAAAGGATGTAGTCCACGCAAACCAAGTCGCGGGTACAGCTAGTAGACTATATATATTGCTGGAAAAGACTAAGTTCACGCGTACGAAGTCGCGGGCGGCAACTAGTTGGAAAATATAAAGATTTTGTTAAGAGTAGCGAAAACTTTACACGTGTAACATGTCTCAATTACATTTGAAGGAAAAAGGTAGGATAGCAAAGATAGCAACCTTTTTATAATTCTTAACATCAACACCAGAGGGTTTTCTAATTGAAATAGAACAGAAAAAGGTCCTTTTAACGAAGCATGAATGCGATTATAATGAGCTTCCTGATTGAAAGGAATTTTAGGTGGCCTCTGATTCAATTCCAGTCAATGGAACTGTTTGTTATGCTCCAAAAAACAGATGGTCAAACATTGGCCATTTCGCTCGAGTATGACAGCGCAAGTTCACGAAAAATAGGATTACTTAAATAGACGAACAAAAATCGACACGCAACATGCTAATTTATAACCATAATGTATACTTAACTTGTACTTAGCGCTAAAAGATTACAGCGATAGAGGAAATTAGGAGACGCCGTCGTTCAGCAGTGGGTTATCTTAAAATATACAATTGTTTTTAAATATTGTACTTGTGACATTGCCGGTCAAGGCGAATGGTTTGCTATTACTATGTTGGTTACGTCGGAAAGTTAATTGTTTAACTACCAAGCACTAGCAAATGACAGCTGTCCATATTAATGTGTCTGAGATCAGAAATACGATTAGGGTCACCTAGTGGAAAAGTTAACACAAAGACATTTTACTCAGAGCCACAAAATGCCAGTTCTTCTGGTGGCATTCCAGGCTTAAGCCTTCTGCTTCCACAAAATTAGGGGGCAAGCCTAGGGGCTTACATTTATTACGTAAAGAGATAAAATTTTTGTAGCCATTACTATGAGTGATTTAGGAAAAAAATTTGGTAATTTTCGGCATTTTCCTTAAGTTCTATTATTTAATTTTAATTTATAGGTGTCATTATATTTAGTATATTTCTAGAATAAGCCCTTAAAATACATGTGCGAACATATAGCCTCTTTTTTATTTTATCTGTCTATATGATATGATTTTGATAGTCCTCTTTTCCTTCTTTGGGATCTCTCTGAACTGCAAAAACTTACTTCAATGTTTATCAGTTACGCTTGTGTTTACTCCTGGACTTTCAAAGCGTACCTATGATCTGAAATGAGGCCATATTTTGCATAGACAGGAACTAAGTAAACTGGAATTTCATAGCAGGTTCTGAAACCTGTTCACAGTGAGAATTTTGACACTTGTACTGGTTCAGATATAAATAAATCCCGAACTAATCGTGAAGTATGGTGACCCTTAGTCGCCTCGCTGACACTGGCCCAGAACCTACATAGAAGTCACACGCGAGGACGTCTAATACTATCTAATTTAGATATAGCGTCATATATGCTGTCGGCTACTGTGCAATTGGAACCATAGCATAGTGTTTTCAGAAGCATGATTTACGTCAAAGGCTTGGGAAAGGCGTTTTTTTATTGGTTATGCAATTTGATGGTATAACCCTATAAGACGTAGGTATTTCCTGAATTTGAAGTATTGTGAAAATATTATGAGTCATTTCATTGTTCGTTTGTTTGTAAAATCTTTTTGTTCTGATATTAGCAATAAATATCCAGGTGTACGAGCTTAATCAGCCTCAATTGAATATATAAAATAAATAAGCTGAATTAATATATCTCGGAAATTCCATTTAAGTTACGTTTTAGTAAGAAGCAAGTTCTTTGTATGACTGTTCACGCGTAACATCTTTACAATCCTCAAAAAATAAATTTTATCGGAGATAAATATTTACTTTTGAAAATGTTGCACAAAAGTACAAAAACAAAGATAATTTTATTAGGTTCTTATAGGGTAGCTTAATCTCACCATCAACCAAAAATATGTTAATTTTACCCGACTGTATGCATGGGTCTTTAAAATAAATTTCATTATCAGTTTCATCATTCGTAAAAATTGTATATAGTGTTCGGAATGCCATTAAATTATTGTTAAAAATTCAATTGTCGATGAACTTCTTATTTTGATTGAGGTTTCATTAAAAAAAATTGTGTCACATTTTCGCGCGTGTGTTTATAAAAATACTCAAATCTAATCCAGTGTATATTTATTGAAGCCGGGTTTGGATTTAAACTTTTAAAAATAATTTAATAAAAATACAAAAAAGGCAAGAAAGTGAATAATCCTAAAAACTAATTAAAATTCAACTTCAAATTAAAAATAAAAACGTGTCCAGGAATAGTAAACTGTTTGGGAAAAAAGGCGACTTTTGAAATTGGTAGGGTTTGAAAATTGAGACCTGGTCAAGTATTCTCAAAATGCAAATCAGACGTTTGTTTTTAACACGCTTTTTTTTTCATTAATATTTTTTTAAAGTGCTTCAAATGTTGCAAGGTTACGGTACCTCTTAATATCAGGTAGGTTATAACGCCTTTTTTTAAATAGGTACCACTTTCGATGTAAATATAATTTTTATACTCATACCTATGAAACACATAGGTAATGTTCTTCGTGACCTGCATGATTAAACGTGGTCTTCATGTGACTTCAGTGTCAACATGGGCCGTGCATTCTAATAGGAGACCATGGAATAAATCCTCCGACATCGATCTTACAAGCTGAACATTGTTTACCAGGAAAAAATGGCGTTCGCATAGTAGCATTGTAAGACTGTTTTTCGACAGTACAAACAGACAATGTGACCAAATACTTCTAAACAGTTTAAAATGTCGATAAGTTCCATACAGTACAAGTTACCATTAATATCTAAACATTAATTACTTCAGTAATATCTGAGCAGATGCTAGTCAATAACTTCTATACATATAAAGGAGACACATGACGTGCGTGATACATATTGTACTACCTGTTACATCCTATACACATATTATGACGGCGACTGTACAATTACTATAGTGTACCTCTAAATTAAGGTTAATTAATTTAATATTTACGTTTCTGGAAAATACTAAATTCAGTCGGTCAGTTTCTGATAGGGAACGGGAACAGTGGATGACCCCTGTGTGTAAAACAAGTGACAAGCTACTGTCAGATTTTCTCAACTGATTAGTCTTATCGACTAACGCCCGGTTCCAATATTAAAAAAAAAAAAACGATCCGTTCTAGTTACGGTTAGTAATAAATTATACGAGGCGTAAGCTTAAAACGACCGACAGACGACTGATTACAGCTGATATGGAAAGTAAATTATGGAACGGTATTAACGACTCGTAGTCGGTTGCCGAAAAACGGATTGTAATTTTTGACACATTACGAATTGTAAAATAGCCGGCACTTAGAGCTTAGAGCCTCGTAGCAAACTTATTATAATGGATGCTTTACGAACTGGATGAATACTGGTACGAACCCCGATAATAAATAAGAAAAAATAAATAATGAAAAACAAACATCACATACATTGCTGTGATTGTGTGGTAAGTAGCTTAAGCACGTGTGTTACAGAAATAACAAACGACGCCGGTACCACAACTCCCAGATCCGAGATAGTACAGAAAATATATCCTGGATATATGAACTGTAATCGAAATGCATGTGCTTTCCTTGATATGTTCTTCACCGAACATCGAAAGTGTCTATGTATGAATCAGATTTACTGGTTGTCGAGCCTGATCGAGAAGGCTTAACTGAGTAACAAAATTTAGCAATACTAATGCCTCCAATATTTTACGATTCGTAATATGTCAAAAATGAGTATTCGTTTTTCTCGAACGGACTACGACTCGTTATTATATATATTTACTCGTTATTTTATATTATCGTTGAACGATATTATTTAACGACTACAACTGTCATCAGTCGTCTGTCGGCCGTTTTTATTAGCTTACCCCTCGTACAATGAATTATACGAGGCTTTATAGTCCGTTCTAGTAATAAATGAAAAAATAATAAAAAAAAGACTGCATAGTACATATAATTCAGAAGATCCGAGATAATTTGCTTCTATATTTATTTACAAGTTGACTGTGGTATGATGTTTTATGACCTATATTCATTTTCTATTTAAAATCTAAATATTTTAAGTGTTCTAATATAAAATAAGAAAATAATCTACAACAACTTGCTGTTAAAATAGAAGTTAATTCGGGGGTTAAAAGTTGTATACCGCAAAAACTACTGCGGCGTATGTAATTTTAAGATCTTGTTTACTAATGTTTTCCTCTTACATTGTTCCTCATCCACCAAAGTCAAACAAATTAATCCTTATTGCTAAAATTATGCAATTTTTCATATTATAAATGAGAGACTACATTTCTTATGATTTATATGTTCTTGACTCTACCGCACCCTGAACCTTGTACGAATCATAAATTTTACGAAATTTTAATAAAACAAAGAGCATCGTCTCTATATCTCTATATAAAAGGAGAAACTGACTAACTGACATATCAACGCACAGCCTAAACGGCTAAACGTAGGCACTTGAAATTTGGAAGGAACGTAGCTTAGGGACCGTAGAGGTGCACTAAGAAAGGAATTCCCGAAATTCCCACGGGAACGGGAATTAGAGGGAAAATCATTTTGTATGAAAAATCTAAACCGCTTAAGTTAGAGGCTTGAAATTTAGTATGCAGGTACCTTAGTAACCTCGCAGCTTAGTTGCAACAGGATATTTCGAAATTCCCAGGAGAACGGCAGTTAACGGAAAAAAACTTTTGTATGAAAAAATCATGCATGCATACCTTAGTAAATATAAAGTTTCTCCCACACACACATACAGATCTCTCTTTTATAACACGCCACGCGGACGAAATCGGGCAAAAGCTAGTTATATATACATACGGTTGAAAGCACGACAAACTTCATACACACTTTGGACTTTGTACGGTTCTTATGTCGCGGGAATAAGAACTGAAATAGATCTGCAAGTGTACCTTGATGCGTACCGTACCTACTCGAATATTAATCAAAGGACGACAATAAATCGATTCAATGCCAACCATGATTACACTGTCTCCAGGGACTTGGACCACAGTGTAGAAAAGATGAGTAAACTATGGAAAGTACATCTTTTTATTTCATTTTTTAAACAAAAAATAAGTGTATAAAATACGCAGTCCCACTTTGTCTCCCGCAGACAAAGTGGGACTGCCTATATCAGGGTCTAAAAAAATTATTATAATTCTGCCAACAGGTTTCTGGGCGGTTTCTTCTCATTAATTATTCTATTTGTTTCTTGTCGGATGTTCAAGGGTTATTTAAAAGGTAAATTGGTTATTAATTGTTTTATTTGTTTCTTGTCGGATTTTCAAGGGTTATTTAAAAGGTAAATTAAAACACATCTAGTCTGGATATATTGAAGTCAATTGCTGTTTTTTGGATCGCTAAAACTCGAGAAAGGTTGGGCTAATTTGGCTGATTTTAATCTTAAAATGTTTGTCGTAGGCAAAGAAAGGTTTTATTGGGGAAATATGGTTTGCCGGGACAACTAGTTCTAGAATAAATATGTGCTCTAGTGGTGATCTGCAAGCAGCACAAGGCGTAGGTTGCCGTGTAGTGGCCAAACGGCTAACTACGAAACTCTAGAAGCGTCTATCCCGGCTCACTTCAAATATTGTCTCCGGTCAAATTCTCCTACTCGGCAATTCGTACTTACATAAATCTATAATATAAAAATGAATCGCAAAATATGTTGGTAAGCGTATAACTCAACAACGCCTGGAACAATTTTGACAATTATTTTTTTAAAATGTTCGTTGAAGTCCAAGGATGGTTCTTAAGCGAGAAAAAATCGAATAATTGCCGGGAAAGCCCTAAAAACAGCCTTTTCTTTTTCACATACAAACGTCTTCTAACTAAAATTTAGAGTCAAGCCACATTCCAAATCGTTTTGACAGGACGAAGTCTGTCGGGTCCGCTAGTTATTTATAAGTTCCTGAGACCATTCAGTTAGCTCTCAACGATTACCACTTTTATCATCGCGCGATCGTTTAACCTTTCATATTGTGCCGGAACGCGGATGCACGAAAGGCACAATAACTTTTTATTGTATCTGAAATACTGGAGTTACCAGTTGAATGTAAACTATTCCACTAAAAGTTTAACAAACGGACAAGCTTTGATTGTCGGGATGCTGGAAGGATGTAAATTTAATATCACATTTAAGTTTCATCCAAATCCATTTGTAGTTTATGCGTGAAAGAGTAAAACATACACCAGTACATCTACCTCTATACATCTATACATTCTTAAAAACTTTCTCGTTTATAATATTAATCAGCTGAAGCAATCGCCTGTGATTAAAAAAACATTATTATAAGCCTTTCACCGTCCACTGATGGATATGAGCTTTTCAAATAACACTGAATTAAGCTCTTTCTTCAGCTCCGATTCCTAACATTGCCAGCCACTTTGCGAATAATTAAGGTCTTTCACCAAATTGAAAGCGCCCTTTTTTAGGGGGAAAATATTTTTGCGTACCGTATACCTGCCGTGGGGTCACCAGCGGTGGGTGCTGTGGGACTCCCCCGCTCCATAGGAGCAACTCCCATTACCTTCCCATCGCCTAGTGACGCCATGGGAAAACAGGAGACCCATAATTGCAAGAGCAAACTAAAACGCCCTATGCTACGCTTCCCAAGACGTGGTCCCCACTCCAGACCACGTATACTCTAGTGGTTGCATGTCTTAGAACAAAGTGCAGCTCACTGCCAATTCAGCGTCCATTCTATAACATAACTTATTGTACGTAGTTTATTACACTGTGTGTGTCGTGTGTTCTGTCGGTCACGTAAACATACTATCTATTGAGTAAGGTATTGTAATCCTAACTTATAAACTGTTTAGCAAGCGGATTGAATAATATGTGTAATAGATATGTTTATGTACAAAAAATCATATTAGCATATGTTGAAGAGGGATTAGGAATACAATTTTAGAAATAGGAAAAAAATCTATGTATTTAAGAGAGCAATGAACAAAAATGTGACAGATAATAGCCGGTGTCTAAAGATTAACCTAAGATAAGCATGTGAAGTGTAAATTAGCTAGTAAAACACTTACGATATACTTAATGACTGTCTAAGATTTAATAATAATTATTATTAACGAATATCCAAAGTGTCAATGTATAATTTGCAGTTTGTTGTCGATGGAAATGATTGTAGTAAAAAAACATATACGTAACGGTATGAAAAATTGATTCAGTCTTTATTGTTCAAGAATGCACTAAAACCTTTCATGTTTTTTTTTCTACATATGCACCTATTTTTTGACTTTATAGATCCGTTAAAATTCAGAATTTCCTAATATAATCTAAACTTAATTCATCTTCATCAATGTTAAACATCAATGACCCTACCCTAATTTGTGATCAAAAAAAATCTTGAACAAAAAGTGAAGCAACATTTTCTAATACTATCTAGTACTAGCTGTGCCCGCGACTTCGTTCGCGTGGACTACATCCTTTTATGGTCGGTTTTACCCCTTTCTCCCCTAATGTACGAAACAAAAAGTAGTCTATATTTTAATCCAAGTTTCGAGCTATATTTGTGCGAAATTTCATATCTCTAACTTCAAAAATAAACATTTTTCCATATAAACTTCCAAAGATAGTATAACCCCCCTCCCCCCTTATTTTCTAATAAAAAGAAGCCTATGTCCGTTCTTGAGATTCAACGTATATCTATACCAAACTTCATCAAAATCGGTTGAAAGGTTTAAGCAGGAAAGCGTAACACAGACAGACAGACAGACAGAAAGACAGAGTTACTTTCGCATTTATAATATTAGTAGGGATTATTGTCTATACCTAGACTGGCTTAGTTCTAATACGAACAAAGACTAACCTCGAAACGAGGTTATTAATGACACACTTGTTTGTAATCGATTAAGAGTTGTAATGTTCAGTTTTATCACGATTCTAACAACTTTCTGTTGAACTAATCAATACGTCATAATAATGTGTTGCAACAATAATTTTACTAGAAGTGCAAGGAGTTAATTGAAATCAAAATTACTGTAGTCTTTATGATACAACTAGAGGTATTTGCTCAGTCTCCATCATATTAAGCGAAATGCAGAAATATGTAGCTTAACCAAATATGTTATTGAAAGCAAAATAAAAGGTGATATCATAAGTATTTTTTATTCTTTTAGCCCAGTGCATCCATTACTGCGTTCCGAGTCTTAATTCCAAACAAACTGGAAAAATCTCTCAATGTGACTTTGATACCCGCAAGATTCGAATCTACTATGTCAGGGTTATGAATCCAACACAATACTGCACCATGGGTGCAATTACCCTCGTAAGACAGGATGGCTTTTTAAAAGCCAGACACAATTGATTTTCTATTGTGTCTGGTTATCTGGGTCTGACGACTTTAATACCTACTAATATTATAAATGCGAAAGTTACTCTGTCTGTCTGTATGTCTGTTACGCTTTTCCGCTTAAACCTCTCAACCGATTTTGGTGAAATTTGGCATAGGTATACGTTGAACGTCAAGAACGGACATAGGCTAGTTTTTATTAGAAAGTAAGAGGGGGGGGGGGGGGGTAATGCCACCTTTGAAAGTTTATATGCGAAAATTTTTAAATTAGATATTTGAAAGTTGGCACAAATATAGCTCTATTAAAATATAGACTACTTTTTGTTTCGATTATTAGGGGAGATAAGGGTAAAACCGACCATGAAAGGATGTAGTCCACCCGAACGAAGTCGCGGGCACAGCTAGTACTTTATAAAGAACCTCGTAAAGAGCAAACAGTAATAATCAAGACGTTAATTTTGTATCGCGTTTTTTTGAAAGCGCACTGCTCTCTAAGAAGTTTGCTTGTACGCTTGTGCATATTCTTTTAATTCTCTAATCGGCTGTATTTATGGTTGGAACAGCAGAAAAATTGCTTACAAAGCACTTACTTGAGGTTCTGTGTGGTAGTTCCAGTTGGCATCTGTGAACTGCAACATGGTGGCTAGTACTGGGATGTCCATATACATCTGCTCGCTGCCGCCAGCTTCTATAAGGAGCACCTGAGCGGCAAAGAAATTAATACGCAAGAGAAAGAAAGAAGATAGTGCCATTGACGGCGGCGCGCCGTAGAACCGTTTGGAAGTTAGAGGTAGAGTAGAGAGTCTTCCAAAATTCAACCTTCATGGATCAAAAAATCAAAATAACCATTTTTAGGGAAATATTGCAATTTCTAATTTAAATTCGAATCCATTGTTTTCTGAAGATTAAAATATGCTGACGTTTTAGTTGCTACGTCGTTTAAAACTCGTTCATCGCTTAAATACAATTTAGCTTCACGAGAATGATTGAAAAGATATCTCTTAATAACGAAAACTATAGAATCTTTTCTTATAAATTAATAAGAGGAAGTTATTGAAAGTTGGCCGCCGTTAGGAACGTTTTAATCTATTATTAATTCGCTGAACCGCCGAACTTCGTACCATCTAACAAAAAATGTGGAAGAAAATGTATGAACTCAGTACATGAATAACTCCGCTTAATTTTGACCTCTGGTGATAAGTGGTGTAACCCAACTTCATTTAATAAAACGAGCAATAAAAATAGAGGTATATTTACCTTAAACTCATCGACTTCAGTAAGCCTGTTGCTCAGCACACACCCGGCGGTGCCAGCGCCAATGATGATGAAGTCATACTCCTGGTGTAGATGCTTCACGTCAGGTGGCTCACCGCTTCGGAGTTGTTCCGCGTCTCGCAGAAACCCTGCTATGGCCTCCCCAAGGGACCCCAGCTGACCGAGAGATGGGACCACCAGACATGATAAGCTGGAAAAGATTACTATGGTTTTCATTGGTTTCAAAATCATAATTAACACCAGTATTAATAAGGAGTATTTTGGCGTTTCATATACGCGTGTGGTCGTCTATTGTTTTACCATTTTAGCTGTTGCCCAAATGTGTTCGCATTTTTGCAGGATAAAAAGTATCCTAGATGTTAATCTTCTATCTTTTTACCAAAAGTAGTCCAAATACATTTAGTAGTTTTTATTTGAAACAGTGTCTTCCATATCCAAACATCCGTCGATTTGGACAATCGGACATACAGAAAACCTACTTTATTTATACTATGTAGTGAAGTAGGAATCGGTGAGATACTTTGTTGAATCAAGCCATATTTCAATACAATATGATGATTACCTAACTACCGAAATGGACTTGCGACTAGTTTAAAATCACACGCTATTCTTTCTATAACCCTTTTAGCGTCTTGTTTGCACTCATTCCTGTGAAAGGGAAAATCTCAGTGCAAGAAGAATAAGGTGCCTAAAGTAATATCAAGAACTAACTACACATACATATATATTACATAATACGTAAGATTTACCAGTTGTAAACTGGGCTTGAGTCAAAAATAGCAGTTCCAAAAATTCAAAGAACCTTGAAACGAACTGATGAAATTTAAAAATCAAACTGTTGGTGGTCGGGTGTTTGTATTACTTTCAGTTGACCTTTGATGTACAGAATAAATAATAATAATAATAATAATAAATTTTGTTTATTCAGACAACATGATCCAAATTTGTTAGTAACAAAGTAACTTATGTTCTATGTTATTATTAATTTTTTAAAATTGTGTAAAATTTTAACCACTGGTTGTGATCGCCAACACTTAATTTAGCAATCCCACCCAGTGTCGCAAAAGCGGGGAGTCCATTTTGTCAGACAGCACTCTCAGTATAGTGTTGGAGCTGTCTCGCAATCTATTTAGCAGAGATGCAGCTTTTTTCCGCATTGTGGCGTAAAAATCGTCCGTGCGTGCTTCTGCAAACATGCCTGACGCGCTACAAAAGCGAGGCAGCCCCAACAGCACCCTGAAAATGTTATTATATTGGATACGCAGGGCGTTGTATGATCTCTGAGTGTAATGAATCCATAGGCTGCTAGAGTAAAAGGACTGGCAATAAAGCACTTCATACGATTTTGGACTTTGTACCGTCTTTATGTCGTACGCATAAGAACTAATATCCAACTGCAAGTGTTTAACTTGACGTGCTGTTGTCGTACCTACTATTTTAGCAATGGACCTACTTGTATGAGACGGAAAATGTTCTAGTTGCGGAAGGAAGGAAGTAACACAATGACTTATATGGCGGAACACATGTCACTTGATGAATTTATTGAGACATCAAGTGACATGTTAGAATTTCATCCACACAGATATCACTGGTTAGGAACAAATATCGGTACACAACTTGTGTCGTTGGGGGAGCATGCGCAGAATCCGCAAGGGATCCCGACTCCCCCAACTGCGCAGCGTGAGCCGCCGAGGGGGTTTTAGTCGGTGCAAGCCAAGTATGTATCCCCCCCCCCCCCACACAAAAAATGGATGATTGTATTGTTGACCACACCAATGGCTGAGGCGCCGATCCGGAAACGTTACATGCGAAATATCTTTTACTCCAATAAAAAAGAACCATATACTTAAGTATGTAGTTCACTGCTAGTTAAAGATATAATCTAAATGAAATTAAAAAATGCCTTTAAACGTAAAGGACTAAAAATTACGCGTATACTGATGACATAACATACGCCGTGTGATTGGTGCTGGATGGATAACTTTATCGACCGCATTAAAAAAAAGATGTTATTTACTACAAGCATTAAATACGTGGATACTAAAATAAAACATACAAAATCAAAACAAGAAACAACAAAACTTTAAGGACGTTTCGTAAGACGTGGTCGCGGTTTACATAACCCTTTATTCAGACAAGATATTTAATAAAAATCGTTGGTTTTCGCCGGTCAGTCAAATGTGTAAGGTTCAATTTGATATGTTTACTATCTTACCTAGGTAAACCTAGCTTTAAACACTATTCCATCAGGCCACACTGTACCCGCTTAGTGAATTTATTGTTTTTTAATAATCAAGTTAAATTGAAAATTATAACATAGTTTAAAAACGAAAAAACACGCTTTAAGTCACGTGACGACATTTTTTTCGTATTCTAGACAGCAATTACTTTCATTTGATACCCATATCAATTCAAACAGCCAGTTCGCCATCTTGGGGAGCCCGCCATATTGGATTTGAAATGACGTTTCTTATCTAATCATGTATTGTCATCAGAACTCAGAGCGTGTGCAAAATTTCATCTTAATCGAAGACCGGGAAGTGGGTCAAATTAAGATTCCAAGATTTTCTTACATAGTTACAAGTGAAGCTAATAAAAGCGTGTTAAAAAAGTCAAGGAAGTATATTCATATAAAACAAATGGCATGGCGTTTAAAAACCCATACAACCTTGACTTATGTGCTCTTCCCCTTACTTCGCTGACCATGAATGACTGTTGTTTGTTTCTACATGATTACATGATGTTTTAAAATAGCCAAGAATTCGTCCTAAAAAGTAAATCAACATATTCCTTTTTTTTTCTTCCACCCTTTTTATCGAGCTACAACTACGTCACATATGACCTTAAAATGTGCCGAGATTTCTTTAATGGTGGGTTTTTCAAACGGAATGCGTTCGCTGACGTCATGCGGGAGGTTATTATGGTCTTTTTGGTATACCGCGATGTGTTTGATGAGTGGAATATTCTCAATTTCGACTGCGAGGGGCGAATGTACAGTTAATATACTTGGTTTTTATTATAAACGTTAAAATAACACCATCGACCTTGCCTTGGTATCCAGACGTAAAAAAAGGATTCGAAACCTTTTTTCTCACTTGGTTAGTAAATACATTTGCTTTGTTGTTTTTGTCACACGAACTTAAATTAGATTGCGTTTAACGACGTAACAAATATAAACAAGCAAAAAAAACGCATAATTAAGTCACAATTTGTGCAATCCGATAAAATCCTAATTTTCAATGAAACCACACAAAGCTATTGATGATGAGATGGTTTATCTCTCCACATAGCTAACCTACCGTCAATACAGTAAGAAAGTAGGATTGTGAAAATAGCTTAGTTTATTTAACTCTAACTGACGTTTTTTTGCGAAAATCATGAAATTAAAACGATTATAATTAGATTATGAATTCAGAATGTTTTCAAGTCCATATGAACACTGCACTGATAAAAAATTAAGTCTGTATTCACCTTATAATGAAACCGAATAAATAAGAGCACATATTTCACTTGTAGTCACTATTATGTCGTAAAGCGATGACTAAGTTATTGGTACAGCACTGACTAAAAATTACTTTTCACTATGAACTCGTTTAGTCCAGTCCACATTTATTAAATACCATGTTTGATGACATGAGAAGACACCAATTATGTTCTTCATTAGCCAATATAATTAGCCTTTTAATAATTTACCCGTTTAGTGAATTTAAGGTGGTAAGTATCTGTCTATGCGAATTTTACAATTTCGATTCCAATGTGATTTTCCATATGACGAAAAGGTTCTTTGGCAGCATGGTAAACATTTCTTAGTAGTTGTATCCGCCTATGGTTAAAATAATGCTGCCGTACTAATGAAGAGTGCAGTAAGTCGTGTTTTTGGGCAGGTTGACTTAAGACCATATATGTAATTAGATATGGTCTTAAGTCAATTTGCCTAGAAACGCGACTTACTGCACTCTTCGTTAGTACGGCAGAATGGGTACTGATTTAATCAGCACGCTAGTCTAATGTAGTTTTTTGGCACAATTCTGACATTTGTTCGAAATATGAAACATACTCTTTTTGACGCCCGGTCGAGAGGCAAGCGTGCTGGACTTGGTAAGATGAAATAGAGTTTTGTGTAATTCTTTAAACTGTTTAGGTATGGTGGTTCTAAAATATTCTAAGCTTCCTATCTTGCGAAAGTTGTTATAATTGTTTATCTATAAACACAGGCAGTACTTGAATAAATTATGTAAAAGAAAAAAATATTTGTGTTTTTTTTTATCTCGACTCGGTAGTTATTTTGGTTAGGTTTGTTTTTGAAATCTACATACGGCCATAGCAAAAGTATAAAAGCAATTAATTTATTTTAAAAATTAAATTCTACATTTTTGACAGGCACTCAACCAGAGTATTATAAATAAAACTATGAAGCTTTGGAGTGTAATATAACAAACACTAGTTACTCATTTTATATAAGAGATTCGTATCTCACGAAAAGATAAAAATCACATCTCAGAATTCGATTTATTGGCAATATGTTTTTCTGTTATAAAAACAAGTTAGTCTTAAATGTTGCTACATGTTACACTTGACTTAGAATCAATTATTGCGCAATTGTCATTGTTTGTCTGAATTATTTGTAGAATATTCTGGTTAGTCAATTAAGTACAGTTAGTTCGTCACGCCTTGTAATGGCGCAAGGGATCTGCCTTTTCGTTGTTTATTCAAATCTAAATACCTATGTTAAATTGGTTTTGAATAATATATTTAGACCTTTAGATGAATATGCATTTATTTCAAATGAAGAAAATGTTTCTTTATTGCAAAGTGCGACCCTTTTGTTTAAGGGCGAATCATAGGGAACCTACACTGAATATGTCTCGCTGAAATAGGAGTCCTGCCCCCATATTCACAAAACGTTAGATACGATTTGAATTCAGGATCTACAATTTTCCTCTACCATACTTTAAACGATGGGACAGAGACAAAACATAGACCTTCCCTACCGGAATTGAATCTAACGTTTGTGAATAAGTCCCTCGTCTCCTTAATTACTAACTTTAGAAATGATTCCGTTATGGAAAGTTCTTGGTCATTGCCCAATCTTATCGGTTAAGCATAACAGTAGTAATTTGCTTCTAATAAATTTTTTTAACGTTAGGGAACCATAGATTTTGTTCGTTGATTCTAAAAATAAGTTGAAATTTTCCTTACTTCATTGGTAGAAATTTGTGATAAACTCTATTTAATTATAAGGTGGCATATTGTAAGCTGTAGTGATTTATCATTAAATCGTCTGTACATTTTTAATATACTATTAATTCCTTCAACCAATCTTCAACCTAAAAGCACCTGCTGATAAGTTTGCATTTATGATACTTTGTGAGTTTTTGCACACAAATTTTAACTAGGCGTTTGATCTCACAGAATTAAGAGCTTTAATGTCTGTTGAGGGGTCATATATAAATTCACATATTGAGAAGAGAGAGGAAGTGTGACACCAGTAAAAAGGTAACTGGTGTACGACTGGACTCGGAGCAGGTTTTTTCTTTTTATTGATCCCTCAAGTCATAGGGAAGCCTTTTGCTCATGCATCATGCTTTCCCTAGCATTGTCTATCCGTTCTAGTTGTTTTTGTTTATCTTCACTGTACTTGATAAGAGCATACATTTTAAATTCAAACATGAATTGGGTGTTTGACAATATGTTTTACTAAGTACTTTGGATTACATTACACAAATAACAATATATGATGGGCCTCGACTAAAAATTACTGAAGAAGCTTAATGTAACGAAAATAAGGTTCGTAATAATACAATTTTTTTAGTAAATTGTATTTAATTATTAATTGATCTTCTAAACGTAAATTTCTGATTTCAACATTTAAACAGAAGCGTCATAAATTTGACTAGTGATTATAACAAAGATAGAGTGAAACTGGGAACAGGTGTTAAGATGATTAGACCCCCCAAGCATCTTAAGAGAGCGCCCGATCCTCCGAACATTCGCTAAAGAAGCTAAAGCTTTGCAGATATCATCAGTCAGTTCGAAAAAAAAGGGGCTTGAAATTTGTCCGATCTCATTTTAATAATTAGTCATATTTTGATGAAGAATAAATTTTAACATTTTAGTGGATGATTTATGGAAAACTCTCCTTAAAATAAACTGACTCATTCGTTCTTCCAATTCTTGATTGAGACACCAGGCATTTGTTCTACAAAATGTACGGTTAAAACCGCAGCCAAAAGCTAGTTCGGAATAGTGTTAATTATGCTCACGTAACACGAAGCCAGCCATTAAGCAATTAGTTTGAGAACTTTCCGCCAGTAATGAGAAAATTGCACTCGATTGGAAACGTAAACATTAAACTATGACGCAATAGATCAGCTAATTAGATGGAATATTAAAAATGACTATTCTTGTTTTTTCTAATAAGTTACGTCTGGTATTATCCGTTATATCTTCGATGTAGGGCATAATTCTCGTATTGCCATTTCCAAATATTTGAAAATGGCAAAGATCTATAACTGGTCACAAACATAACGATTACACCTATTTTCCCTCTAATATTACAATCGCGAAAATTTGTAAGTTAGTTTGGATGTCTAGGTATGTGAATGTCTGGATGTGTGTTTGTTTCTATTTCACGCAAAAACTACATAATGAAATTGAATGAAATTTAGATAGAATAGGTACGAAAATAAGACAAAGTATACTTAACAAAGTCGCAAGCAACAGATGGTTTTTATTTTTTAATTATTATTATTGTAGCCATCAAGAGCCTAATAAAGGAATATTAACACCTTTTGAATGTTTGAGTCTATCAATGGCCAAATTCTATTAATAGTGTCTGATTACAGAATTTGTAAAAATAATCTGATGGGAATAAATACCCTTATTGGGGACTTTGGCCATGCCCTTCTTGGTATTTACAACACAGGAATCGGCAACCCTGTTAGTTACTGACCTCATCTTTATCTGTGGTTTGTTTTTCCAGATTATAGTTTGGTTGGTAATGTGCATCATTAACGAGGCGGGAATATACGTTCTGGATATCAGTCAGACACCTTCATTTATTTCCATTGTAGAAGTCGTTAATAGCAAGTCAAGGTAAGCATTTGATTTTAGTTCTTATGCCAACGACATAGTGCTGTGCAAAGTGTTTATCGTTTATCTCTATCGATCGATCGAGTCGCTATATTTATAGTATTGTTTATGTGACCAAGTACAATTTTCCATTTGGTTTTCAAATTTCCTTTAGCTACATTTATTTATTTATTTATTTAAAAACTTAATTGCACAAAAAAAAAAGTACAACAGGTGGACTTAATGCTGTGGGCATTCTCTACCAGTCAACCTTACATGCTAAAATATATGTACACGCGAACGTTTGTGAAATATGTGACGATGAATGCTTTTGAGAGTGATGTGTATTAATTTTGGTACATAATTGGTACCTACACTAAACGCAAATATAGGTATTGGATGAATTTAAAAAAAAACCGTCCAAAAGCGTGTCGGGCCACGCTCAGTGTAGGGTTCCATAGTTTTCAGTGCATCACAATAGTTAAGTATCCCCACTTAAAAGTTACAAAAATGGGCTATATTATTTTTTTATTTGAAAGGAAATGCATTGAGAATATAATAAATATGTAAAGTAAGAAAAAAAATGCTAGCATATACGCTTAAATTACAACTTTAGTTAAACATTTTTGTTTTTTTCAAAAATTTAAAAAACTTTTGAACCAACCACCTGGTTGGTTCAAAAGTTGTTGTGGTTGTCAAAATAATTTTCCTAGAAAGCCTTTATGCAGTTCTATATTCTAGATTTTTTTCATACTTTTTGAACTTATGGTTCGGTTCAAAAGTTAGAGGGGGGGGGGGGCGGACACAATTTTATTTCTTCGTAAATCACTCCCCAATTTACGTGTTGGGGAGGGGAACTTACGTGTACTAAAAAAACATTTTTTTCTTATTTTTTATTTTTGCACTTTGACGACGTGATTAATATACATATTTGTACCAAATTTCAGCTTTCTAGTGCAAACGGTTTCTGAGATTATCCTCGGACGGACAGACAGACAGACAAACATGGCGAAACCATAAAAGTTCCTAGTTAGATAGAAGAGATAAGATGACATCAAATATTTTAAAGAAACAGAAAATAAATCTCTACTTGTAGTGAGGAACAGCACAGTTGGAAAAGCAGCACCGCTATTAGATTAACGCTGGTAATGCTGCGGTTGTTCTTCTGTTTACACATAGCATCATCAAGACAATGAGGTCCGCCGGGAAGATAGTCTGTATTCCATCAAACGGAGAATGGGGAAATAGGGTTTTTGATCAGTATGTGTCTGTCAGTCTGTAAGATTACGATTATAGATATGTACTTGGTTATAAGGAGGCCAACGTCTCAAATTTTTTAGCTTGTTAAATTACGATTATTAATACGAAAAAAATTTATTTAGAACGTGATTAAATGCAAATTTTATGTCAGAAATTGGCAGGACTTTTTTATTCATATTGTCTCTTTGTTGGACAAAGGTCTCCCTTTTTAATTTCTCCCTGTCCAATGACTTGGCCTTTCCAGCTAGTAAAGTGGTTGAACAGAGCAAGTCGAAGATAGCCTCCGTCTTCCACTAAATCAGGATGTACAATGCTTTTGGCACCTGACGGTGAAAACTTACATTTCGATATTAGTTCTTACGCCCACGACACAAGGGTGGTACAAAGTTCAAGTGTAATATTCTTCTCTCTCGCTAACAAGTAGGTAATGATAGTCATGAATTTGTCAATTGCTGAACCAATTTATTTATCTGCTGAATTTATAGTTATGTAGATATTTGTTTTTATCTATAAATTATTAATATTATGTAAATCTAAGTATACCTTCATATTTTATATATTATATTCTAATTAATTTATATAGTATGTGTATTATTATCGTATAGTTAAAAGATACCGTAATGTTATTTTTAATGCTTAATTTATTGTTGTTTAAAATGATTTCTTTTTTTTTTCTCCCATGTTACCGCACCCATATACAAACTATCTGCATGACCCAAGGGTTGACTGGTAGAGAATGCCCCTAGCATTAAGTCCACCTGTTGTACCTATTTGTGCAATAAAGTTTTTAAATAAATAAAATTATTCTTATGTGCTTTCATTTGTACACAACAACAATATTTGTCAAATGATGATTAACGCCTGGTTCCAATATTTGAAAAACGTTCCGTTCTTATTACGGATGGTATGTATAATTTATTATTTATTAGTTACGGGTAATTAAACATTTATTACTGCTCGTAACTAGACCAGAGAGGAGGCGTAAGCTAAAAACGACCGACAGACGACTAATGACAGCTGGTATGGATAGTAAATTATGGAACGATAGAGTCGGTTGGAGAAAATTGATAGTCATTTATGACACTTTACGAATCGTAAAATATCGGAACCGGGCACAAGTTGAAATTTTGCTAATTAAACATTCGAAAAAGTGAGCTTATTTAAAAATTTGCGCTCTGTGCCTGATTGCTATTTTGAGATGAATGTCATTATCTATGGAAAGGAAAATAACGAAAACTAGGCCATTTTTATTACAATCGTGTATTTGGCGCGAAAACAACTATAAGCTAGGTACAAACGTGGCAGGTTGGCGACTCTGTTCGCAGAAACTAAACTAAATTACATTTGTGTGTTGTCGTTTTAATGCATTTTCTATTCTTTTAAAACAAAAGTAATGGAATTAAATACAAGTTTCGTTTTATAATATCAAACGCATTTAAAGTCAATATAACAGCAAAAAAATATATAAATTACAAACAGAATGGCCACATACATCAAATCAAACAACAAATAAAGATTAAATAACATGTCCAGACAAGAGGTTTAATAGTAAAATATATGTGTACTGGTTTATTCATTTAAATGTAGGTAAACAAAGTATCGATTTCTCATTTTAATCCAATGTTGACACGATATACATTGGAATACAATGAGAATTCGAGACTGTAAATGAGGTAAAAAAGTTGGAGGTTAAGTGAAAACTTCAGCGATAACAATTTATTATGGCACTTACATTAGCCCTAAATATTAATAAAAAGTTTTGATTCATTGTTTGTCATTTACGAAGTTTAGAAACACCAAAATTAAATTTGGCGACAATCAAGTAATACAAGTCCAAAAAAATAACTCGCAGATACAAAACGTGAACATGTTTGATGTTTAATATTGTATTGTACCTATATGTTTGTCGTAAAAAGTACAAACAAACTTTTTAATTATATTCTAGGGAGGCTTCAAGTTACTACTTAATTATTCCCTTGAACAATTTAGTTAAGTGTTGGCTTTTTATCAAAAGTAACATAATAATTACGTTTATTTTTTCTTTGTATCGCTTATAACAATTTCAAAGGTAACATTTTATTACATTTCACAATTTGACTAACTGATGATTTTAACAATAACGTTTGTAAACAGTCAAAGTATTAAATTTAAAATATAAATGTAACAACAATTTAAAAATATGGTACTATTTATTCTGTTATATCACCGTATATTGGCAACCATTGTGTTAACATTAATTTTATATATAAGTAGGGAAGATACTATATTTACACGATATATAGTGTAAAAATTACATGCTGAATGTATGAGAAACATTTATAATCATGTAAACTTCAATTTAAATTCGTAATAAATGTAGAAAAAATAGTTTTGTAAATATTCATCATACCACGATACACGAGTCAAAAAGTATTTAATTAAACTGTTGTAATATGGGCAATCATTGAAAATTTACAGTATTCCAGTAGCAACCTACGTACTCATTGGTTTCAATTAATGGTTAGAAGGCTACTTTAAAGAAGAAAGAAAACATCTATTGACTCAACTTACAAACAAAACAAAAAACATAATCTGTTCCAAACATAAATGGATCGTTTATGAGACAAAAGGAAAAAAGCTCAGCTAATGATGTCTCGAGAATGAATTCCGTATACTTTAAAGCTTTATCACTTCACATTTAAAGATCAAGTCGTAACGTGGCACAAATAAAATATAAATGTCGGTCAAAAACTCGGTTTTTTTTATCTTCTCATATAATTACATAAAAAAAATTAAAGATATCAAGCTTAAGTCAAATGAACTCACTAACTAGATTCGTTATTTGTATTTATTCATTCATGATTTAATTTTCGATAAATAGCGGGTCCTATCGTGATGTAATCGTCAATCCACACTTAAGTTAAAATAATACATTTACCAATATTTACAAATTATACAGTATGTACAAGTACTTATATTAATAGCGACTATTGAGCGATTTCACAATTTATATGCTTTCCACATTTTCCATTATGTAAACTCAGTAATTTCCTATCATAAAATGTTCTTTAACACATTGTCATAAGGTTATAAGGTTACACTTGATGTTACACACAGTGTATATTTGAAAGCCTGAAGAAAGCTTTCCGATGTACGCTCAACTGTACGTCAAGGTAAACACTTGAAGTCCGATTTTAGTTCTTATGCCGCATAAGAACGGTTCAGTGTTCAAGGTGTATACTTCGAAGTGCTTCCGACCGAACAAAAGACACAATTCCGGCATTAACTGTTTAACATCACTATTATGAGTCACATCAATGGCTCTCTCATTCCGCCAATAAAGAAATTTAATATTGATATTATTCGTAAAAGGTAATGGCTATGGCTAAAAAAAAGACATATTTTATTTTAACACGTGGTAGCATTTTTTTTTTCTTCGTTTCTTATTTATTTTTTTCATTAGCAACACTAGTATGCAACGTTAACGATCTTAATGAAAGTAAATGTTTGTTCCAACATTTTCCTTTGGCTCTTCATTTTTAATTTATAAGCTAGCTTTGATATTTAGGTAACTGAAAACTTAAAATTTGTAATTGGTAACATTGCAAGTTTAACGAAGTTTACTTTAGAACGTCAACTGCTTTTATCGTTTTGCTATGAGTCACTTATTTCTTAGAGACTAAGGGCTGATTTTTCAATTGTCAGATAAAATATTTTGGTAAAGTACAATAAGCCTAATTTTAATATCATCACAATATTCTGTAACAAAATTACTTAAAGCATTTATTAATTCAAACAGTTATTCCATTATCGGGTTATTAATTTTTATCTGACGATTAAAATGTCAGGCTTAAGGTAATTATGTTTTATAACATAATCTTTGAGTTTAAAACTACCGAGCACTTTATCAATCCGACCTAAAAATCAACACTAACTGCAAGTGTTCTGATTTCAATCTTATTTTTACTAGACGTTCAAGACGAGCTAGAAACTCGATAATTAGTTAAAGCCATCTTTTAATTAGCATAAAGAATATCCCTAGGTTTGATTCACTGTCATCGGTTGCGACCCAACCAATCTTGTTTTATCATATCTGCGCCTTTTTCACCTATCATTATCACTGCCGCATTAGTATTACCACTTACTATTGTTGGCATTATACTAGCGTCTATCACTCTTAATCCTTCAACACCATACACTTTAAGTCTTGGATCTACCACGGCTTCCTTGTCCCAACTTGGACCCATTTTTGTCGTACCACTCTGGTGATATATTGTCATAGAAATAGTTCTGATTTGGCACTCCATGTATTCATCTGACATGAACTTGTATTGTCTGCAATTCGGTAGAGGTTTCATATACAGCCTAGATCCGAACTGTTTGAAAGGCGAAGCGTCCGCTACTTTCAACGCAATCTTCATCCCTTCCACTAACCGCGCCACATCTAATGCGTCTTCATGGTAACGAGGGTTCATTATTGGATAATGGAACGGGTTAGAGCTCTTCAGCCTGACGTAACCTCTTGTGTTCGGACGCAACAATAAAGGCATTATGGTCCAAGCATCTTGATTTGCAATCGGTTTATAAACCGTGTCATACAATTCGTCCGTTAGACCTAGAATACTTCTCACTCGCTGTCCGTTGTCTGAGGAGAATGACGCAGGTGCCATGTGGAATTGTATATCAGGCCAAAGGCCAGAGCTATTTGCGTACTTTGTATTTACGAATGCAACTCCTTCCAATCCACCAAGTACAGTCATCGGGCCTCGTTCATTGACCACATAGTTCATGGTTACGGGAAAAGCTTGGAATCGATTTAGGACTATTGAAACCGGCTTGTCAACTAAGAACGTCAGTCCTCCCACACCGACATGGTCTTGCAGATTCTCTCCAACGGGC
Source organism: Glyphodes pyloalis (assembly GCA_037074685.1). Taxonomy (NCBI): domain Eukaryota; kingdom Metazoa; phylum Arthropoda; class Insecta; order Lepidoptera; family Crambidae; genus Glyphodes; species Glyphodes pyloalis. The sequence goes on from JAYKKO010000021.1 coordinate 6,364,312, forward strand.
AAATCCTTCAATACTTTGATACCGATATCCCGTAAGTGATCTCTAGGGCCGATACCTGATAACATCAGTAATTGTGGGCTGTTTATAGCCCCAGCTGATAGGATGACTTCTTTTTTGGCAAAAACTACTCTTTTAACGCCGTGTTTCACATATTCAACACCATACGCTCGCATCGTCATAGGATTTATCAATATTCTCGTTACTTGAGAATGTAGGGACACGTCGAGGTTTTTGCGTGTTCGGACCGGTCTCAAAAAAGCTTTTGCAGTGCTGCATCGTGACCCTCTACGGATGGTGCCTTGAGCTATCATGAATCCGGTTTGGACAGCACCGTTAATATCTCTGTTTTCATAGCCGATTTCAACACCAGCTTCAACGAAGGCGGCTACAAGAGGAGTCCTCCAAGGAGCCTCTTGAACGGTTAGGTAACCTCCTTTGCCATGATACTTGCTGTTGGCTAAGTAAGGGTTTCTGTTGTCCTCGGATTTGATGAAGTACTTAAGAACTTCCCGGTAACCCCAGCCAGGGTTGCCGAACGACTCCCATTGGTCGAAGTCGAATCTGTTCCCTCTGACGTAAATCATGTAGTTGAGTACACTGGATCCGCCCAGGACCTGGAACACATATGTAAGAGCGTAAAGATTTTGTTGGTGCAATAGATGTAATTGTAAAAAACCTACATAGATTTGGATACCACCTTTATAGGCTTTACTAATTATTTTTAACGCGAAAGCTGTTTCTGTAGCTGGATGAATGTTCACGCAAAAGCTACTGAATATGTTGGACCGCTGATACAAGATGAACTTGATGAAGCTCTTGATACCAGCTGAGGCTAGGACCTTGTTAGCTGCGCAATCACTATGTTTTTTCTTTTCTTTTTATGTTAGTTTACTTCTACTGTCTCTATTAATTGTCCGTGTCACTTTTATGTCTGTGTACTGTGTATTGATTGTGTGTGCTAATAAATAACTTCTTATTCTTATACCAAAATATCACAAACAAAGTCGCGTTCACAAATGTTCACTACGCGAATATTTTTATTGGACGGGGATCGAACTCAAGACCCTTGCTTCAACATAAGCCTGAAAATATAGGATTCTTTGTAATGTGTACTTGTGTGTTATACCTTTCCTCTAGGCCAGCTGCAGCGCCTCTTTTTGAAGCCGAGACAGGCGTGGGTCGTCGGCTCCGTCTTATACTGCCAGTCGAGCTTCGTTAGCTGAAGGTAGCCAGCTAGCGAAGGGACGTCTGTTATTTCGTTTTCATCTGGACCTGGAATATGTGTGATTACGGTTATATGATATCTCTTCAGTAGCGTTCGGTCAGGTTTCCAAATATGCTATATTTACGTATGCTTTGTGTTAATGTTGCCTTTTTACTGATTGACGGGACTTTCACCCAAAGTTAGACGCGGGACACAATAATTTGTTTGTATTTTATATGGAACTGCAATAGCTTTGATCGAAAGTTGTAGTAGCTGATTAGCTTGTGATGAATGACCTTATCTAATATTAAATCAGACTTACCAGTTTCCAAAAGTAGCACGTTCCAATTCTTGACCTCAGTTAGGCGGCTGGCGACGACTGCTCCCGCGGACCCGCCACCCACCACGATGAAGTCATATTCCCTTCTCGGCTCTCGATCAAGTACCCTCGCTTCAGGGTCATACGAATTGTAGTTGTGGTAGGTCAGTGCTCCCAGCAATAGTGGGATCAACCACAAACCGGTCACACTGATCGTCTTCAGCGCCGTCGACGCCAAAAGAACGTGGACTCCCATCTTGAATTTGGAATTTAGAATTTGGAATGTTCTGTATCACAGTTGTATTAGTTATTCCTTTTTTGTTCGTCTTTCTATCACAGCATTTGTTTCTATTCTGTTGCACCCTTTGGTTCGTTGTGGACTAGTGAGTTACTCATCTGCGCGTGCGTTTGTCAGGCGGTTTGCTTCTCCGTTTAGGCTTGTTGCTGGGCGGTTCATGGGCCGGCGTCATGTTAAGCCACATCGCAATGGCTCGTTCTATTTTGTTCTCTCGTTGCTCGAATCTGGAATGGAGATATATATGTTTATTAATAATTAAAACATCAAAATTGAAATGCAACAATCTGGTCAACTTCTACATAAGTTATAATTATATTCTATTAAAATGAAACAAAGTTAAAGAGTCCTAATAACTTTGATGATATTTTGATAAGCGGTCGAGATTAAAAGTTAAAGCATTATCATTGTGAGCTAACGTTTTGTGAATATGGGAACAGAAATCAAATATGGCGAGTATGTAGCAGGCCATATGCGTTAAATTAAGATTTTATTTTTAATTTCTTGATGAACTTTTAAAGAAACTTACGAATATTTAACATACCTAATGAATATTACTGAGAATCAATACGGCTTCTAGCTATCTAGCTATCTTATATGTGTGTGGCCTTACAGTCAATTGGTTTAATAGTTCGATTTTAGATTTTGTAATCGTATGTCTCAAATTAGCCTTATTTTTGTTCGCAGGTAAGGAATAGCATCTGAATAGTTTGAGCGACAACAGATGGATTTAAGATTGTACCAGTTGCAGTTGGTAAGTATGTCGCTTTTAATGGCGTGCAGTGAATAATCACAATTTTGCGTAATGAAAAATGTTGCTTAAAAGTCAATCTCACTCGTGAAATGCCATAATAAAAATTTATAATTATGGCATACATGAGATAATTTGAGTAGTATGCTTGTTTTACTATTCACCTACGAGCTTGCATTTCACGATTACATTTTGGAAAGATTAAAAAAAGAAAACTTTAACATTCAATGTTAACTTAAAAATCATAACTTAACCCTTTCCAGTTTGCGACCAATAAAATGTATACATTTTAGATCTTACAACGTTATCATATGGTTCATTAAAAATACGTTTTATGTACATAATCGTAGGCGACTGTACGTTCAGGTATCCAAGTCGGAACTTCCGAAGTGCCCAGAGAAAGCCTACAATGATTTTATGTAACACCGAGCCTGTACGCATCTGAGGCCAAAGAAATATTGGTCCAGTAATTTAGAAAGAGCAAGCTTACGTAAGATGCATCCAGTGGGAAGGGTAGGGCTGCTACTGGAGACGTATTCGTAGCTTTGTTTGACAATTTTGTTTAAAATAAACAAAATTAATATCATATACACAACCTCGTCTTAACCCCAAAGTAAGCAAGCTCAAGTATTTGTGATATGGAAACCAGTTTGAACCAAACGAGAATATACTGGTTCCGAAACACATTGAAATTTTAAAAAATAACACGTTTTACAATTTTTGTCTGCCTGTATTTATCCTTGTTTGTTCGGGCTAATCTCTACAATGGCTAGGACGATTTTGACGGGACTTTTATTGGCTGATAGCTGATGTTATAAGGAGTAGTAACCAGGGTTATTTTAAAATAGTTTTGTCGAGGTCACAATCGCGTGGCGCGCAAGCAAGACCCATGCTTGCTACTTTTGTTTTAGAAAGAATAAATTCTAAATCCCGTAGTCCACGCGAACGAAATCGCGTTCATAGCTTGTTATATATACGTAAGTAAATATAATTCAAGAGTTTATATAGATAGTTGGCAACCCTATCAAGGGGACAGAAACAGTCTATTTCCTAGTCTGAGCGGAAGATATGATCTAATTTCTAGACATTACCTACTCTAGGCTTTCTAAGTTATAGGTGATAGTTATCGGGCCTGTATTTTGTTTCGTTCGTAACGCTTATTCAATACCAACACTGTTCCTTTCATGAAGAAATGTTTAAAGTTACATTGTTAATTTTGTTTGCATTTGTAAACAACTTATTTTTATAGGTACTTTACAGTATGCGAACACATTTGCAAGAAAGAGCGCGTTTTAGCACTTATTACAGCTATACTTATTACAGCTCACAGTTTTATCTATCATTGGCTTTCTTGACAGTACATGTAATTTGATTATTATCGTATAAATTTATCTAATAGAATGTTATTTTACGAGTATTCGCAAACGCTTTAGAGCCAATGTGTAGGTATTACATTCCTTGCATTCGCGGCATAGCGGAAAAGTTGACAAAAGACGGTTATGAATGTAACAGATGAGATGGCATTTAGAACGTTCATTTCTCGATTTTTAAATTTGTGAGATCGCTTAATTCCCGTGTACTGTTCAAATACAACGACGCGTCAGCATTTCGTGCTTCAACTGCGATGAGCCGGCGTGCCCCCAGTCATCGTCTATCGGATTTGAATAAACAAATCACGTTTGCTCCATCCCGAGTTATTTGTTAGCGCTCGGGAGAAAGGCGATCAATTCGCTAATGTTGAATGAAACCAAAAAAGGTTATGACAATTTCATTTGTATGGGACGTCAGCCGGTAAACGTTAAATAAAAAAACACAAAACTACTAAAATGAATTTGATACAGTTAAGAAAAAATTACACGTAATTATGTGATTAATATCAAAAGGCTATTATAATAATTTTCACAAGAATAAAATTAACTAATATCGAAACTTGCGTAAAAAAATAACGTGAAATATTATACTAATATTCCACTAATAAAGTTAAGCCTAGTTTTGAATCTCAAGTTTGAAATCTCGAATTAGAATAATAAGATCGGGCTTTCCAGTTTTCGTTTCATTTTTGGGAACCGCCCCTGTCTTTTCTTTTTACCCTCTAATCTATACAATATCTTAAACACCAAGTTATGGGTGGCAAGCAGGCAGTAAATCGAAGTGAATAATTCTTAAATCAGATGCTTTCAAGAGTGCAGCTGACAGGAAAAAAAACTTGATACCTATAACTACTCAAACATGTTGCCATGCCCCGTGGGATTCAAACGCGCTTCTGCCACACGATCGTAAATTCGTAACCACTGTGCCATACAGGGCAGAGGTACTTAGTTAAACTTTCATGTAATATGTAAATGCCATTGCCTCTGACCGACTATTCCTAGAAGATTCTAGTAAAACGGTAAAACCGCTTGCACGTTTCTTGTTGTTACATAAACAAAACGAGTTAAGATAGTACTCATCGCGCAATTCGTAGGGCTCATTGTTTTACGTTGGATGCGCTCAGTGGGTGACGTAAGGAAAACATTAGCTTTGACTTAAGGGTTTTAATGCTGACAGAAATAAGGAATAAGCAGTTTTGGCCGACAGCATTTTTTTTAAAATGAAACTAGTTTTAAAATAACGTATTATTCATGTATGTACTTATGGCGGACCTTCATAGCGTTTTAGGGGACGCGAGGCGTCGATCAACGCGTATGGCGTGACTCTCATATCTAAAATAAGAAATATCTGAATATGTCATTCATAATAAAAAGGATGCACCGGACTATCACACCAATGACCTGCTCGTAAACTAAGGTTTTCCCTTGCATAATCAGTACCAGACGACAAAAACTAACTGGGGACGTCAATCCAGCATTCAATCCAATTTAAATAAGTCATTTTCTTAAATTAACCCGACCCGAAAATGGGTCTTTCTTCAGTTGAGCTTTTTTGAATTGGTCGATCAACCGGAATTGAACCCGGGATCTTTGCGTTACGCTACTACCATAGCCAATGCGCTACCGAGTTTGCTACTGTACAGTCAGCATCATTAGTTTGATACACCTCAGTACCTTGTCACATTAAAGCTCGTATAAAATGGTACGTCATCGCGTCAGTTAACGTAATGTGACAAGATACTGAGTTGTAAACGAACTAATGATGCTGACTGTACAACTAGCAACAATATTTACAAGTTAAACAGTACAAGTTTCCTTCGATCATTCTCGATTGGATTCGCAACTTTCCAAGTAGACTTTGTGTTTAACGGCTTTCATCACTCGTCTAGGACAATAGTACATAATGCGACGACTTACGATTGCAATATTTATTCGCTGAGGTATCACTCTTGCCGTTTTGAGTTGATACTTTGTCGAGTTAATGGTCACTTCCTTGTGTAAAACACCTTTCTTCGCATTAGTTACGATGAAGTACGTCATAATATTGTCTTTGCGTATTGCTGGGTGATTTACGAATAACCATGCATTATGATAATGTATTCCACGTCATAATATTTGTCTCTGGTTGACTATTTGTAGATCGTGGAATTATAATTTATCACGCCATTTGTTTTGAGTTTATACAAATAAGTAGAGCGTTGTGCTTTATTTATTTTGTTTTGTTCGTTTATGATTTACGATAGATTTTTGTTAAGGTACCTAATTATGGAATATATCTAAGCTTAAACGTGTATATTTTTTATCCTAGACAGGAAATGGGGGGTGTTATAAGTCAGCTTGAGAAAATCTGGCAAGACCGTAACATTTCCGTAAAAACGAAAATCAAACTGGTACGGACTGTAGTCTTCTCGATCTTTTCGTATGGTGCTGAGACTTGGACTCTAAAAGCTGCAGACCGCAAACGCATTGACGCCTCTGAGATATGGTGTTGGAGAAGGATGCTCCGTATTCCTTGGACAGCATTTCGGACAAACGTCTCCATACTGCGAGAACTCAGGATCTCCTCGCGGCTGTCGTTCGAGTGTCTGCGTAGAACCTTAGAATACTTTGGTCATATTGCAAGGAAAAAGGTGGCAACCTCTGATACTCGACAATCCCTGACTAAGGGAATTTTTAAAATGAAAGTTCGTGAACACTTCTTCTCTCTCGCTAATACATAAATCGTAGACATGAATTTGTCAAAATTGCTGAATCCATTTATATATAGTTATTATTTATTTTATATTTTTATGTGTTATTATCTACTTTAGTATATTTAAGTATATATATGCTCATTATGTAAATTTTAGTAGATTCATATTTTATATATATATTATATTTATTCATGTATGTCTATATGTATATTTAATTGTTTCCGAAATGAATTTTGTAACGCTTGATAGTTACTATTCTCGTGTATTATGTTTTTATTTTATTTTTTAGATTACTTATGCACTTTGTCACTATTACCGCACCCATAAACTAACTCTCCGCATGACCCAAAGGTTGACTGGTAGAGAATGCCCACGGCATTAAGTCCACCTGTTGTACTTTTTTTTGTGCAATAAAGTTTTTAAATAAATAAATAAATAAAAACCTCGAGAAACTTATCGTGACCGGAAAAGTAGATGGAAAAAGGCCTCGTGGACGCAGCCCTATGCGTTGGTCTGATCAGATCCGCACTGCTCTCGACTCTACAGTTCACAACGCCCTTCACACCGCCAGTGATAGAATTAGTTGGAGGAAAATCATACGGGTGAAAGTGATGCAAAAGAGAGGTCACGACCCTCAGCAGTGAGGAATACGACGCAAGGAGGATAAGTTCGATGTAGAAGTCTGTCTCTGTGTGCATGTGTCTGTATATAGATCAATTTTGATGCAATTCTTAAAGTTGACAACATATATGTAAGTTAAACAAAATACTCCCATTTCGACTATCCATAGATGGCTCTAGCTTAATTGAAACCAGTTATCGAGTTGTCGTCATAATGTTGCAAAATAAAAATGAAGTAGCAATCTATGAAGTAATTAAGGTAAATATCGATAACGCAATAAGACCTGTTATACGATGGAATGATAAGAGGTACGGTCAACAGCACGTCAAAGTAGACTTGCTGTTCGATTTTAGTTCTTATGCTCACGTTGTAAGGGCCGTGCTAAGTCTGAACTGCCTTTATCGTACAGTTAGTCGAATGAACACGGACACACGAAACTGCAACATGTGTGTGTTGCACCAAAACATGATTTCGTGATACGGCAAATTAATAAACAAATGTTATGTCACAAACGTGTTTCGGTACAGAAATCGCAGGTAGATAGCGGGTGAAGGCCGTCTTTCGAACTTTCGATCGTATCGTCTCAGGGCTGTCACTTATCGATACATTTTGATTAAAGAATTCAATGTGATACAAATAATTAATAGCCAAGGGGCATCCCCTGCTACCCATAGGCCTTCCCCAAGATATCCGTAACTCTTGGCTTAGCGCTTTTTACATTTTTAGCTAATTAGGATTTAAAGTGTAATTCCTCACTTTCATTTCCCACCCTACTCTACACGTATGTTTGAATTTGTTTAGTATCAAATTCTAACTAGTTATGACTACATAATTCTGTCGTTCTAAAACAATGATTTGCTTTTTGCACCATAAACGTCTCACTGAAATTACATAACATTCTTTCAAAAAACTTAACAGTAAACATAGATAAGTAGGAACTATATTCATGACTAAAAAGTAAATTGAAATAAATGTTCTGACCACAATGGCATATGGTAATAGTTTTAAATATTCACAATGAACTTTATATGTTACATAGTGCATTGACACTGAGTTTCGTGCCTTTGTAATTCTGCAAATGGAATTGTGTTTATTAAAAAGTATAGAAAATTGCGAAATTAAAAGTGAGGACTATTGTGAAATATAGTATTGTCAATAGTCAACCCTACTGAGAGGTGTAAATAGTATTCGTTATGTGACTTATGCGCGTTGCAACAATGCGTTTAATCATGTGGGTTTTGGCAATGTAACACTTTTCTGTTAAGACATATGTATATACGAATGAATCGGTAAACATAATACAGAACTTCATAGTTTATAAAAAAAGTGAAAAACTTTTCATAGAACGGGCTTTTGGTAATTTGATGATTTTAAGGATTGATTCTAAACATATTATAATAGTTTTAGATGTTAGAAGTAGGTAATCTGCAGAAGTACGATTTTAAAAAAGAGAGGTATATATATTTTTTAAATTACAATTATGATCAGGGAAAATACAGGAGGCAAAAACGTGCTTTAAAAACTTGATATCGGAATTTTTAACTTTACAAACGCATTTGATAATGAATGAGACACACATTTTCAATAACTGTTTGTCGTCCGTAAATAACTAGACCGTTCAACAGACGTTTATAAAAAGTAAATTAAATAGTCAAAATCTGGGCATTGAATTATCGACTTATGAAATAAATTTAACTACGAGTAACTATGTTAATCTATCATGGGCAGACGTGGCATTTACCATACAATGCATGATTTTAAAGTATTGTTCTTTATTTAAAAAAAAATCAGTACCCAGGCACTCCACAAATCTTTCTAATGCACGGTTACAATATTTTTAAAACGATCCGTTCTACTTACGGATAGTTATAAATTAAGCTAAAAACCACCGACAGACGACTGATGACAGCTGATATGGAAAGTAAATTATGGAACGGTATTAACGACTCGTAGTCGGTTCGAGAAAAAATTCGTAAAATATTGGAACATGGCATAAATCTAGAATCATCTGCAACCAGTCGACATTTCGATGATGTCACCCAAACGTTTCCTAACGCGAGTGGATTCGATCGATGAATCGTTCGAAGTGTGGGTGAAGGCCGCACCGAAAATGCTTTCACTTGCGCGCGCGCCTCGACCTTGAGCAATGGGACCAGGCCAGGTCATGATCGACAGGGCTGGGATTGTATAATGGATTAGCGTGGGTCAGTGTCGAGGGATTCATAAACGAATCCTCTACGTATAGAGAATACAGAGAAAAATATCTGGGCCATACGTTAAAAAAATTTTTTTTTTACTTATCCTATAAACTGTCCCACTGCTGGGCAAATGCCTCCCCCATACACTTCCAGTGCTCTCTATCAGGTGACAAGTCTGGCCAACCTTAAAAAAAAGGGTCCAGGTCGTCACGCCAACGTATTTTCGGCCTTCCTAAACGTTAAAAAAATATAATAAAATATTTTCATGTACTTCAAAACATGATTGCATAAAAAAATACGTTAATGTTAGGATCAGCCAATTCTATCAACCCTCTTGTTGCTACCAATTCGTTGTCTATCTTTTTATAACCCCCGACGTATATAATAAGGGGTGTCTGCCATCTTGGACCGATTTTAATCAAATTTAACTTAAAGTAAATACTCCTGACTTGTGTCCTAAATCAAAATCGGTTCATCCGTTGATCAGGTACGATGCAACATATACACACACAGTCAGAACATAACATATATAAATATATATATAATAACAGGGTTTAAAAATGATCTCATTTGACTTGTGGTATCATTACCAAAATTCACGTAATTATGAGTTGCATTGAGAGTAAGGTCATGATTATCGAAATTGACTTAAACATAATTGTATTTTAGTGTGCTGATGATGATAACAGTATGTAGGTTAATTGGCCGAATGTACAAAGTCAAAGTCAATTCATTTATTCATGTAGGTTACAAGTAACACTTATGCATCGTCAGAATGTACAAATACAAGAGCGGGTACAAAATTATATTTTATATATCTGCTTGCGGGAGCTGTGTACCCTTCGAAACATATTACAGTTTTTAAGTAGTTTCATCCACTTTAATAGCGGATATTCAAATAAGATAAAAAGTTTTTTTTTCATATTACATTTCAAGATTGACCGTTAAGTAGTAATGATGCGACAATTGCAGCATAATAAATCTGTTACTGAACTTGCCGCTCTCAGCTTGAAGGCTTAAACCTTACTACTAATGTAGCACCCCCCCAGGAGCTCTGGAAACCTTACTCACACGCAGAAACACCATAACACCGAAGTGATTGTTATTTGGCTGTGGTCTTCTGTAGTTCGAGCGATAAATCGTTATGCCCTACCTCACTTAATTTTTCTGTTCTTTAATATTTTTAAAAGAAATCAAATCATATTTACTTTTAGGTATTATTTTTACCCGATCGTTTCAGAACGAGGGTTTTGTTCTAGATATTTTCGAGAGTCTGTATGTATTTACATATGTAGTTAGATTTCTAACCATATACCTTTTTAAATTTAATTACTACATAATGTTTTTTTTGTATTTTTCGTTAAAGGTGGCAGTCAGGTTTTTAGATATTTTTCAATTTAGTTTTTTATTTTCTTACACAAATATTACTCAGTAGTCAAATATTGCCGAACTTTTTTATTGACTATCTCTTACTTGTTACCTGTACCGTCCTTATAGCGTGGATATAACGACCAATATTGAACCGCGAGTACTTATCGTTATATGCTTGTGACCTGTGTTTACTTGTGTGTGTAAATGGAAATAAAACGATTATACAAAGCGTTTTATAGGCTGTTAAACAACAAAAACCAAAATAAATGTGCAAGTAAATATTGCACAAACATTCCGGTTACATATCTACAATTAAGATTTAACTTATTTCACTACAATCTAAGAACTTTCACTGTTTCTATTAAAATAATTGCCATTGCACTAGGAAAACAGGAAACGACTTGATACACGACTCCGAGAAAGACACATTATGGATTTTACAAAGAAGTAAAAAAGTCGAGTTTCCGCGGTTTAATGACATTCTTTGTTCTTGAGCCATTAAAATGAAGTATCTCACTCGGCTCACAAGTGTAGAATAAGTTGGAATGATGATGAGGTTTTTCGTGAGAAAACCTCGATGATTCTTCCAGTTCTAACGTATATAGCATACGATAGAATTGTTGTGAATGAATGACATACGTAATAATTCTATCCTAGTAATATTATAAACGCAGAAGTTTGTAAGAACGTGGGGATGTAACACTTAGTTTTACATTTTTTACTCTTTCACACAAAAGCTTAACGGCTTTGTATGAAATTTAGTAGAAAGAGAGATGAGATAGTATATTATCATACATAATACTATTTATTCCGAAATAATACGGAAAATTTTGCGGCGCATCAGCTACTATAATATATGCATACAAAACATTTCCAGGTAGATTTTATTTAAGGGTAACATGTTTAAGGGTGTCATGGAAAACTCCTATTTACAAAAAAAGTTGATCGATTGTCAGTAAAATTACAGTTCGATAACGATCATTCGAAAGGCGGCATTATTCATTAAATTATAATGATAGTGTAGCATTAACAACGATATACATTTAGCTATCGAATATTTACAGTTCCATCGTTATTATCTTGAAACCCATAATTAACTTCATGAGTATCTGCTGATCGATAAAATGAAAGTCCTTTGTCGTTTCAGAAATTCATCTTTGGATTGATAAAACCATGAATAAAATCTCCATAATGTCAAACGTTAATTGTAATTAGAACCGAATTTTAAGAAGCCGTTTTTATGATTGCTGAACCTTAGTTTATTAAGTATGTATAAAAGTTCGTACATTTAATAATTTCGAAAGTTTGGTTCTATCGTTTGTATTCTTGTGTATCAATGACGGAACTCCGCCTCTGTATCGGCTATGCTTCTTATTTGACCAGTCGTTGTTTATGCTCTCTGGAACATTGTTTTGCTTGTAATAGAATAAAAATCTCTTCTATCTCCATGTGGAATTTGAACCCAGGACCTTGAATCATCGCACGCGATGCTCTTCCAACTCAACAAACCTCAAGTTATTATGGGTTATGTGCTGTTATTATAACAATAACCAATTATGACGATTTAAAGTGAGGTAGGGCATAGCGATTTATCGTTCGAACTGGAGCAGCCCGACTGGTGAAATACCTCCACCTTAGAGAAGACCGCAGCCAAATAACAATCACTTCTTGTTGTTGTGTTCCTGCGTAAGTAAGGTTTCCAGAGCTCCTGGGGGGTGCTACATTAGTAGCAGGGGTCAAGCCTTACAGGTAAGGGCGACAAGTCCAGTTAAAGATTTATTATGCTGTACTTGTCACCCTTAAGCTAGGACCTCATTCCCACTTAACATTAACTTAAAAAAAAAGACGGCAAGTCGTTTTTGGTAAGGTATCAAATATTTCTTAAACGAATACATTGTAGGCACCAACCGGAGCCTTATTTGTTTCTTTAAATGAAACAATGTTGGATTGTTGTGCATATTTGTGACAAAACAGTATTCAACGAAATCTTTTTTTAGCCGGCACACGATGTAGTTTTGTTTCACTGTCACCTCACTCTATAAATAGCGCTTGCGTTGTATGGTATTTGAGGTTATGTAATGCTTTTTGTTTGGCTTGAAGGTGTCAGTGGACCGAACAGATATGCAAAGTTCTCCATTATTTTCGTATATAGTAAAACATTTTTGTGAGATATGTTATTATCTCTGAGTATTTTATATTTCTAGAATATTTGGCGCACCTTTTAAAAAATAACCTCATCTGTTTATAAATATCAATAAGCTCATCCCTAAGTTCCTAAACACACTTTATCCTAAGGGATAGACTTGAAAAACCCATAAGTTTTATTTAGCCCACGTTTTCAATAATGATTATATTTTTACTATACCTACAAAGTTACTTTTTTCTCTCGGAGAAAGAATATAATAGGAGAACGAATACATATACTTCCATTTGCTACAATATTAGCGTAGCAAACCGGCTCTCAGCGGTCCTTTGTTAACTCCCTACGGAATCTTGACTTGATACTTTGCTATTTCTATATGTTGCTTGTTTGTTTAAACAAATACAACGCTTTTAAACAAGTAGTAATTCCTAGTAGCAACAGAAATAATTGACCCATAAAGATCAGCATGCCGGAAGAAAGTTAGCCTTCTTATGGGATCACCAGGTCTCAGGTCAATGTGGCACGCTTACGATTCTCTATAGGCAGGCATTGTATAGGAAGGAGAAGGACGGGCAAAGGGAGATTATGGGGAATATGAACGAGGAAGGGACAAGAAAAAAGGATACCACCGACTCAGAAGGCTTGGTTTGAGTTGGTAGTAGCTCGAGGAACTGGTCAAATATCTGTATGCCATTCAGAAACCACGAGACAGGGAATTGCTATCAGTGGAATCCCCTGACTAGTATTAATTAGTTTATACATAAGGAATACAATACAAACCTACTGGAACCAATTTTTTTAAACATTTTTAACCAGTAGAAAGCGGCGTCAACCTAGCACTCGACCTAAGATACATAATATGTACTCATATTTCAGAATAGTCTGATTCTACATGATTGAGAATCATTCGGGCTTCGGGCGCCTACTCTAGCCAACGCGCTACCTACCTCGCTCATTTGAAGATTATTATCGAGAATGCAGAAGATTCGTTACATTATCTTTATCTTAATGAAGAGGTAACGTTTCTAAACTCAATTGGCTACGTGACTGACACACATTAGATGTTTTGTTATTCTCCGGGACCCACAAAGGCACGACGCATGAAGACCAAATAAAACATGCGTGGACGTTTCGGCTCTGACGTAATGTATTACGCGGCGTAAGTAGCGCGGAGAAATGCGCCTAACTGAGTTTCTGGGCTGGTCAAGGTTCTGTATCCTTATTCGACTTGTTATTGTGTTGGCACCGGTATACGTAATAGTCTGTCCATTCAGAATTTTGATTCTTGTTTTCTGTTAAGTTGGCGCCAAGGAGACGGTGAGTGTTGATGAGTTTATAACGAAAGGTGAAATAAAAGGTTGATTATAATTATGAGGTTTGTGTTCTGAAAGTCTAGTGCCCGCTAAAGTTTAAAATACACGAAAAGTGGAACACAATTGTAATATTGGAACCTACAGCATTTAATACCAAGCAAACTAGCTATGCTATTCCAAAAGGAGTACGTACATTTAAAAATCGTAAGTTAGAATTCCATATTGACGATAACAGATATTTTTCTGGTCTTCCAGTTCATTAAGCATTGGCCTGTTTCATTGGATCGAAGCTTGTTTCACAATCAAAGCGTTACTCGACAAAGGAACTGTTTTGTGCGAACTAATAAGCTAACAAGTTATTTGACGCATTCGGTTTCATACATTGAAGGTGTGACACTAAGGTTATTAAATATCTCAAAGGTAATGTGTTTTAAATGAATAGTGTAAAAATCAAATTATCATGCCAATTGGGTATGATTGTTGTCGAACGAAGGGTACCTAATAGCTTGGCTATTTTCTAACCTTAGTACTCGCTTATTTATGTAAGGTTAAGGCTATAAATATATATGCTACCTGTTCACCGAATTCCCATAGTGAATAGTTTTCTCTTGTAGCTCTGTAAATAATAAAGCTTGACAATTACTTTCTTAGTTTCCTTTTTTTTTTTAAAGTGACCAAAAAACAATACATTTAAAGCCCTATCTGTCAAGTATTCCGTACAGAGTCGACACTTTGATTCCACTTACGTCTGTGACATAACTTGATTACGTCACGCGGGTAAATAGCCCAGAGAAATGCGTGGCTTACCGGCCGCGCCCTGGAAACTAGCGTGCCTACTCGACTCGACTATTTACTTGACTGCCGATGCGAGTTGACCGGATCAATGAATCTGGTTTCGTGTTAATTCTGACTATTATATGGCAAGTAAAACTATGTTCAACCCCTCTGACGCAAAAACGACAGGTGTTATAAGTTTGTCTATCTGTCTGTCTATACGATCGCAGCTACCGAATTTTGTTTGATTTGTTTGAAAAGTGTTTTAGCCGATATGGCCGACACCACAAAATGACGGATTTTAAATTCAAACATTCGTATCAAACAAAAGGGCTTGAGTAGTACATAACATTATGAACTTTCAAATCTAAGTTGCGACAATTTCATATTTTATTTATTTTGTGTATACATATTTTGTTTTGGTTTTAGAAATTAATATCTACATCTTTTTGTTTTTCGCAACGACACAAGAAGTCTAGGCTTACTGTTTCCGCTCGTTGCGATGTCTATCTGCTTCATTATACTTTGAAGATAACGTGACAATAGAACTCTTCTTTCCTTTATTTGTTATCTTTTAGGAACAGTAGTTAACGTGATAATATATCTCGCAGCTACCTAGTCTAATCAGCTAGTCTTTTCGACGCCTAAGCCGTTGATTAGACGCCTGCATTAATAATATAAATAAATCACTAGGCCGATAGTTGATTTAACTTGAATCACACAACTTGTCGTATTGAAAATTAATCTGTAGGAAATGGCTGACCAAGAGTCAGTCCAGTGATTCAAATTTAGTTCAGATTCTTTCTTCTGTAGCGCTTGTATTTTTAAAATAAATAAGGTTTCATTTGATATCAGCTTAATTAAAATATAATGAAATTTATATAAAAACGTAGAAGTGAAAAATACGCCCGGTTTATCTCAGTAATATAAAAATAAAATAAATAAAAATAAATAAATGCGCCAGACAATCACACCAATCGCCTGGTCTCAAACTAAGGTTTTTCCTTGTACTATGAGCACCAGACGACGGATACTAAATGGGGTCGTCATCCCAGCACCCAGACTCAAGACAATCTAGAAAAGTTCGTTTTCCAAATTGACCCGACCTGATATGAATCGAAGTTTGTAAAATATTTCAACTTGAACACCCAGGTTTATCTACTGTTATAACATAGTAAATTATGCGTTTTTTTGTAATATTCCGTAATATTGACCCGTTGAAGTCGACAATCGCCTGAACGATAACATTTTGTAAATTCTGATATTACATTTGGTTATTGTCGCCATTGTTGAGTACGGAAATTACCCGTCAATGGAGTGGAACATGATCGTTTCCAGCACTATTGTTCAGTTTAGAAGTTTTTGTAACCATTTTCATTGTAAGCGCGAGCATATTATTATCAGTCGCGCTTCGATTTTGTATCGTGTTTAAGCATTTTATGCTGGAGGGAATTATGAAATCGCTCTATTTCTGATATTTCCGATTTCATGTATCTAGGCTTAGTCATGTCAATTACTATTACGACTATTTTAGGAATATGAATCAAACCGATTTTATTATTTTTATAGTACTAAACGCCGTACTAGCGAACTTTAAATATTAGAAACAGAAATTTTTTATCTCCCCTTGCGGTGCGGGAATTGAACCCACGACCTTCACGTATCGCGCGTGCTGCTCTTACCAACTGAGCTAACCGCAAGTTATCGTAGGCGATGAAATTTTTCTGCTGTATCAACCGTTAGCCTTTCGGTAAGTGCCCTCTGCCGAATATGTTTAGAACTACATACTTATCGCCTACGATAACTTGCGGTTAGCTCAGTTGGTAAGAGCAGCACGCGCGATACGTGAAGGTCGTGGGTTCAATTCCCGCACCGCAAGGGGAGATAAAAATTTTCTGTTTCTAATATGAATCAAACCGTTAATGCCCTGTTTCAATATTTGAAAAACGATCCGTTCTAGTAATAAAGTTTTTGAGGCGTAAGCTAAAAACCACCGACAGACGACTGATGACAGCTTATATGAAAAGTAAATCATGGAATGGTATTAACGACTCGTAGTCGGTTGGAGAAGAACGGATAGAATTTTTTGACATATTACGAATCGTAAACGTAATATCATGTGTTTTTGTTGATACTTTTTTCAGACAAGATTGTCTTTTCTGAATTAAGAGGCAATCACAAAAAGACGTTTTTTCCGAAACTTTATACGTTCCCCGAGAACTACTGAAAATAATTAATAAAGAAAGAATTACTGAAAATATCACATAAAGCTAGTTATTTATTTGTATTGCTAATTTACGCACTTGAGCTGAGGTAACTATAATTTGGATGGATGAGAGCTGTTTAGTGACGAATACGGGCATATGTGTTTAAACCGCCAAATACCTTCCAACTTCATCGCCTTACGATAAGATTTCAGTTTGGATTATGAACTCAATGTTCCTTGAAAAGCAAGGAGATGTTCGTGTTAATGTCACTAAAATAGGTCGGCATGGTTACCCATTAAGTACTGGACTATAGCGTTTGTAACTTAACTATATTTTCATTTACAAAACTATTGCCGCTACTGCGCACCTCAAATCACATCCGCAACTCACTTCACACCTGCATATAAAATTTACGCTGATGTTATACCACCATTAGGTTGTTTTACCATCAGTCTTGCTCAAGCGTATATAGGCGAAGGCTACAAAGATTGTCAAAATTGCACGAATTGTCAAATTGGTCAAATTGCACGGTTTGTCAAATTGGTCAAATTGAATGAATCGTGATTGCGGCTACGTGCATTCGCGCGCACTCATTGATTTTACGTCACATAATTTGCATAGAATTATGTGAGAGGTGAGTTGTGAAACAGTCGGCAATTGTGCGGTTTCCTTGGTAATGGGTGTTTTTGAACAACGGTGCCTGGTCTATTTGTTGAAATTAAGGAAGAATCATGAACAATGGAGATTCGGCTGGACCAGACAAGTGAAAAAGTCGTGGCATGTCACTTCTAATCAACTTTCCTTTCCTTTTGACGACCTCGGTGGCGCAGTGGTTAAGGTAGGCGGCCAAAGCGCGAAAGGTCCCGGGTTCGATTCCTGGTCGGGTCAATTTGGAAAAAGAACTTTTCTAAATTGACTTGAGTCTGGGTGTGCTGGGATGACGCCCCCAGTTAGTATCCGTCGTCTGGTACTCATAGTACAAGGGAAAACCTTAGTTTGAGACCAGAAGATTGGTGTGATTGTCTGGCGCATTAAAAAAAAAAAATTAAAACTTTCCTGAAATAGCGGTACTATACTTAATTTGTACTGACGATATTCATATTTATAAGCTTATGTTAATGAAGACTCTTCAATGATCTGTGTCAAATACGTAGCGATGCATTGTTTGTTGCATGAATTCCTTTACAAATAATACAAGTAAGGAGCCACTTTATTCGCTTACCCTTCACATTTTGTGCATTTGCTATTTGAGGTTCAAGTTTTCTGTGGAGAGCTGTTTATTTCTTGTTTTGAAATTTTGTATTTTTGCTTTCTTTTTGTCTCACCATAAATTTTGCATTGTTTTGATAGGTTTAATTACTAAAGACTTCTTTTATTATACTAGCGACCCGCCCCGGCTTCGCACGGATGTAATGTAAATACTTAGAAATATTGGCTTTTCTATTCTTTATTGTAAATAAATTCCTCTTGAATCACTCTATATATTTAAAAAACCCGCATCAAAATCCGTTGCGTAGTTTTAAATATATAAGTGTACATAGGGATATAGGGACAGAGAAAGCGACTTTGTTTTATACTATGTAGTGATTAAACCATAGCAATATTCGGATTACAGATTTGTCCCGCTGCTGCATGGTCATCATAACCTTGTCAACATAAACTAAAATTATTAATTTCTCTCGAGATAACTTTTGCAGTGTCGAATGTCAAGATAACTCAATTAGTAGTTTATGCAATGTTCTTGTAAAACACTTTGAAATAATTGGGATCAAATTAAATTGCGGGCAATTCGCATTTTTACTTCAAATTGCCTAGTGCTGTAAAACCGGATATCACCACATATGCGTTCACATTTGTCTAGTAATCCGCGAGTTAAGTATGCGAATTACATAAGGAAATGTAATATTACATTCGTTTGTAGAATGTATCATCATGCAATGTTCCCCGCTGCTTTTAAATGCAACAGCGCTGCGTTTAAGTAGGGGCAACCATTTTAATTAGTTGTCTTCTTATGTGTAATAGTTTTGTTGTTCCGTGAAAATGGTCGTGAAGTGCTGCTTGATTTATAGGTTACATGAGATATATTACTCTCTCCTTACCAATATTTATTGTTAACATCATTCTGTCTGATCATGTATATTTCAAACAAAATATAGCGACAAAATAATCATTCAAAAAAGTGTACCTAAACCCCCCTTCCCTTGTTTATCTTAAAAGAAATAATGATCTTAGAATTAAAATTTTATGTTTAGATTGTATATAAATATGTAGTTTATAAATGTTTCTTTTTTTTATAAAATGCATATTGACTTTTTAATATGTCATTAGTTTTATAAGATTTTTATAGAAAGGAAGAGATATAAAACTTTAAATTATATATATTTAATTCCACAAAAAAAAGTCATCATAAAATTCGATGTGATTTAATGATGCAAAAAATCATCGCTTATTAACAAAAAAGTATTATGGCTATTAAACTTTACACCATTGAATATTGTATGTATACAATATTAATATACCCTTTTTTTTATTTTATGATGATTAAATATAAAATGAAGCCCTGTTATTCGATTACATAAACTGTTAAGTAGAATCCTCAAACATTTAAACTGAATAAAAGGATCAAAGCGCGATCACATTGTTAATTTAGTACTAAGCACTTGCAGCCTGATCTTACGTTTGCACCAACCATTTTCCTGACGTTTTGAATAATTTAATTTGTAAATAGAACGCAAAAAAGTTTTCAATTCCTAACTTCAAACAAATCGTTAGTTCCACTAACATATTAAAGAAAACACTCAATCATTCAGTTTGTATTTGATTTTTTAGCGCGCGTGTAATACCTAAACAAAATTCATACAAGACCTCAACTCTAACCGGCCGCGGCAGTGCATTCTGTGCAACGAGCGTTATATAACGATGACGATAGTGTTGCAACGATGCTGCCTTGGGCGTGCCCGCGGGCATGGCCATCGTGACGCAGCGAACATTTAAATTTGGAATTTATCGAAAAAAAATCAACGATAATTTTAATTACATCCGCTATTTGTATCTCTTTGATTTTAAGTGCAATAAAACAGTAAAGGATGTTTCAAAAACAAACAATCTACGTAATATTGCGGCACACACGTTTTTGGGCTACCGCACTTGTAAAAGATGGCAGTACGTGTAACTTAAACTTAATAAAATATTTACAAATTTCCGAACGAAGTATATAATTAATAAAAATACCATTATTAGTTATTCTACTCGTATTAAAACTTAACACAATTTATACTGCACGACCGTACCCGTTTCTCGTCATCTATTTCCTCTACCTTAAGGTTGTCTAAAAGAGATCGCTTCCTAGCGACCAGACCGCTTAAATCCCTACTATCCCTACTAATATTATAAATGCGAAAGTAACTCTGTCTGTCTGTCTGTCTGTTACGCTTTCCTGCTTAAACCTCTCAACCGATTCTGATGAAATTTGGTATAGGTATACGTTGAATCTCAAGAACGGACATAGGCTACTTTTTATTAGAAAATAAGGGGGGGATGGGGGTAATACCACCTTTGAAAGTTTATATGGAAAAATGATTATTTTTGAAGTTAGAGATATGAAATTTGGCACAAATATAGCTCGAAACTTGGATTAAAATATAGACTACTTTTTGTTTCGAATATTAGGGGAGAAAGGGGTAAAACCGACCATGAAAGGATGTAATCCACGCGAACGAAGTCGCGGGCACAGCTAGTTGTACTATAATTTATCTGAAAAACCAATTTCTGTAAAGCTTTAGTTCAATAAAGTATATATCTATCTATTTATAATGAACGTTGATGAAATTTGTAGGAAAACAATCTCGATTGTTGTCTGATGCTACATTCTAAAATATCAGTACAGACAGCTGACATCTTTAACTTCTAACGACATCAGCCATAGGTCATGGAGTAGCACAGGCGATTAGTAGTACCCTTGCCCACATAAATGAGTCGAGGTATAATTACAACAACGACATTTTGGTAATGATTTTGTAGAATACTATGAGATCAACAGCGCTCTTTGCAAGGCCGTGGCCTTATTACCTCATTCTAAAGTCCAAAATCAGTCAAAACCCAGGTCGTTGCGCCACTGGCCGGCGCCCGCGCAGGCCAGTGTCTCGGCCGGCAGGTTATTGGGTTAGTCGATGTCAGTTTTGTTTTCGATTTCATTCGCCTTAAATTTCGTCACGTGATGTAATGGATGCAGTAAGTTTATTTGAAGAAGCAAATGGAATGAGTTTGGGTCGGCTTGTTTTGGTTAATCAATGTTTGTAGTGCGAATGTTATGTTTTTCTTTATATAAACCTGCATTTAAAAATGATTCTATGTTATTTAAGTTTTGTATAAGTTTTAAGTTGTTGTTATTTACATTAAGGCTTGTACCAAACTTTACTGATTCGTAGTAAATGGTTATTTAATGATGAACTAAGAAGTTTGCCGCTAATTTTATTTTGCGAGATTTTATTTCCCTCCTTCATAATTAAATACATACAGCACTTTCCGTATTATATTGAAAATTATTATTTCTCTTGATTGTTGAATTCATTTTTAATAGTAATATCTGTGTTTTGAAAAATACTATTAAGTTCCAATTAATAAACTGTCTAATCAATTACTATGTTGTATGAAAATACATTTCAAAGTAATGAATAACTATTTGATATGTTTAAAAATGTGCGTTTTACTTAATATTCATTGCATATTGTACTTCAAAAATACAAATAGCAGAAAAAGATCTTTCTTTTTTTCATCGATATTAGATTGGTAATGTCTAACAGTCCTAGCATACGCAATATGTCAAATTTATCGCATGAGGCGACAAAAGTTTCGATACCGTTGATTGGCTAATAGCACACCGCACTCGTATTTTCAGCCAATCAGCAGCTGACGCACTGTCTTCAATCGATTTTGACCTTTGTTAAGAGCGCGATAAAATTAAGTCGCGTTGCGTAAGCTAGGCCTATAAGTCCCATAAAACCTAAAATGTACCCAACAAAGTTTCACAATGCCTCTGATTGCACCTGAATGACTGTATCGTTTGCGATGTTTTGTAACTGATGTCATAGCCGATACCATTGTCTCGGGTGAAGAGATTATGTCTGTGTTTCGACTTGCTCTTAATCTCAATTTAATTGTTCGCAATCTCTTCATTTGGCGATACAACAGTTTCAAAAAAATTTTCCAGTTGGGTTCAGGCCGTTTGACCTTTGAATTAATGCAATTTACTTATCATCTTGGACTAATTGAACAGTTTTGCTATCTTGTTAACATATTTAGTTATTTAAGTTAGTATATTGTTATTTTTTGGCATGTACATTGTACGTACATGGTAACACTTAGGTTGGTTAAAAATATCTGTCAAAATTTACTGTAGATCTTGTGATTATGAATGAAGTAGATAATTCGTCGGACTGCCGTGTGTACCTACAAGATATTATTTTCTTAGATGCCATGAGGCTTAAACACAATAGTTAGTAAAAGAATAGGCACTTAATTTAGACAAATAATTATATTATGCTAAAAAACATCTTTCCCTCAATTTCTCTGGGATGCCATTCATGCAGATTTGGTCTAATAGTACCAACGTTGAGATATCTCCTTTCCAACAAAAAATCAACTGAGGTTAATTATCGACGAAGTAACCGACGAACATATTATGTACATATTTTATTTAAATATGGCCTTGAGAAACCTTCTTTTTAAATCAGTTAATTCAATAGGTTCCGAATTTGTATTGAATAAGTAAATCGCCATACTAACGATTTTTGAAAGACTCTGACAATAGTTTATTGGGAAGGAAGTCGCAGAAACCTATATACTTTAAAAACTTAACTAATGCATCTATAAATGTATAAAAAATAAATAAAATAAAATAAAAATTATTTATTTCAGACCAGAGTCCATATTGTGTTAATAACAATTAATCTTATAATCTATGTTATTAGACATTAAAATGATTATAGTTAATTTTAGTGTCTTTGGCGAGCTGGACGCGAGTCCAGTGCTGCATAATAGCACTGTCTGCGTCCAGCCTCGCCGCGACCGTCTTCAGGAGGCTGTTGGCGCTGCCCCGCACCCGCCGTATCAAGGACGCTATGCGTTTCCTGATAATAGCCGAGAGGCTGTCAACTATAATTGAACTAATATGCTTTAAAAGCAAAATATGTCATATCAGAAAACAAAAACAGTTTTCATTTCGTTCATTTACTAACATTGAGATTGATGCTGATCTTTTCACTGGCGGCTGCTTTAACTGCAAGCAACTGTTATGCATCTGAGTAATTTGTAACTCTACAGCTAATTTTCGAAGTCGTGCTGTGTATCTTACGAAAGGTTCGAGATATTGTGTTCTTGTAAGTTTTGTTCCCATGAACATTTGTTTTCGTATTTATTTAGATTTTATTGCATGCCATTCTCTTAGTTTCAAAGTGGATGGCACAAATTTTGCAGTTAAAATAACTGAAGTGTGTGTTTCAATGTACCTTGAAATTTTTAATATTAACTTTGAAACGTAAAGTATTGTTATTAGTTATAGACATATTATTTACTTTGATTAATCCGAATTGATAATAATGTATTAATACTTTTACAATACCTAATAATATGGAGAAAAATCATTCAATATTGCAATTTATAAAATCGTATAAGTATCTACTTCATATGAACGATCATCGCCCATAAAAAAGTGCAAAATGATATTACTACTCCAACAGCTTAAATTTCCGATTAAACAATTTCTTGCTCTTGCAATCTATAGAGGACTTTCGTAATATCTAAACAACAATGTATTAGATGCTAAGTGCCTTTGTGTTACCCAGTTACCTAATTTTGAAACTTGTTTGAATTGTTCAGATGATCCGTCTCCATTTATTAGCAGGTTACGTTTTGCAAAGTGGTCCGAGACGAATGAAATTGCATTTTATTGGCTATTCGTAATTGCTGGCATCTTTTACCTTCGACTCTGAATATTTGTAAAGAACACACAATTGAAAACAATACAGTGAGGTAACTTGATAAATATATGGGAATCAATCGTCGGGTAGTTGCCTTGTATTCTGATGTAAGCTATATAGAGGAGTATGAAGATGTCTATCCTCGCAGTATTAAATTTGACAAAGTACCAATTGAAAGAAATTGATATGACACAGGGGTGGTCACGGCCAAACCCGATAACCGCTGTAGACACACGTCTGAAGTGGACAATACTATTTGACAAACCTAGTGTACGCACTTCAGCTAATAGAAGTAAGGATTGACGAAAAGTGACTGGCAATAGTTGGAAAAGGATAGCAGCTATAGACCGCGCTCAGAAGCGTACTATGAAAAAGGCCGATGTGCAATGGCAGACGCTAACCGGCTCCTGATAATACGATGACCTTATGTTGCTGGACAGCCATAGTGATTCAGTATATGAAAAAACTGTAATGCTGATACATAAAAAAGTACATTTACGTATTAGATTAAGCTGCTTACCAAAAAAAGTAACCAATGTATCGCCGTAGCTTTAAATATACGTGGCTCCACAAACTTTGATTACTACATTTACTAGTCTTGTTTTTGAAACTTTATTTTTCTTAAACTAGCTACTTCTAAACAGTGGATATCATTATTTTTAAAAAATGTGACAATATATGAAATAATACTATATATAGTTTTCTAAATTGTGATTTTGTTTGTAAATTTATGTTGCTGGCATATCATATTTTTTGACAGCTTCAAATACGTTCTCACACACTCAAACACAGTCTTTAGTACCAAGTTTGAGTGTCTTACTAAGTGAACTCGATACTGTGTAGATGTCCAGCATGGCTGCTGTGGTAACATCTATTTGCTCATATGAGTTAACTGCATACCGTCGTAAGATCGAGTCGTCTTGTTTTTTCGTAACTATTAATTAGTCGGCATTTAGATAAGAATTGCGTATAAATTTGTGAGTTTAAAGCAGGATTTAACTTTCTACAAACTTGCGAGATTATGCTCCATTACCTTAAAACGTGTGATAAACTCTTTAGTTTGATATTTAAAGTTCATGTTGAAACCTTAGAATAAGGAAAGTATAGAAACCGCATCATGACAGCAACAATGTTACCGTTCACCCCAAAATATTTTTTTTCAACATTGTTTTGACGTATAAAATTTAAAAATGAGTATTAATATCTATTTTTTCTTTGGTAATGTAGCTAATGTCGATTTTAATATCGATAAAATGTGATAACAATATGGGTGGTGAAGAAATAGGGATCTTTTTCTTCTGTCGATATAAAAATAATGAAAACATAAATAAATATCAGGCTATATCACATTGACCTGAGTCCAAAGTAAACAATTTAAGCACTTGTATTATGGAAACCAAAACCAACGGTGGAATTAGCCCTGCTTTCCTTCATAATTTCCACCAGAGTAGTACTAACATGCTAGGATGAAGAAGACTACAAGAAAGCAGTCGAATAATTTAACTTTTGTACGACTGTATGCTATGAATACCAAAGTGTATCAGCATATCGACAATCCAGTACATACTTGATTTCGTTTATGATGTTTGCATAAGTATACGAAAAAATAAAATTACAGTGCTACCAATATTTATTATAAAAAATATATAATTTTACAAATTAGCGATTTGTGTAAAATTAAAACTTTTTGCAAACAAATGACATGTAGTTTAGTCCAACCATAGATCAGAGGATCTCAATCTCATATTACTTTGCAGTTTACTTTATTGATTTTCGCCCTGCAATGGGATTCTGTTTTCACATTTCCTGTAACAAAATACAAATTAAATAAAGTGAACTTAGTTAGACATGTTTATATTTATATATCTCGTGAATCATACTTGTTCAATTTATGTCGAACTAAATCAAAAATTTCATACGATGCAATAGGTACATTATGCCATTGCCGATATTTTAAGAGTAATGACACCATTTTTTACCAGTCTTGATTAATTCTTATTTACGTGGTATCATAAAATAACTGAAAATATTTTGAACAGATCTAAAAGTGTGTGCTAAAAGCGATCTAAAAGTGAATGTGTTCCAAAATTTTATCGACAAGTACGATGAAATTTTTTTCATTGGCACATCACTACAACAACAAATATGCATTATTTAAATTTGAAAATTTGGTTATAAATGCGCCTTTATTTTGGGAAAATTAAAAATCTTAAAGGTTAACAAGATTTTTGTAAATCTTTGGCTCATTTTTACTACATAATACGAAAATGTTTTTGCAAAACTTACCGATGAAGACGATACCTATTGAATAACTCTCGTTATTTTTTAAATCACAAACTTAGAAACCATCATCGTCTTTGATATACAGTTATCCACGTCCGCAATTATAATAATTATTTGTTTTTATTGAGTTTTCATACATAATTTTGCTACATTATAAGAAAATCTGTTTTAGTGAAATTCAGTTTGACAATTCAATGTCAATGTCAGTTTGTCAAAATACGAGATAGGGATACCATGGATCCTGTCACAAGTATGCGCTAGTATTTGATAATACTAATATACATAAGTGTGACCATTAGTGATTCTTATTCCCATTTAAAATATAAGAGTACATAAGCTAGAAACCAAAAACAGTTTTCGTTTATACTTTATAGTTCTATTTAATAGTGGCACGGTATTTTGAAATAGACAAAGGGGTGTTTTAAACATTTAATATTAAATATTTAATTTATTAGGTGTATGGAAATATTGTTGACTTGCGTAATGGATGCGCAGATGCAAAATATATATCAAAACATGTTAAAACATGGTTTATGATAAAGTTGGTATCGATTAGTAGCACTATTCTGGAAAATATGCAATACTAATAAATTAGTAACATAATTATATACATAGGAATAAAATAAAGCGTTTAGTAAATAGTTACGAATATAACAAATACTGTTAAATACTAGAAAGTGATTTTTCAATTATGGCCCATCACTGATTAAAATACGGCCATTAAAATTAGTCGTATTTGAAATTGAATGTATTTTCAATTTGGTAACGTTCTATTGGCAGTCTATGGTCTGGACTCCAACTCCGGAGTCCAGTCCATAGATTTTCTATCTGCAGATGCGGACTCCAATACAAGCTCTGAGTGGTTTTTGTTTCAGTCACACTAGGTGGCGCTGTATGACTAGATGTGAATAAGACAGCTACGTCCCAATTGCGGTTTTTAGCGTTACATCTAGGAATATAATATATCTATGGTTGAAACAGTGGAAGCATGTTTGCTGAGTAAATGACAAACACTAAAATGTCACTTTCATTTCCGTTGACTTACGAAATGTTTGTTCTGAAGTCAATGAATCAAATAATTATTGTGATTATTTTAATGTTTAAATATTTGTTATTGAAGTGATTGTATCTTTACATTTTTTTTCTTTTCATTATATTGTATATTATATTTCTTGAATTACTGTACATTTTCTACTCAAAACTCTGTGGACTCTACTAGGCATTAAGTCTGCCGCTTGTACTATTTCTGTAGGTGCTTTAAAACTTAATTAACATAATGAGGTAAAAATAACATTTAGTAAAAACGAATTATTCTAACTTAGTCATTGGTTATATTTTGATTCAGTGTTTCAGAAGAAAACATTGTAAGACAAAATCAGGCTCAAACGCCAGTTGTCCAAGTAGCTATTCACTTGATTCGGCTATTTTATATATTACTAGCTACTCGGCCATGCTAGATCTCGTAAACACGGTGTAACCTGATCGAAACGTCAGGCAGGAAATAGTTCGTATTAACTCTAAAAAAATTGTTTGCGTTTTGACCCTTTAACTTATTTTAAATGTAAGTATGTGTTATTGTCAGATATTTGTTTTTTAGTGTTCATCTTATAAACCTCTTTAGCACAATCTCCGTCAGCGACAAGCGGTGTTCCTGCCTGGCACAGGTCTGCCTGATTACGTTGCGTTGCGTCAGCGCATTGGGCACGCTTTCCCTTCTGGGTCAGAGGACGCTTCATTCATGGTGCGTTGCAGTAATTAGCGTTTCATGGTTTACCTCATTAAGTGGAGACAAAGGAATATTCGATAGGCTTCTTATCGATGCGTTTGGATAATCGGAGATAAATTCGAGTTCAAGTTTTGTTGGATGGAATTGTGTCATGTTCTGTTATGTTGATTAATGTTGCTTTCTTTACGTAAAAAGACATCAATTTAACGGTTTGTTTAGGATTATTTTCTTAGATTTGAATTCTGTATTTTAAACTATTGCATGTCTATTAAAAGTGCCCTTTGAATTATTTTTCTTTTTATATTGCACTTCAAGATTGACCTCATCCCAACTGATATTAAGTAGTAATGAGGTCCCAGCATGTACAGCATAATAAAAATGTTAATGGACTTGTCGCCCTTACCTTGAAGGCTTGACCCCACAACAACACCGAAGTGATTGTTATTTGGCTGCGGTTTTCGGTAAGCTTTGTTGGTATAAGCCACTTTGTTCATTGGACCATGTTCTAATCATGAACTAATTTGAAACGAAATTGTCTCTAAGTCGGTATACGACTGGTTACATCGACACCTTCCGCCGAAATCCTTTCCCATTTCATTATCTTCGTTCGTTGTATCATTGCGTCTTGCCGAAGGTTCTGGCATTCAAATGATCGCAGCTGCGTCTCTTATGCCGTCAGTGTGCTTAGTCTCGTTACCTACAAAGCAATCTTCACTTCCGTCGGTTTGTGTAAGCCATGATTCAACGGTTTTGCTAATTGTGCAACCTTTCACACTCGTGCCGGGGCACGACCCGCGACTGGAGTTGCAAGACTACAGGAATGAACAGTGACAATAGTATTTAGCGTCGCGTCATTTTTGAGGTCCCTTAATGCGTGGGCATAAGACTTGTTATCGTCCTGCTAATATGTGCCATAAAATTATACCATGAATGCAATATTCAAAAGCACGTCAGAATATTGCACACGCTTGGACTTTGTTCCGCTCTTATGTGGAAGGCATAATAATAACAAGTATCCAATTGCAAATTTTAACTGTGGTGTCTTTTCAAATTTCACATTACTTTTTAATCGTAGAAAGGAAATTATTTTCTTATCAAACATCATTATCATCATCAGCCTCTAGTTCACCGCTAGACTTAGGCTTCTCAGAATAAGGACCATCGTGCCCTGTCTTAAGCTTGACGTAGATATCGTCTGCTTGTAATCTTTCCCAGTTCATCATCCCAACTAGCTGGAGGTCGTCCTACGCTATGTTTATCTTAGAACTCTTTTACGCCGGCAATTATCAGCTCTTGTAAAAACAAAATAGGATTTTGTTCAATACGTAAAAAATGCGTTTAGACCATTAAATCACGATTTAACGCAAATAAAAAGTCTCAGAAGATATTGGTAAAAAGTCTGCAATAACTATTTTATCTAGCCTGCCTAAATATGAGAGCATCAAACAAATTTACATCTAAATCACCCAGTATACGCCGTGATAATTAAATATGTATGTAATTATTAAGCAACTCTTGCACATCTAAGCATTCCAAGTGTTACGCACTTCGGAAATTCTTCCTTATTATAATAACAGTATTGCATCTAACTGTGGTTAGCAGTGCGTGAAAATGGTTAAATCCATACAATCGTTGCGGCTGACATAGCAAGGCTTAGGTATTACAGTTTGTGGAAAATCTATTGGCAATACAGGGAAATATGGATTTAAATGAAAACGTGTCATTCTGTGGCTGCCTGGGGAATGGTGAAAAAAGTACGAATATTGTTTGTTATCCATATCAATAAATATTAATCGTACTTTGTAAGTTTCGCTATAACTCGAGAACGACCAGACAGATTTAAATGATTTTGGTTTTGATATATTTATGGAGGTCCAAGTAAGGTTTAAAATGTATAAAACACGTAAAACAACATACCCAAAGTATTTTGCGAATAGGTAATGCTGTGATAACGGCTATTAGAAAGAGGTGTGTTACTTTATGATCTTTAGCAAAATGATTGATTTACGTAATAGGGCATATGTTTATCCTAAAAAAACTACATTCAAATGTTTTTTGTTCCAGGTACCTACTTTATAATACCACAATCAGCATCACTCCATGTATGTCTGCATTTATATCATTTATTATATATAGGGTGTGAGTCAAACTAAACTATTACTAAACGTGGTTCGTACTTTAACCTTTTAAATATACAATTACTGACTGATTTCTGAGTAGCCCCTCGTTCCTTGTCTACAAATTATTATATAGTTTTATTCCACAAGTACATACCATTTTTATTAAACTTTAGAAAAATGTAGTTGCTTTATTTAATACTGCAAGTAAGTACTAACTCCTGACTGATACGGCTTCATTGAAATAAGTAAGTATAAATAAATTCTATCTTGTATTCGGAAAATAAAAAAGAGTAAATCATACCTTTCCAAATTTTACTATAGAAAAATAAATAGTTTGTAAGTCGGTCGATAACAGTTTGATAGGAATTACATTTAATTAATAATCATTTTGTAATAAAAACGTAATTAATTTACGAAATAGGCAAACAACTATGCGTAGAGAGAAAATGGCGTAAAAACCGGCAATGTGCGCGTCCCACCGACTCGTCCAGTTCCGTACATTAATGTTTGATTAATGACGTAATCAGAAAATTAATACATGTAGCAAGGTAATTAAATTTAACAATAAATTAATCCAATCTGGGGTAAATATTTCACGTTTGCTCGCATTTACGGACTTTTGCAATCACTCAGCGGTTTGTATGACATTTAGTGCCAATTTAAAAATAAAACAAGGCGATATTTTTTTATTGATTTTTTTTAAATAATCCATATAACTGATTAAGGTTAGGCTAACACAACTGAATTTTAACAGTTACTGAAGGATTGATGGATCAAAATGTCAAATGTTAATAAGAACTTTAAAAAAAATTAAGCTATTCTAAAACAAGTTGAAAGAACAGAACCTACTGAACTATGATATTAGTGTCTAGTATTCTATAGTTAAAGCCGATTGAAGTCAAACTGCATTAAGAGGAATCTACAAACTTGTGGGTTCAAAAGTTAACAATGCGAATTCTAAAATTTCAAAACTAACTATCTATTATTACGTTTAATTAAAGTTTACATATTTTCTTTTATGGGCAAAAAAATTGAGCTCTAAACAGTTACTCGATCATTAAAATCAGCTTAACAGTTGCCAAAAAAGATTTCGTCAGATGCAAACCTGCAAAACGACAAGTCGAGTGTTTACCAACACAAGTGACGCAGCGCCGGCGCACGCAACTTGGCTGGCTTTTTGCCTACTACTTGATCTAATGCCACAATGGAACAATATGACGTGTTCACCTTCGCTAGAAGTGGCATCATTGTTTTCGTCGTATGCGAAGCTAGTATTTCTTTCAGTTTTACTCTTATTTTTTTTCGCACATCTGTGAACTGTCTTTGACGAGCAAGTCTCGAGTAGATTGAGATTTACGTTATAATTGGAAGTGGTTATTAATGTTATTAAGAAAAGGTGGTAATATTGTTTAAAGATTGAAAAGTTTCAAAAATGTAAAATTTATTTTACAATTAAATTAACATTACTTATGAACGTCAATTTGTGCTCGTCTTGCTTACTCTTGATATTGGACTATTCCAATTTTGACTGTGAAATAGTTAATACCATTACTGGATTGGATGCAGACAATATTTTTCTGTTTCTTAAAAATATTTAAGTTTGCTGGCGTACTATACTGTAAAATCTATTCAATGAAATGTCATATTTAATCAACCTAAAAGTAAAATCACTTAAATTAATTAGTTATGAGCCACTTAATTTTTTAAGTGTTAGACATTGGTCATATTTATTGTTATAAACATTTTTAAATCACACCACATCTAAATTAACATAAAATGCCATAAATTTACTCAGAGTTAATTATTTGTCCTATTTTTATTACGGTAATTTTTGGTTATTTTATTGTCAAAGCCTTGAACATTTTGTGATTAAAGTAACAATTAGTGTATTTTATGTGGGTACTTTGAAGCTAATTATCCCTGGGTGTCCGGTGAGGCATGCCAGTCATTTCTAGATAATATCTAATAACCTTGACCACCCGTAATAATGTTAGTGCCCATTAGTTTGTGTCAATGTTGAAATGTTGACAGAACAGATTAGGTTGCATTTTATGTGATCTCTTTGGTAAATGTTTACCAAGGATATTAGTAAACAAAACTGCAAATTTAACCGCTGGGGTTAATGATATATAAAATATACGTTTTTTAAAGAGTATTATGTATTTGGTTGCATGTGTATTGCTAAGTGCTACTCTAAACTGTTTTCCAGTACCGTGTTATATAGCCTCGGGGTTATGGGTCGACCATGAATTTTTCGAACATACTCGTAGCTCGGGCTGGTGATCATTAACCCACAGCTTCGTGATAAAGCACTGGCTTTATTTAAGTAAGTAATTAGTTATTGTTTGTAAAGATGACTTCATTTTATTGATGCAGGCCTTCGAAACATTGTTTTTTATTTATAAGTTAGTTCCAATGTAATTTTCTTTGAGTTTCCTAATAAATAAATAAATTAACGTTAGCAAATTTTCGATCAAACTGTATTCTTTTTGTAACACAACGCAATCGAATCGATTATGGAAATAAAAAGTCGACAATAGCATAACGATCACGGTCGATTTCGTCCGCTTATGTTGGAGTCATCCAGTTTGACTTATTCCGCGTATACAAAAAGTTCACAAAATTCTTACGTGCTCTGATGCAATGAGATAGCATCAAGTTAGATTTTGCATAATCCAGTATCGGTCGGCCGGCGCCGGTGCGCCAGGGCTGCCGAATCTGATAAAACGTTTTTTATGTAACAAAATGGCGGGTAATATGTAACGGAATATTGGAACTGCAGTGTCTTCTTCTAGCGTGTATTGAGATCCATTATGGCGCCCGGGGGCCGCTGTGAATATGGTCCTGATTTGACAAGCCTAGTTATTTTTACATTGAAGGGGTTGCCACTTGACCTCGCTCGATCATCAGGGTTTGAAGCGCAACGTTTTAACTACCGCCTAAAAAAAATGTTTCCAAAGCTGTTCCTTTACTTTCTTTTTGTAATAACATTTTCTCGATAAGTATTGATTATTATCAATTAATAGAATTTTAATATCATCAACGTCAGTGTCTATTTTTTAAATATAATAGAGCAGTTATTCTGCAGAAATGCTTGTTTCCTTATTTGTTTTATACGTACACACCTTCACACCTTTCATTAATGTACATAAATATTTAGAAGCATATGCGCACACGTTAAACTACTTAAATTTGCTAAAGATAAATCAAAATTGGTTTTGTGGCAACCATAATTACCAAAATGTTCAACCAGTCTGCTAACCATTTGAACTATATTCAATTCTATTTCACTTTGCCATAAAGATGAAAATGCCTCTCATGTTTATTACTTTCGATAAGATTACTAAATGCTCCGATTTCATAGATTGATGCAGGAGCAGGTATTTAAAAACTTAATTAATGTAACTTGTTAGCCCTGTCATTATTTGTTTGGACTACCGCTAAAAAGTTTCGTTAACGCTTTCTTTTTTTACTACCATAGATACGGTTTATATATTTTGTTGTACAGATTGTTTTAATTACGTTAAGGCATGATAGTGGTGTTATGTGTGTATTATGTTGTTTTAATGAATTAGAATTAGAATTCGTTTATTTGCTTTTGAGTAGGGTACACAGGAGATGACATTAGTTAGAGTACATAATTTGGTTGAACAGATAACTTATAAGGTATTCAAGGGAAATCGTACTTTCATCAATCGTTATTTTCATTGGTGTTAAAATCGTTATCTTAGAACGATGCACTATAGGTATAGGTACTTAACCTAAGTTATAGGCTTAACTCAAATATGAACACCTGTTTTCAAACGTAAATTACAAATTACGTAATTTTTTTATTAAAAAAACTGTAAATTTATGTAATAATTACATTAATTTATAAACTACGACAGTTATACAAAATAATGTGTGGCCAAAAATATGAAAAACTCTGATAAGCGCTCGAAGTTAATAGAAAATACATTTTTTTTGTCTTAGAAAATACTGCATCATGTTTAAATAGCTTAAATACATTAAAAAACCACAAAAAAATTCAAGAACACTTAATTTATCATGACCACAAGATAACATTTGATATCACAATTAAGCTTCAGATTGAGAACACAGATGTGACAGCAAAATAACAGATGTGTATCATTAGATCGTTGTTAATCCCAAATAATAACCACGCGCAAAACTTGATGTCCATTGTAATAACCACTTGTAAACGACAGATTGCCAAACCGTCATTAATAAATTACCGTTTAGACACATGAAGCAACTATTAATGTATGCGATTTTGGAATTATTTTTTGTAATCTACCTTTTATTATATACAGACCTTGGCACTCATTCGACAGATAGGCTATGCAATAGGTTTTATTGCTTTATAATAACTATAATTAATTATGTAAGAAGTTGTGTTTAGCTGCGGGTCGATGATCCATAGATTCTGCAACGCGTATCGTAATTAAGATCTAGTAATATTAATATTTTAATACTTCACACTCAGAAAGTAAAAGTTTTCGTTGTTCTTCAGATTTCTAAATTAAAACGCTTTTTAAATAAAACAAAATGCCTTAATTTATGAACTGGTTCACAACAATTCTTTTAAACGCACACGTGGGAATTTCAAGAGGTACAAAAGGTATTAATTATTTAATAATTTCTGATATCGAAAATTGCTGTAACTAATTTAATGGCCTCGATTCTACCTATTATTTTTGCAACCTATTAAAATAATCACTTGAATCAATGACGTATTGTATGTAAGATCTGAATTAAGCCTTTTACATAATTGTAGCGTAGGTATACTTACTTTCATTGCTGACAGATTTCCTGAACGTCCAAAGAACAGCTCCCAAGAAGACCCCGTTGCGCTCAGCAACCACTAACAATTTCCACTGCTTGAGTTAGACACTGTCACAAAAGAGTCGTTGCACTGTTAGGCACTGTCATTAAGTCACACTTCCAGAGTTCTGATGGAAAGTCTCTCGTCAAACTATCAGTATTTAACCTGCATTGACACTTTATTGTCTGAACGACTCCCACGATGCTTCTCGCTGGTGGCAATGCACTGTAACCTTGAATACAAATGTTTAACTCATTACGGAGGTAGACGTAATAATAGACAATTATGGTGACAGAAATTGTCTATGGAATTCTGACGGGGTATTTAGTTACATAAGATAAGTTAATTGTTAGTTTAATTTACGCTGCAACTAATGGACAAGAAGGTTAACATTAAAGGATGTGTTTGTCGATACGAGATGTATTTTAAAATATTTTTAAATACCGTAAACTACTGATTAAGCAAAGTATTGCGGCAACATTTTTTTCAAATATTTTTAAATACCCTAAACTACTGATGAAGCAAAGTATTGCGGCAACATTTTTTTTCAAATATTTTAAATAGCAACTAAACTTCTTTAGCAATTTTTTTAATCAATGGGCACTCCTTTCAACACAGGTTTTATGTGATCTATGTATCTATCCATGGAATTCGTGGAGGCCAATGATCGTGTATAAGCTCGTTCTAAAGCGCAATAGGGTCCACGTTGTCTACGTGATCAAGTCGTTTGACACCATTTGACACACACTTGATGCGTATGCCACACAAAAGATTTATCACTGAATATTGAACATTACTGTACAAACCAACCCTTACAAACTAATTGCACTCAAAATCTGATCACTTCATAGTCTATTTGTCACTGACTTATGTACATTACTGAACAAATCAACACCAAATTTACACAAAATATTTCTTCACTGGTCACTGATAGATAATGTTATTTGTCACTGACAATTGAACATTACTGAACAAATTAAAACTAACACACTAAATGTACCGAATTAAAATTGGTCTACTTGAGAGATAATGTTATATATCACTGATTATTGAACAAATTAACACTAATTTACGAACTACGTGCTTAAAAACCAATCCATTCTTTTCCTTGTGCTGCCCCCCACTGAATTGAGCAACAACTTAGTTTTCACTATTATTGACGGTT
Organism: Glyphodes pyloalis; assembly: GCA_037074685.1. Lineage (NCBI taxonomy): Eukaryota > Metazoa > Arthropoda > Insecta > Lepidoptera > Crambidae > Glyphodes > Glyphodes pyloalis. The sequence goes on from JAYKKO010000021.1 coordinate 6,400,667, forward strand.
GTCAAATCGGTCAAATCACATTTTTAAACCGCATTTAAATCTTAAAGTTTCAGCGTTAAAGTTGTGTTGGTGCGACTGATCCCTAAAAATGACTGAATAAATCTTCGACTATGTTCTCCAAGAAGTTTAGGAGACAATTATACATATACTAATCCCATTATACATTATGAATATAATCTAACAGATAGACAGGTACAAATATAATTTATCATTAAGGAACATATTCCTAGAAACAATAAAATTAGCCCTAATTCAGGTTACATAAGATTTGATTGTCTTCTTCTGAATTCAACAATGATTTTAAATTAAATGCCCCCAAGTGAGAACGGTCTGTATTTTAACTAGTTTATGATAAATTTCAATAATTGTATACATATAATGTAACTTATTAACCTATCATCTTTATTAATAGACAAAACTTGATAATGGGTTGGCAGTTTCGTAAAATTAAGGTTATTGATTGGTTAAATACTTTTAAAAACCCGCTTGGTTCGTTTACGTTTTATAAAAAATAATTAATGATGCAGGATCTTACAAATTATGGAATATTGAACATCCAAATTCCGGTTTCCTCTTTTAGACACGCTATATCGATGTACTTACTTACTATCGCTGTGGTCTTGTGGTAATGAGCTTAGACTCACAATCCAGGTCGTGGGTTCGATTTCCGCGTGACCAACATCTTTGTATGTTGTTTCCAGTTTAGGACATCTTCTGATTAGTGAATTAATTTTATGTGCACATCCTATTAACAGTTGATATATTTTATATATATTCTTATATATAATTAATCAAATTCTTATTTAATTTTAATGTTTAAAGAAAATATGTACATATCTGGCAATAACTGGAAAGATTTTTCCGGGCCAATATTTACAGTTATCAGTGAAACATTTCATCCTTATTCGTAAACGAACTTTGTAATGCCTAAAACTGTAAAAGCGTACACGGTAACTATTTTATATTAATATCTTTATGATACCAGCAGTAAACAAATATTAATTGTTGATTATCTAGTTGCGTTATGTTAACTATTCAAGAAGCATTTTAATACTACCTCAGATAGTATTAAAATGCTTCCCACTACAACGTTATTAATGAGGTTCACTTGAGACATTAACTATGTAACCTATATACTTGTATGTACTTTATGGTCGAGCACCGCTTACCGCCAAGACGTAAGAGTATCTTTGAACCCAGTCTTGCATGAGCTGAACACATAACTTAGTCACCGATACATATTAGACCACTGTACATAATACATAATGTGGAAAAATTATGCAGTGTTATTTAACATATTTGCCTGCACTGTATTAACATCAATTGATTCATTTAGCTGCCAATCGTTGTCATTGTACATTGTTGTTGAATTTGACAGATTTGGTGAGGGTAAGGAAAAGCGTGCGGAATTCGTTTAACTGGTTTTTAAATAATATTCTAGACTCAAGTCTTGTAAATATGTGCACGAACTAGTACTTCGCATTATATAAATAGTTATTGCATTACAACGCGCTTTGATATGTCCGTGACATGTTCACTAGTCCTGGACACTTGTTGTTGACCTGATGATGATGATACGAGTATAACCTGAATATATGGAGTACACGTACTTCTTGGAAAGCATTAATCAGATCGATATAGAGCGCCGAAGACCTGTGTGTTACCGTAAATTCTTTATATATTTAACACGTTTTAACACACAAACATATCGGCTTAATAATATTGTTTATTATTATTAACCAAACAACACTTTTTTAAATTATACATAAGACCTCGCAAACCACTCTTTAAGTGCGAATCTCGCGCTGTTGTACAAAACAAGAACATGATATGTATTTCGGAAATATTAACAATCTTCAAACTATTAACAATTAGTATATGAATCTAGTAGTATGTAGTACATTAGACTGTCTATGACTCGTTCACTTGCATGGACACTGTCAGGCTTAACATGCGCCACGCGAGTAAAATGATATCGCTCTTAAGAAATGTCAAAATCAATGCGTCAACTGCTGATTGGCTGAAAATATGAGAACGGTGTACTGTCACCCAATCAACGGTATAGAAACTTTTGTTGTCTCATGCGAGAAATTTGACGTATTGAGCATTCTATGGGTGATCCGATGATGATGAAACTATCACCGAACGTCTGTGTGTTGCCATCAAATTATTTAAATTTGACAGCTATGACACTTGCTTTAAAGGTCTTTAAATTCGGGCAACTTAAAATGTATAATTGCAAGACGCCTATTAAGTCACTTTAAATTAAATAAACTTGTAAAGCACTCAAAGTGTAAATATGGAGTTCAAGCCTCAGGTATCGAGCTGAATAATTTTCTAAGTGTAATTTATGGGGAAAGTAGTTATTTAATCATTTGTAAATGTCATGTTATGGCACTCGTTATGGACGAGATAAACGCAACCAAGTATCTAACTATTCGTTCTATAAAACAGTTTTATGAAACATCACTTATAATTACGATTGCAATCAAAATAAAAGCAAAATTAAACGTTGCTATTTAATAATAAACAAGCGTGTTTTATCTTGATAGTTCCGGATATAATAAAAGGTTAGTAATCGCTAGTCAATCTGTTGTCAATAAAATAAAACATTTTTATGAAGATCATTGCAAACAGTATCAAACAAGTTACTTTTTATTTAGACTTGCGTAACTTTTGAGTACATTTGAGTGAGAATCGTGCATTTTATTGTAAAGTTTAATCAAGTCTAGCGGCTCGGTGCGACTTCGCATGCGTACTTAACCGACTTCAAAAAAAGGAGGAGTTTCTGAATTCGACCGTATATATTTTTTCACAATTACCACTGATTCTTAGCTTCTATTGGGCGCAGCGTGATGTTGTATAGCCTAAAGCCTTCCTCGATAAATGGACTATCCAACAAAAATGTTGTTTAATGTTAGAAATTTCCGTCGCTTAGAATTTAGTTCCAAAATTTTGTCAATAGATGTCACTATGCATAATTACAACGCGCTGTCATTGTGTTCCGCCCGGCACGTATAAGACTTGATAGGATAGATCGAAAGTCAGGTAGGAAAAAAAAAAAAAAATTAAATAAACGCACATTCATACAGCAGGATTATTGTGTTTTATTTTGATTTACACTTCTTCCTTGCTACAATTTTTGGGACACTGTACAAATGTATTTTGTAATTCCTGATATTAGCGCGTGCAAACCAACCCTTCAGCTATTTTTTTTCCTACCTGACTATTGATGATGGCTGCGAAGCCTTATCATCTTCACCGAGCTTTCGGGGGAGTGCAGATGACTCTCACCCCTTGCCCCCTTCAGCTAACATTAGTATTGATATGTCTGTGTAACAAAATACGCAAGTTCATCTCGACGCCAAAATATTTTCTTCAAACGTATCGTTTGATATGTCTACTATGTTGCACTTACGTTAGAGTGATTACAGTCAGTTATCTAATGCAGTGACTTATTGAATGCGATGATTACGCTCTATCCCTCAGCTAATGTTGCTGTTGAAAAATAACAAGCACAAATACGTCACGCCCCCAGCATAAATTGTTCTCGCTAATGTGTGTGACCTAGTTTTGACAATATTGTTGAAGATTCAAAAATGCTCGGGTATTTCGGGGTCGGTTTCTATATTGCACTTCAAGATTGACCTCATTCCACCCGATGTTAAGTGGTAATGAGGCTAGCTTAAGGGTGACAAGTACAGCATAATAAATCTGTTACAGGACTTGTCGCCCTTACCTTGAAGGCTTGACCCCTGCTACTAATGTAGCACCCCCCAGTAGCTCTGGAAACCTTACTCACACGCAGGAACACAACAACACCGGAGTGATTGTTATTTGGTTGCAGTCTTCTGAAAGGTGGAAGTATTTCACCAGTCGGGCTGCTCCAGTTCGAGCGATAAATCGCTATGCCCTACCTCTCTTAAAAAATAGATACCGATTAAGATCTACTATGGTCATTCCCTTTGTCTCAGACAAAGGTAATTAACTGCCAAAATGTTATTAATTCAACTAATTGATCGATGACGTAATTTTTAAGCTAGTAAATTAATTGCTAATGCTTTCTGACGGCCCAGCGTTAGTTACCACTTTTATGTCTATACATAAATATTCTATGAAATGGTCGAATACGAGTATATTATTTTGCTTCAATATTTATATCCTTGCCTGATTGCAAATTAAATGAATTTAACTCTTTTGAATTAATTTAATTTGCAATCAGGTAAGGATATAAATATTGAACCAGAATAATATACTCGTATTAACTACTAACTACATAAACAAACCTACTAGGTATATTTTTAACTTAAAACTTTGAAATTAAAACATTATTACCCAGAGCCAACAAATAATAAATGATTTAATTAGATTTATAACGCCAAAGACCACATAATAATTAAATATGGTATGTGAGATCAATTTTAAAGATAGGTAGTATAGTAATTTGCTTTTATGTGGTTTTAAACTATAAAGTTAATGTGGATGTTATTACTATTCGATTAAGAGTAAGATTGTAGTTCAAACTACTTGTAGCAATTGTTATGCCTACAATAAATCTTATGTTAAGTAGTGATACATAAGTTATGGATAATAAGAGTTCCGGTTTGCTCTATGGCCCGATCTGACAGATTGGCATAATACTCTTTAGTCATGTTTAACGGTCATTAGAAATGGCCAAATCATTTTCTATGATTTGCCAACAGCTTTTTAGATATAATTTATGTAAAAGGTCATGTTTATGTCCATTTCATCGTTGTGCAATAGATCTACTACATTGATCCATTTAGGAAAATATTGCTGATAAAATTATGACAACTTGACATTTTTCTAAACTTATATTAATTAAAAAAAGAAATCTTGTCGTAGATCCCTTTAGAACTTTTTAAAAATGCGAGTTCCGTATTTTGGTTTACCAGAAATGTAGATATTCCTAACATCATAATTAGAATTACTGGTATTTTAAAATACTACAGATAGATCGATCGTATCGTATCGATTTAAACAACGAAGGCTTTATTTTCAAAAGTGGATACTTAAAGTAAGTATTAAAATAAAATATCCATATTTAGGTCTTTCTAAATACCAATTGTGTAACAAAGATGGGTTAAAACTGTTAAAAGAGTAAGTTTGTTGCCGTCAAAAATACGAGCGAGCTAACTAAAAATATTATTCGTGTTACGTCACGCCTCTTAAGATATGCCAAAGTTGAATAAATCTTTAATTAAATTGAAGACCTTGACATTATCGAATGAAAGGATTTAAACGAGTTTACTATATGGGCCCTTTTACGGGACGATGGAATAGTTGCCGTAACATTTTGCATCATACTAATGTTATGTTAATGTCAAAGGTTTTGCTTTGACTAGTTTAGTTAGACAGGTACCTATTTTGATAAAGTTCTATTTTTAAAAATCCACGTTTTTATAAAAATTCACTTTTTTTAAAAAGTGATAGGTACGTGTTTGAAAAAAGAAAACTCTAGTTTTTTTAATGCGTTCAGAAATTTTTACTGTGAAGGCAAAAGGGAGTTCAGAGCCTATGAAAATAATGTAGACTTTATTTTTAATGGCCTTTAGAATTAAGTACCTATTTAGCACATATTCGTTTATCAAATGTCAATCGATTGTTGTAAGCTAAACACACAGAACTGTTTTTATTTATATATCACTTAATTTCATGTATTTATAATTATACCTAGATATAAAATTAAAAAATATATTAAGCTATATATTATAAACGGTACAATCATTTAATTTATCAAAGAATTTACAACTCTCCTCGTAATAGACAAGTAGAGCTGCATGTTACGCAAAATTACAACGCAATTCTTTACAAGTACCAAGTACATGTATTCATTTGTATACTGTTACTAATCTTCATCAAACAATGTTGTAATTTGCTTATTTTTTAACAAAGGCCCTTTTACAATACATCCCTCAAACAATAGACCCTTCTTTAAAATAATTATTAAAAATGACTTAGATAAAATTATTAAGAATTTATTGCACGGATCACTTGCACTAGGGACGTCTCCCAAAAATCTCGATTTTTTTTTGGCATGAAAGATAAAACATGTTATCCTGATCATCACTCTACGTTTTTTTGTAAACATTAAGCAAGGCACAGGCGTGAAGATATTGTGTCTATCATTATAAATCCAATTCGAATATTATGATCATAGCAAAACATATACAGTTCGTAGCATGTTGCGCTCTTAACAAGGGTGCACTTGAATTTATATAACTGCAACTGGCCTATCAAGTTACGCTATGTTAGGTAAGGTCCTATTACACCACTAAGCGGGTAAGATAACTGGATATCGATATAATCGAACTGCAGTCACGATTTTAATTATCCTTTGTTATTCAATTCCTTGTCCAAAATTCAGTCACCACATTTAAAAAAAAACTCGCTAATAAAAAAGGTTCGTGTTATTGGCAGGGTTTAGCCGCGCGCGCGATTTTTAAACATGAAGCAAAAAGATTTCAGTTGTAACGTTTTCAAAAAAAGAACAACCTCGTTGGTAGTTTGACAGTGACAGGTGCCGGGTCGCGGCAAGGTACTGCGCGATTCGCGTCCGCGTGTTGAACTGGCGCGCTCGCTGCGTCTGCGCCGCCGCCCCACGCGGTTGCGCGGGATTACAGAAAAATCGGTTATGTATGTTACGAGGCGACTTATGTGGAGTTGTAGGTCGACATTTTGATGGTTCGTTTTCCATATTGTTCCATGGGCTGTGACGAAACGCGGTTGCATCGATGGGCTGCTGGGTTGAGGAGAGCCTTGTTTAATGTCACGTGCTCTTATCGAAAGGTGATCCAATACTTTTGCTTTTCAAAACGAAACACTTTCGTTGTTTGTAAGCCAGTGGTGTCACTTTATTGTATTTTTATAAAGTAAAATAATTTGAATTGAAATAAGTATTTCGATTTGAATTAATAAAGTAAATCTGATGCATGTTAATTAGTAATTTAACGTTAAAGATAATATTTTATCAATATTTACTCTTTATTCAAGAATCATGTAAAAAGTTCCATGGCAACTGAAAATCTTAAGTTTTCAATTTACTTGGATAAAAATTAAGATTATTCTATAAAAATGTCAGAGAAGAGAAGCGATGGGAGTAGTTTTTAACTCTTCTACATCGCTTTTTTTTTATTATTTCCATTTTAATATTTTTCTCTTAACTCACTTACTAGTATTTGCCTAAACATGAATAAACAATTAATAGTTTTGTGGCAAAATAGGAATGAATATTCAAACATAATTTTCACTTCAGTTAATACATTTTTCTTGTTCCTGAAGCAACAGCTAACGGTATTTATGATTTTTAAACAAATATTTTCTGTATTAGGATGTCAAATGTTAATAATATGTAAATTTGACTGTAGGAAACTCTTGAAACTATTGCTATTCTTACACTATGAGTCTCAATGAGGTCACTGCAAATAAATTCACATTTTGCACAATAGGTTTTTACCCACATCGTGGAAAAATATGTAAATATTAAAAGCTTTCCTTTTTCCAGCCAATCTAATATGATATTTATGCCCGGTTCCAAAATGTAACAAAAATTACTATTCGTTGTTCTCCAACCGACTACGAGTCGTTAATACGGTCGTATAGTCGTTAATAAAGGCCATGTCTGTATCATATACTAGATGACCCGACAGACGATGTCCTGTCTTACCGTCATTATTTAATTATATATTTCTTTTTCTTTTTTTTTATAAGAACCTTCTGAGAATAATACACACAACAAAAAAAACATACCCGTCACGCTTGATGGCGTGACCAAGGGAAATGGGGATTCATTTTTGTATATAAAGAAGATGAGTTGTCCAAGAAGATATGACTGTAAGGTTGGTCCCTGGCCTTGCATACCCTCACAGTGATTCCCACAAAGCCTGCTTGGTGGTGGTGTGGTGTATGGTCCATTCTATCTCATAGTTGATATAATGTTTGTACCAACCAGAGAGACGTTCAAATATGAGCGAGTTCCATGCAGTTTAAACATTTCAAAACTAATCGAACCACTTTCAGTATATAATCGGTATGACTTAACATCACCGGCCAACCCACATGATTAATAATTGAATTACTAATCGAGTGAATCCTACGATTGTGAAAGATGCACGAATCTATTACACATGTGTGTGAAGAGGTGACACCACCCGTCTTCCTGGTGCGTGATCTGCTTCTCAATGTGATCTTGAATCGTGAACTTCGCCGTTTACGGTTTGTATTTTAGGTTTTATAGCAACTAGACTTTTAAACTCGTACCTCCTCGGGGACCTCCGTAGCCGAGGCGAGCGGGCCGGACTGACGTCGTGCTATTTCAGGTTCGAGTCCAGTCGGGTCAATATGGAAAGCGATCTTTTCTTTATTGGCTCGGGTCTGGGTGTTGTGCTAACGTCGTTGTTTCTGATTTCTGTTACCCAAATGCCTCAAGTACACACGAAATCAGAGCAATGTAGGTTATATGATGTTGCCCAATATTTATTTATTATTATTTAATAATATCAAAGTCTATAATTGTGTATGTCTTTGTATGTGAGAATTTATATTCATGAAAGAACATGGGTGCCTAGTGCTCTATATTCTTCCAAGGTTATCATGGTAGCCAGTGATCATGTTAAAGGTCGTTGCAAGGCACAATTGGGTCTAAAGCATACTGTCTACGAAGACAATTGGCTTGGCTCACGATGCGCGTTTGAGTATTGCCCATTTTATAGTTTATATTAATTATAATTATCGCTCTCTATGAAACATTACTACATAAACTGACACGAAAATTACACCCTATAACGCACAAAATTACAAATTAAAACCATTAAAAAGTCGACTGTATTGTTAATTATGAACTAATGATATCTGTAATTTAAAAAGCAAATTTAAACTTTACTTAAAATTGTTTATTTCCCCGCGTAAATTAAACAATTATTGTCATGTTTTGTATTTAGTTCACCTTCTAGCAATGTAGCATAAACAATCAAACAGATCATAAACAGTTTACCTTATTCCATGCACCAAAAACGTACAAACATAAAACATGTGATGAACTTCAAAAAACACGAATTAAAACAATAAAACCTGCAGATAGAAATAGTGATTATCATGTTTTATTCAGGTTAATATTCTCGTATGTATATGAGAATATATGACGAAAGAATCAAACGAAAATAAATAGGTTTTGACGGTTACTAGCTATATTTAGTACGATGCACGTAAAATATCGATGCTCGATGAGACCATAATTAAAAAAAAAGTAGTATTTTTTTTAATTATGATCTCTATCTCGCGTTTAAAAACAACGCAGTGATTCCGCCAATGTCAAGTGTTTAGAGAGACACGTCACAAAAGAAGACTGCGCAGTGATTTGAGCTATTTGTTACTGAGGTCTTTATTATACCTTATACCTACTGCTTACAGTTGATGCTTTTATTCTCAAAATGACATTAAGCGTCGGGAGACCAGTGGGCTGGCTTTTCCGAAATAAGTCTGGCGATACAAAGTGACTATTATAATAACATACCCAGAAAACATTATATTTCATTTATTTATTTCCTACGCCAATATTTTACCACCTTCAACTGGAACGAAATAAGGGCGGTCCAAAGTGTATAGTCTGACTTTTTTTTGTCTGTAGGTACTGCTCCACATTTCAAATAATTAAATAATTTGTGTAATATTATAATATTTTTCGCAATACCGTTGCGCCATCCGCGTCGCATCATGATTTTGAGATGCTGACTGTATCTGCAAATGAAGACAGTATTAAGAAAACAATCAAGCAAATGGCCATGCTAACTATGTTACCATGTCACTGGTTTTAGAGCATGGACGCTCTAAATATTTTCGTTCAAACTTCCTTATCTCATTAAGAGCTTCAGTAATGTGTTAAAAATATTACGTTAGTATTTACGCTTATTTCTAAATGATTCGATATTTGAATTGTTGGATTCTGTAAATCTTATTTTATTTAATCATAAAGGGTGTACAGGCCTGTCCATGTGTATATTGAAAACTATTTTGAAATTAGAATGTATGTGAGAAAGCAACATGAAAGGAATAATACGAATAGAAATATCTAGTACCCTAATAAATGTAAGTTAGTACGGTTAGAAAGTTTATAAATTTATTTCAAAAGCAGCATTAAAGCATTAATTAAAGAGCAGCAGAATTGTGGTGAACCGTATCTGAGTCAGAAAAAATAAGAAATTAACACACAAACCCTTCGAAGTTGCAATTTAAATGCCTACGTGTCTTAAAATCGTCCCTAGGTTTTTTATTATCTACGAGTACTAAGTTTTGCCAAACAAGCAAACAGTAAGCCTTACCATTAGCTATGGGCAATATAAACGTGCCGTCTCATTTCCTCGATGGAATAATTCTTGTTTCGGCAGGCTGTTACCATGGCTTTTTGACGTTCGAAATATGGGGTCACAACAAATGTGCGTTGCCAACCTTTTAAAAAATAACAATTTACGTATTGGAGAACCTCATTCTTTTTTTAAAATCCTGTAACATGATATTACGATTTTCTTTTTTTTATGCAGCCTGTCTGGCCTTTTGATAATAACTTGAAAGATAGATAACAGTTTCGTTTTTAGTAATCGACGATAAAAAGTCCAATTAGTCAATTCAAATTACATTTGTTTCCATCACAATTAGATTGACATATTATCAAGGTGTTCTAGGTTACAATTCCGAACGATTTTATTGGCATTCCTCAAAGAAAGCCGGTTGTAAACTGGTTTGCATCCAGAAATCGAAAGCGGTCTGGAGTCGAGTCAATGGGGCGAGTTACGTCACACCTTACTATAGGATCTCGCCCATAGTATACCGACGGTAGTACCGAAGTTACTTGCTTTTGTCCGTTAATTCGCTCGCTATTTTTGCGATCTAGCTTTTGTAGACAACTTCGCCCGCTGGTTTTTTTTTTACATTAATTAAGCTGTTTTTTTTTTGTACGAGTATATCCCTCACGAGGATTAAAATTGATGAAATGCATACTACTGGAGATTGCAAAGGTGCCTTTTTAGACATCCACCGGGCCCCGCCATTTATACGAAGCCCGGTAACCAGGCCTGTTGGTACGAAAACTCGCCACGGAAGACCCTACTTGTGGAAAATGCCCGGTGTATGTCTAAAAGTACCCGGCCTGGCCCAGTTTGCAATCTCTACATGTTACAGTAGAAACTAATCAAGAATGTAATCCTTTTGCCTTTAAATTAAGCCTTTTACCTAGCATTAAGTCCACCTGTTGTACTTATTTGTGCAATAAAGTTTTTAAATAAATAAATAAAGGTTGAACACAAACGTCATCCATATTAGCAGCGCGCATTCATACTTAGGCCGTGTCCCCAGTAGTGGCCGTGAGTTAGCCGCAAGTTTGCGGCAAACTGAAATTTGAGTTAGCTGCAAATCTAATCAATTTTCGTGGGTCGCTGCCAACTAGAACCGGTTTTGGTGGGAGTCGGCCGCTCACTGCTATAGTCAGCGCGCGTAACGCTGCAAACTGCGTATAGGGAGCGCAAAACTAGCAGACTGTGGACACTCCACTTCAAATATATGGAAGGGCGTACTAAATCGGTACGCCGCAAACTCAGTCGGCCGCTAACAGTTTGCCTACTGGGGACACAGCCTAAATGCTGTATCAAAGTATTTATTTTCTTTGTATCAAAAATCTACTTTATATCTTCTATTCGTTTATGTCAGCACTTTCTTAGGGCAAGGACTGAATCGCCCCACAAACAATGCATTTAATGTGCAGTGAGACTTGTGCACAAGTTACATAAGCGTAAATGGCAATGATGACAATCATGGCTAAGGTTTCACGCGGAAAACTGTTCCTATCCGTCTCTGGAAGTTTCTAGAAAAAGATATACATAAAATAATACTGTAATTGTCAGTGGCGGATTCACCAGAAGGCTGAGTTGGCTGGAGCCCAGGGCGGCAGATTTTGCACAGATTAGTTTAGATTAGATTATACAGATTAGACACTGGTAATTGTTATCTTTAATTGGACGTCCTCCGCAGCCGAGAGGCGAATGGGCCGGATTTTAGCGTCGTGCCATCTCTGAGGTCCCGGATTCGATCCCCGGTCGGGTCAATATGGGAAACGAACCTTATTGTCTCGGATCTGGGTGTTGTGGCACCGTCGTTGTTTCTGATTTCTGTAACACAAGTGCCTAATCTACTAAACATAAAATGCAATGTATGTGATGTTGTCCAATATCTATTTTTATAGATTACTAGCTGTGACCGCGACTTCGTTCGCGTGGACTACATCCTACATCATGGTCGGTTTTACCCCTATCTCTCCTAATATTCGAAACAAAAAGTAGTCTATATTTTAATATACCTATATTTTTTGATGTTTCATCAAAAATCTTGGAGTTTAATAAATACTATGTAGGTTACTCATTGGCGTTAGCTTAAAAACAATTTATTCCTAATATCTTAACTTGCTGTGTCATTACTTTTAATCAATCATATTGTTAGATGCTGTACCAGTATGTTAACCAAATCGGCGACGATGACATTTAATAAAAAATAAATAAAAAACGGCGCGTTATTCGATCTCGAACTAACTGCCTCCGATCGTGCCAAATAAATTTGATCACCCAGCATTGGCAATGGAAAGTAGACCATAGACAAACAAAGGAAATGGAGTTATCCGCAAAACATACATGTTGCGCAACGCGCATGCGTCGCGGCGCGCAAACGAGATCACGTCAGGCGCCTTGCGCGCACATCTTACTACGTCTGCCATGAAGACATGAAATAAAAAAAAAACATTAAAAAGTTGAAATTTGAACAAGGAAATTGAAATAAAAAGCTAATTCTGTTAAAAAAAAAGAAATTTACATAAAAGTTTAAAAACCATAACCCGGGTAAATAATTGCCGTGAATTATAAATTATTCCTATGTGTAAGTATATGTTCAACACCCGACGTAAAAATCGGGGTATTGGCTGTTATAAATTTCACGTATGTCTGTCTGTGTGTGTCTGTCTACGCCCTAGACTCTATGGTTATCCTCCTAGAACCCAAACGAATAAACCGTTTTTAATTTATTTTTGTTTCAAAGGTGACTTATGCCCGATTCCAATATTTGAAAACGATCCGTTTTAGTTACGGATAGTGATAAGTTATACGAGGCGTAAGCTAAAACCGTTCCAGCCTAGTAGTCAGTAGGACAAAAACGGATTGTTATTTTTGACACATCACCATTCGTAAAATATTGGAGGCAGGCATTAGTGTTCTTAATTAGCTACGTTTGATGGGAATTTGTATTTTGTGGCCGTCACCACCAAATGACGGTTTACATATTTTGACACAACTCCCTTAAGTGTCAAATAAAAGGGCTTTGAACTCTCTTGTAATCCAAGGCTAACATCGAAATGTTGGGGATTTTTGAAAATTTTAATGTTTGGAAATGATTGTTTTGAAATCTACTAATCCTAATATGATCTGGGAAAAGTAATTATTGAGTAAAGTTTTATAATTTGCCACTCTATAATTAATTAAAAAGGACGTTACTTGGTTTATACCTAACAATTAGCTTCTAACGGTACTTACTTTTTATTATGATATAGGGTATTTAGTCAAGGAGGTAGAATGGAGCTGATAAAAACAAAACAATAACCCAACTTATGTTTCGCCTTAGTCGAGTAATCAAGAACTATTTATTTGTACTACAGATCATTAACTAATTTAGCTGGAAAGAATCCGTTATTTTCCTAAACTTTTTAATCTACTTGTTGCGGAAGCTATTACCAGGTGCAAAATATTTTGGTGCTCAACAACTGTTGGCCAAGTTAAAGGCCCTTAGCAAATTTCGCACGGTCACGCAATTAATCGCGGAGTCAAGTGACGATGCATGTTATGCAACGAGAGCGTAAAGTGTGCGCGTAAAAATATTGGCCATTTAACAAATTCATTGGAAAATTTGAATAAAATACATAACACTAAAACTGATGAACGTGGTCTTTTGGGAACAGGAATTATGTAGGACCTGCTCCGGCTTATCATACAATTTTTTTGCAATAAATTGTTCCTGTGGTCTATTTTTAGAAGATAAATAAATAATAAATAACATCGATCAGGTAAGCTTTAGCCTTCGTAAGTCATCTCGCTACAAGTAATTTAATTTTTTAGGCTTTTCTTTCCTACAATATGTTTTCTAATTTATATGTATTTTATTACAACCTTAGCCGAAAGATTTGCAATCATCCGTAGCCGCAATTTGGCGTCAAATCTTTCCTAAGTTCCGGGCTCGATTCCCGATTGGGGCAATACACAAAATAATACTTTTCTTTATTGACTCGGGTCTAGGTGTGATCGTATCGTCATTGTTTCTGATATCAGTAACGCAAGTGCGTTAGCCACTTCTCACAGAATCAGAGAAATGTATGCGAGGTTGTACAATATGTATTTATAAAATATTAGATAGAAAGAAAGAAATGTTTATTTAGTGATATGATAAAGCATTTACTGAACAGCAACTTATACATAAAATTAAATCACGGCAAATATTTACAAATAATAAGAAACATCAATATTTCTACTAAATCCCTCCATCTATTGCTAAAAACTGAACGAATCTCGGATAGACAGCGGATGCAATTTTATTAAATACCTACTTTGTAAAGACAAGATTTATGGTGGTCCACGTGACATCTTTCTAGCCAAAGGCTTACATGGTTGTAAATTAATTGTGCGAAGCTAGTAAGTAAAAAGGTCGCGCGGAATCTGCGGGTGTCGTGACGTCACGGATTACGTAACGCGCGAGTGCGTACGTGAGCGCGGGCACAGCGCGCGACGGTGCGTTGCGCTGCGCTGCGCGTGCGCCGGTTGCATGCTAATGCCGGTTATGCTACCGAATTGAGCGTGAGGTGACCTATTTATTTGGAATATTTAAGTTTAGGTTAAGTTGACTGGTACACTTCTAAAGTTTGGATGCGTGCATTGCCTTATAAGAGAGGTAGGACAGCGATTTATCGCTTGAACTGGAGTTGTCCGACTGGTGCAATACCTTAGAGAAGACTGCAGCCAAATCAGTCACTTCGGTGGGTTCCTGCGTGTGAGTAAGGTTTCCAGTGCTCCTGGGTGCTACATTAGTAGTTGGGATCAAGCCTTCAAGGCAGGGGCGACAAGTCCAGTAACAGATATTATTATGCTGTACTTGTCGCCTTTAAGCTAGGCCTCATTACCACTAAACATCAGGTGGGATGAGGTCAATCTAGAAGTGTAAAAAAAATGGAATTATTGATGTTTTCTTATCTATTAATATCGAGTCTCGATAGCATCAACTAACAACACGGCGGCAGTTTAACTTAATCTGACGATTCATTCTGGCGAAAATTCGCTTGCTATGCTGATCTCTTAGAATAAGGAAGTCAAAGTCAGAGTCAAACTTTTTTATTCACATTCAAATGAATCAATTACATTAGTAATACTTATGAATAGTCTCTATATAAAGCAAATGAAGCTTCCTCCGGTTCGGAACCTTAAACTAAAGAGAAGATACCGGCAAGAAACTCGAGAAGTTTTTTTTTTTAAAAATGCTTATCTAATCTATGGATGATCTGAATATTGAAAGCTTAGAATAAGGAAAGTAATATATCTATGATTGAAAGGGTCATTATTGTTTATTATACCAAGTCCATGCATTATTGTAACCTCACATGTCATTTGGACAATCCATTTAGTTTTTGATTTTCCTTTCCTCAGCGGCAATCAATGTTTTAAACTTTCCGAAAACAAAGTTTCTTCAGAAAAATACATAAAATTGTAATTTGTCTCAAATTTAGTATTATGCAAATATTCAGAATATAATACATTAGGCATAAACTTCAGCGGATTGTTGACTAAAACTATAGTTAAATAAAATATGTAATAGCTAAGACAAACATCTACATGATGAAAACTTTTTGCTCAATCTTCAGTGATAAAAAGTATGTAACTTCTGCCTATTCGTACCCCCATCTATTAGGCTATTGTTTTGTACCTACATATTTTTTTATTCAATAACGTTAAACACTATCAAGCAGTATATTCTGTCAAACTAACTTATATTCGTATAAATAGAGAATTAATTTCACAGTCACCTGTTTTCAGGCATTTTGGCGACAGATATAGGTACTGACTGAGCCACAGGTCGTCCAAGCCCAAGTGTGTTCCCACTTTTTAAATTGGTGCCCAACCTATTATTTAGATTTTCTTGAATTGAAAGTTTTTTAATTAATAAGTGTTAAATTATTTAGATTAGTTTAGTATTTTATCTACCCTCGATTAAATATAACCCGTATATTATAGAATATCGTATAATTGTAAAAGAAAGAATTTACAACAAAAATAAGAAATCTTTAACATCAGCGGTTAATCGATTACTGTTTTGATCAAGTGCAGTTCAAATGTTACGGTATTTAAGTTTCAATTACAAAATAACAATTATTAGACAATGAACTCATTTCTAAAATAATTGTAATTAAATAGGCATAATCGAACAAGATACGCTTATCCCGCAGTTAAAATGGTGGAAACATTAGTTCATTTTAGTAAATTGCATAATACAGTTTTAATCATGGGTAATTAACGTTTTAGGAAATGCAACTGGCATACGAAAGTGTTATTTATGATATTATCAGAGTAACCGCATTGCACAATATAGACGGTAAAGTGCGTGAGTTTAATCGAAGCTGGGCTATTTATTATCTGTGTGGCTGAATGCACCCGTTGTTACTTATGAACAGACTAACTGTTGCCCACGGCTTTGTTCGCGTTATATCGGTATGAAAAGTATATTATATGTTAATCTAGCGTTTCATCTATCTTTCTGCTAAATTGCATCGAAATACATTTAGTAGTTTTTGCGTGAAATAATTACATACGTCCAGAGATATATATGTACTTATGTTTGACGTTAATAGATTATTAAAAACTTTCGTGTTCATATAATAAGACAAAAGCACGTCAGAATGTATATATTACACTTTATCCTCACTCTATGTAATTTATTTACGAAACAAATCAACTTAGTCAATAAAATAAGGCGGAGTCTTATAAGACAATATAAATGTGTCTCGGTAATTGTGCCTAGGGTATTTCTATAATCTTTTTAAAGGAGCGAGTGCACTTAATAAAATCATGACAAATTCTTAAATCTTTTTGAAAAGGAATAGTTTTAAAATCTTCAGTATTACAAAAAGTTTAGTGCAATTCATGCTTCATTAAGGCTTCTCAAACTAAAATACACCTAAATTAGTTTGCTTTGTTTTTATTTGGCAATCATATTTTATTTACGTTTTGCCACTATTAAATTTTTGAAATTTTACACATCATCAAGTCTTTATCAAGCGTGCGTTGATGTCTTTCGTTTTCAGTTAACTTTAGTTTATAACATTATGTAATTCTTATGTTGGGGTTGTAAAAATTCTCATAATTATATTTTGCAGTTATTTATTATCATGTATTTTTTCAGATTCTTGTTTAACAAGTTTGTATTTATGTACTTTAAAATGTGAAGGGACAAGAATGGATCAACAACAGTGCCCTCTAGTAGAAGTTTAATCAAACAACTTGTTTCACTTCATGCTTTGCCTGTGCTATGCTTTGTTAATCAAGCATGCTAAACCGTAAGCAGAGTTAAGGAGTTCAACTACTCGACACAAGAGGGCACTAACTACGTCCTGAGTTTTAGCTATTCGACACTAGATGGCGTAAATTTAGAGTATTTTTATGGAAACTAGCCTTTAACCCATTGACCTCCATTGACGCTTTAAAGCGTCATCAAGAATTTTGATCCAGACGCCGACGACGCCTTTATGCGTCATTATTTGCCTTATGTTTGACGTTGAAATAAAAAGTAATGAACACCATCTCGTATACATATTTATACACACCGCGCACCAGGATACGATAGATTATTATTATTGATGTCTAAAAACGTCCTACAGCATAGAATTGAGTTAAAAAATGATAAAAATCAACAACTAAAATTATTAACGTAAAATCACACTGCACGTCGCCGTGGACGTCTTAAAGCGTTAGGTAGTGATGTGACTAAGTGGACATTTTTAATACATTTTTTATTTTTATTTAATATGTAGGTATTAGATGATAACAATAAAATGTGATTATTTTTTTATTGTTCTACTGCTAGTGTATTAAAAGTGTATTAGTAAATAACTATTATCATTTTCTCTGCCTATACACATACTTGATAGATGGATTGATGATGCTTACTCGTCATATGGTTAACGTACGAATTTTTTGTCTGTTTATATTTTACCTAATTATTAATGTTCACAGTCAATTGAGAAAAAGTTTGTAATAATAAACAGATGACATGCCATTGTGAATTAATGTTTTTACTATTTATTATTGAATTTAATCTGCTTAAAATATACCTTAATTTTTTTCATAAAATTTTATGTTATCGATATACCCACCTAACTCCACTATGTCATGTTCACTTTAATGTACTGCCAACGCCAACGACGCTTTAAGTCGTCCGCCTGTGACGTCATGAGCGCGTATGCTGCTATTGATAGTGTTGGGAGTTGAAGATAGATAAAATATTTTTTTTTCAATTACCATACAAAAGCTAAATGCTACTGAAGTTATTGTCCGTGTTTCTATATTGTAGCCTTTTTGAGTAAAAACCCACAAATACATTATTTACGAAAATAGTTTAAATAATAATGGATTGTTTTGAACTTTTACATATTCTGGAAGTAGTTGATGATGATGATATTTTTAATAAATCTTCGCCTGATAGTGAAGTAGGAGAAGTGTTTCTTTTCGAGGCACTTATTTATTTGAATCAAACTAAATTAATGAGCATGACAACCGGATCAACAAATTCTAATTATTTCGTGAGTTATTCCATAATAATTATAATACCCATATTTATTGTTTACTCAATCAACTGAAAAAAATTATGTATGATAAAGCTCATAAAAATTCGAAGTTCACTATGTCGCTGCTAGTTTTAAAATGTATCTAGACGTGACGTCATACGACATTTCAACGAAACACTGCACCGTGATTTTTTGATTTATTAAATAAAAAAATATGAATGTTTATCGTTAAGTGTATATGCACCGTAAAAACCGGGAAACATGATTTTGATGTACATTTGTAAAACGCCCCTTCGTATTATATATTTTGGTTTCTGTCTATAGAAAAAAATATACAATGATTTGTTGCTCTTCTTATACAAAAAATTAAATCATAATAAGTTCAAAAGGTGTACTTATTATAATTTCATCACCGACATTAATTCATATTATTTTCTTTTTAACCAACACAGTGGCGTTTTTTCCAATTACATCGATAAAGTCCTTAACAACACTATAAGAGTAGGTAAAATTTGTCAAACATTTAAGTTGTGATCGCCGATGACGCTTTAAGGCGTCGACTAGTTGCGCCAAAATTTCTTGCATACTTTAAAAAATCTTGTGATAATTTTCTGATTACTAAGACATATAAAATTACTATTGATCTATTATTTCTTATTACGTTCAGTATGTATGAGCATTTATTTCTTTATCCTTAGTAATAGGTAATAAGGTTCCGAAACAAACGTTTATTCTTATCGCTTAGTGCAGCATGTCACATCACTATCGTATTGGGCGAAAATTCTAGCTAATAATACGCATGGCGTCGGGAGCAATATTTTCTATTTGAAGTCCGGCGGTCAATGGGTTAACGTCGAGTTCGCATTCTTCATTCCAGATTATTTTAATTTAACCTTTTAGGCCCAACGAGAACAGAGAGACAAAAATTAATTCAACACTAGTTGTGTCCTCACACTAAGTTACGTAGGTGTTTATTTATCGTGTAACCACACTATTGCATAAATAAACAGTTTAGTAGGTACTTTGGGGTAGTCTGTTGACTTGCAACTTTCAACGTAAGGTCCATTGTGATTACAATTATTTGATTTAGTAAATATGTAGTCTATCTATGGATGTATGTACTATTTAGGCGTCGTTCTACTTTTTTGACATTATATGTTACTAGCTGTGCCCGCGACTTCGTTCGCGTGGACTACATCCTTTCATGGTCGGTTTTACCCCTTTCTCCCCTTATATTTGAAACAAAAAGTAGTCTATATTATAATCCAAATTTCGAGCTATATTTGGGCCTAATTTCATATCTCTAACTTCAAAATAAACATTTTTCCATATAAACTTTCAAAGGTGGTATTACCCCCATCCCCCCCTTATTTTCTAATAAAAAGTAGCCTATGTCCGTTCTTGAGATTCAACATATACCTATACCAAATTTCATCAAAATCTGTTCAGCCGTTTAGGCGTGAAAGAGTAACAGACAGACAGAGTTACTTTCGCATTTATAATATTAGTGTGGATTTGCAATTTCTAATTTTTGCTTGTTAGCGACTGCTATGATTTTATACTAAAAACTGTTTAGTTTTCTTTTTTATTTTCTTTGTTTTTTTCTTCTTCGTTTTTATCTGTTCTTTTTAACCATTATACCGTGTTAGCTCATAGTGTTTTTACGTTAATAATAGTTTAATTTATTGAATGTCAATGTTTAATAACAGTCCACTATTAAATTCCATTAAAATGCAAATTTGCAAACCAGCACCGTTTGGTATTGAGGGTTTCCTCAGATTAAAGAATTTGCAATCCACAATGTAGTGGATTAATAATTAAAAATTGCTTTCCTACTTTGGTGGTCTTAGATCTGACCTTGCTCATTAAAGTTGCGCTCCTTCGATATTCATATTATTTTCTCATTTCCTAATCCTGTTACCGTTAAGGGGGTCTGCTCCGTAAAACGAAATATTTCGGATCCAATGATAGATAGCAATTTTTAATGCTCATAATCGTAATCAACCCACTTCGAATGCGATTAAAAAATGTTTTAAAAAAACAAAATATTATTTATGAAAATCAAAGACCGATCTCTTGATCAAACAAATCCTTTCGTTAGTCTGTGTTGTTGTAGATAGTAGGTAGTAGGTTCTGGTTCTTTCATCGATATCAATACTGTTGTCGTATCGATATATATCTTAATCGATTACCGTTTTTGTTGGTGTCAAAAAAGGCACATATAAACAAATATCATAAATTGCATTTTTAAATGTGCAAATATCGATTTTTTCTCGATCATGTCTCCCCTGTACTCTTTACATGAACTTTTGACTTTAGACTGTGTTCGTATTGGGTGGACTTGAGTGACTTAACCAGAGCGAGGCGTTCCGGTCGCAAAATGTCAAGTTAATTGTAAATTCGCTCGTTGAACACCGTCATTGCGCGGCTGCACACACCTTTTAAATATTGGCTCATATATTTGTAGCAAGTAATTAGTGGATAGGTATTGTTTTTACTTGCTGTTTCTTCTTAATATGATTAGTTTCCGCACCGGTAACGGTAGAATATTACTTTTAAAAACCTATGTGTCGATGGTTAGTTATTATTTTATAATAGCTTTTGCCCGCGTTAGTTTGGGATGTAAGTCCGATATGTTAATTTTGATTCTCATCTATCATTTTACCAAATTTTATCAGAATCCATTAAGTAGTTATTCCAGAAATCCCAAAATTGGTTACAAACTTTCGCGGTTATAGGTAACATTAGTAAGATTCCACGTGAAAAATTGTTTGTTATTGTATGGTAATAAGTAGTAGTAGTCCTTTGGCTAAAATAACGAATAGTTAGGTGCCCAGGAAATAAATATCGTAAGGGAGACAACGAAAAAATAGCGTGATGGACTGGATCGGTAATAAAAAGACTGGTTTATAGCAGCTAAGGACTTTGAGGTTCAAGGAAAGATAGGCAGGCCATTATTTAATTTGTAAAATTTGTACGGATTTTTGGCAAAAAAGCTGGTCCATACTTCGGGCGACCTCTGACACTTACCTCGCACAGCGTATTTCGTTGGCTATTCAGCGAGGTAATGCTGCCAGCGTCTTGGGATCGATCCCACAAGGCCCAATTTTAGAAGATTTTTATTTTTCGTAATGTTTTTATATTTGTAAATATGTGGTTTAGTACAAATTGTATTATTTATTGTATAAAATAATGAAATAATTTTATAATTAATTTTAGTAAAAATGAAATAGAACAACATGAAACGTACTGTCGCATTTATTTAAAACACTTTACATAGGTAATGTTTGTTACAATAGAAAATACTAACTAAGACTTGAAACTTAAAATAATGAACATTTTACCGTTAGCTTAATTTGTTTACACTATTTTATTTACAAACTTATCGTAGAATGATTATTTTGTTGAATTAACTCACTTCAATTACATCGCCGAGAAGGTAGCTTATATATAAATAAATAGATTTTTAAAGTTTTTTCCAAGAACTAAATGAGGATAACAGGCTAAGAGTCAAATAATTCCTTAATTTTTCACATGAAACATATTGTTCACATAAAATGGCGGTAGGTAAGAACATTTTAATTCATTACACAAACATCACACACTATCACTGTCTAATATCACCGTGTAATATCATCCGTTTTCCATAATTGAACTATTTCCTTGTATTTTTTTCCAGTTTTGTTTGGAATAAGACAAGACATCGTTTTTTTTAATCTTCCTCCAACCCGTCGTAAATGCTAGTATCACTAAACACTGTCATAAGACGAGCCAGTCTTCCTTGATCATGTCGGAGGCTTTCTCTGCGATCATGATAACTGGAGCGTTAGGGTTACCACTGATGATAGTGGGCATAACACTCGCATCAACAACTCGCAGGTTGGCAACACCGTGGACACGCAATCTCGGGTCTACCACTGCATCCTGGTCATTCTTAGGGCCCATCTTGCACGTCCCTGTTGGATGGTAGATAGTAAAGGTGAAGTGTTTCAGACTGCATTCCCAGTACTCGTCGCTGAAGAGTGGCAGATGCTGGCAGCCGGGCATGGGAATATTGTGGGGACGAGATCCGTACTTTTGGAAGGCAGTCGTGTTGGATATGGCCATCGCTATCTTTATTCCTTCAGTGAGAACTTTCAAATCCTCTTTGTATGCGAAATAGTTGGGTTCGATCGAAGGTGGGTGGAAGGGATTTCGGCTCCGCAACTTGACCCAGCCTGAACTCTTCGGACGGAGTAGTAAAGGCAGTATGGTCCATGTTTCTGCATCCTCTATGGGCTGGTACACGGTGTTGTAGACCCGATCCCGCAGGTTCAAGATCTTCCTGATCTGCTCACCGCCGTCGGAGTTCACTGAACTCGGCGCGAAGTGGAACTGAATGTCTGGCCACATTCCCGAAGGCGGCGCATATTTAGTGTTTACGAATGCGAGGCCTTCCACGCCTTGCGTCGTCATAGGTCCTTTCTCGTACAGTATGTAGTTCATCGCGACCGAGAACGTTTGAAAGCGGTCTTTTTTAAACGTGACCGGTTTGTTCACGACGAACGTAAGCCCGCCCAGGCCGACGTGGTCCTGCAAGTTGTGACCGACTTTCAGATTGGCAACTAACGGTATTCCGTGTTCCCTCAAATGTTCAGCGGGTCCAATGCCACTCAACATCATGAGTTTTGGCGAGGACAGTGCTCCGGCTGACATAATGACTTCTCTCTTGATTCTAACTTTTTGTTTTTGTCCGTTCCGTATAAATTCAACGCCGTACGCTTGCTTCTTTACGGGATTTATCAGTATCCTTGTAACTTGTGCTCCTAAAGCGACGTGAAGGTTACTCCTTTGTCGAACAGGTCGAAGGAAGGCCTTGGCCGTGCTGCATCGACTCCCGCGTCGCATCGTGGCCTGAGTTAACATAAAACCAGTCTGTTTCGCTCCGTTAATATCGCGGTTTTCATAACCCAGTTCCATACCAGCTTTTATAAAGGCAACGGACAGAGGCGTCCGCCACGGCGCCTCTTGCACAGTCAAGTAACCTCCAGCGTTATGATACGGTGTGTTGACCAGATACGGGTTTCGATTGTCCTCCGACTTCAGGAAGTAGGGGAGTACTTGGTCATACGCCCAGCCGGGGTTCCCGAGAGCCTCCCAGAGGTCGTAGTCGTTCCGATTGCCCCGGACGTAGACCATGGCGTTGAGGACGCTGCAGCCGCCGAGTACCTTGCCTCTGGGCCAGTTGCAGCGATCTCCGTTCATGGCGAGGCAGTAGGAGCGGTTGTTAGAGGGCGTGGTCTGGTACTGCCAGTCCATCTCGGAGAGCTGCGTGTAGCCGGCGAGCGCGGGGATGTCGGATATCTCGTTCTCGTCTTGGCCGGCTTCTAGAAGGAGCACGGTCCAATTACCGATCTCCGAGAGGCGTGAGGCGACCACTGCGCCTGCTGAACCGCCTCCCACTACCACGAAGTCGTAGATCGGCATCACCTGGAACATTTTAACGGAAAGCATTAGTTGGTTGAAGTCGGAAAATAATTCTTGATATCAATATCAAACCTTCGCTTTACCGACTCTAAGGAACTAAAATGTGCTTTTTCTGTTTCTCTCATTACGAAAATCACAGCTGTTGTCTTATATTTTAACATTTGTGTTTTGTATGTTTGGCATTTGGAGCATAAAAGGGATGTACAAGATAGTATTAATAATGTAATTATCTAACCTCTTTGTCTTCATATAAGTAATTAAGTGAGACAGAAAAGTTAGCATAACAAACACTATTGATATTGTATTGTCGTTACTTATGTACATATTTCGTCAAAAAGTCCTTGATTCTCACTTTTGACTTTTGTTTGATTCGCAACAAACTGTAAGATCAGCAAATAAAAAGTTAACCTTCCGGCCATTACTTATTTGGTAATTCTAAACTCGCGAAAGTAGTTGCGAAACGATACTCACAGCATTGACATCCGATATGTAGGACTCCGGATCGTATTGCTGGTATCTGAAATACGTAATTCCCAGTGCCAGGAGTGGTATCAGCCCCAACACGGTGATCGGCGACGGGGCCAAGCTGGCCAGCGCGCCTGCCGCTTCCATCTCCGCCCGTCACCCTCATCTACCCCTACACTAATATGTACAGCCTATCCTACTAGTCTTAGCTCTCTTATATCCAGTCCTTCTTCCTCTGCTCCTCCTCAGACAAAATCTTTGGAGTGTAATTCCGTATGCCGGCTTTCTTGGGCGCGGCAGCCGCTTTCAGCTGCGCTTTTTCCGCTTCGCTCAGATAGCTCTTCAGTCGCGCGCTCTTCAGCTCATCTTTCTCCAGGTCTAGCAGCTGGAGCTTGTAGCGTTTGTCCTTTATTTTGACAGGTTTGTAGAGCTCCTTATTGATGTCTTTGTAGTGGTCGTTTTTGTAAAGCGACGTACAGTAGTAGTCGCTCTTCGACGATCTGTTGGAGTGGCATTCGAAAGCGCTGGAGCCGCTTCTGTATCCGCTGCTTTCGGTTGAGGAGTTGTCGCTTTTGCAGCTGTCTGCGCTGCGGCGCGCTTTGTGGCGCTTGTAGTCGTCGTCGTAGTCGGTGCGGTAGTCGTAGGGGTCCCTGTAGTGGGGGTCCCCGTAGCGGTCCTTGTAGCGGGGGCTAGCGGGACCGGGGTACGACTGTTCTTGGCCCATGGTGCGATGCGCGACCGCGCTCTCGACACGGCTTTCTGGAAAAGAAATAATTTTTATATAAATCAAAATTGTTTATGCTTTATTGATACCGTGATTGAATTGGGAAGAATCTGTTTCTGGAAATGTAAAGCATATACATGATGATGACCTAACTACATGTTTTAAAATGGTTGGCCAACATATTGTCCCATAAGGCCACTTTTTCAGGCGTTTAAAACCAAAAATCAAAATTGTCGTCTAGAAAAAATGAAGTAAGAAACATTTATATCTGAAGACATCACTGTATAGTCATACAAATCTAAATAACACTCTAGGATTTAGGATGGAAGTGGAAAAAAGATGATTAAGAGTGAGCATTCTCCCCGTCAACCGATCTATGCGCCTTAAAAAAATCTTGCATATACCGAATGCTAAATTGTATTTATATTTTTAAAAAATACCGTTCTTGTAAAATACTGTATTGATGAATTGAAACCTATCTAAAACAAACTTTTATTAAAACGGCAGTTTACTAGGCTTGCTCTCTTAAAACGTTGCTGAATTTTAGCGTTTCAGTTACGTAAATAGATGAAACTCGTTGCTTACAGTAATAAAGTACCACAGAAAATAGTATAAATAGTCCTTAAATTGTGAGCATAAGATCTAACTGTACCTAATTAGTTTCGTTTTTTTTATTATAGTTTTTTGGTTTTGATACGGTAGTATCCTAAAGCATCGTCTTACTGGCCTGCAAAATGTTTCCTCACGCTCCTTTTGAAGGATGCATTAAATGTAATGTCTCAGTAGTTATAACCCTATTAAATAAAATTGTGAATACAGTTATGTCTTTTTAATGAAAATTTTATGACCGTTTTCTTAATCGCAGTACCTAATTAATGTTTTTTATTTGCAGGTAATTCGCTGAGAAAATTCATTATTTTTGGAAATGCTCTTATGGTACGTAAGCCATCGAAATAATTATAGTTAAAGGTGCAGCATGAGAAAACCTATAATTAATCAATTTAAGGGAATTAATACCCAAAGGATTAAATGGTACCCTATTACTAAGTTTTCAATAAGTAGTAGTATCTAACTAGAATAAAAATGACAATCTTATGTGAATTGTATGTTTTTTTTAAAATCTACCTAGCAAGAAATTGATTCATATTATCTAGTTTAATTAATATGTTTCGCTAACTAAAAACTGCAAGAGATAAGATCTCATAGAAATAAAAACAAAATAAAAACGGGATAAAAATATCAACTCAACAAGAAGTTACCAAATTCCACGTGTACTGTGAGAGCTAGTTGATAAATAATTATGATAACCACATCAAAATTTAATTTATCCTATATAAAATAAAATTATATCACCGCCGGTAAAATCATTCTTCGGAATAAATTCTTTATTAATCTGCCTTAAATATAAAATTAAAAATGTGTTTTGAAAAAATGTATACACCGAAATGTATATACGCATAACTTCAGCTAATATCATCATTTGTTGTTATAGTGGCAACAGAAATACTTATTCTGAAAATTTAAACTATCTAGCTATCACGATTCTTGAGATGCCGCGTGGTGACAGACAGACGCACATACGCACGGACGAACCGCCAGGGAAGTCTTAGTAATAGGGTCCCGTTTTTACCTTTTGGATACGGTACCCTGAAAACATACATTCAATAATGAATTGTATAAAATTTTTATAAAGATTTGGCGATTAACAAAATGATATAGGTCATCAAACAAAGTAAATCACTTCGCGAAACTAAATGACACTAAAACTTCTATGTTTATTTTTTTTCGTCAAAATTCGTGTTTCTGTGCCTACGACTTGCCGAAATGTCAATTTCGGCAAGTCGTAGGCACAGGTCGTAGGCATAGGTCGTAGGCATAGGTCGTAGGTACATACCTAACATGGCGGCTGCGGTTTGTTTGTCAGCACTATTAGAATTTAACGAAATACTCCCTAATCCGAATTTTACGGATATATGTTGTCGACTCGAAATCAATATTTTTTTATGCTTTGTTATTTATCCAAGGTTTCGATCGAGTCTACCGTACCCCTTGACGAAATTATTAATATAGAATAACTTTATATTAAAAAAAAATCACGTACTAATAATTACCAAGTAACATAAATTTTTTGTCCACTGTTTGTTGACGTTTAAACATTTTAATAAATATCTACGTTTGCTCCTTCGTTCCGATGTTTTTTAACTCCAAAATATAATTTAAATTAAAAGGTGGCCAAAAACAGCGTCAGATAATCAACTAACAGGTCTGCGATAGTTGACCTGAAAGCGAGCGAGGTGGAATCACAAAGATTCATATCCGAGTTCATCACCCGCTGTTCAGTCGAGTCAGTTAAGACCCTCCTGATGGCAACGTTCCAACCGCGCGCCGGCCTTTATATACGCCCGAGGAAACACAACGCCATCGCGATGTAAAAAGGGACAACGGCATCTAGCGGAGAACGACGCAAACTCAACGCACTTGCTATGTGGCCACTGACCTTGTCCTTGATACCGTTACAATACATACGGACCGAGCGATAGCAGCGATAATATTACAAGTCGTGAATAATTTTATTAATCCGTCTTAACTTTGACGCGGTCTAATTGTGTCAGTGGAGCGGCCGTTGACCGCGAACGCAAAACAAAACACCTAAAAGTATTCCAAGTGGCAGATTAACTTGTACTTGAAGATCTTTCTCCAAATAAAAGCGTTTCTAGTTTCTTCCGAGTCAAACGTAATCGCAGTAAAATTGAGCAGAGCGCTTAG
Organism: Glyphodes pyloalis; assembly: GCA_037074685.1. NCBI lineage: Eukaryota > Metazoa > Arthropoda > Insecta > Lepidoptera > Crambidae > Glyphodes > Glyphodes pyloalis. Next base: position 6,428,956 of record JAYKKO010000021.1, read on the forward strand.
ATTCGTCCGTCTTTTGTTTACAAGCGGAGTGACCGATGGAGTTTCTGGCCTCGACAATAAACTTTCACTCACAATTCAAGGTATATACCCTAATTGAATATCTCGGCTGCGGAACAACGGTTTTCTCCGCAGCATCCTATTTAGTTGTTCACGTCGAATAGCGTTCTGACCACAATGCAGATTTGCGGTTCAGAAAACGCAATGAATGATGACACGGCGATTGTTAACGTACTAGAAAGATTTCACTCTCCGCCGTGTCGTGTCAAGTGATAATTGGCGACTACACATGGTCATAACACTATCACTTTTATCGAACGAAAACTCTGAAATGTCTATGTTGTTACAGAACTTATTGAACACAAGAAAAGAAAAGAAAGCAAGCATGTTTATTTTCATAGATAAATATTATTTTGAATATTATCCACTATTATGCTATTATGTTACCTCACAAATATTTCGTAAGGGAACTATCTTCAAATGGCCACTAATTGACATCAGGCGTGTCAAAAATAAACGTACGAAAAATCAAATCATTTACGTCCCAAAGATGGTATTATCTCAACAATGATAATCGAAGTGGGTTATTTGGGATTCTGCCTATTTTATACAATTACTTGTTTTGTTTAATAAATAATATGGATTATTTATTGGCGGATTGGTGACCTACCTAGACCTGTCTAAATCTAAGCATGTGTGTAATTAATACATGTGTTTCAAACTAATTAACAAAGACAAAGTTTGGGGTGCGAAACGACGAAAAACCATCGCTTTATCTTGAAGACAGCTTATATTTCTCTTCTAAATTTGATAAAAAATATTGAACTAAAATGAGACCAAAGAAATTTCTAGAAATCTACAAATCTTATAAAAAGTAATAGTACTGCAATCACGCAAAGCGAAAGTGGGAAATCAGGCATCAATTACATTTGCTGCAAATTTCAGATAAAGGCAATTTGCATTTTATGCAACGCATTGGGTATGTGTTTTTTACTAGACGAGTTTGAAAATATTAGCGCATGAATTTTGTGATGTGTCCCCTTAAAAGTTACTTTTCAAATTTGTCTTCCAAAACTTTTTACTTTATAGTCAGAAGACATTCAGCCTAGTAAGCGCTAGGTTAACTAACTTGACCTTAAATACTTATTAAATGGCGTTAAATTATATGTATAAAAGTAATGTTGATATAGTTCATAAATAAATAAATAAATATATGACAACATCACTTACATTGCTCTGATTCTGTGGTAAGTAGCTTAAGCACTTGTGTTACAGAAACCAGAAACAACGACAGTACCATAACACCCAGACCCGAGACAATAAAGAAAAGTTTATTTCCCATTATGACCCGACCGGGGATCTACCCGGGTCCTCAGAGATGGCACGACGCCAAATTCCGGCCTGCCTACCTCTCGGCTACGGAGGTCGTTCATAAAGTTGTATTTGCTTGCTTCTTAAACATCGCAATTTGGTAAAATAATCGAGACTAGAACTAGGGATATCTGTGATATGACAAAATTACTAAAATTAGTTACCACGAAACAATATTTTTTTACATTTGATTACTTTGTTTTATCAGTAATCGATGGTTTAACGGACAATTTCAATAAAGTTAAAATCGTATTTTCATAGATTTCTTTCTTTAATAAAAATTTGCAACAGATTTTTCGCAACATTGCAACACAAAACAAGTGGGTTTTCGATATCAATAAGGTGTGGCTTGGGTTGGGCACGCCGTGACACCAAATAAAGATAAACTTAACGTAATATAACGTTCTAAAAGGTTGATGGTACTTAATACATATATACTTTATACCCGTGAACGCATTTACATGAAATGATAAAATTTAATTCGGTAAAATGAAGTACAGGTTACTTTCGTTGCGAGTTTAGTGATTGACCCTGATTTTGAATGAAAATAATATTATGTCAGGTGTTACTTTTGAACAAATACTTTATCTACAATTGGATAAGGATAATATTTTCCTTAGAACTACGTTTACAAAAACCTCGGTGGCCCAGTGGCTAAGGTAGGCGGCCAAAGCGAGAAAGGTTCCGGGCTCGATTCCCGGTCGGGTCAATTTGGAAAACGAACTTTTCTAAATTAACTTGGGTGCTGGGATGATGCCCCCAGTTAGTATTCGTTGTCTGGTGCACAAGGGAAAACCTTAGTTTGAGACCAGGTGATTGGTGTGATTGTCTGGCGCATTTATTTATTTTATTTATTTAAAAACGGCAATCGTATAAGTTTTTCATTACGTACTGATCACGTAGTGTAGAAATTGTAGTGGCGCGATGGCGCTGCAGCGGCGAGTAGCCGAACTATTAAAATGAACTCACAAAACTGTCATCAAGCAGTGCGTCATATTTATCGATTACCATTATTCAACGTGTTCATGTTAATGCTCTCAGACCAAATGGCGATGAGTTAATTATTATTACATCAAAAAATGCATTTGGCTAATGTTTTATTAAATAATCGTACAAAATGAATCGTTATTCTTATGAAGAAAGACACCAAAAGTACTCTTAGACCGAATAAATACATTAAACGACTTGTTTTACATAGTGACTTTATGGTTAAGTATTTCAATAGTACGATAGGTACAGCTGACTTAAGCATAGATATAAATCTGTATGAAAGGAAGCTTAAGCATCCTTATTCTAAGGGGAAAAGGTTCCTAAAATTAAACAGCAAGTCTTTACCGTCTTGTGCGGTTGACCTAACTACTAAAGTGGCCATTCTTGTCACTTAGTAACGCTACACAGAGTTTAACCTATATGATGATCTGTCACCGTGCGTAGCCAACCGTGAAGACGTCATGTTATGTTGAACAAAAAAAAACGTTTAAGGCCAGTCAAATAAGCCCATAAAAATGCTCAACCTCGGAATGGTTAAAGATACTTTTATTTCTCATCAGAATACAATTCACTTACTGAGAAACAATAAAAATACAAAACAGGGTAGGTATAATGAGACATAAGCTACACAATTTAAAAATAAAAGTCGGTAGTAGTAAAATTTACCGCGGAATGAAAGATGATAAGCTGAAATTTTGCATATACTTTTATTATAGCGTTCTAAAAGTTGTAAAGTCTAATAAGATCCCGTCTCCGTCCCAAGATATTCAAGATCAGATGTCACAAAAACATTTCTGTGGCCTGGTGCTAATAGGGCCAATAGCAATAATCAATATTTTCAGTAATGAGCGTTACAACAATGAATCAGCATACATAGTTATTATTTTAGGTGTTATATTGTAGTATGTAGTAACTTTTGAAAGACTGTTAATACACTAACGCACTTTTAGCACAAAAAAAATATCATACTTTTAAAATAAACTGGCATTACAATCTTATTTCATACAAAAACGTACGTTGGCCCTTTTAGCACCAGGCCACAGATTTTATTTTGCAAATATGGCGCTTTTTATAGCTCTCGCTCATCGCCTCTTCCATAATACATACATGTTAATATATTCATATGACGTATTATGATATTGTATAATAAAATAGAGCTTTTTGATCAAACATTTTAACGAGACCACTGATTGGCGTTTTCAGTCCTCTATCTCAAAAACGATTTGATTTAAACATTTAAAATAATTAAACGGGTCAAAACGCGACACCATTTTTATTTAGTAGTTAATACGAACTACATACTGCCCGACGTTTAAATGTTAAAAATGGAACGCGAAAGTCTTAAAGGTTTGATATAATAATAATAATAAACGTTTATTCTCACCATAGTTATACAATTTTATGTTAACAATAATTGATATAAAGACAAAATGTTTTTTGTCAAAAGTTATAGGAAAATTATGGCTTCTTTACAATTTTGTAAGACATGGCTACTACCATAGTAGCATAGGAACATTATCAATTAGAAATTAAGTCAAATAAAAATTATCAAAGACGATATAGTATTGAAAATGAATTAAGAACGTCATTAAGTAATTTTGTAACGCAAAGCATTTAAAATAAGTCGTATTGTGTTTTATTCGATTTTCATTTCTTATCTTAATATTAAAAAATTTAGCCTTAGACGAATGTTAAAACACATACTAATGTTATTTCCCTAGTTAAACTCGAACCGAGATGCGGTTTCGCTCTGATACTCTTTGAGACTGCGCACGCGCTGTTTCATACTAAGTTAGTAACACGACACAATGAGATGCAGTCGCAACAGTGACCTATCTGTGGACTGTTAATTGCATTATGTAAGCTTGGGTAGTCTTGGGCCAGTTCCTACTGTTTTGTTGCCACGCGGAGCATTTAAAAATCCTCATTTGACGGTTCATACCTAGAGTTTCGCCACCACATTTATCTGTCATGATTATGGATGTCATGTTCAAATATCCGTGATATTTAATAATAATAAAAAATGTGTGTGACATCTAACTTTTAAAATGAACTTGTTATAGCCGATAGTTTGTCAGATTTTATTTTTAAACATTGATGATTAAGAATAACATTAAAGTGAGGTCTGCGTCCAGCAATGGAGACGGACTAAATTGGTTTTTAAATCAAAACCACTTCATGTTATTTAACTAGAATTTAAGATTTACGCGTTCTATTTAGCAGTAAGTAATTAATAATATTTAAGATTATCATGCCTTAATTAAATTAAAGTCCCCTGTCAAATTACAAACCTATTGTGTTAAACATAAAAGCAGATAATACTAGGACGCATAGTTGATTATTTGCATTTTTGTGAGAATTTAATTGATTTTTTTGTCATAACGAATCGACACACTAACAATTTTAATACCACGTGCATTGACTATAAGATCAATTGTAAATTACTATATAACATTTTTATACGTCAAAAATGTATTTTTTTTCTAGAATAACTACGAATTTGCATACTTTCCATATATTTAGTCCCAATAATTTATTCACATTTTAAGGTACAGTTTGAAGCAATATTACATATGTTAACAATTGAGCTTTTGGCGATACCATAAAGTTTACTTTTAAATAAGTTCGTTTACATAGTTAACGCAACTAAACAAGTCCCAATTTAAAAACAACACAAAAGTGTTACTACGGAAACAATAAAAACCAAATATTTCAGCATAAACATTTAAAAGTGTGGAATGTATCGCTCACAAACAAATGAAGGTATTAACAGCGGAAACATTTTAGGCTTTCTCGATAAACACGATTGTTTAAACGTGATTTCACGCTTTGAGACCGTCAAAGGACCCGGTCAACACCGCACTTTACTTACAAATGCAGTAGCCATGTTAATGGATATTATCCTTGAAAATAGGGAATTTTGAGTTTGTGATCAGTCCAGTGGCGTGACGCCAAAGCCCGGACCGCTCGCCTCTTGAGGTTGTCAAAATTATTATTTTTCATTCGTTTGCTTGAAGTTTACAATAAATTTCTTGAAGGAACTGGGATCATATCCACGTTTAAATTTTTTTTGGCCTTAATTGTCATTACAATAAAAGCCCCGAATTCCATACACCCAATTTTGGTAACGACTCAACCAGTTCTGTCTCACTGACGACCTCATTACGACCTTCGAGACTCAAAATTAAGTGCAGCTTTTACATATCTCGCTGGACAAGTTTGTGGAGTAATGATCGATGACTTTTCCTTTGATTCTGCTGTGATTTACGCTTGTCTACACCGGTTTTTAATGAACACCTGTGGGTCGAACTTGTATTATACGGTCAACCGTACGTTAAGGTAAACACTGACAGTTCGATATTTAATCTTATGAGCAAGACATAAGGGTTGTGTAAAATCAAAAGTGTACAGTCTGACGTGGTTTTAATCGTACCGCACTATGCGTGATGTCAAGTAAATGGTTACTTTTAGTAGTAGCAAAGTTAATGGCTCTTATTAAGAAATGAAACGGAAAGGTTTCTAAGACGGGACACAACTAAGTGTGATAAATGCAAATAATAATGCAAGCAGTCCTGACTGATGATGAATGTGAAACTTTTTGCCAACTGAACAAATGAAAGAGTAGAATATTAAGATACGACGTATGCAATATATTACGTAAGGAGTTCAAGTTCTGAATGAATAGTGTGACTTAAGAAACCTATTCATGCGAAATAACCCTATGGATGGAAGAGATGGAAGCGAGTGTCTGTTATATGCAGTGTAGTGTGGCCTCCCTAATGTATACGTTTTCCTATAAGAAAAAAACCTTAGCATTTGACTGATTCTATAAAAATTTAAACAAGTTTGGTGTAGATCCTTAGGCCACTAAGTGGTAAACTACGCAATAACATATTAATAGATACTGCCTTGTAGAAATGAAAACATGCTCTGCCGAGCAATTTTCAATCTTTCATTTGTTTTGGAACTAAATATAAATGAGTAAGGTTCAAATTATGGTGGCCATAATATAGTCCACAGAGCCCTATAAAGGTTTAATATATTTTTTCATAGCAAAATAATTTAAATACAGGATTCGGTGAAGACGAAGATCTGTCTTATTATATAGAAGAGAGAAATTTTATTAAAAAACATTTATAATTCATTTTTTAATGTGTTTTTTCAAGACCTTTAGTCGGTACCCTTTTAGTATGATGTATAAACATACTCAAAAGCTTATAAAGATAGAAAATGAGAGAGAGACGTACAAATAATCGTACGTATCGACGTAAAAAAAACATTTTTATCTTAAATGTTTGTAAAAGTCATCTAAGGTAAGATAAGAGAGGTAGGGCATAGCGATTTATCACTCGAACTGGAGCAGCCCGACTGGTGAAATACCTCCGCCTTACAGAATATCGCAGCCAAATAACAATCACTTCTGTGTTATTGTGTTCTTGCGTGTGAGTAAGGTTTCTAGAGCTCCTTGGGGGTGCTACATCAGTAGCAGGGGTCAAGCCTATAAGGTAAGGGCGACAAGTCCAGTAACAGATTTATTATGCTGTACTTGTCACCCTTAAGCTAGGACCTCATTACCACTTAACATCAGGTGGGATGAGGTCAATCTTGAAGTGCAATATAAAAAAAAAAGGTTGTGGGACATATGTATAAACTTTGTAAAATAAAAAGACTTGATATTTCTGCATGATCAAATTTACCAATGGAAATCCACCTTTATAATTTCCTATTCAATATACATTTCCATTCCGTTTGGTTATATCAGTATGCTAAGATATTTATTTACGGTTTCTACGGTTAGATAACGACTGTTTGTCTACTGACTGTTGAGAGCTTTTCGCAGTGTATTTACAACTTTAACTACTTACGCGTGTAAGGAAATATGATTGAGAAGAAATTTTGTCTAAATGAATGACTTATAGATAAACTAACTTAATTCTATGTGAGCTATATCACTGTATCTATAGACATAATGTAATGTAGTAGCATTAAGCCTATTACTTTGTGTTCGTTTAAACGTGTACGAAAAAAAGATAAATTAGTAAGAAAATGCGTAAGTAATGATTGTGAAGCCGCTAACTAAATTGCGTGAAGCGACCCGAATCCGAAACAATATTTGCGTGACTATTAATCATTGTCTCCGTAATAATGTGTTTGTTTACCTTTACGTGTGATTACCTTTACGTAAAACGTGTATTTGCGCGTATATGAGTTATGCAAAGGGTTAAAGTTCAACGCGATTCATTAAATCTCCATGTCTTTTAATTGGGCACCATTGAATAACAGTTATAATGAGTCTGAAAAAAATAATGTTTCTAAATAGTCCATCAGTTAGATTTTTTAAATAAAATGGAAAAGTATATTTTGCTTTAACCAACAAATAAAATTAATGCGTTCATCTAAGTTCAGTGTGTTTACGTCACTAATTTGTAATGACTGTGCTAAGAGGTGACGTCGCGATGATTTTTATGTACATCTTAGTTAATTTTTTAACAAATATGTTTCTTATATTTTATTGTTATGTTGTACCAATATTAAATATTTAGTCATCTATTCTGTTAACGGTTTGGATATACAATATACCTTGTCAAATTAACTCGGCTGTCTATCTGACTTACTTTGTAACGCGGGGTTTTAATATAACAAGGTACTTAAGTGTAAACAGACTCATAATTGTACAGTAAAACACAACGTCAGATTACAACACTTTGATTGACTTGGGCACTAATAGAAACTTGATGTCGTACACACGGTAACTCATGTTCGACCACTCAAATCTGTATCTAGTAATCTACTTTATTTTCAAGCACCTAAAATTCATTTTTGGTATTTCTCCATCAATAAAATGTCGTTACTTTGTTGTTATTTTGTTATTATATCTGTGTAATTACGTAGTTTGCGTGTCGTATTCAAATTAAATGTCAAGGGAAGTGAGTTAGGTACCGCCGCTCACCAATATGCACCTTGCATTTATTGGCAAAACCACTATTGTTGTGTTCAATATCAGCTGCAAACGATATGCAGCGGTGCACTCGCTAGTTGAGAATATATTTCTATGGGTTAATTAAATATTATCATTAAACCGATAAACGTTTTATTTGATGGGAGCGATGAATTTAATTTTCGGTGTGATCAAAATCACATACTACCTCATTTCGTGTTGGTATATAAGCCTTGATTTGCTTCATGCTAAAGTTGGTAGATTTGGAGTCAAAAGTCAAACTTAAACTCAAATATTTATTTTTGAAGTAGGTTACATATAACACTATTGAATCGTCACTGAATACAATTCTACTTCCAGTTCGAAACCTATACATACCGAGAAGACACCGGTAAGAAACACAGCAGATTAGTTACAGTAGCAGTATCTAACTTAAAGCTATGTGTAGACTTTGGACCAAATCATATAGTTTTGTTTTGCTGAGTGATGAAACAATTAAGTGTTCAAGAGAGATTTACTTTCAAGAGGTAAGTCTGAGCAGACCTGTCTCCATAGGTGGCACCTGTTCACAAGCGTGACGTATGCCAGCCATGGCTTCACTCAAGCCCATCACTATTCATTATAATGACGTCAAAACTATTTGGTAAACATCGTCAAGTTAAGGCTTAGAAATAGCATTAAAACTACTAATCGCAATTCTTTTATGCAATAAAAATCAAATAGCATATTCAAATAGTATCGTAATATATTGAACCTTGTGCTTATTTTGAAGAGAATGGAATTTCTCAAGATGTGTAAATTTGACGAAATAGTATTACTTAAGTTTGTCCCAATCCTAACCTTACGAGGTATTGTTTGTTTAAGAAGCATCAAGACTTATTAAAAGTTAAAATTAAAACCAGATTGCATTTTTCTCTCACCATCCGAAGTCTACTAATTAAAATATCGGCCTTGTTAATATTAGACTGATCATTCATAATTCATATTGGACCATCAGCTCATGATTCCTGCAAAGTTCTAACCAAATCGAGACAATCTCAGAAATTGCTCCGATGCCAGCGAGGGGGTTTAGTCGGTGCGAGCCCGACACACCACTTTCTGTTCCCCGCTGAGAGTGACGGTGCGGTAGGCATTACCCACTCGAAAAAAGGGGGATGGTAGTTTTCACGCGTGCAAAATCGCGTTCTAGTATTAGATAACCGTTACCTAACCGATACCCAAATGAAGGACCAAATCAAGAATGTGACAAGTATTACGCAACGTGTCGTTACCTCTTATAGCTTAGTGGACGCGCGCCAGTTCAGAAGCGGACGGGTAATGAATTCGGAACCGACAGCCAAGTTTACGAGTCAAGCTGCGTGTCAGCACTTCTGCAACACCAGTAGCTTAACGTGTTATGAATATGCAAATGTTCGGAATGAGGTTCTGGATGTTATACGAAATTGTGGTTTGAGGTTTGTGGTTTGTAGCGATTTGGAAGGGGGAAAACTTTTGCAGACGCTATATCGCAACGGTTGATGAAAACTGCAGGAACTCAAAAAGTATGCATTTCGAGTAAGTGGCATTTACGAATTCCTCTCTCGAATGGCTCCACTTACATTAACTCCCAAAAGGCTAATTTAACAAGATAAATAACACGTTACTCTAGAGAAAACCTCTTTAGACTTTTTCGTATATCAGTGCTATATATTTTGGAAAAATTCCCGTCACATCCAAAATGTTATTTTGAGTTCCTTGAGTTTTCATTTAGGGGTGCGTGTGTTTTATTGTAATTAAAATATAACTCTTAACGTCCTGTCCCTTAACTCACTAACGTCGGAAAGGATCCCGCCATGGAACATCGTTTCACTGATTTTTGGACCAAGAAAAAAAAGTATTGTTTCCAATATCGAATGTTTGATGTTTTCGAAGTCGTAACAAAGCCATAAAGTCAAATAAAAAAAACAGATTTCTTGTATAAAAAATGAAATGTCTTATTCATTCGAATTTCAAAAAATATGCATTGTTAGCCTATGCTTTGTCAAGGTAGGTGCAGGTTACATGATATTGAAGTAGTCTAGTTTTAGTTATTGAATCGAAGCTTGATTTCATGCATTGTGGCATGCATAGTACTGTAAAATGTAAGTTATTGTAATTAAACAACTTATTGCAATTGTGTTCTTTGAGCGTATTCCGAATTCGGATAAATCTTTCTTACTTCAATCTAGAACGCTGAACTAAGAACTGGGACGATATACCGTACACTTGCGATGGGCGATGTGAATAATAATTAATTATTTATTCCTATCACCCGACTGGCCGAATTACGCACTCGCCTGTCTTTGAAAAACTTTTAGCTCTTACATAAGCAAGACTGGTTTGGCAACTAGCTAAAGTGGAGATCATTAGGATTCTTGCGCTAAGTGCTTTTGTAGAAGCATTTTTAACACATGTGTCATTTTGTAGCTGTCATTAATAAAAAATATGAAGTAAGTTGTATGGACCACTCGATCCTTTGAGAACAACAAAAGAATCTTTGAACATTACGATATTTTCAGTATATAATAATACAAGTAGCATCCATATCAGGCAAATTTAAAACACCGTTTAAATTGCAAGCAATGATGCATTTGATGACGTTATACATCTATCACCCTTTTGATCAAGGAGGCTAGCTATTAACCAATCGAACGATTCGAATCACATAGAGTAATCAAACTGTCCAATCACGTTTGCGTTCATATGGTGACTTTAAACGAGGCCCATTAATTCACCAATGGTTTCATTGCGATCTTTATTTGGGACGCCACAAGTGGGACACGGGCCTACGTGCATCGTGCACGTTGCACGAAAGTCGTCATTAACCAGTACAACAATGTGGTAGAGTTTAGCTTGACAGTGGTTTAGAAACAGGTAGCCATGTATCTGAAATAGGGCTGACACTTGTGGATATTACATTAATTTAAAACTGTAAAAAAGGACGGAATTATGAACTAGTATCAAACCTATTTTTTTTAAACTGTGTGGTATGGATATTGAAAAACCAACAAATTGATACGTTATTTCCTGTAGAAATAATAAATGAATATAAGAGTGCAGTGAAAGGAAAATCTTTCGTTTTGGTTTTCACAGAGGGTCTTCTGGTCAGTATACTAAATATATAATCGAGAATCTTAGGAAATGTGTTTCAATGAAAACATAAACACCCATAAAATGCCCATTGGACTTCACTCAAATTTCCTCTCAGTCGACTTTGTGATTCGGCGCAGTCTGCTTTCACGTTGAGTCAGTCATGGCATTATGATACTATTTATTGTAAGTAAATCATTCTGTAGTCAACCCTAAGCTAGTTGACGTAAGTAATAGATTTGCAGTGTCCACTACGAAGGAGAAAGCTGAAGATGGCTCGTTTGCCCAACGGCCTGCGCCCGCGCACCGCGGTGCGGTAACACCCGAATTATGGTCTTAGACACTCTCAATTTCTACGATCCTATTCACACTCACTATTTAGGTCAGTTTACTCAATAGATAATTAACTTAGCAAGTTCATACATTACATTAGGATGTGTTGGGTAAGTTTGGTATCTAGGTAGGCTGTTCTGCGTTGTACGCAAATAGGATCCAGAGACCCTTTGGGACGGATATGAAATCAGTTATCTAATAACAAACGAGGTTTTTAATGTTCCTACGTTTATACTTGTGGGCAAAGAAAAGACAAGGTACCAAAAAAAAAAAATTTTGTATCATATTATTTCTGCAAATTGTTCCAAGTCCCTATATACACAAATGCGACAAACAATTCCAAGACAGAGTCTGTTCTGTAATTTTGTCTGTGTCAAATAAATAGATTAAAAAAGATACAACATTGTTTCCGAATTCGAATTAATTTCTAACGGTTTTTGAATCTATGCTTAATTGTATGAGTAACATTCATTTGAAAACTCCGATGAAGACGAATGATTGAAAATGAAGACAAATATGAACAGTAACATTCTAATTATGTGTCCCTTTAGTAAGTTTAAGTTTAATTCATGAAATATTTGCATCAAGGTCATCCGACCTTGCCATGTTAACTGCAGTGACCGCGGATTAGCGACAAACCCAAACAATATACTGAAATATATTCAAAAATATGTATTTATGGAAATTCTGTGTCGGAATTGACAATGCTCTTGACAGGTCGCGGCGGCGGCTCACTTGGGCACACACTGTTTGGAATGTACTAAAGAAAAAAGTGGTCTTGAAAAGTGCTCCGAATACATATATGATAGTACAGTCAACAACACGTCAAAGTAAGCAGTTGTAGTTCCATATTAGATCCTATGCGAACTACATTAAGGCGTTGCAAAGTCCGTGCTTTTGCCTGCACCTACAACAACTTTTGATGCAACATTTACAACGTTAGGGATTAGGGATTATGGATTACATTAGGGATTCAGCATACCTACACTTGTATTACTACACGTGCAAAGCCGCAGCAGGTCACTAGTTTGTTCATATTTTACTTGCAACTATGGATCTACTAAATCTTTGATCGAAGACAGGAAACAAAGATGCGTCGATGCGTGTTGCGTGCTTTATAAACTCGAATGGGCGACGTATGCGCATCGTAACCGCTATATAATTATACGATGAGATGGCGTGCCGTGCAGACTTCAATACGCTGCTTAATGTTAACGATTACCGCTTGGCAACAAATTAATCTAGCCTTTACGACTGACAATATAATGTATCTGGAAAGGTAAAATTGACGTGTGAATTAATAAAATAATTCGGCTTTACGAATTCCATAAACTAGAGTTGCCTATGTTTTTCGAACCCCCAAATTCTAAAACAGGGGTGTTAAATAACACCCAACGTCTGCGACTTCAAACAAATGTTAGAAGTCGATGATGGTATTATTTATTTATTTAATTACTTTATTGCATAAAAAGAAGTACAAAAGGCGGACTTAATGCTAAGACATTTGCTACCAGTCAACCATTGGGTCATGCAGATATTAATAGGTTTCGTTTTAAAATTTTGGGAACTAAAAAGAATTTTGATTTGCATATTTAAAATTTGATTGTTTGAACAGGCTTAATTCGGATTTGAAGTGAAGTGATTCTAGTACGATTAAGAGGATTAAAAATTGCTCTTCGTTATTGGATTCGACATATTTAGTTTTTGGGATTAGACCTCAAGGTTCTTTGCGTTCGTTCTTAGTTTTATTAACCCCCGACGCAAAAACGACGGGGTGTTATGGTATGGTTAATGTCAGTCTAGCAGTGTAAAGGTATCCACTCTTTCCCAAAAATGATTTAATACATTATTAATATGCCTTTAAAATAAAAAAAAATCGTTTAATTAATCTATTGCTAACTTGCTTTCTAACGACTGATAAACGACAATTATTTTTACTTTTAAGGGTGATTCCTGAAACGAAAAGTATTTTATGAAGGGGTTTTTTAAATTTTAAATTTTAATTATGTTAAGACAAAACTATCATATATAATGTTTATTACGATAAGCGTTTAAAAGCGCTTTTAAACAATAGTACTTAATTGCAATGCTGCTTGGAAATGTTTCGGTTTTATGTCTTTTGCAGGCTCAGGAGTCAGGTCAAATGTTAGGTACTTAGCTTTTGATAATAGCTTAAATGCGGCGTTAGTACGTATTTATAAAGATTCAGAAATAACATTGTGAAATGCTTTAGGTTGAAGTAAATGTCATGGCAACTGTTGCATGGATTGTGTTTAGTGTTGAATTTTATTTGACGATCATTTGTAACTGTTGTCTGCGAATTCGTTTGCGTTATTTCGAGATAAAAAAGATCCTATTTATTAATCTACTAACTCATCTGTCTATCTACCAAATTTAATCACACTCATTCCATTAGTTCCAGTAGCTTTTGCGTGAAATTTTAACAAATATATGTCTATACATATACATTTTTACATAATTTCGCGTTTAACGATAATAATTGTGGGATATTTACAAATTTCGTCGGAAGCTATAGGGCCTCAGTTTTTAAAACACCTTTGCAGTAGGGAGCGTAAACGATTATAAATTATTGTTTTATTAACAAAAGGAAAATATATGGATTTTTAATCTTTTGATTTTAGGTTTAAATATGTTAGTACTCGAATAAGTTTTAAGACAATAAACACAGCTGATGAAATTAACAGTAAAACTTAATAATATTTTTCTTAGCGGAAGAAATGTGGAAGGAAGGTGCCCATTAGCAATGCAAGTACCTACCTAATTGATACGTAAATTTATTCAATCTGCATCGCCATCCTTTCACTACGTATTCCTAAGCAAAGTTTTGATTGTGTTGTATTTATAAAGAGATCTTGTTTATGTATTGCTGCAAAAATGTCTGCACATATCTATAATGCTAATATTATAACGCTGAAGCGTTTGTTTGTTTGTTTGACCGCGCTAATTTCAATAATTACTGGTTTAAATTGCAAAATTCTTTTAGTGTTAGATAGTCAATTTATCGGGGAAGGTTTTAGACTATAAAACATTATCGTGCGACCAATACCTAGGAGCGAATCATCAGTGGAAAATGAAAAAAAACGGGGAGAGTAAGCGTGCGAACCTGGAGACCTACTCACAAAAACGAATTATATCGGATCCGATGATAAATTGTTTAATTCTTAATCGTACCCAATTCACTTCGGATGCGAATTAAGTGTCTTCAGAAATCAATTAATTATTGGAACCGGGCTCCAATATTTGAAAAACGATCCGTTCTAGATGCGTCCGATGGACGACTGATATGAAAAGTAAATTTAAAATTAGAATTATTTAGTCTACTATTAACTAGTATTAAATATGTCTAGTCATTTTTGACATATTACTTTATTACGAATCGTAAAATATTAGACCCTTTGCGGTGGGCCGCTAGTTACCTATTAAAAAAGTTACGTTCGAATTAAGAACCTACTTGAAATTTGATGGATTAAGTCGGTGCCGCAGTAGAATGTATGGGTATATCTGGTTAAAATGATGTTCAATTTAGTAAAGACCTCGTGTCGGAGTCATTGTTGGTTTGGTCTAATCTCATACATTAGAAATCTCGCCAGTAGGTCAGTGTGTCGCTATCGGCTGTCATCGTAACATGCATCTGTGTTTATTTGCGGTAGTCATCACTAATATTCTTTGATATCAGACAATAATATAAATTTGGTAGGTACTGTTACAGGTTCAGCGGTAATGTAATTTACGGTACAGTATTGGATTCTTTATTTTTACTTAACAAAAGGGCATCACTGTAGTTTACATGTGTAGATAAGACTACTTTTTGAGGTTTAAAACATTGACAAAGACATTTGCAAATATAGTTAAGGGCCTAATTCACCCATGATATGAAAGTAAAGGCTTTCAACACATCAAATGATTTAATATGTTGAAACTAAAAACCAGTCAATCATTATCTGTTATCATCGTAGTTATTAAGAATGCGCAATAAAAATGAACTTCTTTTCTTTTTGGTACCCAAAATCTCAATTTGTATCGTGATCAATGTCAATTTGCAAAAAAAGTAACGTTTGGTTTAACGATACGCGCGTGCAAGTAAGAATCCGAACACTTTTCGCGGCGACCAGTTTACGACAATTAGATAATGAGGTTAACTACACCACATCTCTTTAATGTTGGGTAATTGTAGCCGCAAGAATTCTATTGACGAAAATGCTAATATAAATTTACTCATACTAATCCCACGAAAATGTGTTTCGTGAAATGTGAAAGATTTGTATCGAAGACTCATCGTATTTAAGTTAATGCATGCATTTTTATAGTACCCAGTATATCATACTACTGAGTTTTGGAGATACTTATTACAATAGTAAACAATTGCCAGCTTACTACGGTGTTCTGAAAATAGTCGTACTTATTACTGTGATGAAAATTTGCATTTTGTTCAAGTTACCACCAAAAAGGTATTATAGCCACTATATCTGTACATATTCTATGTTGCTATGGCGTCGTCATTGGGCGATGTGAGGTGCACGTGGGATTAAGTGGGTAGGCCCCGCTCCTCGAAGAGCGGGGACAGAAGAGCGGAGTCCCACACACTCCACTTCCTACCCCGAATCAGCGATACCATACTCTAAAGTTATCCAATTCTCTCTCTCCTGGCGCGTGTCCTGTCGTGCATCAATTCTAAACCGGGTATCATCTACGAGACATCATAGAAAAGATCGTTTCGAACCGACCGGGAATCGATTCTGGGACCTCAGAGGCGCCGCAACTCCAAATTCCTGCTCTCAGCTAAGGAGGTCGTCAAACGATTGTATGAATGCATAAGATATAGCATAAAGTATCCTAACATTATGTACGGTACCTTCCTAAACACATCCATAATCCCACGGGCACGCATCAATCACCTGACGAGAACATTTCGTTCTATAGAACAGATAAGCGCATCGGTAAAAGTGGTCGTTATAGGACGAGCGAGGAATCCAGCCCGACCGGTGTGTCAGGAAGCGGCCATCCAGGATCGTAGATATTGACTTTCTACTCGTTTTGAACTTTATGCCACAGTGGAGAGAGTGACAGTGAAGTAAGTAGGAAGACTTCCGCGCTGTCGCAGCGTTTACCGTTTAGCCGAGCGCCACATTTCGCTTTTGATAGATAAATTCTTTACTTGCTCTTAGTTTGTAATATTTCGGGGTATAATGTATTCTGTATGTTAATCATGTATCTCATCTCTATCTACAAAATTTTATTCAAATCACCCAAAAGGAGAAACAAATATCCATATATTTATACACCAAAACATTAGGATGTTAATAGGATCACCATTCTAAAGTTAATATTTCAAAAAATCGTTGCTTCATTCTTTTGATGATGACGAAATAATACCAAGGTTAAATTTTTATACTCACATGTTCTCATAGTTCTGTGAGAATGTCTGTCTGTTTTATAGATTAAAAAAACAGCGAACAAGAGTGTTTAAGAAAGACTTTTTGTAAATATATTTATGATTGCAATTGTGCCAAAAACCCTATTAAAATAGTTATATTTTAATTGAGAATATTTGGAAATATATCCAAATTGATAGACAGAAAAACGAAGCAATTCCAATAATTCTTTACTGGTATTACTTTCGTCGTAGCTTAGCTACATTCTAGTGTTACAAGTTGTTTGAACCTTATGACGTAGCCTTAAGTTCAAAAATGTAACATTCATCCCCACACTAGTTGCTAAGTTCAAGTTTCCATGATGTTTAAGGTTAGGAGAAATGTGGTTTATTTTAAGATTAATGCTTTTAGAAAACAACCATAAAATAACAAAGTTAACGACAAATTTAAGCGACTCTTAAAAGTGAATGCTTAGTTAGTCAGTAAGGCAATGTTTACCACAACACCCAGACACGAGATAAGAGATAGAAAAGTTTGTTTTCCTAGACCCGATCAGGCGTCGAACCTGGGACCTCATACATAAAGCCTGGCACGTTCGCCTCTCGGCTGCAGAAGTTTATTTTGACTGGTGTTAATTGCTTTCAAAATGTAAATTTAACTATAGGTTATTTATTTCACATGAGTTTCTGATATAGTTTGGTATCTTAGATATTAATCTTTATTTACAACAGTGTTCTTCTGTAGGTGTGTATTTATGAAACCGCTTATTTAATAAATAAAACGTTGCGAGGAAATTGGTATAGCTCAAATAGTGTACTAAAACATGGAGAAACCGTTACGAAAATTGCCACGAATGTTGAAGTCCGTTTTATCATTACATATAATGTAATTGCGGCCTTATTCTTCTTTTAAATTAAGCACCGTTAACTTTGATTACATTGTTGTAGATTATATAGTTTCCAATAACATTTTTAACTCTCTTAGTACCTGTAAACACTGTAAACAATACAGAAAAATCGTAGAAAGGTAGATTGCTTAATGTGATCATACCAAAACGTAAACAATTATGAATAAATAGTTTTCCATTTTACCAAAATCAGTTTCAACAAACGGCCAACTATAAATACAATATTTCTGCTCATTTTGAAAACGAAAAAAGGCATTATGCTACAGTGGTTTCCAAAAATACACACTTTACACTTTGCCATGAATGCTACCTTCAAAATATTTGTGGAAAGTCAAAAATTTTATATTGTAGAGCATATAGACAACAGCCTACTAAGAGGTTCAAAACTGTTTGAAGTATGTTACGTAGTAGGAACTATATTTTAAAGTTATTTTTATGTATCGAGTTTAAATTAAACACAAATTAATTAAATTGATTCTAATTAGACATCATC
This sequence comes from Glyphodes pyloalis, assembly GCA_037074685.1. Lineage (NCBI taxonomy): Eukaryota > Metazoa > Arthropoda > Insecta > Lepidoptera > Crambidae > Glyphodes > Glyphodes pyloalis. The sequence goes on from JAYKKO010000021.1 coordinate 6,447,486, forward strand.
GTGATATGATGGATGGTGTTTTAGATTTGAAAGAAATCATGCATCTGCTCTTTAAGTTCCTTCCTTACTCCTATGTGCTGACTGTACATGTATGTTACTATATTTTACCTGGAATCCATGGTTGTTTCTGGAATATCCAATATGAGAGAACAATCCACTATCAATCACTCAATACACTTGACATAGACAATACCACTCAAAAAGCTCACTTCCCATGCCACGTCTAATCCACTTAAAAAAAATTGACCATCGATTTTAATTTTTAAATGTCACCGTTCCGATTACGTGCGTTCTTTTTTTAAATCCGTTCGGAATTTGAAATGTGATGGTTAGAAAGCAGTCGGACGTTACTTTCGAGCGCGTGCGGCTACGCGCTATGGCTTGGAGCGAGTGAGCAGCGGCCATTGATACCTGTTCCAACTGGCCTAGACGATTTAATTGGACCTTTTTTTCTTCTTAAAAACTTTATCACACCCGTATCTTTTGTTTTTGGTGAACATCAAATGTTTATTGCTTTAGAAAACTTCATAAAAGCGTGCCGAATGTGGTTGTGTAAGTCTGATCACAATATTTATAAGATCGGCGATCGTGTACGTGATAGACATCACATTGGCTTCGTAAGCTCAAACTCTCACCCTAGGCGATTTATGTCATAAAAGTATTTAAATTATAAAGTTTTAAAATCAAGGACAATAACTTGCAATAAAAGGCATCATTCACATTCAATCAAGCCAGGATAACTTCTGAAGTACCTATGGGTGTGTCTAAAATCAAAATGGTAGAATGTAATATTTGTAAACTAACCTTAAAGATATTTTAGTTCATCTTCACTTATTATAAAATGTATTTCTTTAAATTGTTTGGATTTTTTTATTTATTTTTCATGTACAAAAGTACAGAAGGCGACTTTATGTCTGTTGGCATTCTCTTTTTTAGCCCCCTTGGTATGCCCGGAACAAATTGTGTCGGAATCAAGCCGAAACATATTGTGGGTTTCATGTTTTTAAAGATGCATAATTTTATGCTTCTTTTACTCAAATAAAATATAACGAACCTAAAAACACAGCGTAGGACGGCAGCTACATGATGGAAAAACGACCTTTTCATGGTGGTAAGAAGACGTTGGATGTAAACAGCACAAAAAGACTTGTGAAGATGAAAAGGCCATCTGCGGCCATCGTCAGTAGTCAGTTAGAAAAAAAAGTACAAAAAGAGATGATAATTGTATAGTTGTGACGTCACAGATTTCTATCTTCATAGAAAATCTGAACAGGATCGTCTTTTTACAGGTATTTAAAAGTAAAACAGTTGACATTTCAACATTCCTTATTGCGTAGATTAATAGTGGAGAAATATTTGGCACTAGCTGTTGCCCCAGACTTCGCCCGGGTTATTGGATAAAAAATATCTTATGTTAATCAATTAAGGCATCTCTCTTTCTACCGAATTTCTCCCAAATCCGTTCACTAGTTTTAAAAGATCCGTATCCGAGGTGAAAGAGTAACAAACATTTTATATATCCAGTCATTCATTCGATATTAGTAAATTGTAATTCAATCTTTGCGTGATATTTTTAAGGTTACGCTCTCCGAAGATCTCTTAATTGATACACAAATTTGATACAAGGACGAAAAGTAAGATCGATGCATATTGTATTATTTTGTAATCTGCATACGTAATTTGTGCAATCAATTAGGCTAAATGTATAATGCAATCTCATTAGTTTATTTACTCAATAATCTACTCGTGTAGGTATATTTCTAAGAATGTCTTTATACGAAATATTAATCATTTAAATTTTTGGTGGTTTAATTACCCCGGTTCCGTGAACAAATATTACTCATTTTGTTTTTAATTATATCGAGTAATGTTTGAATAAACCTTCCATTTAAGAAATGACACAACATTTTTAATACGTAAATACCTCCACCTTACAGAAGACCGCAGCCAAATAACATTCACTTCGGTGTTGTTGTGTTCCTGCGTGTGAGTAAGGTTTCCTGGGGGGTGCTACATTAGTAGCAGGGGTCAAGCTTTCAAGGTAAGGGCGACAAGTCTAGTAACAGCTATTATTATGTCGTACTTGTCGCCCTTAAGCTAGGACCTCATTACCACTTCAATCTTGAAGTGCAATAAAAAAACTGTGTGCCCAAATATTTTCAAGTGATCTGACCATTTTGCTATTGGAGGTTCAGTTTTGTTTATTTTCAAAATCGATCTTTTTCTACCTAGAATATAAGGTTAAAAAAAATTACCGGTCAAGCACCTAAAATACATCAAAATAATAAATTAATATTTGATATCAATCCAGACATTGCTCGTATTGCGTGGCAAGTAGCTAAAGCACTTGTGTTACAGAAATGAGTCACAACGACGGTACTTCAGATCATATGTTCTGTGGACGGTACATATCACTAACAGAAAAGTTAGTTCTCCATATTGACCCGACCGGGAATCAAACCCGGGATCTCTGAGATGTTGGCTTTGACTTTGACTTTGACTTTGTTGCGACGTAAAGTCTGGCCAACGCGCCTCTACTATGGAGGTCATAAAATTTATTGCATCATTTACATTTAAACACCTAAGGGGTCAATGCGAAATCAAGAGTTACCAATGCATACTGATTCTCACGATAGTTGCTCAAACCGCGAGGTATCATCTTGACCATGGACAACCTTTCACGACTCCAGCACGCAGCTTCCCTGCATTATACCTGTCTCTTTTTAACATAGCCATTTGCGGAAGTCTGAAAGAGAAAGGCGAGTGAAAACCGTGCGCACGATTAGTCGAGACGGCAGTTTAATGAGATTTTGATACAAAGTCTTATCTTTTGGTGTTTTGTGATATCGATGCAAGATTTTTTTTCTTACTGACATATGATGATCGTTTTCATCTTCACCGAGCTTGCGGGGGAGCGGAAAGCTCTCACTCCTGTATCAATTTTAGTACATATTACCAATCCCAGTCTATTTAATTCATACGCACAAGTGCATAAGACTGATAACTGAATAACGTCATTATGGGGATCAAATAACTAGGTGTTTAAAGTTATTGCCTATTGATGCTTTATGATAAGTTATCTACCATTTTCTTCCTCAATTCTATTTAGTAGGATAGTGGTTTAAATCCTAGGTTTCGTTTGATTCCGTTTATGATATGAAAAAGAAGGTGAAGTTTTAAGATATGTATTTGTAAAACCCACATTATAAAATCGATTGATTTGAATAAAACAGGACATTAGATTTCCATTCATATTTTTTTGATGTTTTAGTACCAATTATTCATATGAAAATATATCTCTGTAGTTTTTTATGGTGTGTATTAAATAAAAATTAAATCAGAATAGAGGAATAGATTAGGAATCTAATGACCGAAAAAATATTGATGTGTATCATTGTTGTTTTTTTTTGACATTGAGCTTTATTACTACCGAGGATTTTAATATCTTGAGAATCATCATTTCACTCGAACTCTGACTATCGATGATGCCAGCGAAACCTATCATCATAACCGAACTTTCAGGAAAGCGCAAAATACTCTCACTCCTTATCTGTCCATCTTGTGGAGGGCTGTCTTTTTCCGGTACATGGTCGCCATTATTTCGCCATCATTTCACTGTGACCTTAAATAGGTATATGGTTTATTCACTTTTTCATCTATTCACTTTGTCATCTTCATTTTATGAAATCATGTAAAAGAAAAATAGTTTGCGAGCTTCATTACCAATGCAGTAAAAGCCGGTTGTTAACTCCATCAGAACAGTAGGTATACTGGAAAATCTGATGACAATTACCAGCATGATAAAGTATAATTTACTAAACTGGCATGATGACATAATTATCATTATGATGATCTTATACCATCATTAGTCGTAATAAGCATAGCCTTTCAAAATACGTTCGCAAACAATTTTGAGTTAAATTAGAAATTGTAAGTTTTGTACGACCAAAAACCACGTCAGACTTTGGACTTTGCATCGCCCTTATGTCATGGGCATAAAATCTAATTTCGAACTGCAAGTGTTTAACTCGACGTGCTGTTAACTGTACATTTTTTTGCTCTCTTGACTGTGTGGAGAACTAGCAAGTGCCAGGGCTCTTGCTAATTTTCCAAGCAGGGGGTACCACTAGAATACCAGCGCTGCTGCGGCGTTAAAAATGCCGTAGCGGCATTTGCTGAGGTGGAACCCAAATTGGCCTCACAAGGTATTTACATAAATATCTGTAATAATTGTCTCACGTTGTGTTTCTTTGTTAATTTTGTGATGTCAATAAATGTATTTTCTTTCTTTTTCTTTCGTTTCTCTAATTGTAGGTATATTCATTTGGCCACTGCACCTTATCCAAAATTGTCAGACAAATAAGCATGAGAAATATTTAACGTAAACCTGGCTGCAGCTTGTAAGCTTGATGCAGAAAATATGTTTAAACAACTTATCATGTTTGTTTACATATTGAGAGCCGTAACAAATGCATACTGTTGCCCGTGAAATTGATTCTCCGCCAGTATTGTGTTCGGTACTGTGCGAATCGTGGCCAATACTGGCAAGAATATTGAAATCTAATATGAACTTCAAAAGAAAATATAGCAAATTGCAAAGGACTTTTGCAGGTCAGTTACTGAAACTACTCGCTTACTATATATCATCGTAATGCGTCAGTATTGTCCTTTATTCTATAACCAACTACGAGACGTTAAGGTTCCACATTTTACTTTCTTTAGCAGCTGTCATCAGTTATTATTTATTAAAACGGTTTTATCTTACGCCTCGTATAATTGATATACTATCCGTAACTAAAATGGATGGTTTTTAAAATATTGGTTCCGGGCATTATTGGATTAATGCGGTTAAAGCAAAGCTGTAAATAAATAAAGAACGCGAGAGAGAGCCATGGTCGACTGGTTCTGTGTTTGCCGGTTTTTTGTGCGAAACTTGTCGTGTTCCTTATTTTTTTAATGGAGCGAAATGGCAACTGAGTAGGCGTGACTTTAGTGGCGGTTGTCGTTCGGTTAAGTTGAAGACAACAGTCATATATGGTGCTGAGGGCGAAAGGTCTTGGGGAGTACCCGATTGGCAGTCAACAAACTTTAATATCGTTCCAACAAGTTTTACCAACTTCACCTAGAGCAGTCACGTGCTTTAAAATGTCCTACAGTTGTAAAGAAACACAAAAATCTCGCCTTACAGTAGGGGTTCGAATGCACGCTCTTCACAACCGCGCGTGCCGACCTTACAATTTTTTTAGTTTCTTTTAAATAATATGTTAATGTTTGCTTGTGGGGCGTGAAGCACTATAGGAATTGTAAAAATCCTACAGTTGATTTCATTTACAATATTCTTTTGAATTTTTTTATTTTCTTTTTACAATTGACAAACTAAATGTCTTGGTGCAAAATAAGTAATAGTTTTGCTCTTTTTGTCAAAAAAGTAGATTCTTGCCAATATTTTCTTGGTAGTTACAGGTTTAGAACTGTGTTCCGAAATGAGCTACATATTATCTTTGACGACGTATTAATCGTGTTCCTTTTAACTTACATATAAACTTACTATATTAACTTATGTATAAATATTTTGAGTATTGTGAAAATAGATTAATGTTTGTATAATTATATTATGGTGGCAAGTATCATTCATTTAAAAAATTCATAAGTAAAATACTTTTGACGGTGAATGAAATCATTTGTTTATAAGAAAAGCGTTGTTCCTCATACCATGTATTTTTTTGGCTTTAGCTTATGACTTATTATTATACAAAGGCTTATTAAGTTTATAATACCTATTAATACGGTATTCATATAAATACCAATATCCACGTTCCTCTTATCGATGTAACGGAACAATTTGGCTGAGTCCTTTCGACTCGTTCTGGTGGCGATTCATTAAAATCCACCGTTACAATTATTATGGGTGAGGTCATTAACCGCCCACACGAGTATCGTGAAGAGAATATTTATTTCGGATTTTGCACAGTTTTTCCTGTTACATACAACTTTTGGCAATACCATAAGAAATATTTTTTAATTTTATCAGTGCCCTCAGCATGAACAAAAACGGCAATCACGTTTTACTTGGTACTTTATAATGTAACTTCGATACAATTTTGTACAGAAGTTTCAGTAGTTCCGCTACTAACCGCAGCGGCGCTGCTAAAATTTCCATATTATTTTCGGGGTTTGGAAAAGTGTGGTAGTGCAGTGACTTGAGCAGGCTAGGACGAATAAAGATAACGCTGTGGATGAATTTATAAGTTGCCCTTCATTAATTTTCTCTAATCTTACTTGTTCCAGTTTGATCTATGTATTACGCATCAAACACGTTTTTCGCCATTAAAATTTTGTTCAACACTCATTTTCTAATATATCGTATTTCTTTTATAGCGCTATCTAGCGGATGCTAGTTAAAGCAAACTAAATTTTAAAGCCATCTAGCGGTGAGTAGTAGAACTTCAATCATTACCTTTTAATGTTTGTTTTGAGAACTTGCCACTAGATGGCAATAAGCGAAGAAGTATTTTAAATGATTTTATGATCCAGTTACTACCACATAATTGAAAGATTAAAAGACCACGACTACCGGATACGATTTTACAGAATTAGTTGCTAATTGTTCATCTCAAACAAGAAATCAAACACCTTTAGGTGCTACGATTTTAGGAATAGTTACCTAAAAGTATTTTTTTTTTCAGAACCGCATTAAAATTCGGTTCATTTTGTATTTCTTAACATTTATCCATTTCTTACATGTAATTAAATGTAATGAAAAAATATTAGTAAATATATAAATAAATATAATAATATGGTTAAACAATGTGGCTACATCATAAAACGATATTCACTATAAGTCCGGAGTATCCAGACACAAAAGTAAAAAAAGTTACATAAGAAAATAAAAATAAACATAAATTAAATACAATGAAGAGAAACGGCACAAAGTACAGCAAATAGTAGCATTATCTTACATCAATTATTAATAAAGGGACTTTATAAACACTGCAACCATGCACCCCCACAACCGCACAGCCAAGATCTCCGATGCCCACACTGCAATAACTGATTCCCCTTGCAAATACACTTACCAGCAGCAAAGGAGAGCTCTCTCTTTGCTGGTGTTCAAACGAATACATAAATGCGTAATCGAGAAATCGTTAGGAGAAAGACCGATGTTCTCGGGTCTATTTATCGTTGCGTAAGAGTTTCCGTAATGGAGGTCTGCGCGTGCATTTATGCCATAATATTGTAAAAAAACGACTCTTTAATGTCTTAATTCTCGGTTTCAAACAAAAAAAGGCCCTGAGCATCAGTTTCGGAATGCTTTATCATCGACAAAATATTAGAGCTCGTCATTCCCTATTAGTGTTTTTGTCACATGACCATTATGCAACAAAAGATGTCAACAAAATGAGATCATTTTGTTGTAGTGGATTTAAAAAGCAAACTTGATTGAAACCCTAACAAAACTATAGTCCTTCTCAGTGATATTTTTTAAGGTTTCGTACCCAAAGGGTACCTAAAAATCTGTAAAAACCGTTTTTTTTTTTAAGTTTCTCCGTTGGATAGCCAGTCATTCTTATTAAGTGTTTAGACATACATATGTATCTACATAAACCAAATAATTGACAACCCATAGTTTTTTTAAATTAATTATCTGGTAAGTAGAAAAAATCTTTTACCTTCGTGGCATTGAAAAACTCACTCCTGCCTTGTGCGCGATCCAACGTCCCTATTATAATCTACTTAGCTGCATAAGCTATTATAACCTTATTAGACCGCAAACCTCACCTCGACTATGAAACAGAGCACATAATATTGCACGTTGCCTCTAATAATGATATGGCGTTTCGATGCATATATTTGTCCCGATAACAGTTGTTAATAGCCCTGTTTATCGGCTAGCGTTCGATACGATTGATCGAATGAGGTCCGTAAATGTGAAACGAAAGTGTGCGATCGTTAATATAATCGATGTTTATAGTTATTCGCGAGGCCTCACGCGTGGTGGAGTTGGCGTTTTACTGCCTGATTTCAGATACTCCTAACATTAGGGATGTTTTGATGACTATGACTGGTGAATGCTTGCAATTTCTTTTTTGCAACTTTTCATTCTTCCAAAAAATAGTCGCAACAAGGGAGACACGTCAAGGCAGTACAAAATAAAAAAATGAAAGGACAAATCATTCAATTAAAACTATTCCGAATGTAGGAATTTGGAAAGTGGCATGCATATTTGAAAAAAATTCTTGCAAGCGCTTTTTATGGGATTTGTTAATTTATGAATATTCCAACTTACTGCCCCTGCCCAAGTATGTTATTTGCGATTTAAGATAAACGTTAAGCGCTTGTAAAATTGTTTTCAATTGTATTTACCATGCCAAACCGATCAGTGTGTAATTAGGTATCGATTCCTTGTATAATTCGATGTCTGGATGTATGTATGTTTCTTACTCTTTCACGCAAAACTACTGAATGAAATTGTATGAAACGTGGTAGAAAGATAGATGAGGCACTAGATTAACATACAGGATTCTTTTTATCCCGAAGTCCCGAAAATCAAAATCGCGGCCACCTGCTAGTATCAAAAAGTAGGTTAGATCTTACATCCGAAATTCAATATGTCTTCAATCCGACATTTAACACCGCTGACACGCTTAAGCCGTGAGTCAGCATCACCTCCATGTATAAATAAATATTAATATTACGAAATTCACATAAACAAATAATGAGCTTGTTTCATAATCCACTTCCGTTCTTGCTTGTTGCAATCGCGAGGTTTCAATGTCCATTATGTTTTTTATGTGCTTACGGCCGATTACTTTGTGGCTCTGTCCGTAATTTTGACGGTTCAGTAAAATGGTAAAGTGAGTAGTATGTGCTGTATTATAATAACAAGGTTGCATATATTTTGTCTATTGTTTAATTGCGTAAAACAATCACACTAATTAGATCCGAAAGGGAACTCTCGAGAACTAGTCACAAAGGAAGAAATAAATATGAAATAAAAAAACTGAATAAAAAAGATTGGATTTTTGGAGAAATCCAAAGTCAAACTTTAAAACTAAAAAAAATCACACAAATAGGGAAGCGGTCTGGTCAAAATACCAAATTATTTTTAGTACGTTAGTTATAAAAAAAATATCACACGTCTTTTTTTCAACCGCCAAATTATAAAAAATACTGATATGAGCGATGCCAAGTTGCAGGGGGATTGTAACGTTATTGGTGGGTAAAAATTGTACCCACTAGTGACGTCACGGGACAATTCAATTCAATGTATGGCTGTGATATTTTAATTGGGTGGAATATGTAAAAATAGGTGTCCCATATGTTTCGATAATATAATCTAACAGACGAACTGAAAAACAATTTTCAATCCGCTTTTCTATTGTACTAAGAGCCATTAAGTGCACTTGTTGTAGTTTTTTGTGCAATACAGTTTTAAAGAATTTTTTCTGCCATTGAAACATTTTTTTTATATTCTTTAACAACATTTGATACAAAATTGAACAACTCAAGTTTATCAACACCCACTTATTGCATACAACATGCATTTATTATGTTCAAAAATCTTTCTTCCAAAATAATATTCTATGTCCATTACTTTATTTTGCTAAATTACATAATCATGTTTGTTCTACGTTAAAACTAACCACCTAGTCGTGTCTAAACAAAAAACGACTTTTTTGATGAAACAAAACCAAATGATCAAAATTTTCATAGATAAGATCTTAGATGTGTGATTATAATGTTAAACAAGATCTTTATGACAGCAAACATATTTTTCAGAGTACAATGGCATGCAACCAACTTGTTGATTTAAATCGTCTGTTAAAAGTTATGGACGATATTTACAGCGCAAATTCCGAAGAATCAAATTGAATTGATCAAGGTGTCGGTGTTGTGGAAGTAAAGGCTTAGCCGATTCCCCACAGCACTGCCACTAAGGCGATGGAGGTCCAACCAGGGGGTTTTAGTGGGTAGTCCGAGGAAGGTAGGCAGGTGGGAGTCCCACACACGCCGTCACCCTCCCTCAGGGTGCATCAAGCATTTCCCCCCGTTAAAAAAAAGGACCTCATTACCACTTAACATCAGGTGGGATGAGGTCAATCTTGAAGTGTAATATAAAAAAAAATAACAATATCTAACAGTCAACCATACAGATTTGAGCTATAAATATAAAAAAAAAACTAAACGAGTTTATAGTCGAAGTCGTATTTTAGAACCTTATTTTTATAACAAAATCAACATCGTTTCTGCCAGATGCAATACAATTTTCCTCTTAGGTATCAACCATTTTTCACTGCACAAATATGTATGAGCGTCTAATTACTCTCGTTAAACATAAGATCTCCAGTGAAAGTAATACACAATTAAACTTATTTCGAAGTAAATATGTATTATCGTTTTTTCGGACAAGTCTGAATGCTAAGCACATCTTAACTCAATGAAAATAAGGTTCATATTTGCTAGAAGGCATCGATCGTAATAAGTATTGCAGTATAGTTGGAGTTAATACGAGTGAGAATGTACGTAATCTTGCATAATGAGATTATCAGTTTTATTCGTTAAGCAAGCTTTGTTTTAGTATTGTAGGTTAGTAACAGAAACTAGAAGATGCTATTACTAGACATACCGCTAAGCTAAAAATTAGTGGAATGTCTATAAGTAATGTAGTTCGTAGTATGTTATGCCCGGTTCTAATATTCAAAAACCGGTCAAGTGCGAGTCGGACTCGCGGACCGAGGGTTCCGTACAAACCTGCAAGGTTTACAAAGTTCGTTCATTACGACAATCGAGTCATAACTATGGTATTTTTATTGCAAAATGAAATTCATAACATTACAATGGGGAAAGATGGAGGAGCATAAATATTTTGTAATGTAACTAAAAATTTAAGGTTTTCGGAATTTTTCCTTTATGTGTGCTATAAAACGTTGCTTTATGCCAAATTTCAAGATTCTAGGTCGACTGGAAGTACCCTTTAGGTTTTGATTCCCTTGCGAGTACTTGCGAGTTTCAAAATATGCAGCTTAAATTGCTGTTTCTTTTGATTGCGTTGACATAGAAGTTTGATTTTGTTACAGCTTAAAGGTATTATAGACCTGAGTATTTGGTATGAATTTCAATTTAATACCTCTACGCGTTTATGAGGAAATGGGTAGTAAGTTTAAAATTATTAAAAAAATATATATTATGTGATGTAACTAAAAATTTATGGTTTTCGTAATTTTTCCTTTATCTATGCTATAAGACGTTGCTTCGTACCAAATTTCAAGATTCTGAGTTCACGGGAAGCACCCTGTAGGTTTTGATTCCCTTGCAAGTGTCGAAAATTTGCGGCATAAACGGCTGTATCTTTTGATTGCGTTGGCTTAGAAGTTTGATTTTTTCACAGCCTTAAGGGACAGTAGACCTGAGTAATTGATATGAATTTCAGCTTCATACCTCCACGCGTTCCTGAGAAAAAGGGTCTTGACAGACGGACGGACAGACGGACAACAAAGTGATCCTATAAGGGTTCCGTTTTTTCTTTTTGAGGTACGGAACCCTAAAAAACGACCCGTTCTCGTTACCGGTAGTAATATATTGTACGAGGCGTAAGCTAAAACGACTGACAGACGATTGATGATTGCTGATATGGAAAGTAAATTTGAAATTAGAATTAACGACTCGTAGAAAAACGGATAGTCATATTTGACACATTACGATTTGTAAAATATTGAAACTGGGCATTAGCAAATGGTAGTTTTAGATTTGAGGTTAGATTGTTCAAGGATTAAGATAGTTGAGAGCCCAGAAGCTATTACCCGACATATCTTACTTAATGATAGTTCTAGGACATTGAGTAGATAGTGTTCAGGCACATAATAATATATTGCACATTTAACATACGGGAGTGAAATATGATTACTAAATACTATTGAACACTGCCAGACATTAAAGGCTGGGCCCTTTGTCCTGGGTGCTTTGCTCCCATACTGTTAAGCTAAAAAAATATCCTGTTCTCATAATATTTGTAAGAATATCTATTAGGATTCCATAATAACTAATCATACATAAAATATCACTGGTTGTGTATTTTCAATTACAAGCCCTATAAATCCGTTTCTCTCTCATCCCTGCACATACTTGCAACGGATACATAATTTCTTACCTTGGTGTTTATAATAATAATAATATCTAGCAGAAGTCCTGGTCTTTGGAAATATTTATCTGACCTTCGTAATCAAATTTAAAAGAATGGTCGAATTAAAATACAACATACGACAGTAAATAAAAATAATCCGAACTTCGCAACAAACGTTAGGGAAATGCCAAAACCAAAGTCCTTGATATTTGTGATCAGAAATGCATCATATCTCATTTGAATAAAGACGAGATTCTGTCACGTGGCGGATGACGGCGGCTTGCATTTTAACGACTGTCTGTTTACACAATAAACGACAGTTTTGGGAAGCAATACCGAGATATTAAAATTGATTGTATTAACACCTTTGATACAGCAGTTCCGTTAAAGTAATGTTTAGCAATACTTCTTACAGATAAATATATGAAAATCAACATCACACAGGATGACCTAATCCCGTAGTCAGCAACTTAATTACTTATGGTACGAAATTGAAAACTACATAGTTTCTTGCCGGTATCAACAGTGTCAAAGGTCTTTGAATCAATGGTTCATTCGGTTATGTACAAGCATATGCATAAATATTTTTTTACTGATCAATATGGATTTGTAGAAAAAAGATCAACCAATACCAACCTTATACTATTTACATCCGAATTGATGGAAGCTGTCGATCAAGGACTGCAAGTGGATGCTGTCTACACAGATTTTTCGAAGGCCTTTGATAAAGTGAACCACAGAATTCTTTTGAAGAAGCTATATTCATTTGGGGTAGTAGGAAATCTACTGAACTGGTGCTGTTCCTATCTTACAGATAGGCCGTCAAGAGTAGTTATAGATGGCATACAGTCCGATTCCTTCATCGCGCTATCAGGTGTTCCTCAGGGTTCTGTTTTGGGGCCTCTGTTTTTCAATATATTTATAAATGATATTTCTGAGAAGATCAAACACAGCAAAATATATCTATTCGCAGATGATTTAAAGTTAGCTAAGATAGTGACAAGTACTGCGGATTCTGCGGAACTACAAGAGGATATTCATAGTCTTCAGGAATAGTGTGCTACTAATAGAATGTTTTTAAATAGCAAAAAGTGTAAGCATATTAAATTCACCAAAAAACGCAATAACTTGGTCACGGAATATTGGATCGCAGGTAGCAAACTTGACGAGGTGGCGTCCATCCGGGACCTTGGTGTCATTATGGATGGCCGATTAGGGTTTACAGAACATATTGATAAAATGGTAAAGGAAGCTAATAAGGCTTTGGGATTTGTTTTAAGAAATACCAAAGGGTTCAAACATCCATCCACTGTAATTCTGCTTTACAATAGCTACGTCAGGAGCAAATTAGAATACTGTAGTACGGTATGGTGTCCAAACTACAAAATACACATAAATCGTATTGAGAAGCTACAAAAAAAATTTGTTCGCAGCATGGCATATCGATTCAGGGCACACAAAATTCTAAAATCGTATCAGGATAAATTACGCTACTTTCGACTGGAGCCGCTGTCTGTGCGACGCGCCCTTTTGGACATGTCTTATCTCTACAAGTTACTGAACAACCGCATAGATAGCCCCACACTTCTGAGAATGTTACAATTCAATGTTCCAAATAGAGTACCACGCTATCCTTGTGGGTTGTTCAGAAAGAGATTTTGTAGAACCACTATGGGACGTAATTCCCCCGTCATTCGTCTGTCTCGCTTGTATAACGACCTCGCTGGTGTGATTCCGGAGCTTGACATACACTCCCAGGGCCTTTCCAAGTTTCTGTCGTTGCTTAATGTGCATTTAACTTGTTTGACCTTAGAATGTAAATAGATTTTTATAATTTTTTTTTTTATTCAATTAATTTTTAACTTATATTTTTTGTATCTTTCTTTCATTTATATCTGTAGCAGTGTTTTTTATTTTACTTTAATTATTGCATGCCGTAGTTACCTATAATTTTAAGAACAGTTAGTTTTAAACATTATTGTTAGTTAGGTATACCTTTACTTTGTTAAAACTGTATCTTATGTTGGTAACTCTATCTATAAATAAATAAATAAATAAATCTTCTCTGTAAGTAATTAGTTCTAAATGAATAGAATTCGCATGAATAAAAGAATATTGAAGTTTGAACTTATATTATGAAAAATCTAATCTACAATGGTACCGAAATATATATTTAAATAAATTTATTACCTCCCTGACAGAGAACAAAGACAAATGATCATTACATGAATGGTTTCTCACCTTTCTCAGTTTATCAGTCAAAAGTACTTGCCATTTTTGCGATCGGCCAGTCAATTATTATGGAAGATATAAAATATCATGTTCAGCTTAATCAGAAAACAGAATCGATAATGACAATACAACACAAATTACAATACGAAAGAGAAGGAAAAAATAATACTATAAAAGGATAAAATAGAATCTGTCCAGAATATTTACAGAAGTTTGTCCGCTCCAGTATGAATGGTGCCCAGAATGCCGGATACGTTACTTCTTTGAACAGCCAGACAAATAAATAAAAAATGGACAACATCACATACATTGCTCTGATTCTGCGGTAAGTAGCTAAAGTACTTGTGTTACAGAAATACATTGCCCAGGGTAATTGCCAGCATTCCGGTCACCAGTATCTCAATAGTCATGTACATATTTTGCAAGATAGTACAATTGTCCCATAAAATATGAAATTCTACTCACTTTTCATAAGGTTCGTACCTACGAACCACCTGTTCCCATAAACCTCCAGGAAGTACGTGTGCTAACAGGAAATGAATGCATCTGGCATCGATTTACACATTTCTTAATCGTTACATTAAAATTTACTGACATTAAAACCCAAATTAACAGCAATAATATAAACATGACGCGGAGTTTACGGCCATATAATGTTAATTTTGAAGATTTGATATTTCGCACTCTTTATAGACTAGCTGTTGCATAATTTTGATCTTTGTTACATTTGATTAAATGTTAACACTAATAATCAAATCCATTACCATAAAACAAGATAGCAAAGCCTGTCTAATAATTACAAAACAAACGCACCGAATAAGAAACACGAATAAATTAAGGTAGGGGAGACCGGGGTTGGTTGACTATAGGGGTAGGTAGACTAACTATCAAAAACACGCTCGACGTAATAACCTTTAGCCAACCAGTGAGGCATGCGAGTTCGTCACCTCCCCCCGCTCAGTCACCGGTAACGCGGCGTAGCGCACGCATGTTGTTTGAGAGAAGGAGCGTGAAATCGAAAAATACCACACGTAAGTAATTTTTTTTGTCGTCATGTAAATTGTAATAATGCCTATTTATTCTTGGTTATTGATTGTCAAAGTATTTCTAACGATTGTTTGATTCATGTTCTTACTTTTTTATATCATTCGACTTGATTTCCTCGCAGTTTTAAGGTTATGGCAAGTGTTTAAAATTATAAGGTAACTCGGGGCTGGTAGACTAATGTATAACAGGGCTGGTTGACTAGCTGGTCAACCAGCCCCATAATATTTTGGATGTTTTATATGTAAAATGAAGTCGGTATTTTTAATATTTTATCCAAAAGTTGTTGTTTCAGAACCATGCGAACATATAAAAGAAAGACTAATAGAGGGAGTACACCCAAAGATGTAATAGATAGAGCGTGTCAACAAGTTATCTTAAAAAAAGTATAAATTCTACGGCAGAAGAATATTCTATACCGTATAAAACACTCCAACGCCACGTTGTAAATATGAAGAAACAAATAGAAAGCAATCCCGAATTATCGAAAGCCGAATCAATTTTGGACAGCGTTGGCTACAAAAAAAATAGACAAATATTCTCTGACGAAGAAGAGCGTGCTTTAGAGAGTTACTTGAAGACAGCAGCAGATATTTATTATGGAATAACACCTTATGAAACACGAAAGTTTGCATATGAATTTGCAAAAAAAAATAAGAAGTCCGTACCTGACTCATGGAGTACAAAACTGATTGCTGGTGAAGATTGGTTGGGGCATTTTCTTAAACGACATCCTGCACTATCTATACGAACTCCTCAAGCCACCAGTTTATCTCGTGCCACGTCTTTCAACAAAAATAATGTATACAAATTGCCAAAAATGTTTAAACATTGATTGTTTATTCTTATTTGATTTTCATTGTGTTTAATTGAAGTGGCGGAACATCGCCTATTGATTTCAATAAAAAGAATTAGTAATACACCGGTGTTTTGTGCCTTTTATCCTATTTCCTAGCAAATTTATGCCCTTACAACTTCATTGGTCAACTTACCCCAGACAAATAGTCAACCTACCCCATTCCTGGGGTAGGTTGACCAGTTTTTCCTATTATACAAAAACTGGTCTGTACTCAATATTATAATGAATAACACGCTTTTTGCCACTTTTTTTTAAAGCTTAATAGTAAAACTATTAACTGAACCCATTTTTAAATTAATATGCTTTAAAGAAATAAAAATAAAAATATTTAAGCTAAAAATTGGTCAACCAACCCCGGTCTCCCCTACTTACATAAAAAATAAGAGGCCTAGTTTCTTTTTGCATTGATGAATTTAAATTTTTCATTAATTTTTGTCATTTTGAACACGTAATATTGATTGATGATTCAGACGAACAATACTAGCGTTTCCAAAACTGGTTTCAATTTTTTTTAAGCGCGGAGGTCAAAGATGAGTGTGTGAGGTAATTACTGTATGATGAAATGCAACTAATATAAAACTTTATATATGAACTAGCTGTGCCCGTGACTTCGTTCGCATGGACTACTTACTTTCGTGGTCGGTCTTACCATTATCTCGCCTAATATTTGAAACAAAAAGTAGTCCATATTTTAATCCAAGCTATACGTGTTCGTGCCAAATTTTATATCTGTAACTTAAAAAATAATCATTTTCGATATGAACTTTCATGGAAATGGTATGGTATTGCCCCCATCCTCCCTTATTTTCAAAACAAAAAGAAGCCTAGAGGTTCGTCCGTTCTAGAGGTTCAACTTATACTAATACCAAATTTCATTGAAATCGGTTCAGTGGTTTAGGCGTGAAAGCCGGACAGACAAATAGACAGACAGACAGAGTTACTTTTGCATTTATAATATTAGTATGGATATTGATAGGAGGAATAGTTAGATTTTTTTCTATTCTTACAATTCTTATAAAGTTTTACGTTTATAATATTAGTAGTACGACTTTACTAGTTATAATATAGGTTGTAAGCTACCAGGGCTGTATCGAATTTCATTTAAAATCTACATATAAGTATAGCCTTATGTTGAATGATTTATATTTTGTAAATACTTATATGAATAATAACAGAAACTGTGACCTGATCTTATATCTTCCTTACCAGCTTCGCATATTTCGCAAAGGTAATTTAACGTAACTCGAGATGAGTCCTTAATCGCAATTAACCGTATTATAAATGTGTGTGCCAGCACACTTTAATGCATGAGTTGTATAAAGTCGTTTAATGTTTATGAAATCTTGGTATCTTTTTTTAAGAGCCAATTAAAACCATGAACGCAATATCAACTCGAAATAAAACTTAAAAGACTTAAGGAAAATACATAAGATTCATACAATTTTTATCTTAAAGTTCCAACTTTCTTTCAAGATGGCCAGAAGTAGGATTTCCTTAGAGCTGTGGAGTCGTGGTAAGCCAGATCGACTTTTAGCTCCCAGTAATGAGAGATGATACCAGTTGAATGGCTATATTGACAATTTTACAAGCCACCAGTAAAAAAAAAGAGGAATAAATGTAGTGTTAATAATCAAAGTCACTTAGCGAGCGATGGAGATAACTATGCTAGGAGTTATCTACGTCATAAACTCAGAAATAACATATCGGTAGCAGATTAAAGTCACGTACCTCAAGCATCTAAAGTGGCGATGGGCTGGCCATTATAGGTCGTAGATTCGAAGGCCTGTAAGCGGAAAGATTAGAGAACGACAATGTACTGAAAAATTCAGCAAGGGACGACCCAGTCTCATGATATACTCGTACCTATTGGCAGAGGTCTAATATACTTTTATTAATTTCACTCACCAGGCCGTTTAGGGGTGAGAGCCTTCCGCTCCCCCGCAAGCCCGGTGAAGATGAAGAGGCCATCTGCGGCCATCATCTATAGTCAGTTAGGAGTTAGTGCACCCAAATATTACCACCTCTACTTCCAAGAGTGAGGTGGAAACCGTATTTTGACGTGTGCATAAAGCAAGTACTTTGTGTTTACAGGAGAAAGAGCGATTTCGGTGTAAATTATACGAGACGGGTAAAACAAACGATTATGTAAGGGCGATTACACGTCTAAGCCCTTTGCTCACTGGAGCCCTATCGTCAGACCATAATAATTAGTAAAACTGGGCTGCTGACCGCCCCACATACATCGTGTTTATATGTTTAATTAAGTATTTTATCATCTTCAATCTATTTTTTAACAAAAATTACTTCATAATGCAACGCACTGATAAATATTAAACCAAGGCCTACCTTTTTGAATGGATGAAGGAAGTTTTCTGTATGCTAATGCATTAACTGCTGTTACACGATGTAACGGAAGTGTTATTTGTTGACTTATTATACCGGTTGATGACAGAGCTTGACACAAAAGTGATTGCATATATCAAGTAAAGAATGAATGTTACTAACTGTTTACGCTGTGACAAGTTATTCTTTTTATTGTAATGGGAACTACGTGTGTTAACGAAGTCTAAGTCTTTCAGGTTTCCCTAGAGACTGACGAAAACCAAGAGGTTTTATTGGGTAGTATCTTTCGGGGCTGAGCAGTTCTACGTAGGTCATCTTCGCGCACGGGATGAACGTGTTCGTCAAAGAATTTCTCCCGGAAAAAAGCAATGTTTGGGATGTGGTGTGATAGCGATTTTTATGACTATTTAATATTTTGTCGATATTTCAGTGGACTTGTAAAATATACCGACCGCTTCAGCCTGTCATTTATTGCTTACTAAATAAGAAATCCTTAAATAGTTAAACTTCTCAACTGATTTCTACAATTTTTATCATCAATATTTAAATAATTTTTGCTGGTCTGTTCTAAATAGATATGGCATCTATTAAAGTTTTTATTAGGCCTCTGAAAAGTAAAATATTTCAATATTATACGCTGCATAATATTCCTCAGTCAACAGTTTAAAATTTAACGGTTTGATTGTTCATAAAAACTAAAAATGTAAATGTACCTCTGTTTCAACATCAATAAAACATTTTAAGCCAAAGCATGACTGACGAAGTAAGACTAGCGTGTTGAAGTCTTATTTTCTAAACTTTCTAGATTCTAGATCATTTCTTTAATACCTACTGAATTAAGAAGTTTGAATGACGAGATTAGAATTAATAATAAATGTGCAGGCAATCCCAGCAATCAACAGGTCTCAAAAACAAAGTTTTCCCTAGTGGTATGAGTACGAGAAAATATTTACTAACTGTGTATATAATTATATATTATAACTTTATTTACCACAATAAAATGATATAGTAATGAAAAGAACAATAGGCAATCAAATATCTAGAAAACCTAAACTAAATAAACCAGAATGTTGGAACCTGAAAGATTTTTCTGAAAACCACCTAAATTGTGCTTTCTGTAAGTGAAATGAAATGATTCATTTCTGCAAGTGGATTTACAATAAGTCCTTTTGCACGTACATTATTTTTTCCTACTAGCATCTCGACGTTGGTTCTGTTGAGAATAAGCGCCGCAACAAACTCAACAGATAGGCTGAAATATATCCCACATTCCGATACGGCCGTGATAAAGCGTTATACGGCCATGTTCAAAGATATCTAGTGAAAGCTAATCTAGATTACCCAAGTAGACCATGAGGCTCGCCTCGCCAGCTTAAAAGGTGTTTCGAAACGTAATGCGATGCTTAAAATTGTAATTAAAACACAATTATTTCGTCATGCTCGGTATTAAGTCATGTTTACATGCGTTGTGTATACATTGTATATAATAAAAATATAGTTTTTACTTTAATTATGAAAGAGCGAACAAGTTTGGTTTTGAGGCAAATGCTTTTGGGTATTGTGTACGCTTAGACTTGTTTATTAACACAATATTTTTTTAAAGATATCAGTTTTGTAATGCTGAAAATAATTCATTTTATGTCGTGCATTTTTACTTTCTTATACGAATGTGTGACGTTGGTTTTTTTGTTGTAAACTTTTTTTGACATCAGCGCTCTTGACCCCGTAAACAAAAATTACCCACCAAGATTTCTGTCTTAACTCACTTCCAGAAAGCCATTTTAACGGAAAACATAAGCGTCCTAAAAAAACGCTGACTCGAGCGACCAATAAAATTGCAGCTCAGGCTGCCATTTTGGAAAAATAATATTGTGACGTTTTACAATAAGAGTTGGGCAACTTTAATTATTTTTACAATCTTATTAGCTTAACATTGTTTTGTGACGAGTTTCTTAAACACATATTGATTAATCACATTAATAACTTGTACTTGTAACGCTCCCAACTTGTATTTCGCCGTTCTAGTCGTAAGTACTAAACCACAGAGCTACCCATCTTAGCTAGCTAGTATTTCAGAAACACAACAAATCAACTTCACTTTCTTATGACAGATATAACACTACAGTTAGTTATGAGTTACCGAGATCTCAAGTGTGTTCTAAGTAGCAAAATCAGTACGAGCAAGACAAGACAAAGTGCTAATTACGGTTTTCAGTTGTCTCTGCAGTAATTATCGTAATATCGTAACCGCTGCTTGTCTTGTTTACGATCCACTCGAATTGACTTAACTTGATTTAAGAGACAATCTGTTTTGTTTATTGTAATGTCTTTCTAACGGATTTGTTTAGTTATCGGTAGATATGATTCGTTCATTTCGAGATATCGTTAGGAAACTTCAACTTTTAGACAATCATCCGACTGAGGGTTCTAAAATAGTGCCAAAGAGAAACCTACTATTGGATGACAGTATCAGAGGACCCGCTATACACTGCTGCGGAACTTCTACAATTTCCATACTCTTTTACAAATGAAGTAAAATGAGAGGGAATTGTTTAAGACCCATAGTTGTGCGTATATTTTAGAAGATTTTTAAAAGCAACATACTCGATTTGGATTCGGTTATTGCTGCTCGATTGCGTATTTGTCAGAAAAAATGTCTTAAGGCTAAGACATTTTTGTGTGGTTGTGAGATAATTTTCTTTACTGTTGTCAAAGGTCTCCGATTGACGTAATGAAAAAGTTAGATATGAAATAAAAACTGTTTTGTTGACAGTTTATTCTATTTACGAATATGTTTGTTTTACATTTTTTTAAGGTATCTTATTATTTATTGAATATTGAGAGGTAGGTACCCAATATCAGTGTGCTAACCACACATATATAAGGGCATTTTTTGCTCCACACTATTTCCATACCATAATTTTTAGATTAAAAGCAGGCTTTTTAAAATCTTGTAAAAGATTTTCGCAGTAGTATAAAGTTATCCTTCATTTATTTGGTAAACAAAGTTACCAATCACGATGGCGGCCCGATTTGGTCGATTCGCATAATCTTTTATAAAGCGTTCGAAATTATGCAACTGCCAAAAATGGACGAGGAAAATTGAATTACTCGTACTAGTTTAAGTTGGTATGCGATTGGTGTTTCATAACTTAGCTTAATTTAATAATAGTCTAAACCTGGGATGTTATAAAGTCTCTTTTAGCCACGTGGGTAATCATCTAAACAAATTGAAAATTAACGCAATCGCGTTGAATTTAATTAGCGTGCAGCAATCATTTAATATAAAACATATTGCATGATCAGTGTTTTAATTTAAAACAAATACAGTTAATGGATTTAAGACTGAACTTGACGATACATCCGTGTTAAATATCGTTTAGATGTTCAGCTCAAACTTAGAAATTCGTTGCAATTAATAATCCAGCATTATTATTATTACGACTTGTGATTAAAATTTAATTGATTGTCTTTTAAATTCTCAGACTTTTTTATTTTAATTTAGTGTAACTTTTTATTAACATTAGAGACATCGTTACTCTTTGACTAATTACTATCACTCCTATACAGTACAACGCAAAAAAGAAAGACTACTAATTACTCAATAGGGTAAACTGTCTTTAAATAAGTTGGGTATAACAGTTATATTATAAAATTTTACTTAGATACATTGCGTCATAATTTGGCGCGACGCAATTTCTTCGTTCAGTTTTTACGAAATAATGACGTAAACACACTTGACTGAACTTTGCGATGTATCATCATTAATGTTTACTTGTATGCTAAAGCTAACAACCGTTATCATTATCTTTTGAAAATCTAACTGACGGTCTAATTACGATTCCAATCATCGTTTAATTAGAACCATCGTTGTTTTACCGAGTCTTTTACCCTATTTAATTTTAGAACAGAGACATTTAGATATATTTGCACAATGCATATCTTGAGAATGATTTCATCGATTAGAATGTTTGTTGTACAGAAAATGCTAATATTTTGGTGAAATGATAGAACTCAGATTGTTATGTCAGTTATATTAAACTAGCTTTGGTCTGCGGTACGGTCTGCGTGAATTTTTTTCAAAAGTAGGATTTGTGTACAACACAATAATAATGGTAATAATAAGTATTGAAATCGGTCCAGTACTTTTTAAGTCTATTAATTACGAACAAAAATACAAATATTTCTTTTTTAAGTTATGATTCTGTATAGATTGAGGCTTGCATTAGTATCGGAAAAGTTCGATTAGATTATGTGTTTATTTCTGGTTCCATCAGAGGGGCTTCAATAAATTACAATCCAAAATTCAGACAGAAATGGCAAGCAAATTAAGACCCTGAATATTAATCTTAAAATAAACTTCACTTTGAAAACATAACTTAAATAGAATCTATGATCCTCAAATGTAATGGAGATCTGTTTTTTTGCTGATTTCTGATTAAATTTCTTCCCACGTTTTCCTGCATTAATGCTCGGGGCCAATATTTTACGATTCGTAATGTATCAAAAATTACTACCCGTTTTTCTCCATCCAACTCGATAATTCTAATTTGAAATTTTCCATATCAGCTGTGATCAGCCGTTCATCGGTCGTTTTTAGCTTACACCTCGTATAATTTATTACTATCCGTTAATAAAACGGATTGTTATTTAAATATTGGAACCGGGTATTAGTGTTATTGCTGGTCCTCAGGCTAAGTATTCCGCGATGATAATTAAAAAATCATTGAATTTCTCTAGCGTCAAAGGTTTCCAAATTCAAAAGCTCGTAAAAATGGAACGCGTACTCACCGTAAACAGGAGGTGATATCCTTAAATCCGTGCACGTTTCCTCTAACTACAGATCAATCCACATGTTTGGTCGTGTTCGTTGGCGGCGCGAGAGCGTGGTACGCGCGCTGCGGCGGCACTGCGCGTGCGCACGTCTTGAGGCGAGCGGCGCGGTAGGTGTTACCCGTGTTATGTGGCGGATTACGTTTGTTAACACCGTGTACTTGATATGATGGCCGCTGATATGCAAAGTAGGAGGATGTTTATGTAAATAATGAAAAACAGTGAGAAGAAAACACTGTCGCTCTTATTTGTATCAAGGGCTGAAAAAGGAGCAACTTGAAACTTCGTTGTTGCCCTTATAGTTAAACTTTATTGCCATGACGACATTAATAGGCGATGTGAGGTGTGGGCGTGTTTTTGTGGGTATTTAAAATGTAATTTTTTCATTAACGTTCGATTATAAATTTTCAATAATATAATCTATATATTGGCGGCATTTACGAGTGTAGAGTGACAAACGACTTGCCTAGCGTGGCTAGTCAACTTTCTTCAGACCTGACTGTGCCTTAAAACAAGCACAATGTTCCAGTCTTTGGGTCTCCGAATCTATGGAGTCATTCCGAATGCACCGAACACCCGCATTTTATTGAGAAATTATGTCAATTGTCACCAGACATTGGCAGAACTAGACTTCGCTAAAGCGTAGTTGTTATTTAACTAAACAAAATCGCTAGCTATAAGGTGAATGGGACCTTTGAAATAAATTCAATTTACCTATTGCATAAAAGTCAAAATCAGCTGGAGAGTTTAGGAAGTGCCTTACGTTATCTTGCTTAATAGGTCCGCTCTCACCCAACAAAGTGTCACATTGTATTTGCCAACTGTTTTCCTCATTACATTGAACAGAATCCGTAATTTCCTGGATGGTTCCTGGGCAGCGAAGATAGAAAGCGTGTAGTGAGCGATCTTGATCAATGTTGCGCGTAAAATAGATTCGTATCTTCGTTGCGTGAGAATACGCCTCTGACGTGTGTTGGGTCGTAAAATGGACGCTGAAATTGTTGCAAAGTAAAAGCTTGATCGTCTTTGTAGTTCACGTTGAAAAGACAGCAGAATAATTAATAATCGGAACAATAAACCTCACCGTAAGGCAAATGCCTCGTTTCAACAAGATGGATGACCACAATAATATTACACGAGCCCTGTATCGACTGGTAGTAAGTGTATTTAGAATAGAATATAATAATTGTTTATTTAGCACACAAAATAAGACAGTATAATTAAAAGAAAAAAAACTAACAAAATATATATGCTAAAAAGACTCCCAACTCAGCAATATGTCGGGACACTCATAATAGAGTCTCGCGACGCTGATTTTCAGTGGTCGCCTGTTTAAAAGTAAAGTAATTACATAACACAGATTAAAGTAGATAAGTAAGACAATATCTGAAAGAAGGGTGGTCACCTTTTCTTTCAGATATTATACGTATATACCAGGCTCAATTGACATTGAGATATCAGGGACAAACGATTGAGTGTGCTCCGAGAATTGGAGATGTTTGTGTTAAATGATACTAAATGAAATGAGAACGCTTATCCCACTTGTTCCCAACAGAACCATCGTCACTTTTAGTAAGCCACACTAAGTAGACATATAAAATTAGTTATAAAATTTGTTTCGTAGGACAAGTATGCGAGTTATACAATGTTCATGTCGTAACGAGTAAAATTTCTGTAATTTATGGCCATTTTATTTATATCTACTATGTCATTAAGGCTGTGAACTGTGATGAAAAACGTGATTTAACTAGGTTGCTTGGCAACTTTAATCAAGAGGTCATAGAATTATTTCCGTTTAAGTATGGTCAAATGCATTTTACAGTTCGATGTTCGTTCTTGTGCCCAGGACCTTAAAGCGGTACACATATTGGTAGTCTGATTAAAAAAAAAATATGTAAAATTATGACTTTTTGTCTCCTTTTGGATGTCGCGGGAAGTTTATAGTTTCAAGTCTTTAAGGTCGTGTACCCAAAAACAAGGCACAATAGAAAATCAAAGATGTTTGATTATTAAAAAGACATTAGATCTTCCGAAAATAAAAAACTTGGGGGCACAGGGTAAGTCAGGAGGCTATGGCCGTTATGGGTCTTCAGTTTCCCTTAGCGCTGTCACTGGGCGATGAGAAGGTGGATGGGTTTTTTAGTTAGGGTAGTCCTCGCTCCTAGCGGGGGAGTCCCACACACGTCGCTGTCGTTCCCACGGCAGCGATATGGTACGAAAAGTATTTTCCCCATCTCAAAAAAAAGGTAAGTCAGGTGTCAACAACTCTTTTGAAACATTTTAATATTAATTTTGAATATAAAGGATGAGAAATAAAAGTAAGCACTATTAAATAAAGTCCAATAATATAAATTAAATTATTTAAATAATGTTACGATTAATAGACAAATTTACCTTTTAGTAAAGAATTTTATTTGAATATTTTCTATTCTGAGACTGGTAATGGAAATATCTAAAGTGTAAAATGTTATTCTGTCTGCATTTAATACATTTTGCATTAAACTCAGACACTTACGCATTCATGGATATAGTTGAATGGATAAACCTACGACAACTTGCCGGTATGTTTTTGAACTCCAAAACTGTTTACCAAACTATTGCTGTGGTTACTACGTAGTACATTACACAGCCTGCAGTTAAATTAAAGATATAATTTTTGGTCTAACATTTCACATTTTCAATACTGCTGTTCATTAATACAATTGGAATCTATAATATATCTATATTATAATAGATTCCTATTGTATTAATGAAGAGCAGCATATATATAGCATGAAAATATACTAAAAATGGAATAGGTTAGTTGAAAAAAGAAATTTTCAGTTTCGATATTTAATGTAGGTTATGGGTTGCTATAAAAGTTAAGTGTAATAATGTTCATGTAGGTGTTATTTTCTAGCAATAAATAAAACCTATCTTACTTAGGAGGAATGTATCTTTCCAATGGTAAAGGAATTTTTGAAATCGGCACAGCTGTTTTTGAGTTTGTTTTTTACAAATACATATACAAAGTTTTGTATATTGGTCCTCTTTATAATATTAGTATAGATTATATTTCTTAATCAATCACATGTGGCTTAATGCGTTTTCATAACAATAATGGCCAAATCACATTTCATTAATTATGTAAGCGATATTAATATAATTGGACAAATCCAGTGCAGAGGTAGAAATAATCAGAAATTAATCGATTAAATAATTGAAAATGTTATGCATGCATTACCATATATCGGGGATTAAACGATTTCACACTGAATATTCATACTACCATACTAATATTATTTAATTTATAAATGAGAAATTGTGTTCATTTGCTTTTTCTTTTACGGCATAATCTTAAACTGATTTCGATTAATTTTATACTAAGTTGAAAGCCTTAAAATCGCTTACTACTTTTTTCCAAAAAACGCTCCATAAATTACAAAAGTTAGTCGTCATCACTCGTAAATGCCAATGGTACAATACAAATACGAAAAAGGCTATGTAGGGTAATGATATGAAATCTAATCCTCTAGTATTAGGGTCAACCAGTCTTGGCGCGCGAGTAGAGCGTTATGTCATCAAAATAGACCATAACAAACCTAGTGGTGTACAATCTGTAGTGAGATCTACTGCGGATGAGTTATTTAATCTGAGCCATGCGGGATGCTTAATTGTGACGAACGCACGCCAGGTGCGGGCTGCGAACGACGAATTTCGTTACTAGGAGACCATCAAGTTCTATAGGTTTCATTTATAGTCTGTAATGTTGAGTATGTTTAAAAACTCTGGTGCCTGTAACATCGACCAATAGAAATAAATCAATAGATAATGGGCTGCTAAATCATTTGTGTAGAGGCATAAATGGAGTAAAATATTATTTATTGTACAAAATATTTACTAAAATTATACTAATTAAAGTATAAAGCCTCATTGGCCTAGTGGTTCATGTACCGGGTTATGATCTCGGAGTCCAACATATTTACAAAATGTCGTAATCGGAATTCTAATACGGACACTATGTTCTATCGCTTTCTTACGATTAGACAGAGACAAAACATTGACTATCTAATTAAGAATCGTTTCTAACGTCCGTGAACCAGCCCCCTGGGCTCGATTACATGAGCGAGCAAATTTATGTTCTGAATTTCACACAGTCCGGAACAGGTGATAAAACCAGAACCGTTTGGTCTAACGATTGTTTGAATTTGATGGTGGAGTTAACTTTGCGTGAAATATTAAATAGGATGGTAGTTTACATTCATTTTCGTTTTAATTATAAGAAGGTAATGAAAAAATCAAAGTCATAATAAAATCTGTCTGGTCTGGATCCTTTAACACGTTATGTAAAATTGTAATATGTTCGATAAATCCAGCAAATAACTGAAGTATGGTAAGATATTAATCAGGTCTTATTTTCTTTCCAGGTACTGTGACTTCATTTTCTATTTAACGCAAGTTCCGAAGACAATGTATATTTAATGCCAGGTTTAATCGAGATTGTAACTACATTAAACTTAAATAAAGGTACGTACATGTCAAAATGTTAAATTGGGTGTGTACAGAATCACGGTATACTCATCAAAACTATATGTTTTACATAGCAGACCAGTCCCCAAAGGTGGCACCTGTTCACAAGCATAACGTATGTGCCAGCCATCGAGTCATCGAGAACTTCAATTACTTACAAATGGCGTTTGCTCGTATCATAGAGATTATAAATTTTAAGACTTTCGCGTTCCATTTTAAGCATTTAAAATAATTTAACGGGTCAAAACGCGACACCATTTTTATTTAGTAGTTAATACGAACTAAAAACAATAAAATAATTCCGGATACTATAAGTGTAGTGTGTCGAAGTGACTTTAATAACATTTTGTTGTGTGACAATGTGAGGGTGGATGAAGATTTGCAAGCTCCCCCGAAGAGACGAAGGTGAGCAAGACCAGTCAGCTCGTGACCACGGTTGGTGCAACCTAACCGAAACGTCGGGCAGTAAGTAGTCATAGAGATTAGTCGTAGCAAGACCGCACTTCCGTGCGCAAGCGCAGATCTAGCGGTCGGGAGTGAAAGTAAAACTCGGGCGTTTACTTGTTCCAACAGTAATTCACTTAAACTGGTTAACTTAACGCGGCTTTGTGTTTAGCGGAAAGTTAACTGAATTATGCATCACTACATGATATAAAACTGAGGTCGCCGCCACTTCTCTCTGTCTCTATTACAGTGAAAACTAGGCACACGCGCCATGACATACCATGCGTAGATTAGTGTGTGTGCTACTGATATTTTTCATTACTTGGTTGCTATCTGGTTATAATAATATTATTGGTTATAGTAATTATTTTTTTAGTAGTATTGAGTAGACTGTTTTATTTCGTAGGTCTCATTAAAAGTGGACATATAGAAACTCAATGCATTTTTGGTCCTTCTTCTTTAGTAAATTTTTTTTTAATTCTACATTCAAACATAGGTAATGAAATCGCATCGCAAAAACGCATCGCCTTCATTGAGGCCCCAGCTGTACACATTAAACTTTAGCAAAAAGTATGCTCACCACAATTTTCGATTTTGTAGGACTTTCGCAATTTAAATTGTAGTATTTTTCACGTTTGGTTATGCTTGAAATCAGTACCATTGGTAGTACTACCAATTTAAAGTTAAATTGCAATCCTAAGTTACGGTTCACAATCTGTCGACAGTTTACAATCTCGCGAGATAGATTGTAATCTAACTATTTTTACAATCTTACGGTGATATAAACATCCAGACACAGAACAAACACAAATATATATATCACTAATGTTTGGCCTGGGTGGGGACTGAACATACAACCCTTGGATCACCAGGCAGGAGCTATTCCGCTCCGCACCGCTATTCTATTAAATGTGTCATTGCACCAGGGAGCCGATTCTCTTGTGCATTATTGTGTGAAAGCCGTCATCACTCAAAGCTCGATGAAGATGCAAAGGCCATCTGCGGCCATTAGTAAAAAAAGTCGTCAACGCGATTAAAAAATGAAATTATAAATTGACGTAATTCGTATTATCCTTTGTATGCGGTACAGTGTGGCTACTTCTCCTAAAGAAGCGATATGAGACGACGGCCGGAGAGATCAGCGTGCGTTTATTACTTCCCTGTGATCTGGGATTATTATTAGATTTCACATCTTCGGATATTGTGGTCTGTTCAACCTGATGCGGAAGACCTTGTATGATCAAAGGCACGCCAGACTATGGGACTCCGTATCACCCTTATGTCGTGCGAATAAGAATTAATATCGAACGGCAAGTGCTTTGACCGTACCTCAAGTGAGACTGTGTAACTTCTTGTTCTTCCATTCATCAATCGAAATCCTTGTACTAAGGCAAGCAAGCAGAGCGAGCGTGGGAGTTCTCTCTCGTAAATTTTGCTGGATACACAAATCCGAAATCTTTATTCAGGGTTTAGACTACATAATGTGTTACCTCGTTATTTAAAAACAAATAAATCGAAGAATATGTAACATTCATGCATATTTTATCGCGCTCTTAACAAACGTCAAAATCGATTGAAGTCAGTGCGTCAACTGCTGATTGGATGAAAATACGAGTGCGGTATGCGATTAGCCAATCAAAAGTATCGAAACTTTTGGCATCTCATGCGATTAATTTGACGTATTGCGCATGCTAGGGCTGTATGACTTAGTTGCACCAACTTAACTATAACGTTAACTGACAACTTGGCGATTGTCAAATTGCAAAAAAAATGTATGAGATTTTACAGTTCTGATAGCTGTCAAATCGTCAATTACTTAACCTGAATGTCTTGTCGTGTATACAAACTTTCTTTTCAACAAAATCTAGTGTCGCAGTGTATACGAACCTTATTAACCAATGATAAGATTAGCGAGCGAGCAAAAACTGTAATCGATTGTCAGATCACATAATCGATGCGAAGAAACAGGCCGAATCGAGTGTTACCACCGGCTAGACTTACGTATATGCACACGTGTCGCAACGGGGACTGTTATGTCGTGGCGCAACTATAGGGTGGTAGAGCGAGCAGATTGCCTCGGGCCCACAAACTGACACACGATGCTTTTGCCTGCTAAAGGAACCTAGTACTATTGAAGCAGTCTGTAATATCGGAACTGATAAATACTAGCAAATTCAAGAGTGAATTCTAAACATGTAATATTTAAATACATAAAAAAGTATTTTATTCTAAATCCAACTAGTTTATATTAGGAAATAATGTTAATTTAGGTCTTGTAAAAGGCGCCATGTTTTATTTACACTGACGTCAAAAAACTTCTAACTAGAAGGCTAACAAGATGCTTCTAACGAGACAACTATTTACAATATGTAATTTTGTAATTATGATAGAATAATTTTACTACACTCTCGTACCGGTCAAAATATAAACTATCCTTTTTTCATTCGTCGTAGTCTCGTAATAATTTAATAATAAAGGTGAGTATTTTTATAAGTCAGTTTGCAAAACTACCTCGTTTACACTCGTTATGTTATAATCTCGTAATGAACAAAGCAAAACGCCTTATCTGTCCTACGTTTTCTTACAAGCGCTTGCGACTGGTTCAAAACGATAGACTAGATATCATGTGCATGTGCAAAATACTAGTGACTCTAGTGTATAATTAATTTCGTTGTTTAAATACTCGAACCTCTGAAGTTACAGTTATGGAAGTACCACTAATAAATAGATAGATAGATATACTTTATTGCACAAAATCTTTACAGAATTAGGTTTTACAGATTGATTATAGTACAATTTAGGCGATCTTATCGCTAGAAAGCGATCACTTCCAGACAACCTTAAGGTAGAGGAAATAGTAGATGGCGAGAAATCACGCACTTATGATCGATTAAACTTCTATATTTTTAAATTAAAAATTACATCAGCATATAGTTTTAATCCAATAATATTCTGTATTTTGCCATCAGTCTCGGCCGGATGGTATAGTAACACCACTGCCATTATAGCATGTTACGGTTCTTTTGCATGTAATTTGACATTATCTTTGTTAATGATTACTGTCTGAAATTATGTATGTGTGTTGGTTCAATCAAGCTGTACGATTTGTTGTGATTAAGTTTCGTTTAAACGTCTACTTAATCTTCATAACTTTTGCATCAATCATGTTTCTATTACGAACTATGGTCATGATTACGTTCCTTTTTGGTATAGCTACTTCCTTGAGAATATTGCAGAAAAAGATATGTTCAGTTAAGTAATCCTATCTTATTCCGATTTGTTACCTTCCATTTATCAAAAAAAACTACCGAGTATTTGTCATAAAAATAAGAAGATTTAAATTTTATTGTAAATCCGTGAACCAATGAAGATTCCCTGGCCGTTAGCAAAAGTCTAAGGACTTGGTAGCGAACTTTTTCGAAAAATTAAAATTTCTGTACGTATGAGGATAAGCCCAGAATAATCTTGTTGTAATGCCTAGAATTAGTGTTCGCGTGTTAAAAATCAGCCAACCTGTCCATATCGATTTCGTTTGTAATAACATCGTCCCTTCTGATTGATATTGGCCACCTTGGGCTAGACGGGATGAGGCAAGACGAGTAAATAGGAATAAAGTGTTACGGCCAAGGCAGCCATTCTTGTTATGATTAACTTATTACGCAGGATGTGGTTTATAGTGCCCAAACGTTTGCACAACACAGGTGTATTCTCTTCTATTGTTCTCAAAATCCGATTTAACGATAGACCTACACGAACGGTGACAGATAAGGCCGATTGACATGCCCTTTCGACATCATGGATTATTGTACTTGTGAGAGATCCCTCTGAAAATGTTCTTAAAACTGGAAACAACACACACACTCCCCCGTGAACACATGAGCTCTGTATCACGAGCGTAAGTGGTAACGCTGTTAGTCTACAGAGGTAGTACGTTTGTAATACTGAAGCGTAAGCCTCGTTTGCCGTAAATTTGCAAACGGTACTCATTAAAAAGCTCATATGCAATCAAAATGAAGTGTGGCACTTTGCACGCAAGTGAGCATAGTGTCACGAATAAATGACATGCAACGTACGTAACGTGTCCACAATCAGTACCGTTCTTGGTGACCAGTTTCGCTTGTTATTAGATTGCACATCTTCGTATTATGTTCAACTTGATGCGGAAGACCACTTTGTACGGCTAACGGCACGTCAGGGTAAACACTTTTTATTATCTGCGGAGGACCGTGCAAGGCTAACTGGGGTGTCCCCACACCCGCGGTCGGCTGGTCCCTACAAGGAGGCGCAAGGCTTCACACACTTGCAGTTCGATATTCGTTCTTATGCTTACAAGGGCGGTGCAAAGTCCAAAGTATGCATGAGGTGCTTTTTATCGTATTTAAAACTAGCGGTCGCTCGACACCGTACGCACTTACTTTGCACTTTCTACCCCTTTTTTTATCCCCTTGGGGCTAGAATTGATCAACACCTTTCTCAGCGGATGCCTACGTCAAACAATCCACTTGCATGCCAAATTTCAACCCGAGGTTGATAGACCACTATGTCAGTCAGTCAGTCAAGATATAATAATAGATAACGCCATGTAACTAGTTGTTTCCTCGTCCATCAAACGAATGACTAGTAGTAAGATTACCTTAAGGGTTGGTGGAGTTTCCTATCGCTAATTTCACCGAATAAACATATCATAAATTAATATTTAGGGCTTAGACGACACCAGTGCCAAATTTCAAAATAACTTATTAATTTAGTCGTGAAAACAACTCAAAGAAACAGACTCACGTAAATGTCACGAAGAATTGACATGCAACATACATGCGCGTGAGTGCGCGATTATACTTCCGAGGACGTGACCACAATCAGAACAGTTTTTGTTGACCAGTTCCGCTTGTGATTTCAGTAAACGCTTTTTTATGTATATAATAAGCGTGGGCCAATTGAGATCTCTAATCTAGCTTGCTGGAAAGCGCAGATGAGACCCAGGATGGTACACTTTTGCCTGGTAGTTGTCTCTTCGCTTTGTCATCTGCTACAAACGACTATATTAGCGGGCTTAGACGACATTTAAAAAGAAGAGCGAATAGAAGGGCGAATATCGGCACTAGAAATAAATAATAATCAATGCTGAAGATCGAAAAATCAGCTCTTCATAAAATTAAATCGTCTGTTTTGCTTGTTAGTTATTCATGACATGTCATGAACATTAACTATATGCCTAAGTATGTTTAATGATTCATGTCTAACATAGAAGTCATGTCTGTCTAAATAGGCTTGGTTAAAAATGACCGTAAATTTATTGAAATAAAGTACCTAACCACAAAACCTCTTGGTTTATCTCTCATAGCTGCCTTCTGCGCCGCGGCTCCACATGCGTATAATCCCCGATTTTTACACATTTTCCACTGAATTCAAGTTCCTATTGAACGCAGCGTGATGTTATATAGCCAAAAGCCTTCCTCAATATATGAACTATCCAATACTAAAATATTTTTCAAATCGGACCAGTAGTTCTTGAGATTATCGCCTTCAAACAAACTCTTCAGCTTACAATATTAGTGTAGATGTGGTAATTATAATACGACTCAAATGGTTCTTAACGGCACACATTAGAACACTTCGCTGGGCACCTATTATTGTGTTACAATGAGTTTTATAACATATTAATGGAGTGAAGTGGGCTAAATGTCATGATGTCGACGTCCAACCTACTTGCCCATGAATAGAAGATCACACTTCCGAAGACTTGACCACAATGAGCACTGTCTTTGTTAAACGTTTCCGCTTAAGAGAGGCGGGTACGAAAGACGAGGAGTTCGGACCTTTATATATATTGGTCTTATTTAAATATGTGTAATGAAAACTACAGAGTTTCTTGCTAGGATCTTAATCGGGATTAAATAGACAATTCATAAGTATAATGATTGATAAGCTGATGTAATTTATATGCATTATGAACATTGATATAAAAATCAATCGTGATTTATCTCGCTCAAAACTCGAGAACGGCTAGATCCGTTTAGCTAATTTTGGTTTTGAATAGAAGTTCTGGGAAGGTTTAAAAAGTAAAAAAAAAACGAAAAAAAGGGGTACGACATTCACTAGGGTAATATAAAGGGGTACAAATAATTTTTAATATTTAAAATTCCTCGATGGTCAAGACTTAGTGGTTTAAGTACTGGATCATGATAAGGTTCTAGGGTAAATAAATATCCTATAAAACCTCTACACATAACTAAATAATACTTAAGAAACAAATAAGGAATACTTAGTGAAATAAGTATATTTATATTTATTGATTCGAATTCGTTGTATTTATAAAAATCAGTTACAGAAATTGGTATACTGGATACATATAAAGCTAGACCTTGGAGACAACCGTTAGATATAAAAAATATCAAGATGACGAGAAATGGGTACGGCCGTGCATACACAAATTGAATTTAATAAAAATCTGATATATTTAAACTTCGAACTAGACCCAACTCGACATCATTCGCGGTCGAACCAAACGTGTCCAAATAAGTACAGGCGCGTCAAATCGTTGCATAACAGTCCACCGCATGTAGCGATGATGATGCGTTTAATGCTCTTTGTTCCTGATCAGTATTAGGTAATGCGCTTTTGGTAGATTTAGGTCAAAATTGCTTAACTGAATGGTCCGCAAAGTGGTTTTCTATAAGCCCAATCTATAATGTTAATAGAATCATTGTTGTCGCACATCATACATCGTAGAGGCGGGTACAAGTCTAACATTTCTGTTCGATATTAGTCTTATGGGTATGGGCAATGGGGTTAAATCTGAAGATATTGAATAAGTTGCGTGGAAATATCAATCAAAAATGGTCTTCTGAAAAATTTTGTTTTTTTTCCATTGGAAATATGTGAAATAAATTAAACTAATACAAAGAGGAACAAATAAACTTAAGAGAAAATAATATAGTAAATTATAACTAACTTACAAAATATAAAAACTGAAATTAATGAATAATGAATATTTTAAATAAACAAAGATGGTCCCTGTGGTAAGGTACTCAAAATGCTGGCATTGCTGCTGCATTACCTCGCTGAATGGCGATAGGCGAGGTAGCAGCCAGCCTTTGGGTCTTACTAAAAAAATATTATTTCAATGACAAAGACTTTTGAACTTCACTTCGTTATGTACATAGACTTCATTGTATCTTTTTAATTTTGGTTTTTGATAAGAGGAACTAGGTATAGATTTTTTTGCCGCTTCTTCTCGATAGCGTCATCATTTCGAACACGGCACAGTTTTACTTCAATCTGACAATCAAAATAAGTTTACATTATTTTTGTATAAAATATTCTCCGATCTAAAAAATCTCCTAAAATATCCTCCTTCGATACCCTCTCCCTTTTATTTTTCAAATTTAGCGCTCTAAACTTCTAAATTATAAGAAACAATGAGGTATGTTTCAGGTAGAGCGCTCTAATATTCTGATGTACTCAGTAGTCTGGACAAGGCAGTGGGTAGGTAACACTAGTCTATAACTGTTCATGTATGTGCTAAGGATACTGGATACTTAGAAGAACGCAGCTCAGGCTTTAACTGAGCTGCGTTTTTATCATATCATTTCGAGTTAGTTTTAATTCAGGATTCTTTGAATTAATTAATAAAAATCGAACTTTGTATGCAAGTACAAATATTGTGAGGTAGAACAAAATTATTACAAATAATGTATACGGTATGTATAGTACAGGGGTTTTACATTGTGCCAGAAATGACCTAGTAATTTATGTGACTAGTAAATCAAGATATTCTTATAATAACTGATATATAAAATAAAAAAATAGTCTGAAATTATTTAGGTGGTTTGTGCAATACGTAAAATTTGTTACAAGTGTTGTCAAAAACGTCGATATCGATATTTTCAACGTTTTAGCAGTTGATAAACTGATTTTTTTAGATTTACACGTTTTAAAACCCTCAATCCTATGTCATCGAGTTAAAGTGCCATCTATCACAAAGGTTCGGAACCATATTAAATATACCTGTTGTTATGATGCCAAGTAATGCCCACAGATGGCGCTCTAAGGCTTATTGAATTTACTTAAATAATACAAATGGTTTATTTACCAAAAAACATAGTTACAAATTATTGCGTTACAGTGGGTCCCACACTAAGAGAAGTCCTGTATCGTGGGCATCCTGTTTACGGGACATAAACCAGGGGAGCGACAGATTACATTAACTTATCGCCGTTTAACGGTTGTATTAACATTACTGTTATCGTTAAAATATTTAAGAGAGACGCAACACTTTGTATGGATAAGTTTCAGCCTATAAATATCCCTCTTGGCGTTTCTGTGAACGTTCTACTTTCTACTCATATTATAATAATGAAAGTTTGTAAGAATATAAGGCTTCTGTATGTTTGTGATTTTTTTAAGCAATTACTACAAAATGTATTTGGATAAAATTTGGTAGCTTGACAGGTAAGCTTGAAGAACATGTATATGAAAGTATTCCTTTTTATCTCTTTTTATAAATAACCGGAAAATTGAGGAGACAACAGCAAATGAAAACACAATTTCTGTATGCCTACGTATATGTAGCTTTATGTTTTTGAATACTAATCATAAAAACAAATCAAAAATTTGTATGATTTTCTTCGGAAAAATTTCAAATTTGAAACGTTGTTTTGTTGAATGCATTTTGGTCGACTTTGGGATGCACTAGTTTGAATATTTGGCCATCGGCGTCGCTCATTCTCTGAGGTTCCGGGTTCGATTCCTTTCGCTATAGTCATTCGATTCGTTATGGAAGTTCGGGTCAATATGAAAAACGAATTTTTCATAGGTATTGAAAAAAGTAAAAAATATAACAGTCAATTTATCGTGGTTTTCGACATGATTAGAATAACAATGAAAGAAATTGCATTTTAAACAGTAATAAAATTATTACTGCTATTTCGGTCTACATTAGAAGCTAAATTTGTATGCTTTCATTTTGCGTTTTTTATTCTTTACAGAATAGAATTTACATAAATTGACAGGTTCATTATGTATAACAAAACTTGCATTTAGAATTTTGTTATACATAATGAACCTGTCAATTTATTTCTGGTAAGTAAACAAAACGCAATTTAAAAGCACATAATGGCTGTCTAGTTTGTGCCAACAAAATTGGTACGAATATTTACCCATAAAATTCAAAATCAACCAAACTTGTAATGTGTTATTTATTATGTTAAGTCATTGTGTATATATACATACAATAATACTAATTATACATTTAACCGTAAAAGCATCTTATTTTCTATGGTCGTTAATATAAACTTTATTTACACGCATTAATACAAATATTTTGGTTTTGTCTTATCCTAATCCATCTAATTAAATCAAAAACAACCTTAGCAATATTTTTATGTTCCTTTTGTGATCAAATACGAACACATTCTAATATTATCCATCCAACCATCACATCGAGCTACCCAAACCAAGTTGTATAATTTACACGTTTATGATTTGAATATTGAACAGAAAGATAAATATTTAATGGGAGTTTATACAGATCAGGGTAAGATGATGAAGAACGCATGTATATATATGTATATAACGCATATGTATTTACATATTTTACCATGAGGTACATCTCATCTCATGGTAAAATATGTAAATAGTAAACTAGCTACCTAGGGCATCATTGTACCCAGATCTGCCTAATTCTAAATATATTCTAAACTTTATTCGAAGTAGATGAAGTCCTTACTCCAATGGGAAATTTTGCTACAACTATGATTATCTGGATCCACGCGTACTTGTCCTGAATGTTAAGTGTGTGAAGAAATACTCCGAATTGAAGGCTCGGAGGCAATTTTAGTTTCGACATTAACAGTGGTTGTTGAA
The DNA here is from genome assembly GCA_037074685.1 of Glyphodes pyloalis. NCBI lineage: Eukaryota > Metazoa > Arthropoda > Insecta > Lepidoptera > Crambidae > Glyphodes > Glyphodes pyloalis. The sequence continues at coordinate 6,485,735 of JAYKKO010000021.1, forward strand.
ACCGAAATAATATACGCGAAGAAATTAAATGACAAATAATCTTCCATACGAGTAAAGAACGTCAAACGATTGCGTGGTTCAATTGTGTCACAGTCGACATTACTTAATCTATTGCATAGTCAATCGAGGATGCCTTTACACGTGAAGTAGTTTTAAGTTTATGTCTAAAAAATCGTGTTTAGTCCTAAATTAAGTACTAGCAATTATAATAACGACTAGATTGGTAACTTGTCTTTCTGATACCCAGTCAGCGATTATATCTACACAATGAATTTAAACATTTTATTTTAAATTATTCTAATTTTTGCCACAAGTCTTTATACACTTATTAATTGTCAATCAAAGATTTGAGGTGCACGTTCTAATAGTAAATGAATTAAACTATAACTGCAGAATAAATTTGATATTAAAGTAGATAGCCTTTTTTGTCAAGAACCTCATTTTTTGTCATAGCTTATCATTTGAAGAGTGTTACTGATGTAGCTTTTTACCTATTTTTTTAATCTAGCTTAAAGCCTCCAATTTCAAATTCAAGTTATTTTTTAAATAGTGTCTATATTATTTTGATGGGACGTAATGTATAACATATTTTTTTTGTGAACTTCTTTGCTCACTGATTAGTTCCTTCGATATAGCCTATAAAGCTTTATCTAAATTTTTGGTACGTCATCTTGTTATTCTACAAAGGCTGTCTCGTCTTCTTTTGAGTCCTAATCGCTCTAATTTAGAACATTTTACCGCTCTACGTCGTCTTTTAGGTAGCCAAGATTCCTTGATCATATCGGCACCTTTTTCTGCAACCATCATGACTGGTGCATTGATATTACCATTAGTAATAGTGGGCATCATACTTGCATCTATTACTCTGAGCCCTTCGATACCATAAACGCGTAGTTGGGGGTCCAAAACTGCCATTGGATCAGTGGAAGGACCCATCTTTGTTGTTCCGGATAAATGGTAAATCGTCATGGTGTACTGACGAATTAAACATTCCCAGTATTCGTCAGTGTACAACGCGAGATGTTTGCAATTCGGCAGTGGTTTATTGAAGAACCTTGCTCCAAAGCGCTTCATTGCTTGTGTTTCTCCAACAGCTACAGCTGCTTTTACACCTTCTCTTAGGACCCCTACATCGTCTGGATGTGTCAGATAGTTATGAACCATTATTGGATAATCTAAAGGATTACTTGACCGCAATTTTATGAACCCCCTGCTTTTTGGTCGGAGCATCATGGGGAATATTCCAAACACATCCTTGTTATTAATTTCAGCAAACACTTCATTGTAGAATTCATCAGTAAGGCTGTGTGCTTTTTTAACTTGAGTCCCGCCATCAGATGGAGTTGAACAAGACGTCATCATGAACTCGATGTCTGGCCAGTCGTCTGATGCGTTTGCGTATTTTGTGTTTATAAAACCTACTACTTCTAAACCTATGCTTGAAGTCAACGGGCCATCTTCAGAAATAGCGTATCTTAGAGCCGAATTGATGTTCACAAGTCTGTTCATCACCAAACTAATGGGATAGTCAACTTGGAACACAAGGCCTCCGATAGCAATGTGATCTTGCAAATTTCTGCCAACGCCGGGAGAATTATGGATCACGTCGACGCCTACTTCCTTCAAATGGTCGTCTGGTCCTACACCAGATAAGAGGAGTAGATGAGGAGAACCAATTGCTCCAGCCGATAAAATGACTTCTTTTGTCGCGTAAACTACTTGGTGTTCACCGTTTCTTATGAATTCAACTCCGTATGCCCTTTTGTCTTCTTTATCTATCAAAACTTTGGTGACATGTGAAAATAGCGCTACGTGGAGGTTTTGCCTGAGTCTGACTGGGCGTAGGAAGGCTTTTGCTGCGGAGCATCTAGTGCCTCTTCTTATTGTGAACTGGTACCAGGCGAATCCAGTTTGTTGAGCACCGTTGACGTCCAATATTTCGTAGCCCATCTCCTGACCAGCTTGGAGAAAAGCAGCTCCAAGTGGTGTATTGAACGGTGAATCTTGAACAGTTAGATATCCACCTGCAAATTAATTGTTGTAATTTAATGCTTAAAATATATATAATAATAACCATTTTTCAATATTAACTTCATTAATAATAAGGTTTTTCTGCATTAATTTTGGTTTTGATACAACACATATGCCGAGTGTACTTAGGGAACGCAGAAGCAATATAGCTTTCCATTCAGATTTCAGAACTTCTTGAGTTTATTTTAAGCAAACACAGAGAGATACAAGCTGTATCTCCCTTAATTGGTATAGGTGGTATTTCAGAGGTGCAGTGGGTAAGTAAAATATGACTGTAGAAAGACAATTAATCGAGAATATCCTGCAATTTCTATTAATCTTGACTATAGGTACAAAGGTTCAATGCTACTTATGTTTTAAATTCTTCATCTTTCTTCTATAATAGAGGCTCGTCTTTTTTGCTAGTCTAAATAGTTGAAAAACTTTATTGAATGTGTTTTCTTACCAGTTCCATGGTGTCTTTTGTCCCTCGCTAAGTAAGGGTTCCTTTGGTCTTCAGACTTTTTGAAATAGGGTAGTACATCTTCATAGCCCCACCCAGGGTTACCGAGGGACTCCCACTGGTCGAAGTCTCTCTTGTTTCCTCTGATGTACAGCATTGTGTTCAAGACTGAGGAGCCTCCGAGGACCTTGCCTTTGGTCCAGCTGCATCGCTTGTCTATCATGGCTTGGCACGCTGTGTCCTGAGGTTGTGTGCTGAAAAGGTTCAACATATATTGAGCATCAATCAGATTTTGGATGAGAAAATTTTTAATTGAATATATACTAGGATCGTGATGTTACTTAAAATGTACGATCTTTGCAATTTTTCCTTTGACGTTCCTTAGAATTTGTGGCTAAAACTTTTGTATATTTGGATTGCGTTGATTTAAAAGTTTGACTTTTTTACAGCTCCCCTTAAAAAAGTCGATGGTCACATTGACTTTTTAATAGTAATTATAAATACAAGTATATGAATATTAGAAAAGGGGCAGACGTACAACAATACGCTTCAAGGAAAACAACGTTGTTATCCTTTTGAGGTACGGAACTCTAAAAAGTGTCATGCACGAGAGATGTCTACTTTCTTCTTTGATTTTAGCGTTAGCTAATACTCAGTGCCTAACTAAAGGCAGTTTCTAGTTGTATCATAGTCAAATTTATGCAAATACTCAAAGCAAACTCCTATTCTATCTGTCATTGTTCATGAGTCTGGCCTGCGTAGAGATATTTATCTAGTATTGTTGGAACACTTCGTAGATTATTTTACTAAAATATTTCGCAATGTGAAAGGACAGACCTTTGTTGATTGAATGATTTTTGTAGGCGTTTTAGAGTTGTTAACTAATAACTAAAATTGGAGTGTCTATTTGTAATATTTAAATAACCGTTTCTTACTAAATGCACGAAATATATACTAATATATTAAATTTTTGCCTGTTTGTTCTGGTTAATTACTAAAGCGGTTGAACCATTTTTGACGGGACACTCACTGGTAGGTAGCAATGTAATTTTTTTTTTTTTAATATAATTTATAGAAAAATAATAATTTTAACTATGTGTTATACGTGGGTTAGATAAGATTGTGAATATTTTTTTCCTATAATTAAATATTGTAATAGCCACGAAGACACCACAAGAATAATTTGGTGGTAAAATCATCTCTAACTATTTCATCGATATTCAGGTCCAGGTTTCACTGGTAGCACATGTCATGATAATCATTGTAATAATTTCCTAGACTTTCACATTACGGGCGTCATTACCCAAAACGCCACCGATATAGTTTCTGGAATTTTCTGAATTCCAGAACTCTGACTGCTCTATGGTGACACCATTGGTACTCACCGATACTTCCAATCCAATTTGCTCTTATGCAGATACAAGGAGAGCAGCGGTACGTCGCTGATGTCTGTCTCGTGGCCGCCTGCTTCCAACAGCAGCACGTTCCACCCCTCCACCTCTGACAGCCTGTTCGCCAATACTGACCCTGCTGATCCTCCGCCCACCACTATGAAGTCGTACTTATCTCTCAACAACTGAAATAAAAAAAAAACAATTTATATAATTTAATTATATAAAAAAAAATATTTTCTATTTAACCTTTTGTGTTCCAATGAGTAGAGAAATTATCGATTTTTTTCGTAGAGTAATCATAATCTATTTATTTATTTATTTATTTATATTGGGTACAGGTTACACTTATGCATCCTCAAAATGAATACCTATAACAAAAATTCAAGCTACAGCCGGATCGGAAAGTAATCCTACCGAGAATAAGCCGGCAAAAAAGTAGCTATCGTAATTTTTACGATATTTAGCGTAACCCCACACTAGCGTTCTTTGGGCGTCGACGCCCACGCAACGCCGACGCGACGTCGACGCAACGCCGACGCGACGTCGACGCAACGTCGACGCGGCGCCGACGCAACGCTTGCGCAGCGGCGCGGTCGAAATGACGAACGCCAGGACTGCGCTCCACGGGCGCCGCGCCGGCCCGACGCCTGCGCAGCGTTTATTTTGACAACAGTACAATGATCAACTCAATTGTTTCGGCCCGCCCGTGTTTTAGAATCAGTAGGTAGAAGACTTTTTAGCTGATAGCAAATATGGATGTAGCTTAAAATACTAGCTCATATTGCCGAAGAAACCCATTTTCAATTAAGTACTTTTAGTTTTCGAGAAAATAAATGCTAAAGTTGCCTTTTCGTGCCATGTGTCAAATAGGTAAAATATATTTTTTCCTTTACAAGTTGAAAGCATTACTTTATCACTGCAATATAAAACATTATATTGTGCGTTATTCAAATCTTACATTTCCAATTTCGAAATAACTGTACATGACGTCAGCGCGGCGCGACGCTCGAACGCGATGTGCAGAGGACGCCCAGCGCAAGCGCCGCTCAAACGCCGCGCCGACGCTGGGCGGGCGCCGCGTCGACGCAACGCCCAAACAACGTCGGCGCGGCAAGACGCTGACGCTCGAAAGACGCTAGTGTGGGGTCCCTCTTAGTATTAAGAAACTTAAAACTATGGTGTGCGAGCGAGTAGAAAGATTTGTATTTTGTATGTTTGTAATGAATAAACTCAAAAAGTATCGTGCCGATTTCAAAAATTCTTACACCAATGGAAAGCTACTTCACCCTGGGTAATATGGGCAATATTTATTGCTAGAAAAGACAAAGTCCACGCGAACGCCCTCGCGGCCGCTAGTAGTTAACATTAAAAAAGAGATAACACATAGTTTCCGAATTCGGAACCGAATCCGAAATTCTAAAACCGGTTTAGTGATCTGTTGTATTAACAAATTTCAAATCCAAGATGGCCGCCGCCAGAAAATGACGAAATTCCTAAATTTTTTTGGTCTCCACCCCCTCATTAAAGGTATCAAATAAAAGGGCTTTTTTCACACTTTTTTATGTTGGAGGTTTTTTAAATTTTCAATTTAATAATTTATTTTTCCTTATTTAATTTTACGGACTGTAGTTGTCAAAATTGATGCAATGTTTATGTAACGCTAGAACGTCTCATCTAAAGTTAAGAAAGGCTCTCAAAGCTTTTATTGGGCACTTGCAATTTCATTCATTTGAAAACACATCACGTTCTGGTCATTTGTCATCCATACGTATGTTTTCCGTAACATGAAACATCGTAATATAACGTGCTTTTGAAATACACTGCTGTTAGCTGCCGAGATTATGTGTGCATTTAATCACAGAGCAGCAATTATTAATGCCCGGTTCCAATATTTAACGATTCGTAATGTGTCAAAAATGACTATCGGTTTTTCAACGGGTCGTTAATTCTAATTTCAAATTTAGATTCTATATCACTTAGAATAAGGAATATAATATATCTATGCTATATCAGCTGACATCAGTCGTCTGTCGTGTCGTTTTTAGATTACGCCCCGTATAATTTATTACTATGCGTTTCGTTTCGTTTTTTAAATATTGGAACCGGGTATTAGACGAAAATGATTATAGTAGCCGTTAATAATTAGCATTTATGAATGTACCTGTTGATTGAAAGGCCTGTTCTCAGGGTCGAGCAGGTCGTAGTTGAAGTATGCCATAGCTGCCAACATGATGGGAATGAAGGTCAGCTTCCCGATGCCAGCGATAGTGAGAGCCGACTTGGCGGCCGCCGCGGCCACGCTTAACACACCCATTGGTCAGCTTTGCATTGTCACCTAGAACACCAAAACCTTAATGAGAACTACAGAGTAGAAATAACTTAGCGCGGTTAGTGGATTCGATTCTCATCCGGGACAAATATTCGTGTAAAACATTTGTGTTCGTCTGGTCTGGATGTTTGACTAGCTCTTTGGATGAATTAGCGCTTCTGTCTGTTCAACAAAAAGTCGTGGGGTCAATTGTGTGTTTGTTCAGTTTGGGTGTAATTTTATTCATATTCATAAGTGCTTTTGTGAAGCTTACATGAATAAAGATGTTTTCTATTCTATTCTATTATATTTAAGTACAAAATGAGTAGACCACCGATAGTTCTAGTTTCCATAAGTACTCAATGTATGAACTGTTATTATTTATTTAGGGAGCAAGTTAATATTTGCTGTGTTGCATTAATTCAGTATTCCAAAGTTTTTAAAAAGATTTCCGTCATGCTACTGTTTACTGCTGAACATAAGACTCCCATAATTCGCCATTGAACTTGGTTCTTAGCACTCCTTAGCCAATTTCCTCTATAAACCCTAGGTAAATCATTGCAATTAACAAACTGAAAATACGGGCTTTAAAAACCGCCCAAACTTACTAAATACTTATCCATTGCATATTCACAGACTTATTTTAGCTCTTAGTTAAATTGTCAGTTTGTATTCATCATATCATTTTCAGTGGTCTTTTAGTAAAAAACATTTTTGTTTCTTACTACCACCACGTCATTATCATATAATATGCTTCTTGCATTATCAATCATTATTGATACTTATGATCTATGTCCCCGTAATTAGTAATCGTGTAAAATAAGGGGGGGACCATAAATTACATGTGGTATTTTTCGGTTCAACCGGATCTTTATTTATTTATTTATTAGAAGAGCAACAGAGTTGAAGAAAATAGTTATCAATGACGCTTATGGTTTAGTATTGTAAATAATAGGGGATACCTATTATTAGTATAGGGTATTTAGTGAATGTATCATCGCGCGGTAATTCTAGAGAAATCAAAACTAATGTTACCAGACCTTACGCGAGCGACTAGGAACGGATATCAATTAATCTCACGTTTTTTGTGCTAGCTTAAATGAATGTTTTATTTGTTATCACCCTTATTATCCATCACAAAAGTACTTAAGCTACTTACCTACTTTGGAATGCGATCGATATTTATGATTTATCGAGACTACACACACTTAAATTTTGGATCCATAATTGGGTTTGATCTAACGTAAAATCAAAATATACCTACTACTTTAACACAGCTACTTAAATCACGTTTGTAATATCGTGAAAGTTTGTAATATTTTCCGAGACGAGAATTTTGAAATCCTCAACATCGAAGGTTTTATAAATTACATAAGTATGGTTTTTACGTAGAACGATGCTTGGCATCGCATGATTTGTTAACCATTGATCAGGTATGCTTAATTTTAACTGTTCGTGGTAAAATATTACCAAGATCAGATACCTACTTAGGGTTGCTCAATGCGGTATGTAAATTGCCTATGCAATATAAACGTAGATTTTTTATTTAAGGCAAGTCATTTTCTACAGTTTTCTAAAGAGTTAGATAAATAATGATATAGGTTAGTTCATGCTCACTCAGACCAGTACATGTCCTGGATTTAATAGCCCAACTCCGTTCTAACATTAGTAGACTTAATAACAGAAAGGCAGTTTTTAAACAGAGTATTTTATATGCGAAGGATTAAAGATCTCTAAAAGTTATATATTTTTAAGAGGCACTCCTCCTTTGGTCCTTAATCTTATAAGGTCTTAAGTCAGTCATGTGTGTACTTGTATTATATGTGCTCTTGTAACAATTACATATTAAGCTTAGTGATAAGAGCAAAACAAAGTATGTTTAGCTTTAGAAACTAAAACGAATCCGTGGGAACAACCTTCAGTGTGAGACGAAAATCGCGAACGGAAACTTGCAAAGATAATGTAAACGCAACTCGCTACAAGCTAGTTGTCTTGTCACAGAGCATGGTATGTCACATACCCATCGCGTAACACTTGCGCAAGGCGCCTTATGTATGACACTTCGGCTGCGCAGGCGCACTCGTCTTTGTTACATGCCGTAAACGGAGTTAATGCTTTTGGGGTTGCTTGTACGCAGTTTAGCAGCGTGTTTTGGCAATTGTTTTTAAAAGTCGTGAATCACAGTCGCAAGTTAAGAAGAGTTTTGGGTTATTGAAAGTATATATATTGAATGTACATACATATTTTTTTTGTAAGTAAACTTATAACGGCCAATAAAAAAGAGAATGATGATCTTGACCGTCATGTACATATGTTCACATAATCCCTCAGAAATTACTATCATACATTAATTAAATGAGGTATCGTTAATAGCATCTGAATAGTCCGCTGGTTATAGGTACCTAATACCTTTAAAATGATTTGTTACATACCAAATGAAAACCCTTAGTCAGTATTATTCATCCATCATAAAAAAATATATACTTACATAATTTTTGCTACCCTCTGAAAACGACTAAATGATGGATTACCTACTTCCTTTGCCATTGAAATATATACAAGGAAACAATTTTGAATGAAAAATATTACTTTGGTATGAATAGTTGTGGTGACTTCGTTTTATTGGCTTTCTGATTTGTTCCAACAGTTGATACCGGCATAAGTCATAAATGTTCTTACAACAGTGTTTATTGAACAAGCTTATGTCTAAATTGACAGTAGTAATATAAGCAAAGAAAAAAATATAAATAGCAGTCATGTAGCGCAATATTTTACAGTATATGGGATACTCGTATATTAATTGCACGGCCGTACCCATTTCTCGATATCTACGATTTCCTCTACCTAAACCTACCTACCTACCTACCTACCTAAACCTACCTTCTGTGGAAGAGATTGCTTTCTGGCAATAATACAGATTAAATTGTACATGAATAGGTATGTCTGTAAAACAAATTTCTGTATTTTATTTTGTGCAATAAAGAGTATCTATTTAAATAGGACCTAACAATATGGCGCTTAAAATCCGTCATTTCATTTTTTTAATATGCCACATTGTCACGTGCATTATTAAGATTAAGCAAACAATAACTAAAATGTTAAACTGTTTAGGCCGTAGCTAGGAACATAGAAACCGACATCATCATTGGCCTGCTTCTTTAACACATCACAGGGCTCGGCCTTCAGATATTAGTTTCCTTTCTAATCGATAACATCCACATGAGTTTTCGAGATCGTGCTTCCTTCCGTACAACAAAGGGTGTGGTATCCAGCCCAGCCTAAAATCCACCTCCATCCAGAAAGTCGATGTTTTTGGATACCGATTCACAAAACGTCGTAATCGGATATTGAATTCGTATTTAGAAACAATTTTTTATCTCTTTCTTAACATGAATGATTGGACAGAGACAAAACATTGACAGTCCGCATCGGAATTGTTTCTGACGTTTGTGTATCAGCCCACAGACGTTGTGTAGGTTTAAGGGACGAAACACGTCTATCGTAGCGCCCATCGTGTCAACATATATTGATAAAACATGAACCAGTCCGAATAAAACGTTACAACATTGTAACCAAAAGTGAAGTTTTAAATATGGACAGCCTTTAAACATTAATTAGCTAGGTAAATAAGCAGATCTAGATAAGTACCTACGTATTTTCAACTACTTTTAGATATCGTTGCCTTTCTAAAGATCAAGGTTGGATGGAGCTCAAGTGGGAAGCGGAATTCAAAGAACTGATTTTCACAAAACAAACTTAAACAAATATTGTAGAATCTAGATCGGTAAGAATTGATCGCGGCTACCCGATGACGGTTTTATAACGTTCCCTTGTACTCGTGAGAATAAGGTTTTCTTCGCCTTGACTTTTTGCTTGTGTCAGAGTTCCCAAAGCACTATTATGCTGTTCTACATTCCACATAACAAGTGTTTGCGACCTAAAATCATTCGAAATCGCTGCTAGCCTATAAATGCATAGATAATGTAGATTGTGTGTTATAAAAGTTTCGTTTTATATGTAATAAATTATTATAACACAAACTCAAAATCATAAACAAATATTAAACATTGTGAAGCCGCAAACATGGAGAAAATCATGAAAAAAAAGAAAATTGATCTGATGGAAAAAAATTCTTTAAAATATAAAACAAATCTAAACAAAGGTTTGCATACAATCAGCCTAGTATCTCCATAATAGTCTTACATGTGTATTTTTCATGTTTCCATATTTGTTTAATTTAAGTTCTCGATAGCATCAACATTCTGAAGACGGCGGTAAATTAACTTAATCTAATGATTCATAATTCCTTTTTTCTAAAGCTTGCATAGATAAAGACATTTTCTATATCTACTATATAAACATAAGTCAGGTTTTCCTTCCTGACGCTATAACTCCAGAAGGCACGAACCGATTTCCACGGTTTTGCATTCGTTGGAAAGGTCTCGGGCTCCGTGAGGTTTATAGCAAAGAAAATTCAGGAAAAAATTTAACAGAAAAGCGGGAAAATCCTCTTAGGCGAAACGAAGTTCGCCGGGACCGCTAGTCTACATATAATATTGATTTTATGTACATATGCTATACCTCCACGGCATTTTAAAATTCACAAATATTTCGTTCTGTACTCCAATTCACCGTTTAGTTAGCAAAAAATATTTATAAAATTCAATAGCTGTAAACTCTATACCGTTCGAGTTGACCGTCCAGTTATTTTCTATTTAAAATACGGTAGAACGTTGTCGAGCTTTTATCAATTGCCACTATTTGTTTGCAGCGAGGAGCAATGTCGGGTAAGGAATTGTTTTAATCTTACTATCTTAAAATACAATTCTCAATTGTATGCCACCTATTTTGCAGAAGCCAACTGAAATTATTGCTATACCTTGACGGCCTGTCAATTTTACTTGTGATCATGGACGTAATATATTTGTATGGATTCATGGTTTTAGGTCCATGGTCTGTGCAGATGAGCTGTCACTTTTGCTTCGTTTTTGACATACATTTAAGGCTACTTACTCATAGATTGTGAACTCAACTGTTTCTATTTATTTTGCAATTACATTCTTACGTACAGTACTTAACTTTATAAGTATTGTTTCTTGTTATATTAGATATTGGAGACAATTTCGTTGTTTGAGGACAATTACTTAATTCCTTATTGATTAAGACGTCATTCACAGCTCTAATTAATTAAGTAGTTAGTATCTTTAATTGATTTGTGCAACAAAAGTGATTGTGATGATTCATCAAAAAGGAAAAATTCATTAATCTAGTACTGATTATGTGAAGATTGAGATAAGTAGCTAGGGTAGGAATGCGTTTATGAAGTACAATCAAGAAGTTTTTCATTGCTTGATTAAATAATGATAAAAGACCTTATATCTGTGATTTTCAAATTCATCAAAGTTGCCATTAAAAAAGAGGCCGACTGCCCCATTTATGGTATTTCTGTAGTAATGTCGGCGATTATTGAAGATTATAACTTAAATTTACTTAAAAAATGGTTTGATGGTTTAAGTACAATGTACATAATAATGTAGCATTTCAGAAATAGTAAAATTTGTACCCATGTCAGATACACATATTAGTTATTTGTGATGGTATTTTTTTTTAAATACATCGATGACGCGTTTTTATTTTAACTCGTGGGCTCGAGGGAGTCGAGTTCAGTTGTTTTATTTAAATAAAGAGCACCTTGGTACCATTTCCAGGCGCTGCTAAAGCAATAGATAGCTTCAAATGGCGAGAATGGGCTCAAACTGTTCAAGGTCGCTATTACCAAATTTGCTATCTGGCGTTGAATAACGTTGCCACACGCGACTGATGGGTGTCGCGTAATGGCTCACTAGAATTCGATTGTGATGCGATTTTCCATACCTACGGTCATACCCAAACTTTTTTGTTCGCGACTGCCTTTCGAATTTAGCTTGCAGCTTGAAGCACAAAAAAGGGTCCCATATGTACATAGCTTGTTGCGGTTAGTAATTATTTTACCCTTTTACCTCCCTCACCTGTAACTTAACGCAATCACATTTTTTTATGGAAAGACGTTTGATTCACACAAATCCCACTCCTATTCGCACACCTAACCATTAATGTCCATATGTACTAAATAATTGGATACCTCTACGGCGCCCTATGCTTTGGAAACTCCACTTGTTTAAGGAGTTTACTTTGATGTATCGTACCGCTACCTCTTTCTAACAACGGCGTGTACGGAAATCTCCCGCTCTAAAAAGAGCAAAGACTACCCACAAAAATCTCCTCCTACCCGTAATCGCCTGAATAGCGGCGTCACGATAATCCAGAGAAACTGTAATAGTATAAGACTGTAATAATATAAGAACTGTTTGAATGTTTCTCTAGATGCTAGATCCACGATGCACTTGCATGCACTCTATAAACCCCCCCCCCCCCCCCTTTATTCCTTGAGGAGGAAATGTCTACCGCACCGTCACAATGTCGGGAACAGAGAGTGGATTGTCAGGCTCGCATAGACCAAAACCCCATGTGAGGCAACTCTGCACAGTTGTGGGAGAGTCGGGATCCCTTGAGGATCCTACGCAAGCTCCCCACTGCGCCTACCGCTTTGAGGCTCCCCTACTCATTAGAAACTTCTGGAAAAGTACAAAGGATAGATAGATTTTGATTTTTGACACGAGCCGATTTAACTAACACGGTATATGTTACATCATTTTAAAATCGGATTACTGGTATGCAAGTATGTGGTACAATCATATGAATCAGACCGTAAATGGCTCCAAGATCATTGTCAAGGTTACGCATATCAGTGTGCGATCAAAAATATTTTAAATACATTATGTATTGCAATCAATAAAAAAGCTCGGCAAAACAATGCATTAGGTATTATTATAAATAAATAAATAAATATTGGACAACATCACATACATTGCTCTGATTCTGTGGTAAGTAGCTTAAGCACTTGTGTTACAGAAATCAGAAACAACGACGGTACCATAACACCCAGACCCGAGACAATATGGAAAAGTTCGTTTCCCATATTGACCCGACCGGGGATCGAACCCGGCACCTCAGAGATGGCGCTCGCTAAAGTCAGGCTCTCGTCAACTATTATGCTGTTTTTTTTTTAATTCTTTACGCTGCACTAGCGAACTTTAAATATTTTAAAGAAACAGCTGATTAGTATAAGTTAGAAGAGCAGCACGCGCAATACGTAAAGGTCGTGGGTTCGACCGCAAGGCGATATGCAATTTTTATATTTCTTCAAAATATTATTGTGCTGTTTCGCTCCCATTCGAATTTCAAATTAGATTTAAGTAATGTTAATTACTTTTTTTGTTACGTTAATTTTACTTAAAACCTTTTTTGCAATATGTGCGTACGTAAGGTCGGGGACTAATGATTTCTTTGTATTTTGGATCGACTAAATATATGATCCGAGATGTCAGTAGGTACTGATAAATTGCATAGCATTGCGTTATAAAACATGCAGTGCAAGTACATTTGCACGAAAAGGTAAACTATAGAGTGTGTTCTTATTGATTTTAATGATTAGACTTCAAGGCAACATAAATACTGTTTTACCAATTCAGGAAACCGATGAAGATTACGTTACGCATACAACGATTTCAAACAGCGATGTAGGTATTAGAGATTTAGTAATGGTGTTGGAAATATAAACATTTCAAAGAACAGGTTAATAAATTATTTGATTTCGAGGACATACAAATAAAGAATGGTAAAGTGACTTTTGAGTATTACCCTTCTGCCATTTTCTACGTCTATATCTTCTTTAGTATAAAAAAATCGGTCAAGTGCGAGTAGGACTCGCGTGGAGAGGGTTCCGTACGTTGGGCTCGTAGGTCACAATAAACTAAACAATTATTTATCAAATGTAGGTAAATAAGTTACAGTTGTTGACGTCGATTTTTAAAGTAATTAATTCTTCTTATTCTTTAGCTAATTTACTTTGCTTTGAAACGTGTTCATGGTAAAAGGTTATTAGATAATGAAATACTTCTGGAACCTGGTAAGTACTCGCATGAAAAAACTATATATGGCTGAAAATAATCACATGGCACAGGCAGGTAAAAATAAAAAAAACGTTAATTTAACAAAACAACCCTTTTTTTTAAATCCATGTACTTCTCATAGGTTTTCCTGTAATATATAGGTAAAGAGCTATATTCCGCATTAATTTCAAAATTTTTAGCCTAATAGTTTCGGAGATAGGGGGGGGGGGGGGAATGGTCAATTTTCGCCTATTTTCTTAAATAACTTAAAAACAATTATAAATAAAATTATATATTTAATTTAAAATAATTATTAATTATTTTAAATTAAAGATTATAAATAATACATATTTGCAATCCTTACAGCAAGATCTTTCATTTGATATGTCACACGATATGGTTAGCGATTTTTTTTTTAATGTTGTGATTTACCCTCCAAAAGTGACCCCCAAATTCAAAATTTATTTATTTACGTTACACATGCACCTTTGGGTCTTTAACTTACATATGTGTACCAAATTTCATCTCAATTGGTCCAGTGGTTTCAGAGTAATCGGCTGTGACAGACGGACGGACAGACAGACACGCGAGTAATCCTATAAGGGTTCCGTTTTTTCGTTTTGAGGTACGGAACCCTAAAAACAAATTCGTAGTAATATTTAGTAACAGCAAAATATTTTTTTTTTTCAATATTTAGCCTTAGCTTAGCAGTAAGCCTTTGCTCGCGACTTCGTTTGCATATATTTTTTCTTTAAAATATCTAAAGTCATTCTAAAATAATGTAGCGTTGTAATAGTGAAATTATGTTTGAAATCAGTCTGGTTTTAAGTTTGTAAAATCAAAACAAAAAAATGTAACCTCTACAAAATTGTTAGAGAACAGATGTACTCAGTAGGTTTAGGTTAAAAATTACTCATTATTTTTTGCCGTCACAATCTCGCCAGCTAAAGGTACCACATGTTTGCGTATTCGATATGAATTTTACCTTCATACCTTTGCATTTTCTTAGAAAAAAATTACTGGACAAATTAACTACATAGCAATGTTAAAGGCTTCGGATTTTAAATTTATGGCATAGAGCTCTGAACAGAAATTAAACAAGGCGAATATCTGAAATCAAACAAATCCACGCAGTATTAAAAGTTACGCAGAATAAATTAGTAACCATCGCGCAATTACCTTTCTCGTACAGTCAGCGTCAAATAGTTAGTGACACTCAGCGTATTCAAATAGATAGACGCAACTAAAAAGTCAATAATATAAGAGCTAAAAAAAAATTGGGCAACATCACATTGCTATGATTCTGTAGTAAGCAGCAAGCACTTGTGTTACAAAAATATAGAAAAGTTCGTTTCCCATATTGCCCCTTAGAATCCCCGAATCGATATGGCGCAACACCATACTCCGGTCCGCTTCTCGGCTCTGGGCTTCAGAGCTTAAACGCTTATAAATGATGAAAGACTGGGCACACGTGTGTCTAGTTGGTGAACCCCAAAATTAATACAACTTATTATTTCGTCATCTGGACACGCTCAGATTTTTACGTGTGTCCAGATAGTGTAACTTAATTAAATCACTTTTATGTTTTCACTAACTGGACACACTTCATTTTTTTTTTAAATAGGTACAGTCAGGTTATTAAATATCTTGTTCATTAAATTATTAAACAAAGCGATTTCATGAAAAACCTCCCGTTCCGATTTCATGAAAAACCTCCCGTTCCGTCCCTGAAACCTCGAAAGGATCGAGGTTTCAGGGACGGTTTTTCAAAAAACAAATATGTAACAATCAAATAATTATATATAAATATAAAAATCTTCACTTTTTTTCGTCATCATCACTTATCTCAGGAACTTAACGAGTGATAGATCAACCAACCACTCCTTGTGGAAAGCAACTAAAAAACTGAAAAAGCCTACTACACATATCCCACCAATAAAAGAGCTCAACGGACAGTGGGCTGTCAGTAATGAGCAGAAAGCAAAACGGTTTGCGCGTCATCTTGAGCAAATATTCAAACCCAACGAAATATCTACAGATGATATTTCGTTAAAAACAACATCACAAGATGATCTCGAAATAAGACTTGTTACGCCTAAAGAAGTCCGTAATGAGATCAAACGACTAAGTACAAAGAAAACACCCGGTTATGATCTTATTACTGGGGAAATTCTTCAAAACCTTCCGCGTAAAGCCATAGTCAAATTAACCACACTAATCAACGCAGCGTTTAGATTAAAACACATTCCTAATGCGTGAAAAGTAGCTGAAGTCATTATGATACCCAAACCAGGTAAACCACCTCATGAAGCAACCTCCTACAGGCCTATCTCACTTTTGCCTGTCATGGCAAAGTTATTTGAAAAACTACTCTTGAGACGTTTAAATCCTATTATTGAAGAGAGACATGTGATTCCTGACTACCAATTTGGTTTTAGGGAAAAACATTCTACTATAGATCAAGTGCATAGGATCACCAACATCATTGAAAAAGCCTTAGAAGAAAAAAAAGTTTGTAGTACCGTCTTCCTGGATGTAGCGCAGGCGTTTGACAAAGTGTGGCATGAAGGCCTCATATTTAAACTTAGAAACGTGCTCCCAAAACAATATGCGGATATCTTAGAGTCATACCTAACTGACCGCATGTTTAGAGTTAGACAAGAAGATGCATATTCAGATCTCATGTCAATAAAGGCTGGAGTGCCACAAGGAAGTGTCTTAGGTCCGGTCCTGTACCTTTTGTACACTTGCGACATTCCAGAGATAGATAACAACACCATTGCGACCTTTGCGGATGACACAGCTATAATGGCAATAGAAACGACCCACGCGGAAGCTGTACAAAAGGTTCACGGCGCTGTAACTACCATTTTCAATTGGGCGAAAAAATGGTGCATTAAACTTAATGAATCGAAATCTATCCATGTAGATTTCACAAATAAGAAATTAAATTATCTACCGGTCTACATTAATAATAATATTGTACCATATGGAAACACTGCCAAATACCTCGGCATGACACTAGACGCAAAGCTTCGCTGGAAGGCTCATGTCAAGAAAAAACGAGATGAATTAGAAGTTAGGTATAAAAAGATGTATTGGCTTCTTGGTAAACATTCTTCGGTGTCAGTACATAACAAAATCCTGCTTTATAAACAAGTCCTCATGCCAGTATGGACTTATGGCATTCAGCTATGGGGCTGTGCCAAATACACAAACCTTCAAACTATCCAACGTTTCCAAAATAAAGTACTTAGAGGTGTTGTAGATGCACCGTGGTACATCAGAAACGACGACCTACATCGGGACCTAAAAGTAGACTTCGTCAAAGACATTATTAGGAAATATGCCGAAGCTCATGAACGACGACTTCATCACCACGTAAATGTTGAGGCCATCCAGCTCCTTGACAACACGAACATAGTGAGGAGGCTCAAAAGGACAAAACCTTTTGAGCTAGTGTAGTAAATTAGTGACAGAAAGTGAAGTGTGTGCCACTCATTAAGAACACAAAAACAAAGTGTCTTCCCCTTAATAGAGACAATAAGAAAAGTGTTAATGGACACATTCTTAGTAAACTATCTTTAGCAGTCTAAGTTAAATATAAATTACTTATTAGTCTTTTCAGACTAGATTGTAATAACTTTGTCGTATTGATGCTCAGTATCAAACGGCATTTAAAAAAAAAAAAAAAAAAAAAAAAAAAAACTTGTTTTCGTGTCGAGTTTGTGACAAACCCGACGTTTTAAATGTTTAGTGTGAATGAGCGACTGTTTTATTGACATCAGTATGTAATCACCGATATTATTGATTTATTGGTGGCGTCCAATTATTTGAATACCCTGAGTGTCACTAAATTTGACGCTGACTATAGCCAATGGTTGCTCTGCATAAGGATTAGATTGCGCAGACGAAAGTTCGTGGGTCACGATAAACAACCGTAAAGGCATTACGACATAGCACAACGCATGCGGAGGCATATTTTGAGTTGTTAACTCAAGCCATCATCGTCCCATAAGCCCATTAAAGATCGTGATATGCGGTCTGTACGTAAACTTCTCCTAATCATCCTCAGAATTCTACTCACAATCTTTCACTGCCCAATCCATACGGGACTTAAGAAATTTACTACATTTACATATCAGGGAATCTCATTTCCCATTTTTGAATCCAGAGTCAAAACCTTCTTCCTTGCTCTTAACTAAGTACCTAACTAGTAGATACAATACAATATTCATAAATACTTTATATTTATAACCAGGCGTAATTTAACTGGCGTGTTGGTTTTCACTTAATATATTGATCCAACATGGTTTTAGGTTTCCTGCAATAGGTAAAGTTTCAATTTATGATTCCTTTAAGCGTTTTCTCTCTGGCTCGACTGTAATGAAAAAAATTATACGATTATTGTAAATTATTTTGATTTCTTACGATGAATCGTAATTTCGTAATGAAAAATATGTGTGATTTGTTCATACGTTGAGTGTTGCGTTGAAGTCTTTTCTTAGGATTTTTAGAAGTTTTAGGTTTTAAAACAAGATTCCTTAGCAGACAAAAGTAAAGTTTAAAATGTATGGATAATACACAATATAACATAAACTCTTGATTTATATTGACACAGTTTTTTTTATCGTTTCCATTCCTCCATTTACTTTAGTTATCCCGTCAGAAGTAAGTTTGGAACTGTTATTATGTATAAAAACATTTTGTTATTCTCATGGGACGGATTCAGACCCTTTTTTATGATCCTATCATCGCTTTGCCTCCCTTGGAGGTAGTCGGTAAAGTTACTATACTGCTGAAACATATGTGGAGTGAGTTACCTAAATACGATGAGTATAATATAGTTGCACTTTGGATTTTATAGCCCTTATGTCGTCGGTACAAGCACTAATATCGTGCTGTAAGTGTTCACCGTGATTTGCATTTTGACCGTACATACTTATTAAGACCATTCATTTGATTTTTAACAAGCCATTATTAAGTAATGCGCCATTTTTGCATTATAAAACAATTAAAATAAGTTAACGAGTCAAAACCTCTCGACCGATCGCAACAATCACATTAGAAATTCATTGAAATTCAATCAGAAATGTCTCTGGAGGAGAAGTTAGATATAAGCTATCATCGGCATGAAATCTATTGATTAACATATTAATGCAGTCCGAACGATCGATATAAATCTCAGATATTATCAGTGAACTATGTATGTCGAAATACATGATACTGAAGTCAATACCATATATTACGGGAGGATATAAGTGTGGATGAAGATTTGCAACATCGCCTGAGCTGTTAAGACTAGAGGGAGCAGTTGGTCAGAATGAGAAATGAGCTATTAAAAAGCACCATTTTCAATGTCAGGTAAAAAGACGCTTCAAACAATACAAGTTTGAAACAATCATTTAGAAGTCATGAGTCAAAATCATAACTATCCTTTTTGGCTTCTCTTTACTCCCCAATTCCATATAAAATACCCGTATAACAAATAAATTTGCTCTCTAAGTTGATCACTTCTAAATAAAAAACCGAATTTGAGTTTCTGTTCTAAGTACGAGCAACCCTAAAAATGTATTGTTTTTGTATGTTTCCACATTATAGCTATGTGGTATACGGACAGACAGACAGACAGACGGACTGTCCGAATCCATAAGGATTCCGTTTTTTTCCATTCGGCTACGGAACCCTAAAAACATACAAGCAGCGGTTAGTGCGTAAGCTACGATTTCGAGGCAAATAAACAATATGGTTCGACGTAGACGGTACAAGATTGTAATTGTCTTCGATTTCTCATAAAGTTACTTAATATTTAGCAATGAAATAATAGTAATGGTCTGTATTTTGATGGAGCGTACATGCTCATAGTTATTTAAGTAATGATTTCCTGATGTATTCATTTATGTTTCCTTTCACTGAGTACATTTTTGATTCGATATAGAAGAGTTGGTGAAGAGCTTCTCGCCATGTAATTTTAACACATGGATAAATATTGACGCCTCAGATATCATTTTGCCAGTCTTCTTTTCGGAATCATCAAAGAGAAAAAGCCCAGCTACCTATATGATAAGCTTAAATTCTCCCAGAGACCAGTTCGAGGCGCTTATAAGCTATGCTACACAAAGCACACCACAGCGGCATTTCGGGGCTGCTTCCGCTATGCAGCCACGAAATGCTGGAATAACATACTTCCACCACTTAGGAATTGCAAAACAAAATCTAACTTCAAAATTAAATTTAAAGGTTATCTGTTAGGCATCCAAAGGGATGGTATGCTTTGTGTTTAGCGTTTGTGTTTAGCGTTAGTTCCATTTATTTTGTTTAATTTAATTATGTAGTTGAATATTATGTAACGATTCTAAAAAACTAAAAAGACTTGACTTGAAAAATAAACTAACTTAACTTAATACTACACAAAATAAATTATATATATTTGCAAGAACACCCTGGGCGCGTTTTGTTTTGCAATCACGCGTTATGCGCGTGAGATCGGCTTCGCTCGGAATAAAAACTAACGCGGTGCGGCGAGTGACGCACTGGTGTCTTAGAAATCTTTGAGGCTGGACGCGCGACCGTCTACACTAACATTTTGTCGTGCGTATCTACCTACGTGAATTTAACGAACGTCTTTCCATTTATTGTGTGTGTTTTATTCCCCAAATTGGGTAAGTGCTGCAAAGTATTATTTACTTAGTAAGTTTTAGTATTGTTTTTGTCCTAGTGGTAATGTAGTCTAGATCTTGTACTGATGAACTGGCTGGTGAAACGTTATTTTGTGCAAAGAAATTTCATATATATCTACTCTTGTATGTAAATTAAATATTATTCCTTCTCACGTCACATCTTACTCAACTTCATTAAACGTAATTTTATCAAACTTTCACCATATAATTTTTCACCTTCCAAATTGTATTTTAATTTAAGTAGTACGTACGCCTAGCTTTTAATTAGCGGATTAAACTGCCTGTGTCCTGGGTTTATCTGCCACCAATTAATTATGATTATTTGTTAAATGTGCCCATCTATTTTTGTGCATAGATGTACCCACATCTACAATATATTTCCCTAGCTGATTCTGTACGCCTCATCATTGATCACTATTTTATGTCAGTCAAATCACCATCATCACAATCATCTTTACGCGCTCTGCTCATTATTAACCGATCTCTGCTGTTTACCCGCTTTGCATCGAGCTGCTTATTTCAACCGCCATGTCGCAGTCAGATAGTATAATTGGATAGTTGTAAAATGTCTGGTTTACTGTAATTACAGGGACCTTCTACACGGTACCGAAAATCAAAGAAGTTGGCGACAACCCCGCTGCGCATGGACTAGGGTGACGTCGCTTCGTGAATTTCGAGGACTGCAGGACAGTGGTGTTTTTTTTGACGTGGACTCAAATATATTGTCGGTTGCGCTTGTTGGACCCCGTCTACTCTTATTTACCTAGAAATAATTATTATTACTATAAATAAACCTTGTTTGTGTAAACAATTTGTCTCCTCTCTTATTTCTAGCGTAAGAATCCAGAGAAATTGCCACATTGGCGCCCGACTATAGGAAACAACCGCGACCGACTTATATTTGAGCTCCTTTTACATCTAATAGTTTTCTTTGGTGTTGGCCTTAACTTCATATTTTTAAGGTTGATCATGTGCTAATTTGTTAGTGCATGGCAAATCCCAATTAACTTCGAATTATTTTTCTTAACATTTTCTAAATAAACCTGATCTTTGAGCACAATTTTGCCATACTCTAGTAAGTTATTAATTACGCTTCTTAGTCAAGTAGTTGAAAAAATTGTAGTGCCTATTAGATACTTCACCTTGCAGCACATACCTAAAAAAAAAAAAAAAAATGTCTTACACTATCAAATTTCTATCCTTGCAAAAAGCTGAACTGCAATACGAAGTCGAACTTCGTGGCGGTTGTGGAGAAACAGTACAGGATTTAAGGAAGGAAATAGTTAAACTATCACAAATTTTGCCAACTGAGGACATCCTAGAATCACATTTAGGTGCTAGTGATGATTTGAAGGAGGTTAAAGAATCTCTTTTAAAATCCCAAAATAATCTAACCTCACTCAAAAGTAAATTTGATAAAAATATGTTCAATAGAACGGAAACCCTTTTGCATCACATTTATCACAGACTGAACCGTATCGTAAATGAACCTGAAGTAAACGATATTTACAAAGTCTGTGTTGCTAGTGTGAACTCTCAATTTAAAGATCTGTCAGTATTAAGACCCAAACCAGCTCATTCTCAGCCTAAAGACACTGTTGACACCGCAATGCCGTCGACTGTATCAGTGACATGCGAGCGAAATTTATCTTTAGAAATCCTTAAGTTAAAGTACAATGGGAACACCTGTGTTCATTCTTTTATACAAAAAGTGGAAGAGTTTGTTGAATCGAGAGGAATTTCTTTTGATAAAATTTTGTCTTTGGCGTATGAAATTTTTGAGGGTGATGCTTTGCACTGGTTCCGTTACAACAAATGTAACGTAACTTCCTGGGGTGAACTTAGTGTCTTACTTAAAAAAGATTTCAGCAGCAGCGACTATGATTACAGACTAGCTGCTGAAATCCGATTACGCACACAGGGTGAACTTGAAAATATAAGTATTTATATATCTATAATGCATGGCATGTTCTCTCGTCTCAGCAAACCCATGAATGAAAGCGAAAAGCTTGATATTCTTTTACACAACATTCGTCCTTGTTATGCAAATACTTTAGCTGCCTCTCAATGTATTAATACTATTGAGGAACTAAAGAATATCTGTAAAAACTATGAAAATGTTACTTCTCGATTTTCAAATTTTCAAGAACCACCTAGGGTATCAACTGACACTATTGCTTCTGAGTTTGCTTATAAATACAAATCATACACTAACAGTAATTTTAAAAACAATAAACAATACTATCAAACTAAGCCTAGTACATCATATAACATTGATCATAATAAAACTAATAATAACTACAAATTTAATAAATACAACTATATACATAAAAATGAAAATAAGAATCTTGATGTTGCTGAAATAACACCAAAATATACTCAGTTTTGTCCTAGATGTAGATCTGAGAGCCATTCACTGAATAACTGTAAGCAAGATAGGTTCATTTTATGCTTTAAATGTGGCAAGAAGGACGTTAAGTATCCTGACTGTCCTGACTGTAATCCTAAGGCCACTGAAGAACAATCAAAAAACTAATCACGGTCGATTGGAGTGATCGAGCTGAGGAATGGAGGGAGTGGTTATTATTTGTCCGCAATTTTTCCAACTTTAACTCGGTCGCCTCAATCGATGATAACAATAAATCATTGGATAGAATACGACCATATGTACAGGTCAAAGTTGAAGGTCAGAATTTAACTGGATTGCTAGATACTGGATCTTGCGTTACTATCTTAGGTAACAAATCTCATGAAAACCTATTAAAAATGGGATTCGAGTTACAAAATACGAATGATTTAAAAGTCTCTACGGCTGGAGGCCATATTCTTAATTCTATTGGTACAATGTCAATTCCAATTAAATTTCAAAACCAAAAACATATATTAAATGTGTACGTAGTACCCGGTATCGTTACTCCACTAATTCTGGGTATCGATTTTTGGAGAACTTTTGGACTTTTTCCCAAACATTTAGATGCAATTTCATTTTACAAAAGTTCCGACTTACAACTACAGTCTGACTCTGCCAAACAATCCTATCTTTGTTCATACGAGCATCTAGATAAAGACCAAAAAGATATAGCCGATCATCTAATCGCTCAGTTTCATGAAATATCTTATGAGGAACGTGGGTTAGGTCGGACTTCGTTGATAACCCACAGAATTGATACTGGCGATGCGGCTCCAATTCGTCAACGATACTACCGCATGTCTCCAGAAAAGCAACGAATTCTAGTGGAACAATTAGATGAGATGCTTAAAGAGGACGTTGTCGAGCCATGCGAAAGTCCATGGTCTTCCCCTGTACTACTCACACCTAAAAAGAACGGAGAGCTCAGATTTTGCCTTGATAGCAGGAAACTTAATTCAGTTACGAAAAAGGACGCCTATAGCTTACCCTATATAGCTGAAATCCTAGATAACCTTCGTGATGCAAAATACTTAAGTAGCATCGATCTATCTAAAAGTTTTTGGCAAGTATTGATCCAAAAGGAGGATAGATGTAAGACATCTTTTTACGTTCCTTCGCGCGGCACATTTCAATTTAAATGCATGCCGTTCGGACTGACCAATGCGCCCGCTACGCAGCAAAGATTGGTCGATTTCTTATTTTATGGCCCAGAATTTGAATATAAAGTATTTGTTTTTATTGATGACGTCATTATCATTTCTGAAACCTTTGAACATCATATTTCTCTCCTAAAACGAGTCTTAGAAAAATTACGCACTGCCAACCTCACTATTAATCTACAAAAAAGCCAATTTTTCCGGAAACAACTCAAATATCTCGGCTACATTGTAGATTCAAACGGTCTTCACGCTGATCCCGAAAAAGTAAAATCTATCACTAACTACCCCGCCCCTACGACTCGTAGGGAAGTCAGACGTTTCCTGGGTACGGCTTCGTGGTACCGCAGATTTATTCCCAACTTTAGCACTTTAGCATCTCCTCTCAATAAGCTAACTTCACAAGGTAAGAAGGCTCCTCCCTTCTCATGGTCTAAGGAAGCGGACGAAGCCTTTAATAAACTTAAAATTCATTTATCGTCAGCCCCCATACTTTCTTGCCCTGATTATACGAAACCGTTTGTTGTTCATACTGATGCCAGCGATCACGGCTTAGGCGCGGTGCTTACTCAAACCCATAATAATGAAGATAAGGTGATTGCATATATGAGTAAATCTCTCACGAAACAAGAACGGAACTATAGTGCCACTGAACGCGAAGCATTAGCAGTTCTCACTGCAATAGAACACTGGCGTTGCTACCTAGAGAATGGTCTCAAATTCACAGTATATACTGATCATTCGTCACTAAAATGGTTTTTAAACTTAAACAACCCTACTGGCCGGTTGGCTCGCTGGGGCGTCCGCCTGTCTACCTACAATTTTGATATAAAACACCGAAAAGGAGCTGATAATGTGGTTCCTGATAGTTTATCTCGTTCCGTCCCTATTGCAGCTGTGGACGACTCTACTGACATACAGACGAACACTTCCTTAAATGTTAACGACCCATGGTATTTGAAAATTTTTAATGGTTGTTTGAATTCACCTACTTCTTACTCAAATTATCGTGTTTCCAACGGTAAACTTTATCGGTACATCAAGTCTCTTAACCCGTTAGCTAGGGAATTTGAATGGAAGGAAGTGGTACCACTTGAACATCGTCAAAACATCATAGCACAAAATCATAGCGAAACGACAGCAGCACACCTTGGTATTTTTAAAACTTTTAAACGCCTGTCATTAAACTACTTTTGGCCCCATATGCATCATGATGTGTCAAACTTTGTTTCTGGTTGCGACACATGTCTTTCTTATAAATACCCTAACCATACTACTCTTGGTATCATGGGAAGATCTAAAGCCTGCAGCAGGCCATTTCAAATGATAAGTGTTGACCTTGTTGGACCCTTGCCTATTAGTAAAAAACAAAATACATTTTTATTAGTAGTGAACTGTTGCTTCTCAAAATATTGTTTACTTTTCCCTATACGCCGTGCTACAGCAGAGATTATATCTAAAATAATAGAAGATGATGTTTTTCTAATTCATGGCATCCCAAGTACAATACTCATGGATAATGGTAGACAGTTTATAAGTCACACCATGAAAAACTTATTTGCCCGTTACAATATCCCAAACGTTTTTTATACTCCTTTATATACGCCGCAAGTAAACTCAGTGGAGCGTTATAATAAAACAATTATTACCGCCGTTTCGTCCTTTGTCGAGAATGACCACAGATCATGGGATACTAATTTACCAAAAATTCAATTTGCACTAAATAGCGCAGTTAATGAAGTTACTGGCTTTACACCTTCTTTTCTAGTATTTGGCCGTGAATTAGTAAGTTGCGGTTCTCACTATATTGATACTGACTTAAACGATGTAATTGTATTTTCTCCAAGGGACGCATATGTAGAAAATTTAGGTGGTCTACATAAAATCTTTGATAAGGTTCAAGCAGCTTTAATCAAGGCGCATTCCAGAAATGCAACTAATTACAATCTTCGCCGCAAAAACGTAGACTTTGAAGTCGGTGATACTGTATGGAAGAAAACTTACTATCAAAGTGATAAAGATAATAAATTTTCTAAAAAGTTAGCACCCAAGTACATTAAGTGTCGCATTATAAGCAAGAATTCTAAACTGGTCTATGAGCTTGAGGACATGTTAGGCAACAAACTAGGAGCTTGGCATGTAAAAGATTTTAAACTCAACTAGATTTTACTAAGCGGATTTTTATTAACAAGTAAAAATCCTAACCTAAAAAGGGGGGTATGTAACGATTCTAAAAAACTAAAAAGACTTGACTTGAAAAATAAACTAACTTAACTTAATACTACACAAAATAAATTATATATATTTGCAAGAACACCCTGGGCGCGTTTTGTTTTGCAATCACGCGTTATGCGCGTGAGATCGGCTTCGCTCGGAATAAAAACTAACGCGGTGCGGCGAGTGACGCACTGGTGTCTTAGAAATCTTTGAGGCTGGACGCGCGACCGTCTACACTAACATTTTGTCGTGCGTATCTACCTACGTGAATTTAACGAACGTCTTTCCATTTATTGTGTGTGTTTTATTCCCCAAATTGGGTAAGTGCTGCAAAGTATTATTTACTTAGTAAGTTTTAGTATTGTTTTTGTCCTAGTGGTAATGTAGTCTAGATCTTGTACTGATGAACTGGCTGGTGAAACGTTATTTTGTGCAAAGAAATTTCATATATATCTACTCTTGTATGTAAATTAAATATTATTCCTTCTCACGTCACATCTTACTCAACTTCATTAAACGTAATTTTATCAAACTTTCACCATATAATTTTTCACCTTCCAAATTGTATTTTAATTTAAGTAGTACGTACGCCTAGCTTTTAATTAGCGGATTAAACTGCCTGTGTCCTGGGTTTATCTGCCACCAATTAATTATGATTATTTGTTAAATGTGCCCATCTATTTTTGTGCATAGATGTACCCACATCTACAATATATTTCCCTAGCTGATTCTGTACGCCTCATCATTGATCACTATTTTATGTCAGTCAAATCACCATCATCACAATCATCTTTACGCGCTCTGCTCATTATTAACCGATCTCTGCTGTTTACCCGCTTTGCATCGAGCTGCTTATTTCAACCGCCATGTCGCAGTCAGATAGTATAATTGGATAGTTGTAAAATGTCTGGTTTACTGTAATTACAGGGACCTTCTACACGGTACCGAAAATCAAAGAAGTTGGCGACAACCCCGCTGCGCATGGACTAGGGTGACGTCGCTTCGTGAATTTCGAGGACTGCAGGACAGTGGTGTTTTTTTTGACGTGGACTCAAATATATTGTCGGTTGCGCTTGTTGGACCCCGTCTACTCTTATTTACCTAGAAATAATTATTATTACTATAAATAAACCTTGTTTGTGTAAACAATTTGTCTCCTCTCTTATTTCTAGCGTAAGAATCCAGAGAAATTGCCACAATTATAACTTTCTGACGTACATTGTCTATTGTTTGTGTTGAAGGGCAGTCCAGTTTTGTATTGTATTGTATCATGTATGGGTTTATTTTTGATTTGAAGGAGTACGGTTTGTTTGAGTGCATGTATATGTTTATTTTTTAATGTTTTTTATGTTGTGTAAGTGTGTTAGGTTATGGGTTGTTGTTCTTTATAAGATGTATTTATCACCACTGTGCCGTATTTTAATTTTAATTTGTCTTATGTAATTACTTTATTTTTAAACAGGCGACCACTGAAAATCACCGTCGCGAGACTCAATTATGGGTGTCCCGACATATTGCTGAGTTCGGAGCCTTTTTAGCACATATTTTGTTTGCTTTTTTTGGTTATACATACCAGAACCTTGTTACATGACCCCTTCAAATACGATGACTCGTTGGTTAATCAAGAAACAGTTGCATTTTTATTGTGTCTTGAATTCCAGTTTATGACGAGTTAAGTTAATTTGTCATGGTACTGAAGGTAATTAACCACTTAAGAGGGAGACTCTTCAGAATTAACAAAAATGCCTCTAACATGTTGAAGGAACGCTAATTTTTTTTAGCAGACTGTTACCTGAGGCGTAATTGTAAATAGTGTATGTAGGTCATCTTTACAGATAGATTTTCTTCCTTATAGAGTTAATTGCGTGTAAAAATGCCTGTAGTGAAACCAAGGGTTAGTGCTAAGATTTTAGCAAGGAACAGCTACGAAAGAGAAGTATAGAAATTTAAAATAACCTACAACATGATAAATTATACCCGTGGTATTGCAGGAGTCAGTCGGTTACGCAAGCCGCCGCCATTAGTGTAATTTGCCAATTACATGAATAATCCCATGTTAATTCTAATTAATATTTTTTTATTGAATCGCATGTTTAATACAATGAAAAATGTAAATTCTGAACTCACTTAAATTACGAGTTTATGGCATTTTATCAATATAACTAAGTAATATAATATAATATTGTTGAGTATTAGCGGCCCCGTATTAGCTTCGCATGGGTGGATATTATATTGAAGCAGTTAAAATCTGGTAATAAATACATATTATCTAGACTATAGGTAATACGAGTATTACTCAGGCGTAACAAAACATATATTTATAGTCCAATATTTTTATTAATCGGTCCAGTAGCATTTATTTTTCTATTTTAACTTAACTTAAATTTTTTTGTTATTTTTTTTTGTCGTTGATATCGTTGTAAACTATTTTGATCTATTTTGAATAGTGTTCGAAACGCACTGTTTTTAAAGAGAATTTGCATCATTTTTAGGCGTTTTACTTAGGATCCCATATTATAAAAAAAATGATGTCGTCTACTCAGGAGTATGTATCTTCAAAATGGGGCAAAAACGACTGTTTAGTTAATTAGGTTACCTTTTTCTCAATTTTTATTCTGTAAAAACAGAGTAGCAGAAATGTAACATTCGGCTTATTTTTTGACGTTTTTTACAGTCTAGCTATTCTCATTTAACTGGCTATTCTCTTTTTTTTATATATATTACACTTCAAGATTGACCTCATCCTGCCTGATGTTAAGTGGAAATGAGGGTAGAGGCTATATGAGGATGTACCTGTCTCTTACTCTTGTTATCAAACCAACATTTCCTCGAAGTTGATTTAACGACTCCTTTAATAGCGGGTATCGGCCGAAATAAATATGCCTGTCGAAGCATGAAGCCACTTTTGATAAATATCGATAGACATTTATTGCAAAGTGAAATGGATCCAAAGTATTAGAACGAGGTCTAGTTATTTCGTCGACCTTGTGCCTGAAGGAGTGAAATGAGTAACTTTCTTGCGAAACATCTTTGTACGCAATTTTATCTAAAGAAAGTCCGCGATAACAATTTTCTGTGGCTTGCGGTTTAACAACAATGTTTCTATAATGAAAGTTTTAAAATAAAAATCAATTCATAACGGTAAATTATCCTGAATCGTGAAAACCTCCTCCTTCTTTTTGAAGTAGGTTAAAAACCAAGAACTGAGATAACATAGAAAATTCATTTAGTCTGGCTAGTTCGTTTCCCGGCTATAGAGATCCTCGAAATGATTTCGATTTAAATTTTAAAAATATATCATTAGATTGTATGAAGCTTAGGGGATGTGTATCTCAAAAGAAAACTTTTTAATAAATAACCGGGCACAATGTAAAACAACACTAAATACAACACGAAAATACCTTTGCTGAATGTAGATTCAATCCGCTTCACGTACAAATATTTCGTCCAAAAAACAACAGGACAAAACGTTTGTAGCACTCCGGAAATAACTTTTTTTGCACAATTTTGTACTTTAAAGACACAGGTGTATGACACAGATCATTGATCTCACTGCACTGAGAGCTCGTCCGTACAGTCGCTCGCGCAGAATGCACTGCGGGTCTCGTACGCCGAGCTGGTTGCACAACCGCACGCGGTCAATGTTAGACTCCTATATCCTATTGGGGACAGGACCTGGTGAATAATTATTAGGAAACGGTTTTGCAACCGACCTTTGATCGTGAATGTGGCTCGGCGCTGATTGAGATTAGTACAGACTAGTCAAGGGGCAATTTTTATCGTATTTAAAATGACATTAGTGAGCTGACTTTTTTCGGCGTTTTTCGTAAGAATGGTTTGCTCTCTTGCTGAACCGAGTTGAACCAACGATTGTTCCCCACTTAGGATTTACATACATTCGTGTGATGATCAAGTTTTGATGCTTCACTTTTTTCATCTTTTTCACATTGATAACATTAGTACTGACACATTGACTGTTTTATGTGAGCTTTTATGTTCTCTAGACGTCATAGTACCGAATAAAAAAATAGATTCTAATCGTATTTATAAAAATAAATTGCTGTTCGTTAGTCTCGTTAAACCCGACAACGGCTAGACCGATTTGGCTAATGTTTGAAATAATTGTGGAGGTCCAGGAAAGGTTTAAAAGGTTAGAAATTTTGGAAAAAACAGGCGTCGCCGGGACAACTAGTTAGATATGAATAAGATAAGTTAATAGATAATATATTTTATTTTGACACCGAGTGGCAAATGAGTCAGATTTTGCTGTCTCGCCTTTTCTGAGGGTTCGGTTCCTGGTGGGAATAATAAGGATAACGAATTTTTATATATACTCAGGTCTTGGTGTTGTAGTGCAAATAATAGAAATATTTAATTCGTAGTTTCGTAATTGTGTATTGACAAGAGCCAGCTAAGAATAGGATATTATGTCCACGACCTGATAACTATAGCGTGACTGCTGGCTGTTAATTACTGAATATAGAGACCATTACGTTAGATAATCGTGAAGTCTAGTTTTTCTGTCCATCACAGTGCCTCAACGTTTCGTGACAGCCTTTGAAGTCTGCAAAAACCCAACGCTGATTCACGTTATAGTCTTACTAATTACAAGTAAGATAAAATGGACGAGTTTCGTACTTGAAATATTTTTAGGTTTCATCAATAGTTGCTTAATGCAGTTTCACGAAGGAAAATACGCGAGAAGTTTAAAAGCTTTTATGAAATCCAATTCGTGTAATAAACCACGTGAAAACCTTTCAATATCGAACCTGGTTCGTTTCGTGATGCTATAATTGAATGAAAATTACTACACCTAATAAATATTGGAAGTTCATCTACAAGCTTCGAATGAACTCTTCATAAACCGAAATTTCAGACTCAATAGAAGAACAATTGTGTCGTGATGCCATTAAGATTTGATGGATGAAATATCTGCTTTCTTACTCAACATTTACTTTATTATATGACAATGAGATTCAACAAACGCCAAGTCGTTGTCGTGTAGATTAAAATAAATAATAAATAAAACAAACGGGGTGAGCTAAATAAAACCGTTTAAAAACGTATTTAAGATTTTACAATTTTTATAGTTGAACGAGACCGTGCTCGTGTGCACCCTCAGGATACTACTGGTTTCGGAGTAAATACACTGATACTTCGACTTCTTGAAGAGCTTGTTTATAGAGCTAAGTAAGATAAAGACTGGCTAACCTTAAATAAACTGTTTGGAAATTATTGAATGAATGGTTAGTTTATTACAAAAATATACTTATGTAGTGGAATGGGAAATGAAAGAAGCAAAATAGGAATAAGCCAAATATATTTACCAAATTAAAATTAAAAAATCCTTTACATACGTCGTCTTCCGTCGTTCGTCGTTCAAATCTAAACTGAAATTCTCTCCATTCGGATATTCATACGTACAGGCATCGCACATGCACTACGTTTGGATACATCCGCTATCCCACATTTATATGAAGATGTTTTGGTTCCAACTCTTAAAAATAATAATCCTTTAGTTCCTCACTTTGATTCAGGAGGTTGATGTATTTTATATGTATTAAATTATTTTATTAATAGTTTGTTACTATTCTTTAACGTAGAAATTAACATGACTTATAAATATCATTAGGAAAAATCTGAACCAGTCAATGGAAATTTTCCAACAAAAACCAAATCTTTGTTATTGTGTGAAGTATTATCATACTAGATTTTCAGTACTTTGATTATTTTTTAAAACATTGCAATAAAGTGCAAAAGGTGCATAAAACTCAACATTTGTAAGTGTGCTGTAGAAAAAAACTAAATGCTAAGTTACAGACACTCAATGCAAATTTTTGCAGCAAAACTACAATCAACTTATGTTATAGAAGATGAATACCTCTTTTGGCTGATTGGTTTAACGTTACACATCCAGATTAGCAAACAATGCCGTGTGAATTTTGATTAAAAACTATGAAACGTCTTGCAGTAAATTTTGTAAAGATTTCACAAATATTTTGAAAGTATGCTGTCTGGTGCAGTCACCTTGCTAATGAACTGCAATTTTCCAACTGTTTTTCAAAACACATTTTTTAATAATCATGATTTTGTGAGTTTTAATATTTGCCAATTCAAACCAGTGACACCTATTTGTTAATCAATTTATACAATATAGCTGTTACCCGTGACTTTGTTTGCATTATTTTGGAATGAAAAGGCCCTTTACTTGTATGTTAATAAAGTATCGTGTCATTTATCATTCTACCAAATGTCCTTGAAATCCATTTAGTAGGTTTTGCGTGGTAGAGTACAGACACTTTTTCTCGATATAATATAAGTACCATTTTCATTCAGTTTAAAAAAAAATGTGTATCTATTAAATTTTCATTAAGAACTGGAACTCGTTGCTGGCTCATGTGTTTCCTTTCCTTTAATATGGATTCCTTCAAAAGAAGCGTGAAGAATCATTTTTCTGGCCAGTATGGCGATGCTAACGGATAGGATATTAGGGTATCAAATCCGTTGTCATCGCAATGTGGGTTACACTTTTACTTACCATCAGGCTGGGAGGAGCCAATATGCTGTGCTTTTATATAAAAAAAAATCATATAGTACAGAAAGAAAAAAATTGTCTGAAGTAATCACCATCGACAAGAGAGCGGTTGCGCTATTTATTTTTAAAAGTTAAAAAGAAATACATTTAATTTATTACCTTCTTGGGGATTTTCAACAAGTAAAACATGATATTAATTCATCGGTTCCATTTGTGAGGTCGCGTATCAGGATGGAAATAAACAATATTGTAAGAGTTCCATTCATTATGATTTTTGCAATAAGTTTAATTTCGAAAAGCATAAAACATCAATATTAGCCAAAATGGAACAATGCTTATCTTTTCCCACGACGTCAGTAAATCACGTCTGTGCTAATACAATTAACTTTATTATAAAACGTCTAAAGAGGTCAGTGCCTCAAAGCATGTCGTCATGATCATCATAATTAGCTAATTACCTTCATTATTTAACGATACGTTTCGTTCAAATCACGCACTTTTACAATATCATTACGGTCCATCGGTTCGACCTATAGGTGCGTATTTCATTCGTAGGGTTGTATCAATCTGCGTTTGAGATATTTGAATTTAATATCTTACATATGAAACAAAAGCTTAAATGATGTGGGTAGGTTGTTGTAATGTAACTTATAATAAATAATAAAATATTTATATTCCGTGATTGATCATATGCGCCTTTAAGGGCATTTAACCTCAAACATTTGAATTTAAATCTTTTAAAATCATAGCTTTGGGAAATCTCACTTTCTTTAGTCGAAGCCAATGCCTCGTATGCAAAGTTAACATTTTATTTTGGGGTTCAGAGAGGGAAAAAAAAGGTTTCCCTCAAATTTTCTGGGAAGTCATCATCAAATCCTATTTTCTTATCATGGTACAAAAAATAACATCAAAATCGGTCCATAAATAACGAAGTTATTTAAATAAATAAATAAAAAATACGATTGAACTAAGAAGCCTCATTTTTTGTAGTTTGTTATAACAGTTAAGAATAATCTTAAATGAATGTCTAGTTTACAACCATATCCGTGTTTAGAGTGAACGTTAGATATTATCATCAACATAAAGCCAGCTATCGTAAGCATGTCTAGCTTAGAGTGTCGTACTTCTAGTGGTTATGAAATACAACTTGGCACAATAGCTATACTAAGGCCCATCTTCAAGGGAACCTCCGCCTCTTATGTGCGATTTTGAGCATTAAGTAGAGTAGCTTCAATTAAAAGCTTATTTCGGTTACAAAAGAAACGTGCTAAGTATGCAATAGGTATAACCCTATTTTTTAGTTTATTTAAAAACCTGACAACTGGTTCGAAATCATTTATAGAAACAGAAAAGCATAAAAATATAGGGGTATCTCAAACACTCACAAAGTAACAGGGATTTTAAATTCATGCGGCCATAGAAACGGTACGGCGCGGGGCACTTGTGCCTTACTGACATTCATAGAACATGGTATAAAAATATTGCAATCAGTGCTATTTCTAGAGCAAACCCTATGAAGGGCCCTTGATGCATGTCAGTAACGTAAGTCGAAGGGCAGCAGTCCCGCATTGTACCTCGTTGCATAACGCCCCGTGCACCACAGATTACATAAGTCGTCTTCGAGTACACGAATACGGCTCGTTTGTACAAATTGTACAAATCTGTCCTTTTACATTCGACCTGATGAGTAGATTGCAAAAATCCACCAAATTACAATTTAGTAAATGTATGATTGGTAGATGTTGTTGCGAAGTGAAGATTTAACCAATTTTTTCGTGTCACGATTACTTGTAAGAAGTGTGTTAACGATAAGATTTATAACAGCCCATCAAGATAAATTTGTGGTTCAATATTGGATCTAAGGCCAACGACAAAAAGGCGGCACAAACTTCGAATCGATTGGGCTTCAAAATCCTGAGGTCGTAGGCTGGAATCCCGCGGGATAAACTTTCACTGTGTATGCTATGGTTCTCCCAAATTGGATTGAACATTGCAGGTTTAAATCACCAGATGGTGCAATAAGAATGATGAAATGATGAATCAAAGTACGGTTCAAATAAGTCTGGTTTCCCTCATAAGAGTTGCGAAGGTCAGACAGCAATCGCTCCAATGTTAGCACCAGGCTAGCTGTCAGGATCATAGACCGATCATATTCCGGGATCTACGCTAGGAGAAAGAAAGTATTTAACGGTGTAAGGTTTTTCGATTTCACTTTCGATTTCAGCCAAGAACAAATAGTAGAAGATTTCACTGTTGATTAATCGAATTAAGACACACAGCTGACCAGAATAATGGCTCACATGTTTTGATCACGTCAGACCCGAAGTACATGACGTAAAATTCATTACAGAAAGGTGAATAGCCAACGATCTATTTACAGTTTCCTCGATAGAGTGTAATTAAAATCGCAATTAGATTTGCGTTCAGTCTTGTGTTTCGCAAGTAACGAATTTAATAACAGTGATAACGTCCGCTTTTTAGCTCATTAACGCTGCTTGCTTACTTTGTTTAATGTCGGAGGAAAGATGACTATTAGGTTGTTAAAATTGCTTCAATATTAACACTAGTTTCCAATTGTATGGATATGCTTAGTTTTTCCAAGATACATACACATATTTACGCCAAGCTCCTAATGGGGTATGAAAGACTATCTTCTTCCACCTGCCATGATTCTCACATGCCCATGGTTTTACCCCTTTTGTTGTTTTATTTGTTATTTATAAACTTTCTGATACAAAGTACAAAATGTGCTCGTAGTGATAGTTTGTGTTTAACACGCTTTTATTAGCTCGGGTTGTATGTATATATGTATGTAACGGAATCTTTGAATCTTAATTTGACCCACTTCCCGGTCTTTGATTAAGATGAAATTTTGCACACGCTCTGAGTTCTGATGACAATACATGACTAGCTAAGAAACGTCATTACAAATCCAATATGGCGGCCTCCCCAAGATGGCGAACTGACTGTTTGAAATGCACTTCCATGATATGGGTATCAAAAGAAAGGGTTTGCTGTCAGGAATACGAAAAAAATAGTCACGTGATTCAAATCCAATATGGCGGGCGTCCAAGATAACGGACAGGCTATTTGAAATGCACCCCTATGATATGGGTATTAAATGAAAGGGTTTGCTGAATGGGATACGAAAAAGAATTATATAATTATTGATACATGAGAAAACTAAAAAGTAGAAAATAAAAATAATAGTTTAAAAAACTAAAAAACACGCTTTTAGCTCGCACTAAAAATTACAAAATAATTCAGACATTTAAGAAAGAAAGCGTGGAGCGTTTTGTCCAAAAAGAGTAAAGATAACATAAACGCTCCACGCTTTCTTTCTTAAATGTCTGAATTATTTTGTAATTTTTAGTGCGAGCTAAAAGCGTGTTTTTTAGTTTTTTAAACTATTTTATCTTCTGAAAGCAGGCTCTTCAGTTAAGGTAGTAAATCACAAACGGGTTTCATCATCATTATTATCTGATATGGCGACCATTATATATAGGACTAGCTTTTGCAGCACGCGCTTCGCGCGAGTCTGCTAAAAGCTAGGCCTGCGGCGCTGGCCGCTCCCGGGCTTCGCCCTCCCGCGGCGCTCGGCCTTCGGCCTCGCATACGCAGCTCGGCCTGCGGCCTCGCGGGTGTGACTTTTGGTGTTAGACCGTCCGCAATGGGGGCCTAGTGCTTTTTTTTTACGGCGCTAGAGTTTTGCAACTGTGGCCTAAGGAGCCTTTCCGCTCCGGGCTCCGCCCTGCGCGGCGCAGCTCGGCCTGCGGCCTCGCGCCTAGGGTGACTTGTGTTGCACTTAAATAAAATGGCCAAAGTGTTCGACGGAAGCCGCTTCGAGCTTCGCTCTACGCGGGCGCTCGGCCTACGGCCTCGCATTCGAAGCTCGGCCTTCGGCCTCGCGAAAGTTACACAGAACATAGCCGCTTCGGGCTTCGCCCTACGCGGCGCTCGACCTATGGTCTCGCATCGCAGCTCGGCCTACGGCCTCGCGTAGGTTACTCGATCAATTGTCTCGTCTATATCGGCCCAAAGTGTTCGATGGCAGCCGCTTCGAGCTTCGCTCTACGCGGGCGCTCGGCCTTTGGCCTCGCATTCGAAGCTCGGCCTTCGGCCTCGCGAAAGTTACACAGAATATAGCCGCTTCGGGCTTCGCCCTACGCTCGACCTACGGTCTCGCAACGCAGCTCGGCCTCCGGCCTCGCAATGTTACCATTTCCAAGTTTTAATAGCACTCAATACGGCACTACATTAATATGCAACAATTTCTCCATACATTTTCTTACTAAGGTCAATTTCAGTACAAAATGTATGGGGAACCAAGTACTCCATAAAAAATTGATTTTCAAATTTTTCCTAAAATTTCGTACTTACTCGCTTTTTTTTGGGTCAATCGACCACGGAGGGACATTTTTGACAGGACCTTATACTTCTTTTTTTTTAATTCGTGCATTTTCTGTCGGGCCCAAAATCTCCGAAATTACCCCGAAAATCGGGTAAATTTTGGAACCACCACAGGGGCATCATGTAAACCTCCAATAAAGCTCCGAGCATATTTCCCCTTCGACCCCTCCTTCTACCCCGAAAGTTAATAAATACATTTTGAATCCTGCAGATTTTTACATAATGGCCGCCAGCGCATCCGCCATTTTGTTTATCGAAAAGCCTATAGTTTTCCTGTAATCTAGGTTATGTACGGCATCAAACCTCATTTTTACTTTTTTCGAATTTTATATCCTGTGGCCTACAGAGCCTCCGGTAGGTGACCATGTTTTTTGCACTTTTTCCTCACCAGCTCTCGGTGTTGCCCAATTAAGGAAATAAAAATAGTCAAATGTCATTACTATTAGGACGCCTCATAAGCACATGGGAATGATTTGCGCAAAATGTCATTATTTCTATTCTCGACCTTTTCGGGGCCTGAGCCAAAAACTACCAAAAATGGTAGAAATATTTTTTCACCTGGCAACACACGATGACAAAACTCATAACCGCCTAGTACATTGCGAGTCGCTAAAATAAAAAATAATAACCGAAATTTTAATTTTAATTTTTCAAAAACACGAAAAAATCACAAAATGGCCGCCAGCGCGTCGGCCATCTTGTTAATCAAAAAGTCTATAGTTTTCCCATAATCTAGACTATATTTGACAGCGAACCTCATTTTCATTTTTTTTCTCGCTCCCACCCAGTCACCCTCAGAACTTTTGGAAAATGACCATGTCGAAAAAATATTTTTCACCGTAGCTCCCAGTGTTGCCAGGTGATCTGACCAAAAGCCAAAAAATATCATTTGGCTATGGGCTATACACAATTAAGTGGTAGACGTTTCAACCAAATGTCAAAAAAAATTTTTTTCGTTTTTTGGGCACGAGTCAAAAACTACCAAAAATGGTAGAAATTTTATTTGACCTGGCAACACATATGAACCAAACATGCAACCGCTCCATACATTGCGACTCGCTCAAATGTTGCCAAGTGCCAAAAAAACCGTTTTGAAAATCGTGAAAAATTCAAAATGGCCGAAAGGGGGTCCGCCATCTTGGATTTTTGAACGGCCGTATTTTTCCTGTATTCTAGGTTATATATTGCATCAGACCTAATTTTTATTTTTTTTCTCGCTCTCACCCAGTTGCCCCTAGAGCTTTTGGAAAATGACCATGTCGAAAAAATGTTTTTCCCCGCCATTTCCAGGGTTGCCAGGATTTTTCCGAAAAAATACCTTTTTGTCACTTAAGACCTCCATGGCCACCCCACAGCGTATTTATTTTTTTTCTACAAGGTTATTTTTTTTTCCTACCATTTGGGGCCATGGGGTAAAAACTACCATGCATTTGGTAGAATTTATTTCTCAAAACAATAGACAGATAACTAACGTACCACCGCTCCATACAAACCGATTCGACATGGTGTTGCCATCCCCCTCAAAATCGACTTTGAAAATGACAAATTTTTTGCTCCCTACAAAACTGCCGCCAGCGCCGTCTCTATGGCCAAACTCTATAATCTATGGATGAGGTTTGTAAGTTGACTATACTGCCGGCAAAGTTTAAAAAAAATTTTTCAATTATCTGTGAAAACCTCTCCACCACGACCCCGCAAAAACAGCTCTAAATCGAATTTTCGATCCAAGATGGCGGCGCGGACATCTTGTTTTTTTGACATTTTACTTTTTCAATGTGTTTTTCTTCATTACAATTCTCTAAAAAAGTAGAAACCGCCTGGGCACTCTATACATTTTTTTTATTTCAATCCAGCAAAATCGGCCGCCATCTTGGATTTTTGGAAAAAAAAATAGAAAAACCTGCTTTGATTAAAAAATAACCCACCCCGTTGGAACACCCCAGAGATGTATATCAACTCCTTCACCCCCAAAAAAACCCCCGATGAGTCAGTCAGTCAGTGAGTGGTAATTTAGCTTTATATAATATAGATATAGACGTCTTTGATAGCCACTGAGCAAAGTGTTCAGACCATTTACATCCTTATTGCGTATACAGGCCAGCAAAGGCGTAGTATCCAAGTCTCCAATACAGAGCGTCTACCTCGGCAGTAATATGTTCTGCAACAACAGTATCAGCTCACGGACACTTTAGCTTGATAATGATAACCTCCGCAGCCGAGGAGCAAACGGGCTGGACCTTAGCGTGGCGCCATCTCTAAGGTCCCGGGTTCGATTCCAAGTCGGATCAATATGGGAACCGAACTTTTCTAAATTGTTTCGGGTCCGGTTGTTGTGGTTACCGTCATTATTTTTGATTTTTGTCGTACAAGTTCTTTCTCACCATCAGGTCAATGTACATATGTTTTTGACCAATATTTAGTACTTTTTTTATTATGTTGTGTTAATTTTTTGAACTGAATGAAACTGGTTTAAAAACAAGGTAATAAGTAAGGTTCACTTTCTGCGGTGACATCTTCGTAAAGGCCCCGCGTACGTGCGTAACGGCATGCGCCAACTCGTTTTCGGACGATCGTTTTGCGAAATAATGACGTTTCGAAACCATGTAATCTATCAACTATGTATGGTGCGATATCCTTCTTTTTAAACGTGCATGTGTAAATATGCATGTATGGATGTACGCTCGTTACGCTCACGCAAATACTTCTAAATGGGTTTGAAAGAAATTTTGTAGATATATGTACGAGATAATAAGCTAACATACGGGATTGTTTTTATTTCGAAACTAGCTGTGCCCGTGACTTCGTTCGCATGGACTATAGGTTTATTACATACTTTCATCGTCAGTTTTACCCCTATCTCACCTTACAATACTGTTTCTCAGTAAGTGAATACCTTGTAATTCTCATGAGAAATAAAATTCTTTAACCAAATATTCGTAACAAAAAGTAGCCCATATTTTAATCCAAGTTTCGAGCTACGTTTGTGCCAAATTTAATTTTAAAAAATATAAATTTTCCCATATAAACTTTCTAGGGCTGTATTAGCCCCAGTCCCCCTTATTTGCAAAACAAAAAGTAGCCTCTGTCCGTTCTAGAGGTCAACGTATACTTATAGCAAATTTCATCAAAATTGATTCAGTGGTTTAGACGTGAAAGCCGGACAGACAGACAGACAGACAGAGTTACGTTCGCATTTATAGTATTATAACTCAAACAAAATTGCGAGCAACAGCTAGTAGTGTATTGTTATTTCTTAATTTCGAATTTATTGTTGCAACATGATTAAAGAAGGTACGTACGTTTCTCGGTTAAATCGTATCGTTATAAACGTTATCACAGCAAGTAACTAATTACTAGGATACTAGGTAAATCGCTAAGTTTCTAATCTGGTGTTTTCGTAAATATTAAAATACAAATTTAGGTTGTTTTATCAATTGTTTTAATATATTTTACTTCAATATATTTCACACTTAACAAAGGAATGCCTCATAATTCATGTTTTCAACGAGCACAATACCTATTGATATGAAAATATAATGAAAATAGTGAAAACTGGTTGTTGTATAAGGTTCGATCCCCGCCTAGGGCAAACAATTGTGTGGTGAACATTTATGTTTATCCTGTATCAGTGTCTTTATAAATGTACTCATGTATGATGTATGTATTGTGGTACAACCGTTAGTGCTTATTTCCGTGTGCGTAAGTGCTTGACTCCTTTCTTTAGAATGAGCTCAATATGTGGTAATTTGTTTGATATGTGTGTAAATTTGTTATTGTCAAAACGAATTATCGAAACCTTAATTATACAAAGTTCTTTGGCGACGATCGCTTTTGAATTATATAATTAGTATATTAAAAAAAAATCACAGAACAAAATACAACTTGTTCACTCATTAGCTCAC
Source organism: Glyphodes pyloalis (assembly GCA_037074685.1). Classification (NCBI taxonomy): domain Eukaryota; kingdom Metazoa; phylum Arthropoda; class Insecta; order Lepidoptera; family Crambidae; genus Glyphodes; species Glyphodes pyloalis. Next base: position 6,527,212 of record JAYKKO010000021.1, read on the forward strand.
CTACAATTATTTCTGAAAATCATAGTCAATTAAGATTTGCTTGTGCCTACTGTCCATATAATTAAAATCTATTTGAATAATTACAAATTTACGACCGCCACGCCATTCTATTCTTACAGATGATGGCACTGATAGAATGCTTCAACATTGCAGTGTTAAAGTGGACAAAAATTCCTTAATCGTGAAAAGGTTCACCAAGTATTTGCCGAGGACTCGACGAGTTCCGTTTGGTGCCGTCTGATTTGTGGTCAAAGAATCGCTTCAATTATCTTACGTATATTACATGGAATTAATACAATGTATGCCTCTCCTATTTCAATGTAAACATGAATGGGTTATTCGATACTAAACATAATAGCAGGTTAAAAATTTGTTTTGCTGTTCATTTTACCGAATAGGTATATACAATAACTGATAAAACACAATACTATGCTTTTATAATTCATCTTTAGACTTATAATGCATCTTTATAATGTCAAATGCTTTCTCAGCTATAACTAAAGTGGCAGCCATGGTGTTACCACCGGGTATTGTTGGCATAATACTAGCATCTACCACTCTTAAATTATGCATTTTATGCACCGTTAAATCGTAGTTAACGACTGCTGCAGGGTCATACTTTGGTCCCATTTTAGTAGTTCCTATCGGATGATACAATGAAGTTCCAAAATGCCGAATATAACAATCCCAGTAATCATCTGAATCGGATGATGTATTTTTACAGTCTGGCAATTCAATTTGTAAAAATTCTATACCAAGTGATTTAAACATACGTGTTTGTTCCAATTTTCTGGCATATCGTATCCCTTCTATTAAAATTTTAACATCATTTGGATCTTGGTAATAGTTTGTAATAATTTCTAACATTGATTCAGGACTGGAACCACTCAGTTTAATTTCACCTCTTGATTTCGGATGTAGCAGCGAAGGATATATTCCAAGAAAATCAGTCCTTTGGTTAATTTTTAGAATTGAATTGACAATTTCCTTTTTGTATCCTAAACCCTCTAAGTATGATTTCAACATAATGTTATCCTTTTTGAAGAAATAACCATGATGGAACTGTATATTGGGATAATTACTATCGTTTTTTGTGTTTATGAAACTCATGTAATCAGTCAGACCTAAATTAGATAATGGTCCTGTTCTATGCAGCATATATTGGAGTATATAAGAAATCATTAGGTTAGGTGTTAATTCCATCTGCATGTTCGTTTTAAAAAAGAGAGGTAAGATTATATGATCTTGTAAATTCTGACCTACCGGTAAGTCAACTAAGCATTCAATGCCTTTGTCATTCAGATGAACTTGAGGGCCAATACCTGATTGCATCATAATTTTTGGTGTAGCAACCGATCCAGCCGATAATATTATCTCTTTCCTTGCTTGAATTTGAATTACAAATTCATTTTTGTATTTTATTTCGATACCTTTAGCGGTGAGAGTGGTACTGTCGATGATAACTTTTTGAACCTCACTGTTTTTCATTAAGAAGAAATTGTCACGCTCTTTCAAAAACAGTTTTGCTGTATTCAGACGTTTACCATCCCGGGTCACTAGTTTTGTAACTTTAGTGCCGATGGCACCTTCATTTTTATCATTGTCCACACTTGGTAGGCCTAGATTTTCATAAGATGATCTCAAAATATTGTACCATGGATTTTCATGATATTTGTATGATTGAAAATTTAATTTGTTTTCTATTGCTTCAAAATAAGGAGACAATTCATCATAGCCCCAGCCTGTGTTTCCTAAATCTTTCCAAGTGTCGTAGTCTCTTGAATGACCTCTAACGTAGAGCATGGCATTGATAGCACTGGACCCTCCTAAAGCTTTTCCCTTGTTCCATATGCACTTGTTGTCGCTATTTGCTAAACAGCTTCTGTTATCTGGTTTCGTTTCGTATTTCCAGTCAATATCTTGGTTATAAATTAAGAACGAAGGCACCTGTAAAATCAAGGATGTTTTGTTGGTAAAATATTTCTTTGCTCTTACTCTAAGCCTTCATAAAATACTTTAAGGATTGAGTTTAAACAGTAGTAGAAAAGCGAACTCTAGGAACGGGTGTTTTAGATGTCACGCGAACGAACTTCGTTTTTGGCCCTGAAGTTCGTTTGTGGTCGTATGGTTGTATTTTTTCCGCTCCTGGGGAGATCCCCAGGATTCTTATTTTTGATATCTCAACACCATTCCAATTTACCGACCTTGACCAGTTGACCTCCGTAGCCGAGAGGCGAGTGGGTTGGACTTTGTTGACTCTTGGGTTCGATTCCCGGTCAGTTTAACATAGAAAACAAACTTTTGTGTATTGTCTTTTATTTATTAATCATTATTGGCTTCACAGAACTACAAATGTATATGATGTTATTCAATAAAAAAATCTTTAGTCGGTTAATTTACACGTAGTTTTTAAAGGGTACGGCATTCCTGACCTGGATTATCGTACCTACTACATAGCAAAGGTTACCTACAATATTTTCACTGTAACTTGCCATATAAGTACTACATATTAAATCCCCATTGACTTTAGCAAAATGACCTTCTGAGAGTACCCTCTTACCTCACTATTTAGAGTAGGGTCGCCACCAGCTTCGACCAGCAGCACAGTCCATAAAGGGTTCAGATCAGTCAGTCGACCAGCTATGGCGGAGCCAGCAGTGCCCGCCCCTACGACAATGAAGTCAAAATCAAGAGGTCCTGGAAAAATCAAAACGGTTAATTTTAGATACCGATGATGTTTTTCTGTTTTTAACGAAATAAAACTAAGGGATATACATTCAAACAGTTAGTTTTGTTATGCAATTTTGATAGATATGCTAGGTTATGTCTCGCACTTGACCAGTTTTATTTTTGTCATCCACACACGATGATTTTAAAAATTAACATAAGGTTTCAAACGCAATTATGCGGGTTGATGGTCACGAATCAAGCTATGTTCAAAAATCCAGAAATCATTTTACTCGACTCTGGAGGATAACCCGTTACTTAAACCACGAGACCAACTAGAGATAACAATTATATGAAGACGTAAAGATTTTAAGGAGCATTAACATATGAGAGTTTTTTTTCAGGAGGCCAGCCAAATGATAATTATTATCGAACTGTATATCGTTTCGACCAGTACATATATAATGTATGGGATAGATATTTCACTTAAAATAGTCAGTCACGTGGTGTTGAAATCTCATGCATTTCAAATTAATATATCAACATATAGTTACGTTACGTTTTTCCCGAAAGGGTTGCAGACAAGATCCTTCCGTTTGCAACAGTATTCAGCGTAGTAAACCAGCTCTCACCGGTCTATTTTTAGAGTCCGTGGAAAACGTGACGTAACGGTTTGCGAGACGTGTTGACGCCATTGTTATTTGTAATTATTTTTTAATATATTGCAGCTTAAACTTATCAAAGTTTGATTACTGCGAGCCTGCTAGGCTAGGCCCTTGGTTAATATACCCGTTTCAATGATCTCCTCAGCATTATTCCTAGGCCAGCGGTAGTCATCAAAGATGGAGCAATGCGCGGCAACCACTGCTGCTACAGCACTTGCGAAAAGCTGTCCTGTTACTCCTTGGAACGGCAATGGACATGTCCCGGTTATGTTAGCTAGCAAGGCTTCCATTGCCATCTAAAACCAAAAGGCGATTTAGATTAATTTTGTGGTGGGTAATGGTCGGTTTGATTTACTGGTTTTTAATGGGTACTACAGTGCATTAAAAATCCGCTAGATGACACTACGTGGGCGTGAGTCCAACTGCTACGTGATTGGTTATTTTTGACATGACATTGACAGATGTGTCATCATGACATGTTATTCACCAATCACGAAGCAGTTGGTCCTTACACCCACGTAGTATCATCTAGTGGATTTTTCATGCGTGGTAGTCGCCATTATGATTGACTTATATAATTATGTTCAATAGACAGGGATAAATAAAGTAAACTATAAATTTTACCGCATTTAAATGTTATGCTACTACTCCACGTGAGCAACTTGCTTCAGACCCGATTGTGTCATGTGATATTTTTATTAGAGCTCGAAGTCTGATTTCGAATGAAAACGACATCTAGTGTGAATTTATACAACTTAATAGATGGCACAGGAATGTCTATTAAATCTTTTGCGTAATAATTAAATTTTAACCTCAAATGTACCATAAATGACCAAATATAATTAGATAAAAAAAACGCAAATATTAAATTTGAATGTATGGGAATTAAATGGTCATATCTTACATGGGCATGATTGTGTTAACTCTTAGAGTTTATTTTTTTATAGAAGGTATATTTACTCTATGTATGCCATCTTCTTAACTGACTGACTGACGCAGCAGCTTAGATAGATTAGATAGCCTTTTCGTCTATATAGGACTATCGGTTACACCACCAACCTCTACGCACTCCGGGGAAAAGTCCCTTTTCCGTCAGATAAACGAACTAAAGGACAACAAAATAGTGTATAAAAAAACATCTTTAAAGATACAGAAAAAAATCATCTCCCCTTGCGGTGTGCGGCTTGAACCCACGACCCTCGCGTAGCGCGCGTGCTGCTTCCGCTACTGAGCTAACCGCGAGTAGTATCGTAGGTGATGAATTTGTCTGTTATATCAACCTTTTAGCATTCGGCAAGTGTCGTCTGCCTCTTTAGAAATACATACTTATTGAGTGTGGCGTAAAGCAGTATAAAAATTTAAAAAATCTATTTAAATAAACATGTACTTACACCAGGTCCCTAAGATCCCGACTGACGTCTTCCTTATTGTGTCGCGTTCTTAGTTGTGCTCCAGAGCATTGCAGCCTTTGTTACGACAACAATGACATAATACAATACATTAACATAAGTCAACCGATTAGCCTTTACACGGAAAAAGATGTTTTTCAAATTCAAATTTTATCTTTTGCGCGCATGTGTTTGACAGATTCCATTAATACTTCGTCGTTGCACCATAAAAAAATGTAGGCTTTTGTATAGAAAGATAGCTTGATTGCGAAAATTGTTTTTTTCCTGCAATTAATCACTCACTGGTTGCGTTACTATTGATGTGATATAAATAAACATTTAGCATTTCTCGACATCATAATCTGGAAATTAGTGAGTGGCTGTGAGGCAAATGGCACTGAACCAGATGAGATTAGGTGTGGTGATGAGTTAGCTAGTGAAACCTGTGAGCTGACGACGGCGATGCCATCTACCGGGTTTAATTGTACTCTCAAACTGTATAAACTAAACATACACATGATGTTCAAATGTACTTACGGTACAAACGGATTGTACAAATCGTGTGTGTTAATTTATTTTAAATATTTTGTTCTAGTCTATACTCATCTAAAACTTATTTAAAATAAATGGGGATAGACTTAAATGCAATGGCTATGCATAAGAAAATAAAACAAACATTAAACTTACGTTTTTGTAATTGTATCTATGGAGAGAAAAATATTTTACATCGAAGTGCTTTCGGTTGAAAGCATCAATGGCTTTCTATTTTGAAATAATTACTCGTTTCATTTTAAAACTTCTTGTTATTGACAAGAATATTATACTTAAAACAAGATGCCTAGAGTTCTGTGTGTTTGTCTATCCATGCTTCTTTTATTATATCTGCTCCCTTTTCACCAATCATAATGGTAGGTGCATTAGTATTTCCTCTAACGATATCAGGCATTATGCTTGCATCGATAACACGTAACCTATCAATATTTCGAACCCTAAGTTGAGGATCCACAACAGCTGATTTATCTTTAATTGGACCCATTTTAGCTGTACCAACTGGATGATATAAAGAAAATGTCATTGTCCTTGAATAGCATTCTAGGTACTCGTCGCTTCCCTTATCGTAATCCTTACACTCGTCTAAATCCAGCCACTCCAATTTAAACCCGACATTTTTAAAAGAATTGGTATCACCTAGTTTCAAAATATATTGTTTGGCACCTCTCACAATGGTTTTAATGTCTTCTGGATTATCAAAATAATTTGCATAAATCAGTGGATAGTCATTTGGATTTGGGCTCTCAAGAACTATCTTGCCTTTTGACTTGGGAAGCAGTAAAACTACATAAATAACGAGTACAATTTTACCAGCGTTTAATTTACGGAATTCACTTTGAATTTTATCAGTTAAATTATGTTTACCAAAAACGTCTATTAAATTGTGCATGTTAGGTGGGAAAACGAGATGATGAAATTGAACATCAGGACTGATTGCATTTGCATCGCTGGTATTATAAAAAGTGAAAATTCTATGCGGTCCGATCATCGAAAATGGCCCTGAGTGAGTGAAAAAGTAACTCACAAATTCCTTTGCTATATTCTCTATAGAATTCCATTTGTTATCACTGGGTAATGTATAAAAGATTGGCACGAATACATGGTCTTGCAAGTTTTCACCCACGGCCAAATCAGCTTTGACTTCAATATTGTGAGTCCGTAAATGATCAGAAGGTCCTATCCCCGATAATAACAATAATTGCGGTGTATTTATAGCTCCGGCTGAAATAATTACCTCTTTTTTTGCTTTAACTATTATATTGGTGCCATTTTTATTTAAGACTACCCCAGACACTACATTAGAATTAGGCTGAAACAAAATTTTAGTAACATAAGCATTTTTTATTACATGAAAATTCTCCCTCTCTCTTATTGGACTCAGAAAAGCCCTAGCTGTGCTATGTCGCATTCCATCTTTTGTTGTAGTAAAAGCTTTTGCAACTCCCATTTGCGAGTCACCATTGATGTCACCAACGATGTTAACGCCTAGTTCATGAGCAGCTTGCATTATAATCTGTTCCATATCTTGTATTGTATGATCATTTTCTACATTCAAGTAACCATCATTTCCATGATACTTTCTAAGATCATCTGTCCAATTTCCTGATAATGTTTCGCTTTTTTCGAAGAAGGGCAGTACTTCTTTGTATGACCAGCCTTCATTACCACGTGCCGCCCATTCATCGTAGTCCAGCTTGTTGCCCCTTACGTAGAACATACCATTGATGCTACTGCAGCCTCCTAAAACTTTCCCTCGTGGCCAGGCGCATTGGTTATTCTTGTATCCTCTACAAAAACCTTCTTGGGGTTGTGTCCTGTATTGCCAATCGCATGAAGTACCCATATTATTGTAAAATAGTTGCGGGACCTAAAATTTAAACAAAATTAGTACCATTTCACTGAAAATCAGCCAAAACTAATCTTGGTCTTATTGACCGAGCCATATAACATGTAATATTTTTTGTTATTGTATGAAACAGGCTTTACAAAGTCTAAAACATGTATAAAAATATTTAGTACTGGTAAAAAGACGTATTTCATTTTAGAAGTTTCTAGAAAACTATCATTTACTCTTCACTATGCATAAATAATATGTTTTCACTGGTATTATTAGTACAAGGAGTAAAGGTGATCATTTTGATAAGATTGCATCTGTGCCTGTTAGACGCAATGACCATAATGCGCATGACTTTGCACTTCTTGATATGGTGACCACTAGTACAGTTTCTTGAACTAATTTTATTGGCATCAATGATATTTTAAAACAAATTGGAATCTAATGATAAAGATTGATGCCGTGTTTTAGTACACATTTAAAGCCGTTAATCTCTACTAAAGAATTGGTCTGGTATCCCTTTTGAAGATTGTAAAGGTAAGACCCATAGCACCAATTCAATAACAAAAACATATTTTTTAACTTTAAAAGAAGATTTCTTTACACACACACAAAGAGAACGATTCTTTTTTACCTCGTTAGCCAGACCGGGGTCTCCGCCGGCCTCGATCAGGAGAACTTTCCAACCAGGCACTTCACTCAGACGATTTGCCACCACGGATCCTGCTGACCCAGCCCCTACCACTATGAAGTCATAGTTCGGATCTGGAATAAAATTTTCAACTTTTTGTAAGTTATAATCTTGGACGAACCTTATTTTTTCTTTCTCGTTATTTGATGCTTTATGATCTACCTGAAGAAAAGTTTTGTAGTGGTAGAAACGAAACATATTGTATTGTGCCGACCTACGACATTACCTACAAGTCGACACAAATACAGCGTCAGCAGAATTGGCGTAGTAAACAACGCTCCATACGTAGTGCATGACATCAATCCTACATCGCGATGTCAGAGTTTTCGTCGCCACTAAGTATATATGTCGCAGTCATCTGGTTTAATCAGCTATTTGATTGGATCACTAGTGCGTTCATTGAATGACGACGTTTAATTGAATGACTAAAGAACAACTCGTCAAATTGTTTAATATAACATTCAACTTCTTGACTGAACGTTATTTAGCATAGTCGTTGAATGGGATATACCTGACTTTGTAATGTTTGATTAGGGTAACCATAAGTTCGCCACTTAAAAGATAACTAAATGTAGATAAAAAAAATGAAGATAACACACCTTAATAAGATTTTTTAATATGTTTTAACAATTTTAAGTCTTAAGACAATTAGGCTAAAAAAATATTTTTTTACGAATAAGTCACTTTATATCTCAATTCCACTCTAAAAATTATCAACACAGTGCTATTCGATTATATCTGTACCAGCTGTTTGACGCCATCTTTGTTTTGATGAGCACTAACGCCGCAGTGGAAAAAAAATGAACGAAATTACAATCACCTGACTGATTACGTCCGCTATGTTCAATGGGCTATGTTACAATCCGCTAACTTGTTGGACGTTCAGTGAGTCTTATTCATTCAACGTTCGGCCTAGTCATTCAATTAAACGTCGTCATTTAATAAACACGCTAGTGATTCAATCAAATAGCTGTTTCAACCAGATGACTGCGAGATATATACAACAAACCAAGATTGGTTGTTGGGCCTTGGTCCCCGAGCAGATAGCACCTAGCTCAGCGGAAGTACTTACTTCCACTTTTAGTAAAGAACATACGTTCCTTACAGTATCATAAGTAGATTATCTATATTATCCGTTTTTTTATATTTAAATAGATATAAATAAAAATGAATTGCCGAAGGGTACGCACATAACTTCAGAAATACTGAACCAAATTGGATGATTATAATTGGGTCAAGTAGGCCTGAAATAAACGATTTGAATTGAATTGAATATTACCTTTAATAACAGCCTCAGTCGCATCTGGTGGCCAGAGGTGATCACCAGCTAAAGCGCATTGTGCAGCGAAGAAGGTCTGCAAAGTCTGTACAAATAGCGGACCAGCCACTTGGTAGCTGTCCAAAATGGTGGTGGTCAGGGTAGGGTCGCACGCCCAGAACATGCTGGATGTTACAATTCACCTGGAATGAGAAATTAAACGGGTATTTATGTGTTTCATAAAATATAGCGGAGAAAACTTTTTTTATGGTGCACTTCCGGATTGACCTCATCCCACCTGATGTTAAGTGGCAATGAGGAGCTTAAGGGCGACAAGTACAGCATAAACAAGGTGTTATTGGGCTTGTCGCCCTTACCATGACGGCTTCACCCCTGCTTCTAATGTAGCACCCCCCAAGGAGCTCTGAAAACCTTACTCACACGCAGGAACACAACGACACCGAAGTGATTGTTATTTGGCTGCGGTCTTTTAATAAGTAATTTATTGTTATGACGAAAATATATAAATACTAGGGGTCGCCTGATTTGGTACGCACGGAGATACAATCTTTCATCCCCTATTTTATCCCCATGGGGGTAAGTTGATCAAATTCCTTTCTTAGCGGATGCCTACGTCATAACATCTACTTACATGCCAAATTTCAGCCAGTCCAGTGGTTTGGGCTGTGCGTTGATAGGTAGATCACTATGTCAGTCAGTCAGTCTCCTTTGAGTTATATAATCTAAATTATATTTGCGAAAACTCTTACAAAAGTTTAAACATTTTTAAAAGAGGAATCCATTTAATATATTCGGTGAACATAGCACAACAGAGTTTGTTTATGATGCGGTAACAGTAAAAAACAACAATAAATACACTCTGTAAATGTCAAACTGGTAGCACTAGAAGACTAGAAATATAAAGTGGTTTCAGCAATTGACAAATTCCTGAATACGAATTATGTATTAGCGAACTGTAATTTGGTAGATTTATGTACTTTTCATCTCGAAATACGGGGAACTAATAAAAAAGGTACAGATCATAAATAAACAAAGGTACTATTAATGTGCAAAGGTTTACATTACATCATCAATTAAAGTGCAAACAACATGTGTACCTAGTCATTATCACGCTTAATCCTTTGGAACAGGTGCCGTCTGATATCCATAACTCGCAAAATAAATTATGTGATTGCTATTTTTATTCTTGAATCCAATAGCTCACATGGTAATGTGTATATAACTTCTTTATTTAAGTTTTCATGTTATAAGTTTTTCCAAATATTCCACTGTTGACCTAAAATACTGTCAAAAAATTAGGATTTAAAACAGCTTCGACCAATTCAAAAGTCACGATATAAAATTTATTTAATTCCACGTTTTTAATGCTCTATATCGCCAACATATCAGTAGACATTAAATCCGTCAGCGTAAAAAAGATTTTCAAAATATAAGTTTTTCTATAGTAATTTTTTGAAGATTTGATGTTTTAAATATAAATCTTAAACAGACTTATGAACGAAACAAACGCAAATCGTATTTGATCAGTCAGTATGACATCAGAGTACACTATTTGGATTTTTCGCCGCCCTTATTCTGACGGCATAAGAACTAATATTGATCTACAAGTATTTTCCGCTTAAATTGGGCTTCACACATAAATCTTTATATTTATCACGGATCGGCATACTTCTTTCCGTTCGTAATATTTCACTTTTCTTGTTATATAATTTGGCATTAAATATTTCGTAACGTACCTCCTCTCGGCCAGTTCTGTTGCAATTTAGACGAGCGCGATGCATTCACTGCAATCAACGCGGGCTGGCAGTGCACTGCCCGCGGCTGAGTGCATTCTGCTAACGTATTACTTTAGCCATATAACTGTGAACATTTTATGATGAATCATTTAACTGCGCCATCTCTCTCTCCCTTTATTACGTACGTGACTCTCATTAATAAATCTATACTAATATTATAAATCTGAGTAGTTTGTTTGTTTGGTACACGCGTATCTCAGAAACTAATGGTTCGATTTGAAAAATTTATTGGTTCGACTAAAATTTTCCTGTTAAAGTTGATGTGTGTAACTAAATTAGCTAGCTAAGTCTAAATTTGCGTGAAATATAACAATTACGTATTTTTTTTTACCTCATGCTTAATACTTTTTCTGGACGCCTGCATTTCTCATTTGTAAAGGACTATGCAAAATGTTATTTTTATTCAACGTAATTCACACGTTAAAAAATATGTCATTTATTCGTTAAAATATAAAAAAACACTAAGGCTTTATTTTTCCACTGTTTTATAAGAAACTAGCGGTCCAGGCGAACTTCGTTTCGCCTTAGAGGGTTTTCCCGCTTTTCTGTTGAATGTTTTCCTGAATTTTCTTTGCTATAAACCTCACGGAGCCCGAGACCTTTCCAACGAATGCAAAACCGTGGAAATCGGTTCGTGCGTTATAGCGTCTGGCAGGAAAACCCGACTTATTTTTATATAGTAGAGAACAGTTAAATAATGAACAACAATTACTTATTTGTAATGTTATTATAATAATCTGTAACAAAATTACTAAATGATATGCTATTCTTAATATTATACCTTGTTGGTTTGTTAATTTTTATTTAACGATAGAGCTATCTGCATTTTTCTAATTCAAATAATATCATTTAAACTATTTATGAAAAATAGCTTTAGGAATCGGCTTATTCAGAAAAATATGTGGTAATTAAATTGGTATAAAAAGAACTAACATAAAAAAATATAATGCAAAATAGAATAAATATACAGATGAACACATAGGTTATTGATAAAGTGTAGTTAGTACTTTAACAAAAGTTCTTCAATAAGATCAATATCGCGTCACGGTAAACACTTCCAGTTCGATGGTGGCACTTATATCCGTGACATAAGGACTGTTCCAAGTCCAGTACATAAAATAAATAGTCTGACGTGCATAACTGTACAAATACATTTCACAAATGAAATACTGCAAGAAAGAGAAACGCACTCGTGCGTGTGTGTGAGTTTATAAATTGTTATACATTTTTTTTCTTTTGTATTTCCGATTTACGGGTCCTCATGAAATAAAATCTATAAGGTCGAAATAATATATCATTGTATACAGAAATATCGCTTGGTAGTGCTAAAAAATTTTGTATCTTTATAGGTCAGCTAAGTAGGTACATTGCTGTTTGTACAGTCGAAACTTTTGACGGTATATACAGCTTTTGACTTAAAAGCACGTCAGACCTTATTCCATGGACTTATTAAAATGTCCGTGTGTAGCAATAATAGTGTTGAACATATGTATATTTAAAGAATCCTGACTATAATAATAATATATAATAATAATAGCCCTGTCAATTATCAAATATATGAAATAATGATGAATAATCATGAAAAAAAATTATGATAGCAAATCCATGTCTGTTCATAATATTTTTTATCTAAACTTCGCTTACATGTAGATTGTCATACCAATGCTTTATAGGTGACCTAGGATACTTGATATTACGAATGCAAAAGTATTCACTATTATAATTACAAACATCCTGCAAAAGACCTGCGTTAGTGGGGTTTCACACCAGCGTTTGCCGGAACAACGACGCAATAGAATATGCTAATTTAAAACGCCCATAGGGTATAAACTTTAAGAATTTCGCGATCCATTGTCAACGGGTCAAAACGCGACCACATATTTAATTGTTAATGCGAACTTCTTACTTTCTGATATTTCAATTGGGGTGCACCAAATTGTCACGAGCTGAACTGAGGAGTAGGCGTTTTTCGTACCGTTTTTACGAATTGGTGACGCCAACACACCTCTCCACTCAACTTTGTTGCGCTGGATTATCATCATTTTTACCCGACTGCCAAAAAGGAGGGTAATAAGGATGGTCGAAGCGCAAGGTAAAAAAAGAACTAGAGAGTAGATAAACTTTGACAGTCCAGAAAGAACAATAGAAAGACAGATTAAAAGTAATAAAAACTATAAAAGGACAAAGGAGTCCGTAACAGAGGGTAACGTTTTAATTTATTTGCTGCGAAAAGAAAACATTATTTTGTTTTTTTAAATGTAAGTGACGGACTAATCAGAGTTATCGTATTTTCCGAATCATCGTTCCAATTACGAATGTGCCAAAATAGGCGTTTATATGCGAACGTTAACGCTAGTTTAGTATTGCACTAAGAATATAAATAGGCGCAAGGCTTAGAACTTGTTTCCTTACGTTCACCTAGAACTAAATAGTAATTTACCTGTAACGATATTGCACTTTAACTGGTGTAGTTGAAATCAAATGTTTTTGGTATAATGAACTAAAATAAAATATACATGTATATTTATTTTTAATGGTAGAAAATAGTATTTCACATACATACAAGAAAAAAAAACTTACATGAAAATGTTTAAAAAAAGACAATTACCTATATACAAAATATTTACAAAAGATAGTCCGCTCCAGTGTTTAGGGTGCCCAGAATGCTAGCAACATTGCCTCTTTGAATGGCCAGACTTAAACGTTGGCCGAGGTATTTACCAGCATTCTGGTCACCAGAAACCTCTACGAGGCGAGCGGACAATTCTTATTATTATTATTTATTTGTATTATTTGTATCGAACTTTTATTTTCAAGTAGTTTAAGTAGATCTTCACCTATCTTGCGTAGATACCTACCGAAGACACTCCTTCTACATAAATGCCTTACTAAATAAGGTGATATGTAAAAACGCTATGTAATCGATCCTATGCAACCTACTTATTTATGTGTAATAAATAAACTTTTACTAATATTTAAACACGAAAGTTTTTAATGTATACAATATTATGTCTGTATGTCTGGATGTATGAATGTATATGTGTTACTATTTCTCGTTACTGAATGGATTTGGTTGAAATTTAGAAGAATGATGAAACACTAGACAAACATAAAGGATACTATATATGTATTTAGCAAATTGACGCAAATCAAAAGAAAACAACTTTTTTTTTCTTCAGCACAGTTCTTAATTATAAAATCAAAAATACAAAAACAATTACAGTTTTAGAGATCCGACTGAGGTGTTTTAAAAATAACCGAGATAATCACTGTTTAAAAATTTTCATCACGAGATTGTTTTGACTATTTGGAGGGTTTACGTTAAATTTTGTGAGTTTATCATATCTTACATTATAAAGAGACAATTCAAATGTGGCTTATTTTAGTACCTACATCTTGGCATTTTATCAACGTTTAACATTAATTTATGCGCTCTCTCCTATTTTTTCACATTTTTGACTGACTACAGTACCACTTCATATTTCATTCCATCATAATAAAGCCAGACTCTGCATTTTCGTTCTCCTTTTGGTGTCATAACTTCATTCGTCTCATAATAAAGAGGTTTTTCTTCACTTTGAAAACCGTATGGAGATCCGTAACCAGGAATTGATGTGCGACCAAGAAATGTGTTAGGATTAACCGGCATTTGTCTACCGCTGTTAAAGAGGTTATTATTCAATAAATTATTAAGACTGCTTGTTCTTTGGAATGGATTTCTCTGAAAATATGAACTTGGTCTGTGCAGTCTTGGTTTGTATCTATCTTGAGCTAAATAAGGATATGGGGGTACGTAACTCGGTGGGACATAACTCACTAGTTGCGGGTTTATTATTTGGTAAAAGTTGCCGTAAGTTTTATCGTCTGGAGGCGCGTTTACGTCTATAGCGTACGGAGTTTCTTCTTCAGTAGGAATAGGCAAAGATTCTTTGAGAATATCTTCTTCTTCTATTTCTCTTGCTTGTGTTTCGTTGGCCAGATCAATTTTTGTTTTCTTTGGAGGTTTGCGGATGTTATCACTTGGCAGATTAGGGAAGAGACTGCTGGTTTCATTGAAGAGGTCTGTTTGCGTTTGGGAGTGTGTTGCATTAAGATCCTCATAGTCAATATTGTATTCTGAACTCTTTGTTCCAGGGTACGGAATAGTGCTGTAAGTTGGAGAGCAGCTATATTTTTCTTCATGAGCCTCGCTCCAGTCCTCTCTTATCATATCTGCTGCTTTCTCGGCTATCATTATGATTGGTGCATTAGTGTTGCCATTGACTATTGTCGGCATTATGCTACCATCGACTACTCGTAGGCTTTTGACACCGTATACCTGCGAAATATAATAACATACATTATTTAGAAGCAATTTTGCAATTGAAAACTATTTATTTTTGAAGGTATGCAGTGTTGGTTTATTTATATGTGTAATAATTAATACAATGTGTGGAAAAAGTGTTGTCTGATCCGTGGGTGGGTATTGTATTATTACAAACCTGTTCAATTTGTTATAATTTGACCTAAAGATCTTGATGGCGCTAAAGTACCTGAGTTTGATTTGATCAGCCCCCTTATCCACAAAACTTCTTCTTTACTTTATATGATTTGGCAAAGACAAAATCTGTAGTTTCAGTTCAATTTTTTTTTGACATTTACGGTAAATGCTGCCCCCTTACCGTAAATCTCCACAATGAATATGGAAGAAATAATCCCAGTAGGCTTCATAAAGATTTTTTTTTTAAATTAGCTTGGATCTGTGTATATTGGGTTGACGGCAAGTGCTCGGCGGCGGCAGCAGCCTACGCAAAACGTATGGGTTTGTTGAAGGCGGAACAAGAACAAGAAGTTATTTATTAGCACACACAATCAATATATACAGTACACGGATATTAAAGCGACACGAACAAAAGATAAAGTAAAATAACAAAATATATATATATATATATATATATAATAATAAACAGAAAATATTAAGATTGCGCGGCTAATTAGGTCCCAGCCTCAGCATGAGCTGCCATGACATTGGATCCAATGCCGCAGCTGCGCTGGTATTCTGGCGGAACCTTACGAGAGTGGCGCGGTGACAAAAAGAAACAAACAGAAACAACGGAAGAGAGTAGTATAAGAATGACAATAAAGAGAAAAAGGAGAAAGAGAAACATTAGGTTATATTATACATTAGACTAAACAAATCGTATCGTGAAAGATAATTAACAATAGTTTTCATTAATGATGGGTGAATTTGTCCTCGAAACATATCTTTCTTTTATAGAAAGATAATTTAATAATGTTTTTAAACAAGTTATGTTTCGCGCGGAGTTCCTTCCGAGAACCAGTTTTATGATCTTATTGTTTGGGTTATTATTACATAATAGTTCTCGCTTCTTGATACTTAAAACGCTGATTACAATTAATTCATCAGTGGAAGTAAAAAATTATGACCATATTTTTTATGAATAAAAATAATTTATCAGATTTGTATTTTTTTCTGAGGTTTTCAATCACATAAATGATAAAAAAAATGAGTTTCGGTCAAGACTGATATTGACGTAATACTTAAATTATTAACCTTTTTAATACGCGTCGAGTCAACATCAACGAGAGCAAAGAGCAACGTCATCGGGCACAAATAAAATAAAAATCATAGGCTTTTTCTTAAGGCGCACGAGTGCAACCTTAGTTCTTTGCGAGAGTCTGGCGCATTATATTTTAGCTAATAACCCCCATCTCTCCAACGCAATTAATGAACTATCAGCATTTAGACACTCACTCTTAATCTTGGGTCTACCACTGAATTTGGATTCGTAGCAGGCCCCATAGCGCAGGTTCCCACGGGATGGTAAATGGTCAGCGTGTGGTGACGGGCCTGGCATTCGAGATGCTCCTGAGACATGAGGTCGTGGTGTCTGCAACCAGGGTTCCGGCCAGGATTGGGTCTGGCGTTCAGCTCTCGGAGAACAGGTTGATTCACTAGCTCGTGGACGAACCGGGCTCCTTCGACCTGAAATGTTCAGTGGAAAAGTTGATATCTACATTCATTATTAGTTCTTACGTGTTAAAAATTGTCTTTCTATTTATTTATTGTTTTTTTATTTCCTATATGACCAGAAATTAATGTCTGCCTCTGCTTATACGAAATAAAGTTTACCTAATAAGTAAAATATAATTCGAAAACTGATATTAGTGATCAAAAATGAACTATAACTTTAAAAATAAAAAAATATCAATAGTCTATGCTTAAACTTTTGTTTACATCTTACGAATTAACTGAGAAGTAGTCAGATAGATAATAGAAATATTTACGCCATGCCATATATTCACTAATAACTAACAGTTGATAAACTTATCTTTACTAAACAAATAAAGCTGACTCTATTGACATTTCACTATCAAAGTATAAGTTCTACTAGATAGAGCGCAGACTACTAGTTCTACTAGATATAGAACAAAACAATTGCGGATTAAAATAAATATCTGAAGTAGGTAATTAAATACTTACCATGACATTTATATCTTGCGGATCGGAGAAATAATTGGGGTAAATCTTTGGCGGTGAGTAAGGGTTAGAGTCTCGAAGTTTCAAGAATCCTCGACTCTTTGGCCTAAGCAATAAGGGTACAACAGAAAACGAGGAATCGTAAAGTATGTCCTCGTACAACTCGGCATAGGTTTCATCAGTTAACCCATTAGCTCGCTTGCCAAATAAACCCCCGTCCATGTTATCAGCTGTTGGAGCAATAAACAATTGAATATCGGGATGGTCTTCAGCAGGATCCTGATATTTCGTATTAATAAATGCCATTGCTTCGGCCTCCATCATGCTATATAAATAACCCTTCTTATAGATTGAAAAGTCTATTAAAGTCTCGACTGTGAGCGCAGAAAACAAATTGAAGCAGTAATCCGATCCGTTTTTGTAAGGATTGTCGAACAGGTAAGAATGACCGCCCATTGCTATGTGATCCTGCAAGTTTTTTCCCACACCGTGGAGGTCTACGAGAGGATCTATTCCCACTTCCTTGAGATGGGCAGCTTCGCCTATTCCTGATAGCATGAGCAATTGCGGGGATTGAATAGCACCTGCCGATAAAATCACCTCTTTGCTAGCTTTCACTATTCGTTGTTGACCGTTTTTCACAAATTTCACACCGTATGCCACGTGATTCTCGTCTATGAGTATTTTTTCGACTAACGAATGAACACTGACGTGAAGGTTCGTTCTCTTAGAGGCTGGTCTCAAATAGGCTTTAGCCGCGCTGCATCGGAGTCCTTCTCTCACTGTAGCGTGGGAACGTGTAAATCCTGTTTGGTACGGTCCGTTAACGTCTCGGATTTCATAACCAATTTGCTCGCCAGCTTCTAAGATTTTCTTAGTGATAGGTTGCTCGTAATGGAAGTATTCAACGGATAAAGGACCGCCGGTTGCATGGTAAGGGTCATTCCGGTAATGTGGGATTCTCATGTCTTCTGCTTTCAAAAAATATTTCAACACTTCTGAATAGGACCAACCTGTATTTCCCATTTTTGCCCAGTTATCGTAGTCTCGTTTGTTTCCCCGAATGTATAGCATAGCATTGAGGACACTGGATCCACCGAGAACTTTTCCACGTGGCCACTTGCACCTTTTATCTACCATACTCAGGCAGAAGTCCTCACTAGGTTCTGTTACGAATTGCCAATCAATGGAAGACATTTGCAGGATGGGAAAAACCACGGGTACCTCGGATAGAACATTTTCGTCTTGACCAGCTTCGAGTAGGAGCACGTTCCATTCAGGGTTTTCTGAGAGTCTGCTAGCAAGTACAGAGCCAGCTGAACCGCCGCCCACGATTATAAAGTCGTAACAATCATACAGGTGTTCGAATGGATGATCTCTCACTCTGTGTTCTGCATCTTCTATGTCAGGCCTGTACAAGTGGATGGCCATGCGAAGTACTATGAGGGTTCCAAGTCCAGGTAGGAGCCCAAAAAGGATTCTTGTCCCAGAGAATATTGGTTTAAGCGACGCACTGCTGTATGAAGACATTATTTCGATGTATGTCCATTCCAAGTAGGTGCACGACTGAATTAAGATGGAGTTGAATGACAACTGAGTCAGCATAAGACCAATGCAGCGTGGTATTGTGTATAGTTTGTCAGCACAGAGTAATTACTACTAATAAGAATTTTAGGATTTGTTTTCAGAGAATAATTACATGAATCTTAAAGTGTTTGAACCGTTTTTTACAAGCTTTTATTCGTACTGCTCTCAAAAGACATTCATCAGACAGTGTTTTGTTATAAAAAAATTACAAGGTGCATATTTTTCTTAAACAAGTAAGTGTTTCTGTCTTGGGTACAAATTGATCATGTTTCTGATTTTAATCTTTCTTGAATTAAACACCACCTGGTAAAAATTGATAAAAAGACATTCAGAGATGGGGTGTACGGTCAGAAGCATATCAGGGTAAGCATTTGAAGATCGACATTGGTGCCATAAAAGCGATACAAAGTTAAAAAAGTTACAGTGGATATTTTATTATTATGTATTTTATTTTGTGTTGCAGAAGGCTTGTTATTAAATGATAGGTACACTTACAATTTATGTACACGTATCATTTGCATTACCACTACTCTGTGCATAAATTATGTATTGTGTAGCCAAAACTGAAGCGCTCAGCAATCTTTGTTTTGTCCATTATTATACATTGTTACCTGACCTCAATCAATGGAGTTTCAAAACTATCTTGTTATAAATAAGTATGTACATTGTTACCCACAAGGCTCCCAATCCTGTTTTGTGTTTTCTTGAGAATTTAAATCATAACTTTTTGCTGTTGGTTTATGCTTTATAAATATGGTAAGCTTTTCTACACCTGGCGACCTCTAAATAAATAAGTAAATTTAAGTACTAATGAAAAATATTTTATAATGTTATATATATAGTTAAGAAATTAGGTTGTCGAAATGATGAACTAGGTAATAATGATACTTTATAAAATGTGTAAATTTAAATTTTATTGACAAGGAAACATTCGCTTTTAAAATTTATTTTACTTATTACATATTATGTTGACGGCTTCTTTACCTGTTTTGCCAGTTTAATTTTGTAGTCTCTTGATATTCTGTAAAGTATCTCAAAAACAATTGAAAAAATTAAAAGCTACACCATTAGAAAGAGTTATTTATTCATTATTGGTAGTACATTCATATATCAATTTTTGAAGATGATTATGAACATCAAAGAAGAAATCGGATAGAAACATGTCGTACACCAATACATATATAAACAAACATTATATATGTATTGGTGTACGACCCAAAACACATCCCGGTGAACGTTCGAAAGATGTTCTTATGCCAACGACATTAGAGTAAGTAGGCAGTATAAGGTCATTTAGCACGGCGTGCTTTTGTCAGTACTGTAAATACAGTAGGGAACTCTTTTTCGTTAACAATTAAATCATAATCTATATCTATCGCCTAAAATAAATAAATAAATAAATTAGGAAATTATTTACAAAATATGATTCGTCCAACACTCGTCTAGTTAGTGCAGTCATCAATAACAAGCACGTTTCTTTTTTATTTATTCAATAATTTGTCAGTCAATTAATTAATACTGATTTAAATACCTAATTTGTACGTATATAATGAGGCATAGTACCTAGACATTCTTCGCTTCAGCCAGAACTCTTTAATCATGTCACTTCCTTTCTCGCCAATCATTATGATTGGTGCATTAGTATTCCCACTTACAAGGTTAGGCATGATACTTCCATCAATTACCCTGAGCCCTTTCACACCGTAAACTCTCAATTCATTATCCACTACAGCTTCCGGGTCCCAATATGGCCCCATTTTGGCAGTTCCAACAGGATGGTATATCGTACAAGTATACTGCCTAATCATACACTCCCAGTACGGATCTGTATATCTTTTAAGACTGGCACATGCTGGGAATACGTGCTTGTTCAATACAGATCCATATCTCTGAAAAGCCTTTGTTCTAGAGACCGCAACGGCTATCTTCACGCCTTCGATTAACGTTTTTACATCCATCTCATCAGTTAAGTAGTTTGGATAAATGTAAGGGTAATCGTACGGATTTGCGCTGCGCAGTTGAATGAAACCTTTGCTTTTCGGACGAAGCAACATGGGAATTATACTCCAAACGTCCATGTTATTTATCGGTCTGAATACAGCGTCGTAGAAACTTTCTGTCAGGCCGTGGACTTTTCGTAATTGTTCGCCTCCATCGGAATTCGTCGATCCTGATATGAAATGGAATTCTATGTCTGGAAAATCATCTGACGCATTAACATATTTTGTGTTTACAAAAGCCAGACCCTCTACTCCACCCATGATGGTGAGAGGTCCTTCTCCTAAAACAGCGTACTCCATCAAAGTGCTGACTGTATGAAGACGATGTTCAACGATTGATACTTTCTGGTTGACCATGAAAGCTAAGCCTCCCAAACCAATATGATCTTGCAAGTTTCTTCCAACTCTTAGATTCTGTATAACTGGTATCCTATGTTTAGTCAATTCTTCTGCCGGGCCAATACCAGATAACATAAGCAGCTGCGCCGAGTTTATCGTCCCTGCTGATAATATTACCTCTTTCCGAGCTCTGATGCGATAAATCATTTTGTTCCGCACGAATTCCACTCCGAAAGCAATTTTCGTACGTGGGTCTATCATGACTTTTGTTACGTGTGAGTGCATGGCTATATGGAGATTTTTCCGGTCCTTGGCAGGTCTCAAAAATGCTTTAGATGTAGAACACCGACTGCCTCGCCTTAGCGTTCCCTGTGCCACCATGAATCCTGTTTGGTTTTCGCCATTGATGTCTCTGTTCATGTATCCTAACTCCATGCCAGCTTCAATGAAACTGGAAACTAATGGAGTGTGGTACGGGGCTTCAGCGATAGTTAGATATCCACCTTTACTATGATAGGGGGTTTGTGCCAAGTAAGGGTTATGGTTGTCTTCGGATTTCTTGAAGTAATAAAGGATGTCGTTGTACCCCCAGCCTTTGTTTCCCAGTGCTTCCCACGTATCGTAGTCCTTTTTGTTGCCTCTCAGGTACAGCATATAGTTCAGGACTGAACTTCCACCAAGAACCTTCCCTCTGGGCCAATTGCAACGACCACCTTCCATAGCTAGAAATAAAAGAAATAACTTTTATTTTCGTTTTAAGAATTTGAATTTAAAAGCCCTGTCTTAAGAATCGCTTCAAATGTTGCGCTTCAAGCGTACAAAAAACTATTTTATACTAAACAATTAATATCTACAATTAACAATGAAACATGAAACAGGTTTAAATTTTATTGTATTTTAATGTTTTTTATTTTCTTTCAGCTAGGAATAAACTAAGCATATCGTAGACCTTGTAACTTAACATTTGATAGCTCAGTAGTTGAGATGAGGCCTAGAAAGTTATTAGTTGTGTGTTGATGTTGTATTTACCTAAACAGCTAGTGCCTTGTGGCTCAGTTTTGTACTTCCAGTCCAACTTGCTGAGTTGCAGGTATCCCGCCAGGAGTGGGACGTCCGATATCTCCGTCTCATCTCCACCAGCCTCCAGTAGAAGGACCTTCCAGTGTCCTATCTCGGAGAGCCGATTCGCTACTACAGCACCTGTAATTAATGAATACATTTTTATTAAGATACGCTCGAATGGACTTGCACAGTGTTAATCATACTTTTAATAATTATAAACAAAATTATTCTCGAAATATCAAATTCAGATAAAAAATATTTACTTAAATAGGATAATTAAAATAACTAACAACCACTGGGTAAATAGGGAAACATCAATTTAAAAAAGTTAACTTCTTTTTTTTTATATTCCCGCTTTTATTTTTTATTTTGGATCTTCTCCTTTTTTAATAAACCAAGTGACAGACTTTCAGGAAAAATGCTGCTAATAGTCGGCGCCAAAACATTTCTTTGGCAAAATAATGTAAAACTGCCACTTTGCAGCTTTCAAATAAGCAGGCACTAAATAGAGTGCACATAAAGATTGGCTCATAATACAGTTATTTTAAGCTTGGAAGCATTACTTTGACAATATACCATACCAAGCTGTCTAAAGACTCTTTATCTTATCGTCATAGACTTTAGGACCAATTTCACTTTTTTTGTTGTGTTTGTCATAATAGGCAGGAGAAGGTTCTTATGAAACAAATCATAAGAACAAATTAATCCTCGTTAAGACAGGACAACATCTGTCGGGTCAACTAGTAAAGAATACAAAAACTTTGACTTATGCCCGGTTTCAATATTTGAAAAACGAGCCGTTCTAGTTTCGTATAGTATACATTATACTATTTAAGAGAGGTAGGGCATAGCGATTTATGGCTTGAACTGGAGCAGCCCGACTGGTGAAATACCTAAACCTTACAAAAGATCGCAGCCAAATAACAATCACTTCTGTGTTGTTGTGTTCCTGCGTGTGAGTAAGGTTTCCAGAGCTTTTGGGAGGTGCTACATTAATAGCAGGGGTCAAGCCTTCAAGGTAAGGGCGACAAGTCCAATAACAGATTTATTATGCTGTACTTGTCACCCTTAAGCTAGGACCTCATTACCATTATCGCCCAGCGAGTGTGCAGAGCATACCGCACCGTTGGTTTTGATGCGGCGTGCGCACTCGCTGGGACGCCGCCATGGGAGTTTGAGGCCCAGGCAATGGCGAGGGCTTATCAGTGGCAGGCCCTAAGGAAGGCCTCCGGGGAGCGTTTCTACCCGGAGGACCTGTCGCGTGTGCGCCGAGAGGCGCACGAAGAGATGGTCCGGCATTGGGCGGAGTCCTTGCAAGTGGCTCCGTCGGGTCGGTGGACCCTAGACGCGCTCGGGCCAGTCATTATTCGCTGGCTCGAGCGCAAATCAGGATTCTTATCCTATCGTTTGGTGCAGGTGCTGTCCGGCCATGGCTGTTTTGGGCGGTACCTGCACCGTATTGGTCGGGAGCAGTCTCCGTCGTGCTCCAATTGTGGCGCGGCGGAGGACACAGCGGGGCACACACTGCAGGTGTGCCCCACATTTGACGCGCAGCGCGTGACTTTGCGTGCTCTGGTGGGGCCGAATCTCTCACTCCCCAGCATAGTCGAGGCTATGCTCGGGAGTGAGACGGCATGGGACGGGATGGCCTCCTTCTGCGAAGACGTCATGTCGCAGAAGGAGGCCGCAGAGCGGGAGCGGGAGGACGACCCATCCGCTCCCGCCTGCCGCCGAAGAAGGCGGCTGAGGGCGCGGCGGCAATACGACCGCGCCCAGCTACCGCGTGGGGACCGGCCGGCTGATGGTGTGAGGGCACCTCAGCTAGCATTGCACCGGCCCCCACTGCGAGGTGGGGATGGTTCCGTTGGACCGGCCATCCCCAGTCTCCCCCCGAACACTGTGGGGGGAGTAGACGGAGCTGCATAAGCGGCTATTCCGCCGGCGGTGTTGTGGAAGTCAAGGCTTAGCCGATCTCCCATAACACCGCCACTAAGGCGATGAAGGTCCAATCGGGGGGTTTTAGTGGGTAGTCCTGCTCTTTTCAGGGCAGGGAGTCCCACACACGCCGTCACCCTCCCTCGGGTGACGGTACGGTGCATCAAGGCATTTCCCCCCGTCAAAAAAAAAAAAAAAAAAAAAAAAAAAAAAAAAGGACCTCATTACCACTTAACATCAGGTGGGATGAGGTCAATCTTGAAGTGTAATATTAAAAAAAAAATAGAATTAACGACTCTTAGAAAAACGGATAGTAATTTTTGACACTTTACCAATCTTAAAATATTGAAAACGGGCATTATTTGACTTCCCTGTCTGGTCGAACTTGTATTACAGTACAATCGTACTCACTGACCGGCGGAACCCGCCCCCACCACGATGAAGTCGTACTCGGGCAGCATAACCATGTCGGGCACGTCTGCCGGCCGGCCCTCGGGGTCGGTCTGGTCGAACTGGTAGTACGCAATCGCCGCTACCAACATCGGGATGAACCAGGTCACCTGGAATTTGTTAAGTGAAGTTAACCGAGTAGGCTGCTGAGTTTTACATCTTGTCGCGATGGGGGGCTCAATAGACGCGGAGAGTCGGTTGCTCTCTGCGGTAAGCCCGCAAAGGCAGAGGTTGATTGCGAAGGAACCGGAGGACCTCCGTGTGTCGTTGCCAGCCTCTTTGCAGGGAGTGACGGTGCAATAGCCATTTCCCCCTCGATAAAAAAAATGCCCAGTGATTTTTTAAAACCAGACAGTCACTTTTGATTTTCTATAGCGACTGCTTTTTTTGGGTTTTACGACATTAAAATGTAAAGATCAGAAATGAATATTTTTTATAAGAAAATACAAAATCAGACATCACAAATTTTACTTATTAATGCACTGACTATTATATAGTTTCTGGTGATTTTATCCTATATAATATTAATAAATAATTCATAAACAACATTTAAACCTTTACATTAATTTGTTATTTACCTGCGTGCTTGCAGCTGCAATGGCGCCACCGGATATGACGTCAGCAGCCGCTGTTACTAGCGAGCTCATCCTGCCACCTGAAAAAGTTTTGTCATCTTGTAATTTTTTTACATTTGGAGGGATTACAGGCGTAATTTTTCAGAACTGCTAGATGGCACACGGTTGTGGGGGCGCGGACCTCGGCTCAGGCCGTTATTTTGGAAAAGGTAATCGAACATTTATTTGAGAAGAGAAACGTCCCGGCACAGTGGTGCCGCTGAAATTGTCCTAAAACTGTTTGTTCGAGTTTATGTTTAAATACGAATTTCGGACTGTTACGGTTCTTGACCGCCTAAGAGGCTAAGGCTTCGAATATTCTCTTCTTTCATTAGGCTCGGTAATATTCGCAGCGCGTACGACACCGATTCTGCGCGGGCGCATGCCGGTCGCGTCACCTCGGCGTGGTAACGGTCGCCACTTTTTTAGTGACACACTTCGTACAGGCTTGGCGTACCGAGAACTTCCCTGTACTTATAATCGGAATGTGGCATTACTTTCGATTTTAGACGGAATGCGGATCATTTTTGATGCAATTTTGCTATAATAATGTTACGTCCTAGACGGTTTAAACCTTTTTTTTGTGACTAATGTGACAATAATTGTCTAATTTGTTGTTGGACAAAAAGCTTCTGCACTGAATGTAGTGGCAAATCCTTAGATTTTTTTACTTCTGTTTTATTCAATAATCAATCATTTTTAGTTGTTAGCATGACCCGAGGGTTGACTGGTAGAGACCCTAGCATTAAGTCCATCTGTTGTGCTTTTTGTGCAATAAAGTTTATAAATTAATTAATAAATTGATTTCTCTGAGATGCCATCATTAGATCCTAGTTTACTAACATGGTACCAAAGTCGAGACGATACGTTTCGAAAAAAAAAATATAAAAACGGTTCTTAAACGATGAATGTATAGAACACACATAAAAAAACGATGTATGTATGGTCGAATTGAGATACCTCTTTTTTTGAAGTCGGTTCAAAAAAGATTGTACCGAATATAAACTGTCAGATTGCGTCACTCAGGTATTATAACATTGAAAATAGATAGCAGTGAGTTAAAATAAAACACTTTTATTCGCAAAATTTCAACAAGCAAACGCCAAAAATTCATACAAATACGAAATATAGAGTTGAATTTTTTTAAATCTGTCAAATGACATAATTATATAATCAGTTAACTGACATCCTCAAACCGGCAGACACAGTTAAGACTAAATGTGTGCAACTCTCACTTAAAGTACCTAATAACATTGAACATAAACAACACACTTGGGGTCGGAAGATCCGCTTGTGTGAACATTCACTTAAACATTAATATTGTACAAGTTACAATTAATTTCTGTTAGTGGTGAATGGTTTCCATTCGATCCTATATGATACTTCCTTAATACTCCGTATCACGGAAACAAATCTGGACCTTGTTTCGTTACGTATTCATTTCTTTGATACGATACGAGTGAGTAATAAGAAAGTAGGCGCCTCTTTGTGGAATCAAATTTGCTGTATCTGTGTAATTTTATTAGGTTGGATATAAAAACATCAATAGACTAGGAAATTTTAGGAAAAAATAATATCACTTAATCTTTTTAGCCCCATTTTTAGCCCCAATAAGAAATAACAGTCGAATTAAGGACAAATCGACAATAATTTGAATGTTATCATAATGATTCATAACAAAATTAGTATATGACGGTTTTAATTCAAACAGTTTACCTACATTTTATCGACCAGTTATTTTAAATAGACCTATTATGTTACAGTATAATCATCAGCAAATTAAACAGTTATTGACCATCATTTCTACATAAAATGAACCCACAGATAAAACTGTAGACCGTAAAGACTCACTTAGAATAACAGTTATACAATTCAAACACTATCGAGAAGTAAAGGCCACGGATTAAGGTACAATATCGGGGGTTTAGGATCTTTGTTTTAAATTCTTTAACCATAAGTACATAGCTTGGATTTTTTTATCTCCCATTTGCATTCTGTAAGGTGGTGACTATTATTGTAACGATGATGCAATGATGGAGGTTGTTACCCTTCTCTGCGACCATGAAAAAAACACGATATCAATAAAACCTAAGGTAGAACAAAACAATAATATTATTCCGTGGTTTTAGCAGCTAGCACCAACCTAGGCGAGGTAATAAAAACAAAATTGTGATGACGCATGACATCATAGAATGCAAGAATGCAGAGAGCAAGTATTTAGATTCCGTAGAAAGTGATTCTGGCCTCCACTCGAGCACAACGCACTAGTATTCGTTTAGTGAGCACGGCGTTGCCGCATGAATCTACGTACCAATGGCCTAACCGTAAACAACCATTTGTGAAGACCAAAGTTTTTGTAATTTTTTTTATATTACATTTCAAGACTGACCTCATCCCACCTGATGTTAAGTAGTAACGAAGTCCTACCTTAAGAGCGATAAATACAGCATAATAAATCTGTTACTGGACTTGTCGTCCTTACCTTGAAGGCTTGACCCCTGCTACTAATGTAGGACCCGCCATGAGCTCTGAAAACCTTACTCACACGCAAGAACACAACAACACAGAAGTGACTGTTATTTGGCTGCGGTCTTCTGTAATGTGGTCCGGAGGTATTTCACCAGTCGGGCTGCTCCACTGATACAAACAAAAAAATTCACGATCGTGATCAAGAATGCCTGCGGCGCATGTTGTGTCCCATCGGTATTAAAGCACATTTTTTCATTGGAACTCTTTTACAGCTTAAGTAAACTAATGTAGATGATTTTTTGGAAATAGCTTACTTTAATTATTATCAGAGTTATACGACGCATAGTTGTAAGTTAGACAGAGGATTCAGACATTACTTGCTCATTGGTTAACGACTGTGTCTGTTAATTTTTTAATCAATTAAATAAATAAATATTGGACAACATCACATACATTGCTCTGATTACGTGGTAAGTAGCCTAAACACTTATGTTACGGAATTCAAAAACAAACGTTCGTTTCCCATATTTACCCGACTGAGGATCGAACCCGAATTTTAATTATATTTTACAGTTCATTTTTTTATGAAGTTAAGTGGCCAAAATATTCTTCGGGCATATTAATTCCCATCTTTAATAATTGTACATACAAGTTCTTAATTTGTTGGCTTAACAATAACAAAAAAATCAACAACAACAAAATAATTGAACTCTGTTTTTGTTACGTGACAAATGAAATGTGGCCTATACCAAGAATAAAACGAGGACAATAAACGCAGGGCATCCTTTTACAATTTTCGGCGTATCATCATCTCTAATAGAATCGTTGGAAGAATATGTCTTCCAATGATTCTCATAAACAATTTAGCAGGAGTAGTAAACATGTGTTATATAATACTGTTTATCCAGAATGTTAAAAGGTTCCGGTGAAAATAAAAAGTGTTGCGTAAGGTGCGCGTAATTAGAATTGAACTCGTGCGGAATCACGATTAGGGCCTGATACGTTTCAGTAGAAAGTTTGATTTAATTTTTTGAAGGATTTAAAAAATTATATCTCTAATTATATTATGCGTGGTACGGCAAGAACCGTTGCTGCAACAAAGGAGCACAAGGTTATTGAACTTAATGAAAACAAGTCACCAATAACCTACTATTACGACACATTTTCACACTCAAGATGACACACCGCTTCACACACAAACACCTGTATTGGACCTATCCCAACCATTATTACAGTGTTATCAATGGTCAAACTCGAGATATTAAAAAAAACTTGGCAATGTCATTCTGTTTATACTTGGACTTTATTGTAATGCCATAAGATTAATAACATTAACGTTAACCTACTCTTATTATAACTGTGTTTTTAATAATTCCATAGAATTATATGTCGTGACATGGTATGTAATAGTTTTACTACATAGTGTTATCTTCATATTATTACGGCATATGACTTCACAAGAATGGTTTTGCTTAAATTATTTTCCACTATCCATAGTAAAAATAAATATTCAATAGTCATATATGTATGTATTTGGGACAGTTTTAAATTTGCATGGCCGGCTGTTTTCCTTGACTCTTGCCAGGTAATCGGGAAAAAGTGAGATATGCTTTTCTTAATAACTAAAATGACTTTCCACCAAATTTTATCCAAATCGATTAATGTTTGATTCCAATATTGTACGATTCGTAATGTGTCAACATTACTATCCTTTTTTCTACGAGTCGTTAATTCTTATTTCAAAACTTAACATATCAGCTGACATCAGACGTCTGTCGGACGTTTTTAGCTTACCCCTCGTATAATTTATAGCGTTTTTCAAATAATGGATCCGGGCATAGTAGTTTATGTGTGAAAGAGCTACAAACTACCACTAACTTTCACGTTCATAACATTATTTGGATGTAGCCGAAGTGAAAATGAATGTCAGAATCCCGGGTGTGCTGCACCGATTTCAAAGTTAGTTACCATGATTGGTTTTTAAAATTTATATAGTGCTTCACGCTGTTACTAGCGAATGTTAAATATTTTGAAGAAAATTGTTTCTTTAAAATATCATGGTAGGTATCTAAATCAATATCTACATTTGTGGACTATTTTGGACTTCAGGTTCTATGATTTTATTAAACATATACACACCTATCTTTTTTCTGTAAGCTATAAAGTATGTATATAGAACTATCTATTGCCCCTGGTCACGTTATTTCGGGAATAAAAAGTATTCAATATGGTAATCTTGGATATCATCTATCTGTCTGATGAATTGCTGCCGATCCACTTTAGTTTAAGTATTTATTAACTGTACAAGAAACAAGGCATTCCAGATTGAAAACAATTTAAGTTTATTAATAAAACTATTTTTGTATTTTAAAAATCAACAGTGAAAACGATAACGTTTCTCCAATTTCTAAGAACCATTGAATTCCGAGAACCCAAAACGAAACTCACCTTCAAGTTTTCACAATGACGCAAAGAATAACATTGGAACAATCACAATTTCACTACCACTCAACAAGTTTCGGCGACGAACTTTTGTCACTTTCCCTGTCCATTGTCGCGTATCACAACGCCCTTACGTATTTATCTAGTTATTACGCGACGTGGTTTAGAACGATAAAAATAACCGATCTATTGGTGGTACCGTTCGTTGGTAACGGGTACTTTCGTCTGTAGTCAATGTTCGACTCCTGCGCACAGTCGCTGTCTCGGTGAAATGGTGGGAGGGCCCGGCGATCTATCGGTTGTCCTTTTGTTTGGAATGGCGGCGGTATAGAAAGAACGAAAGAAACAACATTTACAAACATATGTACAAAAATACAAAAGATTAAAATTACATTAGAGGACAAATTGAAAATAAACAGAGTGGTAAATAGGTGCCGGCCGGCCTCAGTTTAAGCTACAGTAGGTAGTATTACAATACCTTCTCTTGAAGATGAATATAATTACGTATTACTGTAAAAAAGAGTTTACTATTTTTAGTTTGAGTCTTGCATTAAATTATGAACTAAATCTATGATCCTCGGAAGTAAAATGTAGATCAGAAAAAGTAGGTCGGCACTATTTTATGGTTTCTGCGTTCGATTTTTTTTTCATTGATGCACTGCAAACTAGAGCATTTCCTTAGTTTAGACTCGCGTTCAATGTACTGTAAAAATGGAAAGCATTTTAATGAAAACAGTTATTATTAATCTTTCATGGCTCTACAACGTTCTTGTTATAAAGGTGTTAATTAGCAAAGTCTTTCAAACGATTGGAAGAAATTACGTCAGTATTTTTAATTCTCTACTCTCTTTTTATAAGGATATTCAAACAGGATACGCGGTAGAGTGTGTGTCATTTTTCGTGAATGATTCATCTTAGCGTTATGTTGAGAAATTTTATTTTATTTTTTCCCCGCACATATTACGCCAGTGACATAAATAATCACCTGGGAAGCAAATAACTCGTATTATTTATTGTTTTTTAGGACAACAAATTACTAAAGGCATTAAGTAGGTACAATGCACTGTGGAGTAATCATGATTTGATTTATTATTTTAAAATAGAGTAAGCGTCCCTCCTTAATTGTTCACAATCATCACCGATAGTAAAATAGAAAAAAAATAATCCACTGAGCAAATATGATATTAATTCAAAGGTTATTTTAAATACCATACGCATAAAATATACTCACCTACGTCGGAACAATAGTACTTATTTTATCCCGTAGAAAGTCGTTAAACCCCTACATCTTTATTGTCATCTGGCGTTTGTTGTGTGTAACAGCCGTATTACGTTATAAAGAGCGTAAACACGACTTTCTATGTAATTCGTCTTCGTGACATGGCGGTCGTGCACCTTACGAGAACACTAAACGCTAATAATTATTGTGCGAGCTTGTAAAATTTCACATAATCTTTTTTTTTTGTGGTTCCCACCTGATGTTAAGTGGTAATCAGGTTCAGCTTGTCGCCCTTACCTAAGCTTGACCCCTGTTCTTAATGTAGCACCCTCCAAGAGCTCCGGAAACATAACTCACACGCAGGAGCACAACGGCACCGTGATTGTCATTTGGCTGCGATCTTCTGTAAGGTGGAGGTATTTCACCAGTCGGGCTGGTCCAGTTCGAGCGATAAATCGCTATTCCCTACCTCTCTGCAAATCTCTTAAAATCTGTGCGTTTAACACAAAAGTCTATTAAATTAATTACGATATACCTTAAATGTCTTCTTTTATATTTCAATATTAGGTGTTTATAACAGGAATTAAGTTTACGCGGACACGAGTGATAACAACTTACAGTAGTAGGTTCAGTTAAAAGTACCTTAGACTATTTACTTTGGACTTTGTACCGCGCGCCTTTAAGTCGTATTCAGATGAGTTTATATTGCAAGTTCCAAATGTTTACCATGATGTGATGTTGGCTGCACTCTTAGCTTCAACTCTCTAACTTTATTGATATAATGGGTATTATCATGCATGTAAAAGTTGGCAGTCAGTAGATGGCACTAAATGGGGATGAGTTCTACCTTCGTTATTTGTGATTTATATGTTACGATGACATTGGTTATGTCTAAAAAACCAATCAGAATAAGAAAGGTATAATAAATATATGAATTGAATCTTATGCCTACACCACCTAGCAGATTCTATTGGCTCTTGCGGAAGAAATTCAAGAAAGTTTTTCACTCCCAAGGTCTTTCACCTCTGACAAGAATTAAAACAAATTAATGTGGTTTATTCACATTACCTTGGAGATTTAGTGCCTATTCGGAAAGTTTCCAGGCGAAGGGAAAGTAAAGTGCCGCCTATAATTGAATGAAGTTTAGAAAGTGTCCACAAAACCGCGCTAGTTAATCTCCTAAACGATAACAATTTGCGTATAAATGAAAAGGGAATACTTGAAAACACTATCATTGGTGCATTTACACACACTGCTTGCATTATAAATCTTTAAAAACTAAATAATTCGATTTTTAATCTTTACTTTAAGTTTGTCTGTGCTTCTTCGATGACAGTGCCAGTATGGCGCAGCAATCTAACCAAGAAATATAATTATTGCCGAACGTTTCTTTTATTTATTTTCATTATAAATACGGTCCCCTTTTCTTTTTCTCGTCGCCGATACTCACCGCATTATTCCAATTAATTTAGCAAATTACTCTAATGCGCAACGCAACTTTTTATTTATCGAGAAATTAATCCACAGACACCTTTTTATTCAGTTGGGAGACAAAAGTACTAACTGAGCCACAAGTCGCCCAAATGGCTCTCTTAATAAATGGAAATGGCTCGTTACAATACAGTCTAACTGTACTTACCTTCTTAAAATTGTGGGTATATCTTCCGCTAGGTGACTTCCTCCTTAGAAAGTGACAGGAATCGAGAGTGAGTAATCACGTAACGGTCTCCGGTTCTAAAACCCGTTTCATAGACTGGCCACCCTAAGGTGAGTGCCCTTAGTAGGAGCTCGAGACTAACTGCAGTTAGAGATATCAGATGTCTGATATTTCGTTGTCCTTTAGTTTTATATGCTGCAAGTATGCAATCAGAACATACTTGATCGAAGTTGCTAGTAAAATCCAATTAGTTTAATTCGGAGTTTTGTAAATAAATAATTAATAGACATCATCACATACCTACATTGATTTAAATAACATGTGTTACACAAAGATGAAACAATGACGATATCACAATACTCAGACCCGAAACAATATACTAAAGTTCTTTTCTAGACTGACCTGACTAGGCATTAAACCCAGGACCTCGTATGTATGGCGCTACGCCAAAGTCCGACACTCTCTACTCTCGTCTACGGAAGTCGTCTTGTAAACAGGTAGCGGTCCATATTGGGGATAAATTATTGAATAGCATAGTTTGTCTAACGTTCAATGGTATCCTTATGTAAAAAAAATTAAAAAAATTGTACTATAATCAATCTGTAAAACCTATTTCTGTAAAGTTTTTGTGCAATAAAGTATATCTATCTATCTATCTATCTTATGTAAGTACGAATGACAAGTTCACATAAGCTACCAATAATAGAGGCTCAATCTAAGAAGATTAAGTAACTGTAAACTGACTGTCCCGGTTGGCTCCAGACTGCACTTAGTTAAATTAAAGAACGACTTGGTTAGTGTTTAAGATGACAAATATGTGTCTATAATGAACATAAAACTACCATCGTTTACAAACATATAATAATTATTTTAATTATGAACCAAAAATATACTATTTGATAAACCCAATGAAATATCCAAAAACCCAATGATAATCTTTGGGTTTATGACCTCCGTCCCCTTCAGCAGTAAAAATGATTCAGGCAACTTCTACTTATATCAATGTTATAAGAGATGCAAGGGTGTATTACTGTTGTCTTCGCTTATTTTAGGGCGGACAAGTGGCACACACGCTGCTGTTCTACCTATGCTGTCTACAAAAAAAGGGCGGACTTGTACGGAAAAGGCGAATCGTGAAGCATAGCTCATACAATTTCCAAACATACAGCATAACGCCATGCCTTGCTCTGCACGCTATTAAGCCTCGCAGTCTCGGTCTCCTGCCTTATGGGACTTCCTCTCTTCTACGCTACTTTTTTGGTTGATTTGACGCATTTTATTTTGTTCCAGGCGGTTGCTTCGGCTCTACGCAGAAGCGGACTATAGTCGGCGGGTGGGCATGGGCGTGGTGCTTCGTCACTGATGTGCAGCGGATATCCCTTGAGGTTTGGCATATCCTGACTCATAGTAGCATATTGACTACCTGCTGTTTTCTCTATAATCTGTCAAAATCCTCCCGATCAATTTATTAAAAGATTTGGATGGGTCAATGTGCTGCCCTGTATACATAAACTAAGTCGACGAACCATCTACATCTATTAATATTGTAAAGAGGGAAGATTTGTATGTTTTTAATGAGTACACTCAAAAACTACTTGCCGATTTCAATAATTTCACCATTGGAAAGCTACATTCACCCTTAGTAATATAGGCTATATTTATTGGTCTATGAGTACGAATATTATACCTACTATGTTTAAAAACTTATAAATCTGTCGGTTGAAATGCAACTATAAAAAGTCATTACATTGGAAAATTCCTTATATTTACTTTGCTGTAATTCAGTTGAAAGTTTTGAAGTTTATCCATTTCCAACTACTAAGCTTAAAATTCCCCTTCCATCAGCTTTTAGAGCTAGCTATAACCAAACTTGGTATTCCAGGTTATGACTCTGAACCCAATGTGTGAGAACGTGGAGACGGCTCAAGGCGTTCCTCTGACCGTCACTGGAGTAGCCCAGTGCAAGATCATGAACGAAGACGAGCTCCTCACCACGGCCTGCGAACAGTTCCTGGGCAAGTCTGTCAGGGAGATCAAGATGACCATACTGCAGACGCTGGAGGGGCACTTGAGAGCTATACTGGGTGAGTGGCTTTTTAAATTGCTTTTCGTGTAGTAGTGTGACAGTGCAGCGACCTTAAACTTGAATAAGTTATAGCTGCGTATCTAGTGACCCGCGCCTCGAGGCACCGCTCTACTTGTTCCATCGATGAGCCTTATCAAATTATTTTGTCTCAAAATAAGACTTGACATTTACTATGAGTCTTTTTACGAATTGCTAGTACCAGACGAAACATATTGACGGCTGTATTAGTAGCCATGGCTACTTTTACCCAAGTTAGCTAGATTAAAGATATTATTTGTGAAAAAATAAATCCAATACGGTCATTTTTTATTATAAAGACATAAAATAATTCACCACATAGGTACCTACAAAGAAGAAAAAGAAGCAGCCAAATCAATACAAACAGTAACGACATCTAGCGTTCTTTTATTGCAACTTAAGAAGAGAAAGATGCCTTTTGTTGTAGTGGTTTCGGTATGGTGGAATAGGTGTCGCTATTCACTATATTTAACTTACAATGTTTACCAAAGTTAAAGAATAATAATTATTGTTAAATATTAACTTAGTTGAGCTACGTAGGTATATAGGTACTTATATCAATGTTTTGTATTCTCCTCGGCGTTTGAAAAACGGAAATATTTAACAAAGCATTTCGGAACACAAGAGAGTTAGCCATATTTCCGCTAAAATATTTGTTGAGTGCGTGCTATTTTATAGAAATAAGGCTGTATTTTTTAACAGATGCCAACCTTCCTTAGGATTATGCAGGATTAACCCTTAAAATCCCAATGACTCACTGGTATGTGGAGAAACAATTTTCTGTTGTGTCTGAGATTCCGGGTTTATTTACCACAATATCACGTAGGAGTAAATATTTAGGTCTATTTTTTAATGGAATTAAAAATTTAATATCCTTTCAGGCAGTTTTATAATTTTATTTGTGTATGAAGTTGTTGATTCATATATTACCTCGTTATCCAGTTGTAAAACATAATGTTGCTATGAGCTGTTAATCCTGTATTAATTGAAATAGCTTTTTATAGGAGTAGTGCCGATCCTATAACTGCTGATTCTACGCTTAGGAAGGTTAGTGTCCTGTGTCCGGAAGTAGATAATAACATGTTGATGATGGTAAATCGCGTAATTCAATCGTAGGTATTTCACGGTATGACTGACTGACATCTAGCGTTTGCTGATGGATTGGCTTTTTTTCATCTATCTTCTTCGTCGTATATCCTGCCAACTGAAAAATTAAAAATTAATGTAATGAAAGAGAGGTATATTGCTCGAACTGGAGCAGCCCGACTGGTAGAATACCTTCACCTTACTGAAGACCTCAGCCAAATAACTATCACTTCGGTGTCACACAATAAATATCACTCATTACCACTTAACATCCAGGGGGATGAGATCAACCTTGAAGTGAAATATAAAAAAAACTGTTCTTGGATTTTAATGTTTAGCATTTAGTTGTTCTAGTACTGGGTTAAAATCGCGGATTCATGGGTTTAATTCGTAAGTCAAACAAAGTCTGATTTGGATTATTTGAACGTGCTTTTGTCTGTACGTGACTTCCGTCATTTAGATGCCAACTCGGAAATATGTTGTTTGATAAAAAACGCCCTTCCTCTTCAAGTCGCCTGCACTTACACCTTCCGAGTTCCTACTCGTCATTATTGTATGTCTTGAGTGACAACATGTGGCTGACCTTCTACTTTTAAAACGTTAGGAATTGCATATGAAATCATTTGAAACCTGCCGGATCTATGCGTAGATTTTTTTATAATCGTATATGGGTCATTTAAAGTGACAAACCAAAATCTATATAATTGAACCTTGGTTGAAGTAATTTACAGCAAATATGTTTAAAATATGACTGATACGATACTAATGGGAAAGTTTTGTTTGTATAAAATATATATGTAACCTTTTATCCGTAAATGTTATAAGCGAAGTCACTGCCAACAACTACTACCTATAATATAATTAGATAATATACCTATAATATAATTGTATAAGCGAGCTATAGAGCAGGATATCCGATCTATTATGATATACATTATGAGACATGTGATCTATAGCATAATGGCTAGATCAACTATTGCGGATGTGTTTCAAAAAACTTCGTAGGTACTAAGTGTAAATAGGAACTATTGTAAGTTAGTTCTAGATGTAAAATTAATATACTGGAATAAAAAATGTGTATTTGGTTACTAATTCCGAATGTGACCGTATTTAACAATTTTAGTAAACAAAGTAGAAGTTGATTTAGGTTTTATTACAAACACAATTTTACATAATTTAATAATATATTCCGAGCTTCGGAGGCACCTTGAGCTGTTGTTCCCGGCTGATATCTCCATATATCCAGAGTTGTCCTTAACTTATGTAATCAGAAGACATTTGCTGGCTTGAAAGGTCACACACCTTTAACAATCCTCACTGGTCTAGAGTGACCCGTTCCATATCACGGTTTAAATGAGGCCTGTACCGTAATTGAGGTGTAAATAGCGCAATATTTTTTGATAACTAGACCAGATTACATTGAATGAAAAAAAGATCTCTAATAACTCCGAATTGATAAGCATATGAGTTATATTTATGTCCATTACTTTTTATTGATTGTGTGTTCTGCACCAAAATAGCTTTTGTTATCAAATGAAGGTCATATAACTATAGGGTTACAACATGCCTTCTCTCGGATCACTACGGAATTTTGAATTTCGGAGAAAAAATCTTACAAGAATTTTCGCACTTCTGTAACTAAAGTAATTTCGCACGCCCTGTGGTTATTACGGATTATCCTTAGTTTTATTTTTTTAACTTGTATTTTCAACTTATGCCCGGTTCCAATATTTAAAAAACGATCCGTTGAAAAATTATACCAGACGTAAGCTAAAACCTTTCCAGGCTCGTAGTCGGTTGGAGAAAAACGGATTGACATTTTTGACACATTACAGACGTAAAGTAGGTATTGGATTGGAACCAGGCATTATGCAAAGATGGTATTATTAATAAAAACATAATCCTGGTTTAGCCATGGTTTTAATATTACACGATCATATCAATAAGTACGTCGTCATATTTTAATTACATCTAGGTAAGCCTTTTTAAGTTGTTTGGAAATTGTCCCTAAAATCAGAACCTAGTACTTAATCGCTGACCATCATGGCGTAAGTAAAATAATGGTCAGAAAAACCATTTATCAATTGAACATTTATTTTTACGAGAACATAACATAGCCGCGCACAAATTAGAGAAAGGTAAGATACTTTTGAAAGCATACTTCGGGACTAGCATTGCGCTATGAAATCCCAATATCTATTAAAATTACAGTAGATTACATAAATAAATAAGATTGTTAATTAAAAATAGTTCCACGCGAGTATAAAGAACCTCCATGGTAACCCACACTCTGGGTTACTCAAAAGTATTATTTGTTGAGTGATCGATTGTCATTATTTAGCCTTTACGTCTTCAACGCTGTAATGCCGACCCTACTGAATCTGACACAACGTATGCGCCGACAGCGATCAACGACCGCGCAGGGTCAAGAGCGTCTACTTCCACTACCGGTTCTCGTGAACCACTGGCGTCTGTGACACTAACACGATGGCCTACTGTTGCAGGGCTACTGTTCAACCTTTCTGGACCGTGGGCCCAACGAAATGTAAAGCAAATGTTCATGAACCCTTGCATCTGGAACGGTAACAAATGTATCTATCTATAATTGTATGATAATGTTTGTGAATCTTTGATCCACAAACAAAGCATCTACTTGGGACGCCACATAGCCCAACTGGAAAAAAAAACTTTAAAAGCCAGAAAGATACTATAGACTTTCTAGAATCGATCCGGCTGAAGGAGTTACTTTAAATTCGTGGCGAGTCACAATAGATCTGATAGGTCGCAGTGACCACAGTTCACTAGAACTGCACAGCCCCAAGTACCTTAATAATAATAATGGTAATGGTTCCCTATACAAACTCTATGCATGAGCCAAGGGTCGAATGGTAGAGAATGCCTCTAGCATTAAGCTCACTTGTTGTACTTTTTTGTGCTTTATTGCAATTACATAAATAATATAAATGGTAGGCGTTTTGTCCCCTGCGCTAGTTGCGACTTGTATGGAATTCCCTGCTCTAAAGAGATGGGGGATTACCCATTACAACTACTTTCTCATCACCTTATTGTTTATAGCTGTAGCCCGTGACTTTGTTTGCTTTATTTCCTGATAAAAATATCCTATATGTATCTGGTCTCATCTATAAGTCTCCATCAAATCTCAGATTAACTTGTTTGGTCCCCGATTATAAATACGATGATCTGTTTGTCTTATTAATTGTGGAGCAAAATATGTTAAAAAATATTTAAAATAGGGTATAGTCAAATGTTTTCAAATTCACTCTTTGCGTCAGTCAGTGGGTAGTAAAGTTGCCTACTCGAAACTCCTTTCGCGGGATTTAGCTATCAGTAAATACAAATGAAAGTGAAACTCTGGCCAATACAGGCAGCACGGAAGTCATGTCTGTAGGACAAAGCATGTAATTGGTTGACCGTATGTATCATACCCAAAAGTAGTTGAAAGGTTAAACAAAGTTCAAGAAGCAAGAGAGAAAAAACTTTAAATGTTTATTCTTGAATTGGGGCCTTTTAACATTGCGACTCTTTGCAACTATACAAAATCACGTGTTCCATAACATTGTACGATGCAAACGCACGTGGTTATCTATTTAAACCACTAGAATGGCTACTACTCTTCAAAATTATACATTATAATTTTGTAACGGAATGTATAATTTGGTCGTAAACAATTTTTACAAAGAAATAAGTAAGATATGTTACCCTTAGTTAGTTTTGCCGACAAGAAACTCATTAGATGTATTATCCAATGAGTCTTTTACCGGCAAAAATAGCTAAAAGTAACAATAGGTGTATAAATTGCTTACCACCAAATTATACATTCCGTTACAAAATATTTACCACAATTGATGAGTTCTTTTGATTTCCCATGTACTGTCAAACAGATCATCGTAGATACGATCGGAGGCCAAAAAAGTTAATCTACAGTGTTTGGTAGTAGTTAAAAAATATACTGTGGAATACTTGTAACACATTATATACGAAAACTGATTTCCTGTACATAAACCAGTAGCCTATTATCCAACTAGTAATTTATTACTCCATTCGCTTGTTGTATTAGCAACATAAAATAACCTGAAGCTGGGTACTAACTTTAAATTTGCATTTTAATGCAAGGAAACGCCAGTAGATAGTTTCAGCTCGCGTCACCTTCAATAAGGCTGTCTTTAAATACATCTCATTATCTTTTGAAACAATGCAACAACGTACCTTAGTTAGCAAATGCTTTTTAAAGTAATTTCAATTTGCAACACCATCTGCTTTATGTCAAACAGTTTTGTTTTTTTATTTTAAATATCTGCTAAATTACAATGAAAAACATGAAAAAATGCATTATCGTATCTCATTAAATGTAGGCACAAAAATAAAAAGCATTATCTACTTACTCGTAACTTATTTGCTCTCGCATCTTTGCCAATTTAAATCCGTCAGCTAATATTAACATAAGCAAGATACGACAACATCACATTTTGACATCTCATTATAGGTTTAACTCGTCTATTAATCTTATTCGCAGCACATTCATACGAAAAGCCTTTTTTGGAATATTTCCCGCTCACGTTCGTATTTCCTACCGCCACACCTGTGACTCCGACGTGACACGGTTGAGCTATCATTCATTATGTTGGCATCACTCATCTGTAATGTTTTATTTTTGCGAGAAAATGATTTGAATTTGTTTTAAATGGCAGCAACGACGCGGAAACGTTGAGTTATGCACGGAAGCTGTGATCCGGGATAGAATGGGTAACCAATCTAACTAATTAAAATTTTTGACGAGTTTTGTTTTCGATAAAAAAAATAGCTTAGCATGCAATTTTTTTTTATATATATTGATTTAAATCGTTAAGTTCAGTCATTATTAGTGGGTTGGGGAACATCTGATAATGTAATTGCTCACTTGATGTACGGCCTGCTCCATCTCATTTTAGAGATTCATCCTAGTCCCAGCATTTAAAGTATTTAACTAATTTTATTTCGTCTGCTTTGAAGAACAAAATACTCTAATAGTTGTAATGGAACTTCATTCGCGTTTCCTTAACATTTTACAATGAAACTAGTAATTCAATTAGGTTTGCGACAACGAGTAACAAACATTTATCTATCCAATCCAAACCAAATTAGTAGGCTTAATTTATTCAATTAAACTTACTGACCTTACCAAAAAAGTACAAAAAGCGCCTAGTGGCATTATCTGCCTGTCAATCCCACAGAATTGAGCAAAGAATATAGTGGCGGTGCATGAAATTCATATAAGAAAGTTAACATGTAACGGTTAATCCAGATTGACACTAACTAGAGTACTCTGTTCGGCCATTAATCAGAACGAAATTAACTCCCTTATTCTCCTTAATGACCCGGTATTTGTGCGAGAATGCGGAAATTGTGGAACGAATGTTCGAATTGTTCGTAATGGCCTCCTAAAAGCCAGCTGAATTACGACTTTTCTGCTAAAATGTCTTTTGCGACCTATCTACAACTTTTACAACAACGGCGGTTGTTTACAATTCTTTTAATGTAATATATGTAAAAAATTCGAATGTTATGGGGTTTGATAGGTACCTACATCCTGTTATTATATAGCTGGTTCTTTGTGGTCGTTGTTCGTTGGTTCCTTCAGTACGTTGTCATAATCAGTTCACTGCCTATTTCTTTTCACTTTAATTCACTTACCTCTAAAACAGAAAACGATCTCTTTTGAGTTCACGTTATTGTCAAGACCGACTTTTTTCTTAAGAACAAAATTGAAAAATAGTTAATTTGGTGTTACCCAATATCAAAAAATATTTCAACACACTTATTTGCACATTTCTCATAAAAGTGTCTTAACTTGAAATAAACGTTGAAACTCGTGCTCGTATTAAAGTGCTGTGGTCTCAAAGCTTTAAAAAATAAAGGTGTTTGAGAAATGTATAGTCAATTATTGTGTTAAAGAAATAAAAAAAAATCTGTGAAAAATGTCCGCCCAAAGTAGGTGTAAGTATGGGAAAGTAGAACACAAAGAAAGGAAAAGCTACTTTAAATCTGTTCTTTTAAAAAGTAAATAATTATGTTATTAAACATTTTTCTTATGCTTTCATCAAAAAGAATAGAATGCGAATAAAAGAAAGTAAACTAGGTAACTTTCAGTGGGCAAAACCGACTCGCACTTAGCAGGATTAAAAGTGTATAAGGACTATATAAATGATATGAGATGCAGGTTTGTTTGAAGGTAAGCGTGATCAACCTAGTTCTCAATGACACTACGTGATTTAATTGCAACATAATGAGCAATCCCTTATGCCCTTTCTGGTCTGTGTCGTCACGACCACATGCCATGGCTTGGGCGTGTAAAGGTCTCGGTGCTGTGACGTGGCGATGACGTGCGACCTCATTCCAAAACTGTTTACTAGTCAAGGAGGTCGAGTTGCCTAACTCAGCTGACGTTTCTTTTGCCTTTAGAAAGCATTGTACTGTCAACAGCACTAAAAGTAAACACTTCCAGTTCAATATTGGATCTTATGCGCACTACATAGGGGTAGAGCGTGTGTTCCAAAGTGTGTGTGTAGTTTGTCTGTACAGCCGAATGCACTTCAGTCTATATGTACAGAATATAATAGAATAGAGAATAGAAAATATCGTTATTCCTATATAAATGAATCGTAAGTACAAATAAAGTATTCTACCGCCGTGTACAGAATGTTGATCATGTCAAGAA
Organism: Glyphodes pyloalis; assembly: GCA_037074685.1. NCBI lineage: Eukaryota > Metazoa > Arthropoda > Insecta > Lepidoptera > Crambidae > Glyphodes > Glyphodes pyloalis. The sequence goes on from JAYKKO010000021.1 coordinate 6,570,244, forward strand.
GAACCGGCAAGAAACTCGACATTTACTCTTTTCACTGTAACAATGTGTCCTTAAAGTAGGTACTTAAATAAAGTACACAAAGCTAGATTTCAAAGAATTAAGTTATTCTAGACCCATACATTTTTGTCATTTTAATTATCATCAATTTTGTAGGAGCCCTTTTTATTGAACAATTTTTAACATGGGACTTAAATCTATTCATAGGCAACATACATATATAAATACTAGCTGACCCGACAGACGTTGTCATGTCTTAACGACGACAATTTAATTATAATATCCAGTCAACAGATACCGCCATCTGTTATAATATTTTGGAGCACACAAATAATTATGACTATCAATTATTAGACACATAATTTGCAATAAAATAATATTGCGACTATAAATTGAAATGTAAGTTATCCTATCTTACAAGTTGGGTTGAATTGCACCCGATGTGCAAATTAAAATCGGTTCGGGGGGTCTACTCCCATAAACAACGGATGGCAATTTTTTAACCCTCATAATCATAACCAATTCACTTCGAATGCAAAGTAGCGCTTCCAAAAAACAAAATGCAAATCAAATACCACGTCTTCATTCTTAAGGTTTTGAGTAATCTGCAAAAACGAAACCTTTCGTTTGTTCGTTTCGTTTTTGAGAGTACCCCTCCTGTAGCTTAGAAGTCTATCGCGGTCAAACACCGTGACACGTAATTTTTATATATAAAGATAAATATATATACTTTGGACTTTGTACCGCACTTATGTCATTCGTATAAGAATTAATATTGAACTGGAAGTCTATATTCATGATATGATGTGCAACCAATTCACAAACTTATTAATATTTTACTTCCCTTAGGTACCGTTGCCCTCATATTATAATCACACTTTTAAAATTTTCGCATCTTACTATGGTAAATAATATGGCTGAGTCACCATAAGGTAAAACGTTATCTTATTCGCTGTTTCGTGATAAAACCCATCGTCTCTTGAATGCCTGGTGTAAGGTGATACTAAAGTATTTAGTTCAACGTCTGAATCATCTGCCACTAGTATATGATTTCGTATCATAAACATGCAACTTCATGCATGAACAGATCTATCGCTTACGTGTAACTCTGATTGCATTGGTGTCGAGTTTCATTATCTGATTAGCATGGACAAATATTTTGCGGGCCAGTGTGGCGATGTATTCTATTCGCTAGATAGAATATTTCGGTATCAAATCCGTTGCCGTCGCGATGTGGGTTCCTCTCTTGCTTACCATCTGGCTGGGAGGAGCCAATATACTGCGCTTCTTAAAAAGCGTTTCTGACATAATGTTAGGTACTGTCGCCGGTCGCCAGCACGACTAGGTAAACAGTTGCAGCTCAATATTAGTTCTTATGTGCACAGCATAAGGGCGGTGCCGAGGTCATAGTGTAGTCTTACGTGCTTTTGATCATACTAGCGCCCGCCCGCGGTTTTGCACGGTAAATCCTAATTACGTTTTCGGATTGTCTGTACTGTAATGTGTATGCAAGACCGCCTAAATTGTACTTGAATATGTCTGTAAAACCAATTTCTGTAAATGTTTCTGTGCAATAAAGTATATCTATCTATCTATCTATGATTTATACATATAAAGCATCCTCTTAAATCACTATCTATTACCGAAGAAAGCAACTTGGTATCTTTCTACGAACTGATGCAATTAAAGCCGCTATAAAAAAACATTACCCGCGTAATCTATTTCTATTCGCCAAGAGGATACTCTAATCCACCAGAACTAGTGGCAAATACACTGAATTGGTAACACTGATTGGCATTCGTATAACTGGTTACAATGAAGTTCGCCTGCCTCTATCATCTTTGTGTGTCCATGAGTCAGAATTGGTTCCGCCGGGAAACCCCGCGTTTATAGCATATATTGCTTATTTTCAAACATTCCACACTCTCACTAGCAAAGTGCATTATGTACGGTCTACAGAAATGATACTACAATAAAAAAAATACATGTTAAGCAATGTTACTAGCATATTAAACCACTTTCGTTAAGGCCTACGAAAAAATCAACGCTAAAACAACATATTATTTAATATTTATAATGGGAACAGCATATCTGGGATGGGGGCACTGCCACAGTAGGTTTGTTATAAATAGTTGATATACATTTTTGTGTTTTATGCAGTTTTAGTACATGTGTTACACAACCCTTTTTGATTAATTTCCAGGGAAGCAATATCTTTAAAAAGTACTTATGTATCGTTAATTTTTTTACCTACTTAATATTGAGAAGTAAAACGTAACTATAAAAGTTAATGTTTTTTTTTTTCAAAATAAAAGTTGATAAACACGTTTACGTATTTGCGATGTCGTTTGTCGTATTGACGTTTTATCATAATTAATTTGAATGCGTACTCTAGAGAGATAACCTGAGGTCATCGCTTCATGCTCGTAATTCTGTTTGCATTAAGAACCTAAACGAAATGAATACCTATTAAAATATGTGAATTCAAACTAAAATTACAAAAAATTTGCTGGGCATTACTTGTGCAAATTTACCTAATAATTATACCTGTAGTGCTATTTATTACTAACTTACTTTATTGAATGTTTATATTCACGAACACGAATATAAATATTCAAATACCTGTCTCTCTTTGGGAATGAAGATAAAAATAATTGGTATTTTTGTACTTTTCATTAAAATATGCTTATATTTTATGCCTGGTTCCAATATTTGAAAAACGATCCGTTCTAGTTATACGGATCGTAATAAATTACACGAGGCATAAGGTAAAAACGACCGACAGACGACTGAGGACAACTGATATGGAAAGTAAATTTGAAATTAGAATTAACGACTCGTAGAAAAACGGATTGTCATTTTAGACGCATTACGAGTCGTAAAATATTATAACTGTATTAGTTGCTCCAATTTCAAATGCAAACGCATTTTTTGCTGATCTTACTCTCGATGCAACGTGCACGAAGTCACGTAGGCCAAAGGCCCAGTGTCCACGGTTTGTCTCGCGTTCAAACAAAAAGGGTCGATTTCTTTTTAGGACTTTTCCATTTACATACATACGACTTACTTATGTATCTACTGTCTTGATTGCTGGTTTGCTAACGGTACCTACATAAATAGCATTGCTGACGCTAACAATATCAATTGACGTAAAATGAATATTTACTTTGAAATTAATCCTGCCTATCCTATTATAGTTTGTTAAATTTTCATGCAAAAACTACTTAACGGATTTGCATAAAATTTGGTAGGAAGGGAGATGACATACTAGATTAACATATAGGGTATTTTTTATCCCGAAAAAACGCGGGCGAAGTCGCCAGCAATAGCTAGTATGTTTATGAATCGCAAGTTAGTGACATTAGATTTTTGGTACTACATCGAAATGTAATTTAAATTCCTGTGCCCGATTTCTGACGTTTTGTTTAAGTATAGGCTGTCAATTCCTAACATATGTTTGTTTTCATATGTTATTAGAGCTGCTGCTGATAACAAACTATGTTGGTATCTATTCAATTTAAATTTAAATAAACCGGGCAAATATCGAAAACTGTGCGCATTCTTATTAATAACATTACTGAAAAGTATAAAAAGATTTTTTTGATATTCAAACTAGAGGATTGAAATATAATTTAGGACGCACCTGCGTCAAACGCAAATATTTGTATGCCCCACCAACACAGTCTTGGTCGTGTACTTAAGAAAATAGGTCAAGTGCATAAGACTGCTCACCAGTGCCTCTTATTTGGTCTCCGAGATGATCTCGAGTGCTTCTGATGACGTAAACACAATTCCGTGACGTCGTAAAAAGGTTTCATTCATTTCACGAAATAACTACCAATTACGTCATTCAAGGGTCAATATTATTTCTAAATATATCTCTGGCCTTAGATGGTCCCCTATTACATGCTCCAGAGATCCATTGTTAATAAAAGGTTTTCTGTTTAAAATTGTAAGTTAAAGTTATTTGGAAACCGAATTGAGATCCTCCAACGTTTTAATTAAAGATTTCATCGCGCCAGGAATCTCAATCGTCATTTGAAATTCAGATTTTTTAGCCAGTCAAACTTTGAATACCTACAGGTTATATGGAATTCTTAATTTGCGGTGTGACTCTTGTGTCGTGCTATCGATATTCCTATTTTTACAATTAAATTTCATGTTTAAATGCTTATTAGATTATCAAGCAAGGAAGTATACTTACTTATACTTTAAATTCAATTAAAAATAAAAAACCACAAGAATTGAATTAATACTTTTTGGTTAAACTTTAATGTATTTTATCCAAGTTTTTTGCGCACTGTGCAGTGCAAAGCCTGGTTGAGAACTCTGCCAATCAACTTTGGACCTAAGATTTTTTCTGCACAACTGTTTAATGTTCGTTATAAAAGGCAGGTTAATGCCTTTGTTAATGCATTCCTATATAATTATTTTTTTAAGGAACTAAAAAAGTAAAAAGTCAACGCCTTCCATTGTAATTGATCACGTAAATATTTTCCTTACAAAATTAAAAGGAATAAATTCGTACATTAGAAATTGTACCTTTGGCCCGCTGGAATAGAACTTATTGTATGATGAGCTGATGATGGATGAAATTGTTCTGATTTTTTATTGGTTAATGTTTCATCAGTATACGTTTATGTGGTTATCCATTATTACAAACTAACACAGGAATTGATGGAAAACTGAATTACAAACGCTTTACAAATGGTCAAGGCCGGTTAATTTCTATTTATCGCCTCTATTTAACATTCAGTGTTAAAAATGCAAACTGTGATAACTTTACTGATAATAGGAAAAATACCAAAGGGTTTATTTTGCTGCATTGACGCACATGGGATACATGTCTCATTAGTTCAGTAAAAATAGCATATGGGCTTGTTAATTATTTCCATAATTATACCTTTGTTATTCTGATATGAGATTACAACGTTCCTGTTATGTAATAATTTGTGTGTATTTTCGGATTTGATGTTCAAGAGAAACAAATGACGCATTGCAATTACTTTTTCTTCAAAGTGGCACGAAAAACAAAACAAGTTTGGTATTTATTTATAACAAAGAAAATAGGTATATACATTTGCGATAAAACCAACGCAAAAATAATGTGTTCTTGTGAAGTGTTATTTATGTGCTTTGCAGTTGTAGTTATCCTACTACTTGTTATGTTATTCCAGCCAGAAATTGTATGTGGATTAATGACCTAGGTACATTAACAGGTAAAGTTGGTACTTTGGGTTAGTAGTCGATTGGCACGAAATAAATTCGCCCGAACGCCGAATTTTAACGCGTGCGAATCGACTCCTTCAATAATTAGTAGCATGCATTTAGTTCTTGAAAGGAGTCGATTCGTGCGAAACGCCTACCAAAAACGTTTTTTTGTTGAAAGGGGACGATTCGCACGTTCGGGCGAATTTATTTCGTGCCAATTTAATCACAAAACGAAAGTGAAGTTGAAAACAACAACTAGGTTTTGATAAATAAAATCGAATCATAATGCAGTACTATAAATAATCTGGTGAAATTGATTCCGAACGATGATGTGCTAGAATGTGATAGGATTACACGATAACACACCAATCTAACATTATTAAAAAACACTCCCAATACATCCAATAGGAATCTTTTTCGTTGCGTTCTGAATCTTGTTGTTTTTTATTTTAATGGCAACTAATTCTACCTCTGCCAGTATCACGTGAGGATTCATCAGGTCGGGACTCTATAGCTTAATGTGGACTCAAAATCCAGTTTGAGCCAGTTCCAGGGCACTATCGGATCTGAAGCAAGTTCTTGTGGACATTTGGCCTGACGCTCGAAGCGCGTTTAAATACGGTCCTCTTTACATATTATTTTATTATGCACTTACTATTGAACGTTACTGTTCAAATCTATACACTAGCTCACGAAATCCTACTGAATTATGAAAATATATACGAGCTTATGGACCTATTGAAAGCAAAGTTTGTTTCCAAATTGACCTGACTAAAACAAGAAAACGGTAAAGTTAATACAGGCTTTTCATACCTAATTAGTTCTTAAAAGGTTACTCAAATGTCACGTTGTAACAATACGGAAAGAATATTTTTTCCTCTTTACCACAAAAGAAGTAGGTACCTAAATCAATTTCCTTCATCGTTTTCCTTGTGAATTTTCTAGCAAATTACGTGCCTGATTTCAAGGGTCGTTTCGAAACTGTGATTTTTCTGGTACAATAACTACTTCTTAGGAAAATTTGAGATTCGAGGATATTGAATATCATGTTCAGGACTGGCACTGTGGCATATATTAGTGAGCGATAGAATGTGATGAGCATTTGTGTTTGTTCTGTCTGTGTTTATAAATGTATTTAAATATGCATTTCGGTTTCACCTACCAGTATGAATTCTTGTTTTCATAAGTGCCATACTACTTATTTGAGGATCAGTTCAATTCATACGTAATGTTATAAATGTCACAAATAAGATAATTGGTTTATTATTTATGTTTACATCTATTGCAGGATATACACAATCAAAATGACATCAGACTTAGGATTTTTACCGCCCTTTGTCTTGGACATAAAATATAATATTAAACTGCAAATGTTAACAGTATGTAAACCATAGACAATGGATATTTTTTCATTTTAAGTTTAGTGCCTATTATGTTTTAAAAATGTTTAATATATGTACAACTGAACCTTGTGTACTAAGTATTTACTCGGTAAATAAAGTGAGCTGAACATTCCGGTTGTGGCGACTCGGCCGTCTCCCAAGTTCCGAGTAATGAGGCGGTATTGGGAGCATATTCCGCCTCAGCGACCGGGAAAACACTAGTGAACGAGCCTTAGCTTAATGATTGTGGGTATGTCCGTATTGTTCATAGGGTAATTACGGTATGTACAATATCAGTGGCAACACTTACCTGTACCTTGTTACGGTACCTTGTCGCATTAAATGTCGGCGTTACTAAATACTTAACAGAAAGTGAACTTAATATGACAAGATTTTGAGACGTAAAGCACTTCATTCACTGCCTCTACATTTTCCGCTCATAATATATAGTTGATTGATAAAGAATGGCACGTGGCTTTAAGTCTGACTTTGTTTTTTTTAAACTATGTGTGCAATAAAGATTAAATATATAAATAATTAATCAAAACAACTATAATATAAGACTGTGTATTGTGTGATTGTATGCTGACTATATGCTTGTTTGCTTACCACAGTCATAAGAGCAAGAGATCGTACATAAATAAACTGATGGTTCTATTTGATTTGTTTTAAAAGATCTTAAATGGTAAATATAGTAAAGCATTAAATATAAAAATAATGACAAGATAAAGTTACTTTAGTTGGCGGGAAAAAAAATAGTTGTAGTTGTATTCGTCTTTGAATAATAGTTGCGTCACACAATCTGCACCAATCAACAGGTTCACCAATCAAAACAAAGATTTTCTCTTGTACTATGAGTGCTAGATGACACATACTAACTAGAGACGTCAATTTACTTACTCCCAGACCTAAGCTTAGAAAAGTCAACGACTCGTAAAATGTACCTATATCCGATACAGAAAAAAAAAATATAAATATTTTTCGAGACTCAAATAAAAACTTATTTGAACCTCCTAAACAAGAAAAATGATACCCTAATTAAATCAGCAATAGCAAATTAAGTTAAGTATAGGTAGTACTTAACTTAATTTTAATGACAGCATTGTAACTAATGACATTAAACAGCCGAATGGGTTAAAGTACCCAGCTTACAAAGAACAAATTGTAATTTTAATGACAGCGTTAATGAACGAAAACAAGCTAATGACGTTGAAAAAATAACATGAAATACTTACCTAATTTTGAACCTTAATATCATAGCAAGGATATTACATCCAAGGCGATCAGGCTGAAAGCGGTGTCAATTACAACAATGGCTATTCCCGATTGCAGCGAAATTGCATCATTAAGCCGAGAAAATAGCAGCTTGGCTTTACGACAGGGCGGTGCGGGGGGCAACTTCCAGTTTATATTGTAAAAGGACAGCGCGGCCCCGCCATTCGTACGTTAACATTCATACTCGCAACTCTAGTATCGATTTTCTAATCGCCAATTTAAATTTCACCTCCAACCTATCAATAAAAAGTGTATTAAAGAAATAAAGTTTACCAACTGGCAAGTTTAGTAAAAAAAAAACAACCTAATACCTAGGGACCTCATTTGTCACAATTATTACAGAAGTTTAAATTTCGAAAACAAAAGACCGCGCTTTTCTTATCAAAAAAAAATCAGTGCGTTCCGTTCCACGCGGGAATAATTTGTTCATAAGTACCTAACGGGATGAACTTACTTCCTTAGTGCAGTGCAGTGACCTGTGACGTTTTGTTTCCTCGAAGAATCTTAGAAGGCTGTAGCCATGTCTTTATTATGGATGAGCGCTTTTAATCTAGGGTTAACTGTTGGCGCTACTTATGCAGTTGTTAAAAGGTACGTTTTGAGTTCTAAATTTAAATGCACTAACCTTGAGCCGCATAATTAGAATGTAACTAATAAATGTTCAAATTAAGGAACTATTAAAAGATCTTGCAGAACGAATAATTATTGAATTCTTATTGTAATGGGTTTAAACAAGTTTTTAATACCTAAGTTGAATGTATTTAAATATAAATGGCAGTCACTGTCTTTAGATAAAAAAAAATATCAGACAAGGGGCCCATGTTCGTTTTCGTATTTATTTTCCAATATATACTACAACGTCTATTGTGTACAATGGTTAGTTAGTAGACAGTAATGTTAAAATCTTGTCATTTCCTAGGCTACTGACGGTGGTCACTTTTTAATCTAAATTTTAAGTCTATCGGATTGTCAGGGCAATGACCAGTACAACAATATGGCAGCATTTTACGTAATATATTAGTAACTGTATTAAAATTATCTTATTACCTATTACCTTAGTTTATAATAGATGTACTGATAATTATAATATTTTTGTAGCGTTGTCATTAACCTCCATATGAAAACAAGAATATCAATATGTATTCATAACGGGTTAATAAAATTTATTTTATCTCAATCGTTGATTTTGCTTTTATTCGCCACATTTATATGTTAAAAAGATTTTTTGTGATAGAGAGAATTCGAAAATGTGCATTAAAAATAATCTTATCTAAACATTCCCTTCACATTGATTAGTTCAGTATTAAAAGTTCCTCTCATTAAGGTTAAGCGAAAAATTCCTTTGCCCGAACCGTTTGCCTTTAAATCAGTGCATTTTTGTTGCAACTGGTACACGGTGCTTAAATTGCATCGCTCGTTTGATACAGGGAGAGAAAGGACAAGCTCTTTGAGCTGACTGTTATTAGCCCGGGATTAGGGATGGGAGATGAGTAATGAGTGTATCGATAAAAAAGAATGAATACCGATCTGTATAAAACAGTTTTTTTAACAATTAATACAATCATTGCATTGCATTTGGGCCAATTGGTAGATTACCAAAAAATATTAGATGAATATTTTTTCTTTTACCATGTAAAAAAAATGTACTAAGGTACATTGCGTTAAGATTTAGGGTGACGTCACTTTTCACAGTATTTAAGAATTCATAAATTAAACACATCCCTCTACTGAACTCTCTCAATCATAAAACTATATAAATAGGTAATAAAACCATTGCTTTTTCCCAAGTCATCAACCTTATTGGTTGTAACTGTCAATGTCATTTCAAAAGAACCAATCCTGTAATAGTTGGATCTCATTTCTTAAAGTTTTTAAATAATATGCTCTTCACAATAAGTAAATACATTTTATTATCGTTAGTTAGTTAGAAATATGATTACGGGAAGCTTCTAGCAATTCATAGTATAATACTGCAAAAGAAATTAGCTTGCATTTTACTTTATATTGTGTAACTTGCTTTGCTCTAGCGACTACCAGAAAAAGTTTTATTGTAAAACATTTCGAATTCATAACATTGTGTCGTCTTCATTATGTCTAAATAAGTTGGTATCTCGATATACAATTACAACACTAGCTTGGATGTCAATCTAGTCCTCACTTACCTCCGTCAGACAGTTTCCTAACACGAAAGTTTACCCCAGACTTCATTAAACTCCTCCCGAACTAGTGGAGTTCAAATAAAACTCCACGATTTAAAGAGAGTATTGTATTCAAATAAAAAGCTTTACAAAATCGAGAATGTTTAAAATTCAACCGTACTTACCAATTTTTTTATATCCAGATCTTTCTTAATATCTCCTAGCGGTTATGCGTTAATTTAGCCGGCTAAGGACGGCTTCGAGTATAATCCCTATAGGCTTAATACATTAGAGTGATTGCCGTCTGACCTCCGTCACCCTCAAAGAAACCTAGACATATTTGGATCTTAGTAGGGACCAACATATCTAACGAAGCACGATATTATCTTTTTTTTCGGACACCGGTAATTCTAGCCTGCAAATATACCAAACTAGACAAGGCTACAAGAGTGAGGACGAATTTCGTTATTATAGCCCAATGTTGTATGTAGGTATGTAGATACCACAGAGATATTATAGATATTGTAATATAAATATATTTTTCGATTTCTTTGAGACAAAGATCATTATTTATTTAAAGACTTGCTTCCAAGGAGGACCCATTTTCTACGAGTCAAGATTTGGTGATAAAAGTTGGATGAAACAGTCCCCCTCTCCTCACACATGAGCTACTGCAATAAATGTCTTGTTTTAGAATAATGTTTACTACTTTGTAACCCAAAAAAACGTCAAACAAGAACAATAATTATTAAAAAAAAAATTAGCAGTAAAATATATTTTTGAATTTTTTTCGAGAGAATCTTATATGAATCCGAATACATACAACAAAGCAATTTAACTCTCTTACATGCAAAATCAGCTCTCAATAAACTAGGAATGGAAGTAGTAAAATTAGTTCCCAAACTAACGGCAAAACAATAGTGGTAAATCTTAAATTTATACACCAATACCAAACTAAACTTAAAACGTGTGCTACTAAGAAAACGGATAAATATACCGACACGTATAAATATCCATCACTCGACTACAAATTCCTATGTTCATTACAAACTTTTGTAATAAGCGGGATTTGAACTGAACTTGTCTCGAAACCAGGGTTGGACCATTGGTAACTTTTTGCTCAATGCATTAAAATGCTTTGAAAATTTAGCTTAAGAACACTTTTTAACTACTTTTGAATTTTCAAATAACACTTAGGTTTGGTTATCTACTGTAACAATAACGAACGATTTGACAGCTGTTAAAACTGTCATATTCCATATATTTTTAATCGTAAAGTTGGTGCAACTGACTGTTAATTAGTTTTAGAGACATCAGTATCTATAGAAAGTTGAAGTACTTTTTTAATTCAATAAGCATATTTGCTAATGTTCTGTATGATTGTTTCCCCGCATGCCGTTGCTGATGACCTTGCTTTGTCGGAGTTTCGACAGGAGTTCGCAAGCTGTATCTCGGAGATGCGTGCGTTCCGGCAGGAAATGGCTCAACTCCGAGAGTCGTTTGCGGCTGTGGGATCGCGCCTGGACACTGTCGAGAAGAGGCTTGATGTGCTTGAGCAACGCCAGTCGGGGTGCGACATTGGGGGTACAGCTGATCTGGAGCGTACCATCTCGCAGCTCAGGACTGAGCTGAATGACCGCGATCAGGAGGCCCTCCTCGCGGACCTCGAGTTAGGCCAGCTACAGGAGGAGAAGGGCGAAAGCGTCATTCACTCCGTTACTGTGCTGGCCTCACGCTTGGGTGTGACGCTGGAGGATCGAGACGTGGTGTTCGCGGAGCGCGTGGGTCCGCCCCCCAGCGAGGCCGGTGGCCGACCGCGCCGCGTCGTGGTGCGCCTGGCGCGCCGCCAGCTGCGAGACGAGCTGCTGCGTGCGGCGCGTGTGCGCCGCCCCGTCGCCGCCGGCGCTGCTGGAGGTCGGGTCTACGTGAACGAGCGCCTCACCCGCTCGAATCGCCAGCTGTTTCACCGAGCACGAGAGGAGTGCCGCAAGCAGCAGTGGCGCTACACCTGGACCAGGCGGGGACGCATCTTTGTCCGCCAAGCGGATGGTAAGCCCGCGTTCCAACTCCGAGCAGATGATGATTTCATCAGAGTATTTGGACCGCGGGCAATCTGACTACCTGTCTGGAGGAGAGGGAGATCTCTGAAATTGCTTATTTGTATGTTTCTAATTTTAAGTGTTTTGTTTTTTTTCATTTATTTAATTAATTGTTTGTATCCCTACGGCGTTGCCTTTGTAATTCCCACAAGTCATATTATGTACAATAATCTTATTTCTTATTTGTATATATGTCTGGTCTTTAACTTGTCAGTTGGCAGACTTGGACACAAATGCTTGGTTGATGAAGGACACAAACTCATTTTTTATTTACACTATATTTTATTAATTTTTAACACACACAGATACAGACAGAAACACAACGACCACACACATTATTTGGAGCTGATATTTTACATAACGGCTCACCTTATGTACAAGTGCTTACACAAAACTCGGGTATGGCGAAATGGTTGTTCCTAAATATTTCAAAGTTGGCTTTCTCAATGCGGGTTCACTGGGCTCTAGGCATGAGGAGTTTACTGTGGCCGTTGAGGACCAGAAGCCGGATATCCTGGCCATCAACGAGACGTGGTTGAGGCCTGGAGAAGATGACAGGGCACCTAAACTCACAGGTTATTGTCTTCGTCACTGTCCTAGACCTAGCCACATTAAAGGGGGGCGGGGGGGAGGCGTCGGCTTCTATATACGTAAGGGCATCAATGCCCGTACTTGTCAACACCCACCAGCACCGTGTGTTGAGCAGATGTGGGTTAAGGTGCGACTTAATAATTCGGTCATAGTGATGGGAACCGCCTACAGACCACCAAAACAAGACCTGACTGCGTTCCTGGATGCAATAGGGAACTCTGTGACCTCATTCACTGGATATGATGGACTTATTTTGACGGGTGACTTCAATGTTAACTTTATGGATATCGGCAATAGCAAAACACAGCAACTCACTAAGTTTCTTCAAAGCATCAACCTTACCCAGACTGTTAGCGATCCCACTCACTTTACTGACCACAGTCATACCTTGATAGACATTATCTGTACTGACTTACGCGTTCTGCGTGTTATATCAAAGCATATACCCGACCTAGGAGGACATGCTATGCTATCGGCTGAATTCAAAATTAAGACTGAAAAACCACAGCCATATTGGGTTACTTATAGGCCTATACGGGACATCATAGCAGAGCAATTTAGCAGTGACCTAAATTCAATCATTTTTTATTTTTTTTTTTAATTTATTTATTCAAAAAAAAAACACAATTTAGTCTGCATTACAGTCTGCCAAACGGCAAGCGCAGTTTGTCGGCAGCAGTTCTCGTTTAGACTTAAAAACGTATACATTGTACGTATCTATTTTGTATTCTTATTCCTATGACTTAAATAACAAAAGTAATAAATATATATTCAACTCTTTAGCTATGGGCAGAGAGAAAGGTAATGCTTTGGCGAGACTTCTTCAGCATAGACAATGTCAATAGTCTAACCAAGGAATTCACGGCATGGATAGTCGCTTTCTTTGACTTACATGCACCAGTCAAAACCCGTAAGGTCAAGCATCCACCTCATCCATGGATCACAAATACAATCAGGTCAATGATTCAGATAAGGAATAACCTTCATAAGAAATATAAGCAAATAGGGACACAATCTTCTAAGGATAGCTACAAAAATATCAAAAGACTGGTGCTGGAGGCCATTGAAAGTGAAAAACGTTGTTTTTTCGAAAAACATATATATAGCAACTTGGGAAACTCTAAAAAGCTGTGGCGGAATCTGAAATCCTCTGTGGTACCCAGTAAAAAGAATGTTTCAAAACTACCGCCACATTATGATGATCCTGATCTCATCAACAATCATTTTCTTATTACGCCTGGTGATGATCAAGTAGCAATATCACAGCTAACCTACTTTGAATAACACAGATATGGCACAGCTACATTCTCTCTGCGACCTGTAACGGCAGATGAGGTTCTCAAAATCATACAAAGCCTCAAGACCAATGCACAAGGAAGTGACTTTGTGTCACTGGATATGTTAAAGTTGACACTGCCCCAGACTTTAAACGCTATCAGCAACATTATTAACTGTTCCATTAGGGAAAGTACATTTCCTGAAGTCTGGAAAGTCGCAGTGGTGAAGCCGATTCCTAAGGTTTCTAACCCTTCCACTCTTAATGATCTTCGACCTATAAGCCTATTGCCATGTATGTCTAAAATCTTGGAGAAAGTGGTATGTAACCAACTAACAAAATACCTTGAGGATAACCACATTCTTCCTGACCGTCAATCGGGCTTCCGCAAGGGCTGTGGAACAGCCACTGCTTTGGCAGATGTTGTTGACAATTTGTTGCTGGCTCGAGACCGTGGTCAGCTTAGTGTGCTGCTGCTTCTGGACTTTTCACGTGCTTTCGATTCCATAAATATCTCTTTACTGCTCTCTAAGATGGCTTACTATGGTATCAACATAAAAACGATTAAATGGTTTCAAAGTTACCTACATAACAGGCGGCAGTACGTTGAGCTGACTGGTCCAGACGGGTCTAGACGGTGCTCTGAGACGAGATTGGTCACACGGGGGGTACCACAGGGTTCAATCCTGGGGCCAATACTCTACGTGCTTTATAGTGCAGACATAGTTAGCAATATTAAAAACTGTCAATATCATCTGTATGCTGACGATTTGCAGATGTACTTTTCTTATTTGCCAGATGAATATGGTGATGCGGTAGCCAAAATAAATAGTGACCTAAACCGGATTTCAGATTGGTGCCAAAACAACTGCCTTGTTTTGAACCCTATAAAGTCTAAAATGCTTCTTGTTGGCACAAAAAGTAATTTAAACAAACAGTATAACTCTTCCCTCAATGTACACATTAAAGGCGTTCCAGTGGACCAGGTATACACAGCTAGGAATCTGGGTCTGGTCTTCGATGGCCACTTGAACTTTGAATCCCACATAGCCGAGTGTTCCCGCAATTGTTTTTACAGACTGAAACTTATGTACAAGATGCGACCATACCTGAGTGAAAAACTCCGTATAATGTTGTGTGAATCGCTAATACTTTCGAGACTAAACTACTGTGACACAGTATATGGGCCATGCCTACTGGCAAGAACAGCCAAGCTAATTCAGCGTGTTCAGAATGCCTGTGCGCGCTTCTGTTTTAAGGTCCCACCTCGGTCACACATCACACCTTACTTGAACACATCCAACCAACTCAAAATGGAGGCACGTCGAAGGTTCCACTTGGCCACTCTTCTGTTTGGGGTCATAAAGACAGAGAAACCGAGGTATCTCTTTGAGAAGCTCACTTGGGCTTTTTCTACTGGTAGGTACACCAAAAGGAGCTGTACGCACATATTTGCAGCTGTGAAGCACCGTACTATGGCTTTTAGAGGCTCCTTCAGATTTGCGGCCTCGCGATGCTGGAATGACCTTCCCCCTCCAGTGCGTGATCTAAAAACAACAAATACATTTAAATACCACTTTAAGAAATATCTATTAATTAGGCAAACAGAAACTCACACACCTTCTGGTATTTCACGTCGGGTACAGTAGTACAGATTGTCAGTGTCCGGCAGGGCGGGGGCGCAACTGATGTGAGCTTTGATTGCGGTCCTCAGCGTTAATCAGTGACGGCGGCGGCGCAGTCCGTCCGTTCGCCCAACTTCATACGCGTCGTTCTGGACTCAATGACATAGCGTCGGGAGCAATTTGCGACGGTTTCGTTGGTACTATATTGGTACTGGAGCGATCCGTCCCTTCCGTTGCGTGCCCTAAAATTGATTTTAACTCATTATGGAGAACTTGTGTTTCATTCATTAACCCACAATAACCTACAATAACACATTTAAACTTACATCTTGGCTCGTCACGTCACGCGAGGAAGTTGTTAGGGTTAGTCTCCTAGTGCCACTGAGAGCTGCAGGTGGTCTCCTTCTTAACCTGTCCGAGTTTCCTGGACGGGTGGTGAGCGTGGCGTACTTTCGGTGCGCCCTTGTCATGCCGCTTTTGACGTGGCAACAATAACTGCGTCATCTAATGAGTTGGAGTTGGTTGCTTGCTGCTCTCTCCGTAACCACATTTCACACGTAATGTGCAACAGTGACGTAGGTATTTAAGTAGGAACAAATACCTATTTGACACATTTTTAAACACAACAAAGCAAGCACATAGGAACGCATCGCATGCTGTCATGTACACACCACAGACCAATAATGACAGTACACACCACCACTCACACAGCATTTTTATTTTTTATTTTTTTATTTTTTTCGTGTAGAACGTTCGGAAACGCTCAAAGTAAATTATTATCGAGTTTTTTTTTTTTCATTGGCCAATGTAATGTGTCGCAACTTTTGTCCTTCAGGCCTAGCATGCGCCGCGAGAGTAAATTTCTTCGCGCTCTTAAGAAATGTCAAAATCAATGCGTCAACTGCTGATTGGCTGAAAATATGAGTATGGTGTACTATCTCCCAATCAACGGTGTAGAAGCTTTTGTCGCCTCATGTGAGAAAATTGACGTATTGCGCGTGATGGGCCTGCTTGTCTTGTGTAAATTTGTTTGAATTTAGGTGTGTATGTGCATGTGTGAATGTTTGTCCGATTTTATTATATTTGTTTTTTAGGTTTTTGTTATATTTGTTCTAATATTAAACACTGTGTTTGTAATAGTTATATCTTCTGCTTCCGTTGTGATTGTTTAGTACTTTATTGTCTTTGCCTGTTTTTTATCAATGTTTGTTTTTGTCGTTTTTTCATTTTTCTTTTTTTTTTGAGTAGTTTTAAGCATAAAATTATAAGCGCCACTCGATTGCGTGGGGAACTAGCAAGAGCCAGGGCGCTTGCTAATTCTCCAAGCAAGGGGTTCCACCAGAATACCAGCGCTGCTGGGACGTTAAAATG
The DNA here is from genome assembly GCA_037074685.1 of Glyphodes pyloalis. Classification (NCBI taxonomy): domain Eukaryota; kingdom Metazoa; phylum Arthropoda; class Insecta; order Lepidoptera; family Crambidae; genus Glyphodes; species Glyphodes pyloalis. Next base: position 6,587,209 of record JAYKKO010000021.1, read on the forward strand.
TCGCAGCGGCATTTGCTGAGGTGGAACCCAAATTGGCCTCACAAAGTTTTTACACTATATCTGTTTTATTTGTCTTGCGTTGTTTGTAAATTTTGTGATGTCAATAAATGTTTTTTCTTTCTTTCTTTCAAACAAGAACAATAATTATTAAAAAAAAAATTAGCAGTAAAATATATTTTTGAATTTTTTTCGAGAGAATCTTATATGAATCCGAATACATACAACAAAGCAATTTAACTCTCTTACATACAAAATCAGCTCTCAATAAACTAGGACTGGAAGTGGTAAAATTAGTTCCCAAACTAACGGCAAAACGATAGTGGTAAATCTTAAATTTTTACATCAATACCAAACTAAACGTAAAACGTGTGCTACTGTTACTAGTAAAACGGATTAATATACCGACACGTATAAATATCCATCACTATTCCTATGTTCATTACATACTTTTGTAATAAGCGGGATTTGAACTGAACTTGTCTCGAAACCAGGGTTGGACCATTGGTAACTTTTTGCTCAATGCATTAAAATGCTTTGAAAATTTAGCTTAAGAACACTTTTTAACTACTTTTGAATTTTCAAATAACACTTAGGTTTGGTTACTCTAACAATAACGAACGATTTGACTGTTGTTAAAACTGTCATCTACTATATAAAAATAAGTCGAGTTTTCCTCCCTGACGCTATAACTCCAGAACGCACGAACCGATTTCCACGGTTTTGCATTCGTTGGAAAAGTCTCGGACTCCGTGAGGCTTATAGCAAAGAAAATTCAGGAAACATTTTAACAGAAAAGCGGTAAAATCCTCTAAGGCGAAACGAAGTTCGCTGGGACCGCTAGTATTCAATATATTTTTAATCGTTAAGTTGGTGCAACTCACCGTTAATTAGTTTTAGAGACAGCAGTATCTATAGAAAGTTGAAGTACTTTTTTAATTCAATAAGCATATTTGCTAATGTTCTGTTCGCGTGTGGACGGGAATTCCCGTTAGGCAGCCCGAAGTTTTACAGACGTTTTAATTAAATGGAAACCTTAACCCTTGTTTATAAAGTTCAAACCAGGAGGCCGTTGACAATCCAAACATGCGATGGGACCTCGTGTGAATCCCCAAGGCACATTTTTACCCCCACATTATTGACACTAGGGTAATGAACCATGGCCTCGGGTGTTTTCATTATTTATTTTATTTTAGCTGACAATTTTCTAACTTACTTTTAGTGTTGACTACCTCCGTAGCGGACAGGTGAGCAGACTTTGACGTCGCGTCATCTCTGAGGTCCTGGATTCCATTTCCGATCGGATACAAAGAAAATGAACTTTTCTCTATTGTCTCAGGAATTGTAGTACCATCTTTTTTCTGATTACTGAAACACAGATTCAAATAATTACCACGGCAACAGAGCAATATGATGTCCAATATTTATATTTATTAATACTGTCAGACCACACAAAATAAAGGTAAGTAGCCCCAAAAAATTAATCTATCACTTTAATACTCATTAAATTGAAGTTATTTGTTTGGGAAGGCGTGCAAATAATTTGATTATTATTATTAGTGAGCGTATTATTAGCATAGTTTGTTTATTTCCTTGCTTGAACGTTCCTGGTTCGAATTGAACATTTATTTTTGTGTTAGATACACATAGTACATTTATTCAGAAAGGTTTTAGGCTATATAAAATCACGGTGCGACCAATAGGAGCAAAGAATAAATTGGAAAATGTAGAAAAAACGGAGATAATACGCGTGCAAAGCCGCAGCAAGCAGCTAGTTGATTAATAATATTAAAACAACAGAAAACGCGAGTCATTTATTCGATTACGTATTATCACGTCCGCATTGTAAATATTATCTTATAACGTTTAATATAACATTATCTTCCTATTACGTAAAATGCAAATAACATGACAAAACTAATAACGTAAGCTTGGACGTCATACATATTATAGTTTAAAGGCATATTTAACCAAAATTCAGAGCTATTTGTATTTTCATAAATTTTAGGTTATTACACAGATAAGGAAAAATACCAGTGAGACATCATTCAAGTATTACACATAATAAGCGATAAATACCTACAGGTATTCCCCTGCGTGTTCCCCAAAACATTGCTCCTTGTTTAAAAAATGATTCCTAGCTATTGCTAGAATAATTATGTACATACTTGCATTAATTTTTATTTGCTGCATATTGCATAATTCATAGCATGCAAATTAAATGCAGCTAAAACGTTAACGTTTTCATCTTTTTACTATGATGAAATCATAATACCTAAGTCATCAAAATAATAAATCATCTGGTGGATTGATTTTTGCAGTTACGTTTTTCCTCTCCAATTGGTAAATATCTAATGTAAATGTAAGGTTTTATCCTTATAAACGTTTAAGTGCTAACATATGTCGGTTGACGCCTTATTTACTTAGTCTTATGTAAACATCACTTAAACATTATAAGAATATCCGGGGCTTGACCCGACTATTTTTTAATCAAAATTTATTTCATGTAACGCAAGAATAAGGTAACAACTAACTTGAGTTTATTATTTTTAAAACGTCAATAAATACAAATCTTCTGAAAATACAAAATATTTTTGTAAATTTTGTATAAAAACTAGATGTTTGCTACGGCTTTGCAACAAACAATCCTGGTTAATTTACTTTTTTTTTATCTAACAAACCTTGCCAATACTTGTATCCATAAATATATGATGGAAAACTCAAGGTTTCCCATAACATCGTAGCCTTCAAGTCAAGATTCGAACTGGGTAGTTAATTTCAGCCCTCATTGAACGTTCCATATCTATACATTTGGTCTGTAGTACAAATTTTATACCTATCCATACCCCAGCCACGAGACGGTCCTAAGAGACGTTATGAAGTCAGGTCGCCTTACATGCTTTTAAATCTTGGCTAGACTAGCTTCATTGATTTGTGTCTGAGAGTCACTTTGAGTTCCGATGAAATAGTACTCAAGACACTTTTAAAAATGTGCTCTACCTATGTAACATTTTGAAAACGACTTTATCTCAAATTAAAAACGAGTCTAGCTTACCACCAGTCGGTCCTAGTCTGAATTATTAACTCATAATATTATAGTGAAATGAATAAACACCTGTGCTTATACTATCATTGATGTAACACTAAATACGTGTCAATAGTGGAAATGAGAACTATTCTCGGCCTAGTTCGACCGTGACTATTGTTGGCTTTGAAGTGTAAACAGGGCTGCCAACGTTTTTGGCCAAGTGAGGTGGTTTCAGATAAGGCAACTATAAAAATATAGAAGACAGAGAACAAAAGGATATTTTCTTTAATTTTTTTTTTAAGGAAACTTCATAACCAGTATTACAAGTTATTTTGCTGTCATTTCCGAGTGAAAAACTTCCATTTGCGCTTGCCCGGCGAAAATGATGAGGCTTCGAAGCAAAACCAATAATCGATTTTATTATTTTTATAGTACTTTATGCCGTACTAGCGAACTTTAAATATATATTAGAAACAGAAAAAAATTCATCGCCTACGATAACTTGCGGTTAGCTCAGTTGGTAAGAGCAGCACGCGCGATACGTGATAGTCGTGGTTCGATTCCCGTACCGCAAGGGGAGATGAAATTTTTCTGTTTCTAATACTCTACCAATAGTTTTAAAAAAAGTTTTTATTGAAATATCGTTATTTTGTCTACAATATTATTTTTTGAACCAAAAAGTGATAAAATCTTAGGATACTATATGTTAATAATATTCAAATGCGAAAGTTTGTATACATTCATATATGTGTAGATATCTGTATGTTTAAAAGTCTAGATTTGTGGTTGTTACTCTTTCACGTAAAAAATACTGGAAGGATTTAGAAACAATTTTAGGGAGATGACATACTAGATATAATACCAAGATGCTTTTTATCCCAAAAACGCGGGAGAAGTCGCAGGCAACAGTACGAGTAGTTATATTATATAGTCTAGCTGGCAACCTTAAGTGTAAACGACGCAACAACAAATAGTTCGACGAATGATGTCTATCGTAAAATACCTGCTCCTGGCTCGGTACGGAAAGTTACACAAACACTTTTTTTCTTGGTGAACTTTTGTACGGTCAAGAGGAAAGTTGCTCTTTGATATTAGAAGGTCGTATTGTTCAAACTGACATCTATATACCTACAACAAACGCTATGCAAACAGACGTTGGGCAGGAAATCCTACTGCTTTTGGATACAATTGACTTCTTTGATGCAAAGGGCAGTAATATACAAAGTTATTTTTAATGCCCAGTATATGAAGCGTTTTGCGAGTGTGTTATTCAGTCAAAAGCACATCAGACTTCATACTTTTTACTGCCTTTATTTCATTGGAATAAGAGCAAATATTGAACTGCAGGTGTTTATTTCCGCATTTACATTACGCTTTTTACATACATTGTAGCAGTTTTAATGATTGACTGATTATCCTTAGGCATCTTAAAGCAAATGAAATGTTAACGGTTTTTATCATCTATTCGTCGTCAGATACCTATCCTTCGTCTGGTACTCATAGTACAAGGGAAAACCATAGTTTGAGACCAGGTGATTGGTGTGGTTGTCTGGCGCATTTATTTATTTATTATTATTCGCTAGTTATGTTTAAGTTTCCTCTTGGCCAGTTAACGCTTTGTGGGGAATTTCTCAAAGTGAATGGAATTTGAAACCAAATAAAGAAGGTTGGGATTAGATCACTCAGTTTTTAAAGATATTGGTCTAATAAAACGTCATTCGTATCAGTTTCTTTTTTAAACATAATCTGCGGGGAACTTTTTGGGAATTTATAGATTTCCTCCTTTGTAAAACATTTAACCGTATTTTTTGGGGAATTTATAACACTGACATCGGCAACCCTTACCAACCGCTCTTAAACCAGGACGTATTTCATTGAGGAAGCGAGACGCCACTTTGTGTAATGTTGCAGTATCACACTTCCTCACGCCTATGTTGCTATTATTGGAACTAAGTTGCTTGGTGCTGATTCGTGACCATTGCAAATAGCTTCGATAAGATAACGTACTTAAATGTTAAAGTTATGATTTATACTCGTAGTTCCTTAAAAAACCTTACTTGCTGCTACGGAACCTTTCATGGGCGAGTCCGACTTGCACTTGGCCAAGTCGGACTCGCCCATGAAGGGTTCCGTAGCAGCAAGTAACATAATATAAAAGTTTATATTGCAGTTGATTGGATTGAATATAAATTGTGGTTTACGATTTATGACGTATTAAAAAAACTACTCACTAGATTTCGTTCAAACCATCATCATATTTAATTTTTTATTTTTGTTATTCTTCTTTTAAGTTACTTTTTACGACTTTGAGAGTGTTTCTCGCGCAAACTATTCGATTTAGAAACAATGAACCTCAACATCATTTTAGAAGACCTATCCAAGGATAATCCCACACGTATTGAAATAATTAAGTTTCAGTTTTAAGTACCCTCTAAAACGAATTGTTTTTTTTCTATTTTTGTAAAAAATCTTTATGCGGTTCACCGATTACATCTAAATACCAAGTTTCAACAGTATATGTCTTATAGTTTCGGAAAAAAGTGGCTGTGACATACGGACGCACAGATAGACAGGCAGACATGACGAATCCATAAGGGTTCCGTTTTCGCTGTTTGGCTACGGAACCCTAAAAATGACTCGTACAAAGTCTGCAACAATTCAAATATGAAAGTATCTTTTATCAACAATAAAGGCTTGCCGTAAAACGCCCATTCACAATCTTTAATGGAAGCTATAACCTCCATTGCGGTATAAAACTCTTGTACAAAACACAATACAATAAGTACATAATAAAAAAGGTTTAAATTCCATTATTGACGAAATTTTACTCCTAATTTTCTTTAAAAACCCCGTGTTTTTTATTTTTTTTTTTAAGTTTATCTTATTGACAACGAAATGGCCTGTATGGGAGAAATGAGAACTAGTTCTTAAATGATGATTTATGACACAATTTAGGCACAAAGCTATACATAGATACAATCAGAGGAGAACAGAATAAGAGTGACAGAGAAAAAGTAAACACTAATCCTACAACCCTAAAATATTTTGCATAAAGACATAAATAATTATTTAAAAAAAATCCTATACACACAGTCTGTAACCAATCTCAATTTAGACCTACATAGGTGTCGCTAATTTACTTTTTTAATTATTTAATCTATCTTTCATTCAAATCCATTCAATAGTTTTCGCATGTAACAATAACAACCATTATCACTTAACATCAGGTGGGATGAGGTCAATCTTGAAGTGCAATATAAAAAAAAAACAAAGACCGTAAAATCAGTATATTCTGAAAAACCTATTATTAGTAGGATTTTATAGAGCAAGATGCTGCATATGATTCCGAATGTAGTAAACATGGCGCACGGGTAAAACAACTTTATATCATGTGTGAACGAACTACTGTATTTAACGGGACCTACTAAAAGTGGTTCTTGCAAAACCGGGATCATTTTAAACGAGTGCTAAAATTTCCGTTTCAATCTTTACCTGTCAGGGATCTAGTAGATATTAATATCCTTGTACTTTTCCCTACCTTGGAAAAGGTTAGACATAGGCACGGTAAGTCAAACAACACTCCAAAGTCCCTTAATACGTGAACTTGACATCTCGACCTTCATACACACACATTACAAGTATTGCTCACAGACGTAAACGTCGCGCCTACTTTGTTGGTGGGGCAATGTCAAGAGCACTTGGTTGGCGAAGATGGAAGTTTTTTCGTCACATCAGTTCCAATTGGCCTACATCGGATTTCGTCGTGTTATTGAAGCTAAGGCCATACTAGTTTCTCATTCATCATTATTTCAATCGAAGGACATCCTCTGTTGAACATAAGCCTAAGACTTCCAGAACTTTCGGCTTTACGCCAAATCGTCCATTGCCTCTTTTTTAATTTCATCAAAGTTAATTAAATTGTTAAAAAGAAGTAGCTTATCTTAGATCTTATTACATCTGTTAACTGCCAGTAAAATTCCCGTTGTAATTGGATCAGTCTTTCAGAGATTAGCCGGAAGACATACATCTAACCAAAATTGAACATAGTATGGTTTGTGCACATATATAATTTTAGTAAAATTTTGTATTTTAAAATAACAAACAGACACTTCAATTTTATTTATCTGCGTAGGTGTAGATATAGATTTAGGCTTTGCACCGCGAAAACCCTTAACACGTATAGATAATATAGACTTGCCAAAAGTAAAAATTATACAAAAAAAAAATACAGCTTTTATTTCTTGTCATCGTTTGGTCAAAAATAAAAAGAAAATCCACTCTTTCTACTAATGGGCAAAGTCTAAACCAATTTGGGCATCATTTGCAGTTGTAGCAGTAAAATGTATCTTAAGTATTCTCTTTCAGAGTTTGATCAATGGCACGCCAGATGTTTCAGCCTAGTTCTAACTTTGTGAATAACAAATTTTCAACGTGGTTGTCACAATATTTTTGCGTGGAGGATACTAACTATGGCATGTAGCGATAGACGTCCTGATTGCCACGTGAGCTGCTGGTTGTAGGTATACATATTAAGAAATATATTCAATGTTCTTTGTACAATCGAATCGAACATACAGAATTACTGTCCCGAAATAAATGTATCATGTAAATGGTAGTTCGTGTGCCTTTTTGTGGTAGTAGGTACATCGAAAAGATACGAGTTATATTTTTTTGAATCAGTTTCAAAACGCATACTTTGTTTTAGCTTCCGATATTTTCCGATATCGTCAATACATTTCATAGAAGAGACATAAATTGATACAACGCAGCATAGACAATGTAACTTTATCAAGTTATTGATTGAACTATAGTGGATTTTGCATTACGCCGAACTAGCGAACTTTTAATATTACAGAGAGCACTTACCGTAGGCTAACGGGTTGATACAGCAGAAAAATTTACTTATAACTTGCGGTTAGCTCAGTTGGAAGAACAGCACGCGCGATACGTGAAGGTCGTGGGCTCCATTCCCAAACCGCAAGGGGAGATAAAAAATATCTGTTTCTTTAAAATATTTGAACTATAGTGGTTCGGCTCACGCGGTATTATAGATTTTAAACACTGTGGATACTACTCACTCACAATTTCTTTACTCTCCAATTTAATCCAACCGTCTCCAGTGCGTTATCAAAATAAAGCCTCAACAATGTTCAGAATTGAATTCGGGACGAGATTCCAAGTCCTCTGTTTGAGTGGATAAATTAGTTTGTAAGTTCTGAACATCTTGTAGACAAACGTTTGAATAGTTCAGTGAGCCCTATCGTCTGGTTTTGTTTTAGGAGATTTAAAATTAATGGTCGTAATTATGCCTTGGGTTGTTATTGCTTCGCCATTTAGAAAACACGTTGTTATTTTTTTTTTACCGTCAAAAGCACGTTAGGCTATCCACTTTAAGCTTTGTATCACCCTTATACGGTATAATCATTAATGAGGATTAAAAAAAATATATCGAACTGCTAGTTTTTACTGCGGTGTCGTACGAAACGTTCCGGGAATCGAACCATGGACCTCTGAGCCTTGCCAAAAGCCTTTTAAACTTTTATTATTTGTTTTGGTTATTAATTTTTATAAATCGTCTACACTATGAACTTAAATTGTAAGTGGAAAATAAAATGCGCCTGCTTTTCTCTTACCAATTACCTGACATGTTTTTAAAATGTATCAGTTTCCTCGATGGTCTAGTGGTTGAAACACTGGATTATATTCTTATAGTTGGATTCTCGGGTTGAGAAAATGAAAATGACATTTGTCAAGTGTAATGATTAAAATGGTTTAATCATCACACTTTAATAATGGTATTGCGACGACGATTCAATAATGGTATTGCGACGGTTACTTGATTTCAATGAGCTCTTTGCCAAACATTGAGAAAATGTCCTATCTAAAAATGAGGTTGCGACTGACTCCTCTTGTGTCTGCTTCATTTTAAAACACAACATTATTTTTTATCTCAAATTTGTTCGATTAAGTTGAAGAATATCCAACTTTATTACTAACTGTAAATTAGCTGACTTCCCTGATGGCGTTAAAAGATACGCACGCAAAAATCCGCTTCGCCGCCATCTTACGCCGTGGGAAATGACGTTGAAAAATGTAACGTCACGTCCTAAACGAAGGGTCCGTTCACCAGGACTTAACGCGCAAAAAGTCGATAGTTTGGAAATATTATTACTGAGGATTTAGTTAACCTTAACTGCGTTAGTAGAGAGGCTACTTAAAGTTATATTATCCTACAACCAAAGTAGGTACTTTACTACTATAACTCTATATTGGAAATATTATGCTAGTTCCATTGGTTCTTTTCTTAAGTAGGTAAATATTTTTATTATTATAGCTGTTGCTTGCACCTTTGCTCGAATTATTTCGGGAAGAAGTGTCCTTTATGTTAATGAAGTATCTCATCTATCTTTTTTCAAAATTTCGTACAAATATATTCAGTAGTTTTAGGTGATCAGTATCAAACATATATCGAGACGGCATCGTCTTCTAATTCAATGATCATGGTTAAAGACGTATAGATTCTACAAAGGATCCAAAAGCTAGCAGCTACGAGGAGAGGTAGGAAATAGCGATTTATCGCTCGAACTGGAGCAGCCCGACTGGTGAAATACCTCCACCTTACAGAACACCGCAGCCAAATAACAATCACTTCGGTGTTGTTGTGTTTCTGCGTGTGAGTTAGGTTTCCATAGCTCCTGGGGGGTGCTACATTAGTAGCAGGGGTCAAGCCTTCAAGGTAAGGGCGATAAGTCCAGTAACAGATTTATTATGCTGTACTTGTCACTCTTAAGCTAGGACCTCATTAGCACTTAACATCAGGTGGGATGAGGTCAATCCTGAAGTGTAATATAAATATATAAAAAAAAGCTACCCCGCCCAGCACCTTTCAATCACTATTCAACGATGTAATGCAACCTGCATTTTAGACACGGAACCATCTTATAAATATTATTTTAATATCTTCCATGAGTGAAAAAATTTTATTTTTAGTTTTTTTCATGTTTATTCATGTTAAGGTCCAGTATGTGCTAATTAAATGCTAATAATTATTATTCGTTTCTAATATAAAACCAATAGAGAATTATTTAAATTGTTATTCATACACTGTATTATGTAAAATGTTTATTTTTAAAATGTTACTCACAAGTACTTCTTTGGTAGATCATATTTTGGTATAGGGGTAAACTGAAAGCTCGCTAGTAAAAGGGAAAACATGATAAGGCATATAGTGGAACTGATAACCCTTTCTTCCTGATAGGGCTGCAGTATTTTGCTATCTTGTTCTATGAATTTGTAGGGAAAGAACCTCCGTAAAGAGAACATTTCGCTAGGACAAACCTTGTTATTTTTACTTCAATGCTATTTTATTAGAAGATCCTACCGATACGCCCGTAACAGAAAATACTTTTATCGAATCCAATAAAGTAGATTAGATATGACTACGGTGTGTGGACACACATGAAATGTGTGGGAAAAGAAATACAATATGTAACAGGGTTATTGTTCGTCGTACTCATTTATAATATTACGTAAACCATCGATTCATTATCGATAATGTCTAGAGCTAGTTTCTGGGACATTAGGCACGTCAAATCGGATTAATTTTGGCAATAGTAATCATTTTGGATGTCAGTTCAGGAGCTAGTATATATAAATAACTACATAAAGCGGAGATAACAAAAGTTCGCCATTCTAAACTAAAGCTATGCTAAACTAGAATGATATGTTCGCCATCATACTTTTAAAAGAGTTATGAGGTTTAAAAAAAAATTGAATTTTAATTGAAGCCATTATTTTACATATTACCAGTTTAAATTTGTTTTGTCCAAACTGTGTCTTGCACGGTGTATGTTCCTATACATGTAAGTATAACTTGCTAAGTACTTATGATCAAAATAATTAGTTATTAGAAACAGAAAATTTTTATCTCCCCTTGCGGTGCGGGAATTGAACCCACGACCTTCACGTATCGCGCGTGCTCCTCTTACCAACTGAGCTAACCGCAAGTTATCGTAGGCGATGAAATTTTTCTGCTGTATCAACCGTAACTGTTAGCCTCCGGTAAGTGCCCTCTGCCGAATATGTTTAGAACTACATACTTATCGGCCCGTGGTACATTCGTTGCAGAAATGTTTGAAAACCACGGAATCGAAGACACCTTGGCATCTTAATCGTCGTGGTCGTGGGTTCAATTCCCGCACCGCGTGGGGAGATAAAATTTTTCTGTTTCTAATATTTAAAGTTCGCTAGTACGGCGTATAGTACTATAAAAATAATAAAATCGATTAAAATAATTATTTGTTTGAACAATTCAACAACAGGTACTCCAGAGACGCTAATTATTCCTATAGGCTCACAAAAATAACATTCTTTAAACACCCCTATAATGATTTATTCTAATACATCACATCTTTTTTTATTAAAGTATTATTATTTGTATTGATAAACGTAACAAAAATAACTAGTCTTCGATTAAATGTATCCTAAGGTAATACGGATGCATTTGGAAAATATCTTACCTCACGAAAATTGCAGGTGTTTATTTTCAACAAATTTCGGTGATGGAACGATTGGAATAAATATGCACATAATTGATCAGGCTTCACCGCAACACCGATTTTACATTAAGGGAAAGGAAACAAGTCAAAGTAGATGGTCTACAAATTGGTTTTCCTTACCCAATACTTCCTAATAAATAACGTAGTACAAGTAACGTAATGCCCGGTAGAGTCAAAAATTACTATCCTTTTTTCTCCAACCGACTACGAGTCGTTAATACCGTTCCATAATTTACTTTCCTTACCAGCTATCAACAGTCGTCCGTCAGTAATTTTTATTACTATCACTAACTAGAACGGATCGTTTTTCAAATATAGAACCGGGCATAAGTGGACTTTTAGCTCAGTACATTAGCATTAACAAAAAAAGTTAGGTACAAATACATACATCTAGATAATACAGTAAAAGTCCAGTATCATTAAACCACAGCAATGGGGATGATGATGACACCATTCACAAATAGATTGAAGGTATTATTGCCGTAAAAGAAGACTTTTTAATTATTACAAGTCATGTTGGTTTTTTGCAAAGTCATGAAATGTTCCATAATCATTTTGATAGTCAGTGTATTGATAAGTAACATTAGTGACGTCACTGTTTCGTTCATTAGAAAATCTTCGAAAAAATATATTTTGACAGGTATTTGAAAGTATTTTACTAGCCAGCCATCATTGCAGTTCTAAGATAATGATTTGCAAAATAAGTACAGTAAAAAGCTCGTTAAAAGGGTGTATATGTGTACACTTTGAATTCAAAGTATCAGCCTTCAGTTGTTTGTAGAAACAAAAAAATATATATCGAAGTGCACGTGTTAACTTTACCAAAAAAAATATAAATTACTCTACATTACAAATACTATCTGTACTGTATCTGCATTACAGCAGCAATAAATGATTAAGTATTGAGTATTCCCCGAGGTCAAATGCATGTTCAAAATATAAGTTTCCACCAAAACATACAATAAATCAACAAATTGATTCAATATGGACCGGTAGGTACACTTTGACCTTTATAATAGCCATAATATCGATTATATTATGGGTATTATATATTAGGGGTGTTTTCTCACACAAATTAACGCACAGATTGTTGACCGAACAAATATTGATAAATGACGATCACGGGCAGACCTTAGGTAACACAAGTTTGTAATTAAGTTTGAGGAGTGATGGAGGTGAGCTTACTTTCGGGAGCCTACATCTTTGTATAACTGTGTATACAGTGGTCATATAAAGTTTTTTATATGAAAAGGCTTCGAAAACTCCGATATGAATTGAATGATTAAAAAACAAGGATCCTTGGACAGCGGTGATGACATTTCCCAGTAATTGAAAATTCATAAAATTTTAGCCAAGTCTTGTTGAAATTCCTTTCTAAGATTACAAAGCTACGATTGCTTTGTAATCTTAGAAAGGAATTTCAACAACGGCACGGCAACATCTTACAAGAACACTGATTGCAAAAAACCTATTTATTTTCAGAACGATTGAAAAATGTAGTTTCCATCGTCTAATCATCCGTGTGTTTGCAAAAATACTATATTTGTGGAGAAAATTTGATTTATGACATCATCCTGCGACACACACATGCTAGAATATAACCACTGTGAAATCAGCTACTATCAGCGAAGATGTCAATATTATTTGTTATTAATTATATTACATCCCTACTAATATTATAAATGCGAAAGTAACTCTGTCTGTCTGTCTGTCTGTCTGTGTGTCTGTTACGCTTTCCTACTTAAACCTCTCAACCGATTTTGATGAAATTTGGTATAGGTATACGTTGAATCTCAAGAACGGACATAGGCTACTTTTTATTAGAAAATAAGGGGGGGAGGGGAGTAATACCACCTTTGGATGTTTATATGAAAAATGTTTATTTTTGAAGTTAGAGATATGAAATTTGGCACAAATATAGCTCGAAACTTGGATTAAAATATAGACTACTTTTTGTTTCGTATATTAGGGGAGAAAGGGGTAAAACCGACCATAAAAGGATGTAGTCCACGCGAACGAAGTCGCGGGCACAGCTAGTAATTAATATTTTTTTGTGTCTCAAGATCTCAGCTTATAATCACGGAAAATAACCCTTTTAGTTTCTACGAACATCCAGTTCTCTACTAAGAATTTAGTGCCAATGCCCTTCTTTAAAGGGAACGCAAATTATGCCTGCACGCGATTTTATAATAACTAAGAACCCGCCCGGCTTCGTGCTGGTAGATAATAATGAATTTTCGGCTTTTCTGCTAAAGGTAATTTATTATATTATATACATATAATAACTCCATATTATTCATACGGAAGGATCTCTATCTATTTAAACGCATCGAAATCCATATCGTTTTAAAGATCTATGTAGCAATTGCTGCAACAATTATCACTTTGCTATCCGATATTACTTTTAAGACTACAACATAAGGCCGGTGCGACAATGGCGAAATGGGTACTATAGTCGAAACAATCTTAGAAATGTTACACTATTATAGCTAAAGAAGACGCTGCGTAACTGCTTAAAGCTCATCGAATTAAAAACATGTAAATACTTGTTGGCAATCTACGAGTCAGCGCCATCTAGTAGCACAGTGCCACCTATTGGTGCAGTTTTGGTTAACTTCCGGAATAAAAGAAATATATAGGGCGCCATCGTCGCTTGAAAAACTGGCTGCCTTTTTTGGGTCGATGCGGGCCAGTCGTCGGTCGTCTGTCGAAATGTTCAGTCGTGTCTTAACAGATGTAGTGTCGTAGTCAGTTGCTAATAAGTTGTAATTTAATTGATTACCTGTTTTATAATAAATTAGAATTTAATCGGAATTGTGGAGTTTGATTACATACTTTCATTCAGTTTCACGTTAATCAATGAATGCAGCGATGAAGCAGCATCGATTCATACCCTGCTAAAATGGAATGAAAATTGCTGACGTCATAATTATTGAGACAAAATTTACTAACGATGAATTTATTATCGGCTTTATTAAATTACCGTTCTGCAATTTACATTAATTTAGTTCAACAATTAACTCATTAAAGCTCCGACACCGTCACTGATTGAAGCTTCTGACTATCGATTGACTTCAATCAGCGCTCATAAAACACGCGACTGTATTGTAAAGGTGCTTACGTAAACCGGTTATATAACATGAAATAGATAAACTTTATTGCACAAAACATATAGTTATAGAAAGATTATCGCTAGAAGACGATCTTTTTTAGACACTTTTCTTTCTTCTTTGTCCTTTTAGGTAAAGGAAATAGTAAATTACTAGAAATGGGTACGGTCGCAAACACGTAAGTTGTGATTTATACAGCTTACTAAGTTATTTAACTTAAAAAAATTGCAACAATAGTTATTAATTGTTCTATTTTTATACAACTAAAGTAATAAAATTAAATACCAATTTATATAAATAAATTATCCTCGACATCAGTCTTCCTCTAAAGACAGACCCTTTGTCACAGAATGTCAAACGATGTTATGTAACCATGTCAACTTGAGCCACTATCAAAAAATAACATTTCTAACATGTAGAAAAATGTTACACTTTGTTATAAAATGTTATCGTGATACCCAATGTAATATTACCACTGAACGCAAAAAACATGAAATAATTCCTGTCATACCAACTTCATTTGTAACGCGTTTAGGTCGACAAGTAGACAGTTCGTTAGTTACGTTATTTCATAGAATGGAATGGAACACGTGCTGTAATTGGCTACTTGACAGTTTTTGAAAAAGTATTGCAAAATGTGCGCCCGTTCATTTTATATCCCAAGCAATTCGATTTATCTGGAAAAAATGTAAATAACCAGAGAAAAATAAGATTTTGTGTAACACATTTAAAAAGCGCGCAAAAACGCCAAGTCATGTCACTGTTGAAATAATGACGTCAATGTTGTAGACAACGAACCGATACGCATAGGAACGACTTCATTTAGATAAACGGAAAATGTTTCAATAAATTCTTAATACGATTAAAGACACAATAATTCAATTTAATCGGTAAAATAATCATTGTTTCGCCACATTAAAATAAATTATTTTCGCCGACAGCTGTCATTTCCGAATTGCAATGGTGGTTTCCGTTTCGGTTCTTTTGTTCCACAGATAAAAAAAGTAAAATTTATTTTGCAAAATTAAAATACTAACTATGCTTTTAATTATAAAATAAAAATGTAAAATTATTACTTTACTAATAAGCTAACATATCTAACACTTTTCATATTTTATTGTTAACACTGTCAAGTAGCCAATTGGTCCGCGCCTGTGACTCGCTGCGTCCTTGGAAACGGTATTCGTACAAGCACTAGCTCACTTTTTAAGCCACGCCCACCGTGCCTTACTTTTCGTGGTGCCATTTTCAAGCGTTAGAAATGCTTCTATGTTTTTTTCGTCCACTGAATATAACGTACTACGATACGAGTATGGTGTGAAATCGCCTTAAAATAAGTTTGATAGAAATAGATTGCATCAATTTAAGAATAAGAACAAGAATAAATTTATTTACCAAAAGAAAAAGAAAGTACAATATTGACTTAAACTAGTGACCACTGCACTAAGCAGAGCTTGTATCGCGGCGGCCGGGTAACATTTACAATAAAATATATGTACTTTTTGGACATACGGTTTGTTAACAGACAAATTTATATTTAAACAAAAAGGAAAAAAAAGTAGAGGGAAAAAAAAGTTGTAGTCAACAAATTGTTTATTTACGATTAAGTTGATTTTATATGATTCGTGCATAAAGCAAAGTAGTTGTCTTTTTAGAGGTAACTACGTGTGTAAGGTCTAATTTAGTTCGCAAGAAAGATTACATCTTAGTTTGTTTTTTTGTAAGCATTTTTATTATTTTTCAGAAGTTCTTTGTTAAAGTAGATCTAGTTGGAAGAAAGTTTTATACATTTTTTCAGAGAAATACATCGTTAATGATGTTGATAATAAGAATGTGTAACATTAGCGATATACATTGCATTCATTTTATAATCTCTTGCCTTTATTATTCGTATTTTAAAGTTTTTGTTTAATATTGCATTGAGTTAATATCGATAGGACTTGCTAATTCGTTTTAAGTACAATACAATAATGAAAGATTTCCGGTTTACTCCTTTTTGAATTTATTCGTTACTAGCGACCCGCCCCGGCTTGGCACGGATGTAATGTAAATACTTATAAATAGTGGCATTTCTATTATTTATTGCAAACAAAAACCATCCTCTTGAATCACTCTATCTATTAAAAAAAACCGCATCAAAATCCGTTGCGTAGTTTTAAAGATTTAAGTGTACAAAGGGATATAGGGACAGAAAAAGCGACTTTGTTTTATACTATGTAGTGAAGTGACAAACGAATTTAAAATATCTTATACATGTGCTATATCATTTTGTTGGTTGGGAAACATATTTTGGTGATTAAAACTCTACAATATTTTTATAAATCATATTTTGAGCTAGTGTGTGTTTAAATATTACACAATAACTTAGTTTGCTACTAATAACAAACAAAATTACTTTTCTTCTTTCACATCCATACTAATATAATTAATGCGAAGTCTGTTTTTATGTCTGTATGTTTTGTCTAATCGGCTTTTACGCCTAATCCACTGAACCGATTTTGATGAAATTTGGTATAGGTATACTTTGAATCTCTAAAACGGACAGGCTACTTTTTGTTTTGGTAATAGGGGGGACGGGGGGTAATAACGCCCTTTAAAGTTTATATGTCAAAATGTTTATTTTGAGATATAAAATTTGGCACATTCTATTAGAATATATACTACTTTTTGCTTCGAATATTAGGGGAGATATGGGTGAAACCGATCTCAAAAGTATGTGGATACCGCGAATGAATTCGCGGGCACAACTAGTGCTCTATAAAAATCATGCAAACTGTACTCCCGTGTAAAGTACGAGGAAAAACCGTGACGCAACGGGAAACTGATCATAGTGGCGTGCGGGAAATACCTTTGTTAACATTTCAATCTCATTTCAATAGGTAAGCAAAGCCTCCCAAATGGGATTGAAAGCTCCCGCCCCGTCATATTATGCGATGTGATTGTGTTCCGATTGAGCTTACCGGTACGGTAGTTCGGGTTTTTTACGTTTCATTTTCCAAACCATTACGGATCTGCCAATTTTCGAACAGTAAATTAATATTTGGAACAGCAAATTTAAATTTTCGAACAGTAAATTTAAATTTTCAAACAGTAAATTCGTAAATCAAAAAATGCGATTGTCACATTTTCATTTGGGAAAGTCAATAAACTGGATTCAATCATTCAAAACTCAAGAGTGACTGAAATTTTATTTGTATCCTTTAATTTTATGAATTTTCTTTACGACGAATCGCAGTATGACAATCTAGGAAATCTGAGTACATAATAAGTTAGAAAATAAATAATAATAAGTAAATGCGCCAGATAACTACAACAATCACCTGGTCTCAAACTAAGGTTTTCCCTTGTACTATGAGCACCAGATGACGGATACAAGCTGGGTGCGTCATCCCAGCACACCCAAACCCAAATCAATTTAGAAAAGATCGTTTTCCACATTGAACTGACCAGGAATCGAACCCAGAACCTTTCGCGCTTTGGCCGCCTACCTTAGCCACTGCACCACCGAGGTCGTCAATGGTCTCATCTATTTTTCTAAGGTACTATGAAGTTTGCTGAGTCAGCCAGTTTAATATATTGTTGAATCGAAACATGGTTTTCCCCTCCTCTTCAAATTTTTGGACCAGTTACCGTCAATATGGTCAAAAAGAGGAAAACCTACATCTTAACTTGAAGGGCAGACCTTAGTACCTGCTCAATTTTCTTAACATTTGTTAACACTTTTGTCTGTGTAATTAACATGCATACTCAAACCAATTTACAAGTTTCTGGTACGAATAGTATTAAGCCAGGGACCCATAGAGCTAAGCTTCGATTTGACAGAAAAATATGAGTGTTCCATGTTAATCAGGACCTCGTAAAAGCCAAGTTGTAACTCAAGGTTCAAAATGCAAATGATTATAGTGCAGTTTTGGATCAAAATGGTCAATTTGTGGTACATATCAAATTCCTCACCATCATCAGCAGCTTGTTCATTAAGAGATAGACCTACTCTACTCCATGAGCGCCATAGTCAAAGTCAAAGTCAATCTTTTTTTATTTTTATAAATTACATTAGTAATACTTATGACTAGGCTCTATATAAAACAAATAAAACTACCTCTGATTCAGAACCTAAGACTAGAGAGAAGATACAGGCACGAAACAGTCGTTTTTTTTTACAAAAGGAAGCTAAACTTATTACTAATTTTGCACCAAGACATACAGTTAGTTTATCAATTGTTAAAAATTAAAAATCAATTCAGAAAAAAATATATATAACATAGCCCGCTCTGTTTTCATATTGACGCGACCAGCGTCTGCAGCAAGTAATTTATCGTAGTCAATAAAGATCTTAATGACACAATCGACAGAGCAGCTCAACTAAAGCTAGAGGTCTCAGAGAAAAGTCTGCAGATGCAACACACCGCACGTTTCTCGTCGGGTTCGGTGCGAGCAATATTAACGATAGCAACGATGTATAAATCGTCGTTATTACGCGCCCGAAGGATCGCAATCGCACGCAGTCCCGCCGCGGCCGTCGCGAGCGGCGGGTCGTCGCCGAGGTCGTGCGACCCGTATACCCACGCGACCCGTATACCCGTGCGACCCGTCACGCGAACGACCTGAAACTACCCGTGCGACCAAAGCAGTGGTGCGCAGATACCTAACCTATCCACCCCGTTTGACATTGATAGGCGCGAATGAACAACTGTGTCAGTCAGTACTCACTTACGCTTATGGAAATCCTTACGTTTAGGTTTTTGTAGTAACCATGGAACTTTAATATTACACATCCAAAGTCAAAATCTTTAGTTCTAAATTATCTATACAAACTAAAAGGGATCCCACCAATGTTCGAAACATATAACTACTGCGAATACTTGGTCAAATGAAGCTGTGACCTGTGATTATATTTTTCTTTTTATTCAAAACGTTATTATTTCGACATGTTCTTTCAAACTCAGATCATTTGTTTCTAGGTGTTGAGCTGTTTATTTGATGAAATAGCGATTTTATATGCACATTAGGTATTTATTGTATTATGGGATTTAATTTTATTTTATTAGTGCAAACAGCGATTTAGTGTCGTAATACTAAACGGAAAGCTAATCAAAACATGAGGGAAAGGAATACAAAAATTACAGGGCGCCATGCCGTAAATAAAGACTTACATTCCGGTTCCCGAAAGTAAACCAAAACTGAAGCTTTTCATTATAACGCCGTTAATCTTAATTTCCAACGTTCTACTTTAGCAACTAAGTCTAATTTAGAGTGGTAGGAGTTGAAACCGTGCTTACCACAGGATGGGGCTCAAATAAGACTGTGCTAGTTTAATAATGGGGTAAGGTTAATTCACATTAACGCTAATGTAAGGTCTTCATAAAAAGTTCACAAGAAAATGTATTTCGATCTCTTCTGCAAATCAGAATCGCAAACAGAATACATTTAATAAGAATAAGCATGGGGCTCATTACCACTTAACATCAGATGGGATGCGGTCACTCTTGAAGTGCAATATAAAAAATATGGAGTGTTAAAAGATTTATAAAATCGTCTTTGTTTTTGAGTATATCGTTACAAACGATATAAAACAAAATACTACTAGTGTGCATTTGTCAAAATAAGTAGCAATCATTTGTTTAAATACTTACGTAGATACAGTAAGAACATCTTCTAATGAGATCTTTAATTAAAATTAGAATAGATACATGACAGGAATATCGGATGTAATTAATTATTAAAAAGGTAACTGAGTATTTAAAAAACGTATGTTTTACATTTTAGGAAAAACGCGTTGTCTCTGGGCGTGGGGTACAAATAAAGGTTGTATAGGTCATCGTAGAGTCTAAACATACATACCACCTATATTGTGCATGAAGTCCAGTGCCGGATTTACCATAGAAGCTAATACAGCTTGATATGGAATCCTTCAAAAGGAGCGTGAAGAAACATCTCGCGCCAATATGGCGATGACGGATAGAGTATTACGGTATCAAATTCGTTGTCATCGCGATGAGGGTTCCTGTCTTGCTTACCAATGCCAATATATGGTGCTTCTATAAAAAAACATTAAAAAAACAGCTTAGAGCTGCAAAAATTAGGGGGTGTTAAAATTGGCATAAAAATGGCAACGGACACGAGATAGGGCTACAGGAAAAAATTTGGTTTAAATATTGTTTTTGCAAATGACGTTTAAATTTAAAACATTTTAGAAGTCTTTAGAAGCGGCAAAACATTTTTTGCTTTGTGGCGGCAACTGTGAAAATCTAGAACTGATTAAGTACGTATTTATTTAAGCGTTAATCAGCCTGCTAGCATCCGCTGCTGGATATTACCTTGTTCACTGGCACACCAATGAGAAAGAAAGAAGAAAAGAAGACATTTATTGTTCTTAACCTAAATCAAAGCATAATCTCTCCAAAAATTGATACTTAAAAGGAGATCTCTGACATCTGGAAATATTTATACGTGTGTAGTTGCTGAATAAACAATTTTTTGATTTTTTTGATTTTTTGAAATATGTATACGTGAATTGTGAATGAGACAATAGGAAATTAAAACTTCGAGGGAATATTGAGGTTTTTTGAAAATGAAAGACTTCAAAAACATAATAACAATATACACTAATAACAATAATCATAATAATAAATAAACAGTCTTATATACATTAATGTTATTGTATGTCGGTGTGTGTGTATAACATTCGCTAAGTCGTGATCCGTGAAACTACTAATTGAATTAACATAATATTTGCCAGCTAGACAGATTAGATTTTAATTTAACATATAGGATACTTTTATCCCCAAATTATGTGAACGAAGTCGCGGGTAAAACCTAGTATGTAATGTTCAGACGGCGTGCATGATGAGGTCACGAACTTGGCCGGAATAAACCGAGAGAAAACTGAACAAGCGAAAAGCAAACGGTAGCTGTCGAGGGAGTTAATTAGTTTATAGTTTGGATAGCTTTCCGCGCTCAAATTGCTTAGTTTACATACCTCGAGGTTATGAACACCTAATCCAAGATTATTAAAATAAACACTAGTAATCAACTGCTACAGTCAATCTTCACTATCTGCTGAAAATGTAATAAGTTGCCCTTTTTAATGAATTGAGTATCATTTTATTTGTTGCTCTAAAATTAATATTAATTGATAAATGAAAATTAATCGCCAGAATGTATTTAATGTACGCACATTACCTACTTTAGAAATAGTGAACCAAATAAGATATCAAATCTTTTCTTAGTTCGTTATTGTCAAGACAATGTTCGTAATCAAATATTAAATTTGACGAGCAACAAAAACGTCTAAAATATGTCATAATGGAAGCATATGAATTTCTATTAGTATCATTAAATCAAAACACTCGATTTCAGTATGTAATCATAAGGTTTACTTTAAAACGAGGTTGTTTATGTATTAGTCGACTAGATTGCACACGTAAGAACAGATCACTGGTACTTTACAAAATGCAAAAAGAGAATGTTAAAGCGTTATTGAAACAAGTCCTTTAAAACATTTAATAAATCATTGGCAATATTTTAACATGAAGGCCTAATAAATTCGACGAATTCCAAAGCTATCTGCCTGCCTGTATTCCGAGGGGAAATATTTTTAATCCGGGTGTATTTTGTTTCATTGACAAATTCGCTTAGCGGAGGCGGGCTTGCCAAACTTTCCTGTAGATTATTTACGAAATACTTTTAGTAAAAGCATTGAAGAGGAAATGTTGAGTAACTTTTGTCGAACTTCTAACTTTTTATTTAACATACCACCTGATATTAAGAGCTATTTTGTCTACAGCTTTTACACTCTAAAATTTCCCAGTTATATTATTCAGGGAAATCTTCAGACAGCTCATTCCTCAACTAAGCCTTTCACGTCATAAAAGCTTTGCTAAGAGTTTTGTCTGGAATTAATCCAAACTTTTCAACAAAAATGTGGAAATACGCAGTTACTTTTAGATTTGTTACCTTTTGACCACATTTTGTATGATAAGTAATTATTAAGAGTGACAAGTGTAAATGATAGGTAGAAAGAAACTGTCATGTATCTACAATTACGTCAAACAAAAATTTTAATTCTTGAATGTAACAAACTGTAAACATTACTCCGATGTGCTATGTCATACATACCAAATACCTACCGTCTGTAAGTTCCTCCTTTATAAGCTACGATGCCATACCTACACAGGCAGATACACAAACGGACAGACAGATAGACAAGTCAAAACAAATCTATTCCAATTTATCATATTCATGAAAATAATAGTTTGTTTGAACGCACAAATCACAGAAACCACAGATTGAAATTAAAAGATTATTTTTATGCTGCATAGTCCATTTATCTAGAAAGGCTATAGGCTATAGATATTAAATCACGGTGCGACTATTAGAAGCGCAGAATTAAAAGAAAATGTGGATAAAAAACGGGGATAGTTCACGTGCGAAGCCGCGGCAAGCCACTAGTGGTTATATAAGGTGCTTTAATGTCAACATTTGCGATAAACAGTACAACAGGTTCAAACTCCATTACACTTGAATGCCGCACAAATTTTACGAATGATCACAGCCTTATTGCTGAGGGAATAGCGCTCAAATTCGACTTGATGGCGTGTGGGTGGGAAATGCCGGTAGTTAGACATAAATTACATTTGCTAGGAAGATGCCATGTCAAGGACGCGCCAGTACAAATACGTACGAGTAATTGTGATCGCTCTTGATAGTGTTCTAAGTGATCTAAAAAGTATACTGTTAAAACCAGATTAGGGATATTGAGATATTATCGTTACAGAACTACTTACTTACCGAAAACTAAGGTAATTTTTACAGAAACAATTTATCGCCTACGATAGCTTGAGTTAGCTCATTTAGAAGAAGCGTGCAGACGCGCGATATGCAAAGGTCGTGGGTTTGACACCCATGCCACTTGGGGACATAAAATGTTTCTTTAAAGTACGTGTGTTTGGTTGCACTTCTTTTCTCATTGGGTTGCAGTCATGTCAGGCTAAGAACATGTTTGTGCCATACAAAAAAGTTTGTCGTAGTAAGAATTAAAATTTTATTCACCGTGTTGTATTTTCGACTGTATTTCCGATGTAAAACCTATCAAACAATCACTCGCACTATGGTGACTAGCTATTGCTCTCGACTTTGTTCACGTATCATCGGAATGAAAAGGAGTCGTTGTAAAAAGTAGCAAGTTATAGAACTTTCAAGTTATAGTATAGACTATAACTTGAAATGTTGTAATATTAAGTAACACAATTAGTTTATAACACAACATTCGTACTTCAAACAATTTATACTGTTGAAAAATCATACCTTTGTGTCTTATCTGTTTGAAGTACAAAGTTTTCCTAATTTTAAGGCTATTCGAATCGTTTCCCTAAGTCCGAATCTGCCCCTTGATCCCTTATTGTAATAAAGGGCTTAGAATCGCCTCAAGTCATTCATTCATTGTCACATCAATCATAGCGACTTCCGTTTAATTTTCTTAGACGGATATAAATTGTACTTAAATTTGTATTTTGCATTCCAAAATTTCCCTAAACCCGAAAACCCAGTAAAAATGAAGGGAGTTCCCTTCTCCTCGTTAGGACCCCTCGATAATTTCTCTCTGCTCCGGGAATGTCTCGAGGTATCCGTCACCGGGAGCCGACCGCTTTAATTTGGACGCTCCCGTACAACTGAATAATCTAGTCCAGTTTGGAAACGTAATCGAGAGTTTTTACTTTTACAGGCATATAATAAGACGCCTGGCCCAATAGAAACCAGTCCTATGATCGCAGTTGCAAGCGCGACTGGGCAGAGGTAGATAGTTTGAAAGAAAAAAAATCTGTTCTTGACATTTTTTTGACAAACTATTAGCGCAGTGGTTCAGGAAGTCGCCTTTATCAGTTAAGATTCCGGGATCGATTCTCGGTCAGGTCTTTCTAAATTTGGCTTGGGTATGCTGGATTGACGTCCCCATTTACTATCTGCCGAGTACCAAATACATAAATAGAAGAAATAAATAGTAAGCAACATCACAAAACCACCAAACCAAAGGACCAAAGCATTTACAATACAAGGAGAAATCTTAGCTTGGTGTGATTGTTTTGGCGCAATAAATAAAAGTAATAGAATATCCCTACTAATATTATAAATGCGAAAGTAACTCTGTCTGTCTGGCTGTGTGTCTGTTACGCTTTCCCGCTTAAACCCCTCAACCGATTTTGATGAAATTTGGCATAAGTATACGTTGAATCTCAAGAACGGACATAGGCTACTTTTTGTTAGAAAGTAAAGGGGGGTAATGCCACCTTTGAAAGTTTATATGGTAAAATGTTTATTTTTTAAGTTAGAGATATGAAAGTTGGCACAAATATAGCTCTATTAAAATATAGACTACTTTTTGTTTTGAATATTAGGGGAGGTAGTGGTAAAACCGACCATGAAAGGATGTAGTCCACGCGAACGAAGTCGCGGACACAGCTAGTATATAATAATAATATTGCCCGTTCTCATATTGGCTTGAACCCAACTGAGAATCATAGTATGTTTAGGTATAATGCTTCGGAATTATTGATGGCGTTTGTTCAAAAAAAACAAGCGTTCTAATTATAAGTGCGATATTTCTTAGTGGAATACTTAATGTTATGCATTATTAAATGAATAATAATGCTAGTAGTGGTTCTTCTATCGTGCAAAAATAAGCTTGTTAATGCCTTAAATTACTTATCCCTAGATTTAATAGGTCCAATTACACCTTATATACCTACTTAGGCGCTCCCTACATGTTTGCCGTACCCGTAACCCAAATAATTCAAGACATTAACCAAATGTCAAGAGCGAATCAATGAATTTTCACTGTCCTACTTTTTTAATACTCACCTAATTAGTTGCGTACGTTTTGTATACATGTACTTTTGAAATTAATGTATAGGTATATTGGTTATTGCTATTAATTTGCAACGATATTTCCGAATTCATTAATCAGTTCATTCGAAAGTCAATAAATTTGATTGATCTGATGATTCAATGAACTGACATCATTAAGTAACAGTTTTAGATCTTTCACCATTGGTGAAAACATCTAAAACCAAGCTGGGATAAGTTTTTTTAGGAAAAAAATCAAATGTGGCTATAAATACATGTTCTATGGCATGACTGGCGTGTTAAGAGCCAAAGAAATAATGGCACGGCTAATGGCACCATTATAAAAACACATCTTTTTAGACACATAGTTTTGTACTAGGTAACCCTATAAAAAATTTAAGCCGATTAAAGTCAAAGTCAATCTTTTTTATTCATGTTGAATACATTAGTAATACTTATGAATCGTCTCTATACAATGCAAATGAAGCTACCGAGAAGATACCGGCAAGAAACTCAACTAAATGAAATGACACCTCACTCGCATCGCGGTTAAAAACATTGATAAGCCTGCCGTTCCATCCACATATAATCTGTACTACTCGTCATATTAGAGTTTGTTTATTTGTACGCGCTAATATCAGGAACTACTAGGTCGGTTTGGAAAATTATTTTTGTGTTGGATAGGCCATTTATCAAGGAAGACTACCAATAGAAGCTAAGAATCAGTGAAAAAAGTAATTAAATAAATAAATGCGCCAGACAATCACACCAATCACCTGGTCTCAAACTAAGGTTTTCCCTTGTACTATGAGCACCAGACGACGGATACTAACTGGGGGCGTCATCCGAGTACACCCAGACCCAAGTCAATTTAGAAAAGTTCGTTTTCCAAATTGACCCGACCGGGAATCGAACCTGGGACCTTTCGCACTTTGGTCGTCTACCTTAGCCACTGCGCCACCGAGGTCGTCAACACGGGACAGTACGCGTCAGTCGATTAATATACTTACATTAAGATATGTACTAGTAGGAAGTCTAGCTTCACCAATGCGATAATCTTTGTAACACAACTGCAAACTGTTACCTACATTGATATCAAACGGCAATCGCACCGCATTCTTATCATTATCATATTTATATCGTTCGCTTTGTAAATAAAGATACGCGTCTCCTTCTACATGCGATTGTGGTCCTTGGGGCCATAGGACGAGGGTCGCGACTCGTGATATAATTTAATACGTATGTCCAGGTGCACGGTAGAATAGTTTCTATATTTGCAGTATTCCTCCGCATCTACGCTGATAGCAACGTCTGTCGCAGTGAAAAATTTAACGAACTATTTACAAAGCAAGCTTGCTAGAGTTCTCAGTGAAACGGATGCTGTTGAAAATATATTAGGGAGTTCGTTGTGTTTTCTAGTTATTCGAGTTTCGTACAAGTTTTGAGTTAACGATCAAACTTTTATCGTCGTCACGTATGCTTTTAACCTTTACGTAACGTACGTAAAAACAATTAATTGTTCGAAAGGGAAACAAACTTCCCAATTACTTGCTTACACTAAAAATTATTTGACATTAATAAATTAAAATGAAGTTACATTTAAATACGAAATTAGTAGATACCTAAGCGTAACTGTTTTATACTTAAACATAGTTTTTATTTATTCTTCTTCAGTAGTCTCTTTAATTTCGAATCCTTTGTAGAATATCCTACGTTTATTAAAAAATATTGGCACTCTAATTCTAATATCTGTTACTTCTTCATTTATCATAGCATGATACGAACTGAATGTACTTTCACGAAACCAGAAATCGACACTGCCTTAGTAAGAATAAAGTTGAAAACTCCGTAACTATCAAATACTAGTTCATCTTAAAAGCATGAATGTCAAAGCAATACGCAACTAAACTGATTTGGACGTTGCACGTGGGTTAGTAGACGAATGTTTAAGTGTAATATATATGTATATACATGTATATATGTATATGTGCATAAAGGCAAGCATGGTGCGCAGTGTTCCCTCATTTATTATGCATGACATGTATTGCCGATGAATCGATTAATATAAACCAGACTTGGTTAACCACCCACAATTGCAAATTATATTAATACACTACTTATATTAATCTGCTACCGCCTCGGACTTCGTCGGTATAAGCGATGAATCTTCGATTCTTAAGAAACTATATTCTTTTTCGAGACATACATTTTTTAGTATTGTAAAATAACCAACTAACCGTTTGTTAAAAATATTTGACACTCCATCCATGACTCCATCGAAATGCTTTTTTAAGGTTATAGAACATGTGTTCAACAATTAATTTAGTATTGAAACCATATTTAGTATAAATGTAACAATAAAAAAATCATTAAAACTTCTAATTTTAAACCCTAAAACCCGTGCATGATTTTTTTAACATAATTCGTTTCATTCCATCTTGATCAAAGCTTTGTTAACAAAGGACGAAAAGTACTTACAAACCCACCCTTAACTTGAAAATTTTAACCCGTCCCCGTATTCAGGAAATGTTGGAAACGGATTCAAATTGGAAGACTATGCGTTGCCTCTTTCTTAACATTATCGATTGGATAGAGATAAAACATAGAATTCCCGGATGGATAGCGAGCCGGACAGTATATTAAAACCCTGCACGGACGCTCCCCGGACACCCTCTAGCTAGACTAGGACGAATCCGGGGAAAGCCACCCCTTAATATGGGTAGGATACATCTATTGACAACAGATTCATGTCATGCATATGGAGATGACATGGGCTTCATTGTGATTGATTGAGTCTATTTGCACCATTTGTGTATGATTCTCGCCGATTGCCTACGCTATTATTGATCATTTTGGTTTTGAAACCCAACCATCCAGTAGCTTTACAGATCCGTAAGACACGGATTCCTATTGTCTACAAAGATGAAACGAAAAAACGTTTAATTTGCAAACCATTTATAAATTATGGCTCAACATTTTAACAGTTTCCTCTTTTGGTTTGCGGTTTCTCCATATATTTAACGATCAACAATGCAAATATTATATTTTCCATATTAACTGTATAAAATATAATATACATTTTATCTCTCTTAAATAGATATAATTTTTTATCTGTAATTATTATTATTTTCGTTCTGGACTAATATTTTAAAATGAAATGTATGTAATCACAGTTTTTCACCAGACTTTAAATAAACATTATTATCTACGCATCTGGTAAAACCTATTTAAATTAATTAATGAGCTAAACATATCAATTCGCAATAATTTTCAAAGTATAGAATACTGTTTCGGGATTCAGTCCAATTATTACAAGTTAATTAGTATGATAATGTTGATACGAGGTTGATAAGATAACACTCTTTTCTCTGAAGTTTGTTAACTATTTTCATATTAAATTTTAACCCAGTTTAGTACCAAAACATCAGTTGATGTGCTGTTACGTATTTAACTGAATATTATTTCAATAGTTAACCAATTGAAATTCCAACACAGACCTGGATTGTCTAGGAATAACAAACGATCAGCCTATTTTGAAATTCATAGATACTTAAGAACTGTAGTTATGGTGTCATAGTAGTATTTTTGTATTCAGTGGACCAAAAGTGTTACAAACCTTGTGGACGCGAGTGTATTTGTGGAATATCATATACGACTGACCCCAGCCATATCCCAGTGATTGATCAGAAAACATTGACAATATTTACGTACTAGTTTCTGTGTGATAAGTCTTCCACGGTTAAACATTACCAAAGACAATTGTGTTATTATGTTTTAATCGGAATGCGTCTGCGGTTTTTAGTGATATAGTTCCAAGTGATAGCGCGAAGATGGATATAGTAAGACTGGCATTAGTGCCTATAACTCTGACGATTGGGCTCACCTGCTTAAACGTCAAGAAGTAAGTGGTATATCATTTTTTGTCGTACGGGTTGAAATAAGCGGTATAAAATTCAAATTTTATCCTTGAAAAGTTACAACAGCAGGAAAAGCAATATTTCTATTCATCTATTGCCGTAGATTGAGTTAAAGTTAATTAAGACGTAATTTTATTTTAATTTAGTAGCTATAATTACAACGCATTCATTGTTAAATATCTATAGCTTAAAGATTTTATTATCTGTTTGATAAAAGGTGCTTTCTGAATGTACAGCACAAACTCCTTAATTCTGTATTAGATTGCGCTGAAATTTGATACGCATATTATGTTGTAGATACTCGATAAAAATGCTTTCGGAAGAATACCCACTAAGGAGATGAAATGGAACCAATTTTAAAAATATGTTTGCATGTCTTCCTCTTCTTCTTATTTAACTAATATTTGATAAATATAATAATTACAAAGCCGAAGAGTTTGTTTGTTGTCTGAACGCGCAAAGCTCGGAAAGTACTTGTTCGAATTATTTTTGTGTTGGTTAGTCCATTTATCGAGGAAGGCTTTAGGCTATGTAACACCACGTTACAACAAATAAAAACGCCATAATGTAAGTAGGTACTATATCGTTTCAGCTTGCTTGTTATGTTTTTGCACATAAGTTCTATCCTTGTACCTTTTACTAGTAATATACCTACAATTCCTGTCTTTCAATACCTCCTTTGTTTTGTTATTACCAGTAAGTATAGTAGATCCACTAGATTTAGGGGCGTCCCCGAGGTAAGGGACTCGTAACGTATCAACTAAGGTATTTTTATTACGTATAAATACTCTTTTCGACCTCACAAAGGGCTCATTGAATTAAATAATATTTCATTATGTAGGACAAGCTTGACTTTAGAAACCTTACTACATGTAGGTCAATAGTGATGAATGATGTCACAGCCATTAACGGAACTGTGTGAGGGAATTTTGTGAATGGACCACCATCTGAAATATTAATAAAAATGTCTGACTTGATGTTGTAGAAAAATCTTTCTAAAATATAAAAGTAGTCTAAAAAGTGGCGGCGCTATTTATGGTGCCCATTGCCCAGTGTTAATTTATCACTAACTTTCTAATAAATAATTATTTCTTGTAATCATTAATAATTGTAAGTAAGACAAGGCAGGTTTTACGATTGGTTGATTATTTACTTATAACTTCGAGATAGATACTAGCAGACCATTGAAGGTAAGGTCGAAATTTAAAAAACGCTATATTTACCCAAACCACTTAAATAATTGAATAAAATGTAGTACTGTACAATTTTCAATCAAACCGAAAACAAAATAGCATTTTGCACGGCAATGTAGTAAATTCCATTTCGCTATAGTACTGCTGTCTTCTTCGCACATTCAATACTTATGTGAGCGTAATAGCAATAGTCTAGCATAAAAATGCCAATTGTCTTCAAGCATAAGATATAATGCGAAAGAGCCATGCGTTGCCAGAAGTGTTATCCATAGCACAGGAGGAGGATTCTTTCCTCACATTCACGAAACATCAGAATATTTGGAATCTTTGTTTTGTCCCATCTTAACATAAAAAACTGTATTTATATTAATCTCATTCTTGATATAGCCCGAAGCATTGGTCCAGCTTAAAGGACCAATGCGCAGAAATTAGATGGTACCAAATAAGGGACGTGGATACATCAAAGTCATTACTTACTGACTATTTTTGTAATCATACTCGTAGTAACAGTTGTTTCTTGTTGTCCACAGGAACGCTTACAGTAGAAGAGGTGTACAAGGACAGAGACCAGTTCGCGGGTCTGGTGCGCGAGGTGGCGGCCCCCGACGTCGGGCGGATGGGCATCGAGATCCTCTCGTTCACGATCAAGGACGTGTACGATGAGGTGCAGTACCTGGCCAGCCTGGGGAAGGCGCAGACGGCGGTGGTGAAGCGCGACGCAGACATCGGCGTCGCGCAGGCCAACAGGGACGCCGGGATCAGGGTATGTACGATGGTATTCCCACTTACTAGGCTGGTGGAGTGAAACGAGAGAAACCCTTATTACAGCACTTGTTTTCATAGAAAACAATTAGGTAAGTAATTAGTTCAAACAACAAAATAAGTCAGATCAATGGACGCGGGAATACGACAAGACTAGTAATTCTATTAGACAATTCGGCTTTAAAGCCATTCAGCCTGCATTGTAAGAACGGATAAAGTGTCTAAAACCATCAAAACTCAAAATGTATGTGCTTGGTTCGGCGAATATGGTTATAAGGTTTTTTGATTTAGCAGGCTATCCTACTACTATTATAAAGGCGAAAGTTTGTAAGTATGGATGTATGGATGTTTGTTACTCTTTCACGCAAAACTACAGAACGGATTTGGATACAATTTGGTAGGAAGACAGATGACATACTAGATTAACATATAGGATACTTTTTATCCCGAAATAACGCGGGCGAAGTCGCGGGCAACAGCTAGTAACTTAATATTGCTACGGCAACAGCAAATGTTGGAAACACATTTTAGCGTCTTTATGCGTGTGAAATGTAAAAGTTTAGATAAAACGTTATGATTTTTAAGGGATTACTTAGCTTTTTCTTCGCTACGTAGGCTTACCTTACTTCTGGTTCTCTTTAATATAAATGTATATTTGTTGCAGGAAGCGGAATGCGAGAAGAGCGCAATGGACGTGAAGTACTCCATGGACACAAGAATCGAAGACAACACGAGGCTGTTCAAGTTACAGAAGGCGCAGTTCGACCAAGAAGTCAACACTGCTGTGAGTATGACTCTTAGATGCAAATTATTTATTATAGCCCGACCGTTTTAACTCGCGTATCGCCTGCGCGACATTTAGTTAGATTTGAACGACGAACATTTAATTTATGATTTGAAGTTCTTTGGTTGTAAAATATTTAGATTTTTTACAAATCGTTACTTGTCATTTTCCATCCACTACAAATTTGCCCTTATTACCGTGCAGGAGATACACAAGTTAAACTGTCGGGTTATAGGCGTTTAACCTCTTACTGCATGTAAATCCGACACTTCTTGTATCTCTTTATACTGCAATTGGCAGTTACTTCATTATTGTCACAAGTGGCAGACAGCAAATGCAACCGATGAATCTTTGTTATCGTCTGACTTGTTTTTTTAACTTAATAATTCAAATATTATAAATTAATGAACCATTCCCAACAGTATTTCTGAGCAATACTCGTATCTAGTTAACTTGAGAGATAGTTAAGTACCTACACGTCAAGCAGAATAAAGGTGATAAAAACTTCTGTTTACGTGATAAAATAAAAAAATATGTGTTTTAAATGGTAATGTAACTATTGGACCAAACAAACAAAATAATTTTTGAGTCATTAACTCTATTATTGACATATGGGCATATTATATGTTTCTGCTATCATAAGGTTTCTTAACGAACGAAGAACATCGACATAATATGTTACTGGGTAATCTGATCGTTTAGGTTTTCAAATGGATCCATTTCGTCTCGATGCCCACCCATATCCAAAGTGGTTCCATTTTTCCAATTTCCTGCGTTTTTTCTACAGAAAGCCGAGGCAGCGCTGGCTTATGAGCTGCAAGCCGCCAAGATTAAACAGAAAATACGAAACGAAGAAATACAAATCGAGGTGGTCGAGCGCCGCAAACAGATTGAGGTAAGTAAGAAGTGTCTACTTCTATAGCTTTAATATAACGGAGCAAAATAGCGTCGTGAGTGTTAAGACCGGGGTTTCTTAACGTGGGGTCCATAGCATGTGTAGGTACCAGGGGTCCGCAGTAGGTCAGTCTAAATATATTTATTAGGAAATTGTGTAGTAATCTCGACGAGACTTTGTCAGGTAGCTTCAAACATAAAAAAGCGACGCCATAGATCAGTGGTCAGAGCATTCACCTATACAGAGAAATATCATGGGTTCAAGTCCCATTGGAGCTAGTTATGACATGGGTTGACTATTTCCTAATACTTCCTTTTTAATTTTTCATTAATAAAAAGTGTGCACCTACCCTCTTACACTTAACAGGGGAAGAAATAATTATAAAGTACTGCAATGCTTTTTTTATTTCCAAAAATATTTTTGACTGGAGCCCGTGGAATAGTTTAAATAGTGAAAGTGGTCCGTGACTGCAAAAAGGTTGAGATTCCCTGGTTTAGACTAAGGTTGAAGTTAATTAACTTTAAGAAAGCATAATTAAAGCGGTTGGTACTACATTTCGTAAACAGCACTTTCATACAAAGACAGAAATTATTTGGTAAATCATCTCATCTCACCCATTACTTTTCATACAACTTAATACGACTTGTTATGAAGCTAGCTTGACCATAATATTTTGTATGGCAATCCGGCTATAATACAATGTATGGAGTGACTTTATCCGACCTTCATAATCCGACGTGAACAATGGTACCCAACCTGGTGAAATCCTAGACAATCCCTGAAAATCCTTAATTAAACTGAAAATATCATAAACAAATATAAGTTTAAAGGTATTCACAGAAATAATGTAGCGTCTCATATTTGTATTTATTAAAGTCTTATTATTTTTAATATAATGCGACATATTTTTGTACATACAGTGCGTAAATAAACGGATTTACGAGAATGGTTTAATTCTTACATCGATATAAAGTTTATTACAAATAATTGAAAATAATTACCTACGTTACACACCTAATAACTAGGTAATTATCTAATTTATAGTTAATTGGAGCAGTATCGCTTTTTATTTGTATATTTATCTCTTTTACACTGATTAGATTGGGAATTGGTCGTACGAAAGTCGAATAAACGATTCGGCTATCTGTAATCCCGACCGTCCGCTTAATAATTCAGTCCGTTAATTTCCTTGCCAATATCCGGCGCTCTTCTGATACAATATTTGTAGTGACCGATATCCAAGAACACTGGATTTATTAGAATAAACAGATTAGGTTCTGGAGTATACACTACCGGCTTCGCCGGGTGCGATGTAACGTACATTTGCAATACAAACAATCATCAATACCATACATCAGTAAATTTGTCTACATATGTAGTTAACTGACCTCACTGCGTCCCTCTCCGTTCTGCATTTTCGTTAAAGAAAGCTGGAAATTTGAAAATGTACATTATTTATTCCTATTTTGGGTATATATTTAGCGATTCATTTTTTTTAAGTTACTTCTAGTGGGTTTATTAGAACATTTTTGAGACTTTTTAGAAAATCTAGTGTAATAGGTACCCTATTCCGAACCCCGATCGCACCTCGAGTACCAATTAAAACATCTTATATTTCTATTTGCTACTATTAAGAGGAACATTTTGAATTATTCTCAAAAACTATAGTCAGAGTAATCTTTCGTTATTCCTGAGTGATATGAGATAGTTTCAATCAAGTTCGTTATAATAATCGATTATAAAAAATAACCAAACTGACAAAAAGTCCCGTATGATCATTCTACCCTAGATAGTGACAATGAGTTCTACATTTTATTATTGGCCCCAAAACATTTAGTGTTAGACTTGCAACGCTGTGAACCTAACCAAAAGTTTAGCTACGGGTAAAG
Organism: Glyphodes pyloalis; assembly: GCA_037074685.1. NCBI lineage: Eukaryota > Metazoa > Arthropoda > Insecta > Lepidoptera > Crambidae > Glyphodes > Glyphodes pyloalis. The sequence continues at coordinate 6,622,184 of JAYKKO010000021.1, forward strand.
CCGCACCCGAAAAGTTTTACCATTGAACTAGTTTGATCTGACCCATTGGTTAATTCTAAAATGTGACGCAAATTATACGGATTACAGTTCCAACTTTGACCCTCAAATGGATTGTACTAAGTAAATAAACTTATCAGAGTGACCCAACGCTTTCTTTGCAATAGTAGCACAATAGGCGTGTTTACATAAAACTCGGATAATTTTAAATCATTATAATCGTTATAGAGGTAAAACATATTTTACAGTAGGGTTGTATATAACGGAACTTCGTCTCCGCCACCGTTACTGCGAAAGTTCCTCGAAAAACGTACCTTCGCCTCCACCTCCGTATAATTTATAGCGGAGTTGTAACGGAAGTTTATTTACGCGTAAGCATCGACGACTACTCAGCCGGTTCGGCTTGTCCACTTGTCCACTTCGCTGTTTATGAACCCATTTCGATTTTCTTGTGTGTACAATGTACCATGATGAGGAGACCAGGACCTGATGATGATATCCCAGAGAAATCTAGGGCAATCGAATTTTTGCTTGCTAAAAATTATTGTGGCACAGATATATTCACACTTTAAAACTAAGGCCTAATAAGCTCATATTATCCCAGATCCAGCGAGTCAACCCGGTCGTTTCATCTGATTTTGTCATTGTCATTTTTGAACCTTAACACTTATTGGATTCCAGGTGGAGCAACAAGAAATCCTAAGGCGCGAAGAAGAACTGGCGGCCACAGTCCGCCTGCCCGCAGAAGCCGAGGCCTACCGTCTCCAGACTATCGCTGAAGGAAAACGGTTAGAATTAACCTTACCTAAAATTATTATAAACAGCGGACGTTTCTCATTTTTGACCGTATATTTTTAACTAGCGGTCTGGCGCGGCGTCCACGCGTATCTAGTATTCCCAATTCTTCCACCTTTTCCATCTATTCTTCTCTCCTTTTGATCGTAGTATAATGTTATATAGCCTTACTCGATAAATGTTCAATACAACAAAAACATATTTTTTCAATCGAACCAGTAGTTTCTGAGATTAGTACGTTCAAACAAACAATTTCTTCAGCTTTATAATATTAGTATAAATTATAATAACTTACATAGTATAAAACAAAGTAGCTTTTTCTGTCCCTATATCCCTATGTACGCTTAAATCTTTAAAACTACGCAACGGATTTTGATGCGGTTTTTTTTAATAGATAGAGCGATTCAAGAGGAAGGTTTTTATTTGCAATAATTATATTACATCCGTTCGAAGCCGGGGCGGGTCGCTAGAAAGTATAAATGTGTGTTCGCGGCTATTATAAACCTATTTTGATTGAAAGAAGATATTTTGATGTACCATGATAGGGCAAACAGGATCTTATGATGGTGTCCCAGAGAATCAAGGGGAAGTTGGTATTTTTGAAATTATTGTTACGCTAAATGGCAACTAGACTTCTTCAGCGAATTCGTTTATGTTAATTACATGATAAAACACAGGTGTTTGATGCTCTGTAGTCTCCAAAGAAATATTACACCTACCGAGAAGGACGCCTCCTAAAACCACCCCTACACTTGCTACTTCACGCGCCGCCTCACTGTAGGCACATGTTAAAAACGCCTTACTCGTCGCGGTAAGCCGCACGCTACTTTTGACGCCCTATCCTTAAACGAGCTGTAATACTTTCCATCTTTTCCCAGAACTCAGACAGTAGAGGGGGCCAAAGCTGATGCGGAGCGCATCAAGGTGTTGGGTCTGGCAGAGGCGACGGCCATCGGCGACGTGGGCAAGGCTGACGCTGAGCGCATGCTGGCTAAGGCCAAGGTCTACAAGCAGTATGGCGACGCAGCCATCATGGCGCTGGTGCTCGAGGCTCTGCCTAAGGTAAGGCTCATTTACTGACCTTACACAATTGACAAGAAGTGAAAAGTACTGAGGTACAATGGACACTGGATAGCCTCATAAATTTGTTAGAGTAACTTGAATAATTCAAACTCATACTCAAACTCAAATATTTCTTTATTCAAGTAGGTTATATATAACACTTTTGAATCGTCATTGAATACAATGCAAAGTGATTCTACTTCCGGTTCCGAACCTATATCTACCGAGAAGACACCGGTAAGAAACTCAGATCATTTACAGTATCAGTATCTAACTTATTGCTATGTGTAGCTCACTTTGGACAATGTCTCCTGTCATAATATACGGAGCTGAAACGTGGACACTTACAATACGACTCAGCGGGTTTGGGAAAGAACAATGCTCGGTTTTTCTTCGAGGCCGAATCCGAAAGGAGGTGATCCGACAGAAAACCAAAATTAACTCACCGAATTAGCAAGCTGAAGTGGCAGTATATATAGATGTCATGTTTTAGTGGGAAATCTCTATGATGAGCCTTTTGGCATAAGATACTAAATGAATAGCAAAATAAGTAGGTAATTTATATTCTTATTAGCATATTGGAAATTTTATAAAATTTCGCCAAAGTATTTAATCAGTGTGAATCTTAAGTTATTAGGTAGTTATTCATCAAATATTTGTTTCCCTTACAAACTCTTTTTCATATCGTATCCTACCACTGGGTAGGTAGGTAGGTACTGACTTTCTAACATAATTTTCTATGAACGTTAAAATGTCTGATATACCTCGCCTTATATAAAAGGGAACATTGTACTTATATAGTCATGACCATGACATGACATGATGGTATATTTTACAGATCGCAGCGGAAGTGTCCGCCCCACTTGCAAGGACCGACGAGATCGTCCTGGTGGGTGATTCCGGTGCGACGGGAGAAGTGGCGCGCCTCGCCAGCGGCATCCCGCCTGCACTCAAGACTCTCACTGGTCTCGACTTGACAGCCGTGCTGAAGCGACTCCACCCTACGGGTAAGCATCTCTTAAGTGTATAATATTAAAATGGATGTCTTTCAGATTCAACGTGGTTAGGGTCGACAGCCTTCCGCTCGACCGCAAGCTCGGTGAAGATGAAAAGGCCATCTGCGGCCATCATCTATAGTCAGTCAGGAAAAAAAAATTCGGCGTGGTCCTCATTGTCCGAGGAGCCTCATACATTATCACAAATAAATAACATTCTACTAATGCCTTCAACTTTCAAGATTTGTAAGTTGGGAAGAGATAGATAGAGTCTCCACAATGAAATTACTAGGCGTGGGGCGAGGGGAGTTCATTTATGTGGTTGAAAGTCCACTTGTACGCATGGACCCATTTGTTTCGTCTTACTATTAATATGATGTCAACTATCGATCAGCAACATACCTACTAAGATATTATTTAACATTTATTAGGAATAAATCATGATCTCTTGTCCCCAGAAGAATCCTCCCTGGCAGCAACTACCACCAAGAAGAAGGAAGTGACAGCCTGTTAATCGCACACCCATCACCACGCCTACTTTACTTTAAACCCCCCGTGCCATATCTGCCTCTGTCTCGCTTCTCCGTGCTATTTTTTAACGAAGTAGCATTGGACGATATTCTTTTGCCAGAGATTTTTGTTAGATGAGCAACATCGGAAGTACATTGTTTTTTTTCTTGCCTGGCTTATTATATTACTCTCTACTTATATATAGCATGTTTAAAACAGTAAACGAGTAGTAACTTGTAGCGAAAAGGTAGTATGGGATTTTTTTTTTTGCATTAATGGTAACTAGACTGCTTTAGCGAAGTCTATTTCTGCCAATGTCGAGTCAAAACTGATATCGACAGAAGAACACGGATCTTCGGTGCTTTGTAGCTTTCCTATAATGCAGTGAATGCTTTTTTTATCCAGGAAATTATCCAGGAAATACGTTTCATCCACAATCGGGTCTGAAGTAAGCTAAGCGAATATTCGATGCGTCTTTGAACTTTATAGATTTTCCAACAATTGGCCTTCCCGCTACTTATTGAAAATTACTGAGAAAGCTCAAATTACATACTAAAATAAACTTTATTGCAAATATAGATAAAAATTAATGTTGCTTAACTCGAGAACAGCCCGACAAAATCAGCAATTTTTATTATAATAGGTTTTTTTTTAAAAAAAGTTTGTCATTTCAAAGAGAGGAAAGGTTTTTACTATCTATGTGTTTTTATTTACTAACTGTGTGTTAATTGTTTTAAGTTAAGTTGTGTTGTTCCTGCTATTATTATAATAGGTATCGCCAGGGCCTTACGAAGGTCTTTATGAGGAGAATGTGAAAATTGCTGATTCTTAATCCCAGAAGTATGAAGTCGCAGGCTTAAGCTAACTATTAATAACAAGCAACGAAACTTTATCCATGGTTTTCCTTGCACTATCCTTCACTAAATTATTACTTCCTACTCACTACTCGATCACCGTTTTTAACGTTCTAACCCAACTATTCAAACAAATCATTGCTCATTTGCTCAGTTCTGATTCTATTCTGTCAAGTGATTTGTCGAGCGGACAAATTTCTGTGACTCGTTTAGTTGTAGACTGTTCCGACTATATCGAAAATATAAATATATAGAAAAAAAAGTTGCCCGAAACTATTTAAAAAGAAATTAATCTCCTTCAGAAAAGTTATTTTGAGGCAGCTGAGTCGATTACCGAATCTGCATTTGAAATAAGAATACCGTATATATATTATTATATATACTTTTTGTACGTTTATCCATGAATCCAGACTAACACACAAACATAACGCCACAACACAACATAAACAAATATTTTTTTTTTTATTGTTCTATTTATGTACGTTTGACGACCATAGACTTATTCAAAAGTGAATAGTTTAATTTAGCGTGCGATTATTGCCCGAACTGCGTGCGATTATTGCCCGAACTTCGGGATGCATTAAAAACTCTACGGTAATCGACCCAGTAACTGTATTCAATTTTTTTATAAAAGTACATTCGCAAACAATGCGAAGCTATCTTATTTTATGACGAATTGAAAGTGCTCATCTAACGATTTTCGCATAACAATATAAACTTTAGTAGAACTCAGTGTCGATCTGAAATTTCAATTGTTACAAAACGTGACAGTAGGTAAACATTTATTTTATGAAAAAAAGAATAAACTACCTAAGTACTCGTGTTTTGTTTTCACTTCACTGTTTTTTTTATTCTCGGACTATTTTAATTCTTTAACTGGCGCTGAAACTGAATCTACTTTCCTTTATATTGTTATGTACACCTATTACATATGCCTTGATTTGCGCCGACATTATACCCGTAATTTATGAACGTAGAATTCATACTTATAAAAAGTAAGTTATCCAAATGTAATTTTTGTAAATTCTTATATGTTATGGCTTTTTATTATTATTTCAATGAATACACACAAGCTTTATCCTAATATATTTAATATTATTACTAAGAACTAAAGCACACCGACTTGAGTATTTTACTCGTACAAACATTATTCTCCGTACAAACTAGCATCTTAGTTGCATTTTATAAATGGATACTTTAATAATAATTTATGAAGTAGTTATATTTCCAACGTGATAATAGATGTAAAGTCTAAATGTAATTGCATCTTTGTAACGATTTGTTAATAAATGTATTTTGAAGACATTATGTAGAGCATAGTTCCGGATACAAACACAGTTTAAAGGAATACGTATAAAATTGCTAGTTACTTTATGAAAAAAATCACAATTTACCCACTTAATATTAGTTCATTTGTAAATTAAAATAAATGGTTCTCCTTCGAATTGATCTGGAAGTCTAAATTGCAGTTAATATTATAGTAATATTAAAATTATCTATTCTCTATACAACCGTAGAATGTGTATCGATATTTTTCAGTAAATTTATTAAAGTACAAGACAGATGTGCTAGCGTAAGTTAGATTTTGTACAACTGTTTAGAACTATCATAGAGAATTTCGACGTGTTCTTTGTCAAGGCACTGCCTTTTTGGAGTAGTTTGTTTATTAACTAAATTGAATAACGTGTGTCGTACAATCCGGTCAGATTTCAAGCAGAAGCTTGACAACTTATATATTGTATTAATTAATACATACATCATGGGTTTTTATATAGAATTACACACTTAACACGTTTGACCGTGATTGTACCGAGTGTAGAGTGAAGTGTTCATTGTGTAGTTGTTTGCCAAAATTTCCAAAAGTTTTTTTATAAAATTTAACAAATTCTTCAAAAATTCTTTCAGCATTTAAAAATGTTTCATGTTTATTTTCGTTTAGTATGTAAGTGGTCTCGACATTTTGTTTTTAATAATTAATTATATTTATTTCAATTTAAAATGTGTTATTTTGTAAGTGTGCGTAAAGGAAATAAATGATTATTTTTGAAATAATAAAATACTTGTCTCTTATTGTACCTTTATTTTATCAAAAATAACATAAACACTTTCTATTTCTAGCTAATACTTATTTATATTGTCGGGTTGTATAGTTCCCCTCTTATATTCGTCTTCATTAACTGCAAAATAAAAAAAACATGTCACTTTGTACACATTTCTTGAACATTGCTAACAGCGAAACGGTGGTGGCAGTAGCAGAACTGTTTTGGCAAATGAGATTACTAAATAATTGTAGGTGTCTCTTAGAATGCGCCATACGAGTAAATTTTATCCAGCTCCAAATGTCAAAATCAATGCGTCAGCTGCTGATTGGCTGAAAATACGAGTACGGTGTGCTATTAGCCAATCAGTGGTATAAAACTTTTGTCGTTATGACGTCTCATGCGAGAATCTTTCTGTTGTTGTCATATCACACTCGTATTTTGAGTTTATCAGCCAAACTAAAATTAATCGATTGTAATATTTCATATTTCATATTACAATCGTGCAATTTCTGTAGCTAAGGTAAGTTGGATAATAAGTATGAAATGGCGACGCGTGATAGATACAACAGACTTTGTATGTCAATAGATAATCATAAAATTGGGACGCTCACACCATTCATAAACAATGTTAAGGTATCAATGCCGTAACAGAGGAGTCTATGTTACGTGGACCGTATTAATTTAATGCAAATCGTCTTCTAAATGCTATTTTAAAATGCTCAAAAACTATTTAATAGTGAGTAAGTTATTAAGTAAAATTGTGATATAATAGATTGTTATCTTCATAGTAAAGGAATTGCGTGTTAATCGGTATTTAAAAGTATCTCAGTTGACTAACCATGCAACATTCCAATTTCAAATTACATTTGTAAAATAACAACAAATTTACCTGCACTTTCTGTTGGTAACTCAGATCTGTTTTAGACAGCACGTAGGAGAGTTTGGCTAGAGCCGCTTCCGAGGTCATGTCGAAGGCAGGCACCACGCCGCATTCCAGTAGCAACTGTAGAGAGGCAAACGAGAATAGACAGGTTAGAGTCATCGGTGACGTAACATTTAAAATAATTTAACGGGTCAAACCGCGACACCATTTTCATATAGTAGTTACCACAATAGCTACCATACCAAGATAGTACGGTACGTTATGCTATTGAAATCAAAAAGTGCAAAAATTTCAATAGAGAAGGCGGATTTAAATTATCTTCAGCATGGAATCCAGTGATTGACAAAAAATTTTACCGCGGTTAAAACGATCAAAAACAATTCTGGATACAGTACCTAATTGGCTACTTGACAGTTTTTGAAAAAGTATTGTAAAATGTGCGCCCGTTCATTTTATATCCCAAGCGATCTATCGATTTATCTGAAAAAAATGTAAATAACCAGAGAAAAATAAGATTTTGTGTAACACATTTAAAAAGCGCGCGAAAACGCCAAGTCTCGTCACTGTTGCAATTATGACGTCAACGTCCTAGACAACGAACCGATACGCATAGGAACGACTTAATTTAGATAAACGGAAAATGTTTAAATAAATTCTTAATACGATTAGAGACACAATAATTCAATTTAATCGGTAAAATAATCATTGTTTCGCCACATTAAAATAATTAATTTTTGCCGACAGCTGTCAATTCCGAATTGCAATGGTGGTTTCCGTTTCGGTTCTTTTGTTCCACAGATAAAAAAAGTAAAATTTATTTTGCAAAAATAAAATACTAACTATGCTTTTAATTAAAAAATAAAAATGTAAAATTATTACTTAACTAATAAGCTAACGTATCTAACACTTTTCATACTTTATTGTTAACACTTTCAAGTAGCCAATTGTAGTGTGTCGAAGTGACTTCACTAACATTATGTTATGTGAGAATGTAAGGGTGGATGAAGATTTGCAAGTTCCCCCGAACAGACGAAGGCGAGCAAGACCAGTCAGCTCGTGACCACGGTTTGTGCAACCTAACCGAAACGTTGGGCAGTAAGTAGTTCGTATTGACTACTAAATAAAAATGGTGTCGCGTTTTTACGTAGTTTAGTTTAGGGGGAAGGGAGCTAGGGGCATCGCCGTCTTCACCATAAGTGCACACGGGGTCCGTGCCTAGGGCCCCTTTTCTCTGAGGGCCCCAAATTCCTGTGTCCCCAAGCCCTAGCTAAGGGACCAAGGCCCCGGGCGACTCATGAAAGGGGCGGTAGCAGCTATCTCAGACGTCGGCCAGGTTGGTCTTAGTCCAAAGTGATCAATTGATCTAGGTTGACAGCAATAATTTAGATACTTACTGCTACTGTAACATATCTACTGAGTTCTTTCCGGTATCCTTTATAGGTCCTGAACCAGTTACTTTGAATTGTTTTCAATAACGATAGAGTTTTCAGTAATCTTACAATATAAATAAATGAAGAGTCCACTGCACAATGATGAACGTCCTTTGTGTTTGTTTTGAGATATTTGGGTTTTAAGTGAATTTAAACGTTGTACAAAACTCAGCCTTATTGCCATGATTACTTGGGGCTTTTTTTTTTCTAGAGGTTTAGTCAAATAACAGAAAGATTTATCTCAGGACCGGAAGCGACATTGCCTAATTTCTATACGAAATGACGAGCTACAAACAAACAGTGACCGACTGACGTTGATCACCACAGCACACCGGAAATAACCATCTCAGCACCACCGGCGATTACCACCACAGCACCAACGGCGATTGTTAATTGGTCTAATGCCAGAAATAATTAGTTCTCACCAGGCCTGTCTCGTAGAGAGGCTTGCCCAGCACGGTCCCGTTGATGCACTGCGTCACGTTTACCACCAGGACCTCGCTCTTCACCGCTCGCTCGATCTCGCGGTAGATTTCTTTGCGCTTTATCGGGATGTTTCCGTTCCCGTACGTTTCTAGCACGATACCTGGATGCAGAGAAATAATACTGGCTTTTACTTATCAGATTAATGGACCCGTAAATAAGTATTTCCATAAATACACTTAACTACCAATACTAAGCCACTTAAGCTGTGTTTGTTGTTAACCAAAGTTGCACCGGTGTAAAGTATTGCAGAGGTGATACATTAACTTACTTAATTTTCGTATTTTGTCATGCATAGGATTTTGTTACTTATCAACATCGGCTCGTAGGCTCGCGATACAGAGGTCGTGGGTTCAATTCCCCTGGGGGCAACATATTTGTGTGTTGTTTAGGAAACCAACTACCAAAAACGAAAAACATACTTCGGATCCAATACCTTTTTAAAAATAAATATTTACGAAAATCCTCCACGTTTTAACTCCCGTAATTTCAATTATTAGTAGATTGATCAGCAAAAATGCGGAAAAAAGTGCCAACAAAAAACAATTATGAGAGACAAAGTTGGAAATCCACGGCGTCGCAGGGCAAGCACATATATCGGCAGAGTATCGCAGTGACGTCAGAATATATCCGCTCCACAACTATGCACACCACACACAACCAGCTCGACCAAATTGGATGCCAATGAAGACAAATGTTGCCAACCCACTGTACCTACCAACTTCAAACCAGAATTTATTCTGATATACTCTTAGTAACAACTGACCTTCCAAGCCCTGTACAGCTGCTCTGATGATCTCGGCGGTGATGGTAGGCGTCACTTTTAGCACGTACACCTTCCTTGATAAGTCCACATGGATCCTGCACTCGTCTGGGACACTGCCTGGGGGATGGATCAGCATCTTCGGGTCCACTTCGAGCGTGGTCTTCGCTTCCAGTAAAGGCGGGTAGTTCGGGGAATCAAACGCGTAGATGCGGGTGTTTGACACCTTTTTGACTCTGTACAACTCAAAGAATATGTTGAGTACAACATAATAATAACAATCGTTGTGGAAATAGGACAGAATTTGACATGGGGAGCGGGGAATATTTCCATTTCGCACTTCACGACAACGTACACGTTGAGGAGGTTAAATAGCAATAGCTCCAATGTACTTACTCGTAATCTCCCAGCGAATCAGTCGTAGCCGTCTCTTTAAAAGATTTGCGAGCGAAGTTTTAACAAGACTTTTTTTCTTAATGTGGTGATGCAAAAAAGTAGTAAATCTTCTCTGTCTTCTCCTACCGTAATCGTTTGTACAAACTTTGCTAGATTTGCTAGCTAAATTGTTTTCGGATAAATGCATTTCCGTTGCGCTACTTTCGATTGACATAAGCAAGAAAGTAAACAAGTAGTAGCAAAGTCTTCCGTCTAGTAAATCTCTTACGATTTAATAATACGAAAATACCTAAGTATAATTTTTAAAATGATAACTGGAAACAGCCGTAGTTACCAACCAACATGACGTATGTTACCTGGTTCCTCTGAACAGCTTGGCGCCGAAGAACACCGTAACTTCTGGGATGTGCTGCGTAGCGGCGACCAGGAGAGCACAGAGGAAGTTGTTATTTCCATCACTTCTCGGTTGGAAGATCGGTACCTGAGAAACATTTACTAAGTAAGACCGAGGATCCACAGCCGTGGTAGATCCGCGCTTCTTCTTTCTTCGCATGGTAAAGCCATATTTTGACATCTTTGCCATACATGTTTGTTACTTCGTCGGGAAAATCGCGCGTAGTGTGCCTATGAATCCAGGGTTGAATGCTGCCTACAATTTCTAGTGCCATTTGTCTTTAATAGCAAAAGCAACCTTATTGCTGGTTGCTTTTTTAATTTACCTGCTTAAGAAAAAAATTAAGCAATCTCATATACCTACAAGCAAATAGCCCGTCATGCACCTGTTCTCTTCCCAGTCTGTTAACTGGTAAGTATTTGTGATGAGGAAGAGAGGATGCACTTGTGTTGCGCACATAGTTTTCTGAAAGTTGAAGTTTGTTTTGGCAAATTCGGTAAATGGAATTTCGTTTTAGCATTTTTGTGGTACCTCCCGGCATCATTTCGAATAGTCAATATTGGAAAATTCACCTGTGCTCCAGTAAGCACGACGGTTTTGCCAACGGTCTCCATCATGAAGGAGAGGATAGAGGCCCCGTAGGCGGTGGTGTCGGTGCCGTGGAGGACGACAAAGCCGTCGTAGTCGTAGTAGAATCTCTGAAATAAGAAACATTTTAGACAATTTAACTACGTATTCTAGACTTCATCTCAAACAAAATTATGGACACTAACTTATCTGACTTTCTAGACCGGCTCAAACATTGATTTTTTATTGGAGATCGAAAAGGTATTATTCCTAAAACAAACACGTGCTTAAAAGGTATACTATAGATATACATACAGGCTACTTACTTAGTTAAAATATGCCTGATCCCTGCGCAAAACGATATGAGAGCCGAGGAAGTCAGTGGCGAGCATTAGTTTTTGGAGCTATTTTTCTGGATCGCTGACTCTTGCAATATGTTGAAACTAAAAACCTACCAGTTTGTTAAACATAAGTATCTTTATTTTATAGTTGAAAGATAAACTCTTATACCGTACGTATCTACAATATTTAGAATTTTTTTTTTTACTTTTGACTTACCTTTACATCTTGAGCCATTTTAATCCAATCTTCTAGGGTGAAGTCAGAAGAATCCTTCAGCTCATCGTACTCATAGATTTTGTAAAGAATTTTGAAGTCCGCATCTTTGCCATCTTGAATATTGCAAAAAGAACTCCTTAGAACATAGTAAGTTTTCACGTTGATTTATTAATAACTAGCGTACCTACAGTGTCTAGTTTAGTAGATATGGGTGAAAAGCGAACCCTATTACCTAATATGATTATATTACAAAATTATATGAAAATTACACTTTAGTAGGTAAGTACACAACATAATGTAATAAATACAAAATAAAAAATATCATGTAATGACTGGTTTAACCCTTATCTGGTACTTTACGAATACTTAGGTAATTGTTGATTTAGATAAAACAAGTTGTGCCTCCTTTTAGATTTACTGTCATTGTTTTTTGCTCTTTGGCACGCGTTGTCCTCCTATTAACATTATAAATTTCATTTGTATGTTAATATGTCCATTTGTATGTTAATGTTTGTAATTTGTTATTGCTTCATGAAAAAATTACCGAATGCTAGGTAACTAGATAAATTAGATAAAAGAATAACAAAATCATTTATTTTATCCCGAAAAAATGCATTCGAATCAACTAAATACGGTCAATATTCGCACTTGAAGCGAGAAGTAATGTTATTAGTAGATAGTACCAGACCATAATGAACTAACTTACTTGGTAAGACTAGGTATTCGTTCTTCTCCGTCCCCTTAAGATTTTTATTCCAATAATCGTCGTCGTGCAACTGTGGAAGTTTCCTGATCACTTTTTCTATATTCTTCTGCGGTACCAACACTGTAACACCATTTAATTCATGTAAAACGCATCATAAGCGATTGTATTAGACTCTGGTGCCAAATTATGAACACATTTTGCTAGTTGAAAAATATAATATAAGTAGGTACCTAATTTAAACACAAATGTAATGTAACTCGCATTACACATAGGATGGAATCTTAAATATTGGATAGAATTAAAAACTTTCGCGTTCCATTTTAAACATTTGACCAGTTAACTTATTTTAAATGTCTTAATCTTTTTTATTAGAATCTTGTTTGTTTCTCATAAAGACAAATTGAAGTGATAGTGTAAAATAAATTTTGCTATCTGACCTCTGGAACTATACACGCACGTTCAATGTTATCTGAATGTAGAGGAACCAATCCCCTATGTTTTTAGGTTTAATATTAAATGAATATCTTAACTATGTTTGTAGTTAAACGTGGCTTTTCAAAGGTTATAGACTAATTAGGTTTTTGGTAACATTTTCAGAAGCTGCAGATTTAATACGAAAACACTAACCTCCTTTTTCATTTTTCAGCATCCCAAAAGTCCCTCCAGTGTAAATGGCAAGTACTCTCTTAGTTTGAACCATATTTCTAAGTTACTTATTGAAACTTTACTAAAAAATAATAAAGAGAGACCCCTTATCAACAATATCGCTTGACGACCTCAGCGTCCCAGTAACTACTAAAGATGTTATGCAGAATCACAACCCTATTTGTAGAATGAGTTACGTCACTTATTTGATATTTGTATTATAATACACACCTACTAACATTTAGTTATCTCAAAGTACGAGGTCGTTTTAAGCGCACTTATCTGTCTTATGATATAGCTTTGTACGAGTACCTATATTGTACAAAAATTAGACAAGTTGGTGTGCATCTTCGTAAATGTGCCTTCGTAAACACAAAATGTGCCTGACAGTTTTACTAAAATTATAAATGTATATATATATTTTTTATATTACTCTTCAAGATTGACCTCATTCCACCTGATGTTAAGTGGTAATAAGGTCCTAGCTTAAGAGCGACAAGTACAGTATAATAAATCTGTTGCTGGACTTGTCGCCCTTACCTTGAAGGCTTGACCCCTGCTACTAATGTAGCACCCCCCAGGAGCTCTGGAAACCTTGCTCACACGCAGGAACACAACAACACCGGAGTGATTGTTATTTGGCTGCGGTCTTCTGTAAGGTGGAGGTATTTCACCAGTCGGGCTGCTCCAGTTCAAGCGATAAATCAATTTTCAATGCCTTTGATAGATTTATCATGGAAGTGAAAAGTTTTCGTTCTTGAAGTTCCGAATGAAACGAAAGTTCGGAATTCAACTTTCCTTTTGTTATTACAATGGTATTCATTTCTTACCACAAACAAGCAATTACAATATTCTGTAAAATAAGTTGCTTGTAGCCTGGCAACCTAAAGTACCTAATTAAGTACGTAGGTACCTAAAATAAAGATTGTTTCAGTAAGTTTAGTAACACAGGCAATAATGTTATCATCATCAGATTTCCTCTTATCATATACATTACCCTGATTTTATGGTAAGTAGTTTAAGCACTTTTTTTATAGATATTAGAAAGAACGACGGTGCCACAACACCCAGACCCGAGTATAGAAAAGTTAATTCTCGGCTAAGGAGGTTCTAAGTCTATGATCGGGACAACGCTTATTACTGGAGAGATTTTATTACTGGTGACAATTTTCTTTTTAGGTTACGTTTTCAGGTGGTTTTTTTTATTTCACACTTTTTAGTGTTTTATATACTATTTTGATCTAATAATATAACTAAATTGCATATTCAAATAAGAACGAACATGGATGATTTAAAATTAATTTGCTCAACCAGGTATTTCATCACACAATTGATATAGGAACTGTTTTATTACTGGGAGAGAGACAAACAACAAAGTTAATTTGATGCAGGTAAATGTGTGAAATCATCACAGACATCTTTATTATTATATGTCTGTGGAAATCATACCACCTTTGGGGACTGGTCTGCTCCAGCTTGCCTCTTGAAATATAATAATACCTAATGCTTTTTCTCACGCATCAAGGACCAAATAGTTACGGTTGGGGACACACTGTCGATTACACTTACAGCTTCTCCGCTACGAGCGCATATCGCGCTTTTCGCGGACGATACAGCTATGTACTGTACGTCACATAAAATCGAGCCCATTCTCCGTACGCTCCAAAAGTGCGCCGACGCGCACTTTTCTTTCTTTCTTTCTTTCTAAATCCCGAAAAGAGCGCGGCCGTCATTTTCAGCCGACACGCGCCCTTCCCACCCCCTCATCCCCCGATCACCATGTTCGAACGACCGATCCCTTGGAAACGGAAAGTTCGCTATCTCGGGGTAACATTAGATAAAGGTTTGACATTTCAGTGTCACATCAAAACAGTCAGGCGTTCGCTCTAGGCAGACTACACTGCCTCTTAAACAAGAAAAGTAAATTGTCCCTTAGAAATAAGGTGAGAATTTACGTAACTTGTATCCGCCCGATTATGTCGTACGCTAGCGTCGTGTTCGCGCACGCAGCTCGTACGCATATAAAGCGATTGCAAACAGTACAGAATAAGTTTATTCGCAAAGCCACAGGTGCCCCGTGGTACCTACGGAACGTTAATTTACACATTGACTTGGGACTGCCAACTATAGCGCAGTACTTCAAGCAATGTAGCACGCGTTATTTCGACTCTGCTACGCATCATCCGAATCCTCTTGTGGTTTCGGCTAGCAATTACTTCCCTTTCGTAGTCCCCCGTAGGAAACGTCGACCTAGGCATGTACCCCTAGACCCCGACGACCCAATCACTGTCGCCATGACAACGGCCGAACAACTCGCGTCACAATCAAACACAACACGCCGTCCGCTTTTCCGCCCCCGCCGGCGGGGGCCAGCGCCGCGCCCTCCCTTAGCAGTAGGGTCCTTCTCACGCTACCGGCACGTGCCGGGTCGTTTTTCTCCCCAAACGTACATTAGGGTACAAAGTCCCAGTAACAGCCCGAGCCGAGGTTCGAGCCCCGCTAGGGGGCGCCCTCCGGTCGTTACTTAAATTAAAGGGGTGAGAGCCATCTGCGCTCCCCCGACAGCTCGGTAAAGATGATAAGGCTTCGCAGCCATCATCGAAAGTCAGGTAGGAAAAAAAAAATAATAAAAATAAAAAAAAAAAAAAAAATCTCACGCATCAAAATGACTTGGTCCAAAGTGTTCTACACATTGCTATATGTTAGATACTGCTACTGTAACTTTTCTGCTGAGTTTCTTTCCGGTGTCTTATCGGTAGATATAGGTTCCGAACCGGAAGTAGAATCACTTTGCATTGTATTCAATGACGATTCAAAAGTGTTACATGTAACCTACTTGAATAAAGAAATATTTGAGTTTGATACAGAGATAATGGTTTAAACAATAAACGAAACTCCTTTTTCTTAAAATACGCTATTTATTATTACACTTAAAACCATTACCACTATTTTAAAGCTTAGAATTATTATATTTTGTACTACGCGATCGTTACATATTACTTACTTAAAATATAAATCTTAAATATTTAAAGTAAAAATCTTAAAATCTAATACGTAATAAAAATTTAGTTTTAACTACTAAGTAATATATACATTTTTTACTTAGCTATAATTTTCTCACGATTTCCACTAATGTATTACTAATTGTTTAAATGTATATAAATAAAATACGCAAATTTAATAGATAGGTACATAAAAATCTTATTTTCGTAAATAATCAAGATGGATAAACATCTACGTATAAAATTTTAAGTAGCTTTGACGATGCATACGGTTTTTCTATTTACATAAAATAATTTAAAATGAATTAAAAAAATCATAAAAAAAATATTTAAGTAGAATGAAAGATTTATAGCTCCCACATAAATCCTTCATTTACTTTTTCTAAGTTTCACACAATAATTTAATGGCACTGCGTAACACAATATGAAATACCTGTTAAATGCGTTTAAAACTGTTACATAATTTAATCTACAAAATAATTATTTATATGACTGAAAAAATCACACTTAAATAATTGGTACTAACTCATAATTCACGAGCCTTAGATCATTATAAAATACAAGAAAAAATACCCCCATCACATTGGTAATATTTTCAATTTTACTAGATTTTTCTACTTACATTACAATGCTTCACAAACATGTACCTTGCTATTTACAATAAAATATTTACAACATTAACTGATATTTATATAACTACCTACTTAATTAATTATACAACAATTAGGTAAGTACCAGCCTATTGATATGTGTAACTTCAGCAACATCACCTATATCGACCACACTCAAACTTAAGAAGCTCTTGCACTTATATACCCAAATACATACATATACAAAAATGCTGATGCCTAAAAATAAAAGTCTTTAAATCGTTATTGGCGAATACAAATGAAAGAAAGATTTGTAGCTCCCACATAAACCTTTCTTTTGACTTTTACTCAATCACTAAGCTTTTTAACGTCACTAGTTAACACAATAGATAATGAATTAACTCTTTACAACCTAGCATTTCTAACACAATGAAAAAAAATCATCTTGATGTATTAACGGTCAGTTTGTCAAAACATTCATTTACAATCGTAACTCTTTAAACATTGCATTAATTTTAATCAAAACGATTTAAATAGATGCTAAAGATGCATGCACTGTTGGACTAGTCAAAAAATATGTACCTACATTAAATAAACACACATAAAATAACCTATCATCTATATATCATCTGGCGCATTTATTTATTTATTTATCTATCATACAAACATTCAAGATTCTGCCGTAAGTTGTAATATTACATTTAGCTGTCTTCTGGGGCATGCCACCAGCTATTCACTAATTGAAGCCTGCTACCAAAATTACTCCGACTATTAAGAAACCACTTAGCTGATGAACGATTCCAGCATCTGGCTCCCCAACTTCAGGAGCGGAGTCAGTCACTGGACCTTCAGTTGTAATGGCGCCTGGACTCTCAAGACCATGATTATCTCCAGGAGGATCTTCCACTTCTCCGTCTGTTGCAAAGTACCTGCCCCATACAGCGAAAGAATATAACTCCGCGTCTTTTGTATTAAGAGTTAGGCTGTACACAGTCGTAGTGCCTCTGTTGTCCTCACTAAAGGAATAGTGTTCAGCTTCTAGAGGCATGATGGAGGTATCTAAGGAGAGGGCGAAGTAGCCTGAGTTCCTGGTTTGCACTGCCGGATCTACGACTGGCGTGGGTACCGTGGCGGTAATGGAGAGCTCGTTGAAGGTCGCTGTTGTGTTCACGTTGTATTGAGGGAATCTGGAGAAAGACAAACAGAATCGAACACAAAAAACAAACTAAAGAATCGAATTATACGTATATAAGTATCAATCAAGTGAACTCTAGCTAAGGTTTTTCTTTTGCGCAGTCAAAAACTTGTAAGATGTCGCCGTTTTCGTAGGTAGGCAAAAGAACCACCACCGCCGTTCATCATCAACCTACAAGTTTTTGACCGTACTGTGAGCACCCGAACCAATATAGAAAGTTTAGTTCCGAATAGACGTGACCAAGAATTGATTCTTGGTCACGTCTATATGACTCACGCTTACGGCGCATTTCTTAGCTATTGCAATACAGTGGTACTAGCTAAAGTTAAATATTGGCACACAACATAAGTCGCCAGAACTTAACACAAAAACGAAAAAATCCTACCAAGGAGATTAGTTATTCATAAGTCGGTAGGAGAATTATTCAGTATCACACATTTTGGTAAAGAAGTGCCTACCTCTTTCCACATGTGTCGATGGTATCTCCAGTGCAAGCGAAGACAGAGCATAATCTAGTTCCACCAGTGGCGACCCCGGTGTAGGAACGAACACCGCTGAATGCAGCCGCCCGGTACTTGTAGGTCTGCGAATGAATAACAAATACGATTAGTCTTCTAGAATGGAATCCAATATAATGAGACTATATTCATGTATACGTTACTAAAGCATTTATGAATCGTCAATTGAAGTAAAACTAGTGCCGTGTTCTTCCGAACCTGGAGGCTGTTTGTACCGAAAAGAACCGGCAAGAAACTCGATAGTTCAAAAATTATAAAAAGTATGTCAAAACATCTGTACAATGTTTTTTCTATTCGATTCGAGATGAATCGATTTATAAAATCTTTTATTTATTCACCATAAATCACGCATGACCCTCTTGTGCAATACAAATAGGTCGTATATCAGGCGAAGACCCCCACAATAGAATACCATATCATAAACGCTATGGAAGTAACTAAATTAACCAATATTGCTGTTTCATCATCTAGAGTCTATCTTTATGACGTGGGCATAAAACAATTATAGAACTACAAATATTGCCGTGAAGACTTACCGCAACTCCAGCTGCATGTTGACTCTCGCTCAAGTTGATTCTAAAGGTACAGGACACCTCCCTGTCAGTGATGCTGAACTCCTGGAGGCCTGGTACAAGTGGCCTCGTGACGTGTGAAGGTAGCGAAGGATCCGTAATGAGGTTAAGGCTGTCGTGGTCAGCGGGCGGGTCGTACGTAGGCCCGGGGACCGGAAAGGTAACCTGTAAGTCAATAATGTAAGTAATTATGGTCAGAGCCGTAATTCATTCACTTTAAGGTCTTACTTTAAGGTGTGAGATGATGTCCTAACGATAGTGATTTGGCGATTCATAATTAAAAGTCATTTTGCGCTACAGACGCAGATATTATTAGTTAGTTGTGTGTATAGAAGTTATTGCCTAGCATCTGCTCAGATATTACTGAAGTAATGAATGTTCAGATATTAATGGTAACTTGTAGTGTATGGAACTTATTGACATTCTAGACTGTTCAGAAGTATTTGGTCACTTTGTCTGCTCCAATATATCTGACGGCGACTGTACATAGATTTACTTAACCCTAAAGAACTTGCGATACGGAAACCAGAATTAGTAAAGGTAAATATCAAACACAGAATGATTTAATTTTCACATAAAAAAAGTCATGTACCTAAGTGTGCCAAGTCATTCAAACATTCGAAACAAGAGATATAACTGAGCGTTATTTTTTTATCGAGCAAGCAGTATTGCGTGTTTCTTTACAAGGTATCATATAAGAAGGGACTTTTTATATGCTAATGGCCGCAGATGGCATTTGCGTCTTCACCAAACAAGCGGGTACCTGAGAGCTCACACTCCTAGAAACCCCTGTCTTTACTCCCAAAAACGAAACGAACAAACGAAAGGTTTCGTTTTTGTGGATTAATCAAAATTTTGGCAATTATAACGTGTTTTTATATAAAACATATATGATATATAAAACATTTGTATAAAACATATTTTCTTTTTTGTAAACGCCTTAATAGTTTTTGAAGTGAATTCGGTACGAGCATGAGAATTAAAAATTGCTATCCGTCATCGGATCTGATATAATTCGTTTTTGGGAGTAGACCCCCCGGGATGCGTAACCTAGATCTGTTTTATAAAAAAAATATATAAATATACATATATTATATAAAAAGTCATTTTTTACCTTTCCTGGTATTTTAGGAACACGAGCTACTAGTAGGCGTGTGTTCGGTAAACCAGGCATGGTGCTAGCCAGCGCACCAGCTTTACCGGAGTATATGCCAGAACCTGGAATTAAACACAATTTAGATTAGAAAGTAGCACTCGGTGATGGAAAAGGAGATTCTATTTAAAATACTAGTGGAAAACGCAAGAATAGAAGCAGGAGAATAATATCATTCATAAATACTTTTAAGGTACCAATGCCGTAAAAGAGACATTTATGAAGCGTTGTCAATTTTGCATTTAATTATAGTAAAATTTTAAAATAGATTAATTTTCGGGAATTGTAACTTTGCTTATCTAAAACTTCACGAGGGCCCTGAGCTTGTCCAAGAACTTGAAAAATTAACATTCAAACAGATAGAATAAGTAGGTAAAGCACTCTCAATGAAATTTATAAAATACGTTTCAAATCTTCCACTAATATAATGGGACATCCAGATGGAATACTTAAGTAAGGAAACGTTTCCACTTCTGTTGGCGACAGATCTGGCAACCCAGCTACTAGGCACACGTTACCTGTTGCTAAGCATTTTGTTACTAGAAGTGCTTAGCAACAGGTTTGGTGTGCCTCGATTTTTTCCTTGTATTTAATATTTTATTTTTAGTTTATTATATCTTTTGTCCCTTTAAATTGGGTTTCACTGTCATCGTTAACAACTTCCGAGAGAAATCTTTCGAAGGAATAATGGACAGCCTAGACGTTGGTTGTCAAAATTTAAAACGTACGGCTTGGCTCACATTGATCGACTAAAGATCTTGTATGATGCTTAGGTATCGGTTTCGATGCCTTATTTATAAGTAAGGAGAGATTAAGGATTTTTCTAACCTGCACTGCCAGCTCTGACATTGTTGGCTCCTGATCCAAGAAAGTTTATATTTTGTGCAAACGCGTACGCTTCTTGAATTTGCACAGCTGAAAAACGATTTTTTAATTAATGTTTTATTAATCGGACATATTATCATCCACTATTAATTAATTACAAAGTTTTAAAGCAATCCCCGTTTTGCATAAAACAAGAAAGAGTTGAAGCATTTAAACTTTAACGTAGGTAGTTAAAGTTATTTTGCTAAATGGTTAACAAATATAAGTGATCTCTACTTGATCCAGGAGTAAGTCGTTTAAGCATTTGTGAATGGAAACTAATAATCACAGTAGCACCAAAAAGTAAAATTAAATACACGTACACTCAGACTCAGAAGAAACACAAAGCTCATGACATAAATGTTTGACTTGGTCTGGTGCTCACACATCAAGTGTTCAAGCTCTTTATGTACTCTGGTTTAAGTCTGCAATGCTCTATCAAAAGTGGGAAAAGCTTATATATTACATACAAGTGTTTGAATCCACTACCTCTAGGGTTCTGAGCCTATCGCTGTAACCACAGTTATTTTATATCTAGTTGTCATATTTTTTTATGTGGGATCTATAGCAAGTCAGGGTAAACACTTGTCGTATGGTATTAGCACATGTGCACGACATAATGGAGGTAAAAAAGCAAAGCGTGAAGCCTGTCTGCTTTTGTCTGTACAAAGGAGTGTTCTCTAGGACGTTCATAAAAATCAACATACCCGTCAAGTAAGGCATTTCCGAGAACCACATGGTGGTGAATATGACATCTTTGACGTCCATCATCTCGACCACCTGAAAGGCCGGCACCTGGAACTGCAGGTCGAAGCAGATGTAGTGGCCGAAGCGGACGCCGAAGTCTGCCGAGAACACGCCCAGGTCAGGCCGGAGGGCTGGGGTGCGCAACAGCTCGCCGAAGAGATTGATCTTCCGATACCTGGTGGTAGAACAAAAGCGACGATGACACCAACCTACTTTCCTACCAATTATAAACACCAGAGTTTGTTAAAATCATCATCATCCCTTTTTAAAATGTTAATAGGAGTGCAATATCACCTGACAACATTAAAGAAAGCTTTTGTGTAGGTGTACAAATATGTTGGTTGTTTTGTCATTAATTATGATTTTAAAGGCATTCAAAGACTCATTCTCACACTCACTTCATAAAAATCGAGTCTCGCCATCAGTCAGCTAACCGTGTGACGTACCTATGTTCTTAACACTCATTTAATTAAACAACTTAGTAGAGTCCGAACCAATCTTCATCTACATAATCATGTACATCTACTAATACTATAAAGCTGAAGAGTTTGTATGTTTGTTTGTACACGCAAATCTCAGGAACTACTGGTTGAATCCGAATAATTGTTTTTACATTGGGTTGTCCATTTATTGAGGAAGGCTTTAAATTTTTTAACATTACACTGCAATCAATAAGAGCAAATAATCAGTGAAAAATGTAGATAAAACGGCGACAGAACGGCGTGTGAAGCCGCCGCGGGCCGCTAGTAACCAATAACCAACAACCTATTTTAAAAGCAGCTCTGACAATTTCGAGAAACGTTACGCAGAACATAAATTCATTTAATATGGCACTCCACAAGTATATCATGGTGTTAAATGTAGTTTTTTAAAAACTAAAACAACAAGTTAAGAGAGGAGAGGATTTATTTCAAACATAATTTGTCAGGGGGTGACGATATAAACCTGCGGCTATATACATAATACGTCCTCTACAAATTTACGCTCCATAGATCGAACGACAAAATTGCTTTGTTATGTACCTACAAAGAAGTGTCTGCACTCTCGGCCTATAGACCCTAATTACGGAACTGTTAATAAACCCTACCTGTCAATAACAGCACCATTCCTGTCGAAGACGACGTTGGTGTTGAACAGGTAAGTGAGCGCTTCGGGACAGTATTCACCAACGGCGGTGGTGCAGTCCATGACCTCCTGGATGTTGATCACGACGTAAATCTGATGCTGGCGAGCTGCAGCAGATATGGCCACCAACACCTGTACAAATAATTCACATAAATACTTTGATATCCGTAGACTTTAAATTGTATATTTAAGCTGTGGCCCGCGACTTCGTTCGCGTTATTTTCGAATAAAATGTATCCTTTGTGTTAATCCAGAATCTCATCATACTTTCTACTAAATTTCAGTCAAATCTATTTCGTAATATTGGCGTGTTCATGCGCTTTCACAAACTTTCGCATTTATAATATTAATAGGGTTTAATGTATCACATATATGATATTTTGTTTATGATTGGCGTATTTTAAGGCAGTTCTAGTCGCAGTACTCGGCATCAGGTTCCGAAGTATACCAGCATCGTGGTGCGAACACCACCGCGCTGAGCTTTACTTTAACAATGTTATACTTTATTAATTCTATCAAAGACACTTTTTTCTTAATTTTTTTTTTACCCTTCCAGAATAATGTAGGTACATGAGTTCGTACGCTGCAAGCGTTCCAAAATACTTAATTATATTGCTTACAATAAATAAATTAATATCATACAAAACCAGACACTGATCAAACACAAATGTTCGTGACACGAATGTTTGCTGGGACGCGGACGGGGGTCGAACCCACGTAGATTGGTTTGACAGTAAAGAGCGATAACCATTGTTCAAGCATGCCAGTCTTCGTTAAAAACCATTACGAAAGGTACCTCATGATAAAGGTCGGGCTGCAATGCTGGTACAGGAAACTGCTGGAGTCTCCCTCCTATCGGCACGTCTATAGACTCCCCCCTGCTCAGCGTCAGCTCGGGAAACACCATGATGTCAGCATTCTGAAAACAACACAATGGATCGCTATTGCAAAAAAAATCCAACATCGGTTCAATATGTTTTTTTTTGCATATGAATGATAGAAATAAATAATTTCTTTCAATATTTTTTAGGTAAAATGATCAATTTTCGTTATTTCTCATCAATATCTACAAAACTATTACTTATGTCATCAACCACGTATTTGAATGTTAGGACATCCGTTACAGAGCTCGGGTTCGATACCTATATTTGAAGAGCATTACGAGCCTTTTTGCTTTTCTCTGGAGTGATTGCCATCGAACCTTCTTTAAGTATTGTAAATGTGCAAGAGTATCTAAAGCTTTATGAGATTAAAGTCGATCATTTTTGGTAGGTACCAGCATTTTCACAAAATCAAGTTCCACAAAACTTGTTAGTGAATCTCCATGTTACGAAGCCCAGTATTCTATACTCGAGACAGGCTAAAATGTACAGTAATTTCAACAACAAACCTTTTCACTTATTATGTTACAATGGGACTAAATATTTTGTTCAATATGCAAAATCACCTCTCAAAAGTCACCTCCAAAATTTTAAATTGTAGGTAGGTACTTTATTTCGAACCGGTAATTTACAATAATATTGACAGGCGCAGGCAGAATATTAAACACATGAAGTAATTGTTTATTGTTTTATATGCTAATCGCTAATATGGCAAAAAAAATAGGCTTTCGCAAAGATTCCATTGTAAGAAATCAAATATTAAACCAAATTCCCTTCTTTCCAAGTCAGGTTCCAAAAGATATTGCTGTTGCTGTGTTAAATAAAGCAATGCTGAGTATACCTACTTTCTTAATAAAGGTAGAGAATAAAGCTTATGTACTTTCAGATGAAAGCCAGAATTAAAAGAAGATTGCATTTTATGCACAACTTATCACATCACAGCATTACACACTTACATAGATTTTGTCTATTCTTATTAACTTTTATGAAGACCTATTAATTATATTCTTCTTCATGCATAGGTACTTTACATTGTTCGATACTTTTCCCATCACTGGTATGTGAAGTGAAAACTCTTTGAAATGTGGTTAAAGTTATAATGGCGGCGACGCATGAGGAATCATTGATGTATTATATGCTAATACCCGGTTACAATATTCTACGATTCGTAATGTCTCAGAAATGACTATCCACTTTTCTCCAACCGACTACGAGTCGTTAATTCTAATTTCAAATTTACTTTCCATATCAGCTGTCATCAGTCGTACGTTTTTGCATTACGCCTAGTATTTATTTATTTATTTCATAAGGTTTATTAACAGTTGATACAATATTTCATGAGTAAGAGATGCAAATAGAAAATAAAACTAAGTCTAAGAGTACAACCTTAGATATATACACAGCATGCGTAAAATATTTGCGGATTTATTTTTATTACAATCCGTAACTAGATCTCTTTCAAATATTGGAATGGAGGCATGAAGGATCCGTTAAGTAATGCTGCCTACCTGTTCCGCAGCTTCTCGTATGTATCGCAGATAGTTCTCGAGGTTGGCGCCGCTGGTGCTTTGGAACTGGTACTCCAGGACCGCAGCCACGTAGCTGTCGTCTGCAGGCGTCGATCGCTAATTGAAATAAAACCTTATTAAAATCTACTTCCATTTATAATATTATTGATTTCGCAAATACGTACATCTTAGTATTTTTTAACAGCAAATTAAAGAAAAAAATGTCAAACCCTTTTTAATCTCCAAACAATTGTGAAACATAAAATTGTGATTGAGTTGAGTATGTCATAGTATGTGTAAAAAAATATTGTTTTTAAAAAGTACATTTAATGTACCTACATAATTTCAATTCACATGAGAATTTGTTTTACGTTAATCCAATTTCATCCCAATTTTTGTTTCTATCAATCGTATCTATGGCTATTTAAACACATTTAATTTAATTTTACTTATTTATAAAAAAAATACCTAGGACAAAAATATTTAAATAAGAACGTTTTTAAACTCAGTTAAAATGATCCGCATTAGAAGATGCTAGTCACCCCCCATTAAAGTAGTATTAAAGTTAAAACTTAGTTAAAACAAAAAACTAGGACAACGCTGAAAAGAGTTCGTTCAAAGGTCAACCGATACAATTTTTTTTCAATAGCAACCAAACTACCAGAAACAATCAAGTCTCTCAATTTAACCCCTGAAAAGATTACAATTACTCTTCTTATAATTAAATCGCAAATATTACCTGTAGAGAGCCATGAAGAACACACGCCAATACGACGAGACTAGTTAGCAGAGCCATGACTGACTCACGAGTCTGCCAGAAAATCTACCGATCCAATTGCCGACCGAAGTATTTATTGGAAAGGCGAGATAAACACAATATGTTCTTGTATCTGTTATGTAGCAGGCAGCGACAACGAAATGACAATTTATGAACTGCCTATCTTTATTGTTCCGATGCGTTGCCGCGCCCGGTTTTAATTTTAGTGACGTAACTTGGTAAACATAGCTTTCGAAATCTACGGATAGTTGGAAAGAAGACCTACAAAAGGTTGCAGTCAGGTACTGGATATGACAAGGTGTGGTTCACTATGGGAGGCCTATGTCCAGTTGTGGACTAGTATGGACTAATGATGATTATGATGTCATTACAACTTTGATATTCATTTGTTTTTTTAGTTGTTATTTTATAATTTCATTGTTATTTTTGTGGTGTTCGTTTTTCAATGACAACACAGTTTTGAATAGGTTTGGCTGTTTTTGAACTTGACTATTGAAAAATCGGATATTGAGAAATGCAAGCAAAGTAAGCAAATTCTTATACCGTAACAATGTATCTTTTTAAAAAAAAAATCCTAATCAACCCATATTTTTGAATCAATTTATTATTTTTAGGTTCTTTCATTGGGTCTTAGAGAAGGCGCCTTTTTAATTTCAACTATTTCACTAGGTATTAAGTATTTTAGTGAGAGGACAGATGAACATGCTTACATTGCCGGTCAAAATGTTAACCCTCCTTTTTCGCTTCACCGTAGTCGAGTAAAAAGAAGAAGTAGTAATAAATACGCTTTAGAAATCGTGTGTTTGTTCCCTTTCCAGAAATAAAAAAATATATTTAAATTTGGCCCGATTGAACAATATCTATCTGTTTAGGTACCACAGTAGGTTCTGATTTTCGTAACACAAGTGCTTATCTGCTCATACTATGCTACTTACTATGAGATCAGGTTAGTTTATGTGATGTTGTCTGATATGTATTTCATATAAAATATAATATTATATCGGCTTTCTGTAGGTCTTTAATATTTCTTCAATGGTTGTATTAGTATTTTTTTTAATTCATCGGAATTGAGTACCTTTTACAACTACTAATCTGTAACTTCCATTTTTAACTTTTCTTTTGTTTTAGAACTATTTTTGGGACTGATCGTGATCTTACAAATATAATTGAAGGGAACCAAGATTTTTAATCAGATGACAAGGAACGAATTCTACGATTTTCCATCTTAACCCAAGCACTGATTGTTGGCACGACTAGTGTAAAATGATACGTTATCAACATAAAACAACAATAAGATTAGCACGATAAAATCATTTTAATGGTCTTATCTCATTCATTTACTATAAACACTAATCCCCAATTTTGTTCCTGGACTTTTCCTAAATTATCCCAAAAACTATCAATTCGATAAACTTGGAAATTACACCGATAAGTTTCTGTTAAAATTTGTCACCGGATGGTATATAAATACCTGTAACTTTGAGAGAGTGAAAACTACTGACACGTGATAAGATAACAGTGTATTTACTTTTTAAGTGATTAAAAGACCTATTTTTGAAGACCAAAGTGCGAGTACGAATGCCGATCTGATAAAAACGTCGCGATATCAAATAAATCGGATCTGTAGACAATCTATAAGTAAATAATCCTAATCCCCTTGTTCCGAGAGATTTCTTCCAATATCTCAGATTCCGTAAAAGATGGGTTGTAGTCATTGCACACGATAAGGTTTTTAACAATTTGTCCATCCGATGGTATATGTATTGTTTTTCGTTTTCTTATTAGAAAAGATGAGTAACGTCACTCACTGATGACTGATGTTCGGTTATCATTAATTATGTATGAAATGGTACGTTTATCTTTGATTTGCGATAAGCTGTTGGTATCTGGAAGGAAACAAAGCGTGTTAATATTGTATTCGCTATTAGAGCTTATTTTTGCCAATCAATGGTTCTAGATGGGAAGACCTTACTTTAGCACAGTTGAAGGGTGTTAAAAATAAATCAGAGTTTAGGTGAACTATTACAGTTGCAGTGTACTTTAAGGATTACACGTTCAAAGAGTGGAATACCTTTTTGCACGTTGTATGATAACTCAAGGTTAAACTCATATACTTAGATATTTCTTTATTGAAATAGGTTGCATATAACACTTTTAAATCGTCATTTAATACAATGCAAAGTGATTCTACTTCCGATAAGATAAGGTACGTTAACTGCGCTTCAAGATAAACATTTGCGATTCGATATTAGTTCTTATGTCCATGACAGAAGCGTGGTGCGAAGTCCGATGTGAATAGTCTGACGTAGTGACGTCGGGCCTTTGATAGCGCGCTCAAAAGCAAAGTAAGGTCAATATTAGTTCTTATGCGGACCACATAAGGGCGGTGCAAAGTCCAAAGTGTATTATAGGCTGACGTGCCTTTGGTCGTAGGGTCAATAGCACGTAAAACGAAACATTTATAGTTCAATATTAGATCTTATGCGCACATGAGGACGGTACAAAGTGCAAAGTGTATAGTCCGACTGACGTGCTTTTATCTGTACAAAGTCGGTAGCGATCATTTGCTTCGCTGGGACTTAGCGGTTTTAATTGTTAAGTGGCGCCTAATGATAATAGTTTAATAACATGTCTTTACAACATGTCCTAAATCATTTAAATAGGCGTTTGTGAAAAAATAAATAATTTCAAAGAATTTACAGAGATTTCTATTGTTTTTTTCCATATATTTATTCTTTTATGGTCGGTTTTGCCACTTTCTCCCGTAATACGCGAAACAAAAAGTAGTCCATATTTTAATCCAAGTTTCAGCTATATTTGTGCCTAATTTTATATCTGTAACTTAAAAATAATCATTTTCTCATATAAACCTTCAAAGGCGTTATTACCCCCCCATCCCCCCTTTTTTTTAAACAAAAAGTAGCCTACGTCCGTTCTAGAGGTTAAACGTACTATACATATACCAAATTTCATCCAAATCGGCTTAGTGGTTTAGGTTTAGGCGAGAAAGCCAGACAGACAAACAGATAGACAGACAGACAGAAATTACTTTCGCATTTATAATATTAGTATGGATATATTATTTACATCGGTGTTTTTGGAAATCTTTCAAAACAGCCGCCTTACTTCTTCCTTCCTGGTAACGGTGAACAGCACATCAAGATGACAGTGAACAAAAATCACGAACAGATGAGAGCCTGGCTTAGTACTGTGTACAAACCTTTCAACATTAACGTTAAGAATATTAGGTACATAAGTAGATAAATATTCTAGGATTCCTTTGCTTCGGGGCGTCCCCTTTGCCATACGTAGTATATTAATACCTACCTAGCGGCATAAATGCTCAATATGACCGAGTTACGTGAATACATGCAATATTTAGAACGCTTGTTCGTTTACATTGCAATCTTATCTGTGTGAAAAATAAATAGCTTTTATTTATTTTGGTTTTCCTCGCCTTTCAGAAAAAAAATATGTACTTATTCACATTAATGTTAATGTAACATCATGTAAATAACTTATGTGCGTTAGAAAACTAAAAAGAACTTAAATTAGCTTATGAATGTTAAACGGCTAAATTAGATTTTTAATTTACTTAAAAAAATTAAGAGGTTCTCAATTCGACCCTTTAAATATATATTTTATCACGATTTGTTTTGATTCAGCTACAAACGTTCTACCTAGAGACATACACACGTCAAATTTTGGCCGTTTACCGCTGTGCGTGTAGATGAAGGGCATCACTTTGTGAAAACTATTTGAAAATGTAATCAGGATTTAACCCAAAGAATTGTGAAAGTTGGAATCAGAATTTGTGGAAGTTAAGTACCGCCCTTATTTCTTAGGCATAAGAACTAATATTAAGCTGCGTCTGTTAACCGTCAAATGCTGTCGATCGTACTCGTACATTAGACTGATCCTTACAAACCGTGACGTATCGGCGCGTATCAATATTGGAGCTGTTTATACCTACCTACATCCACATTGCCTACTTATATGACCGCCTGTCAGATGACGAGCCAGTCTACGCAGAACCCTGGAGTGTGTCTGTAGAACGGAATCATGCGTGATGTGTTATTTGTGCTGGTTTCTGTTTGTTTGAGGATTTCACTGCAGGTACGTTACTATTATTTTACTGAACCGATAGCTCATTTGTTAAGGATAAGGTGCTTAAGGGGTCTGCACCAGGATAAAGCATTAGTGTGCTGAACTGTGTCAAGGAGTCCTACTAATATTATAAACGTAAAAATTGGTTTTGTATAATGTATGGATGTCTGTATGTATGTTTGTTACTCTTTCACGCAAAAACGAATTATACTAGAAATTTAGATGAGACCCGAAATTAACACTCATTTAACATTTTGACGACACCGTATCCGAGAGGCGAGCGGGCCCGACTTCGGCATCGTGCTACCTCTGAGGTCCCGGGTTCGATCATCGGTCGGGTCAATATGGGAAACGAACTTTTTTATATTGTCTCGGGTCTGGGTGTTGTGGTACCGCTGTTGTTGTTGTTGTTGTTTTGGATTTCTGCCAGATAAAACATGGTATTTTATTGAAATTTTACGGAATAACAGGGCGCTTCGAAAACATTTCATATGCACAACTCCAAAATATATTTACTCAAAAAGTATGGACCGCTGTAATACTAGTTAGCAGGAAAACATAAACGCAGACATTCCACGATACAATGAACGTGAATCATGGCAGGACTTCCCCTCGATTTAAGTATATGTTCGGTTGTACATTTTATAAAGAAACTCATCAAATTTCCGAAGAATACCAGTGTTGTGGTGCGCACAGTGTCACCACAGCGTAGACAGACTCCACATTGTTTTAATTTATATTTGAACAGTATCTAATAAATATTTTTCTTTCTTAATAAATTGCAAAAAAAATATTTCAATTAACACCCATATTTAATTTCAAATATTTGTTTATATAACTTTTAAATTGTAATCATAGTCTCAAAATTGTGTAATTTCTTTGTTCCAAATAATTTAAGTTACATACCTATATAATGAGCGTGATAATGTAAATGATAATTCACATGTAAGTACAGTAAACAGCAGATCAAGCGCATTTGCAGTTCCATTTTAGTTCTTATATTCGCGACACAAGGGCGGTACTAAAACCAAAGCCTGTAGTCTGACTTGCTTTGGTCTGTACACTGTTGGAAATATTATGGATGCATTTGTAAGCTGATCAGTGGTTCTGAAACTTCTGATACTTTTTACCACTGACTACAAATGTTTATAGAAGTATAGAAAAAAAACTATCGAACTACGCTTTCGTTTCGAGAAGTTTCTAATGTATAGGATTAACAAAACATATTAAAAAAATACCTCATCATGAAATTTGAACGGCGCGTCAAGTTATGATGACTTTTGCCCGTTTCCTTTATTCTAGTTACTGGTAGTAACAAATTGTACGAAATGTAAGCTAAAAATGACCGACAGGCGATTGATGACAGCTGATATGGGAAGTAAATTATTATGGAACGCTATTAACGACTCGTAGTCGGTTGGAGAAAAACGGATTGTCATTTTTAACACTTAACGAATCGTAAAATATTGGAAGCTATAGACATCCTTATACTGAGGTAGGAATATGATTAGTCTCAATTATTTTATGATTCCGAATAGTTGTTATATACTCAGAAGACTTACAAAAATACAGAGTACACTTTACTGTGATATTTTTGTTTGTGGCCGTGAGCAAGCAAAATATTTACTTCTAGCGCCATCTTGGAAGTGGTATGAGACCACCCGTGGGCAACGACCTACCGATCCAATACCGGTGGTGCAGACGAAAACAAACAAGTAGGGCGAGCGAATATCAGTGTCAGGCCAGTCTTTAAGCGCGACAGTACTTTCACGGAGCTTGCTAACATTCTATATTTAGTATTATCGTAAATAAATCGCTATTAATGACTACAATATTGCGACTTCCTTATAAAGACCTTTGTTTACAATGAAATACGTGCTAGTGCTGTGTTTTTCTTTTTGTTTTGCCAGTTTATCTGATCAGGTGGGTAACTTGTAAATAAACAGTGCGTAGATTTATTTTAGTGTTTATCAGACCAAGGACACCGACCTAGCATCAAGCAAAACATTTATATTGTGATCAATACAATGTTATTCAGCTTATGTAACTATTGCAGTTGGAGAGTGTAAATTAATACGGGAAATGGAGTACATAAGTATATGAAAGAAAAAAAAATGTGAAATATATTTTTTAAAGTGTACCTATACGTATTATTTGCGATATAGAAGTTAATAAAAAAAGTTTAATCTTGTGTTTTAAAGATTGTCTCCTATCTTAGTATATTGCGAAACACACACAAACAAAGATTAGTTCTTTATTTTTATTTAAATGTCATTGCCTGATTATTTTGAATTTAAAGTTCACTGAAGGTCAATGAACTAAACGTATTGGATAATTGCAAGAATAGAATAGTAGGTAGGTACTCGTTTAAGCATAGATAGGTAACATACTTGCTGTAATCATTGAAAATGACATTTACCGAAATCTCTTAACTCCGTTACTTATCCAAATGTGAAAGAAAGAAAGAAAGAAAGAAACATTTATTACTAAAAGACATCACAACATTGTCATATAAATACACATATACAGAGAGGAGACAAAGAGATAACGACATAAAAATATATATACAATAAAACGAGAAATCGATCTCCTCGTCAGCCGGGCGGTGCAGACCATGACAAGGCGTAATGTCCCAAATAAAAGGGCCTCACTCAGCATAAGTCATGGCCCACGGCGCAGGCCATGACGCTGGTTTTCAGTGAGTCCTGCCGAGTGTATAATTTAATGTCCTTGAATCCT
This sequence comes from Glyphodes pyloalis, assembly GCA_037074685.1. Classification (NCBI taxonomy): domain Eukaryota; kingdom Metazoa; phylum Arthropoda; class Insecta; order Lepidoptera; family Crambidae; genus Glyphodes; species Glyphodes pyloalis. Next base: position 6,655,043 of record JAYKKO010000021.1, read on the forward strand.
TTGTGTCTAATAGACAGTTACCCTAATGTGATGAGGTACTAAGTTGTTCAGCAAGTAAAGATACTGACTATGTACAGAATATGACGAAGGGTATTAATTACCCTTCAGCACTGAACTGACTAAAGTTCCCCCTGTTCTGACTCACTTAAACAAGCTATTTTTCTTTACTCGTTCGATGTGGAATTTTTGTCGCATGAATCGGGTCATTAAATACACTTGTAAAGGTTTTAGTATACAATAATTTTGAACAAAAAACCGACCTCCTTAATTTCTCCAAAATGAATCATCATTCTGATTTCCTTACGGGTCTACCGTCGGAGTTTCTGCTTTCCAAGTTATCCGTGAACACTCATAAACATATAGTTAAAAATGCAGTCGAATGGAGGACCTTTTCCCTTATGAAGTACACCGCTTCTGATACTTTCTACTCAAAATCGTGACCGTGAGACGGCAATGGCTGGTTAAGAATGCCACTAGACGTTAATTCCGCACATAATTACTTATTTTAATTACAGAGATCGACGCCCCAAGATGACAGCTACGTGGCTGCTGTGCTGGAGTACCAGTTCACAAGGAATACTTCTCAGAACCTTCACGCCTACCTCGACTACATAAGACAAGCTGCAGAGCAGGTTAGATCATCATACCTACAGCTAATATCATCTACAGCAAAAGTCCCGACTTTGATTGAACGGGACAGAAACGGGTGATAATAAATCTATACATTTCCTTACGGTCTATGCGTCCTTTTTACCACAGTGGTCCACTAATATCTACTGCCTTCGAATTAGCTTAGGAATCAGGAAGCTGATTCTATCTTGCCGGATTCTTCTCGGTAGGATTAGGTTCCTTACCGAACGTAGCTTCAATTTTGGTTTGTAGGTATTTTGACGATGCATAAGTGTTACCTACTTGTAACCAACATTAATAAATAAATTGATTATATTAAGATAGAGACATACAATTCCTGAATGCCGATATTTTGTGAATCTCCATTCATCATCAGGTAAATGAGATGCAGCAATTTATTTACTTGAAAACCCGGTTTCAAGTTGAATTTAAATAACAAAAAATTAGGTCGAGTGCAGCGTGTTGTGAACTATTGTGATGTACCTGTGCTATAATCTTGTGGTGAGTGCTAGATTTACCATTACCGGCGTCTTAGGCAAGTTTATCTCAGCATCAGAATAGGCAGCTGCTTACTTTTTATTATAGCTTATGTACCTCTTCCAAGTCGTATTTATAACATGGTGGTCACGATCATAAATCGATCGATACCTGCCTGAGTTCCACTAGGAGCTTTAGCGATGTAGGTACCTAAATGGGGACTAAAAAGTGAGATTTTAGAAATATTGCGTAAATTCTGACCAAACAATAATATTGAAAACTTAAAATACTGCGATACTTCTGCCACTTCATATGCGGCTAAAGCCCACATATCAAACTTACCAAACAACTTGTATGTTAAGAGAGGTAGAGCATAGTAAGAGCGGTAAGGGATAGCGATTTATCGCTCGTACTGGAGCAGCCCGACTGGTGAAATACTCCACCTAACAGAAGACCGTAGCCAAAAAACAATCATGTCTGTGTTGTTGTGTTCCTGCGTGTGAGTAAGGTTTCCAGAGCTCCTGGGGGGTGTTACATTAGTAGCAGGGGTCAAGCCTTCAAGGTAAGGGCGACAAGTCCAGTAACAGATTTATTATGCTGTACTTGTCACCCTTAAGCTAGGACCTCATTACCACATCAGGTGGGCTGAGGTCAATCTTGAATTGCAATATAAAAAAAAATGTAGTAGAAACAACAAGAGCAAGATTCATTCGTTGCTGTTGCCTAATTATACTCGTACCTACTAATTATTACTAATGCAAATGTGCGTCAGCTGTGACCTATTGTATGAACCTGAGCCGACGCTAAACAGATACATATAATACAATGTTAATACATGTAACCATTTCTTGATACCCCTACATTCTATCTTTCAGAAATTAACGAATGTCTGGTAAATCAGGCCTCTGTTTGTGCGTTCTAAGCAGTCCACAGATCTTATTATTATATGACTGACTTCAGTGTTCAGTGTACAGTTTATAGAACGTAAACTGTAAACCCTTGTAGTTCGATATTAGATGTCGTGCCCACGAGAAGGGCAGTAATATCTACAATAGGTACCTCTGTATGGTAGGCCTGGGCTCTCTATCAAACACATCTTGAACCACTTGCCATTCCATGAAGTCCTCTTTACCCAATATACCTACCCCAAAATCTCGATGATACGTAATATGGCAGTTACGATACCATGAGCCATTATCACAAAACAATCTGGTGTCAGATCGTTTATGAATTATGAGTCCGATTCATATTAGTCGTTATTCAATATGATAAAAAGTTTTACAGAAGACAACATCGATGCGTCACTTCACTCAGTCTATTTTTAAAATATATCTATTAGCAACATGTACCTACATGATTTTGTAGTCTTTCAATAAAACTGTCAGAATATTAATATCGACCTCTTGTATTTACTTACCTTTATGTTACCAAGTGCAAGAAACAATATCCACTCTTATTCTATAATTTGTAACAAAAAATTGGTATTTATTTTTATCAAAACCCATTCAGAATTATAATATTATTTTAATGTGATAACGTCTGGATGTTTGTTCCACTTTCATGCTAAAACAGGCAACAGCTAGTTCCTACGTAAAGTGGACCAAATGTACTTTGAACAATTCGGTATACGTAAGTTATACTACTGACTTCGGAGCTCTTAATTTGAAGGACCTTTAAATACTTATTTTCAACGTTTTCCAGAATGCAGACATCGTCGTGTTCCCGGAAATGACACTAACTAGAGGGCATCAAGTGAAAGTACCAATTCATGGGCTCCTCAAGGAATACCCAGTGCCAGCGTTGCATCCGGATTTATACGATCAGGTAATCAAAATATAATGATGTTTTGATTGACGAAATATGATATTTATACTACTGAAGCTGAAGACATCGCGTGTATATTTGAACGCCCTAATAAAGTAGTAGCCGCGAGGGACCGCTAGTATATAATAAAATTACAGGAAGCTTATAGAGACTCTTTACCAACCGATTTTAATCACCAATTTCAGCTCCTAGTGTCCTTGTCTGATGCCGCGAGACAGCGCGGAATATATGTGGTGGTAAACGTGGAAGAGGAGATGGACTGCTCGGACGCGCCCGGCGAGTATTGTCCAGAAGCAACAAAGTACCTGTTCAACACCAACGTAGTGTTTGACAGGAACGGCGCTGTTATAGACAGGTAGGTAAGGGTTCCAGCAGAAATACGAGTAGGTATAGAAGGAAAATTATCGGTCCGCGATAAACGAAAGACGCTGTGAAAGGGTTTAAAAGTTGCAAGGATCGACGATGCGTGGAAAACTCGTAGAATGATGTCCAACCGCGTAATGCGGCAGGGTTTGCGTACTGTTTTAATGTATAAAAGTCGTATGCGATTGATATGATAGGAGCGGAGTTGTTTATTATTTACTTAGGTAATGTTTATTGTAGCATTGCAGAAAATAGGTACAGTTTGCTACTGAAAATTTTAAATATCCTTATGTCAAAACTATAGCTTAAAAGATTTCCTCCTGGTACAAAAAAATCGCACACACATGCACACAAATACGCAAACACAAACAAAATACATTTAATATTCTCTAATGTTTTAATTTTGATTTTTCTTATCAATTCAATGGTCTTATGTCGGAAAGTCCAGCACAGGCGAATGTACATTATTATTAACTGTCATCCAAGAGAGCAAGGGGAAATTAAAAATCATCGATAACTAGGCGCTTGGTGTCAGCATGAGCTGAACCATCACATTTTGTTTTTTTGTTTTGGATTTAATTTGAAGATGCTTACTCTTGGAGTAACCCATATTTTATTTGTTTTTTATAAGAAATTATGATGAACAGCACGACCAGACTACAACACTTTGGATTTCATACCTACTGCTTGCGCTCTTTTTTACCGGTCAAGGATCGAACCCTAACGGTTGTGATGTGATTATCTTGTTTAATGTATTTAAAAGATTTCATATAAAAAAAATCAAAAACTTTTATTTCTTTGAATTATAAACACAAGTATTGAGACACCAGAGGAAGTAATAAATAGTTGTATTGTGGATAAATATATTTTTGGACGTGACAACGTCTAATAACTCGATACTACGCGTTGCATGCACGAAAAAGATGTCGTTACGGCCATTGTCGCGTACCGCAAGCGAGAGCATGGCACTAACGAGAGCGAGGCATGATCGACTCGAGCGATCGGCTCAGCGTTTAACGTCTAACTACCGTAAACCGAGTTTACAGACAACCAAATTTTTTTGTAATTTGTCTCTCCAGGTACAGAAAGATCAACTTGTTCGGCGAGTACACCCGCCACCCGGCTCTGCGCCCAGACCTGGGCGTCTTTACCACGGACTTCGGCGTCACCTTCGGCCACTTCATCTGCTTCGACATCATGTTCCAGGTCCCCGCCACGCAGATCGTCCAGAAGAACCAGCTTACAGACATTATTTACAGCACCATGTGGTTCTCTGAGATGCCGTTTTTGACTGGTCAGTCAGCTTAAACCAAAACAAAACCCTATCCTACTAATATATTTTTTTTATACTGGACAACATCACATACATTGCTCTGATTCTGTGGTAAGTAGCTAAAGCACTTGTGCTACAGAAATCAGAAACAACGACGGTACCACAACACCCAGACCCGAGACAATATAGAAAAGTTCGTTTCCCATATTGACCGGGGATAGAACCCGGGACCTCGGAAAGGGCGCGACGCCAAAGTCCAACCCGCTCGCCTCCCGGTACGGAGGGCGTCAAAATATTATATTATAAACGTTACAATTTGTATGCACCTACGGATAAGTCTAGGTAGGTAACTCTAGCTCGCAAACTCTTCTGATTGCAATTGAACGCAATTTGGTTAATTAGATAGATGTGATATTAAATAAACATAAGGGTATTTTTATCATGAAATAAGCTAGTTTGACATTATATCAATATTAGACACACACAATTACTAAGAGTGGCGTAAAAGATTCAAAATTAAAAAACTACACTTTAAAAATTTTATGTAATTTAGTAAGCCAGCTTGAAATTTTTTAGCCAGCTTTTACCGTATCTTCTCCGTTTCTCAATACATATTTATATTGCAGCACAGCCATACAAATTTACTTAAGAATTTAGGATTTGAAAGCAACCAACAAAAAACGCAAAAGTGAGCATTCTCCAACTCGACGATTACCGGCAAGTCAAGGCATAGTGGAAGCAACCGATTGTTTAATTTTTATGTTTTTTATTTTTATTTATTTAAGGTTATGATCAAAACATACTTACCTACTTTTTTCATTCTTTACAGCGGTTCAGACTCAAGAAGAGTACGCGTACACAATGAACATCAATTTGATAGCTGCCAACGCTAATAACCTGAAGGTGGGATCTGCAGGTAACTACCTACTCCTGTTTTTAATTTATACTTTTAAAGTTATTTGGTATCATGAAACGCCAAACTTCAATTAATTTTTGTCTCCAGGATCTGGTATTTACTCCGGAAACGCAGGTGCCTTAGTCAGCATTATGCCTGGGACCCCTTCTAGTCATCTGCTGGTTAGCAGGGTTCCTAAGATACCTGGACATGTGAGTTTTCATATTTCCTAACCATTGGGGCCGTAAGAATTTGCTAAATAAAAAAAATAAATTACGAGTATGTTCCTTTGTCGAAGTAGATAACAGCAGAAACTAAAAGGAAAAATATGAACTTGGGCTTGAGAATAAAAAGAGGCGCACTACATCGTACGGGACGAGTTGATATTAAAAATATTTGTATTGCTCTCAGTGTTACTAATAATTACCGAAAAAAGTACCGTATTCGAAAACGTAAGACAAAAAATGTCAATAGGTTTTTCAATATTTGATTCTTCAGTATTAGAGAGGACTTTTCACAATTTTTGTTGTTTCACGTATTGCCAGAGGGTTGTAATGTGTTTTCCATTTCGTCACTTTGTCGAAAAAAATGCTGCCAATGTTTAGTCTTGCTAGGCAGTACCTAATCTATAGACGATTTATAAATATTACTGATGTAAATAAAACAAATTCTCCTTCTCTGCTTTACCTACCTATTAGATATCTACCCTTATTATTTACTAGCTATGCCCGCAACTTCGTTCGCGTGACTCCCTATCTTCCCTAATATTCGAAACAAAAATGGACTACCCATATTTTAATCCAAGTTTCGAGCTATATTTGTGACAAATTTCAAATCTCTAAATTAAAATTTAACGTTTTCCTTTAAATGCCGCTTTTCAAAGTTTATTTGCGAAAATCCCCCTTATTTTCAAAACAAAATCGGTTTAGCGGTTAGGCGTGAAAGCTGGACAGACAGATAGATAGACAGTTACTTTAGCATTTATAATATTAGTATGGATGATCTGGTTTTACAGGTGACGTACAAGTACCCTGGGCCGATGTACGACGACCCAAGCAAACCTGACCAGTTCGTGTTCAACTCGGACCCCACACTGCCCTTGGTCTCGTCCAGGGCGCTGCTGCCTGGAGCCCAAGAGTTCACTCTGGCCGATGGGGGCGTCAGCTGCCGGTTTAGGGTCAAGACTAAGGTGGACGCTCCTGAGGGAGCGCTGACGGTAAAAATATGAAATACACAAATACTGGACAAACATATGTTTTTCTTACCAAGTGCAAGTAACAAAATCCAGTCTTAATCTATAATTTGTATCAAACGTAAACCATTTTCAAAAATCTAATTTGTGTTATTACGCACGCCTAACAAAGGTTAGGTAGTTTTTATTTTTTTATGCTACCCATTAACATTTTTTGTTCACACAGACACCCAAGTTCCGTGCATTCGTCAAAGACGGGACCAACACATACGCCAAACGCAAAATCGGCGTTGCCCTTTGCGGAGTAGTGGCTTGCAAGGATGACACTGACACAAGCTGCCCATACAAGTAAGAAATACTTCCATTAATTACTTATAAAAGTACTTCATACAAACGAAAATCAAATCCTTTGATGCACCAAGCGCTTTAGTTAAGCAAAACATCCAGTAATTACTTGTAGGAGTATTTCATGCAAACGAAAATCCAATCCTTTGATGCACCAACGCTAAAATTATTGTTCTGGAATGGGATTTAATAGTTCTTTCTACTATAAATTGCAAACAATAAAGAGAAATTCGTAACCCAATTCAGGTTTTACCAGACTTAAATTAAATTCATCCATCATACCTTTAGTCGGCAAACACGATCACAGTAAAACCAAAAGATATTTTACTAGTATTACAAATGCAAAAGTTTTTAAGAATTTGTTGATATGTCTGGAGGTAGGTTTGTTATTCTTTCTCGCAAAAACTATGAAATGATTAAGGATATAATCTTGCAGAAAGATTGATGAAACACTAGATTTTTAAATATGATACTTTTTTACGCCAAAATAAGGCAAATAAAGTCGAAGGCAACAGCTTGTTTCCATTAATGAACCTAAGAAATTGGGCCTCTGGTAGAAGTCCCTGATGTTTTTCAGATTGGACCGACTCAGAAAGTAACTTTGTTAACTCCAAGTCCGTATAAACTCTCACGAAATAATTTCCAGATTCAAGAACGACGAAATGTTCACGGAGTTCCAAGAGCTGGAGATAGAAATGTCGACCTACAGCTACCAGCACAACTCGACACTGGACTGCGACAACGTCGTCTACTACCCCTCATCGTTGCGGAACAATAAATTCCCCCTCCATCCCCTTAACTTTACCTTTACCAAATCATCCCACCATTTAGACCGTTTGCACAACAGCCGGGATCTGAACGTGATAAAAGAACGAACGAATAGGGAACAAATCAGTTTAAAATTAGTTCAACCACAGAAAGAACTTATTTCTTTCAGTCTTTGGGGAAGGTTATACGTTAGAGATGTGAATCCGTTTGTAGAAGTTTCTGAAGAAGACATAAATAACTATATTGAAATAGAGAACGTGATATACAACCACGGGAATACATTTGACTGACTTAATTATTTGCCCAAAGAATATACCGCTAGTAGTTGGTTAAAAATGTGGAAAAAATACTCAAGAACTTAATTTTTTTTATTAAGTTACACAAGTATATGAACAATGCAATCGTCATACACCTAATGTGCCATAACCATACACCTAATGTGCCATAATAAAATTTTAGGATGTCTAATTGAAAGAATTTTAGAACGTAAGCATGGGCACTAAATGATACTTTGTTATTATTCCAAAGAAAAAGTACAATTCTAGAAGATAATTTAACTACACGCATTCAGAATTAACCACGATTGACAACGTAAGCTTCGCGAGATCAGTTAGTATTTAAAAGTTATCGTTAATTATTTATAAGTAATACAAACTTATAAGTTCATATTTTTTATTTGCTTTGATACTCATAGATACGTGTATAATTATAGTAAATAATTTAACAATATATCTGATATTATGAACATAACTCCAATTATTCAATACTTAGTTAGAATTTCAACCCATTACTATTTTATCTATTCCGAACCATGAGCACCAATAATTCCGACGACAATCAGGGATAATATACATATATATTGTTCTATGTTTTTACAATTCTACACAAGTGTAAATCCAGGTAAGTAAGTAGCTAGTACGCGCAGCATACATAGTATTTTTTTTCACTGATTGCTATAAAAACTATAAATTCGACGCCTGTAGATTGTAGGTACGCCTGTAGCATCCAGCCGCGCACCGCTAATACGATCTTGGGGGTCCATAACCGTATGCAGGCATAAGATGTTGAGCTTCTCCCACACATAGTTACTTATCTCCCAACCAGGTCACTTATATTACGAGTCCTTAACATCTTTGGCCCGACGCACGTACGAGAAGCAGCTGAGCCGACTGGCCGCTGAACGTTAACAGACGGTAGGACATCAGCGCTGGAGTCCTGGCCAAACCTTGTTTTATCAACCCAGTCAAGTTACTAATATGAGGCTGGGTCCTGGGTGTCTTTGGCTCGGCGGACGTGGATGAGGTGACTGCGCAAACTCTGGCTGTTGAGCTTCTCTCGGCGCAGCGCCTGTGAGCGTGCGCGTCTCCGCCCAGCCGCTGATGAAGGCAGTTGCCCACCGCCACGACGCCGGCCCACACCTGCAAATTACCATACAATAAGAACGACACAACAGTGTTTTTCCCATAATAAAGTACATTAGTAATTGCATGGGGCGGTGGTGCTGAATACTTATGGATCTTAAGGGCCCTATGTGGCTTGATGCGTCTGCGATGATAAATCTGCCTAAAACTACCCATTACGGACTACGGGTCGGATTTACTAGCTGAGGACCGTGACTAATTATTGTATAAGCATACCTATATCCCACTGCTGATACCTACAGGCATATCATATCATAGAAGTATCATATGTAGAAGATATTCTATGAGATGAAACAGACTAGTCTTTCAATAACAACAATAAGACTCAAAAGCACCAACTTAACATTAACGGTAACTGACGAATTAGCGGTTGACAAATAGCAACCGTTATAATTAACTTGGTACAACTGAGCTTTAGTGGGTAGGTACCTGAGTGTTCCTCATCCTCAATACCCGGGCTTTCTGCAGATAATTAAGGCGTATTTAAGGCAACTGATCATCCTCAATCTCAGATTGGCTGGCCACCGATCGGCTAATAGGTTTAATGGCACACATCGAAACATCAGTCGAAACCAACAGCTTTACATGCGGACCATAGCACGAAGACGCTCGTGTGGGAGAATGCTAATATACCTAAATGAAGTCCTATATCAGTGAAACTAGATTGAAAGCTAAGCAAACCTCCTTTAAATACTTCGTAATTATCTTCTCCAACTATTCTTCTCAGTCTGGCGTCCTCATCAGACTCCTCCCTGGTATCGTGAGCGATCCTCATCATCTCCTGGAGCATGTCCTGGTACTGTTCATCTTCGTGTTTAACATCTAAGGTCTTCATCCTCGAATGTGCATCTGCTATTGGATCACAAGAGATTCGCGAGATCTAAAATGCAATGCAATATTTTTATGTGTGAAATTTGCACCTAGCATTACAACTCAATTTCTACTCTAATCAAGCTAAATTACCTACGAAGAGACGATTTTCTTAACTAAGTACAGTATTCTACAGATACTACGCAGAGATATGCAGAACAAAGTGAAATAATTCAATTCTGAGGTCCACGTAATTTATATTGCCTTAATTAATCGGTATAATTACGTATAGAAATTGTAAACAGAAGACGAAATACGTACCTAAATGGGATTTCCAAAGTGAGACTTTGAAACATTTTTGTTATGATTCTAGATGATATTTATTTTAATGACAATAACTGGACTCCTTCTAGTATCTTAAAATGTAGGTACTGTTCAAGCCTCCCCTAAACCCCTACCCTCCCAGCAAAAGGGTTAGATGACTTATTAATTATTACTGTTTGGTTCATAGTAACCAGAAATATTGGGAGACATAATATTCCTTTTCTCATGCCTACATAAATTTACTACAAACACTGCTTTACAATTTCATGCGACGTTACTTTTACGAAATTGTGACGTAAAAACAACTCTCTACTGAACTTTGATGCGCTGTATATCTTTTTTTTTATGTATTTGTTAAATAAAAATATACGGCTTAATTACGTTTTGAAAATCTATCTGACGGACCCAAAATCTACTTGTATCTACCTATTGGTACAAATATAATGAAACATTGAGTTTTGAGCAATAAGGGGGAATAGTCCGCCGAAAATGGATATGCTTCCCAACGCTAGGAACCCTACCTACTGTAAATAATAATACTAAAAGTGAACAATAAAATACAATTAAAAACGTTTTATAATGCACTGGCGCTGGCAGCTTTGCACGCGTACGATAGGTAAGTAATAAGTAGCTAAATTTACAACTTTTTTTATAATCATAATCAATTCATTTATTCATGTTGGGTAAGTTTAGCAAAATGATTTATCCGATTTGGCCCAATATTTCTGAAGTTATACGCGTACCTATATTTCAGCGTCATTTTTATTAATAGACATAACGAATTAGCTATCTACACAAATTATAGTTAATTTGTCATTGAACAACAGAAACATTATATAAAAAGAACACGGGTTGGTTGATACCACAAACATCTACCATGTACATAACTACTAACTACGTAGATAGTAGGTGCTTTTAAACGTTATCAATGCTCAGTTTTAATTCATTGAAATAAATAAAATTAAAAACTAACTACACATACCACGAATAAATGAAGGAGGTAAGTTTACATTAAAAGAGGAAATGTAATTTGTAGTTGCATATATCCAAACTCAAACTACAAAACATAGGGAATTTCAACGTTAAATTGAACGCCGATACCTCCAGGAGCGATATTAGGACAAGAACAACTAAGTACTGTGTGGCCATCAGCACTAATTAAGAGTAAAACATAATCGTCAATCGAAAACACTCTCTTCCACCGTCTCAGAAGCACTCACATAATGATTAGCAGAATAGCATCCGTCATGAGATTTGTTGTTCAGATGAACGGCATAGTTGTTTTTAGGGTTGTCTGCATCACGCTTATTATACACTAGCTGTGCCCGCGACTTCGTTCGCGTGGACTTCATCCTTGCATGGTCGGTTTTATCCCTATCTCCCCTAATATTCGAAACAAAAAGTAGTCTAGATTTTAATAGAGCTTTATTTGTGCCAACTTTCATATCTCTAACTTAAAAAATAAAAATTTTCCCATATAAACTTTCAAAGGCGGCATTACCCCTCCCCCCCCCCCCTTACTTTCCAACAAAAAGTAGCCTATGTCCGTTCTTGAGATTCAACGTATACTTATGCCAATTTCATTAAAATCGGTTGAGAGGTTTAAGCGGGAAAGCGTAACAGACAGACAGACAGAGTTACTATCGCATTTATAATATTAAGTAGGGATGGTAGTACCCAAGTTCTTGGCGGGAGAATCAGATTATTCAACAAATAGGTAATTAAGGTAGGTATCAGACGAAACTAACAGGTAAACGTGCCTAGCGAAGCACGGAGATGCTCGTGATTAATGTCACGGATTCGGTTTGAGTGATAATCGTTTCTTTTAAATTTATCTCACATCACTCAGGAATTGAGATTTGTTTAAATTGAACCAGTAAATAATACATAAATTTTGGAATAATAATATTTTACGTACATTGAAGTGATTCCATCTAATCGTTTTTAGTTTATTCATTAGGTACGACCATTCAAAATTGCCTACGTATTTTCTATTGTGTAAAATTGTAATAAGTAGGTTAACTTAGAGACGACAAAATAAGTGGAATAGGAAAATAGTTCGTTTTCAAGGTAGAACCTTTAAACCAGAGTAAAATAAAAGGATTTTTCCGCAGCCAAATAACAATCACTTCTGTATTGTTGTATTCCTGCGTGTGAGTAAGGTTTCCAGAGCTCTTGGGGGGTGCTAACTTGGTGGGGGTTTAGGGGTCGCAAACCAGGATACCGAATTTCGAAAATACCGGAATACCGGGCCAAATTTAGGTATAATTAATACCGGTATTGATTTCGCAAAAACCGAGATTTTCGGTATTTTCATTATGCTGTACTAGACGCCTTTAAGCTCGAACCTCATTACCACTTAACATCAGGTGTAAATGGTGTAAGTGGTAGGCGAAAGTGCCATATGAAAAAAAGGAATTTACTTGCGTGATTTGGCATCCCTGTCATTGTTGTTTTATTAAACAATGATGTTGTGAACGCTATTGTGGTAAAAAAGCGTTAATGAGAAATGTAACTAAACAAGATGCGTACACAAACAATTCTCGCACATAGCCTCTGAGGCTATTGGATGTACATTATGCTAGAGAAAGGACAAATAAGATTAAAAAAATTAAAAAAAAAATACATATCAACCGTAGGATCTCATCATGTACTAATCAAAAATAAGTCTGGTTTTCCTTCCTGACGCTATAACTCCAGCACGAACCGATTTCCACGGTTTTGCATTCGTTGGAAAGGTCTCGGGCTCCGTGAGGTTTATAGCATAGCAAATTCAGGAAAAAATTCAACAGAAAAGCGGGAAAATCTTCTAAGGCAAAACGAAGTTCGCCGGGACAGCTAGTCAGATATAAAATCAAAGTATGTATTCTACTTTTATGTCCCAGTACTAGACAAAGACTGCATCACAGCTATAATGACTTATTTATATCTCTACATAGTCGAATAATATAAAAAAGTAAAGTTACCTATCTGCTTATTCAAAGTTTAATGGACTTTAACTGGTTATTTTAGTTTAAACATTTATTTAACCCTATTTATAGACATTTATATAAAGTCAAAATCAAATCATTTATTGCATTTCATGAATGTTAAACAGGTGAAATTAAATATGAATTACAGTACATCATTTAGGCATAGCAATATAAAATATTAAATATGAACATGGATCATTAATATACATATATTATTTACCACTTACAGTGTTAATAGTTTTAGATTAGGTATTAGTAAATTTAGCGTTAAAGTATTCGTTTAAGTTATAATAGCACTTTTTAATTAATATTTCTTTAAGTTTTTTTATAAATTTATTTTTATCTTCTTCTAATCGCAACTCTAAAGGTAAGTTATTATGATTTTTTATTGCTGAACAGTAGGGAGCAGATTTATACATTTCCGTGTGGCTGTATGATATTACTAGTCTATTTTTATGTATATTTCTAGGATTACACTGACTAGTAGATACTGCACTGTTGAAGATTTCGGGATTATATCTTATAAATTTACATATTTCTAAGATATATATATATATATAGAATACAATATATATACAATAATGTCACAGTTTCTGTTTCTTCAACTCTGTCTTCTCAGCTTTCACTTTTTCACTTTTTCGCTCAATTTCATAAAATATCGTTGCAAAAATGGGTACGTTTACCAAACAGCCAAATGCGAGTATTTATTTATTCACAAACCTGAGCTATATTCGGAAATTCCGAAACTTTACTCGACCCAAGAATCAAACCCAGTATCCCAACAGCATAACCTGATATTTAAGCCACCTAACCATAGGGGCGTTGGCCGTTTGTTATCTATTGCTACTTATGTAACATCATTTTATCGCCGTATCCTACTTCTGATACGGAATGTCCGTATCAGAAGTGGTTACGTACGCGTGGCCATACTCGAAGACACCACCAGCCTGCTTATCACGATGAAAAGGAAGGGGTTTAAATAAGCTTTAGGTAACGAGTAAGATTTGGCAAAGAATCATCGAAGTATGTTAAAAACTGCTTAATTCAAATTAATTGATAGACTGCGAAAAGATACACAATTTAAGTAATTGTTTTTTTAAGTTTCGTAACTCTGTTTCAATAAGAATTAAACGTGCACTTCACACACACCCACGCTCCCTCCAGTATCCAAGTTCTATATGTAGTTTTGCAAAACCTATGTACATACGTACCTACATGGGATGGTTGTATAAAAATATAAGTGAACATAAACTTGAGTAGTTCAATGCTATTAAAAAACACCCAAAGCATAACAAGGTATGTCCAAAATAAGATAACAGGTCGTGACTCCGCAGCCGATCCCATTATCACTATCTTCACTACCACCACTACTTGGCCTGACTGATGTATAAACAATATTATCCAATAATCACTGGACTGTTAGGTATAGTAGTAATAACAATAAACATACATCAGCAACCGGATGTAACCGGTTCGAAGATGAAGTTATTTACAGTTGGTTGGTTGAGGGCACAGCGTGATACGAGTTGTTGGAAAGAGTAATTAAAGTAAGTGATAGTGAGAGAGGACGTCATAATTAGTAGGTGATTTTTTTTTTATAATTACTTCATTTGAGACCGTATCAGGTGAACCGTCTCGTCCTTACATGACCAATGACCGCCGTCAATAGTTCAATGATTTCAGTTGAAGGACGTCCACGTCTGAACAAAAGCCTACTCAGAAGACTTCTACAGATGTCATCATACAACGTCATCTTAGGTCGATGGATTCAAGTAGCAACTTGCATTGCTTCGTCTCCCTGCCACTTGATACAGAACCTAATTTGAAATGAACCACTGCTCTACGCACATCACTAAGACCTCCTTAATTAAATAGTTTCCGCTATACATACATATACCTATAGCAAAACATCAAACCTTAACTATATAAAAAATAAAACTTGAAATGTATTTAAGCTTATTTTTCATGACTGTCCCTACCCCACCTCCAAATAAATTTTTAATTAAAATACATAACTCAAAGGTGACTGACTGGCATAGTTATCCATCAACGCACAGCCCAAACCACTGAACGGACCGAGCTCCAATTTGGCAAGCAGGTAGGTAGATATTGTGACTTAGGCATCCGCTAAGAACGGATTTTGATCAATTCTACCCCCAAGGAGATAAAATAAGGGATGAAGGTTTGTATGAAACTTTGTCAATTTTAAACCAATCAGGCTGAGACTTTGCGTGCATAAAGTTACTATGAATAAGGCATCTTTTTTTATTGCTTTTATTTATTGCAATACATATTTAGATAATTCTATGAGGTTAAGACAAATTCAAACAAAATAAAGAATAAATAAATCAGTGTAGCTATGTACCTATTGTAAACAAGTTGTTTTGCAGAAATAATTACACAATTTTGTTAAGTGAACATTCTCCTTTTCCTATCCTTATCAATGTATAATAAAGTACTATAAATATTTCAGGGGCCTCCCCTTCCCTCAACAGTCGTAATTTTAATCGCTTCATACCTAATTAAGTATAAACATTTAAGCACACCAGAGAGTACGTCCACACACACCCGCATGCGCTCTGATTTCGTATTATTTAATCGTTGTTTTCTTGACCCGAAATGATTCGTCTTAAAACCAATTCAAACTGGAACTTTGCGAACTTATCGTAAAACTAAGTAGGCAAGTCTATTGTTTACTGGGTCGTAGGTAGTATGTTTATTAAAAAATGGACTCGAGCAAATATGTTTCTATGTAGTTTTTTGTCCTGCATAATTGCATGGACTCTAAAGGTTAACCTTACAGTCCCACACCGATTTGGACGAATATTAATTACCTAAATCTTAGACTAGCTGGACAGCTTACAACACCGACCGAGGGCGCAAAGAAAAAATCACGACTATAAAATGAGACTTATGACTATATTCGTTAGATATAAAAAAAATACCTGGTACTGCAGGGTGCAGTTCTGAACAAGCAGACACCCTTACAATCCGAAAGTATTTATAAGTGTGTGTTCCTAAAAAGAAACGCAAAATGCAATACTTTTGTTGCATTTGCAAATAACCTATTTGCCTCGACTGTACAAAAAAGGTAAAGTGGGGTTTGCTGCGAAAAATTGTAAAGTCTAGGGCTTGCAATTTGCTTGAAATTTTGTTTTTTCAATTATTTTTCCTATTTAGATTTAACAGTTGATTATTATTTTGTAATAAATTAATGTTTAGAAGTTCCTACTCTACGTTAATTTTTTCTATCGGATCTCATCTAACAAGAAGTTAACTTGTAATTGGTAGACTTTTAAAAGAATTTATCTTTTTTACTATAACTATTATCATTAATGAAAATCATTGAAATTATGTTTTCACATATAATTGTTATATTTTTTGGCAGCCGAGGAGTTTAGTGTATGGAGTCTACTGAGAGACTCCAGGTAGGTATTTACGTGATCAGAACAATGGGTAAGTAGCTAAGGGTTAAAATTAGAGGTTATTTCGGGACATTTATTTAACCAAACGTCCATCATGACTAGGCAGTATAATTTTTGACCTTAGCCGTAACAAAAAATATCACCAAACGTCATTTTTTGACAGTGACATAAATTTTGGCGGGATGTACAGCTGTTTTACGCCAAACAAAAAGTAAACAACAATTATATATGAATAGTCAAAAATAATTTCTGAATTGGTTAAGTGATGGTACATACAACAGCAAAAAAAACAAATGATAACTGGAGTCGAGGTCGTGGTCAATCTGAAATCGGTCTCTTTATATATTAGCGCGCGGATATATTCTAGTTAGTCAAACCGAGCTCCACTCGCAGGGCAGTGGGGCTTGTATTTATATTTTTTTTATTCCACTAACAGACTGACAAAATGCCACCTGTTTCAATCTCTGAAGATGTAAGTACTTATTTTCTTGTTTTTCCTAAATCGCATTTAGGTTATTACTGTTCCCTTTCCCAAGAAATTTATTTTTAGAATATTGATAGTTAATCAAGTTTAAAATTATTTAATATCATCGTTTATCAGTGATGATGCTTCCTAATTCACAAATATCAAAAACTGGTACGAGGACTTGTTGGTACTTTTAATTTTACATTGATAATAATTTAAAAAATACATGTACATTATTTGATAATTTAACCCTATATCCTTCTGTACGCAAGAGTGGGTGTACTGTATTTATGGAATCTGGTTACCTGGTTATTGCATTGGTGCAATACACAACATGATCACGGTAGCAGAAGATTCTATTCAGACTATCAGAAGGCCAATCTCACACAGTTAAAGTTTTCTCATTAGGATTTGAGCCCATCGTTTGTTGTTTTGGAGCGCTAAGAATTAGATGACAAGGACTTAAAAATAATAAATGAAGTAACCATATTTATATGTTATCAGGGACCCAAACAAAAACTCCGGGTGGCCATAATTGGTCAGAGTACATTTGCTGCAGAAGTATTTAAATTACTAGTGAGGGATGGACATGAGGTGGTTGGTGTCTTCACAGTACTGGATAAAGGAAACAGAGAGGACCCACTAGGTAAGTTTTTTTTTCAAGATCACTATAGTCAACAAATGTGTGATAGATTTTTTTTTATTTATTATTCCTAATCATTTCACCAGCTTACTCTAAGTGCCGGAATATTAGAATTTATTCGTTTGAATAACTGGTTAATGTTAAAGACCATAACTTTAAATTCATTATCAGATTACTTAAACTCACAATTTTCCAACAATTTGTTTTACTTGGTACCACGGAACTGCCTACCAGTATAGCAATAGGAAAAAAAAGCAAGAATATTTATCTAGGTACTTATTAAAATCATTCTTTACTTTAGCCACTACTGCTGCTGAAAACAGTGTTCCAGTTTACAAGTACAAATCATGGCGTATTAAAGGAAAGATCATACCAGAAGTCTACCAAGAGTACAAATCTGTAAGTTAATTAATGTATACTATTACTTATAATATTGGCTTTGTGAAAAATTATTTAAAATACATAATAATTTAATTTAATAAAATATAATACAATGAAAAAATTTTAATGACATTTAACAAGCAAAAAAAAAAATTTAAAAATAAGATCAATCAGTTTTAATATATCTAACATATAAATATGTTGGTACAGAAAACTTCTTTCATTATGGTTAGAATATTTAAAACTTGCTAGCTAACTAATTAGAAGTATATAATTAGCCTATGTTACTCAGGGTGAAACTATCCAATAGTAAAGGATTTTTTGAAATCGGCACAGTTATTTTGAGTTTATTCAAAACATACATACACACGAAAACACAAATCTTTCCTCTTTATAATATTAGTGTAGACTGCTAGACTGTTTATCATATGTTTGTACAGTAACTATATTAATAATTGTATTACTCCATGAATAGCAATTGGTGTACTTACACAGTGATTTCATAGTTTAAATTTAAACAATAAACAAATTCCATGCCGACTTAACATGAATATCACACTATCATTCGTTTTGAAGACTGTCTGGCCCGGCCACTGTGACCTCACATATCTTCTTGATTTATCTACTTACTTACATTTACAATAAGCAATTAATAACATTTAGCCCTAATAAACTTTAAAGATAAACTTAATTTAAATTTGAATTGAAAGCATGTCTCATGAATTTCTTCATTTATAATTCTGCATATTACAAAGTTTCTAAGCTATTTGTAAAATTAAGATACTATGTATGTTTAAGTAGTAAAAGTTGTTAATATTTACTCCAGTAGGTTCACAAAAACTTCCACCCGATTGCTTGATAACTTGTTGCTATACACAAGTGCAACTACTTTCGCAAGCCTACTTCTATGAAAACCTATCATTAGCTGCAACAAGTTTGTTGAGTAACATTGCTTAGATATGGCAAGGCAAGGCACTAATTTATCTAGCAGTAGTCCATCTTTATCGAAACCAAACCCTAATAACAGGTCACAGTTACCCTAATCCATACTATAATATTATAAATGCGAAAGTAACTCTGCTGTCTGTCTGTCTGTCTGTCTGTCTGTCCGTCTGTTACTCTTTCACGCCTAAACGGCTGAACGGATTTTGATGAAATTTGGTATAGGTATACGTTGAATCTCAAGAACGGACATAGGCTACTTTTTATTAGAAAATAAGGGGGGATGGGGGTAATACCACCCTTGAAAGTTTATATGGAAAAATGTTTATTTTTGAAGTTAGAGATATGAAATTTGGCACAAATATAGCTCGAAACTTGGATTAAAATATAGACTACTTTTTGTTTCGAATATTAGGGGAGAAAGGGGTAAAACCGACCATGAAAGGATGTAGTCCACGCGAACGAAGTCGCGGGCACAGCTAGTAATATTATAAACGCGAAAATTTGTAAGAATGTATGGATGTCTGGATATGTGTTACTCTTTCACGCAAATACCACTCAACTTAAAATAAACCTTTGAAATTCTACAAAAAAAACCTTTTGGAATTTCCAACCTGAGTTTTCTAGCTGTTAATTGACAATTCTGTAATTTTTGTATACTGTATTTGTGTATAAATACTTAAACAAAAATATGTATTAAGACTTTTTTTGATAATTATACTCATGACTTCATGTACAGAAAATTGTTCGGTGATTAAACTTATCAATTTCCAACAAGTTCTAAAAAAAGTTTTGTCCGCGAGTTCACTTTATTCGTCTTTTCTAAAAACAACTGTCTGTCGACGTCAATATGTTAACAATGGTCCTTGTAAGACAATTAGTGAATACAAATTGGAAGATAATTTAGCACGCTTTTTTGCATTCTTGTGAAAATCTACCTATACTAAAGTATGTACTAACTTCAAAAAACGACGCAAATAGTTCATCTATCTGTTTTAAATGCATTAAGATCTCAAAGTACATTACACGCATAGAACATAAGTTCATAGTTTTTTGTGTTACCATATTATTGTACCTCTTTGATGATAAATCTATAAAAACGAAACCAACATCTAAGGCTATGTTTTCAGGTCGTTTTTACTTCCCTGCAAAATTATCATATTCATGATTTTAAAGGAAAAAGTTTGTGTATCTGTGTATGGATGACTTTACTCATTCACGCAAAAACTACTCAATGGATTTGGATTAAATTTGGTAGCTTAACAGATTAGATACTAGAACACAAATTATACTTTTATCCCGAAATAACGTGAACGTAATCGCGGGCGAAAGCTTGTTTTAAATAATAGTTTTAAATTTTGTTCGATGCTACGGAGCACCAAGGTTTTTTTACTAGCCTCATGTAATTATTCCAGCGCTATCAATAATCAGTAACGCGCCATTCAAATGTATTACGTCTCGGCTTCGGGGCATACGAAGTGTGACCTAGCTAGCAGGTTGATAACCCACCATGAAACATCTGACCTAATCTACCAAGCAACAGTTGATAATGACATCTTTAACCTTTTTTTTTACCTTTGAATGAACGAAGGGAAAAAAATACTGATAGCCGACGGGGCGACGAATTTTTTATATTAATAGTAGATACCGTCGGGATCATTAGTAGCAGCACAGCTTAGTATCTTTTCGTATTAAATTAGTGAGTTTTTGACTGAGAATGGAGCGTGCTTTTAATTTGACAAGGTAGTAGGTACAGATGTGTGCAGCAAACTCGCCTACATCGATGTTAGAAAAAGTTCATTGAAATTATAATATTAGCTCAGCTAGAACACGGAAATTCTTTATTAACATAAGTAATTCAGGGGTTGAAATAATTATATCGCCCTAATCGTTCTCAATGACACAACTCACAACATAATTACTCGTAATAAACTGTAGTGTAGGTTTAACTGCCTCCATGGTGTAATGGTTAAAACTAAGGCTCAAAAACCCGAAGGTCGTGGGTTCAAATCCTTTTACTTTGGGAGCTTTTCCCAGTTTGGTAGGGGCATTGGAGACTTGTAGGTATCACGTGATTATCCGATAAGAAAGATGGTTTCGTACTTCAGGTAGCATGTTAAGCCGATGGTCCTGGCTATGATCCAAATATAAATTCAATAGGTCTGATTTCCCTTGTCAGGGTCGCAGAAGTCGGACGGCTAGGACTTCAATGTATTAACCAGGCTCGGAAAATCGGGATCATCTTCGTAAGTGGACCTCGGGTTCCGTAATCAATGCACAACAGGGAAACACGCTTAGAGGAAGAAAAAGCTGTAGGTTCATAATCAGATCACTAAGGAACTTTTCGTAGACCTTAGGACGGCAACGAATCATTAAGAGCGAAATACAATATGTATAGTTTAAAATTATATTGATTTCTTTTGAGAAGGACCAAGCTCGCATCATAGCTTGGAATCACATAGAAATATGATACAGGAATGAAATTTCCATATCAGAAGCAAAACAATAGAAACATCACATGATTAAATTTTCATTGACCTTGCAAGTCGAATTATACGCTGTTATTGGAAGTGCTCTGTGCTTGTATACCTATACTTCACTCTCAAAGGGAAAACTATGTATCTATATACTACAATCTGGTAAAAGACTAAGTCCTTAGCCTGTCCATTTTATTGCTAACAGTCTTCTTTCCTTCCAGGTAAATGCTGACATTAACGTCTTGCCTTTCTGCACACAATTCATACCCATGGAGGTGATAACATACCCCAAGTACGAAAGTATTTGCTACCACCCCAGCATACTGCCTAGGCACAGAGGAGCTTCTTCTATCAATTGGTAAGTAGGTTTGCTATAATTTCAAGGAATACTTTTTACGCTAAATAGGAACTTCCTAAACTTCTTAAGCTCATGTGCCACATGTGTAGCTAGGTAGCTACACATGTGGCAGAAATGGATAAGCTATGACAGTATGACAGTGTACCTACACTGTCATCATCACGGGTCATCGCTTAGCTTGTGGGTACCGAGACAATCAACAGAGATGTGGCTTGCCAGGCAACCAATCCTTTATAGATTGTTTTATGAAAATAGCATATTGTGACCAATTCTACTGGTCAACACGCTGGTATTTTTTAAAGTTAAATTGCAAAAAAACAATATAGCTGACGTAACATAACGTCCTCTTTCACGGCATTGATACCTTACGATTATTTGTGAAAGGTGTCCACATCCCAATTATTTTCTTATTTGAAAGCACAATCATGTAAAAAACAAGTTGTACAAGCGACAAGTACTTACCTACCTACCTTGACGTTCTATCCGCATTTTACCCATTCCAGCCTTTATCACTCCACAGTGTTCAGCTGGCTACGCTGAGGAATATATTGCACCTTGATGTAATAAGTGTACACACAAAAAAAAACATAAAATGAAAACGTGCCCGTACGTGTGTTTCCTTCCACCGAATCTCAGGAAACCGTTCTAGGTTTATAAGTCGATCGCTCAACGGAGACGCTTCATGTTTTTACATTTATACGGTTCATTAACCTCGTAATGCCAAATTTTTATTTCCTATTAAAAGCCAAACTTTCTATTGTATCTGACTTTCTAGTCCTTACTTACAACCTTAATGGATTGACATTATATGTAAGATTTGTATTATTATAATATATTTTCCTCTATAAAATATTTCATTAATATTATCGTTCCCACCTATAGTCTATACTTATTATAATTGACAAAGGATCAAGTTGTATCTCTCAAGCGATTATCGTATGTAAGGATTTGCTGCATCATGCATACTAAAGAATGTTCTGACATGTTAACTAAATAAATAGTCAATGCGTCTTACCATAAATTAGATACTAAGTACTTTTAGAAGTAGGTATCATTATACCGCATCCTTAACATGGCGGTAAGCATGTAGGTACATATTCATCAATAGACCTTTTAATTTAATAGTAACAAATGCTAGTACATGATTTTGAAAGTTAGGTAGGTAATCTGATTAATAAGTCCTTCCTACTAATTATGGAGAGCAGACTCTAGGTTTTGCTATTGGGTATCGAGGGTTTGCATAATACAAAACACCCGCTCTCCACTTTTTTTATAATCCTCTATGATAGTGTGGTCTAAAATCACCTAGGTTCATTTGAATAGTCTAAAAACATCTTTACCAAAATGGTTTCTTTGAATAGATATAGTGATTCAACAGGACGTGGCTACTTGACAGTTTTTGAAAAAGTATTGTAAAATGTGCGCCCGTTCATTTTATATCCCAAGCAATTCGATTTATCTGGAAATAATCTAAATAACCAGAGAAAAATAAGATTTTGTGTAACACATTTAAAAAGCGCGCGAAAACGCCTAGTCGCGTCATTGTTGCAATTATGACGTCAACGTCCTAGACAACGAACCGATACGCATAGGAACGACTTAATTAAGATAAACGGAAAATGTTTCAATAATTTCTTTATACGATTAGAGACACAATAATTCAATTTAATCGGTAAAATAATCATTGTTTCGCCACATTAAAATAAATAATTTTCGCCGACAGCTGTCATTTCCGAATTGCAATGGTGGTTTCCGTTTCGGTTCTTTTGTTCCACAGATAAAAAAACTAAAATTTATTTTGCAAAAATATAATACTAACTATGCTTTTAATTAAAAAGTAAAAATGTAAAATGATTACTTAACTAATAAGCTAACATATCTAACACTTTTCATATTATATTGTTAACACTGTCAAGTAGCCAATTGTATAAATTTTTACACACTATAGTTCATAAAATATCCAAAATTATCTGCATTGCAAGCATGCAAAGCCGGGCAGGTCCATAGTGCCTAAATACCTACTTAATCATTACATAATTCTTTGTCAATTAACAGAAATATAAACAATTTTAATTATCACGACCTTTATGCAATGGTAGTTGTAGAATTTTATCAGTTCTTACAAAACTTCAAATACATAATACACGTCATTATGTAATGTATAGATAGGTACTTGTCGGAAAGGTATGTAAATCTGGAATAATGAACATAACGTGATTACAAAACCTTAAAAATGAAATGATAAGTAATGTAGGCAATAAGTTTTCAAAATAGTTACGTGACATCGATTAGAATGATCGCTATCTGAGACATGTAGTTAGCAGAATGTGTTACACATCAGCAGGACGTGGATGTATTTTACGAAACCTACCCTCCACCCCATAAAATACCTACTAACGGTGGCGTGCAGGGAAACTATAAGAATTGAGGCGCAAGCCTAGAATGAGCAAGTTTAAAGACTCGCCGATATGTCGTAGAATTTGTGTATCTATTTGATAGAGTGAACGAATTGGTTTCAATGAGAGCACAATAAACGAAAAATTTGCCGTGAATCTTTTGCCATTATCTGCCAAGGTCAGAATGTATCTTCAATATTATTGAATACAAAATGTAAAATTAAACATAAAATATATGTATGTATATGTTTTGTATCTATAAGATGAACTATTAAGCAAAAACAAAACGTATATTCCGTATCCGAAACGTTTCTAACATTTTTTTCTGTAAGGACACATTGTTGGGCACATTGATCTTTGTGTATGTGTATATTATAAAGCTAAAGTAAGTATTTGTTTGTTTCAAGCCCTTATCTTAAGAACTACTAGTTTCATTTGAAAAATATTAATTGGATAGTCAATTTATAGAGGAAGCCTTTATGCTATATACCAGTGTTTCCCATTTGCCGGGTCGTGACCCGGTACCGGGCCATCAAAATATAATACCGGGTCGCAACATTTCCGCCTTGTTTTACGTCAATTTCTGCGAACTTGGATACTTTAGTATAAATTAGCAACTGCTCAATACTTCGCAGTAAAATTTAGTGACTAAAAATGCGATACCAAAAAATTGTTACAATAAATAAATTAAACATATTTTCTTGTAAAAATAAATAAGCATTTTCTAACCTAATGGAACCCGCTTTAAAATTATTAGGTGGGTCACGAAAGGGCAATGTGAAAATTACCGGGTCATGGCAGAACAATGATTGGGAAACACTGCTAGGAATCACGCCGCAACCAATAGCAGCGAAGAATCAGTTGAAAATATGAAAACAACAGGGATAGGACGTGTGCGAAGCCAAGATGAGACGCTAGTCGTTTAAAAAATGAAAGAGACAAAACATAAATTCCGCCGTTTTGTGAATATGTAGACGTATTTGTGTGCGTATGACCAAATACTATAACAATCTATCAACTCAAAAATGTTCGTCTGATAGGTACTTTTCAATGGTCTGAAAAATATAATTGTTGGTATCAATTTCTCTTAATACCACTTAATCAAAAGGAACAAATTTGGTATCAAGCGTTAATATTTAGTCATTTGAAGTAAAAAAAATCCTCAAAATGTATTTTGGTCCTCAGGACGTTAATCGAAGGGGACACAACATGCGGCCTGTCGATATTCTGGGCGGACGACGGATTAGACACCGGGCCCATACTGCTGCAGAAGGCTTTCCCCGTCACCATAGACGACACCGTCGACTCCATATACAACAAATACTTGTATCCTGAAGGTAACCTATAGACAAAATCATTCTGAAGTCCTACTAAACTAGTCTACTAGTTTATAGTAAAAGCAGCTCTAATTCCCGGTTCCAATATTTTTATGATTCGTACTGTGTCAAAAATGACTATCCATTTTTCTCCAACCGACTACGATTCGTTAGTACCGTTCCAAAAAATATTTTCCATATCAGCTGTTATCAGTCGTCTGTCGGTCGATTTTAGGTTACCTACGCCTCGTATAGTTTATAACTTTCCGCAACTAGAACGAATCGTTTTTCATATATTGGAACCGGGTATAAGCAGGTCTATGGTAATATACATACCTTAGAATAATAAATCTATGCATATTACTGCCAGATTACATAGTTTGATAGTACGGTCAAATACACATCATGGAAACATTTGCAGTCTGATAATATAAATAGTTCTTATATGGACGACGAAAAAAGTTCAAAGTCTGATTTGCTTTTGACTGCATTAAAAAAGAAATATCTTCAAGTGAGACTAGTTCAATAGGAGATTAACTCGGAAGAGCATTCTCAGAATAAAGACCCTCAATCTGTCTTAAAAACATAAGGTTTAAAATTCCAGAGAAAGAACTTTTTTATTTAATGAAATTGTAAAAACTGTATCGTCTTATCACAATTGCAGGTATAAAGGCCTTGGTAGAATCTGTCAATATGGTCGCTAACGGCACAGCGCCCAAAATCGCACAAACCAACGAAGGAGCCACATACGACCCGGCCTTGTTCAAACCAGAAACGCATCAGGTAAATATAAAACATAGCTTTAAAATTATATAAATAAATAATTATATAAATTAGATAGTTCTTGTATACTCATATAGTAATATATAATTGATATATAAATTAAAACAAAGTATTGTGATAAATTTATGTAATTTTAACTTTAACAAAATGCTAAATTGTTAAAAACGCTTGTCGCTTACACTTTGTGTCGTAGGTCTTAATAAACATGCATTGTTCACGCGCCGGCCGGCGCGGCTGCGCACGCGCTTACTTACGAGTACCCGCACTTACTAGACACAAAAATCGACAAGCATATTCTTGCATATGCCGTATTGCGCACCCAGCAAATCGGTTACGTTTATTTACTTTTAAATATTGTATTTTCTCAGTAAGCGATTTCTGTAATCTTTTGGAGAAAATAAAATGTATTTAATCTTATAAAGTCAAAAATTTTTTGAACACTTCTAAGGCATTGCGATGCTTGAGGCACAGTAGTGGTAACAGCAGAAACTATGCCGAAGTGATGATACCGGTCCAGTATTGGATAAACGGCTGCGGCAGACAAACTGTGTGAACAGTTTAGTGGGACTCTGCCTGTTTCATACACTTACTTGATTTGTTTGATAAATAAATTAATAATAATCGTTCCGACTGTATTCAATGTTTATCACGAGCAAATTCGTGATTTGGAAGGTATGCTAAGCTGTTAGTCCCAATCGAATGCAATCCTACTAATAATATAAACGTAAGTTTATAAATGTATGGAGGTCTGGATGTATGTTTGTCACACTTTCACACAAAAGTACTGAATGGACTTGGACGGAATTTGGTAGATGAGGTGCAAAATTAACGTAAAGGACACTTTTTATACCGAAATAACGCGAGAACATTAGCAGGAAACAGGTAGTTATCTATATAGTTCAAGTTGAGAACTAATAGTGAACACATAGTATAGTTTTTGACTAACATTACACACACCCCTACCCTAATCCGTATTGGTCTTGCGAAGTGGAGTATGATGGATGTATCTCATTGTTGAAATGCACGTGCGTAGTTGTTTTAGACCTTATTGTTGATTAATTATTGTAATTTATTCGAAAATTAACGTCCTACAAAGGATTGCAAGCCGGCGTCATTATCCGGTGTACTGGTAGATACCGGATCCGATTGACGGAGGTATATTAATTATTATTGCTTATGACGCCGGATTACTGCATCCGGTTTTCCGAATTATAATCTCTAATTTAAAACCTTTCGAAACTTTTCAGATCGACTTCACCAAAGGCGGCGTTGCCCTTCACAACTTCATCCGCGGGTTGGACTCGTCCCCGGGCGCTACTACCTTCATTCAGCAGCAAGGCAGAGACGGAGTGGTCGCCGGCAGCGAGGCGACCGTCGAGGTCAAGCTGTTCGGCTCCAGCCTGTGGCAGGGTGAACTGGAGACTGAAGGCGACGCCTTAGTGATCCCTGGGCTGAAGACGCCCGCGATCGTACACGAAGCCGGACTCCTGATCACCGCCAATGACGGCGTGAAGGTAGGCAGAACTCTCTTAAATACTGCACACACGACTATCCCGATTGAAGAATAGTTAGCGCTCATGGCCAATGAACCAAAGGTTGTGGGTTCGATAGCCATGAGCACTAACCCCACCCAGAACAAACACTTGTGTGATGAAAATGTATTTATTCTGTGTCTGGGTATTTATAAAAATATTTAGTAAATAATATGGTAGCACCACGTTCTGGTTTCCTTAACACAAGTACTCAAGCGACTCTGATATCAGATCAATGTACCTACGTGTCGTAGTCTGATATTTTAATTTACAGATGAGAGACTTTTGTCCGCAGATTGTTAAAATCCCTTCTCAAATACGTCACTTTTGAGCGCTCAATGTGCACTTAACTTTCCTTAGAATGCTTTTCTACACCTAGTGATGATAGTAAATTAGATCATTACCATAAATAATTTATAATATTCCAGATAAACGTCCAAAGACTGAAAGTAAACGGCAAAATGATTAAGGCATCAAACTTCTACACAGCAAGCGAGAACAAAGTTACCTTAGAGTTGACGGAAGAAGAGAAACAGTTCGTCGAGAGCGTGCGAGACATCTGGAAGGCCATACTGAGGATAGACATCGAAGACGACACCGACTTCTTCGAGTCAGGAGCCGGCTCCATGGACGTTGTTAGGCTAGTCGAAGAAATCAAAGACATAAGCAACCTAGAACTTCAAAACGAGGATATCTACATGAACACATCCTTCGAGGAATTCTACACGATCGCTGTGTTTAAGTCGAGAGGCGGGTCTGCCTCTCAAGAGATAGTATACGACGGTGTGGAGCTGAACGTAAACAAAATGACTGTGAAGTTCCCGACGCAGCTGTTTATTAACGGTGAATTTGTCAATTCGGAGAGCGGGAAAACGATATCGGTGGTGAACCCGGCCGATGAGAGCGAGATCTGTAGGGTGCAGAGCGCGTCGGCCAAAGACGTGGACAGGGCTGTGATGGCGGCGGAGAAGGCGTTCGAGGAGGGCGAGTGGTCGAAGATCAGCGCGCGGGAGAGGGGGCAGCTGTTGTTTAAGTAAGTGCCAGTTTTTTTCCTTTGATTTTCCAGATTTCCTCAACCTCAGAATCTAGTAGATTAACCTAGCAGATGGCTCTCCTCCCAGTCAGAAATAATGCGGGCTAAGTTTAGGGGAACAACTAGTTTCAAAAATGGACGTATATGTCCAGATGGTATTTCTTTAAGTGTCCATTTTTGTCGTGACAACGTCTAATAACTCGATACTACAGACTGCATGCACAAAAAGATGACGTCATTGTCCCGTTCCGCAAGTGAAAGCGCGGCACGAAAGAGAGGCATGATCGGCTCAGCGTTGTCACCGACTTTACAGACACCCAATTTTTTCTGCACAACGCGTTCCAAAATGAAACAGTAAACGTGTTGGCAGGCTAGCGGATCTGATGGAGCAGCACAAGGAGGAGCTGGCGACGATAGAGTCGCTGGACTCGGGCGCCGTGTACACGCTGGCGCTGAAGACGCACGTGGGCATGTCCATCGAGACCTGGCGCTACTTCGCGGGCTGGAGCGACAAGGTGCACGGGGCCACCGTGCCCGTCAGCCGCGCCAGGCCTGCTCGCAACCTGACGCTCACGAGGAAGGAGCCCGTCGGCGTCTGCGCGCTCATCACGCCCTGGAACTACCCGCTCATGATGCTGTCCTGGAAGATGGCGGCCTGCCTCGCGGCCGGGAACACGGTCGTCATGAAGCCGGCCGCTGTAAGTGTATCCCTATGAAAATATGGTTAAACCATAAGCTCAAAGTAGTAAATGAATTCTTATACAGATCTAAATAACTATACAGACGTCAAAAAATTACAGTGTTAAATCTTAGTTTAAATTTAATCTTGCTTAAATTATAAACATATAAATCGTAAGAATGTTTGAATTAATCGTAAAGTTCATCACAAATAATGTCAAAGAAAAGAAAAAGTCTTTCAGCTCGGTGAGAAAGCACAACATAGATTTCGCCAATTAGATTCGCTTCTGCTTAAAAAGCTTGGATACGTTTCAAGTTGATCTTAAATTAAAAACTACTACTAAGCTTCGGTCAATATACAAGTTGTGCTTACATTCTCGGCAGCAGCGGTTCTATGTTGACATCGTAACTTCATCTTATCTTCACGAGGTTCTCTAGAGCGATTCAATATTGAATCGAAACTACGTCATGCTCCTCAGCAACCCTTACCAGACCCAGACTTTTTTTGTAAAACACTGCCATTGTGCACAATAAGCTCTCAATTAGTACACCTTTAAAAAAAGAAAACGTACTTTTCAGATTACAATGTAGAGTTATTACTATTTGGGGCTGCCGTACAGCATCTCCCAGCAACTCAACAGCAAGTAAAGTCAGTATGTGATTGTTCCAGGTGTGTCCGCTAACAGCGCTGAAGTTCGCGGAGCTGTCAGTGCGCGCGGGCATCCCCCGCGGCGTCATCAACATCGTGTCGGGCAGCGGCGGCGTGGCGGGGCAGGCCCTCGCCGACCACCCGCGCGTGCGCAAGCTCGGCTTCACCGGCAGCACGCCCGTCGGTCTGACACGACACTCTGTTACTAAATTACCACGAAACCTCACACTCCCACATACTTTTATTGCAAAAAAACTAATAGAAATTAGTATTAACCCTTTTTTTTATATTACACTTCAAGATTGACCTCATCCCACCTGATGTTAAGTGGTAATGAGGTCCTCGCTTTAGGGCGACAAGAACAGGATAATAAATCTATTACTGGATTTGTCGACCTTACCTTAAAGGCCTGACCCCTGCTACTAATGTAGCACCCCCCCAAGAGCTCTGGAAACCTTACTCACACGCAGGAACACAACAACACAGAAGTCATTGTTATATATTTGGGTGCGGTCTTCTGTATGGTGGAGGTATTTCATCAGTCGGGCTGCTCCAGTTCGAAAGATAAATCGCTATGCCCTACCTCGCTAAAGAATGCAAGAAAAAACAGTTCGCTAAAATAGGATTTTAATAAATTCAACCCGATGGAAATAAAATAAAGGATGATTGAGGATATAAATGTATTAGTTTGAACATATTAGTACCCAATGAAAAGTAATTAAGACGAACAAAATAATTTTTAGTTCTAATAATTAACTCCGCGCGTACGAAGTCACCGCTAAGTTAAGAACCGCTAGTTATCATATCAAGACCCATCAGCTTTGATCTCCTGTATTGGAATGCGTCCGCTTATAATAACGCTAATCACTTGTTACAGGCCAACATATAATGTCCTCGTGCGCAGCTTCGAACATGAAGAAGGTGTCGCTGGAGCTGGGCGGCAAGTCGCCGCTCATCATCTTCGAGGACTGCGACCTGGATAAGGCAGTCAGAAATGTAAGAAACTTCAACTACTGTATCACTTTATATGAATATTTCCACAGCCTTGGTAGTTTTTACTACTATATAGGCGAACGCGCCTCTTTCACAATAACGCGTTAATACATTTAACACCATTTTAACATCTCTCGATAGGCCCCAGTTTATTAGCGTAGCCATAATAATCTAAAACTTTGTATTACATTTTCGTTTGTAATTTAGAGAGGAAAAATACCCTAGATAAGAATAATCTATATACACATTTTTACTATTACCGCACCCATTAACTAATTATCTGCATGACCCAAGGGTTGACTGGTAGAGATATAGACATATAAATAAAATTGGAGTGTCTGTTAGATATACAGTACATGCAGCAAAGTAATATTTTTTATCATTTTAATCTGTATGTTTATTTCGGCTTTCTAAAATGCTTTTATTGGCAGGTGGCTGGTTTAATAAGAAATAATTAAGGCTACTTTTATTTAAAAAATAAATAAATTCATACTCATGTAGGTTACGCGAACGAAGTAGTGTGCAATAAAGTTTTTTAAATAAAATAAAATTAACAGCAAATATCGATATAAGACTGCTTATATCGATTACGACGCATGGAAAAACGACCTTTCTTCCAACTGAACGCATACTTCCCAGGGCATGGGGTCAGTGTTCTTCAACAAGGGCGAGAACTGCATCGCAGCGGGGCGTCTGTTCGTGGAGGAGAGGATCCACGACGAGTTTGTGCGGCGCGTGGTGAACGAGACGCGCAAGATGGCGGTCGGCGACCCGCTGCACCGCGGCACCGCTCACGGACCGCAGAACCACGAGGCGCACATGAATAAGCTCATCGAGGTACGACTACGGTCACACCACCCTAACATATAACCGTTTAATAACTAACCGTCCCCTTCACAAGTCAAAGTCAATCTTTTTTATTAATTCATTAGTAATACTAATGAATCGTCTCTATACAATGCAAATGAAGCTACCTCCAGTTCGGAACCTATTACTACCGAGAAGATACCGACAAGAAACTCAGTAGTTTTTTTTACAAATAAAAAGCTAAACTTAAAACTATATTTGCACCAAGAAAAAATAAAATGTTAACCTCTTTCACAGATATTTAATGCTTATGTTATTTAAGTTTAATTAATGTATTAATGATGAAAAATTAAAAATTAATTCGCTCTCTAATCGTGTCTAAATAGAGTAAATTGTTATTATGTTAAATTTCCCGCAACTTTTTTTACGTTATTTTGGGATAAAAAGTATCCTTTATGTTATTCTAGTATCGAATTTTTAGTGCGAATTTTATCCAAATCCATTAAGTAGTTTTTGCGTAAATCAGTAAAAATCATCCATACACACAAATGTCCAATTAATATAATAATCATGTACGTTTGTAAGAATGTGTGGATGCCTGGATGTATTTTTGTTATTTTCACGCAAATACTGCTTAATAGATTAAATTAAAATTTGATACAAAAACAGGTGAGATACTGACTTATTTTAGGACTTTATTAGGATACTTTTTATACTTACTTAACGCGACCAAAGCAGGAAGGAGTTGATCCTGTCGTAAAGTGAAAACACTAACAAATTAACATCTAGTCATTTAAAATAAGTAAACGTGTCAAAATGCGACAACATTTTTAGTTAATACAGTAGTAAATACGAACTACTACTGAGCGACGTTTCGGTTAAGTTGCACCAACCATTTTGAGCCGTTAACTTATTTTAAATGTTTAAAATGGAAAGTAAATGTCTTAAATTCTATAACATCTAGTTAATATCATTCTTCTTTTTGTAGTTCTGCGAGCAAGGCGTGAAGGAAGGCGCCCGGCTGGTGCTGGGCGGCAAGCGCGTCGACCGCAAGGGATTCTTCTTCGAGCCCACCGTGTTCACAGACGTCGCCGACCACATGTACATCGCCAAAGAGGAGTCTTTCGGACCCATCATGATCATCAGCAAGTTTAGTAGCAAGTGAGTTTAGTTCAGCCTTTTAATGCTAGTTATTTATTATTGGAAAATATCCTATAAGAGTTACGAATCTCCAGGTGATGCCTGTGTATAGCGGGTTATTGTGTAGGGAATATCGTATTGGTCCTTCGAGCCAGATAAATGTTGTTAAAATTTATAAAAGACTCGTGAATGTATTTCAAGGTTATGATCCCGCTATTTACTACGAGTATTGTCGTTTAAACCATTGTATTTGGTATATTTAGAATATAATTAAAAAAATATATTATAAAGCGAACTATGATTCCGTGCTTTGGGCATGTTAAGTTGCCAGATCGAACAAAATCTGGTTTATCTGTGGAGTTCAGCTAGCAATTGCTCTAATGTAATAACCGTCAGAAGTCGGATATACAAGCAGAATGGATGCCAGGAGCAAGATGAGCGAATCCAGTTAAACTCACAAAGTAATGAGATACATTATTATTATAATTAGAGATTAAATATCTGTAAAAACACGATTCCTTTGTTTCCTATGAAGATAGCGATTTGTGACGTCGCTTAACACAACACACTAAATAGTTTCGGAGAATTACCAAATCGCATTTTAAGGAAAGGTACGATAACTTGCGGTTAGCTCAGTTGAAAGAGCAACACGCGCGATGCGTGAAGGTCGTGGGTTCGATACCCGCACAGCAAGGGGAGATGGATTTTTTTTCTGTTTCTTTAAAATATATAAAAATGATATATCTTTATAATGTCCGTTCTCCCAGGGACGTGGAAGACGTGATCCGTCGCGCCAACGGCACGGAGTACGGCCTCGCGAGCGGCGTGTTCACGCGCGACGTGTCGCGGGCGCTGCTCGTGGCCGAGCGCGTGGACGCGGGGACCGTGTTCGTGAACACGTACAACAAGACCGACGTCGCCGCGCCCTTCGGCGGCTTCAAGCAGTCCGGCTTCGGGAAAGACTTGGGTGAGCCTTGCGGCCTGCGCCTAAGGGCTCTAGGAGTCGCGTGACATCACACTACTCTCGCTTTAAAGTTCAATTCAAAATTATTTTATTCATTAAAATTACGAGTCTTGCTACCTGCGCCTCGTGTGCTCTAGGAATTGTGGGACGTCACACCACTCTCGATTCAAAGTTCAAAATTCTTGTATTAATGTAAATTATGAGTCTTTCTTAATACGCATCACGTCCTTTAAAAGTCGCGTGACGTCACACTACTCTTGATTCAAAGTTCAAAATTCTTATTCATGTTAATTACGAGTCTTGCTTCCTGCGCCTCACGGGCTCTAGGAGTCGCGTGACGTCACACTACTCTGGATTCAAAGTTCAAAATTCTTTAATTCGTGTAAATTACATCAGTTATATTTTATGAACCGTCTATATATCCAAAATGGTTTACTGCTGATGTAAGTTAGATACTGCTACTGTAACTGCTGAGTTTCTTACCGGTGTCTTCTCTGTACATATAGGTTCTGAACCTGAAGTAGAATCACTTTGCATTGTATTCAATGACGATTCAAGAGTGTTACATGTAACCTAATTGAATAAATAAATATTTGATTGATTGATATAATGCAAATGACGCTACGTCCGGTTCAAAAACTATAACTTACGGAGAAAATCCTGGCGAGAAACTCTGTAGTTAACATTGGATTGTGTTGAGAGACAAGTGTTCCCAATTATTAACAATGAAGTTTTAATAATAACATGTTATTGTTTCAGGTCAAGAAGCACTGAACGAATATCTAAAAACCAAATGTATAACCATAGAATATTAATAAGGTTTAGAATATATCGTTACAACGTCTAGGTTTATTGTATATATTAAGTGTAAATTATATAAATGTTATTATTTAATTCGATAATTATGTATGTTTATGGGTAAAATGTAATCCTTAAAATAAATGACAATAATACTGCAGATGGTCACAATGTATTAAATTTTAATAGGTATTATTAATATTGTATTGAAGTAATACAGCTATTTTTGTTAAACAACATATTTTATTTCATTCCTAATAATATTTTCACATCCATTACAAGCATTTATTATCCATTACATAGAAATAAAAAACTATTTTTTAAATGATTAATTACCCTTTAATTTTACGTGTTGATATAGATCTAATTATTGCAAGTTAAACATAAATTAACAAACACACACAATCAATAGTACATTGTTCTGACAATAACATTGAACCGATGGATAAAAAGAAGAATAAAAAGTCTTCTAGAGCAAAGCTAAGAGCCGCATTATTAAGAGAGAATAGTATGTTTCATCCACTTACGGTCACATTTCGATGTGCGGCTCCATCTTTCAAACACTTCCTCTCTGTAAAACAACGGCTTAGCAGTAACACATTTGTTGCGTATTATTCGTTTTTTTATTATGAGCTAATTTTAGAGACAGGTGATATTGTGCAAAGCCAATATGAATATGATTTGGTAAAAAAAAACAATGATTCTATTTAATATGCCGTAACGTTGGGAAACGGAACTACAAAAATTTTCATACGAAACGGATTCCACGTAAATCTACTTTATTACCGTTTTCGTTCGTGGTAAGGGTGGCCAGGGCCTGGAGGTAAGCTTTTCACTATTCTGTAGTTGCAGGGATACCTAGTTAAGTACTGTATTGTATGTACTTAGTTATCTTATTTACCTTATTTTATGATGGGGTACTCCTGGCAGCCTAGGGTCGCCGGCAAGTGTTGGGGCGGCCGGCCTCGCCTCCAACGATGGCCGCAGCGTCGATAGCATATCGTTCTCCAAGTTACTAGAAAAACAATTAATAGTTATTGCACCCATCTCCCTATCCTGATAAGGCTAGCAGGCCAAAAAAATGGTCCTCAACATAGGCTGACATCTCCCTATCTGTCCTGTATGCTAGTGGAGTGTAATGCCCAATGAACATAACA
Source organism: Glyphodes pyloalis (assembly GCA_037074685.1). Taxonomy (NCBI): domain Eukaryota; kingdom Metazoa; phylum Arthropoda; class Insecta; order Lepidoptera; family Crambidae; genus Glyphodes; species Glyphodes pyloalis. Next base: position 6,691,275 of record JAYKKO010000021.1, read on the forward strand.
GGTACTCACCAAAACAATCACAAGCAATAAATTATCAACTCATGAGCTCTTTTAACTTTGTCATAAGGATCACTTTTGTAAGTATAAGCTCTTTAGTGCAAGAGTCACGTGCGTCTACTGTTCTACATTCACTTCCAAATTCGAGCTTGGGATAGTAAAAGATAAAAGCGCCTTGTACCTAATTCTTAATTTTATGTATTGTATTTATTAATCCGTACCTCTGTAGTGTGATTAAAATTCGTACCCTAATGTATGTGATACCTAAGTGGGTACAGTCGAAAGGAGCTCATCAGATATTTAACTACGGATTTCTTATTATTCGGTTAAGCATAATTGTTACAGTACATAATACTTCCACATATACCTACTGACTTTTTGGTTACGTCTTATTATTTCAATATCCTGATATTGCCTATTTGACGTTAACTGTACATTTATTACTTCAAAATAATACTACATACATTTCATCCAACATAGGAATCTTGGGTTGCATGACGCTCTTAAATGTCCTCATTGAAAATACTTTATACTGAAAAATAATATTTTTAAACTTGATTAAGAATTGGAAAAGTTAAATTGAATTCGCTATTTAATTTTATGAAAACATAATCTGGGTGTACCTACCATAAGATTTGTCTTGTGAAACATTTTTCATATACTATTTTGTTAATAAAATTCAAAAATATTTCGGAATAATTTTGATTGAAAGCTATGTCAATAAAGCAAAAGAAAAAGATGTTTGAATGAAAATTATCCTGATTACTACGTATTTCCATAGATTTAATATATTCCCGTATACATAACAGACAAAGTGAAATAATTTTCAATTAGCATAAATATTCATAATAGAAATAATTTTTCGTCAACTTTTGAAGTTGTGTAATAATCACTATTTTAAAATCACTAAATTACATAAAACAAAATCCAGCGACTTATCAATCAGACCCATGGCTATTCATTTAAAAAATCTACGTCAATTTGGTGACATTAACATTTGACATAAATTAGACAGTTGACAAGTTTTGCTTTGTTGTTTTCGATTTTGATTGTAGCAGAATTGATTACAATTAATTTCCGATAAAATAAAAAAATGAGCAAAGCTAAGGTACCACTGCGTGATATTTCGGGTATCTTGCAAGTATTTAGGAACTTCTTGCTAGGAGTGAGTTTTTTCTTTGTATTATGTAATGTAACCTATAATTTGGACATGTATTTCTGATGTCTAATTTAATTTTTAGAGGAAACATACTAATGCTCTCCGCTTCGAGCCCCTCTTGGCCGCTAGAACGCAACCGCCACCAGAAATACCTGATGGAGTCTCGCACAAGTAAGTCAGTTATCAGACATGGTATCTTATTGCCATTATTCTTACTATAAATATAATTAAAACACATTCTGGGTTTGGGCCAAGAGTTTACCAACTATTTGTTGACAAGAGATTCTCCTAATAGGTACCAAGAAACAATATTGTCTGCCCTAGTACTATAATAGGATTATTGTGAGCCATACTTTTATTCATTCTCAGACATGCTCACAACTACTACTACTCAAGAGACGCTCGACGTGAAGTAGCTCCACCAACCGACGTTACCAAAGTCTTGCTCGAAGCCAGTTCTGATAAGGGGTAATTATCAATTTTTTTCTAAGCGTCCTCATACTTATTCAATTACTTGTACCTCATACCTAAATCATAGAAAACTTTATCTACGGAGACGTAAATGGATGTTTCTAAAATTAAAATGATGCACATGTTATTTTCAGAGCTCCTAAGCAAGCAGCCAATGTAAGGCCGACCCCTGGACCAGTCTTCCAATGGGACAAGCATTACGAATAGAAAATAGTTGAGCTGTAGAAAAGAACATAATTAGTTAAATATAGGGTTTGTTATTTAATAAGGGTTTCATTTAACAAAATACAAAAGTCAACTACAAGTCTCTACGATCTTGTGGTTTGAGTACTGGATTATGATTTTGGGTCTTGGGTTAGTTTCCAGAGTAGGGTAACAAGCTATGTTAATTAGCTTAATAACCTAATAATAATGAGTATGCAAATTTTTATGAATATACCTCAGATTTGACCCCAGCAATCTGCTTTTAGTTAGTTTCAATGATTTGACACAATTGGCTACTTGACAGTTTTTAAAAAAGTATTGTAAAATGTGCGCCCGTTCATTTTATATCACAAGCAATTCGATTTATCTAAAAAAAATATTACATTCAGAGAAAAATAAGATTTTGTGTAACACATTTAAAAAACCCGCGATAACGCCAAGTCACGTCACTGTTGCAATTATGACGTCAACGTTCTAGACATCGAACCGATACGCATAGGAACAACTTAATTTAGATAAACGGAAAATGTTTCAATAAATTCTTAATATGGTTAGAGACACAATAATTCAATTTAATCGGTAAAATAATCATTGTTTCGCCACATTAAAATAAATAATTTTCGCCGACAGCTGCCATCTCCGAATTGCTATGGTGGTTTCCGTTTCGGTTCTTTTGTTCCACAGATAAAAAAAGTAAAATTTGTTTTGCAAAAATAAAATACTATCCTTTTAATTAAAAAATAAAAATGTTAAATTATTACTTAACTAATAAGCTAACATATCTAACACTTTTCATATTTTATTGTTAATACTGTTAAGTAGCCAATTAATAGGCTGATACTTTAATTTTACATTTTGTTGTGGCCAGAGTAGTTTTTAACATTACAGCTGGAGAATAAATTGGAACATGGGAACTCCAAAGGGGGCCCTACTTAGTGATTTTGAGTAAATAAAAATCATTAAGTGACACATTTCTTTTTATTGAAAAAAAACAAGCTCTTAGTAATAATTACAATTTAAAGAAATAATAACAAGTAAGCAAAATACTGCAACAAGACATTTTACTACTACATCATTTGGTACAACCAAGAACAATCACCTTCGACCCCTATCTTTTTAAAATTTTAGAAAAAAGTTTTGTCCCGTTTATCCATCATGTTTTATTAGTTGTTTTCGAAACATTAACATTAAAAATTATCAACTTTAAATAACATGCAAAATACAGAGATTCCACTTTATTTGACATGATTTCATACATTACTAAGCATCATTAAATTGAACAAAGACGTTTTCAGTAAAAAATTACATTACATGCAGCTACATAAATATTTTAATTTTGTATCGTCTATTTCCACCTTTTTTACTATTACATATGCAGATGCTTAAAACACACTCATTTTAATTCTACATCCACTATGTGGCTTAAACCTCAGCTATTTAATATCAAAAAAATATAAGATATACAACCCTCATACATATTGCTCTAACGGATAACTGAACACTATCTCCAATTCCCAACAGGTATATACATTACCCATTACATGACCTTATATTTCAAATATATGTTTACTAACATTCCTAACTTGGGTTAAATGGTCTGTAATTGTAGACCAATATTTATGCCCAGCAACACATGACGAATTGATACATTCGTTTAAAATATTTATTCCAAAATATACACTACCACTTTTATAGCGATTATTTTATGCATATAAATAATAAATTGATCGCCGAAATGTATGGAAGCGCATAATTCTGAATTATTATATAATAAAATAATGTATTTAATTTAAAAAAAAAATACAATGTCAATTTATTCAAACAGTCGTATCAAATAGCGAAACAACGCGATATATTGATGAAACGGGTATATTTTATAAAACGATCAGTTACGGTATTCTGATTGAAAGTGAGATTGTACAAAATACCAATCGGAAGTATAATAATAACATACATGACTGTCGCAGCGCCGATCTTTGGGTAATAGGCAAACTCTACCTTATGATTTAGCGTTTAGGCTTCATCAGAAATAATTCGTGCGCGGTTAGAATATTTTTTGCTTTCAAAATTTTACTTTACCTCTTATCTGGCGAACTTATGTACGGTCATTGATGCGCTGATGTGCTTTGTGTGTTCACGATCACTAATTCGTAAAAACGTTGTAAATTAGAGTCATCGTGATAAATTTTACGTAAATTATTGTTTACATGATAAATAAAAGCTTATATTTTATGGTACCTATGTTAACTTTTGGATTACCTCATTTTCTAATAAACCCATATGATTTCTTTTTATTTAATTCCAAGGATGCAGTATTCGTCACCCGTTGTCCTAGGTGAACGACAAACGGAAAAACGCGACGCGACGTGTTAATATTAAACAGACGTTGTTTTATATTAGCGACCTTCGTAGTCGGATAGCTTGTTTGCGATGAGACGCAACGAATTGCGGACTTGTATTTGAAGTTAACATAGTACGGAATTAGTACGCTGCATTTGTCGCGACCATTCACATATAACAGGACACATTGCGTAAAGTATTAAGCCGCATTACGTCGCGTATCGTCACTTACGTTACGTGATATAGGGTAGGTTGGGGCTTGACCTCACCAAGGATCGATTGATGCCCGATTCCAATATTTTAAAAACGATCCGTTCAAGTTACGTATATTAATTAATTATACGATGCGTAAGCTAAAATCGACTGACGGACGACCGATGACAACTGCTATGGGAAGTAAATTATGGAACTGTATAAACGACTCGAAGTCGGTTGGAGAAAAACGGATTTAAGTAAAACATTGGAAATGGGCAAGAGAAGAGTGTTGAAAAAAAACATCACATGATTCATTGTACGCTGCATTTGGCCCCAAGGACAACGGGTCAGCGCTCGGTTCAGTTTGCGTGTATCATTACGTGTGACATATGATCGCGGTAAGGCGCGTCGCGTTGTTCAGTCGGAGGAGTCGCTGGAGGCGGGCGCACGGCGGGCCCGCAGGCGGCGTCACGTGTCGCCGTCCACCTGCTTCATGAACTGCATCGCGTCGCCGAACGCCTTCTTAACCGCTTTCCTGTTCAACATATGCAGCCGTTGTTATACTTACACCTACTATTTTTCTTTCAACCACTACACTAACAGGACGTTATCACTCTCGTGCCCCAATGAAGTTGAATCATTAATCAAGGTCAAGATACATAAATCGAAGAAATATTTGTTTCCTTTTCCTAGTTGATGATGGCTTTTTCATCTCCACCGGACTATCAGGTGAGGGCTCAACCCTCTAAAATATTTGTATTTTTTTTTTATTTTGAATACGCTACAAAACTATTGGACCGATTAGAAAAATATTTCACTGCTGAGAAGCCACATTATGACAAGGGCTATACTGCTTAAAGGCTAATTCACCAATACGAAGCTGGAGGGCCGCTAGCAAAAAATAAAGCATTAAGAGGATACAACAAACCTCTCAGTGGGCTTCCTAGACTCGACGAGCTTTGCCTGATCGACGCTTTTCTCCAGGCCGAGCGGCTCGAGCTTGGCCGGCGGCAGCCACTGCCACGTCCGCTTCGAGTCGAAGAACAGCACCAGGTACAGCACGGGCTCGTGCGAGTGGTTCTTCTTCAGGTTGAGCACGTCTTGCGGCGGAACCGGTAGAGGCACGCCGTTGTAGATGAACCCTTTCGGGATCTTTGGGTCGATGATCAGCGCCGGGTACCACGGGTAGCCTCTGTAACGGAAAACACTTTATACTTTTTAGCAGAGTTACCACCATTGTAATGAGGGTCTAACATTGGATAGACATATCACCATGATATTTATATGACCATTCACATATCCGTTGGACCTCACGTCTACGTATCACCATCTAGTGATTTTTTCTTGCGCGAACACCCATCATTGCGCAGTGTCAATTTAAAAAATATATATTATATTTATGTACATAATTAGATGCATCATAGGATTGTTTTTACTGTTGTAAAGTTGTTCTTTTTAACACACTTATTGGTGGGCTGTTTAGAATAGAACTTGTGTATTGCATAGTTTGTTACTAGTAGTGACGTTATAAACTAACTCAATATTGTAGTGTAGGTATAGTATACGCGAAGATATACTTACTCTAGGTTATATATAATTATAGCCATTATAATGTGAACTGTGTTAAAATATTGTATTCGTAAATACAATACTCACCGACACTTGGCCCAAACGAGTTGTAATGGCTCCAGCTGTATGTCAGATTGGATGCTTTTCACTGGCGTCTTGGAAGTCGACGACCGAGTGCCTCGGCTCTGTTTTATAAAAACAAATGTTAACAAACTTGCTATTTTAAATTATATTTAAATGTTTGTTAGCAATCCTACTTTACTAAACGTTTTCTTCTGGAGAATATTCGTATTATGACGCTCCCATGCACAGGGCGCGAAAAGGCGTTTTATGGTTTCGTAAAGTTTCCCCATAGTTACTTCGTGTTTGTTTTCAGTGTACCCGGCTGTTGATAGGGCAGAGTGAATGGAGTGGTCAGTCTAGATGACAACGTACTATACCTCGTTTTTTTAAGATTATTAGATTGTTTAATATAAGGCAAACGAAAACATATCTTTTAGTTATACATAGCCAATAAAGTGAACGAAGATATATTCATATTTTTTCATACATAAACTTCTATTTACTTAACTTTCTGCAACTAGAGTCCTAAATTATTAAGATTGAACTATTCATGGTGAAAAGTTTGTACTATAATAGACCTAAGAAGGCAGTGCAAAGTGCCACCATGAAACGAAACGTTTATTAAGTATTTTGATATTTGTTTGTAGCTCATGTGAATAAAAAACAAATAGTGAAAAATCTAAAACTGAGCACTGTTCCACGAATGATCTCTAATATCCAATAGTCCAATGTTGTTTTCAACGCAAAATCACTTTTATTGCAATTTGTTGTTGTATTTGTGTAAAAAAGAAACATTTATTTTCACTAATTGTTTGTTAACATAATTTCTAATACTAAAAATCGCAGCTTAGGAGGGGGCCACAAGATCTAGGCAAGTAAGTTGTGGATGGAGGATAGAGGACGCCCATTTTAAACTTCGATAACCTAACTCCAGCCAATGCGCGGCAGCACTGCCAGCCAGAGAGCCGTAGCGTGTAAGGCGTGTGTAGCGTGTGTGGTGTGTGGCCGAACAACTCGCGTCACAAAGACACCACGCCGTCCGCTATTGCGCCCCCGCCGGCGGAGGCCAGCGCCGCGGCCTCCCTTAGCAGTAGGGTCCTTTTCACGCTACCGGCAAGTGCCGGGTCGTTTTTCTCCCCAAACGTACATTAGGTTACAAAGTCCCATTAGCAGCCCGAGCCGAGGTTCGAGTCCCGTTACGGGGCACCCTCCGGTTGTTGCTTAAAATTAAAGGGGTTAGAGCCATTTCCTCCTCCCCGAAAGCTCGGTGAAGATGGGCTTCGCAGCCAACATCGATAGTCAGGTAGAAAAAAAAGGAGTCGTGTGGTCACCTTGGAGGGCGTGGCGGGGTCGGCCGCACGCCGGGGCCGACGACGAGCGCCCGCGGACGCCGCCGACACCATGCTCGACCTGACATAATACCTCTTATGTAGTTTCATTTACATCTATATAACTATAATAAGAAGTTAAATAGCTTTACATCTGGAACGATACATCCTGGAAATAATTTCTAGCGGCTTCTGCACTAAGCTATGCTTGTATCAAAAATACAAAAATATTTTTTAAATCGATTCCAAACAGAAGTGTGGTTAAGGTTTAAGCTAAACTAATCTTAAAGAGAAAAATACACAATATTGTTTATGCCTGTATGAAAATGTTTTTAACATAGTTTTATGATTATACAATGGCATATAGGCTAAAGCGCCAGAAACGTGAATAATCCAGGTTTATTCACGGCTATCTCGTAACAATATTTAAGAGCTTCAGAACTATTTCAACATTCTGTTTTTTCTATAATACAGATTAAGTAATTAAAGTACAAAAATAACAAAGTAGTTATCTCACCCGCCATCGGACGACGAGAGGTCGGATCGGTCGGAGGCGTTGTCATCGTCGTAGTGCGTGCACGACGAACAAGATTGCGACCACGCAGAGCTGCTGGAAGAAGACCTGCCGCAAACAGACATACATACACAAACGTATGCAATCATATTTGTATAACTATGAAGTGCTCCAATAACAGAAAGTCAATGGGGTCTACCGCGCATGAAAAATCCGCTAGATGACACTACGTGGGTGTGGGGTCCAACTGCTACATGATTGGTTATTTTTGAAATGACATTGACGGATGTGTCACCATGACATGATAATCACCAATCACGTAGCAGTCGGACCCCACGCCCACGTAGTGTCATCTACCGGATTTAGAAACTAATAGGTAATTTCGACGACCTCCATAGCCGAGAGGTAAGCGTACCGGACTTTGGCGTCGCACCATCTCTGAGTTTCTGGGTTCGATCCCCGGTCGGGTCAATTTGGAAAACTTTTCTATATTGTCTCGGGTGATTTCTGTATCACAAGTGCTTTAGCTACTTAACACAGAATCAGAGCAATGTATGTGATGTTGTCCAATATTTATTTATTTATTTTAAGGTATCAATGCAAAAAAGAAGACATTACGAAACGTAAGTGTGTGTCGTGATTACTAGCTGACCCGACAGACGTTGTCCTTTTTTAACGACGACTATTTAATTAGAATCGGTTTTCAGCCTCGATGACAATAGTGTTCTAAAAATATCTAATTTTCTGAAAGTATGAAGTCCACGCGAACGAAGTCGCTTTTTCTGTCCCTATATGCCTATGTACGATTAAATCTTTAAAACCACGCAACGGATTTTGATGTGTTTTTTTAATAGATAGAGATTCAAGAGGAAGGTTTATATGTAAAATAACATCCAATAAATAGTGGAGAAATACTGTTAATATTTAAAGGTTTTTAATGTGATGTCGTCAATAATTTAATTTTTTCCGCTTATACATTGAAACGCAGGCTGAACCCAACAAGATTTATCAAATTAATGTACTAATTCTATGTGTAAAAAGATGTACAGAAAACTTCGCGATGGTATATGTTTATCTCTTATGGATAGCCCACAATAAAAATATTTTTGTCATTTACTTTTTATGACAAATAATGGCAAATATTCGAAGCGATTTTAACCAATACAACATTAACCCTTATCCAATTAAATACATTGTTGATTTAAGATAGATATAAATTGCCCTTCACAGCATATGATTTAAATGAATATTTTCGTTTGCGGTGGTACCGGCCGGACGGTGCGGCAGGAGCAAGCCTACGTTAACAGTTTTTCTGTAGTGTATTCAGTATCAGCATTGCACCCGAGCGAAGCCGGGGCGGGCCGCTAGTCTATATTATATACAGCTGAGTGGTGAGTTACCTGGACAAGGCTAGGTCGCTGTCGGAGCCGACCTCGCCGGGCGGGCCGCGGTACTGCAGGAAGGAGGCGGGCACCGGCGTCGACACCTGCGCCGACCTGCGTCATACGGTCCACTAATACTCTTTTACAATACCTCTGAAGCGAACAAGCGCGTACAACAACAGCACGTTAAGGTAAACGATTTAGTTCTTATGCGAACAACATAAGGACGGTGCAAAATATGGTCTGGCGTGCTTTTGATCGTAGTGAAGCTGAAGCTATGACAACACTTTAAAACCATTAATTTTAAAACGAAACGGTGAAAGGTCAAGTTATGAACGCGCGTGGACAATGTGTTTTCCCGCACACCCTTTATGAGAACGTGTTATCGCGTACCCTGTTTATAAGAATGTGTTATCGCAAGCACTGTAAATGAGAACGTGATACGTTTTTATTTTTTTTTATCTAAAAACTTTATTGCACAAAAAAGTACAACAGGTGGACTTAATGCTAGGGGCATTCTATACTAGACAACCTTTGGGTCATGCGGAGAGTTAGTTTGTGGGTGCGGTAATAGTGAAAAAGTGCATAAGTAATCTAAAAAAACATTATATCACGTGCAATGTTTATAGGCATGTGTTATCGCGCGCACTGTATATGGTAATGTGTTATCATGTGCGTTGTATATGAGACCGTGTAATTATATACAAACCCTTACCTGAATAAGTCAGGCGAGGAGGCTGATTTGTCCTTGTCGACCTTCCGCGGGCGGCCGCGGCCTTTCTTCTTGGGCGACGCCTCGAGCGCGGGCCCGCCCATACTCGCTGACAGCGTGGGCAGTGACGCTAATAATAATTGCATTGAAAAAACAAATTGAAACCATGCCCTTACTGCCATACCAAAAATGTCATTTTATAGCCGTTTTACGGTAACAGAAACACATAATCAGCAAAAAAACATGGTTCTTGAGCTACAGCCTGGTGACAGACAGACTGACGACCGGCCGGACAGACAGCGAAGCCTTAGTAATAGGGTCCAGTTTCCTTTGGATACGAAATCCTAAAAAATGGAGTAACTTTTCCTGTTTTCCCAACAACTTAACTCCCCTGCTCTTAATGATCAAAGCGTTATGAAAAGTATAATATAACCTGCCGAAACGATACCGAAGTTCGACAAATACCACTTCGCTTAGCCCCCAGTTGTGGTCTGCGGTCCGTCTCAAACGTATTGTTACGAGCTTCGGGTTCGTGGCAATTAAAAACAGCCGATAAAAATTACCAAAAGTCACACTTTAATTGAACGCCACTAATTACAACCTTAAAACGCACTAATTAAAACAACAATCGCTCCCAAGTCGCACTTCAAAATCGCTTTCGAAGTAATCACTTGTATCGCTAATTCAATACTGTCCCGGTCGCGGTGAATCCCGGCCTTTTATATTGCCGCGGCCGTTCCCGAACCTTCCAACGCAGAAACATCCGGAACATTCGCGCGCAGTCCGGCCTTGACCGAACGTACGGCCATAGTTCTAGTAAGTTCTGGCGTTGACGTCTCGACTCTCTGAAGTTCCGCATTCCAAACTAGATGGCGCTGTTTACTAAAAACGTTACTCGTGGCGCGTAACAGTATATATACCTTTACATACGTACCATCAGAACCAAAGCTCTTGGGTGGCGCGGCGCTCGCCGTTGACGGTGGCAGCAATAGTGTTGGCTTCCTTAGCCCACCCAGAAGACCTAGGCCTGCACAGAAAAATGAAGAAATTGAAGCGCAGCAACTGCTTTTTTATTTTGTGTTTCATGGCCTCTAAGACTTTTTACGCCCGATTTTTTATTCTCAAACAGACTGATTCATAGCAATTACTCGATCCTCGAGTCTCCATCGGTGGAAGATGTTTCCATTTTTTCAATTGTGATGACGACTTGGTAAAAAAGAATTCGAAAGCGTATTTTTTGTTTCAACAAATCATTAAAATAATATGAACATAACAAAGTTCAACGGAGTGTTTACGTCACTTATTCGTAAAAACGTACCCATTTGTTAGATTATCCAAAAACATGGAAGACGTGTTCTTGCTTTTTCCACCAAATCAAAAAATAACGGCGATACTTCGAATGGTACTGTCGCATGACGTCATTAGTAGATACATTTATGACGTCACGCTAAATTTTAATGCAATATAGTACATTTTTATTTACATGATAGAGAAAAAACTGTTACATGCATGACCTAATAAAAATAGTTTTATCTGTGTCCAATTGTTTGGGTCTAGCAGGAAATAAATACTATTTTTCGAATACTAATTTATATCCGACAATTTTAAATTAAGGTCACAATAACATTATAAGTGTGTTAGGGGCCACAGATTAATTTGGTTCGCGAGTCCTGAATTTTCGTTCGCTTTTTAAGTATGGCATGCGAGCAGTGGCGTGCACACAGTTTTAAAACAGGGTAGGCAGAAAATTTCACTCACCAAAAACACTTTGGTTTTGGTTCATCGTCTTGTCAACTGATAAATAATGTAGGTAATTGCCAAATGCTAGCTCAATATCCATAGATTGACTGATTTTATAGACATATCAATTTACGGATATCCGAAGTGGCCTTTCGGTGCGTTTGTATGATGTTTTGTAATGTTTGTGTTATTTGCAAAATTTAAATGAAAGCAGTGAAAAGATGGTGGTGTAAGTATCATTTTTTATTTTTTCAATACACACACCATCTAAACATCTTTCACAGACAATATTATCAATTTTTTACTCTATTAACAACGATAAATCCTAAATATCTGAAAGCGTAGTCACAAACACAACACAAATCAAACAATATGGCTTTTGATGAACTTTTGACTATTGAAATTAGTATTAAAAAAGAGAAATATAATACGACAAAAAAATATTGCCACCAAAATGTATAAAACTCAATGAAACAATGTTACTTTCTAAAATATTTGCATTGCTTATCAAACTTTCATTCGGAAATGTTCGGTAAGAGTCGTAATTTTTCGTGTTACCCATAAGGATTCTACAAAAAAAGACACTGGCTTTTTATGCAGTTGTGTGCGTGATTTGTGTCATTGTGTGTCAGCAAAGCCCACGTAGCTACAGGAACACACATACATTAAATCCGCATGACCGCGACTTACCACGAGAGCATACATACACAATTTTAGAGATTCATAGTTTGTGTCTTTGCCGCAAGGGCGAGGCGGCGCTAGTGCAGCGCGAATCGGTGATGCTAAATAATCAAATTACATGTGGATCTTATTTTAATGATACCACCGGCAATCGATCGGTGGAGCTAATTTATGATTTAAGTTTTTATGTTATTTTGTTTATTGATAAAATAATATTGGATCTATTATCAGACCTAGGGTAGGCAGTGTCTTTCTGTCTTTATGAAACGCACGCCACTGCATGCGAGCTACTAGTTCGCCATTCCCAGTATAAAGTGTATACGTATTACTAACTTGGCGTGGTGTCTGCTTGCTTGACGGGCGATTTCTCTGGAGTGACTAACTTGTGTGTCCGCTCCACACTCTTCCTGGGTGGTACGGGCGGTACTGGCGTCTCCGAGCCAGACGTTGGCGTTTCTGTTAAAAAAAGGTATATATTTTTAAATATGATATTTTTATAAAGACATTTTTTATATATTTTTATATAAGCATTGTCATTGCTTTAAATAGTAATAGGTTTAAAAAAAGAAACATATTCAATGCCATCTGATGATGTTAAACAAATTTGAAAGTCATACTCACATAATCTCGATTTCATATCATCAATAATAATATATTACAGAAATGCTTTAAAAAAAAAGCATGTCCCAAAAAATTTATTCCATACTTTTGAAATAAGTTTTCAAATTCATTTAAGCCTCTTTATAATTGAAGCATCGACGGCCGGTAGCGGTGTCAGGCGACATCATTGGCAGTTTTTTGGGTGTAACCGTATGTATGGTGGAGTTGCCTGGTAACATTATAAATGGCAACATATTTGGAAATAATAGATTTGTCGACGATTTCAGCATTTATTCTAGTGCTGTCCCCGTCGAACTAATACAACAAGCATCAAACAGACGGTTTCGTTAAACCGTTTCGTCGTGTGTGATCGTTAAAGCGTATGGCACACGTACCATTATCGTGCAGCAGCCGCGAGGCGGCGAGCGGCGGGCGGCCGCGGCCCCGCCGCCCGCGCCGCCCGCGCCCGCGCCCGCGCCCGCGCCACCAGCCGCGCGCCGCCCCCGCCCCCGCGCCCGCGCCCGCGCCCAATGGGGAGTTATCGCGCTGCAATCATAACAAAACTTATGAATACTCTACTACAGGCTTGCAGGAATTTTAATATACGGTCAATTGGCTACTTGACAGTGTTAACAATAAAATATGAAAAGTGTTAGATATGTTAGCTTATTAGTTAAGTAATAATTTTACATTTTTACTTTTTAATTAAAAGCATAGTTAGTATTTTATTTTTGCAAAATAAATTTTAGTTTTTTTATCTGTGGAACAAAAGAATCGAAACGGAAACCACCATTGCAATTCGGAAATGACAGCTGTCGGCGAACATTATTTATTTTAATGTGGCGAAACAATGATTATTTTACCGATTAAATTGAATTATTGTGTCTCTAATCGTATAAAGAATTTATTGAAACATTTTCCGTTTATCTTAATTAAGTCGTTCCTATGCGTATCGGTTCGTTGTCTAGGACGTTGACGTCATAATTGCAACAGTGACGCGACTAGGCGTTTTCGCGCGCTTTTTAAATGTGTTACACAAAATCTTATTTTTCTTTGGTTATTTAGATTATTTCTAGATAAATCGAATTGCTTGTGATAAAAAATGAACGGGCGCACATTTTACAATACTTTTTCAAAAACTGTCCAGTAGCCAATTGCACCAGCTACACTTTAATGGTAGCTAACAAGTTAACGTTTATTAAATTACACAAAATGTGTGATAGGACGGTTTTTACGGATGTGGAATTGTCCGGTACTATTAAAGTTAGATTGGTGCAATTTGCCGTGCCCGCATCACGAATTATTTATATATAATTACTACAAATCCATAATAAATTGTATCTACTCTCGTTTTTCACGTTAATGTATCAATTATAAACGTTGAAATACCTAAGTGTAATGTCATTCCTATTAAAGAGAGTACCGTAATTAAAATATAAAAACATTACTATTATAAATCACTCGTTCTCGCAAAAGTATTACTTAATAGATATAAAAATAGGATATCAATTCAAAAAACAGAGTTGTGACATATTTGAAATACTTGTATTTAAAATACAAATTATTTTGTATTTGTAAAATGGTTTGTAAAATACAAAATACTTTTTTATTCTTAGCTTCATTTTTCTAAAGCATTCCGCGATTCAGTAAAAACAAAAAATGCCCACTAGTGATGCAGCGCTTTGAAAGTCTATGCGCAAAAAGACAGATGAAACAAAACGCATATAAAACCTGACCATTAATTTAAGAGATACTAAGTCCATATATATGAGGGACCCCTCTTGGCAATCCTCAAAGTCACTGTTACTTTTGCAGTGTTGGCAGCTATTTCATTATTTCTGTGTTGTTCGCTCGAAATATCTTTAACCATAAAGTATTTTATTTCAATAAAGTATTTTTAAAATACATATTTTGTATTTAGTATTTAAATACAAAAGACAAAAGTATTTTGTACCTTGCATTTGAAATACTATATTAAAAAAATATTTGCATTTTGTATTTAAATACTTTTCGAAAAGTATTTTGTACATCTCTGTCAAAAAGTGATCAAGTAAATATCGCAGAGATGGCTTCTATTACTTTGATGCCAACTTTTTGCACCGTTAAAAAAAATCCACCACAACTTTAGCAAAAATTTATATTTACAAAAAAAATATGTGTGTCATATTTTTTGGCACTCTAAGGTTGTGTTCCACTAAGCGCTCAAAAAGCTGAAAATACTCCTTTAGCCGTTCCACAAGGCGACCGCGATCGTTGTGGTCGAGGCGAAATCGTCACTCATGACGTCATTAGTTTCGCTCACGCCAAGCTCGAAACGAAAGAGGTGGGTCGAAGTGGACGTTGAGAAAATTTCGGCGCCATATTTAAAATTGTTTTGACATATGATCTTTAAAACTCGGAAAATGGCGGCGATTAAATTCACTAAAATGGTTTTATATGATTCTGAAAAAGATATTGCAGTAGAAACTTTTGTTGCTTTCACCTAAAATGACATTTGAATTTTTCTTCGGAATAAAGATTAATAACATTCTCATAATCATTTATTCGTGGCCTAAATTTTCGCTTTTCACGATTATAATTTTGTAAAATTGCATTCCACTCTTCATCTGAACTAGAGAAGTAGTTTCTGGAGCATTGCGATGTACCAACAAATATCCAACTTCCGTAAAAGACATTTCGATTATATTGAAACTCGAATTGTTTAAAAACTAATCTAAAATAAAAAATAAATTATTAAATTGTATATTTTTTAAATATAAATCAAGTTAGCCTACAACAATCAAAGTTCATTGTTAATAAATTTTAACCTAACCTCTTTAAGCTCTTACTTTTTTTTTCCAAAACTCGCCATTGATGTTTACATGAACGCTTGAAACGCTCCAATAGCCATTCCACTTGAGTTTATGATATTAACGCTCACAAGCAAAAGGAACGGAAAAAACTGTGGTCGTGAGCGTTATCGTTCTAAGCGCTTAGTGGAACGCACCCTGACTGTTGGACCAAACAGAAATCTTTAGTCATCTACCCCATTTTGCAAGTGTTAAGGATACAAGTTTAGGGATAGCTACTTTCTGTAAAGTAACATAAGTATGTGCGTTATTCGTATAAATCTAAAAGGCTATTAATTAAAATTATTATTAAATTTTAAGAGAAGTAGGGCATAGCGATTTATCGCTTGAACTGGAGCAGCACGACTTGTGAAACATTTGGCTGCGGTCTTCTGTAAGGTGGAGGCCTTACAGAAGACCGCAGCCAAATGACAAGCACTTCGGTGTTGTTCCTG
This sequence comes from Glyphodes pyloalis, assembly GCA_037074685.1. Lineage (NCBI taxonomy): Eukaryota > Metazoa > Arthropoda > Insecta > Lepidoptera > Crambidae > Glyphodes > Glyphodes pyloalis. Next base: position 6,707,513 of record JAYKKO010000021.1, read on the forward strand.
CGTGTGAGTAAGGTTTCCAGAGCTCCTGGGTCATGCTATACTAGTAGCAGGGGTCAAGCCTTCAAGGTAAGGGCGACAGGTCCAGTAACAGTTTTATTATGCTGTATGTGTCGCCCTTAAGCTAGGACCTCATTAGCACTTAACATCAGGTGGGATGAGGTAAATCTTGAAATGCAGTAATAAAAGTATATAATACTCACGGTGTTGTCGTCGTCGGAGCCGCGCGGGCGGCGCTCGCTGCGCGCGACGGACGCGCCGCGCGAGCTGCGCGTGTCTGCCACACAAGAGCGCGTCTGTCTTACTTACGACCAATCGGTTTTAACATGTGTAAGAGACGGATTTTTAGGTGTCAAACAATAGTATACCTTATGTACATGTGTAAGAGATAGGATTTTTTGCTGTGGGACAGTAATATACCTTATGTTTTCAAGCAAAAGTTGAAATTCGCAATGTTTATGGTTTTAGCACACCACTACTTGCTAAATCAGTTGTTTTTCGTCACCTATCCTTTGCAGTGTCGTTCTGATTGTGGTCGCAGTCCCTTAGACCTCCATTATTATTTTTAATTTTCAAAGCAGAGGCGACCGGGCGTTTTTGGCGTTGCGCAATATATGAGATCCCGGGTTCGATTCCTGATAAGGTCAATATGGAAATCGAACTTTCTATATTGGCTCGAGTCTGGTTGTTTTGTCGTGTATTGTTGTGTATTGTACCGTCGTGGTTTTTGATTTCTACTTTAGCTACTTACCACAAAATCAAAGTAATTTATTTGATGCTGTCTGTTACTTATTCTACGTATTAGTCACTAATATACTAGCTAAAGCTAAGACTTTTACGACGACCTCCGTAGCCAAGTCGAGCGGGCCGTATTTCGGCGTTGCGCCATCTTTGAGGTCCGGGGTTCGACCCCCGGTCGGTTAATATGGGAAACGAACTTTTCTATTGGCTCAGATCTGAGTATTGTGGTCCGTCGTTGTTTCTGATTTCTGTAACATATGTGCGTTAGCTACTCTACAAAGAATCAGAGCAATGTATGTAATGTTGTACAATATTTATTTATTTACACGTATGGCATCGATTTATTTGTATTCGGCTTATTAATAAACTTGTATTATGTATGTTACCGGCAGTTCTGTCACTGTCGCTGCTCGTGGCGCGGCTGGCACGAGAGCGCGTGTCGAAGCTGCGCCGGCGACTCGTCCTGTCCCGCTCGCTCCTGCTCACCGCCCTATCTCGAGACGGTCTCCTGTCCCGCTCGCTCCTGCTCACCGCCCTATCTCGAGATGGTCTCCTGTCCCGCTCGATCCTGCTCACCGCTCTATCTCGAGACGGTCTCCTGTCTCGCTCACTCACACGCCGCTCATTTTTATTATCTTGTTCATTCCTGTAGAAACAATAATAAAGACATGGTACAAAAATATTAAACATATAATACATATCAATAAATACTGATTTTTTTTTCATATTGCACTTAAAGATTGACCTCATCCCATCTGATGTTAAGTTTACGCAGTATTTGCACTTGAATTTTTTGTAATTTTTAGTAATCAAATTACAGATGTGCAGCGGGGGGGTGTTACATTAGTGGTAAGGGTCAAGCCTTCAAGGTAAGGGCGACAAATCCAGTACCAGATATATTATGGTGTACTTGTCGCCCTTAAGCTAGGACTTCATTAACATCAGGTGGGATGAGGTCCATCTTGAAGTGTAATATAAAAAAAAAACAAACCTTGTATCTCTCTCTGGGCTGGAGTCTGTGACGGCGAGCTCGGGCAGGCCGGCGGAGCGCACGTCGCGCCGCGCCTGGCGGAAGATGGGCAGGCACTGCTCGCGCATCTTGATGCCGGCCCTGAATAATAATAAAAAGCGTTTATTATATCTACTGAAGGTTGAAAATAACTCTGACTACATACTTTCATGGTCGGTTATACCTCTATCTCCCCTAATATTCGAAACAAGATTTCATATTTCTATCTTAAAAAATAATCATTTTCCGATATAAACTTTCAAGGGCGGTATTACCCCCCTCTATGTATATCTTTCTTTCTTTTCAAAACAAAAAGTAGCCTATGTCCGTTCTAGAGGTTCAACGTATACCTGTACCAAATATCATCAAAATCGGTTCAGTGGTAGGTGTTAAAGCTGGACAGACAGACAGAGTTACTTTCGCATTTATAATATTAGCCACAGAAGTGTAGGTATTCACAAACTTGTAGAACACAGTGTCCTTGTTGTTGTACGTGAGGCAGTTGTTGATCATGAGCTGGAAGTCCGCCTCGACGTCGTCGATGCTGCGGTACGCGCCCTGGTCCAGCTTCTGGCCCATCGTGCTCAGATCCATCGGGTACTTCACCACTGAACTGTAGTCTGGCACCTGGACAATTAATATCTTTATTAATACCTATTATTCATGTATTCAGTAGTCAAACGGTATGATCATACAACAGCATATCGATGTTTGATTAGTTTTATTATCTAGAGCAGGAATTCCCAACCAGGAGGGCACGTCTCGCAACGGAGGCGTATAGAAATGTTAAGATAGGCGTGAGTCGGCAACTGTTTACCCCCTTTTTTTTACAAATAAAATTTCAATGAAATGTTTGAATTACACGCATAAAATTAATGAAATGCAGGCGCAGCAGTTTGTGCAGCACAGCACGCTCGGGTCCGCAACCTGCACGTGACGTCACTCACCTCGTTCAGGTCGACGGGCTCTGTGAAGATGCCGCTGGAGTCGCGCTGCCGCAGCAGGCGCAGCAGTTTGTGCAGCACAGCACGCTCGGGTCCAATAGCTACCTGCGCGTGACGTCACTCACCTCGTTCAGGTCGACGGGCTCTGTGAAGATGTCGCTGGAGTCGCGCTGCCGCAGCAGGCGCAGCAGTTTGTGCAGCACAGCACGCTCGGGTCCAATAGCTACCTGCGCGTGACGTCACTCACCTCGTTCAGGTCGACGGGCTCTGTGAAGATGTCGCTGGAGTCGCGCTGCCGCAGCAGGCGCAGCAGTTTGTGCAGCACAGCACGCTCGGGTCCAATAGCTACCTGCGCGTGACGTCACTCACCTCGTTCAGGTCGACGGGCTCTGTGAAGATGTCGCTGGAGTCGCGCTGCCGCAGCAGGCGCAGCAGTTTGTGCAGCACAGCACGCTCGGGTTCAATAGCTACCTGCGCGTGACGTCACTCACCTCGTTCAGGTCGACGGGCTCTGTGAAGATGTCGCTGGAGTCGCGCTGCCGCAGCAGGCGCAGCAGTTTGTGCAGCACAGCACGCTCGGGTCCAATAGCTACCTGCGCGTGACGTCACTCACCTCGTTCAGGTCGACGGGCTCTGTGAAGATGTCGCTGGAGTCGCGCTGCCGCAGCAGGCGCAGCAGTTTGTGCAGCACAGCACGCTCGGGTCCAATAGCTACCTGCGCGTGACGTCACTCACCTCGTTCAGGTCGACGGGCTCTGTGAAGATGTCGCTGGAGTCGCGCTGCCGCAGCAGGCGCAGCAGTTTGTGCAGCACAGCACGCTCGGGTCCAATAGCTACCTGCGCGTGACGTCACTCACCTCGTTCAGGTCGACGGGCTCTGTGAAGATGTCGCTGGAGTCGCGCTGCCGCAGCAGGCGCAGCAGTTTGTGCAGCACAGCACGCTCGGGTCCAATAGCTACCTGCGCGTGACGTCACTCACCTCGTTCAGGTCGACGGGCTCTGTGAAGATGTCGCTGGAGTCGCGCTGCCGCAGCAGGCGCAGCAGTTTGTGCAGCACAGCACGCTCGGGTCCAATAGCTACCTGCGCGTGACGTCACTCACCTCGTTCAGGTCGACGGGCTCTGTGAAGATGTCGCTGGAGTCGCGCTGCCGCAGCAGGCGCAGCAGTTTGTGCAGCACAGCACGCTCGGGTCCAATAGCTACCTGCGCGTGACGTCACTCACCTCGTTCAGGTCGACGGGCTCTGTGAAGATGTCGCTGGAGTCGCGCTGCCGCAGCAGGCGCAGCAGTTTGTGCAGCACAGCACGCTCGGGTCCAATAGCTACCTGCGCGTGACGTCACTCACCTCGTTCAGGTCGACGGGCTCTGTGAAGATGTCGCTGGAGTCGCGCTGCCGCAGCAGGCGCAGCAGTTTGTGCAGCACAGCACGCTCGGGTCCAATAGCTACCTGCGCGTGACGTCACTCACCTCGTTCAGGTCGACGGGCTCTGTGAAGATGTCGCTGGAGTCGCGCTGCCGCAGCAGGCGCAGCAGTTTGTGCAGCACAGCACGCTCGGGTCCAATAGCTACCTGCGCGTGACGTCACTCACCTCGTTCAGGTCGACGGGCTCTGTGAAGATGTCGCTGGAGTCGCGCTGCCGCAGCAGGCGCAGCAGTTTGTGCAGCACAGCACGCTCGGGTCCAATAGCTACCTGCGCGTGACGTCACTCACCTCGTTCAGGTCGACGGGCTCTGTGAAGATGTCGCTGGAGTCGCGCTGCCGCAGCAGGCGCAGCAGTTTGTGCAGCACAGCACGCTCGGGTCCAATAGCTACCTGCGCGTGACGTCACTCACCTCGTTCAGGTCGACGGGCTCTGTGAAGATGTCGCTGGAGTCGCGCTGCCGCAGCAGGCGCAGCAGTTTGTGCAGCACAGCACGCTCGGGTCCAATAGCTACCTGCGCGTGACGTCACTCACCTCGTTCAGGTCGACGGGCTCTGTGAAGATGTCGCTGGAGTCGCGCTGCCGCAGCAGGCGCAGCAGTTTGTGCAGCACAGCACGCTCGGGTCCAATAGCTACCTGCGCGTGACGTCACTCACCTCGTTCAGGTCGACAGGCTCTGTGAAGATGTCGCTGGAGTCGCGCTGCCGCAGCAGGCGCAGCAGTTTGTGCAGCACAGCACGCTCGGGTCCAATAGCTACCTGCGCGTGACGTCACTCACCTCGTTCAGGTCGACGGGCTCTGTGAAGATGTCGCTGGAGTCGCGCTGCCGCAGCAGGCGCAGCAGTTTGTGCAGCACAGCACGCTCGGGTCCAATAGCTACCTGCGCGTGACGTCACTCACCTCGTTCAGGTCGACGGGCTCTGTGAAGATGTCGCTGGAGTCGCGCTGCCGCAGCAGGCGCAGCAGTTTGTGCAGCACAGCACGCTCGGGTCCAATAGCTACCTGCGCGTGACGTCACTCACCTCGTTCAGGTCGACGGGCTCTGTGAAGATGTCGCTGGAGTCGCGCTGCCGCAGCAGGCGCAGCAGTTTGTGCAGCACAGCACGCTCGGGTCCAATAGCTACCTGCGCGTGACGTCACTCACCTCGTTCAGGTCGACGGGCTCTGTGAAGATGTCGCTGGAGTCGCGCTGCCGCAGCAGGCGCAGCAGTTTGTGCAGCACAGCACGCTCGGGTCCAATAGCTACCTGCGCGTGACGTCACTCACCTCGTTCAGGTCGACGGGCTCTGTGAAGATGTCGCTGGAGTCGCGCTGCCGCAGCAGGCGCAGCAGTTTGTGCAGCACAGCACGCTCGGGTCCAATAGCTACCTGCGCGTGACGTCACTCACCTCGTTCAGGTCGACGGGCTCTGTGAAGATGTCGCTGGAGTCGCGCTGCCGCAGCAGGCGCAGCAGTTTGTGCAGCACAGCACGCTCGGGTCCAATAGCTACCTGCGCGTGACGTCACTCACCTCGTTCAGGTCGACGGGCTCTGTGAAGATGTCGCTGGAGTCGCGCTGCCGCAGCAGGCGCAGCAGTTTGTGCAGCACAGCACGCTCAGGCCGCAGCGAGTGCAACACGCAACGTTCCCACACGCGTGTGTACTCCGCCTTTAGACGCTCCCTCTTGCGGACTAACTCGCAAAGTAATCTGTAGAAATTAAATATAAACACATATTAATGGTTTTCCAACTCTCCTTTCTGACTCCAAATAAATTTTGGCGTCTGTAATTTGTTTTTATTATTTTTGGGTGGTTCACTGTCAAAACAAAAAGGAAATACAAACTAAAACCATAAGCCAATACGACAAAACTTTTTTTAGTGATTACAATTACAAACCTAGCTCGTTCCAAATCTTGGCGTATTCTTTGCCAATATTTCAGTTGATTACACAACTCTCTGACGTTAACTGTACCATCTTGGATGCCCGTAGTGCCTGTAAAAGAAAATAATTTTCTTTGAGCAGCACTGGATTAAAAAAAATACATATACCATCACGTGAATTTGAAAGTTCACTTTAAAATGAGGTGACTACAGTGAACGAAAAAACCATGAAAGAATTTCCGTCGTACTAACTTCGTTAGAAAATAGGAAGAAAATGACAACAAATGTAAAGCACATAAGCAATTGATACGCAATAAAGAATCGACACTTAAGAAACCCTTAAAGGGTTCAGGTCTTCGTACAGGCCCTAGCTCACTTTTGTAAGCCACGCCCATCGTGCCTTACTTTTCGTGGTTTCATTTTCAAGCGTTAGAAATCGATTATGTTCTTTTCATTCACTGCGTGACTACATTTGCGCTCGTTAATTGAACGTGCTATGTCCTATGTGTGTCAACGGACCGTGGTGGCTGGTGAGGCTCTGCAGCCTGCGCAGCAGCGGCACGCCGTTCCTGCTGTGCCGCTTCAGCGTCCAGTAGGCGAGCAGCCGCTTCATGAGCTGCGCGCGCGCCGCCGGCGGGCCGTGCGCCAGCTGCGCCACCTCCGACACGCGCTCGGCCGGCAGCGTCGGCACCAGCACCACCGGCGCCCACGTGCGCTTCATAGCCAGCACTCGCCGAGCCTGCCCGGGGGATTTAGATGTCAACAACTATTCACACTTTCAACCTACCTCAGGGAGTCTACCCCCGAAAACGAACAAACAAACGAAAGGTTTCGTTTTTAAAGGTTAATCAAGAGTTTGGGAATTAAAACGTAAATTGCATTGAGTTTTTTGAAGACGCTTTTTTCTCATTAGACTTCTAACTTCTAATTGGTTATTAACGAATATATTTAATTATATACATGTATATGTTTTTATATTTTCTTTCATAAGAACCTTCATATTTAAATATTAAGAAGATAAACATTGCTGCTATCCTTTATCGGATCCAACATAATTAGTTTTTGGGAGTACATCCCCAGTTCGAGTGCGTGCGTCGCAGTTCCAGGTCCAGGACGGTCGTAAAGCAATCCATATGGACTAGCTTAGTTTCATTTCGGTTAATTCGAGTAACACAAGAAAATTATTTAACTTTGTTGTGGTAAACTTTTTTCTGTGTGGTTTGCTGTAGTAGGTAATTGATATTTTCAGCCAAAGCGGCACGTTGAAAATAAAATGCTTTTTCAAGAGCATCACAGTTAAAATGAGAGACCTAGCTTTGTAGTTTGAACTTATTACCAAATTGTTTTAGTAAAAATAACAAGATATTGATCTTTCCGTATGCATGTGGAACAGACAAGACGCTTTACTTGGCTGACTATATAAGCGTATACGATAGGTATAGTGTTACAGTGAAAAGTTTAAAGCAAACCACTTAACTGGAACTTTTTTTTTTTAATTAAAAGTCCTTAAATATCTTCGAGAAGAAGTGAACGAATTTTTTATTATTATAAAGTTTAAGTTAAGCAGTAGTTGAGAAACTAGAAAAAGACCTACCCCGCTCTCGAATATCTCATACATGAATTTAAACTATTATACATGTATTAACAAAAAAATATTTTATGGGTTTTAAATAATCACCTGAATGATTTTCTCCCTCCCTTTTTGCCGGATTGCTGATAAGTCCGTCGATTTAGAATCACCCTCAGAGTCTTGAGCGCGCCTTTCCTATGGAAAAAACATAAAAAATAATTATGCAATACATAATCTAGTTATAACATCATTATCAAAGGCAGGATAGCCTAGGATGATAAATTTGAAGTTGCGTCACAGGACGACTTCGATTTACATTGTGTTCAGTTCTACTTTTTGAGACCCAAAGTTTCCTTAATACCTGTAAGACATGTGCAGGCGTGTGCGCATCGCAGTAGGCCATCTTGGCTACTTGCACTGGCTGGCTTGGATCGCGCCCAGCACCTGCGGCTTCCATTTTCATGTACAAACTGGAAAAAAATGTTAAACCTCGTAAGACCAAACATACTTTTAAAACCCATTATCAATGGGGAATACCGCGCGTTAAAAACCTGTGATGACACTATGAGTGACATGGTGACACATCTGTCAATGTCATGTCCAAAATAACCAATCACGTAACAGTTGGACCTCACGCCCACTTAGTGTCATCACAGGTTTTTAATGCGCGGTAGTCCTCATTGATTTATTTATTACAGCTGTTCCCGCGCCTACGTTCGCTAGGACTACATGCTTTCATGGTCGGTTTTACCCTTATTTTCCCGAATAATCTAAACAAAAACTAGTCCATATTTTAATCCAAGTTTTGAGCTATTTATCTAAGTTTCACACCAGTATTATTAAGGTAGAAACATGTTGCGAATCCATGGTGGATTTAAATTGTAAGTATCATTTTTTTTTATTCATACCCGGCTTGCTGCGCACAGGTGACGTGGAAGGCGGAGTAACAGTTGCTGCGATGGCACTGGATGCAGGCGCCGGCCCCGCGCTGCTTGCACACCATGCACTGCAGCTTCCATCGCGCCGCCGGGATCATCTCCACAGAGTCTGCACATCACATTCAAATATAACCATGACTAGCCCATTGAAACAACCTATTAACGTTTTTATTTATTTGTATATTGCACTTCAAGATTCACTGTTTAACAACACTTTTTACTGCTATTGTGTCTTGAGCATAAGAACTAATATCGAATTTAAAATATTTACAATGATGTACCAATTTTTTTTTGTTCGAGCGTTTACTAGAGTTGCTGACTGAACGAAGAGACGCCAGTGCCGAGAGGCCATCTTGCTTTACTCCGACCAAGGCTTGAAGCCGATACTTATAAGCAGAGAATCGTTCGCAGATAAAGGTGAAACATTATGTTATACAACAACTGGTTGTTGTATAACTGTTTCAACCCGCGACTTCGTTCGCGTTATTTTGGAAAACAATCTTATATAGATGAGACGAGATGAGTTAATCATTTATCTTTATGCCAAATTTTATACAACTCCATGCAGTAGTTATTGTGAGAAAGAGTAACAAACAAAAATTAATATAAACTTACGCGTTTCTAATAATAGTATAATATATTTCTTGCAAATCTAAGTTCACATGAATACCTTAAGAAAATAAGTAGTCAGAAAAAAACTTACCAATTGGTTCCAAAAATACGGTATTCGCAAAACGCACTTCAGGAATCCAAAGTGCGCATACAACGTGCGCCCATGTACCCTGGTCCGTCTGCTTGAACGCACCTGCCAAGCAAACTTGGAATTTTAGTACATAACAGGGATATCAACTTACTAATCAACTGAGGTATACCTGTCAACCCACAATTCCTTTAAAGATTTTCTATGAAGATAGCAACCTGGGACGTCACAATTTTTATTATCAGCCACTGTCTTTTAAACTAGCATTTCAAAATAACATTTTAAAGATAATTTACAAAAAAACCTTTCAGGCAGATGTACATAAAGTACTCTTTTATGGCATTGATACCAATTTCATAGTGTAAGAGAGAGATGTACATAAAAATCCTTACCTCCTGTATTAGGACACAGCACGCAGTTGACGAGACGCGAAGGCGACTGTAGGCAGCGTCGGCATAGCCATTGCCCTTCTGGGATGTATGGTACCTGGAAAAAAGCATCATCATAAAATACTACAACTAGCCTAGCCACCTACACCGTGCGATTCGTATTCAATAATAATCTGATCAGAAAATAAAGGACTGGGAACCAATTTTATTTTTTATACTGTTTTGAAATTATGCAAACATGTTTCAGATCATAATAGCTGTGATGCCCACGACTTTATCCACATTACTTCGGGATACAAAGTAACTTATATTAAATATTACAACAGAAAAATTTTATCTCCCCTTGCGATGCGGAAATCGAACCCACGACCTTCACATATCGCGCGTGCTGCTCTTACCAACTGAGCTAACCGCAAGTTATCGTAGGCGATGAAATTTTTCTGCTGTATCAACCGTTAGCCTCCGGTAAGTGCCCTCTGCCGAATATGTTTAGAACTACATACTTATCGGCCCGTGGTACATTCGTTGAAGAAATTCGCAAGGGGAGATAAAAAAAATCTGTTTCTAATATTTAAAGTTCGCTAGTACGGCGTTTAGTACTATAAAAATAATAAAATCGATTAACCTATATTAATTCGGCAATTTCGGCATGTAAGAGGATAAACATACATTCTGGATGTATGTTTATCTTCTTGATCTTGATGGGCTCAAGCCCTGCACAGCAGAGTGAGATGATTTTTTTCTATTTCTTTAAAATATTTATATAACTATAAAAAATTATGCAAAGTGAATAATTGAAACTTACTCCATAGCAATCCTGGTGCACGGCTAAGTTGCACATATCGCAGAACAGAATCACATTAGTGTTCTGACATTCACCATCCATACAGATGCAGCACACTGCATCCTCATCCACTGTGGCTGCTGTTTGCTGCCCACTTTGTGTTGCCTGTACCAAAAAATTTGTTGCTTTAAAAACAACTAGCTTGTGTTCAGGAAAAAGTGATTAAGTAACATGTAGATAGATGTAAATACCTAAATCTCATCCAAATCCATTCACTTATTTTAACATTTATTCATAAAAACATTTGTGTTAATAATATTAGTATAATGACATTCAGAAGCAAATTACTAAATTTCACAACTGCATTTCCTCTTTGTCATCAGATTACATACAAAGTTTAATTTATTATCATAATTAGTATTATAGTTTAAAAACAAAAAGACACAAACAAAGGCAACAAATAACCTTGGTATTTTATCCTATTTCTTGTGTTTTTTATAATTATAGGAACCCAAATTAAGTCACAATAGATAATTGCATCACTGTGAACAAAAGTGCCATACTGATTAAAATTGTAATTAATATGACGTGAACAAACAGCCCACTGTCAGCAAGTTTTTTTTTTCCTAATTGACTATAGATGATGGCCGCAGATGGCCTTTTCATCTTCACCGGGCTTGGGGGGGAGCGGAAGGCTCTCACCCCTCTTTTTAGCACTTATGTACCTACACATAAGGGACAAATAATTTCTTACTTGACTATTTTTATACAAATTAAAACTTAAGTTTGCAAGTTTTTAGTCAATAATTTAAATCTTCCATAATATTATAATTGCACTTCAATGGTGACTTTATATGTAATAAATTATAATTGCACTTCAATGGTGACTTTATATGTAATAAATTATAATTGCACTTCAATGGTGACTTTATATGTAATAAATTACTTGAGACTTGGGTATATCTTATGCTTAATCTAACAAGAAAGCCAAATTCACATACTTGAAAATATGATTCCTTCTCCAATCTATCCATGAGCAGTTCCAATGTGTCCACAGAGACATTGGGCAAGTTCTGCTTAGCCCGCATCTTATTGATGATGGCAAGCCACGCTGTATCCTCCTCATCCACATCATACTCCACTTCACCGTCCAACTCTTCGGCTGACTTCTCAATAAAGCGGATGTATGCATTCGGACGAGGAGGGGCGTCACCCACCCTCTCATTGTAGTCAGGTATTAGCTGTTGAGCATTAGTAAAAAATATTGTTGTCAAAAGCAGATCATAGTTATCACAATCACAATCACTAGCAGTTCAATATTTGTTTTAATGCATATTTGTCATAAGGGTGGTACAAAATGTCTCAGTCTGACTTCCTTCTGACTGTACTATTGTTTACATATTTTTAATGGTACAGTCACATGCTGTGCACTAATATGTGTACAGCTCTTTCTAAACCGAACCTTATGGTAACTCCATAAGAACTCAAGTGTTTACATTTTATTGCTTGTGACTGTATTAGTAGTTGATTGTCTCATGTATAAAGTTAAGTTTTAAAAAGTCAAGATAGAAAGTTATTCATGTAATTACCTTGAAACTAGCTTCAGGTAATTTAACATGTGGTTCTGGCGGTGGTTCTACAAACGGCAAAGGTTTCTCCAGCTCAGCATTTTTCTTCTCCCAATCTTCCAAGGACATGATAGGCAATGGTTGGTCTATAGGGATCCTGCTTATTTTCCCATCTATCTCAAACTGTACTACTTTCTGAGCCTCTGCGAAGGTCAGGGCCTCTTTAGGGGGGCTCTGAAGGGCGAGATCACCCGTCGGGACCGGAGCCCTGGTCCTGCCTCCCTTTTTGCGGCTACTGGCCACAGCTGGCGTTGCCGGCGTCGGATTGTCATGGTCGTAATTTACTAAGTGGTATTGCAGGCCACATAAACTTTTATACACTTTGTCACATTTCTCTAGCGGGCACTGATAGGGGGGCGGGCGATTTTGCCGCAATTTCTTACAAAATTCCAAGACGTCAAAGTCTAGCCCCATATTTATATGACACGCTTAGAATGATATCATTTTAAAACACTGAGATTGTCCTTTATTGATATAATTACACGTAGCTTTCAGATAGTAATGAATTAATTATAATTTATACAAGTTTACAAGCGCAGCGCAACACACACAACCCAAAAAAATTTGCTCGATCCACAGACGATCGCTCGTTATTCGTTTTTGATTGACAGTTAAGACTCTTCTTTTTAAGTATAATTTATGGTTAAGACAGCTATGTGTAAACTGCATTGTTCGTTATCATAAAACTCTCCTCGTCGTGAATGTAGCGTAGTTGAACATGATTACCATGTTTTTAAGCGAGAAAAAATAAAAGATTTTCGGTGAAACGTATTGGCATATTAGAATATTGCCTCTTTCTTTACCGTCAATCTATCCATCATGGCATGCGTTTTCCATAGAGAACGCGACACATCACTAGGATGAGCATACACTTAGAATAAGGAAAGTAAATATATCTATGAGCATACATCTTGTATTTTATAAAAGTTACTGGTACTAAAACTAAAAGGCACGATCTGTTTACTGTGTAATGGATTACAACTTGAAAAAAAAATTGATAAAGGATAAAGCCAAGCCATAATAAAAAAAATGCATTAAGTAAAAAAACAGTGTCAAATGACTGCTGTCAGCTGTCACAAACACGTGACAGGTCTTTACAGTGCTGCCGAACTATCGATAGCTTACTATCGACATGACAGTGTTCATGCACACTATCGATGTACCTACATCAAAATCTTCAGTTCCAATACCGTTATATCACCTTTTTATACTTCAGCAAAACCAGTGGATAAATAAAAAACAAAACGGTTTTTTCACGCTTCTCTAAGAATGGGCTATGTTCAAACAAAAAAATTCAATTAGAAAACTATTAATAGCAATTAATAGTTTTCTCAAGCAACAACCAAATTGATCAACAAAATTTTCTATATTCTAAACTATTTTAATACCATCATTAATAAATTAATTAATCATTTATGATTATCGACAGACTATCGACAGGCACAGCAATAATTCTCTTTCTGTATGTACGTACTAGCTGCTGTTCTGTTTGTCCGACTGCCTCACACAAAAAGTAAAAAAGTGTTATTTCTTTGTATTGATGCAAAAAGTTATCAAAATATTGTGGTTGATTATTTTTTAATTTTTGAGGGCCTGTTTTTTTCTCTGCGCGTATTTCAGTGTGTTTCTAATGTTTCTCGCAATCCACAAATGATACAATAACTGCAAGATGTCTTTCACAAATAATAACACTCCACGACCTGGTGAAGCTGCTTTGCAAAATATGAAATTGTTGAAAGCGGAAAGCACTGTTTTTAAAATTCCCAAAGTGCCTAAAAAGAAACTTAATACAAAGAAGGCTCAGGTATTGGATGAAGATGTGTATGTTGAGGTAAGTATTTATTTCTCTTTATTGAAAATATGCAATCAATTACAATAGACTTGCTATTGTCTGCATCGCCCGGTTGACGAGGAGACCGCTTATTTTTGCATTTTATTAATATTTTTTGTCTTCATTCCTATATTATTTTGTGTACTTACATATATGGCCATGTTAAGATGTTGTCAAGTAGTAAATGTTTCTTTCTTTCTTTCTGATAAGTTATTGTATTTATATAAGTACACAAAGTAAATGTAAAGAAAAGAAAGAAGTATTTCTAAGCTATTGGACAATCAGAGATGTTTGTCTGTTTCTCTGTTCTATTCTCTTAGTCTGCAAATCCTTTATTTATTTGTTATGGCTTCTCAACAATGCATTCACTAATAAAATCAACTTAAACAAGTTAACGTTAATGTCTAAGTGCCTCATCAATCAAAGAAAAGTACTGCATGCACTAATTTGAGTGTACATTACACACTAAGTACATAAACTTAACTTTGATGAACATGACAAACAAATGTGCATGAAAAAGAAAACAAAGTTTAAATTTCAAATTTATTCTTTTCTAAATGACTTTTATTATCTGTTACAGGGCATAGCAAAGATCATACAGAGAGATTTCTTCCCCGATTTAGAAAAGTTAAAAGCACAGAATGAGTTTTTGGAAGCCTCTGAAAACAAGGATTACCACAGGCTTAGAGAGATTGCTTGTAAATACAGCGGCAGCCGACCCCCCACAGAACCTTGTAAGATATTAAACTTTTTCTTAAAATGTAATTCTAACTTTATTATGACTTGGCCCAATGTGAAGTACACATAGCGATAAGTTAGATACTGCGACTGTTACTAGTTTGCTGAGTTTCTTACTGGTATCTTCTCAATAGATATAGGTTCCGAATCAGCAGTAGAATCACTTTGCATTTTATTCAATGATGATTCAAAGATGTTATGTGTAACCTACTTTTTTAAAGAAGTATTTAAGTTCAAGTTTTGAGTTTGAAACTAGAAATATTGAAATAAGACAAAAAAGCATCATGTGGCAAGCTAGAGTCACTATTTTTTGTTGGTTTGTCTTTTTTTGAAGATCATCATAACTTTACAGCATATTTCAACAGTTTATTAATAGTAAATCAATTTAGGGACAACAGGACTAGTCTAAGGTTATCATAAAAGACAAAGTTTAAGCTCAAAATGTATGCCAGTTTAAAAAACTCCTTGACAAATATCTGAACAACAAAATGAAAGCAAGCTAAATTTAGTCAGATATTAGGCATTTGTTGGTTGTCTAAACTGTCTAAAATTAGTAATAAAAAGTATTATAAATTTTATAAAAAAAAATTAATGTTCCAGATAATTCACCAGCCACCTTTGACACTCCAAACCCTGACAGACCATACTCTCCTCTAGCACCGACCGTAAGAGAACAAAGACCTGGTCTGGAAGAGAGCACATCTACAGACAAGCCTAAAGATGTCACTGACAATCATTCATTAGGTATGCATTATGTTTAATGTCTTGTACTGAACTACTTGCATGTAATTTCTAGAAATTTGCATTTGATACAGCAATATTGAAACAAAATCAAATACCTGATTTGTTTGATTCAATTTATTGGTATAATGGGCTAGTTTCTAGTCGATATTTGTGCGCCAATTTTGCTTAAATTATTCAGTGTCATTTGGTAAAATAATTGGTAACCATAGTCTGAACTCTGTGATACAAGCCATGCTTAGTGCAATCAGTATATAACTGGCGAATAAATTATGTTATTATTTATTTAATTATAAATTTCGATCATAAACAGAAGTAATTGAATAATTTTAAGTAATTAACATTATTTTTATTTTTATAGATTCATTCCTGGCAAGCCACACAAGCGAAGATAACTTCAGCTATGACAGAGTTATTGCTTTAGAAGATAAGAAACGTGCAGCTAAACTAGCATCTCAGTTGCAATCAGAGATCACGTCAGCCGAGCTAGCTGATAAGGCTCTGGCTCTCCCTTCCATCGAACAGCAGGCAGACCAATCTGAAAGACCTCAAGAGGTAAAGCAAGTCTCTTCTCATTTTATGCATATTTTGCTCAAAAGTTCAAACTTCATCAGTTTCATCAAATAGGAATCATCATCATCATCAGCATCTTTATTTTTTTAGGTTTTTGTCCCTGCATTCATATATTGCATGTTAGCTTTGACTAAAAAAACATAGAGATTAGTTTGTTTTAGCTGGTTAATAAAACTTACATAAAAATATTTAAAATGTATAGGTATTTTGTTGTATATTATATGTTGCAGCATGTTTCCCTGACCATTGCTTACAGTTGCATCTCTCTTACAGCTAGACACGTGGCGGTACAAGGCCAAGAACTACATAATGTACGTGCCGGACGGCGCGGCCGGGCAGCGCGCGCCCGCCAAGCCGGAGCTGCTGCACCACAACACGCGCCTGCGACGGGAACCCTTCGACCACGCCAAGAACAAGGAGGCCATTAGCGCGATTGCGAGGACTCAGGTACTGGCAAAACGACACCGACCTTATGTCGTCGCCCTAAGGACCAATATCGAGATGCATGTGTTTACTTCCACTTGCTGTCGACCATACCAGTTACCAGCAGTTGTTCAAACCGAACATTGAAACAAATAAATGGTTTAAAACATTTTTCTTATAGAAATGTTCACTCCGTTAAATAATATTTTACCATATTTAATCGGACATGGCAACAAGACTGTAGTGAAAGATTGAAAGCCTTTTTGATAGAGACATTTTTGCTCCGTTAAATAATATTTTACCATGTCTTGTTTAAGGAAATCTATACAGAATAGCGAAACACTAACTCACTGACTGACTGATGTACTGAATAATCATGAAATCTCAGAAACTAAAATACCTTCAAACTTGAAATTGGGCGGGACGGTTAAACTCTCCACAATCAGAAGTGATATTTAGTATGTATTTGTAATTGCGATTAATTTAGGTTTTTTTATGGAAACTCTCGCAAATACTTTAAATGTGGTTTTACGAATTGTTATTTAATAACAGTTTGTAAAATCACAATCGTTCACATCTTTAAAACGATTCCGATTCAGATAGTCAATGCGTCTCTATCCATTCGTTTATGTTCGAATCCGATTCCTACGTTTTGTAAATAGGTACGCTATTCATAATTTAACTACTAAAGTCTTTTTTTCATAACAGGACGCAACAGCAACCGGTAAAATAGGCGTCGACGGCGTCAGCATATCCACGGAGAAGAGTCCCGGGCAATACGAGTACCTGGGGACGCCGTCCCCGCGGCCGGGCGACGGGCCCGACCAGTCGCCACTCATGACCTGGGGACACATCGAGGGCACGCCCTTCCGCCTTGACGGGGGCGACACGCCGCTGCCTGCGTAAGTACTTACAAAAGCTTTTATGCCCGGTGCCCATATTTTACGATTCGTAATGTGTCAAAAATGATTATCCGTTTTTCTCCGACTGACTACGAGTCGTTAAAAATGTTCCATAATTTAATTTTCATATCAGCTGTTATCAGTCGTCCGTCATTCGATTTTAGCTTACGCCTCGTATAATTTACTACTATCCGTAACAAGAACGGATCGTTTTTCAAATATTAGAACCAGGCATTAGTAGACAACACCACATAAGGGCCGTACTACATAACGACACCGTCGTGGCTCTACAAGCCGCGTCATTTTATTTTTTCAAAGACTTTATTGCCCAAAAAATCAACAGGTTAAATAAGAGGACTCTACCAGTCAATAAAATAAATGCGCCAGACAATCACACCAATCACCTGGTCTCAAACTAAGGTTTTCCCTTGTACTTTGAGCACCAGACGACGGATACTAACTGGGGGCGTCATCCCAACACACCCAGACCCAAGTCAATTTAGAAAAGTTCGTTTTCCAAATTGAGCCGACCGGGAATCGAACCCGGGACCTTTCGCGCTTTGGTCGCCTACCTTAGCCACTGCGCCACCGAGGTCGTCATCAATCAATTAATCCTTTGGTAATAGTGAAATGTGCGTGTTGGAATTCAAAATATTTATAATAATATTATTAACAATGAACTAAACACTACAAAATATCATCAGAGTAACTCTTCAATATGATTAAATAAAATAGATATTTAAAATGTATTCAGGAATTTAAGAAAAATATGCATTTTGAGATCCTAATATAAGTACTAAGGAGAGACGAAAAGAATTCACGAAGTTTCATTTTAAAATTCACGTATTTACGGGTTATCATGGTGATTTAAGTTACCAAACCTAACATCAAACGAAACGTACGAAAACGAGAGTCAAGGAATGATGACGTAACAAAAAGTTGGGATATTTTTGGAAATTGACGGAGTGATTTTATATATTAAAGCATGATACATAGAATGAAAGTTAACACCAGATGAGCTTTATACAATCGCAACCGTTGTTTAAAGGTAAATTTTTGGTGGTCGAATGAATTATGTCTATTAGGCAATGGATGCAAGCCAAGTCACATCTTAGTCTAATCGTTGCACTGCCTATTGCATAGACTTTTCACACATGCTTTATTAGAAAATAGTTAAACTAATTTTAATCCGACATGTTTCTTTATTTGCACTAATTACCTAGTTATTAGTTGTCTTCTAAACAGAAAAATTTCATATTCTTTTTCGGCGCGAAGCTCGAACCTACGACCTACGTTTATGATTTTTTTCTGTTTCTTTTAAATAAATATTGGACAACATCACATACAATGCTCTGATTCTGTGGTAAGTAGCTAAAGCACTTGTGTTACAGAAATCAGAAACAACGACGGTACCACAACACCCAGATCCGAGAAAATATAGAAAAGTTCGTTTTCCATATTGACCCGACCTGGGATCGAACCCGGGACCTCGAGAAATGGCGCGACGCTAAAGTCCGGCCCGCTCGCCCCTCGGTTCCGGAGGTCGTCATGTATGATAACAAGAACCTCCTCCTTTTTTTTGAAGTCGGTTAAAAAATATATAATGGACATTATGTGTATTCCAGCGTGGGCGGCGGCGCGGCGTACCGCATGCTGGAGGGCGGCGCGCGCGAGCGCCTGGCGCTGCAGCTGGCCGAGCAGGCCGCGCGCCGCCGCCGCCCGCCCGACCCGGCCGCGCCGCGCACGCCTCTGTGAGTACGCCGCCACCGCTGCACCGCATCCCGTCTGATGTTAAGTGGTGACGACCTCCTAGCTTAAGGGCGACAAGTACCTACCTACAACACTACTTATGTAACAGCTATTCAAATTTGATAGTGAACCTTGAGGACACGATAATTCAATTTAATCAGTAAAACCATTCGAGTCATAACATTTTGCTGTCTAGTTGGCAACATCAAAAAAATAAAATGTACTGACAAATAGGTAGGTAGGTACACTTAAAAATCAGAGCGTATAGCAATCAATCAACTTAGATTGACGTTGCTCTATACCTTCGATCGACAATCGATTTATTGTGTGATTGATGTACCCTAAGGAAACTTTGTCACTATAACACGGTGGTTGCGCCGCCATAGGTAGTTCAATAAATATTACAAAATTCTTGCCGTTAGCGGGCAATCCTATTAATATTGTAAATGCGGAAGTTTGTAAGAATATACATTTTTGCAAACATTTTCATTCATTTATATACAGATGTCTGAATGTTGATATTTTTGTTACTCTTTCACGTAAAAACGAATGAATGGAAAGTACTGCATAGAAATTCTGTCAACCAAATTTCATCGAAATTTGTTCTACGTAATCCGTTGACGTATAAAATTACATCCCCTCTTGGTAGATTTGAAATCATCGTCTCATTTAAGAAGTTAAATAGGTAAGGAAACTATTCCTATTTCGATTCTACTGTGTACTGACATCATATCCTAAACCACCAATTACATTAGTTTCAGAACGAACACAGAGCGGCTGGCCAGCATGTCTCCTGCCGCCAGGAAACTAGCAACGAAGCACCTGCTTTCCCCGCGGCTAAAGCTTACCCCCCACGACATGGGGATCCTCTCTCACGCACGGACCCCCACTCCACGTCGCCGCGCCACGCCCGCTCGCCGGACCCCCACAGCCGCCTCCCCCGCTGTCGGCGAAACACCCACGGACCCCCAAAACAATATCACCGACAACCTCCTACAGATCAACGTCGCGAAACGAACGAGGTTAAAAGCTCAGGATTTTTTCAGTTCTTAATGCCAATAAATTATTGCCTTGTATTAATTTGCGTTTTATTAAAACACTAAAACTAGCTTCAGATATCCATACAAACTTTTAGAAATTTTGTATTATTACTCACTAAACGATCACATTTAGTTATACGTAAAATACAAAACACGATTCACACACGCGACTGATTTTACTCTTTTAGCTGTACCTTGCCGGCGATAAATGGCAATTTCATCTCATCGGTTGCGAAAATAGCTAATCCTTTCTGCGCGCATAACTCGCTTCTTATGTTATTAGCCAAAGTATAAGTACAATATAAGAATTTGATCTATTTTAACTTTAAACTTACTTGAACATATTAGTGCCAGCCACCACCCGGGTGACGATTTGAAGGTGGCAGATGGGAATAAAGGACTTGAACAAGCAATTTTATGGTTCGAGGACGAGCTGAACAACAATTTGATCTGATTCTGTGCTAAGTATCTTACGCACATGTGCTACAGAAATCAGTAACAACGATCCAGAGCTGGATATTGTGATATCTTCATTTCAAAAAAACTCGCTTTCGGTATTGACCCGACCGGGATTCGAACCCGGGACCTTAGAGATAGCGTGACTCAGATTCACTCGCCGGTCGGCTACGGTTATCGTCAAATTTGTCCTACAAGGTCTGACAAAACCTGTAAATATTTAGAGATTGTAATTTATAAACTGTTTCTGTCCAACCTTTGAGATCAAATGGCTTTTTTGAAGTACCTACCTATCTACAGGCTAAAATCTTTCCTAGCTTCTAAAGACGGTGTTTACAACAATTGACATGACATCATAGTAAAGTAAGTAGAGTCCTAAAAATAAATATGAATCTGTGAATGTCAAATAACTAACAAAGAATATTTTGATAGCAGAGATAGTTTGTTTTGAAACTAGCTAATGCGGGCAATTGCGATGTGTAGGTATAGGTACCTACTGTAATATATGAAGGTTTGTACTGTATCTTATTTATGCGATAAGTATTTCTGCCGGGTCACGCGACGCGTGGGATAGTGATTTTGGGTACCATGGAATATCTTTTAATAGTTTGGCTCCAAAATATTTCCTTTCAAACTTTCATCACTCATTCCTTTCGGTTAATTTTACCCTTAGGGGAATGAATCACAGTTTTTATATCTTGAAGAATGTCGATTTTCCATAAATGCTTTCACCCCAGATTTGGATGTCACATTTATGTATATCAATCATGGACTTAGTATAATAAACAGGACCGAGCACTCGCAGCCAAAAAACGAGCCGAGCGAGATAGCTAGCACAGAGGCGCGTGTCCCTTTCTAATAGGGTGACAACAAGATTTATTTTGATAACGGACATTTGATTAAATAATTAAAAATTTTGCCCGTTGTCCCCACTACATCTAGTAAAATAAATAAATAAATAAATATTGGACAACATCACATACATTGCTCAGATTCTGTGGTAAGTAGCTAAAGCACTTGTGTTACATAAATCATAAACAACGACGGTACCACAACAACCAGACCCGAGACAATACAGAAAAGATCGTTTCCCTTATTGACCCGACCGGGTTCGAACCCAGGACCTCAGAGATGGTACAACAACAAAGTCCGGCCCGCTCGCATCTGGCCACTGTGGTCGTCATGTTCCAAAGTTATCGTCTGGACAGATTTAACTGTTGAAAACAACCGGGACAGCATTACTTTTATGTTTATAGGTTTGAAAAAATTATCTTGAATTATTTCAATAGAATTTATGTATAATTTTACTCCCTTTTACTCCAATGGGGACAATGGCAATAAATTTGAATCATTTATTGAATTTTCCACTGTCCCTACTGCTGGGGACGCGCCTGGTAGGGACAACGAGAATAACCCTAAATTTATTTATTATTATTATTATATTTAGCCATTTACATGCTTTGGTTGATACAGATGACAAGAAAATATAGTTGAAACAATGCTTAAAATAATTGCTAGTAAGTACAATTACAGCCGCTTCGGCTACATGTTTAATGAATGGCTTTTGTAATAATTGTACGCCAGTCTATTTCTACAATTTTTTACCTAACTTCTGATCACGGTGGGCAACAGATTGTTTTCAGTGCCAATATTAATATTAACCAAAAAACATTGTTTGAACATTTTGATCGATTAAACGACTTTTTAAACATAATAATATCTTCAAGAGGTGGCAGGATGTAGGATTTCTTCGTCAGAGTCTGGTAGTGGTCGGTGGCTCAATGTATTACTGAGAACTTATTTTTTTTGGTCTGTAAAATAAACATTACAGTTAACTTAGTGCAACATATTACATCCAGTTTATGACCTACAAAATAATACTCATATAAAGAATTAAGTAAAAATAAACCGGGCCAAGTACATAAGTCGTAAAGGTTTTACTATATTTGACTGTAAAACGAATCCTTCTTAAGTATTTATTTTATTTTAATTTAATTATTTGTCTTTAAATAAAGTGTATTCCGTCAATATTTTAAGTGTCTAACTGTAATAGCTATCAATATCCGGCAAGCTATAAAATCACGTATGTTGTATGGGAGCCCTTTACATACGTATATTATCTTGTTTTTTAGTATTAAGTATTTGATGTTGTTATAAAGGCATCAAAAAATTAAAATTATAACTAACTATCACTGTTCACAAGATACAGCCTGATGGCAGTTAGACGGAAAGCGAAGTCTTAGTAATAGGGTTCCGTTTTACCCCTTGGGTATGGAACCTAAAAGACTATGTATAGTGTATATACAAATAGTGTTTTTTAAAATACTTGATTAGGTGTTTAAACAAAGATTCCTAAAATTAAATCTTGTTGTGTGTTGTTGCGTTGAAGCATGATAAACAATTACTAATGATACTTACCACAGGAGAAATCGTAGGTATAGCAAGTCCCGGCTGCATACGACAGAATTTTTAGTGATTTTTTGCTTTACGTGTATTGCTGAGTCATGTTTGTCGCATTACTTCATTTTTAAGGTAGGTAACTGTAAATAAATGTACAACAGTGAAGAACTAACTCGAGCACACAATTGAAATAATACGAGAATTATGGGTACCCTAGTGGTAAGATTTACAGTAAGATTATTTTAAGCTTACCTGTGGAACGATATATGGCAATCACTATATGATTCACTTGAACAAGTATAAACGCAACATTTTTTCACCATTTTATCTTAAAAGGTGCCTAAGAATTATATTAAGAATAATATTTTGATACACTCAATCAATGACAGTTTGACTTACTGACACCATGACAGTTCATGGTGATGCTTTAGAGGGTTACCACTAGGAAATTAGAAATAAGCAAATACTATTTTACGTTTTCTTTATAGTTTATGTATAAAATAAAAAAAATAAATTAAAATATAATCTATTATTTTACAATTGTTGAAATAACAATTAAATACAAGTGCATAAACTGAGTTTTTGATCAGGCAAAATTTAGATCAGAAATATTATTTTATGCTGGCAAGATCTAAGAAAGATCAAAGAACGAGACACACGCCTCCGGCCTGGCTATCTCTGTCGGCTCGGATTTGCATCTGTGTAAAGCGCACAGGAATTAATACTTTATTGCATTGCAATAGTGTTCATTTTTCATAATGAAAATTTTCAGAGTTATCAGTCCTGTTTATTATATTAGGTCCATGATATCAATTAATCGGCGTTAAAAAATAAGTTTCAAGTATAGAGACTTCTTTGTAATTATATTTTTTTTATTGTTCCATATAACTTTTCATCCTCTTTTTCAACCCCTTGCAACCACTTCTAAGCCTGTCCTTACCCTCAGGCCGTGTGTCTTCATGAAATGGTATTAGTAGTTTTAATTATATATTCGCGTGAAAATGTAACAGACAGATATGATTGACGGACTTGTCCACCAATAGGGCAATCTTATGTGCAATAATCTTTCATGTCTAAATTACTAATTTTCTGGAATCCTTGTTCGGATGCAATAGACCATAACACACTTATACTATAAATTAGCATTATATTATTTAGATAAATACGATATTTTATCGAAATTAGAAAGATAAAATCTCACTCAACTACGTAAGTCGTTTAGTAGTAAATAAGTATAGATGACGCGGATGAAGTCATTGGTAACAGCTATTTTATTACTTTGCATATGTTCACCCATATGTTCTATAAATATGCCTTATGTATGTAGCATTTACAATTACACATTTTGAAAGTTGAAACACAAGAAATAATAAAACAGACAGATATAAAATGTATAATTTTCTGGTCAAATTTATACAATATTGTTATAATTTTCATTATTTTGTGTAAAAGAATAAAATAATTTGTATAAAAAGAATAATTAAGCGCATATAAAATAATATTACAACTAATAATATAATTCCATTCTTATTTTACAAAATATAGTTTATACAATACAATTTTCTTCTTCAATGATACCATCATAATTATGTATGGTCAAATTTGGATGTAGATACCTACATTTATCGTTATACTAATTTCTTATTTTCGTAGCACAATAAAATTTTTTTTTTTAATTAATTTATAGAAATTAATTAATAAAATAAAATAATGCGTTAGATACGCACGTCACTTACTTAATACCCTTACAAGCCCCTAATAACATTGTACCCGATTACTTTAACTACACTTAAGTTACTTCGTAATAAAATACATTATTTGTTACTTATAAAAAAAAAGTTTCATCACCTTTATTTTAGCAGTAAAAATTGGGCTAATCCAGCACTTCTTAATATTATGAAGAAGGCATTCACCTTATTATGTACAAAAATACCTTTTATCAACATAGGATAATTAAAAACAGGCCTTTTTATATTGTAACCAAGAGTGACATGCAATGAAGAATAAACTAATTAAAGAATTGAACGATAAAAATTAATAGATTATGAGGTTTCATCATACATTAATGTATCGATCATTCAGAATAATTTTTAACAGTACCTAACGTACCTAGTTTAATTTCGTTCTAGATAATAAAGTTCTGAATGCTAAGTAGTTTAAATATCATATTTTCACATAACCGAACTCCCATTATCACGTTGGAAAGTGACCAATACATACGAGATGACGCTAATAACTTTGTAGGTGACTTACTAATGCCCTCACTGTACGACTTATGACTTAAACTACGGTTTAAAAAATACTAATTACGTTCTTAAATATTTCGCATATAACCGTTAAAACTATTTAAAAATAATCAACAGTCAAACAAATACTCGACTATCTTGCAAAAGAGGAATTTTAGGTATTTTGTTCAAATCATTACTATTCTAAAGTGAATAAGATTGATTCAGACTGGTTTTACGATAAGGCATTAAAACTGATCATAGCGTAAAAACGATAATTCAACTAATCGTTAAGCGTAATTTTAAAGCAGGTTACATCTAAACTCAAGTATTTTAAACAAATATACAAACAGTTAATGTAAAAAAAAATGTATTTGAGCCTTGTACGGTATAAATAGTTTGTATCTTTGACACAGATCTGATACCTACATGCTTGGTCCTAATCTTTAGTCATTCATAAATTATATCCGAATTGTAAAATATATTTCAGCTAGCGACAACCCTGTTGATTGCTGCAATCTTTAGTCGTTGAGACATGCCGCATTTAATGTTGACAAAACATTAACAAAAATACAGGTACATTTATAGAAGTCAAATAAATTCATTTAGAAAAAAAATTTCGCCTTGCCTTTCCTAGGTTTGTCATAACAAACAAAATTGTCTATAAATATAAAATATAAAACAGATCAACACATAAATAATTACATTCCAAAAATTACGAAACCTGTCACCATATTATCGACCACAACGCTGAGTACCACGTCTCCTCGACAGGTTTCCTGTTGTAATACTCCGAATTCGGTATCAACTTAGTATCATCAGTCGGGTCCTCCATGAAAATATTCACAAAAGAGGCTTTGATACCGAACCTGAAGAAAGCTACATACGGGAAGTACTTCATCAGCAGCAGGCTGAACAGATAGTTCAGGTTGAAGTACCATCGCCCTAGGAATGTGCTGTACAGGGCGGGTAGGATGTGGTTGAACGTTAACTTGTATTTGCCTTTGAAGGTGAGTCGCTTGTATTCCGGGGCGCCTTCGAGAGTGGCGTAGTCGCGCAGGTAAAGCAGACGCGGCGCACGCGCAGGCAGGCCCGACACTGCCGATTTCTCCGTCAGCAAAGTGGAATCGACACCTAAGAAAACATTGACTTTTTAACCAAAATAAACATCCGACCGAATGCAATATACCAACAAGTAAACGTTGTCATCAGCGTAGATCATCGTACGTCCCAGAAAAATAAACACAACAGAAATCAATAGTATCTGATGCTATATTGTATCAAATCAAGCAATGCAAAAAAAACGATAAAGATGATAAAAACTTATTAGGTTTAAACTAAATGTGCGAGTCCAAAGCAACAGCTTGTTACCTCTACTTTAAAACCAGCTCTAAGCCTAATCTTATGTTAATTTTTTGATAGATACACAAACGGGCAATACGGCCGTACGCCCGCACCGCAATCTTCTGCGTTTTGACGATGCTCTAAACTTCGTGTAAAAGACGCATCAGTGTGCATGTCTCGATTCGGGAGCTCACTATCGAACTATATCTAATTTCTTTTAAATGATGTTTTGTTTCTATTTTTTTTTATTGCACTTCAAGATTTATCTCATCCCTCCAGATGTTAAGTGGTAATGAGGTCCTAGCTTAAGGGCGACAAGTACAGTATAATAATAGCTGTGACTGGACTTGTCGCTCTTACCTTGAATCCTTTAATGTAGCACCCCCGCAGGGGCTCTGGAAACCATACTTAGGGTGCGTTTCCACAGAAACTGAGCTACGCGGAGCTGAGCGTTACAGCCCCGTTCAGCTCATTTCCACTTCACAGCTCCGCTCCGCTAGTCTCAGCTCTGCTCGGCTCTACTTCACCCAGCTACACAACTCAGCCCTGCGCCGCTCATCTCTGCGCAGCTTTAGTGGAAACACCTACTTATTTACACGGCTCTGCTCCGCTCAACTCCGCGCAGCGACGCTTCTGTGGAAACGCACATTACTCGCACTAACGCTTAAACTGACCCGTATCATCTCGCTTCCCGTTCAAGTGCGCCCTCAGCTGGCCCTCGAGCCGGAGCCGGTCCTCCTCTGTGTAGACGTAGCCGGGCACGTCGGCGAGGTGCCGGCACCAGTAGAGCGTCGCGTCGCAGTCCACGGTCGGGTTCACGGACCACATGCCGTCGAGCATGACGCGCGCGGCGTGCTCGAAGTACTCGGGCGCGTTGTCGAGGCACGGCGTGTACACGCGCGCCAGCAGCAGCCGGCACACCTCGCGAGTTTCCGCGTGCGTCTTCCTACAGATGTTGTATCTGGAAAATCGGGAGGTTTCAGTACGAAATACGGTTGTCAAAAAAATTTTTATGTTAAAAAATTACGTGTTACATTGTTAGTCTGCGATGGGCTCAGTGGCGGATTTACTCTAAGGCCCGGTAGGCCAGGGCCTAGAGCGGCCAGTGTTAGGGGCGGCCCTAATCGTGACAAAAATCTTATTATGGCGTATTAAACCTTTCGTCACAATAGAGGTTTAATTAAAAAATGAAAAAAAAAAATCATTTCATTATGTAGTCGATATGATGGATGCTGAGAAAGGGGCGGCTTATGGCTTGGAGCCTAGGGCGGCCGAGACTGCAAATCCGCCACTGGATGGGCTCCTAAACTACTGAACCGATTTAAAATTTGATTTGCACTTCACCTAACATGAAAGATATGATAGCTTACATTTCAATTTATAGTCGCAGTATTATTTTATTTGTCTATTACTTGACAGTCATAATAAAATTATCTGTGTGCTCCAAAGGATTATAACAGATGTTATATTTGTTGACTGAATATATATAGGTAATTAAATAGTCGTCGTTAAGACAGGACATCGTCTGTCGGGTCAGCTAGTAATAAATATATGTATATAAATATTAGTAGGTAATGTATATTACCTACTCTGATTCTAAGGTAAGTAGCTAATTACAGAAATCAGAAACAACGACGGTACAACAACACCCAGACCCGAAACAATACAGGAAAGTTCTTTTTCCATATTGACCCGACCGGGGATCGAACCCGGGACCACTGAGATGGCGCGCCGCCAAAGTCCGGCACGCTCGCCACTAGGCTACGGAGGTCGTCAAAACCTATGCCGGTCATTTTTTTATCTTTATTCTGATGCATTTTCACATACCTACTGCGGTCGAACTTGAAGGTGATCCCTATGAAGAATTAACTTCTCAAAAAAAACCCTTCCCAGCAGTTCCATTTTAACGCTAATTCTTGGGGTTCCACAGAAGTGTAGCAAAGAATGTGAATGCTAACAACCAGAACGGATTTTTGTATTCATCGTTCAGCTCAGCACTGGTGGAAAATGGGTCAAGGAGAAGTCCTATAAAAAACATTTATAACGAAGGTACTAGTAACTATGAATATTATAAATTGATAGAGAAAACTGACCTGTCCTCGAGCCCGATCATTTGTGACACGACCCTCCAGAAGTAGTTGTAGGCCTCCCAATCGCCCTCGTTGAGCTGCCGTATGCCTAATTTATCTGGCTTCACCATGGAGAAGCCAATGAAGCCGAATTGCGTAAGAGCAATGTCTCTCTGGGACACCACGCCCAGCCCTTTCGCTTTAGCTGCCAAACTCGCGCGGAAGTGACGCGAGCGCACTGCATAGAGAGACTTCCAGGATCTGTCAAAATTGAGGAAACGTTAGGGAGCCGTTAAGAAAATGTGAGGAGGCCGAACGTTTTAGAACTATTTTTACCTTCTGTTCATAGAAAAAATGCATTGATCGATGCACTGGGGCAACACCGCACCTTAACACGTTATTCCTATAGCGTGGTATTTACATAACAACAGCCATTTAATTGATGCTTGAATGCAGAATACAGGCCATGGTCGAAGTCTTAGGCTATGCAAGGACACTTGGGCACACATAAATTGGGGTTTTAAAAGAGCTTCATTTCAAAGTACAGAAAGGGTACAAGCCCAAGTTGGAACGAAAACGTTTGGTATAAATGTTTGCTTGATGGTATCGGTCTTATCGGTTTCTGACAAAACTTTAATGCTAGCGTAGGTACAAGTAGGTACAACAAGAAAAAATATCCCAAGATTTCATCCAAGTAATAATATGTTATGGGGGCGCCGTCAAGCTTGGGATAGGGCCCTTGGAACCAGGCACCGTGTGCTATGACCTGAGAGGCACACGGTGTCCAGGCCACCAACGAACAAACCTCCAAGGGGAGTAGGAAACAGTTTAAAAAGCTGATTGCATTGTCGTCTCTGAGAGTAATTTTCAGAGCCATCTACTACTTAACATTTCCTATGGGATTTTAATTCAGTAGCCCAACATCTTGGGGTGTTGCTATACCTACGCGCCTGCCACAATGTCCAAATTACCACTGAATCGCTAATGAAGACTGGCCGGCACAAATACAGCAGGAGAGCAGTAGCACCGTAACCACGTGGCAATGCCGCCTATAAAAAGCGCATTCTGAGACGAGAATATACTCTGACCTACTTCCCGGCTTCAGCTCCTCCTCGAACCAGGACGTGGTGTGAAGCAAAGTAGACAGGTACCGCCGGTACGCAGTGAACGTGGAGTTGGAGCGGCGCGTGCTCACCAGGATCCTTAAGATGGAGGGCACCGCGAACACCGCCACCAGGCCCAGCAGCATAGAAGTCGCCAGCGTGAAGCTGTGGTCCCAGAAGAAGCGACGCCCCCTGTTGATGATAGTAAAAAGCTACCTTATGAGAAAGTAAAATTTGCAGAAACTTTTAAGAGAGGTAGGGCTTAGCGATTTATTAGTTGAACTGGAGCAGCCCGACTGGTGACATACCTCTACCTTACAGAAGACAAATAACAATCACTTCGGTGTTGTTGTGTTCTGCGTGTGATATTATTGGTTAGTTGTGTGTATAGAACTTATTGACATTTTTAACTGTCCAGAAGTATTTGGTCACTTTGTTTGCTTCAATATGACATGCTGACAGCGACTGTATCTACATTACGGGGAGGATGTAACTAAAAACATAATAGGTACCCATCAGTAGATGTAAACAAGACTATATCAATCCTATTTATATACAGATACGCCCTTTACCAACCATAATCTAATATTATGAAGAGGAAAAATTTAATCGTTTGTTTTTTTGTTTGGAAAGCATGGAATAACTCTAATGGATATTAGAAAAATTCTTTCACTTGTGGGAAACCACACTATTCCCGGGTAACATTGGCTTATTCTAATTTAAAAATAGGGATCCTTCTTAGTATAACTCCAATAATGTAACCCAAGGTATATGAAAACATAGGTTAGGTATATACCTACCTGTGTGAATCCGGAGCGGATTACGAGTCGTCTATAAATAGATGCGTAATCTGTTTACGTTTATATTACCAACTACAATCACATAATTGCAATAGGTACCTACTTAACTCAGCCACATTAAGCGCAATGTATTTGTTATTAATTCATACTTATAGCATCCATATATATATTTACCTGTTAAACAACTTCTCATCAAAGTCGTCCGGCAGTTTCATATCTTGTTCTTCGGGCTTCACATTGTCAGATGGCTGTTCCGCCGCTTCTTGTGTCAGCAATCTATCCACGAATTCTTCCACTAGAACAATAGAAATGTCATAGTTATTATCCAACTTAAGAAATAAAGATTGAACATAAGCCTAATTGAGTAAATTGAGGTTTATACCAACTTACCTATTTTCGAAAAGTTACAATTTTTTAGTTAGTTACTGTTATTTAAAAAAGTTACTTTTGTAACTGTCTTTTTTTAATTTTGGTACAGAGGACACAACATTGGGAAAGGACATAAGGTTATTTTTTGTCGTGAAATGGTTAAAAGGAGACAGAAGTTTCGTAATTTCTGCATGAGAAAGTAACAAATATACAACCACACGTCCTTAAGTATGGATGAATGGTTTCATATTCTTACAAATCTTCTCATTTATAATTTATTGTAAGATATACATAGACTGCGACTACATAATATTTTTTAGTAAAAATCATCAAGCAGATTGAGATCAAACTGCAAATTCATTATTTAATTAAGTGCTAAAATAAATCTGTCATGTTTATTTTAGTGTTTTCTACATTCTGGTTCTGTAATCGTTTTACAAATTCTGAGATTGGTTTTAGAAATTGTTTTAGACCTTTTACTAAAGGCGTATGACTATTTTTTTTCTAGAAGGTGCTCACTCAATCCACACGCACATTTCAAAAGCGTTAAACGCTAATTGTTCCTATAAATAATAAATGTGATGTGACACAAATTCGCACTAGTAAGTAGTAGTAGGTTTAAGACGAATGGAAGTGCAAATAAAAAGGCAAAAAACAAACACGTGCGTCTGTTGCTGAATGATAAACATGTCACTTTGCTGTTGATCATTATTTAATGGTTACCTACCTACTAAAGTAAGATGTGTTACTATCTTGTGATAATGAATTTACTTTAAATTGTATAATAGATAAGAATACAATTTGAATGAAGTGACTGACCCAATTTTAAATATTTCACAAGAAATTGTGATTTCTGCAAAACATGGAATAGTTTTACGTAGGTAAAACCTTACTATAACCCATAGCTTTGAAAG
The DNA here is from genome assembly GCA_037074685.1 of Glyphodes pyloalis. Lineage (NCBI taxonomy): Eukaryota > Metazoa > Arthropoda > Insecta > Lepidoptera > Crambidae > Glyphodes > Glyphodes pyloalis. Next base: position 6,739,172 of record JAYKKO010000021.1, read on the forward strand.
AAAGAAAAAAAATGGCTTGCCAACGACCAGATAACGGTTAAGAAACTACACTACGCAAATTATTCCAATAAATTATGATTACGTCTGATTAGTTATAGTGTGTGATTTGTACAATAACAAATTTAAATTTTTTGGTAGGAACCAGTTTCAAACCTGTTTTTTAACTTTGTCGCACAACAGCGACGATGACCAATTTATATTTTGTTTAGCAACTGTTTCAAAATCCTTCGCTGTCAATTGTTGTAGATTTTCCAACGAATTATATATGACAAAAGAAATCAAGATAAGCATTTTCTTTTTTTTTTTAATTAGTATGAATAAAGTGGTTTCAGTCGTGACCTAGGAATGTTCAATATCTATGAATTAAATGTAAATAGGTAAACCAAGTTTCACGTATAAATAATATTTGATTTGGTACCAACATTTTCTACTGGTAAATGGTTTTCTTTAATAGTAGTTTGCTGCTAATTCTTGATACTCACTTCAACACACACCTGTAAACTTTTTAGCTTCATTAAACTAACACAATGGAATAGAACAATCACAGGGTACCCTTATCATACAGTAATTTGTAAACAATTTTAAGAAACAAAGATTACTTCCTCGGCCATTACGAAGGTACCAACGCAGCGAGACGTGTGTAATGATAATCATGTTTCCGATAATCGCTCTTTTCTCATTCGTTTTACACCTGACATCCTGTGATTGGGTAAGACACATTAAAAATATTATTCCATCTGACTTTAAAATTCGAATTTTCGTTATTTTTTTCGTTTTTTCCCAGGTTTCCGAATGGATGTCACCCATACAAGAGCAAATGTAAGTTTTCAAACAACACATGAAGTAAATGTAAAATACAAATGAATAACCCAAAACTTGAACTATTTTGAATTACAGAAAAGAAAGTACGGCTCGAAGGACCAACAATGATTACGGGGCTTCTTTACTTGACGACGCAAACCTGAAAATGGTGCAAGTGATGGAGTCGACCGAAGGGACTCTGAATCAGATGACAAAATATTCACTGCCTAGAGTGAAAACTGAACTGTCCACTGGTAGTTTAAAAGCAAAGCTGGAGAGTACGTTACAGAATGCCAGGGCGCTGGCCGAAACGCTGAAAGTACAAATAAAACAAGTTTTGGCACAAGAAAATCGATTGAAAGAAGCTATAGTCAATGGCAGGTTAGATTATTTTCCTTTTAAATTTATAAAATAACTTGGAACAACGACTGTAATAACCATTGGCCTCTCTTGCACAGATCTCACACTATATCTAAGAACCGTTAATTAGAAAAAGCCTGATATGTCAAGTGTCCTCAAATATCTGACAAAATCATGGTCAATAACACGACCACTGTAATCACGTACAAAGTACGATTAGCTCTTTTGCCCACAAAATAAGGGCGGTTCTAAATCCAAAGTGTATGCATAGTCTTACATGCTTTTGACTGTACTTTGATTTGATGAAAGTAAGTAGCACTTATGTAAATCAGAATCAAGGTGGCAGCTAAATACGAGTTAATACTTAATTGTTCCAAACGTTTTACTGTAACCCCGATCGGTTAGGGGATCCACGGAGAATAAGATAACTACCAAATACAATTTCCAGCCAATTCAGTATTTCGCCCTAATCCTTAGGTCAGGAGTGTCCACCGTGTTAGTGACTCCGATAGACCGAGCGCCGCGCTCCTACTTGGTGCGCGATGGCGTCTGGAGCCTGTGCACGGGCGTGGTGCGAGCCCCGGAAAACGTTTACAGCGGAATTGGAGCCGCGCCTAAGTGCTTTGGGCAGGAGGTAAGCAGATCCAAAGTTATATAGAGTTTCAAAGGCACAAACGATAGACTATAGCGGTCAGGAGTCATGCGAATGAAGCTGACGTTGACAAATAATTATCACTGCTCGCTCCTACATATTGCGCGATGGCGCCTAATGCATGTGCTAAGACGAGATTGGCGCACGGGAATTGGCGCCGGAATATTTTCTAAAATATATCTTCTTAATCGTTTAAGCAGTCCTATCTTCTGGTATATTCAAGGGCTTTATAATTGCAATAAGTATCTAACTTGGTGGATTCAACAAGTCCAAACATGATCGTTGTAAACCACCATTTATCACATGATATATCATTTTCGAGCTGAAGTGACATCACACTTTTCTAAGCAGTCATCAAGTCACTACCCATTATCATTGACCTTCCGATTTTTTGACTTGTAATGGCAGAAACTTTTATCTTCTTTTATTTTCTAAAAATTACTACAATATCGGTAGTACGATGGAGTTGGAAACACCTTTATTATGCAAATTGCAGGTATCGAGCCAACCAGACCCTTGTGTCTTCAATTCCGTGATCAAGTACGAGACAGTACCGATTGTGAGACGAGCAGAATACTCAGAAGACGACTTCCTGTGCCTCAAGCAATCCTTCAATAGTACCCTGGAGAGGTACATGAGTGTGCCGAGACGAGTCATCAATGAAACTTGCCAAAATGGTAAGAATGAGACAGGGAGACGCCAGCCAAGATGTTCAAGTTATGGTTTATTTATTTATTTAGGTATATGACACACCATCAAACCCCTGGCTTAACCTTTAAATACCTACTCTCACCGTGCAAGCGCACCGAGCAATTGTTTTTTTTATTATTTTTTTCCCGCGATATCCGTGGAGCTTGCACGGAAGCATATCAACTTAATCGTATTGTTTCCAACTTGACTATCGATCAATGTTGGCTGCGAAACTATATCATCTTCATCAAGTGACCAGGAAGGCTCTCACCCCTAATGATAAAAGACTATACAGATAAAGCCACATCATAATAGGTACATCTTTTGGACTTTGTACCGCCATTAGGTATGTCGTACGTAGGTACGCATAAGAACTAATAACGAACTGGTGTTTAACTTGACGTGCTGTCGACCGTACATCTACTTAGGTACCTGATATCTGATCAGTGGAAACACAAATTTTGCTAATTCGATGTCATGCATGCACCACGAATTTAAGATTTCTTTATTATTGTCGTGTAGTAGTGTAGTGATAATTGGTTTGTCTATTGGTGAGCCACATTTTACGACGAATGTTTGATTTGACATTCATCTCAATGCTATACCTACAAAGTAAGAATCTCTAATAACAGGTCCTAGCACTGTCATTCTGATCAATACCCGATCTGATAAGAAGACCTGAGGTTGGTACGACATTGATAATGAGTCTAAGTAGGTACGTAATACTATAAATAGCGGGTATTTACATAATTCACGATTCAAAGTCGTATCCGAAATGCCGTATCATTAAACGTAGAATGATATCTACTTTATCATTATAAATCCACAATTGTTACGTGTATGTTGTGTTGTTGTTTAATAACTTTAACATACAAACACATTGAAGAAGCATTACGGAAGCATTAAGTCAGCGGCTCTCAAACATTTTTATCTAACTTAACCTTAATGTTTTTCTGTACTCCCTCTCCCCCATTCTTTAAAAAAGATAACCACACTCCCATTCCCTCCTGAAACCGTATGAAAACAAAAAGGGTTGCCAATTCAGGATTTTCCTTTCGTCATTTTTTATTGGAACGCATCGTAACGTTTTACAAATCTCCCCCAACCCCTCACCCCCAAATCCTCCTCCCTTCCGACAAGCATTTGGTGATTAGATTTCGAGCAGAAAAAAATATTAATTATTATTAATACAGTTTAACCTTCGCTTTTTTAACAGGCATTGTAAGGAGTTTGGAAGATAACAATGTGAAATGTGGAGTCCGAGTATTGTCGGAATACACATACTACCCTTTCCAAGGCTACGGGAGCGTGCTGCCTTTGGAGTACTGTGCCGAAACAGACGGCTCGTGCAAACTGATCATGGCCTGGCATGTCTCCAACTCCACAGTGGAGAACTTCGAATTCCTCAAAAATGAACAAGGCTTCAAGAAATACTTCATAAAGTCACAGGGATTTCTAGAACACGCATTGTAGATATTGACAATTTCTGCAGTTTAATTAGGTGTAGGTTTAATATAGCATGACACTGAAGCTGGTAAAAATGAATATTATAACGTTACTTTAATTATAACCACAAGTGTTTACTGTGATTCGGGTCTAGACGCGCCACGTGACTAAATTTTATGAAACTCTTCACAAACATCAAAATCAATTGAAGTCAGCGCGTCAGCTGCAAATTGGCTGATAATACAGGTGCGGTGTGCTATTAGTCAATCAACAGTACCGAAACTTTTATCGTCTCGTGCGAGAAAATTTACGTATTGCGCATGCTAGGCCTAATTGACTACTCATAACACTTTAGCAGTTAATATCTCTTCAAGATTAAAACGTTTGTGGTGTTAGTAACCTCAAAGTATATTTTTAAAATATGTTCAATTTGAAGACACCACATCTCATCCTCCGTAGCTAAGATATCTCTGGGGTTCCAGGTTTGATTCTTAGCCGGCAAATATAAGATTGAAAACTGACTTTTCTATATTGTCTCGGGTTTGGGTGTTATGTTACCTTTGTTGTTTCTGATTTCTGTAACAAATTGTTTAAACCAAATACCATTGAATCAGAGCAATGTATGTGATGTTGCCCGAAGTTTATTTATTATTACCACTTTCCGGCATTTTTGTGTGGATGGATATATGAATCGGACTCGAAAAACACAAACATCTAGGTACTCAACATCATTCCGTTTTTGTAGTTATATCACACTTTATATAGAATAGAATCACAAAATAATAAGAAAAAGTAGTTTTAACTGTTATTTTAGTCAAAAGTATTTTTGACTAAAGCATATATGAGCAAAAGTAGTTTTAACTATTTTGTGCTGGTCAATAGTACTTTTGGCTTGTTAAGAGTTTTGACTGCAACATATACAATGAAAGCGAAAAAAGAAAGACATCACATTAGAAACCTCTAAAGTTCTTGAATGCCCCAATTTATTAAAAATTGCATCAAAATCCATTGCATATTTTTGAAGATTATTAGAGATGTAAGCATTAAAAGGCACAGGACAGAAGGAAGCTACTTGGTTTTGAAGTGGAAAAATTTGGTCTAATTTAAATAACTACTTATAAAGTTAAAATTTGTAAGCATAGCCTATTCTAAATCAAATGCAAACCTTATATAATGTAATTATTAGCTTACTGATTAAAAAATAAATCTTATATAAATGCCATCCAAATGTTTCAGTTGAATATTTAAAAAAATACAATAATGTACAATGTAGTGTCTATTTGGTTTTATTTCCTTTAAAAACGAGAGTAATTCTTACCAGATAAATCCATGGTATTTTAGGACTGAGTCTTCAAAACTGCAAACCAAAATATTTGATAAAACAAAACTTTCTCTTTAGATTTAAACACACATTACAACTAACTACGCTCGCGACGAGCGACGAACCACACGAACGAAGAAATAAATGTGACAGCAGCATTTCTGTCAATCGCTAGTGATGAGATTTGAGTTGTTTTTCACTCGAATTATATATTTGACAACTTGAGTTTTGAGTGACTTGAGTCGACTCGTACTACGCGTGACTCGAGTTGACTCATACCACTCCACTGGTTTATACTGAGCCGACAGAGAAATTTAAGATGTGACAAGTTTACCCGCTGTAGGTTATTTTTGAAATTACCTAGAAATCTGTTTGAGTTAGTACAGTATTATAACGTTTTGATTAATGTGTTATTAGTAAACATGAGCACACATGAGTAAAAATTAAACATGGTGAAAATGTGAAGAAGTATAAAAAAGTAAAAATTTTAATAAAAAAAAAATTTGAATTAATAAGCTGAGATATCCAACACTTTTCATATTTCACTTTACACTGTCAAGTAACCAAATTACAGCTTCAAAGCAAGCAAAACGAGAAAAATATTTGATTAGCTCTTACTAAAATGATTTGTCAAGACTAAACCTAAACAAAACAACCTCTACAAATAGTAGAAAAAGGCTTTATTAATTTTTGCTATAAAATAAATCATGACTATCAGGCCTAGCATACGCAACGCGACTAAATTTTATCGCGCTCTTAACAAACGTCCAAAGCGATTGAAGTCAGTGCGTCAGCTGCTGATTGGCTGAAAATACGAGTTCAACAGTACCGAAACGTTTGTCGTTTCATGTAATAAATTTGACATATTGCGTATGTTAGGCCTGTATGTTTACCCAGCAGGAAATATTTAAGAAAGAAAATTCTTCCTGATCACTGTACCCGACACCTACCCACAAACTAGTGTTCCTCATTGATAGTTGACATTATTATATCTTATCTTATCGATAGCACGGCAACCCTACAACAAACACTAATAAAGTTGTTATATTCGATGGTTCATTACTCGTTTTAAAATATTATTTTAATGTAATTTACAATAATCAAATGATTATCGATAGTCTGTTCTCGTTACCTTTTATTATTAACTACACTAATTTTTTTTCTGTCACTCTGACAGACTGTTGGTTTGGTTTGTTGTTGTGTTGTGTGTGCGATTCCAAAAACTCAATGATTTTGTTGTTTTACATTACTTACTGAATAATACAATTTAAGTTTTAAGAGATATGTATGGTTCAAATTGAAGAATATAAAATTATAAACTTTTTATTCACAATGAAATGTCACGTACCTGGACCCAATGTTAAAGGTATAAAATTTATTTAAACAATACCTAAATATATTTATCCGTGATTTCTTATGATAAACGCTCCCCTTTTCCTTTGTTTTTAGTTTTAGGCAGAACAGTCCATGCTTTGGCTCGGTTCGGAGACGAATTGTACCTAGAATCGCTTGCAGACTGCATCCTGCTTAGGACTCTGAATGCTGCGGAGTCTGCGTACGCAATGGTAAAATTCAACAAGAGTTTCTTTTCGTACTTCAACTACAATTACTTCTCCACTGATGACAATGAAGGATTAAAGTGTAAAATCTCAATGAAGTCTGCATTAAACACTTTTAAGTCTCCAATGCATATGGACAAACAGGTGGAAAATTTGGAGATAAAGCTCGACCCAGAGTCATGTAAGCTAATTTTCCAATTGAAATGCAAACATGGAATAGTCAAGACACATTTTGTATCAATATTAGATTGTAAAGCAATGCAAGCGGTTTACACTAAGGATTTAGTACCAAATAGGTGAGTAAACCCTCTAAGGGTGGAATTCTCCATTCTGTAAAATTTAGTTTGATTAAAATCCTGTGTAGTAAAAGTCATAAGAAAATATGATTGATGACATGAGCAACATGTTAGATATTTCCATCAATGGCCCTTATAACTCTAAAACACAGTATTTCTTTCTCTAGAATTACCATATTTAAAAGACAGTTTTGAGTTAATCTAGAATTTTGTTCTAGGATAACTTCACCTCAAAAAATACTGTCAGAAGCTCTTGGAAACTTCCAAAGTTCAGATGACCAGGTTACCCTTGAGGCAACAACACATTCACTAGTTCTGAGAAACTATGTAGATTCCAATATGGATCTTTCCAAAATAATTCGCACCCAAATCAGTCTTAAACCAGCAGAGTTTGACAGTTACACCATAGGAGAAGAGACAACTATTACATTTACACTAAAGGAGTTCAAAGCATTGCTTGCTTTTGCTGAAGCATTGGCCCTCCCATTGCAGCTTCACTTCGAAACAACAGGCCGCCCAGCTGTCTTCATTGTCCATAATGGTATAACTTTTGAAGCACATTTTGTTTTGGCAACATCAAAAGCTGATAATGCTACACAAGCATCTTCCACACAGAGTACCAATAAGACAGAAAGGTCAAAACGTAAAGATTCTAGCATACATGACTCTGCTAGAAAAAAACCACATCTAGAAATGGACATATCAAAATGTTTAGAAGAAGATTCTCATCTATTTAATTTTATTGATATTCCAGAAGATGGTGATATTCAAATAGATAACAAACTGTGTGAGGGAAACTTAAACAGTGTTGAAAAGCAGAATGAAATTACCAATAATAATATAAGTGAAGTCATGGATTGTGATAATATTCCAGGTTCACCTACATCAAAGACAATGATCAAATCAGTGTTTAAAAGATGTTTTGAAAGTACTTTTGATCCAAGAGCATTACATGGTGTAGTGTTAGCTGAAAACTCTGATAGTGAGTGATATGTCATTATAGTTGTTATGCTATGAATTTAAATGTTATGAAATAAATTTATTTATGTAAAATAGTTTTCTTTTTACTTTTACTGTTTAAAAGAAAACTTTGTATTGAATGGGTTTTTTTTATCATTAAAAGGAATAATAAGGAATGCAAATGAAATAGCATTATCACTGCATTATAATTTTATAGCAAAAAATATACATACACAGTAAAAATATACACACATCACAAATTAGTGTTCGATGACATAAATGTGATTCTGGGGTTTATTGTTAGTTTCAAGTGAATTTAAACGATAACAATCATAATACTTTCTTGTTGATTGAACTATTTACTCATTTAAGGCAATATTGACAAAGACACTGATGAGTGCCTTAAAACATCAAATAATATACTATGGAAAGATGGGATTAGATTGATCATGCAAACATGAACAATCTATATTTGAAATCACACTTACAATTTACTATGTTAACCTAAACTCATCAAACTCTTTAGCATGAATTATATTGGGCAAGGTATAATCGATACAATGTTAAGTTTACAAAATTTGTTTTTATTCAGTAAAAATTATAATTAGGTATTAAATTTACTACTAAAATTAGCACTAGAATAAAAATTGTGTTTCAGAGAAGCGACCAATGTGTACATATCCATCGCATTATTTCGGTAACTAACACTTTACATGCAAATACAAGTTTTAAAATGTTCTTTTACAATTTTTCATTAATGTATCATATAAATTGCATGTTCGCCATTACATATTGTAATAAATAATAATAATTGCTGTAATATTGCTTCAGATTTGGTTTCTACTATACAGAGATCAAATTTTACCTTATTAGAGGAAAGAAAAAGAACAAATGCAGATTTGTTTTCATAAAAAATTACCATACACATTTCATTATCATAACAATAGCTAGCTAACATGTCTTAAAAAAGATGAAAAAGACCTTGAATTCTATTTTAAATTTATTATTTATAAAATACGGCAGCGATACCATTTAATTACAATAAGTATTTATTTTTAAATCAATTTCAATATTGTCTCTGGCCCGGGTGGAGGGGCCTGCACTAGGATCACGCTGGGGCCTGCTCTCAACGTCCTAACTGAATCACCAAACACTCACTATCCAACTAAATTAATGAAAAAGGGCACTGTTATTTATGAACAATCCTCTTGGCTCTTTCTCACACACTGTGCTACTTTTCTTTTAAACTCCGAATATGATTCTCTCCATTCTTTCTGTAAAAAGAAACAGAATGAGCACACATCTACAAGTGATATGCGTCGCGGTCGGCACACGCGACCTAGCGCCGGCGGCGTCTCTAAGCAGTGTGATGCGATTGTGGTGTCACGTGGCCCTTTTCCAATGATATAAACAGTGATCTAAATTCCCCTCCTGCTCCTAAAAGCAGTCTTCTTGACTTTTCCTAACACATCTGGCAACTTTCTTTTTGAAATCCGAATATCGTTCCCTCCATTCTTTCTGTGGATACAAACAACAAAAAGTCAGACATATAAAAAAAGCGTAAATATGAAACAATAAATTTCAATGGCTCATGCATAACAGGGAAAGCATTGTGGTTTGCAAAAAAAACTAAATATATTTTTTTAAAGGAAATGTTTGTTTAGACATGTAAAATGGAAGAATCCAATGAAATATGTTTGAAATTAAGCATCATTTTATATTACCCTAACTTGATATCTAATCTTATTCTGTTGTCCTAAATTCTACACTGATATTTTCTATGAAGGTATTTAAGAATAGTGTGATGGTTATGGTCAATAATGAAGGTACTGGAATGCTACATCTTTGGTTTGACAAGTCTAAGTAGCTGAGAGGCGTCGTTCCTCTGAGGTCCTGTGTTTAATTACAGGTCAGGTCAATATGGTCAATATACTTTTCTATATTATTTCGGGTCTGTGCATTGTGCTACCATCACTGTTTCTGATTAATACAAGAGCTTTAGCTGCTTAGAGATTCAGAGTACTGTATGTAATGTTGAACAAAAAAATGTGTAGAATCAATTCTTGGCAACCCTTGCGAGGTACAATCCATGAGTTCTGTTGGCAGAAATTAATGTAAGGTAATCTTCAAACTAAACATTTATAACAGAACACACCCAAAAGGATTAAAAATTATAAATAATTTGCAAATTACACACAAGTAGCGCTAAAACAGAAAACAATTAATTAAAATATCAAATGCTTACCTAATAATAGTAATATCTAATTTAAACATACTGTCATTATTTTGATCAAATTATTTCACTAGTATTCATAATGTTATTACAATACAAAATATATTTTTCTTAGAAACAAGGCACTCCTTTTCCACTTGCAAAGTAAAGCTTCCTGGCTTACACTAAAACTAAAAAAACTGGCATGATATAACAAAATAAGATAATTATGGCCGGCACTTTCTATTGCCTATTAATGTGTATAAAATCTGTATTCTGGCAACAGTAGTTTTGATAATTATACTTGTTGAACTATTTAGTAGATGCAATATGTGCAGGATTAAAACATTGAAAATAGTTATCATAAAAATACTGACCGCAGCATCAACATTGGCAGGACTCTCATCATTAGGATCAGCCAGCATTGAAATTACACTTATGAGGATAGTCTCCACTGTGTGCACTGGCAGCCACCGCTCTGACGCCTTCTCATAGCCCCACTTGTCATCTCCTGGTTCATGCAATATTGATATGCACACATCACCATTCTTTTCAACTGAAATGAATAACATTATTGTATCGCTGAGTATTACTGGTATTGCATAACTCCATTCCTTGTGTTAAGACATTCCATTGAACCATGGGGAACGTTGAACCAAGGGTTGTGGGTTTACCACCCAGAACAAACATTTGAGAGAACATCAGTGTTCCAACATCTGTATCTGAGTGAAGATAATATGTATAAATGTATTTAAGTATGTTACCATTGCTCTGGCTGTAATAAAACAAGTGCATGAGCTACTTACTAGGGATCAGGATGATGTACATAATGTTGTCTAACATTTGTTTATTTATAGCCCAGAACTTAGTGGATAGCATTAAATTTGGTAAACTTTCTTTTAGATTCCATATAAAAAATAATAACATAAATTACATAGAATCTTGTTATTAAATTTTAGAACATCACATCTATTCCAATTGTTACTTACTATTTGGGTGCCATATTTCAGTGACAAATTTCATCCGTGGTGGTCTCAAAGGATACTCCTTTGGAAAGTGTAAATGTGCTTTGAAGAATCCACCCTCACTGAAAATGTAAATTATTATATAATTAAGAACGCTTTTGACTGAGATAGGTACAATCAAGGTGTTAATTTTCTTTATGTAAATTATAAACAAAAGCATATGTGGTATCAAATATTATTTACATGAAGTAGGTGTCTTTCCTATATCTATCTGGCTTAAATATCTGATAACTTTAAAATTTAGAGCAGTATGTATGTATGTATAAACATAATAATTACCATGTAAGAAAAAAAAGAAATACAGTTTTATCATGAAAATTACTTTCCTTTATAATGAATACAATACTTGTTACTCACTATAGTGTGTCTGGAGGACCAATAATGAGAACTTCCCATCTATAAATATCATTGTCGTCTATCAACCCAGCAGAAAAACCTTCCACTGGATTTTTGTTCAGTTCTGAAAATGACATAACGAAACAGGTTATAGGTTACCGCAAACTACTAAGGGCATGATTTCAAACCATTTCTGCATCAGCTTTAAAATTTCATGAATCATTGCCAAGTATCAACCGCAAATACACTTTGAAAGAGATAATTTACTCTTGGGGTTTGGCAAAGAATAGCTGTCATAATGACCACTATTGATTTTATTTCTAGCGGTTTGACCTGCGTATAATTAACTTGAAATAACCACTGGGAATTATGAATGAACATTTTACCTTACAATCATCACCTGAATGACAAAAGATGCCCAAATTTCAACCCGCTAAGGTCAATGATTCCACGACAAGTCATTTGACGCTCGCTTTACGAGTGACTCGACAAATTATTTTTGAACTCACAATACACATACCTGCTAGCTGCTTTTTTAATAAAAGCGAAGACTGTGGCTCTGACATTAATTACAATTGTGAAATTTACCCTGACGACACGAAACAAATGATTTTTCCACAAAAGATGGCTGGCTGAGTTTTGAGCAGATTGTGAAACATATGAGTTGCAGCTTGTTTCCGGTGCAATGTTGCCAAAACATGACAGCAGTAAAAATGCTATGGACAGACTTTCCAAATTTTTGACACTAATATTGTATCAAATGAAATACTACGAAAATTCATAGTCGTGTCCGATTGTCCACATTCCTATTTAATTTTAATCATGCTTAATTAAATTATATGTTGAAAAAGTAGCTCTTTAATCCCTAAACTTGAATAGTCGATAAGTATTTGATAAGTATTCAAAAGGACAACACTATTTCCATAGCGTTGACTAACAATTTTTTGGCAATAGAAATCGTTTAATTTTTGGTTCTTTGATGGTTAAAATATAATAGATTTTAATCTTAAAAATTAAAATACATGCATGTCTGCTTTAATATGTGATTCCAAAAATGGTTTTCGTAATGTCCGCGTTCAAGATGCTAAGGGCAACCACACATTGTGGTGCAGGTTGCGACTATACCATGCAGATGCAGCCCACAGAACTTTCTTTCTATGATCTGAGGTGCAGCCGCTACGATCGTCAGCGGTTACCGCCACATAACTACTACTTTTGGTAGAAATTCGTTGCATTGTTACATGTTAGTCGGCCGTAGAGATTAAGATGCCGGGTAAATTGTAGTCGTGCTCAGTGACAGACACCATCGCCTCAGTGTGTAGTTGACCTTACACGGTTCGTTATACTCTTCAGTACAAGGGTTGTGCTATCCACAAAGTATTATTCTGTTATAATGAAGGGTTTTAAACCAGATCGGTTTGCAATCAATGAGCTGCCGCACCCGAATTAACCTCTGGTGGGGCAAAACCTAATAGTATGTATACTGTTTATTTGGCATACATACATAGCTCACTCCGCCAATAATAATATCCCAACATTCTTGTTGTGCCAACCAACAGCACGTCACGGTATACCCGTGTAATTCGAATTATATTCTTAATGCTTTCTTTTTTTTTTTCGGGGGGAAATGCTAAGTGCACCGTACCGCCACCCTGAGGGAGGGTGACGGCGTGTGTGGGACTCCCACCTTCCTACCATCCTCGGACTACCCACTAAAGCCCCCGGTTGGACCCTCGTCGCCTAAATGGCGGCTTATACTTCCACAGCGCCGCCGGCATATTCTTAATAAATAAATATTGGACAACATCACATACATTGCTCTGATTCTGTGGTAAGTAGCTAAAGCAATGTGTTACAGAAATCAGAAACAACGACGGTACCACAACACCCAGACCCGAGACAATACAGAAAAGTTCGTTTCCCATATTGACCCGACCGGGGATCGAACCCGGAACCTCTAAGATGGCGCGACGCCAAAGTCCGGCACGCTCGCCTCTCGGCCACGGAGGTCTTCAATTAATGCCTACGCCAAAAGGGACACCCTATAGCAGAATCAATTCGTTCCTTTTTATACATCTCAGTATCTTGCTCCATTAAACTTCGTAATTAAGTACGTCATATAACATACCAAACTAAAGATGCAAAGTAACGTGTAAAGCTTTTGGCTGTGGGGGTCGTCAAACTCTATTGTTTTACTTTTACGATATAAGCGATTGCGGGCATTTAGTCCAACTGCTACGTGCTTGGTTATTTTAGACATGACATTGACAGATGTGTCACAATGATATGTTAATTACCAATCACATATCAGTTGCACGACGCCGACGTAGTGTCATCTAGCAGATTTTTCATGCGCGGTATGCCCCATTAAAATGAAAAATCATATTTTGATAAAAATATTTATGCAACATTACCGTCCAACATGGCTCATTACAATTTCAACTTATCATAAGTTTTAAGGATGGTTAAACTTCAGTGTATTCACAGAACAGAAAAGGAGTTGACAATATTTTTTATTATTCGGCTTTTGAATTCTTTTTAAATTTCTTCTTTTCAGGTTCACTGTGGCCATTTATTTGCTCCTGCTTTCTCTTCTTTTTCTTTATTTTCTTCGTCAATTTCTTATTTCCCGGTTGATTGTGTGCTTCTTTTGTTTGACCATTCATTTTAACTTTAACTGTACCCTTACAAGAACCTATGGTGTCTAATAGTGATTGGAAATTGAGACTGCTTTCAATTTGCGAGCTTTCGTGGAACATTTTGATAGTATTCACAAGCTTTTTCAATGTGGTAAAGAAATTATTTTTTGCTTCAAAAGCTGTTTCACCTTTCAATGTTTTCGTCAAAGTATTCTCGAAACTGTTTTCCAAAATCGTTAATTTGTTTTTAGCTTTATCCAATGTCGCCTTATTTCTTTTGAGAGCACGATAGAATCCAGTCAGTAATTCTAAACCCTCATTGCGTCTGAATTGTCTAACCTCATTATTAAAAATATTTTCTATTAAAATAGGCACTAGTTCAAATGTACCTTCCCATTCTAACTGTAGAATGTTATGGAAGAATATTATAGGCAGTAAACAACTGCGGTTTAAGAAATAACTTTGAAGTGCCTCTTTCAATATGTCAACTAAGGGTATGTTCTTATTTTGTTTGCTTTTTTTGGGGGATTTCGAAACTTTGATGTCAATTTTCTGAGAGCAATGAACAATAAAAGTGGCAAAATACGTTATTACATCGCCAACCGCCTGAAATAAGAAGTGCGATCTAGCGCCTTTATCGATGGTTGATTTCAAATACTCGCTTAGTATATCTACAGTGATACCTTTAGTTGATGTAAATTTTCGGATTTTCGTGAGAAGTTTTATAGTTTTTCTAACTCTATTTTCAAGTTCACGAAATTGGTTGTCTTGGATGCAGAACTCTAAACATCTCGTTAATGGGGCGATCATTGCCAAACATATGTCCATAGAGGGATCTTTCTCAAGATAAATGTCTATAAGATCAAGGACCCTTATTCTGAAATCTGAAAGTGCTTTCTTATCTTTCCTATCCTTTTTTGTTTTCTTTCCTTTTCCCTGACCAAACTGCCTAAAAGCTTCTGCAAGGGCCTCATCCAGCTGTTTCCCTTCGTCTTCATTAATCATGTCCGCGTCCACACTTTCTGCGTCACTCTCGATCGCGGCGCCTCCAAGTGCTTTTTGTACCGCTATTTTGAGCTGATCAGGTACTTTCATTTCATCATCTTCCTCATCCTCTTCATTGCTGTCACTGTCGCTGCTTTCTTCGTTCTTTTCACCATCTCCGTTTTCTTTTTCTTCGCCGTCCGATTCATCGTCAGCCTCCGATTCACTGTCTTGTGAAAGTGGATTTGATTCGCTATCAGGGTCCAATACTGAAACTATTTGTCCAATTGATGTTGGTGTTAAGAATTCCCAGAGAAGTCTAAATACACACTGTACAACAGAACGCAAGACACTTGACTCAACAGACAGGATAGAGAGCAGAACTTCCACCAACACCTCTATCCATTCTGGTTCATCAGAATCCACCTTTACCTTACTAGGTTTCTTTTTCTTCTCTTTTCTATAATGATCATAGCAGCTTTTCAGTTCCTTTATTGAACTTCTGGCGACTTTGACGTGAGTGGGTTCAGAAAACAAAAATAAGCCAAGTTGATACAGTAGTATCAGGAACACTTTATCAACTTTGGAGCTATTTTCATCACCATCGATCCCTAAATCTTTACAAATTTCTATCAGCATTTCCCAACATTCCATGCTTTCTTTAGGAAATTGTTTTTCTATTTTAGTGCGTATTTGCTCTTTTTCTAAACTGGAGCATATAAAGTTGCACAATGAAGAAAGCACTGTTACTAAATTATCCACACTTGAGAAACGTGATGTAAAGCAGCGGTAGAAACATGATTTGATGGCATCTGTAAAAGAAACAACATGAATTAACGATACCAAAATAAAAAAGCGCTAATCAATAATAATGTCACTGAATCAGTAGTTACCTGATAAATCTTTGCTGACGGCAACGTTTTCATCGCCACCGATTTTAAAAAAGCCAAAACACATGAGTAATTTCATGTTTGTAAGTTTGAATTCCACATCATCTTTCACAGCTTCGTGACACACCAAATGCGAGAGCAACTCTGCTGATTTCAATCTTTCGTTATTGTACCAATTTCTCTCTACATCTTCTTTTATTGTTTTCTTTGAAGTATTTAAAAGAACACCTTTAAACAATTCGGCCATTTTCTTAACACCATCTTTGTCTAAATCACCAATGATTACTTTGACTAGACTTGTACCAGTCACTTCAGTGAAATTCATTTCTCCTGGGTTAAATAAAATCTTTTTAAGAGTCTCTACTCTTATTTTATTATCAACCTTTTCAGATTTAATCACTTTGGCCAAAGTGTTCAGTAACTCTTTCTCTTTTTTTATCATAATTTTATGATCATCTTCATCATCTCTCTTGCTCCTTATTTTGCTGGCTGTTTGAAGTCCTTTGAACCAATCCATAAATAATTTGAAAAAGTTCTTACTGATTAATTCTGGAATTACAGCTACATTATCATTTAAGTTGTTTAATATGGCAGTAAGGATGTTAAGAGTTGCCAGTTCTCTATTTCTGTTGTGTTTTACAAGTTGGGTATCAATGCCTGACGTCCAGAACTGTGTCAAATGTGGCGAATTTGCAATTTGCTCTCCAATTATACTGTAGATGGGATGATTTACCGAATTAAAATCAATCCCCGCCTAGAAATACAATTTTGTTTGGTTAATGTTGATGTTACTTGTATAGTAATAATTGTTTAAAGCTTCAAAAGTCATTGAATTTATTACTTTATTTTTAAAGCAATTGAGATTTGGATAGCTTGGTTATGTATAGTATTTCTCACATAATATTAAAACCTTACCAATATTTTTTCACAAACTTCTTGGATATTGTCTTCACACAAAACTTCTGTCACACCAATGAGTTTCCTCAACTTCACTTTAGC
Source organism: Glyphodes pyloalis (assembly GCA_037074685.1). Taxonomy (NCBI): domain Eukaryota; kingdom Metazoa; phylum Arthropoda; class Insecta; order Lepidoptera; family Crambidae; genus Glyphodes; species Glyphodes pyloalis. The sequence continues at coordinate 6,756,342 of JAYKKO010000021.1, forward strand.
TGGATATTTTTTGCTGACTACTAGTAGAAAATAGAGTGAATCTAAGCTGTGATCTTTTATATCTTTTTTTAATTCTTGCTTGACATTGGGCCAGAGTATTGTTGCAAATTGATCTTCGTCCAGCTAAAAAAAAGATAGTATAAGGAATACAAGATAGGAAGCAAAACAAAAGGGTCCACATTTTGCACTTTGAATATGTATGCTAATATAATCATGATTTCATACTTTTAAATTGAAAATGTGAGCAATAACTATTTGTTTCATTGCATATTATATATTTTATGAGATTTCATATCTTAATTGTGAGTCTTATTGCAAATAGGCTGAATCAAAAAAAAAAATGTTCGCAATTTTTCAACATTATAGGCAATAACCATTATGGATCAATATGAACAAAACAAAACATAATATTACATACTTGCATACATATTACATACATGCAAAACAAATATTACACCTTTTTTTATTGGTTGGTTTGTTGATAATTGAATAATACAAATAAAAAAATATATTAAATAGCTTAAATGATATACTTACATTATTTACAAAGTCAATAAGTAGAAGGTAGGTAATAGTGCTGAGATAAGATTTTTTCTTGCTGGCTGAAAGTAGTAAGTTGATGATTTCTTTTTGTTCGTCTTCAGAAGCTTTAGCCATGAGCCCTGAGCGAAATATCGCCCCACAGACTAAAATTTGACCAAGAGCAACATCACCTATTTCCTGTAATAAAACATACATTTATCATTATGAAAATTCAAACAAAGGAAATTCTAACAAGGTGCACTAAAGATTGAATAATTCAATACAATAAATAATTATTAAAAGTATTGAAATGTGTACTAATGGTTTATTCTATTATTTGTCTGCAATATTTGATTTTTTTATGTACTGAATCCCAGAAGAAATAAACACTCTAAACATTGATTTACAAGGTATTAAGTTTTCATCCAATTTTTTTCTTAATCTTTCAGACACTTAAGTTAACTTTTTCTAGCTAACATTATTAAACAATAGTTTTAGTGGGAGCATGCTGGACACATAATTACTTTATAATTCTTTAGCTAAATAAAGTTTTATAAAGTCAGGCTTCAAATTATTGACATAAGTATTGCATAGATAATATTATGCATATAACTTCATTGAAAAGTTAATCTTATGGTAGAATCACAAGAGTTCAGGAAAGTATCTACACAAGGTAAGTTGATTTGCTACTGATGTAATTTAAGCCAAACAAAATATATATCTTGTGACTGTACAAGATGTCATGAAACAGCTATACATATAGGTGTATAAAGGCAAATAAAAATTAAACTGTAGCAGTATACTTATTTCAACCAATCTTGTGCACTTACACTTTTTGATGAGTTACTAGCGTGTAATTCCTTCTTCACCAATTCCAGCAGCTCTGAGACTGACACATCATCAACGGCTGTCAGAAAAGCAACAAGTGTCGCAAAATATCCACTTCTTATATCGGGCACGTTGGCCCCAAGACTTCTTACAAGTCTTTTGAGTACGTATTTGAAGTCTTTACCATTCTGTAAGAGAGAAACATTCATTAATGTTTAGTACATACATCAAAAACATTGCCTCAAGTCGAACAAGATCTAATACGACTTACAACTGCTATTCCACAAGTTACTTATGTTCAAATCCAACAATTACGCTACAGAATCTCAAGATTTTTTTATTGATAGGTTATAATAACTTAACAGATGGAATTTCTTTAGTATTTTAGTGAACAAAAATACTTACGTTATTGCTGTGTAGTTGAGAAATTATTTTAGCTCCACCGGTAAGTTTCTGGTCCTCTTTTTCGCTCCGAAGCAACTCAAAAGCTTCTAAAACAGAGGATGTTACTTTTACATCCTTTTGTTGGTTTTCACCTTCGGTGTCTTCAGTTACTTTAATCTCCATTGTAGCATTAGCTATGAATTAGTAGTTTCTTAAGTTGTGCACTGCTAAAACATAGTTATAGTTAGTATTCAGAAAGAAAGTCACATGTGTTTTCGACTAATTTAGCCCACGTTTAGTTGACATTCGGTTAATTTTGACAGGATGGACATGACAGTGACATTTTTTTATCAAAATTTACGGCTATGGATTTTCTCATTCCCAGAAAAATCTAATGCAAGGTTTGAAAAAACGACTTACATTGCAGGTGACAGTTAGTGATGATAAATATGAAATGTGAGCTCATTTTATTTGTTGCATTTCTTGATAGTCCAGCGTTTTCAAGCAATTTGAAATAAACACGACGAGTTTGAATTAAAATAATTACCACATGGTCGGATGTGTCCTGTCGATAAAAAATTTGGACTGAATGAAGTTAATCCCGCGTCAATCGCGTCACTAGTCTCCAAACATGGCAGGTCGTAGTGGTTTTGACGATGGTAATCCCAGGTATTTATTGTAAAATATTATTTATAACGTTTATCCTAACATTTTTAATAATGTATTAAGTGGTTCCAAGATGAGATTTACATATTGTCACAAAATTGGGCTGTTACAAACGGCCCACTTACAGTGTTTTGGCGATGCGTTAACATTAACTGAAAGTGGTATTTTTAACAAATAATTTGTATTTTCAAAGGTTAATTACCGAGTTGTTTAGTGTTTCGTGCTAATAGTATAATGATATGTTCGCGGGAGAGCTTGGTAGGCTTTTTTTAGGTTATAAAATTTCATGGTTCTGCTTTCGCGTACAGGGATTTTGGAGGCGGCAGAAGGACAGTCGGCGGCCGCCCTCTTCCTACAGAGCCCCCCTATAAGGCTTATGTTGGAAATTTGCCCTCTGGAATCATTCAAGGCGATATCAACAGAATTTTTCCCGTAAGTGAAAGTCGTGGCTAATCTAATTTTATTGCTTTCCATTGTTATTTCTAAATTCCCAGGGAGCTCGTGTGTGAGCTAGCATATACCTTTCTTTCTTTTTCAAATTCCACAACTTTTGCATTATTGTTTATTCTTTGATTTATATTTACCATGATAAAAAAAATTTAAATGTGCGAAAAGTAAAGTTTTTTCTAAATGTTTAATTACAAAATGATCCAATGTGGTTATCACTTTTTATATTATCTGGCATGATTGATATGAGATTACCCATCAGATAATTTCAAGATCTTATTACTCTATTTTTTAGGGATAGTCGAGACAATATACGCTTTGGAATTTTCTTCTGCGTAAAGTAATGAAGCACAGCAGACAATACATTTTATATGTTATCATGGGTATAAGAATTAATATTGAACTGCAAGTGTAGTTTGCTCTGCTTTTGCCTCACCAAAAATAGAGGATAAATTAACACCTTGACTGACATTCAGTGTATGGCCATTGTTTTTCTGTATTGCCTGTTCTTCTGAGGACAGGAAATGTGTTTTATAAATTTTACTACTGGCATTATTACAAGTAATATGATAAAATTTTTACTATTACAGGACTTAGCAATAAAAAATGTGAGGTTGGTAATGGATAAAGAAACAGACAAATTCAAAGGCTTTTGTTATGTGGAGTTTGAGTATCTCGAAGATCTCATAAAAGCAATTGAAATGAATGGAGCTCTTAACGTAGATGGAAATTTTATTAAAATTGATGTTGCCGAAGAAAAACGAAGTGGGTGAGTAAATTTTCAATTATTTAGAATAATTTTTCATGTTTATTTTTATGTATTATTGTTTTATACAAATATGAAAAAATTTCAATTAGTAGTGATAAGCTACTGTATACAAGGCATATACTAAGGGTAAGAATACGTAATTACAGTCATTAGACCAATAAATAGCTACCCGGTTGCAAACTATTTAGTAAATTATAAATGGCTTTAGTCCTATGCCAAATCAGAAACAAACAATGCCACTACAAGCTTCCAAGTCCACCAAAAATCATTTATCAAGTGTGGAAATGAAATATGTTGCACATAAATTTAAGCAATGAAGAAGCAGAGTTCAATATGAGCAGGGTCAGTAATGGCCTACCTTGCTTGCTTGAAACTACATAATACTTTACTGAAATACACACAAAATTGGGAACAACTACCACTCCTTAGTAGTGTGCAATATGAATGACGAAGCGAAACGCTGTGTTATGTGCTATGGAGTGTTTCCCAAAAACAAAACAAACAAATGGAGGGAAGTTTGTATAAAAAATATTTTGTGTTTTGATAACGCTTTATTCACATTTGAAATAAGTTGGTTGCGATTTTGGGAGTATAAACTTGCTCTCTATCTTCCGATCCGACAAATTTCCTTTTTGGGAGTAGACCTACTGTTCAGACCAGTGATGAAATTAATTAATGTACTAAATCACCTCACTCTAAAATTTTGTATATGAAGGCAAGTTCATGTTCGTTTCCAGAGGCGGCGGGTTCTCCCAGAGGCGGGACGGCGGCGGTCGCGATGGCGGCCGGGACTCGCGCGACGGCGGCCGCGGCGGGTTCAGACGCGACGGAGGGGGGCGCGGTATGTACGACCACTTCGAAGCCGCCGACCGCCGCGGGCCTCGCCATCAGGGTGGAGGGTTCACACATGGTAACATGCCGCCACTAACACTATCTCCGCTCTGTTTACATTGTTAGGTAGTCTTTGAACCTGATCAGGCTAATAGATGAAACTTTTTTTAAGGCGGAGTGGATGCGTAGTGCATGAATATTGCGCCCATGCAATTTCATCTTCAACCTTTTTTTTTAAATCACATGCAATCCGTCAGTGAACTAAAGCTAAAAGATCAAACCAGGGTGGAATTATTCGAAATAAAAAGTATTTCAATTGGAGATTCGGGGAATCCCCTGAAATTGTAATAAAGTGAAAGAAATGTAAAATGCTTTTGAATAATCTGTTAGATAAGAAAGTTAGAAGTAGTCTATTACACAAATTTTGTTGAAATAATAATCATTATCATTTGTGATATGATAAAATTTGTAGCCAAATTTTATTATAATGACTTAGGACTATGCACTTTTGTAAACGCTAATTAGCTAAAGCTATTATGATAATCAGTGGTAACCAACTGGAAATAAAATTATTGATCTGGTTAAAATTCACATTAGAATGTAACATGCACATATTAATTAATTTGTGCATAGTTTGTTTAATTTTCTAATACATCAATTGTATGATCCTAATATTTCAACAATGTAAACAGGGCGAAAAACTGTCCGATTTTATATAACATCAACAATATCAAAAAGATTAAAAAAATTGCAAACATAAATATTATTTAAACATTTAAAATAATTTAACGGATCAAAACGCTCAGTCAAAAACGGGTCAGTCAGCTCTTGACCACAGTTGGTGCAACCTAACCGAAACGTCGGGCAGTAAGAAGCAGGGCTTGGAATACCGTTAAAAATATGGTATCGTTACTTTTGCCCAGATGATATATCGATACTTAAAAAGTATCGTTATTCAAATTACCGTTACTTTAGTACCATTATACTTAAAAAAGATATACCGTTACAGCCCTTTTATTAACGTTATATTTTAACGTTACGTGTATTTTGTACCAGTAAATATATAGCTATCTAATCTATCATTACTAAAAGGGGTTGTATCGGTATATCTTTCGCGCGCGATTTTCTCGGCAAATTACATTTATTTTGGTTGGTTTTCGTGGCACAAAGTGACATGCGCCTTGCGTAATTTATTTTATTAATATCGTTACCTTTTAACGTTATATTACAGTTTTGTTACGTAAGAGATAACATTAAAGTTTTCGTTTTGTTACATTTTACCGTTATAAATTAACGTTAAAATATATATTGGCTACCGACTTATCGTTAACTGTTTTACCCTTATAAAAAGTAGCATTATAAAATAATGTTATTTAACGTTACTTATAATGTGAATTTTGTAACGTTACCAAGCCCTGGTAAGTACCTAGTTCGTATTAACTACTAAATAAAAATGGTGTCGCGTTTTGACCCGTTAAATTATTTTAAATGTTTAAAATGGAACGCGAAAGTCTAAAATTTATAAATATTATTTTCTTGGCTTATTTTACATTTGGAAATCAATTCTAAAATCGGTCAGTTATTCATACATATCATTCATTCACTAGATTAATCAATCATCTTCGACTATTTTGCGTTTGTTTGCTTAATCAAATATTGCAACATTTTTATAACGAGTGGGTTTTTTTTTATTGTCATAATGAGATATTTATATTATGTGATAATAATGTGGTTTGCACTATTACTATTATTAACGCTGTTAGAGTTGGGTGCACTACTAAGCTTTACATTTTAACAAGTCACTGTCATTCTTCTAGCTGTTTTATTTTAAAATAACAATCCTGTTAGATTATCATACTAATGAATTAATCAACATTAACTTAAAATAAAATGTATTTAACATTTGGGTTTCATTGGGGAAAATTTACTATTCAAAGTTAAATTTGTGTTCTAAGGTAACATAAACCAAAATAAGTTTGCAGGTAACAGAATAAACATAGATTATAAAGTAGTTTGCTAAGAGCTAGCAAGATATCTGCAATATTTTTGAACAGTTAAATGGCTCTAATTTAATAATTCTTTGCACAGATTTGATATTGCCTTCTGAAGCAGGAAATAATCATTCTTATAGGATAATCCTGCCAAACTAGCTGCAAACTTCCAAAGTCAAAGTGTTTCCGGCAGGATTCGACTCCATGCACGACCTCCGGGTTTTGAAGCCCTGGCTGTGCCCATGAGTATTTGCTCTGAGTATGATAACTTTCAGTGCTACAGGCAGGAGGGATAATAATTTTATCATCGGGCCGGTCGGGAGTCGCAGGTTCATTCGAGTCCATTCTGATATCGTGTTACTTCAGACCGGGAGCGCGGCAGCGGTGGCGGCGGCGGCGGCGGCGGAGGCGAGCGCTGGGGCGAGGGCGGCGGCCGGGGCTCGCGCGGGGGCTCCGAGGAGCCGGCGCGCGGTGGCGGCGGCGGCGAGTGGGGCCGCATGGGCCGCTCAGGGGGCGGCGGCGGCGGCGGTGGGGGCGGCGGCAGCGGAGGCGGCGGCGGGGCCGGGGGCGGCGGCGGCGGCGCAGGCGGTGGCGGACCCGGCGCCCCGCCGCAGCGCCCCCCGAGACGCAACTTCGATGATATGCCACCGTCACGCCCAGGTATGACGGAAGTAAATAAATACCAGACAAGCTCTATTAAATTGAATTTATTGTTAACACTGTTAAAAAGCCAATTGGCTACTTGACAGTTTTTGAAAAAGTATTGTAAAATGTGCGCCCGTTCATTTTATATCCCAAGCAATTCGATTTATCTGGAAATAATCTAAATAACCAGAGAAAAATAAGATTTTGTGTAACACATTTAAAAAGCGCGCGAAAACGCCAAGCCACGTCACTGTTGCAATTATGACGTCAACGTCCTAGACAACGAACCGATACGCATAGGAACGACTTAATTTAGATAAACGGAAAATGTTTCAATAAATTCTCAATACGATTAGAGACACAATAATTCAATTAAATCGGTAAAATAATCATTGTTTCGCCACATTAATAGAAATAATGTTCGCCGACAGCTGTCATTTCCGAATTGCAATGGTGGTTTCCGTTTCGGTTCTTTTGTTCCACAGATAAAAAAAGTAAAATTTATTTTGCAAAAATAAAATACTAACTATGCTTTTATTAAAAAGTAAAAATGTAAAATGATTACTTAACTAATAAACTAACATATCTAACACTTTTCATATTTTATTGTTAACACTGTCAAGTAGCCAATTATAAAATGAACTCCAGAAAGAATATCTACTATATAAAAATAAGTCGGGTTTTCCTCCCTGACGCTATAACTCCAGAACGCACGAACCGATTTCCACGGTTTTGCATTCGTTGGAAAGGTCTCGGGCTCCGTGAGGTTTATAGCAAAGAAAATTCAGGAAAAATTTCAACAGAACAGAGGGAAATTCCTCTAAGGCGAAACGAAGTTCGCTGGGACCGCTAGTGATATATAAAACATGATATATAAAATAATAATTTAATTTTCATCATTCATCAATGATAAATACAAAAGTTGTAGACCTACGCCTACGGTTTTTTCAGACGCGAAAGCCCTTATGGAAAACAATCAATCGTAAAATATTGTTTAAATCACCTTTGAGGCAAACATCTTAATATAAAAATGAATTTCTATTCGTTAGTCTCGCTAAAACTCAACAATGGGCTAATGTTAATAAAAAATAATCGTGGAGGTCCAGGGAAGGTTTAAAAGGTAAGAAAATTTGGAAAGAATAGACGAAACGAAGTTTTTCGGACATATTATGAATGATTTCCAAATAATCCTATTTCGTTTAACACTTAATCGGGCAGCCTCAAACTGAACCTTATAGACCTTGACTTACCGAAGAAAGCCAATGAACATTTTGGATACTGCATGCATCATTTCTATTTATATAAATTTTTCTTGTCAACATATACATTTTATAAATCCAGCTGAAAGGTTCACAGTCAAATAACAGCTGCGCTATCTCGCTTGCAGACACCACAGGCAGACCGAAACTGAAACTCGAGCCCCGGACGGTGAAGGAGCCTCTGAACGCCCTGGCGTCGACGAGCCAGGCGTCGTCGATATTCGGCGGCGCGCGGCCGCGGGAGGAGCGGCTCAAGGAGCTCGCGGGCGAGTAGGCGCCGCGCGCCCTCCTCCCGTGTGTACATGTATCCCGACGCCCGACTATCTATGTGTGCCCCGTTATATTTAATGTGCAGACTAAAATTGTATATGAACTGGAAGGATTTTGTTAGGTTATGATGTTGTAAATCATTTTTATCATATATTTTGTTAGCATTATTATGTGTCGATGAGCTTATTAGTTGTCGTGCGCGGCCGCCGCTCGTTTTGTGAGCGCCGGCCCGCGCGACTTTCGCTGCAACGGGAAATTAGTAGCGGTCGTTCCGTTTACTCTTCGGCTTGTGTGTTCGATATCGGCTTGCATAATATTAAATGTCTCTTGAAGAAATTGTTTCGTTCGTGGTTTTGCTAATTACATTTCGAGTAAGGCAATGCGATTATTTTTATTTTTTACTGTCCGTGGCGATTTAGAGCTTCGTAACTGATTCTCTGTTGTAATTGTTTATCATTTATTGATTGTTTAGTTTTATAGGTCGCGAAAATTAATCATTGATGAGTAATTATGATACATAATTTAAGAGTTGATAATATGGTGATGTAATAATTACGATGTCATTAATAAAAATTAACTTCCACGTACTTGGATTTCTACTTTATTAGATATTGTGTAATGTAATAAGTTACGTGGCAAAGAAATTGAAAAAAAAAATCGCAAAATTGTAACAGAACATAGCAAAAAAATTAATAAAAAGTGAACTCTTTATAATTGAGAGTTTGTTTGGTGCACCTTTGACATTCAAGATATTCCTACTCCACGAAGCTCCCGATCCTTGGCTTAGAATCAAGTAGTTATATACTTTTAACCAAAATACATTAATATAATGAATGTCGAAATAATTACTTGAAATCTGGAATCAAATTCATTAAAAATGAACTTTTATTTGTTAGTTTTAATTAGGTATATGGATGTCTTATATTATAAATATTGCAAAAAAAAATACTCAGTGCATTGTTTGATTCAATTTGTACCCAATTTAAATAGAAAGATTAAATGACAATAACTTTGTCTTTACTAAAGTGGTCCAAAGGGTCAAGGAAGAATAGGGGTTCTGAAATGTTTTAAGCCTCATACAAAATGTATGAGAATAGAAAATTTATTTGTAATTAAATTTTCTATTATTCTGCTATTCATGACAAAAGACAAAAACAAACAATCAAAGTTTATAATAATTGGTCCAGTCATTCTTGATTTATAAATAGCTTATTATGCGCAAAAGATGAATTTTGCTCATTGAACGAATCCATTATCTATAGATATCTAATAATATCATTGACTAGAAGACGAAGGTCCTACTTTTAATCTTCCTCTCAATTGATCCCTAACAGCAAGACTAATGTACAGCCTCGAATAATACCCTCTAAAAATAAAGCCATTAACAGACCGACCGGACCACATAGTACATTGAATATTGGAAACCAGACTACAAAGGTACGAGGGAAACCCCAAGGAAATTTATGTGACTAGGCCTACTAAGACATTGGATAACTTACGTCCACATTCAGCACTAATATGCGCATCATAATGGATAATTATTATTAACCATCATCAAGCATACATTATTAACATTCGCGTCGGGTCCTCGACATTTTTTCTGGGACTCATCACATTTCTTGAATTTTATCAACAGTAGGTACCTCTTCTTTTCTCCTTTATAGCAAATAAAAAGTCGTGGGCCATACCATTTTTGTCTTCGTAAAAATTATCAAGGAAGGAATGTTTGTAATAATTATAGTCTTAATCAGAAAATATCTTTGATTTTAATTTTTAAAGCTGATGAAAAGATAAAATTTTCTGAATAACTAACGTTATTACTACTTAGTACTTTGCTGTGAAGGTTTTATTAGGCGCTTTATTTTAAAGTTCTTAAATTTTCAAATGAATACATAAAGTAAATATGTGTCTATGGTGTATTTATGAATTTAAAAAATCATTAGTATTATAATAATCTGGTGGTCCCTCTCTTCCATGAGGTAAAAAAAGAGTGGGGCTATTAGAATTAACATTTTTTCATAATGCATACTTCAGTCAAATACAGTTCTTTTACAGCAAATCCACTAATGTGATAAAAATACTCAAGATGAAGTTTTGTTGATGAACCCCTTCAAGGATTGTAAGTCATTTTTAAGTAAACACATATGTTAGATACATAATGTTTTTGTTTGAATGCAATGAAAATGAAGGTTCAGAAAGTGGTTAAGTGGGTTTCAAATATTTTGAAAACAACTCAAAAGTATTTAGATGATTTATTCATATATCTAGATCTTCATCAGGGTCCTCCTCATCCCAGTCATCCACAGCATCTGGTTCATAGAATATTTTGCTTTCTCCCTCATTTATTTTGCTCATGTAAGGCAGTTTCAGTTTGTACTTCTCGATCTTCTCCGACTGGTCTACTTCTATTTTAAATGTTGAAAGATTTCCTGGTGACGGCTTTTCTGGTTCTTTCTCGGTTTTAACATCCTTAGCTATTGGAGTCGATTTTAAAGTAGCTGTTCTATCATCGAAAAATAGTGTTTCAATGCTTCTTACAACTTTTCCACTTTTTTTCAGTAGTATGTTGATTTTTGTATTTAAATGATCATCATATGAAATTATAGCACTAGCAAAATGGTTTAATTGTGTTCTTAGCTTAGACATTGGTGATAAACAGTCTTTGTGCAGAACTAATATTAATCTGTTCACATTAGGATGAGAAGAAAGTTTTTTCAGATTTTGCAAGCAGACAGCCCATCCCAAACAAAGAGACATTTGGTTTACTGAATCTATTATCACAGAACATTTTTCGCTTACGTAGTTATCCAATAACTTTGTCTGGAATTCGTCATGATAAATTATATTGGATTGACTCTTGAATACGTTTTTCCACAGGGGCACTGGCTGCTCATAGCAAAAGAAACAACTCCTATTTTTATCAGATGGAATAAATTCAAGCAAAAGTGGAATAATATTGGTGTTTATATCATCTTCTATCAAGAGTATTGGAGCTGCTTTTAATCTCAACAAAGACATATTTGTTTACATTAAAAATAAAAATAACTTTGAAATAATATAAATTCTAAATTTTGAGGTTATCTTGAGTGAGTACATGCTGTAGTGTTGCCGTCGATTCGATTGTATATCGATTATAATCGATTATTCCAAAAGAGGCCTAAATAATCTAATAATCGATATGACAATCGATAGTTTGATTGATTTGATTTTATTTACCTATCGGATAAGATAGTATCGCCATGATGGTACAGTTCAGGTAGGTACCAAGAAACTTAACTATCACGTTTTATGAATAAAAAGTAGGGTATAAATAACTTTTTCACGGTTTCATTTTGAATGTGTTATGTCTAAGAAGACATTATATGAATGACGATTAAATCTAAAAATAATTGAAAAATTGTTTGTTTTTTCCTACCTGACTTTCGATGATGGCTGTGAAGCCTTATCATCTTTACCGAGCAGTCGGGGGAGCGCAGATGGCTCTCACCCCCTTAATTTAAGTAACAACCGGAGGGTGCCCCCTAGCGGGACTCGAACCTCGGCTTGGGCTGTTACTGTGACTTTGTGCCCTAATGTACGTTTGGGGAGAAAAACGACCCGGCACGTGCCGGTAGCGTGAAAAGGACCCTACTGCTAAGGGAGGGCGCGGCGCTGGCCCCCGCCGGCGCACAGTGGGTCGAAACAGTAATATGAGGGTCATAGAGGTTTTTTTTGACAAATCGTATTTCTTTGGATGCCGATCGATAGTCCTTTAGACACTAGTAAAGACATGTTATGTAACATTTTTCATTTAACCTATTAGTTTGGCCATAAAAAAATATTTATGTTTTTTTTTGTATGAAACAAGACCTAAAGTACTAAATATCTCCCAGGAACTGCTTGACCGTGCCTTATAATGACTCAGGTTGGCATAAGTGCATTGTGTACTAACATCCTAATCTATTTTTAGCTGCTCCAAACAGCAATGTTGCCTGTTAAGCGGATCGGAAAAAAGTTTTTCGAATAATCCTATTATGGTATTATAATTACAAAACCGTCGATTTGGGTACTAGGAACTAATAACGAAATTAGTCTACACTGTTCTGTACTATCAGAATCTTTTAAAACCTTTTTTTGTTATCATCGGATGACTTCAAAGTAATAATGATGTCAGGTAATTAGGATATTAATAATTATGCGAATAAAGAGACAATGGTTGGGGGGGGGGGTGGGGGGGTAAATAACCCGGAATTTTTTTTTATAATGAAGGTGTATTTATTTTAATCATTAGTTTGTGCAGTGAAACTTTACCAGTAGCATTTAACTTATTTGCGATCTATTACTTACGATTACAATGGAGGCCATTGTGAATAATTTAGATTTATTTGTAATCCTCAAGGAAAACGTTAGAATCTTTGACAGACAGTGAAAAGTTAAACAATCATCGTATGCAGAAAATAGGACGGAAAGAAAACAGTGTATAATTAAAAAAGTTTGGCCAGTGTTTTTGTGCTAATATTAATAGTAGGTGGACAAAATCCCATAGATCATTTCCCCAACTTATTATAAATGAAGAAAATATTGACCACAATATTGATCCAGTTATTGTTAAAATGTAGAAGACATACCGTCAAGTATAGAGGAAAATATAGAAAATCTGCCACCATCCACAGAGAATGCTCCCACTTCTCCTTTTACCGCAAGGAACCGTTTGAAGAACTAAGCTCGAAGCAGAACAGCAGAAAAAAAGACGTGTAGCGCGTATAAGCGAGTCTTATTCTCCAAAATAATTAAACGCGGCTATAATACAATCATTGAAGGCAAGTGGAAATGAAGAAATAAGTTTGATAATGAAGCATTTGACAGAACATCCAGAAGACATTGCAAAAGTTAGGAGCTGTTTAGATAGTAAGACTAATAAAGATACAACATATTCTCCCATGCAAGCATTGGCTATACTAGTTTCACTAAAATTATCAAAATGGCAATATATTAGCTTAAGAGAATCTGCCAGTGAAAAAGGAATGGAATTGTACCCATCATATCACAAAATAAAACTAGCTAAGTTAGAATGTTAGACAGCAAAAGAAGACATAATTTTAACCGATGAAGGGGCTTCTATCAAGTTGCAAGCCTTACTAAACTTAACCGCAATCAGACTTTTACAAGATGTTAAAATTAATACAGAAAATGAAGAAGATTTCAAACTTATTAGCAAGTGGGATTTTGATGGAGCTGCAGGCCAGAGTAACTATAAACAAAAAAATACTGATAATAAAGACGATTCAAGTGTTTTCATGGCCAGTTTTGCACCTATTAGGCTATTGCGTGATGGTGCGTTGTGCTCAATATTTTCTTCATTTATAATAAATTGGGGAAATGATCTATGGGATTTTGTCCACCTACATTAAAATTAGCACAAAAACACTGGCCAAACTTTTTTAATTATACACTGTTTTCTTTCCGTCCTATTTCTGCATAAAATGATTGTTTAATTTTTCACTGTCTGTCAAAGATTCTAACGTTTCTCTTGAGGATTACAAATAAATCTAAATTATTCACAATGGCCTCCATTGTAATCGTAAGTAATAGTTCCAGGTTACTTACCCCTCTCCCCCAACCATTGTCTCTTTATTCGTATAATCATGAATATCCTAATATTACCTGACATCATAATTACTTTGAAGTCATCCGATGATAACAAAAAAAGGTTTTAAAAGATTCTGATAGTACAGAACAGTGTAGACTAATTTCGTTATTAGTTCCTAGTACCCAAATCGACGGTTTTGTAATTATAATACCATAATAGGATTATTCGAAAAAATTTTTTTCCGATCCGCTTAACAGGCAACATTGCTGTTTGGAGCAGCTAAAAATAGATTAGGATGTTAGTACACAATGCACTTATGCCAACCTGAGTCATTATAAGGCACGGTCAAGCAGTTCCTGGGAGATATTTAGTACTTTAGGTCTTGTTTCATACAAAAAAAAACAAATATTTTTTTATGGCCAAACTAATAGGTTAAATGAAAAATGTTATATAACATGTCTTTACAAGTGTCTAAAGGACTATCGATCGGCATCCAAAGAAATACGATTTGTCAAAAAAAACCTCTATGACCCTCATATTACTGTTTCGACCCACTGTGCGGCGGGGGCGGAAAGGCGGACGGCGTGTCGTGTTTGATAATTGAAAATTAATCGATTATATCGATTATATCTAATAAAAATAGGTATAGATATAATCGATAATATCGATACTCTCGATTGTCATATCGATTATTAGATTATTTGAGGGGGGGATAATCGATTATCGATTAATCGATTATCCGGCAACACTAACATGCTGATGATGACATCTGTCAGCATAGTAGTGTTGCCTTATAATCGTGTCAGCATAGTAGTGTTGCCTTATAATCGAATGTTCACTCACAGGCCTATCATGTGCCACATTTTATCGCGCTGTTAAGATGATGATTGGCTGAAAATACGAGTGCGGTGTGCTATTAGCCAATCAATAGTACCGAAACTTTTGTCATCTCGTGCGAGAAATTTGACGTGTTGATAGGTCTTTCAATTTTGTTATAAAATCGATTTCAACGATTCATATCTTTGAGCAATAAAATTAGTCGTTTACATACATTGCACAATCGAAAACATCAATATAAAGATGATGTGAATCAAAGAATCGATTCTGGAATTAAGTCTACACTATCGATTTCATTGATTATTTTATTGCAATCAATTAATCTGTAATATCTATGTTATCTGTTTGAAGATATAATCGTCTTTCTTCTTGACTCCACGAAAAGTTATAGAACTGTGTTCTGTCATGTAATTATGCTAATTCTTATGTGTTATCGGCAGATATTATAGTAGGTATTAATAGGTCATTTACGAAAATTGCATGTGCGTATACTGTGACTTACTGTACAAAGTCTATGCTGACGCTACATTGATAAGTTGCGTATTTTGCAAACCTAGAGTAAAATTAAATCAACTGAAATATTTTGCCGCACCGCCTTCGTCGGGCAGATGCAACAGTAGCTACCACCACTACTAATCTGCGGAACTGAGCTGGCATTCCGGTGTCACTCTTTGGTGCTTGGCACCCGTGGCCGACACTTCCATATGCCTCTCGATACTCGGTGCCTTTTTAGACACGGGTCCATGGTACGAAAACTGCGCCACGAAAGTCCTAACTTGTAGAAAATGCCTGGTGGATGTCAAAAAGGGCACCGGGCTCGGTAGGGCTGGACCCGTCCGGGCCCGGTTTGCAGACTCTATCAAATACACATTTAACTTTGTTTTTACAGGATTTTTTAAATTTATTACACCTTATGTGATTATTAAAACATTAGAGATTGCTCGCGACCTCTTTGCGTTATTTCGGGATATACCTATGTACCTATTCTAAGTACCTAAATATTACATTTGTTTAGGTGTATCTACGAACCCCTTCCGAAAGTTCAGTGAAGATTGCCATTTGCACTCTGCAGCACTGATCAGTAGTCATTTCAGATACAAAAAAGATTAATATTAAAATGTATTCAATTCCATGCTTTTCCATTTAGTCATTCGTCCATGATAAAGTACCTACCTAATTTCAAAGACACAATTGGCGTATACTTACCATACAAATCTGTAGGTATGTATATATAAATAAAATTGGAGTGTCTGTAATATTAAAATAACCGCGTTTTACTGCATGCATATAAATATATATACCAAAATAACATTTTTTATGTAACATAACATAACATAACTGTAATGACTGGACCGATTTTTACTGGCAAGTACTTAGCTGATGTAACAAGGAGTAACTTAGGCTACTTTTATTTAAGAAAAAATGTTTTGTTTTAGAAATAATAAATTCTAAATATTGTTGTCACGCGAACAAAGTCGCGTGCGCTGCTAGTATTAAATATAAATAAATAAATAGGAAACAAAAATCATATATTTTTCGGATAATATTTGTATTATAATAATGTTTGCTGTATACTATAAACAACTTCCTTATAGGTACACTTCTGCTGCTGCTGCTGTGTGCTGGATGTTTGTATTTATCTATCTATCTATGTATATGAATATAAAAGAAAGGATGTGTAAAAGATACCTAAGTTTGTTTTTTGTATATTTTTTCTGTCACTGTATTTCAACCTAAATTCCTAAAACAGTAAGCCTACCAATAATGAAACGATAAAATGACGGTTACCTTTTTGAATATTAAGCAAAAGTTCTCGGGGAGTTTTTTTTAAAACGCTTTGGTTGTATTTCCAGTAATAAGTTGGATAAGAGAATTGAAAATTGCTATCCGTCATCAGATACGACATAATTATTTCGTTTTTAGGAGTAAATAGACATGATATAGACCCCCTACAGTATAATATGTAAGATCAACTTCTGTGGGTTAATTGTTTGTGCAATAAAGAATAATATTTATTTAGGTAGGTAGGTAGGTATTTTATTTCATTGTTGGTACGGCGGGACTCACTTAAGTAGGTTTTACATTTAATTAGGGAAATAAGGGTCAAAATGAAACATAACTGGTCACCTTTTTGTACCTATTATAATTGTTAATAATACAATAATTTACTACCTATGTAGATTTATTTGTCTTACTCTTTAAGATATATTCCTTGATGTAGAAGTCTGAGAAGAGGAACAGTATGAATATGTTGTGGGGCAGGAACATGAAGGATATCCACTTAGGGTACTCGCACGAGGGCTCGAAAAGCACGTGCCCGAAGTGGAGGATCAGCAACAGGAACTGCAGCTGTGAACACATATCATTTGTTACACCTTTTACGCAAGCTTGCAACAAGATTGTAGATACCTAAAATCTACATGGTTTCCAATAATAATTAAAGAAAAACATGTTAAATAAACTCCTACACAAAAAATACTTTTAGTTTAAGGAAAAATCATTTATAATAAAGTAATCATACGCCTTAAATGCTTAACTTGATCTACGAAAAGAGTTGATACTGTTTTCATAGATCATGATAATAAGTTGAAACTCGCTTCCAAATAAAAAAAAAGCATCGAAATCGGTCCATTCATTTGAAAGGTGCCAAAGGTAGATGAACGGACCATGGACCTAATATAGGTAATACTAAGTCCATGGAACGGACGGACACACGGACACATAGGCTGTCAGATTGCAATGTCATACTTATAACGGCAAGTTTAAAAACGAGCTTTTATGTTCGCGTTCGTACATAAACCACTAAGTCTAAAGGTATATACTTACAATCTGCAGCTGGGTGATGTATTTCTTCCACCAGTGGCGCACCCATTGCGGGCGCACGATCGAGATGAGGTAATATGAGTACATCACGGCGTGTACCATGGAGTTGATGAAGCCCAACATGATGCCGTGACCGCCTATCAAACAATTAAAATATAAAGTCACCTTTCTTGTTTAAAAATAGTACGGTAAAGTTGGTATTAAACAAGAACTGACACTACCACCTATTCAACAAGGTGACGTGAACGATATATTTAGGTATTTGGCCATTTAAGTACAACGGCTGGACAAGGACCGCTTCTATGAGATGGTAGTGATGGTACGGGCTAAGCAGTTGTAAGCAAACCGTTAAAAACAAAACAAGCGGGCGAGAAATCAATCCGCATCGCGACAATATGCGGAACCCTGCGACCAGTTTTTTTAGGCGGGGCTCTCCCACGACGGGGAGGACTTGCTGTCGCTCGTTACTTATGCATTATCAACATTTTAGATTTCAGATAACCATTCATAGACATGATCCTTCCGGGACCAACGATCTATGTTGTAAACGTTTAAGGGGACAATAAATCTCTAGATGAGCTGTCCGCATTTAATGTCTGTGGCCATGATTTAGCCGAGACAGAATCTGGTCCTTGATCCGGGTCTTGCCCCCATATAGGTCAAGGCTGTCTTTCAACTCTCCTTTCAACCCCTTGCAACCCATTTTTCACAATGAAGAATGTATCCTTTGTCAGAGCCAAACCTATCAGCTAACCAAATTGAATTTAGGTTCAGTTATAACCTTATAACTACAGAAACATCTTTCTATGATCTTAGCTTATAACCCACGCTATATTTCACGTAACATGTAATAGATATACTGACTGTAATGTTATCTCTAAAAGGACGTAACGTTCAATTTAATGCGACGTAGATAGGTATACCTACCTACATGTCCCATTTTGTACACGCGATGCTCGTATTGCTAAAGAAAGCAGTTACTCAAGCGAAATGTGGGTAATTAAATAATAAATATAATTCGAGTACACGTGCTTTATTAACGCCAGATTAGATCAGAATTTTATGAAAGCTGGTATTATGATAGATTAAGTGATAAGCAAAAAACTGGCAAATTATTAATATTCAGAGCTTAGACACTATTTATAGCCAAGTATAAGGTTAGTTCATGAATATTTCCAGTGCATTTTCATTGTGATCAGGGCGTTTAGTGGGTTAGTCTCCGCTCACAGAGCTCAGGACCTAAATTTACTTGTATGGCAAAATATCAGGTCATTGCGCGTAGTGCCTTGAACTAAAGGTAACTGATTTATACTGCCTTTGCCTTACATTTCGTTTAAAGAATAAATGGAAGATTCTAAAAGAAATTTCACTGATACATTTTTGTTGTTTTGATTCCGCTCATGGTTTGAACTTCGATCAAACTTTATCGTTAGTCCCAGGATTGTGGCTAACTTTGGTAATGTTGGTCGATTTTTTAGACACTTTTCCTTTCATCACTGTTAAAACTAGGTCAGTTTCCACATAGGTAATCCACCAACTCATGCAGGTCTCATAGCCAAGATGAAAAAGATTACAATAATATCTACTTCAACGCTGCCATCACAAACACAGTGATTACGTTGATAACTATACGCACTTATACTCAACTATCCACCATTTCCGTGAACGGTTTCACCCACATTGCTCAGATTTCTCCCCGTCCTACTTTAACACACTTATTAAGTTTCTCAAAAGTGGGTCAGTCAAGTCATGCCTTTGCGTCTGAATGGGCATAATAGAAAACACTAGATTTGCTGCTTTGCTTTGGGCATAGGTCATAAGTTAACATCATCTATCGATCGCAACAGGCTTTGAGAATATGGTTAAACGTGTTTGGTACGTCCCCGTAGATATTATTAGACCCTTGATGTGACCTGCCTATTCCACTGTTGCAGGTTCCTGTATTACCAGGTTTTTTTTCCGACACGCTATACGCTTCACGCGTTTTACATGCTTACGAGGACCTTACCATCATCTCATAAAGAAGTAATTAACCCATCGAGGAACGAGATGCTACTATGTGCAATGTAGTGCGTTGTTACACTCACTAAATAGAATTAGTTTTTTTTACAGCTCGTGGTAAGTATCCTGAATATTTGCGCGCTGCATAAAAACTTTCGCGTTTATAGCATTAGTAGGAAAGGATCTAGGTCATTAATAAAGGGATTACGGTAAAGTCGTAAGACCAAGAAAACCAGACATAATAGAAAATAAATTGTGTCAGGTTTTTAAAAGATCATTCGGTCTTACGAGTAGGTACTAACGTATGAAAGGACCGTGATTTTAACGCATGCACCTAAATTATGTTTTTTCCTACAATATCTAATGTCATTCGGTACGATTTCTTACCTGGAACATATTTAGTGCCCACGTATCCAAGCAAACACATGCCAAGGTGGTGATATACATGCAGGAAAGATATTTGCGAGTATTTTTTCCTTAACACGAAAAATACCTGGAAAAGAAAATAAATTGTTTATTATTATAAAAAATTTTAAATGAACCGAGGAGTGTCATCCGTCTGTATCTAAGTTTAAAACCAAATTAACTAATACGCATTATTGCATATTATTAGGTATTGCAATTTCACAAACATTGGTCTGAGTTAGTAGCTAAACCACTTGTGTTACAGAAATAAAAAAATATGCCATAACACCTTGACCTTAAACCAATTATATTTCAAAAGATCAATATTGATCCCACTGGGAATCGAACTCGGGACCTCAAAGATGGCCCGCTAGCCTTCATACTAATGAAGGTTGTCAAAATGTTCATTTATTGTAGATTCATTGCAGACCTGTTGCAGAAAATATCTTCTTTGGTTTCGTTCTGAAATGACGATTCTCGTAGTAACTTTCTAGAACCGTTTGTTAAAACCAGTTTATGAGATTGCACGGCCGTTATTAGGTCGGGAATGGATTTGTAATTGGAAAACTGCAATTGCATATCAAATCACAACAATGTAGCAAATAATCGCAATGTTAGGTACTACTTACACTAGGTACATACATACTAGGTAGTGACTAGGCACTATAGGGTTGTCATACAGTCAGGCTTACGTGTCAGGATATACATTTTATATACCTATTATATAAAAATGAATCCCAAAATGTGTTGGTAAGCGCATAACTAGACAACGCTCGGACCGATTTTGAAAATTCTTTTTTTAATATGTTCGTTGAAGTCCAAGGATGGTTTTTACGGCGAGAAAAATTCGAATAATTGCCGGGAAAACTCTAAAGATAGTCTTTTCTTTTTCCAGTACAAACGTTTTCTACCTAAAATTTAAATTCAAGCCACACTGCAAGTCTTCTTGACAGGACGAAGTCTGTCGGGTCCGCTAGTTTTTAATATAGGTATGTCTACGATCAGAATTCGCCCAATCCTATAATATAGGATTCTCTCGGAAACCGGAAGACATACTTTTATATTACTATTTCTACTTATAATATAATACATATATAAATAATGAGTTGTCTTCTGGCCTTAAACTTGTACCTACTGTCCAAAGGACGTTAGAGTATACTACATTGGACTGTATACCCTTAAATTAAATAAATTAAGTCTTAAGTCATGGCATAAGAACTAACTGAGCTGCAAATGTTGCCCGTGGTTTGCTATCAACTATACCAGAGTACCAGATAATGGGTACTAACTGGGGACACATTACAAAAGTTCTCATCCCAAATTGACAAGACTGATAATTCGAACCCAGGACCTTTCGTGCGTTGCGAGAAGGTACCTTTGATACCTACAGATCATTTTTTCCTTAAATATTTCTTACAACCACGACATAAGGGGGGGAGAAAAAGTTCAAAGTAGATACAATTTGATAAATGGCTTTCCTATAAATCTTTGATACCAAACCTGGAATATGTCGGAAAAATAAAACCAAATAACTGGGGCAAAGCAAAAAATTCCTGATAATCCCCTATATTTCTAGGTAGTCTGGCAATCCTAAACTACGAAATTATAATCATTCGATGGGCACGTATGCAGCGAGTCAACCTAGGACTAATACCATGCGTGATGGAGCGGAACTAGCATGCGCGCCCCGCTTTGCCTGCTTGACGTACCTATTGTGACCGCAATTGACCGACTGATGATACGAAATTCAAGGTGTAGCTCGACTTGACTATAGTAAGAGAAATAAAATGTAAACACGACAGCTCCTATAACGATACCATAAGGTTCATTTTGTGACGAGGTCGTTTACATATTAGTGCAGCTGACTGTATATCAAGGCGAGTCTATAAGCATGCAACCTGTTTCATTTTTACTATTACATACTGAGGCTGCAAAAATCATGTAGGTATAAACGCTACAGAAAAGGGCTTGAAAATATAGCCTTTCGAGTTAGTGGGGTTGTATATTACTTGAATAAGCAATATGGAAGCACTAAATCTCAGTAGTGTTAATTGGTGTAACATAATAACGTTACGCACCAAATAGGTAATTTCGTAGGCCATAAAAGTTCAGGCGGTAGTTTAAAAATAATAATTGTATCCCATATGCACAACCTCTCGGCCCTTTCTTGCAACAAAAAGTATCCTATCGCATTTCCCAATGCCGAATCTATTTCTGTACCAAATTATATTAAAATCGGCTGAATGGTTGATGTAATTAAGCTTGAAATACGCACACAATTATTTTAAAACCAGGATTAGCCTAATCGGTCTAGCCGTTTTGTCGAGTTTGAGCGAGACTAGCGGCGATTCATCTATCTATACTCTATACTAATATAATAAAGCTGAAGAGTTTGTTTGTTTGTTTGTTTGTTTGAACGCGCTAATCTCAGGAACGACTGGTTCGAATTGAAAAAATATTTTTGTGTTGGATAGACCATTTATCGAGGAAGGCTTTAGGCTATATAACATCACGCTGCGAAGAAATAATGGAAAATGGGAAAAAAACGGGAATAATATTCATCCTTGAGGGCTTTCGTTACGTGCGCTGCGAAAACGGTTCAATATACCAAAAATATATGTATGAAAGAATTATTCCTATTGAAAAGATCTAAAAAAATGTCCACGACAGTATATAATAATCTGTCTGTATGTCTGTCCGGCTTTCACGCCGAAACTACTGAACCGATTTAAATGAAATGAGGTACACAAATATTATAGAGCCTGAGAAAGGACATAGGCTACTTTTTAATGCCAAAAAAGGGTTGATAGGGGTTGAAAAGGGGGGTGAAAGTTTGTAAGGAAACCGAAATCCACGCGGACGAAGTCGCGGGCGGCCGCTAGTTGTTTTTTATAAGATTACAATATTAATACATGTTTTCATTCGTTAACATTATTTTTTGCACTTCAACAAGCCGTGAGAAATATACAATGTTAACATAGTTGTACAGTCGATAAGCACGTCAAAGTATAGGTACACATTGGCATTTGTATCGTCCGTTTTTTGATATCCTAACCGCATTTCCTGATGGAAACCGCCAACGAGAAGAAAATACTAATATTTAAGCACATTACATTTGCGAGCGAGTACAATGTAGTTATTTGAACTTTCCAGCTTTTATTTGCTATAAATAGGTAATATGAATGTATTATGCAAATAAACCTTGCATCATTCCACCTATTTAAAAACCGCACCAAACTCCGTTGCGTAGTTAAAAATATGCGACTTGGTTTTATACTTTGTAGTGATCTACAAAGTAGGTAAGTCCGAGTATTTAGTAAAACATTAATGTTATTAACATTAGCATCAAAGGCAAATGCAGTGAAATTGTGTTTTATAAATGGTATTTGTTAAAATCCGGCAAACCTTACGTTAGGGCTTCACTTCCCGACGCGTTCGTGTACAACATTATCCGATCGGATGTCCGCATCGATTTCTAACAGGTCAAGTTGCTACACATTGTACAAATACAGGCAGAATGTTGACACACTGGCAATAATCAAGGACTTATTGGCGTTCACAACCAGGGTGGGGCGTTACGTCACTTGTGGCTAATAAATGTACCCACTAATGACGTCATGCGTCATTTAAATACAATTATCGCCGTAATTATTTGGTAAAAAGCAAAAATACGAAACCTACTGTGTATTCTTTACAGCGCTGGAAGCTTCTTTTCTATCATTGAAAGTTGCCTCACAGCGGGGTGAAAAGTTGGTGATCATGTTTTTAAAGTAAAGTATTCGCATTAATGCTAGTGGAGCATTAAAGGGCAAAGGGCTTCCGTCACCTCCATCTATCATTGAAATCAATCATAACAGCGCTGCAATACCGGGTATTGGTTTAAATACCACGCTTGCCAAATGCAGATTGGTGATTACGCACTAGGATGTGTTCTAAAAATTCGAAACTTCTCTCAGTAATCGAAACCGGGATCCCGAGGTCATAACCTTGAGCCACTGGACTCAAAATTTGGTTAGCGAAAATTAAAGGGCGTACCGTATCTAAAAGGTCAATGATCTTGATGACGTAGTACAGCCAGACGCGGGAGACGACCACACGCTCCAGCTCGGTGTCGTCATAGATGATCTTCTGGCACCACATGCTGTAGTACCCCGGTAGGTAGAGTCTGGTCAAACACTGAAACAAACCGTTATATTATTAAATACCTATTCGAATTTACAACAGTTAACTTACTAATTATTATTTAAATAGATATTATATTAAATAAATAAAGATGGTCTCTGTGGTAAAGTATCCAAAATGCTGGCTGTATTACCTTGGTGGCGCAGTGGCTGAGGTAGGCGGCCAAAGCGCGAAAGGTAACTGGAGATGACTCCCCCAGTTAGTATCCGTCGTCTGGTGCTCATAGTACAAGAGGAAACCTTAGTGTGAGACCAGATGATGCTTTTATTTATTTGACCTCGCTGGATGGCGTTTGAGAGATACTGAGCGAGGCAGCAGCCAG
The DNA here is from genome assembly GCA_037074685.1 of Glyphodes pyloalis. Classification (NCBI taxonomy): domain Eukaryota; kingdom Metazoa; phylum Arthropoda; class Insecta; order Lepidoptera; family Crambidae; genus Glyphodes; species Glyphodes pyloalis. Next base: position 6,781,093 of record JAYKKO010000021.1, read on the forward strand.
CTTTGGGGTCCCTTGTAGAGTTGACTAGTCTTTTTGAAATGTCTTTAACTATAGACATTAAATTGGATTATATGCCTAGTATGGTACTAATGTATTTTTAATGTTAATCATATTCTTTATAATCACTGAAACAGACGATTCGATAAAACCGATTTTTTCGGCATATTTAGTACCTACATACCAACGGGTATTTACACAAATAATATGTCATAAATTATAATTACCTACCTACCTACTCAATAGTAAAATAATAGACAGTGGGTTACGAAGGTCTATGTTTAACGAAAACATAAATTTCAATATTAGATCTGTAAATCAATATTTCTTATGTTTCATAGTTGACTTTATAATGGGATGTCAAAGGTTTTAATACAAATTTATGTTTACGGTCTAACCGATCCAAGGCCTCACGTGCCTATCATAACAAGACAAAAAAAAGACATTGATTATCTGTTTGTTGATGTAACTCATAATAATCCTAAGTAAGTAGATATTGTGAACGCAGAAGTTATAAAGAAAATAAATATGAATATTTGGCTGTATTTGGGTCTGTTTATTACTGTTTCACTCAAAAGATACTAAACGTATTTGGATGAAATTTGGTAGAAACAGATGATACAATGGATCTACCTACCTCACATCTTGCACACCTTTCATTCCAAAATCACATGGGCAATGTAGCGGGCAACAGGGCCTAGATATATTATATTAGCAACCCAACTGTATTTTTCATACTGGTAATATAACCTTCAAAGTCTGTAAGAATGAATTGCATGTGTGTATGTTTGTTACAACTTCTACAATGCTTTTGAACCGATAAGATGTTGGAATCTTTTGCTTTCCTGGCGTATAAGGATTTTGCGTGTGTAGAAAGAAACGTTTGCCATAGTCTTGTAAGCCAAGCTCCTCGTCCCAGGCTTATTAAATACTCTTGCCACTCTGCAGCCAAACTCTTGCGAATTTCGCACTTAGCGTACGACAGAGGAAGCTCATTGAAGACATTTGCGCATTTGGGCAGCTGTCTTGGCGTTGATGCCAGCCTATTCGGTGCCTCTATGTTTACGTAAGCTTTGACGTAAAGAAGGAGATGATAATAGAGTGGCAAAAGCGAAGTTGATAAAGCAAATGATACACGGAACAAATGATATGATCTATGTTACTCCTGACGAGTTTTTAAAGACGACAAGCAGTGGCGATGACAGTGTTGTGTTTCGATTTATTTTGTAGTAGCCAAAGAAGCCCCGTTTCTATGGCAGTTAGTTCGGATATGAAAACGGTTTTTGTGCAAGGGACCTGTCTTAAATTGTAATAATGTAACTAATGCGCAAATTTCTTCGACAAATTGTAAAATTTATTTTATACTAGCTGTGCCCGCGACTTCGTTCGCGTGGACTACAGCCTTTCATGGTCGGTTTTACCCCATTCTCCCCTAATATTTGAAACAAAAAGTAGTCTATATTTTAATCCAAGTTTCGAGCTATATTTGTGCCAAATTTCATATCTCTAACTTCAAAAATAAACATTTTTCCATATAAACTTCCAAAGGTGGTATTACCCCCCTCCCCCCTTATTTTCTAATAAAAAGTACCTATGTCCGTTCTTGAGATTTAACGTATACCTATACCAAATTTCATCAAAATCGGTTGAGAGGTTTAAGCAGGAAAGCGTAACAGACACACAGACAGACAGAGTTACTTTCGCATTTATAATATTAGTAGGGATTTCTCATAATATCGTTCAGTTCCGTGTGTATGGAGATAAACGGCATAAGTGCTGATTCTGAGTCATGGTTAAAAACTAGTTTACACCTACTAGAAACATTATTTAAATGCTACAACACTGCTACCTTTATTGTTGGTGATATTACTAATTTAAAAAAATATTTTAACAATAACGTAATTGTAGTTTATAATAACTTAAATAAACGTCAACTCTGAACACAATAATGTAAAAAAAAAGAACACACCTAGACACGAATCTACCGAGTCATTTTCTTATTTACATTATTACCTAAAAAAATCCCTCTCGGTGTTTAAATTTACCTATTTACTTTCGGAAAATGTACCTAATGTAAGGAAATGTAGTTGTCTGTAATTCATGAATTAATATGCATTAGCCTGGCGCGAAGTAGCGCAGAAGCAAAGGTTATGTGCGCGGGCGTCGATTTCGAGACCCCGACCATAGTATAAATAAGTATTCAACGTCCGGAACCTACGAAGAAACTGGGGAATCGACACACATATACAACATGCTGTTCATCGTAGTTTAATTATATTCATTTGGTACCATCAATAGGTAATAAGAGGTGCGGGGGTTTTAGTGGGTAGTCTCCGCTCCTCTCAGAGCGGGGGAGTCACACACAGACCGCTGCCTTGTTCCCTTTTTCCCCAGACAGCGGTGAATGTAATGTAATGTACAGTATTTACTGAGAAATTTAATCAAACACGTGCATACAATTAAATATATCTGGATTCTACCAGCAGCAGTGCTTGCGTTTGTTTTATTAGGGATTTTAAAATCCCTATGACCAGTCCTAAGTCAGCGAATACGATGTAGGCAGCCATGATTGGTCTATAATGATTGACTAGTGGCGCGAAATGTACGATCGGAAGCACGTCAGACTGCACACTTTGGAAAGAAAAATAAAAGGCATAAATAGAAGGCAAGAGAACTAAATTCGAACTACAAGTTTTTACCTTGATGCGCAGTTCACCGTACACACGATTCGTCCGTTCCTTTCCGCATCCAGACTGTGTTAGTATTAAGATGTGTCAGAGTTGTGTTCATCGCCATTTCGCGCCGCGGTCAATCGAGTGCGATATGTAGTAACTCCACTTACGTAAATAATCAGTTTTCAGGCGTCCTCGACGTCAATTGGAACGTTGAAGGCTCCTTTTGTAATTGTAACAATGTTTTATCGGTGGCCGATACAGGTCGAAACACCTAACCTACTTGTGGGAGACGGTCAACTAAGGCACGAGGTCTTTTTGTTGACTTACGAAATAAGTATTTTTAAAACGACGAATGCTCAGTTCCAATATATGAAAAACGATCCGTGCTATTAACGGATAGTAATGAATTATACGAGGCGTAAGTTAAAAACGACCGACGGTTAACTGTTGACAGTTGTATGGAACGGTATTGTTTAACAACTTGTAGTCGGTTGGAGAAAAAAGAATAATCATTTTTGACACATAACGAATCGTAAAATATTGGATCTGGACATTAGTTCTAACTCTAGGTATTGTAGTTTTTCGCAGTCGTGTGTTTTTAAAGTTTTCCGTTTTCTGTACCTACCAACAATGTAAGTTTGCAGCTCTTTATTTAGCTCTTTGTGTGTAGGTACCTAACTCGGAATCGTGGTAAACTGTTTTTGAAAATCCATAAGCTAATGTTATAAAATCCGTATTTTTTAGATTATCTGTACAAAAATCCATAGATCTACCTACATAGATTTTTAAAAACTAGACTAGATCAGTTATTTATTGGATGTAGGTATACCGAAAAAAATGGTTAAGTTGATCAAGTTATGAGATCCGTCACTCGTGAACCGATGGGTGTAGAGACCCATCGAGAGGGAAGATTAATCGGAAGTTTGGGAATTAGAACTTGGTTTATATTTTGTTTTTTGACAACGCTTACATTTCATTCGCAGTGCTTTGTTTACGATTATGAGAACTAAAAATTGCTATCCGCCATCATATCCGTCATATTTAGTTTTTCAGAGTAGGCCTCGAAGGCACTAGAGGCGCTAAAATGCCACTGGAACTAAGAAGGTGCTGAATAGTTATGTTGATAATCCACCGGTAGTCTGTGGTGGCCTTATTAAGTTAATTGTATAAATGTTACATGAACTTACCTGTCCGGATAAATATAAAGACAGGAATATCTGGACGACGTTGTAGAAGACAATGACGTTCTTCAGGTTGTAGGGGGGCCGGTTGGCCATGAACGCGGGGCCCCACGACCGCACAAACCGGTGATACACGTACATTATCATTAGGATTGGAAGTGGGTTCGAGACCAGGGGGAAGCTGTTTGTCCGAGGATCTACCGACAAATAAGAATATTATATAAAAATACTAGCCGACCCGTCAAACATTGTTTTGCCATATAAATTATTTCTAGGGAATTTCTAGTCTAATATTAAATTCTCGTGTCACAGTGTTAGTTACCATACTCCGCCGAAAAGGCTTTGACCAAAAAATTTAAAACAAAGTTAGGGGTGGATAACCCTTATCACTAAAGGGTATGGAAAATAGATAGTAGCCGATTCTCAGACCTACCTACTCAATATGCATATCAAAATTCATAAAATTTGGTCAAGCCGTTTCAGAGGAGTACTTACCTATAGTAACGCTGTGACACGAGAATTTTATATAAGTCTTGAGGTCTAAGCTTATAAAATAGCTTTAATAGCCTTCGTATCTAGGACCAAAATATCATCCGCAGACCCCCACAACAGAAAACCATATAAAATTACGCTGTGAAAATAGATGTCACCTAATTAATCTTGCTTTTTCCAGATTATTCAGATAGATATATTTATTATGATTTTATCCCATTAATTTTGAAAATTTAGTCGGATGTGCGACTAAATTTTCAATACGTTTCAGTAAGTACCGTTTTTTTGTAAAAAAATGGAGTTCATAAGATGTAAAGGATTATTTTTAAAGACATAACACAAGGTTCTTCTCTTGAGGCTGGGGGCGTCTTTGTTTAGGTATAAAGGAGTGCCGAAAAATGCGCTCAATGAACTAAGTTCTGTCTGATATACATAATATACATTTAGGGAAATTGTTCGAAAGTCCAAAAGTCATAGGTTACTTATAAAGGTTTGATGATCAACGTAATCAAACGCTTATCATAAAATACCCCAATCACGTCTTGTTCGCTCTCCCACGCGTCTATTACACTTATTTAGGTACATCTTTCAAAATTATTTAAATCCTAGATGTAATGAAAATGTCATTGCAAGATGCATATACAAAGCTAGACAATAACAGAGTTCCACCGTTTATTAAAATCAGTAGGCACAGAATATATTTAATAAGTGTTTTCTACATTTACACTTAGGTACAAATACAATTAACCATCGAAACATGCAAATAATATAGTTATTTACTTCAGATTTTTTTTGATGGTAGGTAAATTGGTGAAGATCTGTTAGCTGTCGAAATTATGAAGTATGTAAGTATATAATAGGTGTATATGAATAACAATGAATCTCTAAAATGTATGTTCGCGCATAAATTTAGAGCTAAATTGGAATTTAGAGATAAAATCTTTTTTTCGTATTTGGCAGGACGAGGTTTGTAAAAAAGATGTTTCAAACTTCCCGAGATTGTACGCGTGATTGAAAGCCACGGAACGAGACGAGAGTACAATATAAAGTAAATGGAAGGTGTTAAGAAGACTCATCAGAGGAATGAAGGAGAGGACAGAGGCTGCAGAAACCTACCTACCTACCTACACATTTATCTAATAACAACAAAAACGAAGTTGGTTATCCAGACTCACTATTTAAATATCTATCTAGCAATATACTATTTTAAAATTCAGCTCATACTTAGAAGATATTTAATGTACATAATTAAACTCACCTGCTAGATCGTCGTTGACATAGTGATAGTAATGTGTGATATTGTCCACGAGCGTCCCCATGGTAATTCTGAAACAGGAATAAAATACATTTTACATCAGTAAACGAAGATACCATGATATTTTGAACGGGTCATGCATCGCACGTGTTCTGTAGTAGGTAAGTATACCTGGGACAGCGCAGTGGAATGCCTATTATCTAAAACGAAACGAAAGGTTTTGTTTTTCAAGAATAATCGAAAATTCTTCATCGAAATTGAAAATTCGGGGTTAAAAATATTTAAAGTTCGCCAGTACAGCGTGATGTGCTATACAAAATTGATAATGTATTGTCGAAATGGTGAACATTAAAAACTTGGACCCTGGGTTGAATCAGTTCATTTTAAACATTGATATATGAATTAATAGGAGGGTAAAGTTGGTAATTGCGTAGTGGTGAACCACGTTTTAACTAAAGCAAACAGATAAATTATTTTCATGTTTATTTGAAGGAGCAAGTAAAAGTTGAATAAGTAAAAAGCATTACACGAAGCAAAATCTAGAGATATGTATATGGTTTCGTCTGTTTATAGAGGTAGGTTACTGTAGGCGAGGAAGGCTCTAATGACGTAGATAAGTTAAGTACCCTAAATTTATTTTTATTATTACCTACATTTTCCTAAGTGAGCCCTAAAGCGGATGTCCTGTATAGATGTTTTTCTGATGACTTTGTTTTCGGGATGGGTTTGTCCATAATTGCTGTGACGCCATGACTTGACAATTTAATTAAAGTGATACGAAAGAAATGTTAACAATAACGGAAGGCGACCTATCAATATTAATGGCGCCAATAATTAATGCAGGGGCCAATGACTGCCACGTACCTATTTCAGGGAATGATTTGTTATAATGTGGTCAACTAAGAAGTATCTACCTTGGTAGCTCCGATACTATTTGTGAAGTTACAAAAAAAGCACAAATAGTAAGAAAAGTCGCTCGAGTTATAGATACCTACTTCAATTTTAAAATAAAAAAAATCAAAATATGAAATTTGAGTTTTTAAGTTATTAATAAGTATATTACAATCGTAAGAAAAGTAGAATTAGATTTTTGTTTCGGTAAAATAAGTTAAAATGTATCAAGTTACATCATACAGGACATTTTTACCACCTTGTCCTACATAATTTTTCCAATTTAGTTTTGAACTTTTTTTATTATAATAAAGAATAATATCTAATTCATTAATTTAAACAACGATTAAAAAGTCAATCGTTACATATAATTTATTCTAGGCACCAAGTCCATACTATTGTTCATGATTTTTATAAATTAGGGAGCGAGTCAGCGGGTCAAGGTGTTGGCTGGTGTAATCTGTCTTTACCAACTCCATCATTGAAGCGACCACAAGCTGACAGAAAACAAATTGCTAAACGTTAACACCATTTTTCATTACTCTATTTTGATTTACCGTCTTTGTTCAAAACAATTTGACTACATAAATACTACGTGTGTTTAAATAATGCTATTTTTTCTAATTGATTGTTTCATAGATAGTTCAGTAAAAGTTTTGAGAAATCACTATTTAAATGTAAAAAACGCAATATTTTACATTGTACAGTTTTATCTAACTAACATTATAAAGCTGTAGAGTTTGTTTGTTTGAAGTCGCTAATCTCAGGAACTACTGGTTCGAATTGAAAAAATATATTTGTGTTGGAAGTCCATTTATCGAGGAAGGCTTTAGGCTATTTAACAACAAACAAGTTGCGACTGATAGTAGCGAGGAATCAGTTGAAAATGTGGAAAAAACCATTTAACTATTATTACTAGCTATACTAGAATATTAGGTCAATGGAAAAAACGGATATAGTACGCGCGGACCGCTAGTGTACATATACATCCATATAGATAAGGATAGTTTCGTTTGAGTGCACTTTATATCTTGCAAAGTTTCGAATCACATAGGTAAGTATATATTGTAAGTATGATTTTCATATATTGTTTATGTTACGTACAAGATCATTTTGAAAATTGGATTTAACTTTAACTTATTTCCAGTGCAGGTATTTTTGATAAACGAGGATAATATTACGAAAGGTGTTTTCAAAACAATTTACCGCCTATTAAATTAAGTAAAAGGAAAAAATTACAGGTTAAATAATCTTATTATCGATGGTGTTAATGTATTTTTAAATTTGTATTTTTAATTGAGATTTTATTATCATTAATCGGTCACACATTCCTGATCATTTGAGGTAGTCATCCCCGAATAATGTAAATAAATTCCTCATTACTATCTGCTGAGGTTTTTGATTTTAAATGCTGATCAATAATATGAGGGTTCATCACGTATTTTTAAAATGGAGAATTATAACGCTTAATAAGTGCAATAAAAATAATCAAAATCTAGTAGCCAGATATACTTAAGTAAGTAATTTTAACATTAACTTATAGGTAAGTGAATTACGGCTACTTAGTTCATATTACCTAGACCGACCATTCGTATTCATAAGTTATAATCTTTCATCACCATAAAGATGTGTCTATGCAATAAGGTACATAAGGTCCAAAGCACAGCATAAAGGACATTTGCAGTTTGAAATTAGATCTTAGATGCACGATTTAAGGACGGTACCAAGTCCTAAGTGACAGGACGTGCTTATGATGTCTTTTAAAGTAATGATTATGAGTACTAAGCAGAAAGTAAGATTTACGGAGTTTCTTCCATATCTATTAGCAGTACCTTCAGAGGTTAAGAAAATAAGCGGTTTTATCAAAAGGTCAATCCATATTATGGATTGGGCTGAAAATATGATCTAGGTACTGTCTGTTACGACGAGGATGATTCTTATCTGCTATGTTTTTTAAACTGAAACCGTACTTTTTTGCTAATAAGTTTTATCAAAACTTTTAGTAGGTACTAGACTTTCTTTAGAAAAATATAAATAGTGATATCTTATTTTTTATATTGAATTAGACCATGTAGAAAGCTCGTTGATTTGTTGTGTTGAAGGTCTCTGAGTGATATTAACATGGTGATGTTGCGACGTCAAATTGCTGCGATAACCATAAGACTACAGCACTCTCTGTGACGGACATAATTACTCACAATTGTCGGTGAAAGCAAAAAAGACTTTATCTTGGTTCTAAATCTCAGGCGCCAACTGCACTTATCGTACATATATTTCCACGTAAAGTTATGGGAATTCATCAATAAGTAGAAGACTAACTACTTAGTCTGTCGATCTATGTTATCGAACTTTACAGGTTTCGGAATTTTAAATTCCGTTTTCACTAAAACTATTGTACTCAAATACTGTTCTTAGTATTATCCACCGTTAAGCTATTTGATGCGTGCAAGGATGGAACGAACTCATGACTCCTGACGAACTGGAGCGTTTTGCCATTGCGCCAAAAGGACATTAAATAGTTTTTATCTCTGTATTTTGTATGATTCGTTAAGACTTTTCTACTGTTCAAACTAGTGCCGCACAAAAGTAAATCGCTCTAGATCTATGAAATGTTAGCCAAGCCTAAAAATTTGGGCTTAATTTATAAGCAAGCATAGAGTAAATTAACACGCTTGGGAGCACAGTGCCTACTATTTAACACTTGATCACCACCAACCAATGATTAAAGAGGCGATAGCAAGTAATTCACTTATAGGAAAGAAAAATACAATGGAATAGATTAAAATTTGGTGGTGATGACGCGTTACAACACTTCCTTTGCGCTTTTTGTACCACACACGTCGTAATACTCAAGTCTTAAAGACTGTAAGGTCCTCCTATAGGCCGCGGCCCTTATGGCTCATCGACTAATCGAGGGTTGGAATACACTGGATACTAGGAATGTAGATGCTATGTTTATGATTTAGTTCTCACTTACTTTAGTATTTTCAGCTACCAAAGCACAACATAACAAAGGCCAGAAAAAAATCCTCACCTATGAAGTATGACGACACTTGATAGTAGGTATTTTTCTCAGATTTTTACATAGATAGGTATATTTATTATAGAAGATTTTAAGGGTTTTACTTCCACATTCTAAAGTAGTAATAGGAATGTTTTTCATGTCACTTGTTATACATATTATTAATAAAGATACTGCTTATCTTAGGAAGATATAAATCGAAATGAAAATATATGTGTTTATTTTGAATAGTGTGAATTTTTGATCACCAGTGAATTGCACAATAGCTTAACAATGACAAATGAATAGTTATAAATTTTAGTATATTTATTCAATAATTACCTAATTTGAAATAACGAATTGCGTATCCGTAACAGCCTAGTAAGCAAGTAAGTATTTTACAATCTGTCACTGAAACAGTGCATTAATCGCGCGGTCAAAATGTGTAACAACCTAACTGAAACCACTTTTGACAGCTATAAAAATTCAACTGAAGAAAGGGGTGAGTTTTAGTGAGTGACTTCAAGTAAAGGAGTGGTTCCCCAAACCACAGATTGATTTAAACAACAAAACAAAACGATCGCTGACTTACCAATTTTTCCAATATTATCACAGTATTTTTTGAACGGCACAATAAATAAATGTTTATTTATTTGTAAGGAAGGTGCAGGTACCTTTGGAGCGTGTTCGCCGCGTCGCGTTAACCGCAAGATTGGCGCGGGTTATGCTCACGAAACCATTCGGCCGACGGTCGTGAATGGGTGTAATGAATACAATTAATTATAATACGCCACTGCTGCTTGTACGGGAAAACAGGAGGAAATAGGCGCCTTCACGAAGTGTAGGTACCTACATTGCAACCAACCAATACCAATAGCAGGTGGTATACCTACGTGGAGCCTAAAGCGGGAGATTTTAGCGGCCGGAATTTTGGCAATCAATAATCTAAAACAAAGGGGTCATTAAATGTTGTCAGGTAAGGTAGACCACGAATTGATTTTACAGACAAATTATACAATCCACGCTGGAAAACGATCGCTTCCAGACTCATTTTAGAAAGAGGAAATAGTAGACAACGAGAAATTGGTGGTTTGTTCCTGTAAAAACTATAAAACATAAAATTGTAAACAATTAATACGGTAACCGTGAAAAAATAAGTAGGTACAATATTAAATGAGCACGTAAGAATTTTCTGGTTTTAGGTATAAAGATTAGGTATTTACAGACACAGAATAGTAGATATTAAGTATGTGGTGTTCATTATTAACGCCTCTATGATCATTCAATGGGAGAGTTGTTGTGTCCGGTGAGTGGTCATAGAGCTTCAAGACCAATGGCCACCGCTTCGAATACTGCTAGAGAAAAGTTTGTTTTAAACATACGTAATTGCACTCAATTCCTATGATTTATGATTTGATAAAAATCTATATTTTCATAAACGTTTTCAAGTACCTACTTTTATTTGTATTATTGTCAAATATTGCACAAGCTATAAGCTTATTTCGTCGACAATACCTACCAACTGTACTTTTTCTTTCAAACATCGCAAAATGGATTTAGATCATATTTGATGAGACACTAGAGTAACTTTTCATTCCAAAACATTTTAACCTGGTTTACCACTTACTTATGTATCGGCCCTTATTTGTAGAAAGTATTTTATCAAGGACAACTAAGTTTTGCCCTCGGTTTTTTATACCGAAGAATAAACTACAAGATTAAAAGTATATATCCTACTACATTTTTTTTCAAGTCAAGTATTTTATTTAATGGACTCTTTCGCGCAATATCTACTGAATGGATTTAAATGAAATTTTGAAGCTAGGCAGAAGAAATACTAGTTTCAAATATAGGATGATTTTTATTTTGAAATTATGGTCGGTATTTCAAGATAAGTACCGGTCTACAGCTAATATTTAAACTGTCTATTCCGGTCTCAGATTAAGTAGGAATATCTATCTCCAATTTCATACCTAGATTCATTTACCCATTCATGCATGGTGGTACAATCATGCGTCCATCTAAGCTTTCTCGTTTTAATAGCTAGTAGGCAATAAAAAAGTTCTTGCAGACTATATTTTAAACGCTTATATATAAGTATTTTCAATCTAAATTGATGAGTTAATTAATTTAGATAATTAATTAAGTTAATTTTTTTCAATTGATGAGTGACATTACCTGCCAAAGGTTTTAAAATCTATTTATTCTATTAAAAATAATTAAAGCCTGTTATTGCCGACACTTACAACAATATTGAATAAATAAAATTGTGCTCAGAGTGTTTTCTATACCACCAACGGATTTTGGACGGAGCTGTGAATGGGTTTATATGCTGAGTGATCTATGCAAATTATCTTGTTGGAAACAGAGGCTTTGCCTGAGGACATCGAATATCAACAGGAAGAATATGTGAACACCTTCTTTATGGGCAAGTAAACGATCTGAAACAGTGATTTATCTGTTTTGTTATCATTCCTGGTTGTTATTTTTCTTGTGACATTCAAACGATTGTAAACAAAGATCAGCTGACCAATCATATGGACGGAAATAAAGATAGTTTGTCCGCTTGGCACTAGAGAGAGCTTATCAACGCTTATTAGCATGCTTACTAAAACTTTTACTGGAACCTGCACTCACATCCATGCAGATGGAGCTACCTGTAAATTATATTCACATCTTACAAACCGAGGACAACACTCTGCTATATCTCTGTTATGATAACAAGTCGTTAGCTACCTTGTAACTGTGTTGGTGTCCACGGAGGAAGGAGCTTTGAAAATTGTCTCATTGGTGTGATTGTAATTGATAGTTGCTAATATTCTAGTCTTAATAACTTTAAGACTTTTAACTCAGTTTATTTAACTTTAAGGTATTAGATGAATTATTGAATGTTGCCTTTGTTTAAAATTATTATTTTCTGAAAGTCGATAAGTATTCTGATTAAATTTTTATATATTTTTTTATTATATCATTGTATCCTTAATGACTTGAATTTGAATTTGTTTATTTATCATAATGTATTATTATTTTTAAAGTTCGTTACTTATTGTCGATACGTAGTTTCGTATTTTATTTTATTTATTTTTTGTTTTTTTTTTCCTTTGGCAAATAATGTCCTCAATTAATGTATTGCCTACGCACTTGCCTTGCCCACACTGTCCTGTGTCTTTACGTACGCGTGCTTTTTCGGCGCACGGACTAAAGGTTCATATCGGGCGTATGCACAAAGATGTGCGGAACCCCAACAGAAGTTTGCAGGCCGTTTCAGTCGACACGACTCCCGCTGTATCGGTGAGCCAAGGGACGCCTCCGCCTTCGCCAGCTGATTGCCCCTTGGATAGGCTCGCAACCTACAAGAGAAGTATACCAGTTCTCAGGCATGTACCTAAGGGTGCCCGGAATCAAGCGGCTGGAAAGCTTTGTGACATTATAGATTCCTGTGTGTCTGGCAACGGGGTGGAAGAGTGGAGCGTGCTTCTTTCTTTCGCGTATACAGCTTTAAGGGTTCCGGGTAAAGAAAGTCCCGGTAATATGACTGCCAAATGTTAGGTTTGCCGATTTTTATGTTGTATAAATTTAAAATTATCTGATTTCTGAACGTAGCATAAAATGTTTTAAATATCGTTTCGGAACGGAAATTCTCGACCGTTGAATCGAGCATTTAAATGGAAAGAGGCGAATCGAGTCATTCTGGTCGGAGCGCCGAAGGAGAACGGACGTCTCTGGAGCTTGTACAATGCTGTCTGAGGAAATAGAAGCTTTTGGAAACTGTGTAAGTGTTTTTCTGTGTTCCTATTCCTTGTGGCCTTTATTTAAGGAGTGAATTTTACTATACAAAGTTAAAGCTAATGTCGGGTCTTCGATGCCGGGTTATATCGTTGACATAGCTGCATCGGGGGTCATACCCAGGACTCGTTCTAAAAAAAAAAGTATTGAGTCAAAGGTCTTTGAGGGAGATTTACGAGGTGCAGTTCGCCTTCTGATGTCGGATGACTCATTTGCACAGCAAGACCCCGAAACACTTGCTGCCTTGAAATTAAAACACCCTAACCCTTCACGTCCTCTTAGTTTTCCGTCAGATCCGGACGCTTCGTTCTCTGCGGCGTCGGTTATGGTGGATGATGTGGTGTCGGCAATTGGCTCTTTTTATAGTGGTTCGGCAGCGGGTTTGGATGGGATCCGGCCAGGGCACCTAAAAGAATTAACTTCTATGTCAGCTGGGGAGAATGGAAGGCGGCTTTTGGGCTGCCTAACCAGGTTGTCAAACTTTTTGCTTAGTGGCCAGCTGAACCCTTTAGTGTGTCCATACCTCTACGGGGCGTCCCTTATCGCTCTTGAAAAAAAGGATGGTGGTGTAAGACCAATAGCGATTGGTAGTGTTTTCCGCCGCCTTACTGCGAAACTCGCTTGCAGTGCCATTAGGGACGATATGGCCCGGTATTTGCAGCCGCATCAATTGGGTTTTGGAACTCGCTTGGGTTGCGAAGCGGCCATTCATGCCACACGGGCATTTGTGTTGGATCCAGAGAATAGAGATTGCATTTTACTCAAGCTCGATATTCGCAATGCATTCAACACTCTGGAAAGAGACGTTTTGTTAAATGAGGTGAAGGAATATATTCCTTCTCTCTATCCGTTCCTTCACCAGGTATACAAACTCCCCACTAATCTATTTTATGAGGATAAACTCATTCTATCACAGGTTGGGGCCCAACAGGGGGATCCCCTTGGGCCTTTGATATTTTGTTTGGCCATTCATAAAGCGATCCTTGGGCTTAAATCATCGCTAAACGTGTGGTATCTCGACGATGGGACTATTGGGGGTAAGCCAGGGGAGGTTTTTCAGGATTTAGAGACCCTGATACCCCGTCTGAGGGTCATGGGTTTTGAGGTGAATCCCTCGAAGTGTGAATTTTTTCCCTGCAGTGATGTGGCGCATACCTATTTCACACAGTTCAGTAATTTATTACCTGGCCTCAAGGAGGTAGGCTGTACGGAACTTTACCTTTTAGGGTCTCCAATTTTTCCAATTGCAATACCAGAGGCCATTACTCGTAGAACAGAGTTCCTCATCACAGTTCGGCAACATCTTCAAGACCTTTCTGCTCATGTTGCAATTGTCTTATTATGAATGTGTTTTGCCCTCCCAAAGATCACCTATCTATTACGGACCTCACCTACTTGGCTCTATCCAAGGGAGGTTATCTCTTTTGACGGGGTATTGAATTTTTTTGCGATGTGGGCCTGCCGGCATTTCTGGCTTCAGCGCATGGGGTTGCGAGCCTTGTCACTGCTTTACTCAATTCCAATGGTGGCGAGGTGAGTATACCTTTTGCATCTGTGGCCATATCCGCGTGGTCGGCCCTTTGCCCGAGCGCAACAATCCCTGAGGCGACTCATGTCCAAAGAGCGTGGGATGATGTTCGGGTGAAGCGTATCCTAGAGGGATTGTTCGAAGAGGCTGCGGGAGCTGATATGGCTAGACTGCGCGCCGTATCGCAGTCAGAATCAGGGGCATGGTTGCATGCACTGCCTTCGCCGCAGCTGGGTACTTTGCTTGATGATGACTCCCTGCGTGTGGCGGTGGCTCTGCGCCTGGGCTGCAAGGTGTGCGAACCTCATAAATGCACTTGCGGTTCTATGGTAGGGGCTGACGGCCATCACGCTTTAAGTTGTCGCCGGTGTGCGGGGAGGTTTCCGCGACACCATGCCCTAAATGATATAATCCGCAGAGCCCTTATATCGGCAAATATCCCGTGCATGCTTGAACCTCCCGGTCTGAGCAGATCCGATGGTAAGAGGCCAGATGGGCTGACTTAAGTGCCTTGGAAGAACGGAAAGTGCCTAATTTGGGACGCTACTTGCGTCAGCACTGTAGCCGCTAGCCATCTCAGTCGCACTATCCACTACCCGGCAGCGGCTGCGGAAGATGCATGTTTGAAGAAGAGGCTTAAGTATGCCAATTTAGAGCCTCTTTATTACTTTGTGCCCGTGGCAGTGGAGACCATGGGCTGTTGGGGGTCGGAGGCGAGGGACTTTGTGCGTGAAATAGGCCGTAGATTGAGTGATGCTTCAGGCGACTCACGTTCTGGTTCGTTCCTGGTGCAGAGGCTGGCCATTGCTATTCAGCGTGGTAATGCGGCCAGTGTGATGGGCACCTTTGCGCCGGGGACTAACGGGTTCGGATAGCAAAATTTGTGTTTTTAATTAGTTTTTGTTAATAGTTTTTATATTCCCATTGTAATTAATTATAATTTTAATATTCTTAATATTATTATAAGCTAACATATATATAATCTAAATGTTTGTAGACTTGAGTAGTAGATAAAATTAGGCGATATTCCGAGCGATTCCAGAAAAGTGTGTTTTAGAATCTATAGTAACATCAGGTATGATCTGTCAGGCTATGACAAATCAAAAATGTAAGCATTTATATTATGACGGATTGTCAATGAAATAAAGCAAGCAAATCACTTTTACGGGAATGGAATGGCGCCTGTCTTCGACCCTTGTCCCATTTACCACGCTACTCAAGCATATGCTGGGTTCACCTTCTATGCTCACCCGGACAGCAGTCGGTTTGTCCTATAAAATAATAGGAGATAGCGAGACGGATCCCGTTGAACCACCTCTGTTCCTATTTCACGGGCTTCTAGGATCGAAGAGGCACTGGGAGAGCTTGGGGAAGACGATGCTGAGCATGACGAAGCGGTCGGTGGTCGTGGTGGACTTAAGAAACCACGGAGACAGTCCCCACGTGAGCACACACAGGTTATGTGCGCAACGAGGCGTTTTTTAAGATTACCGCTGAACGGTAGCTCCAGCGATACATCTCAATCAACTCAGCTAATGCAATACTTGTAGTGATAATTAACCAACCTATTCGAAATACGACAGCAGGTCGAATCTCGCGGCGATTGTTTGAGACTTTATGATGAGGCTGTAAAAAATATAGCTCAGAACTACCACAAACTCAGTGGTATCCATCCCTACCTGAATGGCTCTCGCGGACAAAATGCGGACGCCCGGCAGTAGGTGTGGTAATTCGCTCTCTCGTACAATACTCCCCTGCTGATGATACAGAGGTATACAGTGGAAGGTGTAAAACACTGCACTCTTACGAAATCTCCCAGAAGCTACCCGACAATCAGACAGAGTAACATCCAAAACAGGTGACCATAGGTAGATCTCTTCCCCAGTCGTCTTTGGTAGTTATTACTACCGTGTCGATAACTAGTCAGCCGCTGTTTCGACGAAAGCTGTAAATCACGCAAATAAAAATATTTGTATGCATGTATAGTACATATTACATAAGTTACTTATGAATAGCTTAAAAAACCCTAACTGCAAGAAACTCAGTAGTTCTCTTTACAAAAGCAGCTGGTTGAACTTAATACTAATTTGGCGTTTGCGCTTCATAATGTGTCTTCATATGTTCGTACAGGTATGATGAGATGGCGGAGGATGTGCTGCGGCTGTTGGAGAAGCTGGACGTGGACCGAGCCTGTCTGATCGGGCACAGCATGGGCGGCAGGACGGGCATGTGTGTGTCCTTGATGGCTGTAAGTCTCCACCGCTACACAGCTTTTAGAGTATTTAAATTAGTTCCACATTACATATTGGACGACATCACTTACATGGACCTATTCAGACTTACGATTTATAAAGAACAAAATGTAAAATAATTTTGGTGACTGGTGCGTAGATACCATTTAAAAAACCACGTCTAAGAGGGACCCCACACTAGCGTCTTTCGAGCGTCAGCGTCTTGCCGGCGACCTCCCGACACCAGCGTTGGTTGGGCGTTGCGTCGACGCGACGCCCGCTCAGCGTCTACGCGGCGCCCGCACAGCGTCGGCGCGGCGTTTGAGCGGCGCTTGCGCTGGGCGTCCTCTGCACATCGCGTTCGAGCGTCGCGCCGCGCTGACGTCATGTACAGTTGTTTCGAAAATGGAAATGTAAGATTTGAATCACGCACAATATAATGTTTTATATTGCAGTGATAAAGTAATGCTTTCAACTTGTAAAGGAAAAAATATATTTTACCTATTTGACACATGGCTCGAATAGGCAACTTTAGCATTTATTTTCTCGAAAACTGAAAGTACTTAATTGAAAATGGGTTTCTTCGGCAATATGAGTTAGTATTTTAAGCTACATCCATATTTGCTATCAGCTAAAAAGTCTTCTACCTACTGATTCTAAAACACGGGCGGGCCGAAACAATTGAGTTGATCATTGTACTGTTGTCAAAATAAACGCTGCGGCAGGCGTCGGGCCGGCGCGGCGCCTGTGCAGCGCAGTCCTGGCGTTCGTCATTTCGACCGCGCCGCTGCGCAAGCGTTGCGTCGGCGCCGCGTCGACGTTGCGTCGACGTCGCGTCGGCGTTGCGTCGACGTCGCGTCGGCGTTGCGTCGACGTCGCGTCGGCGTTGCGTCGACGTCGCGTCGGCGTTGCGTGGGCGTTGACGCTCAAAGAACGCTAGTGTGGGGTTACGCTAAATAACGATATCAAAATGCGCCGAAAAGGAAAAAGTAAGTAGGTAACATTATGATATTCACGTCTTATGGCTGAAGTAATAGCGTTTTTAACCCGTTACTTTATAAGAATTAAAAACAAAATGGAATTATTATACTGAAGTTATTAATAAGTCCTGGTGTGTTAAAAATAAATAATAATTTTCTTGTAATCTCGTATGATGTAATCATTATAAAAATAATATTATTATTGGAGTAATTTTAAAATCTTTAAATAAAACGCTCTGCTTGGATTCAATTATTGGATTACTTATTTAAAAAAATATTTTCCTTATGTTAACAATATCAAGTAAAACTTACAATTTGTATCTGCAGTCAGTATCGTTATCTGCCAAAATATTTCAACACACATTCAACTCTTACGCTTTTGACATAAGTATGGAATTAATTGAGTATATATGAGTTTCCTTAAAAAAAATTCCAAATTTTCAGACTCCCCATGATCCACAAAAAATTCAAAATCTAGGAAACGAATAGACCTATCAAAGCCATTAATTTAGGTGTATTTTTTATTTTTAACTCTCTTTTACAAACACAAATAAATACAAAATATTTCAAAGAAACAGAGTAATTTCATCTCCCCTTACAATTTTATATCGTATCGCGCGTGCTGCTCTTCTTACTGAGGTAACCGCAAGTTACCGTAGGCGATGAATTGAAATTGTTGAGCGGGAAACATGAAGGTTGTGGGTTCGAATCACATACCGCAAGGGGGTTCAATTTTTTGTTTCTTTTTAAATTGGTAGTGCGACGTAAAACACTATCAAAATTTATAGAGAATACAAAAAGCTTAATTTAAAATTAGCGAACATTCTTCAATGTAGTTCGCTTGTTCTTGACATAGAAAACATTTGCCTCCAGCCAGAAAAAGTGGCGGGTCTCCTTGTGGTCGACATATCGCCAGTTACGTCGCCGCCGATCCTCACAGAATACTTCCCAAAAGTGCTGGCTGCTATGAAGGCGGTGGACTTTAAGCGGCCGAAAAACCTTCGTAAGGCGAAGAAGGAGGCGAAGCGACAACTCAAGTCAGTCATCAAAGACGACCTGATTATGCGGGCGGTGCTGTCTAACGTCAGTGTCAAGTCAGAAGGTGTCATCGGCTGGGCGTGCAACGTGGACGCGTTGATCAAGAACTTCGAGCACATCGCCTCGTTCCCTGCCAGTATGAAGGGGAAAAGGTATCGCGGCCCAACGCTGTTTGTGGGGGGACAGCTGTCGGATTTCATTCCGTACGTACGTACTGAATTATTGTAATGTAATGAATTTTAGATTTTAGCTTTTATTACTACGTAGGTAGGTTTCAGTTAAATCTTAATATATCAAAATGAATTCCTATTTCCATTGGTCTCTGGTCTCGCCACGCTTGAAATTTTACTTCATTATTTTAGTTTTTGATTTTTTTTAGATTTAGATTTTAACTTTATGATTTCTTATTTATCCATTACGACAAATTATAAATAATAATCACGTTATACTTAACTCCTGAATTTTCGATTAATCATCAATAATGAAACCTTTCGTTTGTTCGTTTTGTTTTTGTGGGTAGGCCTACAGATACGTTTTGAGTAGTAACTACAGGGTGGTCTGCGGACATTCGTTTTCTAACTTCATTATTCGACGACCTATAGCCAAGAGGCGAGCGGGCCGGACTTTGGTATCGCGCCATTTCTGTGGCCCCGGTTTCGATCTCTGGTCGGGTCAATATGGGAAACGAACTTTTTTACATTGTCTCGGGTCCGGTTGTTGTGGTACCGTCGTTGTTTCTGATTTCTGTAACACAAGTGCTTAAGCTACTTACTTACCACAGAATGAGAGCAATGTATTGGTGTTGTAAAAAAATTATTGTTGCTTTCAGTCCAGATGACCTTCCGAAGATTAGGGGATTCTTCCCTTACGCTGTTGTCCACTACGTGCTCAAGACAGGCCACAACATCCACGTGGAGGAGCCGAAGACGTTTCTTGAGTACGTCATCGCTTTCACCAGAAATTTAGAGTGACTCATTAAAATATTTTTTCAATCCAGTTTATGTTCTAGTCAACTAGTGAAGGGTCAACAGCATCACATTTGCTGTTAAATACTAGTTCATCAGGGATGTTATGGATACGCATGTAAAATATTATATCGGTTTCGGTTACGGATATGAAATTATTTCGGATTATCAGATAGTATCGGTTATTCTTACTAATCCCTACTAATATTATAAATGCGAAAGTAACTCTGTCTGTTACGCTTTCCCGCTTAAACCTCTCAACCGATTTTGATGACATTTGGCATAGGTATACGTTGAACCTCAAGAACGGACATAGGCTACTTTTTGTTAGAAAGTAAGGGGGGGGGGGGGGCGTAATGCCATCTTTGAAAGTTTATATGGGAAAATGTTTATTTTTAAGTTAGAGATATGAAAGTTGGCACAAGTATAGCTCTATTAAAATATAGACTACTTTTTGTTTCAAATATTAGGGGAGATAGGGGTAAAACAGACCATAAAAGGATGTATATTAGAAACAGAAAAATTTTATCTCCCCTTGCGATGCGGGAGATAAAATTTTTCTGTTTCTAATATTTAAAGTTCGCTAGTACGGCGTTTAGTACTATAAAAATAATAAAATCATAAAAGGATGTAGTCTACGCGAACGAAGTCGCGGGCACAGCTAGTGGATTATATATTTTTAAGGAAGTGTACAAATAAGAATTCAAATTATTTGACGTCAATTGTAATTTGTAGGCTTAAAAATCAGTCAAACAAGTAATTATTTTTTATAGTTACTCGATTTTGTATATACATACTTACCTATTTCTCACAATACAAACAGTTTGCCACAACAAGTTGAATTTACTAAAATACACTATGTAGTTAGAGTCCGCCCTATACAAAACTATCTTAAACCTTTTTTGACGCATTCGGTTACGGTTACGGATCTTATTTTATTTCGGATATCCGATCGTTCCGGTTACGGATATGGAGCTCCATAACAACACTGGTTCTTATGTCAATTTTTTAACATATTCTTGAGTTCTTGACTTATTTCGGCCAAGATGGCCAATCTCGTTGGGAACAATACACAATCATTCACAATCATAATCTGATGGAACAGGTAGATCGTAAGACCGGAAATAGACTAGGCCCAAGACCGACTTTACTACTCGTAGCAGTTTCGATAATATTAATATTTCCTTTGTTATTATGCATTTTAGAAGATCAATCTGAAACTGTCCAATACAATCTGGCAAATCACCAAAGATATTGCCCCCGCCGAAAGCGAACTCACAACCTTTGTATCTCAAATCTAGCTCGCTATCACTACACCAAAGAGGTCCATTAGACAGGGGCGGCCTTAACTATTGCGAGGCACCGAGTGAGCAGGTCTTGCGATGCCCTTTGGCCCGAGGTCCTTCGTGAAAAGTGGTCTGATTGTTTGGTTTGTAAGATAGGTACTAAATTAACGAATTGTCATTTTGACAGGAAATGTTAAGGTAAAAAAAATTTAGTATAAAAATATATTTAATAGTTATTGTTACTTGCGACTTTTCTAAGCGTAAAAACTTTTTTAACACCTTTTTTTATTTGCTTTGTTTTTTGGGCGTGGCCCCTACAAGATCGAGGCGCCGGGCGATTGCCCTGTTTGCCACCACCTTAAGCCGCCGCCGCTGCCATTACATAAGGGCCATGTGCTTCTGGCTGAACCCAATTCCTTATATTCTAAGCTTTCATGCGCGAAAATATGTTCGAGTGAAGTAGTACCACTAAACATTTATGTGGATGGCACATTACGTAGTAACTACATCATGCTAGTAATCAGGCGCCACATTTGGAGTTATGGTGTACACGAGCTCAGTGCCGGTTCTTTTTCTGAACAATTTCCGCCAGCGCCCCTGTAAAAGCGTATACCAATACATCGATTTAGGGGAATACATCAGGGTACCTCAGGGTAGCTTTCTAGCGCCCGTTCAAGTCCGAGCGCCCGCCTGGGCTGTTGCCCAACCGCGCGCCACCCTAACGCCGGCCCTGCTGACGAGCTTACCTAAAAACAATTAATGTATTCAATGATAGAGGCGAGAGGGCTAGACTTAAGCGTTGCGTCATCTCTAAGATCCAGGATTCTATTACTGGTTGGGTCATCATGGAAAACGTACTATACTGCCTTAAGTAGGTATGGGTGTTGTGGTACCGTCCTTGTTTCTGATTTCTATAACACAGTTGCTTTAATTACTTACCTCAGAATTAGAACAATATATAAATAGATATTCAAAATAAAACTAAAGTAAAACTGTAATATTTTGCCCAAAGTAATTTAAGCATTAATGAATTTGACGGCTTAAAAGGCAGAGAAACTGAAATATTAAATAAAAATAGAGAAAAATACGCATTAGCATAGCTATGCTATTTTTCTTGTAAGCAGCTACTTACAAATATTAGGCATACCTACATAAATATTAATTTAAGACTTCTACATACAAGTTCAAAATATTATGAATAATGGAATAATATTAATATTATTTGAGTGAGCGGTCTATTGCTACTTAATTATGCTTGTTCAATTTATTTCGCTGCCAATTGTAAATCAATCGGTGGCATAAGTTCACCAAAACATTGCGACACAAAATCTACCGTATCAGATTATTTTGACAGCTGTCGAAAACGTACGATATTTTTTCTTTTTTTAGGGGGAAATGCCTACCGCACCATCACTCTCCGTGGGGAACAGAGTGTGGTGTGTCGGGCTCGCATCGGCTAAAACCCCTTCGGTAGCCTACGCTGCGCAGTTGTGGAAGAGTCGCTCCCCACAGCGCCTACTGCTAAGCGCCCCCCACCCCAGCACCACCATAGCTCCTAGCAGCACCATAGCTAGCAAGGGGAGATTTTTGGTAGTTTGCGAGACCGCTTAGTGGTTTTCATCGAGACATAAGCTCACATTTAGTGGGCTTTACATTTGACTTTGCGATTGAAACAGATCAAAATTAGGTATACTTAGTTACAATTTTTTTCTATTGCAATAACTTAACTAATTTTAAGTTCCAATAGCGATTTAAATAAATTTTGATTGATTGTTAGATGTAGTTTACGTATATTTACCGATAATGTGTACAGACAAAATCACGGCAGACTACATATTTAATACTTTGCACCACCTTTATGTCATACCTACGTACTAGATCAATTTTATTGAACTGGAATTGATGACCTTGACGTACTGTTTACTGTACCTAAAATATCAGGTATGCGTGCAGAGAATGAGGGTGATTTGTTTTGTTCTGAATATTGCAATTAATAAAAAAGGAGGTTTGTACACCACGTCTAAACATTCAAATTATAAGGGCAAATTTTTTTATTTCAAAGTAAATTATAAACGTTCACGGGTGTGACTGGCACGTACTTTTGTTGAAAGCATAGCATGCAACCGATTGGGTATGCTAACAACGATATTTACTTTCAATTGTAATAAAAAATATTTCTCCAAATATAGCATAGACAACTGGTACTTTATCGGTACATCGTTTATAAAAATATAAAGAACATTTCCCTGGGAGCACGTGCCGTCGCTCCACATAAGATGTTCTAACTTTAAGGAAAAAACACTACTTTTGTTCCACACTTCTAGAACCTCTGATGCATAATATCGAAGTAGTGTAACTTGGTGTCCGATAGGTAACTGATGAAATTAACAGCCAAAAGCTAATTTTTTATTGTCCACATAGTAACTCCTACTCCTTTTACTTTTCAATACTCTTCTCTAATTTCACACTCGACCGTTGCGCTACAACCAAACGCCATTTTAAATTTGAATTTACCAAGGTTCGGTTTAGCGCAATACCGCTTCTTCGTAGTTTCACGACGCCCCCTGGCATCGAGACGCACAGATTAGGAAATCCTGACCTAAATGATGGAGCCATCACTGCCATGGGAATACATATTTAAACTATAAAGACAAAAAACCCTAAATTGTAATATTCAATCATGTGTTTTGGGATATTTTAAACATTGGTATCAGCAACCCTAATCACAAGAAATTTGTATTGAAACTTCCCTGTCATCGTGATTGACATTTAATTTAGGCTTATAAAAACTATTCGAATTTCAGAGATTCCTTATAAAACAAACTAAAATGATAAACGTGCAAAACAAGAAGTAAAGGCTGATAATATTCACTTGGAAAATATATATAAAAAAAAATAAACATAGGTAGATATGGCATGGAGGTGATACTCGGCAGAAGTCTTTATCGCTGCATGGGCATCTTGCTTCAATGCGCAAAGACCGGTTTATTCAGTACTAGGTCCGCTGTAGACTTGGCGTATAAAATACATGGGACTTGCACCGACGCCGCAACGCCTGTTATTGTGCTCCACGGTCTCCTCGGCTCCAAAAGGAACTGGGAGAGCATGTCAAAGAACATCGCGTCCATAATGAACACGTGCACCGTCGCGGTGGACGCACGGAACCACGGCGAGAGTCCCCACGACGGTTCGCATTCGTATCCCGATCTCGCAGCCGATGTCGCTAAGCTGATGAACACAGTTGCTGTCAAGCGAGCAGCTATAATAGGGCACAGCATGGGAGGCAGAACGGGCATGGTGCTGTCGTTAACACAGGTTTCGCACTATCTACTTATTTAGATTGACTTTTAACAACTTACGCCTTTTCTGTTATATTGTTTTAATTGGTTTTAATAAAAACGACGTCCTATTCGTATGCAGTCATTAAATACCATTTTAATTATCTATAAAAGAGAATCGAACACGCCAAAATTCCCCTTCCGGTTACGGAGGTGGACAAATTTTTAATTAGAGCCGTCCGGTCGAAAACAGTTTTGAATGGCTAGGGATAGCTCTAAAGGTGGTTTGGCCAAGTGAGATATAAAAATGTGTTGTGACGTACATATGCTGAAACCAATAACTTTACGGAACGTGTAACTAACTATATTGGTTATCGGCTCAAAGACCCTAGATAGATAGATAGATAGATATACTTTATTGCACAAAAATCTTTACAGAAATAGGTTTTACAGAAAAATTATAGAACAATTTAGGCGGTCTTATCGCTAGAAAGCGATCTCTTCCAGACAACCTTAAGGTAGAGGAAATAGTAGATGGCGAGAAATGGGTACGGCCGTGCAACATAAATACAGTTTTTATTTACCCTAGAAGATAGAACCTAGAGTGAGGCTGATAAAAATTAAGCTGTGAAAACTATTGTTCATAAGTCGACGATATGACATTCATTTGAGCACTGAACGTCTAGAGGACCCAGAGGTTCTGTCGCTCTAGCGGCCGGCATATGAAAGGGGAGGCAGCACCATCTACAAATCTTGAACAGGTAGCGAGAGAGTAACAAATTTTGAAAATCCTGGCGTATCTTGGACTAAATACCTGAGGAGACTACTCCACGCTCTATCCCAGCCGAGTTAGTTTTATTTTAGTTATTAAAGGTACGTTCGCCAGCACGGCAAGGGAAACCCTTGCAGTTCGATATTAAATCTTATTCGGCAAGGTATGAGTACGGTACAAAGTACCTATAAATTTTGTAGTCTGACGTGCTTTTGTACAAGAACATCAATGATAGGGCTTTAGAGTCTGGATCCCGCCACTGTTTAAACAATCACACACAGCCGTCGCGTCAAATATTTGTTTCCAGCATTAATATCTAAATTTTGATTGTTACAGCCAGATATAGTGGAAAGGTTAGTGGTCGTAGACATTTCACCAGTCTCTACAGCAGGCATCCTCAACGATTTTTTTCCAAGGCTTATTGATGTCATGAAGTCCGTTAAGTTTGAAGGAATAGATAACTTGAGTAAAGCCAGAGATGCTGCAAAAGATGCAATTTTGGCTTCGGGAGTAATGCAGAGCATGGAGGGCATGAACTTCATACTGATGAACATAGCAGTAAAATCAGACAAGACAGTAGGATGGGTGTGCAACTTGAATGCTCTGAAGCATTCCTTCAATTCAATAGCAACGTTTCCGAAAGAAATGGAAAATAAAAAGTATTATGGACCAACTTTGTTTGTTGGCGGGGAGAAATCAAACTATATTCCGTGAGTTATCTATTCTCGAACTATTTATTATCTACACTTACTCGAAATGTATGTACATACATGATACACAGTTATCTACATTTTGCAGTGTCCGTACAATGTATACAGTGTACTATATATATAGTACAATATTCCTATATCTTTGATATATGGTAGGATTTCCAACGAAGTTCGGAAGCCTATGTTGCTCGAAGTATCTGAATTAAATCAGAAATATATGATGTCTTGATTATGATGCTATTTATTTTGATATGGATGAAAACAAAAATACAAAAAATGAGACTTTTCAAACGGTTATTGTTCATAAGTTAAATACTTAGTTAGAAATGATGTCGCGGTATTATTTGTACCTACATAATAATAATGTTCTACGAAAGCCTACACATACCTATACGTAAAGAACATTTTAGGTAATTGGCTACTTGACAGTGTTAACAATAAAATATGAAAAGTGTTAGATATGTTAGCATAATAGTAAAGTAATAATTTTAAATTTTTATTTTTTAATTAAAAGCATAGTTATTATTTTATTTTTGCAAAATAAATTTTACTTTTTTTATCTGTGGAACAAAAGAACCGAAACGGAAACCACCATTGCAATTCGGAAATGACAGCTGTCGGCGAAAATAATTTATTTTAATGTGGCGAAACAATGATTATTTTACCGATTAAATTGAATTATTGTGTCTTTAATCGTATTAAGAATTTATTGAAACATTTTCCGTTTATCTAAATTAAGTCGTTCCTATGCGTATCGGTTCGTTGTCTACAACGTTGACGTCATAATTGCAACAGTGACGTGACTTGGCGTTTTTGCGCGCTTTTTAAATGTGTTACACAAAATCTTATTTTTCTCTGGTTATTTACATTTTTTCCAGATAAATCGAATTGCTTGGGATATAAAATGAACGGGCGCACATTTTACAATACTTTTTCAAAAACTGTCAAGTAGCCAATTCTTTTACACCTTGGGTTACATTTTTGGAGAAATTTAAACTTACTTTTGTAAGTTTGTAAGTTTATTCGTTACAAACACAAATATAAAACTACAAATCTGTCCTTTTTAAATTATTAGTTTGTCACAAGAAGTATCTCTCCATTATGTTTGTTCTGTTGAGTAACTTACTTATGTTTTTTACAGACCAAGTGATATTAATGGGATTAAAAATTTCTTTCCGAATGCGGTTCTAAAGTACATCGCTAATGTTGGGCATAATGTACACGCAGAAGATCCGACTGGTTTTTTCAATATGGTTACAGAATTTTTGAAATCGAATTAAAATAAAATTTGTTTTATTGCAATTTAGTGTTTCTTAATTGCCTATTGACGGGTCTGATTATTACTTCTTTTTGTACAGTTGTAAAAACTAGTATCTTTTGTAACACGGTTGCTAACTAAAGCCTGCTTCACTAGATATTTATAAATGTTTGCTAGTACTAATGGACTGCATTCAAACGCGGTCAAGCCGCTTGTCCACGTCTCTGCAATTTGCTTTCCGGTTGTGTTGAACCAGCTTAGATTGGATATTGGCTCCCTCGAATGCACATACTAAAAGGGCATGAATATACGATTTCTAGCACGATTTTTGTGATAGAATCTAGACGTTTATTCCCGGTCGTCCCCACTCTGTCGTCCCCACTGGGGACGAGTGGGAAAAAACAGTTTCGTTCGTCCCCGGCGGGGACGATTGGAACTTTTTATTTCCCACTCGTTCCGCTATAGGCCGAAAGTCAAATTGAAAGGGGGTTTAATAAGAGATTTCACGGTTTTTCAAAATGCTTTAATTACGCATTTCATACCAAGACTGATCAATGGGTTTGATTGAAAGTAACAAAAAAACTGAGGTCATTAGTACAGTATTAACGAATTTATAATAATTCTTACAGTATTAAAGTGTGTATCACAGATCACAAATCTAATTAAAACAACTACAAATTATATATTTTACTGCACGTAAAATATATAATTTGTAGAAATATAATTATCTATACCTACCTATAAGAAAAAAAAACTTACTTTGATTTTAAGAAGACCTCTGCACTTTAATTTGCGTTGACAGCAATCCCACACATTTAAGCCACTTTTATATTCCCTTTTTTTGTAATATTGGTGACCCCCGTATTGTAAAACAGTCCCATGTTTTCTTTTGATATACACAAGCACTGTTTGGCCACTTGAACTACTCGCTGCACTTGGTTCCGTCATGATGATTACACAAACTTTGCTAACTAAAATAATAATAAACCCATTTGCGGGTAGCAAAAAGCGCATCAACGACACTTATTGCGTTGCTTTCATTGGCTATTTCAAGGTCATGCGTACAATGCAAATATGATAAGCTGGGGTGGTGAGGGTGAGTCATTCCGTATCTATTGTTTAATACAAGTTGATGAGATGTATTATGATCTTAAGATGATAACTTGTTTATAAAGTCGTGTAAATACCGGTGTGGTGTGTATTTGGAGAAAAACAAAGAACAACAAACTTTGCAGAAGGGTGGCATCACAAATTAAACAGCGCTGTGGGTAAAAAAGCGCCCAATTTGATGCATTTACTGCATTTATTACAAGAAGATGCATCTTTTTACTTAGTTCAGTTTCGTCAAACAGAAAATGATAAGAAACCAGCTAAAAAGAGAAACGAAAAATCAAAGCAAAGAGACGAATTTATACAAGATTCGCAAATTGAATTAACACAAGGTGAAATAGGAATCGGGCATTTTCTTGAAATGGTACGGAGTTGACAATTATTAGATATGCAGTTTACTTTTAAAATGTTTTTTTTTAAATCATTCAAACTTATAATTTTGTGATTAGTCCTCATTTTTTATACAGAACTTATTACATTTTCACAAAACTGTTATAGGAACATTACCTGTAATAATAATAATTGTAGATAGGTTGATTATCTGTGATACATAATTTTCCAATAATAATTAAGGTAGTTAAATATTTATAATTTGTTGATTTTCTGTTATACGCTCCAAAGATATGTGAGGATTATTACTTTATAAATAATTTGATTATCTGTGATACGCCGTTTAAAACTGTAAGAATTATTGTAAATAAGTTGATTGTTTGTGAAACACACTATAAAACTGTAATAATTAATGTAAATTCGTTAATACTGTACTAATTACCTCAGTTTTTTTGTTACTTACAATCAAACCCATTGATCAGTCTTGGTATGAAAAGAGTAATTAAAGCATTTTGAAAAACTGTGAAATCTTGTATTAAACCCCCTTTCAATTTGACTCTCGGTCTATAGCGGAACGAGTGGGAAATAAAAAGTTCCAATCGTCCCCGCCGGGGACGAACGAAACTGTTTTTTCCCACTCGTCCCCAGTGGGGACGACAGAGTGGGGACGACCGGGAATAAAGGAATCTAGACAGTGTAACTGATTTATATAACAAATTATATGAATATCGGCAACCATTTATTCTAAACAAGAAAAATAATATACTCTGAAGTCTGTGCCATGTCATGCGATTGACGTTTCATTGTCATTGTCAAACATAAATTATGAGTTGTCAAAAAAACAACCTTCAAAATTTTCTGAAAATAGGTAAATAAATAAAGAAATCGACCATATAAAATGTTAATAAATAAATTAACAAGTAGAAATGTGTTCAGGCCATTCAAAATTATCCTCGGCCCGTGCCAGAGACAGTTGGCTATTAATTTGGAGACTTCAGACACTGTGGACTTGGCGTACGCTTCTTACGAGAGTACTGCGACCCCCGAGAGCTCCTCGCGCCCACCTCTAGTCATATTACATGGCCTACTAGGCTCTAAAAATAACTGGAATAGTATGAGCAAAGCTATTCATAGGTAAGAAATTAAACAAGTGTTCTTCTCTAACCTAAAAGCTATCTTTAAAAATGACTCTTTTGCCCTCGGGGAATATGTTGAATAGATATACCCAAAACGAATGATAGGTAACTGAAAGGTACACCTGTAAATTTTTCTTAATTAGGAATCGATTAGGTGTTAAATTATTGCACTATAATGTTTGCTGTACATAAACAAAACAAATAAATAACTTGTAAGGGGCCAATCCTACAATCAAATGCCCTCTAACTGGGCTTAAATTGTAACATTGAGATATCAATGGGACAAACGGCTTACCATGCCTTCTGAAGAACACCTTCATGACAAAACAGTTTAATCTGTCAGTATGGTCACATATCTAATCCCTTCCCACGGCAAAGCTTTTAATTTGATATTGTATCTGAAACCTGGTGGCTATGGCCAGAACTTTATTCTTATACAAACTAAAAACATTGATGTGCCAAATGACTTCCAAATCTGTTAACATAATTAAGGGGAATAATAGTCAGCTGTTGTTAATCAGTTCCAAAAGCTGTGATTAACAACAGCTTATTATTTAATTCATTATAGAACTACTGGTAGAAAGGTGATAAGCATAGACGCACGAAACCATGGTGATAGCAGGCACTCGACACAGCATACATACGTGCACATGGCCCATGATGTCATGAAACTGCTGAAAAAGCTGGAGCTGGGCAAAGTGTCGCTGCTGGGGCACAGCATGGGCGGCCGCACTGCAATGGTGCTGTCTCTGCTCTGTGTAAGTTGTACGTAGTCTTTGTTACTCATCATAGTACTCAATAATAAATATAAAAATCATTTTATTAAAGCATCATAATCATATCTCTTTTATGTCTGTTGTGCCATCTCTCTAATTGGACTTTGTAAATTTTGTACAGTCAGCATCATTAGTTCGTATACACCTCAGTGCCTTGTCATATTAAACGCCCATGTGACTGAGTAAGTGAAATAGACAGCTAGGTTAATGTGACAAGGTACCGAGTTGTTTACAAACTAAAGCAGTTGACTGTACATGCTAGGTCTATAGGTCTGTGGTTCGTTTGTGTATATATCACTGTAAGATTGTAAAAATCGTTAGATTACAATCCACCTCGCGAGATTGTAAACTGTCGACAGATTGTGAACCGTAACATTTGATTGCAATTTAACGCATTATTTTTCGCTTTATTGTAATATATCAAAGTTAAACCGTTAAATTACAATATGTCCCGCGTCAAACTGTCAACTGTCCGAAAGCTCTTCCTGATTGGTCGGTTTATTGTATGAGCGACCAATCAAGACCAGCCTTTCTATGTCCCCGTAAAGTTAGGAATGAAATTCAATTCAATTCATTTCTTTTATTTAAAGAAAATAGAGATGTCGTTTAAATAACATAAATGCACTTCAAAACATCTTCATTTATTTATTTACTATTTAATAGGTTATCAATAATCCTGACAAACGTTGAGAAAAAATTGTAACGTAATATTTATTCTTCAAACACATTAACAATTTTAATTGAAAATTACAATAAAATAAAAGACAATTTTTTTTAAGAAACTTTTATAAAATAATATTCAGTCCTTTAAACATGTATACCATAAATTATTAATATTAAGACAACAAACGAAATAACAAACAAATATGGCGAATGCCGGGGTGGCGGGGGGCACATAACTCTCAACCAATCTCAAAAAAGATGCGTTCCGTTCTTTAACAGTTCACAATTTGACCGATTCCCATCGATAGATTACAATATAGCGAACTGTCGACAGTTTACAATCTCGCGAGATAGATTGTAATCTAACGATTTTTACAATCTTACTGTGACATATACAATTAAACAATGTATTTATTATAAAAAACTTTATTGCATAATAAGTACAATAACACCAGCATCACCAACCCCTGGGGCATGCAGAGAGTTTGTTTGTGTAATTGTGTTTAAGTTTTCAACGTAAAGACAGTACACAATCTGACTGGTGGTAATAAATAGATTTAAAAATATATATTTCTTAATATTTATAATTTCCTTTTTCCAGTCTGATCTGGTGTCAAGCCTCGTTGTTGTGGACATATCACCAGTTAAAACAAGTCCTCAGATATTCTCGATGGCAAATCTGTTTGATGCAATGTCTTCAGTAGCAATCAGACCTGGTATTGCTATGTCTAAAGCTAGAAAGTTGGCTGATGAACAGTTGAAGGGCATCACACCTGATGTTAACTTGAGGAATTTCCTGATCACAAATCTGGTGCAGACCAATACTGGTGCTTACACCTGGAGAGTAAACCTACCTGCATTGAAGGATAATTTCCAGTCACACATATCATGCTTTCCGTCGAATCTGAGGGGCTTGCAATATTGTGGGCCAACTCTTTTCGTTGGCGGTTCTTTATCTGATTACATTGGGTAAGTAACCTCACTCAAAATTAACTTAGAATCAATCAATCGCAAAATA
The DNA here is from genome assembly GCA_037074685.1 of Glyphodes pyloalis. Lineage (NCBI taxonomy): Eukaryota > Metazoa > Arthropoda > Insecta > Lepidoptera > Crambidae > Glyphodes > Glyphodes pyloalis. The sequence goes on from JAYKKO010000021.1 coordinate 6,813,450, forward strand.
TTTGACTATAAATTCTTTATCTCTCAAGTCTCCACAAGTTATTTTAATAACAGAATTTACATAAAACAATATTTTCTGTGCATAATCTTTCATGTAGTCATTGTCAATAAACGCGCTAGTCATTCAATCAAATAGCACATTCAACCAGATGACTGCGACATATACTAATCGGTTACTTAGCCACAAGCGGGTTTGTTAAATAATTTAGTAACCAATTGTTTAATTACAGCAAAAACGACCTTAGGGAAATCCAGGAATATTTCCCCCTCGCAGACCTAGTGTTCATTGAAGGAGCCGGACATTGGGTGCACAGCCAAAAGCCAGAGAAGTTCCTAGAAACTGTCTGTAAATTCCTTGCGGAGAAATAACAGCGATTATTGAATAAGTAGTACAATTGATTGTGATCCTCGATTATGTAAAATAATTACCTAATTTCTGTGATTTGATATTTTTATTTTAGTGTTGACTTTATTTTGCGTTATATAACAGTGTTAGTGAATAAATTTAATGGTTACGATAAGAGTTTTTTTTTATAAACAGATAGTGCCTATCAGTAACTTTGTATCCTAATGTGGTTTGCGGGGTCCAAAGTAGTAATTATCGTTTTGTTATTGCTAATAAACTGTCCAAATTTTATATATCCCACCATTCTCGAAACCCCAGTTTTAAAATGGGCTGTAGGTTTACAACAGATTTAAGACTATTATACTTTCTAAACAGATTTGTTTTGTAATATTAAATAGGGCTTTGCACCGGAGCATAGAGAACCGGAGAATCGTCGGAGAATCACCGGTGATTGTAATCGGTGACCAATGAGTTAAAAACTTTAAAGTAGTAGTAGTATTAAACAACTTACATACTTTTAATGTTTTAAATTGTTTTATTAAGTAATCTATATCAGGAACAAAATTTACAGAAATAACGATTTTTCCGTTTTACATTATTTATTCTGTTTTTTTTCTTAGACAAAAAATATTTCAGTCATAACTTCGTATTTTAATGCACAAGATAAATTATAGTAAATATGCTACTAGTTTCTCGAATATATCATCAATTTTTTGGTTTCTACAGACGGTTTGGTTTATAGAAGATTTAGAAGACAAAAATGGTGCAGTCTCATCTTCAGCCTCAGCATTTACTGAACTTGTACACAGAAACTCATTTTTATTCTAAGAACAAGTATGATTGGCATGTTATGTCATTTTGGGATATTAATAAACAAGCTTATAAAACCACTAAATGATATTGCCTATACATATCTTTCTATGACAGCATATTCTGTGAAGTCGGAGACATTACAATATATTTGACGTTTTTCTATTAAATAAATATTAAAATTACATTTTTGTCACTTTTTGTAATGTTTTATATGGTAAAATATGATTTAGAAGATAATTTAAAAGAAGAACAAAATTATGCACAATCTCCGGTGATTCACCGGTTATCAATCGGTTATGTCAAATTCACAGGTGATTTTCTCCGGTGCCATAATTTCGCTCCGGTGCAAAGCCCTAATATTAAAATTAAGGTTAACTTTATTCGTTCTTAAATTGAATTCTTTGTATAGGAAGGTGGCCACACTGATTAACATGTAGGTACGAGTACATTAAGTGTTCATAATTAATTCAATAGTGATCACGCCATTAACACATGTGGACAATGAATCGTTTACCTATCTATTCATAGATTCAATAAGAATTAAAACTATTTACAAAAAAAACGTAGTAGTAAATACAAAGTAGTTAAATAAGTACAGTGAAAACACCTTCCCGTGAAAAGTCCTTCCCGTCTGACTTGTTTTTGATTGACTGTACAACTTATTTAGGTAGGTACATGTACCTACCTATAGTCAACAGAGCGATTTTTATTTACCTATTTGGGCATATTGTTATAAACAATAACCATACCAAACCAACCAATACGAATATAAAATGTGCGTAAGCTATGACCTACTGTAAAGAAGGTATAGACTAGGTAATAGGCGTAGGTAGGTACACTGTAGTGTTCTGTTAGGTCGCGTTTGGTCCACTTATCTGATCTGGACATTCGTTGCCATCCCTTGGTGTTTGGCACCCGGGGAGGCCCGCCCCTTCTTTCTGCCGCCACTGCGTAGATACAGCCAACCAACTACTAACGACTATTTTGCTGACCCAAGCACGGAAGAGTCCGGAGCCACATAGGTAATAGTTGTGTTGGGAAGTAGATGAATAAGTAGCCGAAACAATTGCAGGTACCTATTGAAGAAACTAGACCCAATACTGGCAGCTATGTATCACTCAAGTATACAGGGTTATGTTAAAAAGGAGAGAAATATAAATTATATACTTACCTAATAAGAGCTGTTTAGAATCGCTAAACTAATAGGTCGAAACAATTATTGACAATAGGTATATGCTGTGCCCGCGACTTCGTTCGCGTGGACTACAGGTTGTTTCCTTATATAACAGGTATATATGTATATGCTTTCAAGGTCAGTTTTACCCCTATCTCCCCTAATATTCGAAACGAATACCTACTATAATTTTAATCCAAGTTTCGAGCTATATTTGTGCCAAATTTCATTTTCCCATATCTTGAAAGTTTATATGGAAAAATAAAATTAATATTACCCCATTCCCTCTTAGTTTCCACACAAAACGTAGCCTACGTCCGTTCTAGAGGTTCAACATATACCTACCTACCTACCTATACCAAATTTCATCAAAATCGGTTAGTGGTTTAGGCGTGAAAGCTGGAGAGACAAACAAACAGACAGACAGAGTTACTTTTGCATTTATAATATTAATATGGATTACCTCAAGGATTGCAAACCAGCCTGGTGTACCTACCAACTTAGCCGGGTAGGACATCAGGTAGGGTAGCATATGAGTCCTTGTGAACAACTTGCTTCAGACCCGATTGTGCCTTTAAACGAACTTAAACTGGATATTAGCCTCCCACAGAATCCTCGGAGAGCTATAGAGCACCGAACTCTTGTGTTCTACCATGAAGCACTGATGTTGTAGAAATTCTTACCTCTCGTTTCCCTTGTAGAGGTCGGTTTGCATAATACTCGTACCTACTTATCTACACTAATATTATTTATATTAATATTATTCTTTCACCAATAGAATGCTACATTCTTCCAATTTGACATAGGCTACAAAATTAGGGATCCTTGGTAAAATTTTAAAAATTTCAACAGAAAAGCGGGAAAAATTCTCTAAGGCGAAACGAAGTTCGCCGGGACCGCTATACCATATAATTAAAAAAAGTGGTGCACCATTAATCAAAATATTAAAATAATTTGATGTAACGATAAATATGGTTTGTATTTTGCCTAGCTCCATAACAAATTTGATAGTGACTCTGCGCTATGCGCCTAGAGTTGAGCATTTGTTATATTTCACTAGCTGTGCCCGCGACTTCGTTCGCGTGGACTACATCATTTCATGGTCGGTTTTACCACTTTTTTTTTCGGTTGGAAATTCTTTGACGAACCGTACCGAGGGACGATGACGGCGTGTGTGGGACTCCTCTACTTCGCGAAAGGCAGAGATTACCCACTAAAACGCCCCGGTTGGACTTCATCACCTTTTAATGATGTTGCTGTGGGAAACTCGGCTCAGCCAGAACTACCACAACACTCGTCGGTTTTACCCCTATTTCCCCTAATATTCGAAACAAAAAGTAGGTAGTCTATATTTTAATCCAAGTTTCCGGCTATATTTGTGCCAAATTTCATATCTCTTTCTAAAGTATCTATAAAAGTTAAACTTTCAAAAGTGATAGAGAGATTGCAAGGGAGAATAAACCAAGAAGGTAACTCTGTAACGGGAAAATATTTTAGGTACCACTCATTCTATCCACCGTTAATGGTGGTACACTATTTTTTTCCAATCGTACCACATTTAAATAAAAACCTTTTATTAAAAATAAGGCCAATTAAGACACAAGACGACTGGCGAAATTATTATGGTTAGGAATCATTCGACAAGGAGCCTTCAAACATTTATAAAATTCTCTCCTTCAGGGGTGCCGAAATTACAGTAACTGCCCACTTAGGTACTGCAATTTCGGCATATCGACAGTTAGAAACAGATACCACCTAACTACCAGAGTCAAAGTTCATAAAAATTGTAGGTAGATATATTGTGTTCTTAAAGGTCGTAAATCATTGTATCAAAAATATGCAGATGTGGAAGGATTGGTTCATAACCGTCCTTATGTAGGTAATGTAGTAAATACCTACCTACTTCGATCAAAGCTTTTGCCAACTTTTTAAAAGCTCGTTATCAGTAGGACAATTATAATTTTCGAAATAAGGTAATTATTTGAACAAATATAGTTCTCCTACTGATTACGAGTTTTATGTTGCTGAAATAAATTGATTTGGTAACGTGTTGTTCAGATACAAAGTCCTTTATCACAACAAATATGGTTCTCACTGCTTATCTGCGGTTTTGCACTCCGCGTTGCACTCTGGGCGTCCCACAAGAGTACGTAGTTACTGGTAGGTATAAAACGCAGAGCTTTGAACATCGGAATCAATCCACTTCACAGTTTCTGTGAAGGGAGCAAGGTTTTCGTTTTAAATTTTAACAGAATAGTTTTTCCAAAATGAGTGTCAAACGAAGTCTGGAGTTGTTGTTCGATCGCCCAAACGAGACTCTGATCACTCCCAAGGGCGATGACAAAGTGCTGTTCCAGCTTACTGAACAGCTTTTGGTGAGATCCTACTTAATTCGTAGACGCGAAAGTTTGTAAGAATGTGTGAATGGATATATTTGTTAATCTTTACGAGAAAACTACTGATTGGATTTGGATGAAATTTGCCATAAAGATAGATGTGATACTTAATTAACTTGAAGGATACAACTATTTATTGTATATTCCAATACAAGATATTCTAATCTAACTTTAGAGTACTTCCAATTTGCCCCACCAACACGCCCCTTAGGTGGGGCATAGTGGAATGCCTTAAAATTAGTAGTGCCCCTACTACTACTATTAGTAGTGGAATCTGCCCCACTAAATCAATTTAATATTAGGTTTTTTTCTGCCCCACTAGGGTCGGCACTTTAGAGTGTAAGATAGTTTACTCATATTGTAATATCTATTCGTCTATGGCAAAACAAAAATCAGTCGCATGCATCTCTCATCCCCACTAAATCAATTAAGTGGGGCAGATTCCACTACTAATTTTAAGGCATTTCACTATGCCCCACCAGTGGGGCGTCTTGGTGGGGCAAAGTGGAAGTACCCACATTTTCCTCCTTCTTTTTTGAAGAATATGCCATCCTCGAGGTGAACTGCACATAAATCACAATAATATACTTTTTTAAACTCAATAAAAATGTTAGTCTAGTGCGCACAGGCTCACGATGTACTAAACTTGCAATACGATACTTGTTCTTATTTTAACAACATAAGGACGATTAAAAGTCCAAAATGTAGGTATACTAGGTACTTATACTATTTCTGACTGCACATAAAAATGTGATGGGTTTGTGTCTGATTCTGGCAGTATTTAAATCCCTTGGCACCTTTCCTATATAGTTAAACCCCAGGCTTTTATCATTGAAATACTCTATTATTCAATTTCAGCCCAAGGATTATGAGTCAGACGGGATCGAATTAAACGACCGCTTTGGTGAAGGGGCCGGTGAAAGGATTCCACTGCAAAACCTCAACCAGGTACCGCAGTTCCCAGTGGCCTCGCAGCTGCCCACCGACACCGACTTCTCGCTCTTCCTGCCCAGGCACCAGGAGATGGCCACCGAAGTTATCGACGTGCTGATGTGTAAGACCTTCGATCTACCATTATTGTCACTGTAGGGTAGAACAACTCAGTAATGCATGCTTTCATTGTCGACATCACATTTAAGCAAACGACGCCCTTCTAGTAATATTGGGACCCAACGTCAAGTCTTTGATTTCTAGTACCCAATAGGGACCTAAGAAATATATGTTTGAAACACATTTTAATTGAAACTATGCATATAAATAATCGAATTTATTTTTAACATTTTGGTCATTTTATTTTTACATGTATTACAGGTACATAAATAAGCGTGCACTCTAGTGCAATAGCCTAAGTTCCACTTTAAGCAAGAAGTCAATTTGTAAAATTAAATTACATAGACTGTAAAAATATTTTCAAACAATACATCTTGTTACAGCGGTCCCAGTAGACCAGCTGGAACAGTTCCTGTCGACATGTGTGTTCGCAAGAAATAACCTGAACCCTCAGCTTTTCAACTACTGTTTTTCTGTTGCATTGATGCATAGGTGAGCCATTTCATATACCCTAGCTATAAACATTGTACTAGTGAGCCCACTATTACGCCCAATATAACAGCTGCCCTTAGCAAGGCAATTAATGAGATGATTGTACATTTTCAATACAAAACTGTTGGTATTTAAAGAGCAGGTTTAGTCACCTAGATTTCAGGGTGTCTATTCCCTTGGTCCTCACATTCATTCTTATAACATACTCATAATATATCTAAGGAGCTCAGTTTTAGTGTGGTTAAAACAAAAAAAAAATATTAAATAGGAGACTGTTAATTATACTAATTTAATTTCAGACGCGACACAAGGGATGTCCAGGTACCAAACTTTGCCGAGACTTTCCCATCAAAGTTCTTGGACTCTCAGGTGTTTTCTGATGCTAGAGAAACAGCTGCTGTTGTACCCGCTGGTGTTCCAGTAAGTTTTGTTATATACCTTTGCCATTACAACAATTATCACATTTTTTGTCAGTTCCAGAACATAGAACTGGTTTGTAGTTAGGTGTCCATGGACCTAGACTATTATTAGAATAGAAATCCATGGGGTAATTCTCTTCTTCAGTTAACCATTTACTATTGCCTAAAGATACAGAAAATTCATAAGGAGTTAATAAAGGTGAAGAGAATGCTGTACCCCAATCTATGGAAAGGCGTGGACATGCCACTTGAACAAATGCATCTAAGTTAAATAAGGCTAGTTTACTGGGAAAGATTTCTGATAAAAGTATTTTCACATACTTTTTGTCAGAATTTCTAATTTGCTTTTCTAAATTAGATAGTACTTTTGGGCTGCCTTGGCGACCTAGAGTCCCTAGAATAAGACCAAAGGTGCCAGCACTCTCAGCTATCTTTATTTGATTGAGTCTGTTAGATTGCATAATTTTATGCTCATAAATTTCTAACGTGAACTTCTTGTCATATGGATCATATTTATATGCAGGTATATTAGGGTTTGAAATCATTATAGCCTCTAAATGAAACCTACCATCACCAAGGTAAACTATTATGTCTGCAGACAACTTTGGTGCAGTGCAGCCTAATATTTCACCAGGAGACAAGGGCTTACACTGCGGTACAGTTATAACATAATCATCACTACGAAGGTTCTTAGCTACAGAATGTAAAGTTGTCACAAATTGTATAGTGCTAACTAGGGCTAAATGTGTTCCTTTAGGAAAATTAGTTTTGATTGTTTCTACAAAGTGTGATGGGTCTATTTTGATGTCTACAAATATGTATAGAACCTTAACATCTCCTGTTTGATCTATGGGGATGAGGCAGGAGTGACCATAGTGCACCAAGAGATCTACTCCTAGAGCAAGCGCAGTGTAGTCATCAATGCAACAAGCTCCATATGTCACATCACCCATTATTACAGTGTCAGCATTGGTAAATGTTTCAATGATATCGCAGAGTGTTGTTGCAAACATTGTCAAACCTAAAACAAACAGATCACATTTTTACTAACAAATTAAAGGAATAAAAAATTAATAAAATACAAAAAGTTTAAACAAATAGATAAAGAAACCCCTAAAATTAAACATTATAGAAGAAAGCAATAGATTTTATAGACAACTAATAACTTACAATAATAGTTTATGTTTCGCAACAGTAAAATGTTTAGTGAAATATACATCCGAACCGGAGGTAGCGTCATTATATAGACGTTTCATAAATATTACTGGTGTAATTTACATGAATAAAAGAATTTTGAATTGAATTGAATTCTTACCTTCTGGCAACTGCAGCGCAACACGACTAGCATTTAGAGATCGAATCCTCCATATGGTTTTGTGCACCTCAAAATTATAGTTCTGTGGTAGTGCTTCACATGCTCTATTTAAGAGAGGATCATTCAGCAATTCATCTGGTATTTTATTCAAAGAACGAATGTTGGGTTTAAAAGTTTTCCTCTGCCCTTCAGGCTTTGCACGTACAACCACCACTCCTGGATTCTTTATAAAGTCTTCCATCATTTACAGTTTATTAAAACATTGCACGAATCTACGCAAAACTTTTAAAAATTCGCTAGGTTAATATAAAAACAACAACACGCGCGAATAAAATTTCGATGGCCTACGTGACTTTTGCAAGAATTTACGTTTCATTTTACGTTATAAGTCAAAACGTCATATATAACTCATTGTCCAAAATTAAAATTTACAGAATAAAAGTGGTTTAATTATACTTTGAATAAATTAAAACACTTTTAAAATTATAAATAACAATATTTTAGTTCTCAAAGCAAGTAATGAAAATTGGTTTAATCGCCTATTGTTTTCCAAAAAAAATTAAGTGCCGTGTAATGGAACGGCATTGCGGTGTCAATGTCAAAATGTTCCATTTAACGCTTAAGTACTCATATTCCGTTCCGTTTCAAGATTTCAAAAACTTTATATTTTTTTTCACAGCGTACACCTATTATTATTCCAAGAGACTACACTGCTTCTGACTTGGAAGTAGAGCATCGTCTGGCGTACTGGCGTGAAGACATCGGTATCAATTTACATCATTGGCATTGGCATCTTGTTTACCCATTCACTGCGTCCGATAGATCCATTGTCGCCAAGGATCGTCGCGGTGAACTATTCTTCTACATGCATCAGCAAATTATTGCCAGGTATACATCTGAAGTAATTAAGTATACCGCTTACGCTTTTTGCCGTTAGACACGCAGGGCGAGATACCAAACTCCTAATAAATTTAATTTCACCAGCGCCCCAATTTCCTCTAGACTTTTCTATAGCGCTCTTCGGTAGATAAGATACACGCCCCAGCGCACCACCAAAACCAGCAAAAAAAATATTCACATGGGTACATATTTCTTTCGGCAGATATAATTGTGAGCGTCTAAACAACGCCCTGACTAGGGTGAAGAAGTTCAGCAATTGGCGCGAGCCCATCCCCGAAGCTTACTACCCGAAACTCGACAGTCTGACGTCATCGCGCGGCTGGCCACCGCGGCAGGCCGGCATGACATGGCAAGACCTGAACCGGCCCGTGGACGGCCTCACGGTCACCATTGCCGATATGGAGCGCTGGAGAGCCAACCTTGAGGAAGCCATCGCTACTGGTATGGTCCGCCTGGTACGTTTACTTCCATACTAAAGGACAAATACTTATTTACTCAACGCCAGGAAGGTCTAATCACTAAACCAACAAGAGCATAGGTAGGTAAAGTGTTAGAACAACTAGACTCTAGTGGTTCTAGTACTCGATGTTCGGGATTCGGCTCACGAGCCGAGCAAATTATGTCTACGGATTTTTAATATTTCTAGGGTTTAAGATACCAGTTCACATTTAGCCAGTACAGGAAGACTTTTTAATCACTATCCAAATTTTGACATTGTAATCTGTAGCGTAAATTAGTATATACATTTTTTTCTTTTAGTATGACTTAATAATAAAATATTGAGATATAGCATTACAAAGTTATCCAAAAAAAAGGCGCCGCGATAGGCACCGCCGACGCCCCGTGCGCGCTGCCGCCGCTACTCGCCGCACCATTTCATTGATAACATCCATTAGTTAGTTGCAAATTTTTCATACATACTTTTACGGGCTTATGACTGTCAGATTGCAAAAAAGCATTTTACCTACCTAATATCCACCGTGGTATGGTAATCCTTGAAATTTAAACTAGGTAGGTAGGTACTTTTAGGTGCCCCAATAGTTTATTTTAAATACGATATTTTTATTAAGTTGTTTTATGCTCTAACCACGAAACTAAACGATATGAAGTTGGTAGGTATCTTGTGCAATACGGCGTATTTAACACCTACCTACGTTTTTTTTTTTTCAGAAATGGGTTCTATTACCTAATGCCCAGAAAAAATTTGGATAGTGATCAAAATATCTTCCTGTATATGTGTACCTATATGCTTCGCAAATCGCGGTCTAATTCCTATAACTATGTTTCTGTTTTAGCCTGACGGTAGCACCACTGAACTAACGATAGACCACTTGGGCAACATGATGGAATCCAGCATCTTGTCCCCAAACCGAGACCTGTACGGCAGCGTACATAACAACGGACACAGCTTCTCTGCCTACATGCACGACCCTAACCATCGTTATCTGGTAAGCGTACTCAGTGCCGGTTCTAGCATTACTGGCGCCCTGGACGAATTACCGCCAGCGCCCCTGTAAAAGCGTATACCAATACATCGATTTAAGGGAATACATCTGGGTACATCAGGGTATCTTTCTAGCGCCCGTTCAAGTCCGAGCGCCCTGGGCTGTTGCCCAACCGCGCGCCACCCTAACGCCGGCCCTGAGCGTACTAAGAGGTTCCTAATCGGAGGTCCGGGAACCAGTGGTCTCTGTGGACAGGTGGTCCCTGGAAGCATAGCATAGTGATCCCTTAGAAGAGAAGACCCTTTAATAAGTAAGGTCGCTCTGTTAAATCATAACAGAGTACCTACCTAAGTGGTGAGTTTCTTACCGGGTGCTTTTCAAATGATCAATTTCCGAACACAGCGATAGATACTAAATTCGTACTGGCGATTCATTAGTGCTTTTGTAGGTATAGTCTACATGAATAAATAGGCATATATTGTATTTTTCAGTTAAAATAAAGATGTTAAACCCGGTTGATGATACCTAAAGGCTAAATCGATTTTAGGCATTTGAATGCTACTTATTTATGAACTTTTTAACACGAAGTCATTTTGCCCTCCCAGGAATCGTTTGGTGTCATTGCTGATGAAGCTACAACGATGCGCGATCCCTTCTTCTACCGCTGGCACGCGTGGGTAGACGACCTCTTCCAAAAATTCAAAGAATCTCAGTTCGTCCGACCTTACGCACCGGCACAGGTAAAGTGAACGTTAGGCGGTTCTAACTTAGGTCCGGAACAGGTTTATTTCTTTGGTGTCTCGGTTACTCTGGTAATAAATAAAAACGTATTACACAACATAACATATATTGGCTTGATCCCAATGTCAAAAACCGACGGCAATACCAAAGTACCTACTAAATTCCATTTATAAACATCCAGACAAAAAATAAACACAAATGGGGACCGTAACGATCCTTGGATCAATTTGGTTCAGGCAGGAGCGCTAATAATTGTTCTACTGGGTCTGAATAAATTTCTAAACATTCCCAAGTCGTACATACAAATATCATTGAATGAGCGAAGAGACTATATATATTTATTTATTAGGTATCTACGCTTTAACAACGGGTACATAAACGACAAAAATTATTGTTTGATCCATCAATTACATTATCTACCAAAAAATATTAAATGAAAACAAAAAAAGAAAATACATAGGATTAAAATTTAGCTTGGCGAGATTTCTTCATACCTATCTCCAATATTGAACTTAGATGCGCGGTATCATCATCAATTTATTCATCTGTATATGCCAAAAATAAGTTTTGATTAAACTTTGATAATCTTACTGACAAGATGTAGATAATAATCATTGTATTTTTTACCAAGGCCTTTCACTAACGCCTATGACATTTTCATCATTTATTTAAGTATTCTCAACTCAACTTCACTAACAATAAGTTGTTGGGGTCAGAAGGTTGCGTAGTGATGTTGCGTGTTCAGATTTGGATGTTGGAATGTCTTTTATTTGCAAACTTAGGACTATATATACAAAATCTTAAAATAAATAAACACACATTCTTATTGGCTAATTACAGTGGACAAATGAAAATGCTTACATTTAAACCTATTACAAAATATTTACAACAAACTGAAACTACGTTATTGGATATAATTATTTACAATTAAATTAACAAATCACAGGGTCTACATTTTAGCCAGTCAGGTGGCGTCTGTGACGTCAGGCGTTACCGGGCAGAGAGCCACGGAATTAGAGCGAGGTGGTATGCTCGGACGTCTCGATGCAAGGTAATAAATATAACCGGCGCGAAACTCGCGCGCTCCGCAGTCTAGCTACTTGTATGCACCGAGAGGGTCGAGATGCACTCTCCCATATCACTCCCCCTCAAGCGAAGCGTACGTTCTTCTTGACGGCTCGACCGGTTCTTGTAATGTATGGGAGACCGTCGCTCGTCGATGAAGAGGCGGGAGTCGGCGCGCTGCTATCGGTCGCGCGCGTACAATCTCTGCTTCTCGCCGTGACGTCAGCTGCAGGCGTTGCTACTGCGTCTTGCGTTTGTTCGTTGCACATGTAGGCGGGCTTCAACCTGTCGAGCGATATGACAGCTGATCGACTCGGTAGTTGTATCTTGAAGTACTTGTCCTGGCGTTGAAGTACTTCGTAGGGCCCGTCGTATGGTGGAGTGAGCGGTGCTCGCACGGTGTCGTTTCGCACGAAGACGTGTGTACATGTAGCGAGATCCTTGTACACAAACGTTTGTCGGCTCGTCTGTGTGCGTTTTTCGGGTGCAAGGGACGACATTGTCTGCGTGAGTTGACGCACGTAGTCTGCATCTTCAATGTTCGACTGAGTAGGTACGAAAAAATCAGATGGTATACGTAGAGTAGCTCCGTAAGTCATCAACGCGGGACTGAGGTTGTTGTCGTCTCGTATTGCGCTGCGTAGTCCCAGAAGTACTGTGGGCAGCTCATCAGTCCACGTAGTGGTTGCGCCTCGTGCCATGAGTGCTGCTTTCATAGTTCTGTGCCATCTCTCTATCTTACCGTTAGCTTGTGGATGAAAAGCGGTAGTTCGGATTCTAGTTATGCCGAATTTCTTCATAAGAGCGTTGAACAGCTGCGACTCGAACTGACGTCCTTGATCGGTCGATATGCGTAGCGGACAACCGAAGCGTGCTATCCAATTTTCGTACAGTGCTTTAGCGACGATTTCAGCGGTGATTTCTCGTACTGGGATCGCTTCGGGCCAACTTGTACACCTATCGATGATAGTAATGCAGTATCGATAGTCTTTTGATAGTCGCAGTGGGCCAACTATGTCGATATGGATGTGTTCGAAGCGTTGCGACGGCGGGAACGATGATAACGGTGTAACGACGTGACGACTGACTTTGGCACGTTGACAGTTTATGCAGGCTCTTGTCCAAGTAGTGGCTTCTTTGTTCATTGAAGGCCAGAAAAATTTCGAAGTCATCTGCCTCCGCGTTGTTCTAACGCCTGGGTGGCACAGATCGTGTTGCGCTTTGAAGGCTGCATAGCGATATGCCGCAGGCAAGTAGGGACGAGGCGTAGATAACGTGACCTCGCACGTGATTGGTCGGCTGAGTCCAGGCAGCGTTATAGCGCCAAACTTCAAATTGTCTTGAGTTTTCAATGTTTTGAGTTCTTCGTCGTTAGTTTGATCGATCGCCAGCTGATTGTAGTCGATCGTAGTCGGGCAATGTATCTCCTCGATACGAGATAAGGCGTCGGCAACTGTGTTTTCTTCTCCTTGTATGTACTTGATACTAGTGCAAAATTGACTGATGAAGTGTAGTTGTCGCTCTCGTCGTGGTGTGTCGCTGCTACTTGCTGATCTGGATAATGCGTGGACGAGAGGTTTGTGATCGGTGTATATTGTGACGTCACATCCTTCTATAAGTCGGCGAAAGTGTTTGACAGCCGAATACATCGCTAGTAATTCGCGATCGTATACGCTGTATCGTCGTTGCGTTGCGCTCATTGTCTTAGAGAAAAATGCCAGTGGTTTCCAAACTTTGTCGATCTTCTGTTGAAGTACAGCGCCGAGACTGGTATCGGAGGCGTCGCTCATGATGACGAGTTCGTTGCCGCTGGATGGATAGGCCAGTGTGGTAGCTTCTGAAATGCTTTGGCGGCATTTTTCAAAAGCGGTTTCAGCTTCGGGCGTCCAATTGATCGGTGTCTTGTCATTTTTCTTCTTATTATGTAAGTATTGATTGAGTTCGTTTTGCAAATCGGCTTGATGAGGTAGGCAGTCTCGGTAGAAATTGAGCATGCCTAGGAAGCGTCGTAGCTCGATGATGGTGTTCGGTTTCGGGTACGAAGATATTGCTTGAGTACGTTCCTCAGTGGGTCTGATGCCTTCAGCTGATACTTCGTAGCCCAGGAAGTTGATTTTTGATTTCCCAAACTCGCATTTGTCGATGTTGACGGTCACGCCATATTGTGTCAGGCGCTTGAGAACTTGGTGCAGAGTTTGCTTCATTTCTTGTTCGTCATCAGCATACAGAAGAATATCATCAACGTAACAAAATACTCCTTCTAGGCCATGTAAGACTTGGTGCATGAAACGTTGAAATGTTTGACTTGCATTTCTGAGTCCGAATGTCATGCAGTTGAATTCAAACAGACCGAACGGTGTTATTATTGCTGTTTTCTTTGCATCTTCGCTGTTGATGGGTATCCAGAAGTAAGCCATTTTGAGATCGAGTTTTGAGAACAGTTTCTTGTTACGTAACTGATACGTGAAGTCTTGTATGCGTGGTATCGGGTATCGGTCTGGCTGCGTGACTGCGTTAAGTCGTCTGTAGTCACCGCAAACTCGTAGTCCCCCATCTTTCTTCTTCACCACGTGAAGTGGACTGGCCCAGGCGCTCATGGACGGCTTGCATATGCCCATCTTTACCATGCGGTCGAACTCTTCTTTGGCTGCTTTGTACTTGTCCGGCGGAAGAGGGCGCGCGCGTGCGTAGAGCGGCGGGCCTGTTGTTTCGATGTGATGGACGACGTCGTGTTTGGGTGGATTTTGCAGGTTCATCGGTCTTAGGACTTCTGGATATTGTGCCAGTATGCCATGGTAGTCTTGTTCGGGGCAGATGATACAGATTGTTTCGGCTGGTGTGGTGATTTCTAAGGCGTTAACTGACAATTCGGTGATTTTGTCGACTAGTTTCTTGTTGTCTAAGTCGACGAGCAACTTGTAGTGACGAAGGAAGTCTGCTCCGAGGATCGATGTCTTGACGTCTGCCACTATGAATGTCCATTGGAAACTGCGACGTAAGCCAAAGTTTAGATTGATCGATTTTTCTCCATACGTTGCGATCGGCGTACTATTTGCCGCGTATAATCGGTAGGCGTTATCTTTCTTGCTAATTGTTCTCTTTGTTTTCGATGTTGCAGCTAGTACGGAGATGTCAGCGCCAGTATCCACGAGGAAACGTTCGTGAGTGTTGCGGTCGTGGACGCATAGGCGATTGCTTGGAGTGGAGACACCGACACTCGCCACTGTCGATGTCGACGTTAGTTTAAAGACGTCTTGTTATTACTGTTTTCTTGTTGCCTTCTACTACACGGTGATTCGCATCTCTTCGCTTGATCGCCGAATCGAAAATGGTACTTGCATAACCATGTTTTGTTTGCAAAATCGCCTGGTTTCACGTCGCGCTCGTTCCGCTGCTTTGAGTGCGAGCGGGAGCGAGAACGTGAGTGAAAGGGACGGCGATACCATCGCTGCGGCTGAGAGGCGCGGCGCGAGAGTTCAGCGACCTCGAGCGCGAGCTTCTCGACTTGCCGTGATAACGTTGATAACGCGTCGCTTTGGCTTGCTTCTCTCGGCGTAGTTGTGTTTGATATTGCGGCGATAGATGGTGCTTCTGCGTACTCTGCCATCTTGTCAGCCATCGCGGCGAGAGTGTCGAGTGTTGATTCCGTGTTGATCGATAACACGACTCGTATCTGCGCTGGCATTTGGTTCAGCCATTCGATCTTGAGACCTTCTTCTGTGATCATACCGCTACCGAGTTCTCTCATCTTCCTTAGCAGCTGTGAGGGCTTCTGGTCGCCTAACTCGAGTCCGCTGATGAGTTTTTGAAAGTTTTTCGCTGCGGACGTGTCGTACGTGGAGAGAAGGCGTTCTTTTGCTGCTTGATATTTCCCTGTAGCCGGCGGGTTGTACAGGATGTCGGTGAGATGGTGTAGGTCGACTGTTTGAAGTTGCTGAAGCAGGTAGGTGAACTTCTGTGCGTCGGATGTGTGCAGCGGGTCGACTGTAGCCTCGAAGTGAATAAACCACGCCCTTGGCATTTCACGCCAGAATGGAAAGAATCTTGACTGGACGGAGACTCCGGCAAGCTCGTGGTCACGATGAGCCATCTTCTGTTCTACCTGTTGCGGATTTTCTGCAGGAGCTTGAGCGGGGATTCGTGCTTCTTGTTGGATTTCTTGTCCTCCAGCCATTTCTTCAGCGTCGATGGTCACCAGTTGTTGGGGTCAGAAGGTTGCGTAGTGATGTTGCGTGTTCAGATTTGGATGTTGGAATGTCTTTTATCTGCAAACTTAGGACTATATATACAAAATCTTAAAATAAATAAACACACATTCTTATTGGCTAATTACAGTGGACAAATGAAAATGCTTACATTTAAACCTATTACAAAATATTTACAACAAACTGAAACTACGTTATTGGATATAATTATTTACAATTAAATTAACAAATCACAGGGTCTACATTTTAGCCAGTCAGGTGGCGTCTGTGACGTCAGGCGTTACCGGGCAGAGAGCCACGGAATTAGAGCGAGGTGGTATGCTCGGACGTCTCGATGCAAGGTAATAAATATAACCGGCGCGAAACTCGCGCGCTCCGCAGTCTAGCTACTTGTATGCACCGAGAGGGTCGAGATGCACTCTCCCATAAAGTCTTTGATGTTGCTGGATATGTAGGTATATATGTATGTATTTCGTAAACAAGTATATAATGTTAATTAGTAGTATTCGTATTGGTTTGATTGAGATATTAAGTAACTACTTAGTGGATTTTTTGCTGAACAATTTCGACCATGTAGATCTACAAATATTAGATAAGTACGTAATTTAGGTACCAATTTGTCCAAAAACTAACACGCATTTTTTCTGCTACAGCTCAATAACCCAGGTGTACAAGTTACGGGTGTCACTATCCAGACCCAAGGACAACAACCGAACATCCTCAGCACGTTCTGGATGTCCAGTGACGTGGACCTGTCAAGAGGCCTGGACTTCTCCGACCGTGGACCCGTCTACGCACGCTTCACTCATCTCAACCACAGGCCTTTCTCCTACGTGTAAGTCTTAGGGAAGATTATAAAGTTCATCTCGACAACAATTATTTTCCGAACGGCTTACGGCGATAGAATGCTTTTGTAAAGCAAATTCAGTATCTAAGGACCCATATAAGTATCTACAGCTACAGCACACTGCTGGATACAGGTCAGGCGTTGGAGTAGTAGTAGGTACTCTATGACTGTGGGTGAAGGGGTGTACGAAAGTAAGGTCAATCAGCCTAAAATCAACGTTCTCGATTGATTTGGTTCTCTGCTTGTTTATACAGAATTAACGTGAATAACACCGGTAACGCAAGACGCACAACCGTCAGGATCTTTATTAGCCCGAAGTTCGATGAGAGGAACCAAATCTGGGCACTCAACGACCAACGCAAGATGTTCGTCGAAATGGACAAATTCGTCGTACCACGTATGTATTGATTAGTATTTTACAGAGGGGCTGAATAAAGAATGTTAACTAATTTTGATTATTAGCACTCCATATTCTCTGTCAAAAATAAAAAATACTAGTGAAAGAATTGGCAACTTGACAGTTTTTGAAAAAGTATTGTAAAATGTGCGCCCGTTCATTTTATATCCCAAGCAATTTGATTTATCTGGAAATAATCTAAATAACCAGAGAAAAATAAGATTTTGTGTAACACATTTAAAAAGCGCGCGAAAACGCCTAGTCGCGTCACTGTTGCAATTATGACGTCAACGTCCTAAACAACGAACCGATACGCATAGGAACGACTTAATTAAGATAAACGAAAAATGTTTCAATAAATTCTTTATACGATTAGAGACACAATAATTCAATTAAATCGGTAAAATAATCATTGTTTCGCCACATTAAAATAAATTATTTTCGCCGACAGCTGTCATTTCCGAATTGCAATGGTGGTTTCCGTTTCGGTTCTTTTGTTCCACAGATAAAAAAACTAAAATTTATTTTGCAAAAATAAAATACTAACTATGCTTTTAATTAAAAAATAAAAATGTAAAATGATTACTTAACTAATAAGCTAACATATCTAACACTTTTCATATTTTATTGTTAACACTGTCAAGTAGCCAATCGATACGTCAATTAGTTTCCGATTTTTAAGTAAAACAAGTTGTAGGTAATCGTACGACGCAGGCCGCCGGTTACGGTGTGACGTCATCGTACAACACGCTTAGTCTGACTCGCTCAGTCGGCTCACAGTCGCGCGCCCGTATCGTTAAAATTTTACCTAAATACTTTAAAAATGTCCAATCCAAATACTAGGAAATCATGTGTTGTGCCTAAATGTAATAATACAACTACCAATTCGCCGGAAAAGTTGTTTTTTATAGTTCCAAAAGACGTTAAAATGCGAAAAAAATTCATTAAAGCTATGAAGAGGTTAGATTAATGAAATAATGAATAGACATATTTTCAACTTCTTTTTTTTACATACAAAATGTGAAAGAGAACACTGTATTTGAAGCTCCCTAAGTTAATTAATGATACTTTGTCAAAAAAAATATTTCCTTTCTGACCGGCTGAATGAAGTGTTATACTACTTGTACCAAAATATTTAGCTTTAATCATTTTCAGATTGGTACCAATACCTGAAAGCTTTGATTTTTTCCAATAACACTTGGTAGCAGTCGTTGAAGGCTCCTCGCTTCGACGATGTAGCCACATTAAAAATGGTATAGTATGTTTACAGCCACCTCTGCTGGCGGCACAATCTTCGCAGGTTACATTTAAAACGTCTTGATCCTTTTCATTACATTCTAAGCTGCAATGATAAGATGTGGTACGTACGCGGTGTTCTGGCGTGATTCTGCATTTAACTGTACATACATCACCTACTCTTTTTACATACATAGCTGTCTCTTGCCGATCTGAAATTAGTTACAAATAAAAATAAATGGCCTTATGTATTTTGTAAGTAAAAAAAATACAAATAAAAAAAAGGTTTAGTACATCTGTAACGTTCAACCCACTACATCTACATCCTAAGTACCTATGTATTCATTTAAATTTACTTAGAAGAGCGGTACCTACCTATATATACATACCTACTACAAAACTATAATACATATTTGTTGTGTTTAACGTAAACATTTAATGTTAGGTAGGTACTTCTAGTATTTGAGTTACATTCTTCCATTATGACATAAGTTGGGTATTTTGTATTGATAAAACAATTTAGAATAGATAAACTATTAAGCATAAGTAGTACCACGGAAAGTTCACTCATCTTTGCATTTTTATTCTTCGCATTTCGGCGGCAACGAAATCACTAATTGTTGACAAATAATGCGCAACCATTAATCATTAGTAGATTATCTGATTGCCCTTTTTCGAATCCTTCATCCATTTTATTAATCGAATAATATTACTATTATTATGACGAAAACAACAAAATACTGCGCAAGCTTTTACACCTACTACAATAACTGCTGGCTACTTGATCTGATACTAAGCGGGCCGCGGCCCGCGCGGCGCGTTGTGACATGACGTCACAAGCGGTCACATGACTGTTAGCGGGACTCTAAATTTTTCGAAACTTTAAGTGCCTATAAAATCAAAACTTGTAAATATTTTTGACTACAACAAAAACTAGTGTATTTGCATACATACAGGCTTTACTAAGACAACATTTCAAGCGATTTGGCATACCTAGTAACATTCTTCATTACTTACGATGCAGAGTATTGCAACTTTGTTTTGACACCTATCAACAGTTCACGGCAATGGTAGTCAGGGCTTTAGAGAAGGCTATGATGCGGGACGTCCTTTTTTAATATTCGAACTGATAACCTCCGCCCCCATTTAATATCTTACCTAAATTGGTGTAGTCAGTTCTAAATTGGCCCTGCATAGAAAGTCTTCAACGACTTGTCGGAGGCAGAAGCCTCCGCTGTAATAAGCTATAGTTTCATCTTTAGCTGACCTATCCCCATCCTAACAGTATCAAAATTTTTCAGTGAACGCCGGCCAAAACACTATCACTCGCCAATCCTCGGAGTCCTCGTTCACCATTCCATTCGAGCAGACATTCCGCGACCTGTCAGTCCAAGGCAGCCGTCCTAACCGCAACGAGCTCGCTGCTTTCAACTTCTGCGGCTGCGGCTGGCCGCAGCACATGCTGGTGCCCAAAGGAACCGAGGCCGGCGCTCCATATGTCCTATTCGTGATGCTGTCTAACTACGAGCAAGACTCAGTGAGTTGTTTATCTAAAAACTCCGTACCTTATGGCAAAATCATCTAAGCCTCGTGTCGGCATCGGAGTGGCTACTGTCAACTATCATGGTTAATTTTTGACGACCTCCGTAGCCGAGAGGCGAGCCTGCCGGACTTTAGCGTCGCGCCATCTCTGAGGTTCCGGGTTCGATCCCCGGTCGGGTCAGTATGGGAAACGAATTTTTCTATATTGTCTCGGGTCTGGGTGTTGTGGTACCGCGTTGTTTCTGATTTCTGTGACACAAGTGTTTTAGCTACTTACCACAGAATCAGAGCAATTTATGTGATGTTGTCCAATATTTTTTTTGACAACCTCGGTGGCGCAGTGGCTAAGGTAGGCGGCCAAAGCGCGAAAGGTCCCGGGTTCGATTCCCGGTCGGGTCAATTTGGAAACGAACTTTTATAAATTGACTTGAGTCTGGGTGTGCTGGGATGATGCCTCCAGTTAGTTTCCGTCGTCTGGTGCTCATAGTACAAGGGAAAACCTTAGTTTGAGACCAGATGATTGGTGTGATTGTCTGGCGCATTTATTCATTTATTTATTTATATTTAATTTGGTGCTACAAATCTTAGTTTGGATCAAAGTATATTTTTGTAAGAATGCGCCACATGAGTAAATTTTCCAAGCGACCAAATCGGTATAATACAGTTTGTGTGCTGGGTAAACGGCGTGTAAACATCCACGTGGCGTACACCGTACCTATATTAGCAGTTATGCTAACTGCCGATCAACAGTTTCAATTTAAATCTGTCATCTCATGTTAGAATATTTTACGTATTACGCATGGAAAATTCTACTGTTTAAATTATTTCAATGTTTATATTAAAATTTACTTCACTTTTTGTTTTCGTACAGGTTCAGCTAAACGACGGTAGGGAGATGTCCTGCAAGGAGGCGTCCTCGTTCTGCGGGCTTAGAGACAGTCTGTATCCCGACAGGCGCCCCATGGGCTTCCCATTCGATCGGCCCTCTAACACGGTTACCAACATCGAGGACTTCATTCAGCCAAACATGTTCCTAGGCGACATTACAATCCGCCTTCAAAATGTCACCGAGCCTAACCCTAAGAATCCTCGCACGTAAAACCTGAACCACTACAAGCAATCCATTTTCAATAGTAGGTAAAGTATTTGCAGATGGCAATCCTATGCACTGGTACCGTGTCCATCGTTCACGTTAAGAATGGGACAAAAATAGAATTTGACTTCGTTTCAGTTTCCTAGATAAAGCGCCAGACCCCACTCAAAATTAACTTTTATTTTAACAATACCAATAGGCCAGAAAACTGCGATTGAGACACTGAAATACCTGTCTAAATATATTTCTAAGTTTTCAATGAAAATACGAAACGATGATGTCACTATGGCGGATTGATGGAATCATTGAATATAATAATTCATGGTTCTTGCATAAAGATTAACAGACATAACACCATTCGTTGTATGATAAGATTAAAAAATCTGAATATATCTTCGTTTCTGACCTACCCTATATTAATTTTAAAAAGGAATGGATTAACTTGAACCTAACATTGTAGTAGAAAATGATGTTTCATGAGTAGAAGAAAATTGTAAAATAATGTAATTTATAAAAAGCATTAAAATAGAAAGGCTGATAGATTAAGTGTTTGAATCATTAAGTGTTGTACGTATTTTTAGAGTTAATAATTACTTGACCCATTTGTAAATAGTAGATAAGGAATTACTAATAGTTAATGCTTATGATAAATAAAAGATGTATGTACTCAGCATATTCGTTTTATTTCTTAAGTATTTTACAATACAGGGTGTTTGGTAGGGAGCTGTGAATACGCCTAGGCACACTGGTCCGGATTTTTAATATGGAAGACTTAGGACCCAATGTCAATATTTCGGGCTGAAAAAAATCATGTGGATAGATAAATGAACGTTCATCAACGTTTGTTCTAGCAGTTTTTATGAAATTGGTTATTTTTGCGAAAAAAAAAACATTGAAAAAAAATTTGTATGGAGAAAAAGTGAAATTTTTTTTTTTTTCGAAAAGTTCAAAACTGTTAGCAGTGAAACCTTTTGTGTGTTATTGTATTACACTTATTCGTTAATTCCATATTTTTTTTATTTGCATATACTTGCAGCCTTGGCCAAAATATGCATCGGAACTTTCATTGTATTTATTTCAACTATTTGTGACAATTTAATTTTTTTATTGATTTATAGTCACATAATTTACGCATATTTTCAATATAATAAATTTTAAAATCCATTAATGATTTTGAAAAATAGATTACAATTAAATTTTAAAAATCAAAATAATATTTTACTTCTTAGTGGTTAGCTGTTGCTCAAAGCGCAGTTAGTGATCGAATGAGGCATTGCCTGCTAATATTCCCCTCCCATTCCCTAATATTGCTATCTCTTTCATTTCCTACTATCGCTATCTCTTTCATTCCATACTTCTCTCTCTTTCGCTCCTTGAAACCCTTGCTAGTTGAGCGCTTATGAATCAAATAAAACAGACGGGAGCTCATGTTGGAGCGTCATTAGACATTCAACCCTTGAAGAGTCAACATACCTGGAAATTTTAACGTGAATAATCTAGCAACTTGATCATGGCTGGATTTGGCACTAACCTGGACATTTACGTGTTTCTGCGACAAGAGGACCTCAAGGATTACAAACGACTGCATCAAGCAATTTTGGATTGCGTTTTGCTTGAAATTTCGCAAGAAGATTCAGAAAAATTATTGAATTTTGCAAGATCTTTTACTGTGAACTTAAATCGTCGATGGACCGAGGCACACAGGGTGCAAAAAACATTCATGAAGAAGCATATGAACTGGTTGGAAACAAGAATTAAGTGGCCTGAATGTGAATCAGTAAATCTCACCGAAATTTTTGAAGGGACCGAAAATTTGGATCCTCGTTCTACAGAAGAAGAAGCAGCTGTTCAACCCATTCCATCTACTTCGAAGGCGACTAGTGACATTGGAACATCTACAGACATTGCATCAAGGAAGCCATTTGAAGACTTGGGGAATAAGCAGAAGAAAAGGCGATCGGGTACATTACTCGACTATCCGGAAGAGGAACTGACTTTTGCTTTTGTCACGAAGCTAAAGTCTAATGGGAAAGAAGGTCTTGCTCGCATCATCGATCACCTTGTGAAGAATCCTGAAAAGGTTGAAGCTGTCGAATCACTTTTATCAACAAACGAGAAGACGGACACTATGCAGGAAGATCAAGCGTTGGCCCTTACTGCATCATTGGATCTGTCAAAGTGGAAGTATCTTACTTTACGGTCAGCATTGTCACAGCAATTGAAGCTTCCGTCTTACTACAAGTTGTTGGAAGCTAAGCAGAGGTGTTATCCAGATACCAGAGATATTGAAGTATCAGAACATTTAGTGAAGGTGAAACTACAAGCACTGTTAGACGTGACAACTCGAAGAATACTGCAAGTCGTTGGTGATGATTTAAATATGTGCAGTGAAAACTTGAAGCTTACCTCCAAGTGGGGATTCGATGGATCTTCAGCACAGAGCAACTACAAGCAAAGAAGTGAACTGGCAGAATTCGACGACTCCTCTGTGTTCATGACGAGCCTCGTTCCTTTGAAGCTCGAGAGCGGCAATGTTGTTATTTGGAATAATCCAAACCCATCTTCAACATCTTATTGCAGACCTATTAAATTTCAGTTTGCGAAGGAAACGACCGAATTTGTTAAGCAAGAACAAGCGGCAATGGAGGAAGAAATACGAAATTTGACTATTTCAAGTTGCGGAAACTTGGAAGTTACTCATGAGTTGCACATGACAATGATTGATGGGAAAGTGGCTACAATTATTACAGATACTCCATCTGCAGCTACGTGCAATGTTTGTCTTGCAAAACCTAGTGAGATGAATAATCTTTCAGAAATGTTTTCAAGACCTGTACGGGACGATGTGTATCAATATGGACTATCAACACTCCATATGTGGATTCGAAGCATGGAGTGTCTTTTACATATTTCATATAATTTAGATTTCAAAATGTGGAGTGCACGAGGTGACAACAAAAACCTTAAGAAGTTAAGGAAGGATATGGTGCAATCGGAGTTCAAACAACAAATGGGACTTTTGATTGATGTTGTAAAGCAGGGCTTTGGAACTACTAATGACGGAAACACGGCCAGAAGATTTTTTCGGGAATACAAAAAAAGTGCTCAAATAACGAAGATTGATGCTGATTTGATAAAGCACTTCGCAGTTATATTGCAAGTGTTATCTTGTGGAAAGGCTGTCAATATCGATAGTTTCCGTGAATACTGCAAGGAGACTGCTGAGATCTTTGTACATCACTACCCCTGGTACAATATGCCTTCCAGCATACACAAAATGTTGATACATGGCGCTGACATATGCAAACATTTCTCTTGCCTTCCTATCGGAATTTTGTCAGAAGAAGCAGGAGAAGCAAGAAATAAGGACTTTCGAAATACCAGAGAGCGACACACGAGGAAAACAGGAAGACTGCAAAATAATGAAGACATTATACACAATTTTTTGATATCATCAGATCCATATATATCTCATCTGAAACCTAAATACACCAATTTTAAGTCATCAAGGATGTTTCCAGAAGCTACGCAGTTGATATTATCAGATGAATTAATAGAAGTTGAAGAAGAAATTGAAGTTGATGAAGAAGCTCCAGAAAATGTGCCAGATCCTTTAGAATAAGTTTTAAGTTATTTATAACTATTATTTTGCGTGTTATATATAGATAGTTTTAGTCAATAACTTTAGTTTTAATTTCATTTTAGTTATTTTATTATTATTTCCTATTTACTAAATTAATGAAAAATGTATTAAATTTAATGTAATGTAAACAACCTTCAATTATTTTCTATTGTAGTTTTAAGTTATTTATATTAATTTGTATGTTATGTATAGATAGTTTTAGTTAATTACTTTATTTTTAATTTAATTACTTATTTTATTATTATTTATTATGTACTAAATTGATAAAAAATGTATTAAATTTTATGTAATGAAAACGACCTTCAATTTATTTTTTATTGTACTGCAAGAATTATGCAATAAACAATTTTTAGTTATTTTGTAATACATTTACATACATACCCTATGCTACTTAAAACTTCGTCCGCGTGAATAGCGTCGCGATAACCGACATTAATGCGGACGAAGTCGCGGATGGCCACTAGTTATTCATAAATCAACTTCAAAATGTATAACAAAATAACCAGAAATAGTTTATTGCACAATTCTCGCAGTACAATAAAAAATAATTGAAGGTCGTTTACATTACATTAAATTTACCGCTGCACCACTGAACCGATATAGATGAAATTTGGTATAGATATTCTTTGGGACACTAGATTTATTTAGTAGTTTAGGCGTGATTGAGCGACAGAGAGACAGACAGACAGAGTCACTTTCACATTAATAATATTAGTATGGATTTTATCTTAGTACCGAATTTACTTTCCCGAAACCACTTAAAGAAGCAAAAGTACTGATTTTAAATAAATATATATTAGGATAAACGAAATAAACGCCAAAGCTGCAAGTAAATATTTTGTATTACCAGTAGAGCTCTTGTCTATTTTATCTGATTTATAAGCGTGGAACACCACTTGTCTTAAGAAGAAAAAGAGTGAGCAAAAGAGAATGAAAGAGACAGCAATAGTAGAAAATAAAAGTGATAGCTATATTAGGGAATAGGAGAATATTAGCAGGCAGGCAATGCCTCATTCGATCACTAGCTGTGCTTTAAGCAACAGCTAACCATGAGAAGTAAAATATTATTTTGATTTTTTAAATTAAATTGTAATCTATTTTTCAAAATCATTCATAGTCAACAAATAATGGATTTTAAAATTTATTATATTGAAAATATGCGTAAATTATGTGACTATAAATCAATAAAAAAATTAAATTGTCACAAATAGTTGAAATAAATACAATGAAAGTTCCGATGCATATTTTGGCCAAGGCTGCAAGTATATGCAAATAAAAAAAATATGGAATTAACGAATAAGTGTAATACAATAACACACAAAAGGTTTCACTGCTAACAGTTTTGAACTTTTCGAAAAAAAAAAATATTTCACTTTTTCTCCATACAAATTTTTTTTCAATGTTTTTTTTTTCGCAAAAATAACCAATTTCATAAAAACTGCTAGAACAAACGTTGATGAACGTTCATTTATCTATCCACATGATTTTTTTCAGCCCGAAATATTGACATTGGGTCCTAAGTCTTCCATATTAAAAATCCGGACCAGTGTGCTAGGGTAGAAACTAGGGATGGTCTGCTACCTACTCCCGCCCATTATATTGACCTTGGCCCTAAGGTTTTATTTTTAACTTATTATTTTTTTGTTTATTGAAAAAAAAAACGATTTGTTACTAAAACTACTTGTAGCTCAAAATCTATCCATACGACGGGACTGCTAATGGTCTTGTTTTAATCGCTAGTCTTAGTGGACTGTAAAAATTCACACCTGAAAATTGTAGAGAAGAAGTTATGGGGCCTGAAGAACCGTAGTAAAGTAAAAAAATAATTTTAAGAGTAACTTTCTATGGGGTTAGAAAAAAAATTAACAAGGATGGAGTTCTTCTGATTTTTTCAAAACATCTCTAGTCAATACCCTTTCTAACGATAGGTATGCTTTATATGTATAGTGTTATCATCACTTTTAGTTACAAAGTTATTAAAAAATTCTGCAACTACAGCATTTCAACTAATAAACATTTAATGTAACTTGCACGACCGCACCCGTTTCTCGATATCGACCATTTCCTCTACCTAAAGGTTGTCTGGAAGAGATTGCTTTCTAGCAATAAGACCGCCTAAATTGTACTTAATTATGTCTGTAAAATTTGCTGTGCGATAAAGTGTATCTATATATCTATGTGTTCAATTGTAAAAGGATAGCAAATGAAACACAAATTGTTTAATGACTAATTTAATTACAAAATTTGTTCAAATTGGTGACCATTCACTTGTAAACATGCTCGGCACCTCTTCCTCATCTCCACAGTCACCGTGACTCGTTTCCACGCGCATCGTATTGAAAGCGGCGTGGATCTTGCTAATCATAACCTCCCTTGTTGGTACTTCCTCTGCGTAAACCAACTCTTTTGCCCTTCCCCATACGTAGAAGTCTAGCGGGGTAAGGTCAGGCGACCTTGGAGGCCAAGGAATTGGCCCGCCTCGACCAATCCCAGCATTAGGGAAGGAGTTGTTCAAAAACTCCGTCACTGCTAGGCTTCAGTGGGCAGGGCAGCCGTCATGCTGAAAGACTATGAGCCGATCTTCGTCAAACACATCTTCTACTAGCTCAGGCAATTCATTTTCAAGGAAAGTTGTCTGGCAAAAAGTGTGGCCCTATCAAGCGATTTCCAATGACGCCTGCCCATACGTTCACGGATAACCTACTTTGGAATCCTCTATGTCTCTTCACTCTTGGGTTTTGCTCTCTGGGTGCCCAGTAATGAAGATTGTGGTAGTTGACAATCCCTTCCATGTCAAATTTTGACTCATTGGTCCAGGGAATACTTCGTAAAAAATTTACATCTTCCACGTCCGTATGGAGCAAGTGGCGGCATAACTGCAACCTTCTTGTGTAGTCATTTTCCTCTAAACCTAAAAAAATAACAAAAGCAATGTATGCGTTTTCCCTATGAACTAGTAGTGATGTAACATTGATTGCTGACGCTGTCTTTCCATTTCTCTCTCTCACACATGCTGAAGTTTATTTCAAAATTGACTATGAAATTCACGTGCTAGTTCATTACATGCGCTCTCTAAAAACAAAAACTTAATGTAAAAAATTACCTTTTACAGGGGTGTAGTGGAAAGGATGATTTCCATTTGCCTGGAGAACAGACCAGACTTTCCATATGCTTAATCTAAGTGCTCGGGCTACGGTTCTGATGCTTCTGGTAGGATCTAAAAACATTTATTATGTACATAAAAAAATATGTTTATAAACATTATAACTATAACAAAAGTATTAAGAAATCAAAAATAAATTAGATAGTATTAATAACAGTAGTAGGCACTAAATGTTGTACATTGACTAAGAAAATTTAGCTAATTTAAGTTTTATCAATCTTTATAACCGAAGACGTTGCCAATCTAATTGTCTAATAGATATAGTGTGTTGTACAATAACATTTTCTTTAGAATTTAAATCTTTTTCTTTTGAATTATTAGTCTTATATGTCACAACTATACCAGAAGAACCAATTTATAGACATTATTGTGTATAAACTAACTATTTGCTATGAATGAATATCACTATTCTAAAGTGGGAAACATCACTAAAACATTATCATCATATAAAGCTATCCTAATTTGAATACACAATGTTTGTCAAATCTAAACAATCACCAAAAATATTACCAGTCTATTCTGCATCGGGCCCCTGCACCTGTGACAACAAAGTTTATTTCAATAACAATAGAAAGAGAAGAATAGATCCACCCGGATGAACATTTCAATCAGACCTATCATTAAATATCATGTTGTTATCAAGGTAACACATATTTGGCTCGTGTTGATTATCATCATAATAGTATATACAGGTGGCTTGAATTATATTTAGGCACCCAATTCTTTATTCAATTATGTAATCAAAATTGGTTTTGAATTAACAATAATTAAATCAGCTCTACAACTAATAGTGATGATGGGTTTACTCACCTTAATTTAAGATTTTAAAAACTGCACTGGAGCCCTTACCTGGGAACGTGAAAACAAAAGGTATGATAGCAAATTATTAGTTTAATGACAAATGTAAAGGTGTCCTAATAGCATCAGCCCTATCATTTAATATCATGTGTTTATCATTTAAAAGGCTCATGAGTTGTCATCATTTGAGTGATTGCTAAAGAATCGTAAGTCTGCTAATAGGTTAAGAAATTAAAAATGTGAACTATGAAAATGTATTATTAAATTGGCTAAAATTAAGTTTAAACTGGCTAAATGCCCCACGTATACACAGTTAAGGTTGGGCCACACCATGTAGACGTAAAAAGGGTTCTTATCCTAAAACGGCAGCTAGCTACCTAACCAAATAATCTTATCTACTTCCTTACAACTGGACACAAAAAACTTTGGCGATTACCGAAGATAGGTATCTCATGTGTATAGATTTCCTACGTTGGTTATCAATTCATCATGATAAAAGTACGTATTATGATCTCGTAGCACGTGGTCCAAAATTAGCACATGGTGATTTCTGTTATCCTCTTAAACTGACAAAACGAATATTTAACGAGAAATACTGAAAAACGCTAATAAGAGGCTAATTAAGAAAAAAGAAATAGCTAATTAAGATAAATCTTTACCTCAAGTTAAACCTTCACTTCGCTGGCTGAGAACTGATGGATGGATTAAATAAAAAGACCGCATGCGTGTCATCGCGCTTGCGATTTCATCTCGTCCGTCAGTCAACGTCACAGACAGACCAAATGTCAAAGTCAGACCTCGATTTAGTGATGCAAAGATACTAATTCGACTTTAAAAGAATCTATAAAATATCTACCTATCGATCTTTTTTAACACCATCATCAAATATTCACTTGTTTAACAGTTAAGATGTCTGTAACGATGAATTAAATTTATATATCATTTAATCAAGTGCATATTGTATTTGCAAATTGTGATGGTAACGCAGTCTGTCTTCATTGGCTATCGTTACCTCTCATTTGGCCTGAACACCAGTGGTAGTGCCACCACTTTTCTGAAGTTATATTTCTTAGTATGTTATCTTTTGCAAATTGTATAATTCATTCACAATATATACGGTGGGTGTTCGGGTGATTAAAGGAAAGATGTCGTTGCGCGAGTAAATGATATTTATTTCTGACTACAATAAATGATTACATGAGTTTAAATATTGCTAAGCTTACTTAATACATAGATAGGTTTATTACACACACTACATGACCCCCCTAAAAAATATTAAAATAAAATTAAAGAATACAATTTTATTTTATTTTAATAACTTATTTAACTAAGTAGGTAGTTAACAATGTTGTATATATATATTTATTTTTCATAACATGTAAGGCCTGGTTCTATTTTTATGAATTAACATTTCCTTTCCTTTATATTCTATTTTAAGATTAGGTTCACAGTCTTCAATTACATTATATGGTCCTATATACAGGGGTGAAAATTTATTAACACATTGTTCGTTCTTTAAAAGTATCTTATCTCCAATTTTGTATTTAATAGGAGTAATATCCGTGGGGTGCCGGCTTAGAATATTGCACCTCCCCATCTCTTCCCGTGGGTGTCGTAAAAGGCGACTAAGGGAGCACTAGGAGAACGGGCAGCAGCGTTCTCCTGAGTAACACAACATCTACTGCGATCGCCAACCCGCCTGCCAAGCGTGGCGATTACGGCAAAACCTCCTACAGAATATGAACAGAGGCATTATCACAACGGCCCCGAGTCACGGCAGCCCCGCTATTCCGGCTCACGGTGGCGGGCCTGGTAACGGCGGGGTGCGGGGTGCTAAGAATCTCCGGTCGAGATCCGGCCACCAAAACAAACGAACTCTGGCCCTGGTAACACATAACATTCGCACACTCAGGACCGACGAGAGGATCGCCGAACTGGAAGAGGAATTGAGCAAGATCCGGTGGGACATTGTAGGGTTATCAGAAGTCCGAAGACAGGGGGAGGACACGATAACCCTCCGGTCTGGAAACTTGCTCTACTACCGGGAAGGCGACGATTTGTCGCAGGGCGGTGTCGGGTTTATCGTTCACAAGTCTCTCGTAGCCAACGTGGAGAGGATTGAGAGTGTGTCGAGTCGAGTAGCGTACCTGATACTCAGAATAAACAAACGGTATTCGCTGAAGGTCATACAGGTCTACGCTCCAACCTCGACACACCCGGATGATGAGGTAGAGGCTCTGTACGAGGACATCTCGAAAGCCATCCACTCATCCAAAACTCACTTCACTGTGGTTATGGGAGATTTTAACGCGAAACTAGGCAAAAGGAAAGGCGATGAGCTGAAAGTGGGGCAATTTGGATTCGGGCAGAGAAACCAGAGGGGGCAGAAGTTGGTTGATTTTTTGGAGAAGGAAAATCTCTACGTGATGAATTCCTTCTTCAAAAAATCACAACAAAGGAAATGGACCTGGATAAGCCCTAATGGTTCGACACGGAACGAGATAGACTTCATCTTGTCGGACAAGCGGCAAATATTCAATGATGTCTCAGTGATCAACATGGTGAAAACCGGGAGCGATCACCGAATGGTACGAGGCACATTGAATATTCGAGTCAAAGCCGAGCGGTGCCGACTGATGAAGTCTACCCTACGACCTACGTCTGCCGAGTGCGAAAACCCCGAAAGTTTTCAGCTCGAACTCGAAAATCGCTTCCAATGCCTAGACGAGTGCGAAAATGTGAACGATATGAACAACAGGTTTGTGGAAACTGTCCACACGGTGGGGTCGAAATTCTTCAGGACCCGCCGTTCCCATAGAACCAAAAAACTCTCGGACCACACCCTCGAGCTCATGGATCGGAGGAGAGAGATGACGGTGCAGTCTCCAGCCGCCTGGACTGAGCTAAGGCAGCTAAATAGACAGATCTCGAAATCGGTGCGACGCGATATTCGCCTCTACAATACTAACCGTATTAAGGAGGCGATCGAGCGGAACCAAGGCTCCAAAGTGTTCGCAAAAGATCTGTCTATTGGGCAGAGCCAGCTAACCAGGCTGAAGACCGACAACGGCACTGTCGTTTCCTCCAAAGATGAGATCTTGAGTGAGGTCGAGCTGTTCTATGGACAGTTGTACAAGACATCCCATATTCCTGTTGTCGACTTGGTCCAAGATCCACGATCTAAGTTAACCCGACACTATACCGAAGACATCCCGGACGTCAGCCTGAACGAGATCAGAATGGCTCTCGAGCAGCTTAAAAACGGTAAAGCACCGGGTGATGACGGAATCACAACGGAGCTTCTGAAGGCGGGCGGCAAGCCGGTCCTAGTGGCCCTTCAGAAGCTATTCAATTCTGTCATCCTCGGGGGCATCGTTCCAGAGGCGTGGACCAGGAGCGTGGTGGTGTTGTTTTTCAAGAAGGGTGACAAAACCCGCTTGAAAAATTATCGACCTATCTCGCTCCTGAGCCACGTCTATAAGTTGTTTTCGAGAGTCATTACAAATCGACTCTCACGCAGGTTCGACGACTTCCAGCCTCCCGAACAAGCCGGTTTCCGAAAAGGCTTTAGCACCATAGACCACATACATACGCTGCGTCAGATTATACAGAAGGCCGAGGAGTATAATCGGCCTCTGTGTCTAGCGTATGTGGACTATGAGAAGGCCTTCGATTCAGTCGAGACTTGGGCGGTGCTGCAGTCCCTCCAGCGGTGCCAAATTGACTATCGGTACATCGAAGCGTTGAAGTGTTTGTATAGAAACGCCACCATGTCAGTTCGAATCCAAGATAGAGGCACGAGACCGATCCCACTGCAGAAAGGTGTCAGACAGGGGGACGTAATTTCCCCGAAACTGTTCACCGCTGCATTGGAGGACGTCTTCAAGCTTCTCGATTGGACCGGACTCGGCATCAACATCAATGGCGAATACATCACTCACCTTCGATTCGCAGACGATATCGTGGTCATGGCAGAATCCCTGGAGGACCTTGGCACAATGCTCAATGGCCTCAGCAGTGTTTCCCAACGGGTTGGTTTACGGATGAACATGGATAAAACCAAGGTAATGTTCAATGTCCATGTGACTCCGGCACCAGTATCTGTTGGGAATGCGATTCTCGAAGTTGTCGATCATTACGTCTATCTGGGACAAACTATCCAGTTAGGCAAATCCAACTTCGAGAAAGAGGTCAACCGACGAATCCAACTCGGCTGGGCAGCGTTCGGGAAGCTTAGGCATATCCTCACGTCCAAAATTCCCCAGTGCCTGAAGAGAAAGGTCTATGACCAATGTGTGTTACCAGTGATGACTTACGGAACTGAGACGTGGTCTCTGAATGTTGGCCTCATAACGAAGCTCGAAGTTGCGCAGCGTGCTATGGAGAGGGCTATGCTCGGCGTTTCCCTACATGATCGGATCCGTAATACGGAGATCCGTAGAAGGACCGGTGTATCCGACATAGCCCGAAGAGTTAGCACGCTGAAGTGGCAATGGGCAGGCCACATCGCTCGTAGGACCGACGACCGTTGGGTAAAGAGGGTCCTCGAGTGGCGACCACGTACCGGACGACGCAGCGTGGGGCGGCCCCCAACACGATGGACTGACGACATCGTCAGATGTGCGGGGAGCCGCTGGATGCATATAGCGCAGGACCGCGCGTTGTGGCGTTCTGTAGGGGAGGCCTATGTCCAGCAGTGGACAAAGAGAGGCTGATGGATGGATGGATGGAATATAGTTGTCATATCTAATTTTTCTATTCTCTTTTCCTAAAATTAAATTCTTTCTGGCATCATTTTGTGATTTTTGTATTCTGAATCTAAGTTGTTGTGGATAATCGTAATGGTTATATAATGGTTCTATATCAGAATTAAGGTTACTAGGCAAGTTACAAAATTTACCAAAAACAAGCTCATAAGGTGTATATTTTGCTTCTGTATGGACAGTTGTATTAAACGCAAAACACCAGAATGGTAACCAGCTACTCCAATGATGTGGTTCATTTTCAGTTTGAATCCTAAGAAAAGACATTAAATTTTTATGGCTATTCTCTAAACTTCCGATTGACTGGTGGTGATAAGCCGTTGAGGTGATTTGATTGATACACAAAATTTTACACACTTCTGCCATTACTTTAGAAATAAACTCTGTGCCTCGGTCAGAAATTATATTCCTAGGTATACCGTAGCGTAATATGAAATTGTTGACGAAAGCGGTTGCTACTGAAATAGTGTCTTTATTGCTAAGTGGATACGCTTCAACGTATTTTGTCAGATCACACTGTAGTGTGAGAATATACGTATAATTATTACTATCCTTAACTAAGGGCCCAACTATATCTAAATACAATCTATCAAATGCAGAACAGCCTGTGTCCGTAATAATCATAGGTTCTTTTATGTACCTAAAATGTTTTTGACGTAAGCACTTATCGCACCGGTTAACGAAATCAGTTACGTCTTTCTCTAATCCTGGCCAAAAATAACGTGTTTTAATGTTATTTATCATACGTCTTATTCCTGCGTGACCGCTTGACGGAAGCATATGATAGTCGTTTAGGATTACACGCCTGGTGTCGCTATCACTTATCTCCTTGAGGCCGCGAATAATGCTGACTCGCGGGCCTGACCATTTAGGTATGCTATTTATAGCTTGAGTTAACTCTGTAATTAAATCGACATTCGAATTATCTTTTATAATATACACGTTGCTTTTTCCTAACTGATTACAAAATACACCTAATTTCCTCACAAAGGCAACTCGTGCGCAATATGATCGGAATAAAGGGTTCACGTAAATAATTGATTTTGGTGCATCATATGCAAATAAATTAGTTCTATTCTCCTCTTTCATTATAATTTCTTTCCATTCTTTTTCATTAGTAAAATATAATTTCGTGTAGTCCTTGGTTTCCTTGAGTTCACTTACAACGTTTGGGTGATCGGTCCAATCGTGTCTAGTGTTTTCGTCACATATAGGGTTGTCACATTCTTTCTTCTCTCTTTCATTCATCCTTTTCATTTGTCCTCTTGTTAACACACACAAAACATGCTCATTCATAGCTTTCAAATCTTCACTCGAAATTCTTATGCGTGACAAAGCATCGGCCGTTACATTGTCCGCTCCTCTTACATACTCTATGTCATAATCATACTCTTCTAAAATCAATCTAAATTTTGTCAAACGACTAGATGGATTAGTCATATTAAATAGGTATATTAAAGGTTTGTGGTCGGTTTTTATTAAGAATTTTCTTCCGTAGAGGTAGGGCCTAAAATATTTGACTGACCATACTATAGCAAGTAATTCCTTTTCTATGGTGGGGTATCTAAGTTCTGCTCTATTTAAATTACGGCTTGCAAATGCTACTGCCCTAAAATCGCTATTGCATAATACTGATCCTAAAGCATAACCAGATGCGTCAGTTTGTAAAATGAAAACGTTCTTATTATCAAAATCTGGGTACTGCAAGATCGGTGGTGATATCAAGGCTTTTTTCAAGGAATCAAACGATTTTTGACATTCCTGAGTCCATTCAAAATTTACATTTTTACGATTTAATTTATTAAGTGGCAACGATAATTCTGCGAATTTTGGAATAAATTTACGGTAGTAATTGGTAAAAGCTACGAATCTTTTTGATTCGTCAGCATTTTGCGGTATGGGGTAATTTTGAACTACTGAAATTTTCTCTGGATCAGGTTTGATACCTTCAGGAGTAATAATATGACCAAGAAACTGCATTTCTTTCTTTAAAAAATCACATTTTTTAGGATTCAATTTTAAATTTACTTTTCGAAGTCTACTCAAAATGTCTATTAAGTTTTTATTATGTATTTCTAAATTTCGACCAATGCATACTAAATTATCTAAATAAATAAATAGTTTTTCATAAGTAAGACCTGACATCGCGACTGTCATCAAACGGGAGAATGCGCTCGGACTTATTTTTAATCCCATAGGTAGGCGCGTCATCTGATATTGTCCTGATGGTGTTGTAAACGCTGTATACTTTCTACAATCAGGTTTTAAATTTGATTGGTAGTAAGCTTGGGATAAATCTAACTGAGATAAATACATAGCTCCGGATAGCGAGTCTAAAATATCAGATATATTCGGTAGGGGAAATTTATCATTCAGTATTTTACAGTTTAATTTACGATAGTCTACTACTAGCCTCCATTTTTTAGAGTTATCATCTGATTTTTTGGGTACTAGTAATATAGGACTAGACCATTCACTCTTTGCTGGTTCAATTATATCTTCAGAAAGCATTTTATTAATCTGTTTTTCAATTTCTTCGCGTTGTGAAAATGGAAGTCTGTATTGTTTAGTGTAAACTGGTTCAGCATTCGGTTGTAAGTGAATTGTCTGGTCATATAAGTTACAAGTTGTTAATTTATCATTAGGTAAATGAAATACGTCGGAAAATTTTGCACAAATATTCTCAATAGTTGATCTTTCCTCACCATTTAAATGATTCAAGTTGAGATGTTTAAATAAGTTACGTACTCTGTCACCGTTAACTGGACTATCCTTTTCGAAATTACAAATATTATACTCTGACAAACTATGAATTTCTGGTCTAAAATAGGTTATTCTAACTTCTGTTTCGCGAGTATTCAATATTTGTATGCAAATTTTTCCATTGATAGGTTTACTAATACATCCAGCCATTAGCACTCCCTGACATAATTCAGTCGGCAAGACCACACATTCATCCTGCGCATTACTGTCAATCCAAAATATTTTCTCACATCTTGGTGGAATGCATAAATAATTGTCCTGTAGTGATCCATTAATCATAGATAAAGTGACCGAGTTATCAAATGTTATGGTATTATTTTCATAATTTAAAATAGCTTTGTATTTATGTAAGAAATCCCGACCAATTATTCCATGTTGTAAACAAGGTAACGATTTTATAACATAAAACTTGCGTAAAAATTCCTGTCCACCTATATTTAGCGTAATGTAAACATACCCAATAGTTTGGACTTTGCCTCCAATACCTTTAATGCTGATGCTATGGTTATGGATTGGAATCTTCCACTGTCGCACTGTGTCATATTGCAACGCCGAAAGCGATGCTCCGGAATCTATCAGAAATCCTTGGCGCCGAGTATCGATGACTCAATTGAACTATTGTACTCACAGGCTAAGATGAAATTATTATCGAAAAAACAATAAGCTTTCTTCACCTGGGTTTTCCTGTGTTTGATTAGTATTGTTATTATCAATACTTTCCATAATGTTTACGTTATTGTGATTTCCATAATTCCCGTTGTACCTACCGCGAAATGTCCTAAGTGGGCGATTACTAAATCCTCGACTACGTTGAGCGTGACTTGGTTGGTTTTGACCGCGATTAGAGAACTGACTGTTAAAATATGATCTTCCGCGTCCATTTGGTGCGTTGTTGTAGTATGAACGGTTAACATTTTTTCCTGAAAAATTACCACGCCAACTCCTATTGCCATTCGATCTTCCGCGATAGTTAAAATACATAGTTGGTTCCGTGTTTGGTCGACATGAGCTTTCTTCGTCTTTCGCAGCCCTAATTGAATCTTTTAAGGTAGTATAGTTTCGAGCTGATAGGATAAGGCTCAATTGGCGATTTTTCAAACCATCAGTGAAGCTTTTTATTGCGATTTTTTCATTAACATTTTTTAGTACATCATAAGCAATGGACTCACCGTTAGCTTGAGAAATCGTTAAATCAACGAATAGTTGCTCAATTTTGGATCCGTACTGATCTAAAGACATACCATTTTGCCTAATCTGAACAAGCTCACTATGTAAAGACGTACTCGACTTTTTTGTTAATAAATGTAATCGCATGTCACTAATAAGAGCCTCACAAGTAGCGTAGGAATCTGATAATCTTAATTTTGCACTTTGATTTAAGCGAGTCTTCATAACGAATTGAATCAACAAATCTCTACCTTCTTTTTTGAGCGAAGCGCTGTACAAGTCTATTGCGTCAATTAAGTTTAAGGTAGTACCTTCATCTGATGACGAGGACATAACTGGAAGCAAGGACACAGCCGTCTTAAAGTCGAAGTTCGCCATACTGGTAGTTTCGCTTTCAACACCTTGGCCAGAGTTCTGATAAGACCTGTAATCTTCAGAACAAAATTCTTCTATCTGGATATACAAATCTTTGATTAAGTCACAATATGTCTGTACTTCTTCCAAGACTTGTCCTTGTATTTGCTTATTTTCAATCTGTTCTAAAATAATAGGTAAATATTCTTCAAATTTTTTACGTTAGAATTACGACTCGGCAAGTTTTTGGTTAAGTACAGACTGTGTTCTCCTGGCATAACTTAATTTTCCTAAATTATCCTTTATTTGTTTAAGTTTTAAATACACATTTTTAATTTCAATTGCCATTACACATGATTACAAAACCTAAAATACAGTAGTTATCTAATTATAGAGAGTACATTTTTTTTTGTTTTAGATATGTACGTGATATTATATAATATCCTTTATGACAATTAAGTTTTCCGGCACTATACACTCACATACTCACAATAATTATTTAGCACTTAGTATGTCTCGTGGCGAGGCGTAGGGCTCCTGGCGCTGAAGGTCGTGGCGGTGCTGGCGGCACTCGAAGCAAACGCTTGACTCCGGGTTCGGTCGACGACGGAAGGATCGCATAAGGTTTTGCGATGTAAACTCGTTCCTTATCCATTCATGATGACAGCCTCTGTACAATCTGTACAATGCGTACAGTCCCGCGATACCGATGAGCGTACATATGAGGTACAACACGATGCTTATGTTCGACAGGTGATGGTCAGATCGCGCTGTATTGGAACCTTCGCCTGATGCACTTTGATTGATGAAAACTTCATCTTTTTCCACGTTTGAACGGCACATTTTGCACGATAGTGAAATTATTGTCTATTTATTTTTATTTATTAAAATACATTGTCGCCCGACCGAACACCGGCAGACCCGTGTCGGATGGCAGGGTCGCCATATACGGTGGGTGTTCGGGTGATTAAAGGAAAGATGTCGTTGCGCGAGTAAATGATATTTATTTCTGACTACAATAAATGATTACATGAGTTTAAATATTGCTAAGCTTACTTAATACATAGATAGGTTTATTACACACACTACAACAGCGTGAATTTATATACAGGGTAAAGAAGCAAATAGTTAAAGGGAAATACCTACATAGACTTTTTTTTTTGTAAAATCACAAAGATATTATTTCTAAATAATTGATTGTTTACCCTCTTTCATTAAACCAACGAATACAATAGAGGTAAGTAATTATTTTAATTTACACTTAATTCATTTTGTTTTTGTAACTGTTTAAATTTATATGCATATATAGTAGGTAATTACATGCATATACTGTATACTATGCACGTTTACCGTTTAGTATAGTTATATGATTTAAGCATTTTTAGACTTATTTTTTGCGCCTTTTCATTAATAAAAACGACCTTTTCACATATTTGAATATAATGTTGATTATTGAAATACGAATCCAACTCGGCTGGGCAGCGTTCGGGAAGCTTAGGCATATCCTCACGTCCAAAATTCCCCAGTGCCTGAAGAGAAAGGTCTATGACCAATGTGTGTTACCAGTGATGACTTACGGAACTGAGACGTGGTCTCTGAATGTTGGCCTCATAACGAAGCTCGAAGTTGCGCAGCGTGCTATGGAGAGGGCTATGCTCGGCGTTTCCCTACGTGATCGGATCCGTAATACGGAGATCCGTAGAAGGACCGGTGTATCCGACATAGCCCGAAGAGTTAGCACGCTGAAGTGGCAATGGGCAGGCCACATCGCTCGTCGGACCGACGACCGTTGGGTAAAGAGGGTCCTCGAGTGGCGACCACGTACCGGACGACGCAGCGTGGGGCGGCCCCCAACACGATTGACTGACGACATCGTCAGATGTGCGGGGAGCCGCTGGATGCAGATAGCGCAGGACCGTGCGTTGTGGCGTTCTGTAGGGGAGGCCTATGTCCAGCAGTGGACAAAAAGAGGCTGATGGATGTATAGATGGATATTGAAATGCTATCAGTTGCATTTAATTGTGTAACAAAATTGACAACAATAAGATTTAAACGAGTCTTATCCATTTTTAAAAGAAACATAAACTTGTTTTTCGCTTTTTAGTGATC
Source organism: Glyphodes pyloalis (assembly GCA_037074685.1). Lineage (NCBI taxonomy): Eukaryota > Metazoa > Arthropoda > Insecta > Lepidoptera > Crambidae > Glyphodes > Glyphodes pyloalis. Next base: position 6,853,685 of record JAYKKO010000021.1, read on the forward strand.
ACACTAGCTGAGCCCGCGACTGCATTCGCGTGGACAACAGGTTTTTCCCATATATCATTTTTATGTTTATATAGAAACGTAGGTATATCCAACTAACTGTACTAACTGTAAATTTGTCGCTACAAAATGATAAATAGAAGTTACTATAATTTTGTTTGATATGAGTATACAGATGCTTGTGGTTTATGATTTATTGGATACTAGCTGTGCCCGCGACTTCGTTTGCGTGGGCTACATACTTTCATGATGCGTTTTACCACTATTTCCCTGAATATTCGAAACAAAAAGTAGTCCATATTTGAATCCAAGTTTCTTTATCTTAAAATAATAATATAATAATAATTTAATGATAATTCGAGCAGATAATCTACGATGTTCTGTATCCCACTATATCGGCAAACATAGGCGAAGAGCAGCACGGATTCTTGAAGCGACGTTCTGTTAGTACAAATTTGAGCGAATTTTTAAATTTCGTCTTGAATTGCATGAAACGACGATCTCAGGTCGACGTGATCTATACGGATTTCGAAAAAGCTTTCGATCGTGTAGATCACGCGATTCTTTTGAGAAAGCTGCATGCACTTGGTATTAGCGGTGATCTGTTTCGATGGGTTACTTCCTACGTCACTAATAGGCGGCAAGCTGTTGTAGTCGGAGGACACAAATCTGACTATGTCATGGTTCCTTCTGGTGTTCCACAGGGTTCTCATTTAGGTCCCTTACTTTATAACGCATACCTGTATGACATAGGACGTTGTTTTCTTCATTCAAAACATTTGCTTTATGCAGACGATAAAAAGGTATTTCTAGAAATTAAATCGGAAGAGGACTGTTGGAAATTACAAAGTGACATTAGTCGTCTATTAGAGTATTACAAGTGTAATGGGATCAATGTCAATATTGAGAAGTGTATGTATGTAACATTTTCTAGAAAGAAAAAATCTATAAATTTTAATTACAAAATAGACGGCAACTTCATTAATAAAACTGACATTGTTCGTGATCTCGGTGTGAAACTTGACAGCGGACTCGTGCTCTCTGAACACATCGACTGCATAGTGGACAAAGCCTATAAAAATTTGGGCTTTCTGATGAGAACCTGCAAATCATTCACAGATATTTTCTGCCTGAAAGTAATTTACTATGCCTACGTTAGGAGTCACTTGGAATTTGCTAGCATAGTCTGGAACCCGCAATATGCAGTACATAAGCATAAAATTGAACGGATTCAGAAGATATTCATAAAACACCTGAATTTCAAAGCAAAAAAATGGTTTCCATCTTATGATGAAGCATGTAAATTCTATGGTCTCGTTAGTCTCGAAAGCAGGAGAACCATGTTGGATTTGTCTTTCCTACATGACGTAGTGAACTCAAATTTAGATTGCCCCGCACTTTCTTCGTTAATTAGGTTTCACATCCCGAATCGTCCCCCTCGTAGTTGTAGGGCCAAACTTTTCAACATACCAGATAGCCGTACCAATTACTGCAAAAATGAGTACTTTACTCGAACTACCGAAATTTACAATATATCATTTAATGATATTGATATATTTGCCTTATCCAAGCCTCTCTTCAAGGGTAGGATCTTGGATAAACTTAAAAACCCGTAAATAATGCGTGAGTACTAGGTATCATTTTCAATATTCTCTATTTGAATGTAAACATTAATATCAGATTTTAATACGCTGCTATTATTATTGTTCTCTTTTTTTTTTATTTATTTATTTTTATTTTGCGGAACTTGCGTTAGTCATTATTAATATCTTCACATTTATAGTTGTGTAATCTATGTTACAATATACAATATAATATATATTATAGATATATTTATTCATATTTTATTATATTTCTCACATTTCACCTTGGTAAATTGTTTAACTCATCTCATTCTATCTCCACGTGACTGGCACCAACACACTTTTTACTCTTTTTTTTTTACTTCTTACCTACATCATACCTCTCGATTAACAAAATGTCTAATTTACGTAAGCCATGTTGTGGTATCCTGTTATTGGCTTAGATTTATGTATCATGTTTGGTTTTTTTTATGTAAATTTATGGTATTGCTGTTGGATATCCTAATAAATAAATAAATAAATAATAAATAAAAAATAAACATTTTCCCTCATAAACTTCCAAGAGTGATAAGGCCCCTTTTCCCCCCTTATTTTTAAAACAAAAAGTAGCCTATGTGTGTTCTGGAAGTTCAACCATATTTCATCAAAATCAGTTCAGTGGTTTAGGCGTGAAAGCCGGACAGGCAAGCAGACAGATAGACAGAGTTACTTTCGCATTTATAACATTAGAATGGATATATATTTGCCGTATATTCGTATAATACTTATATAAAACTCGCTATCTGACGTGGTGCAGAAATTTGGCACAATTTAACATCTCAGTCTCCAGTCTTATAAAAAAATACATAAAACTTCTTGATTTTTTTATTGTAGTTTAATTTATATAAATTTTATTTTAAAAAGTGTACATATATAATTATTAATATGAAAATTAAGTTGGTAAAAGAAGTTTCTTGTTTAGGTCCTAATAAATCAGGGAACAATATTAACTCGCAAACTGCAGCGAACTGTTAAACAAAAAATGCACAAGTACTTTTTTCATTATATTTATTACAATTAATCATTATGCTACCTTATTTACAAGTGGGTCAGTAATGTAAAATAACTCTAAAATATATATTTATTTACAATCAATAAATCTAAACAGATATTTAGTCTTGTTTTTATCATAATTTAATCATGGTAGTAAAACAAAGTTAGTGACGAAATCTTATTCTTTTGGTGACTCTTGATTCTCTTTAGCTGTGTCTCGAATTACTTTACTTAGTACATAGGTACCTACTACAATTTGACTTTAGGCATTTCTGAATACAGTCAATTAATAGAAACTTTTTAAAAATTTATTCAGGAATAGATATCGCATAATTTCATTTAAATGGTCAAAAATTGCAATCTAAAGCGATTTGATAACTTTAGATTTAGATTTAGACACCTAAATTACCTATATCCCTAAAAATTAATAGAAAACTAGATTTATTAAACAATCGATTGAGAATTTATATAAGTCTACGGTAGAGACGGTACTTGTAGGAAAATAACAAATATTTATTTTTAAAATACTAAAACCAGCTAACTTTTTTTTTTTAATTTAGCGTAAATAATGAGGGCTTTCGTTTATTTGTCTCACTCAAACTGATATACAAAACCACAAAACAAAATATCTATTTCAAGATGGCGCTCGCGCTGTCTGAATACATTATTAAGATTGTATTAAATATATTCATATTAAATTATTATTTTCTATTAATAGATTTTTAAAGGAGCCAAACTAATTGAACCGATGATAATATATTTATCTTTTTATGTAAAAAAATTGTTAGTATCAATATCTAATCGATTTATTCAATCATTTTTGTTTTGAAAATCGGTTTTAAAATATCGATTAACACAAAAAACAATTAAGAAGGAAATAGATTTTTTTGCAGTTCAGTAGTATGCGGGTGGGTCCGCCTGGTAACATTATTTTCAGGTAAATTATAAACAGCATGCTCCAAAGACACAGCTATGAGCTATGTAATATTTTAACACTTCAGGATTTTAACATGACAATGAAAAAACGTGTTTTACAAGAACAAAAGAATCACCAAGCTCTAATAGGTTTAGTTTTTCGGGTTCCTGGGGTTTTCCTCGGTTATATCTTTGTTGCGGATGACGACATCCTGCACGGCCATGTTAGGCAGAAGGAAGTCCTGCAGGGTGGCAGCGAGGTTCGATGGGCGGTCGAACGGGAACCCCATGTCACGCCTGTCAGGGTACTTGCGCCCGCGCAGGCCACAGAAGGACGAGGCCTCCTTGCACGTCATCTCTCGGCCTACGTTCGCTTCCTCCACCTGATGAAGCAGGAAATAATTAGTTCCGTCCAAATGACAGGAGGATCCTAAAAGAAACTAAAAGGCGTGCGCCACGCGAGTGTTTTAAAAAAGCTCATTTAAAATGTCAAAATTGACGAAATTCAGTTTGTTAACTGGCTGGCAGAAAATACGAGTGAGGTAAAATTACGGGTAACCGCCAAGCTTAAATGTCTAAAGCACTATTCTTGAATCGAAATTTCTTAAAGTCCATAATCAGACCAGTTCTTTTAAGGGTTCGGCCGGTGGACAAGTTGGGATTTTATGCGGCTATCGCCGAATGATCGCTTCACACATAAATTTGTGTAAGTAATTGGTACCAACTATAGGTAGCGAAGCTAACTTTCGCTATCGTAAACGCCCATACGCCCATTAAGTTCATCGAGTGTAGGTAATGTCCTTTTTCTGACTATTGATAATGCCGGCGGACCGCTATCTTCATCGACCTTCCGGATCAACAGCAGACTGTCAGCGCTAATGAATCAAACTAGAAGTAACTGTGTGTTTTAGTGCAAAATTAGTAATAGACGCTAGTATATAGTACTCTGTGGTAATAATTTAGCTTTCATTTGTAAAAAAACTATTGAGTTTCTTGCCGGTATCTTCTCTGTAGTTATAGATTTCGAACCGGAGGTAGCTTTATTTGCTTTTTATAGAGACTATTCATAAGTAAGTGTTACTAATGTAATCTATATGAATATAAAAGATTGACTTTGACTTTGACTTAGGACTCCTCTTACAGGGCTCGAACCTCGGCTCGGGCTGCTACTCGGCAGTATCTAGTGCTTACCCTATCTAGCGCGTAGTTTGAGAGCATCACGAAGAGCTGGAACGGGGCGCCAGCGGCGTTCCCTTTCGGCACCAGCATGTGCTGCGGCCAGCCGCAGCCGCAGTAGTTGAACTCGAGGTTCACAGGGTCCGCGGGATCGGTGCCGGTCCTCGACAGGTCCCGGAACGTCTGCTCGAACGGTATCGTTACGGAGGAGTCCTTAGACTCGCGCGTGATCACGTTGTTTCCGGGTCGTACTGAAATAATAGGATAATAATTCTTCATGAACACCTCTGAATACCTCTTAACAATGAAGTATTGTCGAAGTTTGATCCAAAATCGGAAGCTAATTTACACCTTGGTAAATTAACCGAAAATATGCTGTTTTAAACTCATGAACAAAATGTATGAACGTCGAAGATCATATCTTATATAGGTATCTAACTAAATAAGAAACGGCATCTTACCCGTTTTTTATAAAGGAACTGAATTCCACTTACATTCATAAACGAACTTGTCCATTTCGATGAACATGTTACGTTGGTCAGAGAGTATCCAGGCGCGGCCAGCCTCATCGTACTTTGGTGCAAGGAAGATGCGCACAGTAGTGCGAGTTTTAGCGCCAGTCAAGTTGTTCACGTTGATCCTGCACAATTAGAATGCTTAGTACCACATAGTATCCTCAGAACGAACAAATACGGTACGATAATCAAGCAATTTAACGTGGTGACAGTTTTGTATAGCAATTCCGAAGCTACTAAATTTTAATTTATGATTTTTTTAACATCGTAATATTATTATTATATATTGCTCTGATTCTGTCGTTCCGTATAAAAGCTAAAGCACTTGTGTTATAGAAATCAGACACAACGACACCCAGACCCGAGACAACATAGAAAAGTTCGTTTCCCATATTGACCCGACCGGAGATCGAACCCGGGACCTTACATATGGCGCGTCGCCAAAGTCCGGCCAGCTCGCCTCTCGGCTACGGAGATGGCACACAACAACCACACCAATCACCTTACATCAAACTAAGGTTTCCACTTTAAGGGTGAGCACCAGACGACGGATACTAACTTAGGGCGTCATCCCAGCACACCCAGATCAAAGTCAATGCAGAATACCGAAATTGATATGACCAGAAATCGAACCCTTCGCGCTTTGGCCGCCTACCTTAGCCACTGCGCCACCGAGGTCGCCGAGATACTACTTACAATAATAAATAGGATACATTTCATCTCGAAATAATTTGACCGAAGTAGCAGGTCAATGAACTTACACGTATCGGAAGTCTCTGTGGTTAAGATGTGTGAAGCGCACGAGTACGGGCCCGCGGTTGGAGAAGTCCAGCCCCCTGGAGAGGTCCACGTCGCTGGACATCCAGAAGGTTTCCAGCACGTTGTTGGTGCCACCTTTTTGTGGCACGACGGTCACTGACGACACTCTCACGTTATCAAATCCGAGCTATGAGCAAGGAAAAAGATGTCATTAGATATGTTAACGAAACATCGTACCTAGTTGGCGATATGAATTATGAGTGGAGAATCAGAGTCGGGATATCGACTGGCTAGTCATTTGAGATACTTTTAAATACTTCTCACAACACGATTCCTTCATTGATTTTCGATGAAGATAGCAATGACGTCACATTTTTAGTCTTCAACACTCTAATTACTAAAAAGTTTCAGTGCTATATTTATTTAATTATACTATAAATATAGCAGAACATAAAGTCCTATTTTACGGATTTGATCTCTTAAAATATTTTTTTAATGATCAACGATCAACGGCAAACCCTTGCAGCTCGATATTAGCTCTTAAAGCAACAGCATCAATGTGCTTTCGACTGTACTCATTACGTTTTATTTGCCCGCAAGTCACGGGGAAGATGCGGGGAAGGCACTTTGACGCTTTACAAACAAGCGACAGAAATTGAAAACGTATAATACGATCACGGCTGTCTTTGTTTCTTTTAATGATCGCATATTTCATGAACAATTTCACATAGGTACTTAAAACTCTTGTTAGGTAGGTACATTCTTAATTTTTGTTTATTGGCAATGTGAGTAAATTGATGTTTAAACTACCGATACTAACTTGAGATCGCCTGTAAGGCTCGACGAAGCGAGTCTCCTTGAATCTCTGGAAGATTGAATCGATGAATCCATGCCAGCGGTAGAAGTAGGGGTCTCGCATCGTGGTCGCTTCGTCCGCCATCACGCTGAAATTTTCCTAAAAAAAATATTACCATTGACATTTATACAGGTCATATAAAAGTAGCACATTAATTAATGTTTTACTACAGATCGAGTTTCTTGCAGGTTCTTCTAGATAGCTTCAACATTCTGAACACTGCAGTACTTTTACATTAACATGATTAATCTTTCATGCTAATTACATGAATGAATACATTTTCTATCCTATTCTAGAATGGCCAAAGCCCGTTCGCACATTGGACTACACAAGTCTCCTATCCTTTTCATATAATTTCCTTACCAAGTATTTGTGTTGGGGGTCGTGTATGTAGGCGGTGAAGCTGTGGCCGTTGTTGTGCAAGCTGCCGTACAGGTCGGGGTTCGGAGACAGGATGCTTGCCTCAATCATGTTGCCCAGCGTGTCGATGTCCAGGGCTCTCCTCGAACCGTCTGGCTGAACAAGTAAACAAAACAACTCAATGAGCTCTGGTCCACTTGCGGGCTAATGTCGGCAGCACCCCTAGTTTATTGGCCTTTCGGTAAAATTTGCTGAACTTTAACGAAGAAATTAAGTGTCATGGTCATATTCAAATGGGTTAGGTCAAATGTCTTACCAACTGAATCTCCCCTTGGTCGATGGCGTTAATCACGGCAGCCCTCCAACGCTCCATGTCGGAGACGGTGATGCTAATCCCATCCACCGACCGGTGAAGGTCCTGCCACTTCATGCCGGCCTGCCGTGGCGGCCAGCCACGCGCTGACGTCAGGCTGTCCATCTTCGGATAGTAGGCCTCTGGTATTGGCTCCCGCCAGTTGCTGAACTTCTTCACTCTTGCCAAGTCGTTACAAAGGCGCTCAGTGTTGTACCTGAAAAAAAATCGGTTGCTGAGAACTCAATTTATGTCTAAATAAATTCTTGAAATATGAAATTAAAGGAAAAGCTTTAAGGTTTAGATTGATTATAATACTTTTAACGGTCTTTTTTTATATCTGCTGTTTTTAAGGGCCAGTCGCACCAACTTAACGGTAACGAATGAGGATGGTTTAACGGTAGTCACATTGCACAAAATGTATAGTCACAATGATATGCGTAGTTTTGACAGTTATGAAATCGTCTATTACTGTTAAAGTTAAGCAACTGGACTTTAGAGTTTAAAACGTAAATTGTTTTATGTTTTTTTTTCTCATATATTTGTATGAGTGCAGACAAAAGCATGTGCAAAACTTGGACGTTGCACCTCCCTTATGTCGTGCACATAAGAACGAATATCAAACTGCGTGTGCTAACCATGACGTGCTGTTGACCGTACATGATGTTCTATTTGTCTATTTGATTATCTATTTACCTATGACAGAGTTTCCATACCTTGCGATGATCTGATGATGCATGTAGTAGAATAGCTCCCCCCTACGGTCCTTAGCGACGATGGTGCGGTTCCCGTGCGTGGCGCGGAACGGGTACACCAGGTGCCAATGCCAGTGATGCAGGTTTATACCCAGGTCTTCGCGGAAGTACGCCAGACGTTGCTCCGGGTTCTTCCTAGAAGCCGTGAAGTCTCTTGGTATGGTGATAAGCGGCCGCTGAGAATGATAAAGGAACCTTAATAGGCCTTTAATAAACAATAGCTAAACCAATCCCATTAGGAATTAATTGGAGAAAGTCCGTTTGAATGTATGTTTGTACAGTCAGCTTCATATAGTTCGTGATACTCAGTACCTACTAATAAATAGACGCAACTAAAAAGTCAATAATATCGGTACACACAAAGTTTTCTTATTGTTGTCAACAGTTTTGTCGTTCAAAAGGTCGACACACTCAAAATGTCATATAAATCGGCTCAGTCAAATTGCCATAAATATGGTTACAGTCTTCCCGCCAATGGTATCCAAACATTCTAAGTGTTCAAAAATATGAAACACATTAGAAAAATAAACCTTACTGCTATACTTTTTAAATATTATTTTCCTCATCAATTAGTTTCAAAAAATGTAAACACAAAGTGAAAGCGATAGAAACTACTGCTGTCCTTTTCATTTTAAGCCCGACGTCATAGACTTCTCTTTTGTTTTGTATAGAACTTCAGAATTTCTTGCATAGCCATTTACGATATCTGGGGCACGGCAGTGGGGAGGACCAAGTCAAGCAAAAAAAACCGGCACGGCCGTACCATCCTTTTCAGGCTATTTTCGATCCCCTATAGCTACCTTGTAGACAAAACTAGAAACTTGAATTTTCAGTACGGACGATATGTCTCAAGGTATGTTAAAAAAATATAATCAATAAACAGCTACAGCTAAATAGATGTTAACCTCAATGATAATGAATATGAGTTATTAGGTATATTTCGTATTTAATTTTACTTGTGTACCTAACTGAAATGAACACATTCCGTATTAACGATAAACTGAGCAGTTCTGATAAAGCTACTTTCGAACGTAACAAAAGACGTAAAAAATCCAAATCGCATAATAAACCTATTTTGGCTATTTCACTGCACTGTCTCTAATATTGCACTTCACATTGATACGACTGATGGGTAGTTGATGGTTAGTTGACATACACTGACAGATAATAGAATTACATTCAAACACTAAATCTAGTGTGAAAATCATCAGCCAGCATGAAACCTCAATACGCGATTGCGTAATGAGGTTTCATGCTGGCGTATTTTTCTAATGTGTTTCATGTTTTTGAACACTTAGAACGTTTGGATACCATTGGCGGGAAGACTGTAACCATATTTATGGCAGCTAGACTGAGCCGATTTATATGACATTTTAGGTGTGTCGACCTTTTGAGCGACAAAACTGTTGACAACAATAAGAAAACTTTGTGTGTACCGATATTATTGACTTTTTAGTTGCGTCTATTTATTAGAGTACCCTGAGTATCACGAACTATATGACGCTGACTGTATCTCACGTATAAAACTATTTTTTCATTGGCAAATCCAATTCACTTAATTAGTCACAAACACGTAGATAATTTTGTAAAATACCACTTCATTTACTTACCTACCAACGAACTATTTGTCGTCGTAGTCATAAGGAACATATCCAACATTATTTCCAGCCAGTTTAAGTAAGCTCGCTATAACTTCACCAAACTTAATCATAAATAGATGTTGGATTCTCTCCGACTCATTCTTACTTACCTTAATATTTAACGTTTTTGGGATAGCCGTGGTAATCTGGCGAGCTTCTGTGAAGACGGTTGAGTTGACGAACTTGGACGGGAAAGATTCCGCAAAATTAGGAATCTTAATCCGTTTCGTGTCCTTTCTGGTAACAATAACAAAAGATAGATGAGCAATACATCTCTGTTAGTCTGGGTATTTAAAATGCGAAACTATTCGTTAGGTACATACTTTTTTAATGCAACGAATGCAAGGCCTCCACTTTTGCCACCATTCCGAATGTTCGGGCTTAAGCATTTTTCGCACTTTTTGTGCCTACCGTAGTCACTACGCCACCGAGGTTGTTCTTAAAAGTAGATATTCCGTAAGTATTCTATGCTGTACCTACCAACTTAATGATAATAATACCCCTATTACCCTAGCCTCAAGTACCGCATTCAATAGCTCCAGTTTTTAGTTCCCATCCTACGCAATAGTGCTGTACCTACTTACCGGGTATTATTACTAATTAGTAGTGCATCACATTGATGCACTTAGAAGTAAGATTCAGCCGGTATATCCCATCACACATTCATAGTAAAATGGAGCTCACGTTTTGGGTTTCTGCCTCAAGGCAAGCCTCCCAAATGACCGGGAAGGTTAAACTTCCCATGTCAACCAAAAGGAGACAACAAAAAATAATCTTTATTAAGTACCTACCTACCAGAAGGCCTACTACTAACACCGGAATTTATGTGCGATCTGATGACATAATTTACGCATATCAAATATCATTTATTAATTATGTTTATGTTCTAAGGCCATACCAATGTCTCGTCATGTACTATTTCCTTTACCTTAAGGTTGTCGCCAAAATTGTCTTCTATCTTTCTTCAAAATTATTCAAAAACGAAATCTTTCATTTTAGATTGTTTTCGTTTCGATGTTGGTAGGTAGTAGGCCCATAGGCTTTATTTCTATTTTATATTTTAAATGTTTTGATTGAAAAAATGATATGCACTTAGTTAATGATCTTACTTACCTATGCAACAAAGCCACCGCGTAACAGTAATGGAACAGCTGTGGGTTAAGGCGACTTCTGGCGTACACGCACGTCGCTAAGAACTGCGCCGTGTCGTTAACAGGCACCGCTGCAACAATCATAGGAACACATGGACTTAGTATAAAAAACTATATTAAGTCCATGTAGGAACATAGGGTTTGTTGTAATACCTATCTACGGTGAGAGGAGCAACATTCGTGTTACATAGATAATCTATTATAGCCGTAAGATATATATGAGAAAATTGAGATCTAACATATCGCACTGCAATTTTGATGTCAATCTAATCACAGGGAAACATAGTATTTTTAAAAGAGTGTCGAGTTTCATAGCATTTTTGTAGCACCGGTAGAATACCGAAGTTTTAATGCACTTTGGACTTTATACCGCCATTTTGTCCAGCATAAGAATTATAATCGAACTGTAAGTTGATTTGATGTTCACCGTACTATCGTTTTATAGTGCTTTTGTTAATCTTACACTGAACAAGCTATTCTATTTATTATATTTTAAGCTTAGGAAATAGTTCCAAAAAAGTACGTAAGAAGTGAATTATCTCAAACATTATCTGAAATTAAAAGTCGGATTTTAACCAAACGTGTCCAGTCCGCCAACACTTCGCGTTTATACGAGGCCTTAGGTTTCTCGATTCATATTTGCTACAGGCTTCTCACCCAGGGCGGTCTCAGTGATCGATTACTTACCCATCAGCTCGTCGATGACCTCGTCAGCCATCTCCTGGTGCATTTGCAAGAAGAGCGAGAAGTCTACGTCGTGCGGCAGCCGGCGCGCCTTAGTGAAGGGCGGCGTTCTCCGCAGCGGCTCCACGTCGACAGAGTTGCCGTTCACGTCATCGTCACCGATGCGGTTATTCAGCTGGGTCCCCACGTACTCTTCGGGCTGGAGGACATATAAATACTTAATAGAACAAATCCTAACGGACACATACATATTACCACGTCTCTCTCGCGCAGGGGTAGATTTATGATTTACCTAACATTTTTTTTAAGATTATACGCGCAAATAGGTAATTGCGCGTATCATGGAAAGTCCTAAAAGCTTTCCCTTTCCAATGTTTCCGCTATATATATTTCTTAATACTACTTGCTACTTTTATGTGCTCGCAATTTCTAACTTTGGATTCAGTGGTGGTTTGATCCTCGCAAAATACCTACAAACACTTGTATGCCTAAACATGTCTGTATTGATCTGAGTTTTAAATTGGAATTTTACCTACTCAAAAAGCTAAGTCAATAACTTTTCTATATTGTCTTGGGTCTGGGTGTTGTGGTACCGTCTTTATTTCTAATTTATGTAACACAAGTGCTAAAGCTACTTACAACAGAATGAGAGCAATTTTTGCGATGTTGTCCAATATTTATTAATTTATTATTATTTATTTATTTCTTTATATCTCACCAAGAAATTTTCGTCCACGTTGAAGACGTAGCCCTCCTCGCCCTTAGGCGTCATGATGGGCTCGTTGGGCCGGTCGAACAACAGCTCCAGCGACTTCGCGAAGTCGACCTTCTTTTCGGCCATTTTGCCAATTTTCTCCCACACTTCCACTTAACGCAAAACACTACACTTCACAGGGTATGTGAAGTGAATCTGCCTTAACTATCCAGGAATAGTCGATTTTATACCAGCCATTTTAGGCACGGGCGAAAAAAATTGGGGCGGGTGCAAAACCGCAACTTTAGGCGATAACATTCGGTCGTCGTAGGACACTAAGTTAATTATCGAACTTATTTTTAGGTTTTGCTTATTTTACTTCTTTTTTATACGTAGGACAAATTTTTTAAATGAAATTTCACCCACTTCTTGTCAACCGTTTAATCTTAAGTTTGCCCTTTTACGTTACGCTTTTGGTATGCGTTACGCCTTTGGTTCTGTGACAATACATTTATATATATTCAATATTATTGAATATCCCAGATGGCCGCTGGTACAAGATGGTATGACTATGAAATGAAAAGGCTTGAAAAGTAGAATACACTGCATGAGGTATTTAAATCTGAACGCCAAAAAACTAAAAACTTGAAAATAGAAAAGGTTTTATTGTAAACAAATATTAATGATGCAGATAATTGTACCTACTAAAAACTAAAAAAATATTTAGTAGGTAAAGTCATGGATCAGGAAGATAAAATCGTGGGGCACACCTATATTTACCATTTTACAATCATCAGTTATTATAATAATAGGTACATAAATATCGGACAAATACACATTGCAAGCACTTGTGTTACAGAAATCAGAACAGCGACAATGGTACCACATCACCCATATTGACCCGAGTGGGAATTTTACAAGTGTCTCAAGATTCCGTACTTCAACTTGAACTTAGAGTGTTGTAATTTGGCGCGAAGCATCTTTTTGTAATACCTACGCACAAAGGCAAAATTGAGAAATACTTATAATACCTATTTTATTCACATTCATTTTTACCGATTAAGATTTCAAGGTTCTTAGTTAGCATTATTTTTAGGTAGTACCTAAGTACCTATATACTGTTAGTTTTGATTCTATTGCAATTTAAGGGTTGAAAATTTGCATTATGGAGGGTTAGATATTTGATAGCTTTATTTTAGAAGTTTGATTTATTCATTCAGTTTATTATATTAAGTCCATGGCTCCAAGCGACCGCTGACAACTGCTATAATTTTCACAAACAAACTGATAAAAAACTTTTGACGTTTGGTACCTGGAAATTTCGGATCGGATTTTCGAGGAAATTAATAATAGATACTTACCTACATACCAAAAAATTACCATTAGCTTAAATCTGAATAGTTTGATATATAGTTTCATGTAAAAAGGAGAAGGTTCTGGGACCGGAGACGGCAGGCGTAGGGTGAGCCTGGCTTTACCCCAGTCCCGAGGGTGTATGGTGTAGGGTGTGTCAGGCGGCTAGCACGCTTCGGGCGCGCGCATTTACTACGGCGCTAGGAGCCTATGTAGAATCCGCAAGGGACCCCGTCTCCCCCACAATGGCACGGTATTGGCCACCGAAGGAATTTTACTTAGTGCAAGCCCTACATATACACGATTCCTCGCAACGCCGAAAAAAAGCCATGCTCATTAAAATATCACTGGGGTGGAGGCGCTATTTGTTGGGTCGTTACATTCCCTAATATTTGGTTGAATGTAGCGATTGCTAGCACGTATCTTAAGGTTATGAGCAGGTGTCAACTTTGGAGCCCAGCGTACCGTACGCAGTAGATACCAAATGGAACTAAGAAAATTCACTTGATTTTGAAATATAGGTAAATAGGATGTCGAAACGATAACTAAATTAGATCACTGTCACTTGGTTAGGCCCCAGGTCTACTTCAGCTCACCCAAAAATAAGATACCTGCTTAATTTCTACAACAGTCAACTAGTTACCTACAGTCAGTCTAAAGTATGATTTAGTACAAGTAACTCCTACTGTTATATGTAACAGATAGATATATAATGTCTAACTAAGATTCTTGCCGAAAGAAGTAGATTACAAACCAGTGGACGATTTATTTTACACTACTTTGCCCGCGATTCGTTCGCGTGGACATCCTTTCATGGTCGGTTTTACCCCTATCTCCCCTTATATTCGAAACAAAAAGTATTCTATATTTTAATCCAAGTTTCGAGCTATATTTGTGCCAAATTTCATATCTATGACTTAAAAAAAATAACTTTTCCCATATTCACTTTCGAGGGGGTATTACCCCCATTACCCCCTTATTTTCTAACATAGTAGTACAAAAGTAGCCTATGTCCGTTCTTCAGGTTCAACGTATACCATTACCAAATTTCATCAAAAGCAGTTAAGATGTTTAAGCGGGAAAGCGTAACAGACAGACCGAGTTACTTTCGCATTTATAATATTAGTAGAGATTATGTTTAATAAGGGTTTAAAAGTGTTATAATGTAGGTACCCACTTGAATACGTTTCAATACATAGTTTTGCTATTTGTCGATCTATTTCGATATCCACCACTTCACCACTTCCTGTACCTAAGTTGCCAGAATTCAATTTGCTACAGCGGTTAGACACTTACTCATCACACCGGAAATATGGCGACATTTTGTGAGTAGGTAATACATTAAAATTTAAAATCAATGTATTTGTTATACATACATAACTCCTTTCTAATAAAAAAACATAAAAATATGTTTTTAACTTATTAAATGAAGAATTTTTTAGCGTACGCACATAAAAAAACGTACCTACGTTCGAATAGAAACCTCCTTTTTAGAAGTAGGTTAAAAAAAATGACAACCAATAGGAATAATAAATGAAGAATGAAAAATGAATATGAAAAATAAAAATGAGGTTGATGCAATTACAATAATGTGAATATAACTAAAGGAACAATAATGATAGGAATTTAATTTTTTTTTAATTGAGCGTGTGAGAAGCTAAAAAATAGGTAGGTATATAGCATTTATTGGTTTTCCTAGTTTGGTAAGGACATTGGATACTTGAATCAAGTATTTATCGATAACAGTCATGAAAAAAATGGAACGGGGCATTAGTCCATATTCTTAATTATTTATTAACCGACTTTAAAAAAGGAATAGCTAGAATCTCATTTCGTCGGAATCTTTTAAATTTGTTCTTCGTTTACCTATCAAGACGCCTGTCCAACTATTAATAGTTAAGTAGTGTACCTACTCGTAACACCTATACGATGATGCTTGAATTAATATTAGGCAATATATAAACCGCTTATCATGTTCCTAAAATGGAACATCGATGAGTTGATGAAGGAAGGACAAATCTATTTATAGAGTTCCACTTACAGACCTATAGTTTTATTCCTTTAAATTATGTTCCAAACCTGTTAGCATAGATTTCTTATCCCTACTATCCCTACTAATCCCTACTATACCCTTACTAATATTATAAATGCGAAAGTAACTCTATCTGTCTGTTACGCTTTCCCGCTTAAACCTCTCAACCAACCAAATTTGGAATAGGTAGGTACCTATACGTTGAACCTCAAGAACGGACATAGGCTACTTTTTGTTAGAAAGTAAGGGGGGGGGGGGGGGGGGGGGTAATGCCACCTTTGAAAGTTTATATGGGAAAATGTTTATTTTTTAAGTTAGAGATATGAAAGTTGGCACAAATATAGCTCTATTAAAATATAGACTACTTTTTGTTTCGAATATAAGGGGAGAGAGGGGTAAAACCGATCATGAAAGGATGTAGTCCACGCGAACAATGTCGCGGGCACAGCTAGTATTCCATAAAACCTGTCAGCGTCCTTGTGCCATCTTATGATATTGAAAGAATCTCTCCGCTCTCGCCGAAGATATTTATTGCCATACTAGAGACAGCACTAGGCACACTAGATTGGAGTAAAAAAGGCTTAACTAAAAAGGGCAAATATCTGAGTCACCTTCGCTTCGCGTACGACTTGGTGTTATTCTCCGAATCCAGCTCTCAACTTCAAGACATGATTGACCTTTGACCATTTTTGATGATGTTTGACCTTTGTTGGACAAGCAGGCAGGTAGGCCTTGAAATAAACATTTCCATAACTAAACTCATGTGAAACGACACTAAAAAATAAATAAATCTAGGCGGCGATACACTAGAATACGTTGAGCAATACGTCTATCTAGGAAAACAAGTCGGTCTCAGTCAAAGTAGTAATGATTTAGAAGTACAAAGGAGAACTAAAAATACATGGAACAAATATTGGAGCTACAGAGAGCTATTTAAAAGCGATATGCCTATAAATCTTAAAAAGAAAGTCATGGATTCATGTCTCATCCCGTGCTTAACCTACGCGTGCCAAACGTGGAAGTTTACAAATAAAATAAAAAATAAAGTCAATACGTGCCAAAGGGGAATGGAGCGCAGCATGCTGAACACAGGCAAAATACAAAAAATTAAACACACTGACATAAGATCCAAAACAAAAACAATAGATGCACTAAACCACGCACAAAAATTAAAATGGAAGTGGGCTGGGCATATCGCGAGGCTCAAAGACGACAGATGGACATACAATGTTACAGCCTGGAAAGGACCTAAAGGAAAACGCTGCAAAGGGCGACCTTTAGCACGCTGGAAAGATGATATTAAAAAAATAGCTGGCCCTAAGTGGCAGCGTATAGCTCAAAATAGAGAAAACTGGCAAAAGTTGGAAGAGGCCTTCACCTGAAGAGGGGTTCCTATACAATAAGTAAAATAATTATAATACATATTAAAAACTGTTTAGTATAATACTTAGCATGATAGCAATACAGTCGTAATAATTTATTTAGTTATTAAAAGATTTTGTTAAGTTTTTGCAAAAGTTCAAAAAACCACTTAATGAGATGTTACCTTAATAACTATAATATTGGGAAATAAAAGGCTTTTTATTTTTATTTATTTATTTATGGGAAAATATTTATTTTTTAAGTTAGAGATATGAAATTTGGCACAAATATAGCTCTATTAAAATATAGACTACTTTTTGTTTCGAATATAAGGGGAGAGAGGGGTAAAACCGATCATGAAAGGATGTAGTCCACGCGAACGAAGTCGCGGGCACAGCTAGTATTCCATAAAGCCTGTCAGCGTCCTTGTGCCATCTTATGCCTGGTTACAATATTCTACGATTCGTAATGTGTTAAAAAGACAGTCCATTTTTCTACGTATCGTTAATCCCTACTTCCCTACTATTTTAATATTCTAAATGCGAAAGTAACTCTGTCTGTCTGTCTGTTACGCTTTCCTGCTTAAAACTCTCAACCGATTTTGATGAAATTTGGTATAGGTATACGTTGAATCTCAAGAACGGATATAGGCTACTTTTTATTAGAAAAAAGGGGGAGGGGGGTAATACCACCTTTGAAAGTTTATATGGAAAAATGTTTATTTTTGAAGTTAGAGATATGAAATTTGGCACAAATATAGCTCGAAACTTGGATTAAAATATAGACTACTTTTTGTTTCGAATATTAGGGGAGAAAGGGGTAAAACCGACCATGAAAGGATGTAGTCCACGCGAACGAAGTCGCGGGCACAGCTAGTTCTACATAATTTCAAATTTACTTTCCATATCAGCTGTCAGCAGTCGTCCGTCTGTCGTTTTTAGCTGTTTTAGCTTACATCTCGTATAATTTATTACTATTCGTAACTATAACGGATCGTTTTTCATATATTGGAACCGGGCATAATTCACAAAACGTCGGAAACGGATTCAAATTTGGAATAATATGCTTTATCTCGTTGGAGATAAAATATACACTTTGTTTTAAAAATATAGGATGTGTTTATTTATTTATTGTACAAAAAGAACAACACCTGGACTTAACGCTGAGAGCATCTACCAGTCAACCCTTGGGTCATGCAGCAACTTTATTTTTATGTGATATTAGAATAGATAATATTAAAGCAGCCACCCCTGTTCTAATAATATTAAAAAAATCAAGAGGATGAAGGCAAGAGAAGCTTGAATTTGAATATTTCCTCCGATATGATTTACGTTGTAAGGCCGTTCGCTTTCTCTTGCAAAAAATGCAATTATCTACTTTCCTATAGTTCAACTGCATAATAAAAAATAAGAATTTTCTAATTCGTTAACTTGGAAGCTTTATATTTTTCAGTTTTCACCTTCAGTCGAGGTGCTACAGACATAAATGCAGAGTTACGTCCCCTCTCCGCATTCGTAAGAAAATGGGGCTTGACTCTTGAAAATCGAACAAAAAAGTTGTCTTAATTAAAGTAAAGGGGATTTTTTTAATATTGAGATAAGTAGGGTAGGGAGGGGCAATGGCGCTCACTGGGTAATGGCGCTCACCTCTCTAACTCTGTCAAATCGGAACATAGCACCACGCCACGTCGCTTGAATGTAGGGGGAGGGGGGCTCGAACAGACAACGTTGCAAACGGTCAGTCGACTCGCCTCATGCGACGGTGAAGTGCGTTTTTTCGTATGCGGCCGCGCTGATCTAATTTTTGGCTACGTGTTCTTGTCGGTAAGTCCAAAATTTTAATGCTTATTTAGTTATTCATTCCATTCTTCTACAACAAGACCATTCTTTTTTTCGATAACGAAATAATGTTCCAACAATTGTGTATGTTTTTTTTACATTTTTAAATTAATTACAAAACGACCCTTTGGGGTTATACCGCTCATGTGAGCGCCATTACCCCTAAGTGACTTATTTATTATATTGTTGTAGATATGCCAAGAAATCGTCAACGGACCACCGCTAAAGCGGGTTGGTCTGAAGAACACCTTCAGTCAGCTAAAACTGCGATTGATGGAGGTTTGTCCAAAAGAAAAGCAGCAAAGTAACAAAAAACTTAGAAGAGTCGAATTTTACAAGAAAAATCTTCAGAAAGTTAAGATATAGAGTACCTTTGCGACTATGACAGTGGTGACGAAATTAATGTGGACGATGACAGTTATAATTAATGCATTATATGCGAAGAATTTGGTAAAAACAACGAGTTGTGGTATTGTTGCACCCTCTGCAGACTGTGGGCTTATGCTATATGTTCGGGGTGGGATTCGCCAGATGGGTTTATCGGTGTTTTATGTGTACAAAAATACAATATTATTACCTAAGATACATAATTTCATTTGAAATTATAATAATTGAAGTGTATTTAACGTCGAAGATTTTTGTTACTTTAAAAAAGGCTAATATTACGTACAAATGGTGATCATTAATGCTAATTTGTGATTAAAGACTTATTTTTATTGTTTAAGGTTGATCTAATTATATCTGTATGATTAAAATGTATAGTACTCATTAATTACAAAAAAACATGTTTGACCATCACTACTCCGTACCCTGAGCGGCATTACCCAAAGGCTGGGGTAATGCCGCTCAAACATGTTTTTTTTTTAATTTGATCCTACTACTATTAGTACAAAGATATATGTCTTTGTGGTAAATTTTTTGTTTACTCTATAGTAAAATAATTTATTACTTTTCTTCATTTTGATTTATAATTAATAAATAAAAAGTTATGTCATGTTTTCCTTAAGTGAGCGCCATTCCCCCTCCCTACCCTACATTAAATACCTTCTCTAGAAGGTGATAATTTCGTATCCGGTCACGCGATGCCTAGGAACCCTTGGTCGTATAATGTGTCCAACGTGTGTATTTGTTTGACGTGGTTTCCACCAGACCTACCTACTTAAGTACGTAAGGTTGAATGCACGTCAGGCTACACACTTTGGTCTTTGGGGCGCCCTTATGGCCCAGATATAAGAACTAAAATCGAACTGCAAGTGTTTACTTTGATATGCTGTCCATCGTACATTTATATGCTAGTCGGACCATACACTTTCGACTTTGTATTATGTACTGTTTGTCTTAGTCAAAAGAACGAAAATCTAATTGAATATGTTTTGACCGTTCATAATTATTAACGTTACTGTTGCTAAAATTGTTTTACGTTTTTCTTTAAACGTATACTTACATAATAAATTCAATTAATTCCTTGCACAAAATGATAGGGTTTAAAAAAATCGAATTAGGATGTTTTTTAACGTTCACTTAACTTATTCACAAACAAAATAGGTATTCTGAACACCCAATAGGAACTTATTAGTGGCAGCAATTTTAATCGTCATATTCATTATTAGTTTTCTTGCAATACGGTGCGACCCATTTATACTGGACTTGTACCGGCCAGCAAACGATCCATACTCTTATTACATTATGTTCCTACCTACTTATATTATGTAACACCATTTCATGAACATCTGCTAGCGTCGTTTTTGTCTCCCTCTAATCGTGATTTGAATCGGCAAGTTAGAGAGAGACAAAACTTAAGCCTACGTTTTTTGTTGGCCCTACTAACAATGGTGGAACTTGGACTCTGGGGAAGGCTGGGGATGTCGAAATAAAAAATGAACAACCAAAATAATTGACAGCTTTTACTTGGTAAAAAAGCTAGAGCAAAGAATATTAGCAGTGCAATTAACTATTTAGCATCATATACCTACTTAGGTACTGAGCTACCAACGCGTAAGTTAAAACTATTTTTTACACAAATTACTAGTTCAATCCTTTTGCATTTCAAGAAGTTATGTAATATATTTTAAAACAGATTAGAATAAAATAACATTATAATGATAGATACTAAGTTAGGTAGCCTATAAAGTCTAGGATTCAAATATTTACTTAACTAAAATTAATTGTGTAAGTATAACAAATAAAATTAAAATCAGATACCCTATTAGATAGCTTCCGATCTACCTACTTACATATTTCCACATAAGTAAGTAGGTACGTAGCTACTATGGTATGAATAAAAAAGATAAAGAAATCCCAAAAGTAGAGGCGGAAGAAACTATAATTCAGGTAATCCGGAATAAAATCAAGCTCTATGCCAAATTTCGTTCAGATCTGTAAAGCTGTTATGGTCTAAAAAGTATAGGAATTGTACATTATCATTATTAATAATAAGTCGACAATAAGTTTGCCTTTCCTATAAATCGCCTGGTTTATATAGTACCTTATATAGTAGTATATAGTAGGTATATTCGGTTATTTAAACAGGAAATTTGCCGTTATAAAGTACTAAATAGAAGCTTACTATAATTTTGTTTGGTACGAGTATACGGATGCTTGTGGTTAATGATTTATTGAAAATTTAATTTTAGTACTTACCTACATACTTCAGCATTTTATATATTGAGTGCAGAACGGTAGGTAAAACATCTTACACAAAAACGAAGAAGGTAGGTAGATGTCATCAAACTCCATGCTGAGTAAGTACTTATAAAGATACCGTGGTAATAAATACACGTAGGTACACACATTTTAGTTTCACTATTATACTATTTTAGAAATAAATCAAAAAAAGTACATCATTCAATAATTATTATAGAAGCTAAGTTAAGTAGGTCCTTATAGAAACTTGGTTAGTGGTCCACAAATTACTGACTTTGTAGGTAGGTATTACAACTAATCGTAGAACCTGGCAAATGCATTATCATAGTTAGATATGGAACAAAGTGATGGGTTCATGATTTTTAATTCAATTGGATCACGTGCAAGAGCAATGTTCTCAAAAAACTTTTAACTCGTTAGTCATCTCCTGAAAAACGGTATATCCTTCATTACGCACGTTCAATACGCACGTGTTCAGTTTGTACCTATGTATCTATACATAAACATGTATTATAAAGGTAGTAGCGCAGTTGGAAGTCTGAATCGGCCCAAAGCCGAAGTGCCAAGACAGGTCGATGGCGACTTTACTGTATCGATCCGGGGGCGGTAGGCTCCCAGTATTTTAGGTAGGCACTCCCTACATGCTCTGCCTGGGCAATCCATATCATAACTAGGTAGACACCCAGATGTAGGTACAGATTAAAATAGATAGGTACCTAACTGAAGAAGTCCTTCATCTAGAAACTGGATAAGTACCTACACTCACGCAGCTGCCTCATTGCAAACACGACTACTTACTGGTAGCTCGTTCCTTAGTAAAAGTTATTAACCTAATAACCGCCAACTACTTCTATAGAAGTTCAGGATTTTCGTGCCGTCAACGCCACTACTTCTATAGAAGTTACTCATTGTACCTACTTTAATTAAATACCTTTACGGTGCATTAAACATTTGTTTCTCTTGTAATTTTGTAAGATGGACAGGATTGAAGCCCATTTTTGTTATTTTGCCAAAAGAAACAGGCTTTATAGTATTTTAAAACAGATAAAAACAAAAACGCCTGAAATATTTTGATGTCCCATACGCCAACGACTTCATATCAAGTAGGCTAGTGATGTGACGCGATAGTTGCATTCATTACAATCCTACATGTTTACTTTGTTTTGTTCCATACAAATATTCATAGATTTTATGATTGACAATTAATTCCGGTCTGAAAATAACGTATTACATAATAAATATTGAAATTAATTTATTTCACGAAGATCCTTACTAATATTATAAATCAGAAAGTGAGTTTGTTTATTTGTTCCGCTTTCACGACATAACTACTGAACTGATTGCTTTTAAATTTTGCAGACGTATAGTTAGAAGTCCGGATTAAATAATAGGTTACTTTTTATCCCGAAAAAAAAAACTGATATTCCCGAGGGAAAACAAAAATATAGTTTGCTTGATGGATGGATTGATGGATTGGAAGGTAAAATATTGTAAACGAATATAAACATGTAAATGTAGAAGCTAAATGATACGATAATGAATCCCCGTAAATGTGGAATTCCCGAGGGATGACGTACAATTTGTTTTATCGTCTAAACTGATTTTTACATCTACTTAGCTATATAATATAGTGTACTATTCAGTTTTTGTTTAACAACTAATCGTATCCAGCGTTACATCGCGCTTCTTAGATTTTTCCGTGGAAATGAGAAGTTTTCTTATAGTTGTGATTTATACCGCAATATAACCGAATTACACGCGGGCGAAGCCGCGGGCGGAAGCTAGTTAATTTATAATTTATTTAGAATTTTCGATATTGCAACACCCATCTCTACGCAATGACAAGATTTCAGTGCTACGAGCGCCACCAACTTCAATGCAAGTAAACCTGTGACGTCGTAAGCGTACAGGTGTCAAGGTCATTGTGTCATAGTGCCGGCCATTACAAACGTGCGCTCGTCTGTTTTTTTTTCGTACAATAATCATTAAATATAATTATCGCAAATATAAAAAGTAAAATATCGAAAGGTAAACTTACACAAACTATAAAAAGTTATTAAATATACGAATAATAACTGACCATTCATTCTTTTGTCTTACTTTTCACCGTAACATACTTGTTATGATTTATTACTACCGTACAAGAGCCGTCTTTTCTTTATTCAAATCGTCTAGAGAGATAGAGAGAGATTCACTCAAGGTGAAGAAAGAAACGCATAGACAACACTTCTATTTGAGATATTTATCTTGCCACGAGCGCCAACGACTTGATATGAAGTCAACGGACTACGTTATAAAATGAATAGTGAAGTGCCTTTTATAATAAATGTGTTGCAAGATTATGCATGTATTTTTGTCTATGATAATAGATACTCGTTTTTCTTACTAAAAATGTTCATAAAATAAAACAAATTACTATTATAATGTATCAGGGTTTATTTATATTTGCAAAGTTTAATAAAAAATCTTGATTTAGACATCAATTTTTTTTATCGATATGACGTTATGACACATCCTTGCTTTCGTACTATAGAAACTGTTATACATTTATACGTTGGCGTACAGCGGGCCACTACGTTAAAGATAGCTGGGCTGGGAAAAGGTTAAACATAGTTTAATCAATCGTTAGAAAAGAGGTTGTATTTGCACATACCTATCTTCTTACTCTTTCGCCCTATTGACCATTCATTTGCATTTGTTCATACAATGTAATGGTATAATGCTGGGTTAAATGTTGTATTAGGTATCGTCTGAGTATCTTGTAAATCTTGTAATCTACACACAAACTAATTGTACTTACCTATATGCAAGTGAAATAGTATCTAGGTACCTGCTCATGACGTAGAATGACGTAGCAATTTCGATGTAGGTACCTACAAAGCGTAACCTACATACTTATCGACATTATTTCATACATATGATAGAATGCAGAAACGATTTTCAGTGTACTTAAACCATACCTACATAAGCCGGTACTATTAGAAACGTATTTTATACAAGTAAACAACATTCTATCATACCTACACAAGTACAGCCAGCAACACACATAACGTAAGCGTATTATTTTCGTGATTCACTCTAAGCTGCGCCCAAATAAGGTCCGAAATTGTTGTTCCACTTTCGTTTCTGACTGTACCTACCTATTTTGTCGATGAAGCTAGCGGGAGCCAACCGGTCAACGGCCAGGCAGGGGCCCGCGACACGTGGAGTGGCGTCTGGCGGCACTGGCGCGGGGTCGGGCGTGCCGAGCTGGCAACGCAACATCTCGACTCGACCTTTTGCTGAGCGCGATAAAAGCCGAATAGAAAAAAAAACGAGTGTTGACTCGGTGCTTCTCATGCTTAGTTATAATGTTACCTCTAGCGCTTGAAATGCGTTGTACGTAAATCTAGATTGCGATTAGTTACGATTATGACCAAAAACAATTTAGAAGACACTAATTATTTAAAATATTATTTGATTACGTATACATTTTGAGAAAAAAAGCGTTTTATTGAAATGGAGACTCATATTACCTATTTATTACCTACGTAAGACCTTTTCCTTGGAAGTATTACGTAACTCTTTCGATCAAGTTTCTAAACGAAAAAACGAGGTTTAATTGCATAATTACTATGAAGGAATAAAAACGACTTTTAGTTACAATGGTCTTTTTTATTAAATAAAAAAAATACATCATTTCAGTTCTATAAGTACGTTTAACAATTTAGTAAACTTTTACCAAATCAACATTCCAGTCTGTTGACCTGAGATCAGAATAAATAAGACCGATGTGACATTGTTTAGCAATTTCATTCAGGAAACTGTCTGCGGGGTTTGGGGGGTGGTTAAAAATGGTACATGTCAATAAAACAATCTTAAATTAAAAATTAAAGTCTACGATTTAACTTAATTCCTTACGGAATCTATAATAATCATGATTTTTATTATACATCCATGATGGAAAGTCTCTACCTAAATTATATTTTTACAATAATTCTGAAACAGTTGACGAACTATATTAAAATTATAATAGGCAGACATTACATAATTACCGACTTTCAGATTACAATCCGCAAATAAATAACATCACTCGAGTTTTATTAGGAAAATGTGTAACTTGCTCATTCATGCACTAGCCTTTCACGCCACTAAACTGTGAGAATACAGATCTTTAGATTATTATTTTGTGACAACCACACATGCAGCGCGCAAGTCGCAAGTACACAATGGAAAAGAGAACTCTACTTTGTTAACTCACAAAATGCACAATTTGTTGCATAGGTATTTATACATTGTATTCAATTTATACACTGATTTACATGTTACGTAACACTGTAATTTATTTCGTTAAAAAATAACATTCACACATACTTCATTAACTAAAATTGTCACTATTTCTCCAGTATTCCCAACATCGATATTTTAATTAAATAAGAATGTTATAGCTTAGATTTATTTACACAATACTGCTCATGTCGCGGAAGTGCGCGCTGCAGCTGGTTGCAGTTCGGTGCTCGGAAGCAGGCCGCAGGGCCCACGGGCACACTCCCTCGACGTTAACGTTATTTGCCCTTCGCGGTGATCGTGAGGGAGGACTTCGCGGGTTGCGGTATTATGGTTATCTCATCACTGATTTTCAGGGGTTTTAGCAAGGGATCAGAGTCTAACACCTTCGATGAGGTGCTCGTCTTACTCTTATCCATGACGCGTTTCGCCACAACGCTATGGGCAGAGTACACGTGATTTTCAAATTGCTTGTACATACCAAACGTAGCTGTGCACACAGTACATTTGTAGGAAAGGTGGGCAGGCTTAAGGGTCATATTATGATCCCTTGAAACATGGTTAAGCAGCTTCCATTGGTATACCCTGCCGCATACGGGGCACCGACCCGCGTCTTTACCCTTATTAGCAGCTTCCTGCATGGAGCTGGTCACCAGACCGTGAGAGCCTAATAGATGCCTCTCAAGACCCTGGTCCGTGAAGAACCTAAACTGACACTTTTGACAATTGAGTGGAGGCCTATTATAGATCATCTTAGGGTGGATCTTGACCTTGTGAATCCATTGCATATGGTTTCTGAGTTGTTCCAAGTCTTTTATGTATCCATCACAAATTTCGCATATCACAAAAGTGGCCTTGGAATTCTGAGAGGCTTGGGAAGATGATGGTTGCGGAGCGCGAGGGAGGGGGGTGATTGATATCTTAGGGGTAGCATTGTTAGCTTGATTATTTTGGATAATGGGGTAATTAGATATGGTAGTGCCTGCTGGAGGCGTATTATGCATTATCATAAGACCACTGCGAATGATGGGGACGCCGGATACAGTATTGGGACGCGGAGGCGCCAGCGGCGGGCGCCCGCGAGGCCGGCCCAACATAGGCATACCCGAAATTACGTTCGACACATTCAAAGGCGGTCGCCCCAAATTATTCATACCCACTTGAGCTCGATTGAAAGTCGTCTGGTAAGGACCACTTGCCATATTATTTCTTGCTCTAGTTAACTTTGGTATCTTTGCAGGGGGTTCCCACTCTAGCGGCGGACCAAGATTGAATTCTGGCTTAAACTTCTTGGCACAAGCAATGAGATGCCGTGCCAATTTAGTTTTACTATTGTCCTCGAAATGACAATTAGCACATTGTTGATAAGCAGGAGCTCTCTCCAACCTACCTCTAATGTTGTGTTCGGCTTCCATGTGAAATAATATATCGTGTGGGCTGCGAATTTCAAATGCACAAGTGTTGCATTTATAAATATTGTTCCTCATATGAGGTGCTTCTAAATGATGAGCCATTACTAACATTGACTCAGTCTTAAAACTACAAAACTCACATCTCTTCTGTTTAAGTGCATAGGGAGCATTCGTTTTCTTACTAAACTCCAAATTTTGTGTAAGAGACACAATAGCAGCCTCAGTAGCTTTAGTACTGCGGCCAGATTTCTTTTCTTTATAAAGCTTACGGTTTTGTTGTTTAAGCAGGTCACTTTGCACAAACTCTTGTACTAAATTTAAACCTATATTAATAAAGAACTGTCCTAAAGAGCAATCAAAGTAACTGTCTGGTTTACCAGACGATAACCCTTTAGCAATTAAACTGATAGGGTCTTTGATCTCATCATCTTTATGTTTGATAACCACATTGTCATCGTCAGTGACAGCATCTTCGTCTGAATCAGCACTAGACTCACCGTCCCACGAGTCGTCATCCTCCTCGGTTCGGCGTTTTTTCTTCTTTTTCTCGAGTTTCTCCTGTTTCTTGTCTCTCACCGGCTCATCATCTGCACTCTTCTCCTTTTCACTCTCTTCCTCAGGGACTTCCTCCCCTCTCTCAATCCTCTCCTTCCTCTCTCGTTCCTTCCTCTCTTTCTCAGCCTTTTCTCTTTCTAACTTCTCCAGATCCTCTTTTAACTTGAGCTCCTCTAGCTCTTTACCTAATTTATCCACAAACTCCCTGAATGGTTTCACCGATGGCTTCTCATAGACATATGGAACTATAAAAGAGGGTGCCTCAACCACAAACATATCATCAGTTAAAGATGGCAATATTATAGGCTGTGGTTGAGCTGCTTGAGTACTGTTTTGAGTGGGAGTCGCTTGGACATTTTTACTGCTCACAGGAGTGATTGTGGTGCCTCGAGCTGCTATGCTCTGACATAAGTTTTGGGCATCTAAAACACTTGTAGGTGTATTAATTTTAGGCTGTATTGGCTGTGGACCTTTACCTGATAATATAGAGTTAGTGTCTATTATCACAACTGTAGGCTCCTTTTGATCTCCATTAGTTTTAGACTGTTTTGCCGCTAACTCAGCCAAGCCTTTAGTGTCACTCACCACAATAGGCTTATTTTTGCTTTGTGTTTGGTTCAATGGGTCCTCCATGGAGACCTCTTCAATGTCAGATTCATCATCCCCGTTTTCCAGTTGGTCCACCATCTTCTTTTCCTCAATGGCTTTGTGGCTCTCCTGTGAGCCCTCGGAGCTGTCGTTGCTATCTGTACTGGAATTTGATGAGTCATCCTCATCATTGGACACGCCTCCTTCGTCCTCGTCGTCACTGGTGATCTCATGCACTTCAGGGCTAGGGCTGCCGCCGTTCTGGCTCTGGGGCTCATTTTCATTTTCGTTTTCATTCTCTGAATCACTACTGTCATCCTTTGGCTGGCTTCCTTGTGATGTGTCATCATCACCTTCGGTCCGGTCATCTGCGAAGCCAACAGTAAAGTTTTATGACAATACCAACCATCATAAGGCCTTTAATACGTGGGCAAAAATACGAAACTCGAACAGTCACTATTAAAATGAATTCATAAATTACGCGCATTTTTACTTCAAAACAACCTCTATAAGATATATCTAAGAACGGGCGATAAGGGTCAAGTCAAGTTGTCAAGTAGCAGCGTCCTCTACGCGAGAGGACGCCAGGTAATCCAGAAAAAACTAAGTAATCAAAGTAACCTAAACGCGGCAAAGCGATATTTTTAACCGTTAATTTTGTCCACTAAACTGAATATTTATGAATGGATAAGGTAAAAACTATTTTATAATTTATCAAATAGCGTCATTATATCATGTGGTGTGTGGACCGCCATATGGGATTCCATAGCATTTCTCCGAAAACCTTACTTGACCAGGTTTGGTGGTAAACACACAACTACAAACATCAAATTTTATCAATAAACATGTGTTGATATAAAAGACGTACCTGTAGCAGTTGAAATCGACATTTTCTTACGATTTTGATGCCAAAAACCAAAAAATAGCACAATAGCACAGTAGCGGAAACCAAACCAAATCAAGCTGTCATTTAAAAGGTTCTTTGTATGTCACGATCCCAAAACGTAATGGAGTCAGTTAAAGTTTTCACAGTAAAATTTTAATTTATACTTACAAACCATTTTTCTGTACAGTTTTTATAAAAATACGGAGAAATATATGGTTTCATATGAAGGTAAATGCCTTTTATTGCGTATTTTGTATAAGTTTTTGACATTCACCGGTATCGGGTAAAATTGACACTATAAAAGACTCTTACATAAAAATGGTAGGAATGGGAGGGAACACGGAGGGGGAAGGACGCGGTATTCCATAATGGAAAGATTGGAATAAAAAGGCGGGATATTTGAAAATATTTCCACACTTCTAATTTTTATAATTTTAATTTAAAAATAATAATTTACTTTTTTTAAAATAGTCAAAATTAATTTATATTATTATATTTTAGAAAGCTTTCCATCTAAAACCACCTTAGAGTTAATTTTTTTTATTCTCAACATACAAACTATGTTTTTGTAATGTATATTTAGAGTGTAACTTTAAAAATATGCAAAAAGTAATTTGAAAATGATATTTAAGAACATAATATTCAATTAGAAAATGAATCGAATAAAATTTAGATGATTAAATAAGCGTAAGTAATAAAAATAGGTATGTATTTATAAGTTTCAATTTATTGATCAAAAGTCTTTTAACAAATAATGTTAGGACAATATAGTGATTAGAATGATTTAAGTAAATGAATCAATGTACCAAATAGGTGGCTTGTTTGAGAGTATTGGACAGGTAATTAATGACCAATTCAATATATTTCAATAAACAAAAATAAGTATGTATAGTAAATAAATAGGTATAAGTAAATAAAATCCAACAACAAAATGTAATAAAAATGTATTTCACAAAATACTCTTTCACAATAAATACGTTAGGCAGTAGAAAACAATTTTATTTTTCTAATTTATGATTTATTATAACTTACTAATTTAAGATAAAATTCTCATATATTTTTTAGTAACTTAATATTACTTAAATAGTTAAATACAATAACAAAAAGCAATAAAATTAATTTTCCTCATCAATATCTTCAACTTCAGCTTCCTTAAATGGATCAAGTAAAGCTTCCTCTATCTTGCTGGGGTCTGGCTTCCTGATCACTCCTAATTCCTCAGCTGTATCCAGGCATTTCTGAGCATTTTCTTTAGTTCTGTTTGTCTCAGGGTCATCCAGTTTTGTCAAAGCCATCAGTATTTCCATCACATCAGTTTCAAATATTTTTGCAGCAATGTCTTTGTCATCTTTAATAATATTATACAGCATGTATGTTCCTCTATACTGTATTTCCTTGTCTGGGTTAGCTAGCAAGCATCTCAGAGTTTCCAACCATGGTTGCACATCCAGCAACTTTCTACAGCACACTTTACTTACAGATGTCAAAATGCACAATGCTCCAGCAGCAGCTTTGACTGTGTCTACATCTTCTTCTTGACAAAGAAGATACAAAAACTTAGTTTTGTCATTATTACCCTCATATGTTTTAATTACTTCCTCAGACTGCAGCAAATTGCACACACATTGTGTAGCTGCTCTCAGAAGCATCATGTGCTCCTCATACAAATAGTGTTCAATCTTAGCCAGACCACCTTCTTTTAAAATCCTGTTTCTTGTTGTCTCATTCATCCCTGCTAAATTACAGAGAGCCATGAGAGCTTCAAAATTTTCTAATGCAGCACAATCTGGGTGTAGCAGATTTAATAAAGGTCTGACAACTTCCAAATTCCTTTGTCCTGGAAATGCTACCTCTGGATTTATTGTTATCCCAATCCTTGCCAAAGCCTGGGCTGCCTGCTTTTTTCCTTTATCAGTGCCTTCTAGAGACATTGGAATAAGTACTTTGGCACCTCCTTGCTGCACCACTAGACCCCTTAACTCTTGCAAACCACAAATGGCATTAAAAACCCTTGCAATCAGCTCTCTGGAATTGTGACTTTCTGTTTTAGACAAAGCAACTAAGCCAGATGTCACACCAGCCTTTGCTAAAACTGTGATCCTTTTATTGACAAAGTCAGGGTCATCTAATTCATGCTGTTCAGGAACATGGTGTTTGGCAAATTTTGCGAGCTCTAACATTTCTGGCATAACCTCCTGTTTTTCATAGGCATTACACAAATTTACCAATGTTGTTACCACACCATAAAGACAAGATTGATCACCGCTCTTGGCCAACTCTATTAGCGAATGAATGGCAGCTGTATCTTCCACTAATTTCTCTTTGACATCAGCATCCAATGTCAGATAAGAGAGACCTTCAGCAGCCCATTTTCGAATATCGTTTTCTTTAGATGGATTAACCAGGAACTTTCTGCAAGCTTCAGCTAGTTTCTTAGTGGAGCCATCTGCAAAGGGCCGAATTGAGGCATCATCTCCTCCAAAGCTTCCAACTTTACAGAGACCCACAAGAGCCCTCACTCTGACTGCATCATTTTTGCATGTGTAAAGTTTTTTCAAAATGTCAACGCCCTTGTCAATAATAGATCTTGCTTTATCCTTTTTAGATGCTGCTGCAACCAAACATTCACAAGCCACTTTCTGCTGCAGAATATCTTCAGTCTGTGCCATCACAAGGATCATCTCCAAAATACCTTCCTTTGAAATAACATAATTACCAACATCCAGAGGGCCTCGAAGCAGGGCTGTGATAGCCACAGTCACCCTTACTTTAGATTCAAGATCTGGAGACATAAGTTTATCCTTGACATACTCATCAACTTGGTTGTTAAAGCGCTCCCTGGCTTCGTCATAATACATATTTTCATATATTCTTGCCAAGCAAGCTGCAGCAATTGTTCTCGAAGATGGTGTAATGTTCATCGCAGATTCATATTTGTATTCCTCTAACTCACTGCACACAGCTAATAAACGTTGCAGTCCCTTGACCTCAACAAAACGCTCTGCCCAGTTAATGGTGCTGTAGTGGCAATTTCTCATAATTAATTCTATTATGGCATCCCTTGCAAGACCACTTATCACTGCATTGGTTATAGAGTATGTCAAGCATGTCAGAATTACATCAATTTCACTTTTGTTTTCTTCACACAATACTGGATCAGGCTTACTGTCCTTCTTGTTATCCATACCTGAAAAAGTATTCACTAAAACTTGTAGACAATACTGCGCTGCATTTACTCTCTCTTCATCTGTGCTATCAATGATTTCCAAGAACCATGGTATGCCTACGATTTTGATGATGCTTCTAGTTCTTTCAGTACTCCGTTTGCAGAGCTGGCTGATGGTACGAACAGCATTAACATAAATTTCACCATTTAGTTCAACTTTTAGAAGCTGCTGTATTTTGTGGACGACTCCATTCTTCAACATAATGTCAGCACCTGCATTTTCTTTGGCAAGAACTAGCAAGTTGGACATAGCTTTCTCACGTTTTTCTTTATTTTCACTGACATCAAATGCTAATTTAAACATTTGTTCCACTTTATTGCTGGTTTGAGCGTTCTGTCTGGCACGCTCCTGGACCAAAGCATGTAATCGCGACAAGACAGGTTGGACTGCTTTGTTTGATGGGTCTACTGTGAATATCGCCTTGGCATCTCTGTACGCCTCCTCGAAACGGCCCTGCATCTCTAACGCTTGTGAACGCCGAAACAAAGCTTTCGGGTCTTCTGGCACGATTTGAAGGGCTTCATCGCAGTCTTTTATAACCTTGTCAAGCTCGTTCGTTTTAAGATAGGCTGCTGCTCTGTTTTTTAGGTATGTAGCCAAATCCCTGCTCTCTTTCTCGGCGACGTTGATAGCTTTAGTGTATAGGGATATTGCCTCATCATATTTCTCCGCTTTGAATGCCTCGTTTCCTTTATTTTTATACGTTTCTCCCTCTTCGTTGTGAACGACCATTTTTGTTTCTGTTTAGTAACAATATTGACTTCAAGCCACTAACTTCACTTTTATATACTCAACTCGAGAACAGTTCTGGTAAGTTCTGGTGAATACGATGGCTACATCTCAAATTTACAGTCTAAAATAGAACTTTATTTTTGTTCACCATATGAGGACAGGTAGGTAGATAGGTATAGAGTTAATGTCAGTAAATGACATTGACATAACCATTTAGAAACCACTCCTATGCATTAATTTAAATAAAAACATTTGAAATATTATTAAAAATTACTTAATAAAAGGTAAATTTATAAAAAATTAAGCGTTGTCAAACAATTTGTCATAATCCCGTTACAAAAAAACCCTGTAAAGATAAAAGCGAACGATTTTGTGTCACAGATGAATCATTTTAATTCTATGAACAGAAGAAATTAAAAGTACAAATGTCAAAGCATTCACCAAAATGCCATAGACTGATAGAATATTAAAAAGTGAAGTGTCAGTCAACTATTTTTCTTAAACTCTTGACTTTTCTTGTCTACGGTCTGCTCTGCTGAGTAACCTCGTGCACCGGTTTTTTGTGTTTGGTCGAAAATAATTAAAACAAATTTATAATGTCTGCGATAAGTTTATTAAATCCTAAGGCTGAATTTGCCCGTGCGGCTCAAGCTTTAGCAGTTAACATATCTGCTGCCAAAGGTATCCAAGATGTCATGAGAACTAACCTAGGTCCCAAAGGCACAATGAAAATGTAAGTATTCTCATTATAAGAATTAATTAAGTACATTTGACTGTAACAACTCGTAATTTACACTTTTTAACATAAGTAAATAATAATACTTCTAACAATTTCTTCACAAATTGGCTATAATTTAGATTTAAAAAGTCATATGATCATCATCATGTTGTCAAACTAGTTAACGCCCGCAACTTCAGTGCGACTAACTAATGAAAGCTGTAAAATATTACTACTCTTACGCTTTCCTAAATATAATCTGAACTTATATTTTTACTAATTCCTGTCTGGATTTTTAACATAATGGCCTTTTGAACTATGAGTAAAATCGCATTAACAACTTAATTTAAAATATTTCGCTATCCATGCTAGAATATAATTCAATAATTATAATGTTTATTAAATATACGCTATTGTCTCGACCATTCGACTGTGCGTGTTTTGGCGTTTGTTTTTCTATACAAGATAGCACTTATTGGGTTGGTGTGTAAGAATGGCTTGCATGTGTGTGAAGGTTGGGTGTGCTATACGAGACTTAATGTTTCTTCTTTTAACACACCAAGAGCGAAAATATTGATTAATATCTAATTTATGACACGTTTCAGTAATATGAAAAGTTGCAAAAATTCAACCTTAATTACATTTTTTGTCACAGCCTGCTCTTCGACCTATTTGGGATAAAGATATGATACAAAAGAATGCTTTATGAATGTTATTTGTTGCAAATTATCTCATAAATGCAATTTACTTTTGTAAGGACATATGAAATCCATGAAGGCACAAAGTTTTGTCAGGTCTATTAAAGTACCTCAAGTAACTTCATAGTACTCGCCTGATTTGTTCAGGTTGGTTTCTGGTGCTGGTGACATCAAGATCACCAAGGATGGCAATGTGCTGCTCCATGAGATGCAGATTCAACACCCAACAGCGTCGCTTATTGCGCGCGCCTCCACCGCGCAGGACGACGCGACCGGCGACGGAACAACCTCCACAGTCCTGCTCATCGGGGAACTGCTCAAGCAAGCCGATATTTACATCAGTGAAGGTTAGTTCTTTAGTCTTATTGACTACTTACAATTCTCATGAAAATGCTTTTAAAACAAAGTTCTCTAATAATTATTATATTATTATAAACATAATTTATGTTTATAATCTATAATCCATCTAATAGTATGTTTGTTCTATTACTTGAGATAAAGGTTCTATAAAACTTTTGTACTAAAACAAATAGTGGATTTGTAAGCCAAAGTAAAGAATTATGGGTTTAATAAATAATCTAATAATTTTTTACTAGACAATACTAGTAAGATTTACAATTAATCCTAATAATTATAAATGCCAAAGTAACTCTGTTTTCTTGTATAGTATAAACCTAAGAAATTAAAAATACTACCAAAAGACACTATTCCACATATATACAACACAGACAATGTCACAAGCACAGTTATCCTAAGTATAATTATTCCCTTTAATTGAATATTAATAAAATTATTTAATTGGCTACTTGACAGTTTTTGAAAAAGTATTGCAAAATGTGCGCCCGTTCATTTTATATCCCAAGCAATTCGATTTATCTGGAAAAAATGTAAATAACCAGAGAAAAATAAGATTTTGTGTAACACATTTAAAAAGCGCGCAAAAACGCCAAGTCATGTCACTGTTGAAATTATGACGTCAACGTTGTAGACAACGAACCGATACGCATAGGAACGACTTCATTTAGATAAACGGAAAATGTTTCAATAAATTCTTAATACGATTAAAGACACAATAATTCAATTTAATCGGTAAAATAATCATTGTTTCGCCACATTAAAATAAATTATTTTCGCCGACAGCTGTCATTTCCGAATTGCAATGGTGGTTTCCGTTTCGGTTCTTTTGTTCCACAGATAAAAAAAGTAAAATTTATTTTGCAAAATTAAAATACTAACTATGCTTTTAATTATAAAATAAAAATGTAAAATTATTACTTTACTAATAAGCTAACATATCTAACACTTTTCATATTTTATTGTTAACACTGTCAAGTAGCCAATTGTTGAAAAAACCTTTTGCAGGTCTTCATCCCAGGATCATCACAGAGGGTTATGATTTGGCTCGGAACAAAGCTTTAGAAATTTTGGACTCAATGAAAATTCCCATTGAAGTGAAGCGCGAAAACTTGCTTGATGTAGCTAGGACTTCTTTGAAAACTAAGGTATTGTATTTTACAATGTTGTGTTGTTATTATAAATTTGTTTTTGTTTTAATATTTGTACAAGATCTTTAGCAACCACCTAGTTCTTGTAAATTAATATTTTATTTTTGATCCTTTAGTGTTTATATAATGACATAAATTTAGTGTAAATTAATTAAAGTATTTATGTTTCTTATTTCCTTATCAAACTACAAATGGCTGTATTAGTATGATACCGAAACCAGGATCTGATGATGGCTTTCCAGCAAAATTCAGGGAAAGAGTTTTTCTTTCTGAAAAATGATTTTATATCTTGTTTGTAGCCACTTAATAAAAATAAAATAAAAATAGCGTTTATTCTCTGAAAAATTACATGCTACTTACTAACTAACCGTATTACTAATTTCTTATCTTTAACATTTTTCTAAATTTAACATAAATTATTCTAATTAAAATTGGCAACACCCGCACTATTTCATTCAGGTTGTCCTCCTCGGACATAGGCCTCCTCTAGAATTTTCCATTTTGTCCTGTCTCTCGCTAATCTGCTCCATCCTTGTGGCAGGTCGTCCTCCCATCTTCTGTGTGGCCGCCCTCTTGTCCTCTTTCTATCTCTAGGGTACCAAGATACGACATCTTTGGTCCATTTTTCCTTGTAGCCACTTAGTTATTAATTTTCGTGACCTGTGCCCAGGTACATCCGAGTCTGGCGGAGGTGTTAACTGACGCATGCGTTGACGCTGTGCTGGCCATCCGCACGCCGGGCAAGCCTGTCGACCTTCACATGGTCGAGCTCATGGAGATGAAGCACAAGACTGCCACTGAGACAACACTAATCAAAGGTAATCTACTTATTTATTTCGACAAAGAACCATACTGTTATTTAACATTACGTTCTGATATAACTCAGCAGCTTTAAACAGGGGATATCTAATTGTGTGGAGGTAACATTATAACTTTAGAGTTCTACTGGAAATTTGATACTGGATTACTTGTACAGAAAAATCCTTGTTTAGGCTGAAACAACTATACACATACATCTGTTAAAAGTATATATAAAAATCGTTTTCCCATTTATAATTAACTAGAAAAACGATTTGTATGCAAGGCCATCATATCTATACCTATATAAAATACAGTAAGGTTTTTTTTTTGTACATAAAATGCTCTTTTGTTGTTACTATGTGAAATCGCCAGTGTATAGTGTTCTTAGAAGGACCCTGTATAAAGCGAGAGCAAAATTTATTAAATTTACAATAGATTTGAAATAAACTTCTGTGCCAAGTAAAATGCAGATCTTTTCTTTCGTCAAACCATCACCACGGTTTTAAACTAGTTTCCCGCGCCAGGTCTCGTGCTGGACCACGGCGCGCGCCACCCCGACATG
The DNA here is from genome assembly GCA_037074685.1 of Glyphodes pyloalis. Taxonomy (NCBI): domain Eukaryota; kingdom Metazoa; phylum Arthropoda; class Insecta; order Lepidoptera; family Crambidae; genus Glyphodes; species Glyphodes pyloalis. The sequence goes on from JAYKKO010000021.1 coordinate 6,891,332, forward strand.
CCCAAGCGCGCCGAGAACGCGTACATCCTCACTTGCAACGTCTCGCTCGAGTACGAGAAGACTGAGGTCAACTCCGGCTTCTTCTACAAGTCCGCTGAAGACCGTGAGAAGCTGGTGGCTGCTGAGAGGGACTTCATCGATCAGAGAGTTAAGAAGGTGAGTTCCATAGAAGAGATTCAGTTTCGTTCTTCGTTGCAGACATAAATCTATATCTATACTAATATTATAAAGAGGAAAGATTTGTTTGTTTGTAATGAATAGGCTCCGAAACTACTGGACCGATTTCAAAAATTCTTTCACCATTAGAAAGCTACATTCACCCTGAGTAAGTTACTGTTACTCAGAGTAACATAGGCTATGTTACTGTTATTGCTGGAAAATACTAAGTCCACGCGTACGAAGTCGCGGGCGGCAGCTAGTTGTATATAAGGAATCCAAATTAGGTAATCATTACTGTTCTCCTAATCCTTTTATTTACAGAACTTTATAAGAATGTATGTTTGTTTGTTACATTTCCACAAAAAGTACTGAACAAATTTGGATAAAATTTAGCAAGTAAAGAGATGAAATACCATGCCGCAGGCAACATCTAGCATTAAAAATATGAAAGTTTGGATGTATATATGTTTGCTTATTCTTATTTTCTGGAGGTGGCCACGGTGGTTAGAAATTTCAAGGGACGTTAGCGATATTGAGGTCATAGGCACATCATAATTTTCGCTACAACACAGCCATACTTACATTGTATGTATCTCTCTTTCAGATCATCGCATTGAAGAAGAAAGTGTGCGACGGAACCAACAAATCGTTCGTGGTGATCAACCAGAAGGGCGTGGACCCTCTGTCGCTGGACGCGCTCGCCAAGGAGGGCATCATCGCGCTGCGTCGCGCCAAGCGCCGCAACATGGAGCGCCTCGCGCTCGCCTGCGGCGGCACCGCCATGAACTCCGTCGACGACCTCACCGAGGACTGCCTCGGCTACGCCGGCCTCGTCTACGAGCACATCCTCGGCGAAGACAAGTTCACTTTCGTCGAGGAGTGCAAGAATCCCCTCTCCGTCACCATCCTCATCAAGGGCCCCAACAAGCACACCCTCCTCCAGATCAAGGACGCCGTCCGCGACGGCCTGCGCGCCATCAACAACGCGATCGAGGACGAGTGCGTGATCCCGGGGGCGGCCGCCTTCGAGATCAAGGCGAACCTGGAGCTGTCCAAGTACAAGGACACCGTGAAGGGCAAGTCTCGCCTCGGGATCCAGGCGTACGCCGAGGCGCTGCTGGTGATACCGAAGACCCTGGCGATCAACTCCGGGTACGACGCTCAGGACACTATCGTGAAGCTGCAGGAGGAGGCGCGGCTGAGCCCGGACCCCGTGGGGCTGGACCTGAGCTCGGGCGAGGCGACCAAGCCGACGGACCTGGGCATCGTCGACAACTACGTCGTGAAGCGGCAGATCCTCAACTCGTGCTCCGTGATCGCGAGCAACCTCCTCCTCGTCGACGAGATCATGAGAGCGGGAATGAGCAGCCTCAAGGGATAACTTTAAACTGACACTTTTATTTTTAACCTTTAGCGCTCACAAAGTTTGCTTTATGTTTAGTATTACTATCACAGCATTTCGTTATTCTGCATACATTGCATAATACATTTTAAGTTGCCTTAAAACACATTGATTGTGCTAACAATTTATTCGGTACTAAATAAACTTATATTATAATTAATATCTTAAATAAAAAATAATATTATTAAATTTGTGTATTTTGTTTTATTCAAATTATATTTTTCAATAATCCCTCTAGATGTATCTAGTGACTACTCAAGTTTGTCTTTAGGAAACAACGATTTTAAAATTAAATCTTATGCATCCATGCCATTTAACAGTGTTTATCAATATTTACAAATTTTTGTAAACTCTACGCAAAGTAATGTGTTCACACATTGTAAGATTAAATGACTTCGTCCATAGCGTATGGAGATAGTAATTAAGTTAAAACTAGATCACAAGTGAAACGGAATTTCAAAATTTTGCCTCAATTTCCACTGGTTGATTTTAATCTGAATTCAAATCGATACTCTTTTTATAGCTACCATATATAGGTGTAGAGAGGTGTGTAGGAAAAAGTACGTTTTTCGCACAAAGCTAAGCTTACAAGTGCTCTCGCCTACGCGCAAGAATCAGTGAGTGATTATTTTGTATTAGAAGATACCTCAACGCCCACAAGTTACAAAGTCGCTCTAAAACGTAGACGCCGATAATAATTTTGTGAGCTACAAATCTCTTAGCGATTGATCGCTCGTGAGCGAGAGCCTAAATGCATTTTTTTTATTGTTACGTTAAGGTAACGTGCAGTAGCGTACCATTATTTGTCGTTAAAATAAAAGGTATTTTAAATAACGGTCGTGTACGAACAGTCGCCTTCACATCTGTTTGTAAATATGTCAAAAATCCCAATTTATGTAGAATTTTAGGCTACCTAATCTGCGTACGCGTGTAAATATTACCGAAATACTTATTTTCCAGTTATAATTTATTTTATACTTACCTACTCAGAGCGATAAATAAAACAATATTATCATTATTAGCAATTTATTGAAACATTTACAGTATGATTGCCTACTCCCGACATAGGAATTAATATTCGAAAATAAAGGCCATGCCTACAGGTAACTATTTAGTATTAAACATTTCTGTTCATAACATCATTAATAAATTATCTCGATTTTTTGGAGCAACAAATACACAAAGGTATAGAAAAAAATGAGTTAAATCCATTGTACTTTCCTTGGTACTTTTGGTTAAAATGCTTGTAGGTATGTTTTCAGTTTCTGAATAAATAAACCGCTACCGACACTTGGTTTAAAACAATGCATCATAGCTAGAAATATATATAGATAATAGGTACATACACCCGCTTTTACAGATGCCAGATACATTACGAAATTGTGAGAATTTTCGGATCGATTGCTTTTTTAAGTGTCGGCAACTATTTATAATATTTCAATGTAATGTTAAATAATATGTTATATAAAATTCCTCGCTCTTCGCCCGTAAAACATGTTTTCAGACTAGTTTCCTTCATTATTTTTACAATCATTCAGTTCTTATACTATCAGTAGTCTTAAAATCAACCGCGACAAGTTGACTCATTTGTGTGTACCTATACTTTAAATATGAAAAAGTCGGATTAAAAATGTTATACGTACCTACGTCAGCTAAGAAAGTAGTCTACCCATTTTACAAAGTTTGCTTCGTAATCAAAATAATTGGAACATTAGATTCCTTGTATTGAAAGATCAAATCTAGTTAATAGTAACATGCAAATAACATTAAAATGCTGGTTTATAAATCATTTCCTGACATACTTCTCAAGATGCTTCGGCTATCACTATGCAAAAATGGAATGTTACAAACAGATACTTGAATGCTTAACAGATAATATATATATATATATATATATATATATTTTGGTAAATTGAAACTTAAGGTTTTAAAATACTGGTAAATAAGTCAACTTGCCTAAAATTAGTGATCAGAACGACTGGACAAAAACGACAAATCAGCATAAAATATTCCCATGATATTGGTAAAGTTTAATGGCTATTTATTTATTTTTGGGCTGAATAAGTCTTGGTTACATTAAAAGCTGACTTGTCATTTTGCTCAATAATTCTGATACTCACGAGTAGGTACATCTTACAATTACTTACTTTCAAATGCCATCAATATTATACTACATTTTTGTACAAATTTTGGAGAATGTATCTCCGTTTCATCAGAAATTATATTTTTCTACCAAGTAACAATATGTAAATCTGTGGTCAAATCAAACATTAACATTTTTCAGTTAAAAACGGAAGCATATCTAAATATTTTAAGTTTAAATACCTATATAATAATATTGCATATTTTCTCTAACACACGAAACAACAATTAACACTGACTTAAGCAGACATGATGGAAAAGTAAAAAAAAATATTATAAAATCATAAAAACGACGACATTCGATACACCAGGGGCAATTACGAAACGCTGAAACTCAAAACTAATCAAATACCCTTCAAATTCCAATGACTTGTTGACACCTCAAGAAATAATCTTCTATCATGTCTAAAACTTCTCTTTAGGGCTCTCGCCCACGAGCGACATATCGCTGAGCGAATAATAACAATATTTCGTAGTAGAATATGGAACATATAGAACATGGTAGAAATTAGTAAGTAAGATTTTAAAAATATAACCCAATAGTTTTTTTTGCTAGAATCAATATTACTGTCTGTTTCTAATATGATTACGTCACTATTTCATAAACACTGTGCGAAGAAGTGACGTAATGCAAATTTTGAAGGCATGTATTTCGGTTATGTGATAAAAGAACAAGTAGGAATGCATCTTACACTTTTTGGTAATATAACTGATGGACCAAACAATATTCAAAACTTCAACGCCCACCAGTTACAAGGTAAAGGAAGGAGTTACGAGTTTGTGATCTGTGAATTTCTCAGCTATTGCCGCTCGTGGGCTAGAGCTCTTATAAAGATATCGATATTTTATAAAACATAAGATGGACATAATTTTTGTTGCACTATCATTACTGGGATCTTACACATAAACAGTTGTCTTTTTTTTTGCCTCATTCAGCTTAATCGTAAACATCGATCTAAATGGGTGCGGGATTATTATCGTATAGATCTTGTACGTTAAATGATGTGATCATTATTGACCAATATTAAAACATCTGCATATGAAAACAGGTAAGTTCATCTTCACGATAATAAGTAGGTAGTAATAGCACGTTCGCGTCAACCAAAGCGGTTCATAGCCTTTTACTTATATTGCACTTCAATATTGACCTCATCCCACCTAATGTTAAGTGGTAATGAGGTCCTAGCTTAAGGGCGACAACTACAGCATAATAATAGCTGTTACTTCTGGACTTGTCGCCCTTACCTTGAAGGCTTAACCCTGCTACTAATGTAGCACCCTCAGGAGCTCTGGAAACCTTACTCACACGCACGAACACTACAACACCGAAGTGATTGTTATTTGGCTGTGGTCTTTTGTAAGGTATTTCAACAGTCGGGCTGCTCCAGTTCAAGCGATAAATCGCCATGCTATATCGATATAGTATATCTCTTTACACTTACGTTAATAACTCAAATATTTAATTGATCTAAGTACTTTTCCTGATGTGAAGTAATTAAACATTGAAACTTGCAACTTTTTTTTTCGAAGTGATTGTTATTTTGCTGTTAACGTAGAAGATCTCTCCGATAGGACTGTACAGACAAAATTTGGCCACAACATCAAGTCGGGAAGCGTACGCCGATCGTTTAGTTAGCCTTGGCTGCGAGCTTGGCTCTCTCCTCCAGGTCTATCGTAGCCATGTTGAGCGCAGCGATGCACATGTGCAGAACAGTGATCATGGTCTTCACGAAGGCGACGGGGAAGCTCACTAGCATTATCAGCTTGAACAAGCCCATGCCCAAAACTGGAAAGAAAGAAGAAACATTCATAATAAGTTTGTGTCATTTTCTGCTTTGTGTTATTTTGCCGCTTTATGTAGGCCTAGTATACGTCAATTTTCTCGCATGAGACGAAAAAGTTTCGTTGCTGTTGATTGGCTAATAGCAGACCACACATACTTACATATTTTAAGCCAATCAGAAGCTAACGCACTGGCTGCAATCGATTTTAACGTTTTTTTTTTCCTAACTGACTGTAGATGATGGCCGCAGATGGCCTTTTCATATTCACCGGGTTTGCGGGGGCACGATGGCCCTCACCCTTAAAATTTAAACAACTGCCGGAGGGCACCCCATAGCAGGGCTCGAACCACGGCTCGCCCCGTTGTTGGGAGAGGGTAATCGAACATATGTTTGGGGAGAAAATCGCCCCGGCACGTTCCGGTATCTTGAAAAGGAGCCTACCAATGGGGATCGCGGCGTGCGTCCTCGCCGGCGAGGACGGAATAGCGGTCGGTTTGAAGTGTCCTGTTCGCGAGCTGTTAAGAGTGCTAGGCCTGTAAGACTCTCAAAACGTAGCGTCACGTCACGAAAATTGCTAACGGAGTCTAACTGCAAGGTCAAACAATAAGGCTAAGAACTCACAGAGTTGTTTTTCTTTTGTTTCTGTAGAATCAAGGCTTGTACTTATGTGTAGATCGAATATCATGCTTCGATCTTTGGCCTCTAAAACCCGGAGGTCGTGAATTCGAATCCCATACTCAAGCACACACTTTGTACGATTTAACTGTTCGGTCGGCACATTGTAGATTATAATGATGAATCGATATCAATATTGAAGATGAAGATCGATATTCGCAAACTTACATCAGTAATATTGACAACATATACTTAGTCAGTAATATTATCTTCGGTCCTGAATATGATTTAAAAAAGTCAGGTTATCCTTGTAAGGCTGACGGACTTGGTTTTCACATTATAAAAACCAATTCAAATCAATATCATAATTGTAACAGATTCCAGACTCTGTGGATGTTACGAGAATGAAGAAGGTATTTTAGTACTAGCTGTGGCCCGCGTTTGCTTTATTCCGGGGTAAAAAGTATCCTATATATTAATCTTGCTAGATAAACACATACGTTACATGATGTGTCGCAACTAATCGCCATTTATACCAAACTTCATCCAAATCCATTCAGTCGTTTTTGCGTGAAAAATTAACAAACCAACAACCATACATTCTTACAAACTTTATAATAATAGTAGGAAATAGTCTGTTTCACCTGTAGGTCCTGAGTAGAAGTTCAAAACATAGAGAGCAGCATAGAAGGCCTCGTTGCCAGCACACATGAAGAACAGCACGGTCTTGTTTGTGTAGTAGAGGCGCATGATCGGGTTCTCTGACATGTCTATGAACTTGTGGGAGGTCTTTCCCTGCAGCATCGAAGTGTGGAGGTAGAGCCAGTGGCCGGTGATGTCGATGCCCATGGACAGCTGCAGCCAGAAGGTGTACTGAGGGTAGAACGTCGCCAGGGTCATCATGAGACACGCCGTGCCCGCCCGATCAGTCAGCTGGTCGAGCATAGCGCCAAATTTGGTACCTTTAATAAATAATTCGATGATAAGTATTAATTCTTAAAAAATATAACAAATAATAATCTGTTCATTTACCAAAAAATTAAGCTTGACGAATATAACAAAACAATGACTCTCCCACTAGGCGAAGCCTGTTAGTTAGCGTAGGTAGGTAATATCAATTGAAAAAAACTAGAACTACAAAGCAGAAAAAAAACTAAGTTATATATTACATAGTGCTATTATAATAAAGCGGAGTTAATTTGTTTGTTTGACCACACTAAACTCATATAGGTACCAGTGTATTATTTCAAATTAAAAAAATATATTTGTGTTGGATTTCCATTTTGAGGAAGCCTTTAGGCTATATAAGATTACGCTGCAACTTATAGGGGCTAAGAATCAGTAGGAGATTTGAAAAAAATGTGGATAACATGTGTGCAACGCATCATCATCAAAAAACATTGCTCAAATTCTGGTACCTAAAGCACTGGTGTCAGAAACAACGACGGCATAACAGCAGCCAGACTTGGCACAATATAGAAAACTTCGTTTTCCATATTAACCCAACCAGGAATGGAACCTGGAACCTCAGAGGTGTCGTGCGTGATGACAAAGTCCGTGGCACGTCGTCATCTCGGTTACAGAATTTGTCAAACTTATACTTTGTTGTAATTACTGTATTAGTATGAATTTGTAAAAGTTTTATTCTTTGTCAGATTTTTCAATTGTCCAAATTAACAGGCGACACAACATACAACTTATTCTAAATGTTCTCCTAATATTATAACATCATCACACTTCACACTAATTAAAAAACTAGCTTCGCACATGTAGAATTTTCATAACAATAATTCTGAAAGATCACTCCTTACTTTTGATGAGATAATATTCAAAATCTTGATAAACTAGAGGTGTTTTTTTTTAGTTTCATATGCCTAGATCTTAAACTTATAGAGATGGTGAAGTGGTGCTGGCAACAGTAATTTCCATTGTAAAACTGATTAAGTCCTTCCCATTTCTGTAACAATTGATAAAATCATTGATTTTATCAATCATTTGACTCTTTTCATTACCATGCCTATTAAAAACTCTAATACTTTTGAAAATATATTTCTAAATGAGCTATTAAAATTTTCATTGTTTAAATCAAACCAATAGTAAATAGAAAATTTACATATTTTGGTAACCAAATTAATTAGTTTGTCATACAGGGTTCAGCTAAGGTTAATTCAATGATTTTGCTCATTACACTAGTCAAATTTCGTATAAATACTACACAAACCAATTGCTTTTCTTTTAAATAGATTATGAACTACTCATAAAACTTGGTGACTACCAAATTTTTATACCTATCATCATCAGTATCACATTTTTTTAAATTTAACAACTAAGTTACCATGAATGCCTTTGTAAGTCTATTTTATTTGGGGTAAAAATAATTTTACTGCAACATTTTTGAATAAATGATACTTAATTTACCTATCTTCAATCTTTTATGGTTGCATCCTTTTTCAAATTATTTTCATCATATTACTATTCTAAAATTCGAACAATTAAGGTTTTCACCTGCTGCGCTGCTTTTACATATGAAAATACAATACAATGTGCAAATAATTAAATTATAAGATGCCATATAACAACTCTTACTTTGATTAAAATATCTCGCCGCATGGCCATCAAACGCATCGAGAAGAGCAGAAGTTATGTAGCATGTGCAGGCCACAATGCAATGCGTCGGCATATAGTACAGGGATACAATTAGAAGTATTACTCTGCCGAACCCTGAAATCATACGTTCACCAGTGTAAACAATGAGGTAACTCACGAAAAAAAATGTTTATATTAGAAACGAATCTCACCAATTATATTAGGAACAAAAAGGAAGATATTCTCTTTAGATTCAGTCATCTTGGAAACGGATATTGAAGTGCGATACTTGAATAAAATATAAAACAATACAGGCCGAAACCAATCAATACATACAGTAATCTTCACTTTCAGAGAATGACATGTGTAGTGATGTACTGAATGGATTCGAGATCATTTCGAAATGTATATGATTTTAAAATTGATTAGAAGACAAGTTAAATATAATTTAAACAAAAAAAAACCCAGTAATAAAAATAAATTGGTTCGATTTTTGATGCAATATTGCATTGCTGCTTTTGATTGTTTAATGAAATTACGATATAGAGTATATCGAATTGCAGCTGTTCTAACTCAATTTATAATTATTTGATTTACTGCTTCTCTTAATCCTAATTTTGTACTTATTAAAATGATAAAATGAAGTTTACTTTTGTGGCCTGTTTTACGCAAGTTCTCTTACCATACCCATGAGCCTATGCTACGTAATAAAACAAACTTTTTTTCAGGTTACTTGGTAAAATTCAGTTTGTTAACTGATCATTAGCCGAATAAACGTAGGTCTGACGTTGACATCTCGCAATGATACAATCTTTGCGAGATGTCAACGTAATTATTTTTAATTTTTAAATATTATTTTATTTGAGTATCAAAATCCAACATTGAAAATTTAGCATTAAGTTAGATCATAAAAACTTATGGTTAAGTATTTTCATTATTTCAATATTCATGGTGGTTTTAATATAATAGGTGAATGGGGAGGAAATACTTATTTTAAGTACACAAAATTCTTAATCGAAGAGATCCATTACTGCAAGTCTTATTTAGGAAAGTTGAATTGTATTTCGTTGTGTCTTCTTTCTAACGATACCAAGAAATCAAATGAAATTTTAATTCGAAACATTATTTTATTGGCATCACTAGCTTGTGTCAAGTCACAAATTCGTTCCAGAGTTGCCGACCCTAATGTGTTAATACCGCAAAGCAAATGTAAAACGTTTTTTAAAATATGGGGATTTTAACGATGATTAAAGGGTGAACTGGCTCAAACGACAGTTTTTAAATTTACAGGAAGCTACTATTGTTTAACTTTGGAGAAAAAAAATCATTTCTCAAAATTTATTTGAAAAAAGACGTTAAAACTCATATTGACATTTCATGGTAAATATAAACAGCCAACCAGAATAAAGTTACTTTTTTTAAAACCACTGCCATTTAATGTAATTCTCCAGTGTAAAATGTATGAGTCCTCCTGCATTGTTTTGATAAACCTGCTAGGTCTCAAAATCCCCGCATTTTAAGGAACTTACCACAAGTTGGCAATGCCACTATTTTTTATTTTAGGTTTACGTTCGAAAACTGAAACCGTTGGCAAAATATAAGTCTTATGATTGGTTAGAAAAAAGATCATTAATAGTAATTACTTATAATGTGCTCTTAATTCATTTACGCTTGTTATTTAAATTTCAAAAATATATAATGAATACTGGCCGTGTATAAAGTGTTATATTTTATGACTACTTTCATTCCATTCCATTGCCGCTAGAGGGCATGTGTGTAGTCGTTAAAAAAATGTTAGTCGGAAGCTGTCGAAAATGATGAATTCGGTTTTGCAAATTGTTAGAACTTTAGTTATGTTGTAGAAAATTACTGAATCATAATGATTTAATAGTTAGGTTGTGTAAAATTCCATTTAAAACGGGGTAGAGAGTGATTTGGTGTGTAAAAGTCATAAGACTTGTGTCATCTGACTGCTCTTCCTTCAAGCAAGATGGCTCCTCCACTGGAATATGATAAGGAACCGAAAGCCCCGGATAAAAGTGCCGCAACAATCTCAAATGAAGATTCAAAACTTCTTCACAGTATTGTTCATGACCAGCAACCAAATTCGGATTCAAAGTCTGCAAATACGGCTGCTAACACTGAAGTCGAGGTGAGCAAGTCTATTCCTTTTTTGATTTAGGAATTTTGCGGTTAGTTCTCTCTAATTGTTATTTATTGTACACGCTTTCATGTCTGTGTTAGTTGTAGTATCAGTTTTGAATCGTGCCGCAATATTTTACATGTATGGGGACTACAACTAGACCAATGAAAATACGAAGGATAAACGTCAAAAATAATAGTGCATTTACAGAGAGCACCGACCAAATGGTAACATGAATATGCATTTTAATTGCAGTTGCATGAGTATCCGATACGAGCTACTGTAATAAGTACAGATCCCAAATATTAGACTCAAGGATTAATAAACCATTCTTATTATCAATTTTGAACAGTGACAGTGGAGATAAAAATACAAGAACGAATACAAATGAAGGTGGTTTCTCAATTTTAATGCAATCTCTCTAATTATTGAACTTGAACTTCACAATGAAAATGCTCAGTTATTTGTAACATAATCCTTTAGATAAGTTGATTTCCTCTATGGTTTTAGAAACAAATATAGGTAAAAAATCCATGTAGAATTACTTACCAAATACTGAATGACATGCTAGTATTATCAGTAATAATCTTTTTTTTTTAAATCAGTAATAAAAAATTAAATAAATATTGTCTAAATATTTTTACTTATTTTCGTTCTTGATTTCGGTAAATTGTCTTGGGTGGTGTTTTGATTGACTCAAGACAAGACATTTATGTGATGAATATTTGTCTTTTGTTTAGTTGGTATATGTTAATTTTATGTGCATGTAGGTTTTCTTTTCTACAAATACAAGTGTATGTAATACCTAACTTGTTTTGGGATCTGCCACCTTGCTATCAGCTTATTAAACAAAACATGTTCCATTTTCTTTTAGTATAATACATTTTACTTTACAACAATAACACAAGTCAACAAAATTATACATTTTGCATGGTGCTTTAAAGTATGTAGACATTTGTTGTAGCTGTTTGTCTGCTATACATGAATATAGTTTTATTTCTTTTCTAACACATGTAAATTCATAGTAATTTTGCATCAAAAAAATAAAATTCAGTGATCTTAGGGATTTTACCATGGTCTGTTGCCAGCCCCGAGCAGGTGAATTTTATTATTAGATCGTAAAAAATAAACTACTACTTCTCTTGTAACATAATTTAAATTATCATTCTAGCATAATTATTTTTGTAGTAATTCTAATTTCTAGCTGCAACAATTTTTTTTTTGTTAAACTAATCAATGAGGGTGTTCTGACATGAAAAATCCACGAGATGGCGATACGTAGACGTGGGGTCCAACTTTTAATTTATTGGTGATTTGCATGTTAATGTGACATGTCTGTCAATGTCATGTAAACCATAGCTAATCACGTAGCAGTGGGACCCTACGCCTACGTATCGCCATCTGGTGGATTTTTCGTTTGCGAACACCCTCATTAAAAGGAAAATAATCCCACTGAGAATTACTTGAATATTTTCACAAATAACCAAAATTTATAAATAAACGAAATATAAATTTCATGGCAAAGGTCTTTGTCTTTCTTTTTGCATATATTTGAAATAGCCAGAAATAATCAATGAAATAGTTAACCGTGTTTGAAGAAGACCCAAAATGGCAGTTTTTTAAATTTTGAAGCAAAATATCTCAGAAATGATATGTAATAGAAGTATTTAATAGCCAGAATTGGCTTCCTTATGCCATTTTTAGCTAGAAACAGTTATTTGTTTGCGTGCACCAAAATCATTGTTGACCTGTGTAATTGATACTACACACATTAAACCTCTGCTGTATGATTTAGTATAAAGTAGTAGGTAGCTTAAGCATAACAATAATAATAAGTTAGATACCTCTACTGGGACTTAGCTGCTTAGTTTTTTGCAGGTATTTTTACAGACAGATACTTACTCATGAAAAATTGGTTCTGTACTGATAGCAGAGTTACATTTTATAGTATTGTATGATGATTCAAAATTATTAGGGATAATGTAAACAATCTACTTGAGCAAAAACATTTTGAATATTGAATTAGGTCAGTGAGACACTGCTATGCAATATATAGTGCCATGTCTGAATGGAATATACCCTGAGTGGTATATGTCATGTTTATTCAGGTAGTGGTAATCCTCCTGGTTGACTTTGTCAGGATATTCTGTATTCATTTGTTGATCATTTAAATTATCAAGTGTATGACAGACCAGACACCTGACTAAAATTGAGACAGTGCTCACCACACTACATTTTATATTAAGATGTTTTTATAAAAATGCATGAAAATTAGAAACTAAAACATTTCAGCACATGAAAGACTAAAATATAATGGTACATATTTAACATAGAAAAGGTTTGCATCTATTTTTTTTAATGTATCTCTTTATTTTGTGAAGATTATAAGATCTAAAATACATTGCACTGATTTGAAATTTTTACTGGTTGCAAGATGATGTAAGCAATGATCAAGTGTAAGCTCATCAGTCTGTCAGTCGGTCATATGTTTAAAACCAACTAGAAATCAATTTGTTAGTTACCCCTAAAATATTTTTTTTGTTTAGAACATGTAATCATAAAAACCTCATTGATAAAGTCTGACCTATCCACTGAAAATATATTTTCTCTTTTAATTAATGAAATCTCAGAATTTGGTCAACAAAAGTGTAGAACCCTCTCGAAATAAAAAAAAATACCTACATTAATTGAGATAAACCACATAAAATGCTTTGTGCTAGTATTAGTTCTGTGTCTTTGTATAATATAAGAAAGGCTCTTAGTTAGTGTTAAGGCTGAGCCGATCTCCCATAATACCGCCACTAAGGCAATGAGGTGCAACCGGGGAGTTTTAGTGGGTAGGCCTGCCCTTTTAAGGGCATGAGAGTCCCACACACGCCGCCACTCCCCCTCGGGTGGGGGTACAGTTCGTCACGCATTTCTCCCTGTGAAAAAAATTCAGTGATTTCTTCTCCTAATATTTTTTAAAAATCTATGTCAGGGTATCCCAGATCATCTTCTTTCGACTACCTCTCACTGGTTCCACACAACATTTAATCAAGTCCTCTTCCATTTTTTTCTCGAAGTTAAATTCTTATTGTTGCGGGGAACAGAGAGTGGTGTGTAGACCTCGAACCAAGTTACTTTGTTATATATCTTGCGGAATTTACGGAATTTCCCCCTTCGCGTCTGCTGTTAAGCAGCCGGCCTGGTCCACCTTGCCGGGCATAACTTGAGCAGTTGGAGCGTGGCAGGCCACTTGACACGCTGCACCCCCTTGGGATCGAGGCAATGGACGTCAGGCTTACCCCACGCCTGGCATTTTTGATCCTTGCAGCGTATTTGCTCCGCTTCCTGCCGTCACTGCACCCGAGACTCACTCTAGCTCTCCTTTTGAGAGCGGGACGGGGATCCACCGGGTGTGGAAGGAAGGCCGGCAAACGCAACACCGCATCTTCTTTTTCTCCGTGGTCCCACCACGACGCTATTCGCCCCGCGCGGCATTGCGCTACTGCCGGGTCGCGGAGGCCAGAAACGACCCACCGAGGTCCGTCTCTTCCACCGCGATCCACTTCTGCCCTTGCGGTTTGTGGCCAGAGAGAAAATAGCTGCCCGCGGCCCTCCTCGGGATTGGTCTTCGCTTCACCCTGTGCGTAAATCATTCAAAATTATTTCCATATCGATCGCAGAAGTGACAAATTGCATTCGGATTCACGTACTTACATATATAATGATAATTTATTATCATCGAGATTATTACGTAGTTGTATTTATCAAGATAATTATCATTTCGAATCTAAAATAGAGGTGTAGACAATATGATACGGTCACTGTTTCAGCTCCGTAAGTCATTGTTCGAAAAACTTTGCCATTCATCATAGAGCATTATTGAAGACACTGGAGTCTGAAAACCTTTGTTGTTTATGCCCTTCATTGTGTACGCAGGGCAGTGTCTTTTAAACGAGATCCATGGTTGTCATTAATAATTATGGTGAATTAGCGTTTGTTTACTGAAAACTACTTACCTTTTCTGCATTGCGCTACGGTTAAGAAAATGCAAATGGCGATGTTTGCGATTAACCAAAAAAAAATTAAAAAGAGTAGGTATACATAAAAGCATGAAAAAGTTTAAACGGTCACGTATTACCGAATCTTATCCTTATGTGAAGGTCAGAGGTCCTACAATATAATGATCAGTATTATAAAATTGTTGGCAATTTTTCATAGAATTATCAGTTAGTGAAAAAACTAACATTTAAATAAATTTTGGATGGCGCAATTGCGTACAAACTTCCAAGTAGCATTCATTTAATAAACGTCCGCAACACGAAATATTTTGTGAACGTAAAAAATCTTTCACACATTGTACATTTTAATTTCGAACTTGATAAGTTTAAACAGCAAAACAATTGAATTTTAACACGAAAATAGACTTGGTGAATGTTGGTAATTAAAACAATGCAACTCACTCGAAATGTACCGTTGTGTAAAATTAATGAGAACAGTAGAAGCGGATAGTAGTCATTCATTACCACGCGTTTGGTATCAAATCAACATGTCGTATTATTGCGGCTTGCCTGAATATTTTGGATTTGAAGACTGAATCTGATATAAATAAACGAATTTAGGTATTTTTTTTAATTTAAGTTTAATGTTAATAACAAAACAAGGTTAGGGCATAATTGAATACGATTCAACAGAAATAAATATCGCACGGTACATGATTTAATGTTATGAAGACCAAGATGAATCTTTAGACCAAACCTAAGGAATGTCGCCCTTTTGAACGAAATTGCTTATAACAGAATTATCCTTTACTGATTAAATCAGACGAGATACTAGACGACGACGATCGTGTTCAAGCAGGATGCCGTACGTTTCAAATATTAAAAAAAAAAAACTAAATGATTACAGGACGCATAAAAAACGGTAAACTACTAGGTATATATTTCCGCTAAATAAGACATCCCGTACGAATCTCCACCGGTATTATATTACATTGCATATTTGTTTCCTGCAATCTCTCAGAAGGAAAGTTGTTTTTATGATTCCAATTGTAAAATTAGTCTGTCGTTACTCTGGTTCGCTAAATTATCCATTGTTTTCTAATTTAGGAGATTAAATTGGGTTAAATCTTTTGCTTGCTTGCTTTATGTATAATCTGTGCTAACTTTGTGAGAAAGACGTAATTTTGAACTTATACGCTCTCCAGATTCAAATTTAATTACCTAAATATCAACTAAAATACTAATGGTTTTTTATTCCTTTAACATATTTTTAATATATTTTCAATTCCATACACTATTATAGTACAATAAGGATGTTCACTGGCTAGTCAATTGAGATACTTTTAAATCACTGGCAAAACACGATTATTTCATAGATTTTGAAGATAGCAATGTGTGACGCCACAATTGAACTTATCAAGCAGTGATTATTAAATAGTTCGGAACATTATAAAATACCACTTAAGAGATAATTTCTGAAAAATCAATATGGTCTATGTATAAAGTCCTC
The DNA here is from genome assembly GCA_037074685.1 of Glyphodes pyloalis. Classification (NCBI taxonomy): domain Eukaryota; kingdom Metazoa; phylum Arthropoda; class Insecta; order Lepidoptera; family Crambidae; genus Glyphodes; species Glyphodes pyloalis. The sequence goes on from JAYKKO010000021.1 coordinate 6,907,659, forward strand.
TTTTGCGGCATCGATATCTTAAAAATATTGTGTGAATGTGAATGTTCTGAAAACAATCCAATTAATTCGTTCGAAAGTGTACTAATGTAAAACTGATTCATAACAGCAAAACATCCAGCTAGTTTTCTTAACAACAATAATAAAACTATTATCAACGTATTAGCAGCTAGTCACGGATGCCATTAAAAGACAAAATAACTGTTTTTTCAAGTGCACGACTTCCTCGACTAGCTTTATACATGGTTTCGCGACAGACGCTATTGCAGTTCTAATGCTGTTTCATTATGCAATTATCTTAAACCTCTACAAGTATTTTTGCAACGTGTATTTGATGTTGACTGTATAAAACTGCAATGCAGGCGACTTGCAGGTCTCTGAACGTTTCTTTTTCTTGACATATAAAAGAACGTGTGCTCTGTCTGCGTTATAAAACAAGCAAAGCGTGCATTTATCATGAATTTGAAATAGGAATGCATTTATTTTTTAGTTGTACTTACCTACATCTAAAAACGAATAATAAAAGTTAAACAATTAAAACTGTAGGTGAATTATCAATTAGGTACACTTAAAATACCATTCGATTCTACAAATGTAGTAAATTCAATTTGTTTATTTCGAGTTATTTCATTATGTGGTTATAATCTGTGCATCGAGTGTCTAGGTGGACATTATCTAGCTCGTTATGTTCTGCTCCTGGATAATGACCTTCCTAATGAAATATACATGGAATAATTATTCATTCAATAGCAAAAGCGATTCCAAAATGAAATCCATAAAAAACAAGACGACCCTGAAAGCCTAAAGTTTTACGAATCTTTTTTTTGAGCTTTATTTAAGTTGTGTTTATCTTTATTTTTTCCTACCTGACTATTTATTATGCCTGCAGAGCTCGAATAGACATCTACACCTCTTCAATTTTCGAGAGGAGTGGGGGGAACGAAAGCTTTCGTCCCCTAGTGATTTTGGTTGCTCGTTTTACTGACCTGGCCATGCTAGCAACTCTCATAGCAAAACGAAGGAAGGGAAATGCTCCATTATACTGCATTTTTTTTTATATTGCACTTCAAGATTGACCTCATCCCACCTGATGTTAAGTGGTAATGAGGTCCTAGCTGAAGAGTAATATTAGTGATTATAGCCTTGCTTGCTCAATGAGGTTTAATGTGATAGCTGCTTTGATGGCAGCTACAGCCAGGTTTGGTATTTCTAACATGCTGCCAATGATAACGGCACAATAGGGAAGCAGACTGGGTCAATAAAATATTAAAAATCGTATTTTTTCGTTTGCCATACCTATAAAATAATACTTAGATAAAACAATGTCAAGTTGCGGGGTGGAGGCTAATTTCATCACTGGTGGATAAAAAAACTATCTACAAATGGGGTTATACGACAATTCAATTAAATGTGTCGCCATTTTTGATTATGTGGAAAATGCAAAAATACGTGTACCATATTTTTGTATAATCTAACAGACGGACTTAAACCAATTTTTCGTACACCGGAACATTTTTTAAGAATAACATTTTTCCTGATTGCTTATTTAAATCCGCGCTTACTGTTTTATTTTAAAAACGTAATGATGTAGGTAAAATAATGTTTTAACATTTGATATTTGATAAATACTTATTCTCTCGTAGTTATTTTGTATGAGTATCTTTGTTAAGAATAATAGGTGTCTATCTCATGCTAAGGCTACATGAATTAAGATGGTACGAAAATTGTACAACTTCCAAATTCCACAAGGCCGTTTTTTTCGTAAAACAAGCCAATAAACAAGTCTAAAAAAAATACTATTTCCTGTTTTTAAAACTTATCCACTAAGCATTATGTGTAGTACCTGCGATTTACGAAATTTGGTAAAATTATGACAACACAACTGAAAAGATTTTTGTATGTCGATAAATACTTCGTACTTTGTCTGGAAACTGGTTTCCTTGAAATAAGATCTATTATTTTGCTCTAATTGAAACCAGCTATAGTAATTTCTTACACAGCTGGCCCAGTGACAGTCGCTAATGAGACAAACGCCCAAGAGAATAAATTGAATGAAAAAACTTTATCGCACTTGCAGCGGAAAATATTCTGCGATCACTTAGCGTGATTAGCTTGATTCTACTTTAATTGGTTACTGAAGAAGTTAATTTATCTGCGTAAATTGTGTAAGTAACTACCTACTTAGATGTTGTTTCTAACTGTGTTTTACTTGAAGTGGTTAATATTTTAATCGTGTTCATAATTTTGAATCGGGGGTATTTTATTGAATTAAGCGTAACCCCACACTAGCGTTCTTTGAGCGTCGACGCCCACGCAACGCCGACGCGACGTCGACGCAACGCCGACGCGTCGTCGACGCAACGTCGACGCGGCGCCGACGCAACGCTTGCGCAGCGGCGCGGTCGAAATGACGAACGCCAGGACTGCGCTCCACAGGCGCCGCGCCGGCCCGACGCCTGCCCCAGCGTTAATTTTGACAACAGTACAATGATCAACTCAATTGCCGAAGAAACCCATTTTCAATTAAGTACTTTTAGTTTTCGAGAAAATAAATGCTAAAGTTGCCTATTCGGGCCATGTGTCAAATAGGTAAAATATATTTTTTCCTTTACAAGTTGAAAGCATTACTTTATCACTGCAATATAAAACATTATATTGTGCGTTATTCAAATTTTACATTTCCATTTTCGAAACAACTGTACATGACGTCAGCGCGGCGCGACGCCCGAATGCGATGTGCAGAGGACGCCCAGCGCAAGCGCCGCTCAAACGCCGCGCCGACGTTGTGCGGGCGCCGCGTCGACGCTGAGCGGGCGCCGCGTCGACGCAACGCCCAACCAACGCTATTGTCGGGAGGTCGCCGGCAAGACGCTGACGCTCGAAAGACGCTAGTGTGGGGTCCCTCTAAGTGCCACTTTCAACAAAGAAATATATTTCCAAAACGTATGTAGGTAAGTGCGGATAACCTCAGAACGACTGCATTCCATTGAAATAATCAAAAATATTCTGGAAATTCAACGGGAACGTATGCGCGCTACCATTAAGTAATATAAATAAATGCAAAAAGTAATGTTAAGTTTATGGTAATAAGTATGAATGCCTGCGCCGTGCTGACCAATATTCTGTTAGTTTTTTATGTAAAAAAGCTTAAAATAATAGCCTTTTGTGCCCGTCATCCGCTTGATCCAATGATATTAAACTCGTAGAAGAGTTTTTACAGAACGGTGTAAGAGAAACTGATTTATACCTAATATAAATAAATAACTGTTCACGGCAAGTAAATAGATCTGCCTTCCTAGTTCCTATTCATTAAAGTCGGAATGAACTGGAATACGTGAAGGCTATGTTTTGTCACTGTCCAATAATTTAAGATAAGAAATTCCAAATTCAAATCCGCTTTCAACGTTTTGTGAATATGGAAGACTGACCTAGTCTATAGGTCATTCGGTCTTAAAGCGCTCTCTCCGGTCGGGTGGCGATGGTGCGAAAGCGCGGCGTGTTATAGCGCACTGCTTGGCGACAATGGACGGCGGCGGCGGCGACGGTGTAGGTTTACGTGGTGTAACGGAAGCTTGCGGCGCCGTATTGTGTCCGTCACGCCGCCGACCCGGCCGGTACACCCGCCCTGCCAGACACATCTTGTGTAACTTAGCCCGTTAGCACACGGGTCCTAAGCGTAGTCGTATCGTAAGCGTATGTAATGAGACGCAACACGTACGGTACGAGCCTTACACTGTTCTGCAAACGAATCTCTTACGATTTACTGCATTGCTGCTTCGGTTAAGGACTTATTTGAACATGTTCACGCTCGTATTGAACTCGTCGTGCGGACCTGTAAACTATACGACTACGCTTATGACCCGTGTGCGAAGGGACTTAGTGTGTGTGTGTGGGTGATGGGCTGCCCAATTTCCATATAAACTTGTTACCTAAAAAAGTTGTTTACCATCTGCTGAAGCATATTTTTTTCTTCAAGGCAACAAGTTCTGCACATTGAGAAAAATAAGCTGCAGGGTCTGTTCGCTCGTATGAATGGCAATACCTATTACTAACGGCAGCTTACCGTCATGTCTTTTTCTTATCGGACGATAATTATAATTAATTGCGGCATCTCAAACATCTAACGCAGCTTAACCACTCTTATGCCCAAAATGTTATCTTTTTTAAGATAATACTCTGAAAACCTACTTCAGCCCAGGTGTTATGTTGCATAAAGTCTTGCGCAGACGAGGTGCTTTTTATGTATCCCAACTGTGTATTTTGTCCTCTGATTTGTGTTATTCAATACAGTTGGGAGACATCAAAGCTGAGTGATTTGAGATTAGATTGCAAAGTATACAGATGCGATTGAATGACTCAAATTTAAATATGATATTTTTATATTAGTGAACTCATTAGATCATCGGATTCCGACGGGTTAATCTAAATTGCGGATTCAGTCACCGCAGACGCATTCGTAATGATTTCACGCATTTCCCACATCACACGAGACATACTATTTACGCGCGTTATATCGTTTTAAGTGATATCGTGTGGACAATTACGAATGTGACCTCGATGCATACGGGTCCATAATGCCCTTTCATACGATCTAAATTGTTGTAATTTCTGTAATCGTGTTATTAAATAAACACAATGAAGGCACATATTTACATGATATGTTTCCATTGAAAAATGCGTAAATATATTGATTACAATCTCGTACAACTTTGACATTCAGTGCAATAGCTTTATGAAAATATTTATTTTATTAATTATAAATTTAGTAGTTATTTTCGTTGATTTTCTTGTTCAATTCACTGTAGAAAGATTTAACAGTTGCCTTAGTCTACACTTAACCTGAAAATGCTAAAAGCTGGCGTGGTTCCAATGCGCCGTTAGTGCGAGTATTGGCACACGTATGGGGTAGTTCGTTCTGCCTTTGAACTTACCTCTTCGCCTAATGAGCCAAACGAAGCAGTTCCGAATCGGGCTTTCGTAAACATGGAATCGTGCTGAGCTCAAGCAAAATATTGTAATTGAGCTCAGGTCAAAGACCTTTTTAGCCTGAATTTATCGGTTACTCGGATCTGGTTCAGGCGGTTCTCCTTTTAAAAATCTTTACGGTGTCAACCTCGATTGCTAAATAAGAAAATTGACATTCTAGTTCTTTGTTGATGTTGATGATGGACCGTCAGTTAGATTTTGAATATAACAAAATCCAATTAAAACCTCTTTTTACTATGTATCGAAGCTAAAAATAGTAAAAATAACCTTTTTTTTTTACTACAAATGAACAATATTGCGAATAAATAAAAAAATATTATGATACAGCGGATCAAAGTTCAGTGGAGGGATGTGTTTACGTCAGTTTATTCGTAAAAACAGTGCTAAGAAGTGACGTCGCGCTTCATTTTATCTAAGTAAATGTTTGTTTACATGATGTTTTATATTTTTCGGTAATCTAACTATAGGAACACACATCACTATTACTATATCTAAATAATCCTGTGTTAAGTACTGAGTCGTTTCGTAACTTGCTTGGTGGTTTAGGTGTATTATGTTTAATGTCGAGTAATTTTAACGTTGCGTGTGTTTTTAGTGCTATTTGATTTTCAGTAACTCTAATAGGAATTACAATACAATAATGCTTTATTGTAACCCATTCGATTATTCAGTCAGTATGCAGTAATGGCATGGAAAGTTTAAATTATGTATAAAGGACCGCCTTTTTGTCGATCGCGATTTCAAACATAACAACAACAACTGTATCAAGCCTTCCACCACAACAGTTTGAGGCAACTATAAATTACTTTAAGGCAAATTCTACTCAACAGCAAATCAATCTACCCTGATTTTTTGTAATTTTGCAATGAATTTTCCACTTTATATACATAAAATATGTAAATTATAATTAAATACTAATTTCGGTAGGTCTATACGCTGTCGTGTATCCGTGCATAATTTTAAATAATGCACTATTTTAAATATGGTCTAGTCGGTGTCACTTATACCGCCCAAAGTTTAAGCCACAATCTACTACCCTAATACCTGCCATTGTATCAGTTTTAATTAAATTAAACGCGACGATACATATCGTTTACGCCCAGTTGGCATCAAAGTGTAGAAACAAAAACATTTCACAAATAAGAAATAATCGCATGTTTTACGCTATGGTTACAAGGGTTTTCAGAAAATAAAATTAAAACCTAAAAGTGTACGTTATTTTTAAATGGATTACCTTAATTCAAGTTTTAACTTTGCATTACTTGAAACTTTTAATTACTTTTAAAATGTTAATCCGCAAACATCAGCTAAGTATAAGACTAGCCTCGAAAACAAATTTTTCGTGAATGTAATACATTTGTAAGATAAATCTTTAACTTTGAATCGACCAGATTTATACTAGCTTAAATAGTTAGCCATCTTTAAAGGGGATGTATAATGTTTAAAGGTTGAGATCCGGTCCAAATACAATTGTCATTGCGACCAGTCACTTGACACGATTACCTTTTGAATTTTATCAAAACTTGTAGTTAGAAAATATAATGTTCGTACATATAGGATTTTATGAAGCCCTAAGGGAAGCAATTGAAATTGAACTCAATGAAGCCCTTTTATTAAGGATATCCGAAGCCGGTCCGATATCTAATCGCAATTGCTCATAGTTTTCTAAACAATTTCCATCATCATCATCAATCTGTTTTTGTTCACGGCTCGTGTCCTTAGCTCTCCGTTTCCAGCAACTGCAAGTAACTTTGCAAATACACTTTATAGAATGTCTCAAACCAGCCTGTAAACAATTAGGGTTAGAAACAGAATTGATTACGCAGACATCGCTTAATATTCACTTCTCGTCCCATCATAATAAGGTCTGCCTCGCTTCTCGTCTAAATGTCGGAGCTATACCACCTCCAATCCTGTAGTCAGTAGTAGTAGGCAGTTTCCTAAAGATATATCTTAATATTTCGACCTTCGCAAATTTATGAAAATAAGACTGTTTTACATTCCAATAAAACAGTTATTATGTGTGTGAAAAAACACACAGCGTTGTTTGAAGAAGCAATCCATAGATCTTGCCTAATTAAGTGTAAATAGCTTGTACTTACAGGTTTCTCCCTTTTTGTTACCTGTTTTTTCTTTCACCATCTAGGCTGTATGCATCTTGATGTGACTACTGTCACTGTCAATTATGACAATTCATAGTCTTCCTAAAACACCAGCAAGCACCTTGCTGCAACGCTGTGTGTTTTTTCACACACATAATAACTGTTTTATTGGAATGTAAAACAGTCTTATTATATGTGTTTCTAAAACACACAGCGTTGTTTGAAGACATGTTTGTTATCTGCTGGTGAAAGAATACAAACGCTATGTGAAATTAAATTATAATTTATTAATATATGTATATTAATTAATATTACTATGAGAATACTATATTTCTTAGACTCTAATGTCATAACCAAAACTAAAAAACCCTCCAGAGGTTAAAACAGCTAAATCAACATTTCTTATTCTGAATAAAATAATTCTTGTAGTAACATAAAATAATAAACATTAAATTCAATAAAAACTAATGAGATCAGGAATCTTAAATTCCTCATATCAAATCACACATGAAGTTAAATATTTTGGAAATTGTTTAACAATAAATCCTGAGACACATTACTCTCACTTGTTGCTACTTCACGACAATAAAATTTATAAAAAGTCTGGGCACTCTTCCAGTTAGCTCTTGACATAATTTCTTCAATAGGCCTGTTCTCCACCCAGCTTCTAGATGCAACTGCTGATCTAATGCTACCTGGTGAGGCCTCAATATTAACTTCTTTAAAAATTGTTTTGATCCACCCTGCTATTATAGTTCTGGTAGCAGGCTTCACAACTCCCGTGATTGATATAAATAAATTTGTAACATTTGGTACCTCTGAACGTCTATGCTCTGTCGCTTGAATAAGCATTTTTATGTGATGCACTGGACATAGTATATGATTTGGATGAGGTTTTAGCAACCACCCTGACTGCCTATTATTTATTTTATCAGTCTTAGACCCAAACTTAGGCCATAAATATAATTCAGTCAGTTCCTTATCCAAACTTAAATCCCGTTCAGGTATTTCCAATAATGTAAGGTCATGAATCCTTCTACCAGATGCTAAAAGTAAAATAAGCGCTGTTCTTCTAGCTATATCAAAATGTGTGCCCAATGCTGGGCTTTGCTTGAGCCAGTCAAAAAGTATCTTAGTGTCCCAAATTGGGGCTTTGTTTTCCAGGGGTCTGGACAGGGAAATAGCCTTAAGTACTTGATGAACAAAGAAATTTCTGGTCAAATCTTCAGATGTAGTCGCAGAATATGTTAAAATTGCTGACTTATGTACAAGTATGGTGCGGTAAGCTAAGTTATCCTCTAAGTATAATTTTGCAAGAAATCTAGCCACATCAACTCCTTGAGGAGATTTATGGTTAATATTATTATTATTACACCACAACATCCATCTTTTGATGGGTGCTTTATAGGTGGTTAAAGTTGAATTTCGCCAGCTCTTGTGTAGAAGGTTCTTTTCGTCTACTGACCAACTAGCTATTTGATCGGACCAGCCCCAACTATCCAAGCCAACAATTCCAGCTTCTGTACCTGTGGGGGACAGTCGCCCGTGGTCAGGTCTACTAAGTTGCTCGCTAGATCCTCTATCAGTAACGGTTCCGCCAAAGCTCGGGCTCTGAGGTCTGCTAGCCAAAAGCACTGTGTCCAGTGTGGTGCTATTATTATGTAAGTCCCTTGGGAGGTGTTGAGATGTCGAAGGACTCGGGGCATTAGGCTGGGCGGTGGAAAGACCCAAGCTCTTTTGAAATGCCATGGACGACTGAAGGCGTCGCAGAAGAGTGCCGATCCATCTCTTGAGTCCCACGTTACGTACCGTGGTACTACCGCGGCCTCTCGGGACGCAAACAAATCTACCTCTGGGACGCCCCACTTTCGAAATACGGCCTCCGCGGCCGGGGGCAACAAGTGCCATTCCGGCACTGGTCGATCTCTTGAAAGGCGGTCGGCTATGCCGTTGTATCTCCCCGGGAGATACGCCGCCGAGAGCGTGATGTTGAGACCCTCTGTCAACTCTAGGAGTTTGGTCGTCAGCTCCAGTAGAGCTAGAGAACGCGTTCCGCCCTCGTTCCGGATATGCGCCACCAGAGTTCTGTTGTCCGACTGTACCAGTATGTGGGCATTTCGTAGGTACGACTGATGATGAAGTATTGTGCCGTACACTGCAAACATCTCCTTTACATTTGAATGCCATGACATCTGGCTCTGAAACCACGTTTTCGACAGATACTCTCCGTTGAGATATGAACCCCACCCCGCATCCGCTGCGTCTGTTATCAAGAAGTGGGTTATCTCTGGTCTGTGCAATGCTACCGAGCTTTGCTTTATGGCTTTTTGCCACCAACAAAGTTCCTGCTGTACAGCTGGAGGGAGCCAGCGCTTCTGTCGAGGTCTCTGCTGTGTAAAGCGTCGAAGGAATCTTTGCATCCTTCGACAGTGTAATCGACCTTTCTGAGTAGTCAGATTGGCAAAATTCAAATGCCCGACTAGGCTTTGCATCTCTCGAAGTGAAGCACACTTCCTGTGTAGGAGTTTTGCAATATAAATACTGACTTTGGTCACTTTCTTCTGCGGTAGGGACTTGGTACAATTGGCAGTGTTCCACAGGAGACCTAAATATTCCAACTCTTGACTGGGTTCTAAAACTGTCTTTTGATAGTTGATGTGCCAGCCCAGACCCTCCAGCAAACTCAGCGTTTCCGAAACCTGAGATATAAGCTGGTTTCGATCCTGATTTACCAGCAAGTAATCGTCTAGGTAGACCAGCAGTCTTATACCTCTTGCACGTAGGACCTCTGCAATCCAGTTGGAAACAGCAGCAAATGTACGGGGGGCAGAAGAAAGGCCAAAGGGAAGGGATGTTAATTGAAGAACTTCCTGGTTGTAGACAACCCTTAGGAACCGACGATGGGGCTCCGCTATTGGTAAATGGAAGTAGGCTTGTTGAAGGTCTACCTTGACCAACCAGTCGTTGTCCTGTAGGAATTCTGCAACATCCATCTGAGAGATGAGAAGAAAATGTTTTGTGAAAACATAATTGTTCAGACCTCTCAGGTCGAAAATGGGTCTTACTCCCCCATCTGCCTTCTTGACTAAGAACATTTTTGAGAGAAAACCTCTGTTCAGTACTGGTGGTCTTTCTAGTATCCTCTTCTGTTTTAGATCCTGAATTACTGAGGACATCTGTGGAGATGTCTTGGTTGAGAAAAGATTTAATTTGGACCTGCTCAGATATTGTAGGGGTGGTTTGAGGCGGAAAGGTATGCGGCCACAGGTTATTGTTTTTAATATGAATGGGTTTGCACCCAATTCCCGCCAACGGTGGACATGGTTCCTTAAACAGCCTCCCTGAAAAGTTCTCTGACTGAGAATATAGTCATTTTGGCTTTCCACTAAAACCTGAGGTGTTATTATGTCCCTGATTATTTCCTTGTCGACGAAAATTAGTCTGCTTTTTTGGCACAAATTTGGATTTCTTATCATTCTTTGTATTTGAATGAAAGGCCGTAGGTATCTTGTCCTGCCTGTTCACTGAGGTTCTGTCTCGGTTAATGTTCTTACTCTCTCTAATGTAACCAGGTGTATTCAACCAAGCTTGGGAACCACCCAGTGACTGTATGACAGGTTGTAAAGCATCTCGACTGAACAAAAACTCTGAACTTGGAGGTATGTTTCTTAAAGTAGCTTTCAAATTTGGATTACCTATCTCTTTTAGAATGCGGTCCCTTCTAATCTCAATGCACTCACTCCTGCGTCCACAAATGATTTGCATTATTTTCTCTGAACACCTGTGCATAGGTGATCCTGGACCCAAAAGTATAGATACCTTTTCAAAAAGTGATTTAGGATTAAGATCCCCGGGATGGGCAGCAGCCCAGTTAACCAACTCCTGTAATGAGTCTCTTAGTAACTCTCGCTGTTCAAGTCCGGCATTGGTCAATCCCGCTAACATGTTATCCGCAGATGCCAGGAAATCTTTAGTTTTATTAAAATGACACAGTTCGTCGTTAACTCGTAATGCCACAAAACCTGGAGTGGCCCCATATGACTTAAGTACTGTTTTATAACGAATGCCTTTCCAGGCCTGAGAATCAAATTGTTGCAAGTGGTTAACTTGATCAAGTCGCTCCTTACTTGCTACCGGAATAACCCTTTTCTCATCAAATTCAGTATTAAGCGAACCTATTTGAAAATCCTGCATAGATGCACAGGGGTTTACAAGAAATTGTGAATCAGTTTGAGAAGAGCTAGCTCCAGCACTTGAAGTACCGGCAGCCTGGGTACCAGCAGTGATATAAGTAGGGAAATTAGTTAAATAATTAGTCAAATAACTCACCTGACTTACCAAAGAATCGACGCGTGGGTCGACTTTAGATTGCTTTCGCCGTTTGTTAGGCGGCGGAGAAGCAAAACCCTGCTCATCTTCCGAAGATGAGGAGGATTCATCTGAACTACCAGAGGAACTTTCCCCGGAAAGTCGTCGAGATGCATGTTCTTCTACTGAAGCAACAGCATTCGAACTATGGGGGTCGTCCGGCGTGGGTAACTCACTCATTATGACTAAAACCCTATTGCACTTTCACTAATATCACTGCTAGGTTTAATTTTGTAACACAAGACAACTTAAAATCGGAAAATTCTTGTTAGAACAAGTAATTTTACACTTTGTGAAAATTTTGCGATGTTTACGCGGCAAAATCTACAAACGCTATGAATTGTCATAATTGACAGTGACAGTAGTCACATCAAGATATCAAGATGCATACAGCCTAGATGGTGAAAGAAAAAACAGGTAACAAAAAGGGAGAAACCTGTAAGTACAAGCTATTTACACTTAATTAGGCAAGATCTATGGATTGCTTCTTCAAACAACGCTGTGTGTTTTAGAAACACATATAATAAAATGATATAATTGTGCTTTGTGCCAGTATTGAAATTTCACAAACTAAATGAATTTAACTATTCAAGGAGCCTCTTATGTCTACCTTTCAAATAACTTTTTGAAAGGTAGACAATAAATGGTTTTTGAGAATTATGGTTTCGAAGATTTTGTACTTCAAGCAGGGACCTTTGTCTTAGTGACATTCAGGACCGCAGGTAATAATTTTAAAAACAGCCGGTTAGGTTTACTTACTGAAATATTGCAACATGCTAGTCACAGGGTTTCAGGAAAACCCTACATTGACTTTAACTTAGGCACTCTTTGTCCCTAAACGTTTCGTTTCTACGATTATTGTGGCTTCAAAAGTAAACATCTCGTTGTTGAGTGAAGGAGCAGGGATTGCATTTGTGTGACAGGTTTGACGTCACGCGCCGTGCGTCCCGGCCCGGTCTGAGGTCACGGTCGGGCCAGGAGCGCGGGAACGTGGGATCGATGGTCCGCCCTTGTGCCTATTATAAAGTGTTTCCGCCTTTCACTCGAACCACGGATTTATGCGAGGCGATATTTGATCATCATCGCAAATTTGAAGTGGTAAAAAAAACACATAATCAACAAGTTTAAAGAGACTACACTGCGGTAACATGATCTAGAGGGAGAGAAAACATTTTAAAACTGACCTTAATTTCACCATGTCCAGCAATGCGTAAACTTTGTGTTTGAAGTGTGATGCCCGAACAAAGAGACACACAAAACTAACAAAGAAAGTCGGTACAAAGAGAAAACGTTAAGGAGCAAATCCTGAAATCGTAATCTTTATGACACGGCTAGAAATTCCCATTATGACATTATTCTTGTGCATGTTGAATTTTTTAAATATTGTGATGACCTCCATAGCCCAGAGCTGTCCGGGGTTTGGCTTTATGCCTTCTCGAGGTCCCGGGAGGGAGGTTCGATTCACGGTTGGGTCAATATGGAAGCGACCTTTTATATGAGTGCTGTGGTACCGTCATTAAATGTGATGTTGTCTAATATATGTATATGCTCAAAACCAATCGGCAATGTCAATGTCAAAATTGTACACGTCAATTCCATCTGACCTTGAGATAGCAATCAATATGTAAAACATAAACGTCAAGCCCACACGGTTACAGTGGGATTGATAAGCGTTATCGGGCTACAGATAACTGGTGCAGTTTCGTGATTAGACGCCGTCTGTATCGCGGCCAAAACAACCGCCGATCGTTGTTTGTTAGTGACGAATAAACAAATCGTTTGTCTTGACAACATCGATAAGTTACGCGTTCATTAATAAATGTATGAATTTTTCCCGGCTTCTTTTTTGTGAATATTTATAGAGAAGAAGCATACTGATATTTATTGGCTGAATGTAGAGACATAGTCCCCATATTTAGATGCTATAATACACCTTTACAATAAATTAACTGTCTGTCTGACTCATAGGATTTTTTTACGTTAGGGTTAACGTAAAAAAATCAACTACCATCTAAAGACGCTGATTTGCTTGATTTTGCAAATAATATAGAGTAAAGCAAGTGATAAAAAAGTAGTAGGTACCATATAAATTCATAAAAAGATAATATTCATAATTCAATGTTTGTTTTAAGAATAGTTCGCGTAAATTTGGTCAACCGTTAATCATTGACCTCGTTTCTGTATTTATTAATTACACATTACCCTTGTATCACTACGATTCTTAAGCCTCTTGTATACATTGACCCAATTTGTTGGCCATTATTTTCTTTGATAATATAACCTTATAGAATAAACAGAATTTAATAAATACAATTTTTGTAATTGCTAAGTGATGAATTATTACATGACGAATGTACTATGACAATATATTCGTCTTAAGTATATTTTCAAACGAAAATTTGATACTTGGGGTCTATTCCCAAAAACGAAATGAAGAAATGAAAGCTCGTTTTTGAAGACTAATCAGAAGTTTGGGAATTAAAACGTGGTTTTGTTTTGCATAAACAATATTTTGTTTTTTGAAAACGCTCAATTCGCATTCAAAGCGAATTGGTCACGTTTATCAGAATAAAAAATTGCCTCATCAGATTCGACGTTATTTCGTTTTTGGGAGTAGCCTTCTTAACCCTGAGTGTTATTAAATTTTGTGAGAATAGCATCCACCAATTTCCTGTTCGTGTTCTTTGAGAATTGCGTTACTGGAGCGGCTCACATAATATTTCCATATTTTTGTCACATTTGTGTATCTTCTGTTCGACTTTAATCTATTTTATTAGTATTGATGGAATTCGTATCGACGAGATACTGAATTGATTTTGCCTTCCCTTTTACATCAGATTAAATTTCCCATGCAGAATTATTCGTAATACACTTACCTATCCTCTCCGTTTCCTTACGTACCCATTTTTACGTCGAATTTCATGTTTTTATTAATTACTTTCTGAATAGCTAATTCAATAAGTAGGAGTTTAAACTGTAAATAAATCTTCTTACCAAGTGGTCAAAGGACATAAGGCAATAAAAACCCAACTAAATGTTGGGTTTTTCAAAGTTACCAATTTTCCTTTATGATTGCGTATAAAACAAATATCATATCTACCTTTGTGAAACGGCAACATATACTTTGGTATAATTTTGTGTCCACACGATGATTTTTATATTTATCTTTAAAGATTAACTTAAACTTTAAAGCAGCTGTACTAACAACGAAGATTAAGTTGGGTACTAAATTAAGTCTTAGACTTCTATTAAATAACAAAACTGGAGTTATTTTTTTTTACTTACGCTCATCATGGATTCACGAATAACATTTCATTACATCGCGACGTAGGCTCTAAAGTAGGCGGTAAAGTGATATATCACTTTCAGTTAGTACTCTATTAGTGGTAGGGACTGTTGCTACTTGCAGGTGTCACATTTAATTAAATTTGCACTCCTAATTACAGTCACCTTGTTAAATAAATAAATAAATAATAAATAAATATTAGACAACATCACATACATTGCTCTGATTCTGTGGTAAGTAGCTAAAGCACTTGTGTTACAGAAATCAGAAACAACGACGGTACCACAACACCCAGACCCGAGACAATATGGAAAAGTTCGTTTCCCATATTGACCCGACCGGGGATCGAACCCGGAACCTCAGAGATGGCGCTCGCCAAAGTCAGGCCCGCTCGCCTCTCGGCTACGGAGGTCGTCAACGTTAAAGGGCTGGTGTAGTGTTAATAATAATGCAATTTTTGTTATTTCACAAAGAATTAGGATTCCAATGCACACCTTGTCTTGATACCTTCATTTAATTAAACGCTTGACTACATCTGATTGCAATTAATATGTGAACAAAACATGCTGTGTTGCGATGCAACTCCAACAACTACTGTGCACTTATTTTTGTTGCGTAATTTGAAATTAACGTGAGCAATGAGCAAAGTGCCTTGTGTTTTGAAAGCGTATAAAATATGACACGTCTACGTACGGCGATATTAATTAGCGATGATTTTGAGTCTACTTAAAAAAAAAAATTTTAGAAAACAGGTTTTTAGAAATACTAAAATAATTTTCAAAAAGATAAACATACAACTAGATTGATATTGAACGCAGACTAGATATTGAGGTAAACCAAATTCAACGGATATAAACCTTTTTGTAGATTGTAGTATTCTTGATTGGAGGTTGTACTGGATGTCCTGTTTAATTTTCCCGCCGATATCGTATTAGCCTCTAGACACCGATATAACATCGGGTAGTGTGTAATGTTAGTAAAACGAAATAAACGAATTTTTGAAGATATTTATGTAAGTGCATTACTTTAGAATAACTGCATAACCTAATAAGTTAGTATTTTTTGTTATTTTTCAAATTGTTAGGAAAAGGTTGGTAAGAAATAAAGTTTTTGAAATTCACTTGGATAGCAGTTTTGAATAATTAAAAGTATGGTAATTTTCACTAAACATACCAAATAAAGAATGTGAAAAAATTGGCAACCTGACTTATTTAACAGTGAACGGAAATACCATAAATACTAAATTGATAAAGCCTACTGTTATAATTTTAAAATTAACTACATATAATTAAAACTATAAATTGGTATTTCATTGATAGCGTCAATTGATATTTAAATGAACATTTTCTTATGACATTCTTTTCGGGTTTGGCCTAATTGAACTCGTTTACTAATTGAAAGATACTTTCAAAAATTCGTAATTAAAATGTCTTGTCTCTAAGCTTACGTAGTTGTATGATGTGCGGCGATGTAAACGGCCTATGTAATTAGTGGCGGATGATAAGCGCGTCAGTGGCCGGTGGCCGTGTCAAAAGTGGGATAGGTGGCGTGGACGCATGCCAACCCGCTGACGAGAGAGACACACTGTCTCGCCGATATGCACTTATTTACACTGGCAGTGCGCGTAGGCAGGGATATTAATCACGGAAATATTCTTATATTCTATGCAAGATGAATCATGTTAACTATTTTTGACGGGTCGTTTGGAATATTCGGTACTTGGCTTGGGTGAGACCTATTTATTTATTTATTAAAGATAACATGTCGTGATGCGTCGCTGATCATAAACGGTATATTTATGTAGTCACGAACAAAGAAATGTAAGCATTGAAGTCCTTATGAGGTAAGTTATTTTAGCTTATCAATCATTTGTATCCATACAGTGTATGGTGGTTTTTTAAAAGAGGTAGGGCATAGCGATTTATCGCTCGAACTGGAGCAGCCCGACTGGTGAAATACCTCCACCTTACAGAAGACCGCAGCCAAATAACAATCACTTCTGTGTTGTTGTGTTCCTGCGTGTGAGTAAGGTTTCCAGAGCTTCTGGGGGGTGCTACATTAGTAGCAGGGGTCTAGCCTTTAAGGTAAGGGCGACAAGTCCAGTAACAGCTTTATTATGCTCTACTTGTCGCTCTTAAGCTAGGACCTCAATTCCACTTAACATCAGGTGGGATGAGGTCAATCTTGAAGTGTAAAAAAAAAAACATTAGTGCTCGTAACTGTTCGTGTGTTTAGTAGTAGTCCCGAATGTACTTTTTGTTGTAGCGATTGTTTTTTTTGCATTTCGCCACTTTTCTGAACGAACCTAAATATTATCAGCACATCAGGACACATAATTGCAGTTCCATATTAGTTCAAGTTTTCTACTCAAGTCTAATTTTAATTGTAGTCTACTGTACATCACGGTAAACACTTGCTGCTAGATATTGTTTCTTATGCCTACGACATAAGTGTGGTACATTATCCAAAGTAAAAATTATAAGTGTGACGTGCCTTTGCTGTACCGACATCTTGACCAACTCAATCCCGAACCAATAATGTTCAATTTTAGCCATGGTGTTAATTGGAAGATGTCAATAATTACTTCAATTGAAATAAGAGAGCCTTAGGCGATTAACGGTTGTTATGTAGAAGCTAGTTAGCCATGAACTAATCCGTAATCGACTTGACTCTATGTAGTACTTGTGACGTGAAAAATGAGTCTCGAGTCGAGCAAGAAGTACCTATATTAGTACGAAATTGCAGCTTTATCTGATATGGTATCAGATTGGTGGTTTGCCTAAGGGACTCATACAGTATCGGTACGCTCAGTTAAAACGTTTATTCCATGCACTGGCATATTAAATATGGCAAATCAAAAATATTGTGCAATTGATTAAAGTACGTACACGAGAAGCACGCTACCGTGCGAAATAATTAATATTACATACTGACACATACATCACATCAGTAGATTTAGACTATGATTCAGATAACGTCTAAGTGTAAGAGGAACACTTTCTGTCGATGATGTTGTAATGACGTAGTTCTAAATTCGTCATAACATAGTAAACAAGGTATGTAAAGGTAGTACAGATAATTTAGATACACTTTCGCTATCGAAACATGCCCTTGAATTAGATTTGTTGACATTCGTCTCTGATTGAAACATCTGCCAATGTGTACATATAGTATGATGCAATGGGCTACAATGTTAACATTATAATATAATACGGTATTAATGTCATAGATATGGAATTATGTCAATCACAACAACAATTATACAATAATTTGAGAAAAAATGGAAATATTTTACTTTTAATTATGTACAATGAAAAGAATTACAAAGTTTATGTAAGTAATGGCAGCTCTTATAAAGTTTCTGTATCAATTGTGTGTAGAAAAAGTAGAAAAAATATAAGACCCGTTTGCAATTTTAGAGAACAGACCAATATTAAATGACGCTAATTTAATTTGCGTGATATATCTTGCATATGTTTGTATCACTGCTGTAAAGTAGTTCGTTTTGTTTCTTATCTCAATTGAAAAAATATTAATATTAAGTAAATAGTTTCAAATGTAACCAGGTGATATTTTTAAAAAAGAAACTAAATCAATTATTAATATTTTACTTACTCTTGAACAAGTGCAAAACAATACTAATCTGTAACTATATTCCACTACTATTCCAAATTTTTTGGAAATTTGAATTTATTGTTTCATTGAGATTAAACCGGTTTCCAAATTTGTTTTCTAAAATAATTTTGTACGATCGGTACCGTACTTAGGTACCGTTGAGCGACAGGAAAGTCACCGTATGCAGTCATCAATCATGAATGTCAGTCAAGAAAGTTTAACCAAGTTTAGGTGTTTATATTCTATCAAATTGGTATTCCCCCATTGTGGAGCCGAGTTAGTTAAATCCAGTTTTTGTTTGAAGTTTGATTATGAGGAGTACAATGATGATGCAATACTGATTAGGAAATGATTTGCTTCTGTTACGAGTAGATTTTAAGAATGTATCTCTCTTGATGAATGCTGTATAAATATCCGCTTTTTTCCTTTTCCTCATTATGGATGATGGCTGCGAAGCTTTATATTATCTTCACCGAACTTACGGAGGAGCGCAACAGGATTTCATCGCAATGTGATTAAAGCATCATCCGGAGTGCGCTTTCGAACGACGTTCCTCTTTTGTCTAGATAAGCGTGGTGAAGGATTTAAATGCGATTCTTCAATTCAGACGATGCCTTTGCCCAGCTGTAAAAGATATAAGATTAAATCTGTTGTTTGCTAGCGAGTGTACAAAACTAAATCATCGTCGAAAATATCTTGAATATAATGCACGGAAATTTTCAATCCACATTGAAGTTTTAAAAAAAGTTGCTTTTTAGGTATCCTTATCTTAAGGGTGAAACGGAACCCTATTAAAAAGACTCTGCTAATCACATCTGCCTGTCTGTCAGTTTGTCAACAGGCAGTATCTCATGAGCCCTGATAGATAGACATGTTCGCTTATTATGTCTTTCTGCTAAAAACAGTATAAAATTATATATACTGCCGGTCCGCCGCGACATCGTACTCGTAATACCCGGTGAATTTCCAAATATTTTTTCTTACAAACCTTCTCCTGACAATAACCAAACAGAATTATCAAATAAGGAAGCAGACTGGGTCAGAAATTCCAGATTCTTTTTTGTCCGTTAGAAAACAGTTATTTGAAAAATATTGGAAACGTGTTTTTCCACTTACCAAATTAATAAACAAATACTGAGATAAAACGATGCCAAATCCACGGAGTTGGGGCTCGGTACGTCACTGGGTGGGTAAAAAATGTATCCATTATCGACATCACGCGACAATTCAATTCAATGTACCTATCGCCTTCGTTTTTGATTAGGTTGAAAATGCAATAATAGGTGCCCCATGTTTTTGGATAGTCTAACAGACGGACTATGAACCAATTTTTATTCCGCTCCCCTATTTAGTGCAGTCGTTATTTATTTTATCGTTTTTATAGATAACGATACGGAACCCTTCGACGGACGTACGTACGTACTAGCCCAGTTTTTATATGTCCAAATGACTTACGCTAAGGGTGACGGATGATTTTTTTGAGACGCAATAAATAACGTCAGTGTGCCGTGTAATCCGATGGTTTATTGTGAAAACGGGCCGCGGCGAGGGCGTGAGTGGCGTGACTATCGTGCGCCGAGCAAGGCGAGACGACAATGCCCACAGCCACAGCGACCTTCGTGCAGAATCACCGGTCGATCAGCTGGGAGTACGCTTACTTAAACGCCAAACAAACATTTGGTCCTAAGATTGGTCGGTCAGTAGAGCGTTCGCAAAACGATGGGAATCGATCGAACGTTAAGAAGACAAACAATTCGACAGTGACAGAACCTAAACTTTCCTTATGAGAAATGTTATGGTCTGAAGTTTATACGCATAGACAATGATAGATATATTATGATTAAGGTTCGATATCTAAATTCGAATTATACTCGCAGTTTTATGCACTTCCTTTAAAAATATATTGACTTTAATTTATTACTTTCTTATTTTGTATTTTACAACAAAAGGTGCAGAAATAAATTTGTGTAACATGTAAATAATTTTTTTTATGGAACTGAAAACACCCAGACTCGAGATAACATAGAAAAGTTCGTTTCCCTTATGGACCCGACCGGGGATCGAATCCGGGACCTCAAGAGATGGCGCGACGACAAAGTCCGGTCTTTCAGGCAGCCTGAAAGTAAAAAGACCTCAAAGTATCAATTTTTTTAACTCCATGTAATTATCATATCAGAATATTATTAAATGCAGAAGCGTTTGTAAACCGTGACTCTCAAATTAGTATCAAATTTCTCGAATTGTGATATTAGATTAGATTATTAATTTTGATACAAAAATATAATATGTGCTACATTTTTATCACACAACCAATGACGTGTGATACTGACAACATTTCAATTCTGTCTGTTGGATCTTCCGACTTTACCTTGTAAAGCTTCGAAAATTGAAACAAATGTTTGGACGATCGATGCGTCGGGGACGAAGTTCGCACGGCTACATCGTATGTCGTCGCGTGACGTCAGCACATACAACGTAGCTATGTGGTCGGGCTAGGCGCCATCTCCGCGACCAGAGGTCCGTCTGATAAGGGAGGCCGACATACTTTCTAGCCTTGACATTAAATGGGCCTGCGATACACGCCCGCCATTCGCACCGAGTCACACAGTCGACATCGTTATTGCCTGAATAAATTTGTTCTTACATCTAAAGTAATAAGGGCCAACGTTTTCAGTAATTTTTAATGTTTACTGCTCTCTTTTACGATATAAATTGAGCCAATTTAAGAAAAGGTAAAATACTTCGAGCAGAGAGCTCGGGAAAAGGAAAGGTAACTTTAGTATTAAATTGATTGGTTTTGGGAAAATGGGAGGAATGAAAGAAATGCATGCGGTCTGCCGCATTGTAAGTTGCTCATGACTTATTTGGTCTTCATGAAATACAGGATATAATATGAAGCAATGCCAAGAGTAAATTTACAATCTAGCTGGTCTTAATAGTTTTCTTGCTACCTGTAATGTTCATTGGATTAACACTCTATATAATATGCTTATTATAGGTGAAAGTTGTATGTGTGGATGTTTGTTACTCATTCACGCAGTAACTATTGAATGTATTGCAATAAAAATTTAATAAACAGATAGATGCGAGTAATAGGATACATTTTATCCTGAAATAACGTGAACGAAGTGGATGGCACCAGCTAATGTAATAAATTTAACTTTCGGAACAGGAAACAAGTGACACCACGCAAGTTTATTCAAAATGCAAGACCTTCACATTATTGTATCTCAGTTCTTACAGACTCTATTTTCTTCGTTAATATAATCACAGGTTCTTGTAATAACGGTATGTATGTTATTTGTTACAGAACAACAAACAAGTAGTGAACTTGGACGATGGACAACTGCGCGCTCTGCTGGATGAGGCTATGAACTACAAATGTCCCAAAGATCTGGAAGGGAAGAGTAATCTATTCAAGGTATGAAGGCAGTTTCATTACTTACATAAAAAGTACAATTTCGGTCAAATCGGATGAACAAAAATTGGTTTAATCATAGATGTATATACAACCACGAGCAATGAAATGTTAATACTTGAGCTTCTATGGCGTTACAATAAGGCTCGCTTTAGAATGAGTTTGTACACAAGTGCACGTGACTTGCATTTTAGCACAAACCATTGTAGATATTGTCTATTATTTATCCCAGGGCTTTTACTGGACGCCTTTTGGAATTTGCAATTTTTGGCGAAACCCTCTGGCGAATAGGCTCTCCTTACCAATTATACCTACACAGTGACAAGTTTCATTTTAAAACACGAAATGATCGACATAGAACACCTAGCTAACCTATGTGGATTGATGACGCCTCTGGGATAGTCCCGTCATTACACAGGTGACGCACAGTTTGGTAAAACACAATTTGTCCTAACTTTATCGTAAAAGTAGCAGGTGCCCGCGACTTTGTCCACATTATTTCGAGATAAAAAATAATCCATAGTATGTTAATCTAGCACCTCGTCTTTTTAACAAGTTTAGTCAAAATTTATTTAGTAGTTTTTGTGTGTAAGAATAACGAAACATTCATAACATACAACCAGACATCATACACTTTTACAAACTTTCGCGTTTGCAAGGACTAAGTAGGTACAGGTAACAGCAAGAAGTAACTTCAGCACTAGCTTACTTTACGTGACTACGTTAAAGTCAAGTAGGAAAATTAGCTGAGGAAAGCGGATATTTTGCGCATCTCTTAATGTTACTTAGTTATTATATCTGATTTAACATTACCATCTTCCCAAATAACAAGTCAATACTGAAATTGGCAACGTCCCATACCAAATATCTATCTAGGTAGTATTTTTAGGTCAGAGCTTTATCAATAGTAGACTTAGGCTTATCAGTCACAGTTTTAGGTATCTGAGAGTAAGAGAGAGCGAGGTAAGGTATCTTTTGAGAAATTTTGGGAAAAATACTTTAGATTTTGTTTATTGCCAGTGTTAACGGTGATATACGGATACGGGTTGTATAAAAGTGCCATATAAATTTACTAGCGGCCGCCCGCGTGTATTCTTGGAGATAGAAATATATGTAGCCTATGTTACTCAGGGTACCTGTAGCAATCAAACGGTGAAAGATTGTTTTAAATGCGCACAGAATTTATTCATCTTATACGTATACGCACACAAACATATTTAAATCTTTCTTCATATTAGTGTTAAACTGTTGGGGAAAAGTTACTTCGCATTTTATATGCACATTCGAAACATTTTATTTAAATATACTTTTGACTAAAGAAAGAATGTTAATTTTAATGGCCGAAATCATGTTAGTTGTACGGCGTGGCCAGACAAATCTACATTCCTGTGTCGCTAACGAAACATGTGCTAAAATGACATAAGCAATCGATAAGTAAGTCGACCGCGTTTATACTGTCTATGTTACTTCGCACATTTTTAGGACAATGCTTGATTAGATAATTAATTTGCCTAAGTCATAACAGGGTCAGGGTACTAGGCCGGGGGCGTTAGAGTTTATTTATATTCCCATGGCGCTAACGTTCAGGCGCTGAGAGCTGCGGCAGAGTTTCAGTGGTCAATGTGCACTTTTTTCACATGTGAGTTTATATCAAACCAATACCCCCTGTCAAAAGACATAAAACCCTGCTAGGCGCAGCATTTTTAGAAAACAAATCGTTACTTTGTCACATGAAGTGAACTGTCTAATTCACTTACTTACTTACGCGGATATTTAATGTGACAAGGTACTGATGTGTATACAAATAAATTGTTTTAGTAGTGGACGTCAAATTTAGGCAGATGTAACTTAAAAGGGTTCTCTTATGATTTGTCGAAAACGTTTCATATATAATTTAATTCACCTAACAACTTTTACTAATATTATATTTAGCATATTTTCAGTTTGTCGAATTTTTGGTTCAAATAATAATTATTTTACTCTTTTCATCATCATGGACACTATGCAGCAATATGGGATCTTGCGTTTGACTTCACAATCTATAAAGCAATTCAAAAAACTTGAACGCATCTCTTCTCGTCTCGACCTGTCTATGACACTCCTCTATATTCACTATGGTTTTTTGTGCCAAAAAGACTTCACGTTATTTCCGATAACTTTATATAAAATACATTATTACAATGAATTGGTGTGAGAAAAGTGCCAATTGTGTAAGACAACGGAAATACAAAGGACAGGATAGCAGAAACTCGACCAGAAAACGTCCGCGATAAGATTTTAAGAGGTTGTATCGGTTTGTTTACATGTCAACAATCAACAGGTATGTGTTTTATTTGTAATCTTATCGACACAGAAATTGTTTCACATACGAGACAATCATAACTGATGAAAAGTTTTTTACTATCTTCATAAAAAATTATATTTGAATCGCGTAAAAAGTTTAAGGTTATATTGACCAAAGAGTAAATAAACATCGCGGCGCGCCGCCGGAACTTAACCCAAGAAAAGTTTTGCTACACTTCATAACCGATTCACACACACTCGACCCTTTACCGGAAATCAAATTTGTCGGTAATGATGGTGATTTTATGCAACAACTCTAATTTTTTTTCCTCACGGTGGTTATTTTTCGAATTCGAATTCCCTTTTCCGGTTCTATTACGGCTGGTGTTAGAATTCTTATCGTTTAGGTATTTTCATTAAAAGCAAGAGAATGAGTAAACGACAACAAACGATTACCGACAGAGACATACATATTAGCAGAAAAATCAGGAAGTTAGAAAGAAAACTTCAAAAACAGAAAAAGAAGCTCTCCGCTGTAACCAACGATGAAGTGAAATCTCCCTCTCCAGAAAGAAAGGAAAAGGAACCGGATTGCGTCGTTACCAATGGTCCAGGTGCGTACGTACCCTAAAAGGTACAATGACTCTTTGTAGAGTCTTACTTAATTGTAATTTTACTAACAAGGTTAAATTTTAGAGTTGTCACGAGAGGGCAAACAGAACCTTGGTTCATGGTTCAATACACATTATGCTGTTAAGAACCTACTTATTAGTATTTACTAAACCATTGTTATAGTGAGGTTCATTTAAATTTTAGAGTTGTCACGAGAGGGCAAACAGAACCTTGGTTCATGGTTCAATACACAAAATGCTGTTAAGAACCTACTTATTAGTATTTACTGAACCATTGTTATAGTAAGGTTCATTAAAATTTTAGAGTTGTCACGAGAGGGCAAACAGAACCTTGGTTCATGGTTCAATACACATTATGCTGTTAAGAACCTACTTATTAGTATTTACTAAACCATTGTTATAGTAAGGTTCATTAAAATTTTAGAGTTGTCACGAGAGGGCAAACAGAACCTTGGTTCATGGTTCAATACACATTATGCTGTTAAGAACCTACTTATTAGTATTTACTAAACCATTGTTATAGTGAGGTTCATTAAAATTTTAGAGTTGTCACGAGAGGGCAAACAGAACCTTGGTCTCAGAGAGACTGAAAACTAGTTATCACACTAGGAACACTATAACTTTCATCATGGTCTAATGTTTCGTTTACTTTTAGAGCTATCACTAGAGGATAGACAAGACCATAATGCCTTGTATATAAAGGCCTTAGCTCATCGGAGCCAGCAATAAAATTAAAATTTTATACAGAAACATCCTCATTAAACGAGGCCCTTCCAGAAGATTTTTTGCTGGCCTTGGGCGATGAAGGAAAGGTGGATGAGAAAAAGGGAGATAATATAACACAAGAGATAGCAGACAGGTGGAGCAACATGATTAAAATGGGTATATAAAAAGACAATTTATTAAACATATTAAACAAGTATCCTACACCAGAAAATTTCCCTATGGCAAATGCCCCAAAACTTAATTCTGAGATTGTGGCTGCTGTTGCAGAACACATTATAAACGGGATGAAAAATTTGAATACAGACAAAATCTTAATGGCAAGGTCCTCTCCTGTCTCGGCACCATGCTATCTGAATTATGAAAGGAAACCTCAACAGTCTGAAATTAATTGAGGGAATGAATGATGTCGCTAAAGTTCTTTGCAATATGAATAATTATGATTCAATTACAAGAAGACATTTTATACTAACTTTAGTACAAAGCTGTGTCAAACAAGCCATAACCGATGTACCCACCGAGAAGTTTCCGTTTGGAGAAAACTTCAACGAGAAACTCAAGACTGCTAAGGCAGTTGAAAGATCCACTACCTCCATTATTGCCATAAATAAAACAATGCCCAGAAAACCACCATCCCAACCTGTGAGAGAAAATTCAAACTGGAAGAGCCCGCCTCAAAATGCAAAGCAGACCAACTGCAGAGGAGGGCCGAAGAACTATCATCACCAATATAAGAAGAACAATGCAACATATAGGCCTCATCCATCGAAGCCACAAGGGCGTTGTCAAAAGAGGAACACGCTGGTTGTTTAACCTTTATAACAAATGGCAAGAACTCACAAATGACAAAGTAACTACTCCTTCTAGGAGCCATTTTCTGAATGCCAATATCAAGATACTCAATATGTCTCCAATGTATCTCCAAGTTTCTTCACATAAAAATCAAATGGTTCATATAGTAAACTAAAATGGAAGATATACAACCGGTTTGCATATTACTCAATCATGATTGTGTCATAGCCATAATTGATATTAAAAAAAAAAAAAAAAAAAAAAAAAAAAAAAAAAAAAAAAAAAAAAAAACTTTCTCCGTAATAATATTTGATAACTAGATTTTTTTTTAAGGTTTCAATTTAATGGAAAAACTTACGAATTTACTGCCCATCCATATGGACTATACTGTACAGCTCCATATGTAATTACCAAATTATTAAAACCAGGCGTTTCATACCTAAGAAAACAAAATATAATAATTATATCAATTTACTAGATGCCATAATTTGTATAAATAAAGACTTTAATAGTTGCCGTTAAGATGTCCCAAACAATTTGCGACCTGTAAATATTAAAAGCATTAAGATTAATTAAAAATAACAAAAAAGGTCTAGGATCTCTAACCTAATCCTAAAAAAGATCTAGGATTTATGTTAAATTCAGAAAGTTTGACCTGATTTCTGTTTCAATGTAATTAGATCTAAAGATAAATGTAAAAACAAGAGAGTTTGCTCAATTGCTCATTTAAATTTATTTATTTAAAAACTTTATTGCACAAAAAAAAAAAAAAAAAAGTACAACAGGTGGACTTAATGCTATGGGCATTCTCTACCAGTCAACCTTTGGGTCATGCGGAGAGTTAGTTTATGGGTGCGGTAATAGTGACAAAGTGCATAAGTAATCTAAAAAATAAAATAAAAACATAATACACGAGAATAGTAACTATCAAGCGTTACAAAATTCATTTCGGAAACAATTAAATATACATATAGACATACATGAATACATATAATATATATATAAAATATGAAGCTATACTTATATTTACATAACGAGCATATATATACTTATATATACATAAGTAAATAATACCACATAAAAATATAAAATAAATAATAACTAAATATAAATGGATTCAGCAATTGAAAAATTCATGTCTACGATTTATGTATTAGCGAGAGAGAAGAAGTGTTCACGAACTTTCATTTTAAAAATTCCCTTAGTCAGGGTTTGTCGAGTATCAGCGGGCAGAGCATTCCAAATTAAATCTGCATGTCCATTCATAAAATAAGATCTATCATATACTAAAATATTTGAAATGGAAAGAATTTTTGGTCTTCAAAATCATAATAAAAAAATAAAAAAATATGATGCAAAAATTGATGTTACAAGAAACTTAAACACAGGATTTGTATTCTTCCTGATTAATAAATAAGACATAAATGACAATCCTATTAAACAACAGTATTATCTAACTGAAATATTTACTGACGCGCTCCCATCTGGGTGGGACGCAAGGGGGGGGTCTAAATAGTATTACTTGTCATATCTGTCAGTGGTGTGAATATAGAAATATCTTGTGGTTGTATCATATATTTACTCTAAAGATAATGTAAAAGCAGATTATGAGTCTAGAAATTCAGAAATAGAAAGGGAACTAGCTCATACGCCCTTGCAAATAATAACACAAGTCAACAAAATTATACATTTTGCATGGTGCTTTAAAGTAAGTAAACTTTTGTTGTAGCTGTTTGTTTGCTATACATGAATAGTTCTTTATAGTTTTATTTCTTTTCTAACACGTCCAAATTCATAGTAATTTTACTTCAAAAAAGTAAAATTCAGTGAACTTAGGGTTTTTTCCACGGTCTGTGGCCAGTCCCGAATGAGTGAATTTGATAATTAGATTTAAAAAAAAAAAAAAAAAAAAAAAAAAAAAAAAAAAAAAAAAAAACTACTTCTCTTGTTTTATAGTTTAAATTTTAATTCTAGCATTATTATTTTTGTAGTTAATCTACATTCTAGCTGCAACCTTTTTTCCCATATAGAACTAAACTAATCGATTGAAAG
Organism: Glyphodes pyloalis; assembly: GCA_037074685.1. Classification (NCBI taxonomy): domain Eukaryota; kingdom Metazoa; phylum Arthropoda; class Insecta; order Lepidoptera; family Crambidae; genus Glyphodes; species Glyphodes pyloalis. The sequence continues at coordinate 6,935,913 of JAYKKO010000021.1, forward strand.
GAAAATAACACCGCTGAGAACTACTTGAATATTTTCACAATTAAACCAAATTTATAAATAAACCAAATATAAATTTCATGGCAAAGATATGATGCAAAAATTGATGTTAGCTGTGTGACTAGATTCAAATGATCTTATGTTAAAATATAAAAACCCTATAAAAAGGCATAGGGAGATGGATAAAATCCACCCTAAAGAAGGCGGGCATCAACACTAAACTGTTCTCGGCTCATAACACTGTCCATGCCGTGGCCACAGCGGCGCTGGGAGCGGGAATGTCGGTTGACACCATAAGAAAATGTGCCAGATCGAAAGAAAACGCTGTTATGTTCGCCAAATATTAATAGTACCATCGTCGACCTTTTTTTTTTTTTTTTTTTTTTCCGTGACCTATCTGCAATCAGTTCTTTTACTTTTAGCAGGTGCGTTGTTGTTTCAATGGATACAGTGAGAGCGTGATTCCAGTGAACCATCTACTCTATTAATCGTTAGCATTATGGTCTCTTTCAAAAAAGCAGACTATATGATGTCTTTTCTTTTCAGTCTTTTGCAGTAACTTCTGTCCGTTAATATAGCTGCAAGACTGTTAGGGTGTATCTCCAGCCTCTCCTGGTATCTTTTGGTCTGTTTCTGGATTTCTTCAGAAACAGTTTCTATTGTTAGCTCCTTATGGATTTCAGTGTTGGTGGTGAACCAAGGAACACCAGATATGGATCGTAAGATCATGTTTTGCATTCTCTGAATTATGCTGATACTTGATTTGCAGGCACTGCCCCATAACTGGATTCCATAGAGCCACACTGGTTTAAGGATCACTTTGTAGATAAGGAGTTTGTTGTCGATGCTTAGTTTGCTGTTGCGTCCCAATAACCAGTGGAGGTTTTTGTATCGGATATTGAGTTCCTGCCTCTTGGTCTTAATATGATGTTTCCATGTTAGACGGCGGTCAAGGTGTAATCCGAGGTAACGTACGGTGTTCTGGTGTGGCAGCGTAGTATTGTTCAATTTCACAGGTGGGCAATCATCTTTCCTAAGTGTGAAGGTTATATGGGCTGATTTGCTTGCACTTGCTTTTATCCTCCACTTTTGTAACCATGAAGTTATTTTGTCAAGGCTTTCTTGCAGCTTATTTGATGCTACTGTGGGATCGTGGTGGCTTGCCAGTATTGCGGTATCATCAGCGAAAGTCGCAGTCGTAACTCCTTCAACCTGTGGTAGGTCGGCAGTGTATATCATGTAAAGGGTGGGTGCCAAGACTGAGCCCTGGGGGACACCAGCTGCTATGTTGGCAAACCTTGACTTCTTATCTGACACTTCAGCTTGAAAGATTCTGTCAGTAAGATAAGATTTAATCAGGGAATAGTACTGGTGAGGGAGGGTTCTCTTTATTTTATACAACAGACCCTTGTGCCAAACTTTATCAAAAGCCTGTTGGATGTCTAGAAATACAGAGGAACAGTAAGATTTTTCTTCTAGACTTTTTCTGATTTTATCGCAGACTCTGTGGACTTGTTCTGTGGTGGAATGTTTTTGTCTAAAGCCAAACTGATGTTCAGGAATAATTTTTTCTTTACTTAGGATTGGTGCTATCCTGTAGAGCAGTAGCTTCTCAAAGACCTTTGAGAGGACAGGCAATAAGCTAATGGGTCTATATGAGGATATTTCATTGGGTGGTTTGCCAGTTTTGGGTATCAAAATAATTTTGGACACTTTCCACATCAGAGGAAAATACTCTGTTCTTAGAATTCCATTGAAAAGGGATGTCAGAAACACTATAGCCTTTCTAGGTAGACGTTTTAGTATCTCATTTGTAAGGAGGTCATATCCCGGAGCTTTTTTATCCTGTAGGTGGCAAATTACTTTCCAGACTTCTCGTACCGTTATTGGGTTAGGCGGTAGTGTCATTTGGAAAGTTTGGCTGAGGATTTTATCAATCTGCTCGTCGTTTTGGGCGTCCGTAGCTGTATTTGGCATGAATACTTGTTCCAGGTACTCAGCGAATGCGTCCGCCTTAGCCTGTGGTGTTCGTACCCATCCGTTTGCCGTCTTGAGAGGGTGGTTAGCATTTTGAGGTCTGTTAAGATTTTTAGTGAACTTCCATAAGGAATAATTTGTTGTTGCATTGGCAGTTAGTGACTTAAGTCGGTCCTCCATTGTTTTGTTATGCCAATCACGTAACATTTCTTTAAGTTTTGTTGCTGCTCTATAAAAAGTTATTTTATCCTCATCCAGCCTACTTTCTTGCCATATTTTGCGAAGTTTGCGTTTATTGTGCAGTGCTTTTTTGATAGCCAGTGGATAGTTACAATGTCCTTCATTTGTTTTTGACTCTGGAGTATTTATCCAACATGCTTTTTGGATAAGCTCCGTTATATATTTTGTGGCATCTTCAATGTCATCCGGGCTCTTCAAGGGAACATTTAATTTTATGTTTCCATTAATAAATTCAACTAAAGATCTCCAGTCAGTATGTTTGTTTGTGAGCTTCTCTATATTTTCTTCTGTTTCTATTATCGATGTGCTTATGGTGAGTATAACAAGGCTGTGATCTGAGGAGCTGTCATAGCAGGGTTCAGGTTTTAGGTAGTGCCGTGTTAATCCCTTTGATATGAAGAAGTCGAGAAGGTCAGGAGTCTTGTTGAAATCTGTTGGCCAATAGGTGGGTTCGCTAGTGGACCACGTCAAAAGGTTATTCTTGTCAATACTTGTTTTTAGTTGTCTTCCTCGTGTGGTAGTCAACCTGGAACCCCAGCCCGTATGTTTTGAGTTCCAGTCACCACCTGCTACAAAGCGATTACCAAGTTGGAGAAAATATGAAGTGAACATTTGGTCACTAATTTTATGTTTTGGAGGACAGTATACTGCAGACAGCGTGATGTACCCCACTCTATCTTCTACAGATATAGTTGTGGCTTGTATATGTTCAGTTCGATACTCTGGCATCAAATGATGCCTAATTTTGTTATTGACGATTACTGCAGTTCCACCATGACCAGTTCCATCTGGGTGGTTTGTCATATAACAGTGATAATTTTTGAATCTAACGTTTGTGCTACGAGTGCAATGTGCTTCGGCTATTAAAAGGATGTCAATTTTTTGTTCTGTCATTACAAGCTCCATCTCTTGTTTGTTTGGCGCTAAACCATTTATGTTCCAAGTTGCTATTCGAAGTGCAGTCATTTTGTAAGTCGGTCGACAAGCTTGGTTATGAGTCCCATCAGGGTGCTCATTTGTTGTAAGATCATATCAAATTTCTCAGTTTGTTTTAAAAGCATCTCTTCTATTCTTGTTGATATATGGGGTTGATTGGTATCTGTTACAGTGGTTGATTTTACTTTCTCAGCATATGTATTGTACTTATTGTCTACTTTTTCGGTGATATTGTTTTTGGAAGCTATGGTTTCTCTGTGAGTGGTATTGTCTACTCTTGGTGGTATTAGCTTTCTGTTTACAGTTGTTTTGCTTCTTCTATTGAGGATTTCTTTGTAGACATCGCATCCTTTATAGTTGGCTGGATGAGGTCCATTACAGAGAGCACAAGTAGCAGGTGTATTTCGGTCCTTTTTGATGCAGTCGGAGGTCTTGTGTGACTGCCCACATTTGACGCACCTAAATGGGCGCATACAATAATTCTTTGTATGACCATATTGCTGGCATCGCTGGCATTGCACAATAGTCCTTCTCTTTTTAGGGTCCTCTATGACTATGGCTTGATGATAAATGTATTTAAGCTCTTTTATTTCTTTATTTAGGGGTCCAGGTTGCAGGTTTACGAAAAAGGTTGAGGTTGGTTTTTTGTCAGGGCCAAATTTAATATTAATAATTTCTCCACTTACTAGGTTACCAGTTCTTTCAACTTCTGCCTTTATTTCATCTAATGGTGTAGTGTGATGAAGATTCTTGATAACTATTCTATAGCATCTTTTCTCTTTTCTGTTAAAAGTGTGCCCAATTAGGCCTTTCTCTCGAATGATGCACATAAGGTTCTTGTATGTGTTTACTTCTGTACAGTTTATTCTCAACTGGTTTCGATTTACCACTTTAAGTGTGTATTTGTTCCCTTTTGTTGCCGAATTCAGTAGTTCTGTCAATTTGTTGACATCTTCAACTCCATATAAGATTATAGGTGGAGGTTTATTTTCTTTAGGTGTTGGTTGATAAGACATATCCTTTTCATCTACTGGTAGTGTGTCAAATCTGTTGCTGGTTTCAATTTTTTCAGGGGAGGGACTATCTGATACCCTTCGACGTTTGTTGATTTTCATAGTAGGCACTCTTTGCCATTCTGGCGGTTGTACATCTTGCGCGGCTGTGTTTACCTTAGGAGTTTTAGTAAGGTCTATAATGTTTTCAGTGCCTTTAGTGTTAGGTGAATTATCTGAGTGTGGTTTATTTCCTAGCGATGCACTCCTAGGTCTAGTGTTAAAAAGAGATGGATGAAAAGCCTGTTGTACCAGCTTGCGTTTTCCAGTAGCATTATCTATCACAGGGGCCTGGTCACCCGCACCTGTGGAGTCTTCGGTAGCAGATTTCACACCCTCCAGCCCGGGTACCGGAGGGCGCCGGGGGTTAGCCGGAGCGCATGACATATCACATTCCATATTTAACTTTTCCATTTTTACGAGAAGGTTGGGAGGTATTCAATAGCGCTTTCCCAAGGGGCTATTGCCACACATTTTGAAGGTATTTAATTCTTCAAGGCTTGTGGTAGCCTGGTACAGGTTACATACCCGCCGCCTGTTGTTCGGCGTTGTTGCTCATTTGGCACCACCCAGGGGACACGTGTAGGGTGGGCCTAGGTAAAGGTGGTAAGTCCTACGGACGCGAGCAACAGATGCCCCCCCATGATGCCATCGTCGACCTTAAATACGGTTATTTTTAATAACTATAAAAGTACTTAAAGCTTATTATGTGAAATAACATAAGCTTTATATAGGTTTAATAGATTTATAATTATTTTGATTTAAATGTTGATTATTTGTAAATACTTCTTAAAATATTTTATAAAAAGCTAAATGATTTTAAAATCTTTAGATATCTTTGATTTTAAAATTACACTCACAACCTTTCCTTTAAACATCTGCATAGTGTCCATGATGATGAAAAGAGTAAAATTATTAAATTAAACGAACTTACCTTAAGTGAAGTTCTATTTTAATTTTACGAATTTTCATCATCATGGAGCAACCCTCCCTATCCCACTTAACTAAGTAGCCCCTTAATCTTTTAAAGGTTGTTCGTGCTTTACTTTGAACTGTTAGTGAATATAGAGGAGTGTCATAGACAGGTCGAGACGAGAAGAGATGCGTTCAAGTTTTTTGAATTGCTTTATAGATTGTGAAGTCAAACGCAAGATCCCATATTGCTGCATAGTGTCCATGATGATGAAAATTCGTAAAATTAAAATAGAACTTCACTTAAGGTAAGTTCGTTTAATTTAATAAATATATATAATAATAACTAATGTTTGATTAGTATACCTAGTATTTATTTGGTTTCATAGCTGTTATCCTCATATAGTTTAGTGATTATAAGTCACGGTATTATCCATTAGTAATCGTATGGATTTAGGATTTCGTGTCAAATCTGTCTCAAAATAAATTCAGCCAACCCCGACGTCACGTGGTACTTGTATGCCCCTAGAGTGTTAATCAAAAAGGCGGAGGCGCGGTGGGAGGCAGCCCCCACCACCCCTCACTTGCTGTAACAAGGTTCAGGCTCCCGGGCTCTCCATAAAGGCTTAGGCCGGTGCTGGTCCAGGAAGCCGAAGCTTGCGAAGGAGGAGAGCGTTGGGTGCCTGCACTTTGTTACGCTAACGCAGAGGGGTCTGCACTTCCCGTAGCGACGGAGCACACGCAATTCTAAATGCGTGTGTCCTTGAAATTATAATTAAGTCAAACAAAATTTGTCGTAATGAAAATTAGCTGAAATGAATATTTCTGTCTAACAATCTTAGGCTAAATAAATAACTATGTATCGATATTGATTTTAGATGACGTAAAAATTAGACAAAGTTGACAACTTTGTTCGGCAAATCATAGGAGACCCAGTTAAAAGTACTGCTCATGTTAGAAATACTGTTTTATTTACACAACATTGTAAAATTAAAAAGACAAATAAAATTGGCTCAACATTGTGTAATGTCGTTTTTGTCGGCTAAAAGTAATGTCCCAGTTGCTACGGTTTCACGCCGTTACACGAAGTATCAGTTTTCATCAAGGTGTTATAATTAAATTAGCTATTGACGATTTAGAACCAAAGTAACGATATTTTGACTACTTGTAGCAACAATGTACTTTATAAAAGATAGTGACACCAGTGACGTATTTTTTTTTTACCTACATGCAGATAATTATAGAAAAATAACAGCTTCGTATAACATAAACATCAACTAAATCAGACGTGAATGCTTTCAATTTTAAATCTATAATGTTATATTACACGTGAATGTTCGTCAAAGGAAGAAGTTAGTATGGATATGTAGATAAGTAATGCTCAAACTCGAATGTTTAATACTACGTTACACATAAATACTCACGAGTCAGTGAGAGGTGGTGTTGTTACATATGGATATACTAGCTGTGCCCGCGACTTCGTTCGCGTGGACTATATCCTTTCATGGTCGGTTTTACCCCTATCTCCCCTAATATTCGAAACAAAAAGTAGTCTATATTTTAATAGAGCTATATATCTTATTTATGCCAACTTTCATATCTCTAACTTAAAAAATAAACATTTTCCCATATAAACTTTCAAAGGTGGCATTACCTTCCCCCCCCCCCCTTACTTTCTAACAAAAAGTAGCCTATGTCCGTTCTTGAGGTTCAACATATACCTATGCCAAATTTCATCAAAATTGGTTGAGAGGTTTAAGCGGGAAAGCGTAACAGACAGACAGAGTTACTTTCGCATTTATAATATTAGTAGTGATTATTACACTTGAATGCTCCGGTGAGTGGTTGTACCTAATTTAGTTCTCATAATTTTTATTCTAATCGCATTTTTTTGTCAATTTTATCAAGATCCTTGCGCCTTCTCTTTAGAAGTTTACAAACCTTTTATTCTATGAATTTGGTTATGTATCCATTTTTTAGGAGTTACATTTTTTTGCAGTGGATTTACTGCAAAAAAATTTAACTCCTAAAAAAGGTAGTATGGAACGAATTGTTTATTACAAAAAGTAGCTCTAGAACAAACACTCTTTAAGTTTCGTTGATAAATAGGTGCCAAAATGTTCCTTTTGATTCGTTAGTCACTGGCGTGATTAGTACAATTGGTGTTTTGTGTGGAATACAGATTTAGAACAATGAGTCCACATGGCACGTCATTAACGTGGTCGCAAATTAAAGAGTCCTCTCTACCGTGAGACTAATTAGGGAGGTCTTCAGCGCACCGGTGCCTATCTACTGGGGTTCGTTATTTTAGAAGAGTCCACCCACGACAACAGGTTAAGGGTAGATAACTTAAACTGTATGTATAGTTTAATAGTTAAATTATCAAAAAATATTAGTGGCTTGTTTCTTATTTTATCGTTTAGAACAAACATTTAATAATAAACGTTGAAATTAGCGCGACGTCCTTCTTCGTACAGTTTTCACGAATGAGTGACATAAATCATTGCACTTTTAATGCGCGGTATCGTCTATGTGTTGAAGCAAAAAATATATTTTCAATGTATTTGAAAATAAAACTAGCGAACTTCTTTTCACTACATAGTATAAAACAAAGTCGCTTTTTCTGTCCCTATATCCCTATGTACATATAAATCTTTAAAACTACGCAACGGATTTTGATGCGGTTTTTTTAATAGATAGAGTAATTCAAGAGGAAGGTTTTTATTTGTAATAAAGAATAGAAAAGCCAATATTTCTAAGTATTTACGTTACATGCGTGCGAAGCCGGGGCGGGTCGCTAGTCGAAACATAAGATACCTACATAAAAATTGTGTTTCTGAAATAGTATACAATATTTGTGTGTAGAAATTAAAACGACTGAACTTTAATTAGGTAGGTATAGTGTGCGACCAAATCTTATATATAGAGTACTTATAGATCATTAAAGCCCGGCTACAATATTAGAAATACGATCCGTTCTGTTTACGGATAGAAAGAAATTATACGAGGCGTTAGCTAAAAACGACCGGCGGACGACTGATGACAGCTTATATGGAAAGTAAATTTGAAACTAGAATTAACGATTCGTAGAAAAATTGATAGTAATTTTTGACACATAACGAATATATTAAAATCAATTCATACTTTTAATATATTGGACAACATCAGATACATTGCTCAGTGGTAAGTAGCTTAAGCACTTGTGTCACAGAAATCAGAAACAACGACGGTACCACAACACCCAGATCCGAGACAGTATAGAAAAGTTCGTTTCCCATATTGACCTGACCAGGGATCGAACCGGGGACCTCGTAAATGGCGCGACGTCAAAGTCCGTCCCGCTCGCCCCTCGGCTACGGAGGTCGTCTAACTAGTTACATAGAGTGGATTGTGATATTTTGTGCAATTGGCTACTTGACAGTTTTTGAAAAAGTATTGTAATGTGCGCCCGTTCATTTTATATCCCAAGCAATTCGATGTATCTGGAAATAATCTAAATAACCAGAGAAAAATAAGATTTTGTGTAACACATTTAAAAAGCGCGCGAAAACGCCTAGTCGCGTCACTGTTGCAATTATGACGTCAACGTCCTACACAACGAACCGATACGCATAGGAACGACTTAATTAAGATAAACGGAAAATGTTTCAATAAATTCTTTATACGATTAGAGACACAATAATTAAATTTAATCGGTAAAATAATCATTGTTTCGCCACATTAAAATAAATAATATTCGCCGACAGCTGTCATTTCCGAATTGCAATGGTGGTTTCCGTTTCGGTTCTTTTGTTCCACATATAAAAAAACTAAAATTTATTTTGCAAAAATAAAATACTAACTATGCTTTTAATTAAAAAGTAAAAATGTAAAATGATTACTTAACTAATAAGCTAACATATCTAACACTTTTCATATTTTATTGTTAACACTGTCAAGTAGCCAATGGTGCATAGGCTACGCGGTACCTGCGCACCATCTGTTTGGGTTTGGTTTTTGACACTATTAACAGTAAAAACGATTGGTAACGGTTTCAGGAGCTACTGGAGGAGGTGCAGCAGGACGAGCAGGCGGACGACCAGGCGGGCGAGGCGGCGGCGCTGAGCGCGGGGCGGGGCGTGCGGCGGCTAGGGGCGCCGAGCCGCGGCCGCAACCAGCTGCTGCAGTCCAACTCGCTGCAGGACCTCGTGGCGGCCCTGGCGGCCGAGCCGGCGCCCCGCACGCGCGCCAGGCACCACCCGCCCGCGCCCGTCTCCGCGCGCGCCATACAGGGCGGCAGCCTGCCCTCCGGCGTCGACACATGTAAGTGTACACGTTGCGATAGGAACTGGTTGAAAGATGCGCGCTTCATATTATATTAAATATTATTTATGCACACAACACTATAATACTAGTATGATCCCAACTGATAGCGAGAGTTCAGATTGCTAGAAATGTTAAATGGTCTACAGATAATAAATGGATAATCTATTAAACATTACAACTTATGGCTATGATTTATTATTAACTAGCTACCCGTCCCGGCCAGGTGCATGTAAATACAAAGGAAGGTTTCAGTTTTTCTATACATAAATACGTATCGATTATACATACATATAAACCTTCCTCATTCATCAGTCTATCTATCAAATAAAAATCCTTTGCGTAGTTTCAAATATCAAAGAATGCATATGTAGGGTCTTATAGAAAAAGCCATTTAACGCTACTAGCTATGAATCCAGTATCATGTCTATTACGAAATTTCATCCCAAGCACATTATTAGTTTTAGCGTGGAATAATAATAACGATTCTATCATCCATCCATCATCATTATTATATCGGTAAATAGTAAAATAAATCAGCTGGCTATCTGAGACCAAACAGTATGATATAATTTGAATAAGATCACTTACAAGGAAAATGTTTGTTTCAGCGTTTCTGCTAGGCGAGGAGCCGAGCAGCGGCCGGGGCGCGGGGTACCTGGCGACGGTGCGCTGCGTCAACCCGCCGCCGCTGGCCGAGCGCCGCGTCTCCGCCAGCGACGCCAACAGCCCCGCGGAGGTGGAACTGCTGCACAGGTCACTACACCAGCCCCTCCCCCATACTGTTGCACCTTATCTAATGGAACATATTCAAATGACGTCATTGTAAACACTAATTAACCCAATCATACCTCGAACTTAGTGAAATCATCGTACATCAATACCATTCCACTTTTCACCCTGTGTTCCTATAGATCATTTATTCTCTTTGATATTGCACCAGCCGTTATTCCCGACTCATTTATTTTCGTCCATTTCGCGTCAGATAACATGCTATTTTTTTCATCCGACATTTTCTTCTGATGTGATAAGGTCAAGATAATATGGGGGCTGTAATCTTGAATCTTTATCCCCTAAAGCATATCCTGTTGTAATCGTCATATAATAGATATTTCTACAGCATGTGGTCGTGTTGAAACACACGAGTATGTCGCGAGGAGGTGAAGACCTGGTCTGAGGAATGTGGGGTCCATTACACTTACGTCAGCGATGCCAACAGCCTCGCAGCAGTAGAACAGAGAACACTTTTCTTCACCTACCAACGTACATTCACACGATCACAACCGCAGAAGGGATTCTTAACAGTTTAAAGGGTAACGAGCTTCGACGTCATTGACTTGGCGCCTCAGCGATGCTCCGTTCTTGCGTTCTGATCAGTGTTTCACTTCAGAATGTGTCCTAACTCTCCCAGCTTCTTTTGCTTGTAAGTAGAAAATTGATACATTTTTGTAAACCACTGCTTGAACCAGAATAATAGCAATTTGGGCGGTGAAAACGACTGTTAGGTTCGAGTATTGCTGTCTTACTTATTCAATAGTAATACTGTAATGAAGCGAACTTTGGTCAGGCGATGCGCAGCCGCTGGATACTGCCAAAGAAATATAAGGAGAGACGGTGAGACAAGAGCATGTGACGGCGTTCCTGCTATGAGTTATAACAAGGAGTATGTTTTTCACTATACTGGGTATATATATATATATATATATATATATATATATATATATATATATATATATATATATATATTCCACTTACCGTAGATGTTGTTACGTGAAATTATTACAACACCATTGTATTGACTTATCAGTTGTCATCAAAACCACAAAATAACTCAGAATTAATAAGTGTAAGAAGATGTATGTTCCAAATGAATGTGATAATACTGATCTGCTTTACCAGTTTCGGGGTGTTATTTATTTATTTATTTATTTATTTATTAGGATATCCAACAGCAATACCATGAATTTACATAAAAAAACCAAACATGATACATAAATCTAAGCCAGGATACCACAACATGGCTTACGTAAATTAGACATTTTGTTAATCGAGAGGTATGATGTAGGTAAGAAGTAAAAAAAAGTAAAAAGTGAAAAGTGTGTTGGTGCCAGTCACGTGGAGATAGAATGAGATGAGTTAAACATTTACCAAGGTGAAATGTGAGAAATTTAATAAAATATGAATAAATATATCTATAATATATATTATATTGTATATTGTAACATAGATTACACAACTATAAATGTGAAGATACTAATAATGACAAACGCAAGTTCCGCAAAAGAGAACAATAATAATAGCAGCGTATTAAAATCTGATATTAATGTTTACATTCAAATAGAGCACAATATGGGATACATATTGAAATTGAAAATGAAAATTAAACGAAACAAATAAGTTTATAAAATAGGTAGAGATAAATGCTTAGTAGGTAGGTTGCATCGGCTTTGTATCGTGTGTCGACTTTATATTTCGAGTTTTTGGAAATCGTCTGTTGTAACGATTCTAGTTCGGTAGGTGTCACCACAAGTAATGAATAAATCACAACGCCTTTCATCAATGTGACCTTCCCGTGCATTTTACAAAAATAATACTATTATAATGTTATGGTAGCACTCAAATTGTTTGTATACTGTTTTCATTTGAATAAACATGTTATTCAGGCGTTATAAAACATTACAGCGATTTTAAACACATAATAAGCGGTTGTTATTTATCTACATTAGGCGCATTGCATTAGTCAAAAACTGTGCAGTGCGCTTTCCGTTAATACTGTAACATAATAGGGGACGGTGATTACTAACATAATATTAGGAAGTTTGATCAAGTGAAAGTCAAGTGAAAAACCCTGGATCTTGATATATTTCGAAGCAAACATTTTCATAAGGTACCTCGGTATTGTATATGGGTAAATATTCTAGCATAAAATTTTAATTTAGGAGCAATAACTTGTTGGTAAATATTTACAAAAAAAAAATAAACAAAATAATATTTAACCGCTTAAATTTAATAGTGTAAAATATTATCTGACTAACAAAAACGGTATGAATCATTTATTAAACAGTTTTGGTTTTAATTCGGTATTGATAACTTAAACTATGCACCATTAAAGATCCTTAAATATCATTACAAATCGAAATCGGTTCGAACGTTTACATTTCAAAATAGGATTGTATGTGCGTTAACGTAGTGGTTGTCCGCAGAAGGAGCAAGCCGGTGTTCCCGATGACGTACACGGCGCGCGCGACGCTCGAAATCGGCAGCGGCGCCGTCTGCTCGGGCCGCGCGGTCACCACCACCACCGCCTCCAACCAGGTGCGTACCCGGGCCTGCCCCGCCGCCCCCACCGCCTGGCCCTCGCTCCGCCACGTCCCGCGCTCCGCCCCCGTGCCCCCCACCTGCGGGCCCCCAGACCGACTCTTCGCGGTTCGAAAACTATACATCCCGGAGACAGCTCCGGAAAAGATAATGTTTGAAGCTACTCCTGGGCTCGATGATTCTGAGATGAAAGATCATAATCAGAGAAAACTGATGAGCGCTCTGATGCCCAAGTCGGACAATGTGACCGAAAACTATGCGAACGTTTTGAGCGTCGACGGGGAAGGTAAGGAAGGTAAACCGCGCGGCCCGAGTAAAAGATCCGGTAGACATCGCGACGTAACTTCACGGAGCGAACACCTCGCTAGACCTCGCTCCCCTGCCCGGCGTGACACTCGCCGTGAGCTAGGTTCTGATGCAGACATTTGGAGGAACGATGTGGATAAGTGGTACGACGGTTTGGTAGCTTATCAAAACCAGTTCCATCAGATGCAGAAAATATTCGAGAAACAGAGTGACAAACGTCATGATGATTTACATCATAGATATACGCAACCAACGAATTATAATAACCAATCGAACGAAAACCTAGCTACGAATACAGGCCCCAATATTGAAATTGATAATATTGCTCCGGGCAATAGTATTATTCATCGACCAAAAAAAAACATTACTAACACAAACAAAGTATACGCACCAATTCTCTCAGCGGATCATATAAAATATGTACCAAAAAAGAAAACAAAATCTAAGTCAAATACGGAAGAATCTCTAGATTTGGAAAAAAGCAATTGTACATTAAACAGGGTTGAAAAAAAATTAAGTGATATTGAAGAAAGTGAGATTAGTTTAGGAAAAAAAATAAGAAAACAAGTCGGTAAGTTTGCAGCATTTAGTCCGACTTCAATAAACCCAAGAAATATTAGAAGTATGACAATAAGTAAAAGTCCTAATATAGAATTTTGTGATACTCATCAAAGCACGGATGTGAAACAAACTGTCAATAAAAAGACAATTTTAGAAGGTATTAGTTCTAATGTTATAAATATATGTGTTGGCCATGATAAAATGTTAAATGTTATTGAAAATAGCAACATTGTTTTACCTAATGCCACCTGTGATAGCTTACAAAAATCGGAACACCCTAAAGAAATAGGCATCCCATTACTAGAAAACAACTATCCGACACAATTGAATAGTTACAAAGAATTTGAAATGGAGATGATGGAGCATTCATCAGTTACATCTGAACCTCTAAGTAATGAAATAGAACTGACAGAAATTGTCTCTCCCAATAAGCACAAGGACAAAACAGATTACTTCATGAAGTATTGCGTTGAACAACAGAAGTTACTCCAAGCTTTAGAAGCTACTGACGAAAATGTCTCCAAAGAGTCTATCATCAATGAGTACGAAGAGACACAAAAGTACGCAAATGCATTCCCTGATAAAGCCAACCCAGAATTTGAAATAAAAGATATAAAGTTAAATGAAAATGTGTTCGTTCGTAATGTAGAAAATACTGAAATGTATAATAAGGAAACACTTTCCGAGAAAGAAAATCAAGAATTTCAATTGAGAGAAATGAAGTCTATAGAAAATGCGGAAATTTATTCGGAAGAGCATCCTGACGAAGATGTCCACAATAATGAAATATGTATCGAAGAAGGAATTCCATATAAAACTTCTGGCTTTGCATCCAAAACTTCTGAACTATGTAAAGAAGAGGCAGTTCCTGAGAAAGAATATAAAGATATAGAATTGAAAGTAATGAACTCCAAAAACACATTTTCTTCACAACCGCACTCCAATGAAAATTTCGATATTACGGAAGAAAACAATAACGAGACCTCCTTAGATAGAAAATTAGAAGAAGTTGTAATTAAACTAAATAAAAAACCACAGGAACAAGTTTCCAACGATCAGTATGTCTTGGCGGAGCTTCCTAATAATGCTTACGTTTTTCTAACATTACCTAAACGCTTACTCATACCTCTGCATAACACAGATCAAAGGCCACCCCTGCAATTGCGCGAAGTCCACAATAGCAATGCCAAACCTGACCATTCAGAAGATAGTGCAGTAGGGACCCTAACCAATAAAAAGAAGAAAGATAAAGGGCTAAGTCCAGCCAGCGATGCGAAGAAGAAGGATGCTATCAATAAAAACGCTCTTAGAGCGCTCCTCTTTGAAAACTTAAAAAGGGACATGTCCGTTAAACCGGGGACAACTGTCACCGGTAAAGAGGTAGGATACTCACAATACCTGAATAAGTTTTTGTAATTATTGCGAGTGAGTGACGCGCGAGGTACTGAGCGTGTTTTATTTCCGCAGGGTGATACCGCTATACCGTTTAGTTGCATCACAACTCCAGAGGTTGTGGCTAGTTGCAACACGACGACCTCCACGCCGCAGTCCGCCGTAGCTGTTGATCCCAAGGTATGCTCCCTCTATCACACTCTCTGTTTCTTCTCTTTTGCTTCTGCGATGTGTGCCTTATCTGTGAACGCCTGAACACCATTTGCATTCTTTTTGATTAAATCAAAACGGGGTTTATAGTGTACATTATAAACAATCTTAATAAATCATCACATTTGTGTACAACGATTTGACAAAAACATTATCATGTTATTATAATACAGCCTGTGGCTTCGCACGTCTGCGATCCCAGTCAATTTTAAACTTGTTTTCATACAAACTTTGTACTGACAATTGCGAAAACACCAAAAATAAAATTATTCAATTTCGTCAAATATTTATAAAGTTATGCTTGATTTAAAGATTTAGAAATCTACTTAATGAATGACCATGTTTTTGTTAAAGCACGCTTTATTTGTCATAGTGCCGAATGGCGAAAGGTGTATCATGATATCAACAGTGAAATGTCGTGTTGAAATTGTAGTCTTTTATTTTGTTTGGGTTTTGGCTAAATTATTTTCAGGCCTGTTTCGGACAAGTGTACTTTAAGTATCTATTAACAAGCACTCGGTCACTACTTGTTCACTAACAAGACTTACCTAATGCGATTTATTTTTTTATTTATCTATCTTAACTATGTTGCAATAAACGGTAGGTTTACTTCATGAATTGTGTACACAAATCAGAAAGTTTCTTATACCAAATTGGTAACAATGGTACTTAATCTCAAACAAAAAATAATTGGAAAAGTAAATATTTAAGATACACAACATTTTTATTGACTATAAATGAAACTTACTTACGAATATTTGACCGTAATATAATATATTTTGCCGGATGAGTTTTAATTATTATCTACTTAAAGATGAAAATGATAGTGAAGTCAGATCACAATACAATTAACAGTCACAGATTTCTCGACATTTGCTGTATAATTATTACTCAACTTTACTGTTAGGTTCTTTTTTGAAGTGAAGTTATGAAGATGAAAAATAAAAGGGACGGTGATCGGTTTAGTAGGTTATTATTTAAAAGATGCCTCTTTTTATTATTTTAACTTTCTTTTATTGGTAGCGACCATTGTAAATTTGTAAAAAGTCTTCAAGAAAGTCAAACCCTTAAGACATACTCCTACAGACTGTGAAACCTCGCTTACTCCCTTTATCACCGTTTGAACACCCTCGAATGAACGCATTCCTTGTCATGGTCGGTTCGAAGAGTCTGCTCTAGACACCACACAGAGGTATCTATGCGCGTATCGCAACCTCGCAAGGCCCCGTAGGGGGTGTGGGGTGTATAGGCGGTCGCGGCGTGTGACGGTACTGAGTGTTGTGGGTGGTGCAGCCGCTGCAGCTGGGGTCCGGGTACCGCGCCGTGGCGAGCCTGACGGGCGCCGCGGGCCGCGCCGAGCCCGCCGAGCGAGCCGAGCGCGCCCCCGACCCCGCCGACGACCAGGCGCGACAGCTGCAGGTATTCGTGCCGCGCCTGTCGCTGCAGGTACGCGCCTTCCGACACCCTCCAACACCCTCCAACACCCTCCAACACCCTCTGCCTCCCTCTGCCTCCCTCCGCCCGCACCTCACACTTTACGTTTTGTCGCAACCAGCTTTTGATTTACAGTTCGGCTATTGTTTAATAACTTGGAGCAGTAACAATGTTCCATCGAACCAGTCTATAATGCATGGTGATCGTGCAAAATCATTACAAAAAAGTGAGAAAAGCTGTCCAGCTATGATTTTAACGTTTACTCATTAAATAGAGTCAAATGCAAAATGCACTGGTTATTATTAATATTCACATTGAATTCCACATTATTTCTGAGTACTTTTTACAAAGACTTTTTTTATGTTTTATCAGTATAAAAACACTATCGTTTTCCTTGAGGAAAATGTTTGTATATAATAAATGTTCGAGTCATTTTATTGACACATTCAATAAGGCATTTTAGTTCCTTAAGAACGTGCAATTGTTACGTAGTCGTTTCTATGAATATGAGTATAATAAATCGCATTATCTATTGTTCCTAATCTTCATTTCTTTTTGTCATATACGCCATACGAACGAGGCGTATACTTTACCTCAAAATCAGGTTGCGATAAAAACGAAACACTTTGCGCAAACGTGTGCGCACATAACATCACATCTAAGTTACAACTGGATACTTTCTTCAATCCTTATAAGTATAAACTAAGTCTATTGATCCGTATTCGCGGTGTGAACCAATTATTCGCCTTATCTGACATTCATTTGCATATCGTTCCTATGGCCCAAGTTTACTTGCGACGACAGAGGAAGAGCGAAATATCAGGGCTTAAGTTTACTCCGCGAATACGGGAAATACTAGCGAAATGTTCGTATTCACGTCCCAATAGTACACACACAAGAATGTTACCTTTCATACAAATTATACGCCAAAATTCAATTTTCGAAAAGGAAACCTTACTCAATATATTCCTTACAAATTGCAGAAGCATCCTCTCCATTATAATATATATGTGTTGCATTATTTTGTTTCTTTTGTACTATGTGATATTTCGTCTTCTGTGATATCATAAATATTAACTTTCCGTCACTAAATAATAACAATCAAAAAGTCTGTAAATGGTGTGTGTTTGAATGAACTATAGCTCTTATGATCTTCTAATTTATTTAGTAGATAGTAACCAGATTTGTTTAGTGTTAAATATAAATTGTTGTGATCAATCTTTTAGTTACTGGTTACTAAGAGTGGCATGTTTCTATTTTAGTACTCTTTCTACTTAATGTTTAATAACACTAATAAAAGTTCAATGTGTGACGTAATGTGTGTTGTGCCCGGCAGCCTCGTAGCGTGATATCGAGCAGCTTCAACGGGCTGCCCCTGACGCGGCCCAACTACGGCGCCACCGCCACCTCCGCCCCCGAAGAATACAAGGCATGTCTCTCCCCTGTATACTTGCATGTCAGACGGTCCCCGTCGCTGTCCGCTGTAGCATTCCGTGACGAGTGCCTATTCGAAGTGTTCTAATGCGTGTTGTTTTTCCTCCCTATTCAGGTGCCTATATTCACTGTGCACTACCGTTTACAGAAATCTCTAGACGAAAATGGCAATGCAGTACAAGGATTCAGTTCACCCGTCTCGGGGTCTAGTCAACACAAGAAGCCCCGGCGGAAAAAGTCCTCCAAGAACGAGACCGTCATCAAGTCGGACCAGATAGACGGGTACAAGGGCGACAAGGACCTGAACGAGGTACTCCGCTTCATCGAGTCGCGCGCCGAGCACGGGCGCGGCAAGCTCGCGCGCAAGCACGACGACGACAAGCCCAAGAAGCGGTCCACTGAGCGGCGCAAGGACAAGGAGAAGCCGAAGCGCGCCTCCTCGCTCGAGGAGCTCTCGCGCACCAAGCTCGAGGACCTCACCGAGCCGCGGCCGGCCGCGCCCGACGCCGGCCCGCCCTCCCCGGCCGTCGCCAAGCCCGAGCGCCGCTCCTGGGGCGACGACGCACGCGAGCCCTTCTACTACCGCGCGCCCTCGCCGCCCGACCCCGCCCCCGCGCCCGCGCCTCTCGAGCTTACAGACTTCCAGACCGTCACCAAGCGACGCAAGCCACGCCGCCGCGCAGACGAGCCCGAGCGGGACCCGCCCCCGCGCCGCCCGCGCCCGCCCTCGCCCCGCGCGCGTCGCGAGTCCGCGCCGCCCTCCGACCGCTCCAACGACTCCAACGACGACCTCGACTCCGTGCACTCGCTGCCGCCCGACGCGCCGCCCGTGCGCCCCGCGCCTGCGCCCCCGCCCCACGCCTCGTACGCGGACATCGCGCGCACGAGACACAACATTCCCGACCTGATCGAGTCGTGCAACTTCTACGCGGAGGGCGACGGGGGCGCGGGGCGACGCGCGCCGGGCGAGCCTCCGACGGGCGGGGCGGCGGGCGACGCAGACTACCCGGCGCTCGGGGGCGGCCAGCGGCCACCGCGCAAGCTGCCGCCGCGGCGGGACCGCAAGGAGCGGCCGCCGGCACCGCCGCCGCCCGAGTGTCCGGCGCCCGACGTCGTGGCGGACCGGCGGCCGCCCGTCATCCTGCTCGACTCGGCCGCGCGGCCGCGGGACATGGACGGCGTGACGTTCGGCTTCGACATCAACGAGCAGCTGCTGGGCGGGCCGGCGCGCCGCCCGCGCTGCGACCTCGTGCGCGACGCGCTCGACCCGCCCGCCGGGCAGACCGCGATTGCGCCCGCGCATACGATCGCTGGGTATGTGCGCTGTTATATTATACCTATTGTTTAAACAAATTCTAAGGCTTATGTTTTTTATAGCAATTATTTCCTGTGTTAACCTTCAAACGTGATGTTTCAGTACGGCGGCGCGTCCCGGCGCCGAGGGCGGGGCGGGCGGCGAGGGCGCGGAGGGCACGGAGGGCGCGGGGGGCGCGGCGCTGCTGGTGCGCGGCTGCGCGGCGCTGCGCTACGTGCCGCCGGCGCCGCCGCACGACACGCGCCACCTGCACCAGCTCGTGCAGTACGTCGGCAGCGGTCAGTACTACACTGTTCACAACTGTAGCGCGACAGCGGCGCTGCGCTACGTGCCGCCGGCGCCGCCGCACGACACGCGCCACCTGCACCAGCTCGTGCAGTACGTCGGCAGCGGTCAGTACTACACTGTTCACAACTGTAGCGCGACAGCGGCGCTGCGCTACGTGCCGCCGGCGCCGCCGCACGACACGCGCCACCTGCACCAGCTCGTGCAGTACGTCGGCAGCGGTCAGTACTACACTGTTCACAACTGTAGCGCGACAGCGGCGCTGCGCTACGTGCCGCCGGCGCCGCCGCACGACACGCGCCACCTGCACCAGCTCGTGCAGTACGTCGGCAGCGGTCAGTACTACACTGTTCACAACTGTAGCGCGACAGCGGCGCTGCGCTACGTGCCGCCGTAACGAACTGAATTTTATCAACATGCATTTAACAAAATGCAGCACTGAAATTGTTCTAAAACCGGCTAATTACTACAATTTCTTTCATTTACATACATGAATATGGACATCATGTATGTATGAAGATGCCTTTACGTTACGTCAGTTACGTACGTATGCGATAACTGAAGAATTATTTAGGAGCAATACTTGGTCCAAAAAACGATGAAACGATTTATGTTTACAATAAATGCTTATACATTTTTTTTTATTTCAGCGTGGGAGGACGTGGTCCGGTGCGGCGGCGGCAAGGTCCGCTACTTCAGCGAGTAGCGTGCGCAGGCCGAGCGCCGGGGTCGCGCGGACAATGCAACAGTGGCGGTCGTGCAGTGTACATACATATACCGCGCTCAGTGACGGTGTCCGACCGACACACGTGTCGTTGTGATTCAGTTCTTCGCTTGCGAGTGTGTGACTCGGCCGCGAGCTTATGAGCATTTATTGAGAAAAAATTGCGCTTAAAAAACCCAAAAATAGTGGTCGTCGGCGGTGTGCGGCGGACCCCGCCAGCCGCGGCCGGCGCGGGCGTCTCGACCTGTTTTGTTTCGAGTCTGAGGAGGCATGTAATTATTTGTTTCTGTTGATGTTTATTGTGCTTGAATTTTGTTATATAATCACAAATATTTGGTAGATTTCTCTAACTAGCCACTCATATCTATTTTGTTATGTATTTTTAAGTTTTACCATTTTGAATTGTAAATATAAAGATCTTTTAAGGTGTAACTGGCCATATGTCTATGTGGAGCGGTGGCATCTCGTTTTGTCACGTCCTCATTGCTTTCGATTGTGCAGATTACAAGAACGAAAAAACTTATAATCTAACAAATAAAAAAACGCAATAATCAATTATATGCTTGAATGTTTCCATTCGTTCGTTTATGAAAATTTAAGTTTTTGTAAATGAAAATAATACAAAAAAAAAAACACAAAAAAAAATAATTGTGAAAAAAAATAAAAATAAATATATTATATTTACTAAGTCCCTAATTCTAAGGAAGGCAAGTATGCTGATGTGGTAGTTAGACAGAGATTGGTCTACATTCGGCGACCCGCTTACTCGTCTGCCTACTACCTCAAATGCGATAAAACATTATTCTTCGAGACGATTTATGCCTAAAATATAAAGAATGAGTAATGAGGACTTGGCCTAACGAGACAGTGTGTTTGAAGCTAATTAAAAATGAATAATCCTAATAATTAAGTATAATGTGTAGCGAGACGCGCGTGCGCGTCACCGCACATTGCTATGATCTTGTGAGAGGCGCGGGTCAGCCGAGGGTCGGCGAGCCAATGTAACCTGCTCGCTTAACTATTCATTTCACAAGCTATCACTCCTGTCTCCCGTAGGATTAAGACACCTTTTTAACTAATTTATAAGGCCCGGTTAACGACTGATGATCAAAAATTCATTCATTGATAGTAATATTTTTTACTGATCCCTATGGCGTCATTTTAATAGACGTATAACGTGATTCTTGTTCCTTGGAATGATGATAATTTGACTATACATTTTCAAGTTGTTTTTACTCGACTACCGATTTCACAAAACATGTCTGTTTTTTTATGAAATCTCATTTCTACAACTTTATACGTTGTAGTTATATTTCTAACGTAATCTTTATGGGTTGAGTAATTTTTATGCAAAGTATGCAACAAACATGCATGTTGGTTCCAAGACTATTATTGCGGTAGGATAAAAAATAAAATAAATAAGTGATCCCGACTGACCCGTGATTCTCAGCCTATACTGGGAGACCCAAAAGGTTTGTTGACCAAATGTAAACCTATATGTATGTGTACCTATTGTACATAGTCCATATCATGATACACAAATCGCGCATGAGCCGCATTTAAACATCTTCTATGTAGTTCATTCATATACTTTGCTATTGTGAGGTAGAAACTTACACAGATGGAATAAAATAACAAAATGTTTACAAGCTAAATTACCAATAAATTCTGTCCAGTGTTTATTTCAATAATGAAATATTTTCAGGCTGAATGACCACAGTGTTTGCTTATTGTTAACCGTTTTCATGCAAAATACTACAGTTACATCATACATCGCCAATAAAAAGTAAAGTATCAGTCTTAAAAACCACGCATTAGTTAAATTGTCCCTGGTACTCGTATGATTTCAATAAAACATTTGAAGACCAAGGCTAGAAATTGCATTTTTGTGCAGCGATAACAAAAGTTCGCTTCGTTAGAGTATTTTCAAGTTCATGCAATAGTAATGTATGAGAAAAGCAGCAGAATTTTATCGAAGCGAATTTTCGCTCTAGATTCACAAAAAATCAAATTGTCTGTTTTGTTATTATTTCTATTTTATGTGTGAGAAATAGTAATACAAGATATGTATACTTTTTTAATTAACTTGTTACATACTTGTATGTTTCTACCTCAGTCTCATACATTATTGTCCATACATTCAATCTTAAGAACTATCGTCTCAATGTTGCATATTATATTATCACCAATATTGTTAGACGCCATGCTAGTCGAACGAGTGTATAAATATATAAAAACGTATTTGCTTTTGAGATACAGTGTTAAATGTGATGATAAATATTGAAATTTTAGTTTTAATAGGTCATAGTTGGATATACATACGCTGATCATTAACTTAATTAAGAGTTGTGGTCTATTTGTGTGATTAGCTGTAGTAAGTACCTACTATTCGAATCTTTGTGCTGAGAGCTGTGTGGAAGCGGATTAATGGTTTCTAACTTTAGTTCGACATTATACACGCTTAGCATTAATTGGTTTTATTAAGGTAACCGAATATGTTTTCCAATCACGTCTGTCGCATGCCTGGTATCTGGTTTCATCCGAGGCTGTTTTGGACTCGACTGATATGTGCAGAGTAATTTCACGAAATAAACTATTTGCTGTTGGACTTCAATCGTGGAGCACGGAGGCGCCGCGAGTAAACTCGAGAGTGAGGCTTATGGGATTAAATAACCTGGTCACAATAGCTCCTCCAGCTTTGATTAAACTTGGAATGTCTGCAGATACGCGCCATGATCGTGCGGACGGCTGTGAATGCATAAATTGAAGTTAAAAATGTAATTCGAATAGTATTATACATCAAGTCAACTATGTTACTAAATTACTAATGCATGTTTTGTTATTTGATTGGATTAATAAGGATTAACAGTAATAACTTGATCATGACTACAGTCTTATTTGTTCACTCGAGTTTGGTAAAAGGAGGTTCCCTCATTATGTTAACTTAGAGTATATTCAGATTGCCGAAAGTTGGCTTGGTGGGTCATGTCAACATTTTGCTGTGTTTGTGATAAAAATATATGATGTGTTTTTTAAGAATTTGTTCACCAATAAGTCTCTTCCTGTTGCAAACATGACCACAGCTGATATTGTAAATAAGATGTATATTAATTTCATTTTATTTTGAAAGATATGGATTTTTCAAAATAACATTGTTTAATTGAGATTGATATCTACGTACTAAAGGGACGCTCATATCAAAGGTATAGAAATATTATTAATTATTTCTTTCCCTTGTAAAATATGTAAATAGATGTGCAAAAAGATGTTTCATTTTAATCGGTCTTAGTGCTTTCTAGACGTTGTAGATGAAAGATCTCTTGGTTTGGATGTTGAGACAATACCGCCAAAGGTCCGGACGGCTGACGCGTCTCGGCACAGGCGCGAGTGAGCATGAGTGAGTCAACCTGCACTGATATGATACCCGACAACAATTAAACGATTTTAATTCATAGGCTGTTACTGCTACCATTTGTGAAACATAAAAGGTTAATTACGTAAAAATACATTTGTTGATGAAAATTATTATGAAAGTATAAATCAAACCTCATAGGTATACCTACCTTCTAACAAAGCAAGGTTGACGAATTAGATAAATTGTCAATCTCACTGCATATTGTAAGAATATTTAAAATGAAAAAAAAAAGCTATAATGCCACGAGATCTTAATAAAATTGTTTACTTACTGTTTGAATGGGCTAAAATTATTTTTATGAGCGAAATATATTTTGTTTAGAAAGGATTGATGATGTTCAAAGAAACTATTCGGCAAAAGCGAAGTGTAAATGTATAAATAAAATTAATGCTGAAATATAAGTTTTGATTGTCTCATTATCTGAGTAAGTCAAACACAAACTTCCAAATGATAGATTGATTTTAAAATTATTTATATAGATTGTCGTATAAAATAGGTATTAACATAGTTGCTTTCGCATTTCACTTTTTATTCAGAAAATGAGATAATTGCCCTGTATTATAATATGTATATCAATACGAAGAATTATTTATCTGCTTTACATCTAACTGTTCATGCTATATTTTTCTCTGTCCTTATATTTGTGCAAAATATAGTTTTAAAATGTTTTTAAAGTATTTGTGTCACAAAAGTATTTCATTGTGTTTAAATTAATAAGTAATTAGTTTTATATATATGTTAGTAAATAAAATCATATTGCTTTTGATTTATAAGTAGTTCACAAAATTATATCGACATTTGTTTTCACATAAATAAGGACAGAGTATTTATAGTAAAAATTAACTGTAACAGATTTGTTTATAAAACAATATTATTGTAACCAACAGCAATTTACAGTTATGTACTTTTTCACTGTTTCCGTTTTCTTAATAAAAATGTTGAAAATATGATCTTCGCCTCTTTTAATTATCCCTCTTAAATTATTATTGCGTGACTAATATTTACTTCAAAACTTGTTGATAATGAACTTGGTGGTGATTTCTAATCTCGTCATACAAGGTGTTTATTGTTGCATCAAATTTTATTTTTTATTATTGCATTTTAATGCTATTTATTCCTCAATACTTTTTGAGCTGTTATACGATCGTGATCGAGCTCATCAGAAACAGTCAGAATTCTTCACCGAACACATAAAATATTCGAATTAACTGGTTTTGCTCTAAAGGATAATGATACCATTGTGTATAAGTGTTCTTTTGCAAGAGAAAATTGTATTGTTGTGTATTCTCTAGGCGCAATGTACTGTAGAGATGTGGATCCCATATTAACCCATTGACCGCCATTGACGCTTTAAAGCGTCATCGAGAATTTTGATCCAGACTCCGACGACGCCGTTAAGCGTCATTATTTACCTTATGTTTGACGTTGAAATAAAAAGTAATGAACACCATCTCGTATACATGTTTATACACACCGCGCACCAGGATACGATAGATTATTATTATTGATGACTAAAAACGTCCTACAGCATAGAATTGGCTACTTGACAGTTTTTGAAAAAGTATTGTAAAATGTGCGCACGTTCATTTTATATCCCAAGCAATTCGATTTATCTGGAAAAAATGTAAATAACCAGAGAAAAATAAGCTTTTGTGTAACACATTTAAAAAGCGCGCGAAAACGCCAAGTCTCGTCACTGTTGGAATTATGACGTCAACGTCCTAGACAACGAACCGATACGCATAGGAACGACTTAATTTAGATAAACGGAAAATGTTTCAATAAATTCTTAATACGATTAGAGACGCAATAATTCAATTTAATCGGTAAAATAATAATTGTTTCGCCACATTAAAATAAATAATTTTCGCCGACAGCTGTCATTTCCGAATTGCAATGGTGGTTTCCGTTTCGGTTCTTTTGTTCCACAGATAAAAAAACTAAAATTTATTTTGCAAAAATAAAATACTTAATATGCTTTTAAATAAAAAAGTAAAATTATTACTTAACTAATAAGCTAACGTATCTAACACTTTTCATATTATATTGTTAACACTGTCAAGTAGCCAATTGAGTTAAAAAATGATAAAAATCAACAACTAAAATTATTTACGTAAAATCACACTGCACGACGCCGTGGACGTCTTAAAGCGTTAGGTAGTGATGTGACTAAGTGGACATTTTTAATACTTTTTTATTTTTATTTAATATGTAGGTATTAGATGATAACAATAAAATGTGATTATTTTTCGATTGTTCTACTGCTACTGTATTAAAAGTGTATTAGTAAATAACTATTTTCATTATCTCTGCCTATACACATACTTGATAGATGGATTGATGATGCTCACTCGTCATATCGTCTGCGCTACGTGCCGCCGTAACGAACTGAATTTTATCAACATGCATTTAACAAAATGCAGCACTGAAATTGTTCTAAAACCGGCTAATTACTACAATTTCTTTCATTTACATACATGAATATGGACATCATGTATGTATGAAGATGCCTTTACGTTACGTCAGTTACGTACGTATGCGATAACTGAAGAATTATTTAGGAGCAATACTTGGTCCAAAAAACGATGAAACGATTTATGTTTACAATAAATGCTTATACATTTTTTTTTATTTCAGCGTGGGAGGACGTGGTCCGGTGCGGCGGCGGCAAGGTCCGCTACTTCAGCGAGTAGCGTGCGCAGGCCGAGCGCCGGGGTCGCGCGGACAATGCAACAGTGGCGGTCGTGCAGTGTACATACATATACCGCGCTCAGTGACGGTGTCCGACCGACACACGTGTCGTTGTGATTCAGTTCTTCGCTTGCGAGTGTGTGACTCGGCCGCGAGCTTATGAGCATTTATTGAGAAAAAATTGCGCTTAAAAAACCCAAAAATAGTGGTCGTCGGCGGTGTGCGGCGGACCCCGCCAGCCGCGGCCGGCGCGGGCGTCTCGACCTGTTTTGTTTCGAGTCTGAGGAGGCATGTAATTATTTGTTTCTGTTGATGTTTATTGTGCTTGAATTTTGTTATATAATCACAAATATTTGGTAGATTTCTCTAACTAGCCACTCATATCTATTTTGTTATGTATTTTTAAGTTTTACCATTTTGAATTGTAAATATAAAGATCTTTTAAGGTGTAACTGGCCATATGTCTATGTGGAGCGGTGGCATCTCGTTTTGTCACGTCCTCATTGCTTTCGATTGTGCAGATTACAAGAACGAAAAAACTTATAATCTAACAAATAAAAAAACGCAATAATCAATTATATGCTTGAATGTTTCCATTCGTTCGTTTATGAAAATTTAAGTTTTTGTAAATGAAAATAATACAAAAAAAAAAACACAAAAAAAAATAATTGTGAAAAAAAATAAAAATAAATATATTATATTTACTAAGTCCCTAATTCTAAGGAAGGCAAGTATGCTGATGTGGTAGTTAGACAGAGATTGGTCTACATTCGGCGACCCGCTTACTCGTCTGCCTACTACCTCAAATGCGATAAAACATTATTCTTCGAGACGATTTATGCCTAAAATATAAAGAATGAGTAATGAGGACTTGGCCTAACGAGACAGTGTGTTTGAAGCTAATTAAAAATGAATAATCCTAATAATTAAGTATAATGTGTAGCGAGACGCGCGTGCGCGTCACCGCACATTGCTATGATCTTGTGAGAGGCGCGGGTCAGCCGAGGGTCGGCGAGCCAATGTAACCTGCTCGCTTAACTATTCATTTCACAAGCTATCACTCCTGTCTCCCGTAGGATTAAGACACCTTTTTAACTAATTTATAAGGCCCGGTTAACGACTGATGATCAAAAATTCATTCATTGATAGTAATATTTTTTACTGATCCCTATGGCGTCATTTTAATAGACGTATAACGTGATTCTTGTTCCTTGGAATGATGATAATTTGACTATACATTTTCAAGTTGTTTTTACTCGACTACCGATTTCACAAAACATGTCTGTTTTTTTATGAAATCTCATTTCTACAACTTTATACGTTGTAGTTATATTTCTAACGTAATCTTTATGGGTTGAGTAATTTTTATGCAAAGTATGCAACAAACATGCATGTTGGTTCCAAGACTATTATTGCGGTAGGATAAAAAATAAAATAAATAAGTGATCCCGACTGACCCGTGATTCTCAGCCTATACTGGGAGACCCAAAAGGTTTGTTGACCAAATGTAAACCTATATGTATGTGTACCTATTGTACATAGTCCATATCATGATACACAAATCGCGCATGAGCCGCATTTAAACATCTTCTATGTAGTTCATTCATATACTTTGCTATTGTGAGGTAGAAACTTACACAGATGGAATAAAATAACAAAATGTTTACAAGCTAAATTACCAATAAATTCTGTCCAGTGTTTATTTCAATAATGAAATATTTTCAGGCTGAATGACCACAGTGTTTGCTTATTGTTAACCGTTTTCATGCAAAATACTACAGTTACATCATACATCGCCAATAAAAAGTAAAGTATCAGTCTTAAAAACCACGCATTAGTTAAATTGTCCCTGGTACTCGTATGATTTCAATAAAACATTTGAAGACCAAGGCTAGAAATTGCATTTTTGTGCAGCGATAACAAAAGTTCGCTTCGTTAGAGTATTTTCAAGTTCATGCAATAGTAATGTATGAGAAAAGCAGCAGAATTTTATCGAAGCGAATTTTCGCTCTAGATTCACAAAAAATCAAATTGTCTGTTTTGTTATTATTTCTATTTTATGTGTGAGAAATAGTAATACAAGATATGTATACTTTTTTAATTAACTTGTTACATACTTGTATGTTTCTACCTCAGTCTCATACATTATTGTCCATACATTCAATCTTAAGAACTATCGTCTCAATGTTGCATATTATATTATCACCAATATTGTTAGACGCCATGCTAGTCGAACGAGTGTATAAATATATAAAAACGTATTTGCTTTTGAGATACAGTGTTAAATGTGATGATAAATATTGAAATTTTAGTTTTAATAGGTCATAGTTGGATATACATACGCTGATCATTAACTTAATTAAGAGTTGTGGTCTATTTGTGTGATTAGCTGTAGTAAGTACCTACTATTCGAATCTTTGTGCTGAGAGCTGTGTGGAAGCGGATTAATGGTTTCTAACTTTAGTTCGACATTATACACGCTTAGCATTAATTGGTTTTATTAAGGTAACCGAATATGTTTTCCAATCACGTCTGTCGCATGCCTGGTATCTGGTTTCATCCGAGGCTGTTTTGGACTCGACTGATATGTGCAGAGTAATTTCACGAAATAAACTATTTGCTGTTGGACTTCAATCGTGGAGCACGGAGGCGCCGCGAGTAAACTCGAGAGTGAGGCTTATGGGATTAAATAACCTGGTCACAATAGCTCCTCCAGCTTTGATTAAACTTGGAATGTCTGCAGATACGCGCCATGATCGTGCGGACGGCTGTGAATGCATAAATTGAAGTTAAAAATGTAATTCGAATAGTATTATACATCAAGTCAACTATGTTACTAAATTACTAATGCATGTTTTGTTATTTGATTGGATTAATAAGGATTAACAGTAATAACTTGATCATGACTACAGTCTTATTTGTTCACTCGAGTTTGGTAAAAGGAGGTTCCCTCATTATGTTAACTTAGAGTATATTCAGATTGCCGAAAGTTGGCTTGGTGGGTCATGTCAACATTTTGCTGTGTTTGTGATAAAAATATATGATGTGTTTTTTAAGAATTTGTTCACCAATAAGTCTCTTCCTGTTGCAAACATGACCACAGCTGATATTGTAAATAAGATGTATATTAATTTCATTTTATTTTGAAAGATATGGATTTTTCAAAATAACATTGTTTAATTGAGATTGATATCTACGTACTAAAGGGACGCTCATATCAAAGGTATAGAAATATTATTAATTATTTCTTTCCCTTGTAAAATATGTAAATAGATGTGCAAAAAGATGTTTCATTTTAATCGGTCTTAGTGCTTTCTAGACGTTGTAGATGAAAGATCTCTTGGTTTGGATGTTGAGACAATACCGCCAAAGGTCCGGACGGCTGACGCGTCTCGGCACAGGCGCGAGTGAGCATGAGTGAGTCAACCTGCACTGATATGATACCCGACAACAATTAAACGATTTTAATTCATAGGCTGTTACTGCTACCATTTGTGAAACATAAAAGGTTAATTACGTAAAAATACATTTGTTGATGAAAATTATTATGAAAGTATAAATCAAACCTCATAGGTATACCTACCTTCTAACAAAGCAAGGTTGACGAATTAGATAAATTGTCAATCTCACTGCATATTGTAAGAATATTTAAAATGAAAAAAAAAAGCTATAATGCCACGAGATCTTAATAAAATTGTTTACTTACTGTTTGAATGGGCTAAAATTATTTTTATGAGCGAAATATATTTTGTTTAGAAAGGATTGATGATGTTCAAAGAAACTATTCGGCAAAAGCGAAGTGTAAATGTATAAATAAAATTAATGCTGAAATATAAGTTTTGATTGTCTCATTATCTGAGTAAGTCAAACACAAACTTCCAAATGATAGATTGATTTTAAAATTATTTATATAGATTGTCGTATAAAATAGGTATTAACATAGTTGCTTTCGCATTTCACTTTTTATTCAGAAAATGAGATAATTGCCCTGTATTATAATATGTATATCAATACGAAGAATTATTTATCTGCTTTACATCTAACTGTTCATGCTATATTTTTCTCTGTCCTTATATTTGTGCAAAATATAGTTTTAAAATGTTTTTAAAGTATTTGTGTCACAAAAGTATTTCATTGTGTTTAAATTAATAAGTAATTAGTTTTATATATATGTTAGTAAATAAAATCATATTGCTTTTGATTTATAAGTAGTTCACAAAATTATATCGACATTTGTTTTCACATAAATAAGGACAGAGTATTTATAGTAAAAATTAACTGTAACAGATTTGTTTATAAAACAATATTATTGTAACCAACAGCAATTTACAGTTATGTACTTTTTCACTGTTTCCGTTTTCTTAATAAAAATGTTGAAAATATGATCTTCGCCTCTTTTAATTATCCCTCTTAAATTATTATTGCGTGACTAATATTTACTTCAAAACTTGTTGATAATGAACTTGGTGGTGATTTCTAATCTCGTCATACAAGGTGTTTATTGTTGCATCAAATTTTATTTTTTATTATTGCATTTTAATGCTATTTATTCCTCAATACTTTTTGAGCTGTTATACGATCGTGATCGAGCTCATCAGAAACAGTCAGAATTCTTCACCGAACACATAAAATATTCGAATTAACTGGTTTTGCTCTAAAGGATAATGATACCATTGTGTATAAGTGTTCTTTTGCAAGAGAAAATTGTATTGTTGTGTATTCTCTAGGCGCAATGTACTGTAGAGATGTGGATCCCATATTAACCCATTGACCGCCATTGACGCTTTAAAGCGTCATCGAGAATTTTGATCCAGACTCCGACGACGCCGTTAAGCGTCATTATTTACCTTATGTTTGACGTTGAAATAAAAAGTAATGAACACCATCTCGTATACATGTTTATACACACCGCGCACCAGGATACGATAGATTATTATTATTGATGACTAAAAACGTCCTACAGCATAGAATTGGCTACTTGACAGTTTTTGAAAAAGTATTGTAAAATGTGCGCACGTTCATTTTATATCCCAAGCAATTCGATTTATCTGGAAAAAATGTAAATAACCAGAGAAAAATAAGCTTTTGTGTAACACATTTAAAAAGCGCGCGAAAACGCCAAGTCTCGTCACTGTTGGAATTATGACGTCAACGTCCTAGACAACGAACCGATACGCATAGGAACGACTTAATTTAGATAAACGGAAAATGTTTCAATAAATTCTTAATACGATTAGAGACGCAATAATTCAATTTAATCGGTAAAATAATAATTGTTTCGCCACATTAAAATAAATAATTTTCGCCGACAGCTGTCATTTCCGAATTGCAATGGTGGTTTCCGTTTCGGTTCTTTTGTTCCACAGATAAAAAAACTAAAATTTATTTTGCAAAAATAAAATACTTAATATGCTTTTAAATAAAAAAGTAAAATTATTACTTAACTAATAAGCTAACGTATCTAACACTTTTCATATTATATTGTTAACACTGTCAAGTAGCCAATTGAGTTAAAAAATGATAAAAATCAACAACTAAAATTATTTACGTAAAATCACACTGCACGACGCCGTGGACGTCTTAAAGCGTTAGGTAGTGATGTGACTAAGTGGACATTTTTAATACTTTTTTATTTTTATTTAATATGTAGGTATTAGATGATAACAATAAAATGTGATTATTTTTCGATTGTTCTACTGCTACTGTATTAAAAGTGTATTAGTAAATAACTATTTTCATTATCTCTGCCTATACACATACTTGATAGATGGATTGATGATGCTCACTCGTCATATCGTCGCCGTAGAGTGAAAACCTCTTAGTGTTTTTGAGCAAACTTTTCAGGAGGTGAAAAAGACCGTCTGGTGAAAAAAAATTGTAGTACGTAGATTTTTGTTTTAATTGTTATTGTGAGTAAAACTAAAGCTCGTTCAAACGTCATTAATTAAAATCTTTATCCTAAATGAACTGGCGGTTACTTACGAGGTTTTCGGAAAAATCACTACAGTTAGAATTTTGAATAATCAACTTTATTTTGGTATCAATCATCACAAAGTAGGCACAATACGTCTCATAACAGTTAACATAAATAATTATAATAGGAATTTACAGCTTCATTTTTAAGATAATTATGGCACAGTAAAGACTAAAGTACTGTTAGTTTTCCTTAGAAATAAAATTGCAAGTTTGTAACACCGGAATATAAAGTGATTGTGAGAAAATAATGTAAAACGATTGTGAGAAAATAATCTCTTTACAAAACTACAAGTTTCATTGTTAATACTTATCAATCGCAGAAGTACGTTAGCGATCACAAGCTGCTAATTAAGTACGAACTTAAATGACTTACCATAACACAGGTAAGAACAACAATGTTCAAAACAATTGGAATCTAAATGAATGTTCTCGTTCTTAGCTTAGGTAAAATAATCACAATAAAACTTACTCAATAAAACTTACTATCAAAAATTTATAATACTAACCCGCGTAAATAATCAGTCGCACAATGTACTACTATTTAGTAGATACCTAATCAAATCTTAGATAGTTTAATTAACAATATACCTAGATTGTTTTCCATGATAGAGAATTAGTTTTCAAAGAACTTTTAAGGCTTATCGCTCAAGATCTTAATTCTACTGTCGTATAATCTTGATTTGTAGTATAACTATAACAATCGCAACAAAAAGTGATTTTTGAAACACAATTATAGAAGGCACTTATAAAAGTAGTTACAGGTAACTCAGCTGTAGGTTTCATACATACAGGAAATAAAATTAATAATATCAAAAAGTCTAAATTAGTTACTGAGACTTCACGATTTTAACTTGCGCCGACCTGTCGTCTCGAGGTAATCACACCAGACTAGTTCAGGCGAGAGAATACGAGGTTCTCATTGAACGTCATAGATAGCGCTATTTGTATCAGATAAGCGCATGAGTTAAACTAGAATGTGCATCGCGAGGTTTTCTTTCAGATAATGTAATAAAAAAAATGAGCAAAAATGCACACCCGAGGTTTTCACTCTACAGCGACGATATGGTTAACGTACGAATTTTTTGTCTGCTTATATTTTACCTAATTATTAATATTCAGTCAATTGAGAAAAAGTTTGTAATAATATTCAGATGACATGCCATTGTGAATTAATTTATGACTTTGTATTTACTATTTATTATTAAATTTAATCTGCTTAAAATATACCTTAATTTTTTTTCATTAAATTTAATGTATCGATATACCCACCAAACTCCACTATGTCGTGCTCACTTTAATGTACTGCCAACGCCAACGACGCTTTAAGTCGTCCGCTTGTGACGTCATAAGCGCGTATGCTGCTATTGATAGTGTTGGGAGTTGAAGGTAGATAAAATATTTTTTTTTCAATTACTACCTAAAAAAGCTTAATGCTACTGAAGTTATTGTCCGTGTTTCTATATTGTACACTTTTTGAGTAAAAACCCACAAATACATTATTTACGAAAATAGTTTAAACAATAATGGGTTGTGTTGAACTTTTACATATTCTGGAAGAAGTTGATGATGATGATATTTTTAATCTTCGCCTGAAAGTAGGAGAAGTGTTTCTTTTCGACCCATTGACCGCCGGACTTCAAATAGAAAATATTGCTCCAGACGCCATGCGTATTATAAGCTAGAATTTTCGCCCAATACGATAGTGATGTGACATGCTGCACTAAACGATAAGAATAAACGTTTGTTTCGGAACCTTATTACCTATTACTAAGGATAAAGAAATAAATGCTCATACATACTGAGCGTAATAAGAAATAATAGACCAATAGTAATTTTATATGTCTTAGTAATCAGAAAATTATCACAAGATTTTTTAAAGTATGCATGGAATTTTGACGCAACTAGTCGACGCCTTAAAGCGTCATCGGCGATCACAACTTAAATGTTTGACAAATTTTACCTACTCTTATAGTGTTGTTAAGGACTTTATCGATGTAATTGGAAAAAACGCCACTGTGTTGGTTAAAAACAAAATAATATGAATTAATGTCGATGATGAAATTATAATAAGTAGGTACACCTTTTGAACTTATTATGATTTTTATTTTTTGTATAAGAAGAGCAACAAAACATTGTATATTTTTTTCTATAGACAGAAACCAAAATATGTTATACGAAGGGGCGTTTTACAAATTTACACTAAAATCATGTTTCCCGGTTTTTACGGTGCATATACACTTAACGATAAACATTCATATTTTTTTATTTAATCAATCAAAAAATCACGGTGCAGTGTTTCGTTGAAATGTCGTATGACGACATTTAATATTGATACATTTTAAAACTAGCAGCGACATAGCGAACTTCGAATTTTTATGAGCTTTATCATACATAGTTTTTTTCAGTTGATTGAGTAAAAAATAAATATGGGTATTATAATCTTTATGGAACAACTCACGAAATAATTAGAATTTGTTGATCCGGTTGTCATGATCATTAATTTAGTTTGATTCAAATAAATAGGTGCCTCGAAAAGAAACACTTCTCCTACTTCACTACCAGGCGAAGATTTATTAAACATATCATCAACTACTTCCAGAATATGTAAAAGTTCAACACAACCCATTATTGTTTAAACTATTTTCGTAAATAATGTATTTTTGGGTTTTTACTTAAAAAAGTCTACAATATAGAAACACGGACAATAACTTCAGTAGCATTTAGTTTTTGTAGGGTAATTGAAAAAAAAAATATTTTATCTACCTTCAACTCCCAACACTATCAATAGCAGCATACGCGCTTATGACGTCACAAGCGGACGACTTAAAGCGTCGTTGGCGTTGGCAGTACATTAAAGTGAGCACGACATAGTGGAGTTAGGTGGGTATATCGATAACATTAAATGTAATGAAAAAAAAATTAAGGTATATTTTAAGCACATTAAATTCAATAATAAATAGTAAATACAAAGTCATGAAATTAATTCACAATGGCATGTCATCTGTTTATTATTACAAACTTTTTCTCAATTGACTGTAAACATTAATAATTAGGTAAAATATAAACAGACAAAAAATTCGTACGTTAACCATATGACGAGTGAGCATCATCAATCCATCTATCAAGTATGTGTATAGGCAGAGATAATGATAATAGTTATTTACTAATACACTTTTTATACACTAGCAGTAGAACAATAAAAAAATAATCACATTTTATTGTTATCATCTAATACCTACATATTAAATAAAAATAAAAAAGTATTAAAAACGTCCACTTAGTCACATCACTACCTAACGCTTTAAGACGTCCACGGCGCACACTGGTCCGGATTTTTAATATGGAAGACTTAGGACCCAATGTCAATATTTCGGGCTGAAAAAAATCATGTGGATAGATAAATGAACGTTCATCAACGTTTGTTCTAGCAGTTTTTATGAAATTGGTTATTTTTGCGAAAAAAAAAACATTGAAAAAAAATTTGTATGGAGAAAAAGTGAAATTTTTTTTTTTTTCGAAAAGTTCAAAACTGTTAGCAGTGAAACCTTTTGTGTGTTATTGTATTACACTTATTCGTTAATTCCATATTTTTTTTATTTGCATATACTTGCAGCCTTGGCCAAAATATGCATCGGAACTTTCATTGTATTTATTTCAACTATTTGTGACAATTTAATTTTTTTATTGATTTATAGTCACATAATTTACGCATATTTTCAATATAATAAATTTTAAAATCCATTAATGATTTTGAAAAATAGATTACAATTAAATTTTAAAAATCAAAATAATATTTTACTTCTTAGTGGTTAGCTGTTGCTCAAAGCGCAGTTAGTGATCGAATGAGGCATTGCCTGCTAATATTCCCCTCCCATTCCCTAATATTGCTATCTCTTTCATTTCCTACTATCGCTATCTCTTTCATTCCATACTTCTCTCTCTTTCGCTCCTTGAAACCCTTGCTAGTTGAGCGCTTATGAATCAAATAAAACAGACGGGAGCTCATGTTGGAGCGTCATTAGACATTCAACCCTTGAAGAGTCAACATACCTGGAAATTTTAACGTGAATAATCTAGCAACTTGATCATGGCTGGATTTGGCACTAACCTGGACATTTACGTGTTTCTGCGACAAGAGGACCTCAAGGATTACAAACGACTGCATCAAGCAATTTTGGATTGCGTTTTGCTTGAAATTTCGCAAGAAGATTCAGAAAAATTATTGAATTTTGCAAGATCTTTTACTGTGAACTTAAATCGTCGATGGACCGAGGCACACAGGGTGCAAAAAACATTCATGAAGAAGCATATGAACTGGTTGGAAACAAGAATTAAGTGGCCTGAATGTGAATCAGTAAATCTCACCGAAATTTTTGAAGGGACCGAAAATTTGGATCCTCGTTCTACAGAAGAAGAAGCAGCTGTTCAACCCATTCCATCTACTTCGAAGGCGACTAGTGACATTGGAACATCTACAGACATTGCATCAAGGAAGCCATTTGAAGACTTGGGGAATAAGCAGAAGAAAAGGCGATCGGGTACATTACTCGACTATCCGGAAGAGGAACTGACTTTTGCTTTTGTCACGAAGCTAAAGTCTAATGGGAAAGAAGGTCTTGCTCGCATCATCGATCACCTTGTGAAGAATCCTGAAAAGGTTGAAGCTGTCGAATCACTTTTATCAACAAACGAGAAGACGGACACTATGCAGGAAGATCAAGCGTTGGCCCTTACTGCATCATTGGATCTGTCAAAGTGGAAGTATCTTACTTTACGGTCAGCATTGTCACAGCAATTGAAGCTTCCGTCTTACTACAAGTTGTTGGAAGCTAAGCAGAGGTGTTATCCAGATACCAGAGATATTGAAGTATCAGAACATTTAGTGAAGGTGAAACTACAAGCACTGTTAGACGTGACAACTCGAAGAATACTGCAAGTCGTTGGTGATGATTTAAATATGTGCAGTGAAAACTTGAAGCTTACCTCCAAGTGGGGATTCGATGGATCTTCAGCACAGAGCAACTACAAGCAAAGAAGTGAACTGGCAGAATTCGACGACTCCTCTGTGTTCATGACGAGCCTCGTTCCTTTGAAGCTCGAGAGCGGCAATGTTGTTATTTGGAATAATCCAAACCCATCTTCAACATCTTATTGCAGACCTATTAAATTTCAGTTTGCGAAGGAAACGACCGAATTTGTTAAGCAAGAACAAGCGGCAATGGAGGAAGAAATACGAAATTTGACTATTTCAAGTTGCGGAAACTTGGAAGTTACTCATGAGTTGCACATGACAATGATTGATGGGAAAGTGGCTACAATTATTACAGATACTCCATCTGCAGCTACGTGCAATGTTTGTCTTGCAAAACCTAGTGAGATGAATAATCTTTCAGAAATGTTTTCAAGACCTGTACGGGACGATGTGTATCAATATGGACTATCAACACTCCATATGTGGATTCGAAGCATGGAGTGTCTTTTACATATTTCATATAATTTAGATTTCAAAATGTGGAGTGCACGAGGTGACAACAAAAACCTTAAGAAGTTAAGGAAGGATATGGTGCAATCGGAGTTCAAACAACAAATGGGACTTTTGATTGATGTTGTAAAGCAGGGCTTTGGAACTACTAATGACGGAAACACGGCCAGAAGATTTTTTCGGGAATACAAAAAAAGTGCTCAAATAACGAAGATTGATGCTGATTTGATAAAGCACTTCGCAGTTATATTGCAAGTGTTATCTTGTGGAAAGGCTGTCAATATCGATAGTTTCCGTGAATACTGCAAGGAGACTGCTGAGATCTTTGTACATCACTACCCCTGGTACAATATGCCTTCCAGCATACACAAAATGTTGATACATGGCGCTGACATATGCAAACATTTCTCTTGCCTTCCTATCGGAATTTTGTCAGAAGAAGCAGGAGAAGCAAGAAATAAGGACTTTCGAAATACCAGAGAGCGACACACGAGGAAAACAGGAAGACTGCAAAATAATGAAGACATTATACACAATTTTTTGATATCATCAGATCCATATATATCTCATCTGAAACCTAAATACACCAATTTTAAGTCATCAAGGATGTTTCCAGAAGCTACGCAGTTGATATTATCAGATGAATTAATAGAAGTTGAAGAAGAAATTGAAGTTGATGAAGAAGCTCCAGAAAATGTGCCAGATCCTTTAGAATAAGTTTTAAGTTATTTATAACTATTATTTTGCGTGTTATATATAGATAGTTTTAGTCAATAACTTTAGTTTTAATTTCATTTTAGTTATTTTATTATTATTTCCTATTTACTAAATTAATGAAAAATGTATTAAATTTAATGTAATGTAAACAACCTTCAATTATTTTCTATTGTAGTTTTAAGTTATTTATATTAATTTGTATGTTATGTATAGATAGTTTTAGTTAATTACTTTATTTTTAATTTAATTACTTATTTTATTATTATTTATTATGTACTAAATTGATAAAAAATGTATTAAATTTTATGTAATGAAAACGACCTTCAATTTATTTTTTATTGTACTGCAAGAATTATGCAATAAACAATTTTTAGTTATTTTGTAATACATTTACATACATACCCTATGCTACTTAAAACTTCGTCCGCGTGAATAGCGTCGCGATAACCGACATTAATGCGGACGAAGTCGCGGATGGCCACTAGTTATTCATAAATCAACTTCAAAATGTATAACAAAATAACCAGAAATAGTTTATTGCACAATTCTCGCAGTACAATAAAAAATAATTGAAGGTCGTTTACATTACATTAAATTTACCGCTGCACCACTGAACCGATATAGATGAAATTTGGTATAGATATTCTTTGGGACACTAGATTTATTTAGTAGTTTAGGCGTGATTGAGCGACAGAGAGACAGACAGACAGAGTCACTTTCACATTAATAATATTAGTATGGATTTTATCTTAGTACCGAATTTACTTTCCCGAAACCACTTAAAGAAGCAAAAGTACTGATTTTAAATAAATATATATTAGGATAAACGAAATAAACGCCAAAGCTGCAAGTAAATATTTTGTATTACCAGTAGAGCTCTTGTCTATTTTATCTGATTTATAAGCGTGGAACACCACTTGTCTTAAGAAGAAAAAGAGTGAGCAAAAGAGAATGAAAGAGACAGCAATAGTAGAAAATAAAAGTGATAGCTATATTAGGGAATAGGAGAATATTAGCAGGCAGGCAATGCCTCATTCGATCACTAGCTGTGCTTTAAGCAACAGCTAACCATGAGAAGTAAAATATTATTTTGATTTTTTAAATTAAATTGTAATCTATTTTTCAAAATCATTCATAGTCAACAAATAATGGATTTTAAAATTTATTATATTGAAAATATGCGTAAATTATGTGACTATAAATCAATAAAAAAATTAAATTGTCACAAATAGTTGAAATAAATACAATGAAAGTTCCGATGCATATTTTGGCCAAGGCTGCAAGTATATGCAAATAAAAAAAATATGGAATTAACGAATAAGTGTAATACAATAACACACAAAAGGTTTCACTGCTAACAGTTTTGAACTTTTCGAAAAAAAAAAATATTTCACTTTTTCTCCATACAAATTTTTTTTCAATGTTTTTTTT
Source organism: Glyphodes pyloalis (assembly GCA_037074685.1). Classification (NCBI taxonomy): domain Eukaryota; kingdom Metazoa; phylum Arthropoda; class Insecta; order Lepidoptera; family Crambidae; genus Glyphodes; species Glyphodes pyloalis. The sequence goes on from JAYKKO010000021.1 coordinate 6,976,020, forward strand.
TTCGCAAAAATAACCAATTTCATAAAAACTGCTAGAACAAACGTTGATGAACGTTCATTTATCTATCCACATGATTTTTTTCAGCCCGAAATATTGACATTGGGTCCTAAGTCTTCCATATTAAAAATCCGGACCTGTGCGGCGTCGTGCAGTGTGATTTTACGTAAATAATTTTAGTTGTTTATTTTTATCATTTTTAACTCAATTCTATGCTGTAGGACGATTTTAGTCATCAATAATAATAATCTATCGTATCCTGGTGCACGGTGTGTATAAATATGTATACGAGATGGTATTCATTACTTTTTATTTCAACGTCAAACATAAGGTAAATAATGACGCTTAAAGGCGTCGTCGGCGTCTGGATCAAAATTCTTCATGACGCTTTAAAGCGTCAATGGCGGTCAATGGGTTAATGAGAAGGCAGAATCAAATAAAACCATTAAATCAGACGTAATATTTTATTTTCATAATAATTAACATGATACAGATGTTATGGCTTTGTATTCAAATATCATTCATTCTATTATTATAATAAAAATATTAACAAATTATCTTACATCCACTTGAAAATGTACAATTTGTAATAGATCTTACAAAATATCCTAGAGCATTACAAGTTGATATCAAGAGTAAGTCAGTCTACATCCAACATTAACCTACACATCGACGCAACAACGCATTTACTTTGATATCAACTTGCATTCATCTTTAACACTTACAAAAGTAACGCTCTAGAGGCATTGAAGGTACTTTTACGTGTTGTATCGCGCGCCGCGAACAAGTAAACGGCTACATCCAATGCCTCGTCAAGACTCGATCCATTGTTCTATATTAGTAGCGTGACGAAGCATAACAAAATTGAAACCTGTTACTCGAAGCACCCAACTTCATAAATTTACTACGCGTCACCACCCGAGAGGGCTCCGCGTCGAGCCCGGCCTCCCAGGGCCCGGGAGGCGTCGTGTCTCGAGGAACGTGTTAAGCCTTAAAATTTAACGTCAACTCGCGGCTGTCACAATCACACGCGCTCCCCTTATCTACAAAGCACTTACGATTTTTAAGCGGCCCGGCTGAAATCCGCGTATCATACGCGTGTACTTCTACTAATTCTCGTTGATGTTCACAGTAAAATTATTGGGATTTTATAGCGATTTGCCACTTCAGAAAGACTTAATTTTTTTTCACACTAAAAATATATTTGGCGGACAAGCAAATATCAATTTAGTGGAAAGCAGTAAGTTACCCACACATATTTCTTAAATTGTTTAATGTTTTGAAGCACAAATGCTCATGAAGAGAGTGTATTTGACCTATATCTGACAAGAATTTAGGTTATAAAAGTTCACATCTATTGCAATGGTCTATAAACTCCAATCACACAAGTGGAAAAAATAAACAGCATTAAAGTGATGTGCACGGGATTAATCTAGATTCGAGTAGTTACGATGCTAAGCATTGTAGGCAAAATCATGAAGCTCTTTGGAATATTCGCTGTGAAAGTTTCGTTTAAATCACACTCAACTCCTTCAACGGAAATAGTAGGAGTACTTAATAATTCAAAACGCGACACTCGCGGGCATCGGTAACATTATAAAGTTCGTTGTTTAATTACGACGTCTCGCTATGAGGTATTCGGCAACGTCAAGAGCGTCGTTAGGCCTCGGACACCGCTGGCACAAAACCGATGATAGCGTCTGCCAAGTCGCCTGGCTGATGGAGGACCATGATATTGCAACAGCAAAGCCCCTTGGCCAAATCACCCTAAACCGACCACTGATGCGGCCTTGTTTTGTCCATATCGCGTCATATGGTACTTGCGATAGCGATTTCAGAATATTCTAACTCAGAATTCCAATACATTTTCTTTTATAATTAAAAAGAAATGTCAAAAACACATCAGACCACACACTTCGCCCTTTGTGTCAGCCTTAAGTCGTAGATATAAGAACTAATATTAAACTTAAGTGTTTACTGTGATCTGCTTTTGACTGCACAAACATTAATCATACATATTCATAATAAATTATTTTGACAACTGATTCGATTTGCTTTTGATATAGGCAGTTGCATTTTAAGATTTTATTCAATGTAGCTTAGATTGGTTAAGTTTTATAGTATCACAAAGCCTCATGCATTTTAAAATCAGTCATCATTTGTCGTTTGTCTAGTTTGTATGTACGAATTTCTCATAACAAATTGAAACCACGAGGGGATGATTATATTTTTTCTTGGTTTTAATTTAAATTACAATATTTCGTCGATAAGATAAACGTTTGAGTTCAGTAGTTTGAGTGGTAAGCGGCTATCGATTCACTCATGGTCTATGTAATGGCCCCTGAATGTTGTAACTAGTTTTGGAAAACGTTTCGAATATCAGAGGGGCGCAGTCGCACCGAGTGAGGGCGGGCGGCGACTCAGCGGCGGACTTGTGAGGGGCGGAGGGAGCAGCTCGCTCTAGGCCTCTGGAGGGCTGTCATATCTCAGTGGTCGGTTGGGGGCCCGTAGAATTTTCCGGGGACCTATTAATGGACCACCTGATTGTCAAAGCTTAGGTCCTCAACACCAAATAGGTCAGGAGTTGCCAAAGAGCTGTGTGGCGTGATAGAGGGGGCCCCGTTCCTCGGTCCGGGGGCCCCGGCGTGGTGAGGCTAGTAGATGTTGGGGCAGGCGGCCCAGTCCTGGCGCTGCTTGCAGTCCCAGTAGCGGTGCGTGTAGAGATGTCGCAGCTGCGGCTCGCGGCGGCCGGGTGCGGCCTCGGCCTCGCGGCTGAACCAGACCGGCCTGGGCCCCGCCGGCGCCGGCAGGCCGCGGGCAGCCGCCTGCACACACAATAACTAACAATCTTCAACACTCAAGCAAACAAGTTATATAAAAAAACGATCGAGCTTTGTCCGGCCGCGATAACACCTTATTTGAAATCTCTATTTCATGTTTGCTAACTAATCGATGACAACGATTATTACAAGCAAACAGTAATTGGTTTCATTAGTTCAAACAACAAAACAATTCAAATTTGTAAGATCTAATTACTCTGATCACAATGAAAAAATGGCGCCCAAAACTTCTGAGCGATACGAAGTGTAACAAAATAATTATTGTAAATTTAAATCATTAAAAGTTCAGTATTTGGCCTATTATTGCGATATAGTGCAGTGCGAGAAAATGCTTTAATGCACTATATCGCTGCCTAGGCACATTGGCGGCGTTTGTGAGACTACTCCCCTATTCAAAAACTACCCATTATGTGGTGAAGTCATGGAAATTTATAGCAGATTGCGCAGGGGCCAAGGTAAATATTAGCATAAATTGGATAAAATCAATCAATCTGATTACTTTTCTTAATTGACTACACGTCGAGGTGTGAGCGTTATGCCTCCTCCACACTACTCGCGGAATTCAACGAAGTTAGATGCCTACGTACACGAATAAATAAATAAAAATAAATAAAATCGAGAGGCACTTCGGCTTGCCTCGTCAAACTTCGACTCGCCTCGGGTGACTTCCGTTTATTGTCAGTTTTTGCGGCCGACACAAAAGGCCCGAGGTTGTTGTCGTGGAGTTAAACGAGTCCAGAGAACGAAAAAAACATGGAACAATTCCCTTTATACTAACTTCATTCGAATATCGGCACCAAAACACGCACAAATGTAAAACACACAAGCAATAGATACGCAATATAATAATAAAAAAATCGACTCTTGAAAAAAAAATACTTTAAGGCTAATGTGTTTAGGTCGACAAATAGACAGTTCGTTAGTTACGTCATTTCATAGAATAGGACGGAACAAGCGCTGTAATTGGTCCGCGCTTGTAACTCGCTGTATCCTTGGAAACGGTATTTGTTCTGTCGCTAGCTCACTTTTTTAAACCCTACTGTGCCCTACTTTTCGTGGTGGCATTTTCAACCGTTAGAAATGCTTCTATGTTTTTTCGTTCACTCTCACTTCGAAATTCGCCGAGGAACTTACGGTTTAAGAATATTTATTTCTTAAAAGAATTGGATTCACTTACATGAGAAATATAATATAAACTAAAATATTAAAGCGAGCTGTCTTACAATAAAACAAAAAAATGTGGGTAAAACTAAATAACTTCTACACAAAGATTATCCGAGAGGTGGCCAATTCTAGGGTAAACAAAACGCTTGGCGCGGAATAAGTGCAACCGGAAGCGACTCTCGAATAGCGTGTAGGAGGCCACGAATGTTTGAACGAGCAGGACCTGCTCGGCGCCGGCCTCCAGCTCCCGTCTGGCGGCGCGCTGCTTCTCCTCGAGGCGCAGCTTCTCTGCGTTGGCCTCGTCCCAGAGGCCCTCCTCCATGAGCCGCTGGTCGGGCCGCAGCCGCGAGTCCGTCGGCGCCACGCCCGGCTCCGGCTCGTTCAGCTGCGCCGCCAGCAGCGTGAAGTTGTACCATCTGCGACGAGACAGCGACACACGTTATACAACAGTACATCATTAGTCACACAAAATTTGATCTTAAATATAGAATAGAACAATCATTGTGCATACTTCGGATTTACCTTGGAGATACTTTTTAAAACCATATCCCATTATTTCAACTACGGTAATAAAGGAGTTATGCCACGGGCTGATAAATAAAATTACATTATTTTATTAAATTTCATTGTTTTGTTTTGCCGCCAGCAATGCAAGTGGAAGACTCAATCACAGTATTTCTATCAAAAGAAATACCCTGGACTGGAGCCTTATCCTTCTTGTTGACTAATGGACAATGGTTCGAATGAGACTTTTTTTACTCTAAAATGTACTTACATTAGAGTAGGCAACTTTTACATCACTGCCTAGCTGCCCTCTCCACTTATGTCAACCCACCATGAGACTAAACACGACGACACACAACTATATTTATGAACGAATCTCAAACTGGAAGGTTACAGCAATGTATGCACTTTTGACCATACTAACTACCACTGGTAAACAGTATCAAGTGGCCGAGGTTTAGTTGGGCAGAACTTGCCGGTCTTGCAGACCGTGTTGTCGGTGTGTGTGTACGTACTTGTCCAAGTCGGGCCCCAGGCGACGCACAACTTGCCGGTCTTGCAGACCGTGTTGTCGGTGTGTGTGTACGTACTTGTCGGAGTCGGGCGGCGCAGGCACGCGCTCCCAGGCGACGCAGAACTTGCCGGTCTTGCAGACCGTGTTGTCGGTGTGTGTGTACGTACTTGTCCGAGTCGGGCCCCAGGCGACGCAGAACTTGCCGGTCTTGCAGACCGTGTTGTCGGTGTGTGTGTACGTACTTGTCGGAGTCGGGCGGCGCAGGCACGCGCTCCCAGGCGACGCAGAACTTGCCGGTCTTGCAGACCGTGTTGTCGGTGTGTGTGTACGTACTTGTCCAAGTCGGGCCCCAGGCGACGCAGAACTTGCCGGTCTTGCAGACCGTGTTGTCGGTGTGTGTGTACGTACTTGTCGGAGTCGGGCGGCGCAGGCACGCGCTCCCAGGCGACGCAGAACTTGCCGGTCTTGCAGACCGTGTTGTCGGTGTGTGTGTACGTACTTGTCCGAGTCGGGCCCCAGGCGACGCAGAACTTGCCGGTCTTGCAGACCGTGTTGTCGGTGTGTGTGTACGTACTTGTCGGAGTCGGGCGGCGCAGGCACGCGCTCCCAGGCGACGCAGAACTTGCCGGTCTTGCAGACCGTGTTGTCGGTGTGTGTGTACGTACTTGTCCAAGTCGGGCCCCAGGCGACGCAGAACTTGCCGGTCTTGCAGACCGTGTTGTCGGTGTGTGTGTACGTACTTGTCCGAGTCGGGCCCCAGGCGACGCAGAACTTGCCGGTCTTGCAGACCGTGTTGTCGGTGTGTGTGTACATACTTGTCGGAGTCGGGCGGCGCAGGCACGCGCTCCCAGGCGACGCAGAACTTGCCGGTCTTGCAGACCGTGTTGTCGGTGTGTGTGTACGTACTTGTCGGAGTCGGGCGGCGCAGGCACGCGCTCCCAGGCGACGCAGAACTTGCCGGTCTTGCAGACCGTGTTGTCGGTGTGTGTGTACGTACTTGTCGGAGTCGGGCGGCGCAGGCACGCGCTCCCAGGCGACGCAGAACTTGCCGGTCTTGCAGACCGTGTTGTCGGTGTGTGTGTACGTACTTGTCGGAGTCGGGCGGCGCAGGCACGCACTCCCAGGCGACGCAGAACTTGCCGGTCTTGCAGACCGTGTTGTCGGTGTGTGTGTACGTACTTGTCGGAGTCGGGCGGCGCAGGCACGCGCTCCCAGGCGACGCAGAACTTGCCGGTCTTGCAGACCGTGTTGTCGACCGACGCCGACGTCACCGGCGCCACCTCGACACGCGCGTCCCAGTGCCCCTGCAGCACGTACCGCGGCTGGGGAACACAACATACATTAAAACACTCATTTTTTTCTTCTTTATATTTAATACACTGTGCGTAATATAATCACTACATAGCACGGTGGTAACGCCCCCATACAAGGGCGGTCATAATTCCGTAACTCGGTTGAACGGCTTTCTTTCTCACTTAAAATCTCGTAGAATGTTATAATAATGTTCTATTTACTTAATTAATGATATACAGTAATATTTACAATGTAGTACGTAAGAGTTTCTTATAAAAAATATACGAAAAAAATTTAAGTTTTTGTCCCCCTTTTATAAATGCTTACGACTATGAAATCGAAGCAGGAAATTATAACAGGGCTTATAATTTATATTTTTTGATGTTATAGACAACTTATCTATAACAAAAATGAACAAAACTTAGGCAATCAAACTTAGCACTGTATTTACAAACTTAATCTTTAAAACTAGCAACTCGACTCTTATACTAATATTAAACTATACACAAATTATCAATAATCTAACTTAATATCCATAATTAAAGCTAGACTCGTAATAAACTTATAACCTGCTTCGACAATATGTTTAATTTCTTACGGGGAAGTTTCCGAAGACCAGTAATAAATGGATCTGAGCTCAGTAAAAGTCTGTTAAGCAAGTCCGTATTAGTAAGTTCTCTAGACATTTTGCGAGTATGATCTAGTCTAAAGGCCTTATAATGTTTATTGTTAGATTCAGCTGCCTCTTCGGATAATTCCCCGATGGATAACAGAGCATGCTGTGCAACATCACCACCATGGATGAGGACTTTGTGGACGGAAGCTGGGAGATTGTACCATGGATATTCCTGAACTAAAAGTCGCGCGGTTTCTAAAGCATATTCATTAAATTTATCTGAATCGATATTAAATCCCGATGACAAGGCGTGTAAAATTGTACAACAACGATCGATCAAATCTTTGTTTAAGCCTGTAATCTCGGCTGACACTGCAGAATTGTTGAAAAATTTTCTGGCCGTATTCCCATCGTTCGATGTCCCGCTTCCGCCACTTCGAGGTTTGTCAACTATTAAACCTAACCTAAGTCTAAACTGATTCTGTACATACAATTTTCTTTCTGCTACACACTTCTTATCTTCATCCGACCTAACTTGCCACCTCTTAACATCCATCCTGTAAGAAAGATGAACAAAATATTCGAAAAAGCGAATCCAAGAATGTAATGGAGAAAGGCCAAATTCATAACGACTTTCGACAGTCCGTTTTTGTAAACAGACATCTATTTTGTTCATCTCTTTGGGAGTTGCTCCACAAATATAACATTTGCTAGATGATGATTCACTCAAAGCAGTACACACTTTACCATCCACCATAGTTAACTGCAAGGAGTGCTGAATCTTAAAGTCGCGGTTATTAACACTTAAAATTGTTGGAGTTAAATTATCAATCTTTTCTTTAAAGTATGCCTCCTCTTCCTTAGATACTTCAGAACTTTCTTTCAGATATTGAAAGCGTATAGGTCTGCAGTATCTAGTAGAAGCAGGGCGGGGGTTTTTCCAAAGTATAATATTATCCGAAGGGGAATTTACTACTAACTGAAGTGGGACATAGGACGTGACAAATAAGCTACTGTCATCGGAATTAGAAGGATCCGAAAAACACTGTTTGTATTCACTTTGACCAGTACTACCATCAAATCCCCACTTCCCAATCAAAGTTAAATTATCTGTGGAATCAATCGGCACTCTCTCTAAAATATCTTTTTGTGACTCAAGAATTCTTGAAGCTGTATGATCTAATAAACTTTGCAATTCTATTTCCGCTTTAGTTTCTGAGATTGATACATTTTCGGGATAACATTTCTTTTTAGCACTTAATATACTTTGGTAAGATGGTAAAATATCACATGCCGTTTTACTATTTACAAAGTTACTAATTAATAAATATTGGTGCTTCGTCAACTTGGCCTCAACAAAAAGAGATACGACCTCGTCAGCACTAATATTTCCTTCTAGACTAGTGTTACACAAACTATTATCGGAAGTATTGAGTAGTGTATTCATAGCTGAGTCGTCTACTTGAGACAAGTTTGCCAATCGTCGACGTTTAGATCGCTTAGAGAGTTCTGAAAAATCTTTCTTGGGACGTCCGCGTGACGGCCCTGGCTCTGGCTGGTTCGCGGTTTCTTGGATACACTGCTCATTACTTCTTTTTAATTCAACAAATTCAATTTCTTTAAGCCAATCACAGTATTTGTTCAAAAACATTGATTTAGTTCTTTTAACAATTTTCCAAAATCTATCAACACATTTACATAAATTTAATATTCTACTATCTAAATCCTTAATATCTATATTTTCGACGTCATCCAGGGATGCCAGCATGGTTTTTAACACGTGTACATGTTTCAATGAAACGTTTCCACTAAGGGAACACCAAATTTCAAAGAAATGCAACCTCGAAAACGTGCATTTAATCAAATTACCTGAAAAAAATATATTAAAAAAATAGATTAATTTTTCGTAGTCATTTGCTACGAAGCAGCTACGAAGCCGTAGAGGCTGCATAGCATCTAAAATGGCAAACAAAGGTAGAACAAACTTTATGACTTTTAAAATAGACACTTTACCCATTATTTTGAAGTAGGTGAGAAAGGTTGAAAATGCTTGCAAAAAGTTATAGGTCTACGTAAATCCAAACTTAGGTTAAAATTTACTATCAAAATTGCGTGGCGTAGCATGTCAAAATTACAAATAATAAGTCAGTTAGAAACACAAAATATATCAAAATAGCATAAACATACCTTGTTCTTGGAAATCCATGTCAAAAACACCAAACAAAAACAACACAATTCTGAGAATTCACTAATGCACAACAATGGTTGGATGAGTCACTGATAACGGCGAATGCAATCGTAATGATGTTTTCACTTCCGAGGTCGAAAGATAAGTGAAAATAAACTGTAATAGGTGATCTATTTATATTCTCAGGTAGGTTGTTTATCGGTAAATCGTTATGTGTAATTAAATAGTGGGTATTTGACAACACAATTTTTGCATTTATGACCTATGGCGGTACCACCGTGCATAGTATAAAAAATAATTCTGTTTGTCCCTATGCTTGCTTAGATTTTTAAAATTACGCTAACTAGGATAGGAAGAGTGATGTATAAGGAAGATTTATATGTATAATCCATATTAATGTATATAAAAGCCCAAAACTTAATTTGTATTTATTTGCACCCGTGCGAAGCCGGGGCGGTTAGCTAGTTTTTTAAAATTCTTTTTAGACATGGAACTTAAAGTATTTTAACCAAAACAAAAATATTAAAAGTTAGTTACCACTCCATTAGGGTCCTTGACGACGCCGGTGACCTTCCTCTGCGTGTCCTTGCTGAAGTACCCGTACGGCTGGTACTTGAGGTGCGCCACGTACCCGGCCGCGGGGCCCGCCTCGCCCACGATGTCCATGTCGCCGTGATTGTCCACCCACAGCTTACCCACTATTATATTGTGCACCGTCGTCGTTACCTGCAAATATCAATTAAAAATTAAATTAAACATACGCATAGTTTGGGAACACCTGAACTAAGGCATTTATTTTGACACATATAATGTCAAATAAAATTTTACTACTTACCTATTGTTGAATGATGGACATACTAGTCGAATAGACCACTGATGGTGTTTTACTAACAGGTAGATTACTCACCTAGTTGACTAATTATCCATATCTTTTTTTTCCATTCCACCTTTGCCCGTAGAACTGTTAAAACATGTCATTCCTTGTCCCATTCAAAGATTTTGTAGATCCACAGTTGCGACAAAAACAGTGACACTGGCAAAACAAGGCTTCCAATAGTATTAAGCCTTCTTTCACTAATTTTCTTCGTGGCCTCGCGTGCGGTAATACTTTAAAAAAATATATATCCATACTAATATTATTTCTATCTCAGTCACATAAGGTTTAAATTAGATTGAACCATGTATCACTTTAGGGTTTGCTTTGCAATGCTTGTGTTAGCATACAAACACCTATGCATGTCATGTTGCGGGGAATAAATGTGATTGTGTGGAACTGGCATGTTGACAACATTCACGAAACATTTTAAATGTTGCATCAACTGCTTGAAAGGCTTTAACATGTCTCTCTAAACACTTGACATTGGCGGAATCATCGCGTTATCTAGAGACGCGAGATAAAGTCCATAAAAAAAAATTGAAAGGCTTTGACATAAAGTATCAATATCAAATCTACCAAATTGATTTTTCGTAAATTATCATTTATTACTCCGTTACTATTTAATGGTCAGTGTGTTGATAAGTGTAAGCGGCCTCCTTGCCGCTTCATTGCAACAGATAAAACAATACGTGACGTTTAATTTATGAATTTAGATTGTCAAATAAAATGTAAAAGGCAATGGTTTTAATTAACTAATTTTCACACATTTCACATCGTAACCAATAAGTAAATATTGACGTCATAAGTTGATATCTTCATTAAAAAAGCTATGAAGGAATTGTGTTTTGAAAGGTATTTAAAATTATTCCAGTTGACTAGTCAGGCAACATTCCTATCGTGTATCTACAAAATCTTTGATCAAACCTTGCCCCCAATAAAGACATCGCGCATTTGTAGGAGAGCATAACTGACCCGGCCCCAGTGGTATCGGCTCCCGTTGGTGAAGAGCAGGAAGAATTCAGCGTTCGGCGTGATCGAGATGAACTGTCCCCGGAAGCGGCTGCAGACGGTGACGACATGCCACGTGGTCCAGCCGTTGGCGCCCTCGCAGTAGGTGGCGAGCGTCGGCGGGTGGTGCAGCACCTGCACTGCGCGCCTCAGGCCGTTGGACAAATGCTCGACGGTGGTCTTAGAGCGGGTTGCCGCCGCCGTACGTTCGAAACAGTCAACGGAGTCGTGTACGACCGAACTATCGTTTTCCAGTAACTTACAGACGGATCCGAAACTGAATCGAAGAGATTGTGCACTGCGATGATCGATGCCACGTTTACTTTTTTGTAAAATTCGTTGGAGGTATGTTTTCTTTTTCTTATTATGTCCCAATAGCTGTTGCCCGTATTCAGCATTCGGGATAAAACGTATCTTATATGTTTTTCTACTAGCTAATTTGTCTATTTGCCACAATCCATCCTAATTAATTTATTAGAATTTGCGTGAAGGAGTAACAAACTAACATCCACATATCCATACATTCTTGCAACTTTCACGTTCATAATATTAGTATCCCCTGACACCCAATTACGTTATTCTCAGGATATGGTACAGGTAATTCGTAATTTTGTTTACTACCTGTGACACATATACAGGCACTCGTCGTCGCCATTTTCAGTGACAACAAAATTGAGAGTAAAAAAAGTTCCTGCATATCTAAATGCAGGAACTTTTTTTACTCTCAATTTTGTTGTCACTGAAAATGGCGCAATGGACATAGTGGGACAAACAATAATGAACATAACTGATATAAGCAATAGATAGTGCAACACACATTTATTGCATAATTCACTATCTTTATTATTTTTATTCCGTGAAAACAAGATCTTTCGAATTTATATCAAATTCGAACTAATTGCGGTCGCACACTACTCGCGTGACTTTCAACGTTCGGCGGCGTTCTAACAGCCTTGGGTGTACCCAACCTCGTCATGATTTGGCCGTGAGCACAGAGAGGATTTGGAGAACAATCTCCCTTAATACAATCAATCGCGAGCTCCTCCTGCCTGCTCCAATGTTGTTCTTTTGTACTTACCTTCCAGTCTGTTAAGTTTTTACTGAAATTATTCCAGTGCTTGAGGTGCGTTTTTTTCCCCTTACTATAAAATATTTCTACGTCATAACTTGTTACTTTATTCAGTATGTACATTCAAAACCACGTCAGGTACTTTTGGACATTGTCGCCTTTACTCCGTTGGAATAAGAACTAATGTCGAACAGTAAGTATTTAACCGTGATGTATCTTGATTGTAAATAAGAAAGCTTATTTAGGCCGCCAGTTAGATATTTAAAATACAGTGAAAACATATTTTGTGCTTGTATTTAAGCAGACGATACGTTAAAGCAAACATAGATGATGACATAGCGCATCCAACTTCAATAGAGAGGTGTGTTTACATCAGTTTATTCATAAAAACTGTACGAAGAAGTGACGTTGCATTTAATTTCAACGCAATATTTAGACTCATTTACACCAATTTATCTAAAACATTAATGAACGATTAAGATTTCGTTATTTTCACATCTCTTCTCCGCTTAGCTCCGATGGAAAGATTCTGATTGGTTTATTCAAATACATCTCCTCCCTTCTCCTCTCCTCTCTGCTTTGGTGGAAACCAGGCTTAACGGTTGTCAAACTTTAGGACCGTCTTGACAGCTGTCAAATCGTCTTTTACCGATAATGTTGATTTGGTGCAATTGATATAAGTAAATTTTTGTTTACATGTTGAAGTAATATTTTTTGAGGAATCTAACTGTCGAACCAAACAGACATTTTAGTCATCTACCGAATTCTAGCCAGCCTTCTTTTCATTACAACCTCCGCGACGGGAAAAAAAACGCACCCGCACCGCCCCTCTCCCGCTGCCTACCTTCCTCCATGTGTACTTATTCCCGGAACTGGGGAACATGGCGGACGCGCCGCCCATTGGCACGACCTGCAGGTATTTCCCCCTAAACTTGGTGGTCATCGTGAACTCCTGCCAGCACTGCCAACCCGCCACGCCCTCGCAGAACTGCGCCACCATGGGCGGGTGGTGCGACACCTGCCCGACAATTTTGAATTTCAGAACCGGAACGCCGGTATGGCCGAAAAGGTTGGGAACCAGTGTTAGGGAGGTTGGAGCGTGATAGGTCGAATGTGGGACCCGTTTCGTTGGTGGAGTGCACCTTACGGTAACAACTTAAACCGTCACTTTACAATGCTGTTCATAAAACACATTTTTTTATTCAATTTAATTTATAAGGTTAAACTCAAAAGGTTGAAAAAAAAACCGGTAATGTTGGTAATTTAACTAAATCTTCTAACCAAATATTTATTGGTTTTGAGGAATCATGGATATTTCCGAACATAAATAGTACATTATTATTACAAGGTCATAAATGCAATAGTATAATTGAAATAATACTTGAATCGCAATTACGGGAACTCACGGATTGCTTAATAACAAAAATAGCACATAAGTGAATGTGAACGTCAAATCAATAGTTTTATATGTGTTTTACCCATGCGAAATCAATTCGCAATTATAAAATAATAAAAAAATAGTGGATTTCTTAGCTGGTGAAATAATTTATTAAAATTTAACCAAAGCAGGTATTTAATTGGCACAACTTAATTTCTCGTGCATGTCAAACCGACCTTGATGGAAATAGTCGTTTTGTTCTGCAACATAATTAGTTATCTAATCTTCTTTAGATTTATTGTAAACGCCTAAAACGAATCCCACCTTTTATAGGATTGCAAAAATATGAACAGCAGTAAAAAAGGACAGCCCCATTTTGTTTCAAAATAAGGCAAGTGCTGGAAGGAAAGGAGAGGAACAGGCAGGAGGAAATAAAATTTGACACAAGGTTAAGGCATTCATTCAGAGGATTCAAACATGGCCATTGTCGGTAATTACACTAAAGCCAAATTTTTCAATTGTCCAATAAGAAATAACAGACGATTGAAATACAATTCGACTGATTTTTTATGCTTTAATATACTCTATCAAGATTATTTAATGACTTCTTAGTTTCAGACATGTTAAGCTCGTTTGTAAATTTTATCTGACGATTGAAAAATCAGCCCTTTAGCAGTACATACCTAGTTATGTTAAATTATTAGTAGTGCCAAATTCAATTTAACTATATTTGATTTTGTATTATTATCTAGATAAGTGTTTTTCAAACTTTTAGAGTTTGCAATCCTCTTTACTAGAAAAGAAATAGACAACCTACTAAGTAGGTACATTGATCAGTACATCACAGTTAAATTTTTAGCTCGAGATTAGTTCTCATGTTTTCGATATAAAGGCAGTTCAAAATCCAAGTGTAGTCTGAAGTGCTTTTTACTGTACGTAATAATTTATTATTATATTTGAAGTAGCACAAGCCCTAGAGTAACATTAAGCAGAACCAGGCGGTCGCGACCCATAGTTTGAAAAACACTGGTCTAGATTAATTGTTTGGGTAAGGTTATCTTTTTAACTACCTATCTCATTTCATTCAGTAATGTTTTAGTACCTTTATCTTGATTTATTATGACTGATCACTCAAGATCATAGTTATACCTCTATTTTAGATACACTAGATCTTTACACCTTATCAAGTTATTTTCTTTTAACTTGATAAGGTGTAAAGATTATTGTACCAAAATTATTGTCTCGTGATTTTTCAAAAGCAAAACTTAAAGTTATTGATGTATATGTCACTATTTTTTAGAATATTAATTATAAAGATACTAGCGGTCCCGGCGAACTTCGTTTCGCCTTAGAGAATTTTTCCCGCTTTTCTGTTGAAATTTTTCAAGTTTTACCAAGGATCCCTAATTTTGTAGCCTATGTCAAATGGGAAGAATGTAGCATTCTATTGGTGAAATGATTTTTTAAACCGGCCCAGTACTTTTTGAGCCTATTCATTACAAACATACAAAAATAGGTACAAATCTTTCCTCTTTATAATATTAGTATAAATATAGATATTGGTTAAGCCTAACGATTCTTTTGACAGTCAAAGTTTGCGTTAGGCGAGTAAAGTTTGAAACTTGCCTGTTCTGATATAGACCGCCAGCCGAGGTCAGACATCCTATCACATTCAAATGTCTCACCGAGTAGAGGATTGAATGGTTTATTTGTTCTGAAACAATCAATGAAACATTTTAAAAACATAAAAAAATGGTTTTAATACGTGATTTTTGAAATATGACGACATTTAGTTTCACGGCTTACGATTAACGACTTAATGCGTTTCGATTGACCCGATAACTTATTTTAAATATTTTTTACCACTTTGGAAGATTTCTCGCGCTATTAAGAAAAAAAAATAAACTAGAAACCTCAGTATCATTGTTTTAAGACTTATCCATAAATACCCCACATGTATTACCTCGAAGAAAAAACAAATTTGAAGAAATTGTAAATGTAGCAATGAATAAAATTATTACTTGCAAGGAGTTAATAAAAAAATCTACATTGTAATCCCCTACCCACAATGTATAATGATACCGTATCACAATTAGGTAATACTGGTTTGCATTTAACTGGTGCAATACAATGAAAAAGAAAGGTGAAATAAAATATTATTTATCCACCACATATATAAAGATTAATTTGATTTCTTTTCGAGGTGATCAAAGTAGATTAATCTATTCCACTTGATCCCCTGGGTGATATAACCCAGGTGATCAAAGTGGAATAATCAAATCGCAAAATGCGTTATTAAGAGCATAAATCGACAACGCTTGGACCAATTTTGATATATATTTTTTAATGTTTTTTATAAGTCCAAGGATGGTTTTTACGGCAAGAAAAATTCGAATAATTCCCGGGAAAAGTCTAAAGACAGCCCATTTCCTTTTCCAATGTTTTCTAACTAAAATTTAGAGTAAAGCCACATCCGAAATATTTTTGACAGGACGAAGTCTGTCGGGTCCGCTAGTCCATAAATAATAATATTGGATTGTTAACCTGTTGGCGGTGGCGGCGTACGAGGAGACCGTGAAGGCGGCCACGTAGGCGAGCTGCTGCGCCGGGTCCGCGAACTGCGTCGCCTGGTCCAGCACCGACGAGTACTCGTAGTCCTCCGTCAGCCGCTGCAGCATCGACAGCGGCTCGCTGAAGTTCACAGGGATTGGTATCTTCGAAAGCTCCTTGCCTGTGACACACCATAACACAAGTATGAGGACTAACGCGCACGAAAAATCCGCTAGATGACACTACGTGGGTAGGAGGTGCAACTGCTACGTGATTGGTTATTTCTGACATGACATAATAATAATAATGTATCGTTCATTATCTCTTCACAAATAGGCCTAGCAAGCGCAATACGTCAAATTTATCGCATGAGACGACAAAAGTTTCGATACTGTTGATTGGCTAATAGCACACCGCACTCATATTTTCAGCCAATCGGCAGCTGACGCACTCACGTTGCCGTTTGTTAAGAGCGCGATAAAATTGAGTCGCGTGGCGCATGCTAGGCATGAAGAGGAACAAAGATTCTTAACACTCAAACGTGAGAGACTGGTGTCCATACTAGGGCAATCCCTGTGTGATGGAGCACCAGGCTCCCACCCTCAGATCAAATATAACTTAAAATTTGAGATATATTCAATTTGATTATATTTTACTAATAATAAGCTCTCGCCTGATTTGTAATCTATATTTAGTAGCCATTCTTTAATCAAGTCTATACAGCTTCTTTTTGGCAGAGTTTACTTAATTTTTCCACATTGACAGACACTGACACCATGACATGTTAATCACAGCTGAACTTCATTCAACTGCTTCATGATTGGTCCGCGGAGTATCATCCCAGTCATCATTGAATCGTTCATTTAAAAAACCTCATAAGTCACATTTTTTTTAACATGCTTTTTTGTTGCAAATCGTTTCTGTAAGTGAGATGCGTATTCTGGGTAAACCATGTAAGCCGATAGGTACATGCCTACCTTTTTTAAACAAAAGACGACTTAGAAAACGTTCAAGATAGCACTGTAAAGGTATTTAATTGTTTACCATTAAATACTAAATTATATATAAAAAAGCCTTTAAATTTTTTTGTGAATGTGTTTATTGAAATTGCTCAGTAAGGTTAACTGCAATGTTACACATTCTATGAAAAAACTTTTGTTTGTTTTATACAAAAGTACCTACAATTTTGTTTGAAAGTGCTCTATTTGCGTTTAAAACAGCTGTTGCGTTGCCAAAGTTCTCGATTCTCATATTCAACATACACCTATTGTAGTTTTCACAACAATTTTAGATTACTTTGACATTATCTTTTAAAGGAATTAACTAAATTGTATTCATTAAAATTCTTATCAGTCAGCTGTGCCTGAATGTTTAGGGAACCAATTCAATCTATTAGAAACACATGATAAGAATACTTAATGGATAAGATTACAGATTACAACCCGGGAAACAATAAACACGTGCTTCGAGCTATGAATCACGCATCGTTGTTTCGTATACAAAGGAATTGTGATGAATATGTGAGCTAAATATTGTATTTCTGTTTGGAATATTGAATACAAGTTACTGTTACTCATTAAAATGTTGGCTGCAGCTTTTTTTTGTGCAGGGGAAAATGCATTCTTTTCATTCGCACCGTACCGTCACGTCACCCGAAGGAGGCGACGGCATGTGTGGCACTCCCTGCCCCTATACGGGCAGGAATACCCACTAAACCCCACGGTGAACCTCATCGCTTTGATGGTGAAGCCATGGGAATGTGAGCTGCAGCTGCTAAGTTGTAGAGTGTATATGTGCGGTGCTCACCTATGCAGTTCTTCATGATGGACCAGAGGCTGAGCGGGTAGTTGGGCTTGTCGGGCACGCGCGTGCGCCGCGAGCTGTCGGCCGCCGCCAGCGCAGACACGTGCGGCTGCGGACACGCTCACTTACCATCACATAGCCCGAGTCTTATTAGACACGGAAAGATGAAGATGAACGGTGAAGATGATAAGGCTTGGCACCCATCATCGGTAGGACAAAGCTCTAGCGGTATACTAATACAGTCAGCAACGGCAACTCGGTTACTATGGTAATATTTAATGGCCAGCATCAGAGGTCAAAGATACCAGTTTTGGGCAAACTTTTGGGCTGTTATTTTAACAACATTTAACTAAAGTTTAAACATTTCTTATGCTGCTTTTAGTATTATCTAAACTATAGTTAAATCATGTACTGGATAACAGTACACATGAAAACTAAAAAATAATTTAGTCTAGTTCATTCAAACAGAATCGCCAGGAAGGTCTCCCAATGTGTGTAACTATGGCCACATTGAGTCAACACTCTTTCTGTTGTTTTTTCGGAGGATCCTGAATAAAATATAAGTCTGAGCAGTCACGAAAGCCCTTCTTTTCCTTTGTAGTAACACAATGAATAATTTAAAATGTTTAACAAATAAACGAAGTATGTATGGCTGTTGAATTTGCTCCTCAGGTAAAATAAACTTTAATTGGGTTCTAAGCATATCTTATAAATAACTCTCATCATTCACCTTAAATGGGCTCATAAAACAATAGACAGTAGTGATTATAATTCAGTATAGAAATAATGATTCTATTTAGTCTTGAGATAGCTTGTCAAAATACGTTGCAAACATATTTTTTGCTAAAAAAAATAAATTGACAATAATACCGCGCAATAACGTTCACGTTACTATTTCGTAAAATGGTACGAAAAAGTGAGGTCGCGCTAAACTTAAACGTAATATCTTAGTAAATTTTTGTTTAAAATGTGTTTTATTATTTATGTATTTCTAGTAATTAGATATGCAAAAAATTTGTAATTGACTCAACTGCTACAATAAGTTTTTGCTTATCCCGCCCTCCCCTTCCTTCACAGAACTACGTGAGCCGGCCAACGATGTCATCGTTTCACCGTGGAGAATATTCCATCACGAAACAAAAAGTTTGTTAACTTATCTTTGCCATACCATTAAGCAGTGGAACTGGTTGCCGGCTCATGTTTACCTCCTCTCCTACCTCTCCTGAATCAAAACTGCTCAAGCAGTAACTCACCCATATTTTGATCTGTTTCTCGCTGTCTGCCGGCTTGCTGGCCGCGGTGCTGGGCTCCGCACCTCCCATCGCGCTCTCTGCTCGCTCCTTGTCCTCCACGAATATCACCTAACATACGCAAGTTTATAGAAAAACAGCATAAGTTAAACAAATCACTACGGTCAACTTATAGGACAAGGTTTATTCGGCAGATTTGATTTACTGATCTTTTGAATGTCCTGGAGGCCTAGCTTCTTAGCTATATATAGCTTATGTACAATTTTATAATGTCAACTACATTACACTAAGAAAAATCACGTGATCTTGAAATATACGATGCATTTTAAACCTGTCGAAACGAAATCGAATTTCGATAACTCCCACTAGGCTAAATTTCATAAAGACGAAAAATCGCTTAAAGAAATGCTCGGCGATGACACTTTTAGGAAGTGCCCCATATCGAGATTTCTATATGTGTAGGGCCTGTGAATACCGTTTAAAACAAACAGGGATTTGTCCAGGGACGTAAGATACATCGAAAAATGTTTCACCTAGACTTTACACTAAGTACTCATGTTAAATATTAGACAGTACTAACCTGTTGAGTTTCCGTTACAGTTTCTCCCTCAGACTCATCTGAGCTTTCTCCACTTTTTACTTTGTTTTTTCTATTGACCTGTAATGTGACACTTGTGATATGAGCGATGTCATGACATGGACGACGATGGATGCGGCCTTTGACCCTCACTATTGTCGCAATTTCTATATTGCAATATGAAAGTTGGGAGACCTTGATTCAATATCATTAGACATAATAATGAGGACAATGCTTGAAACAACCTTGAACTAAAATTATTTGTTTAATGATCACCTACAAGTGTTCAGCATTAATCTACTTTATGTAACTGGGGCATAGGCAATCACACATATACTATCCACACAAATATATGGCACACTATGGTATTGAATAAGTCACTTGCATTTCTGTTACATTGTAATTTATTAAATTATTTTACTAATGCTGTTGAATAAAGAATTTCAGCTAGTATTCTTTTACAAATTATTCTAACAATGAATTGACTATATTTAAAAAAATAAACTTCTTACTCAAATTAAGCTAAAAGTGATATGTAGACAACAAGAATGTTTAAATACGATTTTCTACACATCACAGCACTGATGAGATATAACATGGAAAAAAATAAGAAGTTTGCACATGCAGGTTACAAAACTAAATTTCATAACTCATTTAAAAAATTCAATCCACAAAGTCATCTTCACACACTTGTAATGTAACAGTGATATGATAACAATACTTACGGGCACTTTGATCACAAATGAAGTTTTATCCTCCATAACGGCAGACACTCCCTCCTCCACAGCATCGAAGAACTCATGATCTTCATCCTCTGTTTCGTTGCCCTGTCCGGTGCCGTTTCCTCCTGTTGTTTAAACATTATTATTTTAATATTTACCTTGACATAGTCCATGAGTTAAAGTGATATTTGAGAAAAGATCAAATAATGTATTTGTTCTAATACACTGTTACGTAAAAATGAACCCTGGGTATAGTTATAACAGAACAAAAATAACATAAACAGTGTTAATATTACACTGAAATAGAGTAGTATGTACTCTATTTCTTTCACAATATCCAAAGGGGAGTAATAAAATCCACATTAATAATTTTTATAGCACAAAAATTTTACACATTTTAATGTACTCTAATGGAGTAATTTCAACTAGATTAAACTACTAGTCTTCAGGTCACGTTAGCATGACTCATAATACCATTAACTACTATCTTTAATTTGGATAATTTTTATTTACATACATTAAATGAAGCTTTGCAGATATCTAAATGGTGTCAAACATGCTTTAACAACAAAAGGACCAACTAAATGAATCAACTATTTGCGTTGTTATGACCTTTCACTAACATGTTTAATTTTAACTATGATTAATGTGTTTGAATAACTAGTAATATTGTGGTTTTAATAGTGTCATTGCAATGTTAACATGTGACAACAAATGTTCAATAAACTTACTTAATTAAAAATTTTACTGGTTCTGAATACTAATATCAAATTGATATATTGCTAAAAATTTTGATTGAACAGCTTTCGAATGAGTGTGTACTTATAATAAGTTCAATATAAATTGATTGAACACCAATTAGATCTATTTCTGACATTAAAATTAATGATTAATGAAACTAATTTTAATTTACACCGATTTAGATTCACTTAAAATGGGTACATCACTTGGAGAACTCCTTCGGAGAAAATTAATAATATAATCTAGCCACTGGTATCCACTACTCATTTCCTTTTTACAATATTCAAAAAGAGATGTGCAGGTATCTATAATAGGAAAATCAATTGCAAATATTAAAATTTATTCTGAGAATTGTACTGCACTTATGATCTAGTTATACGATCTTTGATGTACAAGAATACAACCTCATCAGCATAGACCAAGCTAAAAAATACTTTTAATTACAAAAATATAGATATCAAATACATTATTTGTGCCAACTAACACAAAAACTTGAAAGTTTAGATGTATAAATGTTTATTGCTCTTTCATGCAGAAAATAGATTTGCATGAAATTTGGGAACAGTACAGATAAGATACCAATAAGTTATAGGATAGTTTTATCATAAAATAATGCGAAAAAAGTCGCGGGAAACAGATAGGTCGAAATAATTAAACAATGAGTACTGATGGTCTTGATTTTCTGCCAATGTTAAATAAATTAAAGACTAAATGGACATTTAAACATGTTCTGTAGTGTGCCTTTGTTTTTAGTTAGATCTCGTTACTAAAATCAGCCTCGAGTATGATGAGCATGTTTGCTGACGCTGCTTCAGTGTCCAGCTGTATGATTGTAAGCCATTCAGAGCAGTCATGTCTCAGTGCATCCGACATCAAGTCACCACTTACCGCCCATGACGTATTGTAATGATGGATCATTCAATTCGTTCTAACAAATATATAACCTAAACAATGTAATGTTAACGCAGAGCTAGCACTACAAGGCCAAGATCACAACAACGCGCTTGTAACACCATTACACGTATTAAAACACTGCCAAAAGGCATCACTTCATACGCGACAGACGATAATTAAATAAACGAATGCGTAATGGTCTACCAATTACGACTGCATTGCACTGTAGACTAAAACAACCTTGAGATCTTCAAAAAACTTAAAATGTAACAAGAGGAAAACGGCGATTTAATAGCATTCTAAGATCGTCTTACGTACCGGAGCCAATTTTATTAATTGATAATCATTTTAAACAAATTTTATTTCACTTAAATTTATTTTAAAACCACGTAAACAGATATTTTTGTCAAATTTTTAATTTAACATTCGCCAAATTGGTTTCGTTCGATTTTTACGTCCGTCACAAAAGCGGTGCGTTCCGTTTCACGAATAATTTTTATTGTTTGACATTAAGTTAAGGTGCGTTCTGTTGTGTTGTTCCGTGATAGGAAAAACATTTTATTTAATTTATTTTTAATATATTTATTTGATTATGGCATTTTCTTGTCAAATAACCCAGTAATTAATATTTTATTACATAAGTACATACTACAAACTTTATTTTAAAATAAACACTTTGAATGTCGACGACAACGCCATCTAGCCTTCGGAACGTTAAGTTTAGATGGAAAGAGATGGCCAACGAACTTTTTAATATTTTTTTAAAACCTGTATCAATCCAAAGAATAAGTGAAAGTTTGTGAATTTGCATGAACTTTAGTATCTGAATAGATATGATACTATAATATTTATAACGTAATAAAGCGAACGAATAATTGTAACGGTAATTTCTAGCGAATATTCAAACTTTCCAGGTCCTATACCTCCGCCTAAGATCATTTATCAGTTGGAACATTTAATAACTTATGATACTCTAGCTCAAACTGTTTCACCACTCTAGCAGCCTTTTATTTTTGCTAGATGTATAACAGTTAATTCATCACCTAACACTGCACATTCTCTGCACAGTACCTACCTATAGCACGACTTAAGGTGCTCCTAAACGAGCAATGTTTTCCTGCAATATGTGGCTGCAATACAGTGTTCCGCAACATTGCGAGCAATTCCAGCCATACTACGCAATATTGCAGGAATTTCCCAGACATATAGCCACATATGTTTGATGTTGCAGCGAATGGCCGATATTGTTTTGATAGGTTGCCGGACGATCGCTGGGCTGTCGATTTTACTGCAATGTTGCCCACCCAGTTTTATTGTTGTTTCAGTCGCTCTCAATTGTTATGATATAGTGCATCCTTTTCTACACGACGTGAAGTTGACTATGAGTGGGCTGTGCGAGGTGACGCACCGTGCCGTGACTAATTGCTATATTCTGTGCAGTTATCACGTTGTTTTGTTTTAGTTTTCGGGTTATGTATGTGAATTATAATTGGCTACTTGACAGTGTTAACAATAAAATATGAAAAGTGTTAGATATGTTAGCTTATTAGTTAAGTAATCATTTTACATTTTACTTTTTAATTAAAAGCATAGGTAGTATTTTATTTTTGCAAAATAAATTTTAGTTTTTTTACCTGTGGAACAAAAGAACCGAAACGGAAACCACCATTGCAATACGGAAATGACAGCTGTCGGCGAAAATTATTTATTTTAATGTGGCGAAACAATGATTATTTTACCGATTAAATTGAATTATTGTGTCTCTAATCGTATAAAGAATTTATTGAAACATTTTCCGTTTATCTTAATTAAGTCGTTCCTATGCGTATCGGTTCGTTGTCAACGACGTTGACGTCATAATTGGAACAGCGACGCGACTAGGCGTTTTCGCGCGCTTTTTAAATGTGTTACACAAAATCTTATTTTTCTCTGGTTATTTAGATTATTTCCAGATAAATCGAATTGCTTGGGATATAAAATGAACGGGCGCACATTTTACAATACTTTTTCAAAAACTGTCAAGTAGCCAATTAATAAACAAAAATGACTAATAATTTTATTTAAAATATACTCGAAGTCACTCTTTGACATTCTAGAAAAGTTGCCAAATAATTTTTCATCAAGCATTAATTCTTGACATAAATTGTCTACTGTTTCACGCCTATTGAAGTAAGGTCGAATCCACATTCTCCGCTTTTTCTTTTTTGATTTTTCTCTTAAAACGATATAGGCTGCTGCGACGATTGTGATTTCGTCAGCTATTGTTGCCGGTTTGTGTGGCTCGTTTAGGAGTCTGCATCATGCGCAATACTATTGCAGACTTATCGCAACACATGGCTCGGCCATAGATTGCTCGGCCATGTTTTGTAATGAAATATTTTTGTGATGGCCGGGCCATAGTTGCCAATAGTGCGGCCACTAATTGCTGAAAAAACATGGCTCGTTTAGGAGCACCTTTAGGCGTACTGTGCACTGATTGACTGACGGCTGTGAAAGCGCAAAAAAAAACCTGACAAAACCCAGGACCATTTTATACCACAAATCCAAAGGGATTATTGCTGAATATTATATTAATTATACTATTACATTGGTTGTTGTGAATGTACCTATTTGTTGAATGATGGTTGTTATTCGTATATTAAAGATATAAAATTGTGTAGGTATAGTAAACTATTTAGGGTGAATTCTTAGTAAATGTGGGGAATTTAGGGGTACTTGAATGGATTTTAGGGAGATTAATTTTTAGGAGTTGAGTAAATTACGTCCTTTTGTTCGATGTATTAATCAGTTAGAGCACTGACTTTCTTTTTTAATTCTTTAAGAAAGGCTTACCTAAACGCCTTAGCAATTAAGAGACCCAAGTTTTGGAACTCATTCTTAACTTAGTTACATTACCTACTGATATATCAAACATATTACTTCGCACAACGGCCTGGCTGAGTTCGATAGGGGCTTAGTCAAAGCGCCGTTACACCCTAAACTATGTTATATACTATGCTATAAACGCCGTTACATACTAAATATGGCAAAATAGGAATATTTATAACATGGTATATGTCCAGATCGAGCCCTACACGCCGTAACCATATTTAGCCTATTTGCACTGCAAGATTGACCTCATCCCTGCTGATGTTTAAGTGGTAATGAGGTTCTAGCTTAAGGGCGACAAGTACCTACAGCATAATAAAGCTGTTACTGGACTTGTCGCCTTGCCTTGAAGGCTTGACCCGTGCTACTAATGTAGCACCACCCAGGAGCTCTGGAAACCTTACTCACACGCAGTAACACAACAACACCGAAATGATTGTTATTTGGCTGCGGTCTTCTGTAAGCTGAGGTACTTCCCCAGTCGGGCTGCTCCAAATCAAGCGATAAATTTCTATACCCTGCCTCTCCTACATAATTGTTAATCCACGGTGACGTCAAAGACAGTGTCACTGACCTGTGTGCGGCGTGCTGCGCGCCGTGACGGTCTTCTCGAGCGTGTCGTGCTGGCGCGCCAGCTGCTCGACGACCTCCTGGAGCCGCATCTTCTGGTCGCGCTCGTGCTGCAGCGCGCGGCCCATGCGCGCGCTCGACGCGGCCGCTGCGCTCATGAATTCGGAACACGCCTGACGAACAAACCGATTAAAGCACGGTCTATTCCCAAGAAATATATACGGTCGAATTGAGAACCTCCTCCTTTTTTGAAGTCGGTTAAAAACGAAAGGTTTGGCTTTTGAAGATTAATCAAAAGTTTGGAAATTAAGTGTTTTTTTTTTATTTGCATGTATTACATTTTGTTTTTTGGAGACGCTTAGTTTGCGTTAGAAGTGAATCGGGTACAATTAATAGAGTTAAAAATTTATCTTCGTCAAAGGATCTGACATATTATTTCGTTTTTGGGAGTAGGCTCTAGTGCCGGATTAACATATTTTACGCTGTAGGCCTTTTCGTTTCGAAATATGGATATTTAGGTCGTCGATTGAAATTGCTGCTCCCTTAAGAATAGGGAAGGGACTAAATTCAATTTTTAGTTTGTTTTTTAGACTAACCTAAAATATAGGACACGTATTTTTGCATCTTCCAACTAAATAAAAAAATAACAGCGATACATTGAATTTAAATGTCATGTGACGTCATTAGTGGGTAATATTTTTACAACGAGCCCCAATCCCGCATTTTGCAGTAGTTGTATCTCAGTATTTTTTTATTAATTTATTAATACAATCTGGTATTTTTGACTCAGCCCGCTCTCCTATTGCCCCTATAAACTTTTACCCTTGGCTCCGACCTATTTGTGAATCTAGTAATGGATATACCTACCGTACTGCAAATACTATAATTTCACAAAAACATGTTCATAGCTGATAAAATGGTAATAAGGCTATACAATGTTATCTATTTCTCTGTAAAATTAATGCGGAATTTGTATACAGTAGACATTGTACCAGAGTGTAAGTTAGATAAAATAAATTAAACTAAAAACTTATAACACACTTTACGGAAATAGTTGTGAAAGAATATAATATTAGAAATTTAGAATCAATATCACACACTATATTACTTATTAAAAAACATTATACAGGTGTTTTTTTTCTATTTTTAATTAACATTGTGAGTTTAAAGAACTTGGCAAAAGATGCAAAATTTCAACATCAGAAATTGACTTGCTTGCCAAAAATCTTACATTCTTAGTAACAAGTAGGTACATGAACATGATGCAACTGTTATTTCATTTGGGACTTTGTAAAGCTCTCGAGACATGCTCGTATTCGCCTGCGAAAATGGAAATCTATATTTAAAGAGCGAAAAAGGTATATGAAAACGTGTAATGATGGGTTCATACTTTGGATTCATACCTAAAATATTTTTAGATATAAATCCAGAGAAATAATTTTACAGTCACCTTTTTATTAATTTGGGCGACAGAAATACTGACTGAGCCACAAGTCACTCAAGCCCAAGTGGCTCACTTATTAAACTTATGAGTCATGAGTTTAATAATTCATAAGTTATGACCAACATTTATTATTTTTAGTAGGTTTGTATTTTGTTAATACTCAATTAAATAAAGCCCCTCTTAAAATACTTTTTATAGTCGGCTTATAATTATTAACTTTTTTATTTACTTAACTTTTGTTTCCGGAATCTTGAATGATTTACAGGGGATTTTCTTTTTGAGGTTAGATGAATAAAATTTCAATTAAGGAGTGCGCTACTTCGGTCAAAAAAAATTAGCATCTCTTATTTTAAGGAAAAAAATAATTAAACTATTCCTGCCGGAGTCATGTTGCTCCAATAATTAAAATTTAAAACAAGTTCTGCCAACATGTGACATGCATAAAGACTAAGTTTGTTATATCACCATCCTAAAAATACTCACATTCATCATCGCATTGCAAGATATTCTGAAAAGGGTTGCTCTCTCTGACACTTGCTTCGTTGTGTCTGTGGGCGGAGTCTCCAGGTCGACGAGCGACCTCTGCAACGCGTTCCCATGCCTCGCCACCAGCTCGGAGCATGTCCGAAGGTCGTGGAAGCGCGCGGCCAACTCGCGAGCGATGCCACCCGCGTCTTCCCCGTCGCCCTCCCCGCTGCCGACCACCACCGGCCCCGTCGATATCTGGTCTTCGTCATCGTCAGATTCTTGTGCACGTCTGCAATTCATTACCTGATTAGTAAGGCTAGTTTCATCTGAGTCCTAACTCTATGTAGCTATCCCCTAGGATAACAGGTGATGTTAGAATCAAATTATTATGTGAAATACTAAAAAGTATTATGTGAACATGTTAAAGGAGACAAGTGTAAGGTTAAAGATACCAAGATTGTTACTTATTTTATTTCAGCAAACCTACATTTTTACAAGTTTTTATTTAACTTGTTCCTACTGAGATACATATTTGACGAATAACTTAACACTTCTAATATGTTATTATATCAGCTTCATTCATAAAACAGGTGAAAGGTAGAATTCCCATTTGCATTATGTAATTTACAAATATAATTAAACCAGCTAAACTTCTTCCAATTTTGTACATTTTATAAATATTCCAATTTAATTTAGAATAAAAAATACAAGACTACTTATTGTGATTGGTTAAAAATACGTAACACGCGTCACATGTCTATCGGTGGAACACATTTTTTTAGGCGAAATTTACCATAATAACGTAACTACCTCCACCTCCTTAGTGATTTGGATAAAATAAAACAAATGTATTTATATTTGACTTAATAGAAACACAAAGATTTTTTTTAAAATAAAGTTATATTTTTCTGCTTAGTTTCAATGGGAACTTTTGCTCATGAAAATTCCGCTAGATGGCACTACATGGGCATGAGCTCCAACTAGTACGTGATTGGTAATTTAAATGTCATTGTGAGATGAGTTTCAATGTTAGGTAAAAAAAACTATTGCTAGCGAATTTTTTTTAGTCACCAGTTTAACAACGGTAACAGAAGATTATAAAAAACGTCAACTACCAAAACTATTATGAGTTAATATGTTAACAAATAAAATTCGTCACGTCATATTTTCTTATAAAATATAATGTTTGAAGTTGTCTTATGATATGATCATTAAAGTTTGAAAGGGTATGCGACAAGCAGCTTAAATATTAAAGAGAAAACTTGTTTTATGCTTAAAAATTATGTAGGGTTAAATTAAATTTTGTATTATTTAAGAAATAAAACTTTTTTTAAATAAAAGCACTGGTAAACTTTTCTGGGACTTGGTATTTAGTAAGTCAATAAACTTAGTTAAGAACAAACACAGTTTACTGTTAGATTAGGCGTTTGATAGCACCTCCACCTAAATCCCAGTAAGAACTGGCAACCAACTAACACTAACATCGCTTTTGCCTTCGCAAGCTCGAGTGCAGTGACCCAGCTCTGTCGCTCCACCTCATCGTGGGCTCTTATGTGGAATGTCTGTGTGCCACCGTTGCTGATCACAAATGTGCACGAGTCAGCCGTGTGGATCAGCGCACCCAGTAGAGATATGGTCCCACGGCATGTGTGCGCCATCTCTGCTTGATTTCTGGAAATAAATAATATCTCTTAGTAAATTTTTATACAATGTATAAAATGTATAAATGGTTTTGCCTCTTTCATTTTGGAATTGGGTTTTATGAATTCTGATTGTTTAAGTTTTCTATTAAACATAGAAATCCAACATGTTAATATAATCAATATTATCCACATGGATGTCAACAAATATGGAATTCAAAATAAAACATGTCAGATATTCAAAGGCACAAGATATTTGTACATACAAACAACTGCTTGTTACTGAGACTGAATTGTCTTGTAAACAATAGCGTTTATCAAAATAGTAGTAAAATTTTGAAAATTCTCACAGGAATACAGACAATATAATTACCTAGCCACAACTGCATAATTTAGGTGTTTCTTGATTAGCATGTTGTTAATGATATTATTCAATTTAGGATATCATGTAAAAGTTAAGCTTCATTCTGATTATGACTATTTTAAGTCCATAATGTGAAATTTGTATTTTAATTCAATGAACAGTTGATAATTCGTATCAATCAAAATTAGTTGGCGTTTATGGCAGCCCTGAAGATGGATGTATTTGTGCATTTGAACATCAACTTAAAATTTTAACTGTCTTATGAGCTGCATAATTCTTATTAGAATTAATAAAAGAAGCGGAGATAATACAAATGAGTGTGAAACAATTATTAAATGCTAAAAATAGGAAAACATCACTGCGTCATTGCGAAAAAAACTATGCAACTTATCTATTTACATCTTCAGGCAGTGTCAATTTTTCAACATGGAATGCCACTAAAAACCGTACATTTTAGATGTTTCAGTAAATGAGAAGTGTAGAATAGCCAGTCATGGCTTGTATTTACCTGTAATACGATAATAATCCATTGGACAACACGAACCATCTTCGCTGATAACCCTTGAGATAATTTGTCCATTTAAAAAGCCACCCCTTCTTTTCTGGACCACCAGCTACGGGCTGACCCTTGGGCACAATTACGTCAGACATTTTGTCAATGTTTTATCACTGTTTAAATGGGAAAATTCAGGAAAAACATAATACAAAATACATCAGCCACGTCCGATTTCCACCATAATCACACTCACAGATAAAAAAACCTGACCACTGCTGTCATTGATTAGAAGTTGCTCAACGAGCACAATAGGTGGCAGTATTTTGGCACATTTCAGTCACCACAATCATTATAAAGGCCAACGGTAGTTGGGAACGCATATTTATCCCTTGTTTTAAGTCAAGCCAATAATGGCGATTGAGCCAAAAGGCATGACTTTTATCATTTCTCCTGAATCTTATAAAAACTATTTAAATATGCCTTAAATAAAGAGTTGCCGCACAGAGTTCTTATGTCACCGTTGCCACGTTGTAATCCGCTGCTTGCTAGATCTAAGAGCTAGCCATCTTTGTCGTATACGTCGCCACCGTGGTAATTAATATTTCGCTGAACAGATGGAACGAATCCGATGGAGCTGTCAAAATAAATGTCAAATGGTTAATAGTGACATAAATCAGCTGACAACTGTCTATCAGGAATTTGACAACAAACCTATGAGTTTTACTGTCAACTTGGATTGTCTGTCAACAATCAAATCAAAAAGTAATGGTCGTACAGTTGTGCACCAAAGTAAACGTTTTTCTCGGCAGAGTCGTTAAAGAATTTGTTAACCAAGGTGAAGCCTTTCCCTTTTGTATTCTTGTTTTTCAATCCTAATAATATCTAAATTAATATACCTAACCTGCACTGACCTTCACATAATTCAAACTATCGAGTTATTTGATAAATTTTACGAGTGTTTTGTAAATTATTTTAGGCTTGATCTACAAAATGGGCAGTTCATTTTCAAGATCATACTCTCCCAACTGTGGCAACAAGGGTATACCTGAAAGACGTGAGTACTTTAATTTTTACCTTGTAGATTACATTTTAATTTAACCATTTTAGTTTTTTTTAGTTGTATGTATGTACCTTCAATTATTACTATTTTGTTCAACGATCTGATATTATTATTTGTGTGATTAATAGTGTATAAGTATTTATGTAGGAGTTTAAAAATGCATTATTTAGTTAGACTAAAACAACAAACAAATGTTCTGTTTGACAATTTAATTCTTACCAGATTTTCATGACTTAAAATAAATTGCATTGACAAAGGTTTTAATTTTATTGGTTTAAAAATGTGCCAGAGAGTTATTAATTATAGGCTAAGTACCCACAGTTTTTAATATGCATTCTGGATTCAAATATTTTCAGATACTCTCAATTTTTTTTCTTAAATAAGTATAAGAAATGTTTACAACCTCTATAGCTGAGAGGTGAGCAAGTCAGTAACCTTACTGTTGACCAAACAAAATTATTAAGTCATCTAAACTATTGTCTCGTAAGTTCAAATCTGATATACAAATGTCCTAATTTCTAGTAGAATATTATAAAAAGCCCTTGAGGTTAAGGTGGTTAAATGCTTGCTGAATATTGAGAAACACAACTAAACATGTTGTGCTTGTCATACTTATGTATATTAGACCTGTTGTTCCATGTAAAGTGTTAATTGGTGGTCTCATGACTGTAAGTTATGAAGTCTTGGGTCAGTAAGATGTAACCTTTGCTTGCTTCCCCAGTTTTAAAATCTTGTTTACAATGGACATATTCAATAACTCTGGCAAATGTTGTAATCTCAATATTGAATTGAAGATGAATGTCAAAAGAAAGCTTCCTTTTATTTTCAATTTCTTTAAGAACCTTTGTTATTAGATCAAATCCTGGTGCCTGTTTTATTTCGTAATTTACTTCTGATGGTGAGTCTAGGTGGTGTGGAAGCACTTGTAAAATGAAAAGCATTTATATTTAATTAGCACTAAATCTAATATTATTAATTAATGCCACTTTGTGTACTACTAAATCAGTTTACCATATATGTGCCTATTACGACCTTGTTTTCTAAACCAAATCATTTTCAAGGAAGAATCTTGTAACCTTGCTCTGAATTGCAAATGTATGTCTAATCACAAATTACTTAGTTCTTATGTTTGAGTTATTACTACCTATTCTTATCTATCAAGTTGAGCTAAGAATGTAACAATAGTTAATGTGTACCTGGAGAAACAATACCTACATAAATGTGTGAAGCATTTTTTATTTTGTTGCTGAAATGTATTGTAGGATCTTCATATATTAATATTGACACTTCTGTGATTTGATTTGGTACTAGAAAAGTAAGCGATATTAACTTGGCATATTATATTTAAATTTTTATTTTTTAAGACTTTCGCATTCCATTTTAAACATTTAAAATAATTTAACGGGTCAAAACGCGGCATTTTTATTTAGTAGTTAATACGAACTACTTACTGCCCGACGTTGCACCAACCGTGGTCATGAGCTGAAAAAATGGTGTCGCATTTTGACCCGTTAAATTATTTCGCATATTAATATTGCTTATTTGACCGAATACCGACATCTTTCGTCGGCGTTACGATAGATATTGGCGTACGCACTACCGCGTCCACGCAAGTTTTACGTGCGGCATCTCCAAAATAATGTCGAGTCCGCAAGAATGGTCGTAATATTCTTCTTGAAGATTATGATTCATACCCTAACCACCATCTCCTCACGAAAAAAGAATAATATAACAGGGGGTCTACTCCCAAAAACGAAATAAGTGTGATCCGACGACGGATAGCAATTTTCAATTCTCATAATCTTAATCTAATCTAAGTTTTGAATAAATATTTTTCAAAACACAACTAAAATCACGTTTTAACTCTCGCATTTTGGATTAATCTTCAAAAACGAAACCTTTCGTTTGTTCGTCTCGTTTTTGGAAGTAAGCCAGGTCATGTTTAATCTTAAAGTTTCATTATTTTCCAGCAGGTGGGACCATATCACGCATGGAATCCAGCAGTAACTACGTAGAATCGGTTGTGTGCAACGAAAATGACTTGAAAGAGAACGAGATGAAAGTTTACGATATCGCCGATGAGGGTAGGGTTCTTCTGATCAAGCAGAAGGGCCAGTTCAGCGCCGTGGGGACGCAGTGTACTCACTACGG
Organism: Glyphodes pyloalis; assembly: GCA_037074685.1. Lineage (NCBI taxonomy): Eukaryota > Metazoa > Arthropoda > Insecta > Lepidoptera > Crambidae > Glyphodes > Glyphodes pyloalis. The sequence goes on from JAYKKO010000021.1 coordinate 7,009,066, forward strand.
GGCTCCGCTGGTGGCCGGCGCGCTGGGCGAAGGACGGGTGCGGTGCCCATGGCACGGCGCCTGCTTCGACATCAAAACTGGCGATATTGAAGACTTCCCAGGATTCGACTCGCTGCCGTGCTACCAAGTGACTGTGTCCGAGAAAGGCGAAGTGAAGGTAATGTTTTGGTTCGTTTCATAACTTTTTCAAGCGATGCCCCTCAAATAAATGCGGAGGGTAGACGACGACCGGTGCAATGTACATTACGAGGCTTGTCAAAACAGGATTACTTATAAATATATAGATAGATAGAAATACTTTATTGCACAAAATCTTTACAGAAATAGGTTTTACAGAATGATTATAGTACAATTTAGGCGGTCTTATCGCTAGAAAGCGATCTCTTCCAGACAACCTTAAGGTAGAGGAAATAGTAGATGGCGAGAAATGGGTACGGCCGTGCAACATAAATACAGTTTTTATTTTAGAATTATATTTCTAGTATAACATGATAAACATACATAAACTCATATATATATATATATATATATATAAAATCAAGTAAAGAGTTTTCACTCCAAAAAAAAAACTTATAGTCGTAACTGTCACTGGACTTCGTAATGAATGCCCAACCGGCATAGGAGAGAGAAGATTCAATCATCTAGAAATCTTATCATTTACATTTATCTAGCTTCGGTATACCTATAGCGAAGGTAAAATAAACATAAATAAATAAATGCGCCAGACGACCGCACCTATCACCTGGTCTCAAACTAAGGTTTCCCCTTGTACTATGAGCCGACGGATACTAACTGGGGGCGTCATCCCAGCACATCCAGACATAAGCCAATTTAGAAAAGATCGTTTTTGAAATTGACTGGAACCGAACCGAAACTTTTGCGCTTTGACCGCCTGCCTTAGCCACTGCGCCACCAAGGTCGTCAAACACATCATAACAAATATATTTTCTTGTCTACCTGTAAGTCTTAAGGCCCAATACGAAGAGAATTAGCGAAACTTCATGTATTTCTGTTCACTACAACGATGACCTCAAGTAATTCTAAGCATTAAATCACTTTTTGTACGTTTATTCAGATATTTTACAAGGTCGCCGCCTTCTTGAAATTTTAAAATAAATGAATATATAAAAATTATACCGTTTTTAAAAAATGTTCAAAAATGATTTCTTCAAATTATTTTTCTTCCAAAACTCTGTAAATATATATTTAGAAAAAAATATTTTTACTAAAAAATTTTAGGATTGTGATTCCAAAGGTCGCCGCCTTCTTCGTTTTTTATACAATCTATTAGTTATTAAAATAATTCATTTTAAACACAAACGCCTGATTAAATTGCATAATTCTTAGATATGAAAGTTTGCCGTTCAGGTGCTTCGATGTGTAGTGTTGACAGGTGACGACAGTTAGTTGTCTGTTTTGAAAATAGTAAATAAATTGGTTTACACGCGTAGTCTTTACGCAGCTCGAATTGCGCAAATTCCATTTTGAGATTATATTTTTTGTAAAATACTTTTTTGTTGGGAGGCTGCTTAGGCTGCATTTTTAGGGTTCCGTAGTCGACTAGGAACCCTTATAGTTTCGCCATGTCTGTCTATCTGTCTGTCCGTCCGAGGATAATCTCAGAAACCGTTTGCACTAGAAAGATGAAATTTGGTACAAATATGTATATTAATCACGTCAACAAAGTGCAAAAATAAAAAATAAAAAAATGTTTTTTAGGGTACCCCCTCTACACGTAAATTGGGGTGTGATTTTTTTTTTATTTCAATCCCAACATGTGATATATCGTTGGACAGGTATTTAAAAATGAACAGGGGTTTACTAAGATCATTTTTTTATATTTTTAATATTTTGGGAAATAATCGCTGCAAAAGAAAATAAAATTGTGTCCCCCCCCTCTAACTTTTGAACCATAAGTCAAAAAGTATGAAAAAAATCTGGAATATAGAACTGCATAAAGGCTTTCTAGGAAAATTATTTTGAACCTGATGGGTTTAATCGTTTTTGAAATTTTTGAAAAAATATTTTTTTAACTAAAGTTGTAATTTAAGGATACTTAAGTATTGTGATGCTTTGAAAACTACGGAACCCTACACTGAGCGTGGACCGACACACTTTTGGCCGGTTTTACTTATTTACAATAGCCAAACTGATCATTTATACGTTTCTAGGCAAGTGAGAAACTCAAAAATGCAAATCGTCGACGCGCGTGCAATACCGCGTATGTAGCATTTGCCATAAAGATTAAAGTGGTCTGTTATTTCATAATATTTCAATCTAAATTAGAACTTACGGGAAAATGTCATTACGCGGTATTGAACGCGCGTCGACGAAATATCACAACCGAATCGGAAAATAATGAACAGAGTAAGTGCAAACACAGAGACGGCAAATAATGTCATACATTGTCATAGGGGTATGATTGACCGCTTGGAGTCTAGTAAGAATTAATACACTCAGGACCTTACCCCCACTATGGAGAAAACAGAATAAAGTTTTTAATTTATAATTTTTGTAATTTTTACAACGACATTTTGTAAGACTCACAAGTACAATCATTTCAAAGTATGTACGTGAAGTTATTTTTCGTACGATGCACCTATTAAGAAAATGTGGTCGCATGTGGCTAAAAGCCAATCATAATCTTCAGTAGGCATCTGAGATGGAATTGACCGATCATGATCGCCATGTATACCTGACGGTAGCAAGTTTGATGTCTTGAGAGCAGAAGACCTCTGAATTTAGCTTACTGAATGCCGCGACTGCAGCACTAATTCTGCTTATTATTTCAGCATCGAGGTTGCACTTAGGTGTTATTGTACTCCCAGGTAGCGAAATTTGTCAACCCGCTTCAACTAGTCCTCACCAAGTCTTCATTTCAGTGTCTCGCGACCATTAACGTCCTTCGACAGCCATTCCTCTTTTTGATACTTATTTTTAGACCAAATTTTTGGCAAGACGGTGAAAATCCGACATGATTTGCTGCAGGGTTTTGGGGATTCTGCCACGAAACAAAGGTCATCTACGTACAAGATCTCATTAATCATAGCGTGTGTAACACGTTCGTGCAAGCCCTGAGTGCGGAACCGGATGCGAAAACCTTTCGAAGAAGTCCTTGAGACATCCCTGACATCCAATGCAAAATACAGCGCGGATAGTGTAGGCTAGTACATACCCTTGCTTCATACCACAGGATACGGGGAAAAAAGTCAGACTATTCGTCGTTGACAGAACTGCTCCGTGCATCATAGCTTCCCTAGCACCATCTAGAGAGCTTTCCGGGGCACGCCATCGAGAGCCTTCTCGAGGTCAACTCTTTTCTTGAAGATGACGCACTGAAAAATTAGCTTTGCTTGTGCCCCGATCAGGCCAAAATCCAAATTGGGTTTCAGGCAGGTGCTCTTCGGTGTGTTTTAGGAGTACTCTGGCAAAGATTTTCCCAGGGGCTGATAATAGTAAAATACCCCGGTAAGAGGTGCAATCGATCAATGCGAGAAACTGTAAAAATGCTAGGACTTGGTCTTTTTCCCACAAAGTACAAAAAGGCTCCATATAGCCGAATGAAACCCGTCACCACCGGATTTAAGTAGTTGCTCTCCCGCTATCAAGTTGATACCAACCACGCGCTATTTTAGTTGTTAACTGACCGCAAGAACAATCTCAGCAAGTGTCAGCGGCTTATCCAGCTGAGCTAGAGTGGGGAGTTCAGATATCAACAGAACATATTCAAAGTCAAGAGACCAGCGCACGTTGAGTAGAGCGTTGAAGTGTCCCATCCATTACTCGAGCACTTTCTCCTTTGTTTTGAGAAGTCCTTCACCATTCGATGGTTTCAAAGGAGCTTTTGAAAAGGGGATCGTGCTAATCAACTTTCGAACCTCACTGTAAAACACCCCAAGCTAGTTTGTGTCAGGAAACCACTGCATGTAGTGAGCTTTGTCTTGCCACCACCGATCCTTTCCCAAGATAGTCGACGAAACTTCAGGTTACTCTCGTCGTATTTCCACAACACTTTCAGGGTGAATTGCTCTGCTTTGTCGATTGCGCTAACTATGACTTTATCGTTTTCAACAAACCAATTTTCATGTTTTTGGTTGTTAGCCCTTGAGTGAATTTAGCCGTGTCTAAGATATGAGCAGATATAGCCAACCAGCTCTTTTCGATATCACTGCTCTCAGGGCTTACAGACGGTTAACTGATTGTTAGCGCTTCAGCATATGTCTTCATTGTCTCATGATTCATAAGCCTAATACCGTTTAACCCATTGACCGCCGGACTTCAAATAGAAAATATTGCTCCCGACGCCATGCGTATTATTAGCTAGAATTTTCGCCCAATACGATAGTGATGTGACATGCTGCACTAAGCGATAAGAATAAACGTTTGTTTCGGAACCTTATTACCTATTACTAAGGATAAAGAAATAAATGCTCATACATACTGAACGTAATAAGAAATAATAGATCAATAGTAATTTTATATGTCTTAGTAATCAGAAAATTATCACAAGATTTTTTAAAGTATGCAAGGAATTTTGGCGCAACTAGTCGACGCCTTAAAGCGTCATCGGCGATCACAACTTAAATGTTTGACAAATTTTACCTACTCTTATAGTGTTGTTAAGGACTTTATCGATGTAATTGGAAAAAACGCCACTGTGTTGGTTATAAACAAAATAATATGAATTAATGTCGGTGATGAAATTATAATAAGTACACCTTTTGAACTTATTATGATTTAATTTTTTGTATAAGAAGAGCAACAAAACATTGTATATTTTTTTCTATCGACAGAAACCAAAATATGTAATACGAAGGGGCGTTTTACAAATTTACACCAAAATCATGTTTCCCGGTTTTTACGGTGCATATACACTTAACGATAAACATTCATATTTTTTTATTTAATAAATCAAAAAATCACGGTGTTGTGTTTCGTTGAAATGTCGTATGACGTCACATCTAGATACATTTTAAAACTAGCAGCGACATAGTGAACTTCGAATTTTTATGAGCTTTATCATACATAGTTTTTTTCAGTTGATTGAGTAAACAATAAATATGGGTATTATAAGATTATAATACCCATATTTATTGTAAAGATTTATGGAATAACTCACGAAATAATTAGAATTTGTTGATCCGGTTGTCATGCTCATTAATTTAGTTTGATTCAAACAAATAAGTGCCTCGAAAAGAAACACTTCTCCTACTTCACTATCAGGCGAAGATTTATTAAAAATATCATCATCATCAACTACTTCCAGAATATGTAAAAGTTCAACACAACCCATTATTATTTAAACTATTTTCGTAAATAATGTATTTGTGGGTTTTTACTCAAAAAGTCTACAATATAGAAACACGGACAATAACTTCAGTAGCATTTAGCTTTTGTAGGGTAATTGAAAAAAATATATTTTATCTATCTTCAACTCCCAACACTATCAATAGCAGCATACGCGCTTATGACGTCACAAGCGGACGACTTAAAGCGTCGTTGGCGTTGGCAGTACATTAAAGTGAACATGACATAGTGGAGTTACGTGGGTATATAAATAACATAAAATTTTATGAAAATAAATTAATGTATATTTTAAGCAGATTATATCAATAATAAATAGTAAAAACATTAGTCATGAAATTAATTCACAATGGCATGTCATCTGTTTATTATTACAAACTTTTTCTCAATCGACTGTGAACATTAATAATTAGGTAAAATATAAACAGACAAAAAATTCGTACGTTAACCATATGACGAGTGAGCATCATCAATCCATCTATCAAGTATGTGTATAGGCAGAGATAATGATAATAGTTATTTACTAATACACTTTTAATACACTAGCAGTAGAACAATAAAAATATAATCACATTTTATTGTTATCATCTAATACCTACATATTAAATAAAAATAAAAAATGTATTAAAAATGTCCACATAGTCACATCACTACCTAACGCTTTAAGACGTCCACGGCGTCGTGCAGTGTGATTTTACGTTAATAATTTTAGTTGTTGATTTTTATCATTTTTTAACTCAATTCTATGCTGTAGGACGTTTTTAGACATCAATAATAATAATCTATCGTATCCTGGTGCGCGGTGTGTATAAATATGTATACGAGATGGTGTTCATTACTTTTTATTTCAACGTCAAACATAAGGCAAATAATTACGCTTAAAGGCGTCGTCGGCGTCTGGGTCAAAATTCTTGATGACGCTTTAAAGCGTCAATGGAGGTCAATGGGTTAAACATGCAGACTTGGATGGACCGGATCTGCGAGGACGCCGGAAGCAAAGACGTAGTTTTATAACGTCAAGTCTGTGGTCAGTCTAGCAGTGACCACCACGCATCCCGCGGGTGATTAGGACTTGGGAAACGTCTCTTTGCCGTACTTTCGCATAGTCTATTAGATACTAATATTTGGGCCTTGGGTGCTCCATGTAGTTTTATGCTTCGCGGGGAGGCTAAACAAAGTGTTTGTAATAGCAAGAATTTGTGCACATAAATTGAGCAGTAACTGACTATTCTAGTTCATGTTACCCACTCCGTTTCTGCCTAAGATTTTAAGCCAGCCTTCATAGTCTTGAGCCATTTTGGCGCCCAACAAGAGTACCAGCTCGATTGGACGTACACTCTTGATACTGCGCGCTAATTCTTCGGAGAATTGCTAAGTTCCCGAGAACAATTGCGGTTTTCCGTTCTGGATAGGTGTTGGAGTTGTGATCAAGTAGGGTTAGCACGTTCTACGCGCCTGAAGTCATATTAGGTGATTTTAAAAACCGTATTCTATTGTATCGTCGACTACGAGTGAAACGATGCGGAGGCAGCCGCGGTTACTACCATCCGTGTGGGTTAGGGTGAACATTTCTTTAGGGCATCTTTTCTAGCCCCCTCCCCGGCTGAGCAGGCAAAGCAGTACCCCCCTAAACAGGCCACCTTTGTCACTAAGGTGCTGCCGAATCCTCTTTATCTCCCCGGTGTAGAGTGAAAGCGACCACGATGTACCAACTACACCCCCAGAGCCGTCTAAGTGCAAGCCTCGGACAAAGCCCAGTCTGTATGAAACTGGACCTCTGCCCTATCAGCTTGCCCTATGCTTATCAGCGTGGACTGCCTTTACCGCCGAGTTAGACTTTGTACACAAAGCAGGAGGTTCCACCGCAAACCCTGCCAACCGAAGCATGCGGGATTCCTCATCGGGTTTAGCTCACGAGCCGACGTAGTAAACCGGGGTGTGATCGTTGTGTGTACCACAGCTACTTGGAGCCACCGATGAGAATGCGTGTACCGTCTGCAGTTCTGCACTTCATGTACACAACCTTTTGAAAGGTCGGTTAGCATACACGCTGCAAACGCTCAATTACACCCCATATATCGATGGCCCCAACGAATAAACGTGCAAGAGCTCTTGCCCAAAAATTTTTTTTCGTTTTTATGGCATAGAATACGCCTACACATTTTTTTTTTGTAAATTTTGGACTTAAAATAAGACTTTTATAGCACAAAATTCGTTTATTGTAGGGAAATTAAATATCTTCATATCACATGAATAACAAAACACGCGTCTATTGAATCTAATTGTTTCTTTGAGTACACCAAAATAAACGTATTAAATCAATCTGCCGCCTATGTCTAACCTTTCCTTTGGGTAATAACTCCTACACAAAAAAAAGACACAATTATTCGTGTAAAAATGGAAGCTACTTTTATTAGTTATGCTTCATTGCAAACAGCAAAAATTTTAATACAGCTATCCTAATGTAGAATTATTATCTTTTACTAATCTGTAGAATAACCGTGCATCGTTTTACTACACTTGTTTATGCTTCATTTATGACACGAATAAACGTGCAGTGATACATTTCTGTTAAGAAGTCACATATTATTCATTAGAATAATAAAATTATAAGTTTTTTCTTGAATACTGAGAAAATCGATAGTTTTATTTTCTTAAAAAATATATGATCTGAAATATTTTTAACCTTTAATATAATTATACATTGAATATATCTATTCATTACGACATTAAAGTAATGTGATTTCAAACGTTTTTATGGTTTCCTGAAAAGTAGTAGTTTTTCGTTTGAACGTTTATTCGTTGGGACCATCGATATGTTTGTATGTATGTAACGAATAAAATACAAAATTGATAATCTATTGGTACTTACTAATATTACAAAGTAGTAAGATTTAATAAATTATACGTACGCAATGCTGTCTCTAAATCAAAATTACTCTGCACAGCATGACATGTATGTATTAGTACTACATGGCATTAGCTCGTGCTAGCGCAGCACGAGTGTGCGGCCAATGCGTTCAATAGATGGCGCGCGGTTCGCCGCGAAACGGGTAATGTCAATTGCTTCGTATTGGGCCTTAATGTTAGAGTGACTGTTGCCCGCTAGGTACTTTGTTCCCGTTGTTTCAGGATAAACGTACCTATTCTTTAAGTAATTTTAATATCTAATCCCATCTGGCTGGCTGCCAATGTTCATTAAAACCCATTCAGTAGTTCTTGCGTCAACTAACAAACATCCATTCATTGAGACATCCAAACTTCCATGTTTTATAGCCAGTAGCAAGATGTAGAAGGATTATGTACCTACCTACTAGTAACGTATTTTTGTTTAAGTAGGTAGGTACTTGCGTAGTTTGTGGAAGGACGCAAACAATATTTAGGTCAGCTCTTGTTTTAAGGTTGATCAATGTACTTATAAGTTGTTTTTTAGCTACCCGCCCGGCTTCTTACAGTCGTTTTAAGATTTAATTGTCTATATGAACCATTCGTGGGAAAATACCTAAATGATGGAAGAAACAGCCCCCAAATCCGTTGCAAGGTTTAGGAGAAGTTACCGCACAAACAAACAGCTGCAGAAAGTGTTTTTATATAATGAAGCAGTTTAATCTATCTTATGTTACCTTCATATTTTTGCTCAGGTAAAATAACTGTACTTACTTGCCAATGACATTACCTATTTTGATCTTGAGTTTCGTTTCCCACGCAATATAAATGTGTCTGTTGATGCTATAATGTCTTTTTTTAGCCTAGATTTTTTTGAGAACTAGCTTTGGTTTTAACTCCCAATTTCCAGTTTGATTACTGCAGTTACGTTTTACAAAACCGATACATGTTATTGGTAGTAGCATTACGCAATCATTATCAGATCATATCAACTAGATATGTATTTATAAGGACTAGGTCACGGATTGCGATGTCACGGTCAAGCAGGTTTATTCGTAGCCACATAGCGCGACGCCTACATAGTTACAGTCCACATTATCTATGTAAATGATTGCGAGATGACCATATTATAATACTCAGTAAATGTATCTATATCGCCTTTAACAAAGCTTAAAACTTATTCATCAGTCCACATAACCTACGTCGTTCGTCTTTCATTAAACCCGCATTACCTATACATATAAGACCGAAAGAGCAAAACAAAACTCTTTAAAATATGCAGATAAGTATATAATACATTCATTATTGAACTAAACGTTCAAACATAAAAAAATAGTCTCATCCATAAAACCTTCAGGTAGATTTTGAAGAAACCTATAAAAACAACATTAATATAATTATTTATAGTAGTCATCGAAGATGTCAGGTTGTAACTATTCTCTTATCACATTGGCTCAATGGCTAAACTTTAGAATCCTCTTATTATACCTTTTTCACATACATCTGCGAATTTCGAATTTGGCATACCTACCTACGTAAAAATTCAGTTTACATTATGTGTTTACAAAGTAAATACTCTTTTTTAGGTACGGGCTATCAGGCTAATATCGGGCTCTAAATGATAAAAGCAAAAGAAAAATCACATAATACTTGATTTCTATTTCGTTTAGCTCTTTAAGGGACAATATTTCAATGCTAAGTTTTGAGCCTACTTATTCGATTCAAAATCTGCGTATATCGCCCGGGGCGAGGTAAAGTGTTTCAAGGAGTTCAAGTGAATGCAGGACTGATTACAGGTCAGGCACAGATATACCAGTCAAGTCAAGCAGATAGAGGACCTACAATGAATATGAAACTCAACGTCCGAAAGCATGCTAGCGAACTTGAATTTTTAAATGCCTCAGGAGGCCTATTATCAAAAACTAAATATTAGTTATGTCAGATCCGATTACGAATACCTACATAGTTATTTTGAATTCCCATAATCGCAACCAACTCACTTCGAATGCGAAAAAAGCGTTTTCAAGAAACAAAATATTATTATTTATGCAAACTTATCAATGACTAACAAAAAAATGTCAATCATTTTTATTTGAAAATCTGCTCCCAACCCCTTAAAAGCGGGGATGAAATTGTATATGGAAGTTTCGCAGTTTTCAAGGCAGGAAGCTAAAATTCGGTGCGCAGACTCTGTTACCAACTAAAATTACTTGTCTTTGTTCTTAACCACTCAAGGAAGAGGCACCGTCTTAGGTGCCCCGAATTTAACAGCGAAGCTGTGAGCTAAAGCTAGTTTGCTATAAAATTATACTGCACCCTATCCTTACATCGAAAGTGAGCACTAAGTTAATATGGAACGATGAATGCCCTCAATACTTTTCTTGTTATTGTCTGGCGTGCACAAAAACTTGCCGACCTTGAATCGCCTTGACCAGAGTTTAGAAGCGTGCAATTGCTCAGTGTTGACTGCGATGACTCAGTTTGAATATTAGTTACCTATGCCTTAGGCAACTTCTGCGACGTCTTTATACATTATTTTGTAAATACCTACCTAGCTTCATCTATTTTTGAGTAAAACATTATGCTTAAAATGATGAAAGTAAGAATAGCCTAGTATATACATACGACGCGTGGGTTATAGTTAATTAAACTTAATATAAGTAAGTGGGAAGGGAACCTATTTAAGAAAAGCTTTTAAATAGGTATTGTGTATTCATCTACGAAAATACTCATTTATTGCACACCATTTCAATTTGTAGACAACATTAACAAGATAACCCGGTCCAAAGGACTGTCTTTTCGCTAGTTGTGATGTCTTCCAGACAACCTTTGAATGGCCATCATTGTTTGTTAGATACTATATTGGCGATGATACCTTATTTATTTTAATTAGGTACTTTACGTACCTACTTACTAACATATATATAATTTTTAATTGCGAATTAATAAGATTATTGCCCATAATCTGGTTCGTTCTGCATAATTACCTAACTTAACTAATCCATTCGTAAGCCCCATATGTAAACTTGCAGTGACTTCACCGCGGTTGCTCATCGCATCCAAAATAGCGTAATAATTTTCCTCGTTCTTCGTCTGATAGCAAGGATAGTAATAAAACTGGTTACTTACAGCATGAGTAAGAAATTTTTCGGACTGTTTATTATCTTATTGTTGAAGTTCTCTTTTAGTTTGTTTCCCGCAAGCCTAATACTAGGTACCTACTATCGTATTGTTATTAAATTGCGTAACGTATTTTATTAGGATACCCACTTTATTAACATATTAATTTCATCTTAATTCATGCAGTAGTCTTTGCGTGTGAAAGAGACACAAACATACGTCCAGACATCTGTACATTAAATACATTCTTTCAAACTTTCCCGTTTATAATATTAGTACGATAAAAATGTATTCGTATTGATATCCTCGTGTAAAGCCTCTGTGTAAATATTTAACGGTATTTGGACTGTTTAACATAAAAAATAAAAGACTCTCTGATCTAACACGGTGGTTGTAGAATATAGGTATAATACTCAGGTAATAGGTAACCCTAGAAATTAGATACCTACTTATGTTTTACTAATAATACCTACTTAAGCCAACGGCCACGACTGCCATTACGTCATTAATGTGTATCCCAAACTGCTGCTATGTGTCACCACATGTCAGACATCAATCCTAATGATGAATAATATTATTAATGTGACTAATCTTTAAGTATAGTTATCATTCAAGAGTCGCGAAGAGCGCTAAAATTATTCACAAACATCGAATACTCGGAAAATAGGCCTGTCTGACTCAATTACCTTTATGACATTTCAGGTGCGAGCGAAGATAAGCGATTTGAAAACAAACAAGCGAATCAAGGAGATGGGCGTAGCCCCGACTTGCGACGGCGCGGTTGTGGTGATCGTCGGCGGAGGCCCCTCCGGCGCCACCTGCGCCGAGACCCTCCGCAGCGAAGGCTTCCAGGGCCGCATCACCGTCATCGCTAAGGAGGAGTACCTTCCTTACGACAGAATCAAAGTCTCTAAAATCGGCGCCGTTCCGCCCATCAAGTCGCTCCAAGCACGATCCCAGGAGTATTACCAAAACGCCAATATAGAATTCATAACTAATATGGAAGCCACGAAGGTAGAACCACAGGAGCGTTTCGTGCACTTGAAAGACGGGACCAAGCTTCGGTACAGCGCACTGTATCTCGCGTCTGGATCTAAACCTCGCAAACCGGACATTCCTGGCATAGATCTGAAGAATATATTCACAGTGAGGAACTTCTCTGACTCCAAAGATATACTTAACACACTGGGTTCGGATAAAGATAAAAACGTCGTCGTCCTTGGTCTCAGCTTCATCGGATTAGAATGCGCATCATCTTGCAATGAAAAGGCGAAGTCTATGACGGTCGTCGGTAAAGATACCGCACCGCTCGGCCAGATATTCGGCAACGAAATCGGACACAGCCTAAAAAAGCTTTTTGAAGATAAGGGTGTCCACTTCCAATTCGAAACCACAATTACGAAATGCAATGGTGAGAATGGAGTGATAAAATCAGTGGAACTTGAAAACGGAACGACTCTGCCAGCAGATATGCTCATTTTGGGCGTCGGAACCACATACTATACCGATTACCTCAAAGATAGCGGAATCACGCTTCTGCCTAATGGTGCGGTTAATGTAAATGATAAACTGGAAACCAATGTTAAAAATATATATGCAGGCGGCGATATAGCTTATGCGCCAGTGTTTGCACACGGGAACAAACAGATGAGTATCGGCCATGTAGGCTTGGCGCAATATCACGGTCGCGTTGCAGCTTTAAACATTTTGAAAAAGGAAACCACATTGAGGACAGTTCCTTATTTTTGGACTGGACTTTTTGGAAAATCTATTCGTTATGCTGGGTGCGGGAAACCGGCCAGCTCTTTAGTCGACGGAGACGTGGATGCATTGAAATTCGTTATCTTCTTCTTCGATGAGTCTGAAAAGGTGATTGCTGTCGCGTCTTGCATGAGGGACCCGGTCGTGTCGCAGTTTGCGGAACTTCTCTACCAAGGCAAGAGCCTGTACAAAAAAGATCTAAAAGACGATTGCTTCGCTTGGACTAAAAATATTCATTAATAATTGCATATAAAAAGATACTGAGCCTTTATGTTATATTAAGTAAAATCAGGTATTTTACAAGAATTTATTTTGTATTGTTGATTGTAAAACTAGTAGCGAGTTTTATGTTTGAAGTTAGTTAAGAACCTTATTAAAAACATAAATATGATGTACTTACCTAGGTGTTTTATAAATTCTAAGTGTTAAGCTTCTCATAATAATTTACAACAGTATTTAAAGCAATGATACCTAAAGTCCAGTGAATTATATTTTTATATTATGTATACAACTGAATCTATGTAGCTTTTGGTTGAAATGTCTTGATAAACCGGGACCATAAGGGCATTTTTGTGAACGAACCGAATACCTTTGTGATATTTCTGATATTATAATTAATTTTAGATCAAACTAGCGATACTGTTACAATCACAAATGTAGATAAGTATTTATTATGTTATATTAATAAGCATTTTCATCAGCAGCAGTATTCATTACATAAATATTTTTAGGAATTCTTTGTTATGTATGCCTGGTTGGAGAAGAGAATCAGTTTTATTTGATGCTGCAAAGTAACTTCTGGTAACATATAGTTGTTGTTGTATTAAATTTATGCTATGTTTTTGACTACTTACTTATCCATATTTTTTCTATTAAAAAATATAAGCCATTACAACATGTAAAAGTACAAGAATTTATTTAGTATGTTAGGGTATTAAAGTACTTATGATTCAAATGTGCACTTACAATTTATAAAATTGTAATTGCAAAAATATGTTATGCCTTACTATTTTTAAAATTTTGCCATTTATTATTATAATTGTTACGAATTATGTTGCATAGCAAACTATTTATATGAATATCTTTATAATGGAAAATTTATGATATTATCATCCAATAAATGTGCACACATGATTGTTGTTTGGTCATTAACACATATTCTAAGGTATGTTAGATAATCATGCTTTTTATAAGTAAAAACATACACATAAAACATTTAAGCATACAGTTAGCATCAAATAGTGGGTAAAATTCAGGGTATAAAAAATCTGAGCAAATATTGTTTCCATATTGTTATCAACAATATGGTCACTCAAAAGGTTGAAATATTAATAATACAATTTATTGCTCAGATATTATTTGCATCTCTAACTATTCGAGGCTGCCTGTACTATCATCAAGATCAAAAGTTTAGGGAAACATTAAAACAAGAGCTTATAATATTAAGACATTTACTTTTTAAATAATCACTAACTTACAACAAGATAACTACGTTTTTACTATATACAATTTATTCCCATCCTTCTGTGACACGGAGGTGGCCTAACCTCTCATAGAGAGTAACATCTGGTTTGAATCTCCTTCTGGTTTGGTCTCTGAAATATTCGGTTCGTTTCTCCCGCTTTCCTAATTCTTTAGCATGTCCTGAACTCTCAGCCTGAAAAGAAAAAATAACTTATTCAAAAAACAAACTGTTGAACATTTACTTTAGTAAGTATTTATTCTGAAGCTAGAATAACTAAGATACTAGTGATTTATTATATTTTTATTTATCACTTGCTAAAAGTTTACACACGGCTAATCATAATTTGATAGATTTCCAATGGACTAATTTGGATAGGAGGGTAACAGTATCAACTAAGTGTATCAATGAGTATTAGTTTGTATCAACAATATTAAATGATGTAAATACCTCTGTAAGGTACGGAAATCGTAAATAAAGCATGTTCTGCTCTTCGATTGCAAAGTCTTGCTTCAGTTGGCGTAAATCTTTCGGGAGAACTTGTTGTACTAAGCGATCCTTGCCTCTGAATAAATGACCATTTGGAAGACGGTTTCGTCGAAAGAGAACCTGACACAGTTTCATGATCACAATTACACAAACTTAGGTTTATAAAGTTTAATTACAAACAAGAAATATCCAAATTTGAGGTTATATTCTAAACACTTTGAAGTATGAGACAGCTGTCAAATTGTAATTTTTGACAATGTCAATAAAAAAAACCTATGTACTTAGAAAAGCCAAAACTGATGTTGACTTGCTTTAATTCTCATTAATAAAAACTGAGGTTGATTTAAGATGATTAAAATCGAACCTTAAAATTAATCTAATAAACTTATACATTGTCTATGCACTTTGTTATTTTTTAAGACACTTTCATTCTAGATGTCTATGACAGTATGGCTGTCGATCGAGCGTAGGTGGTGTTTTTTCGTAAATAAAATTGTGAAAATCCATTATTCAATGTATTTTATCTAGTTATTAGTTTATTTTTAATTTCAAAGTATGGAATCATAAGGCTGATGAACATATGTCGTTTCGAGCAGTCCTAATTATTGGTAAGTTTTGATAATTCTTTTCGGTCTCAGGATACAATTAGGCGTTTTAATTATTTGTTTTTAGTTCAAAGTAAATAATTGCAATTGGAAAGTCAGTCAACGTTGATACCAATTGCGAGTCGATCAATCGCGAGCGATTTCCGCAAATGTTTTCTGCCTACAGTGTTGCTTTCGGTGCCCTTTCACTTTATTGTCTACTACATTATTTTCGTGCTCTACTTATTTTGAACCTGAATTCTGTTAACTATTGTTTTATTTTAGTGAAATTAAAGAATTTATATTATATTTTAATACCTTTGTGTAATCTTTGGAAAGTGGTGGCTGCTTCACTTTATTTTAAAAACTTTGACCTATTTATGTATGTCATTTGAATAAACTATTTTGCAGTTGTTAATCTAAAAACTTAAACCTAAACACCTGTAACAAAATATAAAATTAATAAAATTCACAATATAAAAAAACCTGCACTGCTGTCAGTAAACAACTGCAAAATTATGATTTTGTAGGTAAACAAAGAATTTTTAAATTATTTGTTTTATATCTATGTTTTTTATTTAATTTTGACTGTAAAGTAATTATGTACTTCTTGCTAATATCTTGGGCAATGTTTTTATCTAGGAACCAGATGGCAAAGGTTAGTTATGTTATGCCTCTTTGAGATTATAGGGTCATAAGTGCAAATTGTTTGGAAATCACTATTATGAAAGCAAACATTTTGTTTTGAGTATATGCCTAAACTTCACAGCCTTGATGATTCCCACAGTTGGCTAATAAATGTTTTTATACTGTATCCAATTACACTGTTATGATTTGAATGGTGTTGTTGTAGTGAGCCGCTTATTAGGTGTGTTAGTCTGATAGCCAATGTTAATTTATCAGTTCTTCTCAGTAATAAGTGGATTTCATGTAGATCACAGTTTTTATGAGTAACATTCAATTATTTTTTTAAGAAAGTTTCAATACGTGTTTTTCTTCTAGTTCAGTGGGTACTACTGCCTATTAGATTGGTTTTATCTGTTTTGACCAATTTTATTTTCTTCTATTTTTTTATTTTATTCAATTTTAAATTTAAAAACATATTCTTCTTTATATGTATGCTGTTTTGTGTTATATGTAATAACTTATGATGCAGTTTATATGTATGTTTTGTATCTTAAAAATAGTTTCTTAGAGGTGAATCAACTATTTAATGAGTTCAATAAAGCTATAAATTAAAAAGTTATAAATACCAGACTAGTTAAAGAATAAAAAGAGTTGGCAGGTAAGATGTTTGTGAGCATTTTAATAAACTCCAATGACTTTAGTTTGTACTTGAAGTGTCGTAAAACTAAATAAGCTAAATAATAAAAAAAAGATTACTATAAGAGTGAAAACATATGATTAAAAATTGTTGCTTACTCTTCCGAGAAATTCGTTCATCCGTCATTAAAAATTGGTTTATTTTCTGTGATGGCTGAGTATAAACAAGATTTATATATATTTGTAACATATTAGCTGTGCCCGCGACTTGGTTCGCATGGACTACAAGGATTTTTTTGCAAAAAAAGGTAGCCTATGTCCTTTCTCAGGGTGAAAAGATTGTCTGTTCCAAATTTCATCAAAATCGGTCGAGAGGTTTAAGCTGGAAAGCGTAATAAGCAGACTAGAGTTACTTTCGCATTCATAATATTAGTAGGGATAAGACAGATTTCCAAATTTGTTGATGCATGACTGCTTTTATCTAATAAAATCAGTCATACATCACAATTTTTCAGGCACCAGCTAGTCTATAAAAGCGTAGTTATTTAGTTCAACACAACCATTTGCAATGTATGCTACCCAATATTATACATTTTATAAGCCAGCTTTAAATAAAACAATAAGTATTAATATGGCTAGGGCATGCCTTATACAAAGGCAATAAGTATTAATATGGCTAGGGCATGCCTTATACAAAGGCAAAACAGTGGAATTTGAATTGATTGTTTCTTACTTTACAATTCTAGACAGTGGATCAGTAGATTGTTGTGTTCTGTCTATCAATTGATTTTTTTTTATCATAAACGCGGGACAGAAAAAAAAATTGAATTTTATTTATTTTTTTATTACTCTTCAAGATTGACCTCGTCCCACCTGATGTTAAGTGGTAATAAGGTGGTAGCTTAAAGGCGACAAGTACAGCATAGTGAATCTGTTACTGGACTTGTTGCCCTTGCCTTGAAAGCTTGGCCCCTGCTACTAATGTAGCACCCCCAAGAGCTCTGGAAACATTACTCACACGCAGGATCACAACAACACAGAAGTGATTGTTATTTGGCTGCGGTCTTCTGTAAGGGTGAGGTATTTCACCAGTCGGGCTGCTCCAGTTTGAGTGATAAATCGCTATGCCGTAACTCTCTTTAAATTTTGATTTGGTTTGATTGTATGTTATTTTGTTTATGTTGCAGAGCGGCCAAGAGTGAGGTCCAGCGTCGCAGTGCGAGCACTCGTCTGACTCGTGTAGTGCAGCGGGGCAGCCGCCATGGCGCAGGTCGGAGCCAACATGGAGTACCAAGAGTACAAATGGGCGTACTCAATTATGGACTCCTCCAAGTAAGAGTCATTAATTTATTTTCTAGCTGACTAGATACTTGCATGGTCGGTTTTACCCCTATTTCCCCAAATATTTAAAACAAAAAGTGGTCTATATTTTGATCCAAGTTTCGAGCTATATTTGTGCCAAATTTTATATCTCTAATATATGTATAAAATAAACTTTCTCCCATATAAACTTTCAAAGGCGTTATTCCCATCCACCCTTATTTTTAAAACAAAAAGCCTAGCCCATGTCGCATTAATATTAGTATGGATGTAAAACCTTTTTTGCAAAAGTACAACAGGTGAACTTATTGGACATTCTATACCAGTCAACCCTTGGGTCATGCAGAGAGTTTTTTTATGGGTGCGGTATTAGTGAAAAAGTGCGTAAGTATTCAATATAAAATTATAATAAACAACAATAAACTAAGCATTATAAAATATAATTATCGCAACTATTAAATATACATGAGCATACATGATTAAATAGAATATATGTATATTTAAAATATCTCTGATACCATATGGTAATAAACTATAGAACTAGCTGCTACAACTTTGCCTAAGTTAGATTACTTTTACGCGCTGGGGCTCACAATCAAGACAAAAAATATATTTGTTTTTTATCTTTATCTATCTCGTAGTAACTTAGGACTGAGATAAAGTCATAGAAATGCCTACATTTGCGCTAAAACAGAGAAATTACACTATTTTGATAAGGACCTCAAAATATATATTTTGGTAACTATAATGGCGTTTCTCCGCGTATAAATATTCGATCAGTTCGTTTTTGTTTGCCTATAGTTACGATTATTCAACCAATTACTTATCAACGCCTATGACAAAGCAATTAAAAATATTAAATGAAACATACAAACGGGATATATTTTTGAGGACAATGACCGGAAAATAAATTCATCACAAATAAAATATGCGCAGTCCTGTTGTTGTTTCAAGTTCTAAGGCGAATAAAACTTAATTTAGTTGTTTTCTGACGAAATAAGTTTTAGTTGTGTGATGGATGTAAGTTCTATCACGATTACAACCTACACAGAAGAGTTACATCTTAGTTCGAGATAAGTGGATTGGGTTGAGTGACTGGCACATTTTACTTATCAATTTATTAATTTAATTATTTTTATGATTGACAAATGAGCTTACGGCCCGTCTCTTAGTAAGCTGTTATCTAACACAACAGATGTTGTCGACGTAAGAACTCATCGCTTACAATGCTATTGTCGTTGAATAATCCCTATTGCTCTCTTGACTTTCAAAGCACCTTCAGTTAAGTTACACGATAGAGTTTTTCATGTAACCTACTTATATTACATAGATATGCTACAATTGGACACCTTGAACTGAAGGCTGTATTCGTCTTTTAAAACATTTACTGTCATTATAAAGTTTTTTTGTCTATGTAGTTAAAATTATATGAAAATATTTTAAGAGTGATTAATAAATAAAATATAAAGGCGTTAATCCATATTATCAATGTTTAACAGGCTATGGCTATAAGGCTATGTTAAGGTTGGTTAATAAAAAACTTAAAATCTCGAATTTAAATGGCCGTCCAAATTTTATTATGGCTACAAAGTATCTTTTTATTTGTGTGCTTATTTTGTACCAACATTTTATTTTGTAATTAAGAATAAGGCTTATATACAAATACAACTATACATTATTAATTCTGTCGCACTTTAAAGCGTTTTATTAATATACGGATTATTTAAAGCGAACCCCTTTAAATTGATGTTGAAATACATTTGATTATTTATAGCATCAGTTGTCCAATGCCGCATATGTCTCGAAGCCAAATAATTATGTCGTGTAAGAATTCATATTCCGGTCGTTGATTCTTAGAATTGCATAATGTTGATATCAGAAACTATTTCGGGAATAGCAGGCACTAAATGCGTCGGGGAGAGTTGATCGCGTCGTAAGTATATTGCTAGCTCAAAATATTACGCTTAGCACATGTGACTTTATCGCATATAGATATATGTATGTTCGTGTTTGTACACCATACAATTAATTAATTTAGGAGTAAGTTACATTTAAATGTTGTAGGATTCTGTTCATACCAATTTGGTATACAAATTTCATCTTCCTAAAGTTAGGGGTCTTTTGTGTACAGTTCCATTCCATTCGCTACCTGTCCAGTCATACTTAGATCAGCCGGTTTGTTCCAACTTCAAGTATAAAATAAAATAAAGTTGAGCTTCTTGATTGGTTAACATACTAATCGCCGGTGGTACCAACTTAACTATAACAGTAACAGACAAAATTAATAGATTTTTACACATTTTTATTTGCCGCTCGAGCTAACCTTAAATATTTTAAAGAATAAAAAAAAAATACTGTTATTTACTTGCGGTTAGCTCAGTTGGAAGAGTAGCACCCGCGATACGTGAAGGTCGTGGGTTCGAGTCGCACATCGCAAGGAGAGATAAACATTATCATTTTCTTTAAAATATTGAAGACCAAATTAAGTTGGGGCAACTAACCCTGAGTTTAAAAGTATACAATAGGTTAATACGCTTTTTCGTTACGGGTTTTGGAAATGTACCGATACCAATAAACATTCCGAGAGGATACATAAAGATACATAACTCACAAAGAAATAAAATTCATTTGGTGACGACATTTTGATGTGTATTTTGGTACACTTACATTTTATTTGCAACTTTATTGAAGTAAATTCCATATGTACTGAAGTATTTCTTCGGAACTTTAAAACTTTAGTAGGTATTGGTGAAAATTTACCGAAACCAAACATAATATACCTATAGAAAATACATATCTATGCTGTAATTTTGGATTTTATATTAGTTACAGAATTGAATTAATTATTTTCATTATTTAACTGTTATTATGACAAAACTTGAAACGAACCCAATTAATTTAGTTCCGGTAAATGTAAGAAACGCAATTTAACTAAATAATTTGTGCCAACAGAATTGAATCATTTATTAGTGATGCTTTAATTGAATCGAGTATTTACTTGAAGAATTGAGTAGAGGTACACTCATGAACGGCGGCTTATTCACATTTTCTCACATACGACCGAACTTATAAACAGTTATCTAACAAATTGATTTATTTTGAAATAGCACTTCTTGTGAGAGATTGGAACTTGTGAAATTATTGATGATTTAAAATTTTTCAATCTAGTATGTACATCATATTAATTTATAAATTACTGGATGTTTCGCGACTTCATTTTGTTCTTTGTATTTTGTCTACCTAATTTTATTCCAACACATTCAGTAGTTTTAGCGTTAAACCAAATACGTGAAGGTCGTGGGTTCGACTCCCGCACCGCAAGGGAAGAAATTTTTTTTCTGTTTCTAATATTTAATAATTTTAGCGTTAAAGATTAACAAACATTAATACAAATAAAATTTGGCGTTGATAACCTTTAAAATGGTGATTAAAAGATTTTAACTCTTTCCAGCCTCTCTGCTAGTTAATATAACTTAACAGTTTATATGAAACAATTGTTTGTGCTGACAAAAAGTAAACTTATCATCATCGCCTTTGCCGACAACATCCCTAGACGGACAAAAGAACACTCGATAAAGAGCCACGGCACTTATAAACTCGGCGACTTAATTGGAGGGGTCATGAGTACGCTATATTACTCGGTAGAGTGGTGGGGGGGGGGGGGGGAGCACTACCAGACGCGTCTGCTTAATTAGCGTCAGGTCAATAGGCGACACTTTACGCCTTGGATGACTATTGATTGATTCTGCGAACAAATTGGCGCGACTTTACAGCGAGGCTTGTATCCATGACAGCTGACGAAGATAGGGTTCTTCTGTTACAAGAAGAGCTACCGACACCTTGGTCGTTCGTTGTTACTTTGCAAAAAAATTAAAGAGAGGTCTGTGGTGTACAATACGAAAATAGGTGTCCGTCTTTTCAAATCGGCTACGTTTGTACGTACATGACTTAAAATAGTACACTACAGGTAAACTCTTGCAGTTCGATTTAAGCTGTTATGCCCAAGTAATAAGGTCGATATAAATTTCAAAGTGTAATATGACGTGCTTTCGACTGTCGTTGTATGGTAGTTATAAGACAGTCGGTATTACAAGCAAAGCTACCAATTTTATGGTGCCCGCCACGCATACAATCCCATTAATGTATAGCGATGTTCAAATATCTTTTTATGAAAATTGTGTCTAAACCTCAAAATGCAACAAACTTTTCATTCATATACATATATTATGTCCTACTGCTAAGTACACACACACACACATCTCATCCAATAGGTATAGGCGAAAACGGGACTGAAAAGGTATCATCAAACGGTTTTATGCTAAAATACGATGTAATCCTATTTTTTTGTTATAGATAAATACGTTGTATCTGTACTTATTCCAGGCAAGATGCGATCGTCTTGATTTATGTATCGATAACTGTTGTTCTATGTAACTCGTTATTACCAACGTAAATCAATTAGGTTGTTATTTATACGACTTCTTATGAAACTGAGCACAGTCAAGTGCAATGAAACCCGGTTGCTCTCTTTGATTGTGTGGTTGCAATTAGTTTCAAAGTTATATAAACTTGCTCATTGTTCATATCATCTTGTATATAATCATACATCTTGGAACTAGGTGGTCTTAACTAAAAATTATAATATGTTAATAAAACATTCAATCTCAATTGGCTACTTGACAGTTTTTGAAAAAGTATTGTAAAATGTGCGCCCGTTCATTTTATATCCCAAGCAATTCGATTTATCTGGAAATAATCTAAATAACCAGAGAAAAATAAGATTTTGTGTAACACATTTAAAAAGCGCGCAAAAACGCCTAGTCGCGTCGCTGTTGCAATTATGACGTCGACGTCGTTGACAACGAACCGATACGCATAGGAACGACTTAATTAAGATAAACGGAAAATGTTTCAATAAATTCTTTAAACGATTAGAGACACAATAATTCAATTTAATCGGTAAAATAATCATTGTTTCGCCACATTAAAATAAATAATTTTTGCCGACAGCTGTCATTTCCGTATTGCAATGGTGGTTACCGTTTCGGTTCTTTTGTTCCACAGATAAAAAAACTAAAATTTATTTTGCAAAATTAAAATACTAACTATGCTTTTAATTATAAAATAAAAATGTAAAATTATTACTTTACTAATAAGCTAACATATCTAACACTTTTCATATTTTATTGTTAACACTGTCAAGTAGCCAATTGATAAAAGTTGGGTATTTTTACAAAAATCCGTATTTAACTTTGATGAGTAAAACATAACAATTTGTTTGTTCTCAGTGTAGCCTTAATTATTTATAATCAGCATATTATTATTCTAGTTATGTCAGATATTTATGTTAGGTATATTCATTACTACGATGTTAGTACTCAATTCTGATTTCTAAACTATTGAAATGATGTTATAGGTGGATGGTTTAATGAAGGATGATATATATAAAAGGTAGATAGGAGATGCTACACATTTAAAAATTACTGAGCTGATGATCATGTCATGATCATTGACCTGAAATACAAATATGGTTTGTAACATACCTTAGCCTGTCCTGTGATTAAATTGAATACATATTTTTCCTCATCCTACACTTCGTCATTAAAATAATACAATACAATAATCTATTGTTACAATGTTGTTTATTTACAAGTGCGGTCTTCCTATGATGACTTCTATTTATCATTTACACATTCATGAAGTATTCTTATTTAATTGTGTTTTCACCTAGTAATGCATCTTCAAATGAAATGCAAGGCAAAGCGTTGACACAGGTGCCCCTGTCAACCAAATGATATTGTCTTTATGCTAATATATTCATTCCATGATATTGAAAATAGTAGTCAGGTATGTTTCATTAGAAACTTTACCATGACATAATTGTGCAAACTTTTTCTTCAGTTAATAATTTTCTTTTGGATTGTAAGACTTTTAAATGGGATATAAGGATATACAAAGTTAAATTATATAAATTATCCTTATAAAATATACATTTTCCTGTTCTTAATTTTACGTCGCTTTAATCACTTTTTGAAATTTGTTTATAGCTACATACTGATAACACGACAAATATTATACGATTAATCGGAAACGTGTACGGCTGCTAAATAAACTTATAAGTAGTTCATAGGGTTACGATAAACAGCGGTTCTTCTGATTGGTTGGGGAAAAAATGAACGGTCTTCATTTAGAACATATTGGCAAGATTATTTTAAAGACACAGAAAAAAATCAACTCACCCTACAATAAAGTTCGGTAGAGTAGCGTGATGCCCTGTATAAAAAAAATATACAAACAAGATATATGCAAACTGTTACAAATACCTAAATAGGAAAGCTTGGAAATAAAATACGGCGGCTTGGAAATAAGTTTCGGTATTTTTTTGCAAGTTCTTGTCCCAACCGTGGGAATAGTTTTTGCCTTTCATATGAACTTTTGTATAAAATGAAAACCCACTCGGCCGGGTAATTTTGTGATGCGATGCGGCCCGTCCAGTCTCCACATTCACATTAGATTCCAATTTGGAACCAATGCTTTGTTAAAAAATTTAAACCTAAAATAGATAAAAATAAATAAAATGAAATAAAAATGCGTTGATTCAATTAAATTCAAAACACATATACAGTTCATTTTGTGAACTGCTCTCATATAAGATCGCCCTGTGTTATGTGAGTCGGGCTTTTCTAGTAGGACAAAATTATGACAAGTGTGTTTTTAAAATAGATAACATTTTGTAATTTATATCGTATCTACACGTTATAGAGTCTTCTACATTGATTGGATAGAGACAAAACATAGACTTTACCCTCAGTTAAGCCTGTTCCCTCATTGTGTCGTTTGTTCACAGGGTGTGTGCGTGCCTGATCTCAATGCTGCTCATAGTGTACGGCAGCTTCCGCTCCCTGAACATGGAGCGAGACGCGCGCGAACGCGCCGAGAAGGAGCGGGAAGCCACCGTCCTCAGCGGGAAGCCCGCCACCACTTGTTCTTCTAATAATAGTAAGTAACTGGCATCAGGGTCAGGCTATACATGACAATGTGACAATGACGACCTTCGTAGCCGAGAGGCGAGCGGGCCAGATTTTGGGATGACCTCCGTAGCCAAGCAGGCCGGACTTTGGGACGACCTCCGTAGCCCAGAGGCGAGCTGGCCGGATTTTGGGATGACCTCCGTAACCGAGCGGGCCGGACTTTGAGACGACCTCCGTAGCCGAGAGGCGAGCTGGCCGGATTTTGAGACAACTTCCGTAGCCGAGAGGCGAGCGGGCCGGACTTTGTCGTCGTGCCATCACTGAGGTACCGGATTCGATCCCTGGTGTGGTCAATATGGGAAACGAACTTTTCAATAGTGTCTCTGATCTGGGTATTGTGCTTTAGCTACTTACCAAAGAGTCGACGAAATATAAGTATGTAATTATTTTAAAAAACGCTGGTGCGGTGTTATGCATTATAAACATCGAATTTATGTTGTCCAATATTTATTTGTTTAATTTTCATACAATTATTTTTTAATT
The DNA here is from genome assembly GCA_037074685.1 of Glyphodes pyloalis. Classification (NCBI taxonomy): domain Eukaryota; kingdom Metazoa; phylum Arthropoda; class Insecta; order Lepidoptera; family Crambidae; genus Glyphodes; species Glyphodes pyloalis. The sequence continues at coordinate 7,034,769 of JAYKKO010000021.1, forward strand.
TTCAGATATACAGACTCTGAACACGATGCAAGCGCTGTGCTTCCCGTTAGGTTCATCGGTGGCGCTGCTTATAATGTTCTTTTTCTTCGACTCTATGCAGACTCTCGTCGCCATTTGTACTGCAAGTAAGTATTTTAAACATTTATAATAATTTAACGGGTCAAAACGCGACACCATTTTTATTTAGTAATTAATATGAACTACTTATTGCCCGACGTTTCGGTTAGGTTTTGACCCGTTAAATTCTTTTAAATGTTTAAAATGGAACGCGAAAGTCTTAAAATAAGTATTTTAAGTTTGTTCTGAAGACTTAGCCTGTTTTTCCATTAATCTAAACGCAAAGACTCGAAACAGTCGGCGCCATAATTCATTTTTGTAACAAGCGCACGCGCGTAAAGGATGGTGGACTCGTTAGAAACAATAATTCTATTAATTAAAAAAATCGATTATTTAGATTTTTAAAATGAAATTAACTTTTTTTTATTTAAGTAACAAACTAATAAAAAATGTTGATGTTAAATTGCAACAAAGTTCAGGGAAAAGATGTATCTAGTTCCAAAAAACAGTACGAAGAAGTGACGTCGCTATATGTATGATAGCCCAATTTATCTTAGTAAATTATTATTTATATGATTATAAAAATATGAGTCTAATATATATATATATATATATATATATATATATTTGTTTTTCTTAGTAGATATTTATTACTCATCAATCTACCTTAATACTGGACTATCGATACTGCAAAATGCATGTTATTCATCGGTGTATGTTGCATGGAATGACCACCCAGGGTATTTTACGATGCACTTCATAAAAAACTCTTGGTATCCATTCCATACAAAAAAATTGGTTGTCTGTAAAGTCGGTTTACGGACGATACTTTGACGTGACAACGCTGAGCCGATCGCTCGAGCCGATGATGCTTCTTTCTCGTTCGTGCCACGCTCTCGCTTGCGGGACGTGACACGAACGTGACGTGAACGTGACAATAGCATAACGAGATAATGACGTAATTTTTTTCGTGCGTGCAGCCCTTAGTATCGAGTTATTAGATATTGTCACGCCAAAAAGAAGCAGATAAAGATTTAGGTCTCTCGTTTGCACTGTAGAGTATTTGTTACCGCTACGGGTGTGGTGTGTGGTTGCAGTAATAGCGTGCGCGGCGCTGACGTTCCTGCTGACGCCGCTGTGCCACTACGTGGCGGGGTCGCTGGGCGCGGGGTCGCGCGGGGCCGTGTGCGGCCGCTACTCGCCGCCCGAGCTGGCCGCCGCGCTGCTCGCCGCCGGGATAGTCGCCGTCTGGGTGCTCACCGGACACTGGCTGCTGATGGACGGTCAGCCTCACACACACGCACACACACAACTAAAACACTCGAAATTAATCGATTTTTATAATTTCATCTCCCGTCCCGCCCCGCATTAAATTTTTCTGTTTCTATAAAATGTTACAAAAGCACTAAGCACTATAAAAATCGATTAAGATGCCAAGGTGTATTTGATTCCGTGGTTTACAAACATTTCTGCAACTTATATACCATAGGCCGTTAAGTATGTAGTTCTAAACATATGCGGCAGAGGGCACTTACTGTAGGCTAACGGGTTGATACAGTAGAAAAATTCATCGCCTACGATAACTTGCGGTTAGCTCAGTTGGAAGAGCAGTACGCGCGGTCCCGCACCGCAAGGGGAGATGAAATTTTTATGCTTGTTTAGAATATTTGAAATTAGATAAAGTATTCAAGAAAATTCATATTCTAATGCCTCATCCACACTACTAGCAAAGTTCCTTGGCAAACGCCGGCGAAATGCAAAGTGTGACTCTACACACTCGTTCAACTCCACGATAACCTCGGATCCTTTGACTCGAGCGCAAAAACCGACATAAAACGGAAGTCACCCGAGGCGAGGCGAAGTTTGACGAGGCAAGCCGAAATCTACACTATCGTGTTCGTCTAACATCGTTCAATTTCACGAGTAGTGTGGAGAAGCCATTACAGTCCCTTCTCAAACGTAAAAACGACTTAATTTAAAACGTTTGACGGTGTGTCAGTTTGTCTATGGTATCGTAGCTCCCGAACGGATAAACCGTTTTCTATTTTGTTTTTTTTTGTTTGAAAGGTGAATGAGCCGGTAGTGTTCTCGGGGACATAACTCCCTTAAGGGTTATTTTATAGTCACGCGTACGCCCGCGCGGTTGGTGAGTGAGGCCCGTAAGCGCACGGATGACACGCTCGAAACTGTTGGCTAAACTATGTAATGATCCAAGAGAAAGCTCGTGCTCGCTCGCAAAGCTCGTGGACTGCGATTCTGACCAAGTGTGACTATAAAACCATCCTATCCCTACTAATATTATAAATGCGAAAGTAACTGTCTGTCACGCTTTCCCGCTTGAACCTCTCAAAAGATTTTGATGAAATTTGGTATACGTTGAACCTCAAGAACGGACATAGGCTATGAATGGAAATGGAATGGGTTTAATACCACCTTTGAAAGTTTATATGGGAAAATTTATATTTTTTAAGTTAGAGATATGAAATTTGGCACAAATATAGCTCGAAAATTGGATTAAAATATAGACTACTTTTTGTTTCGAATATTAGGGGAGATAAGGGTAAAACCGACCATGAAAGGATGTAGTCCACGCGAACGAAGTCGCGAGCACAGATAGTAATAAATATATTATATAAAAATGAATCGCAAAATGTTTTGGCAAGCGCATAACTCGACAACGCTTGGACCAATTTTGACGATTCTTTTTTTTAAATGTTCGTTGAAGTGAAAATTCTGAAGACAGCTCTTTTCTTTTTCCAGTACCGACGTTTTCTAACTAAAATTTAGAATCAAATCTTTATGACAGGACGAAGTCTGTCGGGTCCGCTAGTACAAAATAAAAGTGCTTGAGTGTCACCATTTACAATATGCCAAATGTGATGTGCAGCGATGGGCATGGGCCTCTGCGTGACGTTCATCGCGCTGATCCGGCTGCCGTCGCTGAAGGTCTCGACGCTGCTGCTGACAGGCCTGCTGCTCTACGACGTCTTCTGGGTCTTCTTCTCATCGTACATATTCACCACTAACGTTATGGTCAAGGTTGCTACAAGGTCTGGTTTTGTTTAATATTATCTTTTTTGTGTATTTTCTAACGGTTGTACACACAGTTATTGTGTCATTACATTGCAACCTGCGTGAAAGGTTATTGAACCTGGCGTCGGTCTGTTCATAACGTTCAACCATTTTTAATATGAACATGAACCTTCTTCCCTATCCCAAATATAATTTGATACAATAAGTGTCTACTGATTTTTTTTTATTGTTTAACCCGAATCTGTTTTCAACTTTATCTGCGTATTCGCTGTTGTCTTCGCCCGCGTTGTTCTGGGATAAAAATTCCCATCCTTAAATCCCTTAAGTTAATTAAGTATGTCATCTCTCTTGCTACCACATTTCAAATCCGTTTCGTACTTTTTGCATGAATGAGTAACAAACATATATCCGGACGTTCATACATCTAGACATCAATACATTTCTAAAAACTTTTATCTATTAAACATTAGAACTTGCTTCTAGATAGAAATTAATATTATTCCCGTGGAAACACGCCAATATAAGTGCTCGGTTGATTCCGTGAATACGTATTACCAGGAGTCTGAAACGAAGCATCCGCCACTTTAGCAAGAGACTAGTTATTAATACTATGTGTAACGTTGCAGGCCCGCCGAGAACCCGATGAACGTGGTGGCGCGGCGGCTGCAGCTGGGCGGCGCCATGCGCGACGCGCCCAAGCTGTCGCTGCCCGCGAAGCTCGTCTTCCCCTCCATGCACCACCAGGGACACTTCTCGATGCTCGGTATGGAATGCACTTTATTACGCTTTAAATTAAACTCAAACTCAAATGTTTCTTAATTCAAATAGGTTACATATAACACTTATAATTTAAGAGAGGTACGGCATAACGATTTATCGCTTGAACTGAAGCAGCCCTACTGGTGAAATACCTCCCCCTTGCAGATGACCGCAGCCAAATAACAATAACTTCGGTTTTATTGTGTTACTGCGTGTGAGTAAGGTTTTCAGAGCTACTGGGGGGTGCTACATTAGTAGCGAGGGTCAAGCCTTCAAGGTAAGGGCGACAAGTCCAGTAACGGCTCTTATTATGCTGTATTTGTCACCCTTAACATCATCTTAACCTTTACGCAGCCCAGCTATCATATACGTAGTGGCACGCTGTACGCCAACGTAATAATCAAATCGCTAACAAGTAGTTTTAAGAGAGGCAGGGCAAAGCGATTTATCGCTCGAACTGGAGCAGCCCGACTGGTGAAATACCGTTATAAAACGTTATTTTCAGACCGGAATTAATTGTCAATCATAAAATCTATGAATATTTGTATGAAACAAACAAAGTAAACGTGTAGGATTGTAATGAATGCAACTATCGCGTCCCATCACTAGCCTACTTGATATGAAGTCGTTGGCGTATGGGACATCAAAATATTTTAGGCGTTTTTGTTTTTATCTGTTTTAAAACACTATAAAGCCAGTTTCGTCTGGCGATATAAAAAAAATGGGCTTCAGTCCTGTCCATCTTACAAAATTACAAGAGAAACAAATGTTTAATGCATCGTAAAGGTATTTAATTAAAGTAGGTACAATGAGTTACTTCTATAGAAGTAGTGGCGTTGACGGCACAAAAATCTTGAACTTCTATAGTTAGTAAGTAGTTGGCGGTTATTAGGTTAACGTCATGACGTACATACCAATCTGTATATCAACACAAGTATTGCAAAAAAGATAAAGTGCTACATAGCTTAGTCTAATTAAAATCCTATGTGACTGAGATAAGTTCGCGCGATATTGTTCAATTGTTGTTGTTTTCTTGTAAACAAACCATTTTTCAAAGTTGATTTCCAAACAGAATCACTATCCGGTATCCGGCCGGATGGTAAAATGATGGCCGAATACCGGATAGCAATCGTATATTCGTTGCATCTCTAGTTTAAAGCCTTGTTTTGCCGGCGCAACTGTGCGTCTACATAAATTTTGATCGGAGACCAAATGTTAAAAGTAGTGCATGTTGTGTGTTGTGCCAGGTCTGGGCGACATCGTGATGCCGGGCCTGCTGCTGTGCTTCGTGCTGCGGTACGACGCGTACAAGAAGGCAACGCTCGTGTGCCAGATGGGGCAGGTGCCCGGCCCGCGGTCCATGGTACGAGCCACCTCATCACCTGACTAGATAACCTGAAAAAAATCCTATTAATATTATAAATTTGAAAGTTTTTGAGTATGTACTTATGTTTGTTTATCTTTCACGCAAAAACTACTGAACGGATTAGGATGACATTTGGTAGGAAAAGAGACGGCATACTAAATTAACATGTATGATACTTTGTATTCCGAAATAACGCCGACGAAGTCGCGGGCAAAAGCTAGTTTTTAATATTTTTTTGGGTTTATACAAATGCACAAATGTGGTGCATTAAAAATTCTAAGTGATAGTTTTAAATAGCGGTTTCAATTAGTACAACGAAAATGGCCGTAACTGTCATACGCACCATGCTACAGCATAAATAGCATAGACCAAGGGTTCCTAAACTGTGCGCCACGGCGCATCAATCTCTACCCAAAACACAAAATTGTGATAATTTTTTGTAAAATGGCACAAATTGGTATCTATCACAAACACAATGCTTTTTAGGCCCCCAATTTCAATTAGAGATGGTTCTTTAGGCCCCCAATGCGGGGGCGTCGCGCTAAATTACTAACACTTAGAAGTGCGACGCGTAGCGAAAAAGTTTCGGCATCCCTACCATAGATTTATAAGCAATACTGTTTGTATATTTTTTGCATGTTTCCACATTTGTAAATTTTGAAAAGAGTAACTATGGAGTTTCTTGCCAGTTCCGAATATTCCGAGCACGGCGGTACTTTAACTTAAATGTGACAATTAATAAATGATTTCGTAAAAGTTTGTGAATAAAGACATATTTTATATGTGCGTGTATGTGTGCAGGGTTCGCGTCTGACGTACTTCCACTGCTCGCTACTGGGCTACTTCCTGGGCCTGCTGACGGCGACGGTGTCGGCCGAGGTGTTCAAGGCGGCGCAGCCGGCGCTGCTGTACCTGGTGCCCTTCACGCTGCTGCCGCTGCTCACCATGGCGTACGTCAAGGTACACTTCTGGATCCGCTGTTATATTTGAAATAAATAAAGAAAGAATGACATGACATAGGTAATATATAAAGAACAACAACTTAGAAATACAATTATGTCACTAAAAAGGCAAAAACCCAGATACCTCGACATATCGGAGTGACACCCCGACGCTGGTCTTCCGTATATGCCTCTTGTTGCGATACGGGTGTGATTGCGATTGGTGTAATCTTAATTACTTGGTAAAAAGGAAAATAAAATTAAACACGTTTTTTTGTTTGGTAATCGGTCGTCATATTTTTTAATTGTCATATTTGACATAATTAAAAGGAAATTAAAAAGATAACTAAAAAGTCTGGATATGGCTTCAGACACCTCTCGAGTGATAAGCACTGCTGCACGCGACGACATTGACAAAAATACATAATATAACAATGAGGTAAACAAATAATTGTTGATGGAAGAAATGCCCAGTTAAAAATTAATTAATTATGCACCGACTACGAAGGATGACAGAAAATCGTTTAAGAAACAGACAGTATAACTTGTAGAGAGTTAATAATTGCGCCGCGTTGGAGTGCAGGGTGCATAGCCACACGCAATATTTGCGCGCATCTCTTAAGATTCGCGATGTAAAGTATAATCGCGGTGTTGGTATTTGGTATTTCATATGATGTTGATATTTGGGATATCTTAGACGGCCAGTAGGTGTAGTGAAAACTAGACGAGCCATATTTATTGTTCTATGCTGGCACTTTGGATAAATAGAACCAGCATTTTATGCTTTGGGTTTCCATTCGAGACCGTCTTACTCGGTAGTTTCGCTTCCATTCGATTCCTAGGTATTTTAATGCTATTTCCCGTTCGCTGCGTATTCCCTTTATACTTACATCTTTTGACTTTAATGTTTACGTGAATTGAGATAGAATCCTCTACATTACTATAAATATTAACAAGATTTTTTAGTTACATCAAATTCTCGAAGCGTTCAACCCAATTGCTGTTATATTTTATTGTTAAATATAATAGAACTAACGACATACCTGTGAATCAGGAATAAATTATTTGATTTGCCTTTGATTTAATCTTAATCTCTTTTTCCAATTATGACGTCAGAAATCTTAAATGCGGTCGTAAAAAAACATTTGTTTGCAGTTCTTTAGAAATAACGTTAAAAAATTAGACAAAGCTAATGTAACACGTCTATCGAGTTATCCTCTTCATAGACATAGGTTACGACCAGACCTGACCGATTGAAAAATATTTTAAAGAAACTAGATTTTTTTTTTTCAAAAATATATTTAAAGTTCGCTTGTACGTCGTGATGCAGTATAAAAAGAATGAAAATTAAGTGGAAGAAAAAAATTATTGAATCGATCGCTTGTTTGAATAATGAAACGTCTTGTGAACAGGGCGACCTGCGGAGGATGTGGAGCGAGCCGTTCATAGCGCCGGCGGGCGGCAAGGCCGGCGCAGAGTTCGACGTGTGACGCGACGGCGTGCACGCTGCCTCGGCTGCCTGTACACACATGCAGGCCTAGCAAGCGCAATACGGCAAATTTATCGCATGAGACGACAAAAGTTTAGATACTGTTGATTGGCTAATAGCACACCGCACTCGTGTTTTCAGCCAATTAGCAGCTGACGCGCTGACTTCAATCGATTTTGACGTTTGTTACGAGCGCGATAAAATTTTGTCGCGTGGCGCGTGCTAGGCCTGATAGTCTTACTAGAAAACCAGACACAATAGATAATGAATTGTGTCCGGCTTTTAATAGGACATTCGATCTTACGAGGATATCCAGCCTCACCTCCGATACCTTGTGAGTAGCTTTGGAATAGTCGACGGCGATCGACGAATCAAAGGCTAACTTTGATCTTTCGCTATCCCATTGATTTTTTACCGGATCCTTAGTTTCCACATTGGACGTAGATTATCTTGCCTAAAATATTTACTTATTTAAATTTGGATAACGGGCAACTTATGGAAAACGATAGGCGATCATAATAAGAAAGCGATCTGCCAAACAAGCAATTGATAGTGCTTGTGAAAAACATTATGTATTTTAAGTAAATCCGTGTTCGTTACAAAACATATACTAATATTTAGTGTGATTGGATCTACTTAACATTTTTTTTTACGGCTATCGTAATTTCCAGTGTGTTAACTGAAGATCTTAAGTATAATAATTAGATTGGCGACCTCAGATTTATAACAAACGTCACAATGGTATCCTTGCAACGTAACTCGACATGTTCCGATAAATACATTGTGACTAGTGTAGTACTCTTCTCTGTGAGAAATTTGTTACATTTTAGTTTGTCACTAAAGTACCCTATACATGTTATGTTGAGGAATAAGACACTCACGGTAAAAGTCTCGTGACTTTCTTTATAAAAGACGAATGTGCAATGCAAGTCACTTCCTGATAAACAATAATAGACATCGATAAAACTCGAAATGTTTTCAAATATTCTTGAATGAACTTCTTTAGTACACTTAAGGGACTACGCCCATAACTGAATGGCGCGGCAAGTGTTTTTAGGCGACAAACAGTGATGTGCCTCATGTTATGATATTAAGGTTGAAATTACAATGTAAATATGGTTACAGCATGCCCCGGCTTGCTTTAAAAACATTGAAATTGCAATTTCAACCTTGTTGTAAAAGTATAAGGTACATAATGTTCGTCACCTGTACTTATTTGCCATGCCGTGTCGATAATTTGCGCAATCCCTAACAATGTCGAAAGTTAAATGGTATTAACCTGTATGACTTCATAAGATTTTGTAAAACTTATTATGAGTACTCCCGGTGCGTAGTGGAACGAATCCATCATCAAGTTTTGACCGCAATATTGTTTGGTCGATGCGTATTTAATACGTAATGTACGATTTGCTTCTAGTGGTCGGATATTTATTTACCGGACGAATTGAGCCTCAGAGGCCAGACTCACCGACTTATGAACCTTTGTAGCTATTTAACTTATACTTGTCGTGTGTATTTATTTCTGTGTTAAATCAGTGATGACTAATGTCGACTTATACTAGAGGTTTTTTAACGGATTCAGTTTCGTTTTGGCGTAGTGATATCGCGCACACAAGACGATTCTTTATACGGATAATATATCATTCGTCTGAGTTTGAGAAAATAGAGTGGGGGTTAAATTTGTTGATCAATATTATTGATCGTTTTTTCAAACAAACGACGCCCGAAAATTCCAAGTTTGTTCCAAAACCCTTCAGGTTGAAGAAACAGAAAGTAAACAAACATGCTTCAAAATGTAAGGCACAATTGCATTTTACTTATTGTAGTAACAGAAATATTTTTATTATGAGTTGTGTATCTCCCTCTAAGTTCCTAAAAAAATCCCTTGATACTTTGGGCATTAATACATAAACTAAAACTTGTAAGGATAACTTAATCTCGAATTTGGTAAAATCTCAAATGAAATCTATATATTGTATTCATTTTATAGCAAACTGTATCATTTTTAATGTTTTTTCTTTCACAAGAGCGATTTTTTAATGATCAAAATAAGAGAGTCTGTGCTCTCTAGACATGTGTTACGCACGTAATATGGTAGTCTATTCTGTAGATTTTACGAACTATGTTTTATTTACTTATGAAGTGTGAAAAACAGAATATAAAATAACAAAGCAAAAAATACAATGTTGACTTAGCAACACAAACTGTGTACGTTTCATTGATTTTCAAATTATTGTTCATAGATATAAATATCTATTGGAATAGACTAGCATAAACTGTATCTAAGACGAGAAGTATATTTAGGTTAAGCAATACGCTTTTGTTTCTCAAAGAACAATATCAGACGGGAAGTTACATCACAGGGTAACTTGTAAGAACTCTAATCGTATGCTAAGTAACTGGACCAGTGCACAGAACTCTAAAGGCGTTACAGTGATATTAGCAGGTTGCGTATAAAATATAACATTTTTATTCCAATCGCAGATGAAGCTAATATTTCTGTAAAACCTAATAAACTCGGATAATTAATCTACGACAGTGATATTTTAGCTATCGTATCCTATGAATACTCATTTTGTAACGTTTGAATATTTTTGTGTCCATTTTATACTGTTTTTTAATAAAGTATTCGTTTTTGTACTTCAGGCGTCCACATTTAACTACGAAATGTACTAAGTAAGCGGGAATGTATTGTAAAACTACTCACATTGATATGTATTGAAAGTAAGTTAGAGCTATAATTGTGTATAAATGTTGATTGTAATAAGGAATGTGGACGCTTTCATACTATCAAAGGACCTTTTTGTAAACTTATGAATATTGGCACAAGTGATAAAACGCGCAACTTGTCCGACAGGTCTAGCCTAACTTATTTTCTATAACCATTATAATCCTTGGCATGAATTATGTCTAGTGTTTAGCCTTGGAGTGCCCGGACATTGTCATCTTAAATAATGTGAGTCTCCAGCGAGCAAATGAACAATTTCAAAGTATGATGTAGGTTAGATCTTTCTATGAATCTCATTTGCGGTTATAAATTAATGTTTAATATTTTTGTAACCGACCGAAGACTATGTATGTTAATGTTATCTAATTTGTTTCGGGCTTGAGTTTTTAAAACAGTTCTGTTCAAATGATAATTAATACTTTGTTGTCACTGCCTTAGACTGATGTTTTCAATGAAGATTTTTTCTATATGTTAAATGGAGTATTATAGACAAATATTAGTCTAAAGAACTAGGGTAAGTTAAGTACTAACTATTGTTGTTATTATTATAACAACTGGATTGTTGTTGTAAATTATTTGATTGAATCTAATGAGACATGTTTAAGACATTACATCTAGAGTAGCTTATACTTGGTATGTGTGATTTGATTTTCTAACTTTTGATAACAATTTTTGATTTATTTTTAATTAGCTTTTATTTTAACTAAGGAAATACTTAGTGATAGGTTTTGTTTAAAAAGTGTTTTAAGTTATCATATAAATAATAATGATGAGCAGTATTTCTAAAGACAAGTGATATAATTATATTGAGGCTTAATAATTGAACGTAATGAAATTTGTATCCAAACTAAAGATATGGTTCATTCACTTGACCACTCAACTTTTGTCAGGAATTTCTAATGAAAAAAACTCTGCACTACGTTAAGCATATAAAATAAAATTTAAGTTTAATTTGCATGATTTCCAAGTTGAAGTTATTAGAATTTCCTAAAAGTGAAATGCTGCTGACTTTGCGTTAGCCAATCCCCTACACTTAACCACCATTTTAACACACAACAAACAATAGAAACACGTCAACATTAAAGGCCTGCACAAACGAGAGACACTCCGGCGAACTTATTTGTATTTTATAATAAGACTACAACCATATTCTATGACATACATTATGGGTTTAAAATAATGCACTAAAAATGTTTCCTAAACTACTTTCAAGATTCAGGGCAATAAGTCTCTCGTCTTGAGGTTACTTTATATTATTTATGTCATTGAAAAAATTGACAAAGTAGATTGACGAACCATATCAACAAATGTTGCTTATTTGTAATTAAATATTTTTCTCACAAAATTCCTTAAATGTTGTATGGTTGCAGTTTCAATATTTTGTGAAGTGTAATTGAAAATAGCTTTGGTGTATTTTTTAGATATTTATATGAATAATCAGTCACAGACCGGTGTCTCCATGCATTGTTGTACATAAAGAGTAACGTAGCGTAAGATCGATGTTACATCACCCATTTCAAAGTATGTAAATATTGCCCACACATGATCATCACCTTTCTGTAAAATGGAATAATGCATTTAATATTTTTATATGTATCTGTGGAAATGTATTGCATGCAATACTTAATAAAAATATTAGATGAATTCAAATGGTTGCTTTATTTTAAGTAATATTTTAATCAATGATTCCCAACTGGAAATTCCCACTTTGAATTAATAAACTCTAGGTAATTTAGGGAAATCATTTGTCAATGGGGTGTGTACAGTGAACAGGACATCAAGGTAAAAACTAGCAGTTCAATATTAATTCTTATGCCGTTGCACTGCCAAGGTCATGGTGTATCTGATATGCTGATTATTGTACAATGACCAAAATAATGAAGGAAATGCTGAACAAGGTGATAAAACTAATTAAAATTTTAATTATTTATTGGCTTCTATTTCCTTATTAGTGTCTCGCTTCTGGATAAATCTGAGCTGTTTCTTCTTCATTCTCTTTAGCTTGGCTGTGTTGGTGATGACTTGCACAACTTCCGCTTTACGCTTGTTTTCTTCAGCCTTTTGAATATTCAGACGTCTCCTTTCTTTCCGCTCAATCTCCTTATTTTTCAATTGTTCTTGTACTTGTTTCGAAAGTTCCTTCGTGCGCTTGAGCTCCAACCGTAGCGCCGTCTTTTTTTGAAAGTCTTGTCTCAAGCCCGTCGTTTTATTTATTGAGGAAAACCTGAAAACGTAAATAAACAACTTTAAGGGTTATATTTACTTGCTCTAAATTTATTTGGCTATGGTTTAAGAACCTACCTTTCTTTTTTAGATTTCCAGAAACGTCCTGATTTTGGTTTTCCACGAATTTCAGGTTCCTGAGGATCTTTTTCAACACCTGACATAACCTTATCGTCTCGTTTTGGATCCTGTGTGTTATTGTCTTTTTTAATATCTGCAAGTATTTTTAAAACATCGCTTTGCGTTTTATCAGTCATTTTTAATTACTTAATGACTATCTAACACGTGTTTTAAATAAAAAACAATCACGATTGCACTATTTGAGACGTAATTAATATGTCAAATTTGATAATATTTTGACGGCAAGCAAGCATGCGCATAAAATCAAAGACAATTCCTTTTTTTCCAGATGCGGAACATTCCTTGTCTATGAAGACAGGTGCGTCAGTTGTCAATTAATTTGACTGACATATTTTGTTTATGTATGTGTGAGACCCGGACTTGTGTCAATCCTGTGAATCATAAATTTATCTAAGCTGATTTTCCCTAAGTTTCCAATAAATTGCAATCAAATTTACAGAACAATTAATCCATGTTAAGTTTTAAAAAAATTAATTAGCGATTTTATTATTGAAGAAATAAGTGTACAAAATTATTTGGATAAGGTTGACGAAATCGTTTCCGTGCTGAAAAAACCTGGTTCTTTGCAATGCCGGTAATAATTTATTAATATTATTATTCTAATTCCCATATTTTCCAAGGATTGTACTCTGTTCATGATGATAGAATATTACTTCTGGCGGCACACTTGTACTATAACGACATGTTTTTGTTTCAGGCGTATCATTCGACTTTGACTGACTACACCCACTCTGTGGGCAACCTAGCGCTCTTGCCCGTACGCACCACCTTTCGAGGACCTGCTCCTGTCAAACCTAACATAGAACTCGACATTGTCGATGAAGCATTGAATTATTTCAAAGCCAATGTCTTCTTTAGGTTCTATGAGATAAAGGTATGTATTTATTACTAATACGTTTTTGAAAATACTATCTTGATGAATATGGCAACAGGACAATGAAAGCTAACTAATTATACCATGTATAAAATTTAACGGCTGTCTTAACTTTCTCCTAATAATATGTAATAAAAATAATCTTAAAAATGCTTAAAATTATTTAAGTTCAAAGATATTTCGAGCTAACAGTAACAGACTCCAAAATAAAACTTTATTTTTCAGTCAGATGCAGACCGTGTCCTCATTTATCTGACCCTGTATATCTCAGAGTGTCTCAAGCGTTTGCAGAAGTGCCCCAACAAGAATCAGGGCCAACAAGAAATGTACATGCTGGCTATTTCCAAATTCGACATTCCAGGAGAGCCGGGCTTTCCTCTCAACTCGGTTTATGCGAAGCCTACCAGCCCTAATGATAGTGGTATGTTGGATAATTGTAGCTTCCTGACAATTATAGTCATCATGGGATGTTATTCAATCTGATTCATCACTTTAAAGTCGATGTTTAGTTCTGGACAGATGAGGAATCAATCAGCAAAGAACCTCCTGGTTTGTTCATGTGGTCATTATGTTCAAGTTAAAACTATGTAGCTGTTCCCATGAATACATTGATTACTGAAGTTGTAAAATTAATAAAAAACAATATTTTAAGATCAAATTTGAATTCAAATCAAAATACTTCAAAATCCAATTATTATGGGTTCTTTTAAATTCCTTGGATTTATTCATTTTAGGCAATCGGGTCTCAGACTAATCTGATTTGTAATTAAATAAATTAATGAGAGATGGTGGTGGGTAGGAATTGCATTTGAACCATCCCAGTTCAGAGAAGAAGTGTTGCTAGTGTTCCAAAATGTTCATTAAATAGCGCCAGTCCTCGACAGTGTAGTCATCAAACATTTACCCATACAAACTTTATTATTAAAAAAATACTTAATTTAATTGATTACTTTAATATTGCAGACCTAATGAGGCAATACTTGCAACAGCTAAGGCATGAGACTGGAAATAGAGTTTGTGAAAAGGTTAGTAAATATTAAGTAATACTGGTTTATTTTGATTTTTTATATGTTAGGAAATATGATTTTATTTAAAACTAGCTGTCCCGGCGAACTTCGTAACGCCTATTTTTTTAGTTTTTAACCTTTTAAACCTTCCCTGGACCTCCACAATTATTTCAGAACCAAGATTAGCCAAATCGGTCTAGCTGTTCTCGAGTTTTAGCGAGACTAACGAAAAACGATTCAATTTTATATATAAGATTCTAATACAACAGCAATTACAAATTGTAATATTCTTCTATTATCAATTGACTTCACTTTAACAATAATTTCGAGAGTGATAGAAAGTATTCCTATGATCTCTCTTTCATTCTCCAACCCAATGATAGTGGTGGACATACTGTGTTTTGCATACTGCTATTTATTTATAATTCAGCAAGCTAAACATTGCAAACTATATACTAAGCTGACACAATAAAAATGTCAATATTTATCTATCTCATCTGCTAACACAGCCTTAACATTATAATGTTACGCGCCACGATTAACGTTCGTAGTAACCAGCGCCATCTAGTGTGGAAAGGCGGGACTACAGAGAGTCGAGACGCGTACGCCAGAATTTACTAGAACAATGACCTTGACCGAGCGTACGGCCGTTCAAGGCCGCACTGCGCGCGAATGTTCCGGATGTTTCTGCGTTGGAAGGTTCGGGAACGGCCGCGGCAATATAAAAGGCCGGGATTCACCGCGACCGGGACAGTATTGAATTAGCGATACAAGTGATTACTTCGAAAGCGATTTTGAAGTGCGACTTGGGAGCGATTGTTGTTTTAATTAGTGCGTTTTAAGGTTGTAATTAGTGGCGTTAAATTAAAGTGTGACTTTTGGTAATTTTTATCGGCTGTTTTTATTGTCACGAACCCGAAGCTCGTAACAATTGGTGTCAGAAGTGGGATTTAAATTATGCCGATTTTACCTAAAGACGACACGGAGGGTATCCGTACCCGGAGTCAACGCCAACAGGAGACGGACCAGAGACGTTTTGGTGGAGCTTTGCCGCAGGAATCGGAAAGCCAGTTATTAACCACGGAGGCCGGCCCGTCCACAGCAACACCAGCAGCATCGGCAGCACCAGACCTTGCTGCTCTGATGATGATGCTGCAGGAGCAGTCTCGCCGACAGGAGGAACAGGCTCGTCGGTTGGAAGAACAGCTAAAGCGGGACAAGGAGGAACAGGCTCGCCGCCAGGAGGAACAGGCTCGCCGCCAGGAGGAACAGGCTCGTCGATTGGAAGAACAGCTTCAGCGGGACAAGGAGGAACAGGCTCGCCGCCAGGAGGAACAGGCTCGTCGGTTGGAAGACCAGAGGCAGCAGGACAAGGAGGAACAGGCTCGCCGCCAGGAGGAACAGGCTCGCCGCCAAGAAGAGCAGATGCTTCTTCTGAAGGACCTTCACGCTACCTTCGGGAAAGACATAAAGGAGGTGAAGGATAAGGTTGCTCAACATGACAACCGCCTGCTGGAAGCTGAAATCCGGATCGACCAAGTCAATAATCGGGTTGACTACGTAGTGGCTGATGTGAAGAAGACCGTGATGGCAGACGTTAAGAAAACGCTGGATTGTCTTAAACTTGGAGAAGCAATCGCAGCTCCCGTAGCTACAACACCTTCGCTACGTGGATTCAAAGTGCCACCGTTCGACGGAACTTCTTCCTGGTCGGCCTACAAAATCCAGTTTGAGGCAGTCATGAAAGCGAATGGCTGGAATAAAAATCAGGCCATGACTGCCCTCACCCTAGGCCTTCGTGACCAGGCCTTATCAGTTTTGGAAGCTCTCGGTAAGGAAGTGACTTACGAGCAGCTCCTTGAGGCACTGGAGGCTCGATATGGCGACGCTCACTTGGAACACGTGTTTCGCGCACAGCTTAAGGACCGCGGGCAACGCAGCAGCGAAAACTTGCAGCAGTGGGCCCTTGAAGTGGAGAAGCTGGTGCGTAAAGCTTACCAGTCCGTACCAGCGCTTATTGATGGGAACCTGGTGCCGGCGTTCATCGACGGCATCCGCGATATTGAAGTTAGAGCTGCTGTGAGGCTCGGGCACCATGGGACGCTTAAGGACGCCTTGGCCCATGCACTGGAGGTGGAAGCTGTGCGGCAGGATCATCGTTCCCATCGCGTCAGGGAGGTTGCAGCGGCTTCAGTTCGCGACCGCAATAAAAGTTACAGCCCTAGGTGCTATGGCTGCGGGGAAAGGGGCCACCTTCGATCCAGTTGCCCTAAGCGAACTGCAGAAGGAGAAGACGGCAGTCCAGCTAAGAGCACCGCCCAGCACCAGCAGCAGGGAAACGAGTAATAGCCAGGACTGCGGGGCGGGTGCTGGCTGAGGTTCAAAGAGCCCCAAGGGTTTCGATCAAACAAACCCAAGACGGGAACAGCCTAGTCATCCAGGGCGAGGTAAACGGAACGCCGTGTAAGCTGACTATAGACACTGGAGCCTCTCGCACGGTTGTCAGTTCCCAAATTATGAGACGGTCCCTTGGGGACTCTGCATACAACCGAGAACACATTAATTTGGTAACAGCCACAGGTCAGCGCATACCCGTCCATGGAGAGAAGAAGATGGGGCTGAAGCTAGGCAACAGAACCTACCTGCATAATGTCATTGTGGCGGATATAATGGACGATTGCATCCTGGGCCTTGACTTTATGAGGAAGAATAGTTGCGAAATTGACGTCAAGCAAGGTGTTCTGAAATGTGGACGAGAGGAACTTTTCGTGGAAGGCGCGTTACCAGGGAATGTATACAGCCTTAAAAAGATTGTTCTTCCGCCGAGATCGGAAACGATTGTGCCGGTTAGTCTTCCTCGGAATCCTGGGCAAACTCAACGTTGTGTACTTGTGGAAAGGGTAGAAAATGACCTTCCATGGAAAGTGGCACGCACTTTGGTTAGAGCCACCGACATCTCAGGGGTACGTGTGCTGAACCTTTGTGACCAGGAACAGGTTATAGAAAAAGGCACACTAGTTGGTACTTGCGAGGAAGTGGATTGGTTGCGTCGATGCCAACATCAATCGACCGGGACCGTCAGCAAAGATACACAAACGAGAGTGACCACACTTTTAGAAGACTGCCGCAGCGCTCTGTCCCAAAATGAAATGGTTAAGGCGAAACAAATGTTGCTCAAGTATGCCAACGTTTTCTCGTCAAACGATGCTGACATCGGAAGGACTGGCTTAGTTCAACACAAAATTAACACAGGAGAAGAATTGCCTATCCGTCAGCGGCCAAGGAGATTGCCCGTAGCACGTGAAAAGGACGTGGAAACCATGATTGAGGGAATGGTGAAGGATGGTGTTATTGAACCTTCATCTAGTCCATGGTGTTCACCTGTAGTGCTGGTAAGAAAGAAAGACGGTAGCATGAGGTTTTGTGTTGACTATCGTCGTCTGAACGACGTTACAAAGAAAGACAGCTATCCTTTGCCAAGAATTGATGACACGCTGGACATGCTTACTGGAGTAAAGTGGTTTAGCACGCTAGATTTAAAAAGTGGTTACTGGCAAGTTGAAATTGATCCTAAAGACAAGGAGAAGACTGCATTCTCGACAGGAAAGGGTCTGTGGCAATTCAAAGTCATGCCGTTTGGATTGTGCAACGCTCCGGCAACGTTTGAAAGGTTGATGGAACTTGTACTTACCGGTCTGATTGGCGATGCCTGTCTAGTCTACTTGGATGACATAATCATCGTAGGCCGTACGTTTGAAGAACATCTTCTAAATCTGGAACGCGTGCTCATGAAGATCCAGAGTGCCAACCTCAAGTTAAGCCCGAAGAAGTGTTCACTATTCAAACGGCAAGTTAGCTTTTTGGGGTATGTAGTGTCTGAAGAAGGTATCAGCACGGATCCAGAGAAAATCGCTGCTGTAAAGGATTGGCCAATCCCAAAAGACAAGACGCAGGTCAGAGCATTCCTTGGTTTGTGTTCATACTATCGGCGTTTTGTTAAGAACTTTGCAGATATAGCAAAACCCCTGCATAAGCTAACGGAGGAGAAGCGACATTTCTGCTGGGATGGAAGTTGTGACATCGCATTCCAGGAGCTAAAGGACCGTCTGTGCAAAACACCTATTTTGGGATACCCTGATGTGAGTAAGGAATTCATAGTTGACACAGACGCAAGTGACATAGGACTTGGCGGTGTATTATCCCAGCGGAATGGCGATCAAGAAATTGTGATAGCTTACTTCAGCAAGCCTTTGTCGAAACCTGAAAGGAACTATTGTGTTACGAGACGAGAACTGCTTGCTGTAGTAAAGTCGTTGCAGCACTTTAGCAAATATCTTCTGGGGCGGAAATTCCACATACGA
Organism: Glyphodes pyloalis; assembly: GCA_037074685.1. NCBI lineage: Eukaryota > Metazoa > Arthropoda > Insecta > Lepidoptera > Crambidae > Glyphodes > Glyphodes pyloalis. The sequence goes on from JAYKKO010000021.1 coordinate 7,053,748, forward strand.
ACTGACCATGCTGCACTGAAATGGCTTTTGCAGTTCAAGAATCCGGAAGGACAAGTTGCGAGATGGATTGAATTACTGCAGGAATACGACTTTGTGGTGGAACATCGCAGCGGAAAATCTCATGGTAATGCAGATGCATTGTCAAGAAGACCTTGTCCTGAAGACTGCAAGCATTGTACCAGGCAAGAAAGTAAAGAAGTTGTTCCTGTGAGGATGCTCAAGACAGACCTTAGCAACGAGTGGAAGGAAAGCCTACAACGTGCACAACAGGAGGATGCGGACATCAAGCCGATTCTGGAGTGGATGAAGGCCGGAGTTCCTAAGCCTAGGTGGAGCGACGTCTCAGCGATGAGTTCGATCACAAAGAGCTATTGGGCCCAATGGGACAGCTTGGTGATTCAGGATGGAGTTCTGTGCCGTAGATGGGAAAATGCTCGTGGAGACAGCTGTCATCTGCAAATGGTTGTCCCCAAAGGTCAAGTACCGGATGTTCTACAGCTGTACCATAATGGTTGTTCAGGAGGTCATCTGGGAGTAAAACGGACACTACTGAAGATACGAGAACGGTTTTACTGGGTCTACTGTCGGGACGATGACGAGGACTGGTGTCGCAAGTGTACAAGTTGTGCGGCTGTAAAGGGACCTCAGACTCGTAGTAGAGGTGCATTGAAGCTGTACAATGTGGGCGCACCATGGGAGAGGATAGCCCTTGACGTTGCGGGGCCTTTCCCGGAAAGTGAAAGTGGTAACAAATATTTCATGGTTGTGATGGATTACTTCACTAAGTGGCCGGAAGTCTTCGCCATTCCAAATCAAGAAGCCTCGACAGTTGCTGATAAGTTAGTTTATGAAGTCTTCTGTCGTTTTGGAGTTCCCTTAGAAATCCACAGTGATCAAGGAAGGAATTTTGAGTCCCAAATATTCCAGGAAACTTGTCGAGTTATGGGAACTCATAAAACAAGAACAACTTCTTACCACCCACAGTCGGATGGAATGGTGGAAAGATTTAATCAGACACTAGAGAGGTACTTGGCAAAAGTTGTGGAAAATCGGCAACGAGATTGGGACAAGCACATACAACCATTTTTGTTGTCATATCGTAGCGCTGTTCACGAAAGTACATCGGTAACACCAGCGTTCGCAAACTTTGGAAGAGAACTACGACTGCCTGCAGACTTGATCACCGGAATACCACCTGATTCCCCATGCAGTATAACAGATTATGCAAATAACTTGCGGAACAAAATGAATGACATTTGTGAGCACGTGAGACAATCGGGCCAGCAAATGTCTGAAAGAATGAAAACCCGCTATGACCGCAAAATGAACAGTAAAGAGTTTGACGAAGGTTCACTAGTGTGGTTGCACAATCCAATCCGCAGCAAGGGGAAATCTCCTAAGCTTCAGGCGAAATGGGAAGGGCCGTATCGAATTGTGACTAAGATCAATGACGTAACCTACCGGATACAAAAAGGTGCGAGGGGTACTCCTAAGATCGTCCATGTGGATCGATTGGCGCGTTATTATGGAGCCGAAAATGCTCGGGACGAGCATGTCTTAGGAGGGGGCAGTGTTACGCGCCACGATTAACGTTCGTAGTAACCAGCGCCATCTAGTGTGGAAAGGCGGGACTACAGAGAGTCGAGACGCGTACGCCAGAATTTACTAGAACAATGACCTTGACCGAGCGTACGGCCGTTCAAGGCCGCACTGCGCGCGAATGTTCCGGATGTTTCTGCGTTGGAAGGTTCGGGAACGGCCGCGGCAATATAAAAGGCCGGGATTCACCGCGACCGGGACAGTATTGAATTAGCGATACAAGTGATTACTTCGAAAGCGATTTTGAAGTGCGACTTGGGAGCGATTGTTGTTTTAATTAGTGCGTTTTAAGGTTGTAATTAGTGGCGTTAAATTAAAGTGTGACTTTTGGTAATTTTTATCGGCTGTTTTTATTGTCACGAACCCGAAGCTCGTAACAATAATTTGCCATTCAATATATCTGAATGAGAGATTGAAACGTTTGTTTTCATTGCAGGTATTCGCAACAGAAGATGGTAAACCAAGCAAATGGTGGTTGTGCTTCGCTAAAAGGAAATTCATGGACAAGTCCTTGTCTGGGCCAGGCCAGTAACGAGCATTAGCCAAAGTTTTAAGATTATACATTTAAAATGGCATTTCTTTACAAATTAGAAAAAAAAAATTCACAAGTTTCAGATATTATTTAATGTTTCACAAAGTATTTTATTATATTTTAAGCCAGTAAAGATTCTTACAAATTAAATGACTTGTTTATTAAGATTAAATGCCAGTTGAATACCTATCCTATTTGCCAGTTTATACCTATAGTATTATAAACGCGAAAGTGTGTTAAAATGTATGGAATCTATATTTGTTACTATTTCTCACAAAAAATATTTCAATGGATTATTCTAAATAGAGATAAAGGATAGTTTTTATCCCGAAACAACTCAAACGAAGCGGGCAAAAACTATAATAGTTTCTTTGGTTACTCTTAATTGTTACACCTATAATGTCCATACACATTTTATACGTTATCCCGCCACGCGGCACCGATGGTCAACAATCCAATTTGGTACTGGCTTAAAGTTATATGCGAAGCTATAAAATCTTTTTTATTTATATGATCTTGAGGTCACTTTTCGTAGAATAGGGTCTTCTTCTCTCGCTTATAGATAAATCGTAGTCAGGCATTCTTCAATTGCTGAATCCATTTACTTTATTTATTTATTTTTTTAATAAATATATATGCATTTAAATACATTATGCTTTTAAATGAATTGATTAGGATAACAGAAGTAACATGTATTCCTTCATATTTAAATATTTATTTTATTTAATAGAAAATTGTAGTTTAATAGTTATTTATAATATTTTTTTAGATAACGTACGTGCTATTTTACTACATATTCACCCAAGTGCAAGGTCAAAACTTACCATGCAGTTTTGAAATGTTTTGTGTAAATTACAAACAGATGATGTAATAGATTTCGCAGTTTCGAGTGATGCAGTTGGAAATAAAATATTAAATGTATTTTTTGTAACATTGATTATTATATTCTATTAACAGGTATACACATTACAAAATATTTTTTACAAATAGAATGACTCATACAAATAAGTATTCTAAAAAGTATAATTCCTGAATACTGTAAAATCAGTCCTCATACACGATTTTGAGTAAATATGTAAAGTTTATTTGATTATATTAATTTATTGCTACTTAAATCTAAGCCTGCACTGGAAGGTAATATATTATTTGTCCCAACCTATTTCGCGCACCACAATTGGTAATATGTATATTTTAAGTTTTTTTCCGGTATTGTAAGGGCCGTTGCACATTGCGATATCTATAGGTTGACAAAATTACAACTGAGACTTTAAAGGATACTTCAAAAGCTTGGCAGGTTATTGTATTCTAAAATGTCACATTTTAAAAAGACGCCTATAACTTCTCATAATAACCATACATTTTGCTCTACCAGTTTCTTGACACGATATATATTTGAACTACACTCTATTAAGGCCTTGTCCAGTCAAGATAACATATAATCTCGATCACAATGTATTTACAAATAGATTTCTACAATTTTACAATTAAAAAGTTGGTAAACCCATTATTTATTAATCTTCAACACACTCACAAAGTAGGTAAAATAAGTTGAGAATAATTATTTGTTTGAGCAAAGAGGGATATTATTATATGATACAAGTTATATTTGCTTTGTCGAAACAACCAACCTTCTAATTTGAAAGTACACTTTGTTGTCTGCTTATAACTAGGCACAGGGCTCCTACCAGCAGACCTTACAGTGCAGGGGTCACCAAATGGTGGACAGCGGTCCGGATAAGACGTATTTTGTGCGGACCTCAAGCAAATTGTGACAATATACTAAAAAGGTATCTTTTTGATATCGAAATAATTGATTAATGACTTATGTTATGGAAGAAACGAAACGCCACTATGCGCAGCGGTAGAACTATATAGGCTGAGAAGATGGAGCCTAGAGCGGCAAATTTGGTAATCCTAAAAAACTTATATATTTGTCCACAGCGCCAACAACAGGAGTTGAGACGTTTGGAAGGTTTAGTGGGTAGTCTCCGATAAATTGGTGGTATCTACATCACTCCACCACATACCATGTACGGTACTGCGGCGATACACTTGCTCAATTATTAGGTCTTGCTATAAGAGCTGCTGGTAAGAAGCGCCATGGATTGTCACTTAGCTCCTTAGTAAAAGGTTACGCTTACACTAATTGAGGCCGTATTCCTTGATCAGCTGGCCGGATATGACGAGCCTCTGTATCTCGGATGTGCCCTCGTAGATCTCGGTGATCCTCGCGTCGCGGTAGTGCCTCTCCGCCGGCATGTCGGACACATACCCCATTCCTCCTAGTATCTGTATTGAGTAATAAGGATATTAAAGTCAAGACGTTGAGTAATTACCGATTTGTCAAACGTAAAAGCATTATGTCAGACAACGGCTTGACAAACAGGCCTAGCATACGCAACGCGACTAAATTTTATCGCGCTCTTAACAAACGTCAAAATCAGTGGCTAAAAATACGAGTGCGATGTGCTATTAGCCAATCAACAGTATCGAAACTTTCGTCGTCTCATGCGATAAATTTGACGTATTGCGTATGCTAGGCCTGTATAACACGTTAAATTTTATTTATGGAATAAAACACAAATTGCAGTGCGTTATAGAGAAGGAAAAATAAAATACTATAAAAGATAATATTATTGACTGATGTAATATTGTCCTACTAGTATTTCAAACGGGAAATGTAAAAAATAATAGGTATGTACAGGTCGCAGGGACATGTAAAATTATTCATATTTAGTGATACCCCGCTTTACGCGAGGTATACGTCCAGGAAAAATTACAAACGATAGAATCCCCATAGAACAAAGTCGTAGGATAGGGAATTCAATTCTTCAAATATAATGTTCAGACAAAGCGATGATTCCCGCAACCAAAGAGATGTTAATGACTATATAATGTTTATACACCGTTCTATTGCATATAATGCAGGGCATTAAAACGCAAAATTTAAAATTCGCTTTATAGCGAAACCACGCATAACAGGGTTGCGTATAGCTATTACTTTACCCATATAGTTCACTTTAACGGGTAAGTCCAGGGTTCCAAATCATACTGTTTTTAACAGTATTGTACTGTTTTTCGCTACATAATAATTTTTCCTGCTAAACAAAAAAAAGTATACAAAATACTGTTTTTATGACTACTGGTATCCTGGGCCTTAAATCAGTTTATAAAGTATTAGAACGTTCAAACAAACAAAGAAACTCTTCAGCTTCATAAAATTAGTACAGATACGTCCGTCCGTACCATACTGTTTTATTTTGTAAAATACTGCTTTTTTTCTACTCCGACCCTAAAATACTTTTTTCTTGAAAAAAAAAAAGTCGGGGACATTAGGTCATTCTCACGTGAATGCTGGGAGAGCCTATGTAGAGTCCGCAAGGGATCCCGACTCCCCCACAACTGCGCAGCGTTGGCCACCAAGGTGGGTTTAATCGGTGCGAGCCCGACACACCACTCTCTGTACCCCGCGGAGAGTGACGTTGCGGTAGGCATTTTCTCCTCGACAAAATAAATCATAAAAGGCTGACCTGAATGCACTGGTGTGAAGTGAAGGTGGCTGCCTCAGACGCCGCGAGCTTCGCCATCGCCGCCTCCTTGGTGTACGGCTTCTTGGCGTCCTTGAGAGCAGCCGCGCGCCACGTCAGCAGCCGCGCCGCCTCCAGCTGCAGCGCCATGTCGGCCAACTTGTTCTGTATCGTCTGCAGCTTCATTATCGGCTTGCCGAACGCCATCCGTTTCGATGCGTACTCTACCGCCACGTCCAGGGAGGCCTGCAAATCCATACTAATATTATAAATGCGAAAGTACCTAACTCTGTCTGTTTGTCTGTCCTGCTTTCACACCTAAACCACTGGACTGATTTTGATGAAATTTGGTATAGGTGTACGTTAAACCTAAAGAGCGGACATAGGATACTTTTTGTTTTGAAAATAAGGGGGGATAGGGGCAATACCGCCCTTGAAAATATTGTATTAAAATGTATGTTTAAGATATGAAATTTGGCCCAAAATAAATCTCAAAACTTAGATTAAGACATTGACTACTTTTTGTTTCGAATATTACGGGAGAGAGGGGTAAAACAGACCATCTATATTTATTGCGATAAGTTAAATTGTGAACACGGGAACCATGAATATGGTACTTTTACTGTAATGTCCCGAGCGTAGCCACGAACCGAGTGAGTGAAATAAGGCTTAGGTAATACTCTTTGATGCCCTGTTTTGCTGTTGCCATTTTTTAGGGTGCAACTGTGCATCTACAAAATTATTGATCGAAGCATCAAGGATACATTTTATCCCGAAAAAACAAATCCAAATTCGAAACAAAAACTAACAATAGCTTACCTGTGCAATACCTAATGCCTGCGAGGCAATTCCAATTCTACCAGCATCTAGGGTCATCATGGCAATTTTGAACCCTGCTCCCGGTTCTCCTAATATATTCTCTGCCGGTACCTCACAGTCTTCATACATAAGTGAGCACGTTGAAGACCCTCTTATACCTAATTTATCTTCTTTCTTTCCTAACTCTAAACCTTTGATTGGTTTTGGCACGATGAACGCTGAGATACCTTTGTGCTTCAGACTCTTGTCAGTCGTGGCAAAAACAACAGCCGCTTTGCTCTCATAGCCATTGGTAATCCAACATTTAGTGCCATTTATGATCCACTTGTCTCCAGACTTTTTGGCTGTAGTTGAAGCTGCACCGGCGTCAGAACCATTTCCAGGTTCGGATAAAGCGAAACATCCGACCGATTCCCCTGTAAACGCAAATACAATGATATTTTATTTTAGTTGTACATACGAGGAGTTTGCGCTTTTGTAAAATTATTACAAAAAACAGATGGAGGTTTTTTCTAGACAACTGCGCCAAAAATATCAAAAGTTAATGTATCAACCTCCTTGCCATGCTTACATACATATATAAACAAAATGTATAACATGTCGATCTCCCTCTTTAATAAACTACTTGACTCATTCAAATTATTATATGGTAAGGTTTTCACAAAAACGGTAACATTTTTATCCCGTGATAACGCGAAAGACCAGCTGGTCACAAATGATTCCAAAACACGTAATAATTATTAAAATATTATACTTGCCAGTACAAAAGGGTGTCACGTACGTTTCTTTCTGCTTCGCCGTGCCCCAGTGGTTCACCGGTCCGAGGTATAAGGAGTTATTGACGGACATGATGACGCCAGCGGAAGCGCAGCCGCGAGAGATCTCCTCAAGAGCGATCGCATACGCGAGGTAGTCCAGGCCCGTGCCGCCCAGCTCCTCAGGCACCGCTATGGCCATCAAACCCAACTCTCCCATCTTCTTAATCGCATCTGCAGGGTACAAATGCTCCCGATCAAATTTCGCGGCGTTCGGCTTCAATTCCGACTCGGCGAAGTCCCGGCACGTCTTGTACAGCATTTGGTATGTTTCCGGTAGCGATGAAAGCGAAGCTATGCATCTTGAATGCCTCACGATTGAGGGAGCTAAAAATTTGATATAGACATTGTTTAGTGGCAGAAATTTATATTACAGGCTTAAAGCCCCTTTATTTATAAAACGTCTGAAACAGTTGGTACATCGACATTCGGCCATGTTATCCTTTCCTATCGAACTAAATTATCCCATACTCAAGACTGTTTCATTCAAACCCAGTACATTTTTTGTTATTAACTAGCGGCCCGCTGTAGGTATAAAAAATGTACTTTTATTTTAAAACATTTAAAATTTGCTTTAACTAAAAACTGAAATAGGGGAGGGGGAAAAAAGGGGTCGGAGAAGGGGAATTTTATTTCCGATAGACCTAGGCGTTGAAACCATTTAAAATACGATACTTTTTATCTAGAAATATTGTGAAATTGCAGGCAGCATCTAATCTACAGATAAATAAAATTGAAATGTGCATTTGCAATATATAAATATAATAGAATTTTTAAATATCCTTAAGGATGCTCGGTATGTGTCGATAGCGACTGTCCGTATGATCTCTGAAATAACGATTTTGATGTGGCTGTTACCAGCAAAAAGGTGATGTACCTATTATTGAGTAACTTAGCCAACATGTATTTATAATAATTTTATTAATATGAATACTGCACGGACTAAATGATGTGCACAATAAGTAATGGAATAAAATCAAATGCTTAAAAAAACAGGAGATTCTCATATCTATCCAAATTTTAACTCAATCGTGAACCAGTTTAAAAACGGCCTTAACAAATATCTGTACAGTAAACTGAAAAAAAGCATCATCACTTGTCTCAACTGGTTTATTTATTTATTTATTTATTATTATTTATTATAGCCTTTATTAACAACAATTGTCATTATTGTCTTGCTTTTCAGCATAGGCCTCCCCAAGAGCTCTCCACAATACTCTGTCATGTGCTTTTCTCATCCAGGTAGCACCCGCTATTGACTTTATGTCGTCTTCCCATCTAAGACGTTGCCTTCCTCTGTTACGTTTATTTTGTATGGGACACCATTCTGTAACATCTTTGGTCCATTTGTTTCCTTTGTTTCTTATCATATGGCCTGTCCACTTCCATTTTAGTTTCTTAATACAATTTGTAACGTCTATTACTTTTGTTTGTTTTCTTATTGTTTTAAGTTTTATTTTGTCTTTCCTTTTTATGTTGAGCATGCTTCTTTCTATGTTATGTTGACATGTTTCTAATTTTTGTGTATTGCGTTTTGTTAGGCTCCATGTTTGACAGCCATATGTTAAGCTTGGTAGGACACATAAGTTGAAAATTTTTGATTTTGATTTAAGTGGTATCTGGGGGTTTTTCATGATTTCCTTCGAGGACCAGTATCTTTTCCATGCTATGTTTATCCTGTTGTTTACTTCTTTTGATGTGTGGTCTACTGGAGATATTATTTGTCCAAGGTATGAGTAGTCGTCTACATATTCGATGATGGTGTTATTGATTTTTATTGTTGTTTTATCATGATTTGTCATTACTTTTGTCTTTGTAGCATTCATTGAGAGTCCGACTTTTTCACTTTCGTATAGAAGTTGTTCTAGCATCCCTTTTAAAGATTGTGGGTCCTCACAAATCAGTACAAGATCGTCCGCAAATCTCAGATGATTTAATGGTACTCCATTAATATTTATTCCATAGTTGTTCCAGTTTATGTTCCTGAATATGTGTTCAAGGGTTGCTGAGAATAGTTTAGGCGACAGCGGGTCTCCCTGTCTGACTCCTCGTTTGATGTCAAAATATTCTCCTACTCTTTCTGTTCTTACCTTTGCTTTCATATTTCTGTAAATATTACTTATAATCCTAATGTATTTGTTGTTCACTCCTTGTTGTGTTAGAGCTTCCCATATTTTCCCGTGTTTTAGAGAGTCAAACGCCTTGTTATAGTCGATAAATGCCAAATAGTATATTTTTTTATATTCGTTGCATTTCTGAACTACTTGTTTTATAGTATGTATGTGATCGAGAGTGGAGTATCCACTGCGGAATCCCGCTTATTCCCTGGGTTGATTTTCATCTAATGTCTTTGTTATGCGATCTAGTAATATCTTTGAGAATATTTTATACATATTTGACATAAGGCTAATAGGCCTATAGTTCGTAATGTCGTCGGTTTTTCCTTTCTTATGGATTAGTATTATGGTTGATGTAGTCCATTGATGGGGGATGTTTTCGGTAGTCAGGATTTCATTGAAAAGGTTCGTCAAAGTGGTTAGAGTGAAATCCAAGGTCCCTATTAAAGTTTCATTCGAGATTCCGTCTTCACCTGATGCTTTTCTCCTTTTTTGGGATTTTATGGCTTTGTTTACTTCATCTTTTATGATCGGTGGAATACTTTCTTCTTTTCTTACATTTAGCATTGGCATTATGTTTTTCTCTTCATTATTGTATAAATCTCTGTAGAAATCTGTTGCCACTTGTATTATTTCTTTTCTGTTCGTCTTCTTTTTCTTGTTTTTGTGGTATGTTATGCCATCAATCCATTTCAAGTTCTCAGTTAGTTCTCTATAAGCCTTTTTCACTCCTCCTGTCTTCTCGATGTGGAAACCAAGTGTTTCTGTTCTCATTTTCTGTCTGTGTTTTCTAATGTTTGTGCTTATTTCCTTACTCAACCTGACGATTTCTTCTTTGTTGTTTTTCCTGTCTTCAAATAATATTTGCCTTTGTTTTATTAAGTGTCTTGATTCTGGTCCTAGTGTGTCTTTTGGTGTTTTATTTGATTTAGCTTGCCTTTCAATTTGTTGCAGCTCTTTTTCTAGGTAATCGTATTTTTGTTGCACTCCATGAAGATCTGTCATCTTTTCTAAGATATTTTCTAAGGGCTCTACAAAGCGTGAGGGGATCGGCAAATTTACTGTTGTTGTGTTCTTTATGTTTTTCCTACATTTTTTTGGTTCTTTTGTAAGTATTTGTCCTCTAACCATTCTGTGATCTGTGTTGTAATTTAATTTGTTTACGACTTCGACTCAACTGGTTACCTGTTAATTAATAATATTAAAATAACATTATCAATGTAAACTGATTTAGTACGGGAACCAAGATCTGAAGACGTAAATTGAGTGTAAATAAATGTTGTTTAACTGTTTTTTTTTTATTAACAATTATTAACACTCTATGGTAGAATAAAAAAAACTGGCAAAAGTTTTCTTCAATAATAGTTACAAATAGGACCCACAGTTAATATGAGAATGTGTTTTATGATTTTACAAAGGGGGGATATGGGCTAGTTTTCGTGCGGGGGCATCAGCAATAAAAACAGCATGTCAAATCAATAGATATTAAAAGGCAGTTATTTGCATGGTTCAGTTATCAAGTTGGGCATCATAAATGCTGAAATGGATGTTCAAAAACACATGGGCAGTTCTCTCTCAGTGCATGATAATTCAAAGCTATTTTAAATGAAAATAGTAATGAACTTTAGTTAGGTACTGAAGCTGTTAGCAAGATTAAGAACTTTTGATTAGACAATAGGGATAAACTCTGGCAATAAAATTACAAACAAAAATAACCTTAACATTGTTCAACCAAATATACATGGTGTTTCTTTTTTAATATGAAAGTTAGAATATATTGCTACTTACTGAATGGATCTGAATATAATTTGGTAGCCAGACAGATTACAGGTACTATCACATAACACGAACAAAGTCACGGCCAACAATATAGTGCACTTAAATAAAACATGCTTATGCACTTTTCCATACTGTAAAAGTTCTATCAAGATATCAACATATTAGCGAATAGTTTTATTAAAGCGTTGTAATGTAAGTCTCAATTTTAACCGATCAATATAACAGCAACAAAAATATTGGAATTGTTTATTGACTAACAAAAATTAAACAGTGGCTAACATAAAGACACTCCGCATAATAAAGGTATGTGGCATTGTTAAATAATCATATTTACCGAAAACTTGAATGGATCTCGACACTGCGTTTAGCATAGTTGATTGTATTCAAATGAATTATTTAAACGAACCCAGTAGCGAAATATATTGAGGTGAAAAGGTGACTCTTTATTAAACTCTCGCTATGCTAAATAAAAAACCTTTGAACTCTCGTCTTTCTGTCACGGGCACCGACTGACAAATTTGTAAGCTAGAGATGGGACACAAAATCTAAATGAAATCAAACAAATCTAATATAACCCCCAATTAGTGTTGCCGTCGATTCGATTGTGTATCGATTATTAATCGATTATGCAAAAGGGGCCTAAATAATCTAATAATCGATCGATTATAATCAATGAATCGATTATAATGCGAACTCAAATACAATATAATCGATAGTATCGATATAAAGTTTTGAAGCAATACTATTGATGTAATCGATTTAATCGATTTTATTTGCCTATCGGATAAGATAGTATCGCTATGATGGTACAGTTCAGGTACAAAGTATCAATCAACACAACTTAGCTATCATGTTTTATGAATAAAAAGTAAGGTATAAATGACTTTTTCACGGTTTCATTTTGAATGTGTTATGTCTATGAAGACATAATATGAATGACGATTAAATCTAAAAATAATTGAAAATTAATCGATTGCAACATAATAATCAATAGTATTGGCTTGATTTCAATATCGATTTAATCCATACCGCCTAAATTGTACTATATTTTTTCTGTAAAACCTATTTCTGTAAAGATTTTGTGCAATAAAGTATATCTATCTATCTATCTATCCATACTATTGTCTAATCTAAACAATTATAATCTAATAATCGATTATATTGCCCTAAGCTTAATATCGATATGATCATTGATTATATCGATATTAAGATCGAATCGATATAATCATATCGATATAATCATATCGATTCTATCGATAGCCCGATCGATTATTAGATTATTTGAGAGGGGGCTTATCGATTATCCGGCAATACTACCCCCAATAGATACAGCTTGACAACTATTTTGTTCGCATTCAAAGCTGCCATTTTATGCGGAATGAGCGGGGCTGAGGCTTAAAGGCTTTCTTTTGGGCTGAGGGACGTAGCACCTTTGACGTAAGCATGGACTTAGTTTATAAGTCCCATGGACTTAGTAAAATATAGCCATAGGTCCATGAAAAGTCCATGCATTGGTCTGTGGTCCATGCGTAGCGTATTCTAGGCATGGACCTAATTTAGTCCATGATGCTAGGCCTGATTGACGTGTCTAATAGGCCCATGGACCTAATAGGAATGAATAAGCTGTAATAACCATAGACATATTAAGTAATAACATTGGTAATAACGGATTTCTAGGAAATTATAATAAAAAGACATGTGGAAACTTGAGGTAGGTAATATAATAATAGAAGAATAAGAATGACAAGAGTTGTAAAGACAATAGATATAAAAGTTAAAACTTAAATATGGAATTAATACCTATCGTGCCAGTGTTGTGATTAACCAAAATAGGTTTTATTTACACCTCCCCGTAATCACAACACTTATGTACATCCTGTATATACACATTCACTGTACAAAAAAAAAAAAAACATATCAAAAGTACCTTAACACTAAAGCCCTACCAACAAACTAACACTACTGTACAAACAACTCAAAAAGACAAATGACACACTAAACCTAACACTAGACTAACCCTAAAGAAGTTAGGCACTGATAGTGTCTCAGTTTAGGTAATGGCTTAGTGAGGATATCTGCAGTTTGGTGATTAGATGGGATGAACTTGACATCGACCTGGTTTGTGGAAATGGATTCACGAACGAAATGATGTCTGATGTCAATATGTTTTGTTCGGGCGTGATGAGTGTTATTTTTTGTGAGTTTGATGGCACTTTGATTGTCACAGTGAATGGTGATAGGCGACGAAGATGAAAAGATGTCGCTAATGAGTGAGCGAATGTAAATGGCTTCCTTACAGGCTTCACTCAGAGCCATGTACTCGGCTTCTGTTGTCGATGTGGCAACAGTTCTGTTTCCGAGATTCCCACGATACTGCTGCGCCACTTGACTGGAACACAAAACCAGTGTATGATCGTCTGTCGATCAAGTTACTACCGTAATCGGCATCAGCATATCCGATTAGGTCGCCGGTACTGCTGTAAGTCAGTTTTTTGTATTTGGTGGCCTTCAGGTAGCGAAGAACGCGTTTTGCAGCTCTCCAATGCACCTCCCCGTAATGTACGTTGAATTGACTCAAGGCAGACACGGTATGAGCGATATCTGGCCTTGTGCCAATGGAAATGTACATTAGACTTCCAATGAGCTGTTGGTATGGAAGATCTAGCTGTTCTTCCGTGGTGTCTGGTAACGTGAGGCGTGAACCTGTCTCCATAGGAGTTGACACAGGTATTGCATCTGTCATACCAAACTTTTTGATGACTTGCTCGATGTACTTTGTTTGATCGAGTGACAGCTTGCCTTCGTTCCGTGTGACTCGCATACCCAAACAATCTTTCAATGGGCCTAAATCCTTTATGATAAACGACTTTTGTAGTTCATCTTTGAACTGACGTTTCATTTTCACATCGTTGCTGAAAATGAAGAAATCGTCCACAAATACTGCAACGATTAGTAATTTGGCATCTTCCCGCTTGTAGTAGATGCAATGTTCATGCTCTGAACGTTTAAATGACAGCTTGTTCATTGCTTCACAGACTTTTTTGTTCCATTGTCGCGGAGCTTGCTTGAGTCCGTAAAGAGATTTTTTTAATAAGCAGACTTTTGATTTATCGTTTGAAAAGCCTTCTGGCTGCTCCATGTAAATTTCCTCTTCTAGATCACCATGAAGGAATGCAGTTTCGACGTCTAGGTGGTCGATATCTAAATTTAATTTAGCAGCATTGGCTAGAAGAAGACGAATGGACGATAGTCTCGCTACTGGTGAAAAAGTTTCACCTGTCCTTCAGAGCTTGTTTGTATGTCTGAGGCTCACAGTCAGTGCTTATCAGATTCACAATATCCGTGTATCTGTCCGGAGGGCGTCGCTCTCGAAGAGGATATCTTCGGCTGGTAACAGTTTCTGAAGTAACAGAAGAAGCTGGTTGCTCTTGGATATCTGCGTAAACTTCAGGTTGTACTTGAGTGACGGCAGGCTCTGGAGTAGGTGGTACAGGAGTAAGTGACGATGTGGTATCTTGTATAGCTGAAGAAGAAGATGGGGTAGGTTTGGGAATAGAAATAGGTTCCAGATTTTCAGGCTGATGATGGAAGATGTCTGAAGTCTGGTTTTCATTTACGGTTGATGATGGTGGCTTGTCTTCTATGAAGACAACATCTCTTGCGATGATGACACTTCTCGGGTTCTGAGGGTTGATGAGACGATAACCTTTTGTGTCTGTTGAGTATCCAACAAAGATGCAGGTTTGTGTCTTGCAATCGAGTTTCTTTCGTTTTTCCTTAGGAATTAGGGCGTGCGCTTCGCAGCCAAAAACTCTAAGATGAGCTAAGTTCACCTTCTTCCCAGTCCATAGTTCTTCAGGAACTCGGTTGTTGAGAGCATGTGTCGGCGAGAGATTCTTGAGATAGATAGCTGTGGAGACAGCCTCTGCCCAATATGCTCGTGGTAGGCCGGAATCTTGAAGCATAGATCTGGCCTTCTCGACAACTGTGCGATTGACTCGTTCCGATACTCCGTTTTGCTGCGGTGTATATGGAACTGTAGTTTGATGTACAATTCCATTCTCTTTGAAAAATCGAGCCATTTCGCGGTTGTTAAATTCCGTTCCGTTGTCGGAGCGACATTTTTTAATCTTGAGACCGGTTTGGTTCTCTACTAAATTTTTGAATTCGACGAATTTGCTGAAAACTTGGCTTTTCGACTTTAGCATATAACCAAATGTCTTACGCGTGAAGTCATCTGTAAAAGTAAGTAGGTAGAGTGCTCCTCCCCATGAGCGGGTGCTCATTGGTCCACACAGGTCTGAATGAATCAGTTCTAACTTAGAGTTAGACCTACTTATCGAATTCGTAAAAGGTTTCTTGAACATTTTGCCTTGTAGGCACGGCACGCAGGTTTTGAAGTCATTGTATGACTGACTTTTAAAGTCTATACCTATCGCACGATTTTTTAAAATGTTCAGGGCCTTGGGATGCAAGTGGCCTAATCGTCTATGCCATAGTAAAGCAGACTCTTTAGACTGTGTACATAAGGCATTATGTTTTGACACATCTAGCTTGTACATGCCTTTATGGTTTGAGGCTGTCGCAATGACCGAGCCTGTCACTTTGCATCCGTCTTTCAAAAGGATCGATGCGCCTTTTGGAGAAAAAATAACAACGAGCCCTTTCCTCACTAAACTACTTACCGAAAGTAAATTTGTAGCTAAGTTAGGAACATACAAAACCTCTGAAATTTGCTTAACCCTACTATTTACATTTAATGAGACAGTACCTTTGCCTTTGCACTCAATACAGTCACCATTGGCCACAGTGATCGGTTTCCTTTCCTCGTGAAGGTCCAGGAACCAATCATGCCTATTGGTCATGTGTGCAGTGGCACCAGAGTCCACGTACCATTCGGTAACAGAAGATGAGGGAGTAGAACCTGTAGGGAAACCATTGAAACAAGATGAAAGTGTAATGTCGGATGTATTATTGGCTACATGACGTGATGTTGATGAATGACACTTTTTGTTTCGGTTGATGCGTTTCCTACACTGAGATACTACATGGCCTAACTTCTTACAATATGTACACGACACCTTATTATATTTACACACAGAAACACTATTTACACTAGATAATGCACTAGACGTAGACGGCGTATCACGGCGTTCTTCTTTGAGAAGTATCGAAGCAACCGTGTCTGTGGTTATCGGTGTGCCGGAATGCTCTATCGCCATGACCATGGGGCTGTAGCTGTCGCCGAGTCCTGCTAGCATGATGACGCCGACTAATTCGTCGTCTAGGCCAGCTTGAATGGCAATCAGCTGCTGCTGCACATGACGTATGTCATTCACGTAGGCTTCGATGTTTGCGTACATTTCCAGTTTTGCGCCAAGTATCTTCTTCATTAGCTTTAAACGACGTGTCAGTCCACTGTCTGCATAGGCTGCACGAAGTTTCTCCCAGGTTTCCTTTGACGTTTGTACTGACATGACAACGGGATAAAGATCCTCACATAGGCTAAGGCATATCTTAGACCTTGCTTTGGCATCCTTTCGCTTGAAGTCGGGTTCTTCTTGCGTTGGCATCGTGATGCAATCCCATAAGTCGTTGTCGATCAAGGCCATCTTCATTGCGAAGCTCCATGTCGCGTAGTTTGAGCTTCCTTGTAACTTCGCGAAATTCGATGTACTTGCCGTCAGCTGTGGTTGCGCCTTGTCTCCATCCATTTTTAGGGTTTTACTTTACCTCTAAGAGCCCATAACCTCTAGGAAATTATAATAAAAAGACATGTGGAAACTTGAGGTAGGTAATATAATAATAGAAGAATAAGAATGACAAGAGTTGTAAAGACAATAGATATAAAAGTTAAAACTTAAATATGGAATTAATACCTATCGTGCCAGTGTTGTGATTAACCAAAATAGGTTTTATTTACAGGATTCTCTCTGAAACCTGTCACAGGCACCGGTTTCTAACAAATAATATGTACCTAACACTGTATTCCACAAACCTTACTTAAGAATATTTCTGTACAGAATTGAATGATTATTCTTTTCATATTTTCATCACATTAACAAAATCATGGCGACATATACCTACGTACGAGTTTATGTAATAGTCTCATTATTATTCTAAGCTCTCGGCGACTCAGACCAAAAGGACGCGCAATGACGCCGAGGTTACAGGAACAGGAAAGAAGAATTAGATTTAAGGGTTGTCGAGTCAGGTTACGTTAATTACCAAAAGCTGTAAATTAGTGATCAAAATTACAATATTGAGTTAAATCTAAAATATGTAACAATAACTCCCAGAAAGTTTCCTTTTAAAAACTATTTTATTAAATCTTTACCAGAATGTGTAATACGTGCTACGACCTACGTATATAACAAATACGAATAATAGATAAAAAAACTTTATCAATACATAAATCTTTAATAATATATTATTATTAGATATATACCTAAGTGCTTAATTGATTGCAGTGCCCTTACAGGGTTCATGTTTGAAACTACATTTAGTAATTTAAGAGCCATATTGTACAACATAAAAGTAATAAACTGTTTAAATTTGAATTTATTATTCAAAGAAATAATAAGACCTTTACTTTTGAATATATTGGTAAAGAGAAGTGTTAATGACCTTGAAGAATATGTACCTACATGCCGAGATAAGGTCGCAAGTTCAAAACGTGTAGTCTGACGTGTTTTTGTCTCTACGAACGGCATACCTACTTAAGGCAATCCGGTATAATGTATATTTGCAAAATATGCGATTTAAATATAAAGTACCTACATTAAACATTTAAAAACCGAAGCATTATTTGCTTACGACTTTAAATAACAATAAAAAAAATACTAACAATAACAATGTGTTCATTTGCCAAAATCTTGAGCTTTACGAATACAACGATACAGTGACTCCCATTCAACAAACATGATATTATTGCTGTTTTTTTTGCTCGATATTAACTAAAACTATTGTTAAACAAGCAAAAACCTTTTGTAAGTATAAAACAGTTTTGAAAGAATGAAAGAAACATTTATTACGTGCAGACATCACAACACAGCCATATGAGTAAACATAACAATAACAGTAAAGGGATAGACACAAAACAGAAAAAGAAAATAACAGAAAACATTACAAGGAAAATGAAAAATTAGCGTTCTCCTCGTCAACCAGGCGATGCAGACAATGGCAAGTCGTGATGTCCACAATAAAAGGGCCTCACTCAGCATACCTAAGTCATGGCCCACGTCGCAGGCCATGACGCTGGTTTTCAGTGGACCCTGCCGAGTGATATACCACGGACGCCGGCGACGTTACACAGTGTCATAAACCTACTTAAATATGATTAAAAGTAAACAATAAATAATCGTATATTTATATAATAAAACATTACGATACACAAACATAAGATGATCGTGGGTAGGTTTTGTGATATTATTATGTTTCTTGCCACGATTGGCCATAGAAAAGAGTCGTGTCTTCAGCGTAACACATTACATTGCTATTTTATACGTAAATTTATTTAACAATATAAGGCCTAGTATGGTCCCTTGTGGGACAACAAAGTTTAAGCTTCTAAGAACTGATATGCTCCCTCTTAAGGACACATTGCGACCTCCCCGCCAAGTAACTGGTGAACCAACTCTTAAAGCAGTCACACGATTACCAGATGCATCAAGCTTCATTAGCAGTAAAGGGTTCGAAACGATATCTATCAAATGCCTTTGCGAGATTGAGGAAAACGTCAATATATTTCCAACCACAATTGACATGAGAGACTTCAGTTAAGAGCGTAACGGCTTCTTCAGTGGATTTATCTTTGCAAATCCAAATAGCAAATATATTGTGCATTTCAAAGAAGTTTTTTTTATATTTTACACTTCAAGATTGATCTGATCCCACCTGATGTTAAGCGGTAATGAGGTCCTAGCTTAAGGGCAACAAGAACAGCATAATAAATATGTAACTGGATATGTCGCCCTTACCTTGAAGACCGAACCCCTGCTACTAATGTATTATCCCCTAGGAGCTCTGGAAACCTTACTCACACGCAGGAACACAACAACACAGAAGTGATTGTTATTTGGCTGCGGTCTTCTGTAAGGTGGTATTTCACCAGACGGGCTGCTCCAGTTCGAGCGATAAATGGCCATGCCCTACCTTTCTTAACCATAAAACTAATTTATTGGAATACCCACAATATAATTATGTCTGTGGTAATACTCACCTTTTAAGTTTTCTTATGCAAAGCAACTGATGAAAAAAAATATATAACGTGAGTGAGTACGTACTTTACGTACTTTTTGTACGCATTTTCAGGGTCTTTCCGAACTTCATGTTCATGACGGAGTGTATTTTTTTTACTGTATTATTCATCCGTTTATAGAACATTGCAATTTTTTTAACGACTGGTTGTAACGAAAAGTCCATAGGTTTAAGGGTTGTAAACTGTTTCTGAACGTTTACTTAGTTAGTTCAAGTGTCTCAATAGGTAAAACTGACAATTGCGAAGAAAATCGAAATAAAAATAACTCATTTCATTGGTGTATAGTTTAAGAGTACTTCAAATTCTAAAATAACATCAGACACTGTTCGTAAAAGTGAACTGTCAAACAAAACAATCTCGATTCGTAGTAAAAAATAATAAATACAATGAAAAAATGGAGTTATTCCTAAGATTTGTACCTGTAAATCCGTTAAGACTCACAGCATCTAGAATACTTGTTTCACAAGCGGCTCACTATACCAGGTATTGTAGTGTTTTAAGAAAAAACTTTGGTCTATTACGTACATAACCTCTGTGTTTATAAATTTGTTAATTTCAGATTAGCTGAAGTTGGTAAATTAGAATCGCCAAAATCCTCTGGAAAGTATGATACTGGCCAGCTCATTTTGCATAAAGTATTTGGATATAGGGGTGTGATTCTATTTCCTTGGCTGGCTAGAGTTTATGACAGAGATGCTACCAACAAGAAGGAAAATACTGAACCATCGAGTGGCACAGACACTTCTGGGGACTCTCTGTCCAACGTAGGCAAGGAAGTTAAGGGCAGGACACATACTTTCTACCAGGTCCTTATTGACACGAGAGATGCTCCTTATATAGTAAGTATTCCTATATTTAACTGTACACATTTTGGTTCATTTTATTTTAGTTTGAAGACAATACAATGCTTTCTGTATTGTTATATTAGAAGTTTATTCTTTAATAAACAAATATGAAGTAAAATATTGTAAGTAAGTGCTTTTGTTCAAAATGTTCATGCTGTTTAACTTGTTGCTTAGCAAAATACACCTTATTTCATGGAAGTAGGTTATGTATAACGTGACCAGACGTCCCGTTTTGAACGGGACTGTCCCTGTTTACAATTACGAGTCCCGGTGTCCCCGAAACAAACAGTGGGACTTGATATTGTCCCTTTTTAAAAAACCGAGCGAAAATTTAAGTAGCGGACGTCCGGGTACAGCCCGCCCGCCTCCACGATTTGAGTTTCATTCTCAAGTAAAATCATCACCACCTTTATTAAAACAAATTTATTCCTCTGATAAATATAAATACAATTAAATATTTTTGGTACCTACATTTTGTGGTTCGTAACTTTTAATCCAACCAACTTATTCTGAATAAAAAACTCTAAATAAAATAAGTGTTTTTTCTTTATTGACAAATTATATGACTTAAATAAACCGATGTCCCGTTTTGAGTCAAAGAACAAATGGTCATGTTAGTTATGTAGGTTTTTTTAAATATGAGATCAAGTCGAATCTAGTATGTGAGTTGCTTTTCTTAACTTACTAAAGCCTACTTATCTATTTTTCTATATACTAACCATACATCACTATTATTGAAGCAATTTTATTACACAAGTTGAATCATTGTTAGTAGATGGTAACATTGATAAACAAACTGATATTTGTTATTTAAAAAAATATATATTGTATTGTTGTAAAATTACTAGAGATTTCAACTTTGTTCATATTGTTGTGGAAAAAGTTGTTTTATCTGTCTAGCCAAATATCATTCAAATCAATACAGTTGTTTTTGCATGAAAGAGTAACAAATAACTGTCTTTCTAGACATCCATACATCAAATGTAATAGATGATTTTAATGAAACAGTGTATATTGTAATTATAGGCTGCTTGTTATAAATTATGTGTCAAGTTCTGGTACTCATTAATAAGGAGGTTTAATTTTTCTGACCGTGCAAACAAACATCGATATGAGACCTGAATGGAAGAAAAAGGTATAATAACTGAATTTATTTGATGTTTGTGGTTGTGATAACAGCTTTCATATTCAAATAACTTACATAATAATTAACTTAAAAACATGTTTATATTAATTTCAAGGAAATGTAAGTAACAGTCAAAAATTTCATTTATTATGTCTCATTTCATAAAATGTAAGTAAAAGCAAAACTCTGTCTGTTATTAAGTTCTGAAAATAACATAGTTGTATTCATTAATATGGGACTACATTTATGTGGGCTAGCATTAAAGCTATGGAAACTATTATAAAGTGATGAATGTATTAATCACTTCATCACTTTAGTGTAAAAATGTCACTAAATCACAAAGTTAGTGTAGACAAAGTGACAAACAGTTTGTATTATTAACTCTTTAAATCCCAATGATATTTCATCATTTGATTTTCTATTGTATCCTGGTTTATGTAGAGTTAAATCCTTTCATTATCAAAGTAAAGACACAAAACCCCAAATCGAAACATCGAAATAAATAAACAACACCATTTCGAGTGCAATCAAATATAATGAAACTTGGTAAAATATTAGAAGGATACTGTCAAAGTTTATTATCTTACTGCCTATCTAACTTATAAAAATTAACCATTATTGTCCTGGAGCCAAACTAAGATTTATCAAAAACTGTAGTTGGCACATATGTGCGCGTAATACAAAAGTTGAACTATCAATCAACTACCTATCTATTATATCTCTGAGGTCCCAGGTTCGATTTCCGATCAGGTCAATATAGGAAACGAACTTTTCTATATTGTCTCGGATCTGGGTGTTGTGGTACCGTCGTTGTTTCTGATTTCTGTAACACAAGTGTTTTAGCTACTTGCCACAGAACGGGAGCAATGTATGTGGTGTTGATGTTAATTATTACCATTGCTAGAGGAAAAGGTGGTAATGTGACCCCCACTTTGTTTTTGAGGGTTTATTTTTGAAATAAAGGAATTAAAAATATGAAATAAAAAATATTGGGTTCAGTATTTATTTGTGCGTTCACATCTTACTATAAAATAAAATAAACTCGCTAAACAAAATTCAAATGATCATTTATTCTTAAGTAATCAAATTTTGCATCTCGAGATCAACTGATGGTTATGTGGCCCCCTGGGGGTCACATTAAATGTATTGGCACCTAACGACCGAAGTCACAAATATAATAGACCCCTTCTGAACCTGCACAGGCGATATGAGCTCATAATTCGAACTCTGACACTGTATCCATTTCTCTCCAGAGCAGTCATTGGTATAAATAGTTTCGCAAAACATACAGGGTGCATTTTCGTTGTCAGAAACCCTTCTCAGGCATATGTCATCAAAATTGACGTTTGTTTCGTTACTGTCGGTACTACTGCTGGGTGTCACATCTCTCTTGCGCCGTACACTAACTCCACTAGTGCTTGCTCTATCATAATTATGTCTGACACCTTGTCCACGTCCGCGACCACGTCCTCGTCCGCGACCTCTTACACGAGTTTCTGCTACTTGCAATGCTTCGGTTAATTGGTTTTTATTTCATTTGTTCATGGTTTTTTGTTTCTTCTTCGAAAATGGAGATAATACACTTTGTTTAGGCGTCTGAAACCACAAAATAAAAACATGTAAATGCTAAACAAGTCTTATTTGTAATGTGGCCCCCGGGGCCATGATACAACCAATGTCGGGGGGCCAAATTAGAGTTAGTCAAAATATTTTGATATTCAATCTAAACATTATGAAATAGTAAAAATGCATATTTACCTTATAAAAACTGTAGACCACAGTGTCACGACACAATGTTCAAAACCACAGAAAATTTGATAAATGTTTTTACCAATTAAGGAATAAAACTCACAGTAGTAAAAAAAGTTTAGCGGGTGCAAGTTTCTACTTGTTCAAATGAGAAACGAACGCAACCGCCCCAAGCGGATTTATAGGGTATTAAATCAATAGTACACTAAAATGATCTCGTTGGGCCAAAATAATACTAGATGTCGTTGTGGGAACTAACTAATATTGAAGGGGGCCAATATACCTGCGGGGATCACATTACCACCTTCTCCTCTACTTAGATATACTCGATCAAATGGATAATAAGGTCGAATTTTGTAAGTTGCGGACTGGCGGCGGCCTATGTATGTCACAAAATCTATGCGTCAAATGTCTGCTATCCACCTCTGCCAGATACGTTATTCACTTCTAATATCCGTCCTTATTGAGAAGTCTTTGTCCACAGCGTGCCCAAACTGAGGCAGTGACGTTCCTCGGCAACCAGGAGTCGAGTCGTAGCCTGTATGCGATCCCGGGGTTAGACTACGTGGCGCACGACGATATCATCCCCTACACGTCTGTGGAGAGGGTGCCCCTGCAGCATGAGCTGTTTGACAAGTTCCTCATGCATAATCCAGAAAAAGGTACCAGTGTCAAGTACATAGTCCACCAAGTTTGGGCTTATGGTTTAACTAGCGGCCCGCTGCTGATTCAAGTACATAGTCCACCAAGTTTGGGCTTATGGTTTAACTAGCGGCCCGCTGCTGATTCAAGTACATAGTCCACCAAGTTTGGGCTTATGGTTTAACTAGCGGCCCGCTGCTGATTCAAGTACATAGTCCACCAAGTTTGGGCTTATGGTTTAACTAGCGGCCCGCTGCTGATTCAAGTACATAGTCCACCAAGTTTGGGCTTATGGTTTAACTAGCGGCCCGCTGCTGATTCAAGTACATAGTCCACCAAGTTTGGGCTTATGGTTTAACTAGCGGCCCGCTGCTGATTCAAGTACATAGTCCACCAAGTTTGGGCTTATGGTTTAACTAGCGGCCCGCTGCTGATTCAAGTACATAGTCCACCAAGTTTGGGCTTATGGTTTAACTAGCGGCCCGCTGCTGATTCAAGTACATAGTCCACCAAGTTTGGGCTTATGGTTTAACTAGCGGCCCGCTGCTGATTCAAGTACATAGTCCACCAAGTTTGGGCTTATGGTTTAACTAGCGGCCCGCTGCTGATTCAAGTACATAGTCCACCAAGTTTGGGCTTATGGTTTAACTAGCGGCCCGCTGCTGATTCAAGTACATAGTCCACCAAGTTTGGGCTTATGGTTTAACTAGCGGCCCGCTGCTGATTCAAGTACATAGTCCACCAAGTTTGGGCTTATGGTTTAACTAGCGGCCCGCTGCTGATTCAAGTACATAGTCCACCAAGTTTGGGCTTATGGTTTAACTAGCGGCCCGCTGCTGATTCAAGTACATAGTCCACCAAGTTTGGGCTTATGGTTTAACTAGCGGCCCGCTGCTGATTCAAGTACATAGTCCACCAAGTTTGGGCTTATGGTTTAACTAGCGGCCCGCTGCTGATTCAAGTACATAGTCCACCAAGTTTGGGCTTATGGTTTAACTAGCGGCCCGCTGCTGATTCAAGTACATAGTCCACCAAGTTTGGGCTTATGGTTTAACTAGCGGCCCGCTGCTGATTCAAGTACATAGTCCACCAAGTTTGGGCTTATGGTTTAACTAGCGGCCCGCTGCTGATTCAAGTACATAGTCCACCAAGTTTGGGCTTATGGTTTAACTAGCGGCCCGCTGCTGATTCAAGTACATAGTCCACCAAGTTTGGGCTTATGGTTTAACTAGCGGCCCGCTGCTGATTCAAGTACATAGTCCACCAAGTTTGGGCTTATGGTTTAACTAGCGGCCCGCTGCTGATTCAAGTACATAGTCCACCAAGTTTGGGCTTATGGTTTAACTAGCGGCCCGCTGCTGATTCAAGTACATAGTCCACCAAGTTTGGGCTTATGGTTTAACTAGCGGCCCGCTGCTGATTCAAGTACATAGTCCACCAAGTTTGGGCTTATGGTTTAACTAGCGGCCCGCTGCTGATTCGCACGCGTACTATTCACATTATTCACAGATTCTACGCTTCTATTGGTCGCAGCGCGGTGTTATATACCTACCCTAAAGCCTCTCTCGATATCCAACAAATTATATATAAGAAATATTTTTTCAATTCGATCCAGTAATTCCTGAGATTAGCGCATTCAAACATACTCTTCAGCTTAACATAAGTACAGATGTGGCACAGTGAAGGAGAATGCAAGAACATTAAATACCCTTAAAAATATCAGAGATGAGAATAGAGATGTCCGAACGAGGCCTGCGAATTTAAATTTATAAAACTGGCATAAGTTTAATCCATTAAATGTATGGAGTAACTAGCGGCTCACCTCGGCATCACACGCAAATTCATTTATTACAAATAATGTGATAAATGAAGAACCGGGGTGCGAGCCTTCTGCTCCCCGCAAGTTCGGTGAAGATGAAAAGGCCATCTGTGGCTAACATCTATAGTCAGTTAGGAGAACAAAATAAAGCTCAACCAATGTTGTGCCAACACCACATATACCATCTACCAGTCTGAACAAAGCCTAAACATTTGGTTCGGATAGGTGAACTCGTTCTTGAGTTATAAAGTTACGACAAAAGTGGAGAGGTAGAGCATAGCGATTTATCGCTCGAACTGGAGCAGCCCGACTGGTGAAATACCTCCACCTTACAGAAGACCGCAGCCAAATAACAATCACTTCAGTGTTGTTGTGTTCCTGCGTATGAGTAAGGTTTCCAGAGCTCCTGGGGGGTGCTACATTAGTAGCAGGGGTGAAGCCTTCAAGGTAAGGGCGACAAGTCCAGTAACAGATTTATTATGCTGTACTTGTCACCCTTAAGCTAGGACCTCATTGCCACTTAACATCAGGTGGGATGAGGTCAATCTTGAAGCGCAATATAAAAAAAAATGAATTTAAAAAAAAAATTAAGGGAAGGAATGTCGTTCCAGACCCACCATTTATAGCCCAAGAGACGCTGCGGGCGTGGCAGAAGAAGAACCACCCTTGGCTAGAGCTGAGCGACGTCCACCGAGAGACGACAGAGGGCGTGCGCGTCACCGTCATACCCTTCTACATGGGCAGCCGGGAGTCGCAGAACTCCTCAGTTTACTGGGTAAGCCTTGTATGGTCTAACGCTTTGAGGAAAAATTTTGTAGATGCACAGTTGCAAACTAAAAATGGCACTGGTAGATTAAGCCTTCTAGTTTTATTTTTTTGACTATTTGAATATTTGACCGCGCGCGTGGCATTACGTCAAAATGCGTTATTTCCTAAGTCACGTAAGGTTTAATTTAGATTGGCCTATATGACACTTTAGGACTTTTTTTCAATGGTTATGTATTTTGTATATATGTGGATCTATAAAATATTTAAGTACCGGGGCAAGATCGCCGGGTATTTGATAATTTTAATAATGTCGTGAAGTTCGGGGATTCGACGTTCCCCAGGTCCCACCTTTCTACCTGCCTACGGAAGGATCGATGATAACAGAATCAAACGTTTTCGTTTCTAACAGTTCTTACATGGCGCTTTGAGTAGATTTTTATTTTATTTTTTACGGGTCCCACAGATAACAGGATTTTAAATTACTTACTTTCTTAAAAAAACACCACTTTGTTTTCTGTATGATCGCCAAGAAAGTACATTTAGAAGCAACGCGTCTAGGTATTAAATTGAAATTAATAGCAAACCTATAAAATAACGGTCTCAAAAATTGAGGAGTCTATTAATGGGCTAAGTATTTTTAGTTCAGATATTTCGACTTGTGAACTGTGTTCCTACTTGCGATTGATTATCATGTTTCACGCCGTAAAGAATAAATTCATAATGTATTCCCAGTGGCGCTACTGCATCCGGCTCGAGAACCTCGGGCCAGCAGCAGTTCAACTCCGCGAGCGGCACTGGCGCATCTTCTCGCTGAGCGGCACGCTCGAGACCGTCCGCGGCCGTGGCGTCGTCGGCCAGGAGCCCGTCCTGGCGCGGCACTCGCCCGCCTTCCAGTACAGCAGCCACGTCAGCCTGCAGGCGCCCAGCGGGCACATGTGGTGAGTGACGTCAGAGACGTACGCGGCGACACTGGAGGCCGGAGCCCGTCCTGGCGCGGCACTCGCCCGCCTTCCAGTACAGCAGCCACGTCAGCCTGCAGGCGCCCAGCGGGCACATGTGGTGAGTGACGTCAGAGACGTACGCGGCGACACTGGAGGCCGGAGCCCGTCCTGGCGCGGCACTCGCCCGCCTTCCAGTACAGCAGCCACGTCAGCCTGCAGGCGCCCAGCGGGCACATGTGGTGAGTGACGTCAGAGACGTACGCGGCGACACTGGAGGCCGGAGCCCGTCCTGGCGCGGCACTCGCCCGCCTTCCAGTACAGCAGCCACGTCAGCCTGCAGGCGCCCAGCGGGCACATGTGGTGAGTGACGTCAGAGACGTACGCGGCGACACTGGAGGCCGGAGCCCGTCCTGGCGCGGCACTCGCCCGCCTTCCAGTACAGCAGCCACGTCAGCCTGCAGGCGCCCAGCGGGCACATGTGGTGAGTGACGTCAGAGACGTACGCGGCGACACTGGAGGCCGGAGCCCATGCTAGCGCGGCACTCGCCCGCCTCTGGAAGGCGGGCGAGTGCCGCGCTAGCATGGGCATAGTCATCGGTATATAAACTTCAAGGTCTGCGTAGAAAAGGGACCTCCCTGGCGTACTTTGTTGTCCTTAAAAATACATCATTTGGAACTGTATTGAAATACGTACGTACACCATTGAATAAGTTGGAACTAATCAAAATATTTGTGTGATACCTTATTGGTGGAATGATTAAAAAACTGGAACAATGCATTTTCGTACAATCGTTGGCGAATAATGGCCAATAGGAACAATTATTTTAAACCAATGCCAAGCGCACCTTATTTACAAAACTTCACAAACGGATTTGAATTCGGAAACCTTGTCTTTTTTGTTACTTAGACTATTGTAGAGTGACAAAGAATTCATTATTTAGATGGCAAGGGGTTCCGACGTTTGTGAATAAGGCAGCATGGTGTAGCTGGATAGCTTTCTGCCCTTGTTCTTTGTATGCAAATATGGGTTAAGCGCCTCGTTTTGTTCACTCTGCTAAAAGGTTTCAGTATTATACTATACGCCCCCTCTGGTAAAACCCACCCTATCCAGTCCCGGCACGCTGCTTTACGATTATTATCTCTCTGAATTAGTCGGTCTTATGCAAAATTCTTCTTGTTTTCTTTACACAATTTTGTTTGTTATGCCTGTGTGAAATAGTATTTTTTGTCCGTAGGGGCACGTTCCGAATGGAGCGCGAGGATGGATACACATTCGACTGCCGCATCCCGCCCTTCTCGCTCGAGAGCAAGCCCGACGACGCGCCCGTCGGCCAGCCGCCCGCGCCCGCGCAGTGACCTACTACGTCACTACGCGCACGTCCGGTGACGTAGACGGGGAGGGGGCAAACGTCATGCGTAGGTGAGGCGTGCCATGCAACTCTCGGAACATGTCAAATCGTCTCACCTGAACATGATTTTTGTGATATAAAGAAACTCGACCGCGGATTAAAAACTTTCGTCGTTACTGTTACTACACTGGTGCAATGAGTATGTGGCAGAAATTATTAAATGGCATAATGTATACACAGCCTTACGCTGCAGGCAGGCCACTTAGGGCCCTTGCTCGTCGCCATGAGGGTAAAATATTTAAACTAGCTGTAGCCTGGGACTTCGATTGCGTTGGTTTGGGATAAAAAATATCCTATATTAAATTCGTATTTCATATATCTTTCTATCATATTACATGTATATTATTTCAGTAGTTTATGCGTGAAAGAGCAAGTAATATACGTCATCTTCACATCCATACGTTCATACAAACTTCCGCGTTTATATTTGTAGGATGGCATAACGTAGAAACCATTTTAATAACGTCCTTTTCCGTCTTCATAAATAAATCACGCGACATTAAAACGTTTTCGGATGGGTTTTTGACCTTAAAATATTTAAGAATCGAATACATGATAAAAGTCATGCCAAAATGAAATGCAAAAATTAATCAAAAAGCAATGCATTCTGTGTCTACGGACTGACGTTTGTGGATTTTATTCTTTCTTTTATTTTAGCTATTTTCTGTTTTTCGACTCTCGAAATGGTGGCTCCAAATAGTACCTAAGTACATTATGCCATATAATAGATTTTTAGTGTTACCTCATATATAATAACTCGGTCAGTTTAGTACAGTTACCGTTTAGTCAGTTTAGTAGGTAGATAGCTACGCCCACTTCAATACATAATATGTGGGTTCACACTTGTCAAATTGAGTCTTACTCTGACAGATGTGTACGACATCTCTTTAACACGACGACGTTACTATCTGTTCGCTAAATTAAAGATAATAACAAGCAAGATAAACGTATTGCGTGTGTAGACAGATTTTATTATGAAATAAAATTCGTTTACTACTTTAATTAAATAGGTATGGGCCACAAAAAAAACAATTGAGTATGAAACTTATTTTTGTATTAATTAGGATGAAAATAAAGTCCTTTCTTAAGTGGACGGAATGAAGTGGTAAGCTAATTTTATTTTTGATAGTATTTTGTGATGTTGTTGCCGTCTTGTAGACTCGTCAGATGAAGGATGCTGTTTCGAGCGCAAAATATCACGTTTACTATGCGTTACAGTAATATTTGGTCGCGATAGAAGACGGTAACTCCGAGCATGCCAGTCAGTAGCAAATATAATCTAAATTCGGGCTCATATCATTTTACCGAATCTTTTCGACCGAGACTCTATACTTCACCGAATATTGTTTCGCCGTATCATAGAAATTTGTATGATTCGGCTAAACGAAAAACGGCGTCGGTGGTAAAAGATTCGGTAAAATGATATGAGCCCTCCGAATTCTTATTTCAAAATTATATCGACCCATCGTTTAAATTGTATTTGTTAGAGCGTATCTGTGGGCCTACTACCAAAATCGAAACGAACAAACGAAAATTTTTGTCTTTAGAGATTAATTAAAAGTTCATTAAAAAGTGGTTTTTGATTTGATGAAAAAATTATGTTAATTAAAAATTGCGATTGACGGAATCCGGCATACCTATTTGTTTTTTGGTAGTAAGCCTCTTGCTTAACTATTCACAAAACGTCGCAATATGATTATGGAAAGTATGTTTTATCTCTTCCTTATCATAAACAATGGATAGAGACAACACATTGACTTTCCGAATCGAAATAATTTCTGACGTTTGTGAAAAAACAGATTGGTGCTTTGCAGGTAACACGACAAAATTGTGAGTCGGATACAGTGGCGGACAAGTAATTGAAAAAAATAAGAATCTATCTTATGTAGGTACTCGGATATGATTGGTCACGGATCGACTCTGTTCAGGGTCGCTTTCTTACAAGACTGACCCAATACAGCATTAAACTAAAGTTTGTGCTAGATGGTATGACATAATAAATTAATTTAATATTGCTTCCTGCAGTGAGCGAAAGAAGTATTTACATACTTATTTTTTTGCACCACCTGTCTGGGGTACCTACCCAAGTTAAAAAATTAGCTTTTGTCAAAACGTTTGGTGCGAACTTTAGTTGTTGTGCGGGTGATTTTAACGTTCTAAGTAAGATATAAAAGCCGGATATTATTTAATCACCCTTTTTATTTTGAGAAAATTTTGTAATGCCACTGTATAAATTGGCGTATGCAAACAAAATCTCAATTAATGCAATATTGCTTAAATAATACGAACGATTTGCAGTTCACATTTTGTTTATTAGAACTCAGAAATGACATGGTGTGCGTATAGATTTTTTGTTATTTAATTTGAGAAAAAAGTTTGTATTATTTAAAAAATAAATAATTATGGTTAAAATTAACGCTAATGAAAATGTAGTAAAATATCTACTACGCCATCAGTGTGAAAACGAATAAATTATCCGATTAGGATGTTCAAAATTGGACTCTATGCGTCTTAGGAATAATATTGAAACTAATGATGATGATACAACACATGACACTGGACCGATATTTGTCTTTGTGATATTCACTAGCTAATTGTTAAGAAAAGCAATAATACCTGCTGTTTTATTTATTTTACTAGATAGAACTGTGAAATATTATGTTACATCCATTTGTTATATACCAATAAATTCCTTAGTCATTATTAATTATGATTAGATCTGTAATAAATTACAGTATTCTGTTAAAATTTGTTTTTATTTCCTACAACCATTGACGATTATGAACTACGATTATCATATCCATTTGTCATACAAATCAAAAACATATAATATGTAGTTCTAAATACACATCAGTTAAAAGGATACACATACAAAATTTCCGTAAAATAAAACACAAAAAACATTAATTTAAGACATTTTATTAATGATTAAGTAATCCATTTATGGAAGCTATTTTTAAAATTGCACTATACACAACTAAGCTGTACAATTTTATCATTTGTACAATGTTAATAATTTAAAATTCCTAAACCGAAGATCTATACGCCTAAACTAAGCAACTACCTTTCCTATCATCTGTTCAATACATATAATCAACCGTTACCATTGTATTCTTATCCACGTTTTGTATTAAAATTTCTGGGACATATATCAAGTGGAAGCTGTTCAATTTCAAGAATTTGGTCCTGATAACTAATCGGGCCAGCTTTTGAAAACATAGTAATATAAGTAGACATTCCAAATTTAGATAAGGTTTAATTAAATCTATCATGGAGTAACAAATATTACAAAAAAAAAATGTTTGTCTGTAAATTCGGTTTACGGATGGTATTTTAACGTGACAACGCTGAGCCAAATTCAAATTCAAAATTATTTTATTCATGTAAATTACACCAGTAATATTTATGAAGCAAATGACGCTACCTCCGGTTCGGATTCGGTTCGGTTCGATCATGCCTCTCTCGTTCGTGCCGCGCTCTCGCTTGCGGAACGCGACAATGAGCGTAACGGGACAATGACGTCATTTTTTACCTGCATGCAGCCTGTAGTATCGAGACTTATTAGACGTTGTCACATCAAAAATAATATAAAGTCAATATTTCCTAACAAGCAAAACTACTGACCTACTGAGCGTGCATAATGCAAAAACAAAGCCCATCTGATGAATTTGCTACGGACCTGAAACGGTATTAGTTACACCACTGGAGTGAGTACGCCGTTTTAAATTTGTCCTTAGCTTCAACACCTGTTATATATCCCGGAAAATTAACATCAGCCATATTACCTGCTTTCAAAATCCGAACCAAAATTAATTGGTGCGTCTGTTACAAAAGGCTTACACAATACAAAAGGCACTTAGTTTGCTGTAAGTTATCTTTGGTAAATAAAGAAACATACACCCACTATGCATGCATGCTATCACAACGCTGCTAGTACAATGAAAGTAGTGCTTAATCTTCTGTTTACAAGAAACACATTTGGTTGTGACACCACTTAATATTTTAAGGATCAGAAAAATTTCATCTCCTCTCTTAGTGCGGCGAGATGCACTAAAAATGTTGGTATCATACATTTGTTATCTGATCTATACATAAAAAATCATAAGAATGTATATACAGTAAATATATGAATGATGTTTTCATAAAAATCATATACTAAATAACTTTAACCAGAATACAAAAGATTCAGTAACTATTCCACATTTATGGAAAAGAGGATTGTAAGTAAATACTGACAAGATTGTATTATTAACAACATAACTAATTGATAACATTAAGTTTTTGACTAAAATTTAAGTCTCCACCGATTAAAAATGAATAAATAAATACATTTTTTTTAATCATCAATGTTATATATTAAGAGTTTTGTATGGAAGAGCAGTGACCCCTGACACAGGCTATTATTGCTTAAAAGGGGACACTGATGTTATTAGTTTAAGACTGCTAATATTTGTTAAAGCCAATAAAATTATTTTATTTTTTATTTTTATTTATTTTTATTTTTATTTATTAATATAAGGAATAAAACTATTTCAATTCATAGCATTTCAGCTGATGATAATTTTTGACTACCATGCTAGTTTTTCCGGAATTTGCACATAATAGTTTTTATTTAAAAACAAATACTTACATTGGAAGTTCGTACTTTTATTTATTTTGCACTTTACTTCAGTCTCCTTGAGCATAAGGAATGAAGAATTAGAGGCGATTTACAAGCACTTCTAAAAGTTAGTATCATTACATAGTAAAAAAACACTACCCGCTGTCTGTCTGTCCCTACGTGTGATTAAATCTTAAAAATTACGCAACGGGTTTTGTAACTGTTTTTTTCTATATATACATTGAATCAAGAAGGTCTATATGTTTATTACATAAATATTATCGAACAGAAAGGAAAGACTGAACAATTAAATAGTAGATAAATTGCACCCGCGAGAAGTCTGGGCCGGTTGCTACGGAATAAGTGGATGACACAGTCTGGAGAGCTAACCTAAAGTGCTTATAAAAACAAATTGTTTTAAATCTTGAATCGATTATTTGTATGTATTTAAAATTGTAACACCTTTAATATGTTGATGATGATACTTTAGTTTGTGATTACAAACTTGTTACTAAAAGTAGCGATAGGTAAAAATTGTTTCGAAGCAAAGAGGTTTGAAGATTATTCTGCGAAGAATCAGTATTCGCCACGTCTATACAATATGGACATTCTTATAAGTAGAGTCCCCCCAAATTGATAAATTGTTTTTTACCTAGAGTTTAATTTCTAGGCATTTTCTATATTTATTGCTGTTTAGGGCTCTTTCACATTAGGCGATTTAGCAGCCAGGCAGTAAAATTTTCATTTTGCATTAAAACCATTTTGGAAGCGACTTTCGTTTCGCACCTATTTATCACGAAAAATTGGTTTAATATCCGTTATTACGTAAATTAACAAAAAATATATCCACAGACTACCAGTACTCCTGCCTGTCAAATTCTACTAAATCTATACTAATATTATAAAGCTGGAAAGTTTGTTTGAACCTGCTAATCTCAGGAACTCTTGTTTGAATGGTAAAAGTATTTTCGTGCTGGATAGCCAATTTATTGAGGAAGGCTATTATAGGCTATGTAAAATCACGAATAAATAGGAGCGAATCAGTGAAAAAGAGAAAAAACAGGGAAAATACGCGCGCGGAGCCGCTGCAGGTTGCTAGTTGATATATATCTATTATAAAAATAAAATTAACATCGCACCTAAGTCTACCTGATGCTGTAACATTGCAAAGTACCTATTCGGCAACGCTGCGGTACTAAGTCGCGTAATGTGAAAGCACAGGCACACCATCCAAAGTTACCGCGCAAGCTGTATGATGAGAGCGGCACACATCTCGAAGAACTCCATGGTGTGATGCCCTTGCGGCTGGGGGGAGAGGGAGGCGGGCGGGGCGAGGGGCGGCGTCGGGACGAGGGGGGAGGCGGCCTCCTCGTCCGAGTCCTCCTTTTCGCCGGATAGAGACTTGAAGTCGAGCAGATACGACTTGTAATCCACTTGGTACAGTTGCAATGACATCTTCACGTACTTGTCCGTCATTTTGTTCAGCGTCCGCACTCTGTCGGGATTGGTTAATTGGAGATTATTAAAATAGTTAAGCCAGACAAAAGCACGTCAGAGTACTCACTTTGGACTTTGCACCTTATGACATGTGCATAAGAACTAAAATCGTTTTTTTTCTGACCGACGCTATTCTTCACCGAATATTGTTTCGCCGAATCATAGAACTTTGTATGGTTCGGCGAAACGACGTTCGGTGTAGCGTAGCGTCGGTCGAAAAAGATTCGGTAAAATGATATGAGTACAGTACAGACAAAATGACGTCAGACTAAATACTTTGGACTTTGTATCATCCTCATGTCGTGCGCATAAGAACTAATATTGAACTGCAAGTGTTCACCATGACGTGCTGTTGACCGTACACAGATAAATATTTAAAAATCGTCACAACAAATTTAATTTGACGTTGATGATATTCGTATTATGTGTATGGCAATCGTAAAGGAAAATTGGTAACTATAAAAATGTCTATCGGCCGTAGAGGCGGCAAATGATTAATGATCTGACCTGACATGTTTTAGAGAAACAGAAAAATTTCATCTCCCCTTGCGGTGCGGAGCTCGAACCCTCGACCTTCACATTTCGTGCGTGCAGCTCCAACTGAGCTAATCGCAAGTTATCGTAGACGATGTATTTTTTCTGTTTAACCAATCCGCTTAGCCTCCGGTAAGTGCCCTCTGCCGAATATGTTTAGAACTACATACTGACCTGACGTGGTACGGGTTGATGACCTTCCACTCGTAGTCGAGCGCCTTCATCGCGCGGAACACTTCCAGCATTATATCGTTGGGCTTGCTCTGAGACCTGATGCCGAGGTGCCACTTCGCTCTGTAACATAACGATATCAGCTGTTAACCGCCACCAGCGGCGGCCTTACCTATTACGAGGCCCCTAGCAAGCAGGTCTTGCGAGGCCCTTTGTCCATCGTGAAAATTTGGTCTGATTGTTTTATTTGGTCTGATTCTGTTGTTTGTAACATACTAGATTTACGGAATTGCCATTTTGACAGGAAATATATTTTGAAGAACGATTTTTTTTTAAGAGAGGTAGGGCATAGCGATTTATCGCTCGAACTGCAGCAGCCCGACTGGTGAAATACCTCCACCTTACAGAAGACCGCAACCAAATAACAATCACTTCTATGTTGTTGTGTTCCTGCATGTAAGTAAGGTTTCCAGAGCTCCTGGGGGGTGCTCGAAGTAGCAGGTGTCAAGCCTTCAAGGTAGGGGCGGCAAGTCCAGTAACATATTTATTATGCTGTACTTATCATCCTTAAACTAGGACCTCATTACCACTTAACATCAGGTGGGATGAGATCAATCTTGAAGTGCAATATAAAAAAAAATTCAAAGTATTTAAAATTATTATAAATATAAAATATTTTACGTTAAAAGGTTCACAATTTTAATAAAAACAGAGATGTACAATTTTAAAATTGTTATTTGCAACTTTTTCTCAACGCAAAATCTTTCTCAATAACTTTTTTATGTACTTTGTTTGTTGCGCGAGGCCCCTACAAGAGCGAGGTCCCGGGCGATTGCCCTGTTCGTTACACCATAAGGCCGCCGCTGCCCGCCACTTCGTGCGTGTTATTTCAGGACAAAAACTAACCTATATGTTAATCGAGCACATCTTTCTGCCAAATTTCGTTCAAATCTTTCAGTAGTTATGGCGTAAAATAGTACCTATTTAACATACAACCATACATTCAACGTCAGTAGTTTGTGGTAGCTATCTAACCGACATCAGGTTTAATTTGAGAACGTATGTACGTATCGATATTAATGAATTTCTTGATTGGTTAAGCTGATAACAAGTTTAATACTCAGTGACATTCATTTACATTGTGCCTTAGGAACGCGTGGGGTTAGTTTGTTAAAACAAAAACAAAGGGTTTTTATGCTAAACTAGCTTTTGCCAGCGACTTTGTCCGCGTGGCGTGTTATAAAAAGAGATCTTTGTGTGTCTGGGAGAAAGGTTAAAAAATGCTTAATTTTATTATTTTAAAATGAGGTTATAGTAGGTATAAGTAGCTCAGTTAATTAATGAATTGTTATTAATTTTTAGATTATTAGTTTATGTTAATTTGGTTTGATATAAATTTAGGAAAATACGATCAGTGGAGGCTAACCCTAAAGTACCTATTATAGGCTTTCGTCTGGAATTCAGAGGTGAGAATGACTGACATCCAGACCACATGAAAAACCGGCCAAGTGCGAGTCGAACTCGCGCGCGAATCTACAACAGAAACTACCTACTAAAGATTTGAACCATCCAAGAATAGTGAAAAGTTAAATATTTGACACGACCATCAACGTCTGCCCTCCGCGCCTCGCCAACGTTGTCGCCGCCCCACAATATGTAAGGTATGCGTGCATGGTAGATTGAAAACATCTATCTTACGCGGTTCAGAATTTGTCATAAAAACGTTTTTTCCCGCTAACTCCCGTTCCAGTGGGAATTTCGGGAATTCCTTTCTTAGTGCACCTCTACGGTACCTAAGCTACGTCCCTTCCAAATTTCAAGTGCCTACGTTTAGCTGTTTAGACTGTGCGTTGATATGTCGAGTCAGTTAGTCAGTTTCTCCTTTTATATATTAATTATATAAGATAGTTTAGTCGTACCTCTTAACGGGCGTGCCCTTGGCCTTGTCGTGCGCGGCGGGCTGCGCGGCCGGCGAGGCCTTGTCCCGCAGCGGGGCGATGCGCTCGGGGTGCGGCCGCGAGCTCTCGCTGGGCACCGGCGGGGAGTTGCCTGCGATTCAACGACACATTTAGTATATCATTACAGGTCTAAATTTGGTCTGATAAAATAAATGAGTAGTAATAAATTATATTATATTGACCAACATCATATTGCTGTGTTTCTGTGGTATGCTGGCAAAGCACTTGTGTTACAGAAAACAGGACCAACAGCGGTATTTAACCCAATCTCCCTGGGCATCGAATCCGGAACCTCATATATGGCGCAACGCCAAAGCCGATTTAATGTTGCAGAGCTAATTGACATTTTCAACTGTTCAGAAGTATTTGGTCACTTTGTCTGCTCCAATATATATGACGGCGACTGTACATACACACTTGAGGGTAGACATTTTGGTATCATTTTAATACGGCCGGATTCGGACCGGATATCATAAATCCGGTTAGATCTGAACGTTCCAGACGGATTAATTTAACCGAGTTAAATAACAGTTAGTTAACCTTTCATTTTACGTATCAGTATGAATCTTAAATTTTTATGCATTGTGTAACGATGTAATTTTACGATAGAACATGGGTGTTTTCGGTGCCGAAAACGTAGCTACCTAAAATCCAATATTTTCAGATATTAATGGTAACTTGTAGTGTATGGAACTTATTAACATTTTAAACTGTTCAGAAGTACTTGGTCACTTTGTCTGCTCCAACATATCTGACGGCGAGTGTAATGACTCACTGGCGACGTAGAAGTCCTTGATCTCCGCCTTGGCGGCCTCGTCGGCAATGCGCTTGTTGTCTATGATGAGGTGGTACGCGATGGCGAGCTGGTCGTGCGGGTCGCCGCTCAGCAGCGCGTTGTGCACCTCGTGCTCGCGCACGCCGAACTTGTCGCACACCTCCGCGATAGCCTCCGTGTCTATCACAGAACTGTCCTGCAATCGTGGACGCTTGCGGTTATGATGGAGTAGCGGTTGCCACCCATTGGTTCAATCTTATATATAAAAATTAATCGCTGTTCGTTAGTCTCGCTAAAACTCGAAAACGGGTAGACCCATTTGGGTAATCTTGAAATAATTGTGGAGGTTGAAAAATTAAAAAAAAATAGGCGTTACAAAGTTCGACGGGACAGCTAGTCATTTAATAAATAAATATTGGATAACATCACATACATTGCTCTGATTCTGTGGTAAGTAGCTTAAGCACTTGTGTTACAGAAATTAGAAACAACGACGGTACCACAACACCCAGATCCATATACATCAAATATGGTCTAGTTCAGTGGCTGGTAAATAAATCATTTTTGCAAACAGATCCTTGGGAACTTTGGAAACTGGACTGACCAAATAAATATAAAAAAATAATGTTGCGTAATGTTCTTAATTAATGTTGCTCCAAATAAGGTTTCTTAATGGAAGACCACCATCGGGATGTCACTTCGACACCTCGACAAATGCTGTTTATAGACCTTTATAGTGACACAATTTCATTAGTAGATAACACTAAATAAATATTACTCTTACTTTTTTCTTGTTTTTTACGTTGCTTAAATAAAATAGGTACATTAACCCTGTGCCAAAGTACTTAGTTTATTATTTAGCACGTCTAAGACGCGAGAATTGGCATGAATTTTTTAACATTGGTCCTTCGAGCCGGATATTTGTACGACAAAAAGTTTGTAAAGGAAAGCTTCTTTTATTGGGTTACTTAAAATTTAAAATAGTTCATATATTAAAGCGAAGTATAAGTTCATATATTAAAGTGAGGTATAACAGCGTCGGCTCCGAGTCCGAAAATCTACAACTACCTGTTCTACGGGCGAAGGGAACAGGTACCCCGGCAGGTCCTTCTGGAACCAGTCATGCTTCTTCACATCCTCAATGGTTGCTCTCTTCATTGGGTCCACCTGCAGCATCATGCACAGGAGGCTGACCACACTCTTGTTCAGGTATTCAGGGATGGGGAAGATTCCGGATTTGATTTTTCTGAATAACGTCGGAACATGCTCGTCGTCGAAGGGCAGCGTGCCGCAAAGGAGGGCGTAGAGGATCACGCCGCATGACCACACGTCTACTTCTGGGCCGGCATACAGCTTCCCTGATATTACCTATGGAAATAAAAAAAAAACATAAAAATAATTAATTGACAAATGAGTTTTCACATTCTTATGGTTGAAGAAATGAATAAACCTACTTGGTTACACTTGCGATCTATAGTATAAGCCTATAATAGTTCAATTAACTCTATGAGTTTGATTTATGAAAGCATTAGTACATTGTTCAGTATACAAGTAATAAGGATAATACTTTATATTCAAGCCAGGGTTCAAAATTTTCAACATAGTTATGATCTTTGATAATTATCAGGTAATAAATTGTCCACACCTACTGATGAATAGTTTTAAAAATTTTTTGATAATATAAATGTTAATAACATTCTGACGACCTCCGTAGCCGAGAGGCGAGCGGGCCTGACTTTGGCGAGCGCCATCTCTGAGGTTCCGGGTTCGATCCCCGGTCGGGTCAATATGGGAAACGAACTTTTCCATATTGTCTCGGGTCTGGGTGTTGTGGTACCGTCGTTGTTTCTGATTTCTGTAACACAAGTGCTTAAGCTACTTATCACAGAATCAGAGCAATGTATGTGATGTTGTCCAATATTTATATTTATAATAACAGTTTTTATTTGATGAGGTTATTAAACCGTCTTTAAAGTTTAAATACATTCATTGGTTGCATTAAATACAATCTTAACACATAAACAACAATATAAGATAAAATCACATTCAGATACCCACAAACAACATTTTATAATTATCAAAATAGTTATACAGGTCAAGTTTAAGATTATATACTTACTTCTGGTGCTGCATAGTTTGGAGACCCACAGGAGGTCCTCAGAAACTCTCCGTCCATCATCATGTTGGAGAGACCAAAGTCTGCAATCTTGACGTGCATGTTGTG
Organism: Glyphodes pyloalis; assembly: GCA_037074685.1. Classification (NCBI taxonomy): domain Eukaryota; kingdom Metazoa; phylum Arthropoda; class Insecta; order Lepidoptera; family Crambidae; genus Glyphodes; species Glyphodes pyloalis. The sequence continues at coordinate 7,094,254 of JAYKKO010000021.1, forward strand.
GTCCAACAAGAGATTCTCTGGCTTCAGGTCCCGGTGCACGATCATATGTCTGTGGCAGTAGTCTACACCCGAGATGATTTGCTGGAAAAACCTGCGAGCCTCATGCTCTTGTAACTTTCCTCTCTTTACTATGTAGTCAAAAAGCTCACCGCCAGATACATATTCCATAATCATGAAGATATCTGTTGGAGTTGAGATCACCTGGGAGAAACAATTTTTATATTATCTCAGGGTTGACTGGTGAAGAATGGTACTAGCATTAGTCCACATGTTTTCTTTTTATCTCTACAGTTTTTTGTAGCATTTTTACTACTCATTTAATATAAGTAACTTTTGTCAGAGGCAGCATGGATTTATTTTGATACACATATGTACCTCATAAAGCTTAGTAATACATAGCATTCAAATCATTTTTTTTTAAATTGGTGCAGTAGTTTTAATTTTATAACAAACATGAATTTCTCATGTATAAGTAATATTAGTATTATGTTAAATATAGCTTGCCTAAGTATTAGGCAATGTAAAAATAAAATAGTAATATTATAAACTTCAATTGCAGATTCTAAATGTACCTTTTGAATGATACTAATCATAAAGTGTTTAAAAATAGACCTATTGAAGTCAAGGTCATCTTTATTTCTTACAGCAATTACCTGATACAGTTTTATAATGTGGGGATGCCTGAACAGCTTAAGGTTTTGTATTTCGCGCCTGATCTTGCCTACTACATCGAGAGACTTGATCTTCTGTCTGTTCAGGATCTTCACAGCCACTTTGTGCTTAGTCAGCTGATGCTCGCCAATCTTCACTTTACCGAAGGTACCCACTCCTAGGGTGGCTCCTAGAGTGTAGTGGCCGATCTTCACGATAGGCTGGTTGCCACTAGCTGCTACAGGCTTCTCAGTCATCTTTACTTATGAACAAAAACGAAGTAACAAACAACAACAACACTGTAATATTTACATCTAAAAAACAAAATACTTTTGGTCAAAGATTATCACATTTATTATTTCATACACATTCTAAGGCTATTTAGGCAAAAAATAATGCATTTGCCAAACTAAAACGTAATAAATTCACAGAAAAACACGAGACTCTAATGAGTAACTCGAAAATGTCATTCAATTGTCAAAGTCATTTTTTTATGTCAAAATATTTGGTTGATTTTGATCACAAGACTATTGTGTTTTCTAAATTTTAAACTTTAAAATTATCATGACGTGAAATGTTTTAATTAAATAAGCTCTTGCTTCCTAAAAGTTATTCTCACATTATCATTTTTAGTTAATCTCTCTACGAAATCTAGGTTACTCTGTCTATGGTGACTGCCCCGCCCTGCACTCCCCTCCTCCGCCTCTTGTCTTTTTTTGAGCTGTCTGATCTCGAAGTGCGAAAAAATAATTTTGTGAATTTTTATGTGTTATTTACAAGTAATTTGTGATTTTTACTTTAATTATAATGGATAAATGTGGCATATGCAATAAACAAGTAGTTGTGAGTATCTATATCAGTTTTTCATTCGTCCTTTTGTCAAATCTTCGTAAATTGTTTTTTGTTTTCTTTAGATATTGATATAAAAATAACGCGTCTGGAAGAAATTGGTTTATGTGCCGTTATGGAATGGCAAGTAGTCGTAAACTTGGTATTTGGCTATGTGAATTCTCTGATTCGAAGCGTTTTCTACTGCAATAAGATAAAAAAATGTGCATCGGAAACCTGCCCGCGTTTTTTTGTTTGTTGGCCGTCGGTGTTTTTTTATGTCTGGCTCTACTCGGTGCCTGTAAAAAACAAGTGACTTGGTTTTTTTCTATACAGTGACCATCGTGTATCTTGAATAGCGAACCTTGAGTTATTGTGGCCATATAGATAGGTATCTCTTGGCTAGGTCACTTTATTATTTAATCTTTTAGTGAATTACCTATTTAATATTGTTTACTAGATTATTCATATTGCACACATGACTCTGTGCTCATCGAAATGGGCACTAATGATAGCATTTATTAAAGAACAGATGTTCCTAACATTAAATAGGAAAATAATTTACAATTTTAATAACATGCTACAAATGTTACTAAAGAAATCTGTTTCATTTCAGCAACTTTTTGAAACTGGCAAAGATGGGATGTATGCCTGCTTTAAATGTCAGCCACTGGTCCCAGAAGTGACCATCGATGATAGTGGCACTGAGCCTCCGGACCCCTCTGAGGCTCATAGCTCCACCACTGATGAGGTTTTAATTTAATCTTAGATTTAACTTATTATTATTATATATTGTCATCAATCATACTTTCAGTTAACTCTAGTAGATTAGTTATACCACAAGTAAAAATCCTCTGTCTCCTCTGTCAATAAAAATTACGATTGACTTGTTATTTTACAAACATTTTGAATTTGTTGAAGTGAGGCAAAATTGAAATAACAAATTAAATTGAGGTTTAACTATTTTGTTATTAAACACATGTTTTTGTATTCACTATTGTTAGAAGTTCTTACTCAAGAAATGATTGTATTGAATATGTGACAGCAAAATGCTGTCTTAAACAACTTACTTCTCTTTTGGTAATATAGTTACAGATACATGCAGTTTTGCTATTATGTCTGCTGTTCTGTTACAAAGATATTCATAGAAGGAAAATTTAAGATACACATTCCATTAAATTAATCACAAGTTTTAGTTTAGTTACACTGGTATACTCAGAGCAGGCAAGCAAAACTATTTTCAATTTGCAGGAAAGCAATGACAAGTCACTTTACTGTGGCATTTGCCACAAGTCGTTTCAGAAGACTATGCAGCTGCAGAACCACTTGCGCAACCATCGTGCAGAGAGACGGTTCGTCTGCACCTACTGCAACAAAGGTAATTGTAACCACCAGGAATAAAACAATATTCTATCACAAAATAACAAAAAAAAAAACAGAAAACCTTGGTCACATATTTAAAAGTGACATTAAATAAAAGAAAACAAAATGGTAAATCCAAAGGTTTTTAATTAATAAATAATTAGAGTTACTAAAATTAATCTAGGACAAAGCCTTTTTCATAGTAATGGATCCTAGAATGATTAAACACTAGATTTTTTTAATGAATACAATTGCATTTTGACTGTAGTCAAAGGTTATTATGTAGTCTATTGACTTTTCTACATGCATTGTGTATCACTACATCTTAGTACTCAACATAAAATAGTATGTACCACACAAATAAGACATGTTTAACTTGCTATACAATATACCAAACACTGCATCTTTTAGATATCTATAGATATATCTATAGATACATAAAATGTACTAACTTGATTTCCGAATAAATAAAATAAATAATTAAATGCGCCAGACAATCACACCAATCACCCGGTCTCAAACTAAGGTTTAGCCTTGTACTATGAGTACCAGACGATGGATACTAACTGGGGGCGTCATCCCAGCACACCCAGACCCAAGTCAATTTAGAAAAGTTCGTTTTCCAAATTGACCCGACCGGGAATCGAACCCGGGACCTCCCGCGCTTTGGCCGCCTACCTTAACCACTGCGCCACCGAGGTCGTCATATGTCAAGAATGTCAAGAAAGTTGTATTAAATCAAATAGACGAATTTTAATGTCATGTTTGTTCACAGCATTTTCTCAGTCAAACAACCTGAGAGCCCATCTTCGCATCCACACCAATGAGCGGCCGTTCAAATGTTCTGAATGTGGAAAGGCTTTTACTCAGGTAAGTGATTAGCAGATTTTGGATGCTTTGAAAAACTAGCAAATATCTGTCAAATTTAAGAATTCACGTTCCATTTTAAACATCTAAAATAATTTAATGGGTAAATTTTTTTTAAAATTTGAATCAATGCCCCATCCCGCCTTTTCCCCTGATTTGGCACCTTCAGACTTTCATTTATTCCCAAACCTAAAAAAACACCTTGGAGGCCAAAAATGTTCATCAAATGGGGAGGTCGAAGTTGTGGTGGGTGACTTTTTTGAAGGCCTTGAAGAATTTTTTTTTATTACAGGCGTTGGAAACCAGATGGAAAAATTGCATTGAGCTAAGTGGAGATTATGTGGAAAAATAAAATTATTTTTGTTTATATTTTATTTCGTTTTCTTACTAAGGCCGCGAACTTTTCAATCCACCCTCGTATTTTAAATGTTTAAATTTCTGTCATATTTCAATTGTTATGCAGAAATTCAAATCAACAACTATGCAAGCATTCTATGTTACCCTTAGGTATCACTTTTAGTGTTTTTTTAATGATTTTCTAAAGACATCTGTAGCCGTGAAGCGTGCCGGACGTACATCACGCCATCTCTGAAGGCCCAGGTTCGATTTCCGGTCGGGTCGATGTGAAAAACGAACTTTTCCATATCGTCTCGGGTTTGGGTGTAGTGGTACCGTCGTTGTTTTTGTTTTTTGTCTTTTGGAAACGGGAACGTTTCTTACGTACCTATATGGATAACGATCATAATATCTTTATTCGTTACCTGTGTAAATCTTTGAGAGACGTCCCGCAAAAATTTTGTTGAACCACAGTTCCATGCAAAATACAAACAAATTATTGTTCGCCACGATGACGTACATACGTGTCTGCATCAATTCATGCATTGTAAAAAACACATAGTCTCATTTAGTCTAATCTTATTCAAATCTTATGTGACTGAGATAAATATGGAAATAAATTATTTTTGATGCACGCGCGCGGCTATGAAGCGAATGATAATGGCCGAAAGGTTAATACTGTTTGATATCTTGTTTTTACGGTGCTTTTTCTGGCAACTGTGCATTTACAAAATCTTTTATCGAACCTAAGGACCATTGAAGTTAGTTTTATTCGCTACATCTATTTTAGCTTTTTGTATGCCACTACGTAAATCAGATCCCATTTGTTATATTTGCTATCTATGCTGTATGTCATGTTGTGTATCTTTTTACTAGGTGACTAATTTGAACAACCACGTTCGGCTCCATACTGGCGAGCGGCCATTTGTCTGTCCTGAACCTGGATGCAATAAGGCGTATGCGCAGGTAAGCATTTGTTTAATGTGATATTTCTCTTCACAGATACATCTCTTCTGATTATGAATGTCTTTTACAGACCTAGCATACGCAACGCGACTAAATTTTATCGCGCTCTTAACAAACGTCAAAATCGATTGAAGTCAATTCGTCAGCTGTTGATTGGCGGAAAATACGTGTGCGGTGTGCTATTAACCAATCAACAGTATCGAAACTTTTGTCGTCTCACGCGATAAATTTGACGTATTGCGTATGCTAGGCCTGTTAGATTGCAAAAACACAATGAAAACGTAATTAATAAAAATTTACGGTGATGCAGCATCAAAGTTCAGTGGAGGCGTGTGTTTACGGCGGTTCTTTTATTTGCATATAAATGATATGGAGAGAATACTAAAAACTTCCGTGTCCTGGCCAAAAGCGCTGGCGACATAGTGCAGGATTGTCAATACAAAAATGCGTTAGAGTCTTATTTGCGGTCAATACTATCGCTATTATATAGGACTGGATCTTAGTGCCATAGGATTGGTCGCAAATAAGACACATATGGCATAGTGGCTTAGGAAGTGTTTAAGTACATGTTTGTGTGCAGGTGACGAATCTGAACCAGCACCGCAAGCGGCACCTGAACGGGCGGCCCGTCGAGAGCACGTACGACTGCACCGTCTGCGGCGAGCAGTTCCAGCAGAGGAACCACATGTACACGCACAGGTATACTCTACTTGCTGACGACTTCTGTAACTCAGTACATAAGATACTCGCGCGAACATGGAATGGAATCCCGGGCTCGATTCTCGGTCAGGTCAATTTTCTTAAGTTGACTTGAATCTGGGTATGCTGGATTGACCCTAGTTATTGTCCTTACCTTTGCTACGCCTACCTAATACAAGGAGAAACCCTTAGTTTGAGATCAGTTGTCAGATTGGTGTGATTGTCTGGCGCATTTATAATTAATCCTTTCTTTCTTTTCTTGCTGTACGTTTGACCGACTAATCGTTATTTCAGCATGGCACATGGTATTCGAAAATAATTATTTTTTCAATCTCGCGTCATAAAACCGCGCGGTGAATCCGCCAATGTCGAGTATTCAGAGAGACACTTGAAAATATAGTTCAAATGACACTTAATGTGAGGTGCTCGTGGTATAGAAGCGACAACGGTTCAGAAACGTCATGCTAGTATCTAACAAATTTTTATAGCCCTTTGGCTTCATTGCAGACGCGAAGCTCATCCGGAGTCCCGGAGCCCGCCGCAGGAGTTCCGCTGCGGCCACTGCGACCTGAGCCTGCCCTCCCCGCGACTGCTGCGCGCGCACCTGCTGAGGCACGAGCAGGACCGCCCCGCCGCCCCGCGGGACGAGCCCGTAGACAACAGTCAGTGCACTTATACTGTCAGTAGCTACACTGCGACCTGAGCCTGCCCTCCCCGCGGCTGCTGCGCGCGCACCTGCTGCGGCACGAGCAGGACCGCCCCGCCGCCCCGCGGGACGATAGTCGAATAATCATAATGTTCAAGGCCGTCTTTAACCAACATGGGGCCCTTGGGCACACAATAATTTGGGGCCCCTGTGCACACTATAATTTGGGACCCCTGTGCACACAAAAAATTGAGGCCCTTTTTGAAAGTAAAAAAAACGAATTATTCTAAATTGTTTTATATAGCATGTCATTTATGATATTAGAATGCTGCTGGTTCTTTGTTTAGAGAAATGGTCGGTCCTTTGGGGCTCCCAGAAAATGAGGGCCCTGGCACGTGCCCCTGTACCCATATGGTGATGACGGTTATGGCAATGCTGTATAGATATTTTAGATATGTGTAATAAGTGACTGTGTGTGTTGCCGCAGAGACGGAGATGCCGTGCGTGTTCTCGACGTGCAGCGTGGTGGTGCACTCGGCGCGCGAGCACACGGAGCACCTGCTGCGCGCGCACCAGCTGCGCGTGCTGGCCGCGCCCGCCCTGGCGCGCCCGCCCAAGCGCGGCCGCCCGCCCAAGGTACGCCGACCACTAGCATATAACACACGGAGCACCTGCTGCGCGCGCACCAGCTGCGCGTGCTGGCCGCGCCCGCCCTGGCGCGCCCGCCCAAGCGCGGCCGCCCGCCCAAGGTACGCCGACCACTAGCATATAACACACGGAGCACCTGCTGCGCGCGCACCAGCTGCGCGTGCTGGCCGCGCCCGCCCTGGCGCGCCCGCCCAAGCGCGGCCGCCCGCCCAAGGTACGCCGACCACTAGCATATAACACACGGAGCACCTGCTGCGCGCGCACCAGCTGCGCGTGCTGGCCGCGCCCGCCCTGGCGCGCCCGCCCAAGCGCGGCCGCCCGCCCAAGGTACGCCGACCACTAGCATATAACACACGGAGCACCTGCTGCGCGCGCACCAGCTGCGCGTGCTGGCCGCGCCCGCCCTGGCGCGCCCGCCCAAGCGCGGCCGCCCGCCCAAGGTACGCCGACCACTAGCATATAACACACGGAGCACCTGCTGCGCGCGCACCAGCTGCGCGTGCTGGCCGCGCCCGCCCTGGCGCGCCCGCCCAAGCGCGGCCGCCCGCCCAAGGTACGCCGACCACTAGCATATAACACACAGAGCACCTGCTGCGCGCGCACCAGCTGCGCGTGCTGGCCGCGCCCGCCCTGGCGCGCCCGCCCAAGCGCGGCCGCCCGCCCAAGGTACGCCGACCACTAGCATATAACACACGGAGCACCTGCTGCGCGCGCACCAGCTGCGCGTGCTGGCCGCGCCCGCCCTGGCGCGCCCGCCCAAGCGCGGCCGCCCGCCCAAGGTACGCCGACCACTAGCATATAACACACGGAGCACCTGCTGCGCGCGCACCAGCTGCGCGTGCTGGCCGCGCCCGCCCTGGCGCGCCCGCCCAAGCGCGGCCGCCCGCCCAAGGTACGCCGACCACTAGCATATAACACACGGAGCACCTGCTGCGCGCGCACCAGCTGCGCGTGCTGGCCGCGCCCGCCCTGGCGCGCCCGCCCAAGCGCGGCCGCCCGCCCAAGGTACGCCGACCACTAGCATATAACACACGGAGCACCTGCTGCGCGCGCACCAGCTGCGCGTGCTGGCCGCGCCCGCCCTGGCGCGCCCGCCCAAGCGCGGCCGCCCGCCCAAGGTACGCCGACCACTAGCATATAACACACGGAGCACCTGCTGCGCGCGCACCAGCTGCGCGTGCTGGCCGCGCCCGCCCTGGCGCGCCCGCCCAAGCGCGGCCGCCCGCCCAAGGTACGCCGACCACTAGCATATAACACACGGAGCACCTGCTGCGCGCGCACCAGCTGCGCGTGCTGGCCGCGCCCGCCCTGGCGCGCCCGCCCAAGCGCGGCCGCCCGCCCAAGGTACGCCGACCACTAGCATATAACACACGGAGCACCTGCTGCGCGCGCACCAGCTGCGCGTGCTGGCCGCGCCCGCCCTGGCGCGCCCGCCCAAGCGCGGCCGCCCGCCCAAGGTACGCCGACCACTAGCATATAACACACGGAGCACCTGCTGCGCGCGCACCAGCTGCGCGTGCTGGCCGCGCCCGCCCTGGCGCGCCCGCCCAAGCGCGGCCGCCCGCCCAAGGTACGCCGACCACTAGCATATAACACACGGAGCACCTGCTGCGTGCGCACCAGCTGCGCGTAACAAGTAATAACTTAAGATTTGACGATATAATTGAAATGTTTGTTTTTGTTTATAGATACTGAAAGACCCGTTGGATCTAAAAGACAATACCGAATATCATGATGTGAGTACTATAACATTTCACTGCTATTTTAGTTTTGTCATTAGAATTATTAAAAGATTTAAGAATGAATTATGAATCGCTTTGTTTCTTGACAAATTTACCTAACTTTTAGTTGTTGCTTCTGACTTCGATGTAATTATACGTTTTAAGTTTTAAATCTTACTATCTACCGAATATCATCATAATACATTTAATAATAACAAAAAAATCGTTTTCAGATAAAAATAATGAGAAGCGTCGCGCCCCAATACCTGCCGAAGCTGAAGTTGCAGAGCCTCTTCCAGTGAGGCGCGGCCGCGCGGCTTGACGTCACGCGCCTGCTGCCCGCTGACGTCACCGTGCGCCAGTGAGGCGCGGCCGCGTGGCGTGACGTCACGCGCCTGCTGCCCGCTGACGTCACCGTGCGCCTGTGAGGCGCGGCCGCGTGGCGTGACGTCACGCGCCTGCTGCCCGCTGACGTCACTGTGCGCCTGTGAGGCGCGGCCGCGTGGCGTGACGTCACGCGCCTGCTGCCCGCTGACGTCACCGTGCGCCAGTGAGGCGCGGCCGCGCGGCGTGACGTCACGCGCCTGCTGCCCGCTGACGTCACCGTGCGCCAGTGAGGCGCGGCCGCGCGGCGTGACGTCACGCGCCTGCTGCCCGCTGACGTCACCGTGCGCCAGTGAGGCGTGTCCGCGCGACGTGACGTCACGCGCCGGCGAGCACGTGCTTGTGGAAAGAAGTGAAGACAGTGGCTACAGGTGAAATTGTTCAGTTATATTTCGAAGCTGAAGGTGCGATATCTATTCCGGTATAGGGCGCCGCCCTATGACGTCATAGTGCGCCCGTGCTCGTCGGTAGCGAGCGAGAGTAACCCGCTGGCGAGCACGTGCTTGCAGAGATAAGTGAAGACAGTGGCTCCAAGTGAAATTGTTTGCTTTGATATATATCGAAGCCGAAATATCTATTCCAGTACAGCGCGTCGCGCTATGGCGTCACAGAGCTTCCGTGCTTCACAGCCTGGTAGCAAACGTAATTGATACGCCGGCAACGGACGAGATGCGGAGATCAAAAGGATGAGAAGAGAAGAACGTAGTTCCAGTTAAATTGATTGTTCTGATATATTTCGAAGCTGAAGGTGCGACATCTATTGCAGAATAGCGCGCCGCCGTAACAGTGAGCTTGTGCCTCACAGCTTAATTGCAAACATAATTGTTACGCCGGCGAATAGTCTGTGACCCGCCCTATGACGTCACAGTACCCGTGTCTCAAAGCCTGGTATTGAACATAATTCATTTGCAGGCAAATATAATTAAATTGGAATATGTCTTAGTGGGTTGAAAGATGGAAAGCGGGGATCAAAAGAATAGGAACTGAGAGCGTTAGTGCCCGTTTCTTGCTCCGATATATATTCAGAAAATGTTGTCAACGAAAATGTGAACGTTCACTGACCAAGTCAATTACGTTGGGATATTGTGTCATAATATCAAAATAACCTTACTACTACTCTTGTTAACGTCACAACGCGTATTACGCCTTATGACGTCATGAAACTCAATATAGTAACAACTTAAAATAATATTTTTGCATACATAATTTTCTTTAGTTCTGTCATAAAACCCTATTTCGGCCAATAAGCTCTAGGCAAAGCGATGTGTTCGTTGGATGTTGTGAGAATCATAGACAAGTGGTAATAAGGGTTAAAATGTACTTAACATCCATTATTTACAAAAACGTAAAATTAGTAATGAGGCATAAGTTACTAATTTAACCTTGGAATCAGAGAACGAAAAAAAAACAAGAATTCCCGTCATACATCAAACGAATATTGGCACCAAACACACATAAACGTAAAGCACACAAGCAATAGAAACGCAATATAGTAATAAAGCAGAGACACTTGAAAAAAACTTTAAGGCTAATAAATACTTCGAAACGGCATTCGTACTCGCGCCAGCTTCGTTTTGTAACCCACGCCCACCGTGCCATACATTTTGTGTTGCCATTTTCAAGCGTTAGAAACGATTCTGTGTTTTTTTCGTTCACTGCTTGGAATAAATACATTTTATATGAAAACGGATAATCATATCGTCTAAGTTTTATCAAAATTAGTTGCTTAATGTTTGTATCAATTAATAAATACTTCTTGTTAACTTTATTTTAGAAGTAAACCTTTTTGTTAACACTAAAATAAAGTACTTAAACTAACATGTCCGTAATTTGAAACAAAAAATATGGAGTTGTTTAAGTGATATCTTGCAGGTTATTTAGTGAAAAGTTTTATTCCATTTTTTTTTTATTTATTTGAGACTTGTTTCGGCTTATCTTGCCAGCGATGTGATTCCAATGCGTTTAAATACTATTCAATCAAAAGGTGTTCGTACTATTAAAACCGTATTTTTAAATACCTAATTATACTAGTAATTTTAACTCCAAGTAGTCCAGAAACATATATTACTTACCATAGTAGAAGTGGGACTCAAAATAGCGGATGTTAAATTATACCGATCACCAAAAATGTACCTTATTTTTTGGTGAACGGCATAATTTCGGTATAATAGAAAGCATGCATCGATCAATTTTACTAACAAGTTGTTGTTCAACTTTTAATAGTGAGAGATTAACACTTTTGAGAATGATGATAAAAAAATCATGTTACAATATTTAAAATAATTTAACGGGTCAAAACGCGACACCATTTTTGTTTAGTAGTTAATACGAACTACTTACTGCCCGACGTTTCGGTTAGGTTGCACCAACCGTGGTCACGAGCTGACTGGTCTGGTCTGGTCTGGTCTTTTTATCGGTACCATTAAGTTTGTTAGGGAGGTGGTAATTGGTCACAAATTATTATTTGCATAGCAATAAAAAATGTATATTTCATCGAAAATCATTTTGGTTCAGATCACAAGCTGGTCAGAATATACTATAAACTTTGTATCGCCTTTATGGTGGTAGGCATAAGAGTTTATATTGAATGTCCAACTTGACCGTGATATGCTTTTAACCTTAGTTCAAAAAATACTAAAGATGAAGTATCCATCTTTTGGCAGTTAAAACCCATCGAGGATAAATTACCTTTTTACAGTTAGGCCTTTGATCACGTTTATCAGTAAATGAGAGAACGAACATATTAAATTAAAAGGGGCAATGGCTTTCGAGTAATATTTATATATTTTCATCATATATTTTGTAAAAAAGTTGTGTCCTAAAGTATATTTTCACAAAGGCATTTGTACAAAAACAAAACAACGATCCCTAAAAGGATATTGATAAAACAATACCAATAACGATTTCATCATGAAATATCCATGCCTGCCTTTCGCCCAATGAGAGCACGTGTGCTTTTAAAAGTCAGGGTAAATAGGGGTCAATATTATTGTAAATAGACATAGTGTTTTAAATCATAATTAATTCTTAGTCAAAAATTGCATATGTTACAGCACACTGGAATCTGGATTAACCCCTTTTTACCCCGACTCGGGTCGTATTTGATTACTTTTAAAAAATAATTAACGTAAGTGGCACTTTGGATAGCACAAGAAGAATATATCATAGCCACTTTTTAGAGTTTATAGATTAAATAACTGTTATGTGCTACACGAGGTTATGTAAAATTACCTATTTTCACAACCTATCAACAACTCGTACACGAATTGTAAATTAATTAAAATTAATATTAAGAACATAGCATTACGTAAGTGATACTAGTAAGTGCAATTTGATTTAAATATTATGTATTTAAGATTAATTAAGAGAGGTATAAAATATCTGATTTTAATTTGTTCATTTTTACACGAACTCTGATTGTATTGTTACGCGCCACGATTAACGTTCTTAGTAACCAGCGCCATCTAGTGTGGAAAGGCGGGACTACAGAGAGTCGAGACGCGTACGCCAGAATTTACTAGAACTATGACCTTGACCGAGCGTACGGCCGTTCAAGGCCGGACTGCGCGCGAATGTTCCGGATGTTTCTGCGTTGGAAGGTTCGGGAACGGCCGCGGCAATATAAAAGGCCGGGATTCACCGCGACGGGGACAGTATTGAATTAGCGATACAAGTGATTACTTCGAAAGCGATTTTGAAGTGCGACTTGGGAGCGATTGTTGTTTTAATTAGTGCGTTTTAAGGTTGTAATTAGTGGCGTTCAATTAAAGTGTGACTTTTGGTAATTTTCATCGGCTGTTTTTATTGTCACGAACCCGAAGCTCGTAACAATTGGTGTCAGAAGTGGGATTTAAATTATGCCGGTTTTACCTAAAGACGACACGGAGGGTATCCGTACCCGGAGTCAACGCCAACTGGAGACGGACCAGAGACGTTTTGGTGGAGCTTTGCCGCAGGAGTCGGAGAGCCAGTTATTAACCACGGAGGCTGGCCCGTCCACAGCAACACCAGCAGCATCGGCAGCACCAGACCTTGCTGCCCTGATGATGATGCTGCAGGAGCAGGCTCGCCGCCAGGAGGAACAGGCTCGCCGCCAGGAGGAACAGGCTCGTCGGTTGGAAGAACAGCTTCAGCGGGAGAAGGAGGAACAGGCCCGCCGACTGGAAGAACTGCTCAAGCAGGACAAGGAGGAACAGGCACGGCGGATGGCAGACCAGAGGCAGCAGGACAAGGAGGAACAGGCTCGCCGCCAGGAAGAGCAGATGCTTCTTTTGAAGGACCTTCATGCCTCTTTCGGGAAAGACATGAAAGAGGTGAAGGACCAGGTTGCTCAACACGACAAACGCCTGTCGGAAGCGGAAATCAGGATCGACCAAGTGAAGAATCAGGTTGACGACGTGGTAGAGGATGTCAAGAAAAAACTGGATTGCCTCAAATTTGGGGAAGCACTCGCAGCTCCTGTAGCTACAACACCTTCACTGCGTGGATTCAAAGTGCCACCGTTCGACGGAACTTCTTCCTGGTCGGCCTACAAAATCCAGTTTGAGGCAGTTATGAAAGCGAACGGCTGGAATAAAAACCAGGCCATGACTGCCCTCACCCTAGGCCTTCGTGACCAGGCCTTATCGGTCTTGGAAGCTCTCGGTAAGGAAGTGACTTATGAGCAGCTACTTGAGGCATTGGAGGCTCGATATGGCGACGCTCACTTGGAACACGTGTTTCGCGCACAGCTTAAGGACCGCGTGCAACGCAGCAGCGAAAACTTGCAGCAGTGGGCCCTTGAAGTGGAGAAGCTGGTGCGTAAAGCTTATCAGTCCGTACCAGCGCTTATTGATGGGAACCTGGTGCAGGCGTTCATCGACGGCATCCGCGATATTGAAGTTAGAGCTGCTGTGAGGCTCGGGCACCATGGGACGCTTAAGGATGCCTTGGCCCATGCACTGGAGGTGGAAGCTGTGCGGCAGGATCATCGTTCCCATCGCATTAGGGAGGTTGCAGCGGCTACAGTTCGCGACCGCAATAAAGGATACAGCCCTAGGTGCTACGGCTGTGGGGAGAAGGGCCACCTTCGATCCAGTTGCCCTAAGCGAACTGCAGAAGGAGAAGACGGCAGTGCAGCTAAGAGCACCGCTCAGCGTCAGCAGCAGGGAAACGAGTAATAGCCAGGACTGCGGGGCGGGTGCTGGCTGAGGTTCAAAGAGCCCCAAGGGTTTCGATCAAACAAACCCAAGACGGGAACAGCCTAGTCATCCAGGGCGAGGTAAACGGAACGCCGTGTAAGCTGACTATAGACACTGGAGCCTCTCGCACGGTTGTCAGTTCCCAAATTATGAGACGGTCCCTTGGGGACTCTGCATACAACCGAGAACACATTAATTTGGTAACAGCCACCGGTCAGCGCATACCCGTCCATGGAGAGAAGAAGATGGGACTGAAGCTAGGCAACATAATCTACCTGCATAATGTCATTGTGGCGGATATAATGGACGATTGCATATTGGGCCTTGACTTTATGAGGAAGAATAGTTGCGAAATTGACGTCAAGCAAGGTGTCCTGAAATGTGGACAAGAGGAACTTTTCGTGGAAGGCGCGTTACCAGGGAATGTATACAGCCTTAAAAAGATTGTTCTTCCGCCGAGATCTGAAACGATTGTGCCGGTTAGTCTTCCTCGGAATTCTGGGCAAACTCAACGTTGTGTACTTGTGGAAAGGGTAGAAAATGACCTTCCATGGAAAGTGGCACGCACTTTGGTTAGAGCCACCGACATCTCAGGGGTACGTGTGCTGAACCTTTGTGACCAGGAACAGGTTATAGAAAAAGGCACACTAGTTGGTACTTGCGAGGAAGTGGATTGGTTGCGTCGATGCCAACATCAATCGACCGGGACCGTCAGCAAAGATACACAAACGAGAGTGACCACACTTTTAGAAGACTGCCGCAGCGCTCTGTCCCAAAATGAAAGGGTCAAGGCGAAACAAATGTTGCTCAAGTATGCCAACGTTTTCTCGTCAAACGATGCTGACATCGGAAGGACTGGCTTAGTTCAACACAAAATTAACACAGGAGAAGAATTGCCTATCCGTCAGCGGCCAAGGAGATTGCCCGTAGCGCGTGAAAAGGACGTGGAAACCATGATTGAGGGAATGGTGAAGGATGGTGTTATTGAACCTTCATCTAGTCCATGGTGTTCACCTGTAGTGCTGGTAAGAAAGAAAGACGGTAGCATGAGGTTTTGTGTTGACTATCGTCGTCTGAATGACGTTACAAAGAAAGACAGCTATCCTTTGCCAAGAATTGATGACACGCTGGACATGCTTACTGGAGTAAAGTGGTTTAGCACGCTAGATTTAAAAAGTGGTTACTGGCAAGTTGAAATTGATCCTAAAGACAAGGAGAAGACTGCATTCTCGACAGGAAAGGGTCTGTGGCAATTCAAAGTCATGCCGTTTGGATTGTGCAACGCTCCGGCAACGTTTGAAAGGTTGATGGAACTTGTACTTACCGGTCTGATTGGCGATGCCTGTCTAGTCTACTTGGATGACATAATCATCGTAGGCCGTACGTTTGAAGAACATCTTCTAAATCTGGAACGCGTGCTCATGAAGATCCAGAGTGCCAACCTCAAGTTAAGCCCAAAGAAGTGTTCACTATTCAAACGGCAAGTTAGTTTTTTGGGATATGTAGTGTCTGAAGAAGGTATCAGCACGGATCCAGAGAAAATCGCTGCTGTAAAGGATTGGCCAATCCCAAAAGACAAGACGCAGGTCAGAGCATTCCTTGGTTTGTGTTCCTACTATCGGCGTTTTGTTAAGAACTTTGCAGATATAGCAAAACCCCTGCATAAGCTAACGGAGGAGAAGCGACAATTCTGCTGGGATGGAAGTTGTGACATCGCATTCCAGGAGCTAAAGGACCGTCTGTGCAAAACACCTATTTTAGGATACCCTGATGTGAGTAAGGAATTCATAGTTGACACGGACGCAAGTGACATAGGACTTGGCGGTGTATTATCCCAGCGGAATGGCGATCAAGAAATTGTGATAGCTTACTTCAGCAAGTCTTTGTCGAAACCTGAAAGGAACTATTGTGTTACGAGACGAGAACTGCTTGCTGTGGTAAAGTCGTTGCAGCACTTTAGCAAATATCTTCTGGGGCGGAAATTCCACATACGAACTGACCATGCTGCACTGAAATGGCTTTTGCAGTTCAAGAATCCGGAAGGACAAGTTGCGAGATGGATTGAATTACTGCAGGAATACGACTTTGTGGTGGAACATCGCAGCGGAAAATCTCATGGTAACGCAGATGCATTGTCAAGAAGACCTTGTCCTGAAGACTGCAAGCATTGTACCAGGCAAGAAAGTAAAGAAGTTGTTCCTGTGAGGATGCTCAAGACAGACCTTAGCAACGAGTGGAAGGAAAGCCTACAACGTGCACAACAGGAGGATGCGGACATCAAACCGATTCTGGAGTGGATGAAGGCCGGAGTTCCTAAGCCTAGGTGGAGCGACGTCTCAGCGATGAGTTCGATCACAAAGAGCTATTGGGCCCAATGGGACAGCTTGGTGATTCAGGATGGAGTTCTGTGCCGTAGATGGGAAAATGCTCGTGGAGACAGCTGTCATCTGCAAATGGTTGTCCCCAAAGGTCAAGTACCGGACGTTCTACAGCTGTACCATAATGGTTGTTCAGGAGGTCATCTGGGAGTAAAACGGACACTACTGAAGATACGAGAACGGTTTTACTGGGTCTACTGTCGGGACGATGTTGAAGACTGGTGTCGCAAATGTACAAGTTGTGCGGCTGTAAAGGGACCTCAGACTCGTAGTAGAGGTGCATTGAAGCTGTACAATGTGGGCGCACCATGGGAGAGGATAGCCCTTGACGTTGCGGGGCCGTTCCCGGAAAGTGAAAGTGGTAACAAATATTTCATGGTTGTGATGGATTACTTCACTAAGTGGCCGGAAGTCTTCGCCATTCCAAATCAAGAAGCCTCGACAGTTGCTGATAAGTTAGTTTATGAAGTCTTCTGTCGTTTTGGAGTTCCCTTGGAAATCCACAGTGATCAAGGAAGGAATTTTGAGTCCCAAATATTCCAGGAAACTTGTCGAGTTATGGGAACTCATAAAACAAGAACAACTTCTTACCACCCACAGTCGGATGGAATGGTGGAAAGATTTAATCAGACACTAGAGAGGTACTTGGCAAAAGTTGTGGAAAATCGGCAACGAGATTGGGACAAGCACATACAACCATTTTTGCTGTCATATCGTAGCGCTGTTCACGAAAGTACATCGGTAACACCAGCGTTCGCAAACTTTGGAAGAGAACTACGACTGCCTGCAGACATGATCACCGGAATACCACCTGATTCCCCATGCAGTATAACAGATTATGCAAATAACTTACGGAACAAGATGAATGACATTTGTGAGCACGTGAGACAATCGGGCCAGCAAATGTCTGAAAGAATGAAAACCCGCTATGACCGCAAAATGAACAGTAAAGAGTTTGACGAAGGTTCACTAGTGTGGTTGCACAATCCAATCCGCAGCAAGGGGAAATCTCCTAAGCTTCAGGCGAAATGGGAAGGGCCGTATCGAATTGTGACTAAGATCAATGACGTAACCTACCGGATACAAAAAGGTGCGAGGGGTACTCCTAAGATCGTCCATGTGGATCGATTGGCGCGTTATTATGGAGCCGAAAATGCTCGGGACGAACATGTTTTAGGAGGGGGCAGTGTTACGCGCCACGATTAACGTTCTTAGTAACCAGCGCCATCTAGTGTGGAAAGGCGGGACTACAGAGAGTCGAGACGCGTACGCCAGAATTTACTAGAACTATGACCTTGACCGAGCGTACGGCCGTTCAAGGCCGGACTGCGCGCGAATGTTCCGGATGTTTCTGCGTTGGAAGGTTCGGGAACGGCCGCGGCAATATAAAAGGCCGGGATTCACCGCGACGGGGACAGTATTGAATTAGCGATACAAGTGATTACTTCGAAAGCGATTTTGAAGTGCGACTTGGGAGCGATTGTTGTTTTAATTAGTGCGTTTTAAGGTTGTAATTAGTGGCGTTCAATTAAAGTGTGACTTTTGGTAATTTTCATCGGCTGTTTTTATTGTCACGAACCCGAAGCTCGTAACAGTATTTACACTGATTGACCACGACTGGCTTTTTGAATTTTTTTTGTACCTAATTTTGGGCTTCAGATGATTATATTTTCGACAAAAGAAATGACCTACTTTTGTTTCAGGCAAATATATAGTTGGAAGGCCAATGATTAAAAAAATATGAAAATATGTACCAACGAAAGCGGGTATTCAAACTAATTTACTAATTAGAAATCGTATTTACTGTATTTCGTAGATATAACAGACAATAAGAAAAAAGAGTACGTTATGTACGTCTAGATTGATTTTTTGCAAAGAACCCAGAAAACCTATTAACGGCCAGTGTGGTGGATCATAGTATTTTTATAGAGACTAAAAAAAATTGTGTTTTGATAGGTATTTAAAAGTACCTGAATGGATTAGCCAGTCAGGTTTCCTATTTATTTGGCTGATACACACATCTGGAAATCTTGGGGTTCGAAGACCACTGGCTGGGAAACCCTAATGAAGAGCATCGTAGTACCTGCTTAGGGCAGTTTGAACCCACCATTACTTAAATAAACCAAGCATTACTCAACATATCCGTTCTTTCCCACAGGCAAAGCAAAGCAAACTTCACGGTATGCGTACAAATATCGGGATGAACGCCGTTACAATACGAACTAAGTACACCTGACGTCGCGTTGACCTCATTCATTTGTAATCAATTATGTCGGCTTTGCATTCTCGTCTTTAAGTGGTACCGGACCACATCCGCTTTGGAGATAACTGTCTAATGTCGATCGATCATACTTCATCGTT
Organism: Glyphodes pyloalis; assembly: GCA_037074685.1. Lineage (NCBI taxonomy): Eukaryota > Metazoa > Arthropoda > Insecta > Lepidoptera > Crambidae > Glyphodes > Glyphodes pyloalis. Next base: position 7,113,281 of record JAYKKO010000021.1, read on the forward strand.
GCTTGAAGTTATAGTTGGGAAATAAAAAAAATAGGTAACAGAGGCAACAATCAGTGGTCGACTTAGGTTTAAATAATTTTTATTACTTATAAATACATAAAGTTCACTTAAAATGAGATTCACATTCAAATAATATAGACATATATCTTTTTTACCTGGTTCTGGACTTCTATTTGAAGACACGTGGTGCTATTGACTAAATAAAATTATTTTGTTATTAGCGGCCCGCCGACGTTGCACGCATACTCCGTTTTTAAACGGTTTTATTTAGCTCACCCCGTTTGTTTTTTTTATTATTTATTTTTATCATATTTTCTATTTATTCTTCGGTCGCATTGGTCAAAGCGTGATGTTATATAGCCTAAAGCCTTCCTCGATATTGGACTTCCCAACACAAAACATATTTTTTAAATTCCAACCAGTAGTTTCTGAGATTAGCGTTAAAACTCTAACTTTACAGTAGGTATAAGTGTAGACTTTTTTGTGTTTTTGAACCTATCTCTATTTTAATATTAATGTCGTGGTTAATCAGAAAACGTTGACAAACATGTCTTCCCATAGTTCTGTTTGATCAGAAGCAATATAATGAACCCAGTGATACATAGAACGTCTCAAAAATATATTTTACATAAATTATGCAAATGTTCCATACAAGTGTTGTTATTGGGAATCGCAATAAAATGTCTATTAAATGAATTGATTATGCGTACAATCAGCAGAAAAAACGCCATATTCATAACTTCTATCTAATATAAGTTTTAAATGTTTAGACAAAAGCACGTTAGACTATACACTTAGGACTTTGCTCTGCCCTTATGTCGTCCGCATAAGATCTAATATCGAGCTGTAACCGTTTACCTTGACATGCTGTTGACCATACCGGAATATAGGTACTTTTAGGGTTACCAGACCCAGGCCTACGATTTCCGGGAAAATTCTACGGCATTTGAGTCGAACCGTTGCTAGTTATATCTATAGATAGGTTAATGAAAAGGAGCAGAATTGAATATAAAGTTTATAATGAAGCAACTTTATAAACGTAGTATATCCAGAAAAAAAACACATTTTAGTGATCAACTTTACCGCTTTGGTATCTGTGTTCTACTGAGTGAACTACCAACGCTAATTAAGCTCGTAATTTTGTGCGAAAAAACGGATTTGAATTCAGGGACATTGACAGTGACTGGACACGGCTCAGACCGTAAAATTCCGAGACATTCCGGGTTTTCCTAGCCGTCTGGTAACCTAGGTACATTACGTACGTAGCGTAGAAAAGTTTACATCGACAATATTGTTGCAGCCATTAAGGCTAATGGATGCAGTGGATATAAATTACTCATACTTTTCTTCATGTCGCGATGGTGAATAAATATTTTGCATGCCCTGGGAACGATTCAAGTTCGGGCTGAAAGTCATGATTTTATATCGTGATCAGACGGAAGTTGTATGTTTTAAATATTAATTGTTGATCTATAGACAATCTTGTACGGAACAGTTGAAGAAAATATAAAATGCATACATGTTTTTATTTGTTGTGGAACAATAATAATTATGAATGTGGCAGTATTTTTTAATTAAAAATAAAATTAGGTTGTATAAATATTTTAGTTACTAACATTCTTGCATTGCTACGCGATACCCGTCTTTTAAGGGTGAATATTTTTTTTTGTAAAGATGAACTTTATTGCTATTAATGTGGCGATTATGCATAGACATGTTTGGTTAGAGGTTGCATTTGCTAATTTTTTGTAAGGTTGCTCATAGTATTTCATTTGGAAAACAACAATGTATATGTACAAGTCAAATCATTTAACACTGCAGTATTTATATTTCTACATAGATAATATTTTATTTTAAAACCCGCTGGTTTTCTATTAAGTCATTAAATCTTGTTATTGCGTAAACAATGGGGTAGAGGACTATATAAGTTTCGTCCACCTGTTAAATTACAAAAAGGATATCTTTTCATTTATCATGTAAATAATAATTTACTATGACATATTGCGTTAAAATATTACCGCAACGTCATGAGTCCGTTTTTACGAATGAGTGACGTATAATCATATTTTTTTTTTATTTGTTGAAGAAAAAAATACCTTTTTTTGTATTTTCAAATATATCTGTCGGACCCAGTCATAGTCATAATCCCCATTCATACTTGAAACCTACCGTACTATAGAAAGTCAACACATATCGTTGTAATATAATTTTGATGTTTTTAGGTACTTTGATGGTTATGTATAATCGCTGCCCTTAAATAATGAAGAATAATTCCAATTAATCACATTGTTGACCATTAAGTATGCATGCGCAGCGACGAATGCAGATGCGTTAGAGGAAAAAAGTGTCGTTTCGAATGTAAATAAAGTGAGTAATAATCGTTAATTTTATCCCGACCAACTGAATTCGTCATTGAAAATGCATTTTGTGTATCAGTGTACTTAGAGATGACGTTATTAACGCTAGTTTATAACGGTAGGTTGACGATTCTTTACTATATATAATATTACCGATTTTTTTTTTGTATTTTCAGGGCTTTTTAATTTATATTAATATAAATAATCAATGCATTTATATCTCGCTCTCTTGTTACTTGCCATTCTAGGTACTGTTTCAAATTTGCTGCATGCAAGTATTCTAACATTTTTAAATGTTTGACTATTTTTCACTGCAATCCAATGGAGACTTTCGCTCATCCTGCTAGACGGTAATACGTAGACGTGAGTCCTAACTATGACGTGATTGGTTATTTTAAATATGACAATAACAGACAAATCACCAATAACGTTCGAGTTGGATTTCACCCATTAGTAAAATGACTAAAAGTGTAACTTACTGTAATAGTCCACAGTATTGTAACGTGTCGTCATGATTTGAACCCAGCATGTTTTATGGTACATGATATAGGAAGAGAGGCGTGTAAAATTACATTGAAATGTCCTTTTGTGGTCTCCCAATGCACGCACGGTCTGTTTATCGTGTTTGTAAAATAGTCTCCAGACCATGTCGTTTAGAAACAGTCACGCAATTAACTTTATTGTCCTGTGAAAGTGTTAAAATCGATAAAACTCTCAGTGCGTCAGCTGCTGGTTGGCTGAAAATACGACTGCAGTGTGCATATCGAAACTTTTGTTGTTTCATGTGAGAAATTGGTCCTACGCGAAGCGTCGGCTTAAAATCAGCGCTGTATAGATTCTTCGTAACAGGTGGATAACTACATACAATGTTAATTGCGTTATCTCTAATTACACCGGTGCAGTCGTTTCAATAAGCTTGCTGTTAGCTATAGCTTAGATTAAGGTGCAAATGTTCCTATGAGTGTCAGAGATTGCATAGTATAGTTTATGCCGCGTGTTGTATAGTCGACCATTTCAATATTTCTAGCCTTGTTAAGTGTCGTATGTCGGAGATTTTTCTATTAACATACAATTATCTTAATGAATTATACAATTTTAAATTACTTATGTGTTTTATTTATTACATGTCACATTATCATAAGATTGCTTGTAATTTAGATCATAATTGGCGACCTTAGTAGATATATCAGGTACATACCGACATGTTAGTGGGAATATTCCCATACATAGTTGTTTTACATGAATATAATGGTTGGTTCAAAACGCAGTCCAGGGAGTGATAAACTAATAAGCAATATTTTTATAGAAAATTGTTCATGAGTATATAAACACCTTTTTTTTTGCTTTAGGCAACGGAAGTCAGATAGCATTTAAGAAGGCACCTACTCTATCAGAAATGGGATAATCGAACTGTTTTTATTTCGGTAAGTTAGACTACGTTGTCGAAACAGTAAGCGACAAAACATCTAAACAAATTGCCGAAGATCGCGACCGAAGGTCCACTTCTGAATTTACGTTCCATCGTAATCGAGTGGAGTGACACCATGATTACCAAACTAAGGAGGTCGAATTTTCTTTGCGCCACTTTGTGGTTTTAGTCTCGTAACTATTTAGTCTTTCCCCGGTGCCGTGCATGAGTTACGCCCTATTTAGTCACTTCGTTTTGATAATAGAAAGGTGAACAAACAGCAAACAGTCGCTCACTGTTTGTCTAATGGGGATACAGCCTAAGTTTTGTCCTGCACGCTTGCTAGTCCAATTAAATTTGATTTTTTTAGTCTAATATCAGTCGCCAAAACTCAATTTTAACTTGAGTGTGTGATATTAGATACCCTTTGGGAAAAAGCCAGCTGATTAAACAATAAATAGAACGTATAGAATCAAGTGTCTGTCAAGAATACTTGACTTAGAAAACTTGATTGACTGACGTAGGTTTATGAATTTCTAGATTCAAATGAAGTCTTTGAAGTTAAATGCACCTAAGAATTAGAATATTAATTCCGATTCTTGACAAATTGGAGCAGTCTTGTTTACTGTAGACGTTTGAGGCACGCCTACGGCACAGTGGAACATAGTTATCAGTATCCCAACTAACTATATATCCAGTCCCGAATTTTTATTTCCTGAGGGGTCAAAATCTGAAAAAAAAAATCCATACTTCAGAGGGTTGAGCTGTTTTTCCCGATAATGATCCACTGTTTCTTCATTTTAGTATGGTTTCTCATAAGGGTAGTGGATGCACAACCAGGATATACGCTAAGAATAAGAAGAATAGGTACCTTTAATAGCGTATGCGGTGAACATTAGGTACATCAAACACTTGTAGTTCGAATTTAGTTCTTATGCTTGCGACATAAGCAACAAAGTCTGACGTGTATTCAGCCATACAATTAAAACAACGCAAGATACGTCACTTTGGATTTTGCATCGCCAATAAGATGCATTGCACGTGGGCGTAAGAACCAATCTTGAAATGCAAATATGAAGATGCCTTGAAAAATAAGAGGCAGATCTAAAACTGCATGAAATACAACAATATTCGTGTAAAAAAGGAATAATGGCCATCAAATATATACCTGTATATTATATTTGATGGCCATTATTATAAAGTATATAGGTATACCTATGTGTATCACAAAACGAGGAATTAACGAAATAGGAAAGCGAACTGGGTTAAAAATACCAGATTTTATTATTTCGTTAAATAGTTAAAAAAATATTAGACAAAGAAATACTAAGATAAAATGATGACAAGTTGGAGGTTGGGCTCTCTATGTCACTGGTGGGTAAAAATGTACCCACTATTTGACCCAATAATGACGTCATACGACAATTCAGTTTATCGCCATTATATTTTGACTAGCTTTTGCCCGCGACTTCGTCCGCGTGGCGTGTTATAAAAGAGATCTTTGCTATGCATGTCAAATTTCAAGCATCTAACTTATGCAGTTTAGATTTTTTCATACAACATTTTTTTCCCGCTAATTCTCGTTCCCGTGGGAATTTTTCAAAATACAGCCATAACTAAACTTAATACATTTTTACTAAGGTATGCATGCATGCTAGATTGGAAAAAATCTTTCTTTCGTGGTTTAGATTTTTTCATACAAAACTTTTTTCCTGCTAACTCCCGTTCCCGCGGGAATTTTGCAATATCCTGTTGCAACTAAGCTTTAAGTTTACTAAGGTACCTGCAAATTTCAAGCGTCTAACTTAAGCGGTTTAGATTTTTCATACAAAATGATTTTCCCGCTAATTCCCGTTCCCGTTGGAATTTCGGGAATTCCTTTCTTAGAGCACCTCTACGGTACATAACATAAGCTACGTTTCTTCCAAATTTGAAGTGCCTACGTTTAGCCATTTAGGCTGTGCGTTAATATGTCAGTCAATCAGCCAGTTAGTTTCTCCTTTTATGCATTTATTTAGATTATGTGGAAAATGCAAATATGTGCCCCATATTTTTGGCTAAATAATTATAAAATTTTAGTTCACTTCCCTATTATCTGAATAGTTACGTATCTCAAAATCTTTCGATGCAAGTTTTTCTGCCTAAGTAAACGATCGTAAAATGGGGGTCTCCCAAAAACGAAATCCGGTATATTTCGACCCCCAGAACCGACGACAGATATCAATTTTTAATTGCCGTTATCGTAACCAACTCACTTCAAATACGTATAAATCGTTTTAAATAAACATAATAACAATTATGCAAATCAAAAACCACGTCTTAAACTTTTGATTAATCTTCGCACGGATGTAAAATAAATACTTAGAAAAAATGGCTTTTCTATTCTTTATTGCAAATAAAATCCTTTCTCTTGAATCACTCTATCAATTAAAAAAAACCGCATCAAAATCCGTTGCGAAGTTTAAAGATTTAAGCGTACATAAGGAATATAGGGACAGAGAAAGCGACTTTGTTTTATACTATTTATTATTGTTTGTTCGTTTCGGTTTCGGAAGCATACGATTGTGTAGTTTGTTACGTTCACAGCTTGTTGTTGTGAATTCACAAACCGGCTGCAGGTTGTTGGCATACTCCGTTGCCTTAACTGTGCTCTGTCGATGGACATTGTGCTGTTAGTCTTGCTGCTGACCGGACTCGTCACGCTGTTTGTCGTGTTCAGTGAAAGTCAAGGTCCAACCGACTTCATTCAGGTAAGTGTTTATTTGAGATATTAGTAAAAATAAGACAATCAAAAATATAGATATTTAATAGCACTTTTAACAGTAATTTATTAACTGATCCTGAACCGTATAAGTCATAAGTAGGTATTATATGTGAGTATTAATTAGCTGTTGCCGCGATTTCGACCGCGTATCTACTTTCGGGATAAAAAGTATCCTGTTATATTAATGTAGTATCTCATAATTTTATAACGTATGCGATTTTTCTACCAAATTTGATTTTTATACAAATCCACTTAGCCAGTTTTCGCGTGAAATAGTACCTAACAAATAAATCACCCAAAAATATTTGTACAAACTTTTGCGATACTTTTGCATAACAATAATATTAGTAGAATTAGAGTAGATTTAAAAAAATATATAATTTCTGTATAACTTTTTTTTTTACGTTTGTGTATTTTTCGGCTGTCCCATTTTCTCGATATCTAACTATGTTCTCTCTATCTGTACCTATGTCTTTTGGAAAATATTGCTTTCTTGCGAAAATACCGCTTAAATTGTTCGATTAGGTATATACCCATGTTCAAATAAAACCAATTGCCGTCTATTTTGGTATAAATAACTTCGTTTACTTACTTAGAAACCTACTTACTCTTAGTCGATTCAAATGATAAGTTTCTACATCAGTAAAATTAATAAAAAGCATTGCCATTTTTAACATTGAACGGTGGTGGGATTAAGTTTGTACATGCAAGAGGTATATATTAATTGCTTGTAATTGTTCATTTATTGTACCTGCGCAGTTACAATAACGTAGGTATCTCTTAGAGATGGGAGCTTATGAAATATGTATAAGATTCACTATTGATTTTAATTGATTGTAGCTAAGTATGAAGGTACAATGATATAATTCTTGATATCTGTTTAAATTGTATACCCATACAATTTAAATGACACTAAAACACTGTATAGGTAGTTGTTATATTTTATCGTTTTTTATTCGATAACAGCATCCCTTGATGGAGATTCCAGGAGTTCGTAAACTCAAAAACTTATACACTGTGAGTTAGTCTCGTTATAAAATTCCTTTCTCGAATACCTACACTTAGATAAAAACACGAATAAACTAAATAACAAGCTGAGGAAAACGTTACCCTTGAGGAAGTCTCACAAGTATTTTAATATCGGTGCTACATATATTCTTAATATATTTTTCCTTCCTCTATGTACCTATAAATATTTGTTTGAGTTCCTGGAGATTTCACCTAGATTTGCAAAACTATGAAAAAAAAATACTTTCAAACGTTCGCTAGAACTATTAGGCAAGATACCTTGCCACAGTAACCACAAGAGATTTGATATACCTTCTACCTGCCGCAATTAAGTACCTACTTAGGACTTCATAAATTACGGCACGTTTGCTCTCTATTTCATTTGATAGTGTAGGTACTAAAATGTCCAGGATTCATTAATAGAATAGGTGCGTAGGTAGTTGTTCATCATTTCAGCCTGTTCCTGTCAACTGCTGAACACAGGCCTCTTCAACCGATTTCCAGCGCGACCGGTCCATTGCCACCTGCATCCAATGAGACTCAACAATTTTCACTAGGTCGTCGGTCCATCTGGTACATACCTACCTAGGTGGCCGTCCCACACTGCGCTTGGTGGTACGTGATCTTCACTCAAGAACCTTTTTGCCCCATGGACCGTCCGATCTTCGTGCTATGTGGCCAACCCATTGCCACTTCAGCTTACTAATCCTACGGGCTATGTCAGCAACTTTAGTTCGTCTACGGATCTCCTCATTCCTGATTCGGTCATGTAGAGAAATGCCAAGCATAGACCTCTCCATAGTTCGCTGAACGACTTTGTGTCTTCTAAAAGGTTATTTTGTGAAGCACCACGTCTCAGAGCCGTAAGTCACACACACTGGTTGTACAATTTTGTTTTAAGGCACTGAGGGATGTTGGACGAGAAGACATTTCGTAGTTTACCGAAAGTTGCCCAGCTGATTTGGATCCGCCTATTGACCTCTCTCCCAAAATTGGACTTACTTAAACGGACTGCCTGTCCTAGGTAAATGTATTCGTCTACAATTTCGCAATGAGTGATGTACTCGCCGTTGATGTTGATGCCAAGTCCTTGCCATTCCAGGAGCTTAAAGGAATCTTCCATAGCATGGGTAAACAGTTTCGGGGATATGACATCTCCCTGTCTTACCTCTCTTTTTAAGGGAATTTTCTTCGTGCAATGCTCCTGTACTCGAACTGATGTGGTGGCGTTATTGTACAAAGACTTCAACACCTCGACGTACCGATAGTCTATACGGCATCGCTGGAGAGATTAAGAACTCCTTTCTCATAGTACACAAACGCTAAGCATAGTGGCCGATTATACTCCTCAGTCTTCTGTACAATCTGCCGCAGCGTGTGTATGTGGTCTATAGTACTATAGCCTATTCGGAAGCCAGCTTGTTCGGTAGGCTAAGTCATCAAGCCTGGTTGTTGTTACTCAAATTTATTCGAGTCGAGAGCCCTGAAACTTTACCAGAAACTTTTAAAGCAGAACAGATTATATAGAGGAAGCAAGATGACGCTATGAACAATATGTATAATGTCGCTTCACACTTCGTCAATGGAATAAGTCTTGTTTCAAATTTCAACCCTCCAGCTCATGGCAGGATTAGGTTTGTCGGATGTCGTCAATTACAAGGAAGGAAGTAAAATGAAATGACTTCATTAATTAAAGCTTTTGACTGGCGGTTTATTGCAAAAAATGTCGTTTTCGGGTTATTTAAAAAAAAAAGATGTGTGTTTGTGTAGAATTTATTGATTATAATAATAATAATAAAGTAAATAAAAAGTTTATTTCCAAACCTTAACAATACAATAGTACATAGGTATCTTAAATAATTAATTACTTCGTGAAATTACAAAAAGGTTGTTCCCCTGACCTTCAAAATAGAAAAACCTGTGCTTTGAAGAGTCAGTGGTGAGTTGATTGAATCAATCATTTACAGAAATCAGGATATTTATTGAAGACTCGAATTCAATGAATCATTTTTCGAAACAGTCGTTCCTTAACCAACTTAATTTAGCGATTTTGGCATAACGGCATTCAAACTGTTATTTTCCAGCAGGCCAATACATAGTAAACGTAAGTAGTCTATTTCTCTGAGCAGTTAGCAAATCTCGTTAGTACCTTCCAGTCTATAGTTTTTCTTTCCAACCTTTTAGCAAACTTATCATCTGCTGCTTTTCCAACAGATTCTCGAAAGCTTCTGCTTAAGAAAGTTCTAGCAGGATGGACCGCTGGGCAGGCAAGGTAGCAGTGGTGACGGGCGCCTCGTCCGGCATTGGAGCCGCCACGTGCCTGCGGCTTGCTGACGACGGCATGCGCGTTGTGGGGCTCGCGCGCCGCCCGAACCTCGTTGACGTAAGCTTCTTCTGCAGTAGAGACACGCTCTAGTTTACTATTGACCCTACCAGACAGGTGTCCCATTGTATTCAACGGGAAATTGCTTTAAGACCTACATCGCCTGAGAAAAAGCCGCGAAGTATAGGGACTACGCACTTAAACCCCATCACAGAACTACTAGAATGGTGCACTGGTCACAGCAGCAGCTCTCTTAATAGACTTTAGATGGTTCCTCCATCTATGGGGCAGAATGGAATCCATAGGATGCCGGCCCACACTATACATGGCGGCAATTATAGGTAAGCTAGGTATTTCTTCGGAATAGGGGCGAGGCTCCTAGGACGCGAGGTCGACGCGAGAGGAGAATCCTAGCGCCTAGCGCCGCAATTGTATTACCACAATAATAAACTTTACGGTGCAGGAATTAGCGTCACAAGTGCAAGGGAGCGGGTCGATCCACTCGCGGCAGTGTGACGTCACCGTGACGGAGGACGTGACTGACACATTTCGCTGGATCGAAGAAGAGTTCGGGGGCGTTGACGTGGTCGTCAACAATGCCGGGGTTTACAACCCTGGTCACATTACAGGTGAGTAGCTTCTGATCCACTAGGTAGCTATTTTTTCAAGAAGAGAAGGTAAACTTGATTGACTGTAAGCTAGCCGTGTCACTTTATACATATGCAAGAATAGAATAGAATAGAACAGAATTCAAAATTAGTCTATTGAACTAGTTTTATGTTTACAATACTCTTGCTGAATAGATGGACAAGGCGAGCAGATAACCGACGAGCAGCTCGATAGCACGCTCGACACGAACGTGCGCGCGCTCATGAAGTGCACGCGCCGCGCCGTCAGCTCAATGAACGCACGCGGGGTGCCGGGACACGTCATCAACATCAACAGGTATCACTCAGATAACTGACGGGTTGCTCGATAGTACGCTCGAACCGAACGTACGCGCGCTCATGAAGTGCACGCATCGCGCGCGTGTAAGCTCAATGAACGCGCAATATGCCCGATGCCCCCACACTATTTGTCAACCACTGATGGACATCGGGAAAAAAAGTTGCTTGAGTGGGGGAGCGCTACTGAAAACTTCCCGTTGGACCCTACTGGTGGACACTGAGAAGAAATGTGTTGCTCTGTTCCTCAGTGGTAGTGATGGCAAACTTGATGCGTAACCAGTGGTGAACAAAAAGAGGGGGGCATCGGGAATAAGCGGCGCGAGGTGGCGGGGTACGTTATCAATATACCAACTGGCTATTACCTGAATAACTGAAGAGCTTGATACGCGACGACACGTCATTTCGGGATAAAAAGTATCCTACTTATATGCTATTTTACATTTTACATTTTCCAAATTAGTAAGGGTTTGGGTGAATACCTTATTATTCTAATTATCGACGGTTACATTGTTTCCGCAGCATCGCCGGGCACTACATCCCGTTCAATGAGCGGTTCAACGTGTACGCGAGCTCCAAGCACGCCGTCACCGCGTTCAGCACCGCGCTCCTGGCGGAGCTGGCCAGCCTCGGCAGCGGCATCAGAGTTACGGTATGATAATACTAGCTGTGCTCACGACTTCGTTTGCGGGGACTACATACTTTCATGGTCGGTTTTACCCCTATCTCCCCTAATATTCAAAAGTAGTCCATATTTTAATGCAAGTTTTGAGCTATATTTGTACAAAATTTCATATCTCTAACTTAAAAAATAAGCATTTTCCTATATAAACTTTTAAGGGTGGTATTCCCCCTCCCATATTTTTAAAGAAAAAGAAGCCTATGTCCGTTCTAGAAGTTCAATGTATACTAAATTTCATCAAAATTGGTTCAGTGGTTCGGTATGGAAGTATGGGTAAGTGCCTACTTACCCACTTTTTATATTTAAGCTAGCTATTAGCTTTGATGTAAGAACTAACTGCTCCTACCAAAAGTGGATGTGTGGTGGCACTTCGTCCGAGCTAGGTTTTATGATTTAGGCGACATGACGACTGGGCATGCATGGGCACGGGTCAAAACGAGACACCATTTTTTAGGAGTTAATACGAACTACCTACCTACTGCCTGACGTTTCGGTTAGGTTGCACCAACCATGGTCACGAGCTGACTGGTCTCGCTCGTCTTCGTCTGTTCGGGAGAGCTTGGAAATCTTTATCCACCCTCACATAACAAAACGTTGTTTAAAATTATGATTTGCAAGCTTCGCCGAACAGACCAAGACGATTATTATTTTATTTAACCCTCTGTGCTTAGTGCCTTACAAGTTATTTGCGGCTATGTGCGTTGCAGAGCGTCTCTCCCGGTCTGACGGACACACAAATGGCGGACGCGGCGCGCAAGCTGCAGTTGCCCATGCTGCGGGCTTCCGACGTGGCCGACGCAGTGGCCTACGCGCTCGCCACGCCGCCCTCAGTCAACGTAAGCTTCTTATAACCAGGATACAATACAACTCATCCCCAACTTTTTTTCATCATCGACACGTCTATGTAGGTATTTGCTTGCCGCAGCTAAGAGAAACTGCGGCGTGTGCAGAGTTTCCAGGGGGAGATCTTAACCCTAGCTCTGCCCTGATCTCAGGGCAGAGCTAGGGTTAAGATCTCCCCCTGATTTTTGTAGTGGGTTACATCTGTAACCCACTACAAAAATCAGTCATCAACGTTGAACTACCAAGTTCCTCGTCATGTGCGAGTGTTAGGGAGCACGAGCGGCACCAATCTGCCCTCCATCGAACTTCTTGACACAGGGAACCAGCACCTTCGCGGTCTGGCAGACACAAATGTTTATTGTGTAACTGGAATACTCGTCAGATATTCAATCAGAGCCAGCACCTCATTTGTTATGTTTTTTTTTATCCAGATCAACGAAATAACAATAACCGCGCTGACCGAGAAAAGGCTGTAGATTACACATAGTCTGTAGTGGCAGCGACACAAAAAGAGGTACGTAAGTATCTACTTAAATATTGTAAAGAAACAGAAAAAAAATTAAATCGGCCCATAAACCAGAGTTATCCGCGAGCGCGAGCATAAAAAATTTCATCTCCTTTTGTAGTGAGGGATTCGAACCCTTCACGAATCGCACATGCGGCACTTCCAACTAAGTTTTTCTGTTTCTTTAAAATATTTAATGTTCGCTAGTGCGCGTGATGCACTACAATTTAAATAATCTACCTACTTAGTAAGTACTTATCACAAACATTTATATGGAGCCTGCGCGGGCAAACAACAAACAAATTGCATCTCGTCTTTTGAAAAAAAACTAAAACCTTCTGAAAATGTGCCTGTCATCTTCGACTACCTACGAGTAATTATTCTTTTGGATGACTGCACTGATCAGATCAGATATAAAGCCGAGTTGAAAAGTTACCTATAAAACAGTAGTTTCGGGTGGCAACACTGATCAATACAATGAAATAATCACGAGAGAAATAAAAAACCGCATTTTTGTGCAACAATCGAATTGTTGAAAGCCTGCGCAGAGTGAATTATACTGTAGGTTTGACGGTGATCGGTAACGAGGGTGTTCGGGCATGAAAAATCCGCTAGATGGCAATACGCGACCGTGAAGTCCAACTGCTATGGTGATTGGTTATTTAAATGGCATGGTGACATGTCTGTCAATGTCATGTCAACAATGGCCAATCACGTAGCATTTGTACCCCACACCTAGCCTACGTATCTCCATCTAGTGGATTTTTAATGGTCGTAAACCCTCATTAAGTATGTCTTTTTAGAAAATTTACTAAGGTAAACTGTCAAAATCGTTTAAAGTGCATACGCATACTACACTAGGTTTTATGTTGCTTTTGGTGCTGACAGTACATACCATTTAAACCACCCTGTCGCTTTTTCTTCTGCATCTCTCATAGTAAGCTTAATTAGTAGTTTAAAAAAAAAACAGAAAACATTTTCTCATTCCAATTTCTCTTCTCGACGCTTTAGGAATGAATCAAGACGGGTAAGTATCTACTAATTTAAAAGAGTACCTGTTTGGAGCTTTTTCTTCTGTGTTTCGTCAGAGAGTGCCAATCCAGGCTAAATATCGAACCACTTAGCACATCTCCTCTTTCTAAGGGTCAAAGTAAAATCAGCTGATTTTGTTCTATTTACGTGAGTTACAAAGTAAATACCTACCCATTATTTTGATTGACTGCTGGAGAGTTAAAAACTATAGATAGTAGGTACCGATTGTTTTAGACCATCTATAGTTACCGCAATGTATTTATTGATTTACCCGTGATTTAAGGTTAAGGTTCATATTAAATCATGTTTATTGAAAAAAGGATACTACAAGCTTGATAAATATTTAAATGATTTACGTACCTATATGTTCATGATTGTCTGCTCGCTTACACACCAAATATTTTTTTACAAGTTCTCTAGTCCTAAATATTGGATTAGGTAGCTTGAATTTTGGTTCATATTCATTTTGACGTGGCATACCTAAATATGATTACGATATATCCGAAACTATCTTTAATTTATTCTTCTCGACAATACTATCGGAGTGATATGATATGTTTAACCTCACCTGGATCTATGCTTGAGTGGCCTTATAGTGATTTGGATGGGAGTGGCATATTTTTTATGTCCATTACGAATATGTTTGTAAGTTATTTCTACTTTTATTTCAGGTCACTGAAATCATTCTCTCGGCGTCGTCAGCGAAGAGACTGTAATTGCCCTAAAGCAAATAGCGTAGCAAAGGTAGAGGGGATACCAGGTTTAATGGGGTGACCAGATATCTATAAAACGTATTACAGTTTGTCATAGCCTTAAACGAGTTGCAGACCAAGAGCTATGCTAAGTTAGTTAATACCCGGTTCCAATATTGGAAAAACGATCCGTTCCAGTTAAGCATAGTAATAAATTATACGAGGCGTAAGCTAAAAACGACCGACCGACGACTGATGACAGCTCTACAGAACGGTATTATTTAACGACTCGTAGTCAGTTGGAGGAAAACGTACCTATACCTACTTAGTCATTTTAGGCACATTACGAATCGTAAAATATTGGAACCGGGCATTAGTTTAGCTCGCGTAGCTGACGCAGATTTTCATACTTTTGTGCAGACTTGGTGTGTGAATATGTATAGCTGTTGGTTTATAACTCGCTTTACTAAGTTTTATTTGTTTAATTTTTTTCTTTCTATCTCCGGTTGGTCTGCAAATAATTAGGTATTAGATATTTTGTTTTGGTTTAGTTTGATACTTTTAAAAACCTTTAACCTTTTTTATGGATATATGAATGGAGCGAATGATAGCATATCCTCATTGCTTTCTATTTATTAATGCTAGCTGAGCCTAAACTGTAGTAGGTGATCACAAAATAAAAGAGATGAAATCAAATATAAATTGTTCTTTATTTAACTCTAACATGGCAC
Organism: Glyphodes pyloalis; assembly: GCA_037074685.1. Lineage (NCBI taxonomy): Eukaryota > Metazoa > Arthropoda > Insecta > Lepidoptera > Crambidae > Glyphodes > Glyphodes pyloalis. The sequence goes on from JAYKKO010000021.1 coordinate 7,128,570, forward strand.
CTTAAAGCTTGACTAATTTGAACATTTATTAAGTATAAATTACTAATCGTCTACATCCATGACTTATCTGACTCGAATATAAAAGTTATAATAATACATTTCCGTTTAATATTTCATAAAGTGTTGAACCTTCAGACATTTATTATAATTGACTTTTGACTAAATGTTTAAAGAGAGCGAATATCTCTATTTTATTTACAATTTAAATTGGGCGTTTGCCTTATACCAAAAAATTCTATTGTGAAATCTATACTTACGAATCTAAAAATAAGTACATTGCAAATCATGGGAAAAAGTATTGAAATAATTATGAAATATTGTGGATGGCAGATTTAAGTAGTTTTTCTTTGAGGCGGAGCTGGGTAGAGCGGAAATGAGATGGCGGACCAAACAAACAACACAAAAGCAAGTCATACTATACAGGTTTGACCTTGTGCCACCCTAATGCCGTAGTTATAAGAGCTGATATCGTACTGCGCGGGTTTATTATGGTGTGCTTTTCGCCTTACCGCCAAGCTTCGCTCCGGTCACCTCCGCCCCAGAGACAACAGTAGGTATTAATAACTTTGGTCAGCAAGATAAGTGCAGTGTGACCCGCCAGTCTGTCTCAGTCTTCTATATTGTGATGGCGTTGGTGGAAGAGGCAGAGGCCATTCCAACGATGCTGGAGCCGAACTGCAAAATGGCACGTAGGATGTCCATCTTGAAGGTCCACAGCGGCGACGGCGGCGCTGGCGACTGCCCCGAGGAACTGTCCTGCTGTTGGACATAAATATATTGAGCATCTAAGTATTACCACACGGTGCTTAGTCTCTGTTAGCGCCGAAATTGAAACCCGTTAAGTTGGGCAAAAGGTTTATCTTAAAGAGAAATAATAATAAACTACAATTGTTCGAGTACATTAATACCAAAAATCAAGACAATTTGGTCGCACAATCGCGACCATATCGAGATCAATCGCCCAGAGTCTCCATGGTCGAAGCGTAGGTCTAAAAGGCATAAGTCTAGGTTTACAAATCAATAGGTACCTAATACGTAAATTGGTGTAGGTACGCATCGACACTCAAAATTTGTTTAAATCACGAAGAAATATAGATAAGGCGCCAAATAACGAAGATAGTGGTGAAAAATATTTTTAATGGCAGTTATGAACTCGATTTCGAAGTAGGTTTTGAAGTACCTACCTACCTATGTTGGTAGGTAAGAGTAGGTAAATGATCAAATTACACTTTAAACTCACCACTGTTGGGTATATTTGGGTAGGTTCTAGAACAAAATACTTAAAAATAACTTACTTACAATGAGAACAAGTTCTAACATGCATCCACTATTAACTCACCACGGGTATTGTAGATTCTATAAAATCTTTAAAAACTTTAACATACAATGAAAACAACTAAATAACATGCAAATAAAACTCGACCAATAACAATAAAGAGAACTGGTTTATTTTTATTTAATCCTATTTTTGAAGTATTAAAAAATGTACGTAAAACAATATTTATCTAAAAAGTCCTATCTAACGTCATCATTTGTCTCATCGGATTGGTTCAAACGCGATGGCGTGTCCGTCTCTCCGCCACGCACTGCTGCCGCCCGAGCTGCCCTTGGACATGTCTCCCAACAGCGAGGAGACGAGGCTGAGAAGGAAGCCAGCCGAGTCGGCCATCTTCATGCCTCCGTTGCCTTCTTCTTCGGAGCTCGCGTCGGGGTCTCCGGCCTGGAAACACTTAGTAGTTCACGCTACACCAGGTTACAACTTAGGTGAAGTGTCAATTTGAAACCTTCGTACACAGATATGAAGTTGTTAATGACTTGTGATGTTGGATGGGTTCGGAACCTCTAAAAACAAAGTAGAATTTAACAAGAAATTTAGTAGGTAGGTAGATTTTATAAAAATTGTTTCTTCTTATATCGTTTGAGCTACGCAAACAATTTCTTTTGTATTGTAATTATTGATCAAAGTATCCATTAAGCTTTTGGATAGCATAAACAGCATCTAATAATATATAGTCACTAGCTTGCTAAACTTATATACTTTGGACTTAAAATTACCTTTATGTCGTACGCATAAGAACTAATAACGAATCGTCAGTGTTTACCGTCATATCTTATGACCTATTATTAATATCAAATAAAATCAGATGAAAATGTTGTAGGAATGATGATAAATATCTTTAGTAACAAGCAAAGCATTAGCTGTATATCTAATTAAAGACAACCACGTATGCTCAGTAACATATCATTTACAAAGCTTTAAGCAAACTGTAAGTAGATACCATTTAATCTTAATAAAAATAAAGTTTGCTACATACCGCGCTAGTTCCTTTAACCAATTTGGATACCAGGTTTCCAAAGAAAGCTCCGTTATTTTTCTGGAAAAAAAATAAGAGTCATATAGATATATTTTCTGAAAATAAAGTGTTAGTGAATGTAGAATGTAAACGTACCGCTCCCCCGCCCGTTATTGTGTCCAAAGAAGTGAGCAAGTAGCTCGCAATTACTGCTCCGGGGTTCTCCTCGCCTTCCGACTGGTGGAATCAAATTAGTATTTAATTTCAGAGTGTGATATTTAATCTTGTTAATAAATGGCCGTTTATATGTACGTATATACAGGGAGCGTGCCATTTTGTAGATGGTTGTCCACAAAATTATTAATTGCAGTGATTTTTTTAAGATGCGTCGACGGTCTGTCTATTGAGATATGGGTCGAAGAATGATAAGGAAGAACATTCGTATGCGACAGTACAGTCGGCAGCAATAAAATAGACACGAAAACTTGAATGAACCCAAATAACATTATTTTAATATTTAATGCGGATAATAACTCGGAAAAAAAATTTTAATATCGAGTCCATCCATTAGATTTTGAAAATATAATAATAACTTATTTTTTGCTTCAAAAATGAAACAAAAATTGCTGATGATACAGCGTAACGAAGTTCAGTTTAGGGATGTGTTCTAAGAACATTATATTTCGTAAAAACTGTTGGAAGAAGTAACGACGCGTTAAACTTTACCGCAATGTATTGTTGAAAAAAAAGTAGGTACGTCTTGTATTTTTTGGTAATCAGATGAATGATAAATCTGATCTCAGTAATTTTTAGTCATCTTTTAGAATGTAGCTGTGAGCACATTAGTGCACGTGAATAATCACGTGTCTGTCACGCTCGCTGTTTATACTCGCAGATACAACCGGACATGTTGAAGTAGTTGAATTAAATAGAAAATATAAAATGCGTATTAGATACGTTATCTGAATATTAATTTTAAGTAATTCTTTGGTTTAAGTCCCTACTAATATCCCTACTAATATTAAAAATGCGAAAGTAACTCTGGCTGTCTGTCTGTCTGTTACACTTTCCTGCTTAAACCTCTCAACCGATTTTCATGAAATTTGGTATAGGTATACGTTGAATCTCAAAAACGGACATAGGCTACTTTTTATTAGATATGGAAAAATGATTATTTTTGAAGTTAGAGATATGAAATTTGGCACAAATATAGCTTAAAACTTGGATTAAAATATAGATTAGTTTTTGTTTCGAATATTAGGAGAGAAAGGGGTAAAACCGACCATGAAAGGATGTGGTCCACGCGAACGAAGTCGCGGGCACAGCTAGTAGATAATAAGATGATAATTAAATGGCTAAAATTCGTTTCCAATATTTACTGCACACAAGGGATTTATTATTTTAGGATTATTTAACTAGGTAACTTCTAAAACTTACCAGTAAACCGGCGAACAGTCCAATACCTGACGCTATTAGAGCATTTAGGTCAATTCCGTCTCCCTAAAATGTAAGTTTTGAAAAGTTAGGTAATCGAAACAATAAAATTATGAAAATTTCTTATTGAAATCAAGTCTTACTTACACTAAGGTTTGCAACGATACCGCTTACTGTAGCTAGAAGTGAGCCCAAGTCAGATTGTCCATCTTCCTGCAATTATTTTAAAACTGTTACAAACTACTAATTAGTTCATGTAATGAAGATTCCTTCTTTCTAATTTAAGTACGATAGGCAAATTGTTTCGCCTATTGATAAACTTACCTAAAGATATTTATTAACTTAAAGAAGATAAAATTAATTAATTAAAATACCTTTGCTTTGTTTTTAACGTTGTGACATATCCTGCTCGTATTAAAAATGGGAGTTAGAAAGAGAAGTGTTAATATTGAAATCCTGAGTATGGATCCATGTTATTGTTTCATACAAAAACCACTTTACGGATTTGGCTCAAATTTGATAGATTAATGATCTCATCTGTTTATCTGGTATAGGCCATTTAAAGAAATAGGATAGTCTTAACAATTAACAACAATTAAAACACATAGCTAGTAGAACGGACGAAGTCACGGGCAAAAGCTAGTCTATTAATATTATCGACAGTAATACTCACACCCCCGCTCAATCCGGCGAGAATGCCCAGAATGCCTCCACCCTGCCCATCTCCTTCTGGCGGTTCATCAGAATCGTAATCGTTCCCGTTGCTATCGGAGTCATCGTTTTGCTCCGAAGCTCTGTCTCCACTGTCTCCGTTTCCATTTTCAACACTTTCTTCAGCGGCGTCGTCTGAAGCGTCATCCTCGTCACCGTTCGAGTCTTCTTCACTCTCTGAACTACTACTGGTTTCGTCTATTTCTTGTTTTTGTAAGGGTGGCGGTTTTAGGTCCTGGATGTAGTCGATTTCAATCTCGTTGTCCCCTACGTCTTGGCGGCGTAAGATAAAATTCCCTTGGTGAAATCCAGGTCCAATATTGTAGCCTAGCATTTCTCGGAATACGTGGGTTAGAAGCTGAAAATATAGATTATTTTTAAGAAAATGCATATATGAATATATTAACTATGAATATTCTAGCAATATTAGTGTTATGTGCAAAACCAATAGTGGGATAAACTTACCTTGCGGATATAGGTATGTGCCATGGTGCTTCACTCAAAAAACACGTGTGTGAACAAACAAAACAACCTTTGTGTATGTTAAAATCAAACGACAAATGAAACACACACAAAAAAAAAACGCCGATTTCATCTCTTAGACCAGATATGGTCTATTGTCATCAATATTCACAGACATTTCTCGGGCGTGTGTGAATATAATTATCTCCACGCCTTCTACTTTACCAATCGCTATGCACGCATCCATTAAGAGAAGAAGTATAAAAAAGATGTGCAGTTACGCGCAAATTTATTACTACACTATTACAGAGTATGGTATGTGATATCACAGATCTGTAATAGTGTAATCAAGTACAGGACTAATTGCTTTTGAGCTAAGCTAAGTTCATTTAGTTTTGCTCGTCGACGAAGTTTTTATACCAACTTTTGTGCCGCTTATATGCAATGAGTGAGAACTGTGTTGTTCAGAGTAGATATTGTAACAGTTTGAAATATTACAAAACCTGCAGAATTTAGGACTAAAGTTTTAAAGCCAGTTCTTGGGAACTCACCTTTGCTCCGCTGGAACTGGGGAACAGGGCGCCAGCAAGGCGCAGGAGGCTGAAGATGTTGCTGCCGGTGGTGGGCGAGGACTGCATAGGCTCGTTGTACACCTCGTCGTCGTCGTCCTCGAAAGAGTCCAGGTCTACCGTGCTAGTGGACACGGGCGGAGCGGATGTTTCACTAGGTTCCGACGATTTCTGTCGAAAAAGTAGAAATGTTTAGGTAGGTTTTATCAGTAGAAGGGTATTGATTGACACAAAAAAGTTACGTTTAGCAAAGGTGCGGACAAAAGCACGTAAGACTACACATATTGGACTTTACACCGCCTATATGACGTGCGCATAACGTATGTACCTACTTATTTGATAATATATAGGTATTTTTAATGTGTTTCACGTCGCACTAGCATACTTAAGAAACAGATTTTGTTTTATATACGATATTTATTAATTGATTAATTAAATCTTGAACCATTACGTTATGGTCCCGAAAGCCATGTTACTTCCATTGAAAAATTTCGTAAGTGATACCAGATGGATATGTTTTCTTTAATAGGCCGAGAAGTTATCGAAGAATTTTAATTCAGCATTTGCTTTCAATAATTAGTTTTACGTATTTCATGATAAATTAAGTAAATGGCAAAACATTTTCATGCAAAAGTAAGTACTCCTTGTTATTTGATTATATATGTAGCTTTGTACCTAGTTCATTTGTAAAAGTTTCCAAAATGTGTCTAACAAGATTTGGCTGAATTAGGTAAATATGGGATCAAAACATCCCCTATTATTTTTGCCAAGAGATGACAATATTACCTACTAATTTTATTAATAATACAGTATTTCATTGTTTTCTCGATTATTGAGAACAATCATATTTGATATTGAGTCGCATTTATCCCTCGTCCATATTATATTTGTCCGGTTACAAATCGCTAAGTAAGTAGATAGGTTAGACCTACATGTCCGTTAATAAAAGTCACGTTTTTAATTGTTTAATCTAAGAAATAGTACATTAATTAAGTTGTCCACAGCCAACTAGTTTTGCTATTAAATGGGTATGTCGTAAACGGTTAATGATGCGTTATTACCGGAATAGATTGACACCCAACAACCTAGCAATGTGTCATGGCTGGCTAGAAACTTTAAGTGCATGCTTGTTATAACTGCTTATTTGATATTATGCTCGTAAACTGCATATGAATTCCGAATTGATGACAAGGTTAGCGGTAAATTTTAAAGAATATAGTAATTGGGAGGCGAAAACTCTTAAATTGATGTTTTAGACAAAAAAAAAATGATTTTATTTTCATCAAATTTTCCCAATGTTAGGTGAAAGATCGTTTATTTATTTTCCTTTTTTTATTTTTTTTTTCAATAGAAAATTAATTAGCAACGCATACTAAACGAAAGGATTTGAATTTGATTCTTAGTACGTTCGAAAAGGATAGTGTATCACTATCCAATATTACTTAGTATTAGATAGTGACAGATTTGTCCAGCGATTTCAGTAGGTACATGTAGTTCCGTAACCGCTGAGGCGTGTCTAGGTACAATTTCCGCGCTAAATTGACCCTATATGACTATTCAGTTATGAAATATAATTTAATCCATTACTGTACTAAGGGTACTGGGGTCATAGGGCGTATTGATAAAAATATCTATCATGAATTCATAATACAATAAAAAAATAGGTCAAAATAACTAAGGTCGAATTTTCGTTAAAACCTCATGTGTATTTTATAGGTTTATGTAGTGAATAAAGCACTATTTGCATAAAACAGTTCGTTAGGTTTTCACAGTAGTTTGGCGAAGATGGTCTCTAAAGCCAAGATTACACTGATTGCGATTTGCATAATAATAAGAAAGTTTAAAGAAACTTACCGAAGCACTATTCCCAAAGGACACGGCTGTTTCGCTCGAGCTGTCTAGTTCGTTGTCGTTGAAGCCTCGCCTCCGCCTCGCCAAGTCGGCCGGCACGCAAAACGCGTTGGCCAGCAAGCAAGCCGAGAATACTATAGCCAGGTGTCGTCTGCACGCCATTGTTATCACTACTGGAACATCCAAGCGCGATCCTCGTTAAATAAAACCAAATCTAGCGCCCATTAGTGCAAATTTCGCAGGGAATGTGGCGCGCTGAGTGATTAGGAAACGAGCAGATTTGTAGCACTTCCAGTTAAGTGATTATTGCGACATTGCGTGGGTACGCTCTAAGGTAATGTGCAGGAATCTTCTCGACAGTTGTGATTACTATTTTCATTAATTTTATTCAATTTGCTAATGTTAACTGGAAGTGTGTAGCTGACAAGAAATAACACGTGGTTGTGTCATCCAAACCTCTGTGTAGTGGGAATGGATTGTTAAGTACGTTAATTAAAACATACAATTGAGGCATGACCATAGGCGACAAGAACACGCATAAAAATGGCACTATTTGTTTTCCCAAATTGCTAATCTAGTGTTTAGGTATATGACTTCAAAATTTCCACTTTTCAGTTTTTATCTGAATTTCTATACTCTAAGATACACATATTATACATTCATTCCTTAAAAACATTACAACTAATAAAAAAACCCGCATCGAAATCCGTTGCATAGTTTTAAAGATCTAAGCATGTATAGAAAAAGTGGAAAGCTACTTTGTGTTATACTGTGTAGAGATACCTAGTAAAAAGTTGTAGGTACCTAAGTAATGTGTATGTCAATGAATGATAGGGATGTTGGAGTACCAACCTGTGTGACTAGATGCCGTATCAGTCTGCGGAGGATTGGTCCGGTCGCCGACGCACCGAGTATCTTATAACAAAACTAGGATCCGCTAGTGTATACAGGGTGTTGCGTCTAGTCTACGCGAGAATCTAGACTCTTTTGATGCAAACTATGTCTACTAACTCAGTACTCATTGACAAAACCATTTTAATTGACTAACTCAACCAGTTTTAATAACAGTGCCAGTGAAATAAACTCATTCTAAAATGAGTGAAATAAAGTCATAAAGGTCATTGGTAAGTTCGGAATCAAATAATCATTAAAAAGGATTACCTATAAGAGGTTTTAGTTCTGCCAAATAGTTTTATTGTTACTAACTTTCATGTCTTCTAATAATACTGGTGGAATAACCAACCGATTTATAATTGCAAGCTGCATTTAAACTGGTTTAGAGTATCGGTTCTTGTTTAAATATAACAATGTCTACAATTTAAATACAGAAAATCATAATCGTAATATTCTAACGCTGACTAAGTTTTTCATATTCAAATAGATTAATTTGTAGTCTGCACACGAAACTGCATCAGCTCTGCGAGCTAAACTAAACTAAGCTTAGCCTTTGGTCAGCAACTCCTACGAAGGTAGGAATATCTCTACTTACTAAGGAGTTCCGCCTTTCTAGTTTAACAACGACAAACAGGTTCGTTGTCTGGATAATGGCATGAGGCTGATGAGGCTTATGAAAATTACTTGGCAACCTATAATGCAAGACAGTGAAATTAGTGGACTTATTGTCAAGCAGAGATGTAGATACCTATTCTACTGAAATTACTTTTAATAAACCAGTATTGTACGAACTGACTACTTTAGAAACAGATTTTTGGCCCCGGACAACAGCGAACAATATAAAAATATTATTTTGTATAGATACCCACTTATTTTTTTCAATTGTACCTACTTCAAGAATGCCCTAAGGCCCTAGCTAAAAGGCGACAAGTACAACATAATAATAGCTGTTACTGGACTTGTCGCCCTTACCTTGAAGGCTTGACCCCTGCTACTAATGCAACAAGCCCCAGGAGCTAGGCACTTTTATTTTGTTCAGCAGTAAAAAGTAGGTATAATGTAGCCAAAACGATATAAAACTTTTCAGAACAGTATGGTTGTAATCCTAAGTACAGCAGCTCAAGAAGACGGTCGTTTTGTATTCAGCCCGTAGGCGCAGGAGGCGTGCCACGCGTTCCGGCGCGGCGGCAAGTACCCATTACTCGCTTGCGCCACTCGAGTTGCCAAACCGTCACCTTCCGCCGGCCGTTTCCGACCCCAGCTTCCGCGACTAAGTAAACATAGCCTGTGCTCTGGGATCCATTCCGTTTTGTTGCAAAAGAAAAGGACCAGTAAAGAAGTAGCACTTTCGTATGACCTTAGCAAAAGTCAATCATTAACATTAGCACTCTGCAATTGGGATAGTGTCGTTTGTTTTAAGATTAGTTTATCAACTAATCTTGCACTATCATGCATGTGGAGCTAACCTGTAATTGTTTGTTACATTTAGTTTTAGTTAAGTCAATGTATTACCTATATTGAAGGATAATTGTACCTAAAAGATGTTGGTTAGTCTCAATAAAAAAAACCGGCCAAGTGCGAGTCGGACTCGCGCACCGAGGGTTCCGTACAAACCTGCAAGGTTTACAAAGTTCGTTCATTACGACAATCGAGTCATAACTATGGTATTTTTATTGCAAAATGAAATTCATAACATTACAATGGGGAAAGATGGAGGAGCATAAATATTTTGTATTTTTCCTTTATGTGTGCTATAAAACGTTGCTTCATGCCAAATTTCAAGATTCTAGGTCGACTGGAAGTACCCTTTAGGTTTTGATTCCCTTGCAAGTACTTGCGAGTTTCAAAATATGCAGCTTAAATTGCTGTTTCTTTTGATTGCGTTGACATAGAAGTTTGATTTTGTTACAGCTTAAAGGTATTATAGACCTGAGTATTTGGTATGAATTTCAATTTAATACCTCTACGCGTTTATGAGGAAATGGGTAGTAAGTTTAAAATTATTAAAAAAATAAATATTATGTGATGTAACTAAAAATTTTTGGTTTTCGTAATTTTTCCTTTATCTATGCTATAAGACGTTGCTTCGTACCAAATTTCAAGATTCTGAGTTCACGGGAAGCACCCTGTAGGTTTTGATTCCCTTGCAAGTGTCGAAAATTTGCGGCATAAACGGCTGTATCTTTTGATTGCGTTGGCTTAGAAGTTTGATTTTTTCACAGCTTCAAGGGACAGTAGACCTGAGTAATTGATATAAATTTCAGCTTCATACCTCCACGCGTTCCTGAGAAAAAGGGTCTTGACAGACGGACGGACAGACGGACAACAAAGTGATCCTATAAGGGTTCCGTTTTTTCTTTTTGAGGTACGGAACCCTAAAAAGAAAGTGTTTGCAATTTTGGAAGCAAATTTTACTTAAACTTTTCCATATTGTATCGGATCTGGGTGATGTGGTACCGTCGTTGTTTCTGATATCTGTAATACAAATGCTTAAGCTACTTACCACAGACTCAGCCATGTACCTAAGTGATGTTGTCCAATATTTTTTTTTTATTTATTATTAAACTTTCTATCACTGAAAACTGAACACAATGTTAATACCTGATTAGCCGTCATGATGGTTTTTGTGATAGATAAATTTAGGACCTATCCATGTTGCCATATGATGAAATATTTTATAAAAACTTGAACATTACATCTTATTATAATTATTGCAATACGAATCCCGCGGCAATAAACTCGTCAGATAATGCCACTTTTAGGTATGAAAGAACATCAAATTTTCTTAATATGGGTTTTTTGATATGATTTAATTTCCTTAAAACCAAAACTAACTTTTTATCTTCCATTTACCATTTGCCTTTGAACGAAATCTATACATTCGAAAAACCGTTTCTTAACCGTTTATTTTTTTTTTGTTATTTGCATACAATTAAAAGCAGGAAGTAAATACTAAATCTAGGCCGAGTCTGTGCTAAACAAATTTAAGTTGAAAATACGATTTGGGACTTTTGTTACATTGTAACTAGGACCTCAGAATTTAAATTATACCTATCAACATTATATCAAATTAACAGAGTTACAAATTTGGAAGGTAATTTTGTTTAGGGTAATTAAAGTTGACTATCAGGTAATTTTAAATTGGTATTTAGCATTAATTACATAGCTGTAATTGGTACAAAAAGATTAGTTAAGCATATACCCAATTACCCACTTAAATGGCTCGGAGCAAAACAAGTAGGTATTAAAAACTAAATTTAATATAGAATATGGTTATCAATTAAATCTAATATTTACTCAATTCCAGTATCGTCAAGAAGGAACTTAGGTACTTTAAAATGTAATTCTCACGCATTCCATTTTAACTTTATTTTATAATCGGATGAAACCATAGAATACCCACATTGAATATTGGAAAGATGAACAAATTTTACTCACAGCCAAGCCCATACATTAAATGGTTTAATTTTGTTACAAAAACATTTTTGTACGACCCTCCAGATAATTTAGTAATTTAAATCGGCCAATGATCAAATCCGGTTTGGACAGCCCTGATTTGGATCAACAATACTGACGATGCTACGGAAATAGAGACATAATATAAAAAAACAATACTTTTCTAAAAGATTTTATTGAAATAATTGCACATAATATTTGTTATAATAATATAATAACATCCACAATAATACGCTATAATACATAAAACAGACGATTCACTAATTATAGGTAAATCTATTAAATATTTACAAACAGTACCTACCTAAGTACGGCTAGCATCAAAGTTTTCCTCTACACTCATCATCATAAATTAATCGATTTTATGTTCAATGGCAACTGGACTTCTATAATATTTATTCTTCCAATGCGACGTGAAAATTATTATAATTGTTCGGTGTTCCATATCTTCCCAAAGATTTAAACCTAATGGCTCATTTTCAGCTCATTTAAAGGCACCATTAATTCGAATTCTGTTCCTGAAGTGTCATCATATTTTTTATAAACTAGTCAACTTTCATAGTTTAATATTTTTGATGCTAACCCCACCTACACATGCCCCAATCTAGGTAATAAAGTATGTAATAATTATAAGACCTTCTATTTAAGCACCTATGTTAGCTAGAATAAAATTTAAAGTAAGTAATTGATAAGAACATAATTCTAGAGTCGTAAATAAAAGTGAGGAGATAAATTCAAATTTAATTATTTGCTGTTGATTGATTGAAAGAACCACTACAATAAAGAAAACTTATGAGGTTTAACCAGTAATAATAATGTATACCAGAATTAGGTAATTCATTGGCGATGAATTTGTCTAGGACCTAATTATCAAAAACAAAATTAATAAAACCAGTCAAAATCGGCCATAGCAACCTGCTGGAGATAATTCATGATTTAAAAGAATTAAACGGGTCAAAACGCGACACCATTTTTATTCAGTACTAGCAGACCCGCCAGACTTCGTTCTGTCAAAAAGATTTGCAATGTGGCTTGACTCTAAATTTTAGTTAGAAAACGTTTGTACTGGAAAAAGGGCTGTCTTTAGAGTTTTCCCGGCAATTATTCAAATTTGTCTCGCCGTAAAAACCATCCTTTGACTTCAACGAACATTTTAAAAAAAGAATTGGCAAAATTGGTCCAAGCGTTGTCGAGTTATGCGCTTACCAACACATTTTGCGATTCATTTTTATATAAAAGATTTATTACGAACTACTTACTGCCCGACGTTTCGGTTGGTACAACTAGTAATATACAACAAGTAAATAAAGATGGTGTCGCGTTAAACCAGTTAAATTAACTTAAATGTTTAAAATGGAACGCGAAAGTCTTAAAGTATATATTTCATGATGTTTTTCAGTCAGTACCAACTGAAGCATCTGCCCTGGGAGGTCGCAACTTCTCCAGGAGTGGTATAGCAACCCCCACCAGCTCTTCCCAAGCAGCGAGCCTGCTGCAGGGGCCGCAGCCGCACTCCTCGCCCTCCCCGTCCTCGAAGCCGAGGTCTTCGCCCGAGAAGCCGTTCCTGTCGCCGTCCTCATCAGCGTGTTCCAGGTTCAACTCCCGGTCGATGCTGTACGCCTTCGGAAAAGGCTTGCCGGCTGCGTTCTGTTTTTCGTCTGCGTAGTTGTTGTTGTGAACGTCGAAATGGACCTATAATAGGAAGATATTGTAAGAAAATGTGATAATGTCAGCAACAAAAGTAATAACTCTTTGGTATGTGCCTTACTATAATATTCGTTGAAATAAATGACTAGGTATAACTAACCTAACCTACTAACCTAACCTTGTAATTATAACATAACATAATAAAGTTCTTGTGATGTTTATCAAACAATAATAAACCTAACTAATAGATATCATAGTCGAGACACATATGGAAGTTGGTAAATAAAAATGTGTAGGTATGTGTAAATACAAAAGAAGATCTCTCTTTTGGGAAAATACATTTTGATCCCAGTTCTTAATTTTGACAAAAATTCTAGATCAAAGTCTAATACACGTTGACGCTTAAGCACTGTGCCAGAGTTCACCATAATCGTTACACATTTTTTTTATTTTTTTTTATTTTTTTCTGTTCACTTTTAATTGTACAAAAGTTTGTAGGGTAGATGACTAAAATAAATAAATAGATCAGACTGAAGAGCTCAGATTACTCTGCTAGGGCAGATACTCGAAGTTGGTAGGAAAAATATTAATTTTAACCAGTGTCTGTCGGTTCTTCATGATGAATGGCCAAGGGTCTGGTTTCCACCAAAATACTAGCGCTGTTGCCGTGTTAAACATGCCGTAGCAGCATTTGCTGAGGTGGAACCCAAGTTGTCCTAGCACGATACCTTATGTTTTACGTAGACTGTCTTGTATTGTGTAACTGTGTGATTGCCAATATGTAAATGTATTTTCTTTCTTTCTGAAGAGTAGGGTGTCCATTATCTTTGTACGCAACGCACATGGTGTTTGAAAAGCGCAGGATCGCTGGCGCGGCGGTCACCCGCCCGGGCTGCTTCGCACGCAGCAAACACCGACTCGTCATCTGGAACATTCGTCACATTTAGGGTCCATTTCACGTTACAGGTACGTGCCGGGTGGCTTATCTTCCTAAACGTACGGTCAAAAGTACGCTGGACTACACACTTTCGACCTGGAAATAATATTGTACTGCAAGTGTATACCCTGACGAGTGACGTGCTGTTAACGTTAGGTTATCAAGTGCCAGTGGCAACCCCGGCTTAAGGTTCAGGCCCCGTCAGGGGGCGATCTTTGGTTGTTGCTTAATGCCTGGTTCCAATATTTGAAAACGATCCGTTCCAGTTACGAATAAAAATTATACGAGGCGTTAGTTAAAAACTACTGACGGACGACTGATGACAGCTGTATGAAACGGTATTATTAACGGCTCGTAGCCGGTTGGAGAAAAACGGATAGATTTTGAATCATTACAAATCTTAAAATATTGCTAAAATGTTGGGACCGGGCATAAATTACGTAGCAGTAAGAGTTACGCTAGCCCGAAATGTCGGTAAAGACCATTAGGTTTTGCAGCCATCTTGGATAATCAGGTAGAAAAGAACATGCGTCACTATTAGGTCCTCATCATTAATTCAGTAATTGCGGGACACTACAAGCAGTGCCGAATGCTATAGGTACAATGTGTTAAATCCCATCCTGATCCATGATTATATTAATTTTAAATAAACAGATTTACCTCGTAGCGTGGGACTTGTTGTAGGTACCTAAGTATTAATATTTTTTCTATTCAAAGAGGCTGTTAGGTGGGTGTGATTATTTAATAATCACGAGCTACAAATTCAATATTTTTAAAATACCTACTAAATGTGTTGTCATTTACCTAAGTTTGTTTATTAACAGATATAGTAAGCGTTAGAGTTTAATATTAAATTATTGTCATTAGGAATAGATATAATAAGCCCATAACGGTGATTCTGATCGAAAGTATAAATTACATATTCCATTTAACAATGTTGATATAAATTGATCAGCTGTTTTTGTTGCAGACTGTACCACATCGTTATGAATAGACTAAGTTAGCAAGTCTAAAGAAATAATGTTTTGAAATAATAATGTTTTGAAAAATGTTTTTGTTTAAATCTGTAACTATGTACTGAGTTATGTGAAACATAAAACTCATTTTAATTGGTTTGAATAAAATTTTAATTTCAATAAAATCATCAAAATATTTATAGCAGCTTTAATAAAAAACGTAATTATTAAAACTGTTAATAAATAATGTAGAGTTCAATGTATCTAAAGATACAACAAAAATATGACTTGACCCCGACGTGATTTGAACACGCAACCTTCTGATCTGGAGTCAGACGCGCTACCGTTGCGCCACGGAGTCACTTATTAAACTGGATGAAATATTGTATGTCTTGTCTAAAATGGAATTGCGTCATTTTATGACATGCACCTGAATTAATACAGTATTATGGATATTGGTAGATCGCTACTTTTCAAACTTACACAAATTGATAACACGTTTTATGTTATCAGTTCTCATTTCGTATTATCTTGTTATAGGTATCAATGCTTGGAATATTTATCGAGCGGCGCTTTCTTCTATAAATAAATTCCTACCCAACGACGAAGACAAATAGTGGCAAAGACAGAGTCAATGTTAAAAATGTATTTTTGACAACGCTTGATTAAATAAAACACTATTTAATGTAAACAAATAAACGTTGTTAGGAAATGTTAGAACTTTTGCATGAGTCATAAATAATGATGACTCACTTTTTTAGGTTTAATAACAATCTTAATTAGAATCGAAAACTATGTAGGTACCCTTAGCACAAACAAACACAGAATTCGACAACTACTCAAATCATCGTAACAGTTTTGTGTAGATAATAAGTTCAGTACTTTCACTGTGTAGGCCTAGGTACCTACCGCTGCGGTGCTGCTACCATTTCCATTATTAAGTACTTAAACACTTAATTTCAATTATATTTTCTTACTACGTCAATCTACTATTCGATTATGTCTGCAATTTTTGTTCGAGCTTAGGGTTCCACAGAAGAGTACCTACCTACACAAAACCGCTTTGTGTTCTACTTACTCTTCACAGTAAATAACTTTTATAGGGCAAGTATGACATACCTACATATAGTAAATGATTAAATTTAGGACTTTTCAAATAATATTTTACATACAGTGTCTACGCTTACCCACTGTAAAGTCACTCTTAAAGTTGTTCATTATGAAGAGTAGGTACATTAAGTAATTTGACTTTTTCACTAAGTTGTAATTTTTAAAAATCGTGGTACTATTTTGGAATCCTGATTGTTCGTACAGATTTTTATGGGTTTGTTAATAAAATACATAACACATTGTTTTAGCCTTTTATAGTTTTTATCAATACTTTCTAGCATCTTTTCCATATTTCTTTTTCTTGTCAAACTGGTGATAAGGTTCAGTTTAAAGCAAGAGAGGCAGGGCAAAGCGATTTATCGCTCGAACTGAAGCAGCCCGACTGGTGAAATACCTCCACTTTACAGAAGACCGCAGCCAAAAAACAATCACTCCGGTGTTGTTGTGTTCCTGCATGTGAGTAAGGTTTCCAGAGCTCCTGGGGGGTGCTACATTAGTAGCAGGGGTCAAGCCTTCAAGGTAAGGGCGACAAGTCTAGTAACAGTTTTACTATAGTATATAGTCTCCCGTTATTAGGTATCTAATGAATGATTCACCTTCGAACACATTGTATTACCTCTTACTACTGGTCGACCTAGAATGGTCGTGATTAAAATCATCATTTAGTTTCACTGAAAACAGAACTAATGAGAGAGTCAGGAGTCAAGGCGAGACGATTCTTGAAAAAAGGTAATTCCTTTGTAATTCGCGTGATTACAACCACCGCGGATGCAGTTATGGACGCCACGACTGCAGAGCTTTGAATAGCTTGTAATGTTAAAATATATTTTTAGGTATATATAAAAGCCAAATACTACTAACAGACTTATAAATCACGAAATCTTTAAAACTATAATATCTAAATTTCGTTTATAGAGTAAGAGACGTGAAATATAAACATCACGCTTTATAGGTGGTGTAGAGGATGTTAGGAGTACCTACGCATACCTAATATGTAATCTGTATAAATCAATCCCTTTTTGTGGTCAATACAAACGCGCATGAAGTCGCAGGTGGCCGCTATTGTTTTAAAGCCAAATAAGTAATTTCGTCGGAAATTGTTTTAATTAGTAAGTATTTCGAAATTATCAATTTTGTATTAAGTTTTATGAAGCATATTTTGCATTTGGTCTATAAAAACTTTTTAGAAATATTTTGTTCAACTTCAGCTTCCCTGGAGCATGTTAAGTACATTACTTAGGTGCAAAAATGATAAAATATTTTATGTATGCAAATGTGGTGTAAAGAATTACAAAAAAAATAGTATGGTAATGTTTTAATTAAGACTCAACTTATTGACTCATGTCATGATAAAAAATGTAGAAATCTTAAATCATTCCCAACTCAACTTTGTGAGTTCAGTCGCTAAAGTGATGTAAAATACGCATTCAAGGTATCTGAACTGTCCGCTCAATGTTTAGACGCAAGTTTAGACGCACCTATAAAGGCGGAGAGCGCGGCAGCAGCTCGCTGCGCGTGCAGGTGCGGCAGCGGCGCGTGCGCGTGCGCGTTCCACAGCGCGCGCGCCAGCAGCGCCGCGGCGGCTGCGTCCCCCGCGCCCGCCGCCGCCGACAGCGCACGCGCGCACAGCTGCGCCGCGGCCGCGCACCCGCCGCCGCCGCCTGCGCCGCACACGTTCACGAGCACGCCCGCCGCCGCGCAACGCACGCTCGTCTCCTCTGCAACGAACATTGTTTATAGTGTAATGACGCATCCACACATACCCGCTAACGGCGGCCGAGCCGACTCCATGCCCTGAAAAGGGCAGGACTACCCACT
Organism: Glyphodes pyloalis; assembly: GCA_037074685.1. NCBI lineage: Eukaryota > Metazoa > Arthropoda > Insecta > Lepidoptera > Crambidae > Glyphodes > Glyphodes pyloalis. Next base: position 7,146,709 of record JAYKKO010000021.1, read on the forward strand.
AAAACTAACCACCTGTTGGACCTCCATCGCCTTTGTGGGGGTGTTGTGACAAGCAAGATAGAGCTTAAGAGGGGGTATGGTGCCGGAGTAATGTCGAATTTCACCCGCGCACCTCACACGCCCCGCACTCATCCCACGCATCGAAATCATCGCCGCGTCATGTTTTGTACTTGCACAGTATACGCAAAATTTTTAGATAAATCTGATAAGGATTGGCTAAGTGCGAGTCGGATTAAACAAAGTTTGCACACAAAATAAATATATCATAATAATTTTGGTAGTGGTAAATAATTCGAAAAGGTAAGAAAGTTTATAATGCTATTGCGTGACTCCAATCATTTATTCTACCAATTATTTTTAATACTTACTAATAATAAATTATGAGTTTGATTTTTTTAGGGAAAATATGCATTTTTTTTTGTATATGTACATTAAACAGTTGAAAACGTATTGAGATAAAACTGTTAGGATTTCGAATTCCTTAAATAATTATCTCAACGAGTCACGTGGTCTTAGCTTGTAAATGGCTCAGATGGCCCTCTTTTGTAACACAAAGATACTATTATACGTCGGCCGCAGATCCCCATAAAATCAGACTATACGACAAGATGCTGTGAAAATAGGCAAAATGTACCAATCTTACCGTCTACAAATCAGTCAGTTACAGCATATGCCACCCAACTCAGCGTAACAAATAGTCAGATAATGCTTGCTTTGGGCCTATTTATTGGGTAAGGCATGTTTCTTATTGTACGAGTAACCTTTCAAAATGGAATATATAATTTATTAATGACTCGAAAGTTATCATACTTTGTAAGACTAGAAATTTATTTTTTTATCTAGAAAAATAAATTCATAGCTCTGTTTACTTCTATTCGTTCACGCTTGAAATCCAAAATAAAAAAAGACACGAACTTACAAAGTTCTTGTTAAAAGGTTCTTAAGTGCTTTAACCGCATGGCTAAACTAGCTTTTGTGATATTAAAAGCTAAAAGATATAAACTATAAATATGTAAAAAAAGGTTTGTACGAAAAATTCAACAAAAATAGATTCTGTCACATTTTATTTTCCAATTAGTACTATGATGGTATTTACTATTATGTAAACAAATACATAATAGAAACTCATACCGACATCATCACGTGGTGTCACGTGGTTGAAGTATCGAATTATTTTGCATGTACTGCATGACCGCCATTACTTCAACGCTTTTTGACAACACAAACATAAACAAATATAATAAACAATTAAAAACCTTCGAAAAAAGGCCATACGTTGAAGTTTTAACTTCTTCTGTTCGCCTCTAAAACGTTTTCTTTTTGGGCCGGAGCATGGAGGCGAGAGGTCTACCTCTCGCCTCAACTGAACAGAGCAACCACAACTGATTGACGAAACAAAACATGCTGATATGCATGTGTCAGGTGAAATAGAAAGACAATTTTCTACACGGAATAAAAACGTAGTAAGCGCCGAACTAGTTTTTTTTAATATCTCGCAAAATAAATAATATTTTTAATAATCGCTAGTACAGTCCCTCGATAATATATTTTTCTGTTATGTATTAAAATATAAATTCAGTTGCATGTATAGTTTTCAAAACAAATAGAATCTAGTTAAAAATTAGACCTAACTTTGTGATATTTTTCTATCGAGAAAATATTACAATTTCATGTTTCTGCTCAGGCCAGTCCCTTCTAAATATAGTCTAATATTCATATTAAAAAACTGAAAATGATTCAAAGCTTGTTTTCAAGTGAAAAAATCGAATCGAATCGACAATTTGACATGGTACCCCCTCTTAAGATATTATGCACAGAACACCTTCAGCACAATGGAAGGCATTGTGCTGAAGGTGCCTTTATCTAGTGTTTGTTACTTGACATTTTACACGCGCTACAAACTAGCCCCTCTACCCTTTCCAAATTAGTTTACACATCAGCCTTAATTTCGTCTTTACCTCTCACTGACTGATTTTAGATAAGTGCTCATAATTTACATTTGTAGTGCAGCAAAATTTCGATCAGTCACCGTGTTCCAAAAATGGTACAAGCAAGTCCAAAGCTCCCTCAAGCACGATGAGCTGCGCGGAGCGGGTTCCTCGAGACAGGTTTCCCAGGGCTCTCACAGCCTCACACGCCGCCGGTCCAGTGCCCACCAACCGACGACAAGTTACTGTAAGAAAATTAAAGAAAGAAAGAAATAAATGCACTATTAGTTCTCCGGGGATGCCACTAAGCAGGTCAATATGTAAATTTCCCTCAATCTCGAGAGATTATCTCAGAAACAAAGACGGTACCACAACATCTAGACCTTGACATTATAGAATTAAACCGTTATATTGAATCAAACCGGGACCTTAGAGATGACGCGACGCTGAAGTTCAGGTCAGCTACGGAGGTCGTTTGCAATTTTAAATCAGTCCGATGTAATTCGGGTACAACACCTGGTTGTTGATTTTATTGAGATTAGCTATTGAAAAAGCCGGTACCTCCGTAATCATAATCAATTCATTTATTCATGATGGCTACAAGTAACATTTATAAATCGTCAAAATGAATATAATAAACCAAATTTAAGCTACAGCCGGTTCGGAACCTAATCGCACCGAGAAGAATCCCGCAGGAAACTCAGTAGTTTTGTTGCTCCACTGAGTTCAGTAGACCGACTAGTTGGTCGCTTCACTTTCGTCGCTTTATTTTACCTTTGCAGAGCTGATCGAGCAACTGGTGCAGTGGGTCAGGCGGGTCTGGAGGCTCTCGGTAGAACGTGATGTTGTTGAGGGTGGCTAGAGAAGCCGTCGCCAGCTCCTCGTGCCGGTCCATCCAACTCGGCCGTTCTTCTTCAGATTCCTCTGTCTGCACCTGTAGTTTGCAAATTTCACTACATATGAATAGTCCTATCTTGGTAATCATCAACAACCAAACTGCATAGTGAGCAGATTATTTTTATGTTTTTATGAAATACTTTTTTTTTTTTTTTTTTTTTTCACTTTATTTGGGTCAACTAACAGTTTCACAATAAGTATTTCTTAAAAAGTAATTGTACATTTACAAATAGATAATTGTGAAACCAACACCGCTAACCACATGTTAATATTGAGAGATATGATTTTTGTTGAGAGTGTATAACCAATAAGAAAAAAGAAAATAAGTTTAGTAAGTTCCACTATTATATTTTTGACCTGAGGGCGTGCTTTATATGGTGTTGACTTCACGTAACTAACAGTTCAGCAATTGATTTTTTAAAAATATGAACACTGCTTGTAAATATGTCTAGACTACTAAAATGTTCATTAAAAGTGTCAGTCAGACGAGTCAGCGGCGAGCGTTTCCCAGCATTAGTTCGAGTTCGCGGTGTAAAGAATAATTTTCGTGTATGGCATGCTCGACTGAGTGGTCTGGCTGGCACTCTATAACATAATCTATTCACTATCTCTGTACAATCATATCCGCCATTACACAAGTCATACAACAACTTAACCTGCAACTGTAACCTTCGTGTTTTTAAGTGGTGTAATTTATATTGTTGTAACAATTTTGGATACGATAACTTACTTCGAAAGCATTTGTAGTGCATGTATCGTAAAAATTTCTTTTGTACTCTTTCAAGCCTTTCTGAATATTTATTATAAAAGGGATCCCAAACAGAAGTGGCATATTCCAGCTGTGAGCGTATCAAGGATTTATACAGATACATGTATGTAGCAGGGCGTCTAAAATCGTTACTAGACCGAACAACAAACCCGTACATCTTGAAGGCTTTTTTGCAAATATTCTCAATATGTTTATCAAGTGTTAGTTTTGTATCTAATGTGACCCCTAAATCTTTAATACTTTGTACTCTTTCAAGATTTACGTTGCATAGAGAATAGTCGAAAGAACTTATGCATTTTTTCTTTGTAAAACATATACACTTACATTTATTTATGCTAAGTTCCAATTTGTTGCGGTCACAGTAGGCTGTTAATCGATTAAGGTCCTCTTGAAAGATTAGATGGTCATCAATATTTTCAATTTCTCGATATATTTTAAGGTCGTCTGCATAAAGAAGGAAATTGCATTTTTTAAAGCATTTACCAATGTCATTTATATATATGACAAATAAAAGAGGTCCAATAATTGAGCCCTGCGGGACGCCTGATGTTACTGTGACGATATCAGATTCATGACCATTAACCACCACTTTTTGGGTTCTATTCGATATATAAGATTTGAACCATCTCCAAAGATTACCGCGAATACCATTGAACGCTAATTTTTCTAACAGAATTTTATGGTCAACTCGGTCAAAGGCTTTCTTAAAGTCTGTATAGACAGCATCTGTTTGCTTATTGGAATCCATGCTGTCAAAAAGTGCAGTTGCGTAAACCAAGAGATTAGTGACAGTGGACCGCTTTAAGACAAATCCGTGTTGTTGTGGAAGGATTTTATTGTGGATGTGTGAGTACAGACTACCGTGCACAAGTCCTTCCAAAACTTTTCCTAAAGTTGGCAAGATTGAGATTGGCCGATAATTAGTTACATCCTCCTTCGAGCCCCCCTTATGTACTGGAGTAATTCTAGCCGTCTTCCATACCTCTGGACAGACGCCCTCTCGTAAACATTTATTAAACAAGATGTGAATTGGCTTGTAAATAGTTTTAGCAGTTTTTTTTAAGAATATCGGTGGTAGGTTATCCGTACCCGGTCCTTTCGTAACATTAAGCGTTTCGAGTTTTTTAATTATGCTTTCGTTGCTAAGCAAAATATCGGTAATAATATTATCTGTTTCAGTTTTTTCGTCCAATTCAGGGATGCTAGTAAAATCACATAAGCTCGTTACATCCGACGGCTGAAATACTGATTGAAAGAATTTTGAAAATAAGTTGCACACAGCCTCAGGATTGTCAGCCTTATTATCATTGAATTTTACAATATTAGGTATATCACACCGATTTTTGCGGTTTTTGATATAAGTCCAAAAGTATTTTACATTGAGTTTAATATCATCTTCAACTTTATTTATGTAATTATTGTAACATTTTTTTGCCTCTTTTTTGAATCTTTCACGGTACATAGAGAAAACTAAATAATCTGATTGATTCTTGTATTTTTTCCATTTTATCCAAGCCGAATTTTTGTTTTTAAATATATGTTTAAGAGAGAAGCTAAACCACACAGGAAAGTGTGAATTAGATACAACCTTAAAAGGTATGCATTTTCGGATAATATAGTAGATTTTTTCATAGAAGATATCCACACAACAGTCCACCTGTTTGCCATGAAACAGATCCTCCCAGTCTATTTTTAACAGTTCTTCATTCACCAGTTGATAATCAGATTTATTATAGCAATAGATTTTTTGTTGTTTATATTTTAACTTGGTATGTACCTTATCAGGACACGCCAAAACATAAAATGGCGGGTGTTGAATATCAATAGGCACTAAGGTTACTGATGTCGATAAAGAGGTACTACCTACTGTATTCGTTATACATAAGTCTAATATGCGGTCGTTATTATTTTTGAAAATATTTATTTGCGTACAATTGAATAAAGACATAAAATTCATCAAGTATAGGTTGGGCGGCGCTTGATCATTTACATTTGAAGGTTTTGCCTGATTAATATCTATTTGCCATTCAAGATGTGAGAGATTAAAGTCACCAAATATGAAGAATTTATCTACACCCATGATTTGAATGTAGTCTTGCATTATATCAAAGTAAGTTAGGTAAACGGAATGGTCAACTCTGGGGGGAATATAAACAGCTCCAATTAAGTAGTGTTTATTACCCACAGATAGTCGCACTAGTGTATGGTCAAGTATGTATGGTAAATCACGGTCGGTAAGAGTGGGGGACATTGAGCAAAGTACCGAACAAATTGAACGCAGCACAGCCACCAATACGCCACCACCGTCACGGCGGCCAGTCGCGATCCGGTTGCGGTCGCTGCGGTACACAGTGTAGCGGGAGTCTATGAATTCATTATTTGTTATATCGGCATGTAACCATGTCTCTGTCAATATAATAACATCGTAGGAGTGGTTCAAAATATTCATGTATATCGTATTAAGCTTGGTTCTCAATCCGCGGCAATTTTGATAGTAAAAAGACAGCGTTTTATTACTTGAATTATTGAATTTTACATTTAAAAATTAAAGATATTATTATGAAGATGTAACTTAATACTGTCGATACATATTTGATATAAGAGTTAAAAAACATACACACATAGATATAAATATTGAACTGTTCGTATGAATTCGCAATTTCAATGGTGTAATTTGATCCTTCAAGGTTAAGTAGGTAAATTGAATCAAAAATTATAAGCCATCCCACCGCGGACTCACAACAACAAAAAGTAAATATACACAAATACAGACTATTACTTGATTCAACCATTCTCAAAAAATAGTCAACGGTTACTATGATAATAAATACATGCATTCGATCCTGCCATACTGATGAATGTACATAATTAAGTTGTACTATACACCGTGACTTTTTAGTGGTTGTTTTCCCGCAGTAAAATCATTATATCTGAGTAGTACAATAGATTTGTGCAGGTTTTTTTTATGCAGATCAAAAAATAGCAATTTTATGATAGTGATAAACTAAACTCGAAAGCAACCTCGAAACAACAGTAGGAGCCGCGCCGCAGCTGATCGCCGGCCGGCCGGGTCATTGCCTCTCGCGCTTATCAATTCGCTGAAAACTTACAATTTACTAACAAGTGATTTCCATTTTCCCTTCATACTTTAACGGGCTTAGGACCGTCGTAAATACTTCTATCCATACTTAATTAAACACGACATAATTTTTAATTCATAACAACGTGACATGTAACCAAGATTATTGTCTGAAAATAATAATTTATTACTGAATTAGGCAATAAAGTATTTAAGGCGTATTTAAAAAATAGAAATCAACCTATTTACAATGATTTTAATTACCTAACCTAATATCCCTTTTACAAATGTACAAACAAATACTTACACTTTCCGGTAACGGAGTAATTGTTCAAAGTGTAAACCACTGCGTTCTACAAACAATCGTGCACGTTTTAATTGATTTACTTTCAATTTCAATAATGTGTCTCTATTACGTCTAACCACATCAAAAGCATCCACTATCGCACTTTTTAAGGCGCCCGGAGTGTGGTACTCTTCCCGATACACAATCCGCTTAACCTCAGACCACAAATAAAAGTCCAACGGAGTAAGATCCGGGCTTCGTGGTGGCCACGGCACTGGGCCGCCGCGACGGTTATGATGTATTCGTCAAGCTCCAAAGAATGAATGGCCGGGTGACCTCTGCCTTGAGCATGAGCTGGCGTCTGGAACTGCCCGTGATCGAGTAACCGCTGGGTTGCGGCTACGATCGTCCGAGCCTGTGGTACTTGCGGGTTCAGAACACCGCGAAGACTCCATGTGCTGCGGCTCTGCGTAAAGCCGACGAGCGGCATGCGAATCATAATTCGCTTTCGCGTACAATTGCACCATAGCGACGTAGGTACTCCACGACGTAGCGCACGGGCGCGTTGAGTAGTTGCGCGGGCGGCGTTCGCGGTGCACTGGAGTAGAAATGAGTGAGTGAGACAGTCGCACGAACGCTGCGAGCGGTGCCTTTGTGTCTGTGTCGTTTGTCACGAGGCGGTTCGTTTCGCGGAGCGCGTGGGTTGCAGTTTATGCTGTATTGCCTAGGACTTAAGACTTTTTTTTGGTTTAAAGAAGGTTTTCGTGCAAAGAAGTACCTTCATACGCCAGAATCTCGGAATATAACTATTCGTTTCTCACGCTTTCGAGTTGATGATTATTTTTTTGATTAATTTAAAACTAAAATAGTATTATTTAAAAAAAAACTCGCACTATTCGATAGTGCTACTAAAGGTTAATCGTTCTGCTGCGGGAAAACAACCACTAAAATTTCACGGTGTATAGTACACAATATAAAGGCGTATAATATGCGTTTTACACCCAACTGACCTACAATAAATAATGAACTTGTTCAGATACCATTTACTTAATTTTAGCGAGATCTTGTTCCGAGCGAATGGCAAGTACTGGTGATGTTTCAGTCTTGCGTATAAGGATAACACCATGTTTGACCCACACGAATTTGAAACCGTGCAATTTAGCTCTGTTACGACACTCTCGAAATAAGTGTTTGTTCTGGATAGTTAAATGTTCATTTATATAAATTTTTTGGGGTGTACCGGGTATTCCCATCTGCTCAGTATTTAGAGTCCCACCAGAACGACTCGCAGCAATGACATTGTCACGCAGTATCCGCGTAGTAAATTTTACAATGACATTTTTTGGTCGTGTATCTTTTTGGTCTGCGTGCGGTACACGGTGTACAGCCACAATATCAGATGCGAGTATTTGTTGTTTGATGACTGTGCCAATGCCCATAACTATATTTGTGAGGTTCTCATTACGTCTGTCGGGTAAGTTAACGATCTCCACATTGCAGTCCCGAGCTTGCTGCTCCATGGATATTATCTTGCTCTCAAGTTTTTTAATCTCGGCAGGTAGGTCACTTACTTTCTGCATTTGATTATTTATAATTTGCAATTGCCCGTCAAAGCTGTCCTGACGGTTACTATTAAAACTGAGCGAATTTTCAACATCTGTCAAGCGATTATTCATATTCGTAAGAGATTCCTTGAACATTGCATTGTCAGAGCGTAAGTTCTGTACAGTGTTATTTATGGTGTCTAATGATACTGTAATTTTTGATAATTCATTAGCTAGAATTGTCTGGAGGGATTTAGCTATAGTCTCCGAGATGGTACGGTCTAATTTATCCAGTTTATCTTCAAGTAGCTTCATTCGATAAGTGACACCATCATCTTCTGGCTGTTTGCGCTTACGTAAATTAACATAAACATCTTCCTCCGTCGCCGTTGCAGTTAAATCCGGGCTGGACATGAACTTCGGTGGTGTACGTTGTGTTTTCGACATTATCACTTCGACGTTAAGGCGTAAACTCGTTAATTACTCAGGCACGTTGACAGTTCGCGGAAAGCACCAGCGTAGCGGGAACGGGACAGTAACAGTCACTCTCACTCGTTCAGTCGTGCGCGCAACTTGTAGACTTATTTCGGCTGAGGTCGTCTAACCCGCTTGGTCTAGTGGCACAAATCTCACTATACGTACAAGAGGTCAGCGGCTCAAATCCCAGGATCTGCAACGCTCCAACAAACCGCGCTAGGGGCTCCGGCACGGGCTCGAGGGTCTCAGAAACTATGAGGGCGAAGCCCTGGGGCACTCGCGAGAAAAATAATTTATTTAAACAAACTCAAATGATATTTGCAACGCGTCCGCTCTCAACAAAAGTCCACGAGGAAGGGGGACTTTTGTTGAGAGCGGACGCGTTGAACACTTTGTACAACTATGGGTACCTTATGGTTGGTGTCTATTGTTGCTTTATATGTGGTGAACATTTGGTTCCTGTTAAGCTAATATAACTGTAAAACGAATACTAGCCAACTTTATACCAATACTACTTTTATTTCAAAAATGCGCTAATTGTATTTAAAAATCAATGAAAAATGGTGGAATTATTATCAGTTTAATTAAAAAATAAGATCCCGCCCATACCAAAACTTGTATTTTGTTTGTACGTTTTAAAACTGATAACTGATATGTTTATTTTTAATGGTCTTATTCCTTTATTTATTACATTTTTTTCTGCTTGACTATCGATGATGATTGCGATGGCCATCTGCACCGAACTTTCTAGGGAGTGGATGGCTCTCACTACTAATGAAGCTATTACTGACCTCTTCCCCAGGCTTCTCAGCGAGCTCGAGACAAGCTAGCAGGGCCTTGACGGTTCGCTCCGCGTGTGCGGTCGCGAGTCCTCGCCCTGCGCGCTCGCACAAACACAGGTTTGCAACCACACGAACTGTCTACTCGGAAACAACAATAGAAATTAAATAATAAAACTGGCAAAAGTATTAGGATACAGGCTTGCGCAGGTTCCTTATGAAACGGCAAAAATATGTTTGTTGTACAGAAATGGGCGCCCATATACATTATCTTTGTTTTATGTGAATTTATAATTTCTTTTAAACTAAAATATTTTGTGAATATTGCAAGTAAATAGACCCTAACAAACGTGTTTAAACGGTATACCATTGGATTAGCAAAATAAACACGTTTGTTGTTTGGGAGCCTGCTTAAATATTTCATTTATTCTGTTTTTAATATTTGTTCGGCAACTGGTTACATAATTTGTGACAATTTTAACTATCACGGTTCATAATGATAAAGCCTGGTGACAGACGAACGAACAGCGGAGTCTAACCAAAGGTTCCGTGTTCCCCTTTTGGTATGATACATAAGAAATAGGTACATACAAGAGAAAGGCACTTTCACATGACTTTATAACGTGGAAAATAGGAACAATACACTATGTATAGAAAAATCATTATCTTACTTTTATAAGGACATCCTCGTTCGAACCATCGGAGCCCCCAAGATCAGTACCTGGTGTGAAAAGAAGAAATTTTAGTTTTTTGTTTGTATAGCGCAGTAGTGTACCTACTCATTGTTGAAAAGCAATTTTTCTTAATATTGTTGGAAGGATAATATTGTTTAACCTATTAAATGCAAATCTGGATCGCTGTTTGGGTCCCGTACATCTTCGTTGCGTTTCGTGTAAAGCTCCAAAATCGTCAGCAGAACATCTATGCTGCCTTCTTCATTGTATATCTGTGAATATCACAAACAAATACAAAAAATATGAACCGATATGGAAATATATTTTTTATCTTCCCCATACCTGCGGGGGAGCAGAAGGCTCCCACCCATTCAGTAAAATGTACATTTTTAAAGCAAAAACTATTAAACATTTAAAATATTTTGTACATATTATTTGTTTCAAGATTGACCTCATCCCACCAGATGTCAAGTGGTAATGAGGTCTTAGCTTAAGGGCGACATGTACATGATATGAATGATAAATTGAGTTACATTGATTCGCGCCTGGTCGTCGGCGGCGGCCATGTTCCCGAGCGTGTAGGCCAGCCGCACGGCGAGCGGCGGACGCGGCGCGCACGCGGCCAGCGCGCGGACGCACGTGCGCGCGCTCACGCTCGATGCGCAGAGCCACGCGCAACATGATTCTTCTGCTGAGAGTACGCTGAAGGCAGACAAATAAATGAGGCCATAATATTTACCAGTGGCGTAACTACAGGGTGCTAAGCCGGCAAAATGCCACGGGCCCCAGTCAGAGGGAAAGGCTAAATCCTACGAATTGCTCTAAATCATCATTAACAATTTTGCTGAATAGAAGGTCCAGAGAAAATAAATTTCAATAAGTAAAATTGTGTACTTAAATCTACCCCTACTAGAGGGGGCAGGGGAACCCAACCGATGAATTTGCCACGGGTCTCGAGTTTTAACCGATTCAGTTATCCTGTATGTTATCCTATAATCAAATAACTAAACACACCCACTTATGCACATTAATTAATAAATGCTTGCACAGACCAGAATATGAAGACTGGAAATAGCATTTTCCGTAAATCGTCATAACAAAGGACACTAGCGTGGTGATTTATTAAGCAATCACCACGCTAGCCAAATGTGGGAGCAATGTTCGAAAGGTCTAAAACATAATTTGCTCGACCCATGAAGACTATCAAAGCGTAGACTTCCATTTAAAAAATGCTTTACAATTTATGCGTGATCTAATTCGTACCTTAGACACCTAGCCACATTAGTTAGCACATCTCTGTCAGTGTGATAAAGCAAAGCATTGAGCAGCTCCGAGAGGGCGCCACTAGCGACGAACTCCTTTGCTTCTTTTTCAGCTCCAGCCAGGTTTCTTAGAGCCCCAGTCAGTTGGTAAAGGGCGTGTGTCGATTGATCAGAAACAGCTCGGGGGTTCTCAGCTTTCTGGGAACAAAGATATGTGTCAACTTATCGTTTTTGTTAAGTATGATTTGAACAATTTATTTCATACTAGCTGTGGCCGCGACTTTGTACGTGGACTACCTACAGATTTTTGTCATATGTAATGAAGATACTTTCACGGTCGTTTTTACCCCTATCTACCCTTATATTCGAAATAAAACGCAGTCCATATTTTAATCCAAGTTTCGTTTGAGCTATCTCTCTCTCTTCAGTCGGTCCCTCACTGCTGAGGATCGTGACTCCTTTTGATTCCGTCAATCAGCTGTCTCCATTTGTCCCGTTCTGTAGCTTGGTGAAGTGCTTTGCTGACAGGTATTTTTAACTCCTCTGCTATTTGGTCCGACCATCTCTTGGGACTTCGCCCTCGAGGTCTTTTCCCTTCAACTTTACCGGTTACTATGAGGCGTTCCAGATTGTCGGTATCCCTGCGTGCAACATGGCCAAAATAACGTAGTATTCTTTGTAGGCAGGTCGTGGATAGCCGCTGAGACTTTTCCATCTTCAGCTGTTTGAGGATAGATATGTTGGTGCGGTGGGCCGTCCATGGTATTCTCAGCATACGACGCCAACACCACATCTCAAAAGCGTCGATTCTTTGTCTGTCTGCTGCTTTGAAAGTCCACGTCTCTGCACTGTATAGAGCAATGGAGAAAACGAGGGTGCGGACCAGGTATATAAATCGTAAAATATAGTATCGTGTCATTACAGCGTTGTTGAGTATCTTGAGGTGCAGCGCGGCGAGGTGCAGCGCGCCGGCGGCGTGCGCGGCGGCGCGCAGGCGCGGCTCCAGCGCCAGGAAGCGCAGCGCGCCCGCGCCGTACACGCAGCACTCGCCCTCCGCCAGCGGGTCCGCGCGCCCGCACCCCTCCACTACCAACTCTGCAAATTTAATACACCTACGTATCAGGCAAAGACAATCTTACCGAGTGCTAAGTAGCGAATACTTACCATAGAATCAGAACAATGTATGTGATGTGATATTATCTAATATTTATTGTTGTAATTATAATTAAACACAGAAATGATCATCGCAAGAATGTTTGTTCTGGGTCCCCATCCAGATCCAACGTTGGTGGATCAACCAACAACCTTTATTTATTATTTTATAAGTAGGTATTGCACTCCAAGATTGACCTCATCCCACCTGATGTTAAATAGTAATGAGGTCCAAGCTTAAGGGCGACAAGTACAGCATAATAAAGCTGTAACTGGACTTGTCGCCCTTTCCTTGAAGGCTTGATCCCTACTACTAATGTAGCAAGCTCCCAGGAGCTCTGGAAACCTTACGCACACGCAGGAACACAGCAACACCGAAGTGTTTTTTATTTGGCTGCGGTCTTCTGTAAGGTGGATGTATTTCACCAGTCGGGCTGCTCCAGTTCGAGTGCTCAATCGCTATGCTCTACCTCTCTTTAAACAGAGCCTGGAGCTCTAACCATTATTTCATCACACCAGTAAAAAACATTGGACCATGTTAATATCGTATCATTCTTGCTACATTTGTGATTAAAGCAATAAGATCGCCTAAATTGTACTATACATGTCTGTAAATTTTCTATACATCTATCGAATGACCTAGTTGCCAATAAATGACGAACGATGCGATCTGTAGGTGTGCTATTAAGAATCTTAATTACTTCTTTATAGAATATAGCTAGTCCCATACTCAAATCGACTAGCAAATAAGTCCGTATAAAATTACATTTCTTAACGTAATATCAGATTTTCAGCAAGGTTAAAAGCTCATAAAAATAGAAGTTAATCATATATATGTACCTAGAATTACCGCGGTTGAGGCTTTACCGACCATACCAGAAATTATAGATCTTTATCAAGTTTCCTGCTGTAAAATTACCATTTTGCACATTAATCATATTAAAAAATAATGTAGAAAACTCACCGAGCAAATTCGTATTTCTAAAAAAATGATCATTTTTATCATTTCTTGCAATCTTGAAAACCAATTTACACGCTGCCGCCAAATGTGTTCCGGTCACCCGCATCTGAAAACAGTAACATCAATTAAGTATAAAAAGGCACTTGTGCAAAATTCCATGGGCTTCTGGACCTAAAAAGCTCTTTGTAGCAGTTTTAAGATTTTTTTCTCAATTAAACTATAATAGTATAATAAATATTAGGTCCTCATTCGCTAAATTTGCCACTATTTACTACAAAGGTAATTACTAAATAGGGCAACCATCTTGAAGGAACCTTTTTAAAGGTTCATATCATTGCAAGAAGTTTGCTGAATCTTCAGATATAACATTCCCTTCATTCAGGAATTACCTATCCACCGACATCGCTGCCTGTAGTCAGACACCTAAATCCTGTTTATACCCAGAACCGAAGGGTGGAACCAATTTTTTTTATTCTAGGAATAATATACCGCGTATACGTAAGAATTCTCCATATAAAAAAAACCTAATGGTGTTCTTGCAAAATCTTATCCATATTTCCGTCCAGAATCCTTCTAAAATAGCAATCCTTCTAATACTTTAAACGTGAAAGATTTAATGTATTGATGTTGTATGCTCTTTCAGAAAAAAGTACTGAATTACTTTAAATTAAAATTGTTAGCCAGACAGATTAGATACTGCCATGTACGATATGATTCATCCCGAGATAAGGCCATCAAAGTCGCGGTCAAAGGCAAGTTAAGTAAGTTTCTCACTCACCGTGAGCATAGCCCTTGCAATGGCGACTAGGACGCGCTCGTCCTCAGCGTCGATGTGCATGTACAGCGAGCGCAGCACCAGCTCGCGGAGGCTGCCCGTCAGCGGCGTAGACTTCTCCAAGACATTCTGCAAGGCCTCCAACAGGAGGACCGTCCGCTCTAACGGCTGATTACGCTCCGACAACGCTTCTGCGAGCTCTAGGACGCTTGTGCTGGAAAATTATATACGTCCGAGTCAAAGTTCGATAGAAGATCGGTCCCGATCTTATATTTGGTTTTTAGGGGCGGAATGCATTAGAAAATTTTAAAATCTTTACGTTTTCATGTAAGTTTTACAAAAGCATTAACGCACCGTAATCGTCGTTGTGTCGGCAAGGCAACGGCAGGGACTCCCCCTAGAGCCTCCGCCTTTCATCGCATGGTGACGGCGAAATGGGAATTTCGTTATTTATGCATCTCCATCTAACCTAAACTGTTACTGTGATGCCATATCCCAGAAAAAGGGACTAATGCCACTTAGGGAAAGGTATGAAGAATTATGAAACATGCAAAGTTAAGTTATGCAGTGGGATGGAGTGCAAAATGCTTATCCACACGCATCTAGCAAAGTGCTAATCTCCGCGCGCATTTTTTGTGTTTCTTTCCTTAAGATAAGGAAATGGTAGGACCATGCATTGGAGATGGTGGGCTTGCCGCGATGAAACAAATCGTTCCTGGCTTTTGAAGGGTTGTGAGTGCAATTCTCACCAAGGACAAACATTCTTGTGGTTAACATTTACGTTTGTTCGTTCAGTGTGTGTCTCTATAATAATGTAATTATGTTTATTTTGTATGGTGCTTAAGCTACTCATTTTGGAATGAGCTCAGTGTATGTGATTTATGACTGAAATTGATTAACTCAGGGATAAAAAGTACATTACCAATATATAAGAAGTGATAAACCCCCAGATACAGATGAACAAATGCAAATACTCATCACATGAATGTTGACCTGGGTGAGAATGGAAACCAAAATCCTGGTGTAACAGTTAGGAACACTTACCATTGCTTCTACAAGCCAGTTAAAACAAGTAGGAATTTATAAAGGAAAAGATGACAAAGAGTACATCAGTACCAATCTAAGTCAGCAACAGACGCGTTCGGCAGCTGGACCGCTAAATGCTTCACCGCCAGGTCACCGAGGGAGTCGTGTCGGACGCCCGCGTCGTACGACACCGACTTGTTGCCAGCAAACTGTTTCCTTTTCACGGTGCTATCTGGCGCTAGAGCTAGAAAGAAGTTGAGGAGAGTAAATTTATATCCATGAGTGTTCTCCATGTGAGGAAATAAATAATTTCGATTCGTTAACTTGAATAAATTTGTTTCAAAACAATTGTACTGAATAGTACAAAGGTAAGTATAGAGATTAAAGGCCTATTTGAGGGGCGCTCTTCGGTTTTCTTAATCGCATAAGAATGCGATTGTTCTGTGCGTCCTTGAAAGTTCGGCGATGATGATAAGCTACACAGGCATGGCAAAAAAAGATACATTTACTTCTAGGGGCATTCTCTATAGCTATTATACATATAGATAGTGGTTTGTCACTGCACAATATGGATTTAATCTAACTAGTACTTATTTATTCATTATATAGGTACCTATATGGCTAAGTAGTAGGTAGATTTATTTTTTTATTTACTTAATAAGTTGCCTAAATTGTATGTACCTAGTTACGTTTTTTTTAATGTGAGATTGTTTTTCCCTTCAACTATAAGATACCACCAGAAACATATATTAGGAAACAGATTTGTTCAATCAGGCAAATTAGTAATATTATATGCTTGATGTCGGTACATATATCTAGGAATAACACATTAACACACTCTTTGAGTCATCATCACAAAACATGTACGAATATAGTTTACAATAAACGATTGCCACTAACTTACATTTGCTTAAATTACTTTCTAGAACTACAGAGAAGTTAAGGTCTCCATCGGTCCCGCCCAACGGTCGGGTTACCGAGATCGCTTGAGCTAGATCCACTTCGGCTTTTGATTCTGAAAAGTAAGAGAGAGATGTAGAACCTAGTATCTTTGATAGAAAGACCTCATATTCAAAGATAGTTTGGGTTATCTCTGCATACTTCTACTTATAAACCAACAAATGGGCTATATACAGTCTATGACCATCTCATCGACCATCTCTTTAAAAACTTGAAGACTGCCAATAATAAAACAAGCTTCTTGCTTTTAATTAATTGTACTTGAGAAGAGGGGGAAAACGATAGACAGGAAAGACAAATGACCTTATTTATTCGAAAGCGACTCCTTTCTGCGTATTTTGTTTTCGACTTAGTTGTTACAAAATGGAATTTCTTAGAGAATATTATATTATTTTTACTTTTAAAAAGTTAGAAGAAGAAAACATTACCTAAAGCTTGTCTGCGGGATCGGTCGATCTCTTATACTTACCTACAATATTTTTCATTAAGTACGTAAGGATTTTTTAACATTACATATGACAATATGCGAATCATATTCAAAACCTAACCAGGCATTTTTTTAGTAATAAGTGCCCATGCATTTCAGTTGTTAATACTAGCTTGGCGATTTCTGGTCTATTTACCTTCAGCGGCATGTCCTGTTGTGTTCCGCCGATGAAGGGGCTTGCTGCGCCCGCTGAGGTGTGGCAGCCGCGTGAACCCGCTCCAGCCGTCGCCTGGCTTATCCTGCAGCTGCTTTGTTAGGGAATTGCGAGACTGTTAAGAAGAAAGCACTTGTAAATTTAAAAGATTGCTCAGAAAAATATCTTGTTCTTCCCGGTTCCTATTTTCTTCAAATGACCTCATATGAGACGTTTAAGCACCTATATTATATTATATTGTACATTAATGGTACCGCTCTTAGATTGTGGAGAAAATAACTAAGATCAAAATTCAAATCATTACCGTGATTAGCTTTTGATCAAACATGACTACCTACATGTAGGTAGGCAAGCCTAAACAACTGTCATGAAGTTGGACGTGACTTTTTGAATCAGAGAACAACTAAGCTATCAGTGGCGTAGCGTGAAGTTTTCGCGACCAGGAGCCAACCAAAAATGCCCCTGGTTAAATTATCCTGGCAATCAGCGGCGTAACTGATAATTTTAACCCTATTTAAAGGTTTTTAAGAATGCAAATACTTGTAATACTCTTTTTATTTTGATCACAATTAACATTAAAGTGTGAGCTAGTCTGGTTGCCCTGGAGCGATTGCAGAGCAGCAGCCGCCCCTTAGGTTTATTAAGCAACAAGCCTCGTCAAATCAGGGTCGTAGTCGTAGTGGACCTCGGGTTATACAATTTATGTTCAACCGGAAAAGAAAGAAGGAGAAATAAGTGTTTAACCACTTTTGGCATAGTTACCAAGTTTTTCTTCTTCCCATTGTTCTGTGGCTCCGTGAGCAGCAGCCCGTTGAGGCCCTCCTCGTCGAGGCTGGCGATGCGGGCGCCCAGCACAGCCGTCGTCATCTCCTCGCCGCTTTCCGACAAGCTCAGGTACTTCAGACTGTACAAAAACCAGATCAGTCCACAGGTGTACTTAGCCAAAAATTGGTCAGAAACTAATGAACAAATCGGGATAAATCTGAATTACCCAGAGAGAGGTAGGGCATAGCGATTTATCGCTCGAACTGGAGCAGCCCGACTGGTGAAATACCTCTACCTTACAGAAGACCGCAGCCAAATAACAATTACTTCTGTGTTGTTGTGTTCCTGCGTGTGAGTAAGGTTTCCAGAGCTCCTGGGGGGTACTACATTAGTAGCAGGGGTCAAGCCTTTAAGGCAAGGGCGATAAGTCCAGTAACAGATTTATTATGCTGTACTTGTCACCCTTAAGCTGGGACCTCATTACCACTTAACATCAGGTGGGATGAGGTCAATCTTGAAGAGCAATATAAAAAAAAAAGTCAAGTAATGGAGTCCGCCCCAAACCAACGTCAAAGGACAGGGGCCAAATATCACTTCGGTGCGGTCGGCATTGTTATTATTATTTACTTGTTATAAAACACTAACATAACCAATATTTTTTGATCTCTAGCGTAGCGTACTCTAGCGAAGAGAAACTTCGCTACCGCCACATCACTTATCGGTGCAACAAGTACTCAGTGACCGATTAATATAATCAGAAGTCAAGGATAAAGAAAGCTCTGGGCTACTTCAAATCCATTACTTATCTAAGAAACCCAAGAAGTTCCTGAAACCAAAACCAAATTATCTCTTCCTTACAAAAAAATTGGTATAATCTACTGTTCAACCTTGGCCGAAACATTTCATGTCAAGTTCGCTTACTTTGAGGTAAATATAAACTTACAATAGGTCCATATCATACTCTGAATTTTTTTATTTTCATTTCCAATGGATAAGATTGCATGCCACCACGAAGCAATCCCAGCCATACCCCATAAAGTTGGAGCAAAGCATGCCACTTGCCAGTAAGAACAGAAAAGTCCACAGATAACTAAAAGACAAGGGGATTGAAATGCATTTGTGTAGTTTCACTAAAGCTTTAGTAAAGTATTTTTTGTACCAAGTAGAGAACTTTGTGGTATTGTAATTTATGAAAATTAATTTATTTGTTGACTTGTTCGTTGAGATGTATGATTCGCAACTCTTTTACCTTAATTGTAATGTTGTCGTACATCAAAAATTAACTAGCAATTGATTTAACGCGTTCCAAAATTGAAAAAACTAGGCGGTGTAAAAGGTCTTAAATAGCGAAATATCGTTCCTCACATCCCTAATGAATGCAACTCAAGTAAGTGCTCACTCAAAAGCGCTAGGCGGTCGCGGGTCCCGATTGCGCGCGCGTTCTGCGAACAACGTGCGCTGTGGCTCGCGCGGCGTGAACGGGCGGCGCGTGCGCAGCGGACGCAGCGCGCCACCAGAGCCACTACCGCTGCCGCTGCCGCTGCCTGCGCTCATCTCTGAAACAAACATGACATTTAATTATCTCAATGAACGAAGCAAACATAGAAGCATTTCTAACGCTTGAAAATGGCACCACGTAAAGTAAGGTACCGTGACCACGGACGCCGCGAGTCATAGGCGCGGATCAATCACAGCGCGTGTTCCATCCCATTCTATGAGATGACGTTACTAACGACCCCCTTGACGAACGTCCTTTAGTCGACCCAAACGCATTAGTTTTTTTTCAAGTGTCGATACTTTATTACTATATTGCGTATCTATTGCTTGTGTGCTTTACATTTGTATGTGTTCTGGTGCCTATATTCGATTGCACAGTTATTAACATAATAAGATCTGCCCCCACATCTAAGTTTCTAGCTTAAACCTATACTATTTAGGTACATGACTTTTCTCTTCACCCTCTTTTGCACTGAACAAAGGTTGTACCATACATATTTTAATGTCAAGCTGATTGATGTAATCTGAAAAATATTAAAATACCTAATTTTTAAGGATATCAAAGCATAAATGATGCAGTCTGAAACAGAAATATAATTTACGAACTTCCAAGTTTCAAAACTTATTAACACTTGGCCAGTTACCAAATTATATTAAAAGCAAAGTTCTTAAAAAAGAAATCGAAATAACGCTGTCACTGATAACCCGCATCAAAAATGTAGAAAATTAATTTTACCGTCTCGAATCCCGCCTCTATAGTTGCCGGGCTAAAATAACGAATACATAATTACACGTCAACCAGTGCGGGCGTGTAAGCTGGCCACTCACCTTGACAACCGAGGGGTTGGCAGCCCGGGCAACCACCCCGAGCCGCCCAAGAAAATCGGTGCTCCTTACGCAAATTGCCTTCAACCTATACCTGCCTGCCTCGCGTCACACTGGCTGGACAATGATACGGCCTGATTTATGTTAATTGAACATGTTTATTGTTTGTTTAGAAGTTCCGAGCCTTGGTTTGGAATTTGTACCTGCCGTTCAATTGCTTTAGGCACAGCAAGTAGGCAATCTATGATTGACGTGTTAATATCAGGCTTGCTACTTTTTTGATTCGGAGATCGTGACATATATTTTACTAGACGCTCCCCGCGACCTCGCTCTCTTTATTTTGGAGTAAAAAATATTTTACATGTTAATCCATAATCTCATCTCTCTTGTAAAAAATCTTCAAATATTGCGTTACGTAAGGGGGACCTATGCCATATCGAATAATAAATATCGAACGTTCAAAATATGGAATACCTGCTGTGCCCGCGACTTCGTTCGCGTGGGCTACATCCTTTCATGGTCGGTTTTACCCTTAAAAAGTAGTCTATATTTTAATCCAAGTTTCGAGCTATATTTGTGCCAAATTTCATCTCTTACTTAAAAATTAAACATTTTCCCGTATAAACTTCCAAATGTGGTAAGTAATTAATGACATGTTGAAATCAAATGAACAAAATGAATCTATTCGCAGCTTCCTCACTCGCACGCGCTTTCTATAGTGTTTTTGTATCACTCGCGACACGTGCTACTCGCCACTTGTCGTTTCATACTTGTCTTATCTGATTTTGTTTTTTCGCCACGCCACCGCGGTGCAATGTGGTGAAGAGTAGGCATTGGATTAACGATTAACGGACTTCTGGATTAATAACGGAAGTTAATGAGTCCGTTAACAGTTTTTAAAGTTAACTTAAAAGTTAATCCGTTACTCGAAATGTTAACTTCGTTAATTCACGATTAACGGATTAACGAGTTAATGCCCAGCTATGGTAATATCCATCATTACATGTTCCATAGCATCCTTTCATTACTAATACCATAATAATAAATAATCAATACCATCGTTTTATAAGCTTAAGTAAGTACCTTGTCGCACTTACCGACTCGTTGTTTACGGGTGTGACTGGCCATGAAAGTTAGATACAGTGAAAGCCATTATATTACTAAGAATATTTGATGACTGTTTTCAAATAAGGTACATGTTACAATGGCTAGAGTTTCCGATTATATTAAAGGTTACATTCATCACACCTTCCCATAACTACTCAAAGATAAACATAAAATGAATGGTAAATGAAGCCCCAAACACAATAACTCGGTTTTCCGAATTCCCAACAAAACTGCTATCTAGCTATCTGTCGTGACGTCAAGACAAAGGCTCAAAAGAAAACCGTTGGCGTTGGCGTGACTACCCTCCATTTGGCGCATTACGAGATGTCGGGCGGCGTGGTGCGGGCTCTATCACACCAATTACCTATTAACAGCGCCCGATAACCGATACGCTAAATATAGCCGTATTCATCGGTGCAACCTTTTAGCAAGGTTACAAAACATAAATTTAATAACTTTAATCCATGTTTCTTTCTAAATATGGACATAACTGGGTAACACATTGTGTTATGCTTTTGATGCCGAAAATAATTGTCAAGTCTATTCATTGGGTGTTTTTGAAAAGGACAACTATTTCATTTAGGTACAACTAATGTATCAAGGAAGGAAATTCCTCACTTCTTCCACTAGTACCTAATAAGCTTTTGGCGTAAAGGATCCCGGATTTAAAAGGCACAAAGATAAGTTCTTTCAATGTTTAATAGCTTATATAATGAACAATGTGCATACATTTTACACCTATTGTTTTAATAAACTTAAGTGCTCACCAATACACAAAATACCTTATTCATTATCATGAGAGTAGGTTCATAAATTAGCAAGTGACCAAATACAAATAGTATTTCCAAGACGTCATTCTGTTTTAGAAACACGGACCATGTTCAAAAGGTTTACTTAAGTTTATTTAGCATTAACTAAATTATATTTGCCATTTAAAAGTTAGAGAAAACGTTTTATTTATTTATTTACTAGCTGTGCCCGCGACTTCGAAAAAATAAACAAATGTTTATTTTTTAAGTTAGAGATATGAAAGTTGGCACAAATATAGCTCTATTAAAATAAAGACTACTTTTTGTTTCGAATATTAGGGGAGATAGGGGTAAAACCGACCATGAAAGGATGTAGTCCACGCGACCGAAGTCGCGGGCACAGCTAGTAAATAAATAAATAAAATGAAATTTCTTGAGCTTCAACGTATACCTACGCCAAATTTCATCAAAATCGGTTGAGAGTTTTAAGCGGGAAAGCGTAACAGACAGACAGACAGACAGACGGACAGAGTTACTTTCGCATTTATAATATTAGTAGGGAGTAGGGAAGTAGGGATTTTATTATATTTTCCACAACCACAATATATATTGTGTGTATGTGTAAGTAAGTATAAGTAAGTGAATTCCCTTATGAG
Source organism: Glyphodes pyloalis (assembly GCA_037074685.1). Lineage (NCBI taxonomy): Eukaryota > Metazoa > Arthropoda > Insecta > Lepidoptera > Crambidae > Glyphodes > Glyphodes pyloalis. Next base: position 7,169,518 of record JAYKKO010000021.1, read on the forward strand.
GCGAGGGGTGCTCTAGGTTGTTAAGTTTATGTAAGTACCTACTTACGTAGGCGTACGTCTAAAAGTTCACAAGCACTACCCAAGTTTTATGACACACCAACCAACTGTTTTACTGGTGTTTTATGCTTTACGACTGTTTCTTTGTTAGTTCCATTTACAACCTTGATTTTCTACTACAATCATAAGATATGAAAAGTCTACATTTACCCAGTTGAACGTAGCGTGGGTTTTAGCCGACCGGGCCAACCTAACAAATTAAATATGTTTGACGGTGATTTGGGGAATTTGAAACATTGACGACCTCCGTAGCCGAGAGGCGAGCGGGCCTGACTTTGGCGAGCGCCATCTCTGAGGTTCCGGGTTCGATCCCCGGTAGGGTCAATATGGGAAACGAACTTTTCCATATTGTCTCGGGTCTGGGTGTTGTGGTACCGTCGTTGTTTCTGATTTCTGTAACACAAGTGCTTAAGCTACTTATCACAGAATCAGAGCAATGTATGTGATGTTGTCCAATATTTATATATATTTATTTATTATTGCCTATTGCATCGTCACTCTCTGCGGAGAACAGAAAGTGGTGTGCCAGGCTCGCACCGACCAAAGCCTCTCCGCGGTGGTCAACGCTGCGCAATTGTGGGGAACTCGGGATCCCTTGCGGAGTCTGCGTAAGCGTCGATAACTTAAATAAGCTTATTAAACAATTAATTAACAAATTCCTTTCATGCTAAATAAATGCACATATCGAACCGCCACCTAATAAATAATAATGCCATCTACAACAGTTTTAAGTTAGATCAGCATTACTATTCGCAATCAGCCTCAGGCTGTTTGGGATACGCGATGCGAGTAAATTGTATAGCGCTCTGAACAAATTTCAAATCAATCAAATTCAGTGCGTCAGCTGCTGATTGGCTGAAAATACGAGCGCGGTATGTCAACAGCCAATCAACATTATCGAAACTTTTGTCGTCTCATGCGAAAAATTTTACGTATTGCGCATGCTACGAGTAGTAGACCAGGACACTCTCACCCAAACTGGTCTTGAACGGTCCTCCACAGATACGCGGAACGGGTTATCGTGTTTGCCGTTCAGGGTGTACTAGACGGAGCGGCCCCCTAAGGGGCAGCAATTTTGCCGACGTCGCTGAGGTTGTTATGGGTCTCCAGTTCCCATGGCGCTGTCACTAGACGATGTGAGAGTAGATGGTATTTATTTTTAGTTAGCTCGTCCTACAGAGTCCCCTACAGAGCGCCCCTGTTGTCCCCACGGCAGAGTACGGTAAAAAAGTATATTCCCCACCTCATTAAAAAAAAAGAAAGGCTAGGACACGCCGCGTGTTCTTGTCGCACATGCAGCTCTATGTTTAGGTGCATCTTGGACATTTCTTTCTGCTATTACCTCCGTATATCGCAGCCCGAGCTTCGCTGATGATCTCCGCAGAGGTCTTGCGGCGCGGGGGCGCGTAGAACGGTGCGCCTGCGCCGCGTCGCGCTCCTCTGTCGCTCATCTCACCACCTGGAGATGATTACATTTCAATATGACGACGAAGTGAGGCGGTATGTCACGGGTCGGTTGTACTGATTCTGGAATATATTTATTTAAACGAATACCCTCATTGATTACTCTCGTAATTAGACATGTCACACACTGCAGAACACACGACTTAGTTAATGGGTAACTTTCTTAATATCGTAAACATAATCTAATACATATTCTGGTAATGCTTAAATAAGTCATTTAAATTGGAACATATAGAAAAGAAAATTCCATGTTTCTAAAGTAGGCCGCCCATAAATTGATTAGTTGGTTTTACCTTTGCAAGTTTTCAATAAAAAAAATTAAACTCTCTAAAAACGAGGTCACACTAGAAATATAAGTAACCTCTATTAATTAGTGGCATTCTTGTAGTAAAACCAATTTCCTCCTTCATTTAATATTAATAATTCTTTAAACAATCATCATTGAACTGGTCTCAAAATAAGGTTTTCTCTTTTACTATAACAACCAGACGGATACCAATTGGCTACTTGACAGTGTTAACAATAAAATATGAAAAGTGTTAGATATGTTAGCTTATTAGTAAAGTAATAATTTTACATTTTTATTTTATAATTAAAAGCATAGTTAGTATTTTAATTTTGCAAAATAAATTTTACTTTTTTTATCTGTGGAACAAAAGAACCGAAACGGAAACCACCATTGCAATTCGGAAATGATAGCTGTGGGCGAAAATAATTTATTTTAATGTGGCGAAACAATGATTATTTTACCGATTAAATTGAATTATTGTGTCTTTAATCGTATTAAGAATTTATTGAAACATTTTCCGTTTATCTAAATGAAGTCGTTCCTATGCGTATCGGTTCGTTGTCTACAACGTTGACGTCATAATTTCAACAGTGACATGACTTGGCGTTTTTGCGCGCTTTTTAAATGTGTTACACAAAATCTTATTTTTCTCTGTTTATTTACATTTTTTCCAGATAAATCGAATTGCTTGGGATATAAAATGAACGGGCGCACATTTTGCAATACTTTTTCAAAAACTGTCAAGTAGCCAATTGTGCGTATCAACCTAGCACGCCTAAATCCAAGCCAATTCTGAAAAGTACGTTTCCCAAATTAACCAAACCAAGAATCGAAATCGGGACCTTTCATACTCGTAGTTCAATCTAATGTGGATTTTTGACTAAAAACCACGTACTTTAGTTATGAAAACATACTTAAGTCAACAAACTCTAAGTACCTACTTATCAAATCAGATAAAGCAAATGCAGACATGAAAAATGAAATCACAAACCACTAAATACCTTAAATTGATTATGTAAACGAATGTTGGCCCTACCGTAACCGCATTCAGAATGTAGGAACAATTTAATAAATTGTCTGTAACATAATTGGATTGTTCTAGAAAGCGGGGCGGCCTGAATTAATATACAATGGCGGTGTCGTCGGCTGACACGGACACGACACAACATTGTCCTGTAGACTTACCATTCTAACTCGTAACCAAAAAGATCACATTACCGCGCCGGATTTAACGTTCAAGTTGATAATGCTAAAGCTTAGGGCAGCGAAATTAGTCTAAAAATAGATATTTACTACTGACGTTTCAATTTAAAACGTTAAGTAATCAGTGTATATTTTAAAGGTTAGCAGAAGCGGCAAAATGTTTATAGCTTTAGGGCGGCAAATGTGAATATCTCACATGATAAATGACTCAAATGTCGAGAAATGTACCTTTCTCGACATTTGAGTCATTTATCATGTGAGAGCCAGTGAAAGAAAAAACATAGAAGAATCCCCGTCATACTAGCTTCAATCGAATATTGGCACCAAAACACAAATGTAAAGCACCCAAGCAAAATGGCGTCCGTGGAAACGGTATTTGAAGCGGCGCTAGCTCACTTTTTACGCCACGCACACCGTGCCTTACTTTTCGTGGTGCCATTTTAAAGCGTTACAAATGCTTCTTTGTTTTTTTTCGGTCACTGTGTAATGCTGAGGACCCCAAAATAAAAACAAATTGTTAAGAAGATGAAACAACATGTTTATTTTATTTTCAACGTGAAGTATATAAGCACGTAGTAACTGAAAGGACGCATATTTTTGAAATTTATCAATTAATTTTGACTATGTTTTTAAATAGGGTTTTAACTTTTTTTTTGCAAGTGCATTTAAATTTTGTTAAATTATTATGCAACTAAGGCTGGGACAAGCTTTTAGATCACGTAAGAATATTAATAAACTGATTATGGATAATTTTAGTTTATGTATCCTACCTTTGCTGGCGACATATCTATAAAACAGCTGAAGTCAACCCTTTTGAGGTTTGTTACTGTAAGATTTTTTAAAGAAATATGTTAAACGATAATACACTAATGATCTGAATGGAAGTTAATCCCGGTAATTTCCCGTTTAAAATTACCTTAATAGAGAAAGAAAGTAGGTGTTGAATAACAGTCATTAAGTGCAAACAACTAAATTAAAACGAATCTGTTTAAAAATTCACTCTACCTATCTACAATAAAATCTTTAACGAAAGTTAAAAGTTACTATGTAATGACACAAAACAAAACGAATCCCTGTTTTTTTTTAATCTACTTTTTTTTGTTTTAAACGTCTAAGTACGCAAAATGTACAAGCAAGTGACTCACCTCACAGTAACTATTTCAGCTTATTCACTGAAATCTGCACTTCGTAGTACATAACTTTAAATTAAAAACGTTTTCAACAACAACAATCTTAAACTTTAAAACTTGCTTCAAACAATTTGAAAGTATGAAAGAAACGAATTAGAATCTAAATTGGAGTCTGAAGATAAAAAAATATAACAGCTTGGCTCGAATGAGTTCGTATCGAGGTGTTTAAAAACAATGAAAAAATAAGAAAATGCGAGCGGCTCGTCGCGCAAGCTACGCGGGACTGATGACGGCGCGCGGCTACTGCGGCGGCGTAGCACGTAGCACGACCGTAGCAAGTCACTAATTTATTTATGTTCTTAAAGTAAATGTGGTGTTGTGCATTTAAAAAAAAAATGTCTAGGATGCCATCTTTACTCCTTGGTTTTTTTATTATGGTCCAAATATCTCCTTTCTAACAGAATAAAATCAAAATCTTAATACGTATATAAAAATGAATCCCTATTTTCCTTGGTCAGGCCATCACGCGTGAACGGCTGGAGCAACTTGACTTTTTTTTTGTTGTGTTTGCTATTGTCAGGAGAAAGGAATTTAAAAAAAATATGTTAAATAATTAAATAATCTTAATTAAGGCAGGACAACGTCTGTTGAGTCAGCTTGTCGGTTATAAATGACGAATTTCACGTGGCCTTGTAATTTCCTTGTTCTTTCAAACAAAAGTTACTAGGCCTTTTTATATTTCCATAGTTCTATAGAAATATATTCATCGTATTATTTGATGATAATACGATGATTATTAAACGTAGATAAACCTATTAAGAACTCGATTGTTATCTTCTGGTCCTGGGTTCGATTCCTGGGCAAATTTGTTACGGATATTACGAACATAGCTCGAGTTTGTGTTCACCAATCCGCATTAAGCAGGTCATTACCTCTTATTGTAACTAATTTATTATTACCACAATGATCTCAGTCGTGGAGACGTATGCCGGGCTAACGGACAACACTTTGAACTACTCAATTAATGCTCAGTACGCAACATTACATAGTTGGCATTGTTTGTGTTAAATGGCTGATATTTATTATACCCGACCCGTATGTTCATATACCGTTAAGTAATGCAGGTTTTCTAATATTGCACTTCAAGATTGACCTCATCCAACCTAATGTTAAGTGTTAATAAGATCCTAGCTTAAGGGCGACAAGTAAAGCTAGTTTTATTGATAAAACCTTAAACGACTAAAATATTTAACCAACATTATTTCAAAACAGGTTTTATCGATCACTTTTATTAGGTACTTGCAGGTTCTTTGTTGAGTATAAGCCGCCTTATTAAAAGATAGGATTAGCTTATCGTGGATTGATTTCATTGTCACTTGATAGTGACCTTGAACGATAGAAGCACTCTTTTTTGTGTCTTGCACACTGGTGATAGAGTTCAAAATTAGTTATTATCACGATTGCTGATTGCTATGAATGAATGAGCTTTGGAGTGCACTTGTGTGTGACGTCATATGGGTGCTTGGGATATCACAGATTGCTTGGTCCTTTACATAATTACTGTTTGCAGAGCTTTTGCAGTATTGAAATTGCAACAAATGTTTAGTATGTAATGTTTGTATATAAACGGAAGTATAGACTAAGAGGCTGGACCAATCACTTAAACCAAACGTCAATGTTTGGTTTAAGTGATTGGTCCAGCCGAGAGGTCTCCGTAGCCGAAAGGTTAGCGAGCTAAATTCTAGCGTCGTACCATATCTGAAGTCCCGGGTTTGATTCCCGGTCGGATCAAAAGAAAACGAATTTTTCATACAGTTTCGGGTCTGAGTATTGTAGTGCCGTCGCTTCTGTAATACAAGTGCTTTAGCTACTTGACACGCACGCAGAATCAGAGCAACTTCTATGATGTTGCCAAATATGAACATTAATTCAATAGGTATATAAATTTAAAAAACCTTAAGTATTTTTGCTATTTTTGTTTATTTAAGGAAATATGTAGGTTTGCTAGTTTACCTGTTATAGAAAATTAGCTGTGCCCGCGACTTCGTTCGTGTGGACTACGTCCTGTCATGGTCGGTTTTACCCCTTTCTCCCCTAATATTCGAAACAAAAAGTGGTCTATATATTAATCTAAGTTTCGAGCTATACCTATTTGTGCCAAATTTCATATCTGTAACTTCTAGAATAAACATTTTTCCATATAAACTTTCAAAGGTGGTATTACCCCCATCCCCCCCTTATTTTCTAATAAAAAGTAGCCTATGTCCGTTCTTCAGATTCAACGTATACCTATACCAAATTTCATCAAAATCGGTTGAGAGGTTTGAGCAGGAAAGCGTAACAGACAGAGTTACTTTCGCATTTATAATATTAGTAGGGATGGGGCGTCTGGTACGAGGGGTTTAAGAAATTGTGGTAGTTCTAGCTGCTTTTAAACCATTAGTTGCCACCTTCGCAGTAGTTTTCCTCTGATTTGAGTGCCCCCAATTCAGGACTTCTTCTAGAGTGGGACTGCAGTGCAATAATTTGCTACTATGTTTTTTGGTAAATAAACTATTTGTATTAGTATTGCTACGAGTAATTTGATCATGTCCGACCTACGGTCGTGATACACGCCCCGAATCTGTTTCGCTACTAAAGAATCGTCAGGTGTAAACCTTCTTTACGTTTTTATATCATTTATGCGACTGTCGTCACTCGCCTAAAACTAGTGTTCAACACATGTCATTAGAAAACCTTTTTTTATTTCGGGAAAGAAAAATAAACCGTCGAAGATAATCAAATGTTGATAAAGATGGTGGATGTATACCACCTTTATTATATCATGTAGTGATAAAGCAATTTATCCAGTCTGATATCAAGAAGTAACTACTTTTGGCCTGATAACGTTTAGAAAAAAATATTAAATCCAATATTTTTTTTGATCCTTGATAACTCCTAGTTCCTTTAATTTAAATAATTGTTTTCGCAAAATGGGGAAACACTTGTTCCATAAAGAAACTGTTATAAAAAATTGAATCATGGCAATAATTAAATAGACATTAAACAGAAATAAAAGACGATTCACAAACAATTATTATGAATAAATCCCGAGGCCGTCGTATCGTTTTATAGTTATGTTATAAGTTTATCATCAATTAATTAATGTGAATGCGACCTGTTTATTTTGAATGGCTAATAAGATGTCTTATAGTAATCGATTGCCGCCTATTGTGTACGCTGAGTCACCAGGGCAACGGCGTCGTGTGATTTGACGGAAACTCCGCAAAATAGAGCAGGGGTCCTTAACCTAATGGAAACGCTCGTGCCGCGAATGCGACAACGATACCGAAAGTTAATTTATGCAAGTAACGTCCCGTTTTGAACGGGTATTTTTTTATATTGCACTTCAAGATTGACCCTATCTCACCTCATGTTAAGTGGTAATGAGGTCCTTAATAGCGACAAGTACAACATAATAAAGCTGTTACTGGACATGTCGCCCTTACCTTGAAAACTTGACCTCTGCTACTAACGTATCACCCCCACCGAGGGGCTCTGGAAACCTTACTAACACGCAGGAACACAACAACACCTTGTATCTTTTGTGGCGACTTTGCCCTGGTGTCTTGGTAGAACGCTTCTTAACCCTTAACCGGAATCGCTAAATTGTTCTACATTACTGGAATCGTGTGTCCAAACGGACCCATCAATTAAAATACAAGTTATTATCTAATATAGATAAAATTACTATTTAGATTAGCTATAAGTGCATTCAAACAAGTCTTATGTAATATATAAATTAAGTTTTATTCAGTTATATCATGAAATAACATATTTTTTAAAATTTTAATTCTTAGTGTCTACATTTGGTAATGTATTTTCTATCTCTTTTTGACCGTATTATACAATAATAAAAACATAAAAACTAAAAAAAATAACAACACTACAGGGCTTTATAAATATCTTAATGTTAACAAAAAACTAAATTACTTCTGAGATCTAAAGATAAAAAAAAATAACAACATATTCTAAAAACGTAAAATTGTATCCGTTTTTTACATTCCACTAAATAAGGCACTTATTACACGATATATTTTTTGTATATGAATCTTACATATAAATTTGCCGCACATACCACACTTTTGCGATTGTTTATTGTCAATCTTAGGACCACATAAGTAGCATCTTCCTCTGTTTCGGGACCCACTTTGAGTAGAAGGTTCATTTTCTTGTCGTGCCTCGTTTTCCGGTGCATCAACACCGGGCCCCAGCAAATTATCTATTCTATTCTTCAGATCCACCGAAAATAAAGAATAAACTGCTCTTCTTTCTATGATAATAAAATAATCAGCTACTGCCATGGTTCGATTGATGACATGTGTTGTTTATCACGAGCTGGACCTGTGATACCAGGTAGCTGAGTAATGATATTGTAACTTCTGATGCTAGAGTTACTAGGTGGTGTCTTAGCCCACTTGAACCTATTTTTGCCTCTGTAATAGGTAAGTACTAGATAACAGTAAAACAATTTCCTCACTTTCTTCTATGATGTTATGGTCAGATAAAGAGTCACTTGATAGAGCTGTGGATTAACGTTCCGGATTCTCATTGTCACTTATGTTTTCCTCTTCTATCTCTAATCTACATCATTTTCATCCAGCAATAATTCCTGGATAGCATTTTCCGTAAGGTTACGCGCCATTATTCTGAAAAAGGGTCTAAAACCATTTAAAATAATATATAATATCATTAAAAGAAAAAAACGTAACTGGAATCGCGGGTCCATTTGGACCCAACGATGGCACTTACACTTCCAGTAAATTCTAAGAGCCACGTGTCTGGCACCCTTCGCACCTTCGACGTAATGACATTACATTGGCGCGCAAATGTGTCGATGTGCGCGTTACAAAATTAAACGGTTTTTTTGTTATTGTCGGGTCAAAATGGACCCACGATTCCGGTTAAGGGTTATAGCCAAATTGTCCCATTTTTAGTTCCAGAAGGTACCAAACCGGGAAAAATTATAGTACTTATCTACTATTTTCTAAGTAGGTATCACAAATTGCCAACAAAGAATTTATTATTAATGCAACAATATTAAGTACTCAATATTCTTAGAACTATGTTTTATCGAAATTGAAGGGATATTGGTAAAACTCATGTGCCTAGTGGCATGTACAATGTACATTTTACTATCTTATCTAACAAATTCGCCAGAATTTGTTCTTACATGTTTTACCAAATATATTATAGCTTTGAATACGAAGAGACAAGAGTAGTTTTTCGAAAAGTGTGTACCACGTCCCATTGTGGAGGTACCTACTGCAGTCTAGTCACGCATTGGAACGCCTCGGAAAAAATGCAGTGTGATTGCAAATAAATAAGTTTTTTTTTCAAAGAAACCATACCTATGATGTTTTCTGTTAAGACATTATATATTATGCATAGCGTATGCAGGCGACAGACCAGTATTAAATAGGTCCGATCGAATTTAAAGACTTACTCTCTAGCTTCGTCTTAACTGAGTTGCTTGCACAATCCGGTCTGAAGCTGTCCACGTGGAGAAGTAACTAGAAATTGGATGCGCGTTTAAATGCGGTCCAATTTATATATTATTAAGAGAGGTAGGGCATAGCAATTTATCGCTCGAACTGGAGCAGCCGACTGGTGAAATACCTCCACCTTACAGAAGACCGCAGCCAAATAACAATCACTTCTGTGTTGTTGTGTTCCTGCGTGTGAGTAAGGTTTCCAGAGCTCCAGGGGGTGGTACATTAGTAGCAGGGGGTCAAGCCTTCAAGGTAATTGTGACAAGTCCAGTAAGATTTATTATGCTGTACTTGTCACCCTTAAGCTATGACCTCATTACCACTTAACATCAGATGAGGTCAATCTTGAAGTGAAATATAAAAAAAACAATGTATATTTTATTTATCGCTCACTTTTGAACGTTACCTACTGGACAAACCATTTGCACACTAAAGCTCACTCAATACTATCTACTAATATTATAAATCCGAAACTTTTAAAAGTTTGTATGGATGTGTGTTTCTCACTCTTTCACGCAAAAACTACTGATCTGATTTATTGGATGTGAATTGGTAGAGTGGCTCATGAAAATCTAGATTAACTTAAAGGATATTTTTTAAAAGGGGGAAGTCGCGAGAAACAGCTAGGCATAAATAAAAACCATCGAATCGGATCGTACTTACATACTTTTCCCTTTATTACACTCCACTTAATCTCTTTTCGAAACTTAGCAGAATCTACCAGCTTTTGGCCGTTATTATGCTCGCGTGTATTTCTTAGGTAGATATCGCCTATCTGAACAAATGTACCTACTAGGTACTCATTTTTCTGCAAGGCTTGAGTAAGCAGTCGATTTGTATATAGGTAACTAGGTAGGTATTTATTTTCTAGATTTTTATTATTTGATACTTTTGCAATGTACAAGCAGACTCTCTTTCTTCACTCTTTGTGGGACATTACATTAAATTGATGTAACATTAAGATTGTGGATCGACACCACGCATGACCCAAAAAAAAAGCTAGTAACGTGCTCTCCAAACAACATGGATCTGTTTTTCTTTTATTTTTCAATTTGCTGTTCTACGCATATTTCTTTTAATTTTCCTAAGCAAACTGAAAATATATTAAAAGTTATCATATTATTTTATATTTATAAATGAAAGCGAAATACCACACACTGATATACCTATTGACTAATTGATTAAATAATCACGAAAATTTAGAAACTATAACGCTTACAAATTTAAAATTTGGCAAGGAGGTTTCGTACAAAGTGTAAAAAATCCGCTAAGAATGGATTTTCCGTAAATCCACATTTAAGTAAGGAAATCATGTTTTACATGGTTGTTCAGGTATATAAAAGCACAAAATTTTCTAAAATGTAAGTATGCTTATAGAGGTAGAGGCTGTGGAGGTATACTATTAATGTATATTTAGAAAACAACCCCCTATTGGGGTTAAAATAGGAGATGATATTTTCCACTCGTTACAGGTGGCCGCTAGTACCTACCTACCTAAGTAAGAAGAGCTCAAGCCATCACGGTTGGAAACTAAATAAATTAAATAGTTAAATATTTTGCTTGGTATGACTTTTGTTACAATGTAATGCATGCATGAATAAATGCTTAAATGACTTATTTTAATATCGTGTTTGTCTAACCTTACAGAGTTTTAAGCGAGTAAATTTATAGCAAGTCCCTCCAGTACATTATTCTTCTATTTGGTTTTCAAAATATTGAAATCAAACACGAAATCAAATGGCCCGCCACTGTCAAGGATTTTGACGGATTATGTATGATATACTGATGTCAATTTAAATGACTGCTTGATGATCCAGTTTAAGTTTTATTTCAAAACACCTTATATTTATGGCGCTCATGGGCGTACCCAGAAGAGTAAGGGAAGAGCAGCTGCTCTGCCCCTGGAAATCTTGCAGTTCAATGTATGAATAAACAGAGCCTTAAGGGCTTGTGTGTCTTGTGTGGATGATAAAACAGCCGTGGATGAGCAGACCTTTAAATATGTCTTGAACTATTATTTATTTTTATTATAAATTTTATTTAATAGTCCATCCCAATTTAATTCAATCCATCATGCCGTTGATGCAAAGTTTTCATTTTCAATGCTTTTTTATTCAAGTAGGTTACTTAGAACACTTTAAATAATTTAACGGGTCATAACGCGACAACATTTTTATTTACATAGTAGTTAATACTTCAATTACAAGTTAGTATAATTCAAAATACTTTGAATCGTCATTGAATATAATGCAAAATGATTATAACAAACGGTCGTGTGCAATTTGTAGCTCTTTTATCACGTCTAAGGGGAATTAATCTGTCTAGATCCACGTTATGTATTATTTCATTCTCTATTACTCTTTTCGCACTCTTTACTGAAGATAAATTCATACAAAATGTACGTATGTACTAAATTTAATTAAATAAATACTTATAAATCGTTTCGACCATGCTTTTCTTTCGACTACCCTCTATCGACCGAATCCAACTTTATTACAAGTTGACGTTTTTGCCAACAAAACAACAAAAAAAAATCTATTTGACGTTGACATCAGATGATTTTTGACGGAAGACGGAAGTAGATATGGAAAGTTCATTATTGGTCTGTGGCGGAAAGGAACCACAACACAAAACCTCATGTTTATTTTTATATCTTTCTGTTAACAAAACAAATCGTTCCAATAAAATCGTTAACAAATATTATTTTTAACAATGGAGTCATTCATTTTGTTTTATGAGAAATGTAGGTTATGCCTCAATGAGCCCGGTGTGTGTAACATGTTTGAAAAAGAGGATTTTCCCCAAGACATTTATTCATGTACAGGAGTTAGAGTAAGTCTGCACAGAAATTTAATTAATTATTTGTACAACTATAGCTTTTCTACAACAAGATCTTATAATTAAGTAATTACAATCTCATAGATTGACTGCAAAATTTTAGGTGACCTAAATAATAATATTTCTAAACAAAATGTATGTTATTTTATTGTACAATCATTTGTATTAATATAGTATAATAAGTTAGAACACGCCTAACGTAATATAATTTACTTCCAGGTTCATCCGTCCGATAATCTTCCACAAAAAATCTGTACAAAATGTTTTAAAATTGTTACAAGCGCTAAAGAGCTAAGAGTATTGGCTGCTCAAAATAATTCTCATCTGAGATCCCTGCTGAGTAATGTGCATGATGATGATGATGAACCGGTATGTATTTAAAATAAACAAGAATTTTTATTCTAAAGTGACTTTAAAATGGGTGCATTTGTGAATGAAATGAGAATTAAAACAAGACAGCCTCATATTTAAAAAAATGTATTTTAAAGAAAAATAACAATATTCTAATAATATAAATGTACCCGTTTTATGGATTTATTCAATTTATGAGTTTCTTGTTGTATACTTTCATGAGACACATACAATTTATTTTCTTGATTTAGTACAATTTTTCCATTTTCCAGAGACTACAAATAGATGAAGGTATATCAAGTAGTGAAACCCAAAGTAGTTATTTCAAAGACAAAGAACAATCAACACCTTCAAAACAAAACAAGGATTGTCCAAAATCTGTATGTATGGGTCTTTACTATTATGCTCATTCTTCATATTATCAATGACGTAGAACTGTGTGTCTATTTAAATAATTTTAGCATAAAACATAACATAATCCTATTGTGTTTTTTAAATTTTCAGAGTTCTAAAAAGCAGTTAGCAGTAAGAAAAGATTTGTTTGACAATTCTACATCAGTGGTTAGTATACGAAAATTACTTCCAGTCTACATTCAATAAATGAAAGCATTTCTAAACCCAATAACTCTTAAATATTTCCTATTATAGACATCTTCAACCAAAAATTCAGACACAAATAAGCCAAGTAAGAGAATAAAACTCGAGAAATTAGAACCTATCCTTCATGAATGTTCCGTAAGTAACACAAAGTTACTCTTACTAGAATACTATTATTGCGTTTAGCACACAATGTAGCACATCGCACCTTCGGTAGAACAAGGGCACAATTGCAATATTACAGGAGAGCCATTTTAAGATATTTTATGCTTTAATGTGGTTTAGCTCTGTTAATATTATTCTAAAGACAAGACATAAATCGTTATACTATATTCTTTTTAGACATGTTCTTTAGAAGAATTCAGAAGTTTCAGTTTTTTTTTGTTTGTTTTGTTTTGAGACAGTTTACAATTGTGCCCTTGTTTTACCGAAGGTGCAATATGTTAAGATATGTTTAAAAATTATTGGAAAAACACATTTCACAGCACTGGATATTTACTGATTTTCTAGTTAATGATACAGCCTGTGCTGTTCAGATAATAGAACTATAGGTTTGAATGTCCCTTACAATGGAAATACGTCCCGTGGAATGTTAAACTTTCAGTTATGTTACACAGGTAGTTATGTTAAAATTAGTAGAACACTATCCTCAAAAATCATTAACATGATGGCTTAATGACTGCTTAGCACTGATCCTGCTGATAGACTTAATCTAACTAATATCCATTTGTTACAGCATTGCTCAAAAAAATTCGACACAAATAAGAAGTTATACCTCCATCTGAGGCTGCACAACAAGACTGTGGTTTGCCCGCTGGATGCATGTGAGAAGCGGTTTGCCTCCAAAGGCGATCTGGAGAAGCACTTCCGGACCCATACTGGCGAGAAACCCTACACGTGCAATGTGTGTGAAAGAGGTTTTTCGCAGAGATGTTCCCTCAAGTCCCATAAGGACTCTGTGCATGGCGGCCGGTGACCACTGCAAAGTTATAGCATGCTATGAATGAATAAATTACTTAACTGTGGGCTTGGTCATGGTAATGGGAAGGATTTGCCAATGGTCCTAACTGTGTAAGTGTCCTATTGTGTCATGATAATGATGGAGAAGTGTTAAATTTATTATTAGCCAATGTTTAAAATTTGGTTCAGAAAGTCAAGAAGTCCTAGCAGATGCGAGCAAAATTTACATACCGTATTTTTATTGCTTGTTGAAGTTGCTCTTTGGCTGGGGTGTCGTATTCGTATTGAGAGGACATACTGCAATAGTTAGCAATTTCTTAATCAGTAGACAACCTCTGTAGCCGATCGGACCTGGCTTTGGCGTTTCGCCATGTTTTAAGTTCCGAATTCCGATTCTCGATCCGGTCAAGCCGTGTTCATTTGTTTAAGCCTGGGGACTTCAAAGATTTTGATGATGCTCAGTTTCGACCTCAAAACATGGAATCGGCAGAACGAACCTTCAAACCTTTTCTTTCACTATCATTCGTTTCGTGGCTGCTGTTTTATTTCCAAACGTATCTCTGTAACATTTGGTTTAAATATATTGGACCATATCACTTTGGACCTTTTTTTACAATGCTTGTAGTGATATACAGATAGGTACAATATGTACGTCACGCCCATGGGGATAATAATTTGTTTGTATGAATTGATGATCTACAAAATCATTGATCGAAGCCTGCTTAAACAAGTAGTATAGAAATAATTTCTAATTACAAGGCACGAAGAAACTCACTGCTTTTGAATAAAGAGAGTTTATATCTTTCTCCAGTCAAATACCTAAGGGTCTACACCCAACGAAATATGTCGGATCCGACAAGGGATATCAATTTTTAATTATCATTGTCGCAACCAATTCACCTAGAAGGCCAATTAAGCGTTTTTATAAAACAAAATATTATTTATGCAAAAAAACATGTTTTAATACCAAAACTTTTGATAAATCTTAATATATAATAATAAACTCAATAGATAATAAAAGAAACCTTTCGTTTGTTCGTTTCGTTTTTGAAAGTGGCCCTCTGACGTCAAATATGTAGTAGGTACGGTCAACAGCGCGTCAAGGTAAGCACTTGCAGTTCTATATTAGTTCTTATGCGTACGACATAAGGACGGTGGTCTGATGTGCTTCTGTCTGTCACCTACAAGTGCCTATCCGCAAATTGCACAAGATAAGAGTTGCGTTTTGTGAACTCTTTGGACAACGAATAAGTTATAAACAAAATATCTTAATGTAGTTGTTAGATAGTGGATAACCTCATATTTATTAAATATATAAATAACAGAAAAGCAATATGTGATGACAACTTTACACGTTTTTACAAACACCGTATAATTCGTGTTAAACACTCGGTATCATAATAAACTACATTTAACATAACAATAAACAATGGAATAATGCAATAATAGGTATTTGAGATAATAATATTTTTACATATTAGAGATTTTGCAGTATTTTGATGATTAATAAAAAAAGAATATCCAAACATTTTAGTTTTTTTATTCAGCTTCAAACGAAGAAGTTTATATTCAAATTCCATTTGTCTGCAAATTAGTATTGACTAATTAGTGGATGTTTTACTCTTTTAATATGTTGATTTGAATTGTAAATTTTATTTATTGTTTTTAGAGGAAAAAAAACTTAAACAATGAAAAGTAAATTTCCTCTGTAAGACCAACATATGATTTTGTTCTGTACTCCAGTTCGAACTGAATGTTATGACTGTCTTGCTGATTTTGCTTATAAGGACACAAACGTATAATCTTAAGATGTCATATACACGGCATACTCTCATAGTATGTCGTATACCTATACCAATACCATGTAGGTACAAATATTTGGTTCTATGACCGCAAAATCGGTGTTGCTTGCTTATTTTCCAAAAGTGAAAAAGTAAACCGGCTTTTCAGTGAAGTTACAAATAACACTTTTAATATTATTATATTACAGCACATGTTGAACTTATACTATGTTTTACCTGCATGCTTGATTAAGGCTGTATGTCATAAAGACACCATGCCGGCGCCAACGGTTGCTCTACCAACAAAATGTGTACAGTTGTATGGTATGGAGGGTGTCTCAAAATATATATAGAGCTATTTGGCATCTCTCTTATGTTCTGCGCTGGGTACCTGATGTACAAAGTTCTTGTGCTATACGTACGATCTAAAAGAGAGTTAGGCGTCCTTGGTGGCAACTTATGTCGGAGTGAGATTCCACACAAATAGTTGTGTCACTCCACACAAATACGGTGATTCAGTTGCCGGCAATGAATCGCACAACGAAGCTGACCAGTCTAGCTTGTTCCTACATTAAATTTTGCACTTAACATGGTAAAAATGTTTATTGGCTGATAACGTAACAGCCTAGCACCTAGGCAGCTAGTAGTATTGTGATTTGATGAGCTCCATAATATTGATTCCCGTGACGCAGTATCTTATGTAATACCCGGTATAACTGTACACGTTTTCTTGGTGGCCCGACCAATGACGCCGCGCTATAGTGGTATATTGAAATAGGCTCCTTGTAGTGTACAAGTACAGTCACCTCCAAAACTTTACCATTAAAATAAAAACACTCAAAAAATAAATAAGTATTTTTTATTTTGGTAAATAGCTAAAGATAAGTATTTACAAGTTCCTTTATTTAGTTAGATAATACAAATATTTTACATAAATAGTATAAATACACAAATATCGTAGGAGGATCGAGTCACAAATTTTAATATAATAATCTATCACACATTATTCTTAAAAAAACTCCACATACTAACAACACAAATAACTTCACTTTTAAAGTAACGTACTTCACATATTGCATTACTTATCTTTTTTTTCAATATTTTTTAAGTTTAAATGCCTTTTTTAACATTATTATTACTTTAAACGTGATATTTTTTACTAGAGGAATGACGACAATTTAATACCATTGGATTCATTTACATAATTCGTTCATCTATCACATCTATCCCACCCAAATCTATCCCTATGTTATATGGAACTTAAATTAGAACACATAGCATGAACATTAAACTAAAGTACATTTTTTTAAACCTTTAAATTATCTTTAACAAATTCCTTACCCTAAAAATATAAAGCAATGCCAAATATACCTTCATTTATTGATCGGTACCTACATACTTGTAGCGTTATTAAACCATTCATGATGTGGAAATGCCAACATGCGTGTATTATGTAGGTAAATTAATTGCATTATAATAAAAATGTGCAATTTAACAAATACAGATAGTTAATTGATTACAACAAATAAAGATAATAAAATCACTAAGCTACAGGAGGTCTACTCTCAAAAACGAAATATGTCGGATCCGACAACGGATAGCAATTTTTAATTCTCATAGTCGTAACCAATTCCCTTCGAATGCGACTAAAGCGTTTAAAAAAAAACACAATATTATTTATGCAAATCATTAACCACGCTTTAACTCCCGAACTTTTGATAAATCTTCAAAAACGAATCCTTTCGTATGTTCGTTTCGTTTTTAAGAGTAGACCCCCAGATGTGATTATTAAAAAATAACAATACATTACGGCTTTATCATGTCTCATGTTATTAACATCATAATAATATTGTAAAATGATTATTGTTTATTTTTCCAACTCAGTCCCATTTTTATTACTTTTTTTCTTTTACATAACGCAAAAGAAAATGATAAAAGACAGATAAAAAAAAATGAATGAATACAAAAGTAAGTCGGTAATCAACACAATGATTTCGAACAGCGTTTTTCAAACTGTGGACTGCGAATCGCAGGCAAAGTTTAATTTTATGAGTGGTGGTCACTATTTATGAAGTAAACTCATAAATATTTTGATTCCAAGGGTAAAGTTCAAAAACACTGATCTCCAACATCTTGTTTATTATCTACACTTCGTCAGTTAGATTAGTCAATCGTTTGTCGCAAGTGCTAAAAGGAGTGAATCACGCTTTAATTAGGCCTCTGTCTTAACAGCAAGATTGTCTGCGTTCAGACAATCTTGCTGCAATCAAACAATCCGACTCTCAGCAGCAGCGAGGAGTATAATATTTTATTAATTTTGTTTTAAAGAGGCATTCTTTTGACACGGACAGTCCCTACAATCAAACATTTTGTGGTCACTCTGAACATAGCCACATCAAGAAATGTTTAATAGGCCCCATTGAATAATAGTTAGGGCTCTTGGCCGTATAACCAATGGTTGTCTCCACACAAGGCCAACATTCGTGTGATGGACATTTCCGTTTGATGTCTAGGTGTTGAATTGTTTTTAGAATGTATTGTGGTTTAGAATTTTAAATTTTCGCGTTCCATTTCAAACATTTAAAATAAGTTAACGTTTTAAAACGCAAACAACATTTTTTAGTATGTAGCTAATACGAACTACTTATCTTTCGGTAAGGTTGCACCAACCGCTCGATACTTAATGTATTGTGGTCGGTTCTGGTTTCCATACCACAAGTGCATAAGCTACTTTGGGATCAAGTCCACGTATGTGACGTTGTCTTATAATAAAAACCAAACCACAGATTATAAAAAAGTAAAGCGAAATGTGCCTACGTTCAGAGCGGTCGACAATTCGGCCGTAGTTCGTTTAACGTAGGGTTGTCACAGCTCTCGAGTTCAGTAGTCAGGGTTCAGTGGAACGCGTAGAGCAGCAGCAGGAAGGTGCAGACGGCCACCACGATGCCGAGGATGAGTGAGTCGCGCCTCTTACGCGCGTTTATCCGGTACATGAGGCTGTTCAGCATTGGGAACCTGGCCAATGAACAGTCACCGTCAAATTCCATCAAGCATCTAATGCCCCATTCCAATATTAGACGTTTGGTTATGTGTCAAAAATGACTATCCGTGTTTCTACGAGTCGTTAATTCTAATTTCAAAATTACTTTCCATAGCAGCTGTAATCAGTCGTCTGTCGGTCGTTTTTAGCTTACGCCTCGTATAATTTATTACTATGCGTAACTAGAACGGATCGTTTTTCAAATATTGGAACCGGGCATAAGACGTGGGGTTAAGTATGAAGATATTTACAATATTTTAAAACTGTCTGTTGTCTGTTACTTTGCTCACGATAAAAAGTAGCCAACATGTTATCTTAGGCACTAGATTAATTGGATTGGGATACTCCCCATCTATCTTTCTAATAAGTTTCAGCCAAATCCATTCAGAAGTTTTTACATGAAAGAGTAACAAACATCGTTACAAAATTTCTCGTTCATCATGTTATACAGGCCCAACATACGCTACGCGAGTAAATTTTATCGCGTTCTTAAAAAATGTCAAAAACAATGCGTCAATTTCTGATTGGCTGAAAATACGAGTATGGTGTACTATCACCCAATCAATGGTGTTTTTGACTTTTCTGATGACTTTTTTTTGATGAAATGACTTTTGTCGTCTCATGTGAGAAATTTGACGAATCGCGCATGCTAGGCCTAATAGTAAGAATACCTATTACGAGCTTCGGGTTCGTGACTAGATGGTAACCAAATGTCGCTAGTGGTAACTAATGTAATGACATTAGTTACCACTAATAATACATAATGATGTATCAGGCATTAATTACGTAACAATAACAACACATTGATCTGTTACATAAAGTTTCCTAAAAGGCGACTGAATCGCCACGTTTTGCGTCTTTTAGCGTGTGGAAAGATTATTGCTGCTATATTTATCTTCCAAAAATGTATCCCAATTGCCGATGCAAAAAGTGGTATGTGTTTAAATAAACTGTACCTGTTAGTAATATCGTTGAAGCGCGTCTGTATGCGCTTGAAGGCCTGCCGCTGCGACGTGAGGTGCTCGCGCGCCTCCATCGCGATGTTGATCTGCTCGTCGACCAGGATGTGGGAACTGCAACAGATATACGAGTATAATGACCTTGTGGCGCCAGTGAGACGCGCAGACTACTTAGGCGGAATGCCTCCTACTAGCAAGCACTCGGGAGTCGACGGCCCTCAATTAGAGTCTGAGTATTTTCCATCTATATATATATTTTATATTATACTTCAATATTGACCTCATCCCACCTGATGTTAAGTTGTAATGAGGTCCTAGCTTAAGGGTGACAAGTAGAGCATAATAAATCTGTTACTGGACTTGTTACCCTTACCTTGAAGGCGTGACCCCTTCTACTAATGTAGCACCCCCCAGGAACTCTGGAAACCTTACTCACACGCAAAAACACAACAACACCGAAGTGATTGTTATTTGGCTGCGGTCTTCTGTAAGGTGGAGGTATTTCACAAAGAGAGTTGACAGTCTGACGACGCTGCCTCTCTCGGTGTGCGTGCGTATGTGTGTGTGAGTTTGTGTGTGTGTATGTGTGTATGGATATCGGTTTGTGACATCGTTTCTCAAACTAATGGACCGATTTCGATGAGGTAAGAGTTACGTTACGGCACGTGCCGGTATTACGTATGTAAGAAAAAATTATAATCTACTTTTTAAAAAATCTGACTTCCATAACTTTAACACTAGAAATAAACACAAGCTTGCTGTTCCATATCTAAGACTACATAAGATAAGTAATTCCTTTGTGGGTTTAAGCGTTAAATTATTTAACAAGTTACCTGAAAATGTTATCCAGTTGCCCATGCATAGATTTATGTCTCATGTTAAAAATTGTTTAATAAAAAAGGGCTACTACAAAATTGATGATTATTTAAATGACAAAAATGTATGGGTCTAGAATAACTTAATTCTTTGAAATCTTACTATAGCTTTGTATACTTTATTTATGTACCCCGTTTTATGGACACATTGTTATATTTGAAAAGAGTAAGTGTCGAGTTTCTTGCCGGTTCTTTTCGACATGATCAACATTCCGAACACGGCGGTAGAATACTTTATTTGTACTGACTATTCATAAGTGCTTTTGTGAAGCTTACATGAATAAAGATATTTTCTATTCTATTCTACGAAAAGAGCGCCCCGGCACGTGCCGGTAACACGAAAAGAGGAGCCCGGCACGTAATACGAAAAGGCTTAGAACTGAAATCATATATTATGAAGTGACCGAACGACATTGATAAATAAGTTTGAAATATTTAGGCGTGGAATGTTCAAACGGTACCTGTGCAAGTGGTTGGACTCCTTGGTGTACTGGTCGCGGCGGCTGAGGCCGGGCGCGGCGGGCGGCGGGGAGGCCCCGCGCAGCAGCTCCTCGCGCTCGCGCCGCGCCGACACGCGCGCTGACGTCTTTGAGAACTCCTGCTGGTAGTCCTGCCGCGAAGAGTACCAATTAAAAGATTAAGTTCAACTATTCAACGATTTTGACTTGATGACCTCCGTAGCCGAGAGGCGAGGGGCCGCATTTTAGCGTTGTGTAATCTCTGAGTCTCCTCAGATTAATATGGAAGACAAACTTTCAAATCATAACAATGTTTGTGACGCTGTCAGATTTTAAATTAATTGAATACTAGCTGTGCCTGCCACTTTAATTGCGTGAAATAGTGACATTAGGTAAGTGCAGCGCTTAAACCTCTATATGACAGAGCATGTTAAATTTTTTCATTGGTTTTGGACCTTAATTCAAATGAGTAAGGTTCAAATCATGGTGTCATATAGTCGACAGAGCCCTATAAAGGTTTAGTGATAGGTAGTGTTGCCGCACCACAAGGCATGCCAAACCACCCAGCATTTCCCTTACTTCTCGAGCGACGCCAAAATTCCCCGTTCTGATCCCTGTAGGCCTAACGCCCCCGTCATTGCAATTACCGGCGTGCTTGGCCGGCTTCGCGCCAGCGGCTGGCCTCCGGCTTTTTGGCGCCCAACACTTTTTCCCCCCATATTGTGATTGGTCCACTTAGCGGCCGCATTGCAAACTGTGCAGTGCGGCTCCTGCTTGCATTCGTGGGCAAGATGGCTCACCCAATAGGATATCTGATGAATTTGTTGCGGCGCTTCCTCTCAACAGAACCAACGTCGAGGCGCTGGTAGGAAAAAAATATTGACATGCAAAAGAGTTTATTGTAAATCCACTTGCAGAATTAAATCATTTTATTTCATTTCGCTTCTTTAGAATACATGTTATCTAATTTAATAAAGTATGTTCAGTTTATGATCCACTCACCATTAATATTTCTCTATGTCTTTTTATTGTGTGCATTGTGGCTGCACCACCCGGTGCCAATTCTGCCATTTTGTCATTTATAGAAGAAAGCTGGAATGTAAAATCAATGTTGTTTAAAAATAACAGTTGAAAAAAACGTAAAGGCTAAAGTGTTTAGGTCGATATAAAGAGGTTAGGCACTCTGATAGGTCCGCGCCTATGACTCGCGGCGTCCCTGGAAACTGTATTCGTGCCTGCGCTAGCTCACATTTTGAAGCATTAGAAATGCTTCTATGTTTTATTTGTTCATTAAAAATGAATTTTTCGTCCAACAGTAAGATAATGATTTTTTTTTTATTTTATTATGTAAACCAAAAATTGATACAGTATGTTAAACACACTTCTTCTTACAGTTTTTACTAAATAGTGACATACACCACACCCTCAACAGACCTTTGTTGTGTTATTATTTTTTTGCTGAAGCAAAAAATATGTTTTTATTGAACTTTGAAAATCTAACTGGCAGACTAAATAGAACCTTTTTTTTCTTGTGTCATCATTCCTATTGATATCAATAATAAAATAAAATGGCCTTAACCAGTTTCACCTTATTCAACAATTGCTGGAGCTCCATAGACATTGTGTCAAACATGTCCTCGCTGCTGATGAGAGGGACACTCTCGGAACTCAACCCTGACGCGCTGGAGCTCATGCCCAGCTTGCTAAACCCAACAAGCTTCACATCTATGTCATTTTCTAAGAGACGGGCCTGCTTCCTCAGGTCTGGAATAAGTAATTACATCTTACTAGTCACATAAATGTAAAATAGGTGCATAAAACAGCAAAACACAGCTTGTTGGCTACATAAAATCGGTTTTCATTGGCTCAAGATCGCATGTTTCAGGATATTGTAGAAAATAACCCGCTTATTGAAAGAATAAAGGCTTAAGAGGATGGATGAATCCATACTTCTATCCAGTCATGTTCGATGAGGAAGCAAATTAATAATATGTTTATCCCAATAAAAAATAAATTAAGTCAAAGACAACAGACATTAATAATCTATTTTAAAATAACAATGTTTAGAAATTGGGTGACAAGAGTCAATCATTTTTCCTGTTACAATTTTAGTATGTTGATCTGAAAATTTTACTACTACTTACTACTATTAAAAAATAATGACCTCAGCATATATGTACTAAATCCATTACAATAATGCTTATCCATATGACTATGACACAATTGAGATAAGAAATTTAACAACATGTAAAGCAGAGGCAAAAAAAAATATCTGGTATTTTATTAACCGGCGTATCATAAGCTACTTATGAAACAAGAAATGCATTATTCAGTTATATATAAACACTTTTATTTGTAAAAGATTTTTTTTAACATCTATTCATTGTTATAAGTTGAATTCTTAGGAGTAGTACAGTTCAATGTGCAACGTCATAGCCCAAGCGCACTAAACCGGTACTTTATGGATACGCCTAAAATGCAAGAATACGCACCTTCCCAGGATGAACCTGATAAGACAGACATTATAATTAATTATAATAACTGTAATAGCTTAATTAAATGTTTACTATAATGTTTTTGCAAAACAGAGATTTCTCATTTCTCTCGAAAACATCAAATTGACAATTGACTTGACATAAAGTTTGACATTAATTTGTGACATTAGCTCCGTTTTGTTCCTCTGCCAATTATTTTTTGTATGGGTCTAGAATTACTTGTGAAATGAATTACACAATTCATCCCTTTATTTATTAATAATTTACAGAGGTTCATTTCTTTAAGGATATGCAGGCTGTCCATACAACAAACTTAATGTGTACAACCGTATTGAAGTGAAAGATCCACAGTATACATAATTTTAGGTAGTCTTGCTTCCCTATTTGGTTGCTTCAATGAAACTCCGATGAGAGTAGAGAAGAGAATGTGTATATTGGTAAAACGAATCAAATTAAGTACAATAAAATGGAGTATAACTAGTGGGTAGTAAAACAATATAAACTTATAACTAAAAGAAACACCAGAGGGCGTTGACGCGTCGATCAGCCGGTCGGCGCGCGCGACGCGAACTCGCACACGCATAAATAGGCGCGGCCGGTAAGCCCGCGCTCAGTTGACCGGCGGACGGCGAGGCGCGTGGATGTCGACGGAGCGGCGAGCGGCGCGCGACGTAAATACGTTGCTTATGATGTGTGTGTAGATGATACTGTATGTAGCTACAGTACTCCCCCTCAAGCGAAGCGTACAGGCCTGATGATTTTCCTGCCGAATTTTGAAGTCATTGGCTGCGATGCATCAGGTTTCACAGATGGTGTAGGCAACTGCGGTGCGCTTGAGACTGGATCAGCTGTTGTGACGTCAGGGGCGTTGACCGTAAATGCCGGTTTCAGTCGGTCGATTGACACCACAGCTTCTCTTCCTGGAAGTTGCAGCTTGTAGTACTTGTCGTTGCGCTCCAGCACGGGGTACGGGCCTTCGTATGGAGGTTGGAGAGGCCTTTGTACAGCGTCGACTCGTACAAACACGGAGTGGCACGTAGGTAGGGCGTTGTGCACAAACATACTACGCTTGTTGCTATGCGGTAGGTATGTCGGCGTGAGCGATGTTATTGACGTGCGTAGTTGCTCCACGAAGTCTTGATCCATGTTGCTTGATGATGATGATGTTGATGCGATGAAGTCACCAGGCAGGCGCAAAGCTTGACCGTAGATTAATTGCGCTGCACTGGTATTGGTGTCGGTGCGGATTGCGGCGCGAAGTCCCATGAGCACAGTAGGTAGCTCATGGATCCATTTGGTGTTTGACTCCAGACGAGACATCAAAGCGGCTTTTAAGGATCTGTGCCAGCGTTCGATGATCCCGTTGCTTTGCGGGTGGTAGGCAGTCGTTCGAGTTTTTTCCGCGCCCAGTAGGTGTGTAAGGGCGCGAAACAGTCGACTCTCAAACTGGCGGCCTTGGTCGGTTGTTATTGACTTCGGACAACCGAATCTTGAAATCCAGGTATTGTAGACTTGTTCTGCGACCACTTCCGCGGAGATTTCTTGCAATGGTACAGCTTCGGGCCAGCGGGTAGTGCGATCGATCATTGTAAGTAGGTACCGGTGTCCGCGGTCGCTAGTTGCGAGCGGTCCAACGATATCAATGTGTAGGTGATCGAATCGGTCGCAGGCGGCGAATGTACCTACGCCTGTGTGCGTATGTCTTTGAATCTTCGCGCGTTGACAGGGCAAGCAGGTCTTTGCCCAGGTACCGACGTCGGAGTTCATCGATGGCCAGAAGAAGCGATGTTGGATCAATTTTCGTGTCGTCCGCGTTCCAGGGTGACTGACCTTATGCACGGCGTCAAATGCAGTGCGACGAAAGTCAGTAGGTAGATATGGACGGATGTGCGGAGTTGAAGTTTCGCAGTAGATTTCGTAGTCTGTGTTCGGTAGTTGAATTTTCTTAATTTTCAGGTTGGCTTGCTGTAGTAATGTGGGTAACTCGGGATCTTGATGTTGTGCTACGGCTAGTTGTTCGTAGTTGATGGGCGTCGGACACGTAATCGACTCGACACGTGATAGTGCGTCGGCGACTACGTTGTCCTTCCCGCTGATGTGACGGATGTCGGAAGTAAATTCGGCGATAAATAGTAATTGTCTTGACCGACGCGGTGTTTCGCTGTCCGATGTTGCTTTGTGAAGCGCGTAGGTCAATGGCTTGTGGTCGGTGAATATTATTAGTTCTCTTCCTTCGAACATTTTTCTAAAGTGCTTCATTGCCATGTATATTGAAAGTAGTTCCCTGTCGTAGGTACTATACTTTTGTTGCGCAGTTGAAAACTTCTTCGAGTAATAGCCAAGAGGTTGCCACGACTTGTTAATGTACTGTTGTAGTACGGCTCCAGCGCAGGTGTTGGACGCGTCGCAAAATAGTGCGAGCGGAGCGGAGCTGTGCGGGTGTGCGAGTAGCGCGGCGTCTTGAAGGCATATTTTCGCTTGTTCGAATGCTTGAATGGACTCGGTCGACCACTTGATTTCGGTCTTATCGCGTTTCTTCGAGTTGTGTAAGTATTCGTTGAGCGGAGCTTGAAGTGATGCGGCGTTCGGTATGTGTTCACGGTAGTAGTTTATCATACCGAGAAAAGTTCTCAGTTGTTGAACTGTAGTCGGTCTTGGGTATTCGGTAATCGATGATATTTTCCCTTTTGGTGGGATGATGCCAGCTGACGAAACTTCATAACCAAGGAAGTTGACTGAAGTCTTGCCAAATACGCATTTTGACGGGTTGATCGTTATACCGGCGTCGTCTAGTCGTTGTAGAACGGTGCGTAGATGTTGTTGATGTTGCTCTTCTGATTCGGATGCTAACAACAGATCGTCGACGAACGGGAATACGAAGTCGAGTCCTCGAAGTACTTCATGGATAAACCGTTGAAAGGTTTGACCGGCGTTTCTAAGTCCCGGGCACATTCGAGGGAACTCGAATAACCCGAATGGAGTCACGATTGCAGTTTTTTCGATATCGGCTTCTTTGTTCGGTATTTGTTGGTAAGCTCTGTTCAGGTCTATTGTGGAGAATATGGTCTTTCCGGCGAGTTGATAGGTAAAATCTTTGATTCTTGGTATTGGATATCGATCTGGCTTCGTTATGGCGTTAAGACGGCGGTAGTCCCCACAGACTCTGAGATCGCCATTTTTCTTCGGCACGACGTGTAGCGGGCTGGACCATGGGCTTTTGCTCGGTCGGCAGAGGCCCTGCTGCATCATCGACTCGAATTCTTTCTTCACGGCTTCGTATCGGTGTGGCGGAATAGGTCGAGCGCGACAGTGCAGCGGTGGTCCGGAGGTCTCGATGTGGTGTTCCACACGGTGATTCGGCGTGAAACTCATAGAGTTGAGTCTGGTGGTACCGGGAAATTCGCCCAGTATTCGGTGGTACGACTCTTCGAGATCGATGCTACGGACAGTAGGTACGTCCGTGTAGCGGCCAGGAGTGTGGATTGATAACTTGGTTACGTCATCAATCAGTCGTTGACTCTTCATGTCAACCAGTAGGTCATGGTGGCACAAGAAGTCGGCACCGATGATGGGCTTGCTGACATCGGCTATGATGAACTTCCATTTGTACGGTCTGCGTAGGTTGAGGTTTAACTCAAGGGTTTGTTCGCCGTAGGTGTTGATTGTGGTGTTGTTCGCAGCGTACAGGGTGAATGGCATCTTCTTCATTCTTGCTCCTCTCTTGCGTGGGATGACTGAGACGTTAGCACCGGTGTCGATGAGAAACGTCAGTCTTGAGTTCTTGTCGTTCACGAAGAGACGGTAGGATTTGTTGCGAACGTCGGACCCCGCCTCGTCTAACGTTCGGTCGAGTTTACCGATGACGACGAGACATCTTTGTTCTTGTGTTGCGAGTCGGTAAATGCACATGGTGATTGGCATTTACGTGCGTTTCGCCCAAAACGCTCGTGGTAGTAGCAGAAAGAGCGAGGCGAGCTCTCCGCGCCGTGATAAGCGCGCGAGCGTGAGGCAGAGCGCGCGTTAGAGCGAGAGCGCTGCGCGGTGCGCCCGTAGGGTGAGCGCCCGCGGTGATAACGCGACTGATACGCGTTGCTTCGCAATTCGGCGACTTCGAGAGATAATTTGCGTATCTCATAGAGTAGATGCTGTGTGTTGATGGTATCTTGTGCTGATGATGCAAGTGCTGGATACGACGAACGTGGTGTTGCTCGCGGCGACGGCGAAATGGCGCTGATTTCTTGCGTTTGTTCTAGCATCTTGTCTGCTAGAAGTGCGAGTTCGTCGAGTGCGGCGGTCTTGCTGATGCTGTCGCTGACCACGAGTACCGACCTCACGTGGGCAGGTAGGTGGTTCATCCACATGAGTCGGAGTGTGGACTCGGGGACTTTGTCGCGAGCGAGGTCTCGCATGCGACGTAACAGCTGCGACGGTCGTTGATCTCCGAGCTCCATTTCGGAAAGCAACTTTTGGAATTGCCTTCCTTCGGATTCCTCGTAGACGGAGATTAGTCTTTGCTTCAGCGCGTCATAGTAGTTCTCTGCCGGCGGGTTATACAGCAGATCGCTGATTTGCTCTATGTCGGTCTTCTCCAGCTGGGCGATGACGAGTTGGGCGAGTTGGGTTTGGCCTTTCTTCAATTCGCAGGTTGCAGCTTCGAACGTAATAAACCACAATCGCGGTCTATCACGCCAGAACGGCGGTACGCGCATTGATAGCGCAATACCGGCGACTTCGGATGCCTTTGGAGTGGAGACTGTGTCTTCAGCTTGAGCCATGCTGGTTTTTGAAGTTGGTCTTCGAAGGTTGATTTTCTTCCAGAGAGGGGTCACCACTTTAGGTAGTCTTGCTTCCCTATTTGGTTGCTTCAATGAAACTCCGATGAGAGTAGAGAAGAGAATGTGTATATTGGTAAAACGAATCAAATTAAGTACAATAAAATGGAGTATAACTAGTGGGTAGTAAAACAATATAAACTTATAACTAAAAGAAACACCAGAGGGCGTTGACGCGTCGATCAGCCGGTCGGCGCGCGCGACGCGAACTCGCACACGCATAAATAGGCGCGGCCGGTAGGCCCGCGCTCAGTTGACCGGCGGACGGCGAGGCGCGTGGATGTCGACGGAGCGGCGAGCGGCGCGCGACGTAAATACGTTGCTTATGATGTGTGTGTAGATGATACTGTATGTAGCTACATAATCTTCTAACAAAAAACACAAATACTTATTGCTTACTAAACAGAGTAAGAATGTCTGTTTGTTACTTTTTCACGCAGACGCTTCGGGATGAAACTAATTTGGTAGAAGGAAAGATGAGATACTTATTTATTTCGACAGGGGGAAATGTCTGCCGCAATGTCATTATCTGCGGGGAACAGGTACTGTGTCAGAAATGCACTGACTAAAACATCCTCAATGACTCTAAAACTCTGCGCAGTTGTAGGAGAGTCAGGATCCCTTGCGGATTCTACAAGGTTCTTCCATCGCGCCTGTCGCTAAGCGGCCTTCCTCATTCTCGTGCCAGGCTACCCCACGATTGACGTGTTCGATCCGAACAGCAGCTATGCTGTACAGCTGCGCTACCTACCGACACAGCAGATACCCGAGACTCTCACTCCAGCTCTCCCTTCGAGAGCTGGATGGAGTTCCGGGACGGAACCCACCGGTCTTGGAGGATACCTATGGAGGCCAGCCAACTTAACATCGCGATCGCCTTTGTCGCGATGGACAGAGACGTCGGCATTTACCTATACACATATACACTGATGTTCTCCTCTTCCTCTGCGTTCCACCACCACCCTTGTGGGCTTAGGTACACAGCAGAGCCAACCTACAGGCCAAAGGGTAGGGAAACTGATGATGCACACGTTGATTACTACACTACACAATATGACAACAACGAATGCTTCATGATATTGGACTATTAATAATATCTAAATAAACAACAATAATAGATATTGGACAACATCATTATGTTGATGTCTATCAAGGAAAGAGGAATCGTATTTATTTATCTTCTGAATTTATAGTTATGTAGATATATATAAATTATCAATAGACTAGAAAATATCTTTATTCATGTAAGCTTCACAAAAGCACTTATGAATAGTCAGTAGGTACAAATAAAGTATTCTACCGCCGTGTTCGGAATATTGATCATGTCGAGAAGAACCGGCAAGAAACTCAACACTTACTCTTTTCAAATATAACAATGTGTCCTTAAACTAGGTACTTAAATAAAGTATACAAAGCTATAGTAAGATTTCAAAGAATTAAGTTATTCTAGACCCATACATTTTTGTCATTTAAATAATCATCAATTTTGTAGTAGCCCTTTTTTATTAAACAATTTTTAACATGAGACATAAATCTATGCATGGGCAACTGGATAACATTTTCAGGTAACTTGTTAAATAATTTAACGCTCAAACCCACAAAGGAATTACTTATCTTATGTAGTCTTAGATATGGAACAGCAAGCTTGTGTTTATTTCTAGTGTTAAAGTTATGGAAGTCAGATTTTTTAAAAAGTAGATTATAATTTTTGCGTACATACATAATACAATCAAAAATGTATTGAGATGCAACGGTAAGTATGTTAATTTCTTTAAATAAGTCTCTGAGAGAATCCCGTGATTTAAGACCATATAGGTGGCGCGGATAGCCCTCTTCTGTAAAACAAAAATAGTCTGAATGTCAGCAGCTGTTCCCCAGAAAAGGAGACCATATGACATAACACTATGGAAGTAACTGAAATAAACCAGTCTTGCAGTCTCAATATCAGTCAAATTACGAGTACAATGATCAACTCAATTGTTTCGGCCCAACCGTGTTTTAGAATCAGTAGGTAGAAGACTTTTTGGCTGATAGCAAATATGGATGTAGCTTAAAATACTAACTCATATTGCCGAAGAAACCCATTTTCAATTAAGTACTTTTAGTTTTCGAGAAAATAAATGCTAAAGTTGCCTATTCGGGCCATGTGTCAAATAGGTAAAATATATTATTTCCTTTACAAGTTGAAAGCATTAATTTATCACTGCAATATAAAATATTATATTGTGCGTTATTCAAATCTTACATATCCATTTTCGAAATAACTGTACATGACGTCAGCGCGGCACGACGCTCGAACGCGATGTGCAGAGGACGCCCAGCGCAAGCGCCGCTCAAACGCCGCGCCGACGCTGTGCGGGCGCCGCGTCGTCGCAACGCCCAACCAACGCTAGTGTGCGGAGGTCGCCGGCAAGACGCTGACGCTCGAAAGACGCTAGTGTGGGGTCCCTCTAAACGCTGCGCAGGCGTCGGTCGGGCCGGCGCGGCGCCTGTGGAGCGCAGTCCTGGCGTTCGTCATTTCGACCGCGCCGCTGCGCAAGCGTTGCGTCGGCGTCGCGTCGACGTTGCGTCGGCGTCGCGTCGACGTCGCGTCAGAGTTGCGTGGGCGTCGACGCTCAAAGAACGCTAGTGTGGGTTTACGCTTATATACGCAAGGGCTTCACAAGTTATTTAAAATACAATTCGGTATCAATGAAAGCAATTTAATTTTTTAATTTACTTCCTATTACCTGCGGCTATGTCTACGTTATTTAAGGACATATAAAGCTTCGATTGCTTAGAACACCTTAGATGTGATACTATTACCTATATAAATACCTAATCTTTTTCTTACAATCAAATTCCATCAAACTTGATAAAACAATTGTTGAAGATCAAAATTACGAACATCTTTAACGTGAAAGTTTGTTCTAATCCATTGATTAGATATCATTATATCTACGATTTAGTTAAATCCGTAAGGTTTGATATAAGTATGTACGTGTAGGTACTGCTCTGGTGCGAAGATGCTCAATCATGGGTGATTATGTACTTATGATTTTTAACTTCATTATTAACAAAAGCCATTCTTCAATGCAAAACAATCAAAAATTCAAAGTGAATCTTTTAGATGAGCAAAAATCCTGTGGCCAAGCAGTGACACTCACTTATATACCTGTCTCTTTTTATCAAGGAAGGAAGGAAATAGATGATTAATTGCGTAAATTTTTCGCTTTTTTAGGGACTTAATTTGTTTGTAGACAAGTATCTATCTTAAATGATATGTTGTTTAAAAGCCTCAAACGCTATTAAAAATACAAGTTACCCCTAAGAAAATTAAACATTTAAGTCATTTGCATTAGGTAGGTAAATGCATTCCCTTTTACATTTTGTTCCCGATGAACCTATCCATCTTGAGAATGTCGTGCCAACTCTTTCCTTTATGGACTCGTATTGAACTAACTTGTTATTGAACACAATCTACTGTTATCTGTCTCTGTCCCACGTATTTGTATTCCATATGCGAGTCATCGTACGCTCTCGCTCGCTCTTGATGGAACGATCCATATACCCCACCCATTTCATCGCATCACATTCTTTCGTGAATTCGTTTCGTAAGCGGTCCTTCGCAGCTTTTAATTTTGCGTAAACGTGTTGTCTACTCGTATTTAGATTTGAATTGTGTTTTATAATGTAAATTAATAATATAATGTGATTAATTTTTACTAGAATTATTAGATACTATTTTGTGGAAACTGTTGAAAAACAAGGACAAAACAAATTAGACAGCTGCAATTCAAAATGGCTACTGCAAATAAATCGCAGCCTTTAAAGTTCGACAAAATATGTCGTGCGTGTTTGCAAATAAAAAAGGACATGCGTCCTTTGTTCGAGCAACTTACTGCAACTATGCTGATGGGTATATCAAAAGTCCAGGTAAATACCTAGGGAATTGAAATAATTTTGGAAATATATTGTTGTCTCTTTCCTACTTACGGAGAAAGGGCATGACGCGTGTCGATGGTAGCAGTGTCGCATCGCGTCATCTTTGTTCTGTAAATTTCATTCATCGAAGTTCGAGATTTCTCGACGCAATGCGTATCTTCAAAATTGTGAAATCATCGCTATCCCTGTCTACCATACAAAGCTCTTTGTAGTGCGAAAGAGATGTGATACGTAAATTTGTAAATAAACAAATGTCGATGACAGAGATAGGTAGTTGAATGGTCAAGTTTTTAAAGTTATCCTTTATTTTGATTTGATGATATAGAGTGAAGCTATACCTATCGTCACTTTTAATTTAGGTACTCAAATAGCGGGAAACATCCTCGAAACTTTAGACGTCGTCGATTTATAAGTGGTACATATCCATAAAATAAATTTTACCTAAATTATTATTTATTAGAAGCTATATTCGAAAAGATGACACTGAGGACGTGAATCTAACAGAATTCTTAGTTTAAAAAGATGATAAACCCACAATCCCGTTTAAGGAGCCTACTATTTTATTTTCGAAATATTGCATACAAACTCTTAACTAGCGTTTTCGTTAATTTACTTGTTTATTTGGTCATGGTGCCTTTAAAAATTGGTACCAAATTATAAGTGGGTAATAAATGATTAAGTATCTGAATTTATAAATATTGGACATTCGCTGTTCGATGAAGACTCTGGCCCTTTCTTTGCTAACTTTTTTCTACGAAAACATACCGCACGGCTTGTTTTAACAGGTGTGGTGTTTATTGGGTAGATACCATATGGGCGCCCCAGATTGCTGTAACAGTTTGAGAACCCGTGTCTCTGGATTTTATTATGATTTTATACCAACATTAGAAATACATCACCTGTGAAACTAATAACTATCTCAGTTCATGAAAGTGTTGCTGAATAATCTTAAAATTGGTTTTCGATTAGTCTCTCTAAAAAAAAATCTATTGATCGTGTCAATAATATCGATCAAATCGGTGATAGCGATAATAATTTTAGGTGAATATCATCGATTTTAATGAATTATTCGATCTTAATTGATTTAGATACTATCGATACTGGAGTCTAGCCAATATTTTATCACTTAATTCATTGCAGCCGATTAAAAAGCAATAATTTTTAGATATGAATGTCATTTACATTATATCTTAGGCTTCTTCTGAAATAATTTTTGGTAATGTACCTATACAACATTGACATAAATTCTACCCTTATTTTTATCTTATTTTCACAAAACGGCATAGCAGAGTTTGGTGTTTTAACAGTAACATACACGCGATACTAACTTAGCCGATAAACAGAGGCGGCCTTAGGGGTTGCCGGACAGGGCAATCGCCCGGGGCCACGCGCAACAACACAAGCAAATTAAAAAAAGAAAAAGATTTCTGAGAAAGATTTTACGATTGGAAATTGCGAATTCATCAACGTAAAATATTTTATAACTCATTTTTTTAACCTTAACATTTTATACAAAATGACAATTCCGTAAATAGGTAAATAGTATGACACAATTCAAACAATCAAACCTACGTTCGCAAAGGACATAGGGCCTCGCAATAGGCAAGGCCGCCGCAGCCGATAGATTAATCAAATCGATTACATCGAAGGTATTTCTCTACAAACTGGATTTCGTTATTAACGAAAATACAATCAGATTAAGTGCATTCAATTCAATTAAATTCGGTGTCACATCACTACCATATTTCAACGACGACAACGAATGATCAGTTTACGAAAAAAAGGGGTGAATTGATTCCTTGTATCGTCCAGAGTTTCCACTCACACAAGCAATTGGCAATGCCAAAAAAGCAAAGTTGGCTAATTTAAAAAAGACTCAATCCAATCGACAATGATTTACAGCACAAGAAAGCAATCAAATCTCAGATATTTTATTACGAAGTGTTAAAAAGCTTCCAAATTTTTTTTTCTTAGGAAACTCCTCTTCACTATCTATATATAGGTACAAACACATTTTCATGGACTCCCCCGCTTACATACTGTGAACCCCCATTTTTATCATGCCAACATAGACCTGTCGACGGCTATCATCGACGGGGAATCAATGGTCTAGTGGTTTAAATACCGGGTAATAATTTCGGGATCCTGGGTTCGATTCTCAGGAATATTTTTGCATTTTGCAAACTAATTCGGGTATGTGATCATCATTTGGCAAGCGTGGCTATTAAACCAGTAACCTATTGCTAAAATGTGATTTCAATGATGAAAGACTAGCTATTCATGGGGGCATTACCTAAATAAGCCAACACTTTACTTTTTTCTTGAGAAATCGCAATTTTTGCCGACAGGTGGCAGTAGGAGACGGACTCCCGTCGCAGCTCTGCCTGCAGTGCGTTCACCAGATTTCTCGCTGCCACGCCTTCAAAGACCTGGTGGAAAGAAATGACGTCACTCTTAGAGACACGCACGCGAAGATGATGGCTGCCGAGGTGCTCAACATGGAAAGAGAGGAGGTCAGATATTTTAGGTCAATTTTTAGCTTTGTTAGCTCCTATGGTAAATCCGGCACTTATACCACGTATAGTTAGCTCGTATAATGGCAATTGTAATTCTTTAAGAGAAATAAAGTTCTTAAACCTTCAAACCTATTTAAAAAATTAGGTAAATCATTTTTCTGCGGTGTCATCTCCCTCGAGTGACAGCACGGTAGGTACATCAATATACATATTTCTCCTAGTTAAGAAAAAAAAAAGGTCATTTTAGTCCAAAGTATCATTCCGGCCATTCCCACCAGGGCCGCGCCGCCCCTGTGTGCGAAGTGTGCGGCGCACACAGGCGCCAAGACAATAGGGGCGCCGCGCCGCCACTGCCACCTAAATTATTTTTGTCACCTATATTATTTTTTTTGTAGTGGAGTATCGACAAGTAAGTATGTACAATAGGCGCAACATAGGCCTAAACAACAAAACATCTATAACGCTTATTGAACAAGTCTCTCAATATTTAATGTTTATTATTATTCACGTTTATGGTTTCATTTTAAGTTTGGGGTTTTAGTCTACCTATTTAGTATCCTAATTCCTAAATGTTCCACAGTTTTGTACACTTAGATATTAATGATAATATTATCTAAGTACTGTAAAACTGGAGAACATTTATTTCAGTCAAAATTAACAATTAAAAAAATTCATTCAAAAATTAAATTAGTTTTTTATGATGATTCGTTAAAAAAGAGGCGCTTCATAGGTTTCGCACACAGGCGCTGCCGGGGGTCGACGCGGCCCTGATTCCCACTGATTTTTATAAGCTGCCAAAATCGTTAATTTCTTCTGTTTCCCAGAAAGAGAAGATGCTGAATCTGCCGGGGTGTTCTGAGCCGTACATGCAGTACATGGAGCTGCCCATAGTCAGTTCCGCTGGGCAGTACCTCGACACGTTCTTCGGCGGAGACGTGCCCACGCCGCAGCCGCAGCCGCAGCCCCAGCCCCTCGAGGAAAAGGTCTGAGCTAACACCAATGAGGACACGGCCAATGTGGACAGCGGGAATACACAGATTTAAAATCGATTATTTTTCTCTAAATATACCGAATCGATTTTAAACAGTTCACAAATTCGATTAATCGATTCATAACCCTCCTGAATCGGATCGATTGAAGTTAAAGCTGACCGTAGGTTTTTGATTTTTTTTATTTTTTATGTGAATGTCGTGGGTTTGATCTCCACACCTCAAAAGGAGATGAAATTTTATTGTTTCTTTAAAATATTTAAAAGTAAGTAAGTAAAGTAAGCGCGGCGTCAAGCACTATAAAAAAATAAAAAATATCTTACTTGTTCACATGGTAAGATGGTAACATATACCCGAGGTGTCCTAAACCATGCGCTATCCCTACTAATATTATAAATGCGAAAGTAACTCTGTCTGTCTATTACGCTTTCCCGCATAAACCTCTCAACCGATTTTGATGAAATTTGGCACAGACAATCTTTAGACCCTGAGAAAGGATATAGGCATGTTATTGCGAAAAAAATCCTGTAGTCCATGCGAACGAAGTCGCGGGCACAGCTGGTGCCATAAACAACCCAATAAGTCAGTAATCCTTGTTCTTCAGGTAGAACAACCGCAGCAAACCGGTCCCGTGAGCGAAGACGCGCTGAATTCTGACGAAGAGAGTTACCTCCAGATGGTGGTATTCCAAGCCACGTCGTCCGTGTCTCCGGGCCGGCACGTCTGCAACCTGTGCCACAAGGAGTTCAAGCACGCCCGTTGGCTAAAGCAGCATATGCGCTCACATTCTAACTGGATCAAGGCGAATTGTAAGAAGCCGCCCATGTGCAACATTTGCGAGAGGACTTTCAAGGTAAGCTTGAAGAAGAGTGGCCTTTTTTGCTAATTCTACCCGCACGTATTCGAAGACTCAAACAACATGAACTCTCTGCACGACCCTAGAGTTGACTGGTGGAGAATGCTCCTAGCATCAACTCCACCTGTTATACTTTATTCTGTGTAATAATGTTATAAATAAATAAAAAGAAGAGGTTATCCCTCGAACAACTTGCTTTAGATTTGATTGTGCCTTCAAAACGAACTTTAACTGGATATTTAGCTTGTGATCACGGTTTATGAAATTCAGCCAAACCGATGGACAATGATTATGGATATCGTAAGATTACCTACTTAGGTGTTCGTTTTCAACGTGTGTTAAACTCCTTAATTTTTGAATGACCTAGAGGTATTATCATTTACCTTCCCAGGGTCCAGGCATGCTAAAAATGCACATGCGAACCCACGAGCAGCGGCCGCCGAAGCAGCCCACGTGCTCGGTGTGCCAGCGCACCTTCGCGACCAAGACGCTGCTGTACCGGCACCGGCAGACGCACTTCGAGCAGAAGACGCACCAGTGCACGGTCTGCGACAAGCGCTTCTTCAGCGGCTACGCGCTGCGGTCGCACCTGGCGCGCCACCGCGGCGAGCGGCCCTACGTCTGCTCCATGTGCAACAAGAGCTTCTACAACCCGACGGACCTGAAGGTAGGTCGGCGACGCACTGGCTGCTGCATCTGCACGGACGCACCTGGCGCGCCACCGCGGCGAGCGGCCCTACGTCTGCTCCATGTGCAACAAGAGCTTCTACAACCCGACGGACCTGAAGGTAGGTCGGCGACGCACTGGCTGCTGCATCTGCACGGACGCACCTGGCGCGCCACCGCGGCGAGCGGCCCTACGTCTGCTCCATGTGCAACAAGAGCTTCTACAACCCGACGGACCTGAAGGTAGGTCGGCGACGCACTGGCTGCTGCATCTGCACGGACGCACCTGGCGCGCCACCGCGGCGAGCGGCCCTACGTCTGCTCCATGTGCAACAAGAGCTTCTACAACCCGACGGACCTGAAGGTAGGTCGGCGACGCACTGGCTGCTGCATCTGCATGGACGCACCTGGCGCGCCACCGCGGCGAGCGGCCCTACGTCTGCTCCATGTGCAACAAGAGCTTCTACAACCCGACGGACCTGAAGGTAGGTCGGCGACGCACTGGCTGCTGCATCTGCACGGACGCACCTGGCGCGCCACCGCGGCGAGCGGCCCTACGTCTGCTCCATGTGCAACAAGAGCTTCTACAACCCGACGGACCTGAAGGTAGGTCGGCGACGCACTGGCTGCTGCATCTGCACGGACGCACCTGGCGCGCCACCGCGGCGAGCGGCCCTACGTCTGCTCCATGTGCAACAAGAGCTTCTACAACCCGACGGACCTGAAGGTAGGTCGGCGACGCACTG
Organism: Glyphodes pyloalis; assembly: GCA_037074685.1. NCBI lineage: Eukaryota > Metazoa > Arthropoda > Insecta > Lepidoptera > Crambidae > Glyphodes > Glyphodes pyloalis. Next base: position 7,208,075 of record JAYKKO010000021.1, read on the forward strand.
GCTGCTGCATCTGCACGGACGCACCTGGCGCGCCACCGCGGCGAGCGGCCCTACGTCTGCTCCATGTGCAACAAGAGCTTCTACAACCCGACGGACCTGAAGGTAGGTCGGCGACGCACTGGCTGCTGCATCTGCACGGACGCACCTGGCGCGCCACCGCGGCGAGCGGCCCTACGTCTGCTCCATGTGCAACAAGAGCTTCTACAACCCGACGGACCTGAAGGTAGGTCGGCGACGCACTGGCTGCCGCATCTGCACGGACGCACCTGGCGCGCCACCGCGGCGAGCGGCCCTACGTCTGCTCCATGTGCAACAAGAGCTTCTACAACCCGACGGACCTGAAGGTAGGTCGGCGACGCACTGGCTGCTGCATCTGCACGGACGCACCTGGCGCGCCACCGCGGCGAGCGGCCCTACGTCTGCTCCATGTGCAACAAGAGCTTCTACAACCCGACGGACCTGAAGGTAGGTCGGCGACGCACTGGCTGCTGCATCTGCTCGGACGCACCAGTGCAGTGTGGGAGAACTCTCCGGCCCCGCAACCTCTAGACCCCTGTTCACGCTGACTAGATACAATTGGGAGCAAAAGAATAGAATCACCCTCCATCACTTAAATCTAAGTACCTTCTGAAGTATAGATGTCATGAACATGTGTGAGAATTTCAATTATAGTTTTTTTTTTAATCTAATCTCCATATAACAATCATTTTCATCATTATTAATTTTCATATTTATTGATGTCTTGATGTCGCGAGCAGAGAGTCATTTCATGACACATTTTATGGTTGCAAGTATGGGTGATAGGTATGTACATCTGTTAAATAAAAGACTGGAAAACTGACAAATAATACGCCAAAACAACATTTTAAAGTGAATGTGTATTCAGAATATAGTTAGTAAAGTAAAAGTTAAGCTAAGTTATCAGTTAATCGAAAAAAGACGGTTCGGACAGCGCTCCACACTTCAACTTATGGAACTTCTCCTCCTCATCCTCTTGTACCCTGAAGGCTTCTGCAAACGCCTTCTTAGCGCGCTTCGAGAGATATTCTGGGAAATCCACGTGAAACCGCAGAATGAGGTTACCTTTAGCTTTATGAGGACAAGCTGGTACAGGCAGACCCTCATCTTCGATGATCTTCTCGTAAGTAGGAGTCACCACATCTGCCACTTTGATCCTCAAGACCCTATCGTCTAACGTCTTCAAAGTCACCATGAACCCACAAAGCGCTTCCTCTAAAGAAATAGTCTTGACCGTCACTAAATCGCTCAAGCCAGACCTGACGTAGGTCTCATGCGGGCGGTCTTCCGTAATAAAGATGACGTCAGCGGGTATCCTTGTAGGGCCCTGATCTCCCTCCTCTTTGAATCGCACTTCTGTGTTAGGATATATCCCAGGCTTAATCGGTATAGACAGTACTTTCTCCCTTAATTTCAACTCTGAACACGTCTCGTCCGTGAACACGAGTCGTTGTATCTTCATCTTCTTCAAACCTCCCTTGTAGACTTCTTCGAGAGATAAAGCTAAAGGTCTGAGAATGGTGGCGTCTTTCTCTTTATACCCTTTGCCTAAAGGGGAGTCGAACATCGGCGGGGGGTTCTCGTAGTAGTCGAGAAGGTCGGCGTAGGGGTTGGTTGTGCCGAAAAAGTCGTGGAACGTTCTCAAAGGCTCGCCGTGGTAGGTGTACGGTTGGATGTACTCTGTTGGGCCGGGGACTCCTTTCTTTAGTCCCTCTTCCCCGTACTGGTCGTATACTGCCCGTCTCCTATGAAAAAAAATATTCGTTCTAAATCAATGAATTACTTTTGGTTAAAATGAACGGAACAATCGACATTTTTTTAATGATGAATCTTTTCAATGTACTTAGTTCACTTTTTATAATTACTTCTCTAAATTAGGTCTATAGGCCGTAAAAGTAGTAACGAAACGAAAATCCCGCAGTTACAAAGTAGTCACGTGGATTTGAATTAGCTTTAATAATAATATGTTTTTTTAAACGGTTTATATTTGCATTTCGAAATTAGTGGTTAAGATTATAAGAAACTAGCGTGCTAGCGACCCGCCGCAGCTTCACATGCGTATTATGCCAGTTTTTCCACATTTTTCCATTGATTATTCGCTAGTTTTGACCGCACCGCTTTTTTTTTTTATATTGCACTTCAAGATTGACCTCATCCCACCTGATGTTAAGTGGTAATGAGGTCCTAGCTTAAGGGTGATAAGTACAGCATAATTATTCTGTTACTGGACTTATCGCCCTTACCTTGAAGGCTTGACCCCTGCTACTAATGCAGCATCCCCCAGGAGCTCTGGAAACCTTACTCACACGCAGAAACATAACACAGAAGTGATTGTTATTTGGCTGCGATCTTCTGTAAGGTGGAGGTATTTCACCAGTCGGGCTGCTCCAGTTCGAGCGATAAATCGCTATGCCCTACCTCTCTTAACCTCTCTTAGCGCTGTGATAAACAGCCTTAAACTTCCTCGATAAATGGACTATCCAACACAGACATATTTTTTCAATTCTAACTAGTTCCTAAGATTAGCATATTCAAACAACTCGTCAGCTTTATTTACAATTATGGATAAAAATTGCTATCCGTCATCGGATCCGATCCTATTTCGTTTTTTGATTAGGCTTCCAGTCCGCCAATATTAAATATAGGTACCTAGTAAGGTTCAATTATCACCTGAAGTCCACCAGCACCTCATAAGCCTCGCCAATGAGCGCAAATATCCTCTTCATGTTCTCATCGTTGTCGTGTTTCTCGGGGTTGTACTTGAGCGCGAGCCGACGGTAGGCCTTCTTGATCTCCAGCTGGTTGCAGGACCGTTTCACGCCTAGTATCCCATAGTAGTCGAAGCCCATGGTCCAGTTTGCTAAGCTTTCGTTTCGATAAAAGTTATTTACAAAATACGTTTTTGGCTTGTCAAGTTTGATGTTGTCATTTTGATTTGTTTAGGTACATTCAGTTTCTTGCATTTTACGTAATGACATTGGGAATGTAGGTTTTAGTCTTGGGTTTTAGATAATTATTTTTAAGAAACGAAATTATTCGTCGATAATTAAATGTTTTCTTCCTCGTCTGTCCACTTTGTACGCGACCTAACAGAGGTATTTTAAATAGAAAGTAGGTACCTTTTTTTTTCAAACTGACATATGCTGATGGACTAAGGTGATCTTTTCATCTTTACCGAGCGTGCGGGGTAGCGGAAGTGAGAGCCTTCTTCTACCCCGCAAGCAATAGAAAGTACCTACATCTTAAGTCTTAGGCACATCAAAGAAATGGTGTTGACAGTGAACTCATCCACGATACCAGGGTTAATTTTAAAACCGGAAGAAATTTGAACCATATCTCCTTCTTTCAAGGTCCACTTCAGATTACACACTGGCGAGAAGCCGCTTAAGTGCTCTGAGTGCAACAAGACGTTCCGGCGGCACTCGACGCTGTGTCAGCACATGAAAAAGCACCGCGGTATACGGAACCACGTGTGCACCGTATGCAACAAGGCCTTCTACGAGGTTTCCAAGCTCAACGCGCATATGCGGGTGCACACAGGTTAGCGAAATTAACGTCTACACATCATGTAATAATCTTTACTTAATAAGTTTACCTACCTACCTCAAAATTTAAAGTGAGTTGCTCAATATTTACCATTAGGCGAACATAAGGCCAACTATAAAGCCAGATATTAGATACGCTAAAGGAAAAAATAAATCATCCAATTTTTTTGACGTTTTTTTAACTTGCTGTATTTCCGTTGAAAATGGCCGTATTGAAATAAAAAAAAACACATTTTTCGAAGAAAATCATTTTGACCAACTTTTTTTTTAGTATAATTAATGAGATGATTTATGTATGAGGATTGAGCAGACGATGTTGCCAGAAAAAATTTTGCTCATAAAAACAAAACTGTAAATTTAAATGCTTATTTTAAAATTTCAGTAGGTGCGGCGATTTTTAACGGAAATTAAGCTAGTTAAAAAACGTCAAAAAAAATTTTTTTTAACGGTTTTTAATTGCCTGTAGTTTACTCCAGCTTACTTCTCGAAAGTAAAAACTTACTTAGTACTTATTTGTTTCATCACTCATCAAAACCAAAACTATATGACTTAGTCCAAAGTGAGCTACACATAGCAATAAGTTAGATACTGATACTGTAAATGATCTGCTGAGTTTCTTACCGGTGTCTTCTCGGTAGATATAGGTTCCGAACCGGAAGTAGAATCACTTTGCATTGTATTCAATGACGATTCAAAATTGTTATATGTAACCTACTTGAATAAAGAAATATTTGAGTTTGAGTTTACTGCTAAAAGCGACTTGACGCTGTTTTTTATCTTTTATTTTTTTTCCTCTAGTTTAAAAATGACATATCATAAACAAGTTCGTGAATGTTTTTTAAAGGCGAGCGCCCGTTCGAGTGCCAGTACTGCGAGCGCAAGTTCGCCCAGCAGTCGGCGCTGATCTACCACCGGCGCACGCACACGGGCGAGAAGCCGTACAGCTGCAAGCTCTGCTCCGCTCGGTTCACCACCTCCTCCGCAAGGAACAACCACATGGTCACGCACACCGGCAACAAGAAGTTTGTAACCCACTCGATTACGATACGATATACAGGCCTAGCATACGCAACGCGACTAAATTTTATCGCGCTCTTAACAAAAGTAAAAATCGATAGATTTAAAAAGTCGTTCCGGTTTGATTCATTAGAACGTTGTCGTCATAATTTCAACGGTCACGTGACTAGGGGTTTATGTGCGCTTTTTAAATGTGTTCCACAAAATCTTGTTTTTGTCTGGTAATTTACATTTTTTTAGACAAATTTGTGATATAAAATGATCGGGCGCATATTTTACAATACTTTTTCAAAAAGTGTTAAGTACCTAGCCAATTTAGATTTATCTGGAAAAAATGTTAATTACCACCAATTTGCCACGCAGACGTTATGACGTAGGAAATCGCTAAGAAAGGATTTTGGTCAATCTGGGTAGAATGATCAAGGGGATGAAAGTTAAACTGACTCCGTGCGTACGAAAAATGCGCCAGACAACCACACCAATCACCTGGTTTCAAACTAAGGCTTCCCCTTATACTATGAGCACCAGACAACGGATACTTACTGGGGGCGTTATCCCAGCACACCCAGACCCAAAGTTAAGTCCATTTTGAAAAGTTCGAACCCGGCACCATTCGCGCTTTGGCCGCCTACCTTAGCCACAGCGCAACCAAGGTCGACAAAAGAGTAGTTACCACTAGAAGTAATTGTAAGATGTTGTGGCTGGTTTCAGGTTCGTGTGTCCGGTGTGCCTGAAGGGGTGCACGTCGCGCACGGAGCTGCGCGTGCACTCGAGCCGTCACACCGGCGAGAAGCTGTACTCGTGCGAGCTGTGCTCGCAGCGGTTCAGCTCGGCCTCCTACCTCGCCGTGCACCGCCGCCACCACACCGGCGAGAGGAAGTACCACTGCAACGTCTGTGGGAAAGGTGAGGTTACGTGGGATGTCTAAGGGGGGAGGGGGTCGAGTCAAATATCACCTAATCTTACGTTGGAGGGGGAGTCTCGGCAAATATAACGCTTATTTTTAATTAAACAAAAAAGATATACCTACTATTAAGAGAGGTAGGGCATAGCGATTTATCACTCAAACTGGAGCAGCCTCACTGGTGAAATACTTCCACCTTACAGAAGACCGCAGTTAAATAACAATCACTTCGGTGTTGTTGTGTTCCTGCGTGTGAGTAAGGTTTCCAGAGATTTTATTATTTTTATAGTACTAAACGCCGTACTAGCGAACTTTAAATAAAATTTTTATCTCCCCTTGCGATGCGGGAATCGAACCCACGACCTTCACGTATCGCGCGTGCTGCTCTTACCAACTGAGCTAACCGCAAGTTATCGTAGGCGATTAAATTTTTCTGCTGTATCAACAGTTAGCCTCCGGCAAGTGCCCTCTGCCGAATATGTTTAGAACTATATACCTACTTATCGGCCCATGGTACATTCGTTGAGGAAATGTTTGAAAACCACGGAATCGAAAACACCTGGCATCTTAATCAGTTGCTAAGAGCAGCACGCGCGATACGTGAAGGTCGTAAGTTCGATTCCCGCATCGCAAGGGGAGATAAACATTTTCTGTTTCTAATATTTAAGGTTTCCAGAGCTCCAGGGGGGGGGGAGGGGTGCTACATTAGTAGCAGGGGTCAAGCCTTCAGGGTAAGGGTGACAAGTCCAGTAACAGATTTACTTTTGAGGTGTGTTGCAGGTTAGGTAGGTTGACGTGGTTAAGTGAAAGACGAAATGTTGGACATGGTGTATTGAACACACAAGTACAAGTTGGAATATAAAATTAAAGAGAGTGCTTATACCTAATTACAGACTATTTATGTAAACATTATTGCTTACTCAACACCGTTCGCCAATGTAGCAGCGCGTAACGTTAAGTCGCGGTACAACTACAAATATAGTCATATGCTACACCTCCCCCGAAAAGGTTCTCTTTACCCCCGGAAGGCGAGAAAAAAAATGTGTGACGAACGCTGTTGATTACAATCAAATACAAATTAATAAAACACATTTTTTTTTTAATCATACATGTAAATAAACAACAAAAATATTATGAAATACTAAACATTTCTATATAAAACAATTGGAAATTAAAAACACAATATTCTTATTTTGGATAAAATAATTTCGTATTATTCTTATGAGTTATGTATGTCTCATTATTTTTACTAATTTTTACATTTGGGGAATTATCCTCAATGACCTCATAAGGTCCATTCCACACTGGATCTAACTTATTTCCTACTTGGTTTTTTAATAGTACAAAATCACCTGATTTATATGTCATTGATTTTACCTTTTTATCATAAGTCGATTTCCTAGTTATTTTACACAATAACAAATTATTCTTAGCATCTAATTGAGCTTTTTGTAATCTAAACTTAAATTCTTTTGGATAACTATCATAATTGTACAGAGGGTCGACAGAAGATTTTAGATTATTTGGCAAATTACACAGTTTACCGAAAACTAACTCATGTGGAGTATATTGTGTCTCCGTGTGTACAGTTGTGTTGAATGAGAAACACCAGTAACTCAACCAACTACTCCAGTCAGTTTTATTATTACTACACTGGATTCGTAAATACGCACCTAAATGTTTGTGTGTATTTTCTAATGCACCTAGCGTTTCGTGATGATACGCTGTCGAGTTCAGTTTTTCTATATTTAATAAACTACAAACCTCTGTAAAGATATTACTCATGAACTCAGTTCCCTGATCTGTAATTATCTCCTTAGGGACTCCATATCTCAATATAAAATTATTTACAAATAATCGACTAATTGATTCAGCATCTTTCCTTTCTAAAGGATAGGCCTCTACGTACTTAGTTAAATTACACTGAATAGTTAAAATATACCTATAATTCAAATTATCTAAATCTAAGGGCCCAACTATATCTAAACTAATACGCTCGAATGATGTATTCGGAGTCGTAGTTATAACCATTGGTGCTCTTGTGTTCCTATTTGTATGCTTCTGTATTTGGCAATCTTTGCACTTTTTAACATAATCGTAAACATCTCGGCTCATACCTGGCCAGAAATAATATTTTTTAATGTTATTCAACATTCTGTTTACCCCCGCGTGACCGCTGGTAGGCAACATATGAAAATCATTTAATATAACTCGAATATCATCTTTATCTGAGATTTTCTTTACATTTTTTGTCACTAGGATACGAGGAAAATCACTCTTAAATTTCTCGAGAAAACTTTTTACTTTTCCTTCATTTACCTTATCCTTTACTACGATTACTTCATATATTTTTAATTCTCTGCAAAAAATTTCTAATTCTCTCGCTAACACTCCTACGGTAGATAACGATCGAGATATCAGATAAATGCAAGACTCAGAAGGCACATATACAAAGTTACCTTCATTACTAATGATTTCCTCTTTCTCACTTTTATAATATTTCGAATCTAGAATTAATTCTATAGAATTATCTGGTCGTTTGAGAATTTCCACTAAATTAGGTTGATCAGGCCCAACGTTCATGGGATTCTCGGGTGTCAAGTCAGTTTATCCATCATCGGCAGAACAAGATAATTTTTTAAAAACATAAAACTTTTGTTTAACTTCTGTTCCTTCAAAAGTCAAAGTTAGATAAATGTATCCTTCAGATATCAAATTACCACTAACTCCTCTAATCGTTAATTCTGCCTGACATATCTGTCTAAGTAAATTACTTTTATTTTTTAACCACTCAAACTTTATGACGCAAAGACTAGCGCCACTATCGACTAATAAATTAATCGAGTTGTTATCAATACTACTCTTAACTATGCTGGTATTATTATAATTGAAAATACCATGGTTTAAGTTAGGAACGAAAAAACTGTTTCCCTTCTGTATTATTTTCGCTACCTATCGCAGTGTAATCTGTGTCATTGAGTGATGACACATTATGAACGCGCGGGACGCGCGCTGGCTGGCGCGAGCCGCGTGCTGACCGTGCAAAATGCTGGTCAGGGCGTTTACCTCTTTGACCTGTATGCGTTTGCTGCGAAGTATTTTCATTGCGATTATAATTGTTATAATTATTGCGAACAAATGTCCTAGCTTGCCTATAACGATTGTCAAAATTATAAGCTCTACTTGGTAATTTAGAATCCCGATAATGACGTGTAGGTCGAGGTCCTCTCGAAAAATGTGCTACCTGATCATCGCTTGATGATGAGCTCTGTTCGTCAAGAGCTGTTCTTATGGCCTCTGGCAAAGATGTGAATTGCCTCGAAGCAATTACGGTGCTCAGCCTAGAGTTAGATAACCCGTCGGCAAAACGCTTGATAGCGGCCTTTTCGTTAATCGGTCGCAACACTTTATATGCGCTATCATCATCATCAGCCTGTGCTATGGTGAGATTGACAAAAAGATCCTCAATCTCTGAACCGAAGGATTCGATGGACCTGCGTCCCTGTTTGGCTCTATAAAGCTGTGACTGAATGGCTTCAGCGGATTTTTTTGGTAATAAAAATTTGCGCATGTCAGTAATAAGGTCACTGACACTCGCGTACGACGATCGAAGTCGTAATTTCGCGCTGGAGGAAAGCCTAGTTTTCGTTACAAAATCGATCAGTAATTTCTGAGATTCGTCAGTGATGATGGAGCTGTACATCATGATACCATCAATCAACTGCTTAGTGTTATTATCTTGTCCTGTCATGTTAGGCAACAAGGCAATAGCCGTTTTAATATCAAAATTCGATTTAGCCATTTTATTATCTATCTGATAATCCGAATCAATAGATCCTAAAATCTTAATCCTGTCATAAACTAACTTAATTTCGTCTAATAAAATTTTAATTAAATCAATCTCTTTAGAACTCAATTGACTTGTTTCCTCATTTAGTTTCGACACAATATAATGCACTTTTTCATATAACTCTTTAGCGTCCTTTAATTTTCTAATTCCGAGTTCCTTCTGTCGTCTCTCTGGACCCAATTTTACTAAATATTCCTTAATATAAATTAAATTATCGAGTAACGCTTTCAACTCTTGAGACATACCACAATATTAAATTAATCAAATTAATATTTGTATAAAAATAATGTTACATATTTAATAAAAATTAAAAAAATCAAACCTCTATAAATTACATAATTATGTACCTTTGTACTGTCGATCGAGTCAGTACCGTATGTAGGTCATGCTGACGGCGATACGCTGGCGATGACGCGCGGCGGAAGTGACACGGTGGCGGCCTGGGGCACGACGGCTTCTAGGGCACGTAGGCTGCATGGGTCGCGAAGGCTGCATGGGGCACGAGGGCGGCATGGGGCGCGAGGGCTGCATGAGGCACGGCGCGCTCGATGATTGGGCCGGGTTTATTCCCTGGACTCCGTGGGCCGGGATATCCCTGGACACCGCTCCGACTGGGCCGGGCTATACCCTGGACACCATCCTTGACCCGTACGCTTCTTTCTTCACTTCCGTCTTCTATAATAAGCTTCATTCTTCTATAATGGTTCTTCTTTCTTCTATAATGAATCTTCTGTCTTCTATAATGAATCTTCTCTCTTCTATAATGTATCTTCTATAATGCATCTTCTTTCTTCAGTAAGGAATCTTTCTGGTTGTGCGATCTTTTCTTCATCATTGTCAGCTATGGGCAGGTCATCTTGTAGGTTCCAGTTGTTCGAAGTGGCAGGGTCGCCATGAGGTGTGTTGCAGGTTAGGTAGGTTGACGTGGTTAAGTGAAAGACGAAATGTTGGACATGGTGTATTGAACACACAAGTACAAGTTGGAATATAAAATTAAAGAGAGTGCTTATACCTAATTACAGACTATTTATGTAAACATTATTGCTTACTCAACACCGTTCGCCAATGTAGCAGCGCGTAACGTTAAGTCGCGGTACAACTACAAATATAGTCATATGCTACACTTTGCTGTACTTGTCGCCCTTAATCTAGAACCTCATTACCACTTCAAATCAGGTGGGATGAGGTCAATGTTGAAGTGTAATTATATATTACACTTCAACATTGACCTGATTGAAAACAAAAAAAAACTATTTTGGTCCATCTAATCCAGATAGAACATTGCCTTGGTTCTTACTGAGCGCAAGCGCCAACGGCTTAGAGTGGCTACATCAGAACGAAGTTGAAATACTAGATGATTTTGCTGAAAGACCGCGCTTGGTCCTCCATAGACTGAATTAGATTCAATTTATTTTTTTAATTTTTACCACTTAACATTTGGGGGGGTCACGGCAATCTTGAAGGGCAATCTTCAAGAGCAATCTTGAAATCTTCTGTTCTTCTAATTCTACCTAGAATTTCGTTTGTTAAATGTATTTGCTTTATTTATTTTCTTGTTTGCTTATAATTTATTATTTTATTTTATTATATTAATTTATCATGTACGTATGAATATTATTTCTAGTGTTTAGTTTATCCCTATTTATTATTATTTATTGTAATTCATGCACACATTTTTACTGTTACCGCACCCATAAACTAACTATCTAAATGACGCAATGGTTGACTGGTAGAGAATACTCCTAGCATTAAGTCCTCCTTTTGTACCTTAAAGTTTTTAGATAAATAAATTACAATATTAAAAAACCGGCCAAGTGCGAGTCGGACTCGCGCACCGAGGGTTCCGTACAAACCTGCAAGGTTTACAAAGTTCGTTCATTACGACAATCGAGTCATAACTATGGTATTTTTATTGCAAAATGAAATTCATAACATTACAATGGAGAAAGATGGAGGAGCATAAATATTTTGTAATGTAACTAAAAATTTAAGGTTTTCGGAATTTTTCCTTTATGTGTGCTATAAAACGTTGCTTCATGCCAAATTTCAAGATTCTAGGTCGACTGGAAGTACCCTTTAGGTTTTGATTCCCTTGCGAGTACTTGCGAGTTTCAAAATATGCAGCTTAAATTGCTGTTTCTTTTGATTGCGTTGACATAGAAGTTTGATTTTGTTACAGCTTAAAGGTATTATAGACCTGAGTATTTGGTATGAATTTCAATTTAATACCTCTACGCGTTTATGAGGAAATGGGTAGTAAGTTTAAAATTATTAACAAAATATATATTATGTGATGTAACTAAAAATTTATGGTTTTCGTAATTTTTCCTTTATCTATGCTATAAGACGTTGCTTCGTACCAAATTTCAAGATTCTGAATTCACGGGAAGCACCCTGTAGGTTTTGATTCCCTTGCAAGTGTCGAAAAAGTCGATTTTTTCACAGCTTCAAGGGACAGTAGACCTGAGTAATTGATATAAATTTCAGCTTCATACCTCCACGCGTTCCTGAGAAAAAGGGTCTTGACAGACGGACGGACAGACGGACAACAAAGTGGTTCCGTTTTTTCTTTTTGAGGTACGGAACCCTAAAAATATATATGTGTATATACGGTCGAGTTGAGAACCTCCTCCTTTTGATTGAAGTTGGTTAAAAAGTCCTATAATAAGATTATCCACTTCATCACGTTCCAGGATACATCGAGTCCAGCTCTTACAAGAAGCACATGAAGACGCACGAGCTGAAGACGGAGCCGGAGACGTCAGTCTCTGAGAGCAGCTCGGACGTGGTCAAGCCGGACGAGGCGGGCGTGGCCGACGTGCAGGCCAACGTCACCGTCGGCGCGGAGGAGGGGGAGCCGGAGGTACATATGACACCACACTTGCCGAGGGTCCAACTAACAACATTGTGACTTAAGTACTGGTCATACACGAGGTGATTAAAAAAACATTATCACAAGCAGTGTTGTTATGGGCCCCCATATCCGTAACCGAAACCAAATCTGATATAAAAGTTTCAGATAGGTCGGATAGGGCGGAGTCGACCTATGCAGTGTTGAGTAAAATTCAACGTGTTTTGGCTAGTTTTTGTATGGTAAGTAATAATTATACTTATAAGTAAATAATCGAGTAGTTGTAAAAAAGAATTACTTTAAAACCTACAAAGTACAATTTAACGTCAAATCATTTAAATTCTTATTTGTATTTCATTTCTTCTCTTCCACAAAAATCTAAAATCCATAACCGATAGGTACTATCGGATAATCCGAAATAACTTCATATCCGTAAACGTAACCGAAACCTATATAATATTTTACATCCGTATCCACATCCATATCCGGGTAATTCAGTATCATGTATGATATAATTATACAAGGTTAACATTATCCAGTACTACAGGTCCCAAACCTGTTTTTTCTGGAATTCTATTATTAGAAGTGTTGAACCTTGCTGGTGACGTAAGAAAGAACGTGTCGAACTACCGCGTGGAGATAGGCCGGCTGATGGTGTGACGGCACTTCAGCCAGCATTACACTCATGGCGGGAATAGTTACAATCGGACATCCCTGTTTTTTCCCGATCGGCACGGCGGAAGAAGACGAGGAATATCAGATCGGCCTGGGAGTTCTGGAGGGTAGGCCTGCCCATTTCAGGGCGGAAGATTCCCACACACGCAGTCACCTCCCTCAGATGACGGTAGGATGCTTCAAGCATTGTCACCTTAAAACTCAATGCAGAGCTAAAAGGGTCCTACGTAATAGGAATCGATGGAGTGGCGGCTATGTCTATTCTTCGTAGAAATTTGTCGTAAATAATCTTTTTAATCGCTTGTGTTTGGACAGGTCTGCGAATCGCCGCAGGAGGCGCCTGCGCAGAAACGCTACAAGTGCGGCGCGTGCGTCAAGACTTACATGTACCTGCATAGCCTGAAGAAACACATGAACACCCATGTTCAGGTAAGGGAATGACGTCACAGACTCCCAGACTGCGTGTGTACGAGTAGGAACGTTTATCCTGAACTCGTCTAACTGTCTTTTGAGCAACTTTTTTGAGGAGTAATTTCCAAGCCTTTGATTCCATGCAACGTAATTTAATAGAGTTTTGAGGGATTTATTGGATTCAGAGCAAATAAACTAGGCAAATAATTTTTCCTCGTGTTATTTTGTACTACATTTGAATATCACTACCAAAACAACATCGTAGGTATAAATAGAATTTAAGATTTTGGCTTTCCAATTTATCTATTTTTAAACAGAGTCAAAGTCAATATTTTTTTATTCACATAAATTACATTAGTAATACTTATGAATAGTCTCTATATAAAGCAAATGAAGCTACCTGTACTGAACAAAAACATATATACTTAAGTAGTTGTTGTTTAGCTAGCCTTACAAGCCACATTCCACCTATGAGAGGAAACACAAAAAAACATACAGATAGATCAATAATAATGTTTCTTAATTTATAGCAACACCAACAAATGCAACAGGCCCAACAACTGCAACAGCAACAGGCCCAACAGCAACAGCAACAGGCCCAACAACACCAGCAACAACAGGCTCAACAACAGCAGCAACAGCAACAACAACAGCAGCAGCAACAACAGCAACAAGCAGTGCAAGTACAGCAGCAGCTGCAGCAGCAGGCGGTACTGCAGGTGGTGCCCATACACGCTCAACATGTACAACAAGGCATTGTGCAGGTAACATTATTGATTTTGAACTTTGTGCAGCAGTAATAAAGTTTAAATTGACTATGGTATTAGGAACGCACCAACATTGCTTAGGCAACAGTGAGTGCTTGTAATTTAATATGAAATTTATTGGATGGCTATACAGTTAAAATTTACTCTACGTATTAGTTAGAAAATGTTTGTATTGGAATCTCTGCCCAATAAGAAATATAAAACATGGTTTCCTAATTGGAATCCAATTCTGACGTTTTGTGAATAAGTTGTCTGGGCACGAACATTAATCGTCTTGTAGATATACATTTTTGGTATTAAATTTTTCAGAGCAATCCACACACGTATCCGGTTATTTCGTCAGTGCAATCATTGCAGCTGCAGCAAACGCAGCAGCAGGTTAACACGGTAAGTGAAACTAAAAAGGTTAAATTAAAAAAAACTTCTAAGTACATATTAATTCTTCTTATCTACTATCTATTTATTTTATATTTTGCCAGTAGTTTATTCGAATCTCAGTCAGATACGATTATTGTTTATTGTGTCGAAGATAAACTGAAGGAATATGTTAGTTCTATATAACTTCCAAATTTGAGTACCGGAGGCAAAGGCAAAAAAAAAAGATATGTCTATATTATTTGATTGTGAATCTCATTTTAAGTGAACTGTATGTTTTTATGAGAAATAAAAAAATTAAATTAAATTAAATTTTTATTATGTTTGGTAATTAACTTTGAAAAATAGTTAGTATACAAGAAAACAACAACACAATATCAATATAGGTACACCATTATACACATTAAACAGAATAAAAACTTATTCGGCGGTCAGATACCGAATATTCGGTCTGATCACCGGCCGGATATCCGGTTTCCGGCTTAACAACTATCCGTTGCATCTCTACTCTAAACTGTTGAGCATTTTGCTCAAATATCATTTGCCGCAGCTTTTTATCACATAGAGTAATTAATTATATTATCATAATTTTATATTTACAGCAACAACCGCAACAACTTCAAGTTCAGACGATTCAAATTCACCCGCAACACCAGCCCATTCAAATACATGTGAGTTGACGAACGTGCTAATAAATAGATTTTCGATCTAAAAATCTTTTTGATAAAATAAATAAGCTAATTTAAATTTATTCAAATGTTTAGTTATGAGGCCAAATAAGTCAGCCAATAAAAGGCCATCTAAGTATTTCATTATTTGAATGAATTTAAACCTTAACAAATTATGTTGAAGTCGATTATGCATTGTTTGTTTATTATCTTATTTCGTTGTAGGCTGTGGGAGTGCAGCAAGTACAACAGCAACAGTTGCATGTCGCGACATCGTCCTGCCAATCCATGCTGCCTAATATACTTCAGGTAAATAATTATACGCCAAGTTGGCCGACCCATATCCAATAGAATAGAATAGAAAACATCTTAATTCATGTAAGCTTTACAAAAACACTTATGAATCGTCAGCACAAATTAAGTATTCTACCGCCGTGTTCGGAATGTTGGTCATGTCGAGAAGAATTGGCAAGAAACTCGACACCTACTCTTTTCAATCTAACAATGTTTCCTTATACTAGGTACTTAAATAAAATACACGAAGCTAGATTTTCGAGAATTAAAGTTATTCTAGACCCATACATTTTAAATAAAAACCGATTGTTCATATAATGAAACTTTGTATCATACATTACAATTTTTATCATGGGCCAGAACACGATGAAGTACCGGAGAAAAAAGATATCAATCCGTAGGAGTGCTTATAGTCTTGCGTATACTTCATTGCGTACCTATGATTTCTCAAAAATGTTTTCATGACGTCATACATATTTTTGTTCATGAAATATAAATGTATGTAAATATTGGCAAACATCACATACATTACGCTGACTCAAAGCTAGGCACTTGTGTTATAGAAACAAAGACGGCAGCACAATACTCACTCTGACCCAAGACAATACAGAAAAGTGGTTTTTCTATTTTGACTCGACCGGAAATCGAACCCGACATCAGAGATGTCCGGCCCGCAGGCCCCTGGGCTGGACCGAGTGTAATTTATTTTTTTTTGTTTGAAAAGTTAACTAGCTGTTCCTAGTTGTATAAAAGGGGTTGAGTAATACACTACTTATAACAAATTTTAAAATCCAAGATGGCCGCCATCACAAATTTGCAATATGATTTCATGTGGATATAATATAGCCAACGTTACAGTTTAAACTTTGATAGTTTTTATGTCGTAAATATAGCGCTAATATTAAAATGTTGTGGGTTTTATTTCTTTAATATTGATTTTTATATTATATTTGTTATCTTCAGCTACAGCCCGGGTCGGCAGTGGCGGTGTCGGGCCTGGCGCAACAGGAGCTGGGCGGCGTGCCGCATCGCATCATACTGCAGCCGCCTGCACCGCACCACCCCGCCGTCTACACAATCCACCACTGACACCCGCCCGCCCTCCAATGGCACCCGCCCGCCCCCGCCGTCTACACCATCCACCACTGACACTCGTCCGCCCTCCACTGGCACCCGCCCGCCCCCGACGTCTACACCATCCACCACCGACACCCGCCCGCCCTCCACTGGCACCCGCCCGCCCCCGCCTTAAAGTCCTCTATACTGCACCTTGCTCGTACCTTCTAATTGTTCGTACACAGTATCAGATTATGATAATAATCCCAATTATTTTACTTAAGTCTCGTATCATTGTAAATTGTATACTTATTCAGGAAGCACTCCGATGAGGATTTTGAAGTTTCGATCAAACCCCCATATTTTGGCGCGTTAGTGCGCATCTACACAGCAACCATTCAACAGATTCCATTGATTTGGCGACGGCGTGGCACACGAATTTGTTTATATTTAAAAGTTGTGTGTATATTACCTCCAGTAGTTACATATCAATTCCGATCTTTTACGGATATTTCTGTATAAACTGTATAAAAGCACTAATTACACGGCAGCTAGCACCATCAATCAGTTCCAGCTAAGGATAAGAACTCACAAAGCGCAGATTCTGCATAATGCAGATATGCACGCACATACCTATTATCAGATTTCACGACCCGTTTTACGTACGCATATAATGCGATTGTTTGATGTTAAACGCCCAAATAGTAAAGAAATAAGCAACTTCGGCGTCAGAGACCCTATTATTTACTATAGTTTTTATCTCTTCCAATTTCTGTGTAGGAAGAATAAAGAGCAGATTTGTTAAAATGACCCTACTAACATTACATTTATAGATATAAATAATAGTTGAAACTTAAACAATACATAGCCATCATACATATTACTTATATGTAGCCTTCAGCACTGGTGATATTTTTCCTCAATTATAATACACTTATAAGCCATGTACAACACAATATACAGTACAGTAGATTTTAGAGAATTTATTTTTTGTTGTTTGTTAGTTATTAAAAAGCAATAAACATTATTAAATTTAAACTATGACTTTTATTAGGTCTCCCGTTAATATAAATACAACGACTATCAAAATGAACGAATGAGATAACGTTAATCCATTTCATTCTTTCATTCAATACATGTATTTATTATGTAAGAAAAAAGAGCACGACAGGTATTCAAAAATAAAACAACAGTTTGCTAAAATAATGTCATTATATTTTACACATTAAAAATAATACTTATATAAACCTAAAGTTATAATCAATTCATTTTACCGACATATAAATAAACACAGTGACCAAATTAGTACGAACAGACATCAAGTACCTACCAAATCCTATTGATGCGAGTATTTTTTGCCTACAAACGTTTTACAAAATGCTCTACTGATATTTGCAAACAGTTTCAGGCATTTTTTCTAGACTACACTAGACAGTTGTGTTTGGCATATGTGCACAGATATTATGTACATTGGGCAAAACTAAGATCACTGTGTTTTGAATGTTCTAAATACCTCGCGTACCAGACATGAGGTATTATAAAGTCTACGAACCTACAAATTAAATTAAGTTTTACTTGTATTAAAAACTAGATATTTAAACGATAAGACAACACAATAGACATACTTTGTCATTCCTTGATAAGTCCATGGCACACTATATTTTTGTTTACTGGGACAGAAAATAGGCAAACATTACTTGGCAACTTTCAAATTTAATAACACTACAATCGAAGACTTATCAGTAATGACAATGACTCGTAAGACTATGGGCTCATTTACACGATCAAAGGTTTTAATTCTTATTTCTATTGAGATGGTATCCTGTAACAAGGCTTTAGAACGAATCATGTTAGTAGGTAACAAAACATTCTGAACAAGTGACTACACAGTTCCCTACAATGTGGTTGTTAAAAACCGGTGACTAGTCAAACCACAGCGTCGCGTGGTGTAAATGAGCCTTTGTGATCGCAGCTCTGTTTGATATACAAACCGTTTACTGGTCCATGACGCACCAGGCGCCTCTTAAAGAAGCTTTCAGGGAGGTCAGTAAATAGTTGAAATTTAAATTGTTGTTCAATTAAAACCAAAGAATTAATTTATATCAAAATACCAGATAAAAGACCCTAATATTTGTGGCCACTAGATTTTTTGCAATATTGAAATGTCAGGGTTCGTCAGCCACATTATCTAATTTGAATTTATAAAATTTGTATGGAGCTGGTGCGTGATGACTCGAAAAATTAAGGTGACATGGAATCAGTTAACGAAACTTTTTAGCAAACGGTGTTATTTATTCTTGTAGCAAAAGCAAATCAATCTGAACGACCAACTAGTTAATATTAATTTCAAAACAATTATCGTTTTAGTTAACCTTACACCTAGCTTTCTAATAAATGCAGTTCCCCGATATCAAACAAAGCTACGACCAAGCACAATCAAGTATTTACAAAGCAAACCTGCCGAAAGGCCTCGAGTTCCATACATTATCCTACAAAACGTGACAAATCGAATTACATTTAAGGAATACGCTTCCGACCTGTATTTCAGCACCTGGGTAAGAGACAATTCATTGTTTCTTTTATTCCCATTCATCAACCTAAGAATTCTTTAAATTTATTGGCCAATCATTGAGATAAGATTCTTAAGATTTAATTTTGCTAATCAAGCGAAAAAACAAAAATGGATCCATTTTTTCAACTAGGAATGGAAATTGGCACATGAAAATGGCTTTTAATACCATGAGAAAATCAAAATAGAAAAGACCTAAATTTATGTCAATAACCACCACCGAGCAGTCAGAAGAGAAGCGTATTATTGTCAGTGTTTTGTTTTAAGTGGGCCAGCAAAATGTAGGTATTTTTTATCTTATGTCTATGTCAGTAATAAAGTAGATTCCTAAATAAATATTTGTAACTCAGCCATTGAATCGAATTAACTGATAAATCATTCTCACATTATAAATAGAAAATTATCTAACGAAAAGTTCCACATCGGACACACCTCGCTTAACGTAATATGAAATACATATCGACAGAAAACAAGATAGTGAAAATATTTGAGTCGAACTATTGAATATTAATCGGATAAAGTACATAGTCAGTCGCTTATATTTTGTAGCACCATGTGTCTATAAACCAGTTTAGATGATAACATTACTAACAAGTATAAGTTATTTTTCTAGGGCAACAGAAAATTTTTTTTTTTGGTCGACAAATCATTTTTCAAATGTTTGTATAGCATATCGAACACTAAAATAAGTCAAGTATAATCGAAGAGTGATAGTGAACATATATATAGGGATATAGGGACAGTAATATCTCACTACGGAATATTCGATCATCATAATCAGCAGGTCTACATACATCCTACGCAAATCTACTTAATTTCTCAAGGAATATTTGGCTTTGAGAGCTTGGAATTGTAGTTGAAAATTGATAAGGAGAATATGACCAATTAATGTAGGTTATTATTAAATTATTGCTGCTTGTGCATTTACTGGGGTTGTGTTTTGGGCCCTTAAGTTAACTATTCATTGGCAGTTCCAATGACAGCTAGATTCTAAACACGCTCTGCATATAGGTGTCCTTGACGTGCTAATCTGCTAGGCGATTGAGAGCGGTGCGCCCGTCGGACCCAGGAATAAAAAAAATATGTAGTGTATTATGATCTATGAGATGTCTCGGAACATGTCAATATTAAAGCTTCAGACTCTTATTTAGTGGACACACTGCACGCGCCAAGCCTTTCAGCCGCAAAATTCGAAGCAGGCGCCTTTTTACAGTAATAGGTGCTCGTTAATATAAAACCATTAATATCTATTTTTTACAACAATACAATTAAACTATTTTGCTAAAAACGCATGGAGCAGAGCAAACGAAGAAAAAAGATTCAGAAAACAAGAAATAAATTGGAAGGTCATACTTTTGACCAATACTTTTTATTGATTTTTAATTATCATTTAGTAAACTTTAGTGTGCTATATTTGTTTTAAAAAAGTTCATTAGGTAGTAAAACGGACCGCATTAAATTCAATCAACACACAACTTTCATAAGACGCGATTCTGCTTTGAAACGAGCATATACTGATTCAATGTCCTCCACGGAATCCTTCGAACCAATGTTTTGTCGTGAAATTGTGTTAAATCAGACAGAACATGACTTCGCTGCTGAAGTTTAAGGCTGACCCCACATTGGGCGTGGACGTTCTTGAAGTGTATTGTCGTGGAAGCCGGACCCACGACATAACTGACTAAGCATGTCTTTGGTACGCTCGAGAAACGCGCCCGCCCAATATGGGGCCAGTCTAACCGTAAAATTAAACAAATACAGTAAAAGTTTCATATTCACGGTTCCTGTATTCGCGGGTTTAAAAATTGCGACTAATTTTCCATATTTGCGGATCTAGTAGGTTTTGAGTACAATAAATGGGCAAATCTCGAAGTTTTTTATGCACTGAAAAAGTTAAACCTTAGATGAAGGAATAAAGCCATACAGGCTTTACCGTAGCATACATCTGGCAAAATGCACAGTACATTGTTTTGTGCAAATTGAGTAATTTTTTCTTTTTAATCTCATTTTTCTATGGCAAATTGACAATTAAAACAAAAACGGAACTCTGGAACGTATCTTCTACAATACCATACAAACGGCACGCGGCATATTCGCTACTTGAATACAAATAAAAAAAAACGAAAATCTTTTTATTTCAAAAATGATACCCAAGACCATAATTGGATACCATTTTTGCAATAAAAAGATTTTTTCCTTTCCCTTTTGTATTTAAGGAGTGATTTGTGGAACATAAGCCCGCTAAGGAGCTTTTACTGTATGCTAATACGATACTAGTTAACTAGACGCTCTGCACGCTGGCGTCGTTGTCTGCGTCGTCGGCGAGGCGGATGTAGGCGGCGTGCACGGCGAGGCCGGGCGGCAGCTTCACGTCGCGGAAGTACCGGTGCCGCCGCGCCACCTTCGCGGAGATACGCTTCACCGGGTCGTACACTAGCATCTTCTGGAGCAAGTCCATGCCCACCTCGTCTAGGTTCTGGACCTGCCGATATAATGAGAATGTTGTAGTCCAACAATGTCGTAAAAGACGAATGTCGTAATAGACAAGGCTGCATTAGGGAAGATTTTTTTTTTTGATTAATTAGGGAAGATTAAAACCGAGATATTGCCATATAAATAGCCTAGTTACCCAAACCGACTTAGCATGGGTACCTACAAATAAATATAAATTAAGTTTTTGGCTTGTCTGTAAATGAAACCTCCTCATACATCACTCTATTATATATAAAAAAAATCGTGGAAACCTGTAACTCATGCATACGACAACACTGTTTGATAGATGTGGTACTCACATGATTGTGTAGGTTGAACGTGTTCCAGTTGGGAAAGGTTGGTTTGTAATCAGGGAGGGATGAAACACCGGGCCAAATATCTTCTGTTGGAGTACGAAGCATCCTGTAGAAAACAACTTTCGTTAACAGGAGACAAGAAAATGCACGGATCAATCAAAATATTTTCACAGACCAGCCCATCTCACAGATGAGAACAATTCTCTCATTCAATAAATGCTCGGTTTTAATATTTGAAAAACGATTCGTTATAGTTACGTAAAGTAATAAATTATACGAGGCGTAAGCTAAAAACGACTGACGGACGACTGATGACAGTTGTATGGATCAGTATTATTTAACGACTCCTAGTCAGTTAGAGAAAAACGGATAGTCATTCTTAACACATTACGGATCGTAGAATATTGAAACCGGGCATTAATTAAAAACTAGAAGGCGTACATCTATCAGACATGTCTATATTCAGTCTATCACAGTCCACTACTGGACATATGACTTTCCAATAGTTCGCCTCATTAATCTATACAGGGCTTCTCGCTTAAAGCCCCTGCCAGTCATCTTGCGTGTAACTTCACATAGCCTGAGGGCATCCTACATTACGCTTGCCGTGACAGTTTCCAGAACTTGTTTGATTTCGAACCAGATCATGTACCCACTATATGTGGTCGCCTGTGGTTAATCAATTTCTGCAATTAATTTACCTGAAGATGCGGAAGAGTTGATCGATTTCCGAGTCTCCCTGGAAAAGTGGTTTCTTGGACGACATCTCCGAGAATATACAGCCGACAGACCAGATGTCAATCGGGCATGAGTACCTGTGAAACACAACATGTTAATTAAGTTTCAGTAAAAACTAAAACATGTCACAAATAAAGTATTTTCACATCTGACTGTTACTAGTTTATCCTTAATAAAAAGAGTGGTTTGAGCTAACAAGAATGAGTTGATGTTGCTAACCTACTTAACTGTGTTACTGTCTGGCTTTTATTTAAAGTGCAGAGAACATTTTTAAAAACTGTTTGTAAATATATTGGTTTACTTCATAATATTAACTCGGCATTAAATGTACAACTTTTTCATGATTAATTTAGTTACATGGTTTGGTTATGAATTCTGATTCATATTTATATATTATCTGTCAGTGTATTGGATTTAAATTTGTTAGATAAAAAAGTGCGTAATTTTGACCTTAAGAAAACTGTTAATATCTTATTCAATTCAATTCTTAATTTAATAAAAGTATTTTAAGAGTTTATAAAGAGGTAAAGAAATCGAAGAAGAAAAGTGCCACTGACACTCCTCACCAGATCAAGAGAGACTAACATTATTACAAATAAAATCCATTTACACTCACCTCTGGCTGCCCAGCAGAACCTCGGGCGCTCTGTACCAGAGCGTGACTACTTCGTGGGTGTACACACGAACTGGCACTCCGAATGCTCGGCCAAGACCGAAGTCTGCCACCTGTAACATAGGCGCGGACTAATCACAGCGTATTCCATCCCATTCTATGAAATGACGTAACTAACGAACGTCTTTTTGTCGACCTAACCGCATTAAAGTTTTTTTTTCAAGTGTCGATACTTCATTAGTACCTATATTGTGTATCTATTGCTTGTGTGCTTCACATTTATGTATGTTTTGGTTCCAATATTCGATTGACGTTAGAATGACGAGAATTCTTCCATGTTTTTTTCGTTCACTGGTAATCATGCAGTGATATTAAAAACCAATGAAACATTTACTGAGGGATATATTTAGGGACAGTCTCTGGACAAAATGCAGAGGCAGCATTAAGAGAAAAAGGCAAGTGTCTCTTACACCCCTAATAAACAGAAAGTAAACAAATGTGTTTATTTACTTTCCTTAATATCATTGTAGCAGTTAGCGTCACTATATCCATTGATCTCAAAAGGTATTCATCAACCTTATACATTAAAATTTCGTTTGAGAGAACAGCACTCTAACACCATGTCTGAATGATAAATAAGTAATCCAAAACCAGTTTTGTTGCATTTATTATCGTTTGTACCTTGATGATGCCAGTCTTGTCAATGAGAAGGTTCTGCGGCTTGAGATCTCGGTGTAGTATGCGGCGCTGATGGCAGTACAGGATGGCACTGTTGATCTGGTACAGGTAGCTTTTTACCACCGCCGGGTCCATAAACTACAAGGAAGAACAAAAACATTTATGGAACAAGTTTTGTTTTAGAAATACCCATCTTAACACATATTCTGCTATGTCCGGCACCAGTGTCTGACATTGGGGCATCATCATCTGGATGACTGCAGTGAGCAATCTGGCACATGTTATGATAGACATAATTTATAATAGTGAAAAATATTTTATTTTAACAAAATTCACAGAAATAAATACACTGCACATTACCATAATATCATTTTAGTTGATTTAAAAAAAATTAGACACACAAAATGCTGGATATGGCTTTGTGAAATGACATCCATGCCTTTTATACCATATAGGATGCATCAAGCACTGGTGACTGACATATTTAATATTTTTAAGTAATTTATTAAATTTCTTACAGAAGTATACTACTAAAGAACTTATAAAGCTTTTCTTATCTTACATATACATTATCATTGTGTAATCTGGTCACAATTTGGAAGTCAGCACCTAATGCATTTTCGATCAACAATGGTTTGAAAGCACTAAAATTTCAGCTCTTATTACTACTTAAGGCTAACTGAACTTTTATAGATTGAGCTGGGTCTTGGTGAGATGAATTTATGTTTCTTCTTATTATCAATCTTCTGGCACACATAGCATTAATGAAACCTTAGTTTGGTAACTGTTGATCAAGCATTGAGAGAGATCACTGTCTAGGCTGAAGATAACACAAAATATAATTTAGCTTATAATAAAGCCTTTTTTAACAGTTTCACTAGGGAAAATAGGATCAATAGTCTCTGCCGAATTTGGTATCAGCCAATATATTTTAATAGGAATGATATTATTTTACTAAATATTTTTTCAATTTCAAAAACAACATTATCTATTTGTAAAAACTATTTTACTTAAATGTATTTTATCTTTAAGAAGTAAATAGGAAACACTTAAATAAAAGGAAGACAGATAATGATAATTTTGCTACTCACTTTTCCATTTCCAAGAGAGTCCATATATTTCTTCAGATCCATAGACAGGAACTCGAAAATAAGGTACAGACGTGACTCTTCCATAAGGACATCCTCCAGCTTTACTATGTTCGGGTGGTTCAGTTCTTTCAAAAGTGAAATCTCCCTACAAACATTATGAATAAGATGAGTGAATAGGTTATAAATGTTAAAAAAAAATCACTTGATCTAAGGCTATTTCCACATTAGTAAGTTGCTGAACATTTATAAATCGAAATAAGGGTATTATCAATTGAAAATTAAGAACCTTATAGCTGTCGAGGGAATGCCTTCATCTTCAGACTCCAAGCGAATTTTCTTCATAGCCACATACTGCCCAGTAATTTTATTTTTCCCTTTGTACACAACACCATAAGTACCTTCACCAATTTTCTCTATTTTCAAAAAATCATCCATTTTGTAATAAGTAATTTTGTCGTATTCTCAATAAAAACGCGGGGTAAACGGTCACAGGGCAAGCGAGTCGCCAAGCCAGCCGCACCTGCAGCTGTTACAAAAATGGCAAGAACATGGAATAATATAGGCACACCAAAGAATAAACAGTAAAAATACTTTACGAAAAGGAATTCCTGTAAAATTTAATGGCAAATTTACAATGAAATCGCTAACGTTAAAACCTAACGACACAGCTTTTCAAACGAAATTTTTAAAATTTCTGATGGACCTGTCAAATGTCAAATGGACAAGAATATTTTTTTAATAACGGCTTGTGCATCGCTTCTGCTATCTCGCTTTTAGGCATCCAGCCATTAAAAACATTAATATTATTATTCGTTAAGATTTAAATAATTTATTATCTTGGAAGATGACACCCTGTTGGGGCACTGCAATAGAGATTTATATATGAATATTAAAATTATAATTATTTTCGATGGGAATATAAAAACTAATTAAAAACACAAATTTTGTTATCCGAACCCGTTAGTCCCCGGCGCAAAGGTGCCCATCACACTGGCCGCAAAGATAAGATAAGATTTTATCATTTATCATTTAAAACAGTAAATTTTCCAGAAAAATAGGTGAGGTATCATGGGGTCGGCAGCTGTTATTGTTACGGTAAGGATAAGGCGTAGAATTAGGATGCTTGCTACAATTTGTGTGAAAAGCATGGACTGTGAAAACCTACCAACCAAGTACCAAGTATCAAATTGATACTTGGTCCTAGGTGAAAAGCAATAAGGTGAAAAGCTCAGTGAAAAGTCACATTGTCTATGGTCACAACCTTGTCAAATTTTCTGATATGACATTTGTTATCAGACATGTAGGTACAATGGTTTTCAAAACAACACAACACGTTATCAGCAGTCACCTTCGTTAGTGTCAAGTGTCAACTTACATCACACTTGAAATTTTAATTTATATTTTTCATTTTTTAGACTTTCCAGTTAATTAATCTGAAGTACGACAACGTCAGAAAATAATATTACAAGAATGGTTGTTAAAGTACCGACCGTAAGATTGTCCAGTAGACATGAAATGCCTGTAATTGGACTAGGGACTTATGCTGTGAGTATAGAAGTACTTAACCATTTAAGCATAATAATGAATACCTACTGAATTGCATAAGTTTGCAAAAGTAAGGTAGATGACCTTACTTTCTCAATTAATCTCGATTTCTCAATTATTTAGAAAAAAACAAACAAAAACTTTGCTTATGCTAACAAACCTTGCTTCTTTATTATTATAAATTTTTGCAGTACAAATTTAGTGTAAAATCACATAACAGTTTATTTTGATGGACTATTCAACTAACAATAAGTAATACATACTTTATTAGCGTAAAGCTGATCCAGGCCAGTTTCGTCAAGCTGTGGAGTGGGGCATTGACGCAGGGTATCGTCATATTGATACCGCCTCTTGTTACAATAATGAAGTGGAAGTTGGAGAAGGCATAGCAAATTCAATCAAGCAAGGAAAAGTCACCAGAAACGATCTGTTTGTTACAACAAAGGTTTGCTCTTATATTTTACTTTTATTATGGACATAGCTTAGTATGAAGTGATGTCAAACCTTATTTTTGGAGTCAACTTAGTAAAATACTCACAAGTGATAGGGACAAGAAACTAAATAAAATACTTCATGAAATGAAATATGTATTTTTATTTTTGTAGCTGTGGAATGACTGCCACGCAGAAGCTGATGTGGTGCCGGCACTCAAGCAGTCACTGGACAGACTTAAACTAGATTATGTTGATTTGTATCTGGTCCATTGGCCAGTCTCAGTAAATGTGAGTATGTCATAGATACTAGGAAGTTTACGATCTCGAATGTTGTCTTACTAGAGAACCTACAAAACCAAAGGTCAGAAATTGTAAAATTTTATGTTCTTGTCATCTGTCTAGTACTTAATAAACAAATAAATTAGGCATAGGAACTTACGACTTTGGCGGCGCAGTGCTTAGCCACTAAGGTCAAAATCACATTAAATTGTGGTTTGATGAAATACTAAAGAAATTGATGTCAATGTAATGCAATCACTAGGTTTGATTTAACCGGTAGTTTACAATTTGTGAAGGGTTCACAAATTAATGAAAAAGATTTTATAAGCGAAAATGATTATTTTTTATTTCGTTAAATTTCAGTGTAAAATAATTGGTGACTATAGAATAAAATCGATTTAGATCGGCGCATCATATTAACAAATGCAACTTGATTTATACTCCAACTGATGAGAAAAGTCAAGTCGTCACGTGGCTACTTGATACAAGCTTCAGACTAATTTCATGGATAGAGTAGCTGTGTGCAAATAGATGATGTCATCCATGAACATGAAAAACATAATGGTATGACGAATATTGAGTAAACATTCGCCTTGGCATTAAGCAACAACAATGATAAATAGTGAGGTTTTGGTGCCACCTTGATATTACATATCCTAGTGATGTACTTCCTTCGTAAGAGAGTTTCCTTCCTTCTAGAGTTTGGAAATCCACTACCATTTAGCTGTAGTAATTTACCTAACTCTTGTCTGAAAAAATACTTACAAATACATTATGATGGAATAAACAGAATGGAATTGATTTTAATCACATAAAACGCGAAACATACTTACCTATATGAATTAACAAACGAATTTATTTTTTTAGTAGTCTTGTGTGCTTTCAATCTAACGGTCTAGGTTTACGTACGTCTGACCTTACGTATCTACTTCCATATACTATATACTGGAATTTCGAACATTCGATGTATGGTACCTACATCGAACATTCGTACTTTCGAGATTGAAGTGATGTCTTTGTTTGTAATTTATTTGTTGTTTGTTTGGCATATAACGTAAAGGGTTTCACCAATTCAGAGTCAAGGCGAGGATTTGGGGATAGATCATGCGGAGACATGGCGAGGAATGGAGGAGGTTCTGAAGCTAGGCCTTGCGAAGTCTATAGGAGTGTCCAACTTTAATGAAGACCAGCTTGCCAGACTATTGAAGGTTTCCAAGATCAAGCCGGTTGTGAACCAGTTTGAGGTTAGTATGTATGGTAAATTGATAACAATATAGAGATTTTATTGATTTACCCTATTAATATGCCTATAAAAAGCGAAAGTTTGTTAGAATTCCGAAATAATGTGGTTTAGTGGGTAGTCACCGCTTTGGAAGAACCCGGGTGCCCACACACGCTGCTGCCTTTCTCGAAGCAGAGGTACGCAGCGACAATACATTTCCCTTCCCTTAAATTACCCTTAACTTTATTGATTCCAGATCAACCCGACGCTTACTCAGCAAAAGCTGGTGGATTATTGTCAGTCGCGCTCCGTAGTCCCTGTGGCATACACGCCGCTAGGCCTCATCTCCGAGGCGCGGCCGGAGTTCGTAGGCAAAGATGTCATCAAGACCGATCCGAAGCTAGGCGAGATTGCTGCCAAATATGGAAGGACTCGTGCGCAGATTGCCCTACGGTACTTGGTATGTAATTATACAGCTGGTATGATCTTATAAAAGATAGCGGCTACTTAGAGTAGGGTTGCCAACCGTACTATAATATATAGTATTGTACTATATTTCGGGTCTGCGTACTATATACTGTTGAAAAAATATATAGTACGTAAAAATACTATATTTTCAACACCGAAAAAACTAACAACCAAATAATAACCAAATAGTTTTTATAAAAATAAATAATTAAAAAATAATAAATATATTTGTCTCTTTTTTGTTTTTCCCATAATAAACTATATTTTTTTTAAATGTACTATATTTTTTTACACCTTATTTTGGAATATACTATATTTCGCTGATGAAATGTTGGCAACCCTAACTTAGAGTAACATAGACCTATGTTATTCTAAGTGAATATCGCTTTTCAAAGGTGAAAGAATTTTTATATGTTGTGTGTAAACCACATACACACAAAAATACAAATATTTCTTCTTTTTTTATTAGAACAGGGCTGTCCAACCTAGATGGGACCCAGGGCCAGGGCAAAACTGGCTAAATAGATTGGGGGGCCGCAAAATATTTATAAGTAAAATACAGATATAATTGGTATCATTATTTTATTATCTACTTTTTTATTCATTTGTGTTTTACAATTCTGCATTTTATTTTGTAGTTCGGAAGTGTCAGATATTTATTTTTTTAGAAATAAATGTATTTCTTTAATAAAGTTTTTTTAAGCGTAAAAGCGTTGCAAACACTGTCCAGGATTTAGCCATCTGATTACTGAACATCGAGTTCTCGAGTGAATAGTGATGTGTGCGGCGTGATCAAATACATACCCAAAACATTTGAATTTCGTCGCGCGATAAATAATTTGCTCATTAATGTATTTAAACATAGATTATAAAAAAGATTCTGCGGGCCGCAACAGTATTGGACAGCCCTGGTGTAGAAAAAGAGATGACTGAATACTTTTTACCCTATTTTTTTATGCTAAGAATTGCTTTTCAAGTGTCTTCGAGAAACTATACAGAAAACTATAAAGGAAAATTGGCTACGGGCCCATATCCACTAAATCTCATGAATTACCCGTCCAAATCAAAAGGATAAAACGATGATGCTTGTTGACAGCTACATTATGCCTCAACTCCTCAGTAGCCATATATAGGTACCTACCTACGCAACCCGTCAAATTTTTCATGTGAAATAACAAAAATGACGTAGGTATAGTTGAAAAACCGTAATTTGTATTTTTATCCAATCAGCTGTGGTCACCTTGAATTTTATTGTTAAATAGTGGTTAAATTGAGCACCTCATCTTTTTTTTTTAAGTCGGTTAAAAACCAGAACCTGGCCATACCTTGATCTGATATTAGTTTTAAACAAAAATAAATGAAACTGAGACGAAAAGAATTGCTATTATTATAAAAACAGTGACTTTCGTGTCATTAAAAGGAGAACTCATGTTTCAAAAGTTCTTTTGATTTCAGACGCAACGAGGAATACCAGTGATACCAAAGTCGTTTACAAAATCTCGCATCGAGGAGAATCTTAATGTCTTCGATTTTGAATTGAGCAAAGAAGAAATGGCGGTTGTAGACAGCTTTAATATTGATCATAGGTGTGTCCCAGGGACTTCTTTGGCCAAATTAAAGAATTACCCCTTTTAAATGCCAAGCTAAATGTAAGGGTGAATTATTTTTTATATATCAGGCGTTTCCAAGATAGTAGGTGTATGTATATTATTTTGTATAACTTAGGCAACTTTTTTAATCACTACTGGGTGATTAATATGGCTCATTTTTATACAATTGTTAAATAATACTCGTACAAAAAGAATCAACAAATGTGATACTCCTTTGTAATGGTTTACTATTTTTTGTATAAAATATATTATTTTTTTTAAAATTATTTAATTTAATACGAGCTCCCAAATGGTGGCGGTTAAAGAACAGTCATTTTTAAGTTGATTAAAACAACATAAAGGTTGAGTCACACATCTGGCGTGGCGCGGCGGGGCGGGGCGGCGACGCGACGTTGAGCAGCAGTAATGTACTAGTGTAAAGATTTAAATTTGTATGCTATAAACATTTTATTACCTTATCACCTACAATGGAACATCCACCTAACGTTGTATGTACTTAGCACTAAGATAAACACAAGAGTCTCCTAAATCTATATCAATACAAGAGCAACACGTTCTCGCGCATGAAGTGTTCTGTCTGTCCGTCAAAATTTGATTGTTGTCTGTCTACACAATTGGCTACTTGACAGTTTTTAAAAGTATTGTAAAATAACTTTTTTAAAATGTGCGCCCGTTCATTTTATATCCCAAGCAATTCGATTTATCTGGAAATAATCTAAATAACCAGAGAAAAATAAGATTTTGTGTAACACATTTAAAAAGCGCGCGAAAACGCCTAGTCGCGTCACTGTTGCAATTATGACGTCAACGTCCTAGACAACGAACCGATGCGCATAGGAACGACTTAATTAAGATAAACGGAAAATGTTTCAATAAATTCTTTATACGATTAGAGACACAATAATTCAATTTAATCGGTAAAATAATCATTGTTTCGCCACATTAAAATAAATAATTTTCGCCGACAGCCGTTTCGGTTCTTTTGTTCCACAGATAAAAAAAGTAAAATTTATTTTGCAAAAATAAAATACTAACTATGCTTTTAATAACAAGTAAAAATGTAATGTTTTTGGGTAGGTATTTGCTGTTAAACCGGCAGCAGAAGTGAATTATAAAAAAATCCATTGCCTGACGACAAGTAAACAGCAAATTCTTAGTAATAGGGTCCGGGTTTTTTTGTTATTATTTGGGTACGGTCCCTAAAAATTTTGTTGCTAAGCGCATAAATTGACAGTTCGACGAAATCACAAATTTCTTTGTCATACTATCTTTAAGAGCCTACGAATGTTTTTATGGAGAAAAAAAATCACGCACAAGAAGTCGTGGGTAAAAGCAAGTGCTATATGAAAACGAATGAAACGCAAAGACCATGGATTTTTCCTAACAAAACAAGGAAGAGAGGTAGGGCATAGCGATTTATCGCTCGAACTGGAGCAGCTCGACTGGTGAAATCTTACAGAAGACCGCAGCCAAATAACAATCACTTTGTGTTGTTGTATTCCTGCGTGTGAGTAAGGTTTCCAGAGCTCCTGGGGGGTGCTACATTAGTAGCAGGGGTCAAGCCTTCAAGGTAAGGGCGACACGTCCAGTAACAGATTTATTATGCTGTACTTGTCACCCTTAAGCTAGGACCTCATGACCACTTAACATCAGGTGGGATGAGGTCAATCTTGAATTGTAATATAAAAAAAAGAAAATAAAATGTAGGCAGTCCATTTTATTGATCTCTTATTTTATGGGAAAAGTGTTTTAAAATAAAATAAAATAAATATTGGACAACATCACATACATTGCTCTGATTCTGTGGTAAGTAGCTAAAGCACTTGTGTTACAGAAATCAGAAACAACGACGGTACCACAACACCCAGACCCGAGACAATACAGAAAAATTCGTTTCCCATATTGACCCGACCGGGGATCGAACCCGGAACCTCTGAGATGGCGCGACGCCAAAGTCCGGCACGCTCGCCTCTCGGCCACGGAGGTCGGTGTTTTGACACTAAGACTTTCCTCTACCATTACCTACATAACATTGCTGAGTCAGCATAATATCGAACAAGCAATTTCAGTTGGGATATTTTGACACACAGTCATTACCGTTTTCAGCATAAGATCACACAGGGCCCGTGCACCCCAGTTAGGGGCCCCTAAGGACCGACTATTTCTCTAGCTAAAGAACCAGCAGTATTTTAATATCATAAATTAAATTTATTTTATTTTATAAATTCTTGTGTGCCCAATAGCTCCAAACTCTGGTGGACCCACGCGCCCCAAACTATTGAGTGCCCAAGGGCCCCAAATTCTTGTGTACCCAATAGCTCCAAACTCTGGTGTGCCCACGCGCCCCAAACTATTGAGTGCCCAAGGGCCCCAAATTATTGTGTGCCCAATGGCCCCAGGCTAGTTGAAGAAGCCCCTGCACACAGTGGGGGTTTTAGCATGTCCGGCGCCTTGGCCCCTTTTTATCTAGTGTCCCGTCTATGTGATGATCGTAGTATGTGATCCAAGAGATTTTTATATTTATACATTCTTTGTAACAAACTGCAAATAAAACCGTATACTTTTGAACAACTGTATTATTATTTCATACTTTTATATTGCTATCTAAAACGTAGGTCTTCCAACTAAGTAGGTATATAAAATAGTTATTGCATGCAAAAAAATACAATTCTTTGTAACCACCGTTTTATTGATCAAAAACAATAAATAGAAATAATGTCAACATTCAATGCAACAGAAATATAAAAATACAGCAAATAAATGTAGCTATCTGCAGATATGAGATATAATTAGTGGAATGGTGAGACCGTGGCAGGCCTACGAGGACAATAACAACAGGAGTACAAAAGGAAATGCTTACAGTTATTTTATCCCGTTTCAGTTGAAATGCTTTGTATGTATTGGTACCACATTTGAGGCAAATAGTTAGGCCATATTAGGCTGTAATTCTATATCATCCATAGAATATTTGGTAAGATAAGATATAGATATAGTTAAGTTAAGGCTACAAAAGTTTTTATACAATAATGTAATCATGTATTTCCTAGTAAAAATATCAAAACTATTATTTTTACTAGGTCATTTGGAAGAAAAAGTATAAATTGCAAATTTGGTACCAACATTTTCTATTTTAAACAACAGATTTATCAAAATGAATAAAAAGTTACATTAATGTTCTTTGATGGTATAACATTTTAAATTATCACAAAATCACACCAGTTTCTAAGACAAGGAAATAGTAAACTAAAGTGACCTTCATTATTTGGTTTGGTAGGGCGTTTGCCCTATTACACGAGTTAAATGAGTTAGAATCATTTTGAGTCATAAAAAATACGATCTCCTTATAAATACGAGTACATGAACATTTTCAGGTTATGCAAAAATAACTGTAGTATGTCATAGGTGGGCCTTACTACCTGTCAAAATAAGACTTATTCCGTTGAGGAAGAGCCGCATTAAGTCGCACATAGTGGCGTTTCGTTTCTTCGGTGGAATATGTACTACTTGACGATGTGAAGGTAAAGCCCCTGACTTGAGATCCTAAGGTTTAATTTAGCGTGTGCTTTCTTTATTGACGCAGCGCCAACAGATAACCCAAACAATACGGATTTATGGAAGATAGAATTCCTTAGGACCAATTTTTCATAATTACATAATATTTCAGAACATCATTTTCAGTTACTCATTGTGGTAAATTTTATTGTTGTATATATTTTTTCTACAGTAAAGGAGTTTACCAACTCAAGCTTACTCTTTAAAAACAAATTAGTTTTATACAGTAATGAGGCACGCTAAGAGCGACTTTATTAACACAGAAATTGATTGATAAAAATAATATAGATGTAAATATTTGTTGAAGCTATTGAACAAGACATAAGTATTTTATTTTTCATTTTAGCGTCTTACACATTTCTGTTCCAGTACATTATAGGAACACATCTAGAAATTGCTTTGAATTCATTCCAAAAAAGTTTCCAAAAAAACAATACATAAAAATAGTTTGTTCATATCAAATGTCATTCTTTTTAAGAATAATATAAAGAAAAAAGTACCATGTACCGTCAAAACGTCCTAAGTATACGTCCAAATATAATATATTTCGTTAAATAAATTATCTGTGACTTGTCTCGTAGAATCGTATAAAAATCATAAAGGAAATACTTTAAAATCACACAATCCGCTCGAGCGGTCGAATAATCAAATAAATAAAAACCCTCATAGAAAATAAACATTCTTAACAACACAAAAACAATACATTTGATTTCATACGCAAGTGCTACAAAAATATACATTTCGATGTTTCTCACAGTATGTTTCAACACTTATACCGACGAGTACAAATCCACACGTAACTACAATTTAATTACAATCAGATTAAAAACGCACCGAGAGTGTTTTTACAACTCACCTTACTGTATAACGCACACCCGGTGCGTCCATAACGATATAAACAGTTCATAAACATCAATAACGCTAATTTAATTCTATATGTGTGGATTCGATAACTCCTAATATTAAAACAGTTTCTACTTACAACTACGTCGACGCTGACTGAAGCTTACTTTGTACATTTACATTACCTATATCCTACAATGTAAACTGCTATACAAGATTGGGGTCGTCTGATTACCTACTCTGAACACTTCAAGCAACCAATGAAAAGACTAGTCAAGTCGAAAGTTTGATTAGCGCTAATCGCTCTTCAAGCTTTTCTTAATCTCCCAGTAAAAGCAATTCCCCTGTCCTGTCCCCGTATTAATAAACTTACGACTTCAATACGGAAAGTCTATGTTTTCTCATGGTACAAGCATTTAAGAGACAAAGCATAGGCGCTGACCTGTTTCGATTCGTACGTCCCAAGCAAGATTAAGGAACACAAGGGCAAGAGAGTTCCATTAGTGGTCTCACTCGGACTGTGAGTGTAGGTTAATGGGATAGAAGAGCACAGAACGTGGCCTGACTAGGTATTCACTGCTACTTAACTTCATGAGGGCATAGACCTTTTTCGTAGCGAAGTGGAAGCGAAAGGATGGGTATATGACTATAATTTGTGACCTGCACTAACTAACGGGAAGCATTGGGGCATATGATATTGCTTAGCACTTACAATGCCCAAAACCCGGCTCCCGGGTCCTACTGTATTTTCGTCAGACGCCCAGAACCCGGCTCCCGAGTCGGCCTATAGCTAGCTATACATCGCCTATGCGCACGCCCAGCACCCGCTAGCCGGGTCCTATTGTTCTCTCGAAAGTAGCAAGAGCAAGGGTTGTCAAAAATATTCACAGTTCAAATAATGATTTTTAAAGATGTAAGAACTTACTATATTTGTTTTATTTTAATGAATTTTTCAATTATCCATGAAGTAAATAATTTAAAGGTGATGTTTAAAATAAATAAAATGTTAGATTGTGCTCAAACCCTTTGCAATGTTTTTTTCTAAAAATAAACGGACTGCATTTTAGCATCATAAAATAGTCATTGTTATTGTTCAACAAATAAATTTTCTAACCTTTGTAATCTACCTGGTCCAGACATACCAGAGATTAAAAAATGAATGTAGAATTACAACCTGTATTGTTTGTCACTAGTAATCCCGGTTAACAATTAGAACAAAAGATTCGGTCGATGCTGTGCACGTGCTGAGCGGTGCCCTTTTAACTTACCTCATTGTCAAAAAAAGGTGCTTTGAATTTCGGCGTTCCTATTATAAACACATTAATTGAAAAAAAAATAGAATCATTATGGAGTTTATTTTATGGTTCCAAGTTTTATGGTCAAGTATCTATTATTTGCAATTTGTTATTGTAGTTCGCGCCGCAGCTAGCCGACAAAGAGGATGATCCTTTATTATAATTTTATGATTCATTTATTAGTGTCACCAAAGATCAGGTGTGCAACTGATACAATTGTTTTTACAACTGTTTTAAAGTGCACCTGCGGGATTAAGACAACATGAAAGTAGTCTTAAAATTTACTATTTTATTGTTTTACGTGTCAAGGGTTTTATTAACACTGTCCATTCTGTTTTTAACTAAGTTTTTAAACAAATGTGAGAACAAGTCTTTATTAATATATTTTAATAAAACTCCTTACAAAAAATCAACCCTTGAAAATAAGAACACGAGGCCCACGCTTTGAAAGTATTTCATAAAAAGTTCATCCTAATGTCCATAAGATTGAAGTATAAAATTACACCTGCAAAAAATTGAGTCTTACTTTCATTTGCCGCGATTATAGGTATATCTCAATTTTGTAACCATAAAATTTATAATTAATTCTATCTTTGCTACTTTTTCGGGAAAGCGTGGTGCCGCTTGTTGCATCTTAATATACTTTACCGTACCTTGTTGTAAAACCTTATCGTGTAAATATGCACCACGCCTTTGAAGTATGAGTAGAAATAAATATAAGAAAAACTACAATCCGCTTACGAATCGCCTCCATGTTTTATGCACAGCCAAAATAAAGTTTCAATATAACTGTAAAAGACTACATTTTCTTTGCGAAAATGTACAACCCTTGTGCACCCGGGAGGCGAGTTCTCGGCGTGGCGCGATGTTCCGCGATGCTGTGCGTCACCGCGGCGCCCGTGCACCCGGCTACCGAGTCCTATACATACTCGTTGCTCAGTTTTGGGCGCGTGGCAGAAACATGAAAATTGATGAGCATTGAAAGTGTTAGACTTATCCCCAATCCGCGTTAACAGTCTAATGAGGGCTAAAGATCTTTTTGGCAGCAGAAGTGGAAGCTAACGGAGGTATATGACAGTAATTTGTGACCTGTCACAACTAACGGGAGCAGTGGGGTTTGTTTTAGCTTAGGTCTTATCTCCAATTCGCGTTAACAACCCAAGTTTAATAAGGGGTAGGTATAGATTTTTTTGGCAGCAGAAGTGGAAGCGATCGGAGAGGTATGATAATAATTTGTGACCTGCACCAACTAACGGGATGCATTGGGGCCTATGATATTGCTTAGGCCTTCCTCAATTCGCCTCATCAACCCACAGTGTAATAAGGGCTATAGATCTTTTTGAAATGGAAACCAACGGAGGTATATGACATTAATTTGTGACCAGTGGGGGCCTATAATTTTGCACAGTCTTTATCCCCAATTTGCGTTATCAACCCACAGTGTAATAAGGGCTACAGATCTTTTTGGTAGCAGAAGTGGAAGCGAACAGAGAGGTTTATAAAAAACAATTTGTGACCTGCACCAACTAACATTGTCGCATTGGGGCCAATTATTACGATAAGGCCTTATCCCCAATCTGCTTAAAGCCAACAGTCTACTTCCATACCATGTTGAAGACATCCATGATGCTGTCGTAGATCGTGAAGGTGATTGCGACGTCGAAGACGACGCGGCTGAGCCGAGGCACGGTGCCCTTGTAGAAGGCGAGGGGGCCCTCCGCCTTCCAGGTCTTGATGAAGCAGTCCCATGTGTTCTTGTACTTGGCGGCCTCGAGGCCCTGCATCCTGGTCTTGACCACGTCGATCGGGGTGTTGCCGAAGACGGAGGCCGCACCTATAAATTATATTGTTATTTAATGTTTATTTTTTATATTGCATTTCAAGATTGTCCTCGTCCCACCAGATGTTAAGTGGTAATGAGGTCTTAGCTTAAGGGCGACATGTACAGCATAATACAGCTGTTACTGGAATTGTCGCCCTTACCTTGAAGGCTTGACTCCTGCTACTATTCTAGCACCCTCCAAGAGCTCTGGAAAGCTTATCTACTCACGTGTAGGAACACAACAACACCGATTTTTTTGTTATTTGGATGCGGTCTGCTGTAAGGTGGAGGCGGTAAGCAGCTCCAGTTCGAACGATAAATCGCTATGCCCTGCTCTCTTAAAATTTGAACATTACAGTTAGATTTTCAATCCAACAATGAAAGCGTATTCTTTGCTTCAACAAACATGTTATTATAATTGATAATTACACAGCGCATTAAAGTTCAGGGGGATGTGTTAACGTAACAATTTAAAAGTTGTTGGATAAAGGGTCTAAATTTTTATGCAATATTTCTAGGTTATAATTTTAATGCAATGTAAATTTTGTTTAAATTAAAAAAGAAGTTTTTATATTCCTTGGTCTACAAACTAATAGACCAAACATAATATCTTGTAATATTTAGTAACCTAACTAAAACACTAAACTTTAGACCTAGGGTCTAAAGTTTAGGCGATGAGAGAATGGTCAGGATCGTCCCCACGTTTTTAGAGCGAAGGAGTCCTACATAGTGCTCTGCCATACCTACTACTATGGCGATATACTGGCGCATTAAAGCAAGAAATAAAAGACACAGATACAAATGTTCCTCACACGAATTGTTTGTTCCAAGTGAAGACCAACCATTTCAGCTGTTTTTGTTTTCAAGTTGTTTAGTATTGACAAAATCTCTTACCGGCGACACCACCGAACAAGGCGACGATGTACTTTGGCACCGGCTTGTCCCTGTCGCCGCCCTTGTACCAGTCCCTTAGGGACTCCATCACGAAGAACCTGATGGCCTGGTTGCTGCCCTGCTTCATCACAGTCGCCGTCACACCTTTGTACACTCCGCCGATGCCTGACAACAATATCGTGGATCATATAGACTGTACTAGCGGCTGTATGTATACCTACTATACCCGTTTTTTATACTGTTTCTTCATTGCTATTGGTCGTAGCGTGATGTTATAAAGCCTAAAGCCTTCCTCCATAAATGGACTAAGCAACACAAAAAAATCAAATCGAACCACAAGTTACTGACATTAGCAAGTTCAAACAAACAAATTCTTCAGCTTTAAAATATTAGTATAGATTAAATACTGAAAGTAGTTTTCTAAGTTAAATATCTCGCAATAGTTGTCAAACAGTTTCAAGCCGCGTCCCCATTAGGCGAACAGTGAGCGGCCCACTGTTTGCTGATTTACTCTGAGTGGCTAACTAGACAGTATTAGCCGCAAAGCGTTTGCGAATGCGAGTGAGCAGGTAAACACCTTCTCTCAGAACTACTACTACTACTACTTACCTACTAGTATACAAGTGTTGTGATAAAAGTGTAGGTACGGCAAAGTGAGCAAACTGTACCGCTGACTGCGCGTCTTTTGTACCGAATCAGACGCACGCAGTCTGCACAAGTTTGTTTGTAAGTGTCGGCAAGCGAAACGTCGCAAACTGTGTACCTACCTTCATTACGCGCTGTTTGCACAATCCATTTTATTGAATAAGGAGGCAAACTGGGTGATTGACCTATAAACGTTCCAGGTTATACGATATTGGACAACATCACAAACATTGCATTGATTCTGTGGTAACTAGCTAAAGCACTTGTGCCATATAACTCAGACCCGGGCAAATATAAAAAAACCTTTCACATATTGACCCGACCGGATATAGAAACCGGAACATTAGAGATGGCAAGACGCCAAAGTCCGCTGCCTCGCGGTTACGGACTTCATAAAATACGATATATAGTAGGAATTAAACTTCAAAAGTCCGCGCTCACCTCTGGACGGAGAGGTATCCGATCCGAAATACTGTATTATATGTGAACTGGCTCATACAACTACATACACGTTTAAACGGACCTGTTAAACAGACGTTATAAATAAACGCGCCCTTTCTTTGTCCTCAGGCGAGAGGGCCGGACTTTTGACCCCCTCCTTCAATATATACCTACTAGAAATCTCTATAAATCCTCAACAGCACAGAGTTTACGTAAGACGGTCTGTGGGTCACGTGACTCTCAGCCCGCTATCAGGGTCACGGCTGCAGGCATGACTTTGCCGAGGTCGTAGCGATAGCGTTACGTGCTATTACTCATTATTGTCTCCCGTGGTTTACTTATGACTATACAGTCATAATCATACGATTTTGAGCACCTTTGCGTGCGATGTAAAGAACTTTAAACTTTGATTATGGACATGTCAGTTTTGTTAAGAGAGCTGATGAAAGGAACAATTACAAATAAATGTTGGTAAGCTTGGAGAAAAGGTCCTTTTTTTCCGAGAAGAAATTCTTTGACGAACCGTATCGTCATCTGAGAATATATAACTAATCGGGAATTAGGTAGATTGAACCAACCGCTAATTGGGCCTTAATTCAAAGGTAGAAAGTTAGAGACACTATAGATCAACAATTACTAGATATAGTTAGAAACAACATAAAGTCTCAGGCAACAGCCAAATTACGTAATATCCTCTCACCTTCTTCCCTAACAATAGTCCTGACTCCGTGGAAGAATCCTTTGAACCTCGGCTTCTCCATCCGCATGTCGTTAATGAACTTGACCTTGACAGTCTCCATGGGGGTGACGGCGAAGATAGCCTCCGCTACTCCGGCCGCCAAACCGCACGCCAGCTTTCCTGTTGTGCTGAGTGTACCATTCTCCGTCATCATGTACAGCTTCGCTTGCTCGAACACACCAAATCTGAAGAGAGCAGTTTACACATACTAATATTTTTGTACAGCACAATCGATATCCCGTCCTCGCTGGCGAGGACCCGCGGCGAGATCCCTACTAGTAGTAGGAATCGTTCTAGTTCCCGGGCAGTAAACAATTATACGAGGCGTAAGCAAAATACGAGTGACGGACGACTGGTGACAGCTGATATGGAAAGTAAACTATGGAACGGTATTAACGACTCGTAGTCGGTTGGAGAAAATGGGATACTCAGTAAGTAATTTTTGACACATTACGAATCGTAAAATATTGGAATTGGGCATGAATAAACTCTACTCAAGTCGAGACTTGTCTTTCCCCAAAAACTTAAATTAGTTACCTCTCTCACCAACAGTCCGAGCTGAGGTTCGAGTTTCATTATGGGACGTCCTCTGGCAGTTGTTTAAAGTTTAGGGGTGCGACCCTTCTGCTCCCCCTGCAAGCTCGGTGAAGATTAAAAAGCCATCTGAGGCCATCATTTTTAACCTAATAACCGCCAACTACTTCTATAGAAGTTCAGGATTTTCGTGCCGTCAACGCCACTACTTCTATAGAAGTTACTCATTGTACCTACTTTAATTAAATACCTTTACGGTGCATTAAACATTTGTTTCTCTTGTAATTTTGTAAGATGGACAGGATTGAAGCCCATTTTTGTTATTTCGCCAGAAGAAACAGGCTTTATAGTGTTTTAAAACAGATAAAAACAAAAACGCCTGAAATATTTTGATGTCCCATACGCCAACGACTTCATATCAAGTAGGCTAGTGATGTGATGCGATAGTTGCATTCATTACAATCCTACATGTTTACTTTGTTTTGTTCCATACAAATATTCATAGATTTTATGATTGACAATTAATTCCGGTCTGAAAATAACGTATCACATAATAAATATTAAAATTAATTTATTTCACGAAGATCCTTACTAATATTATAAATCAGAAAGTGAGTTTGTTTATTTGTTCCGCTTTCACGATAACTACTGAACCGATTGCTTTTAAATTTTGCAGACGTATAGTTAGAAGTCCGGATTAAATAAAAGGTTACTTTTTATCCCGAAAAAAACTGATATTACCGAGGGAAAATAAAAATATAGTTTTGGATGGATGGATTGGAGATGGCGCTGTGTGGCGTTTTAATTAAGGTAAAATATTGTAAACGAATATAAACATGTAAATGTAGTAATGAATCCCCGAAAATGAGGAATTCCCGAGGGATGACGTACAATTTGTTTTATCGTCTAAACTGATTTTTACATCTACTTAGCTATATAATATAGTGTACCATTCAGTTTTTGTTTAACAACTAACCGTATCCAGCGTTACATCGCGCTTCTTAGATTTTTCCGTGGAAATGAGAAGATTTCTTATAGTTGTGATTTATACCGCAATATAACCGAATTCCACGCGCGCGAAGCCGCGGGCGGAAGCTAGTTAATTTATAATTTATTTAGGATTTTCGATATTGCAACACCCATCTCTACGCAATGACAAGATTTCAGTGCTACGAGCGCCACCAACTTCAATGCAAGTAAACCTGTGACGTCGTAAGCGTACAGGTGTCAAGGTCATTGTGTCATAGTGCCGGCCATTACAAACGTGCGCTCGTCTGTTTTTTTTTCGTACAATAATCATTAAATATAATTATCGAAAATATAAAAAGTAAAATATCGAAAGGTAAACTTACACAAACTATAAAAAGTTATAAAATATACGAATAATAACTGACCATTCATTCTTTTGTCTTACTTTTCACCGTAACATACTTGTTATGATTTATTACTACCGTACAAGAGCCGTCTTTTCTTTATTCAAACCGTCTAGAGAGATAGAGAGAGATTCAATCAAGGTGAAGAAAGAAAAGCATAGACAACACTTCTATTTGAGATATTTATCTTGCCACGAGCGCCAACGACTTGATATGAAGTCAACGGACTACGTTATAAAATGAATAGTGAAGTGCCTTTTATAATAAATGTGTTGCAAGATTATGCATGTATTTTTGTCTATGATAATAGATACTCGTTTTTCTTACTAAAAATGTTCATAAAATAAAACAAATTACTATTATAATATATCAGGGTTTATTTATATTTGCAAAATTTAAAAATAAATCTTGATTTAGACATCAATTTTTTTATCGATATGACGTTATGCCACATCCTTGCTTTCGTACTATAGATACTGTTATACATTTATACGTTGCCGTACAGCGGGCCACTACGTTTAAGATAGCTGGGCTGGGTAAAGGTTAAGAGAGGCAGGGCAAAGCGATTTATCTCTCGATCTGAAGCAGCCCGACTGGTGAAATACCTCCACCTTACAGAAGACCGCAGCCAAATAACCATCACTCCGGTGTTGTTGTTCCTACATTAGTAGCAGGGGTCAGGCCTTCAAGGTAAGGGCGACAAGTCTAGTAACAGTTTTACTATGCTATACTTTTCGCCCTTAAGCTAGGAACTCATTACCACTTAACATCAGGTGGGATGAGGTCAATCTTGAAGTGCGTTATAAAAAAAAATAATCATTTGTTATATAGAAAAAAAATGTGAAAGTGGAACGAGTCCGCCCCGGGTATGGGGCAAGTGGGAGCCCTAGCCCCGGGCCCTAAATTGTTACTCGGTAGACGAAGAGCGAAAAACACTGAAGGTAGACAGCTCGTCTAGAGATTTATAACCCCCTAATGGTATAAAAGAGCAGCAAATGGCATAGTCCAGAGAGGACCATGTCCATCCCTCAAAAGTTAAAATACGAACGATAGGAAAAACAAACTCATAATTCAACATGATTGCTCAGTATTAATTTTGTATCAATCTATTTTTTGATAGTAAAAAAAATAATTCTAATCTGATTAGACAGGGAATCGAATCAGATATATTCAGCATATAGATAAATGAAATTTACAACATACATATTTCGCCAGCCCGCATTTTAAAACCGTATCAAAACTCAAATTAACAAATATTCACATTCATTACTTAATGTGTGTTTCAGTGGAATTTTTTCCTTGTGTACTAGTATTGCTTGAACGATTTACGTCGAATGATGTAGGGAAATGCGTCATCACAAATTAAAACCGGTTAAGTATCTGATTGAATAAGTTTTGAGAGTTTCATTAAGTGGTTGCATCAAAGGAAATGTGTTAGAGCTTCGGAATACCGCAGAGTTCCTCTCGGTTTATTATCGGTAACATTTTGGTGAGTGTGTTTTGGCAAGTTTCTTGCCGGTTCTTCTCGATATGATCAAAATTCCGAACATGGCGGTAGAATACTTAATTTGTGCTGACGATTCATAAGTCCTTTTGTAAACCTTACATGAACAAACATGTTTTCTATTCTATTCTGCATAGCCCCTTTCTCTGTCCATCACGGAACGATTAAACGCGGCAGTTTCACCCTTACGTTGAAGACATTACGAACGGCTTAGAAGAACTGTCTACCGAGGTCAGTTTTTCCGGTACCTTATCATCTGGATATTTTTAAGGCCAAACTGAAGATACACGTTCAACTACACTTTCTAGGCAAACATGTGAAACATGCACCCTCTTCACAGGAAGATTGAGGTCAAACATGAGCCTATTTTATGTAAACCCTTATTTGATGTGTTCATTATTATATTTTTTTGTATCAATATTTGAAACATGACCCAATGTCTTAGAAGGAGGAAAGTTAGCCGCATGTCACAATGGGCGTCAAAATTCCAACGGATTTATAGGGAGGCAGTGAAATATCGCGAGTTTTCGGAAGCCGACGCCAACTGGAATGATTTGGCG
This sequence comes from Glyphodes pyloalis, assembly GCA_037074685.1. NCBI lineage: Eukaryota > Metazoa > Arthropoda > Insecta > Lepidoptera > Crambidae > Glyphodes > Glyphodes pyloalis. Next base: position 7,252,744 of record JAYKKO010000021.1, read on the forward strand.
GAGAGAGTTTATAATACGTCCGTATAGGACTTAGCTGAACTCAACTGGACTTTAATGAGCTTAATCTATCATGATTATTTTTTATCATGCTTTTAATTAAAACGAAATACTTATAGGTGTTTCGACATTTTAACTGACGGACTAAATAAAATCATTGCTTTTTTTTACCGACGCTCTTTGAACTACGACGTAAAATTAAATAAACATGATTTCTTATACCGGTAACATTTAACAAGTTCATTTTATAATGCAATGGCATACATTTTAGTACAGTGAAACCTGGTTAAGTGAGACATCAAGGGACCTGCAATGTCGTTTCACTTATAGAGGTATTCCACTTACCCAGTGTCTCAGATATACAGGTATAAATAAATATCTGTCTCATTTACAGAGGGTTCCATTAATAGAGGTGAGAATACAGGTTATTTCAGTTATACAGGTGCGATCATTAAATAAAATAACGTTTTATGTATCTTGTGCCTTTTCTTTAATGATCGGTCCACATACCGGAATGTTTTTGTTACGAAGTTGCTTAACCCATATTAGCAAACACTGTTCAATTCAGGATATTCTGCTAAACGTACACATTTTTGTTTTCCTTGTCCTTCAGAACATTGTGATTCAATTTTATGTTTACTCTGAATTTCTACAAAGAGTAGATTTTGGCTCACGTATCTTCCCACTTTCATAAATGGATATTAACTTCAGTTTCACGTAATGATAACGATTGTAGCTTTCGTTTGGACATTTTTCAAATAAACATCTGTATGATAGTAAAGCGAAACTAAAACTGAAGGTAATTGAAGCTCAAAATTTGTACTTACGTACTTGGAATTACGTGTGGAATTTGTAGGTGGAATAAGAATGAGTAAACAAACAATGTTATCTCAGTTACAGAGGTTTATGCATATAAAATTTACTCGCTGACTCAGTTATAGAGGTAAATATGATGATAAATCGAAAGAACAAATCCCAGATATAGAGGTTTACCTCGTCCCACTAACAGAGGTAATTCAGTGCCAAAGTGTTGGGACGGAAGCATGAGTTCCAGTTATGGAGGTTTCTCACTTATCCAGGTCCCACTTAACCAAGTTTCACTGTATATATGTGACTGTGCCTTACTGGGAAATTGAGGACTATGACAAAATTTGGAAAATTTTCAATAAAACGTCCTCAGATTCATCAAAGACTTCATTTTGCGGTCAATTAAAAAATACACACTTATTGCGGTTCATAATAGGTAATTAATCATAGATAATGTACAAAATGTTATGTAGCTATTTCATTAATCTGGAATCCTTGACATAGTATATTTAGTCCGGGGCTGAGTAGACAGTTTGGGAAATCATGGGCTTTGAACCGAAAGCGATTAATTCGGATAAGATATCGGAGATTGCCCAATATTTGTCCAATTGATAATGGCGTTCTGCCGATACGTAAATGATATCTGGTCAACAGCACGTCATGCTAAACACTTATAGCACGATATTGATTCTTAATATCTAAGTAATAAAATTCCACATTGTTTATTGGAATTAAATTGGTGTTTAGAATTAATTAGTAGTCTGCGTTCCTTTTCGTAGGCCGAGATCATTTGGTAGCATTTTGTTCGTGCTAAGGGGACAGTTTCATCACATTAAGTAAAGTTTTTACCTCGAATCCTCACTGTGCATTGCAAACAATTATGCAAAGAAGGAGAGAGAGCATTTCAAGATTGTACAGTCGGTTAGGAGGAAAGAGATAGACGTGGAACTAGAAGAATAAGAAGGTGTAGAAATAGAAAGGGTATGAGTCGAATGCAAGTTCTGGATTGATGAGTCGTTTATTTTTATTCATATGCACACTTTTACAGTTACGGCACCCACGAATAATCTCACTGTCTGACCCAAGGGTTGACTATTGAAGAGTATGCTCCTAGCATTAAGTTCACCTGTGTGCCTTCTGATTTTCCATAACATCACCACAAGGCGATGAGGTACAACCGGGGGCTTTTAGTATGTAATCCTGCCCTTCGGGACAGTGAGTCCCACACGCGCCGTCCCCCTCTCGGTTTCCTCCATCATAAAAAAGGAGCATTGTACTTTTTAGTGCAATAAAGTTTTTAAATAAATAAAATAATTAAAATTAAATTAACCCTTGTCAGTTTGCGATATTTGAAGTCAATATGTATAAGTTTATATATTTAAATCTCCACTCGCAACTACGTAAGCCATCTGTGCAATCTTTATGCAATGCTTTTGAAGCAGAGTCAATAAATTAAATATATTTAGTTTCAAATGTGAGAAAACAGACTATTCAAAAACCATTCGCGTGGGCATGCGATTGCTTGTCGTGTTTGCGGATTATTTCCACACAGTACTTTTTTTCTGAATCGCCAAATCTATTTCCAAGTAATGTAAAAATAGCACGGTCCATAGTTCAACTGTTTTGTTTTTGACGCAAACCATTATTTATGCTCCATTGGTTTTAGTTGTACGATTTTATGAGCAAGTTAGATCCAGAGTACAATAAAAAAACTTGTACAAATTTAAAATATCGGTCCTACGCGAATAATAGTTGAGAACACAGAACAGGAACTCAAAGATTTAAATAATATAAAATATATTTGTGTTACTCTCTGTCAAATTCCAACATATTTAAGTCTTATTTTCTTTTGTTATACTTAAGCGCAGTATATAAATTAACTCCTCCCAGCCATATGGTAAGCAAGAGAACCTACATCGCGATGACAACGGATTTGATCAAGGTTCGATCAAGGCAAGGTGTTTCTTTACGCCCCTTTTGAAGGAATCCATGTCAAAGGAAGGAGGAAACACGTGAGCCTTTATTTATCAATAATACTCAAATATTAGGGAGTTGACTTCTTGACCTCTGTGCGAAGTTTTCAGGTTTGAGATTTAGTAATTATTTGACTACATAGCAACTAGAAATAAGCTCATAAATCACGATTCGGTTACAACGATCATCCATCGGATATCAGACCGCGGCGTGGCACGATCGTGATGTGATACGGGTACATATATATGATGTTTATCAAAAACGTAACAGTAATTTGCTCTATTCGCCAGATAGATTTACAGCGGCACTCAATTAAGGCTATAGACTTGTTCATTCTCAAAAATAAGAAGTTTTTCCAGTGACTCTGAAGTTTAGGATAGAAGTAACAACAGGTATCGATGCTAATTCTATTACCGCGAACTAAAGAAACTAATTTGAATGCTATAATACTGTGATTTCTTTTAATTACAGAACTGAGGTAACATAATTTTAAAAGTGTATAATGACGAAATTTAAATTTAGTTCTGTGAAGAATAAAAAAAAATTATTTGATAGCGAAACAATTTTGTTTTGTTTTTAACAGAATTAACACTTGATAGTGTTAATTCTTTGTTATTCAATAACAATTCTCAATTTTCTTTATTTTCAAATTAATAAATATGAAACAACATCACATATACTGACCTAATCTAGTAGCTTGTACTCGTGTAATGGAAATTGAAACTAAAAACGGCATCACAATAAATTTATACACATTTATAAACACACAAACACAGTAAAAACACAAATGTCTATCACATTAATGTTTATCCTGTGTGGGAACGAAGTCACGGCCTTTGGTCAAGAATCAGGAACGCTTATTGTTCCAACGTGGTAACCATATAGCATTAATAAAAAAATAATTTCCTAAACTAAAGACCAAGTGTAGATTTGACAAGATCAAGGCAAGCAACGTAAGGCGAGGCAATCAATGTCAAGAGACATTATCTGATGAAGGTCATCCACATTATGTAATAGACCATTTACAACTATTTACTTTCGTCAACTAACATTTGTTTTATATTCTCCAACACGAATAAAATACAAATGGTGTTTTCGGCACATTAAAAAGATAAAACTGAAAACTAAATAATCTCTTGTCGTTTACTGATGGAGTTAGGATTATGCGGTTAATTTTATCTTTAACAGTTTAATCTGCCGACATAATACATCAGCTACGGAATAATATACTACGTACAGTACCTAGGTAATACACAAATTGATACCATATCAGTTTAAAGCCTGAATTAGTTATTGAAGAGTTTCGTGGGAGGAAATATTATTAGTGTATTTTTAAAATAACACGTTTTCTCGTAGCATGTATATTAATTATGCCACTGGATATTTGATGCCATTTGATGCAATCTTGTACAACGATACCAGAGCTGCCTTCTCAAATATAACTAAAAACAATTTTGCGAGAGTCTGCATATCCTTACTTGTTTTGTTTAGTATCGAAATAAATAATTTAAATTAAAATATATATTGTTTGCGGCTTCGAACGTGTGTAGGTACCTAATGTCGTTTTCAAATAGTGATTTTCTATATTGATCCGACGGGGACTCGAACCTGAGACCTCAGAGATTATTAAAGAATTGGTACAGAAGTAAGATAAACAACTGGGTGTTTCATGACAATGGGTATATTTAAATACCTGAAATATTTTGTATTTTCAAAATATTATAAGTAGAGTGAGAATAATATTATCGCTTTTGTAACTAACTCTCTGTAATGTAGATAGGTACTTTAACAAAACCATAATTTACATATTTATAGTAATGTGTTTTCGTCTGCAAATGATTTACTTGTCTCAGAGTATTGATTGAAAATGACAACAGTAAGAATAAGGTTGTAAATCTATCAAATAATAAAATTGCAGCTAAGACTTATTGACGAAGCATAATACAACGTTATCATTTTGAAACGACCAAGGTCGCTCAAAGTCTAAAGCGTAAAACACCTATTTTTTCTATCTCTACATAGGCATAGGCACTCAGTATCACTGATATGCAGTTCACTTTATCATATCACATCTTGGTAATATGGCGTAATGTGACCGGCCAGCTTACACCATTCAAAATTAAACTTTATGTCTGTAGCCAGACGTGACAGATAAGCGTGGTCACTTTGTAAGTACTGAACGACCTTTTGTGACATAATGAACTATGGTTATCAGCAGCGTTGCTCCACTTAACAGAAACATGAGACATGCAACTAGATATCCAAGCTTGTTGCTTTTATCATGGCTTCGCGCCTAGGTATTATGAGCGGTGTTTTTTCCTGCTTCTAAATCTGGAGGCCCGATTGGACGGACACACTACATATAATTTTCTTATATGCCTTGGCAAGGGACTGTATCCTTAACAATATTATAAACTATCTGTTGTTCGTTTTCGCGAGCGTTATTTAAGGATTAAAAGTATCATACACGAGTATGTTAATCTAGTTATGTCATCTTTATTTCTGCCAAATTTCATTCGAATCTGTTCAAAAGATTTTGCGTGAAAGGGTTATACCTAAACATACATCCAGACATTCTTATAAAATTTCGCGTTTAGGGTAGACGTAAGCAAGTCACGAAATAAAGTAGCATTCTTTTTCCTTAACATAGGGAAATACATTAATGTAGGTACCGTATAGTAACCCGAGAGAGGTGACGGCGTGTGTGGGACTCCCAGCTCTGAAAAGGGCAGGACTCCCACTACACCCCCGAGTGCGCCTCATCACCGTTAAGGTGATGATATGGGAAACTCGGCAATAGCAACCACAGCACTGAAATAGAGTAGCCTACATCCGAGAGTTCCGTCTTAAAGAACAAGTTTATGGACTAAAAACAAACGAATTTAACCGATGTCGCAGTACCTTACCTGACGGCCGACTTCGGGATGGATCCATATAGCAGCACGCTGAGCCCTCTGTAGAGTCCGAAAAATCCATGACCTTTAACAGTTTTCTTAACGCAGTCGACGATACCCGTGTATTGTTTGGTTCCACCTGCAAATGACCAGGATTTAGAATCTGTTCCTACGGCTATAACAGCTACACGGGTGTGTGTGCCCTGCATACCTATTCACAACAAAACGTCGGATCCGGAGGGCCGATTCACATCAGAAACGATGCAGATTCGGAATTCTATTTTTTATCTTCGTGTTTTATAATCGAACTTGAACAGTTTCCAAATTCTAATTCGATTCCAAAGTTGAGTGAATTGGAATATGCCTGTGATTGGAATAGTTGCAACCGTTTGTGAATTCGTCAATTCGCTCATTTGTCAATTGTTATTTGGTGTATTGGAGCTTTTTATTTAAAAAACATACAAACATAAAACACCTTTTGGGAGGAGATCGGCTGACAAGAATAGGACATGTAACATTCAACAAATGTGAAAAAAGCACCTTTGTACTATAAGTATCATTTTGTGCTTTGACGTCATGTTGCTTACTTAACTTATTGATTTCGACGAAGGCATGTACATCTGACGAATACACAACTATCTATCCCTGAATAAAATCTATTCGGCTGGCTATGTCATTAGTAAGGGATAAAATATAAGCAAAAAGAGTGCTGGAATGGGAGAGATATTTTATATACAGTTCGTAGATATTGTCTGATTATTATTAGTTTTATATTAGCAATGACAGTATATTATGGAACTTAAGAGGCTCTGAATCATCATAAAGTAAAGTAGGTACTACATAATCCAAAAGCTTCCACTCATGAAGAATTTGTTTTGTAGAATCCTCTCATTTTATGTATTTTTCTAATGTAAGTCAGTCTAACTTTTTGGTGGTTGTACAAATATTTTTACCACCAAAATGTTCAAGGCAGCAAAGTATTTGTTAACACACTTGTATTAACTGGCATGACAAACATGATTTAATGTTGTTTCCAATCAGATTCCAGTTGGAATCCAGTGCTAAATTGACTTGCTAATAAATCACATGTATTTAGGGTCTATGGACATCAAAACTTTTCAATTTATTCATATTTGTAGCACATAAATATGAGAATTTTATTAATGTTTTATTATCTACCTGTCTGCCATCAAAAGAAGCAATAGCATGGTACTACTGTTAATATTCAAACTGTCAAATAAGTACTATAACTACTTCAGAAAGTAATGTGTATTGTTAAAGAAATTCTTCCGAATATTCATGATTTTTAAAACACTTTCATAAGAAGCAAACTAAAAAAATTGAGAATGACTAGTTCAGAAAGTAATGTGTATTGTTAAAGAAATTCTTCCGAATATTCATGATTTTTAAAACACTTTCATAAGAAGCAAACTAAAAAAATTGAGAATGACTAGTTCAGAAAGTAATGTGTATTGTTAAAGAAATTCTTCCGAATATTCATGATTTTTAAAATACTTTCATAAGAAGCAAACATGCTAATCATATGTCCAAATTCTGACAGACACATATGTGTGAACTCAAACAAGCTCCAGCATTTGTTGTTGTCAAGCAAACAATCTCGACAAGATAAGTGTTATCTCCAGATAAATGTGATATGCGCTTAGCAATAGGATATCAAAGTGTTTTTGTCATCTGTGGCTTATCACTTTCACAAAAACAATTGTGTGAATGTCCAATTGTTGAACAACAACTTTTTTGACATCAATAACAAAGAGATATGTAGTTGTCTTATAGAGATTATGACTGATGCTAATCTATCCGATGCAAAACAATTTTATTACTCTTGTTGTTGTTTGCCTTATTGAAGTCATTAAATGGTGTCAACATGCTAGGTGTCCAGCGTTTCTCATAGTATGCATCCATTGTTTCACTATTTTGTGAGTACAATGTTGTCTATCTATTAACTTATATTTCTATATTGATAGATCTCGTGGAATTAAGCTATTTTTATTCTGTTGTAAATTGTATAAAAGAATTTAATATATGTTTTATGTAACATCAAAAATAACCTTATTTCATTAAGGATGCCCCAAAATTTATGTTTCATACCACTTAACTGTTAAATGCTAAACTTTTGTTCTGGAAAATATTAAGTTTGATGTTATATTAATTAGGTCAATAATCTGGCTTAACAGATAACCTGAGAATCTTTTTTGGGCAGTTATTTGTTAAATGTTATGTAAACATAGAAGTAAATATATTTATTTATAATACTGGTAAATCTGATTTAGTAATTTACTTTACTGTGTCCTTTCAGTAACATTTATTTAACAATAAATTTATTCTTTCTGGTAGTGAGTTAACATAATATTATAACCAACTTATAATAATGTTATAAGTTGGTTATAAGATTAATTTAGAGATGCTTATAATGTTATAAAGAATATAATGTAAACAATAAGAAAACCAATTGGTGACTAATTTTAAATGAAATTAACAGTTTCTAAAACTTAAGGTAAGTTTACTTTTATTGCAAAGCAATAAAGATTGAATAGCCAAGCGCTTGGCAGCCCACATCAAAATCTATAAGGATTTTCAAAATAATTTATCACGTAAACATTAAAAAAATATTACCAAAAACAAAGTGATAATTAATGCAAAGTGGCGATACCTTGACGAATGTATTCGTTCGTCAACCGAAGGCGAGCAAAGTCCAGTAGGTGTTCTTGCGACTAAACATTATTTTATCAAGTTTCGCGGACACAACACTCGCCCGCTTGTCGGTCGGTTGCGACACGCGGTAACCTCTATAAACGCAATACCATCGTAATTAGTAAACATCGCGCACCGAAAACATTCATGTTCCTGCAATTACTAATCCATACCTACAAAGATTAAACCAATGCGAATCCACTTAGAAAACCACGAATGACGTAAAACTCTCAGTATTTTTAGAATAAAATATAAATAGGCCCATCATTTTGGAACTGCCACAAACCCATAATTAAATCAATTAATGAATGAAAACCTATTCTTACGAATGTTATGTAAATTTACTGACCTTTCTCGTCTAATTGGAGCTGTGTTTTTACGTATTCAGTGGGGAATGTGATACAAATTTCAATGCCACCAGTTATTCCGCCGGCAACAACTCCTTTCAAACCAACAGAGCCTGCACCTCCAGCCGCAGCCGCTGCACCAGTTTCGGTCATCCATGGTCTAGAGAATGGATTTCTAAAAGTTCCTGGTCTTGAAGACATTGCAATTAATTGTTAGGCACTTGCCGTCTTTGGCAACGACTGCGACAACCTTCTCCTTTGACGATGATTTTTAGACTGTCAAAATCAGTCAAAATTGAATGAGTTGAATAAGCGCAAAGTTTTAATTTTTATCATTCGTTCACTTTTAAACGATTTGTAAATGGCGACACTAATTTAATGCAATTGTTTAGCTCACGTATACAATTTGTCTCAAAATAAGAAAACCAATGCTAGGAAGGTTTTTAAAAAAACAAAATGACAGACAACCGACGCCGCATTTTTGACAGCTGTTTTTCCACCATTGCAATTGCTGTGTTTGCTGTGTTGTGAATGTAATTTGTGATGATTAAAATTGTTATTTAATTCTGATTTAGATTAGTGAGGGACAAACAAAACTGTTAAGATGGCTTTAAGAACTTACGGCGACAAGCCGATCAGTTTCCAGATAGAGGAGGGTGGTGAATTTTACTGTGTTGGATCAGAGGTGATTATGATTTCCATTTGCATAGATCGTGGTTTTCGGCATGGTATTGATACGTTTATGTGTTTAAGGTGGGTAATTACCTGCGGCTATTCCGCGGGTCGCTGTACAAGAAGTATCCTGGCATGGTCAGGCGGACCCTGACGAATGAGGAGAGAAAGCGTCTTGTTGATAACGGCTTGGGCCCCCACGTCCTGTCGAGTTCGGTCTCGTTGTTGAAAGCGTCTGAAGTTGAGGATATTATTGAAGGGAATGATGACAAGTAAGTTGATTATGTATTATTATTGAACTGAGCAACAATTCAAATTATGCAAGAAATGTCTTATTTGTTTTCATTCATATTACGGCATTGTCCATGTGACGTTACATTGACTTATACTCAGCCTATCACAGTTTCTAATTATCTCCGAAAGGCTTATTTAAATAGATATTTACAAATTCAAAATATTAGTATTATTCAAAGGGTACTTTATGTTTTCATGTTAAATTAAATAGAAGATCAAATTGAGTCAATTAACAAGGAGTTTATAAAATAGTGAAGGAAAAGTATAACTTTATGGTAATTTATGAATAAATTTTTTGCTTCATTTGAATCAACTTAATATTGTTGTCACACCAAAAAACAGACACAACAAATCTACACCACATTAATGTTGGTCTTAAGTAGGGTTCAAATCCACAATTTTTGGTCACCAGGAGCACCCGAACCAACGAAAGTTAAGGTTTGAACATTTTCTATTTGTTTTAGATACAAAGCAGTATCAGTTAGCCAGGAACTGGCTACTCCTAGGGAAAGCAAAGGTAAAAAATCTCACAATCCAGCATGGCTGCCTGTTATGCCAAACTCTTCACATTTGGATGCCGTGCCCCAAGCTACACCTATCAGCAGGACAAGGGTTCACAATAAAAAAGTAAGTGTCATTGAAAATAGATTTTTAAACGTTCACTATCTCATAATGGCTGAAGCACAGTTGACTGAAGATTAGTTTGTAAAAATAAAATTGGGAAAGTGTTACTGGAAACATTGTGGATTCATATGAGGTTCATCCAGTAATCTTTATATTTAGATCTGTTACATTTTACTGTTTTGTTACTGTACCCATCAAAAAACTATCCACATGTTTTTAAATAAATAAAGCATAGTTCAAGAATTTATCATTGGACTAAATTATTTTACAGTAATTGATTGAATTTGTATACAGGTTCGCACATTCCCACTGTGTTTTGACGATACAGATATGACAGCTATGCTCGAGAACTCATCGCAGAAGCAAATACTTGTACCAATCAGACTGGACATGGAAATAGATGGCCAGAAGCTTAGAGACACATTCACGTGGAACAAGAATGGTAATGAAAATCAAAATGTAAACAATTTAATATTATTAAGTAACCAAAATAATAATACTATGTAAAATAATGCCATGTGTGTCACTGGTACCCCAGAGATGGCAATTAGAGCAGAGGAAGATTACCAATACGGTGGGAGGATGAACTAAAGTTAACCCGCAAAGTCAAACTGAAGAAAGGTAGTCTGGGATAGAATATGTCATTGGGGACTGGTCTGCTCCAGCTTACCTCTTAAAATAAAATAATACTTCATGTCTTATTTCACTCATCAAAATAAAACTATATGACTTGTTCCAAAGTGTTCTACACATAGCTATAAGTTAGATACTGCTACTGTGACTTATCTGCTGAGTTTCTTACCGGTGTCTTCTCGGTAGATATAGGTTCCGAACCGGAAGTAAAATCACTTTGCATTGTATACAATGACGATTCAAAAGTATTACATGTAACCTACTTGAATAAAGAAATATTTGAGTTTGAGTGGAAAATGTTGGGAGGAGGCTTTTGTCATGAGACACACTGAGCCCAGAGTCAATGAACAAAGGAATAAAATAAGGCTCAGGATAAAAAGCTGAATAGATAGACTAATGGCATATTTTTTACAATCATCAAACAGAGTGATTGAATGGGGTCTGCTTTGCATAAAAGTTGAGAACCACTGTCATAATCCACCACTATATACTCCCAAGTCTGAATGTTATATTTATAAGAAAACATTTCAATTTTTGATTGGTATTTATCTTGTTGGTTACAGAATCAATAATAACTCCAGAGCAGTTTGCTGAAGTACTTTGTGATGACCTGGAATTAAATACAACAACATTTATTCCTGCTATAGCAACCTCTATCAGACAGCAGATAGAAGCATTTCCAAGCGAACCCCCAGCAATATTGGAAGAACAGATGGACCAGAGGGTGCTAATTAAGCTGAATATACATGTGGGGAATACTTCTTTAGTTGATCAAGTAAGTGTTGTTAGATGTGAACAGACTGTGGCATAGGTTGTTATGCTGATAATTGGCTACTTGACAGTGTTAACAATAAAATATGAAAATTGTTAGATATGTTAGCTTATTAGTTATGTAATAATTTTACATTTTTACTTTTTAATTAAACAAATAGTTAGTATTTTATTTTTGCAAAATAAATTTTACTTTTTTTATCTGTGGAACAATAAAACCGAAACGGAAACCACCATTGCCATTCGGAAATGACAGCTGTCGGCGAAAATGATTTATTTTAATGTGACGAAACAATGATTATTTTACCGATTAAATTGAATTATTGTGTCTCTAACTGTATTAAGAATTTATTGAAACATTTTCCGTTTATCTAAATTAAGTCGTTCCTATGCGTATCGGTTCGTTGTTTAGAACGTTGACGTCATAATTGCAACAGTGACGAGACTTGGCGTTTTCCCGCGCTTTTTATATGTGTTAGACAAAATCTTAATTTTCTCGGGTTATTTACATTTTTTCCAGATAAATCGAATTGCTTGGGATATAAAATGAACGGGCGCACATTTTACAATACGTTTTCAAAAACTGTCAAGTAGCCAATTTGAATATTTTTTTTAACATTACTTACATTGTGTGGTAAGTACTTAAAGCACTTGTGTTACAGAAATCATTAAGTCAGCATTAAGTCCACCTGTTGTACTTTTTTTTTGTGCAATAAAGTTTTTAAATAAATAAATAAATAAATAAATCAGAAACAACAATATACAAAAGTCCGTTTTCTAATTTGACTCGACAAGCCGACGCCAAATTCCGGCGACGAAGGTTGAGAACTACTGATATAGTGGTTTATCAATTTTTTTAGTCATGGCTTTGTATAGCCCACTTATATTCATCAATGGTTTTTATCTTTAAAATAAGTTCTTTTTTTTTTAAGATTATTGATCATGCGATCAGCCCCTTCGGCTATAAGCAGACATGATGGCAGTGGTCTTTGAATAGGGTGTTACTCCCAATGGAGTACATCCCCTTTTATTAACGCAGTCAGTCTATTAGCTGACTACCATGGTCAAATATGTCACGTCTCTTTTACAACTACCACATCGAGATACCATGAAGTACCTAGGCATGCATTTGGATAGGAGACTCACTTGGCAGAAACATATCAAAACAAAGAGAGACGATATTAATTTCAAATATAGATTTCTTCATTGGCTAACAGGAAGAAATTCAAAACTGGCTATGGACAATAAGATTCTCATCTACAAAGCCTTGATAAAGCCTATTTGGACGTATATCATACAACTCTGGGGCGCCGCCAGTGCCGCCAATCTAATGATAATGCAAAGGGTGCAGAACAATATACTGAGACAAATCTCGAACGCACCATGGTTCCTCAAAACAACTGAGCTTCACTATATCCTCGATATATCAACAATCAAAGAGGAGATTGCTTCTTATGGTGATAATTACAAAACAAGATTACAAGAGCACCCAAACCAACTAGCAGGGCGATTAACAATCCCAGAAATGGTTCGTTGGCCTAAAAAAGAGACGTGACATATTTCACTATGGTAGTTAGCTAATAGACTGTCTGCGTAAATAAAAGGGCTGTACTCCATTGGGAGTAACATCCTATTCAAAGACCACTACCATCATGTCTGCTTATAGCCAAAGGGGCTGATTGCATGATCAATAATCTTAAAAAAAAAAGTTCAAGTTTGTAGTTAATAAATAAAAATCAGTGATGCCCTAAGTATAAGTAAGTAGATTGAAGTTTAAAGAAATACAGTTTTGGAAAACATAGTAATATTTTTGGGATGGGTTTTCTCATAACCTTTTTTGAACTGGATTTTGCTTTAATATGATCCTGTATTTATTTATTATTAAATTGTCATCTAGGTGGAGTGGGACATGTCTGAGAAAGAGAACAATCCAGAACAGTTTGCGATGAAGCTGTGTGCTGAGCTAGGTCTGGGTGGGGAGTTCGTGACAGGTATCGCGTACAGCGTCCGCGGTCAGCTCGGCTGGCACCAGAGGACTTTTGCCTTCAGTGAGGCTCCGCTTCCTGTTATCGAGGTAATTTTAGCTGACAATGATACTGACTGAATTTTAACATACAGTTGAAACTATATATATTGAAATAATTTTATACATTATCACATACATTGCTCTGGTACAGACTGTAGTAGGTAGGTAAAGTAGAAACAACATCAGTACTACAACACCCAGCAATATAGAAAAGTTGGTTGGTCAATATTGACATGACCATAATTTGCCAGAATGAAAAAACCTATGGATCAGATTGATCGCTTGCTTGCCTTTCCTTCACTACCCTAAACATTGAATTGACACGTTTGTTTAACAGACGCCGTACCGGCAGCCGTCAGACGCGGAGCTGTGGGCTCCACACCTGGAGACGCTCACCAATGCGGAGATGGAGAAGAAGATCCGCGACCAGGACCGCAACACGCGCCGCATGCGACGCCTCGCCAACACCACGCCCGGTTGGTAGACTACGCGCAGTGTTCCCAAACTGTAGGCCAGTGCCCCCTGCCCATGCCTTTAGGAAAATATTCTGCCCCTTAAAGAAAAAGAACAAGTCGCTTTGGGACGAAATCAAAGTCTCAAGAAACAGGTTTGCAATACCAAAAAAATCGTGTATTCTAAAGGCTTCGTTTACATAATCAGTTAGAAAAATCAACTGACTAACTATATTATATATACGAAACCTTAAAAATCGTGTCAGGGGTCACGCCCCTGAAATTTTGCTGGAAACAGGTTTTTTTTAAATAAAAAATAGCTACTCTGATCCTGTTTCGTAAAATGTTGTTAGTAGTTTGGGCGGTTAGGTACAGCTCAAAGTATGTAATTGTGTATTTATGTCTGTTAAAAACCAACACCATCAGATATTCCTAGCATATACGATAATAATACGAATACGATCAGATACGATACGACGATATCAGATACGATAATACACACCTTATAAAATATCATTAATAAACTTCTTTTATGTAGTTGATAGCAATTCCTAAATTTTGATTTAAATTAAGACTTTCTTTTTCTTAAACTGAGGCACCGAAAGCTATGATGAAAACTTGGAATCTTTAAGAAGTATTATATTTTAAGTCTTAAAGAGTAAAGTGAGCAAAATTTTGAAGGATTAGTGTTGCATCTGTCATTGCAGGACTCCATAATTTTTTTTAAAGTATTTGGCATGCCCTATGTTTGTTTTTTACCTTTGAAAAAGGGGGCAATGGGTAAAGGTTTGGGAACACATGGAAATAACACAAAACACATTCGAAACGTTTAAGGGTGCTTGATATACAGTTTGCATCTAGATTTTTTGCATAAACATTTTTGTTTCTAATTTATTTACTGTCTCAAACAGCACTAGATAAAATTTAAGATGCAATTAATAATGAAAGAGAGATTGATACTAACAAACTGGTTGTATTCATGACAGTAATTAAAAGTACATTTAACATTTATTAAAATAATTATTGCTTTAATAAAAAACTCATAAAGCCTTACATGTATTCTAGTCGTCTAGATTGAAATCATCACATGAAATGTATGACAGTTTGCTGACAATTTAGTAAATCAAGTTGTCATTTAATCGTAAATGAAAAGAAAGGTTAATTATGTATTTTAGTATAAAATTTGGATATCATCAAAAACAGATCCTATTTTTATATTTATTCTTTTTTTAAATCATTTAAAAAAAATTACACTCGTAGAAAATATTTTAATTGCAACGCTTAGTACAATGCTGAATTTTTGAAGGTGTAAATGTAAACAAAAATGCAAAGTTTCTTTAAAAGTAATTTAGTAATTACTATTAAAACAGTATTCGATTCGATCCGAATTTTCTCTATTAATTTATTAAAAATCCGGTTTCTATAAAAAAATATTAATAGTCCGTTTTCTTATAAATAATTATATGTATCTAAAAAAATCATCAAAATATGTTTCTACAAATTCAGTGAACCCTTCATTCACTCCACCATACAAGAATTTTGACGACCTCCGTAGCCGAAAAGCAATTGGGCAGCACTTTGGCGTCACGCTATCTCTTAAGTTCCGGGTTCGATTCCCGGTCAGCTTAATATGGGAAACGAATTTTCTGGGTGTTATGGTACCGTCGTTGTTTCTGATTTCTGCAACACAAGTGATTTAGCTACTTACCACAGAATCTGAGCAACTGGATGATGTCCAATAATAAAAACAATTGTTTTATTAAACATTTGGTACAAAAATTGACTGAATAATGCACTTTAAAAAAAAACTTATTGGATCCAAAAAGTATTTTTCCTTATTTTGTTAGTTGACCTGAAAATTATATAGTTTAATGAAACAAAAACAGTCAAATCAATTAAACTGACTATGTAAAACACAGATACTAGCTAAGATTTGAATAGAAGCGTTTGTATGAGAGTAGTTTTATTAATTTAACAAAATTTAATTTAGTAAAAAGGTAAGTTGTTTCATTTATATTAGTTTAGTGCTGAAATTATGACTACATTTGATGGTAAATGTAATTAACCGCAAAGTTACATTTAGTTTACAAACAGCATACAATAATTAATTGTAGTAATGTAGACAATTTAACTGCGAATAATTTTTCATTTGCTTAAAGATTTTTTTTACCTTTCAAGAACCAAATCTTGAGGTTATTTAAGAGATATCATTGATGTTCCAAAATAATAAATAAATCGGATTGGTTGCCATTAAAATGACATGCAGTAGGATGATAACACTTGTGAAATCTCCGTACCTATTTACTAAATTGAATTTTAATTTGACCATCGACTAAGAAATCTAGTATTGTTTTAAGCATGGGAAGCGTGTTTTAAGTTATTATTTTTTAGGAATCAATGGAAGAGTTACACTCTTAGAAAATTATGTGTTGACTGATCCAATAGAATGTATATTTAAGATTGTGGTGGGATATTTTTAATTATTGATAATAATAATTTATTTAGATCAACAATATAAGGCAACTGTACGTTAATAAACGACTAATGAAGTACTTACCATCTTTTTGCTTTGAGGTAATGCTAAGATTGTCTTTGCTAGGATACTTAAATAATTTTTATTATATTTAAATAAATTACTGCATATTTTATGATAGGTTCAGTTTCATTATCATTTTTCTTAATCATGTCATTTTATGAAAAAAATTATTTATAAAAACTATTAACATTTTATTTATTTAACATATTTCTTAAATCAACAACAATTTTTAATCATGGAAATTTATATTATTTGTATAGCGTCAATAATACTTATCATACATTTAGTTTTTTTTATTAAAACAAAAAAGAATGCCTTTAATAAGTACAATTTCATAAAAATGCAATTATTGTATAGTTATACAACATGTTTGCAAAAGTTGTATGAAATAAAAAGTCATTAAATATAATCGTAATTGAAGGCTTTGAACACTGCCCAGATAAAATACTTTTATCTGTTTTTAGAATTGAAACGTATTAACTGATGACAGTTTCTTGCAACTTTTGCAATTTTACGAAATGTAAAACGTAAGTGGACTGTTTAAATTCTATCACATTAAAGAAAATGTTTCCAAAATTTCAACTTGTTTCATTTGTTAACTGTCAAACGTAATTCACAACTAACAAATCAGCAATGGGTGATTAAATTGACACAATCTGCTTACCATAAAACCATACTTTCACAGATAACTAAATAAATCAATTTGTCTGTTATCTATTCGGAAATTTTATGACATTGTACTTATGGTCGTGATGGGATGTATAATAAATCAGAATGTCGTCTATGTAAACGAATCGGGGTAAAAAATTAATATCTATCTGTTTTCTGGTGACAGATGTGTCTTTGAGCCGTGCTGTCAACCGGCTGATCCGTGCTGACGAGGCGATGTTCCAAACCACGCCAGAAAAGAGGAGGAAAAAAATTTAATCACCCATCTCAAGCTGTCAAGACCCTGTAGCTAGATCCACAGGCAAGACCCTGTAGCTAGATCCACAGGCAAGACCCTGTAGCTAGATCCACAGGCAAGACCCTGTAGCTAGATCCACAGGCAAGACCCTGTAGCTAGATCCACAGGCAAGACCCTGTAGCTAGATCCACAGGCATTAACACTTAGATAATGATATGTTTTTTATGTTTACTGATTTTTCTCTTTCAATTGAGGTGAACACGGTTTTAATATTTGTGAATACTAACTGTTTTTTTTTAATTTATAGAATTTTTCAGCATAGACGCATTTTGTGGTAATTTCAGTTGGACTATTTAAAATCCAACCGATGAATTGAATTGTCACGGGAATGGTCTTTTGTGGAATCGATAGTCTGTTTCATATATTTTTTCAACTGAATGTTTCAAATCAAGAATGATCACTTACATAGTTTCTAAAATAAATAGCATTCAAGCTATGATATACCGCTGCAGCGGTAGATTTACGATATTTCAATGTTTTCGCCAAAATGACGTCATTTATATATTTTTGATTACAAGTGTTGGTGCGTGTGGAACATCTTCAGTAAAATCATAAATAATTTCAATGTTTTTCAAATGTAAGTAGCTGGAAAGAGATCTACATATCTTTAAATAATGTTTCATCTATCCAAATATGCCCAAAATTTTATATAGAGCAACGTATTCCTTAGGAACTCACTTCATGTTTCCTTATGGAAAACTATTTGTCAAGGATTTTTATAATATAGAAAGGATAACCGATCCACTAATAGAGTATGTTTTGCTTTTTACGATAGCATAAACCATAGTGTGTACCGTTAGATTTAGGATACAAATGGCGGTCTAATAGTTATATGTTATTTCTTACTCTGAAAAAGTCACGCAATGGGGGCTATCGTGCTTCAAAATATCGCTAGGTGACAATAAATAGACGTGGGGTCCAACTCAGTAGCGTAGCGGGGTTTCCCACACAGGGCCAAACCTGTCGCTTTTTTTTTTACATATTTTAAAGAAGTGTTTGTTTTTCAGTTGTACTGACTTAATTTTAACAACGGACGATTTAACAGTTGTCAAATTGCAGAAAATGTGGAAGTTAGCTTCCATCAACTTTGTTTTAACGGTAATGGATATTTGAAAACTGTCTTATCCCATACATTTTTTTTTAATTTATCAACGGTTAACTCGTCTGTTACCTTGATTTTTAAGTTGGTGTGCAACTGACGGTAAGTGAATCCCTGTCAATGTCATATACAAATTAACCAATCACGTAGCCATCTACCGGATTTATCATGCACGATAGCCCTTTATTAACAGTTTCATGAATTACTGTGCTACTGTTTATTGGTGTACATTCCTGATACGAAATTTTAGGCGAGATGAGATTAAAGTACCTATACGTGTCCTAAGTGTCAGTGTAATTAACTGAAAATCTCTATAACATTCAAGGCATTACTTGCCCATGGTGAATTTATTAGGTAAGAAGTAGTTTTATTATTTTTGTATGTATTTCAATATTAGTAAGGGTGCGTAGTGTGTTTTGGTTCAATAAAAGTTTGAAAGATAAAAGTTAGTGAAGCAGTCTCTACGAAATTAATTTTATTAAAAAAATTGAATTAATTAGAGTAATGAACTCTAATTTTGGGAAGAGAAAATCGTTACATAATTCATACTTTACTATTATCTCTTAATAGATATCTTATGATAGTAAATTCCTAGTATTTCTGTAGATTTTCCTAAAAGATTAGAAATAAGCAAAGGAGTTTTAATGTCTTAAGAAATGTGTAACTTTCTCTTTAAAAATCCTTATGTGTTTTTCTCTAAAGTTTGTGATTGTGGAATAGGTGCACATACTTACTTGTTGTTTTAACTAAAGAAAGACCCTGTATGTCCTTATTTGTTAGATCGGTTCAAACTCTTGCGACTGCTTTAAAATCATAGGCGCCACTGCCTAGGGCGGCCAGTTTTAGGGGCGGCCCCAATCGGGACAAAAAACTTATTATGGCGTATAAAACCTTTCGCCACAACAGAGGTTTCTATTAAAAAATTAAATAAAAAGTAATTTCATTATGTATTCTATATTATGGATGCTGAGAAAAGGGCGACTGATGGCTTGAGGCCTAGGGCGGCCGAGACAGCAAATCCGCCACTGATCATTGGGCTGGTCCCTATTGGCCTAAGCAAGTTAAACTGAAAAATTCTGCAGAAGTTTTTTATATTAGTGCTTTGTTTACGAATAAGGTAAAAGTTCAGTCAAAAGCCCTTTTACTTTAAACTTTGTACCGCCCTTAAGCCGTGGTTGTAAGATTTAATATCGAACTTCAAGTTAGTGTGGTCCATCGATAGTCGACTACCGAAAACCTATGATAATTGTCGTCACATCAATAGTTTTCATAATTGATACTGTCAATATTATCGTTTGCTTAAGATTTTATCAATTTAGTTATTCTATCGATATTTTTCACTGTCAAGGAACAACTCTATCGATTTTTTATTTTTATAGTACTTTATGCCGTACTAGCGAACTTTAGAATGTAGTTCTAAACATATTCGGCAGAGGGCACTTACCGAAGGCTAATGGGTTGATACAGCAGAAAAATTTCATCGCCTTCGATAACTTGCGGTTAGCTCAGTTTGTAAGAGCAACACGCGCGATACGTAAAGGTCGTGGGTTCGATTACCGCACCGCAAGGGGATATAAAACGTTTGTTTCTTTAAAATAATACTATCGATATTATTGTTGTCATACAATAGTGTTGCCTGGTTTTGAGATATTGATAATATCAATAGTCCTATCAACTCGATCGTCCTTTTCAGAAAAAAATTGTCGACGGTAAAATTATCGATATTTCCGCAACACTACTTCAATTGTTTACAATGATGTGCTGTTGAACACATATAATGGTTTATACTAAACTAGCGACCCGCCCCGGCTTCGCACGGATGTAATGTATATTCTTAGAAATATTGGCTTTTCTATTCTTTATAACACATAAAACCTTTCTCTGGAATCACTCTATCTATCAAAAAAAACCGCATCAAAATCCGTTGCGTAGTTTTAAAGATTTAAGCGTACAAAGGGATATAGGGACAGAGAAAGCGACTTTGTTTTATACTATGTAGTGATGTAGCAACGAGAGAATAGCTATGTGTTGCCTTTCTTACAGCATACCCTGGTTATGTTTCTAAGTAGATAGTAGGTACTAATATATCTTGTAGTATGTTAGTAGGTACGTGCGATATTCATATTCCAATAAATTGTAAGATAAGTTGTGATATTTCAACACTATTGTTTAGGGCTATATTATTATTGGAACTAATAAAAGTCGGCTAAACATTTTGAATTGAGGCAGTTTTATTTATTCATTCAATAGAAAGATTAAATAAGAAGAAGAGTCAATAGAAACGTACACATGGCGAGATCTCAACCGATAAGCGGTAAGTAAACGGTAGTGTTAATACTAAAAAGAAAAAGCACAATTTTGTTCTTGAAATTAAACAAAGGTAAAATCAATTTGACTAGCTGTTGCTCGCGACTTCGGTCGCTTTATGTCGAGGTATAAAACTATCATGTAGCTTATTAAGGCTGAATGGCTTCTGTCAGGGTCTTTTAATTTTTTTTATGACATTGCGAGCAAGATATGTTAATGTTATGACCATAATTATACGATCTGGTTATCTATCTACCAAATTTTATGTAAACCCATTTGGAAGGTATTTTATTAGATGTCTGTGGTTTTGACGTGAATGAGTAACACGCATAAAATCACATCAGCTGTTGCCCGCTTTACTCGTGTTATATCGGCATAAAAAGTATACTGTAACATATTACTCTCTTTATACAAAAAAAAAAAATCCGAATCCGTTCGGTAGTTTTTGCGTGAAAGAGTAACACAACATACATCCAGACATCTAGACATACATACATTCTTACAAAATTGGCTACTTCACAGTATTTGAAAAAGTATTGTCAAATGTGCGCCCGTTCATTTTATATCCCAATTCGATTTATCTGGAAAAAAATGTAAATAACCAGAGAAATATAAGATTTTGTGTAACACATTTAAAAAGCGCGCGAAAACGCCAAGCCACGTCACTGTTGCAATTATGACGTCAACATTCTAGACATCGAACCGTACGCATAAGAACGACTTAATTTAGATAAACGGAAAGAGTTTAAATAAATTCTTAATACGGTTAGAGACACAATAATTCAATTTAATCAGTGAAATAATCATTGTTTCGCCACATTCAAATAAATAATTTTCGCTGACCGCTGTCATTTCGGAATTGCAATGGTGTGGTTTCCGTTTCGGTTCTTTTGTTCCACAGATAAAAAAAATAAATATTTACTAAGCTTTAAATTAAAAAATAAAAATGTAAAATTATTACTTAACTAATAAGCTAACATATCTAACCCTTTTCATATTTTATTGTTGACACTGTCAAGTACCCAATTATCGCGTTATATTATTAGTATGATAAAAAGTAATTATTTTTTGTATCGGTTATAATCGGCTCCATTTCCCTCGTGTACAGTTTTCCACATGCTCCCCACCCCCGCGCTCCTCACTGTATGTTTCGTTTGAAGTTGTGTTCCACCTATGGTGCAGATTGAGTATTACTAGCACTTGATGAAACGTCGGCAAGTTATCTTTTAAAACCATATTCAAAATTCACCAAAACAATTTTAGTAACTTGATTCTTATTATAAATGAAATCGATTAAGAAAGAGTCGATTAGAATCAAAACCTGTTTGCTCTATTAAGAAGTCCATATACAGATATCGGTGTTTGATTCTAATCGACTCAAATTTGGTTTTGACAAATATGTTTGTATGGTTTTGAAAATAATTGCATGATAGATAGATACAAATATATACTTTAATGCACAAAAACTTAGAGAAATTCGTTTTACAGATTAATTATAGTACGATTTAGGCGGTCTTATCGCCAGGAAGCGATCTCTTCCAGGCAATCTTAAGGTAGAGGAAATAGTAAATGCATAATGTGATATCTCTTTAAAACCTCCTCCCTCCTTGTGGTATTTGTTGATTTTTTTAGATTGGACCCCCCCTTTGGACGTCACGTAGGTAATTAATGGAAGGACCTATAACAGCTACCAATCTTGTGGAAACATAATTTCTCGGTGCTTTGTATAACTCGTCACACATGGTTTTCGTATAATAACTGATCAGTTTTTGCCTGACTGAGGTTTCCAGTGTGATTCATGTCCTCCGAAGAGGCATTTATCGATGTGCGTCATTTTCAGCTCGGTCCGACTTTTTACTCCCCTAGTTTTTGTCGCGATAACGAAATCGTTTTGAAAAATGGCTCCTTTCTAAGAATGACACGTTTATATAAACCACGCCTATGAAAAAGTTTGGTGTGGAGATGCTGTTAAAGGAGCGATTTTTCTAGACAGTCGCAGAGAAGTCTGTGATAAAACTAAAACTATTTCATAAATTCGGATTTCTGTCTATGTCCGTGTCATATTGAAGAAATCTGTCACGTATCTGTCATAACATACACGCGTAGGCATTGCTCATTCATAATACTTAAGCACGCGACGAAGACGAAATTTTATATAATTATTATGTTTGTACTTAAAATAACACAAAATTTTATGCCTTGGTATAGGACTATGGTTTCCACATTTGAAATCAAGTCTCGTTACAATTGGGATATGCGCTTAAACATCACTCTGGCCAAATTCGGGTTGGTGCACACATTACTTGAGCTATGAAATACTTATAGAATCGATATGGGAATCGAACTTTGAACCCGTGTTCACGGCAAGGTATTTTAACCACTAGGCCCTCAAGGTGCAATAAATATTTTAGTCGTTAATGTTGTATGAACACTTATAAAATACTGAAAAACTAAAAAAGCATACTTTTAAAGGGTATAGTGTCTCTTCCTTTTGATCTGAGGTCGTGGGTTCGATTTCCTATTATAATCTTAAGTCATGTGATAAAAAATTGTCTTTCTTCTGTTTTGTTGTTGTTTGTGCTTAACTTCCATGCATGAAGCCAGTTTGCGTGTTAATGAAACTTAAACCTACTTTGTCCTTATAGTGAATACAATTGACTGCTTCTTCCATTACCCTTTACCATATCCAGTCCTTTCACATCTCCAGAGGATTGGGTTAGTAAACTACTTGAAAATAACTAATTTAAGGAGTTTTTCCAGAATTCTGATTAAGTAGAAGAAAAAGATGGCGACACGCGATTTGCAACGACCTATTTCCACGAGGAGGTCGTGACCTTCAAGTTTGATGAGATCTATGCGAAGGAAAACGTAGGGTTTTATTTGTATTAAGTATAGTATAAGGTATTCATAAATATTAAAGGAACCCAAATTGCAAAGGTAGACGAACATTTTCTGTTTCTAAAATATTTTAAACTAGCTGCCTGCGAATTCGTTCGCGTGGACTACATTTTTTTGCCATTTACTTTCTCCCCTAATATTTGAAACAAAAAGGAAGTCCATATTTTAGCCCAAGTTTCGAGTTGTATTTGTGCCAAATTCCATATCTCTAAGTTAAAAATTTACATTTTCCCATATAAACTTTCAATGGCAGTATTACATCCCCTCCCCCCTTATTTTCAAAACAAAAACTAGCCTATGTATTTTCTAAAAGCTCAACGTACCTATACCAAAATTTCATCCAAATCGGTGCAGTGGTTTAAGCGTGAAAGCCGGACAGAGTTACTTTTGCATTTATAATATTGGTATGGATTCGCTAGTGCGGCGTCGAATATTTCTGCTATGAATGTATCTTTAATGGGCCGATAAGTATGTAGTTTAAAATTCATACGGTAGAGGGCACACCTACAACAATTTTCGGTTAGCTCAAGAGCAGCACGATATGTGAAGGTCGTGGGTTCGGATTCCATGCTGTAAGGGGAGATGAATTTTTCTTTCAAATATTAAAAGTTTGCTAGTGCACCATAAATATTACACTATAAATTAAAAAAAAAATTAAATAAAAAATACTTCTGCAATAAAAATCCTCTTTTTAAAGTTGTATGTATCACTCTTTAAACACTTGACATTGGCGGAATCAATGCGTTGTTTTTAAACGCGGGATAGAGGCCATAATAAATTAAAAAAAAGTTGTATCGCGGTGAGAAAACTCCTAACCCAAGGATAGATAGCCAGTGGCGTGCACACAGTTTTAAGACAGGGTAGGCAGAAAATTTCACTCACCAAAAACACTTTGGTTTTGGTTCATCGTCTTGTCGACTGATAATGTAGGTAATTGCCAAATGCTAGCTCAATATCCATAGATTGACTGATTTTATAGACATATCAATTTACGGATATCCGAAGTGGCCTTTCGGCGCGTTTGTATGATGTTTTGTAATGTTAGAGCACACATACAAAATTTTAGAGATTCATAGTTTGTGTCTTTGCCGTGGCAAGGGCACGCAAGGGCGAGGCGGCGCTAGTGCTGATGCTAAATTATCAAATTACATGTCGATCTTGTCTTAATGATACCACCGGCAATCGATCGGTGGAGCTAATTTATGATTTAAGTTTTTATGTTATTTTGTTTATTGATTGATAAAATAATATTGGATCTATTATCAGACCTAGGGTAGGCAGTGTCTTTCTGTCTTTATGAAACGCACGCCACTGATAGGTAGATAGGGGGAACTATCCTAGGGCTAGGTGTAATCTATCCTACAATGAGTTTTGAGATGAGGCGCATAGGATTTTACCATGTTTCTGTTTCGAAGGACAGACGAACTTGTGTGACGAGTTTTTGAAGTCTTGGGGATGCCCATTGTTTAGCAATGAAAATATTTCGGCTGAAATGATAAAGCATTCTAAAAAGTATTACCGACGTACAAAAATGACATAAATGATAATCGTTTTTCCCCCCAATTTCTCTGGTATGATATTATCAGGCCCTGGTCTCTGTCTCATCGTAGGAACGACATATCTCCTGTCGAATACAAAAAAAATAATCAGATATTTATCTACATAAAACAATATTGTATGTAGGAACAAACATGATTACCAGCGTAAATGTTTATGTTTTTAATAGAAACTGTTTTTTACTTGTAAAGCGCCAAAGTACATTAATTAGCTAACCTCATTACATCGCGCAGTCTCATTTTTGACGCGTTTCTCTAAACACTTGACATGGGCGGACTCACTGCGTTGTTTCTAAACGCAGGACATTCATTAAAAAAATATCTATTAAAAAACTATTCAATATTTCGTTTCAATCAGTTTTGACAGACGACCTTGTGTGTCCCACCGACTAATGCAACATGAACACAAAAGCCAACTCAGCACAATGACAGTCAACATCTCTGTTTTCGAACCCGCGACCCGCAGCGCGCGTCCCAACAAGATTTATAGGCTCGACACAGACGTACCGCTGAAGACTTGAAGTTAGTGAAAAACAGGTTGCACGCATGCGCGGCGCGGACCAATGTTGTTGGCCGTACGGACGGTGCGTGGCGGCCTGCGGTCGGGTTGGGAACATTCGATTGTCGATATCGATAACTTTACTCAGAAATCATTGTAGAACCCCTTTAGTTCTGAAAGTTGTGAGGCTTAGTTTTTGCGGAGGTGTGCAATGTACAGTGTTTGTAGTTACTATCATGAATTATTCCTCTTTTGCAGCAGTGGAGTGATCTACACGACGGAAAAGAGCTAAAGTGGCTGTCAAAATAAATGACTTTTGTTTCCTGACTATCGAAAGAAGATTTGCATTAAGGTAAGTTTTTTTAAATTTGATTCTTAAATCAAAACTTCAAACTTGAGTTCCCGAGAAGTAACTAAATACAGAGTGTGAAGTATTTTTTGATAATTGTAATGTATTCAGACCTTTTTAAAGTTACTTTATTTAGGTACGCCACCAAACTCTTGTTCACTCTATGTTTTACTCTTCTTGTAAGATAAGCTTCAACTTCAATCAAGATCGCCAAAGCTCATAAATAAGACATTAAACATGAACATCCCACCTACGGAAGCTCAGTGCGGCAATAAAAACTATATTAGCTAATCTTAGAGCGAGCATTTACTGCTCGTATGGCACAAAAGAAAGGGAGTGTATGTCGTCTGGCAATAAAATTATTACGTTGTACTATAAACTGAACATGGCACGTCACTAACGGTAGATTTCACCACCATTCAGTGTGATAAAATGTTTGGGACAGGCGGATGGGACCGCGCGGGCGCTCTAGCCCGTCCCGCCATCGCGGAATTCAAATTTGGAATCAGAAACGGCAGATTAAAAAAGTAAAAACAAAAACTCAGTGTTACCATTATTTCATAATACGTTCTAGTGTACGTTTGAAAAAGTATGTTAGCTACTTTGTATTATAATTGATAGATTATTTGAGCTAGTGTAAGTTTGATGAACGCAGTAACTGTGCAAATAAATTAGAAAAATAAATAAATATGTGAGTGTCATTTTGGGAAATTGTGTGTTTGAAGATCGATGGGGGTGATTGTTGAGGTAAGTAAGTTATTATGATGAAACGGAAACGAATTCCGGAGTTTTTAAAAACTTTTTTGTTGTAAGATTTATAGGTTTCCTAATTTTTTTTCGTTAAAAATATTGAAAAGCAGTAGGTATGTCCTACGTAGGTGTGTATGTAATCTACTAAGGTTTTTTATTAATGAAGATAATTAAACGAATTAAGTACTTATTGACATTAATGATGCAAGGAACAAACGAAATACTAATTACAACTAATTAAATATATACTTTTTACAATTAAAATTACAAATCATAGTTGACTAAAACAATGTTCAACTGAAGTAGTTTATCGAGGAGAACATTATTACAGCTGCTGCGTAGACTTGACTACGTCTTAAGTAGATTCTATTTTTAGCACATTGTAACTCCGTCTTATGTTATGTAGGTATAGGTACTAAGTATATCTTTTTATCCTGCTTATAATAGAAAGATTCTAAATATGGATATATCTGCGGCCCACTACGGGTTTGCACGCATATTATCGCTGTTTTTCCCATATTTTCCACTGAATATCCGCTCTTATTGATTGGAGCGTTATAACATCTTATATAGCCTAAAGCCTTCCTCGATAAATGAACTATCCGACACAAAAATGTTTTTCAATTCGAACTATTAGTTCCTAAGATTAGCGTGTTCAAACAAACAAACTCTTTAATTTTATAATATTAGTGTAGATTGAATTAAATTAGATACTAGTATACCATATGGGATGCTTTTTATCCCGAAATAATGCGAAAAAAGCCGTCGGTAAAGACTAGCAACGTCATAAGGATAAACGCATATGGAATCGTATAGCGGAGTTACGCAATTGTCTGCGATAAAATCTTCTCGTTCGGTAGCCATAACAGCAGGCGCCTAAGGCATTATTTTCATCTTAGTGTTTTATTAAGCATCTACATTCATTAAGTATGCATTTTTGTATACCCACCGGGACTAATAGCAAAAACAAAACGTAGTAATGATGATTTGTTTTTGAAAATTAATGGTACAATTAATGCCCGGTTCCAATATTTGAAAAACGAATCGTTCTAGTTACGTTAATAAATTACACGGGGCGTAAGCTAAAAACGACCGACAGACAACTGATGACAGCTGATTTAGAAAGTAAATTTGAATTAGAATAAAATTAACGAGTCGTAGAAAAACGGGTTGTCATTTTTGACATATTACGAATCGTGTATTTTTTAATTTTTTATCTTGCTTGCATTAAGAGGTTAAAAAAAAACGGCGACATTTCTTATTTCCTTGACAGTTTTAAACTCCGATGGACTGCGCCCAAAGGATTTGAAGTGATGTACTTTATTCTGAGGCTGAAATATGCAATGCTAATAGTTTTAACATATCACGACTTGCTACAATTATAACCATGCAAATCTTAACCATAATTTATTAACACAAGGTTGATTATTGTTCGTTACCAAAAGTCCTTGCAGTGCGGACCCTATTGTGGGCGAAGTCCCGTTGGGTAATAAGGTCTAACAACAGTGGTCTCCTTGTTTTCTATCGTGGAATTGTGGTAATGACTCGGTAAAAGCAATGCTGTTCTATTTAGTTCCATCAGTAAAATTATCAAAATAAAATGCAAAAGAACTTTTTTGATTCAACAAATAAATAAGAATTTAAAACGATACAAATCATCAAAGTTCAGTACAGGTGTGTGTAACGTACGTCGTCATTAATTCATTAAAACAGTGCAAAGAAAAGACGTTATATTAAATTTTGACGCAACGTATCTTAGTAATTTTTTTTTGTATGATAAAACAAAATATATGTTTCTTAGATAAGTAAGGTTTCCAGAGCTCCTGGGGGTGCTACATTAGTAGCAGGGGCAAGCCTTCAAGGTAAGGGCACCAGTCCAGTAACAGATTTATTATGCTGTAGTTGTCGCTCTTAAGCTAGGACCTCATTACCACTTAACATCAGGTGGGGTGAGGTCAATCTTGAAGTGCAATTTAAAAATTTTTTTTTTTTGTGGTTCTTACTGTTGGGCCGAACATATATTTTTATTCATCTACCCTTACTCACTAGTCTAGTCTCTAGTTGCCATTTAGCATTTATTAAAAAAGAGTTTGTCTGTGATGGCGGGCGGTGGGAAGTGCTAAACAGTAATTAGATGCTATTAAGGGTGCGCTCCGATTAGCGTAATCTCCTGCGCGTGTACGGTGGTTTTTCCAACGAGTTTACACGCGCCTTACATTTCGCGCTTCATAAAACCAGGCCAGAGTACACGCGTTTCCTAAGTTCTTAACTACTTACCAGCATTTGCGTAGGTTTTCAACCACAGTTTTATTTGGGAAAATTTGGGAACAAAGAAACTATGGAGGTAAACTTTATCTTTTTAACCAACTTAAATAAA
The DNA here is from genome assembly GCA_037074685.1 of Glyphodes pyloalis. NCBI lineage: Eukaryota > Metazoa > Arthropoda > Insecta > Lepidoptera > Crambidae > Glyphodes > Glyphodes pyloalis. Next base: position 7,282,285 of record JAYKKO010000021.1, read on the forward strand.
AATGAGGAGGTTTTCAATACGACAAAACGGACAAGGTACTGAGTTGTATACAAACTAAAGACGCTGATTGTACCCGTGCAGGGCTGGGAGAGGTCGCTAGTTTAACGTAGAAACTGAATCTACGGATATAAGTTTTATCGTACGGTCAACAGTAATTCAAGGTAAATACTCGCAGCTCGATATTAGTCCTTATGCCAACGCCTTAAGGGCAGTGCTGGTTCTAGCATTACTGTCGCCCTGGACGAATTTCCGCCAGCGCCCCTGTAAAAGCGTATACCAATACATCGATTTAGGGAATACATCTGGGTACCTCAGGGTAGCTTTCTAGCGCCCGTTCAAGTCCGAGCACCCTGGGCGTTTGCCCAACCGCGCGCCACCCTAACGCCGGCCCTGCTTAAGGGTGCAAAGTCTAAAATGCATAGTCTGTCGTGCTTCTGACCGTACTATGCCTATTTTCGGGCTATTTTTTGAGTACTAAATTTGTATGCCAATCACCCGCATTTGGTTTGATTTTCAGAGTAACTTAATTTGTCGAATCGTCTTAATGTTTGAATCGTGGAAACATCGTGAACATTTTAAAAAAGATGTTTTATTGGCAAATACGCATTTTTAAATTGTGAGAATTGGCTACTTGACAGTTTTTGAAAAAGTATTGTAAAATGTGCGCCCGTTCATTTTATATCCCAAGCGATTCGATTTATCTGGAAATAATCTAAATAACCAGAGAAAAATAAGATTTTGTGTAACACATTTAAAAAGCGCGCGAAAACGCCTAGTCGCGTCATTGTAGCAATTATGACGTCAACGTCATATACAACGAACCGATACGCATAGGAACGACTTAATTAAGATAAACGGAAAATGTTTCAATAAATTCTTTATACGATTAGAGACACAATAATTCAATTTAATCGGTAAAATAATCATTGTTTCGCCACATTAAAATAAATAATTTTCGCCGACAGCTGTCATTTCCGAATTGCAATGGTGGTTTCCGTTTCGGTTCTTTCGTTCCACAGATAAAAAAACTAAAATTTATTTTGCAAAAATAAAATACTAACTATGCTTTTATTTAAAAAGTAAAAATGCAAAATGATTACTTAACTAATAAGCTAACATATCTAACACTTTTCATATTTTATTGTTAACACTGTCAAGTAGCCAATTGGTAGTATTTCTTGTTATTTCAATTTAGTAGCGCAATTTCAAAATTACTGGTCAGCACTTTGTTATTGACTATGAAAAAATGTAATTTCTAAATTCCCATATGTATTAGCGATCACTTCGTCGTTTTTAAACCGATTTTTATTTTTGTTATGGTAATCAGGATCTGGTCATGGCATCCAACAGAAATTGAAGTGAGGTCGATCTTTTGGCAAAAAATATTATTTTTTCTATAATTATCCCAGTTCTGACTGACTAGGGTTAGTCAATTTAAAAAACTTGACATAATACATTCCCTTAAATAGCTGTTCTATGCGAAGGAAAGTATTTTTTTGGCAAAATTGTTTTTTTTTTAATTTAGATTCTGGAATATCATAATATAACTCCTAATCAGATATTCTATGAAGATATCAATTTGTGACGTCATAATTTTACGTATCAACATACTGCTAAATAGTTTTGAAGCATAAAAAAATTGCATTTTGAAGATAAATTGCATCGGCTATATTGAATAGCCGATGTAACGAAACTCCTCCTATATGGCATTGGAACCTTATTTTTTTTAATGATATCAATATCTCAATTTTCCCGTCTAATGGTGATATAATCTGTCACTTTACGATTGGCTCGATCGAAAGACTACTTAAAATTGCTACGAATGTTTGAAGTGGCCTACGAACGAACGTTACGACTCGTAGCCTTTGAACTGTGCTTAGCGCAGGGTGCTACAGTTTTCATGCTACGGATTATGCCGCGGGCACGTTTCATCTAAATGGGATATTTACTAAAATGCTGCCGTTATGAAATACTCATTACCACATCATTATGTAAATATATCTACAAATAAGTTTTTGTAATCTTATCATGGTGAGCTGTTAAATTTTTTAACTCTTTTTTTGTGATGTTTTCACGTAAGTAATAGTTATTAAGCCTCAACGCAAAAATGACGATGCGCTTGACGTGTCTGTCTGTCTGTATGTTTATTTGAACATTTAGGGTTGGTGCAACCTAACCAAAACATTGGGTAGTAAGAAGTTTGTATTACTACTAAAATGGTGTCGCGTTTTGACTCGTTTACTTATTTAAATTCTATGTAAAATATATTTAATTAGGTACCCTATCGTTTGTCCTAAAGCAGATCGAACCCACGATCCTCAGTTCAATCACTAAGAATGCCAACCATTGCTCAGAATAAGTCAAACAACCTCCAGGTCAGACGGAGGGTAGACGGAAATATACTGAAGAAAAGGACCCCTCCTTAAGAGGGCCGTAAGACACCGCTCACATACTAATTGGTCCTGAGGCGAGCTCTGTTTGGAGAACTACGTTCTTCTTTATAATATTTTATTTAATCCTCTATCCCCTCCGTATCTGAAAGAACGATTCCATTTCTTGCAACCCATCAAAGAGCATGGTATGCGATCTTCCCGTAAACTTCTACTCACTTTTCCTACTCATACTTCTGAATACTACTCACAATCTTTCACTGTCCAGTCCATACGCTTATGGAATTCCCTTCCTTTACCTATCAGGGAATCTGAGTCCCTTCCCATTTTCAGAGTAAAAACTTTCTTTCTTTCTCTTAACTAAATCCGAACTTGTATCCTTTATCAAAGTATTTAAATAATGCTAAGCTTTGTTGGTAATTAATTTAATTTCATATATTTATTTCTATTTGTCTATATCATATATACTTTATGGAAATTTATATATTTATTTATTTATTATTATATAGGTAATTTATATATTATTATATAGGTATTTATTTGTTTATTATAGTTTTATTTATCTTTACGTATTTTTTTATATTTTTATCTTGTTATGGTATTTATATTGATATTTTCTGTTAGTATTTTTCTCAAGCATTTTGCACGGCTGTACCCATTTCTCGATGTCTACTATTTCCTCTACCTAAAGGTTGTCTGGAAGAGATTGCTCTCTAGCAATAAGACCGCCTATATTGTACTTAAATATGTCTGTAAAACTAATTTCTGTAAATTTTCTGTGCAATAAAGTGTATCTATCTATAAAGTGTATCTATCTATAAAGTGTATCTATCTATAAAGTGTATCTATCTATAAAGTGTATCTATCTATCTATCTACGGGGTATAATGATACACGCTCTTATGAGATGACTTATGACATTTTTTATCTCCTAAATATACTTCTTCATTAGATTCCATACCTACAGTGTCATGTGAAAATAGATTCCTCACTACTTTTCTCTCTGACTTATTTTGGGAGAAACTTAAATCTTATATATAAAAATGAATCGCTGTTCGTTAGTCTCGCTAAAACTCAAAAACCGCTAGACCGATTTGGCTAATTTTGGTTCTGAAATAATTGTGGAGGTCCAGGGAAGGTTTAAAAGGTTAGAAACTAAAAAAATAGGCGTTACGAAGTTCGCCGGGACAGCTAGTAATAAATAAATGTTGGACAACATCACATACATTGCTCTGATTCTGTGGTAAGTGCCTTATGCATTTTTGTTAAAGAAATCAGAAACAACGACGGCACCACAACACCCAGACCTGAGACAATATAGAACAGTTCGTTTCTCATTTTGACCCGACAGGGGATCGAACTTGGGACCTCAGAGATGGCGCATCGCCAAAGTCCGGCTCACTCGCTTCTTAGCTACAGAGGTCGTCTTTCTTCATATCAAATATTATTTAAACTCGTTCTGGAGTTTTTGCGTGAAACGGCAACGAATAATGTATATTTAGACATCAACACATCCCAGCATTGGTACATCATACCTATATTCTTAAGAACTTTCATTGTAAATTAGTAGGATGACTAAAATATTATGTTTGGTCCATTATAAAGAGTATATGAAAATGTAAGAAATATTTTTTCGTTTATCATGTAAACAGTAATTTACTTACAAACATTGCTTTAGAATTTAGCGCGGAGGAATGAATAAAATGCTCTACAAAGAGCATTAATACTCGGTTCCAATATTTTACGATTCGTAATATGTTAAAAAAGGCAATCCGGTTTTCTTCCACTCTATGTAGTATGGAACGGTTTTAGCTTACTTCTCGTATTATATGTTACTCACTACTACGTTTTCAAATATTGGAACAAGGCATAAGTCGGATTTTCGATCAGATTATTTATTTGTTTCGTGCGGAGTGATCCGCAGTAGCGAACTATAAATGTATATATTTATATGATACGCAAAGGTCGTGGAATCCCTCACTAAGAAAAGAGATTACATTTTAATTCTTTCTTAAAAACGATTTCTTAAAAAAGAAAGGATTACATTAGAATCCCGACCCGCGTGCTGCTCGCTAATTGGGTTGTTAAGACATAAACTGTCTAATAAAAGATAAATGTTCTGAGAAAATAAATAAATTTGAAACAAGAGTCGTTCTGATGGCGTGGGCGGGCCGTGGGAAGCGATTACGATGGTTTAATAAAACAATATGGGAACTCTGATAAACTGAGACGCAAATTGATTCCCAAAGGCTTAGTGATATAATTTTGTACAACGATTGATGAAGTTAATGGAGCAGAAATGAACAATAACGACACAACATGTTGTAATGTGATAAAGTGCAAAAAAGATAATTTGAATTTGAACTAAATTGAAAGTATAGGATTTTAGCAACAAAATTGTAGGAACTGTCGCAGTGGTGGACAATCATCTACTACATAAAAATAAATCAGGTTTTCCTTCCTGACGCTATAACTACAGAACGCACGAACCGATTTTCACGGTTTTGCATTCGTTGGAAAGGTCTCAGGCTCCGTGAGGTTTATAGCAAAGAAAATTTAGGAAAAATTTCAACAGAAAAGCAGGAAAATCCTCTAAGGCGAAACGAAATTCGCTGGGACTGTTCATATATATTTTTCAACTCTATTTGATTTACGAAAATAATCGCATTTTTTATTGTGGTGTAGTGATAGGAAGTTAATATTCATTAGTATATAAGATGTAATCATGTTTTATATAAGTCAGAATATATCGGGACGTCTTGCAAACAATACCTTCTTTTATTCAACGTCACCTCCCAACCTTACATGGCGACCCTGCCAGTAAGCGATCGGATTCGCGCTATGTTAGGAGATCGTACCTAACCATAAAATTATTCAGGATGCATTATAAAATCAACCGCTGTGTCATAACGTTGGTGCCGAATTTGAAGCAAATATGGGAAAATCTCAGTCCAAAGGAGAAGAGGTCGTAGTGGCGCAAACCACATTCGGAGGCAACGATAACAATAATTCGATACATCTGGAGGAGATAAAATATCATAGCAGTTTTACAAATTATATCTTGGCTATTATCTGCACGATTATGCTGTTGGCGTTGTTGTACTTTGGATTTCGTATCTACGGGAGATGCCATCGAGAATGGATCAATCGAGCAATTACTGAGCACACGTTACGGAGGAACAGTAGCTGGTTTCGTCGCCGAGGAATAGCAGGTGCTCACCAGGATCAGGTCGAAATTAAAGTGGAGAACGCTATAAATAAAATAAAAATAGTTTATTTCAGGCAACTTGGCTCATACAAAGTGTGTTACTTTTCAAAATTAGTGTTAGGTTAGTAATTAATTATTAAAAAGATAAATTATACGAAAGATAATTGTTTAAATTACCCTTCGCATCATACAGGTCCAGATAGGTGATGTGTATCTGTCGGCCACAGTTTTCAGGATGCTGTTGCGGCTGGCACGCAGTCTGCTTATCAGAGACGTAGTTTTTTTGCGAATGATCGCATGGAAACCATCGGTTTGTCGCTGTGTGAACATCTCTGACGCGCTGCAGAAGCGTGGCAGCCCCAACAACATTCTAAAAATATTGTTATAGAGGACGCGAAGAACATCCAGCGTCTTCTTAGCATACGCCACCCACAGAGTTCCCGTGTAAAAGCTTTGGCAGTATGCCTTAAATTGCGGCATAAGTGAAGTGAGTGATATGGTGATGTCGTGGCGTGATGTGGCGCGTAATTACGGTGAGGAAATATCAGGCAAGAAAATGGTAACATGAACTTTTAATTTTAAGTACATAAATTAATTTAATGTGCATATTTTATTTTCTTGCAATTATTCTGCATATATTTATCTTTATAAAAAAAAAATGTTTATAATGCTATATGGAGGAGGTCCTAGAGGAATATTTTAATAATTTGTTACAAATAAGAACTCATTTGGTAAAAATTTGACCAAAAAGACGTGCCACTTCTTCTATTACTAAAATAAAACTAGAAGAAGCTAATATTATTTTAAGAAATTTTGAAAAAGACTTTCTATATGATGAAGTAAATCAATTGTGTAGCAAAGATATAGCTATTATTGAGCATTATACGGAAAAAATTAAGTTGTTGTTTGTAGAAATTAACAAATTGTGTAATATATCAAGTAACGTTTCTAATTTAAAAATGGAAACTTTTGATTTAAAAACGGCTGTTTCCTTACTGCCTGTGATGAATGATACAGAAAATAATACGAAACAACTAATTTCTTCCATAGAAATGTATAACTCTATGCTTGAATCATCGTCAAAACCATTTTTAATTCAATTTGTTCTGAAATGTAGACTTTCTGAGAGTGCCAAACTTAGATTATCATATAAATATGACACGGTCGACCACTTACTTAATGATATGAAAAAACACTTACTTCCGAAAAAATCTTTCACAGCCCTACAGACGCAACTACAGCGCTGTAAACAAAACCATAATAGTATCGAAGATTACGGTAAGGAAATAGAAAAATTGTTTGTAGAATTGACCATAACGCAAGCCGAAGGGAACTCAACCATATATGAGACGTTGAAACCCTTGAACAAAGTAACTGCCATAAATAGATTTGCCACCGGATTGCGTAATGGTCATCTCAGTACCATTATTTCTGCCCGGAATTACACGACTCTGAAAGATGCTATACGAGGCGCGCAGGACGCCCAAATTTCATCGGCTTCAGATGAAGGTATCATGCAACTGCAGAGACATGATCAGTATCCATCATACAGATCATATACGTCAAGAGGCCAACGTAGCCGCGGTCGTCACGTGTACAATCAACGTGGCCGTAGTCATAGGTTTGATCAGAGCGTTCAGCATGGTCACCCTACTATGCGTCGTAACCGTTTCTCGACCCCAAGGTTTGAAGCCTCTGAGTCTTCGATGTCTCAAGGTTACACGAGAACCCAAAGAGGTAGGTTCAAAACTCGGACTTTTAATAATGGTCGCTCTCATTTTAACAATTCGCGAGTTAATTTTTTTAGTACTGACCCCCGTCAGCAACCGAGTACCAGTACCGCAAATCCCACTGAAACTCAGTCTCAGTTTTTTCGAGAATAGAGCCACATCTTTAATTGAGCCAAATCATATTTGTTATTATAACAGGTACAAGTCTGTTAATTTAACGCTTAGTAACAATTCATTTAATTGGTTAGTTGATACGGGTGCCTCACTTTGCGCAGTGAAGTACGAGAAATTGAGACAGTGTAACATTCCATTCCATTTAGGGGAAGTAAAAGTAAACGGAGTGTGTGGTGAACTTTGTTCGGTAGGATATGTTGATCTAAAGTTAACAATTATGGATATGGACCTTGTACATAGGTTCCACGTGTTTAAAAACTTGTGTTGTTCGAGCGACGGCATATTAGGAATCGACTTTTTAAAACATTTTAAAGGCAGCATAGACTTAGAATTTGACTTATTAAAGTTAATTAATAATGACCGTGAAATTATTTTACCATTACAACCGGGAAAATATGGTGATAGGAAATATATTCACTTGCCACCTAGATCTGAATCATTTCATTTTGTAGAAACACATTTTAAAGAGGATTGCGTAGTTTTTCCAAAAGAGCTATGCGAAGGGGTGTTCCTAGCTGCCGGAATTTCAAGGCCAATTAATGGTAAAATACCTATTCAAATATTAAACACGCGGGAAAATGAAATTAGCCTGAGTTTCTTTAGTCAAGAGATAGATGTTTTAAGTAATTATGATTTACTTAGCTTTGATAAACCATTAGTTAATGCAACAAGAGTTAAAAAATTATTCTCTGAATTAAAATTAGACCACTTAAATAGCGAAGAGCAACTGGAAATTCAAAAAATTTGTGCAAAATTTTCAGACATTTTCCATTTACAAGGGGATAAGTTAACAAAGTGTAATATTTTTCAACAATCTATCCATTTAAAACCTGACACCATTCCTGTTTATAAAAAACAATATCGTCTTCCAAAATCACAAAAGGAGGAAATAGAAAAACAAATTAAAAATATGTTAGATGATGACGTCATTGAGGAAACTATGAGTGAATGGTCCAGTCCTATACTTTTAGTACCGAAAAAGTCGGAGACGAGTGAGAAAAAATATAGACTTGTCATAGACTATCGAAAATTAAACGAAAATGTCTTAGACGATCGGTTTCCTCTGCCCAATATCATAGAGATACTTGATGCGCTTTCGGGATCTATGTATTTCTCTCATTGTGATCTTCAAAATGGATATAATCAGATGGAACTAGATTTTGAGAGTAGAAAATGCACAGCATTCACATTTAACGAACAATATCAAATGAAACGTATGCCCACGGGCTTAAAGACCAGCCCTATTGCATTTTCGCGGGCTATGACGGTAGCCTTATCAGGTTTAAACTATGAGAAGTGCCTAGTATATTTAGATGACCTTGTTTGCTACGGAAGAAATCTAGAAATTCACAATAAAAATCTAATTGACATTTTTACTAGACTTCGAAAAGTTAACCTAAAACTTAACCCTAGAAAGTGTCAGTTTTTAAAGAAAGAATTGTTGTATTTAGGACATGTCGTAAGCGCAGAAGGGGTGAAACCCGATCCCGCAAAAATCACAGCATTGAAAAATTACCCCACACCTACATCAAAAGAAGAGGTAAAGCGATTTGTTGCATTTTCTAATTATTATCGACGTTTCATTCCAAAATTTGCAGAAATAGTTATCCCATTAAATAAACTATCTCGAAAATATGAGGACTTTTTGTGGACAAAAGACTGTGAAAACTCGTTTCAATTATTAAAAAATGCGTTGATATCACCACCTGTACTAGAATATCCAGACTTTTCAGAAAAGAGTGAATTTCATCTCTATACGGACGCTTCTGGTATAGCGATAGGATCGATGTTATGTAATAAAAATGGTCGTCCAGTTGCGTACGCAAGTCGTAGCTTAAATAAAGCGGAATTAAATTACCCCACTATAGAGAAGGAAATGCTTGCAATTGTTTGGTCAATTAAATATTTCAGACCCTATTTATATGGAAAATATTTTAAAATATTTTCAGACCATCGGCCTTTAGTCTACTTATTTAATATGAGTGACCCTTCCAGTCGATTAATGAAGTTTCGGTTAGTTTTAGAAGAATATGACTTTGTAATTGAGTACATAAAAGGCAAGGATAATGTAGCTGCAGACGCATTATCCAGAGTGCGTGTCACGTCAAATGAATTGAAAGAAATGAACGAAAGGGTTATAAATGTAATGACTAGAAACAAAAAAAGAAGAATAGAAAATAATGAAAATAATTCAAAAGAATTATCGACTTCTAACAGTTTCATTGATAGCCGGTCTGATCACCCGAAAATCGTGGGTATGCTTAAAAAGCCGACTAATTCTATTGAATTAAAATTAATATCCGAACAACAAATGAATAAATTGAACTTATCACGTTCAAAATTATTTTTCTATAATTCTAAGGAATTGACATTATATACTGTTTATCCAAATATACGATCATGTACGGCACGAGATGCCTACGTGAGTCAATTGGAACAGTTTTGTAGTAAAATGAATATTCTCGAGATTTATTTAATAAAGCATGCGAATAATATAAAATTTTTGACATGGTTGACTAAAGAAATAAATAAGAATAAAACGTGGTCCGGGCCTCGTCTTTGTATATTAAAAGGAGTTGAAAAAATTATATTAGATGACGATAAAAAAGTGATTATTAATGATTATCATATTTTGCCTACTAGTGGTCATGCCGGTATAAGACGAATGATAAATAATATAAAAAAGTCTTATTATTGGCCAGGCATCGAGAGTGACGTTACGAAATACGTAAATAAATGCAAAAAATGTCAAATGCAAAAGCATTCTATAAAAACAAAAGACCCAATGGTCATAACAACAACAGCCACGGGTTCTTTTGATAAAGTATTTTTAGACATAGTTGGGCCCCTAGATAAGGATTATTATAATAAGATTTATATTTTAACTATTCAGTGTGAACTGACTAAATTCGTAGAAGCTTACCCATTGGAACGCAAGAACGCAGTCTCTGTAGCAAAATCATTTGTGGAAAATTTTATACTTCACTACGGGATTCCGCGAGAAATCGCAACGGATAAGGGATCCGAATTTATTGCTTCAACTATGACTGAAGTTTGTAAACTCCTTCATATAAAACAACTATTTTCCACAGCCTATCACCACGAGTCGATAGGTGCACTCGAAAATACCCATAGAAATTTAAATAATTATCTTCGTATTCAAACTAACAATGATGCTAAAGACTGGAGTACTTGGGTTCCATATTGGTGCTTTGCATATAATACGAGTGTACATACCTCTACAAATTTCATGCCATATGAATTAGTTTTTGGGAAAACGTGCATATTACCAAGTAACTTGTCACAAAAAGTTGAACCTCTCTATAATTATGAAGATTGCCCTCTAGCCTTGAAATATAGATTGCAAAAGTCACATGCACAGGCAAGAGAAAATTTAGTAAACTCAAAAGAATTACGAAAATATCAATATGACATGAAAATAAACCCAATTGTATATAAACCAAATGATTTTTTATTGTTAAAAAACGAAAATTGTACTAAATTTGACAATGTTTATACTGGCCCATATAAGGTAATTGAAGATGTGTCACCGAATGTTCGTATTTTAAAAGGTTCAAAAATTGAAACTGTTCACAAAAATAGAACCAAATTGTATAAGGATTAAATTTACATGTGTGTTAATCATCTTATTGTTTATGTTAATTGTATAACACTTACCTACATTATTGTCAGTAAATATAAACTTGTAATTTTATAATAAGAATCACCATGTATGTTATCTTTAGCCAAAAATATCGTTTACGTTAAAAAAAAAATGTATTAACTGTATAGTTATAATTTTTTTTTTCAATATGGTGGGTGATGTGGTGTAGTGATAGGAAGTTAATATTCATTAGTATATAAGATGTAATCATGTTTTATATAAGTCAGAATATATCGGGACGTCTTGCAAACAATACCTTCTTTTATTCAACGTCACCTCCCAACCTTACATTATCACGTCTAATTGTCTAACAAGTTTATCGTAGTCTGCACGTAATTAATAAATTTGCAACTGGCAATTTCTTCCATCAACATTTATAGTATACATACACCATTATATATTTTGTTTTATTGTCTCGCAGCGAACAGCACTGCAAACATCTCGAAAGGCATATACGGAAGTTCAGTGTTGGGTGTTACTCCGAGACTTTCTGGGATTCGAACTCACGACCATAACGCATCGCGCGTGCTGCTCTTCAACTCACTGTTGAACTTTGCTGTATAAATAACGTTAAATTAATTAATTATTTTTTTTATTTATTTATTTAAAAACTTTATTGCACAAAATAAAAAGTACAAAAGGCGGACTTAATGCTAGAATCATTCTCTACCAGTCAACCGTTGGGTCATGAAATGAATTTACAAAATAATAATAATAATATAAAGATGAAGCGTGTGTTTGTTTGAACGAGCTAATCTTAAGAAATATTTAATGGTTCGAATTAAAACATAAAGGTAGACTTGAAGGTATATAACATTATGCTGCAACCAAAAGAAGTGAATAATCGGTGGAAAATGTGGCCAAAATGTGAATATGTGTGAAGCCACGATAGGCCGGTAGTCTGTAATGACAAGTAATAAATAGGACCGGCCATGCTTTTTTTTTTAAATATATTTCTGTGGTAAGTAGCTTAAGCACTTGTATTCACACAGATCAGAAACAACGACGGTACCACAACACCCAGACCCGAGACAATACAGAAAACTTCGTTTCCCATATTGACCCGCCCGGGGATCGAACCCGGAACCTCAGAGATGGCGCGACGCCAAAGTTCGGCCCGCTCGCCTACGGAGGTCGTCGTCGTTCTTCCATTATCCTCCACAGAACCCCAACCGAATAGTTAAAATCGTCGCGTCCCTATCGCTGATTGGCAAAACCTTTTAAAGCAAAGTTGCCATTCACAAAGACTAAGAAATAAAAATTTGAAGCCGTATCTTTGTTAAAGTGCTCTCAATAGTAATATCTGGGAAGTGCAACTTATTTGTTATGAGTGCTGTTGCAACACTGCTGTTGTAAAGGTGCGGATACACTTGGTTATTAAGTGATACTATAAAAGAAAGTTGATCATTCAACGTTTTTATATTTTATTTTCTCAACCTACTTTTAGAATAAAGGTAGATTTATGCTAAAAACCTTTAACTTGAAAGAACAGGTCTCTTCACTGGTCGCGATATGCAATTTGAGGTCTACTTTCAAATACGTAACGAACAACGGAAGGTTTCGTTTTTGAAGATTCATCGACAGTTCGGAGTTAAAACGTGGTTTTTGCTTTGCATTAATATAATTTTGTTTTTTTGAAATAGTTTTGTTGCCATTCGAAGTAAGAATAAAAAAAAGTTATTCGTCATCAGATCCGATATATTTCGTATTTCTAGACCCCCTGAAAACCCGAATTCTATTTCTTCATTCGAAAATTAACGTTATAATTTTACTTCCCAACACTGATAATTAACTAGTTTCGGAGCATTTAAAATAGCGTGTAATGTGTTGATGGTGAAATGATTTTTATATAACACTTCAAGATTGACCTCATCCCACCTGATGTTAAGTGGTAATGAGGTCCTTGCTTAAGGGCGCCAAGTACAGCATAATAAATCTATTACAGGACTTGTCGCCCTTACCTTGAAGGCTTGACCCCTGTTACTAATGTAGCACTCCCCAGGAGCTCTCGAAACATTATTTACACGCAGGAACACAACAACACCGAAGTGATTGTTATTTAGCTGCGGTATTCTGTAAGGTGGAGGGAGGTATTTCACCAGTCGGGTTGCTCCAGTTCGAGCAATGAATCGCTATGCCCTACCTCTCTTATTATAACTGTTATGGTTTTTTATAAAAATTAGTGTGGACATAATATAAAGTCCTCTTTAACGGCATTGATACTTTATAACTGGTTTCTTATAATTCAAATTCAAATTAAAATATTTCTTTATTCAAGTAGGTTACATATAACACTTTTGAATCGTCATTGAATATAATGCAAAGTGATTCTACTTCCGGTTCGGAACCTATATCTACCGAGAAGACACTGGTAAGAAACTCAGCAGATCAGTTACAGTATCAGTATCTAACTTATTACTTTGGACCAAGTCATATAGTTTTGTTTTGATGAGTGATGAAACAATTAAGTACTAAAGTAAGTTTTTACTTTCGAGAGGTAAGCTGGAGCAGACCAGGCAACTTCAACTTCAAAATTGTGTCAACATTCCTATTACAAAGGCATTTATATTCGATCGGACATAAATAAATCTGTTTATAATATTATAGTAATATTATCTTCTATCCATTATCCTAGGCACCGTAGCAGGCTTTTACCTGTGTTAATTGGCAGTGTTAGTCTCAAGTTTGTAAAAATAATAAAAAATGTACACCAACGTTAATTGCTAATTTGTTCTTGTAGCAAATATCGCTAAAAGTATTCGTACCTCTAATCAAACCTAGTACTTTTTGCTCTTTTTACGAACTCGCTATTACACTGACGAGCTTTTTCCAAAAATGTTCGCCTCAAAACCAGCAATTTCGTTTCTGTTAAACAAAATGTAATTGATAAACCCTTCGGCAGAGAGCTTGTAAAGGTATTCAGTTTGGATGCATTCTACTAGGTTTATACCTAAAACAAAGAAGCGTTAATACAAGCTTTTATAAACATGTAAAAACGGTAGCACCGATACATGGCTCTAGCAATTTTGGTGCATTTTTCACATTGTATCTTTGAAAACATAACCATTTATGGCATCGAGCGAAAATGCAAAATTTTTACATAATTTTTAGATTTGAATTTATTTGTTAAATCAGCTGTTCACTGATATAGTGTGCTATAATATAAAATGGTGACCTACAGCTGTCAAGGTGTCGTCACTTCTATTCCATTCGAACGTTTAGGCAATAAGTTGACTACGAGACGATTAGTAAATAGTTAATTCGTCCCATAACGCAGCTTTCTTGCTGTTAGCTTAGTAGTTGGATTATAAGTATTACTCACGTCAAATGAAGGTCATCGTTTAAGTCCCACATCTTGAGAGATGACTGGCCCAATGGAACAGTAATTAGCGCTCCTGGTTTTTAAACTAAAGGTCGTGGGTTCGATTGCCACCAGGGCTAATATTTATGATATAAACATTGTGTTTTGTCCTGTGTCCCCGTCCTATTCCGCTCAGTTCAATCGGATTTTTTTAGTTTTCTTAGGAGTATTTTCTCTCAAAATATTCGGGAGAGGGCGTGGTGCCTTGTAACTGTTCATTTCTTCCGAAAACAATATATCAGACTCCACGTTTATCTTTTAACACAGCTGTGAATACAATTTCCCGGAACCCTGTGGAAATGGGAACCATCGTACAGTGTACCTCTAACATGCACGTAACTTTCATTGAACAGTGAATCTTATCTATATGCCATAAAGCTCAAGTGTTTACATTTCCTTGTGGGTAGTTGTACGTTAGAGATATAGGGTGGTAAACGCCAGAACGTTTAGATAACGACTGTATTTCATTCGAGGAACTTTTCTTTGGTTGTCTTATTTGTAAAGATGTCCTATTGACCTCAATATTTATAAAGGAAATCCAATGACCTCAAATGGACACAAAGACAAAGGAAATAAAAGAAGAGAATAAAAAAAATAAAATAAGACACACAATCGCTATGTATATATTTTGCAGAATGTTCGTACTTGTGTTAATTACTCTATGTGAAACTAGATGAGGTACACATAGTATTTAAATGAATAAGCTCAAAGTCACGATGGAAAGAGCGATGTATGGGAATTGATTACGTAACATATTAAAAAATTAAAATGTACAATACCTACCTATTCATCATTAAATTGATTTGTGTACCGTTTGTTTAAATAATTATAAATAAACAAACTGTAATAGTTTTAACGTTCCGTTCTTCATAGATTCTAAGCTTTGATGTGTATACTATAGTTGCAGGTTGACAAACTTCTAAAACGGCCATATCTTTACCTCCAAAACCTTTGACGTACCTTTGCTGATGTGTGGTTAGCCTTAAGCGTACAGATGAGGTTATCTTTCCTTGATTAATGTCCTCCGTTCCTCAATCACGTTTGCAAAGGACCCGTACCCTTTGATTCCCAATGAAATAATTAGTAACATGTTCTTCCTTAAGATTTATCTTTTATATCTATTTGCGATCATTAAAGTTAATGATATGAGGCAAATTAACGTCTGTAGTTGAAGTTTGCACTCTATTAACGAGGATTAGAGTTTGAGGTTCTTTGAAAAAGGAGTAAGGAAACCAGAACTAATGGTGTTTTCTCAATACAAACATGAATATATTTAAAAACTCTTAGATACGAACAAATGTTCGTATGAACTAATCCGATGTTGAAGGCTTAATCAAGATAGGTAGAAATCTTTTTACTAAATGACATAGTTACCCTACATCCAAATAGAATTGTTAAACCCAAGACTTCAGGAATTTTCCACTAGAATGAATGTCTTGAATAAGTTATACGCATTTAACTATGTTCATTTAAAACTACTACAAGTACAATTTCATTCGGAGTAAAAGGAAATGCGCTATACGAAATGATTTTCTTGCCAACTATTAATGTAGCAACAAATTATCTCAGATAGTTTATCTAAATGTTCTTGCTTTATGTATGTAACAGTTTGCCAGGCTCGTATAATTGGCTACTTGACAGTGTTAACAATAAAATATGAAAAGTGTTAGATATGTTAGCTTATTAGTAAAGTAATAATTTTACATTTTTATTTTTTAATTAAAAGCATACTTAGTATTTTATTTTTGCAAAATAAAATTTACTTTTTTTATCTGTGGAACAAAAGAACCGAAACGGAAACCACCATTGCAATTCGGAAATGACAGCTGTCGGCGAAAATATTTTATTTTAATGTGGCGAAATAATGATTATTTTACCGATTAAATTGAATTATTGTGTATTTAATCGTATTAAGAATTTATTGAAACATTTTCCGTTTATCTAAATTAAGTCGTTCCTATGCGTATCGGTTCGTTGTCTACAACGTTGACGTCATAATTGCAACAGTGACGTGACTTGGCGTTTTCGCGCGGTTTTTAAATGTGTTACACAAAATCTTATTTTTCTCTGGTTATTTACATTTTTTCCTGATAAATCGAATTGCTTGGGATATAAAATGAACGGGCGCATATTTTACGATACTTTTTCAAAAACTGTCAAGTAGCCAATTGTAGATTGTGAAAAGTATTTAAGAGATCTGCAGCGGCCTTGTATGCGTAAGATCACGGTAAACGAAAAAGTTTACTAAAAAAATATCTGAGTAGTAAGTAAGAACCATACTCGTACTTCACGGAATATTATAAAAAAATAATTTGCGTAAACGGTTTATAAAGACATATCTAAGTAAGTAGTAAGAAACATACTCGTCATTACTCATACTTCACGGAATATTCTTAAAAAAAGAATAAGATTAATAGATAGATACACTTTATTGCACAGAAAAATTTACAGAAATTGGTTTTACATATACAATTAAGTACAATTTAGACGGTCTTATTGCTAGAAAGCAATCTCTTCCAGACAATCTTTAGGTAGAGGAAATAGTAGATATCGAGAAACGGGTGCGGCCTATTAAAACGCTATGATAGTTTGCAATCAACTGTCTTTTATTTCATCGTTCATACAATAGTTCAGTACAAACCACAGATAATATAATTACCTACATTTGTTCTTTATCACAACAGATGGCGCTAGTAGTCTATTATTTTGTTATAATTATTTAACACCCTGATCTAACAAAATAAACTAAATTCCAACATAAATATAAAAACTAGTTAGGTACCATTAAATGTCTGCAATCTGTATGATATATACTAAACCTTTGAAACACCCATTAGACTTAAAATTTTATAATGTTTATTTTTACATAAGCTTTTGGTAAGTATATCAGCTGGCATATTATTTGTTGACACATATTCAATTTTAACTTTATTGTCCAAAACACATTTTCTTACATAGTGGTACCTTATATCTATATGTTTTGTACGTTTATTATGAAGCAAGGCATTAGTAGCTAACTTAATAGAACTTTGGTTATCACTATATAAATACATGGGCATATCTATACATTTAACAAGCTCATTAAATAAATTCCTCCAATAAACACTCTCTTTACATGATTCAGATAAAGCCATGTATTCTGCTTCTTCAAAATATTTATTGAGATAATATTAACAGGAAGTATAAATACCATAATATGATAAATAAAAAAAAATACATAAAAAAATAGCGTAATCGGTTCAGCTGTTCTCGAGATTTGCGCTTATTAACTTATTTAGCGATTCATTTTACATTAAAGATAATATATCTCGATTATAATTTATATCTGTCAATTAACAGTATAGCTGATTCTTAGGGATCAGTGGTTAAGGCTCCTGGCTAATGAACCAAGGGTCGTAGGATCGATCCCACCTCAAGAGAAGCATTCAAGTGCTTTAAATCTCCATGCAACTCTATTTATAGTTTATGTGATAACTGAAAACTTCTTGTTAGAAATAGGCAAAAGAAACAGTAAAAACAAAATGATTAGAGTATTTTAAAACGAAGTTACAGGCTTGTTATACTGCCGGGCGCCTGGCGCTTGTACCGCATTGAAATTCAAAATGTAACAATCGTGTAAAACCTATTTTAATCCTTTCTATTACAGATTCCGACCAGGTTCCAGTTTCATTCAAACTTAAAAGTAGGTTGCATAAATAATAATATTCGCACAAATGTTTTTCGCGCAACTTAACGCCCGACGCATCGCTCCACGCCACGCTGCACGCGACGCTTAACGCCCCGCGTCTCCTTAAACGAGACATATGAGTACAATATTAATGAAATCACAAGCGATTAATTTCTCACAAGTCATTGTGTAAACTAAGAGTTATTCCGCACCGGAATTAGGCCATTTGTTTATTTCGCTGGACACTTCGTGTAAATATTACACATAATGTAAATTTATCTCAACAGGATCTTGTTTTCTATTGTTTGTATTTACGTAAAATGTACAAACGTTTGTTTAAACTCATGTATTCGGAATACAAATGATCACATTAATCAGCCGAGATTATCTTTGTTGGCTTTGTGAAAAGCAAGCATACATAGAAGTGAATTAATAATATTAAAACAATCATGTCAAATTAGCGCGGGAGTTTTCAATTACATACCTACAAAGGATAGACAACAAAAAATAATATGTTTGGTTTATCGTTAGATTACCAAAACATATAAGATAATGTATATATTTTTTATTTATTTTAAGTTTAATCCTCATGGACCAGAATTCTTTGTGCGGGGCCGGAGTTAGGGTAGGGCGCGATAGGCGACTGCCCGGTGTGCCAGATATGAAAAGGTACGGAAAACCTTCAGGGTCAAGTAACAAAATTTTGGATTTCACACTGGGAAAATTTGCCTGAATTAGGGATGATGACTGTAAAAAAATAATGCTTCTATTTAGTTCGAGAGTGAGACAAAATAAATGAAATTTTATAATTTCACGCTTATTTCCAGTTGTAGTTCGGCGGAAGGGTATGTTTACGTCACTATTTCAAAAATACAGTATGAACAAGTGACATAAACTTTAACGTATCTCAACAAACTCTTGTTTATATGATAAAAGAAAAATGTATATCACACATTATTCGGTAATCTGACAACTGGCCCAAACAGTTTTTTTCAGTCATCTTCCTATTGTACTTAAACTGGCACTGCATTAAGATTATAAGATCCTGAAAACCAGACATGATAAAAAATCTAGTTGGAATTGTGGCTTTTAAAAGGGCTTGCCTTACGAATAGTCGCGAAGTTAGGTTAAAATTTCCCGATCCTTGTCCATCGTCAGTCAGACACGTCAGTATCACCAGGCCATTAGGCGATGTTGACAGATGCGGCTTCTGACTCGTAATCACGGTGCTAACGACTGTTTACTTAGGATCATTAGATCGTGTTACGAGGTAATTGAGCTCACATAATACGACACGACGTTTTGCACAAATTTAGCACAATTTATAGTGTGTAATGATGAGCAGCAGTGGAGGGTAATGGAGTGGGAAGTGATGTCAAACTGTGGATATGGTTTTAGTTTATCACGTGCACTTATCTGTTACTGTGCATCCTCAAAATAAAATTATGAATTGGGCGTTCGGAGGAGCATACATGGAAAGAGTAAGGCATAAATAAATAAATGCTGAACCACGCTACGTGCATTGCTCTGATTTTGCGGTAACTTGTGTTACAGAAATCAGAAACAACGACGATAGCAAAATAGACCCGAGATAATATAGAAAGTTCGTTTTCTATATTGCCGGACCAAAAATTGAACCCAGGACTCAGAAATGGCGCGAGGCCCTGCGTCTCAGCTACGGAGTTCGTCAAGTAATAAATGGCAACTAATATTTTTATTTTACCCTACCTCTGCCAGTGTTACACGAGAATTGATACAACTTCAGGTCTGAAGCAAGTTGTGCATGTGCTTTAAAATTCCGTATGCGGTACAGTTCATAAAATATTTTATTTATCACTCACTATTTAACGTGTCTGTTTAAATCAATACGTGAACTATACACTAAAAGGTCGCGTATCTACAACAAAATTTTACTATGATAATTAACAATTAACTAAACACTATAGAAATCTTATTTAAAAACTGAATCTTAAATCAAAAAAAGGTAGAAGCAAATTACTTTATCTTACATGTATACCGTAACAGCTAAGCAACATGTTTGTAATCCAAATGAATTAATTGTACAGTCAAAAGCATTTCAACCGAACTGTACACTTTAGACTGTGTCTTCCTCTATGTCGTCGGCATAGGAACTAAGATCAGACTACAAGTGTTTACCGTGATGTGATGTTGACCTTCGCTTCCTTGTTGTGCTGCGAATGGGAGAGAAATTACCTAATTACTATTTTAGAAGATGGTGAAACTTCAGCAACTGCTCACCACACGCAAATGGCTTTAAGTTCATGGGTGATATTGTTTATAGGTCTAGACAACATATTTTGGATCCAATTAGCAACATGATAAAAGAAAATGGGTCAAAGTGAAATACTTCTTTGTTCAAGTAGGTTACATGTAAGACTTTTCAATCGCCATTGGATACAATGCAACCCAATTTATTTATTTATTTTATTTATCGATTTATTTAAAAGAAACACCAACAGTGCACATACTGACATTACATCTTAAATTAAATATTAAAAAGAGAAATTCAATTGCCTAAATCGTATTTGAATATGCCTGTAAACCAAATTCAGTAAAAAAAATCTCTGCAATAAACTGTATCTATCTATCTAATGCAAAAGTGATTTTACTGCCGGTTCGGAACCTATATCTACCGAGAAGATAGCGGTAAGAAACTCAATAAATTAGTTACAGTAGCTGTATTTCACTTTATGTTATGTGCAACTCACTTTGGACCAAGTCATATAGTTTATTTATTTATATTAGGTATGAGGTATTTCACCAGCCCGACTAGTGAAATACCTCTACTTAACAGAAGACTACAACCAAATAACAATTACTTCGGTGTTGTTATGTTCCTGCGTGTGCGTAAGGTTTCCAGAGCTCCCAGTGCTACATACGTAGCAAGGGTCAAGCCTTCAAGGTAAGGGCGACAAGTTCAGTAACAGCTTTATTATGCTGCACTTGTCACCCTTAAGATAGGACCTCATTACCACTTAACATCAGGTGGGATGAGGTCAATCTTGAAGTGCAATATAAAAAAAAAGTCGGGTTGCTCCAGTTCGAGCGATAAATCGCTATATCTTACCTAATTTTGTTTTAATGAGTAATGACACAATCAGGTACAGAAGTAAGTATTTACTTTCGAATGATATGCTATCACGTCTTCTTTTCACTTAACTTTGGTGAAATTGAATCATGAAAGTCTAATTTTTCTATAGAGCCATATACCACGCGAACAAGCGACAAACCAAATGCCCTTCAGCTCACACACACACTCAGTGTAGAGAGGATCTACACTTAGGTGAATATTGTTTGCTGGCTTCGTAACACAACTCGTTTCCTATCTACATTAGTGAAAACTGGACCTAAACATAACCATAAAAATGAAGTACTTAACAAGAATTCATATAATTTTGATCCTTTATTCTGCCTTTAATTCCTTCAGGTAACTGTGTTAGTAGAAGTTCCTTCCTGGGTCTAGTTCAGACTGTTAAAATGCTTACGATTTACCCACAATGCATATGAAATACAGACTTTTTAGTTTTATCCACGTTTTTAAATCAAAGCACTCTCAAACGTAATGCTGGAATGAAACAAGCGAAAGACTCTCTCGTATTTATTATTTTTCCATGAAATGTTTGTAACTAAAACGTCTAAAGCGAAGTGTAGGAGCACATTTAAATCATGTCAAATTTATTACCCCGTAAGCTTTGAACAAGTGTAGGTAGTGTGCTTTGAACAACTCGGCACAAACAGTCGAGAAGAGGTATAAGTTTATACATTCAACAGAATTAAAATACACGGTTCTTTGTGTTTTTAGAGTTCCGTGCCTCGAGAGGAGATGAAAGAAAACCCTCATACAGCCGGTTTGGCTCTATATTAGTAGAATATAAACGAAACGAAATATGTAGATCTAGCGGTTGTTCGCGACTTTTTCAGCGTTATTTTAAGATAAAAAGTATCCTATGTATTAATCTGGTATGTCATCTCTCTTGCTATCAAATTTCATCTATTCAGTAGTAGTAAACATCCAGACTCGAAAATATTCACATTTATATTATATTATATTAGTAGGATCTAAGATTTTCGCGTTCAATTTTAATTTTTTTAATTATTTTGCGTCAGCAGTATTTAGCAAAAAAAGAATAATAATTCTACTCTCAGAGATGAAAACATATCTTGTTTTAAACATTTGCAACGAAACGTTTCAAACGGTTGCTGCGTGTTCCTATTAACTATTAAAAAAAGTCGCATTTTGACCAACGAACTTATTTTACATGTTAAAAACGAAATATGTTTTCATTTCTGAAAGTTTTGCTAAAACTGCTGACATAGTAGTTAAAAGCTTTGTATGTGATCGCTAGTTTTTCCTTTACAATTAGGTACTTTATATATGAGCTATGAGAAAAAAAGGGAGAAGGTTACGAAACCATTAGATATTTGAGAACAACTCGCTCTTGGCCGGTTTTTTGTTAAAAACTTTCGCTTCATTATAAGTTTTCTTTTTCATTTCAATATATCTTTTTGACTTAGTTTTTCCAGCTCGCTTGGAGTATTTATTCGAAATGAAATGTACAAATCAACGATTAGACAGTGACGTAGCTAGGTCACCTTGGGACATTCATAATAAAATTAAAGCCCTCTCCATGTTTTATGATCTCATTTCATTGCAAAAGCTAATTTTATAGTGACGCTTGTGCTAAATTGTGAGAGTTTGTGGTAATGGCCTTTTTAATACAACTTGTGAATTTTTAAGGTTTTGTAGTCACTGAGAACCTCTTATAATTTTGCCTTATCAATTGGTCTGTTCGAGTTTTGCAGGAGATATTCTGAGTAAACTTAAGTCAAATTTGACAGGTGTTTACAGCATTGAAATAAACTTAATAAATCATAATAATACAATTGTCAATAAGTATCAGAAGATAAGTAATGAAATTTTCATTTCAAACGCAAAAAGTAGTATTTGCTTTAAGTCGTATGTTCACATCCACCTGTCAACCGTAAAATAAATGGTTGGACGGAATTTAAGTGAGGATCTAATTAATAGCCTCAATCCGACAACCGCAAGTCCGCCTAATCGTTTTTCAATGTGAATTTTCCAAAAAATCGAATCCCTAATCCCTCCTTTATCCCCTTCTTTCCCTGAGTCCGACCCTGCCTCGGGTGCAAGTTTGGGAGTGAATAATTACTCCATTTTTACATATCAGCGGTAAAATGCTGGCCGTAATAAAGTGCTTCCCATTATTTTTACTGTTTGGAAGATTGGCTGAATTCCGAATCTTTTTCAAGGTGAAAAGAGATTTTTATTTATGAAGCTACGTGACTGTAGGTGAATAAGTTGCGGAGATTGGAAACACCTGGCGCGTTGAGCATTAAAGAATAACTACGACTTAAGAGGATATTAATGTACTGATTACCAATTGGTATTATTCTGTGCCTGTAGTGTGACATATCATTAATTTTCCTTGTTGTCAAAACAATAAGTGTGTGTAAAGAGTTTTTCACTAAATTTCTAGTCGACACGATGAAGTATTTATCAATACTTTTAAGATCTATTAATTTTATTTATTTAAAGTTTTAATATCACAATCGTAGAATTTGACGGATTAATGAGTGTTTTACTCTTTCACGGAACAGATTCTGAATGTTTTTGAAAGTTTCGAAGGTAAATATAGACATAGGGTATAATAGTTACAATCACTGTTTTAAAAATAATAATCTTGCTTAAATCGACATAAATGTAACATTAAACGTTACGTATTTCAATAGGTAGATGGTTACAATTTAGTAGATACGAAGTAATCATTAACAATTCGCTTAAAAAAGTTAACCTTTCAAACACGACACGACATTGTTTATTTTCTTAAAACCATTACAATGAAATGTATTCGATAAAAAGCCTAGAGGCGCTGTTGGCGACCAGCAAAGCCTCCTTCTTTTATTACCTTTTTATATAGAATTTTACGGTAAATATTTCTTCATTTGTTGATCTGTCAATATATATATTTTTTCACTTGTCACAAAACCGTCTATCATTTTATATCTCTAACAGGCGCGCTATTCTGCGAGTTGGGGCGGGTCTCCCGTCCATAAACTTTGGAAACTCATTTAAACTATATTATAACATGCACAGTTAATGCAATAACCATTTATTGTAAAGTATAATTTCCATTGCAATCCAGTCCAGCACACCAATACCCCAGTCAATTGAAAAAAGTTCGTTTCCAAAATTGATCTCACCGAGAATTGAACTTCATACCTTTTGCGCTTTGGCCACAGCGAACCTGAAGCCATCAAATACCATTCCCATGGATTGCTCTTCTTTCAAAATCTGTAGTTCAAAAGACAACCATATCGTTCGCCTCCCAATTGTATATTCTCGACTGCTTTTCATTAGATTACGCAAAGGTATCGAGCCAATAATATACACGATCATACTGTATTTGAACACAAGCCGGCAAGTAAACATATACGCCAGTGTTTTCATTACTTCCTTAACATAATTACGAAGTCGGTTTGTGAACAAAGCAACGGTACCGAAGTCGTATTATTAAGAATACCCTCGGGGTAGTTGCGGAACTAAAACAAAACGTATTGGTATCGGTTGGGATTTGATTACCATATTCATATTTACGTTTGAATGTTATAAATTGAATGTTATTTTGGTTCTGCAGTTCCAATTATTACCATTCGGAATGGGAACATTGGAATTTGGGATAAATAATCATATTTGGCCCTCTGATTTGTACAGGACTTTGAGCAGTGAGATGGAGTGTTTATGACATGAAAGGTAGAATAACTTCGTTGTGTAAGTCCTCACTTTAATGCTAGAGTTGTCTTTGTGACAGTTTTTCTTGACAGTCTTAAGTCTTTTGAGTCCTTCAGATCTTTAAATTCGCTTGAATTTTTAAGTGCACGCTATACTCACACAACACGCTATCTTTTAGTTCTCGAGTTCTGTAAAGTCTTATGAGTCCTGGGTTTAAACGCAGAGTTTAGTCCACTAATCAAAAGGACTCGCATCGTAAAGTATTCAAGTCTTTGAAAACTGTAAAGTAGAAGACTGTAGTTTTCCAACGAAAGTCGCATATGATGTATTTTTTTTATTTTTTTAAGTAGATAAGTCTAGTCTAGAGAATCACCTTAGTTTTAATTTTAACTGGAACGAATCAGATAAGGCAGATCCCATTTCTCCTAAACAATGAAACTTAATAGTAAATTGTTCTGAGAATAAGGCTCTAATGATATCTTAAATTATAATTTCAAATCTTTTAATACTAGTAAGTTTATTCATTATCGACCTCCGTAGGCGAGAGGCGAGCGCGCCGGACTTTGGCGTCGCGCCATCTCTGAGGTTCCGGGTTCGATCCCCGGTCGAATCAATATGGGAAACGAACTTTTCTGTATTGTCTCGGGTGGGGGGGGGGGGGGGGGTTGTGGTACAGTCGTTGTTTCTGATTTCTGTAACACAAATGCTTTAGCTACTTACCACAGAATCTGCAATGTATGTAATGTTGATGTTAACTATTTTGATGCCCTAAATTTTGTCATTCATGTACGCATGTCGGGTTTTCAGCCCACAAGTTATCAAACTTACTATTAGTACTTTTTTCGCAACCAGCGTCATAATTCAAAAGTGTTTAGTTACAACTATTATCTTAGCGAGAACCAAAACATAAAAACGTGGAAGCTCACAAATATAATTAATATCACAAGCTATTGGGCTGAGATCATAAAGTGGTGTCGGCGACTTGTGTTAATTCAATAAGCGCGTGGCTATGATTCCAGTTGATATCCCTAACTAATTTAGTAAGTATGTAGTAAAAAAAAAAATATTTAAGAAATTGTTATTGTACTTTCATTATTTTAATGACCTTTGTGGAGCAGTGGCTTAGGTCCGCGCTCTGAACGTGAAAGTTCAAGAGTTTGATTCTCAGTTAGATCAATATGAAAATCGACTCTTATAGATTGGCTTGAATCTGGATGTGCTGTGTTTAAAATTATAACTAGTTACCTTAATTTTTCTATTCCAAACTGTAAACAAAAAAATGTTTAAATTAATTGACTATAAAGTGAAACTTATCAAAACATTGTACGATCAACAGCACGCCAGGCTATACATTATGACTTTGTTATAGCCCTGATGAAGTGCGTATAAGAACTAATATTGAACTGCAAATGCGAGTATCTTGACGTGCTATCGATCGAACAATACAATTAAGGATATGTACGCTTTTAGTTTTCAAGCTAAGTGCTTTAAACATTTCTTCTAACACATTTATTTGCGAGAGAGTTTTGCACTTGTCCTTTGAAATACAATCTAGGTGCTTAAAAGCCTGAACACTCTAACTAAAACGAAATGTAAGTGGCCCTTTGAGGTTTCAGAAAAAAATATTGACCTTAAAAAGAACCAAAAACTTTGCTTCTTTCTCAGTCTCCAAGTCCACCGTAATAGTATTATTAAACAAAAAGGAAAGTAGGTACTTAACTACTTGTTTGTAGCCCATTGAAAACGTTGGCTCAAAACTTTGGTCTTTGTTCACACAAAGGCCCTAGCCGACCACTTCCCCTACATTTTTTCTCTCTTTAAGGCGGAATGTACCTACTATTTCATTGCAGTTCTCCGATTGATAATGGACAAGTTCAGTGTTTATCGTTCGATTGGACATTTTGTCCATTTTGAGTTTTTATGAACTAAAACATAAGTTTGTTTCTATTTTAATGTAAAGTGACATGACGAGCTGATTGAATGTTTTAAGTAAAGTAAAAGTACAAATACGTCATGCGGAGAACAGGTGCCACCTTTGGAGATTGGTCTACTCTAGCTTACGTAAAAATAAATATGTACTTGTTTGCTTTACTTATCCAAACAAAAAACTGTTGGACTTGTGACAAAATGGTCTACATATACCAATGATTTAGATACTGCTATTGTAACTAATCTACTGAGTTTCTAACCGGTGTCTTCTCGGTAGGCAAAGATTACGAGCCGGTAGTAGAATCACTTTGCATTGTACATAGGTATATTAAGTACAACAATGTGGGCTCAAATTAAATAGCTTATAATTTATGCATTTGTATTGAAAACAAACCTGGGTGGGGATTAAACCCACGACCCTTCTACAAACAGTACGTCAATGTATCTAATGATGTGATTTTCTGAAGACCTTATTAAGAGAAATAAACTGTCATTCCTTCGTCATTAGGACAATCGTCTCATGTCTTACATTCTTGTCTTTTGAAATAGGGTTGTCTCTTACGCAGCAGGGAATGAAGTACTGTGTTCATTGCAACAAGCCTTAAGTAAATATATGGACACACTATCGCTTTGAAATGTTGATTAGGAAGCATACACATTAGCTAGTAGATTTAATTTTTAGTTGGCTATTGTAGAGCCAATGCAAGAAATATTGGTGATAGAATTACTAAGACAAAAAATAGAGAGAGACGGCATACTAAAATATTGGGTAGGTATTATAATAGCTAGGTCTAAATAACATTGTACTTAGGTAGGTACGTTAGCTCACTATACAACGTGTTAATGAAAAAGCGCAAAACCTCAGACACCCCGACTTATTTATATTATAAAAGAATTATGTAAATTATTTTTATTAATTTTCGCGGATTATTTACGAAGATATAAATTTGTTTTCGTTTTATTGTATTTGTTGCAAATTAAAAAGTCTATGGTATTTACGCGCGACCTAGTGCGACGTTGCCGATTTACGTGTCGCTGCTATTCAGACGAACTCGGATTGCAACGTTGCCGCTCGGCCTGTGGCTCGGCGCCGTACGTGTACGTAAGTAGTTAATCGAACAGTCAACAGCACGTCAAACTTGACACTTTCACTCTTATCGCAACGGAACAGAGTTGCTTTTGTCTAGGTTGACGTCTCTTTCTGTGCGCAAGTAAAAACTAAAAAAAATATTCAAATGTTTCCATGACACTCCTTTTAGGTTGTGGACTGGCAACATATGACTAAACTTATTTTTTATCGTGAGAGAAATATCAGGCAGTTGGCGTGTTTAAAAGATTTGAATCACACTGCCTATTTACAGTTAATAGTCCCAAAACCAAGTATTTTACACAAAATTTACTACATTACTTTCTACTTACTTATTTAGATATTTACAGGAATGATTCAAATGTCTGTCACCATGTTGAATACACAGCATAACACGTCTCCTCAGGTGATTTGTGAGTGAACTTAGCACTTCAGTGTCATTCATCACAGTCATAAATACCAAATTGTTCACGGTAACGTCTCACTGCATCGTTCACATTGTCATTGCACCAAGCTAACATCCGTACCATTTCACAATACTCTGCGTTCGTGCACTGATAAGCCATAATGACGAAACGTTCGCGCATGCGAATTTGGCGATAGTAAACACATGCACCTGTGACGCAAGCGCCGGCCGAACTAGGTCAAGGTGGCACATGGACCTAATATAATAAACAGGACTGATAACTCTGAAAATTTTCATTATGAAAAATGAACACTATTACAATGCAATAAAGTATTCATTCCTGTGCGCTTTACATAGATGTAAATCCGAGCCGACAGAGATAGCCAGGACGGAGGCGTGTGTCTCGTTCTTTGATCTTTCTTAGATCTTGCCAGCATAAAATAATATTTCTGATCTAAATTTTGCCTGATCAAGAACTCAGTTTATGCACTTGTATTTAATTGTTATTTCAACAATTGTAAAATAATAAGTTATATTTTAATTTATTTCTTTGATTTTATACATAAACTATAAAGAATACGTAAAATAGTATTTGCTTATTTCTAATTTCCTAGTGGTAACCCTCTAAAGCATCATCATGAACTGTCATGGCGTCAGAAAGTCAAACTGTCATTGATTGAGTTTATCACAATAAACAATTATAAGGCACCTCATAAGATAAAATGGTGAAAAAATGTTGCGTTTATACTTGTTCAAGTGAATCATATAGTGATTGCCATATATCGTTCCAAAGGTAAGCTTAAAATAATCTTACTGTAAATCTTACCACTAGGGTACCCATAATTCTCGTAATATTTCAATCGTGTGCTCGAGTTAGTTCCTCACTGTTGTACATTTATTTACAGTTACCTGCCTTAACCTTCCTATACTCGCGCGTTGGTCTGTGAGACCGACGAAACACACTTTCGTAATTATTTTTATTTAAGTAAATCCTAAGAAGTTGAGTTCGTTGCTAGCTGCCGGATTTGTGGCTAACTTCGTTTTAGTGCACGCCGCGTATTCGGGCGAAACACACGTGTTGTAGCACTCGTCACCAATCGGTCCACGAGACCGACGCGAGTATAGGTGTAACTTTTTGTGTAAGTATTAATATAATTTATTTCGTGCATTTGTATATTTTTTAGTATATATAATGTTGTAGTAAATTATATAAAGTAAAATATATGTATGTATGTTGCTCTATATTATATTTTGACCAATTTTATCATTCTTTTTTAGGTTTCAATTCATATCAATATGGACGATGATCAAATCAGATTGTTGCTGGAAGAATTAAGTTCAAAGTCATGCTATGACGACGAAAACGACAGTGAAGTGGAAGATAACGTGGAGGTACAAGATGAGACATACGATACCGAGCAAGACGATGACAATGACGAGATATCTGAGGAAGAACACAATAAACGATCCCATGATTTTTACTTAGGAAAAGATGGACAGACAAGGTGGAATAAATCTCCTGCCTCAAACCCAACTAGGCGACGTGCTAGAAATATAGTTACTCAACTTCCAGGCGCTAAAGGAAAAGCTAGAAATTTGAAGGAACCAGCCTGGTTCCTTCAAACTTCAATGAAATGAGAGCCGCCACAACTCACCTGGTTGAACCAGGTGAGCTGGTTGATCCTTGCCGAGAAACATAAGACTCAGGCTCACCGAAATATGCAAATTAGATGGACCCAAGTCTGCAGCAACATCTAACAATAATAAAGTAGGTCGTTGTGAATACTGCTCTTAAAAAAAAAACCGCAAGACACGTTACAACTGTGCCACCTGCAAAAAATACTTTTGTTTGGAGCATGCTGTAACCGTATGCCCTGATTGCTATGGCGAGGCTCAAAACTAAGTCAAACATAGATAAATATGTTCAATGATATGTTTGTTGTTATTAATAAGAAGTTTAATTTGTTTTTGAAAAGAAGTTCAGATTTTATTTTATTTTTTTTAGTACTTAAGAAAATAATCTCTAATTTTAAGACTGATTTGTGATAGACTATAAATCGGTAAAATAATTAATAAAATGACTTTTAGTTATACTGTTTCGTTTCATTACATCCTAAACTTTAAAATAATAGTAATAGTTTATGTGTTTCTTGTTAAAAAAATATGTTGTAGGGGTACAAAGTATCGGTCTGTGACACCGTGCGCGAGTATAGGTGCTACAAAAATTGGCGCGAGTATAGGAAGGTTAAAAATGAAGTAATGCGAGAAAAATGGCTCAGCTATACACGTAAAGCAAATAATCACTATAAATTCTGTCGTATGCAGCCGGGACTTGCTATACCTACGATTTCTCCTGTGGTAAGTATCATTAGTAAGTGTTTATCATGCTTCAACGCAACAACACACAACAAGATTTAATTTTAGTAAACTTATTCTAAACACCTAATCAAGTATTTTAAAAGACACTATTTGTATATACACTATACATAGTCTTTTAGGTTCCATACCCAATGGGTAAAATGGAACCCTTTTACTAAGACTTCGCTTTCCGTCTAACTGCCATCAGGCTGTATCTTGTGAACAGTGATAGTTAATTATAATTTTATTTTTTTGATGCCGTTATAGCAACATCAAATACTTAATACTAAAAAACAAGATAATATACGTATGTAAAGGGCTCCCATACAACATACGTGATTTTATAGCTTGCCGGATATTGATAGCTATAACAGTTAGACACTTGAAATATTGACGGAATAAACTTTATTTAAAGATTTATTATTAAATTGAAATAAAATAAATATTTAAGAAGGATTCGTTTTATAGTCAAATATAGTAAAACCTTTACGACTTAAAGGTACTTGGCCTGATTTATTTTTACTTAATTCTTTACATGAGTATTATTTTGTAGGTCATAAACTGGATGTAATATGTTACACTAAGTTAACTGTAATGTTTATTTTACAGACTAAAAAAAATAAGTTCTCAGTAATACATTGAGCCACCGACCACTACCAGACTCTGATGAAGAAATCCTACATCCTGCCACCTCTTAAAGATATTATCACGTTTAAAAAGTACTTTCTCAGTCGTTTAATTGATCAAATTGTTCGAACGATGTTTTTTGGTTAATATTAATATTGGCACTGAAAACAATCTGTTGCCCACAGTGCACAGTGATTCGTGTAGAACAAGTTAGCTGGACAATATTATTTTATAGTGTTATTGTTCCTAAATGAGGTCAATAAGCATAGATATATATATCTAAGTACCTATTTACGGATGATTCTCCATTTGTGCTAGTATTTAGAATAAAAAAAAACAGGTTTAGAAATAAAATGACATTTATATATTTTTTTTAATTTTTAACTAAATCTTAAAGTAAAAACTAATCAGAATAACTCAACCGCTTAAATATTATATCTGACACTCATCATCATTACTATTATCAGATAAATCGTCCACAGAATAGTCACGATTATAAGTGTCAGATCTATGAAAACTGGACACAGTATCCGCAGTTTGTTCCTTACAGCAAGGTTGAATAATTAAATCTAGGACCTCAGAAGGGAGCGCACTAATATGTTAACAAAAATCTGATCATCTGGAGGATAGGAGGTAGCTTTCGCCTTTCTTACACTATGCAATGAGGGGAATACCATATGTCCTGCTCTGATGCTCCACTTCCGAGTTTGCTTATAACTATGGCTAGTTGATTTACTGTCAACATAGTACGCCAAAGTTTCTTCGCTAGTCAAACACCTGAGGGCACTTGCTTCATATATTGTGTCATTAATTTCTTGACATTTTGGACTGCCAACTGCATCTTTAATTTTACGTGCTACACTTCTCTGACCTGACATTCGCACTGACACTTCAGCAGCGTATGCTAATTCACTAGCGCTTCTTGAATGTAGGAGGTCATCCACGCGTCGTCTTTTCGTTTTGGGACTCGCATCTTCAAACGTTTTAGGTGGCCTTCCAGGTCCTTTCTGGGATTCCATAGACGTACTTGGTATGGCAAAGTAAACGGACACATCAAAAGGTATGTCAGCACCTTGAAGCCATGTTGAATGGATCTCCAGAAACCGCTGTCGGTTTCTTCCAAAGCTGCTCCATTTTTCAGCCAATTTTGACGAATTTTTGGAGATTACCAGCTTGATATCTCTCTGAGACTGCTCCGTAACTCCATCGAAATCATGTTTTGAAGAAATAAATCGAAATAGTTCCTTATTCCGCGTTTCTTTCGGATGTTTTAACCATTCTTCAAAAAAATCCATTTTTGAGATGGTGAAAACAGTAATAAGAAAAAAATAAAAAAAAAATATTTATGCAAATAATTCGCAATGGTTTTTTTTTCCAGATTTTGCTATACATATGTAAAAATCAAACAGAATAGGTTTCACGGAGTGTACATGAAAGTACATGCTACTTTTTTTCCATTAAAATTATAAATGTATGCAAAAACATCACTTTTTTCTAAACAACTAACTTAATAAAATTCAATAATGCAAATCCTGTCATGAAACATAACTCGGAAGAAATCACTCACCCTTACGCACACACTCCATTATATAAACGTTTGGAGAAATCCTTTTAAGTGACACAAACGAGCTAATGAAGTTTATAGTACAAATGTGAAAAAATGCTCTTCATATTATCAACTTTTTATAGACTTACCCTGACAACGATTCTTAAGAGGGTGGTTCCGAAAAAATATGTTGGTATCTTTTAGTGTATGGGCCTACTGAGTTCACATTGTTAGGTAACTAATAGGAATTCAATGGTTGATTTTGTCTAGTTAGCTTGTTCTAGGTGAATCACTGTGCAGTGATCAGAAGTTAGGTAAAAAATCGTAGACATACACTGGCGTACAATTATTACAAAAGCCATTCATTAAACATGTAGCCAAAGCGGCAGTATTTGTACTTACTAGCAATTATTTTAAGCATTGTTTCAACTATATTTTCTTGTCATTTGTATCAACCAAAGCATGTAAATGGCTAAATAAATAGATACCTTTGACAATTTGTATCATTTATTTCAAAAATTTAGGGTTATTCTCGTTGTCCCTACCAGGTGCGTCCCCAGCAGTAGGGACAGTGGAAAATTAAATAAATGATTCAAATTTATTGCCATTGTCCCCATTGGAGTAAAAGGAAGTATAATTATACATAAATTCTATTGAAATAATTCAAGATATTTTTTTCAAACCTATAAACCTAGAAGTAATGCTGTCCCGGTTGTTTTCAACAGTCAAATCTGTCCAGACGATAACTTTGGAACATGACGACGGGCCGGACTTTGTTGTTGCACCATGTCTGAGGTCCCGGGTTCGAACCCGGTCGGGTCAATTTGGGAAACGATATTTTCTGTATTGTCTCGGGTGTGGATGTTGTGGTACCGTCGTTGTTTCTGATTTATGTAACACAAGTGCTTTAGCTACTTACCACAGAATCTGAGCAATGTATGTGATGCTGTCCAATATTCATTTATTTATTTTACTAGATGTAGTGGGGACAATGGGCTAATTTTATTTTAATTTTTATTTTTATTTAATCAAATGTCCGCTGTCAAAATAAATCTTGTTGTCACCCTATTAGAAAGGGACACACGCCTCTGTGGTAGCTATCTCGCTCGGCTCGTTTTTTGGCTGCGAGTGCTCGGTCCTGTTTATTATACTAAGTCCATGAGGTGGCATCGCTAGTCCGCACACTTGCTATCTCTTTTTTACGCATTTCTGGAAACGTTTCACACACTGATTTAAAGGCATGCCTATGTGTAGGTTAGTATCTCACGTAGATAGTTCATTCGCCTCTGTTAATAGAGTTAAGTAACAATTAAAGACGGCGTAATAAAAAAAAATTTTTCGTTAAAATTAGACCCCAATTTTTTATTAGTGGAATCGATTCTACTCTCGATTCCGAACAAACTAATTTCAGGTTTTGCGCTTTTTCATTAACACGTTGTATATTAGGCTGCCTGCGACGCTGTACGAGTAGAAACTACCATCGCGTTTTAGCCCAAAAAAGGGGTTGATTTCCAATGACACTATAAGTATACCTGTATAATGTCTACAGAGTACACGGAAATTTTAAATTTCAAGAAGTGAGAGACATAAACAAAAGACTTCATACAAAAATGTTTAACGTCAGTGCGTCAGCTGCTGATTGGCAGAAAATACGAGTGTGGTGTGCTATTAGCCAATCAACAGTATCGAAACTCTCGTCGTCTCATGCGAAAAATTTGACGTATTGTGCATGCTAGGCCTGATTGACACGTTATATCTCTTCTTACTTCTTGACACATTTCACTTGACTCCAGCAACCCTACGCCCTCAGTCTTGGAGTAATTGGCCGGAATGCAATTAGTTGCGGCCCTTTATGGCCCACGATAAAAGGAACTGGTCTAATACCATGTTTATTGGACGCGTTGCTGTTATGCGTCAGGCAGCCATTTTGATTTTACTAGAGCACGGGGAATAGCAGATGCAGGGTTAGAAGATAGCCATGGAAGATATATAGTGAAATGAATAAATATTATTCATGGGCATAAAGCAATTTCTAACATGTTAACAACATGGATTGGGCACACATTAAACAAGAAATATCAAACAAAATGATTATGTTTGGTAGCATGAAAGACACCCTATACTCATAATTATGTAAACAAAAATATACTCAGATACATTACGTTAAAATTGTGCATGACGTCACTCCTTCTCATAGTTGTTACAATGCATCAAAGAAGCGGAGTCATTATCAATTTTTATTTATTTATTGAATCCAAAAATATGTTTTTAATGCAGTTTGAAAATTAAACTCATAAATAGAATCAATGTTATGAATTATCAATAATCATCCCTATTGTCAGTAGCTCGGGAAAAAAGTAACGAAAAGTTAAAGAAATTAGATTTAGCGTCATGAGCAGTGTTTAGCGATCTGATATTAAATGTCCTAAATTAAGTAGGTACGGAATGGTCGAACAATAGTTAGTGTTCCCGGTAATACTCTGGCAGAGTCCCAATTGCTTGTTAATTATATCTGCATCTGGCAGAACCCAAGGATCTTACTCAGAAGGTGATAAATATTCTAGCGGTTTCTTTTCTTCGTCGGTTGAAAATTCGGCGATTAATATTCTATGTTTGGGCGTAAGCACTCAGGCGACAGGGACCGCTTCAGTAATTGGTTCTATATATGCAATCAGTCTATCAATCATTCATTTTAGTTCAACATATTGATTTTAAACAGCAAGGCCATACATTTTTTAAATAAAAAAAATGTAAGTAAATAAAGTTTTTTCTGGAAAGTATTTGTGTGAGTCGAAACTTAAGAGTCAAAAGTAACAATATGTAGTATTAAAGTTAAACATATTATTTGCCCAGTGCCGCAATAACATTCTATGTACACCAAACAGAGCCAACGAAACCCAAAACCAACATGTTGAAAACAACATAAACAGAGCGAAGTCAAATGAGATCTGAATAAGGAAATTCGTATGTTAAATACATTATTCGTATGTTAAATACTTAATACATCTCGGATTCAAATAAAAGCCCGTGTAATATCAAACGAAAACACGAGAGGTCCGTCTCCGCGACCTCTCGGAGGCTCACGGAAGAGTGCGAAGCTCTCACTCTCAAAAAAAGGTTAAAATCGCTCCTTTTCGTAACGTGTTTAACTTTGGTAATCCGGATGAATTCAGGAGGTTCAATCAGGGATGTCACCCGAGCTTAGCGGGATAATCGAAAATTGCTTGTGTGATTTTGTAAAATTTACATTTCAACTACGTGTATTCAAAAAGTACAAAAGGAATTATTGCCTTCTCTAAAAAAATATCTTCTCTAATATCTCTAAATGTAGTTCACCAATCGTCAAACCCGCAGATTTAAGCCAAATATCGTGACAAGTGTAATTACAACTAAAAGAAATAATGCAGATTTCAACGATATATTATCCTACAAATATGTATATATTATTATGATATTAAATTAAACATTAATGATGGTTGATACCTGTGATTATTAAAAATGCTGCTGTTGTATCCATAGCATTTTTTTAATTGGCTGTACGATCATTTTTTATTATGGTTTGATTACACAAAAATCACATAATAATCTAATATAAATAAATATTAACCACCGAAATGTATGTTCGCGCAAAATCTAAAATTGGATCATTATTTTTGTGTTATGTTTATAATTTTCAAGGTACAAAGATAAGGTCGGTAAAAAGATTTAAATTCATGAGATTATATGGTAAGTAGCTAAAGCATTTGTGTTACAAAAAATAAAAACAATGACGGTACCACAACTCGTACCGGGTATAGAACCTAGTATCTCAAAGATGGTGCGACGTCAAAGGCCGGCCTGCTCACAATTGCATAAGCATACTTTGTTTCAGTTATATTTTACGTTTATGAATTTTTTTTCATGGCAGAACAAGCTAGAAATTGCATGTTTTATTAATGCTTGAAATTAAATTTTCAAAAGTTGTTTGTTACAAAACATATAACAAAGTGTAAATGTATGTATCTCACAAATACGCGCAAGTAGTTAGGATTTTAATGTTTAATGCTACCAAACATTAAATTATACGCAAGAATACATAGTAAAATCCCCAATTGTGGTTCCATAATCTGTGTTCGTTACTACTATTCGTTTGTTAAAATACTATTTGGTTGGCTTCCTGCGTTAATCCGTAGAATCATGATTGTCAGTGGAAAATTCAAATGGCTTTGGATTGGGCAGTGTTAATCACAGAGTGAGTGATTTGAAATTAAACATCACTCTGATAGGTTACACTACTTACTAATAGCATCACTAATCAATCACCAATATTGGAAGTCCTAGATGCAAACCGTGCCAAAATAATAATAGTTTTAGAAAAGTAGGCTACTACGTATTCTACAGACTGTGTACCACTCAGGGGTACAGAGCCGAAAAGTTGACTACTGCTGGAGAAGATTTACATAAATAATAAATAAAAAAATACTAAATGTCAAGGTGACACAAACTGGCAATGTCATGTCAATGTCAACAATAACCAATCACGTAGCAGTGGACCTTAATGCCTACTTACGAATATTGCCACCTAGTTATACAACCGTGATAGCTTCCAGTGTCGTGTAGTTATATTTGCCACAGCATCTTAAGATTAATTTGCAGGGTCATAAGAATTGAAATACGGTGCCAGCCCTAAGAGGAGTGATCTTGTCTTCTTCCCACAACCTTATCCTTCCTAACTCATTCCCACTTTAGACGGGCGAAATTTTATTTTCCCTAACTTTGTTTTGTGAGTAAGCCGGCGTATCTAGACACATATATACCTAACTACTTATTACAATGGTGCTGGCTTTTAAATGTATTTTCTTGAATAGAGTGAAAGCTCTCAAGTGCTTTTGTAAGATACAGCCGCATCAAGGCTCAATGGTATTGGGTTATCAAGATCAAGATGTCATTCTAAAAGAAGCCAGTTAGACGGGTATTTCCATCAAAAGAGTCTCTAGTTAATTTATTGTTTGGAAATCTTTTGATAGCTGATAAAAAGTGGGTATTATTTTTCCGAATGTTGTGAATTATGAGAAAGGCCGTATGTTGAACTAAACTAACATAAATCTGTCAAATGCACATAAAGTACAATCAGTCAATTTTTATTATCATCAAATAAATAATTTATTATTATTATGATTTCTTTTTCTCTTAATTAATTATATATTAGAGATGAAACAGTTATCCGGCAACTATCCGGTATCCGGCCTATCCGGCCTATTTTCAGTATCCGGCCGGATACCGGATAGTAGTTCAGTATCCGGCCGGATACCGAATTTCAAATAAATACGACATAAAGACTAAGGGACCTTATTTAACGTAAATAATCATGAACTTTTAATAACTAAACAAATTATTAATACTCAAACTGCACTAAGGGCAAATTATGATGAATAAATACCAATTTCTCTGCGTTAAGAGGCATCAGACGGTTTCGCTTGTCTTCTAACAACAAAAATTCATTCATTCAACTAATGTCACTCATAAACGAAAGGGCCCAAAGTCAGCAGAGTCCACCCGATCGCTTAGTTACTGATTCACTCGTGTAACGAAACGAGTCGCCACGCGACTATGTTCGGCCGGATATTCGGTGGCCGGATATTCGGCTATCCGGCCTTAAGGTTGGCCGGATATTCGGTATCCGGTATCCGGCAAAACAACTATCCATTTCATCTCTATTATATATATATATTTTGTGTAAAATTGACACACTAACTGTATGTCTTGGTGCAAAATTAGTAATAAGTTCAGCTTTAAAAAAAAATAAACTACTGAGGTTCTTGCCGGCATCTTCTAGGTAGTTATAGGTTCGGAATCAGAGGTAGCAATAATAATTTGATTTATATAGAGACTATCCATACTGTTACTGATGTAATCTGTATTAATAAATGTATTTGACTATTGACTTTGATAATCACATAAATCAGAGTACTTTGGACTTTGTACCTCGCACTTATCTTGTGGTTGGGAATTGTTAGTTTCTTATTTTTGCAATAATATAATTAATGTCTGGTATGCGGGGCTCGATCTCTCGCTACTAGTGCGTGGGAACATAATGAATTTGTTAAAACAAGCTACAAACAATAATGGCGGCGTTGTGTCTCGCAAACCGTCACGTCTCCCTCGGGAGCCAAAACTGGACCGCTGAGAGTATGTACGATATGTTTAATATCACGACAAAGACCAGAATGGGTATCTGCTTACCCCTTCGGGAGACTGGCGTTACTGTATGTATGTATAACTAGTGGTCACCCGCGGGTTTGTACGCGCGGAGTTAGTTATTAGGATTAAAATTATTTAATGTCTCTTAATTTATTCCATCCATTAAAGTCAAAGTCAAAGTCAATCTTTTTTATTCACATAGATTACATTAGTAATACTTATGAATAGTCTCTATATAAAGCAAATGAAGCTACCTCCGGTTCGGAACCTATAACTAAAGAGAAGACAGCGGCAAGAAACAGGTACTGATAGGTTCAAAATAATACATTTACATCCTCATCATCTATTTATTTTATGCCCATGGGGGTTGGATTATCAAAATATTGTTTAAGCGAACGTCTTTACCATAGTAGCTTCAATCTTTAATTTCAGTACAATCAGTCGAAAATCTAAGAAGATTTATACAAACTTTCATCCCCTATTTTGTTCTCTTAGGTGTGGAATTATTCAAAATACTTTCTTAGCGGATGTCTACGTTACAACATTTACCTGCATGCCAAATTTCAGCCCAACCCGGCCAGTGGTTTGGGCAATTACATATTCTGATTAAAGTGAACTTACTTTTTAACTCTACTGGACACAATATCGCGTTTGTAGCACCACACGATTTATTCCATCAAAAGGAACGTGAAGAAACATATTGCGAGCCAGTATGGCGATGCTAACGGATAGTATATTACGGTATCAATTCCGTTGTCATTGCGATGTAGCCTCCCCTCTTACGATCAGGCAGAGATTATGTACGAATTATTTGAATTTGTGCATGGGCAATCGTATGGTTATAAATAAAAAAGAAACGACATATTTACTACGCAGTAGGCATATTAAAAATACTTAAATTAACTACAGCAATATAATAATAATGATAATAACCTGAGACCAAAAAAGGTTCCAGCTCAGTATTATGTCGTACCAAAAAATTGATTACATATTTTAAATCATGTTTATACTATTTATCCTATTAAAACTTCAACTAACTACCAGAAGCATATAAGTCCGTGTGCCTGTACAGTCGCCGCGAACATCTCCTCTGGGATGCACTGGAAATAGACTTTGATACAATTGTAAGTTCAGCTTTGTTTATCTGTAGATAACAAAGTTAACACGCGAAGATAAATAGTAGGTACCTACTTTTAACTAGCGCTGTCTTCCACACTTAAAAGTTTCTTAGTGTCTTAAAACTACTAAATTTGATAAGTTTATTAGGGATGTTGAGTTAATAGTGAATTGAGACACTTAAAATACCTGTCAAAAATGATTGCGTCATAGGTTTTTCTATGAGGATAGCAATCTGTGACGTCATAATTTAACGTATCAACACACTGCCTATTTAATACTTTGGGAGAATTTTAAAGATCAGTTTTTAAAAATCAATATCGTGGATGTAACAAAGCCCTTTCCAGTATTGATACATTTACAAATAATTGTATCGATACTGACACGATAAGTATACTGTTTATTGGCTGATAGCACACCGCACTCGTATTTGCAGCCAATCAGCATCTGTCGCACTGAATTTTATCGATTTTGTTAAGAGCGCGATTAAATTTCTCGCGTGACGTTTTTTAGACGGCTAGGCCGGATTGTGTGGAGAGGCATTTAGTACAGACAGAAGCTCGTTAGACTCCACACTTTGGACTTTGTACCGCTCTTATGTAGAATACATAAGAACTAATATCGTGCTGCAAGTATTGTCGACCGTACAGGAGCGAGGGCCGGAGTGGTTCACTTGATGTTTCCTCATCGCATCATCCTTTGGGACAAACGTCGAGTACGTCACATAATATTTGTTGTGTACGGTATTTTAATGTAAGCTCAGTTTATTTGCGCTTTTCAACGGAGTTTGTTTAAGAATAATACGATTTAGATATTAAAATGTACGTATTCGGGTGAGTAAATTTTTGTGAGCATCTTTTATAGGGATCCGTACCCAAAGGGCAAAAGGGACTATTACTCTTATGCTTAAAGTTAAGGTATTTAACAGATGTGGAAACAGCGAGATTGGTTTATTTTAGTTATTTTCACAGCGTTATGTCATATGGTCTGCTGTTATGGGGATCTGTGGCCGATATTCAAACTATCTTTGTATTACAAAAGAGGGCTATCCGAGCCATTTACAAGCTAGGACCGCGTGACTCGCTGAAAGAATTATTTATGGAAATTAACATCTTAACAGTCGCATCTTAAAACATTCTCGACTGTTTAATGCATGTATACAAAAACTTGCATACTTTTCCAAAAAAATCAGACAATCATAGCATTAACACCAGAAATAAAAACAAGCTTGCTGTTCCTAAGCGTAGACTACATAAAATAGGTAATTCATTTGTTGCTTTAAGCATAAAAATGTTTAATAAACTCCCTCAAGTTATTGTTGAGTTACCTTTATACAAATTTAAGTCATTTGTCAAACGTTGTCTTTTGAAAAAAGGCTACTACAAAGTAGAAGATTATTTGAATGACAAGAACGTGTGGATCACTACCTAGTCTGCTCGCCTGTACTTGCGTGTTTTATATTATTTTAAAAATCTAGTATGACACATTTTCTCAATCAATGTCAGTATTGGGCCACCTTGACGCATGTAAGTCCTACACAGTTAATTTAATTTTATTTACAAATACTTTGGTTTTATTTTTATTTAATTTTTTTTTATTTTTATTTTACAATTGACAAAATAACTGTGTGTCTTAGTGCAAAATTAGTTATAAGTGTAGCTTTCATTTGTAAAAAAAAAACTACTGAGTTTCTTGCTGGTATCTTCTCTTTAGTTAAAGGTTCCGAACCGGAGGTAGCTTCATTTGTTTTAGAGACTATTCATAAGTATTACTAATGTAAGCTATGTGAATAAAAAAGATTGACTTTGACTTTGAATCTCCTTACGTCCATCTGTCAGTGACCAGGCTATATCTTAAGAACCACGATAGCCAGAGCATATTAATTAATTATGTTTTATTAGCCGGAATAATAACTAATACTAAAAATAAAATAAGTTTTAAAGAAAGGCTTCCATAAAACAAACGGGTATTTTTTGCCCTCTTTGTCGATATCAATAATGGCAAAAAGTAGGCATTTGTAATACATTTACAAAATACTTATAGGACTCCCACACATATATTTTGTACAGAGCGCCAATGCACTTCCTTCTTTAAAAAGAAGGGCGCAAAGATCATAACCTGGTAATGATTTCTAGTTAAATTAGAGTTTATTTAACAATACGATTAAGTATTTATTATATTTTCAAGATAACTACGATTAACGTTATTTTTATGTCAAAACATTGATTAAAAACTTTGTTTAATTAAACCCTCTATCAGTTGCATACAAATAAAGTCGCATTTAAAACTAAACTACCAGGGCGACATAACAAACCAGTCGGTATTTCCTCATTTCCAGTGCCCTCGGGAGGCGCGTCGAATGCACTGGAAATAGATTATTTGCTATTGATTGAACTGGCTTCAGCCTTATTTATTCGCTTGATGGAGAGAACTCGCAGATTTGCAGTGGAATTGAAAGATTTGAAATGAACAAAGCGTTCGTTAGCTTTTTAGATCACGTTCGCATATTTACGGCGAGCTGAGGAATTATTGTTTGATAAAAAAACCTCATTATTTATGCAAATAAAATGTGGGAAGTTGATTTGGTTTATGTAATTGATTATGGTCTATTTCTATCTGAAAAAAACTACAAACAAAGTCATAGCGTTATAGAGTAGGTAAATAAAAATTTTATCTTGAAAAAAATAATTAACAAAATAGTATATTATAAACTGAATTCTTGTACAAAACAAGTAAAATTTACATTTGATATGTGTTTCAGCAACAGTGAAAGTTAAACTGTTGACTGCACAGTTTTTAAGTTAAAAAAAAAATGGATGTTGTGATATTGACGTTGTTATTGACTGTTAGAAGTTCTTTAGCTACTTGCCACAGAATCAGAGCAATTAATATGATGATATCCAATATTTAGTTTAATATACGTGACGTTTTCTTTATTTGCGTAACTCAGGTATATATTCTTAATTACGAATGGAATTAGGTATAAATAAGAATGTAAAATAAATAAATAATAAATAATAAATAAATAAATATTGGACAACATCACATACATTGTTCTGATTCAGTTGTAAGTAGCTAAAGCACTTGTGTTACAGAAATCAGAAACAACGACGGTACCACAACACCCAGACCCGAGACAATATAGAAAAGTTCGTTTCCCATACTGACCCGACCGGGGATCGAACCCGGAACCTCAGAGATGGCGCGACGCCAAATTCCGGCACGCTTGCCTCTCGGCTACGGAGGTCGTCGAATGCTTCTCGTAATTAGATTAAGGCTTTTATTATTACTTAAAATACTTATTTATATAATCCAAGCTCTCCCAGCGTACGTCGTCCCACCTATTTTTTTCCAAATTTTCTAACCTTTTGAACCTTTCCTGAACCTCCACAACCATTTCAAAACCAACATTAGCCAAACGGTCTGGTCGTTGTCGAGTTTTAGCGAGAATAACGAACGGCAATTCCTTTTTATATATAAAACTAGCTGTGCCCGCGACTTCGTTCGCGTGGACTACATCCTTTTATGGTCGGTTTTACCCCTTTCTCCCCAAATATTCGAAACAAATAGTAGTCTATATTTAAATCCAAGTTTCGAGCTATATTTGTGCCAAATTTCATATCTCTAACTTCCAAAATAAACATTTTTCCATATAAACTTTCAAAGGTGGTATTACCCCCCTCCCCCCTTATTTTCTAATAAAAAGTAGCCTATGTCCGTTCTTGAGATTCAACGTATACTTATACCAAATTTCATCAAAATCTGTTCAGCCGTTTAGGCGTGAAAGAGTAACAGACGGACAGACAGATAAACAGACAGACAGACAGACAAAGTTACTTTCGCATGTATAATATTAGTATGGATTAGTATGGATAAATAATGGACAACATTACATACATTGCTCTGATTCTGTGGTAAGTAGCTAAAGCATTTGTTTTACATAAATCAGAAACAACGACGGCACCACAACACCCAGACCCGATACAATACAGAAAAGTTAATTTCCCATATAGACCCGACCGTGGATCGAACTCGGAACCTCAGAGATGGCGCGACCCAAAAGTTCGGCTCGCTCGGCCTCGGCTACAGAGGTCGTCAAATATCGGTTGTTCAGATAAGATTATTGTTGAACTATTAATGAATGAATGAATGAATGAATTTATTAATCAAGTAACAATGACTCATGTTGTTAGTAGTACTTATGAAATATGTTAGTTACAATTTAAAAAGACAATACACAAAATAAAAATATTATTACTTAAAGTGGCCATTCCTGCACTACTCCCCCCGAAATAGCGCAAGAACGGTTCATATAAGGGCAATCTAATCTGCCCGCGATCATGTTCAGGATGCTGTTGCCGC
This sequence comes from Glyphodes pyloalis, assembly GCA_037074685.1. Lineage (NCBI taxonomy): Eukaryota > Metazoa > Arthropoda > Insecta > Lepidoptera > Crambidae > Glyphodes > Glyphodes pyloalis. The sequence continues at coordinate 7,326,861 of JAYKKO010000021.1, forward strand.
TCCCCCGCACCCTACGCACAAGAGACGCGCACCGCTTCCGCATTGTGGCGTAGAAGCAGTCTACGCCTGCTTCTGCGAACATCCCCGATGCGCTACAGAAGCGAGGTAGCCGCAGCAGCACCCTGAACGCGTTGTTGTACTGGACACGGAGAGCGTTGTAGGCCTTCTGTGTATACCTTGCCCACAAGCTGCACGTGTAAAACGAAGTACAAAAAGCTCTATACAATGTAACTTTCACCTCCGGCGTACACCGCGCAAACCTTCTGGCCAGCATATTCGCCCTTACTGACAACGCTCTCCGTTCCCTATCAATATCATCATCGTCCTTAAGGTCGGGAGTTAATATATGTCCTAGGTATTTAAATGTAGTCACTCTTTGTAGAGTACTATTGTATAACTTCACAGGAGGTATGTCTTCATATGTTTTATTCCCGGCCCCAAAGACCATTAATTGGCTCTTTTTAGCATTGTAAGCCAAACCATGAGATGAAGCGTACTCCTCACAAATTGACAGCAGTCTACGTAGACCACAAATGGATGCACTTAAGAGCACCATATCGGCCGCGTAACTAATGTTGTTAACACACACGCCATCTATATGACATCCGACCCCCGCGCCAGCCAGTACGTCGATCAAGTCATTCACGTACAGGTTGAAAAGCGTAGGCGAACTTAACCCCCCCTGACGCACCCCGCATTCCAACCTGTACGGTTCAGACAAAACCCCGTCCCATCTCACGTTATTGACCTGGTTTCCATATCAATACTTGAGTATATTTATAAGTTCTACAGGTAGGTGACTTTTTTCTAGTTTATCCCACAGGATGTCATAGGAAACCAGGTCAAATGCCCGCGACAGGTCTAGAAAACAAGCAAAGATTGGCGTTTTTCGCTTCACATAGTACGAGATAGTATGCTTCACACACAGAACGGCACTTTCAGTGGACAATTTATGTCTGAAACCAAACTGGTTGTCATGCAGTTTCACATAGCTATTCAAAAGTATGCCAAGCACACCATCAAACACTTTTGAAATAACCGTTGCCAACGATATAGGCCTATAGTTATTCCCGTCTGAGAGATTTGGCTATGGGTACTACTACAGTTCGTATCATATCCCCTGGCATGTAGCTATGCGCCAAACAGTAATTAAATAACAAAAACAGTACACGAGGAAGGTGCGGACCGGCAAATCTGAGATGCTCAATACTGAGCGCGTCGTGGCCTAGGTGATTTACCTTTAGTCATCGACTTAATCATGTCAGCTATATCTTTCACCGAAAAAGTAGTCTTCCTGTCCAAGTCGGGCCCAGCATTCAGCGTTGATTTTGTCGGTCCGAGGGGGGAATTTACTTTGAAGCGATCTATAAAAGAATTAGCGATATCTACAGGCTCGCATATACCATCAACACTCACGGGCTGGCCAGGCCTACACTGCAACTGATTAGTGTGCTTCCAAAAAGAAGAAAAATCATTTTTAGCGTGATGGGAGGCTAAAATATCCATTTTTATTTGCACTTGATGATCTTGACACCATTTTAAACGTGATTTAAAATTTTTTCTTGTCTCACACATCTCTTCGTAAACGTCACCGGCGCCTGGTTTACCCTGCCACACCCATGATTGAAATTTAAGCCTGGCCCTTTCATGAGCTATAGCCACATGTTTATTCCAGCCCGCAATTACTTTCCTTTTCATTTTTTTTTTCCTCTCTTTACTGATTAAGGAAGACTCTTTCAGGGCCAATACTATTTCACTATACAGATTATCAATTACGATTTTGTGACTATTATTATAACACATCCTATCGCAACAATTATACAATTCAGGAGAAAAGTCAATAAGCCTTAACCTACGATTGCATTCTTGCCTATATAAGTCTATTTGCTCAGGTGTCCTTTCTCCCCATACAACATCACTATGACGAGGCAAAACATTACATTTTTTAGGTAGAACAATATTTAAGTCGCATTCCATTACCAGAGGATAGTGATCCGACCAAAAAATGTCATACATAACATATATATTTTTAATTGAATTGACAGCGGTTTTACTTAATAATATGTGATCCAACCACCTCCTAGATCCATTTATCTCACTAATGTAAGTGTGCGTACCACTGTCTAAGCCTAATATATGAGAAGCCTAATATACCATTAATGAGAAGAAATGAGTCGCAATGTAAGAATGTTCATATAACCGGTTCTGCAAGCTGGAGTGAGGACTGTGAGTATTTCAACGGGATCTACCACAATTTAATCAGTCGCAAACAATTTGTTCTACCGCATGGGTTTCCGAGGAACACTCGGAGTGAGGAAGGCAATGCGTCTCCGTATTTCTTTCGTGAAAGACAATTGATGTCTTTTGTACTGTTTTTGTTTTTACACATACTTTTGTAATAAATTGGTAGATAGACACTAAAGGTTCCAAGTTCCTTTCTTGATCATATTCCTTTCGTGGTAGATAATTGCCATTCTAAAAACTTTCTTTCCCATCGGTTACATCATTTATCCGAATCCACTCAGAAACACATTTGATTCTCCCGTGGAAATCAAATCCATGTCAGCATGAGGCATGAATGACACATATATGTTACTATACTATGAATATAATTTTAAAATAAAAACTTTATATATGTTGCGCGGCCGTACCCATTTCTCGACGCCATCTACTATTTCCTCTACCTTAAGGTTGTCTGGAAGAGATCGGTTCTTAGCGATAAGACCGCCTAAATTGTACTTTAATTAATATGTAAAACTAATTCCTGTTTTCAAAAGTTTTTGTTCAATAAAGTTTATGTATCTAATTATTTATCTACACGACAGATATAGATTAGATTCTGATATGACATTTACAGCGCTGTCAACGAATGACTGTTCAACAACTTATGCCTCTGCATACTCAAACATAGCATTAAAAACGAAATCGAAACTGTTCAATTCTGCATAATTTATACGAACTGCAACGGCAAGTCCTTATGAGTTTCCCATAAAATCAATACAGAATCATATATTTATTTATCTATACTAATATTATAAAGGTGAATAGATTGATTGTTTGAAGGGGCTACTCACAGGAACAACGGATTCGAATTGAAAATTTATTTTTGTGATAGGTAATCCATTTAGGCTATATATTATTACGGTGTGATAAATAGGGGCGAAGAATCATTGAAAGATGTGTAAATAACCAGGACAACACGCGTTGAAGCCGCGGCAGCCGGTTAGTTTAGTCATGAAATTAATAAAAAATGACTACTGACGTAATAGCGAATTGAAGTGAAGTGGTCATTGAATGTGTCATCATTGGGCTAGTTCAATGACCTTTATTAAATGTTTATGTGGCACGAGCTACAACGCTGTGGTCGCAGGCGGCGCAATTCAATCAGCCTCAAACAATCTATCGCAGCGCATTCGCCCCCTAGGGACTTTGGGAAGCCTTAGATATCGGGGAATGCGGTGCTCAGTAGATTGTTCTTGCCCGATGTGGCGATCAATAGGTACACTTTAGCGGCTTACTGGAAACTTAGTTATCTTTAAAACTTAAGTAAAACAAGTGGTGGACAAACACTGTTCGGGACAATTTTTTTATCCCGAGTAGGCTTTTGTAATTCCAGACTAACAGTACTTTTAAAAGAATAGCGTCAGAAGTTCGGAGCGATATTATTTATACCAATGAGGCTTTAGCATTTTTTACCAGCAGTGCTTAGTAATGGAAAGAGTTGAGTTTTTGAGTGGACTCGCACCACGACTCCTGGTTGGGATCCCCTACCACTAACCATGCAGGAAGGTCAGCCCATGCATTCGCTCTTACCCATTGCCTGACACAACTGGTTAGCCAGCCCACCAGGATCCCAGACGTGGAAGGACATGCGTCCTCTTTGCTTGACCTTCTGCTGACGACCCATCCTGCGGGTTATCAGGTGGTGGTCCAAGCGCCTTTAGGCTCTTCCGATCATTGCCTGGTATCCAGCACTGTGCCAAGTGCAGTTCCACCGCAACCCGCGGTGGTTAAGCGCCGGGTTTGGCATTACTCGTCAGCAGATTGGGATGGTATGCGCGACTATTTTGCGTCGATCCCATGGGGGCAGCGCTGTTTCAGAGAGAAGGATCCTACGGCGAGTGCCGCGACTATTATTGATGAGATTGGCCTTGGGATGGAGTATTACATTCCATACTCCAATGTTGTCAATAAGAGCCGGGGACACCCCTGGTTCAGCCGCGAATGTGCTGATGCTGTTTGTAGTAAACAGGCAGCGTACCGCGCCTGGACGAGGGGTCGTGCCATCAAAGATCCTAATATCAACTCTCTGAAAGCAGCCTATAACACTGCCACCAGGGTCTGCAAAAAGGCATACATAAGAGCGGATGCCCAGCGCGTTGCACGAGTAGGCATGGAGTTAGTTTCACATCCTACGGGGACAAGAAACTACTGGCGTTTAGCCAAAGCCGTGCAAGCCAATTTTTGCCAACCTTCTCTTCCACCGCTGAGATACCCCGACGGTTCACTAGCTCATCAACCGCAGGAGAAAGCCAATCTCTTGGCAAGGCTCTTTGCGGCGAATTCCCGAGTCGATGACTGTGGTGCGCCCCCACCTACGATCTCGCCTAGTGGAGTTGCCATGCCTGATATTTTTATCAGACATCGTGATGTGCGCCGTGAACTACAGTCACTAGACGTCCGGAAAGCTAGTGGACCTGATGGTATTCCAGCGATTGTTCTTAAAACCTGTGCAGCCGAGTTGTCTCCAGTGTTAACGCGCCTATATCGCCTCTCGTACTCATCCGGTGTTATTCCTGAAGCTTGGAGAGAGGCTAATGTGCAGCCTGTCCCTAAAAAAGGAGACCGATCGGATCCATCAAATTACCGCCCTATTGCCGTAACCTCAGTGCTGTGCAAAGTCATGGAACGGATCATCAATAACCAGTTGATCCGCTACCTAGAGGATCACTCCTTAATTAACGATCGCCAATACGGCTTCAGGCCGAAACGATCGACGGGTGATCTTTTAGCGTATGTGACGCACCTCTGGGGGGAGGCAATCGACAAGCATGGCGAATCTTTGGCAATCAGCCTTGTCATTGCCAAGGCATTTGATCGGGTCTGGCACAAAGCTCTTCTCTCTAAGCTTTCGGCATATGGACTGCCCACCCGGCTTTGTGACTGGATTTCCGGCTTTCTGCGTGACCGTAGAATTCGCGTCGTGTCTGACGGATGCGCATCGCGGTTCATGACTGTTAATGCTGGAGTCCCACAGGGCTCCGTTTTATCGCCCACCCTCTTTCTTCTTCATATCAATGATATGCTACCGCTTGGGAACATACATTGCTATGCTGATGACAGTACGGTCCATGGACGATACCTCGGTAAACCTTCAGCTGGCAGGGCAGTAACGGATGAGAAACGAGAGAATCTTGTCGTTGAGCTGGACCGGGTGTTGAGCCTTATTAGCCAATGGGGTTCACATAACCTGGTTGAGTTCAATGCTAAGAAAACCCAAGTGTGCGCGTTTTCGACAAAATTGTCCCAATTCCTTCCTCTCCCCATTCTTCGGGGCACTCCACTTTGCCTGCGTAACAGCCTAAGCATGCTCGGCATGGATATCTGCTGCAATCTTAATCAAGGTCATTACATCGAGAGTCTCATCTCATTAGCATCCAAAAAACTGGGGATTCTGAACAGAGTGCGTCGGTTTTTCACGCCGGACCAGCTTTGTCTTTTATATAAGACTCAAGTCCGGTCTTGCCTGGAATACTGCTCGCATCTCTGGGACGGTTCCGCCAAATACCTCATGGATGCCCTTGATAGGTTGCAGCGACGGGCTGTGCGCATAATTAACGATGAAGAGATTACTGGGAACCTTGAACCTCTTCAACTACGTAGGGACGTTGGTTCATTAAGTGTCTTTTATCGGCTTTATCATGGGGAGTGTTCCGAGGAACTATTTTCCCTTATCCCACCCTCTCCTTTCCTACACAGAACCACAAGAGCCGGCCAACGATGTCATCGCTTCACCGTGGAAAATATTCCATCACGAACCAAAAAGTTCGGTAACTCTTATCTTTGCCGGACCATAAAGAAGTGGAACTCGTTGCCGGCTCATGTGTTTCCTCCTTCCTTTGACATGGATTCCTTCAAAAGGAGCGTGAAGAAACATCTTGCGGGCCAGTATGGCGATGCTAACGGATAGGATATTTTGATATCAAATCCGTTGTCATCGCGATGTGGGTTCCTCTCTTGCTTACCATCAGGCTGGGAGGAGCCAATATACTGCGCTACTATAAAAAAAAAAAAAAAAAAGTTTGTTATTAAGGATAGACAATCAGAGGCCTATATTGAAACTCCCAAAATCAAACACTCGAACTAAAATTGTGAAACGGGTTACAAATCATATACAAGAGACCCTTTAAAGTTTTTTGAATTAACAAAAAGAAATTGTACAAATGGGTCAGTGTAAATAATTTGTAATAGTTTGATACAGTCTATTATTGTTACTTGGTCACAATTTATTTACAGGCACAATGATTAATAATACGATATAATTTTATTGACATACAATACTTTTATTGCTTTCATGAGTGAATGTTAGATACCAAAAAGGCTTTAGGATTCTTTACCAGCAGTCATTAGCAATTTAAAAAGCTTGTCATTAAGGATAGACTACAAGAAGTTTATAATAAAGCTTGGACGCTTTATTATTAGGTAATAATTTTAGAATTTGTAAAAATGGGTAAGTAATGTAATCAATTTTTTATTTACATAAACTAAAATATTGTTACACGGTCAAAATGTATTTGCAGATACGAAAATTAACAGGACGATAAAATTTTATTGACGTACATTCCATGCTCGAGGATCATTTATTGCTTTCATGAGTGAATGTTAGTTAAAAAGTATTTTTTTTTACCTGTGCAAATTAGCTCGTTATTACGGGCCCTTGGTATAAATTTCGTTGTACCGCCCCAGGTAGTGTTTTAATGGAACCTCAAACTGTCCTATGGGCCACTAACTAAGACTTGGAGAGCACAGACAATTCCAAGAGGTGTAACATTCGTTGAGTGACCAATGATAAAACAAAATTCAGTTTAGTAGCTTGAGAGCGACCAGTACAGAATAATAAACCTGTTACTGAACTTGTCGCCCTTACCTTGAAGGCGTGACCTCTGCTACTAATATAGCCCACCCCGGGAGTTCTGGAAACCTTTCTCACGCGCAAGAGCCGACACCAAAATGATTGTTATTTGGTTGCGGTCTAAATGTGCAATATTGAATGCTTTATTAGATTTTTTTGTTTGCAAGATTTTTTATAATGAAAGCCAGTCTATTTAGGATAGTTTACGATGCGTCTTGAAATATGATTTAACATAATGGTAACCATCACGTAACTGTGGAGAGGATATCTATTGAGTTTGTTGCGGCGCTTCTTCCCAACAGAACCAACGTCTACGCGCTGGTAGGAAAAAATAATTGACGAGCAAAATATTTTTTTATAAATTCACATGCGGAAATAAATTATTTCATTATATTTATGGATTCGATAACCCAGAGAAAGATAAAAAAAACATTTTAAACTTGACAAAAGTAAAGTGTAAGTAGCGACGTTTATAAAAGACAAGGGGGAGGACTGTCCCCTGCCCGACCCTGGGTACGCCCATGACGGCACTTATTATCTCCGTTCATAACAAGACCAAGTGAGAAAAACAGTTATGGTGAGTCACATCCTGCATGTGAAAGGTACGTGGCTGACGACTGTTATTAATGACCAGTACTCGGGCGGTGTTGATGACTTTTTATTTTTATCTCGTTACACTTTTTCCCGACATTTTCGCGTACACTTTGGTAGATGTGGGTATTGTACGGACAAAAGTACGATCGACTAAACATTTTGGACTTTGTACCGCCCGTTTCTGCCTCTCCGCTACGAATGTCGTCAAACATCATGTTTCGACTAATAGGACGAAGGAAAATGTCCAAAAAACGGTGATAGTACGCGTGCAAACCCGCGAGATCGCTAGTTTATTGTATTAGAGCGATTATTATACGCTTTTCGCAACCCTTGTGTGGGAAACCAGACTTATTTGGATCATAGTCGGAACCGACTTCAAGTGCTTTCGAGTACTCTTGTCGGACAATCAAGTGATCCAAGACTGTAATACCCCGACCGAATTGGAAAAACTTTCACATAGCGAAAGTGTTTTCAGTTTCAAAGGATTCTCAGTAGGATTAGGTTCCAAGTCAGCGGTAGCTTACATGTTGATCTTTATGCAGTTTAACGATGCTAAAGTGTTTGTAATTTAATGAATAAATAAAAGGAGTTAGTTTATTCCGGGTTTTTCGGATCGCATGTATTCTATCTTAAATTTTTATTAAAAATATGCCTCATCTGCGCAACATTTTCAAGGAAATTGTCGTCGACAATTTAAACTTAAGGTTTTATGGACCGCCACATCATATCGAAATGTATTCATGCCATAGCATCTCTGTTAATTTGAATTGTTATACCATTTTTCGTGACGTAAAGCCTGAACTAATACATTTTATCGAAACACGTCCATGCAAGTAAAACCGCGGGCATGACCTAGTAGAAAATAAATTGGAAGCGAGTCCATTTAAAAATACTATTAAGAAGTGGGATTGTTCTGAGTGTTTTCTCCTCCCTATGATTGAATCCTGATACGATATGATATCGAATGAAGTTCTACTATTTCTAGCAGTATATCTTTATTGCTGTGTTGTTATTGAACTGAAACGATGTTCAGAACTAGTCGGGTTATCGAGTAACCCACATTGTGTGTGATTTTAGTCAACAGATATTTTCAAACAAAATTATATGCTATCCTATTGTGAAACGGGGAATTCTACATTATTCCTGAATTAGTAACGTACTCTTAAGGATATTTATTAGCTGTTTGCGATTTTGATGACAATCGATAAATTTATAAAGGTGTGAAGCCTAAGCCTATAATCGTTATCATTGGACCACAAAACAGTAACAAACCGTAGTATCTCTCCAGTTACTCGTGTATCTAGACAAGAAGCGGCGTTTCTTATAAATGTACGGGTAAATAAAATAATTCAGCGTGCCGGAGTGGAGTAACACGATTAGACGCCGCCCGAAGCCGTAGGAAGGTGACAATTGTCGGTAGTAGTCTGAATACAGGCCGGATGGTTTGCTAGTTGAAGACTTGTAAATAATAGTAAAGGAAGTGATGAGCCCGCTGGTGAGGTATTCATTGAGCCGCACCCATTTATTAGCAATTAAAAAGATAACAGTTTTATTCCCCGAGGCGCACTTGAATTTCAATTTTGAATGAGACGGTTACTATCTCGACGGTTATATATAGACCATAAAGAAGAAGTGAAACTCGTTGCCGGCTCATTTGTTTCCTCCTTCCTTTGACATGGATTCCTTCAAAAGGAGCGTAAAGAAACATCTTGCGGGCCAGTATGGCGATGCTAACGGATAGGATATTTTGATATCAAATCCGTTGTCATCGCGATGTGGGTTCCTCTCTTGCTTACCATCAGGCTGGGAGGAGCCAATATACTGCGCTACAATAAAAAAAAAACTAAATAAAACAATTTAAAAACTACGATTTAAAAAAATTACATTTTGGCAGGGATTCGCAAAACCAGTAAAACATTCGTTAGATTAAGTATAAACATATTCAACAAGTTACCGCAAGGTATTACTGATGCATATATTTAAGGTATGTTAAATCATATTAAAGATATTTAAAGAAGATAAATTTATTAATATTTCAATGACAAACATGTATGGACATGATTGTCCGCTCACCATATTTTTAAATTCTCTAGTTCCAAATATTGTACAGATTAGGATAGCTACTGAGTTTCTTGCCGGATTCTTCTCGGTGGACGCCAGGCGCTTGCTGATATAACTAGCATACCACATTTCCATTTAGTGAAACTACTATTCCTTCCATAGCTTTTTGCGTCTTTCTTACAAAAATTTGTTCCCGAATTGTAAAAAGTCTTTACTTGGTTTCGTAAGTGACTTATTCGAAGATTCCACAGTAAAAAGTTGTTTTTTTTTATTTCCCTGTCCCCAAATTACGTGCTAAACAACTTTTTTTTCTTTATTGCTTCGAGGCCTCAAACCTCTGAATTCGGAATTGTTTACGCCAAAACACCTATGATCCCCTTTACGGTTTTGAACTAATACATCAAGCGGCTAAGCGTTTTACAGTTTGAAACTGAAATATGTACGCTACCAAGCGTGTAGAATGTCTGTACTCGATTAAAAGTTTTGTTTAACGAGCAGATCCACCAAGGGAGTTAACCCCTAAAAGTAAACGCGGTACAGTTAAGGTATACGCCGGCTCTTTTCCGCGACTAGAGATCAGATGTGCGCTTAGTTAGAAGCTATAAACATATTAAACTATGACGTCATTAGCTATTTGATTTTTTTTTTATATTGCACTTCAAGATAGACCTCATCCCACCTGATGTTAAGTAGTAATGAGGTCCTAGCTTAAGGGTGACAAGTACAGCATAATAAATCTGTTACTGGACTTGTCACCCTTATCTTGAAGACTTGACCCCTGCTACTAATATAGCACCCCCCAGGAGCTCTGGAAACCTTACTCACACGCAGAACCACAACAACATAGAATTGATTGTTATTTGGCTGCGGTCTTCTGTAAGGTGGAGGTATTTCACCAGTGGGGCTGCGATAAATCGCTATGCCCTACCTCTCTTAACACACTAACGCATACATTTCGGTGCATTGAAAAGAAAATTAAAACAAATAATTCCGATATAACATGACCTTTTTAGCCGAGAGGCGAGGGAGCCGGACTGTGGCCAACTTTGAAGTCCTGGGGATCTACTCCCAAAAACGAAATATGTTGGATACGATGACATTGGAACTTCGAATGCGACTAAAGTGTTTAAAAAAAACAAAAAATGAAAATTACAATAAGTTAACGGGTCAAGCTGACAGTCAGCTCGTGCGAAACGTCGGGCAGTAAGTAGCTAGTATTAACTGCTAAAAAATGCTGTCGCTTTTTGACCGGTTAACTTATTTTAAACTAGCGGTACCGGCGAACTTTGTTCGGCCTTAGATGTAATAAATAAGCAGACTTTTGATTTTATCAAGGTCAATCTTTTATTCGGATATATAGGTAGGTATATTAAAAAAGCAAGTGTAATTTGAAGAAGAAAATTAAATGATTCTCTATTGGCCATGTGAAGCACGTAACCACAGACTACATTATGTTTAGCTGTCGGTTGCGTTTTGTTATACCACGTTTTATTTCATGTCTCACAGGAACTTGATAAAAAGTGTCCTATGTTCTTTTCCTGGTTCTAAGCTACCTTCCCACAATATTCAGCTAAATCAGTTGAGCCGTTCTTGAGTTATGAATAGTGTAACTAACACGACTTTCTTTTATATATATGGATGTTTAAAATGGAAAGCAAAAGTACTAGAGTCTGTATAGGTCCATGCTAATTTGCAAACCAAAAAACATTTTAACTCTCGATCTTTTTATTAATTTTAGAAAGCGAAAACGTTCGTGTTCTCGTGTCCCTGCTGAAACTATTTTTTTCTACATTGTTTCGGGTGTGGGTGTTGTGTTACAGTTGTTATCTCTGATTTATTTATTTGTAATATTTATAACACAATAAAAATACAAAAGGTGGACTCAATGCTAAAAGCAATATCTACCAGTTTACTCTTGGCTCATGCAGATACTTATAGTTAGTTTGGTTTATTTCTGTGACATGAATGCTTATATGATGTTGTCCAATAAAAAGAAATCGAGTAGTCTTTCTTTTCCTCTACTACGTTACTCAGAATCATACAATTTCATGTTACAAACGGTTCACCCAGCCTGTATACTCAACTGTCATTTTTACAGGCGTCCTTCTGGGAAATTGTTTGTTTATTTATCGAAGGGCGCTTCGTCGTAGGTCGCGGGTGAAATTGCGACGAGGCGTTTACACGCGCGGTATTGTTTCGCGTCCGAGATGGAACTGCTCGTTGTGATAAGAGTTATGAGAAGCGGGAAAAAAGAGAAAGAACGAGCGCAACGTTGATCTAGGCATCATTAGTGTGAATACATCTGAGTATGTAATCACATTGAACCTACGTGTTACTAAGTAAGTCAGATGGACAATAAACATAATGTGACAAGGTATTACCTAACTCTACAAACGAAGCTCAAATGTTTGCAAAAGTAAGAAATATTTTTTTAACACAAAAAATGACTTTTCAAAATGAACAGATCAGTTACAACAACATTGCCAATTAACAAAATAACAAATTACTCAAAAATAAATATGTAAATTGATCCACATTATTTTTAATTCTGTTTCCAACAAATTTTATGTGGATCAATATTCACATATTATATTTTTTATGGCTGTTCTAATGAAGTTCTACACATGGCTGTAAAATGGGCTAGAGTCCTATCGATGAGAATATCTATTTTATCCGTAATAGGGCTACCAGAGCTACGATCATCTTTGATATCAAAATTTCAGAGACACTGCACTAGGTCCATAAAAATAATATTTCTTTTCGCGGCTTGAGTTTTACCTTTTTAAATAAAACTGTTTCTAATTACTAAATTACATGTTCTAATTTTGACAGTAAGCAAAACAAAATTAATATTATTAAGATTTTTTCTGATTTAAATTTGAAATATTCTTCGTTAACCAATTAAATTGATTTAACAGGTCAAAACGCGACACCATTTTGTTTAGTAGTGGTGTCGCGTTTTTTTTTTATATTGCACTTCAAGATTGACCTCATCCCACCTGCCCGTTAAATTATTTTAAATGTTTAAAATGGAACGCGAAAGTTTAAGTTTATATTCTTCTTTAACGTCGTAAGAGCAAATGTCCTTTTAAAAGCCAGATACAATTGATTTTCTATCGTGTCTGATTGTTTGGGTCATACGAATACAAAATTCAAACTCTTAATTATACTAAAGTTAGCCAGACAGAACGTTTGTAAAGTTCATGAAAAAATCTTACTAATATTATAATCGCGAAAGTTTGTAACAATGTACGGATGTGTAAGTATCTGATTGTCTGGATGTAGGTATGTTTGTTGCGCTTTCACGCAAGAACTAATAAATGAATTTGGGTGAAAATTGGTAAATTGATAAGTTGCGCGGGCGCAGTTGTCGACAATAGCTGGACTTCTTCCCCAACGTAATAATAAAAACTGTTCAAAGCCCTACATTTTACTTTTCAAAAATAAAGTATCCGATTTCTTAGTCTATAAACGCATGCATTTTAGTCGTAGACGAAAAAAATATTAAATTCATCGCATCAGTTTACATTGGCACATTCGAGAATTGCGGTTTTACGATGACTATAATATATCAATTACGTTCACGCTGCCATTTACGAAGCATGAATAAAAGTTGTGTTTGAAAGCTATTGTTTTTGGGTTAAACATATTATAAAACTCGACTACAAAACTCGTTCGTTATTGTACAATTTTACGATATCAAGGGCAGTTTCTGATAAAATTTCTGAAAACATTATTAACAGATAAACTGCATACTTTGGTTTATTTTATTTATTTAAACTTTATTGCGCGGAGAAAAAGTACAAAAAGCCTTTTCATTTGCATTTTCCACCAGCCAAACCCATAAATTTTGGTGATGCATGATATTTACATCAGAAAGTTAAAAGCAATGGTTTAGTTAGTAGTAATAATCATTACTTAAAAACAATACTTAAAGTACATACAAAATACTAAAAATATTAAAAAGTAATCATAAAATTACATATTATACTATATAATAGTAGTAGTTATACCTAGAATAAGACAATAGTAACCTTCAGAAAACTTACATAATATATTGCCGGCTACCCAATACATGAAGTCTTCAATAACAGGTTATGTTATTTAAAAGTAACCTGCAGTATTTAAAAAATATATATATTAAAGATAGGTAGGGCATATCAATTTATCGCTTGAACTGGACCAGCCCAGTAGGTGAAATACCTCCACCTTACAAAAGACCACAGCTAAATAACAATCACTTCGGTGTTGTTGTGTTTCTGCGTGTGAGTAAGGTGTCCAGAGTCCTGGAGGCGGTGCGACAATAAGAGCAGGGGTAAAGCTCCCTACTGGGTGGGAGTGCTACATTAGTGGCAGGGCCTTCAAGGTAAGGGCGACAAGTTCAGTAACAGGTTTATTATGCTGTTCTTGTCGCCCTTAAGCTAGGACCTCATTACAACTTAACAACAGGTGGGATGAGGTGAATCTCGAAGTGTATTATAAAAAAAAGCCAAAATAAGGAAAAAGTCTTTCCTTGCCATGAGGAAACCAAAAGACTGAGGATTGTTATAAGGGAAAGCATATCGTCACACACATACTACTTTACACATTACTACATACTACATTAATATTTAGGATATTTACAGCAACAGGTCTGTCTTCTAACTATTTAAAACGTTAAACTGTTTAGTTGTGCAGCCGTTTTAACAAGCCCTTAGGGGCTGTTTCACTGCTGTCTGGCATACTTTGTTAGTATTAGATGCAACTTCTGGTTTCAAATATATTTAGTAACTGACATAAAAAGTGTTTTTAGTATAACTAGTTGATGCCCGTGACTTTGCTCGCGTTATTTAGGGATAAAATGTATTAAAGTTAATTTATGCCCGGTTCCAATATTTGAAAAACTATCCGTTCTAGTTACGTATAGTAATAAATTATACGAGGCGTAAGCTAAATCGACCTAAAGTCGACTGATGGCAGCTGATATGGAAAGTAAACGGACGGTATTAACGTCTGGTAGTCGGTTGATGGAAAACGGATAGTTATTTTTGACATATTACGAATCGTAAAATATTAGAACCGGGCATGACGACCTCCGTAGCCGAGAGGCGAGCGGGCCTGACTTTGGCGAGCGCCATCTCTGAGGTTCCGGGTTCGATCCCCGGTCGGGTCAATATGGGAAACGAACTTTTCCATATTTTCTCGGGTCTGGGTGTTATGGTGCCGTCGTTGTTTCTGATTTCTGTTACACAAGTGCTTAAGCTACTTACCTCATAATCAGAGAAATGTATGTGATGTTGTCCAATATTTATTATTAGTAATTGACACAAAAAAGGAACGGGTACAACGGTTGACTGGTAGAGAATGCTCCTAGCATTAAGTCAGACTTTTGTACTTTTTTTTGCCCGTGACTTCGCCCGCGTTATTTCGCGATAAAATGTATCCTTAAAGTTAATTTAGCCATCTACCATAGGTGTATGCAAATTATGGCGTGCAAATCAAACTGAACCTATGTTATCACTGTCCTGCATGTTTACGAGACTTACAAATATAATCCATTTCCGAACGTTACACTTTAAACAACGTAACATTATTTATCTCTGCACGTTAAAATCTCATAAACGGAATGATACGTCACCGTTTACGACTCCACTCTACAATCAAAGTTGAGTCGGGTCGCATTGCGATGGGTGTGATCTATATGTGCGAGATTTTGTAGAAGTCTAGCTGTGCCCGCGACTTCGTTCGCGTGGACAATAAGGGTTTTCCTTTTTTTTCCCGCTAACTCCCATTTCCGTGGGAATTTTGCAATATCCTGTTGCAACTAAGCTTTAAATTTAATAAGGTACCTGCATGCCAAATTTCAAGCGTCTAACTTAAGCGGTTTAGATTTTTCATACAAAAGGATTTTCCCGCTAATTCCCGTTCCACTGGGAATTTCGGGAATTCCTTTCTTAGTGCACCTCTACGATACCTAAGCTACATCCCTTCCAAAATTTCAAGTGCTTTCATTTAGCCGTTTAGGCTGTGAGTTGATATGTCAGTCAATCAGTCAGTTTCTCGTTTTATATACATATGTATTTAGATGAACAGGGGGTCTACTCTTAAAACTAAATATGTCGGATCCGTTGACAAATAGCAATTTTTAATTCTTATAGTCGCAACTAATTCTCTTCGAAAGCGAATAAAGCGTTATCAAAAAACATTTATTTACATGGTAGGCGATATGGACCTTTTTCAGGCTAATGTCGTTCATTTACCTAGCCTTGTGGGCGTATTAACGGGTTATGCCAGTAAATAAGAACACTTATAGACTTTTACAATTTTACTACACGATACACAACTCACAATCTATGAACAGGTTGGTAGGGTGTACAACGGTCCGCGACAGTTTCAGACGACGTGTTCACTCCTCTGCGATTGTAAGTAAAGTGAGCGATGTTCCGCTCGCCGCGACGCCGTAGGCTCCGTCAACGCCCTGTAGGTGGCGTCCCGTTGATCACATTAACCACTTGGTGGCGCTAGTGTTACTACTTCCGGCATATACAAATCCACGTTTTTTAATTCGCAAAGTTTTGACTAATATTCAAAACCGTATCCTTTCGTTTGTTCTTTTCGGTTTTGGTAGTAAGCCTACAGAAACGGATGCCGGAAAAACTTCTAATCCGAAATATGATATCGACAAGTTCATCTTTTTTAATATGCTTTGATTAGCCAATATAAAATCTAATTTTGGAAATTACACGTTACTGAAAAACAGGAATAGTATGAGAAAATAAGGAAACCTTTAGTAAAATTGCGGTATTTAAATTGGGGATCAAAAGCGGATTACTTTTTATATATAGCCAGTGTTGTCAGAAAAAAACATTGCATTATCGATATTTCAGTTAAATTATCTATTGGTATTTCAGTATTATACATTTTTAGCATTTAGGTATACAGGTAAAGTCAATGTGTTCAAAACTTCAACAAAGGTCTTGTAGGCAGGGTTGATGGCTGTTTTGAAATATCGGTCAAAACGCGATTTTTTCTTAAATTTCTTAAGAAAGTACGAAACCCTGACATAATAAATATTGTGTAATATAATAATTATTGACTATTTCCTCTACCTAAAGGTGGTCTGGAAGAAATTACTTTCTAGCAATAAAAGCGCCTAAAATTGTACTTGAATACGTCTGTAAAACCAATCTATGTAAAGTGTTCTGTGTAATAAAGTGTATCTATGTAGCTCTCTATAATTTCGACAAGTTCTAAACACTTATTTAAAAACAATTTGCTAAATAAATTAATATGGCTGAAGTTTCGTCAATTCCTTCGGCATTGATACCTTAAAAATGTTTGTGAATGGTATCATTATCATCCCATTTCCCATTAGGGATATTGTTCCGTTTATTAAAAATTCGAGATTTTCATATAATTAAGTCGTTCTGACCCGTATCGGTTTTGTGTAATTTGTTTATGTGAACGTTGACGTCACAACTTAAACAATCACGTGACTTAGCGTTTTCGCGAGCTTTTTAATGTGTCACACAAAATCTTATTTTTCTCTAGTAATTTACATATTTTCCAGATAAATAAAATTGCTTGGGATACAAAATGAACGTGCGCACATTTTACAATACTTTTTCTAAAACTGTCAAGTAGCAAATTGTGTGTTTACTTGTTTACATAAAGTCGATTGGTGAAATAAAAAGGACAGCCGTTAAACGCGTCCTACATTGTCCTGCAAGTTTACGAGAATTACAAATGTTATCCATCTCGGCACGTTGAACGTTAAAATCTCATAAACGGTGAGTTGTATCGTAACGGTTCCTCTTCACAATCAAAGTTGAGTCGGGTCGCTTTGGGCGAGACCTCGCCTCCTCGACGAGGAGGGGATAATCTCAGTGTCCGCCATGTGTTAAATAATATTTTTGCGTGACAATTTTTACACATGACTGACATTTGGAGCGCTCACTCGAAAACTGAATTGATAGCCTGCCCTTTTAAATGATCCTCTAGAATTATTTTAAATTACAATAATTAGGAACTTTTTTGTTAAACAAGGATCCTTTTAGAGCGAAACTGTTGCTTTTGACTTGATTAATATTGTTTTGGGATAGAGAGTAATCGTAATGCCTCTCTATTATCTATATATAACTACTCTACTCGTAGGTATAACTACTCGTAGGTATTTAATTCAAGTTAATGTAGTAGTAATTATTATCTATATATAACTACTCTACTCGTAGGTATAACTACTCGTAGGTATTTAATTCAAGTTAATGTAGTAGTAATTATTATCTATATATAACTACTCTACTCGTAGGTATAACTACTCGTAGGTATTTAATTCAAGTTAATGTAGTAGTAATTATTATCTATATATAACTACTCTACTCGTAGGTATAACTACTCGTAGGTATTTAATTCAAGTTAATGTAGTAGTAACAAACATTTATACATCTATACACCCAAATTTTCATGGTAATGAAATTGTTGTGTTTAATAATAAATTATTTAAATCTATGTTTGTTTTTATATGAGGAAAAGGAGATTGATACTAAATACAGTTTGTGAGATAATTAACACTATCCACAAATATGTCCACGATTCAAATCGCACTATCGGACGCCGTAACAATTATGGTCGTGAAGTAGAGTTAATTTATACATTCATGGTTTAAATTAACTTTAATGCTTTTGTTTGGTAATGTACTAAGTATTATCGTAGAGATCGTGATGTGCCCATTTATGTGAAAGTTACTCTACGTTCTTGGTGTTGGTCGATGAAATTTGCCTAAACAAGTATTTCATTTAAAGAAAAAAAAGTCGAACGTACGATATGTTAACCATTCTCCTACAAATTAAAAAGTTTTATCGAACTCCCGCGACATCAACACATATGAAATTCGTTTAGCTGCCCAAGTTCAATACGTAAAATAAAACTTCAGTCACAATATAGTTAGTTTTCCATAGTCAGAAGAAGTAAGCAGATGCAGAGTTATTTCTGTGAGAAGATGTGCTTATTTCTGATAATACAAATACATAAAACATGCCAGCATTCCACACTCTTGAACTGGCAACTTTTATTTCTTACAAAGTACCGTTTTCCGCATTTACGATGCAACTGTATTCAATTAATCTTAGGTTTAAAGAATTTATTTTCTCATAAAAACTTACAGTTCACTTATAATGAGACACATGAAATTAATTTTAACTTTTGATACATTTTCTTTTTCTGGAACTAGCTAGGTAGCAGACTAAAATTATCATTACTTACATAGGCCAGGAAGGCTATTACTTACAAATATATTTTTTTAGCTTAGTTTTAAACGTGTTTACATTTTCACATTCCTTTATGAAGTTTGGCAGTTTATTATACAACTGTACTCCCTCGAACAATATCGTTTTCTTCCCATAGTTAGTGCGTACTGGAGCAATTTGAATTTTATGTTTATTCCTTAAATTATGTGGGTTTTGTCTTTCACGTAAAACAATATTGGACTGGATGGAATTCGAAGAAATATTTTTAATTAATAAGCAAGTGCAGTAAGCGTATAGCTGTGAGAGGTTCATTAATTTAGTTTTTTCATATAATTATTTTGTGGGGGTATAATAGGCAGTGGCGTAACTATACCATTCGGGGCCCGTGGCAAATTCAAATTCATCAATCCATCGACCAACCCCCCCCCCCCCCCCCCCTCCTCCTTCTCAAAGAAAGAATAATGTCTAATACTTGTTGTTGTTATACACTACATTTCTGGAAATACCAGAAATGTAGTGTATACTTTAGGAAAGTTTGATGTAAAAATTATTCTTGGTAATTGGGATTCTCCTCTTACCTGGGGCCCCTTCTGGCTGGGGGCCCGTGGCATTTTGCCGACTTGCCACCCTGTAGTTACGCCACTGATAATAGGTATACTGGAAAAGTATTTTAATAATTTTATTTTGGGTTCTTTGTAAACAGTTTAAGTTTGTAGTTGCGGCTGATCCCCATATTTCGATTAAATAAGTGAGATGTGATTTTACCAGTGAGTTGTATATTGTATTAGGTACATTATATGGGATAAAATTTCTTATTTTACGTAGTGCTCCTAATACTGACATTAGTTTAGATTTTAAGTGCTCAATGTGAGTGTTACAATTGCCTGATGAAGGCAGTTGACACTAAAATCAATTGTATCAACTTACTTAGATAACAAATTAAGTAAATAAAAACTAAATCAGATCCGTTTGTCTAATTAAGTTCATATGGTTTTGAAATAAGATTGTCCAATGGTAATATAGGCACACGTAATCGATCTTTTTTGAAACTGAACTAATGACAGTTTAGGATAAGTTTTGGTGTTACTTTGTAGCTTTATATAAAGGGCGGAATATATATTTTTTGATGTTAATTGGTAATGAGGTCCTAGCTTGAGGTCGACAAGTAACGCATAATAAATTGTACGAATGCATATTCTATTCTGGTGTTTTGTTTATTGCTATTTATTATTATTTATTGTATCCATACACGCATTTATACCCCCTCCCCCCCCCCCCCCCCCCAAGGAGCTCTGGAAACCTTACTCACACGCAGGAACACAACAACAACGAAGTGATTGTTATTTGGCTGCGGTCTTCTGTAAGGTGGAGGTATTCATTACCAGTCGGGCTGCTCCAGTTCGAGCGATAAATCGCTATGTCCTACCTCTCTCATCTATGCTCTGTCTCTTTTCAATTGTCTAAAGTAAAAAAAAGACAGATCATAATTGATAAAATATGGAAAATGAAGGAAGAACTCCGTACTTGCACAACTAATGAAAAATAAAAAAATGTGCTACACCGTATACAATTTGGTGACTTTTTAACGGTTGGAGCTAAAAATACTATATTTTCACTAGAGAGTACTTTAATCTACCAAACTATTTAATTGAACTCCAGACTTTCCATAACCAAATAAAATATGATTTCTTCATGATACTTAGCGTAATGATATTATTACCATAAACGAAACTCATTTCAAATTTTTGGAATAAGGAAAAAGTATTAAATTCGATTTCTGTTCAATTTGTGATACAAGCAATACTTTTAAACCAGCGTACCAGAATATTAACTTTCAAATTGAATGCTTTATAATGAACTTCCTTTTTTAGAGTTCCGTACCCAAAGGGTAAAAACGGGACCCTATTACTATGACATCGCTGTCTGTTCGTCCGTCCGTCAGTCCGTCTGTCTGTCACCGGGCTACATCTCAAGAAGTATGATAGCTAGACAGTTGAAGTTATGTTTATGTTTTTCTGTTCCCGCAATAACAAAAAATATTGAAAACAAAATAAAATAAATATTTAAGGGGGGCTCCCATACAACAAACGTCTTTTAAAAAGTCAAAATAAACATGGCGACTCCCGCCCAGACATTTTTTCCACTATCCTTTGAATACCGCTCACGCGCCTTTTAGAAGGTCATATTAAAAAAAGCTGTGTAATTTTATTAAATTACGCAGGCTGTCGAATCTATATAATCAAATTTGTAAACGAAATACTAAGGTCCAATTTCCGGTAAGCTACCATTGGTTGTAACAGTTGACAGACGTAATTTTTAAAGGAAACGGACGGCGCTATGGCTGGTTCACGAGGACGTGGTCAGTAAATCGTATTTTTATATCCCCCCTATACAACAAACGTGATTTTAAGCGGTTTTTGGCTCGATGTTAAATAAGAACAACTGGTAGACGCTTGACATATTCAATTTGCATACTAACTTCAAAAATAAATAATTGTGTCTAATGGTGAATAGCTAATGGTACAGAACCCTATGTGCGCGAGTTCGACTCGCACTTGAGTGGTTTTTACTGTTGCACTCAAGTTCGTTCGCGTTATTTGCATAACAAGGATATAGTATTAGATTTACGTGTCTACACTTTTATTTAAGATTTTTAAAGTATTTTTCGCGTGCAAGAAACAAACATTCATCAAAATCTTCACGTTTACAATAATACTAGCTGTGCCCGCGACTTCGTTCGCGTGGACTACACACTTTCATGGTCTGTTTTACCCCTATCTCCCCTAACATTTGAAATAAAAAGTATTCCATCCTTTAATCCAAGTTTCGAGCTATATTTGTGCCAAATTTCATATCTCTAACTTAAAAATATAACACTCATCCCCCTTATTTTCAAAACAAAAAGTGACCTTCTAGAGGTTCAACGTATACCCATACCAAATTTTAACAAAATCGGTTCAGTGGTTAAGGCATGAAAGCCGGACAGACAAACAGACAGAGTTACATTCGCATTTAAAATATTAGTTTGGATTGTGAGAGTTACTCTTTTCCATTAGAAAAACGTTCGATTTTTAAACTTTATTAATGGTTAAAATATTTGAGAAATAATCCGTTCCAGTGATAAATTATACAAGGCGTAAGCTAAAAACGACTGACAGACAACTGGTGACAGCTGGTATGGAAAGTAAATTATGGAACGGTATTAACGAATCGTAGTCGGTCCAAGAAAAACGGATAGCCAATTCGGACACATTACGAATCGTAAAATATTGGAACTGGGCATAAGCTGACGATTAAAGTTACAGAAGACCGCAGCAAAATAACAATCACTTCTGTGTTGTTGTGTTCCTGCGTGTGAGTAAGGTTTCCAGAGCTCCTGGGGGGTGCTACGCTAGTAGCAGGGGTCAACCCTTAAGGTAAGGGCGACAAGTCCAGTAACAGATTTTTTATGCTGTATTTGTCACCCTTAAGCTAGGACCTCATTACCACTTAACATCAGATGGGATGAGGTCGATCTTGAAGTGCAATATATAATTAAAAAAAAAAACAAAACAAGAATCCTCAGCTATATTAATCTCACGCCTGCCATTCGTATCGAAGATGCCACGCTGAAATATTAAATGTCATGAGCGCGAGTGGATACGCCGCTGGATATTATAGTGCTAAATGTGAACCGGGTGATTGGTCCGTTCGATAAAAGCGGGATTTACACGGTTCGACTGGAGCTAACGGAGCTCGGGATTGGAACGTGCGTGATAAATAATGCTTATGTACAGAGAAAAGCACGCCAGACAACAGACATTGGAATTTGTTGCCCTTGTGTAGTGCGCTGTACCTAAGTGTTTAACTTGACTTGCTGTTGGGTGGCGTCCATAAATTACGTAAGGTGTTTTAAAAAAAAATCTGACTCTCCCTCTCCCCTAGTTGGATGTCGTGAGATTTCATTCAACCATCTCCCATATCCCTCAATATCACGTGAGATTTTTGAAAATGTGAGTTTCTTACGTAAACGCGTTGGAATGTTATTGTAAAAAGAAAAAAGATTTGCTTCGTGTTTTTATTTACGACTGATAATAAATATCGCTGAGAGTTTAATTAATAGCGTAATTATTTTTTTTTTCAATTTCTCTTCGTTCGGATACAGTGTCAAATTCACACTTTGTTTTTTCAAACTTTAGGTAATGTTCTATCTGGATTCAACGGACCAACACTGTTTATATTTTTTTATTTAATCAGAAAAAGAAATGCGTGATATTCTTCATCTTAAGATAAGATGAGATTTGACACAAACCCCTCCCTCCCCTTAAACATCTTACTAAATTTATGGATGCCCCCTTAGGCTATGTTCGGTACGGCGATTCTTCGATTCGATTTTTTTCATTTCACTGGTTAGCCCTGTGTACAAATAATACACAGCCAAATCGCATTAGGGGTTTCCAAGCGGTTTCAAATTGGCGCGTTTGTGTAGTAACATTTTCTAGGAGTGTCTTCTCTGCTGTTCTTGATTAGCAGAAATTTAGGAGTGGGAGCCTACCGCTCCCCGCAAGCTAATCATGTGTTAATTAGGAAAAAAGAAAGATTTGCGGCAAAAACATCATCTACTTTCAAAATTCTTACCCTCAGACATTGCCACAAACATTCTCATATGGGGGTAAATACATTTCTAAAGGAGCCGCCCATCTTCAGTGCGCCCGTATTCAGATGTCTAGGTATCTTTGATTTGACCCTTCCGCTCCCGCTTGCCGCAGAAGAAGGCGACTTAGGGCGCGGCGTCGTTATGACCGCGCCCAGCTACCGCATGGAGGTCGGCCGGCTGATGGTGTGAGGGCACTTCAGCCGGCATATGAAAGCAATAGGTTTCCACTGCGAAGTGGGGATGGTCGAGTTGGATCGCCAATCCCCACTCTCCCCCCAACCACCGTAGGGGGACGAGACGGAGCTGCATAAGCGGCTATTCCGCAGGTGGTGTTGTGGTTGGTTAGGTTGATCTGATTTCCCCCAGCACCACCACTTAGGCGATGAGGTCCAACCGGGGGGTTTTAGTGAATAGTCCTGCCGTTATAAGGGCAGGGAGTCAACTCCCTCAGGTGACGGTACGGTGCGTCAAAGCATTTCCCCTCGTCAGAAAAAAAAGGTGTCTTTGATTATAGTTTCAAACATCTTTGCAACAAATTTAGGTAGTACAGGATAATTAGTATGTAGACGGAAACTCACCCTGCAGGGGACACCAACCGAAGGATTGGAAGTTATAATTTGATGACCTCTGTAGCCTAGAGGCGAGCGGTTTGGTTTCGCGTCATCTCTGAGAATATAGGTTCAATTCCCGGTCGGGTCAATATAGAAGAGTCTTTTCCATGTTGTCGCAGGTCTGGGTGTTGTGGAACCGTCGTTGTTTCTGATTTCTGTAACACAAGTGCCATAGCTATTTACCACAGAAACAGAGCAATGTATGCGATGTTGTCTAATATAAATTTATTATTTAAAATAATCGGAAAATTCGTCGCCTACAATACAATGCTAGTCTTAGGTGTATATCAAAATCCTTAGGGCAGAGGGCAGAATTATCACCAAACCTTCGGTCAAGAATTAAGCAGAAGTTATCCACATTTCCATTAAGAGCGCACCGTCACAGTTCACTTGCATAACCTCGCCTCTCCAAACCTCTTAAGAATCGCTCCTACGATCCAAGTTGCGCCTAGTTCCGGAATCAAACTGGCGACAACTTTTCGAGCGTGGCGGGGAGCTCTTTAAACTTTGCTTACCAGGTTACACACGGGTATTTCAAGTGGAAAACAGTTGCCTTTATTTTTTACGATTGGAGATTTGATATGAAGAGCTGAAGAGTTCGTTTGTTTGTTTGAACACGCTTATTTCAGGATCTACTGGTTCGACTTGAAGAATTTGTTTCGTGTTGTATAGTCTAGCTATCGAAAAAGGCTTTAGGCTTGTATCGCGCTGCGACTAATAAGAGCGAAGAATGTGGAAAAAAAACGGGAATAGGGCGATTGGCTATGATGGTATTAAATAAATATAGGACAATTTCGCATACATTCTTCTGATTCTGTTGTATTTTTTTTTACTTTACTTATTATTGCAATCTGTCCAGATAGACATTCAACAATACTTCTAAAATGGTATTGGTATGTGAGGTACAGGTCCAATGACATGCCCTCTAAAAATAGTGTTTTAAATTTAATAAAATTAAGTCTTGATGTCTTTTGTAAATAGCTAAGCAATTGTGTCATAGAAATAAGAACCACAACACACAGGACCGAGCCAATATAGAAAGGTTCGTTTTCATATTGACCCGACGGGAAATCGAGCTAGGGACCTCAGAGAAAGCGCAACGCCAAAGTCCGTCCCTTTTGTCTCTCGGCTGCGGTGGTCGTATAAAAAATAGATGATGGTTTTGCTGTGGAACATAAAGATTTGCATATTAGAAACCGTTAGCCTTCCGGTAAGTGCCCTCTGCCGAATATGTTTAGAACTACATACTTATCGGCCCATAGTTCTAAACATATTCGGCAGAGGGCACTTACCGGAAGGCTAACGGAAGGTTGATACAGCAGAAAAATTTCATCGCCTACGATAACTTGCGGGTAGCTCAGTTGGTAAGAGCAGCACGCGCGATACGTGAAGGTCGTGGGTTCAATTCCCGCACCGCAAGGGGAGATGAAAATTTTCTGTTTCTAATATTTAAAGTTCGCTAGTACGGCGTATAGTACTATAAAAATAATAAAATCGATAAAGATTTGCAGTTCGATATTATTCGTTATGACTTCGATTTTAGGTTTAAGCGCGGCACAAAATTAAACTCTGGTATGACGACTTTTCAGACCGTACCAGATTTATTCAATATAAAAACCATTATTTTAATTTTTAATGCATAATAAAGAGTATATCTTTTACAAGTGTACAACATACAGTCTAATAAGTCAACTGAACACTAAGGCAGTGTGTTAAAGTGAAACGTAAATACTTACAGTGTTCACTTGTATGGATTCATGTCAGGTTTTTGTTGTAAGCAAATTAATGACTGCTCTGTATTTAAACCTGTTGTTGAAAGATGGCTTAACATGAGTATTCACTATCAATGAATAATAATTACAGCATAGGACGGGAAGGCTCCATCTTGTAACTTTATTCAAGATTTGTTAACGGCAGAATAAGTCATACGTAAACGTTTGGGAGAATAACTGATTATGAAACCTTAAAAATCTGCTCCTCCCGATAGACACTAGTTCTACTCACTAAAATTAGAACATTGAGAGGCCTTTTTTAATGAAATAGATTGCTAGGGATGAGAGCACGTGCTTGGACGCTTCTCCCTCCAAGTAACATTGGGTTACCATCTCCCAACAAAGGCCCGAGCCCGCGATGGGGCTCCTGGCAGTTGTTTAAAATTTTAGGGGTGTAATCCCTTCTAGTGGATCGGTCATCGTCCATCCTCGCTCCTTCCCCATAACATTCGGGGGGAGATGACTGAGCTGCTTAGTTAGCCGCCATTCCGCTGGCGATGTTGTGATAGGTCTTCTGTTCCCACGGTATCACCAATAAGGCAATGAGGTCCACCGGGTGTTTTAGTGGTTATTTCCGCCCTTATTAGGGCAGGGACTGCCACACACGCTATCACCTCTTTCAGGTGACGGTACGGTGCGTCAATGCATTTCCCCCCGAAAAAAAGGGATGTGAGTCCTCTGCTCCTCTCGAAAGTCTAATGAAGATAAAGAGGCTATATGCAGCAATTAGCAGTTAGTCTGTTAGGAAAAGATAAATAGATTGAGCGTGTTCTAATTCCTACACTTCCAGTTTTGTTCTTTGCTAAGAAACCCAGTACCTAACGTCCACATAACTGTTTGATGAACTGGCACGGAATACGATGTTAACTCTATGAGGAAGCAGCACAGTTAACTGAATAATTTGAAATATTGCCAGTATTAAATCTTCGGCGCCTTTGAAGATGGTATCTGGTAATGATTGG
Source organism: Glyphodes pyloalis (assembly GCA_037074685.1). Lineage (NCBI taxonomy): Eukaryota > Metazoa > Arthropoda > Insecta > Lepidoptera > Crambidae > Glyphodes > Glyphodes pyloalis. The sequence continues at coordinate 7,353,853 of JAYKKO010000021.1, forward strand.
AAAACTTTGAGAGATATTCGCGAATTACCTTCGGTTTGAAATTTACAACCGAGTCTGAACAGTACTTGAGTACTTTTAATATTTTTAAGAAACAGATGTTTTTTATCTTCCCTTGGGATATGTAATATGAGCCCAAAAGCAAAAAATATGTTTTCATTGTATTTCGATAATCTATTTGACGGACTTTATAGAACTAATGTTTTAAATTCGGCAGGGCCCACTGAAAGCCAGCGTCATGGCCTGCGACGTGGGTCATGACTTATGCTGAGTGAGGCCCTTTTATTTAGGACATTACGACATGTTATGGTCTGCGTCGCCCGGTTGACGAGGAGATTGCGAGGAGATCAATTTCACGCTTTTTTTTGTATGTATATAATTTTTTTTTTGTTGTTTTCTTGTTTGTCTCCTCTCTGTATATGTGTACGTAATATATGTGACAATGTTGTGATGTTTTTAAGTAATAAATGTTTCTTTCTTTCTTTCTTTATTATATAATATTTAGATATTAAATTAAATTAAATATTGGTCTGATTCTGTAGTAAGTAGCTAAAGTACTTTTGTTAAAAAAATCAGAAACAACGACGGTACCACAACACCCATACCCGAGACAATAAAGAAGTCTGTCTCCCATATTGACCCAACCGGAGATCAAACCCGGGACCACTGATATGGCGCGACGCCAAAATCCGGTCTGCTCACCTCTCGGCTACGGAGGTCGTCGTTTTTACCAATTCAATCCCTTTCGTCAAGACAAACAAGTTGGTAATTTACCGAGGTTGCCGAGCTGGAGATGGTAACCCAATTAAACGTTCATCATATGAACGTTTGTACTGAAAAGGGATCAAACCCACGACCCATGGCTTAGCTTGGTTCACCTAGCCATTGCTCCAACTGGTCAGTCAGTATAAAACGAATAACCAAGCTCCTATCGCTAGCACCATATTAATAGCTAACTCCCCACCGCAACTTGGTCACCTCTGACCCTAATTTGTCAAAACAAACTTAAGTGCTTAACCCTAGAACATCTAAGTACAGTTTAATGCCCTTTGAAAGCGTCCTATGTAAATATAAGCTTGGAAAACGTCAAGATACGACCTCTTCAAGACTAAAATGTTTACAAAGGGTTAAGTTCATGTATTTCGACTCTTTACTTAAGGAACTTTTTCGATCGGTGAAGTAATTCGTTTCTTTCGTCTTTGTGACTGAGCAATCATTTCTGTTGAATTGTTAACAAGGGCGGCCTGGAAAAAAAATAGATTTGTGGTTAGGGGCCATCCATAAAGTACGTCACACTAATTTCACGAGTTTTGAGCCCCCCCCCCCCCCGTCCTTGTCACAGGTGGTCACATTTCTGAGACCCCCCCCCTCCCTAGTGTGACGTCACATGTTTTGCAATTTAACATCATAAAATTTTTAAATTAAACCAGCAGTTCCGAAATTAGTTTTATTTCCATTTAAATTAAGTACTTTTTTATGAAATCAACATTATATCAAATATTTGAAAAAATAACAAATAAATAAACTAATGAATATAAAGAAAAAGAAGAAAAAGTACATAACTCAAATAATCTTCAGTCCATGGACTTTGAACCCTATGAACTATGAACTTGTCAACAATACAATTTAAACCGTATTGCCCTAAAGATAGAGTTGGACATATTTTTTAGTTTAATTAATATATCAAATTACGTGATTGGTACCTCTAGATTTTGAAATGTGATGTCATGAAACTTAGGACCCCTCCCACCCCTTGTCACACCATGTTACACTTTGTCGACCACCTCCCCCCCCTTTACGTGTGACGTACTTTATGGATGGCGCCTTAGTAGCTAGTGAACGAAAATACACGGAAGTATTGCTGTCATACTAACTTCATTCGAATATCGGCACCAAAACACACACAAATGTAAAACACACAAAGTATCGACACTTGAAAAAAAACTTTAAGACAAATGCATATAGGTCGACAATATTTGTCTATTAGACAGACAGGGTTTGTTATTTATCTCATTTCATAGAATGTATGTAATATATATTTTGTGTGCATATGTGTGTCGTAGCAAACATACCTGCGTATTGTAAAGAGCTGTTGTAAGTATAAACCTGGGCAATGCCGGGGCGGACCGCTAGTGCTCAATAAAGGTGCCTCTAATGAATACTCGTCGACGCGCCGCATTCCGCGCGCAATCTCTTTGTCGCGCGACAATGCGCTCCCATTGTTTCGCGCTTTATTGAACTGCGACCGAGCGGGTCGCGCGACGCAGGTGCTCCTGCATATTGTAGTAGTAGCTGTGCCCGCGACTTCGTTCGCGTGATCTACATACTTTTATAGTCGGTTTTACCTCTATCATCCCAAATGATCCAGACAGAGCTGGCCACATATATTCAACCTACATCTTGTAAATATCTATGGAAACAAAAAGAAAAATAAAGGACTTGACATCTTAATACTAATAATAATCAAAACAGAAAGTAATCCATATGCTAATCCAGGTTTCGAGCTACTTTGTGCCATATTTCATGTCTCTAACTTAAAAATAAGCAACTTCTCTTATAAAATTTCAAGAGCAGTATTATCCAACCTTATTTTCAAAATAAAAAGTAGCTTATGTCCGTTCTAGAGGTTCAAAGTATACCTATACCAAATTTTATCAAAATCGGTTTAGTTTAGGCGTGAAACCCAGACAGACAAACAAACAGACAGACTGATAGAGAGAGTTACTTTCAGATTTATAGTATTAGTATGGATTACTATATTAAGTTTTTCATGTATTTTTTTTTCGCGATTTTTGATCAAGGTATCACTTTACTCAGAAATAATTTAGTCAATAAGTTACCTTTATGCATTTTAATACCAATTAAATTAAAATCAAATTGTTTTGTTAGCTACGCTACAGAAAAAAATATAACTATCTTTGTTTTCTTCTGAATCTTAGATAAATTGTAACATGGATATCAAATTATGCTAATGGTATCAGATCCATCTTGATATTGTTGTAAGTATGTAGATTGCGTTCTAAGAACATTGTATATCTCTATATATATATGTTTATATGTGTCTACAATTTTCTCTGCTGCATTGTACACTGAATCTGCAGGAAGCAATATCTCGATATTAAACGCGAGGAACACTCTCGCAACTACATTATTACACCCTCTTAGACGACAGGAAGAGAAAATATTTAAATTTAAAGTGTCTGAGGGATAAACATACTAACCTAGAATATATAAATCAATTGTAACTGAATATTGTCTAGATGGTGATGAAGTCTCACTGAATTAAGAACGTCCACTGCAGTGATCGCGCGGAGCGAACGTTACTTGTAATGTTAGCGAATAAGAGAACACTGATTGTGTTTTTTTATTTTAAATCTAGTAGCCGGCTATGGCTTCGCACTCGTACTGTCCCTGTTTTTTCCACATTTTCCCCTGATTATTTGGTTCTATTGGTCGCAGCGTAGCGTTATATAGCCTGAAGTCTTCCTCGATAAATGGACTATCCAGAACAAAAATAATTTTCGGAACCAGTACTTAGATTAGCGTTTAAAAAGAAACTCTTCAGCTTGACGATACTAGTAACTAAAGATTTTAATTAAACGCGGCTAGAAAAACTTCATCAATCAATTAATTCGGACATTCAATTTGAAAGATATTTACGAGTATAAATCTTATCAATTAAATGCAAGTAGATGTATATGAGAAAAAAAGTTGCCTGGTGAGTTATTACCTACTTCTAGAAAATGGCATCACCTTATGCGATATAGGCGCCATCTAAGGTAAAGCTATGATTTGAAAAAGTTAGATAAAAAAGTAAATTATATTTTAAATACCTTTTAACTGCTAGTTGTGGCAACAAGTCAAGGCAAATGTATTTTATTAATTCTAAATTCATAAAGTTTTTCTTATTCTGTTTCAGGTAAAACTAACATTTGCTTGAGCTTGGAATTTCATTAAACGCTTTGAAGTTGTAAGTTGAAAAGTATAAGTGAGCGAAATAAAAACAAATTTTTAAATGAAATTTGTTCTAGTTATTGTAAAACTGCGTTAAGTTTTTTCTTTGTTGCTTTTAATATTTATGAATTGATTTTTATGCTTGATAGAACATTTCTGTTTAGTTTTTCCAGTTTTTTTCATTACATTTTTAACCCCCGACGCAAAAACGACGGGGTGTTATAAGTTTGACGTGTCGGTGAGAAATGAACCGATTTTAATTTTGATTTATTGTTTGAAAGATGAATAAGTCGGGATGTTCTTAGCTATGTTTGATAAAAATCGATCCAAGATGGCTGCGGTCAAAAAAATATGGTTTGCATGTTTTAACACAACTCCCACAATATGGGTATGATATAAAAGGGCTTGACAAGCGGAATCATTGGCTTGATTTTAACGCGGAAAGTCACCCACTATAACACCCCCACATTGCCTTTAGGATACAAAAGCCATTCTGGGTTTTCTTAAGACAATCATGCAGTGCAGTGTTAAATTCGGGTCCCTAATAAACTATACCTCGGTGGCGCTGTGGCTAAGGCCAAAGCGCGAAGGATTCCAACTTAGATTCCCAGTCAGGTTAATTTAGGAAACAAAATGTCCACATTGTCGGGGCGTTTATACATATATTTGGGTATCTATAATTGTGGTATCAACAATGGTTCTGGTCTCTAAACCACAATAATTTAAGTACCTACCTTTGGGATCACGTCAGTACACGTGATGTTGTCAGACATTTATTTATTTTCCCCTTTAAAAAATGCCTATGACGTCCATCAGTTAAATTACGATGAAAGTGGTTCATAAAATATGAATCGCTGAAAATTAATGCATGACAATGTCGGCTGTTTACACAGATCTCATCTCGAGCCGTGATATTCGATCAAAAGTTGATGCCAGTGGGCCGAGCGCACTACTGACAAAGAACTTTTTTCATTACCTACCGTATTTCGAATTACGTAATACCTGTATTACGATCAGCTAGTGATGTTAAAGAAGGCTTTCGAGTATTGTTTGTTTAGGACTCGGAGACGTTTCGCATCTTTTAATGGTTGACTCGACGTTTTTCAGTTTGAGTTACGTTAGAACTCGAGTTTTTTTAGCGCACAAGTCTTAATTACGTTCGAGTTTTTTCTGAGCTCTCATGATGTTCTAACTTAGATGAAGCAAGACTTCAATATTTTGCGATTCCTAATGCGTCAAAAATGATTTTCTGTTTTTCTTCAACCGGCTACGAGTCGTTAGTACCGTTCCATAATTTACTTTCCATACCAGCTGTTATTAGTCGCCCATCGACCGTTTTTATCTAACGCCTCGTATAATTTATTACTATCCGTAATTAGAACGGATCGTTATTTTAATATTGGAACCGGGCATTAGGTTAGGCATCGATGGAGAATTCGTTGATTAGTTTGACTTTCACCGAGTGACAATTGCTAGTCGTTGTGTGTGAAAAGGAATACCCTTTTTTAATATCTGATTTAAAAAAAATGAGAAATGATGACTTATAACAATTAGTAGTTAACATCACATAAACTAATTTAGGTATACATTTTAAAACTAAAATACTTATAATTTATTTGAAGTTATTTTCTAGTGTTAAATATAAAGTATCATGAAAATTCGATTATTTATTCATTGATTCACCATTCATTATTTAGTAATGACAACGGTTGCTAATTACCATTGACACGTGTCAATTAATATTTTCTAACAAACCTTTTCAACTTTTGGTGTTCTGCAATAAAATGAACTCGATATCAAGGCAAGCTTAAGTCAACTTCTAAGCTCACCCTTAAATAGATTTAGTACTTCAAGTCTGTTGTGTTCCAAAATTTAAATTTGAGGACTCGGAGCTGTCACAGCCCTACCAACAGCACATGACAGTAAATATGTACTTGCACTCGATATTAGTTCTTATGTAGACGACATATGAGTGACACAAAGTCCAAAGTGAACAGTCTTACTATCAAAGACGACGTACTCAGATACACGTGGATGGGTACCTACTTTTATTGCTGAGACATATTTTGTTGTATTTTAGGCTTTCCTTAATAATGTTTTCCCATTATTTACGTAATAAGGTTCTTTGTGTGATAACAGGAGCGTGTTTTCCCTGAAGCCATGCATAAAAAAAGTTTTATGTACCAAAATTTGCCTGGATAACATTTGAGTTCAAGAATATTTTTATACATACCTGTCGAGGCTTCATACGCGTAAGATTCTGGGTTAATTCAAAACTTTTTTTACAAACCTTATTTTGACACTTACAAATATAAGAAAAAGAATTATCCATTTTGATTCTGTGTTCTTCAAGTTATGCGCGTATACATATTTCGTCGATTCCTTTTGTTTTAAAAAAAATAATTTAGTTATGTACTATGCAATGTCATGAAAACCCAATTTAATCATTATTATTACTTAGTTTTTTAAAACTAGGACTGAAAGCAAATGCACAGTTTAAAAACTATCAATTCTTGTTTTACCCCGGAAAGGGGTTTATTTTTAAATTTAAGTACCTACATCTCAACACCGTCTATAGAGCAACTATTTTTAATTTCAATTTTCTTACTTCAATAAAGTGTTATAGTTATAATTTACATTTTGCAATTAATCAGTCAGCCAGTGCGTTTCGCTTTTAAATTATATTTTTAGAGAACGAATTTTTTGAGCTGTTATTTAAATATTCGAGATGTTATTACGATCAGTTGAAATAATTATTCATTCAAAAACTCATTCAATAATTGTTACCGCTCATTTAATTATTTTCCTGCTCAATCATATATTGACTGATCCATTTCATTATTTTTTATTACTCAAGTAAACAAGAACTTTACTATTTTTTTTCAAGTGCTGATTAAACTTAAACTAATTAAACGTGCCATATATAATTTGTTACTTACCAAAACTGCTATTTACAATTGTCTCTTCAAATCAGTGCCAATTTTTTTATAACTTAAAGTCAGTGATTTTCAATATATACGCTACTAGTTTTAAACGCTCTTCACTTCCAGCTGAAAACTCGAGTACAGTCACATCTAAAACCGAACTTTCTAGAAGAGTATCTGAATTCATTAGGGCGACGGGATCGAACGAAGATCGATTGCCTCGTCACCCGTCAAACATGAGGATAATTTATTCGGATCTGATATCCGTACAATGAGCGGAAACCGATTTTGAGTAAGTAGTCCGGTGTTGTCGCGAAGATTGTTTCAGGCACCGATAGTTGTCGCTTACGTCACGCAATCAATCAATCAAATCTTTTATTCATTTAATGAGAAAAGAAGTATAAGGAGACGCCCTCGATTTATTACATATACAAATGTGAGGCGCTTAGAATACAGAGCACGAAACATCATACTGTCACTTTCTTTCTACAATGCCAGTACCTTTGACGTAAGAGATAAACATAAATAAATAAATGCGCCAGACAATTACACTAACCACCTGGTCTCAAACTTAGATTTTCCCTTGTAGTATGAGCACCAGACGATGGATACTAACTGGGGGCGTCATCCCAGCACATCCCAGCACATCCCAGTCAATTTAGAAAAGTTATTTTTCCAAATTGACCCGACTGGGAATCGAACCCGGGACCTTTCGCGCTTTGGGCGGCTAGCTTAGCCACTGCGCCACCGAGGTCGTTTCTTACATGTTACATATTACATGAGTAATCCTAATGAATCGTCTGTATACAATGCAAATGAAGCTACCTCCGGTTAGGAACCTATGACTACCGAGAAGATACCGGCAAGAAACTCAGTAGGTTTTTTTACAAATAAAAAGCTAAACTTATTACTAATTTTGCAATTAAACTTTTACGCACGGTTCCAATATACGAAAAAACGATTCGTTCTAGTTACGGATAGAAATCAATCATACGAGGCGTAGGCTAAAAACGACTGACGGACGACTGATGACAGCTGATATGGAAAGACAATTTGAAATTAGAATTAACGACTCGTAGAAAAACAGATAGTACACAATCCATTGTCCCCATCCTATCTAACAAAACAATTTCAATATCTCTGTCAATCTCATGGCTGATCTCTTCGCTCCTCAGACAACCTAAGCTTAAACATTCCTTGACATCAAAGTGACTTCTTCTCTAAGTCTTTCACTGTGCAAGCCGCTCGGCTTTGGAACGCTCTGCCCGCTGATATCCGACAATCCCTGACTAAGGGAATTTTTAAAAATAAAGTTCGTGAATACTTCTTCTCTCTCGCTAACAAGTAGGTAATGATAGTCATGAATTTGTCAATTGCTGAACCAATTTATTTATCTTCTGAATTTATAGTTATGTAGATATTTGTTTTTATCTATAAATTATTAATATTATGTAAATCTAAGTATACCTTCATATTTTATATATTATATTCTAATTAATTTATAAAGTATGTGTATTATTATCGTATATTTAAAAGATACCGTAATGTTATTTTTAATGCTTAATTTATTGTTGTTTAAAATGATTTCTTTTTTTTTTCTCCCATGTTACCGCACCCATATACAAACTATCTGCATGACCCAAGGGTTGACTGGTAGAGAATGCCCCTAGCATTAAGTCCACCTGTTGTACCTATTTGTGCAATAAAGTTTTTAAATAAATAAATAGTAATTTTTGACACATTTTGAATCGTAAAGTATTGGAACCTGTCATAAGTAAGTGGGAGTAATGCCCTGTTCCAATATTTGAGTAATGATCCGTTAGTAACGAATAGTAACAAATTATACGAGGCGTAAGCTAAAAACGATTGACGGACGACTGATGACAAGCTGACAGCTGGTATGGAAAGTAAGGTAGTAGGTACGGACCGGTATTAACGACTCGTAGTCGTAGGTTGGTGAAAAACGGATAGTCTTTTTTGATCCTACTACAAAAGGCGAAAGTTTGTAAGTATGGATGTATGGATGTTTGTTACTCTTTCATGTAAAAACTACTGAATGGATTTGAATGAAACTTTACCACATTAAAGCTTATACATCAGAATAACACATAGGCTACAATTTTTGAGGTTTCTAATGTGAGGTCGTAAAAATACACATTTCTTGCGCTTACATTGCAAACGCTGAGTGAATCCTACAAGATAGATCAAAACAATGTACTACAGTATTGTACAACTTAAAAAGGTCTACAAAAAAGTCCGTAATGGTATATGTTTATCTCTTAGGAATAACCCACATTAACCATTTTTTATCCTTTACTTTGTACGAGAAATAATGGCTTATTTACGAAGCGATTTTAAGCAATACAGTATTAATCCTTATCCAATTAAGTATCTTAAATACATTGTGCATTTAATAAAGATCAATATGGCTTTTTACAGCATGTAAATTAAATAAATAGTGCTTAGTTACCGTATTTCTTACTTATTACTAGACTAGACGGGACGAACCTGAAGTCCACGCGAACGAAGTCGCGGGCAAAAGCTAGTACATTATAAATCGTAAAATATTAGAACTGGGCATAAGTAAGTAAGATTTATTGGCGATTGAGATGTATTGTGATGGGCGTAGATGCGTGGATCCTGAATATGGCCGGGTCACCTTAACCGCCGTATCGGTAGAAATGCCGGGGTAGCCTTAAGAATTTATATGGAACATCATATTGGGCTCGGCATATTTTATTTATCGACCTCAATGTCACTGCGAAGCGTCGATAGACCAATCCGACCGGAAAATGTAAACGAGTTTGCACCGGTGTCTGGAGGCCTACCTACTACCGAAAATGAAATATGTCGGATCCGACAATGATAATTTTAAATTGTCATAATCGTAATTAACTTCGAATACAAATAAACTATTTAGAAATAAAGTAAATTACATTACAAAACTTTTGGTTAAATTGACGACCTCCGTAGCCGAGAGGCGAGTAGGCCTGACTTTGGCGTCGCGTCATCTCTGAGGTCCCGGGTTCGATCCCCGGTCGGGTCAATATGGGAAACGATATTTTCCATATTATCTCGGGTCTGGGTGTTGTGATACCGTCGTTGTTTACGATTTCTATAACACAAGTGCTTAAGCTACTTACCACAGAATCAGAGTAATGTGATGTTGTCCAATTATAGTAAAATTCACTCCTTAAATAAAGGCCACAAGGAATAGGAACACAGAAAAACACTTACACAGTTTCCAATAGCTTCTATTTCCTCAGACAGCATTGTACAAGCTCCAGAGACGTCCGTTCTCCTTCGGCGCTCCGACCAGAATGACTCGATTCGCCTCTTTCATTTTAAACGCTCGATTCAACGGTCGAGAATTTCCGTTCCGAAACGATATTTAAATCATTTTATGCTACGTTCAGGAATCAGATAATTTTTAATTTATACACCATAAAAATCGGCAAACCTAACATTCGACCATCCTGACATTGTGCATGTCCTCATGCACACCTAACATTCGGCCAATCGAGTCATTTTACAAAAAACATTCTAATATTAAAACTGTATACCCACCTTCTTACAGTCATGTAAACAAATAATAAACATCATAATAATAAATAGTAAACATCCATAATGAACTGTAAACCCTCCTTCTGACAGCCATGTAAATAAATAATAAACATCATAATAATAAATAGTAAACATCCACAATGAACTGTAAACCCTCCTTCTTACAGTCATGTAAATAAATAATAAACATCATAATAATAAATAGTAAACATCCATAATGAACTGTAAACCCTCCTTCTTACAGTCATGTAAATAAATAATAAACATCCATAATGAACTGTAAACCCTCCTTCTTACAGTCATGTACATAAATAATAAACATCATAATAATAAATAGTTAACATCCACAATGAACTGTAAACCCTCCTTCTTACAGTCATGTAAATGAATAATAAACATAATAATAATAAATAGTTAACATCCACAATAAACTGTAAACCCTCCTTACAGTCATGTAAATTAATAATAAACATAATAATAATAAATAGTAAACATCCATAATGAACTGTAAACCCTCCTTCTTACAGTCATGTAAATAAATAATAAACATCATAATAATAAATAGTAAACATCCACAATGAACTGTAAACCCTCCTTCTTACAGTCATGTAAATGAATAATAAACATAATAATAATAAATAGTAAACATCCATAATGAACTGTAAACCCTCCTTCTTACAGTCATGTAAATAAATAATAAACATCATAATAATAAATAGTAAACATCCATAATGAACTGTAAACCCTCCTTCTTACAGTCATGTAAATAAATAATAAACACCATAATAATAAATAGTAAACATCCATAATGAACTGTAAACCCTCCTTCTTACAGTCATGTAAATAAATAATAAACACCATAATAATAAATAGTAAACATCCATAATGAACTGTAAACCCTCCTTCTTACAGTCATGTAAATAAATAATAATCATAATAATAAATAGTAAACATCCATAATGATATTAATGTATCCAACTAAAATAATTACATTCGCTCTTAGTTACAGATATTAGATAAGTTTCATTAACTCATGTACGTTCCTAGCTCATAATCATATTTTACCAATACTCCATAAAAATAATAAATAAATGTGGTATTCTAATTACAATATGTGAACTTCGCTGGCCTCTGTACTATTATAACTAACAATTAAATCAATATTAATTAACTCTTAACACAATTTACCCAGGAACTGTTACAATCAATATACAACGAAATTATACGAGTGAAAGCTAACACCGATTTCGTGGAATAAGTTTCGTTGTCTAGTAGACATGAGAGCAAGGAACTAATTATCACCATATAAGATAATATAAGCTTAACAAATATCTAGATTCCATAATTTATCATTACGTATTTCCTTTTTACATAATAAACAAAAAGTAAAAACAGTGTCACAGATCATAGTTTAAATCACTGGTTGTATGCTTATTAGTTACATAAATTAGATTTCTATTTCACTTTCCTCCGTACAGTTATTCTCATTATCTTTGTTAACTCCTAGAGCGGCCACGTGGACCCAAGGCAACATTCTATACGCAGCGACGGCGGTTTTGTACTTATTTCAAGAGCCACTAAGTCCCGGAATACAAACTACCCTATAGCGATCATTACACAACACCGCAACGACTCTGTAAGGGCCTTGATAAGGTGTCCTAAACGGAAACAGCAAAAATGCTGTTTCCGTCATTTGCAAATGAAGCTATTTTTTTTGTATGATTGTTTTTCTTGCTCTATTTCAATCCTATCCTTAACTGATTCTCTGATAGTCACCAAATCTTTCTTTTCATGAGCTTCTTTAACTACGTCATTCAATCTGGGATCAACTTTTGCGTTCATATACACTCCAAACTTGATGTCGGTTGGTGCTTTACCTGTGGTTTTCTGACAGGTATTATCCATACCCCATTGACCCTTACCCGCTTTGTCATCCCAATCTCTCTCATCAAAGTTTAAGTTATGTGCAGTTAATGAACTCAAAATTGTGCGATTGCATCGCTCCACTTGAACGTGGGCTTAGAACGGCATTCAAAACATGCCTTATATCTTTGTCTGCATAAAAACGCTTGAATGCACGAGAAGTGAACTTTAATTGCAGTTTGTGATTTGGTTTTGCGTACCGGCGTAGTAAAAATAAATTTTGTAAATGCGTCCACTATAACTAAAAGATATGAATTCCCTCGCTTAGATCGCACAAAAGGCCCAAGGTGATCTAAATGGATTGTATGAAAAGGCACATCTACTTTCATTATTGTGTGTAGGAGCCCTTCGTTTGAACTAACCTTTTAGCATAGGCACACTCGATACAAACTTGAACATATTTCTTGACAAACTTGGACATTCCGGGGAATCAGTAGGATTTCCTGATACGTTCAAGAGTCTTTTCCACCAAAAATGTCCAATTTCATCATGCTTCATCAGACAGAACTGCCATCGTGCCCCTTTTGGTACTACCCATCTCAGATTACTTTTATATCCGTCTACACACTTATACAGTTTGTGATCTTTGATCAAATAGTTTTCCCTAATATTTGCCAGTCCATAAGCGTCTAAGTCTGAACTTAAAATATCACGAATCATACAAAGTTCCGAGTCTTCTAACTGTAATGTGTGTAGCCAATCTAACTGGTTAATGGACATCACATTGGGGAAACCATCACAGTAAACCGTGCTATCTTCTCTACTAGGATTCCTAGACAATGCATCAACGTGCGCCATCTTAGTCCCCGCTCTATATTCTATATTTTAGTCAAATTCCCGTAATAGGAGCCACTACTCGAGGGATCAGATCTCGCTTGGAAAACGTTGTGCGTAAGGCACTACAGTCAGTCACAATTTGAATTTTAACTCAGGCAAATAAACACGAAATTTTCTCAGCAAACATACTACAGCCAACATTGGCAAGTCCAATCGGCATACGGTTAAATTCGTATTGACCGTCCGGGGTAACGAAAGGAGGTAAGATGCTTAGATTCTTCTCATAATGGTGCCTGATAATTAGCCCGATGACATATCTAACGTTACAAATTATACCTGTCCTGATAATCGCGCGAACTCGTCTTCGATCACGAGCTTCCGGTATCGTTCTTTTACTGTCAGGAATTAAGAAGTCTATAGTCTAGGCTTTCCATCCTTCTTCCGCATAAGGACTATCGGACTTGCATATTCCAAAACAGATTCTCTTATGACCCCGAATTCCAACATGTCACCATTCCTCTAACTTGCCGACGTTCCCTATGCGACAACCGGTAAGGACGATATACCACTGGTTGCTTGCTATTCAGCCCTATGTGCATATCAGTTACGTTAGTGCATCACAGCTCCCCCAAGGATTATGCAAAACAGTGTTTACATCGGTTAAGTAACGACACTAAATTTTTCTTTTGTAAATCGCTTACAGAGTCACCTACATGAATTTTATCAATGTCGATGCTAACGTCACGTTTATTTCGTCGAAAACTTATTCACGCAATAAACAAATTGTACCCTAGTACCTCTCCCAATTAAGGATTGCTCAAAACTTTCAGGGATTACATAACGGTGTAATAGAGACGAAAAACTGCCCCTCTTTAACGCTATACACTCCCCCATTGATACAAGTCTGTCTATTTGGTTTTCCAATAACTTTACTATGCAACACGATATCTCCGTTTTCGATATTCACGCAAACTCTAATCGAGGCTGGTCCAGGAACCGTGATATTTTCCTTTGATTGGACCACGATGGCCATGTCCCCAGCATTGTCAGATATCGAGAATGGTAATTCATCACTAAAATTGAAAAATCTTAAGTTCTCCGCATCTTTATGTACTACAATGTGCGCCTGTTCAGTGAAGGTTTGTCCCACTAGTAACAGTACGTCTAACAGTTTGTCATCTACAACGTGACACGCTAGTCCTGCATTAACACCATCTATATTCAAATTAATGTTCAACGACCCGAGAGAGTAAACTATTCCATTGCCAAAGCCTAGAATTGGAACGGAGCTAACACTGTACGTAAAACCTAATGATGATGCCGCTGAACGAGTAAGTAGTGCGACATAGCTACCAAAATCTATAAAAGATTTCATTGATATACCGTTTACCCTACATTCTTTGATAAACTTTGCATTCGCACTTGAACTTAGTATGCTCATAGTTTTAGTTACTGGTGCATTATAATTATTTGAAAGATTCCCTGACTTTATATTACAATCGTCTGTTTTATGTCCAAATCTACGAAATTTTCCACATTGCATTAATGACTTAAGACACTTAATGGTTGCCCCTATTCCTTACAATTATAACAAATATATAAGAATTACTACTAGTACTAGCCTTTAATCTCAACTGATGGCTAACTGAGTTAATCGTAAAATCATTGGATCTTCCTTTATAATTTCCACGGTAAAATGGTTGCGAAACTTCTTTATTAGACATAAAAACTGTAATAGCTAATCGAGACAGAAACAGCATAACGCATTGGCACTAGATTGCATTGTCTTATCGTTCAATCCATAAATAATACAATCCACCGCACGCTCGCATTCTTTGTCGCATTGGTTCAACAAGGCTTATTTCTCGTAGTAATATACTTCAAGAGGTTCATTATATCGGCTACGTCTTTTCAACATATCCTTCAAGGATTGGCCATAATTTTGTTCGTACGAAAAAGCTTCTAAAAGTTTTTGTTGCCACTCAAACCAACTAAATAATATTGAATTTAGACTTTTATACCAAGTTTTAGCCAATCCTTGGAGCCTCTGCATTGCAAAGTGAATCGTAGTCCAGCCGAAAACAGTGGCACACTCGTTCATTTTTTTTTAGGCCAAACGTCTATACGCTGGCTTTTCGATGAAGGGTCAAGTCTGGTAAAATATATATATTTTTTTTTTATCTTACTGTTCGAGGGTACTTGTGTAGTCACTGCTGTCGTCTGGGGTTGAGGTTTTAAATGACCTAGCGAATTAATTAGATTCCTAATATCCCTAGCCATAAAAGTAAGACTTTCTGACCGTGTATCCTGATGTGCTGGTGCACCGTTGGTGATGCCTTGACTGGTGCGTGATCTTCGTAACTCCGCCCTAGCGTAGCGACAGTCTTCCCGGTTGCTACGTTCTCGATAGACGCGTCCGTGTTGCTCCTGTCCTTACGCCATGTGGTGAAGTGAATCACGTTCACGCCTGAGGTCGTCCTCCATGATGCGTAGCCGTTGACGCTCGTTGTCAAAAGCAATTTCTTGTTCGTGTAGGCTTGACCACACGCCCTTGGTCGCGATTTACACTCCTTAGCCTGCTGCGGCTACGGTAACCACAGCTTTTCTGAAACTCGAAAACAAAACTGTGTATTTTGTTCTAAAACAATTTAACAACCGGCTCCTGAAAGATTGCGATTCGATATCTGAAAAATATTTGAACTGTAGTACCAAACCAGTAATATTTTACACGACACATTCGTCGGCCTTCAAAAGTATACCCAGGCATAAACTATTTATGAATTAATAACCTCTAGGTACTTTGTAAAGTGAACTCAAATTTTGTAACTTTGTTTTTCAAATGTCTCGAAAACGGTGCGTCGTAGCTCAAAAATGAGAAAATTTTGGCCCCCGTAGACCCAGGGCGTGCACCGACATAAAGTTTGACCACATGTGTTGTGACCGCACACTGACTTTGCATAATCTTTTACCACTTACACAAGGGGTTTAAGGGACTAAGTTTGCAAATTTTTATCCCACCAACATTTTAGTCACACGTGTGGTGACCGCCACATGACCTTGCGGATTTGGGTCACGCACATACATACTGAGGGTATAGCGACATTTAGCAGGGTATCATACCACTTCTGAGATATAGTAAAATTCACTCCTTAAATAAAGGCCACAAGGAATAGGAACACAGAAAAACACTTACACAGTTTCCAATAGCTTCTATTTCCTCAGACAGCATTGTACAAGCTCCAGAGACGTCCGTTCTCCTTCGGCGCTCCGACCAGAATGACTCGATTCGCCTCTTTCATTTTAAACGCTCGATTCAACGGTCGAGAATTTCCGTTCCGAAACGATATTTAAATCATTTTATGCTACGTTCAGGAATCAGATAATTTTTAATTTATACACCATAAAAATCGGCAAACCTAACACAATATTTATTTATTTTATTATTGTTCGAAAAATAAATCTTTTATTTATTTATTTAGTTTTTGGTACCTATTGCCCCTCTTCGTCCCGCCCGCGGCATTTTGGTTTCGTATTATCTTTTAGGATAGACGTGTATGGACGAGTACGGTACAAATTCAACTAAGGAGAGTACTCGACTGTCCGGTTTTCTTAAGGCATCCGATGTAATGTAAGCACTTTATATCCAGGAACTAGTTTACGGACGGACGGTCAGACGACCAATCCGTCTTTTCCCAGTTGCCACCACATGGATTGCATTGCAATGCATGTGGTCAATCGTCCGTTCTGTCGGTCCGGTAGTAGCAGCCGGGCCTACTTCTTTCTTATTTTTTATTTCCATTTTTCATAATGTTATCATAGATGGAAATGATGGGGCTTCTGAATACAAACTACTGTATGCGTCCATAGGACATCTACATACTTTTGTTTCTAATCCTTGATTTACCTCTTGGCAGGTTTACCTATGACTTCTCGATACGAATGGCAGGCGTGAGATTAATGTAGCTGAGGATTCTTGTTTTGTTTTTTTTAAATTATATATTGCACTTCAAGATCGACCTCATCCCACCTGATGTTATGTGGTAATGAGGTCCTATCTTAAGGGTGACAAGTACAGCATAATAAATCTGTTACTGGACTTGTCGCCCTTACTTACCTTGAAGGCTTGACCCCTGCTACTAATGTAGCACCGCCCAGGAGCTCTGGAAACCTTACTCACACGCAGGAACACAACAACACAGAAGTGATTGTTATTTGGCTGCGGTCTTCTGTAAGGTGGAGGTATTTCACCAGTCGAGCTGCTCCAGTTCGAGCGATAAATCGCTAGGCTCTACCTCTCTTAAAATTTTCGCATGTTAGGGTTAGATGTTTGATACACTCTCTGACAACTTTGTAAGGGAACATACATCTGAAACTTTAACAGCACAGTTCGATAGCCAAGTGGTTAAGCACTAGATAATATTCTCGACGACTTAGGTTTCAGTGCCGGGTCGAGAATGGTATGTTACGGATTTACGAAAATAACTATGGTTTGTGTTTACCGCCACTGGAAAGCGTATTTTAAATTTGTAGGAATGTATGTGTGTGTATTATAGGAATTGCCTAAATAGGCAGTTCCTATAATTGTGATGGTGGTTTGATTACAGTGATAGAGACCTTCGCGATACACTGGTACATTTGTATTTTAACAATTAACAGACACAAAATCTTGACCAAAATACTTGCAATAGAATAATCTAGAAAAACTCTTGTTACTAGGCGTGATTCGGAATCCATTAGGGCGACACGTGGTTGACAGCATCGAACGAAGATCGATGTACGGAAAGTCTCAAACATAGCATGAGGATAATTTAACGATTCGGGTCTGATACGCGGGGACCGATTCAGCCGGGCTCTCAGCGGCTCGATCTAGTTCACTGTTGTGGGGGAGATTGTCTCGGAAGTCGAAAGTCAGCGATAGTTGCGGTGTTATTAATAAGAGAGGGAGAGCATAGTGATTTATTGCTCTAACTGGAGCAGCCTGACTGGTGAAATAGCTCCACCTTACAGAAGACCGTAGCCAAATAACAATCACTTCGGTGTTGGTGTTTTCCTGCATGTGAGTAAGGTTTCCAGAGCTCCTGGAAGGGGGGGAGGTATATTAGTAGCAGGGGTCAAGCCTTCAAGGTAAGGTGACAAGTCCAGTAACAGCTATATTTATGCTGTATTTGTAGCCGTTAAGCTAGGACCTCATTCTCGCGCAAGGAGGCGTCGAAGAGGGAGCGAGAGGGCGACCCCCTTGCCCCCCCACATCGGAGACGCCGAAGATTATGCGCGAGGCGTCACTTTGACGCACTTGCGCTTGCTAGCGGTGACCAGCCGGCCGCGGGTGTGGGGACACCCCGGCCGGCCTTGCTTGGTTTTCCGCAGATGCGCGGGAACGGTTTAGCACCTTCGGCCGTTCCCGGCAGTCCCCCGACCATCCAGGGGGGACCTGGTGACGCCGCCCCGTAGGGGCAGCAATTCCGCCGACGGCGCTGTGGTAGTCATGGGTCACCCGGTATCCCATGGCGCCGTCAATAGGCGATGAGAAGGTGGGGGGAGTTTTTGGTTCGGGTAGTCCCACACACGTCGCTGCTGTCCCCACGGCTGTGATATGGTGCGAAAAGATGGCATACTCTCCCCCTTAAAAAAAAAAGGACCTCATTACCATTTAACATCGGTTGGGATGAAGTCAATCTTGAAGTGCAAAATAAAAACGGTAGTGACATAGATAAATTAAAACTGCAACGACGTCAGATGTAAATTGATCCTAGACCTTTGTCGTCATCTTGAACTGTTATAACGGTTGTCCCCTCACCCACTATCGGCTGGTCCCGACTACGACGAAGCAATAGCCATACGTGCATCCTCCAGCGTCTTTGCAGGGTCCGAGCGCAAGGATCATTCGACCACTTCTGAGAAATCGCGCAGAAAGAGACGACTACACTCCAGGTCTTTTCGCTCCCTCGCTCTTTGCCTTGAGCTGATAGGAAGCGACAGATGAGAGATGACAGCGTTTGTTTCGCTTTGTCTCTGGGCGCAGCTCCAGCATGCTGGGACTCTATGAATTACACAATTTTTTTTCGAGCGAGAAATTCCAACTGCACCATCGTTCTCAGTAGGGATTGGAGCTTGGTGTGTCAACCTCCAGCCAACTTAAACCCCCTCTGTGGTTGCCAACTCTGCGCAGTTATGTGGGAGTCGGGATCTCTAGCCAATTCTATGCAGGCTCCCCCATCGCACAAAACGTGCAAGAAGGCGTGAAGAGATGTTAATTGGAGGTAGCATTTTTTGTACAATTAAAAAAAAGGACTTCAAATTGACTACATTTGTATATTTAGCCGATTAAAAGTTGACACGATATTTAAAATATATTATGATATTTCGAAATATCATATAACAGCAGAAGATGGTATAGAATTTCTTGTATGGCGTTCGGAGTGTTCGCCTTTTCTTTGCAACATTGATGCACCACCTTAAAATGCTAATGCATTGCTCAAACATAGATTTGGAACCAATAGCGTTCTTTTTGCGACACGGTTGGTTTGGTCTCTATCGTCAATAGCTAGCGGCAATCTGTCAAGATAGGGCGCCATCGCGAAGTTTTGATTTACGACGCAATCCGAGCCGGAGACTACAGCTGCACGAGAGTCTAATGAACCAATGAAATGAAAATGGAGCGGCAATACTTCAGGACAAAGAGTTGTAGGGTGAAATAGAATGCTGCCGTGCGGCTAAGATACATGCCATATATTGTGTTTCGACGATATTGTAACGGAGTGAAGGTGCGTATAGAGATAAGGGCATGCTACATGGTGCGGTAAAGTAGAACGTCGTAAGGGAAGTACTATCGCAGTTTATTAAATAATCGATAGTGTGAGTCAAAGATACTTTGGGTAGTATTGTTTCTAAACCTATTGTCAGTCGTAAATACCTAGTATCGATAATATTGATATTATTGATACTATTCCTGTATATCATGGTGTTTTAGTTTTAGTTCATTTAAGATATAAGACAATTATAGCGTATTTTGATGCAGCGCTGGTCGCCGTATCTACTCTGCCTCAGGTTTCCGAAGAATACCAGCGTCGTGGTGCGCACAGCGTCACCACGACATATGCTGAACGTAGATTTTTATGTACCTACCATGTTAGTTGATTCCACATTGTTTAATTTACCCAAATTATGTACGAACAGTACCTAATAAATATTTTTCTTTCTTTCTTCTTTCTTTCTTTCATTCTATTGGACTGTTTTACAATATCGCCTAGTTTGACAACAATTGCAACAATATGGTTTAATGAAGCCTTGTTTGAGAATATCACTCGCATTCTTTAAGCATGTGGTAGAGTTCAATCAAGAGTTTAAATGTGGTAAAGTATCAATATAATACTATCGATAATCTAGATATGATGTCAACTCTACCACATACTTAAAGAATGCGATTGATATTCTCAAACTAGGCTTAATTAAACCATATTGTTGCAAGTGTTGCAACGACGTTGCTTTTGAAGGCGAGCTCATTTCTAAATGAGATCATTTAAACAGCTCAAAAATATAAATTAAGAAAACATTTTTAAAATACGAATGTTAAAACTTCATAAAACAACGTAACGTAAATAAATTTACTTACGTGATAATAACAACTGAACAACAAAGGGATTATCGCAAACGCGTACCAAACTTTTTCGAAATGTACATAAACAAAGGTTCTTCTCCGAAACAACTTAGATTTCCAAGTTTTTCTTTAAAACAAGTTCATTAATTACCAAGCGTAGCAATCTGATGAAAAACTCACCAAAAATTCTTGGACCTCACGATTCTCCTTACTTTTTAAGTCGAAAATTGTTCAATTAAGTTCTTTTATCTTGCGAACGATTTTATAATTAAGTAATAAGTAAAAATGAGTAACATTTCGATTGCCGTGAGCTCTGTTTGCTTTTGTTATTACATGGAGTTGGGTATTGTTTAGCAAAATCATTGAATTCGTGTTATTAAATGAATTAAAAATTCTAAAGGTGCGTGTAATATTTCACTAGAGTTAAAAACACGTTTAGGTCGTAAGACTTAGAAAAGCGGATACAATTGATACGAATTATCTGGCTATTACAAAGAAAGAAAAATATTTGATAGGTACTGTTTAAACAGAAATATTAAAACAACTAGCGGCCCCAGCGAACTTTGTTTCGCCTTAGAGGACTTTCCCGCTTTTCTGTTGAAAATTTTCCTAAATTTTCTTTGCTATAAACCTCACGGAGCCCGAGACCTTTCCAACGAATGCAAAACCGTGGAAATCGGTTCGTGCGTTCTGGAGTTATAGCGTCAGGGAGGAAAACCCAACTTATTTTTATATAGTAGATGTGAAGTCAACTAAAATTGTACCTAAAAGGTCTCAGCTCAGCATATTAAAATGACTTAACAAGGATAAAGCAAACAATCCCTTGCGATCCTTAGCGGTAGGCGCTGTGGGGGAGCCTGTGTAGAGTCCGCAAGAGTTCCCGACTCCCCCACAATTGCGCAGCGTTGGCCACCGAGGGGGTTTTAGTCGGTGCGAGCCCGACACACCACTCTCTGTTCCCCGCTGAGAGTGACGGTGCGGTAGGCTTTTCCCTCTCGGCAAATAAAAAACAATCCATTCAAATATATAATTTTGTTGCACTAATTGTATTTTTAACAGACCTGTTTCTCTTTCGATATCTTTCAGAACTTTACATTTTTTTATTGACCGAACCTCGTATAAGAATGATATTTTCACTCAAAAAACCCCGCAAAGATAGACCATGTTAAGTTTCACAAACCTCATAGGCATCAATCCCACACTTTGGGAAACGCTGCCTTACATAATATAGTAGGTGTAGGTGCCTTACATATATGTTTTCATATAGGCATAAAGGCAATAATGTTTAATTAAATAAATATCATTGTGTCACGTAGAACATAATTCTCTAAGAGAGTAGGTAATAAAAGTGTGTGAAAACTAATTTTTTTTATCATTATATGATCTTGCTTGGCAGAGTCTGAGACGGATTATCTATTATTACCTCTACCTGAAATGTGTCTGGTAAATATTGCTTTCTAGCGATAAGGCCGCCTATATTGTACTACAGCGTGTCTCGAAAACCAATTCCTGTAAATGTATTCTGCAATAACGAACCGCGCAAAGCGGTATGTTCAACCCACGTAACTGCAAAAGGCGCGGCATTGAAATATCGCTTCCTCTAAACAAGTTCAATTTACGTAACATTCAACAGTTAGTCAAAAAAAAGTTACTACACAGTTTGGCCCATATAATATAGTAAAATGACTAAGATATCAAGGCTTTTTAATCTCTTAATCGGATTCATACAAAAACCGATACGCGGTATTTACGACCTGTTTTTACGTGGTTTCTCATGAACAGAGATAAGGTATATCTGTATTAAAAATTAGTACTAGGTTCATATATGTCTTGAAAACATTAACAATTCGATCTGAAAACAAAGTTACAACACCGTATTGACACAATACAAAAGGAAACAATTTCAATGCTGTTTTCCGAAGGGTTTCATTCAATTCTATCAGTATTCTTATCTAGAGTGAAAAGGTGGGTATTATTGCTGCCTACGGACGGTTCCGTTCGAAAATAGACCTTATCGCTGTCGGAAAAGGTCAGCTAATGCATATGTACAAGGTTGTGTGTTTGTACATGTGTTTGTCAAAGGTAGGTTTTAAACGTAGAAGAGCGGTAGCGGCAGCGGGAGCAGATAAGTACATATGAACTTTACGAAACGAAACAATACTTATTGAATCGTTTAATATGGATAAGTTTAGATGTAGATACACATATGATTACCAACTTCATTTAACTAGTCGACATTTCTCGTTCACTCTATCCGAATTAGCTCTATTAGTTCACTAACTCTGTGGTATGGTAGTTAAATGTATAAATAGTATAGCTTACCTTAAAAGTTTATTTTTAGAACAAAATAATTAATTGTAAGTGCAATAAAACCTTATTCGTTAAACGGCTCATGTGTTTCCTCCTTCCTTTGACATGGATTCCTTCAAAAGGAGCGTGAAGAAACATCTTGCGGGCCAGTATGGCGATAATAATAATAATAATAATAACGAAACTAGATCAATGGGCCCGGAAGTCACTGCATGGCAGACATTTCCACGACTTGTGCCAAACAAACGTCGACAAAAGTGCGTCGAACGAGTGGCTTAGTCGAGGGGAACTGTTTCCGGAGACTGAAGGGTTCATGTTAGCGATACAGGACCAGGTAATAGAGACCAAAAACTATCAAAAATACATTATCAGAGCTCGAAATCTAACCACTGACTCTTGTAGAAAATGTAATAGTGCTTCCGAAACAATCCAACATATAACAGGCGCCTGCAAAACCATCGTGCAAACACATTACAAACACAGGCACGATCAGGTTGCCAATATCATTCATCAGAAACTTGCGTCCATGTTTAATCTGTTAACTGAATCACCCGTTCCGTATTACAAGTACACTCCGATGACCATACTGGAAAACAAATACTATAAATTATATTTTGATAGGGCAATATTAACTGACAAGACCATACATTACAACAGACCTGACATAGTACTAATCGATAAAATAAATAAAAATGCATTCTTAATTGATATTGCAATCCCAAACACACACAACTTACAGACAACCATTACAGAAAAACTAACAAAATACACGGATCTCAAAGACGAAGTAAAGCGAATGTGGAAGTTACAGAAAGTAACAATAGTCCCCATAGTCTTATCAACTACAGGAGTCATCCCTCACCAACTACACAAATCATTAAACACACTTCACCTGCCACAATATACTTACATTCTGTTACAAAAAGCTGTCATATTAAATACATGTAGAATTGTCAGAAACTTCCTACAGATTGACGACGAATACACTACCCAAACTCCCCGCACTCAAATACAACCTAACATCCTCTCGCAATCACCTGCATCTGAACAAGCTGCCACACTTACCCATCCACACAACAGCATATTTGATTAGTAAACCTCAGTTTCAAATGTAGGGATAATACTTGGCTTAGGCCCGTATATTCCTGAATTACCGGTATTTTATAATACCGAGTTACTTAATGTATAAATAAATAATAATATTGGAATGGATTTAGGGCTAGACAAATGTAAAAAGATAAATATCGTAAAGGGTTTATATGTTGCAGGCAATTACTCACTAGGAGAACAAGATTGCATAGAAGCGATGAAAGAAGGTGAACTTTACAAGTACCTAGGCTATAATCAAGCAAGACTATTGGATCACAAATCTAGTTAACAGCAGAGTATTTCCAACGATTGCATTCATTATGTAACAAACAACTATACAGCAAAAACTTATTTAAATCTATAAATACCTATGCAATTCCTGTACTTACCTACTCATTTGGTGTCATTAAATGGTTTAACACAGATATACGGTCATTAGAAACTAAAACTAGGACAATCCTCACTCAACATAGATATCATCACCCAAAATCAGCTATTGAACGAGTTAGTCTACCAAGAACTGAAGGAGGAAGAGGACTTATTGAAATCACTCAACTACATAAAGGTCAAATAGTAAATTTAAAGAATTTTTTCATGAATAAGAAGCAAAACAGCACACTACACAAAATCATAACTACACTAGACAAACAATTTACTCCACTAAACAATAATGATGAAACCGTCGACTTGATTGATAAAGCCAAAATTAACGAGGCCAAACACAGACGATGGAGAGAAAAAGAACTTCACGGAAGACACCCACATGACCTAGACCAAGCCCACATAGACGGAGACGCTTCAAACAGATGGCTTGTAAATGGACATCTATTTCCTGAGAGTGAAGGCTTTATGTTAGCTATACAAGATCAAGTTATATCTACTAAAAACTACAGGAAATACATATTAAAAGATCCAACTATCCGAAATGATTTATGCAGAAAATGTAACAATAAGCCGGAAACCATTCAACATATAACAGGTGCATGTATCACACTCACACAAAACGACTATACTCACAGACATAATCAAGTTGCAAACATAATTCATCAGAAACTAATACAAAAGTACAAGCTCACAAACGACCCACACGTCCCATATTACAAATACATACCGCAGCATGTAATAGAAAACTCAAATTATAAACTATACTATGACCGAACGATTCTCACAGACAACACAATATATAACAATAGACCAGATATAACATTTGTAGACAAACAGAATAAGCATACATATATTATAGACATAGCAGTTCCAAATACCAACAACATCCAGAAAACCATAATAGAAAAGATCAGGAAATACACTGAATTACAGGATCAAATAAAAAGAGTGTGGAACATGAATCAAGTAACTATTGTGCCTATTGTAGTGTCTACCACTGGAATCATCCCAAAACAACTCACACATAGCCTTAACATCTTAAAGTTACATGAATACACTTATGTTACCTTACAGAAAGCAGCCATCCTTAACACATGCAGAATTGTTCGAAAATTTTTACAGTTAGATTCAGATATATCTTAGTACCTAGGTACTAAGATATATTAGTACCTAGGTAAGGTAAGATATATTAGGCTAGCCATTTGCCAACCCTTCCCTCATTTTTGCTTGGCCAAAAGCCCGTGAAGATGAAAATAACCCCAAAATGGGAGAACAAAAAAGATAATAATAAAAACTTTTTATTGCCAACTAAATAACTAAAACATACATTAAAAAAAAAGAAACAATGACTTACATTTTATAAACGCTAAAGGAAAAAAAAAATTTCATTAAACTTTATGATACATATTTTTGTTAAATACAGGCAATTGGTACCAGTCTCAGCATATGCTGGGCTCAGTGCTCAGCGCTGGTTTTCAGACTGGCCCGTATAAATAAATAAATTAATAGGTCGATTGACAGGGAGAAAAAAGAGGATTTTTGTTACCGTATTTGCCGTGTATCATGTAATAAATAAATAAATAAATAAAAGTGTAATAAATAAATGGAAAAGTTTGTGTATAGTTTAAATAGATGTATTATATGTTATGTTATGCGATGCTAACGGGTAGGATATTTCGATATCAAATCTGTTGTCATCGCGATGTGGGTTCCTCTCTTGCTTACCATCAGGCTGGGAGGAGCCAATATACTGCGCTACTAAAAAACAAAAAAAAACTCTAAATGAGTTGCTTCCAACTAATTTAAGCATGGCACAAAGTTAAATATCGCCAATAAACAAAATCAGTTTCTTGCCGGTACCTACTCGGTAGAAATAGTTCCCGAACCGGTAGTAGAGCATTGTATTTGATGGAGATACAAAAGCGTTTAACTATTACATGTATAGTTAAACGCTTGATTTGATTTGATTTTATTAGAATTAAACAGGGCAAGGGTTATATTATTAGCGTGGAATCGGCTATGAAATTTACATATTGCGATAAATTTGGTTATGTAAACACGATCCAATTTATCAGGCTCAGCCATTCAAGGGTTGCGGAGGTCAGGAAGCAATATACCTACAGGGATTCGGTTCCTAACATACAGTAGTAAAAATATAACTAAAAATGTATGATAGGGCCAAACTTTTGTACGAATCATACTAATTTGTAAAAGTGAAAATGTTGTTGTATGTATTGATGTCTAGTACTTTGACGCAAGAACCATCAGATGGATGTTAATCAAATTTGGTCATAAGGTAGATGAAAAATCTTTGATGTAGGATAGTTTTTATCCCAAAAAAACGCGATCGAAGTCGTGGGCAGGTAGCTAAAGCACTTTTCTTACAGAAAACATAAACAGTGACCGTACCACAAAGAAGTAGAGTACGTTTTCAATTCCCGATCGGGAATCGAAGCCAGGACCTCGCCCCTCCGCAGCTAAAGATTGGATGGTATGTTTGCAATGTCTCCATAGTATAGTTTTTAAGTATTTGATCATCATTTCGAGGCCCCTTGTACTATTTCTGGGTCGAGAAAAGTTGTTCGCTAATTAAAATAAATAACTACATAGTGCTGAATTCAGGTCCCTAAGACAATAAACCGGTACGTAAATTACTATAACATTGAGGCTATAGGTTATTGGAAATAGATACAGTAAATATGTTCCATAATAATTTTCCGATTGGCAACAAATCAAATTCTGACAATATGACAAATTGTTTTCGGTATTATACTATCCGCTAGTATCCATTGTGAACTAAAACAGTATCTTTGCCAACTATATTATTTTGCTATTAGGCACGCAGTATCGCCAAATCACTACCAATGGGAAACAAAGAGAAACATACACATTTCTATGGTGAACGGTGATCAACTGTGATACAGCAATATTCAAAATTGTCAATAAAAAAACCCCGTAGAATACGTAGTTTGATATTAAACTAAATATAACTTCAAAATGAAATATAGTAAATACTATTTATTATCATATACTAGTTCAAATACCGTCAGTCCAAGTAAATTTGAACTTGTTTTTTTGTGAAAATAATTTGACCGTACCTTTTATTTCTTGGTTATAAGTCTTAATACTTTAAAAGTAAATAATTCACTAAACATGTCGAAATTCATTATTTATTCTATAATATATTTGTATGCAAAATTTGTCCTTTAATACCAATTTTTTTTAAGATACTTAAGTGAAAGTGGATTTACGCTTCAAGTAAAAGAAAATGACGAATTTTCAAGCGGCGTAAAGGAAAATTATCTCGGTAATTATAGCAGCAAGCCAATTCTTGGATACACCATTAGAAATTAGATAAAATTCTAAGAACTTTGTTCCTAGGCATCGAAAACAAGAGCCAAGAAATAAAAAGTTATACCCAAAATAATTTTTTGAAAATGGTTTTTGCTTCTCCTGAAAAGTAGCCTTTTGTCCTTTACGCCATTTGAGCCCAGAGGTATCGACAAAGGCTTATCTGTTAGGCTTCCAATCGTGTGCTTTGTGTATAGCGGTGGTTATGTTTACTTATATTATTTTAATCTAGTATTTGTGTTGAATCGGAGTGCAGTTTTGTATTGTATTGTATAATATAAGTTTATTGTTGTTTTTAAAATGAGTATAGTTGGAATTGTTTCCGTTTCCGTAGCTTCCGTAGCCGAAGGCGAGCGGGTCGGACTTAGGCGTGGCGTCATCTCTGAGGTCCCGGGTACGATTCCCGGTTGGGTCAATATGGGAAACGAACTTTTCTATATTGTCTCGGGTCTAAGTGTTGTGGTACCGTCGTTTTTCTGATTTATGTAATACAAGTGTTTTAGCTACTTACCACAGAATCAGAGCAATGTATGTGATGTGGCCCAATATGTTTTTTATGTTATGTAAAGTTTTGTTATGTTGTGTTTTATAAGGTATATGTTATGATATATTAACAGGTCGGAGGAAAAATTGTCAAGAAAAGTAAAAAAAGTCCGATTTTACGGCCAGCGAAACTCTCCGCTACCGCTTTCCAAAGGTACAATGGTTTAAGCTTTAGTTCAGATTTGAGGATCAAGTTAGTGATTTCTTTAATTAGTTCGCAAGTTGTTCACAACTCCGCTTCGGCAGAACGCTGATGTGTGAGATAATTTATTTGTCCGTAGTCTGGATAAACTCGGAACTGGGAACTCTAAAAGTTTAAAAAGTTTAAAAAATCGACGACCTCCGTGGCCGAGAGGCGAGCGTGCCGGACTTTGGCGTCGCGCCATCTCTGAGGTTCCGGGTTCGATCCCCGGTCGGGTCAATATGGGAAACGAACTTTTCTATATTGTCTCGGGTCTGGGTGTTGTGGTACCTTCGTTGTTTCTGATTTCTGTAACACAAGTGCTTTAGCTACTTACCACAGAATCAGAGCAATGTATGTGATGTTGTCCAATATTTATTATATTTATTTATATTTATAAAAAGTAACGTATGGTTTTAACTTTCTTTCTTAGTATTAAGACACTAAATCTTTTGTGATTCCGTGGTGTTTGAAAAGTGAAATATATAGGTGTTTTTAAAATTGTACTTAAGCATCATGTATTCGGCAAAGTATGTTCCGTGTTTTTAGGCCAAGCTCAATGTAGGGTTACGATTTGTCGGGTATGTAGCTCAAAATTTGTGCGGCAGAGGGCCAATACAATCGATTGTTTAGAGGTCCATGTGTAAAATTCGTGTCCTAAAACAACTTGCAATTTGCGCAATTTGAAGAACGTTATTTGGACCACCTCCGTAGCCGAGAGGCGAGCGCGCCATCTATGAGGTCCCGGGTTCGATTCCCGGTAGATTTGGAAAACAAACTTTTCTATATTGTCTTGGGTGTGGGTGTTGTGGTACCGTCGTTGTATCTGATTTCTTTAATACAAGCTTAAGCTATTTGCCACAGAATCAGAACAATGTGTTGAGGTTCTCTAATATTTATTTCTTTTTTAACAAATATTTAACCTAAAAAAAAAACATTTTAGAATTCTACACTGGGATGGGTAAATCTTTATCTTTCTTTGAAACACCCTTTCATATTAAGACACTAACAGATCAGCAGATAACAATATTAGTAGGTCATATCTTACCTAGGGCCTGATCGGATAAGAATATTTAGACTTCGGAAAAGGTCACAGAGCCATAAATTGGCAGATAACGTTGGCACCATACGTCTCCATTTAGTGCCGGAGCAATCCCATTGTATGGATAAAAAGGGATAGGGTGTCAATAACGAACGGGTCACAGAAACGTGACTGTGGAAGGGCTCACTTGGTTTTAGCGGTGAATAGGACATGCTCTAAATGCGAGTTCAAGATTTTAATCTTTATTGAAAGGAGAGGAGAGTGCATTTGTGACTCTTTATTGGTATTTCGTATCATCATCATCGGTGGAAAGACATCCACTGCTGAATATAGGCCTCCACACAAAACTCCAATTGACAGACGACCTCTTATGTGGTGACTAGTCTTCTAATAATAAGTACATTTTGTCAATGTCACGGAAAGATTAATATTTTTTGTCGAAACACTCGGGTGTTAGATGCTTTCTAGTTTTCCGAGGAATCCGTGGAGGCCAGTGATTCGGTTCAAGCTTGTTTAAAGACGCAATTTGACGACCACCGTAGCCGAGAGGCAAGCGGGCCGGAATTGGCGTCGCGCCATCTCTGAGGTCCCGGGTTCGATCACCGATTGGGTCAGGGAAACGAAATTTTCCATGTTGTCTCGGGCGTGGGTGTTGTGGCACCGCCGTTGTTTCTGATTTCTGTACACAAGTGCTTAAGCTACTTGCTATAGAATTAGAGCAATGTGTGTGTGTGTGTGAAATGTTGTTCCGTATTTATTTAATAACTTATGACATTAAAATGGTACACGTTTGCCTATAGTGTGCGCAGAACTCGTTGGCTCCGCCTTAGGTGATGGCAGAGCGGCAGAGGTGAGGGGGCGGGTTGCCTACTGCTCGCAACGTACATGAGATTGCAGTGATGACAAATCTCGAGATATAGTGAACAATAATTGTTCCATTATTGAAAAGATTGAATATTGAATTTTTAGAAGTATATGTCGCGTCATGATGGGTGGCCGGAACTGCCATTGAAGCGTGGTTATGTTCCCCGTCCTTACTGTTCTCCATAATCACTGGGCAAATATGGGTTACCCAAGCAACGTGCACAAATAAAACACTTCACTAATACTAAACTCGCTTACGGAAACAGACAAGTCCTTTGGTAGATATTACGCTTCCAAACACTGAGTAAAGACTGTCCTCCGTAATCACGAAGCCGACTTAAATACCAAAGGCCAAGTCCAGAAACCCCGCTAGGTGGCGTCTGCGTTTCCGGTACACGATATTTTATTTCAAAGTAATTTTTGTAACTAAACAATTCGATTACATTTTTAAATCTAATTACATTAATTCTAAAAATAATAAAAGATTAATTTGAAGTAGCTAGTTGCCTTTAAATCATAATTTAATTAATTCGATGCGGCGCAGTGGCGCCCTCTCATATTTAAGTCAATTTAATTAATTCAATGCAGCGCAGTGGCGCCCTCTCATATTTACGACCGTTTCCGGTACACGATATTTTACTTCAAAGTAATTTTTGTAACTAAACAATTCGATTACATTTTTAAATCTAATTACATTAATTCTAAAAATAATAAAAGATTAATTTGAAGTAGCTAGTTGCCTTTAAATCATAATTTAATTAATTCGATGCGGCGCAGTGGCGCCCTCTCATATTTACGACATATATATTTTGCGGCCAACTCAAAAGTAGAAGGTTCACTCTGATTTTTAAGTTATAAAGCAGAAAGCATATCGTAAGGCGTAACACTGATTACAGAAGACCCTGCAGAGTGATTCCCATGGACATGGAGTGCCATTTTCCTATTTAAATGAATAATTTTCTGAAGAGACATAGGTATATTTTCATACACTTTTTTAATTATT
This sequence comes from Glyphodes pyloalis, assembly GCA_037074685.1. Lineage (NCBI taxonomy): Eukaryota > Metazoa > Arthropoda > Insecta > Lepidoptera > Crambidae > Glyphodes > Glyphodes pyloalis. The sequence goes on from JAYKKO010000021.1 coordinate 7,385,356, forward strand.
TGTAGTGATATGTTTTTAAAAGTGTGTAGTGTTGTTAAAAAGCAGTGTTCGAGTAAGACTCAAAGCCGTAAAACGAGTAAGAGTCAGTTGTGTCAACTTAACTTTTTTTTTTCTTTATGGACTCAATCTCGCGTCATTAACCACGCGATGATTCTGCCAATGTCGAGTGTTCAGAGAGACACGTTATTTAAAAAAAAAAAATCGGTGATGAGAGCTAATTCATTTCTAAAATGAGATGTTCATTTTCTCACATCACCTAAAACCAATTTAACTTTCACGGAAAACGATTTCACACTTGTCAAATTGACAAAAATGTACCGATTATGTCAGAGTTGACAGCTGTCAAATTGTCTATCACACAAGTGTTTTTAAATGCCCGGGCGTGCTCGTAAATCAACCAATAATGGTAAAACTTCTAAAATGTTTAACCGTCGTAATCTTGAGCGCTTAGATCAGACATATCTTTTCAGTAGGTAGTCTTATCGGCGAAAAAGTATAATGGGGTCCACATCGGCCGATTGTAAGCGATAAAAACCCAAATCGCTATGACAAAGGAACACTGAGGCTCCTGAAATCCTCCATAAATCTGGATTACTATTCCCATCCGTGTCTCATTGGTCGATATGGTTCTAAGGAACAAATTTTACTGAGAAATTATTTTGAGAAGGTTATTTATCTACTGAACATTGATTCGTTAATGGTTTTCGGAAATTAATATTATGAACGTTATTTTAATTTTTTTTATGTGATTAATATGTTGTCAATAGTGTGCTGACGTACAACATTACCTTCAAGTCGACACAAATACAGCGTCAGCAGAATTGGCGTGTAAACAACGTTCCATAAACGTAATGCATGACATCGATCCTACATCGCGATGTCAGAGTTTTCGTCGCTACTAAGTATATATGTCACCGTAAGATTGTAAAAATCGTTAGATTACAATCTATCTCGCGAGATTGTAAACTGTCGACAGATTGTGAACCGTAACATTATGATTGCAATTTAACGTGTTATTTTTCGCTATATTGTAATCTATCGATGGGAATCGGTCAAATTGTGAACTGACGTAGAACGAAATGCATCTCGCGCGCTGATTGGTTGAGAGTTATGTGCCCCCCGCGCGTCCCCGTCATTCGCCATATTTGTTTGTAATTTCGTTTGTTGTTTTTATACTATTAATTTATGGTATGTTTAAAGGACAGGAAATATTTATATTTGTTTATAAGAGTTTCTTAAAATTTTCCAATTTTAATTTGTGTTAAAAGACAAAATAATTGTTTCATTTTGTTGTAATTTTATAAATAAATATTTCGGTACAATTATTTCTCAAAGTATGTCAGGATTATTGATTACCTAGTAAATAAATACTTGAAGATTTTTTGAAGTGCATTTAATTTATTTAAACGACATCTCTATTTTTTTAAATAAAAGAAATGATTTGATTTGAATTTCATTCCTAACTTTACGGGGACCTAGAAAGGCTGGTCGTGATTGGTCGCTCATACAATAAACCGACCAATCAGGAAGAGCTTTCGGACAGTTGACAGTTTAACGCCGGAGAGATTGTAATTTAACGGTTTCACTTCGATAGATTACAATACAGCGAAAAATAATCCGACAAATTGCAATCCCAAGTTACGGTTCACAATCTGTCGACAGTTTACAATCTCGCGAGATAGATTGTAATCTAACGGTTTTTACAATCTTACGGTGACATATATACGACAAACCAAGATTGGTAGTTGGGCCATGGTCCCCGAGCAGATAACACCTAGCTCGGCTAGTTTCTTACAATAGTAACAATATTCTACCTGAGCAGTAAAATATTAGACCTTCTTTTTGGAAAAAACGTTAAGTGTCGTTGCATCAAATATGTCACAAAAAGACATACTCGTAAGTGTCTAATTTTTTAAACGGTTCTACGGTTATACGGTTCATCATATTTTTTTTATTATGATGAAATCATAATAAAAAAAAAATTATCTATCATTGTCATAATACGAAATCTTACAAAATAAATACTAACCCTTAGCCTCATTAGGGGAGATTGAGTCTAATTTGTTACTTTATGTAACAAAATATGTATGTATGTGGTTTAAAAAATATACAAAGTTGATTACTGATTATTTCCCTGTAGTGGGATATTAATAAGGCTATATACTACTTCAGTTAAATATAATTACAAAGACCTGAGAAACCCACGCTTAAAGTAAATCGCTAATTTATTTATCCTATCTATCGATAAAGAGTTTTGAAAGAAGAACGATTCTCAAAAAAATCGACTCTCAGTTTATTGAGTCGATGAAAAATAAACGTATTTCGATCAGATTTCCAATTAAATACAGTCCTCGCAGCAAAATTCCGAGAGAACGCAATTGGAATCTAGTTCCTCTATATTTTATTGTGCACTTTCAATAAGTTTCCTTCCTATTCCTTGTACGCGAAAACGGTTTTAGTTGACTTTGTAAAACTTTATGATACAATAACTTGGACTACTGTTCTTTAGAGAGTTTTCCGAACCTTCTATCGGATGAACTAATAAAGTTTTGAAGAAACAGAAAAATATGATCTCTTTCGGTAAGGGATTTGAACCCACGACATAATTTGACGACCGCCGTAGCCGAGAGGCGAGCGAGCCGGACTTTGACTTCGCGCCATCTCTGAGGTTCTGGGTTCGATCCCCGGTCGGGTCAATATGGGAAACGAACTTTTCTATATTGTCTCGGGTCTGGGTGTTGTGGTACCGTCGTTGTTTCTGATTTCTGTAACACAAGTGCTTCAGCTACTTACCGCAGAATCAGAGTTATGTTGTCCAATATATTATATTATTATTATATTATATAACGTAAGGCTTTTTCATTTATCGATTTAAATGTAACTATGTTAATGCTTTGAAGTGAGTAAATTGTGAGTTGTGTGCGAGCCTTTGGTTGGTGCCTTCTGTTGGGTTAATTTTAAACTACATATTTAACGGCTTGTTGTACCTTCATTCGCTGCAGAAATGTGTAAAAACTGTACGTACCTTCTAAAACTTTATATTACTACTAGATTAATGAACATTTAGTGTATTTTTTGTTAAAAAAAAAGATATCTGATTATAATTGTTATTTTACAAAAAACCTCAGTGTCATCATCATTTAACATCAGATGAGTTAGAGACTACTCGTTGATCAGCACAACATACAACAGAAAGAAACAAAAAATCAGCATGATAAAGTCTTCATTTTCTGTTGAAAAGTTTGTTATGGATTTTGGAATATACGAGTACCTTTGTAATAATTTATAGTATTAAAAAAATCGGCCAAAAGCGTGTCGGGCCACGCTCAGTGTAGGGTTCCGTAGTTTTCAGGGCATCACAATACTTAAGTATCCCCACTTAAAGTTACAAAAATGGGCTATATTCTTTTTTTATTTGAAAGCAGATACATTGAGAATACAAAAAATATGTAAAGTAAGAAAAAAATGCTAGCATATACGCTTAAATTACAACTTTCATCATTCAACATTTCAACCTGTTACTGTCCACTGCTGAACATAGGCCTCTCCAACCGATTTCCAGCGCGACCGGTCCATTACCACCTGCATCCAACGAGACCCAGCAATTTTTACTAGGTCGTCGGTCCATCTGGTAGGTGGCTGTCCCACACTGCGCTTGGTGGTACGTGGTCTCCACTCAAGAACCTTTTTACCCCATCGACCGTCCGATCTTCGTGCTATGTGGCCAGCCCATTGCCACTTCAGCTTACTAATTCTACGGGCTATGTCAGCAACTTTAGTTCGTCTACGGATCTCCTCATTCCTGATTCGGTCACGTAGAGAAATGCCAAGCATAGACCTCTCCATAGCTCGCTGAGCGAGTATACAGGGTACCCTAAAAAAATATTTTTTTTTTTTTTTTGCACTTTGTTGACGTGACTAATATACATATTTGTATTAAATTTCAGCTTTCTAGTGCAAACGGTTTCTGAGATTATCCTCGGACGGACAGACAGACAGACAGACATGGCGAAACTATTAGGGTTCCTAGTTGACTACGGAACCCTTAGAAATGGACCCATAGCGTGAGTGATATTTTCATTTTGAAATAGAGAGCTGAACTTTGGTACACGGATAGCCATTGTAAAGTACGCAGATCACGTGTCTTCTGGTGGTAGCTATTCTAAAACCTTCCTGTTCCATCGTTCACCCGTACTACGAGCTATGTGGCATTTTTTGTAATTATTAGAGCTCTCCTTGTATCTGAGTTTATTATGTAAAAAAACAAACTTAGCTTTCCATGAGCTTGTAGTCGGATGCCTAACGAAACCAACGTTTTCTTGGTATCTGGGGAACCCTTGAAAGCGTGTGTTGTCTCAAAGATGTCAATACTTGCAGACGTGAGCGTATTCTAAACAAAATAGCCCAGGGCCCTCGAAGTAGAGATAGTAAACGCGTGAGGCGTTGGGAAATAAATATTGGGCTAGAGCCCGCGGATATGGGAAATGCACGTTTGATCTTCGGTCATCGTACTGAAACGTAGGTCGCTCCCACAGTTTTCCTCGCAAAGGATATTTTTTTTTTGCGATCACCAGATATCGGATTTGTTAGTGCAATTTAGGGTTAATGATCCCAAACATTATAAAAGTAAGGGTACATCCGCGGAGTGCGGAAGGAGGCTAATATTGTATAGGAGTTTTCCTTACATTTTCACAATAAAAATTATATTATTAATTATATAACTTATGTAACATTAATAATTATATAGATTTTTTATGCAATCTTAAATCTCAACGACCTATGCTGAACACGTGCGAAGCCGAGACGGGTTGCGAGTAAGTTAATAAATATCAGACATCACATCCTTTGGTCTGATGAAGAAAGGTAGCTTAAGCACTGGTGTTACCAGAACCAACGTTGGTACTATAATTTGTGCGGTTAAAAGTACGACAAAATGGCCGTGTAAAGTTCAAAGTGTGTAGTCTGACTTGCATTTTTGTCTGTACATACTTAAATATAAAATACCCAAACACAGAAGAAACACAAATGTTTATGATGGGTTGGAATTGAACCCATGATTCCTTTTTTTTTCGAGGGGGTAACGCAATAACTCCTACCGCAGTGTCACTCTCTGCGGGGAACAGAGAGTGGTGTGTCGCGTTCGCACTGAGTAAAACCCCTTCGGTGGCCAACAACGAACGAAAGATCCTGGGGTGTCAAGATCCCTTGCGGATTCGAAAACACGCTTTTTGATTTTATTTGGTTCAAATATTGTTTCACCGGGCCTGTTAAAACTTTATAATAAGCACGACTACGTGCAGATTTCTTTTTGAGCTACTTATTACCTCTCCCCTCGTACACGGCGCTGGAGTGTCGGAGTGTGAGCCTCTTGGCCTAGAGGACCCTCGGGCGCGTCGCTCCTGCGGAGTTTTGCAGACTCTTTGTACTTACAAACGTAACATACTGGCCTACTTTCTTCTGAGCTATGGCCGACCGGTTAACTACACGTGTTGGTAGAGTTTTTTATTTTTATTATAAGGTACCGTCGTTGTTCCCCTTTCTGTAACACAAGTGCTTTAGCTAGTTACCAATGACGATCTGCGTAATCAAGAGGCAGCCGGACTTTGGCATCGCACCATCTCTGAGGTCCCAGGTTCGATTCCCGGTCGGGTCAATATGGGAAATGAACTTTTCTATCTTGTCTCGTGTCTGGGTATTGTGGTTCCGTCGTTGCTTCTGATTTCTGAAACACAAGTGCTTACTACAGAATCAGAGTGTGTTGTTGTCTAATATTTATAATATACTAGCTGTCCCGGCGAACTTCGTAACGCCTTTTTTTTTCTAAACTTTTAAACCTTTGCTGGACCTCCACAATTATTACAAAACCAACATTAGCCAAATCGGTCTAGCCGTTCTCGAGTTTTAGCGAGACTAACGAACAGCGATTCATTTTTATATATAAGAAGATAAGAAGATCACTGAATCAGAAAAGTGTAAGTGAATATTGAATCCATATGTTTGAATACTATACAGGTGCCCATGCGAAGATTTAAATCATATAATAAATAATTGTTTATTGAAAAAGGCCTACTATAAACTAGATGATTACTTGAATGACAAAAATGTATGGATCTAAAATATATGTATACATTATTTCAATATATCCTGATTAATATCAGGATATATGTATAAAGCTGAAATACCTAGTTTGTTTATTTGTTGGAACGCGCTAATGTGCTAATTTCGAAAATGTGGAAAAAACGGGGATTATAATCGTACATCGCCGTTACAGGCCGCTAGTGGTCGTATAAATTGAGGGAAAAATTGTTATTAATCCCAAATCTGTGTACTATACCCATAAGTGGGTTACGACGGATTTGTTACAATACCCAGTAGCTAAAGGATAAGAAGCAGACGTTCACGGCTCGTCCCCTCTTCATTACAACCGTTTCCAGAGGCTCCCGGCTACAAAGCGTCTCTTTGTACCACAGCGATGGACTAGGGTAGGGGTGTCCACGATATAGTTTTGAGGTTTATTACTATTAAGTGCCCATAACTTTATTCGAAAGAAAGAAAAAAATAAATGTTTATTAATTCCTAATTACAATATTTTACAATTGTAATGTGTCAAAAATGACAATCAGTTTTTCTCAAAGCGACTACGATTCGTTAATACCGTTCCGTAATTTAAATAAATAAATATAAATATTGGACAACATCACATACATTGCTCTGATTCTGTGGTAAGTAGCTTAAGCACTTGTGTTACAGAAATCAGAAACAACGAAGGTACCACAACACCCAGACCCAAGACAATATGGAAAAGTTCGTTTCCCATATTGACCCGACCGGGGATCGAACCCGGAACCTCAGAGATGGCGCTCGCCAAAGTCAGGCCCGCTCGCCTCTCGGCTACGGAGGTCGTCAATTTACTTTCATATCAGCTGTCATCAGTTGTCTGTCGGTCGCGTTTAGCTTACGCCTGGTATAATTTATTACTATTCGTAACTACAACGAATCTTTATTCAAATATTGGAACCGGTCATTAATGATTTGATATAGCATTTATAGAAAAGTATGTCATATTTTTTTCTAAACAAAATTGAGAAATCTATTGAGTATGGATTTTTATCTTTGTTTCTTACACAAACTACTGGACGGAGTCAAAACATAAACATTCAGTGCCGGAATCTTAACCGACGTGCATAATGTAAATGAAATTAAGTATGAAAAGTCCAAATCACATACCTAAGAATTGCTGACTAATGCACAAAAAATATAGAATTAAAATCAGTTAATGCGTTTAGGAGATAGATTTTAGATTTATTCTGTAATTTTTTCTGTGCATGTGTGATAATAGTTTTACAGATATATTCAAGTACAATTTGGGCGGTCTTATTGCTAGCAAGCAATCTATTCCAGACAACTTTTTGGTAGAGGAAGTAGTGGATAGCGAGGACCGGGGGCTACGCTGCCACATACAGATAGATACACAGACATGAGATATTTGGCGTCAGGGCTAAAAAGGAGGTATGTCTTTAATGTCGTAATAGCAAGTTGGCAACCCTGGTATCTAAGTCCCATAGTTTAATTATATCCGAGAACCGCTATCGACCGGCGAAGGGTTAAGACTTATTAGGACAGTTTCCGGAATACTAATTGTCTTGGGGAACAGATTTTGTTTTTTCCTCTAATCTCATCTTGTGGTTGGACCGTAGTTATCTTTAATTAAATCAGTAATTGTTTATAAAGCTCAAGTAGTAAACTGGGATTAGTAGTGGTTTATTGTTCTTATTAGAAAGAAAGAAAGAAAAGACATTTATAGACGGTATTAAAAAAAATATACAATTAAATACAAAAAGAAATAAAAAAATAATAATAAAAAGTTACAAACCATTAGGTACATTAGAGGACAAAAGACAAAATGAAAATAAACAGAGCTAGAGGTCAATAGGTGCCTGCGTCAGCATAAGCTACAATAGTATTATGTATACCTACGGTACTACTGCAGCGCTGGTCTTCCGGCAGTACCTTCATGACGTGCGTGGATGGTCAAAATAATAAATAACGAAAACATACATAAACAGTGTAATGGAAGGTTTTAATATAGCATACAAATGCAATACAATAATTAAAATAGAATATAAGAAAAAATATTAGTTTCAAATTTGTTGGCTACATCATAGCTGTGGTGACCTAGACTTTCTTGGCCGACTGGCAAGTCATTTCAGCCGAGGATGACTTGAACAGTACAGTCGCAAGCAGAAACGCCTTTCTCGCGGCGATCGTTCAAAGGATGATTGACGAGGCGGCTTTATTGATAATGCGGATCGCACATCGTGCTCAGACGAGTGACAGACGCTGGCAATCTATCAAATGGTGGACTTTAGTTCTTGTAACTACTGAAGAAATACGTTCCGAATCAGTGGCTTTGTTACTTTGTATTGTGAGGGTAAAATAAAACGGGCTAATGTCATGTCTAGTTACCTACTGGCCGTCCTACTACTCCTCAGGGACTTCCCTGCACTTGACTCACTTTTACTCACTTTAACTCTAGTGCTACGTAAATGAAATAACTTCTTGAGGTGAATTGGTTTTTTTTTAACGAAATTCTTATATATGGCCGTGGAAAAATCTTGTCACCGCGATTTACAAGATTCCAAGGAGCGCTATGTCACAACCCCATCTATTGACATTTAAAGGAAACTATTATGACATAGAACAAGAATTTAAAAGTTGTCATGTCATACCAAAAAGGATTGTACAATGTCGAATATTTTTCGACCTGCTACGCGTCACCGAAGATCGTTTCGCCGAATCACAGAACTTTGTATGGTTCGGCGAAATAATTTTCGGTGAATCGTTAATCGAAAAATATTCGGTTAAATGATATGAGCCCGAATAAAACAATGAGAAATTCACTCACATCTATTAATTTAAAAAATTAGGGATCGATCATCAGCAAATGATGTCGCACATAATTATTTTAAAAAAATTGTAAAGATGCCAATATCGATATCCTTAGAGGACTACCATTAGTTATAAAAACTTTGATATCGTTTTGACAAATTCAAAATGTTACGGATCCACATTTCACTTGGAAAAGTTGCGTGATATTGAAATGCCAATTCAATCCCTAGTTCGATAACTGCCACACGGTTAGATTGACTTGTATGCCAGGTTTATCGCTACGATAAAAATGACATGGTAGGTAAAGTACTACCTCACCTACATTAATATTTTACTACCTTAATATTTTAACTAATAAATACAAATCGAAATAAAAATGTAAGGGTTCATCACCTTTTTATGAGCGGAATTGGGGAAGCTGGTCTGCCTGCAACAGCAGTGTGTGTGGGAATTCTCTACTTCTTAAGTGTGATGACTACCCCCCGTACCTTCTCATCGCCTTTATAGCGCCATGGGAATATTGTAGAACTAGAAGCTGCCACGGTGCCGAGTTCATTGACCTGCTTTGACTTCTCAAATCCTCTTCAGTCTTTTTCTTTGTCGACATTTAATCGGTCGCGAAAGACGCATATCACAATGGCAGCAAAAATGGGGGTAGCGCTGCGGTCGTTCAGCGAATGATTAACGAGGGTAGAATAAAACTTTATTGATAATGCAAAAAAACGCGCACCGTGTTTGGAGGCGAGTGACAAATGGTCGTAATGAGTCCCGCGGGGTGTTCTCAAGTGGCCGATTTGGGTTTCACGTGGAAAATATAAAATAAGTGAAAATGTTATGGGTGTTTCCCTTTGAAGTCACAGTTATGTGACTTATAACAGTTTTGTTTAAAGATACCAATTTGAAATTTCCGGCTCTATAGCGTCAGTGAATCACTATGGCGTATGAAGTGTGCAACTATTTTTGTTAAGTTCTTTTTAAAGTGTGTTGTGATTTCGGGCGGTGGTGCGGATGTGGACGCGTACGATTTTAGTAAGTGTTTAACTTTTTTTACGAATTCTGTTCCGACAATTGCGAAAATGGCAAAAATATAATTACCCAACTTAGAGCAGTCGTTCTGAATTTATAGGAAATTATAAAATTGAGATTTTTGTTAGTGCTATATATATTTACTTCATATTTTATATATATAGATATATTATATTTATTCATGTATGTCTATATGTATATTTAATTGTTTCCGAAATGAATTTTGTAACGCTTGATAGTTACTATTATCGTGTATTATGTTTTTATTTTATTTTTTAGATTACTTATCACTATTACCGCACCCATAAACTAACTCTCCGCATTACCCCAAAGGTTGACTGGTAGAGAATGCCCATAGCATTAAGTCCACCTGTTGTACTTTTTTTGTGCAATAAAGTTTTTAAATAAATAAATAAATAAATATTTAGTAATAAATTAAACAAGGCGTAAGCTCAAAACGACTGACGGACGACAGATGACAGCTGGTATTTAAAGTAAATTATGGAATTTGAATGGAAATTCAAAAAGAGCACCTTACAAGCTCCCGGAAAGCTAAATAAAATAAATAAAATAAATATTGGACAACATCACATAAATTGCTCTGATTCTGTGGTAAGTAGCTATAGCACTTGTGTTACAGAAATCAGAAACAACGAAGGTACCACAACACCCAGACCCGAGACAAGCTATAAAGTTAATGCTTTTAATTTCAACTGAATCAATGAATTAGAACACACCTCATCCTCTGAGAACGTTTTGAGAGATTTGTCCCATTCGAGTGTTCACGTAACCAACGTGTGATTACATTAAATTGCAAATGGCTGTTGTTTTCGCAAAAATGTCTTTTATCCGAGTGCTACCCTCCATCGGCGGATTGGAATCCCTCCTCTCCGCGCCCTTGACACTGCCGCTTCGGTCGATCGGCTATATTTAGGGATGGCCCAATTTTTTCTCGTTTTTTCTCTTCAGCCTCTCGTCGGTTTCTTGACAGTAGGATTAGTAGGGTTCCGAAGCGATGGTAGCTTTTTTTCTCTTATTTATAAAACGTAGGAAACAGATTTGAATTCAAAAACTGTTTGCTGTCTCTTTTTAACCTAAACTTTTATTATCTGTGATTGTGTCTGTGTTTTTATTTTATTTATTTATTTATTTAAAATTGGTACACGAACAGATCACTGCCATAAACATAACAAAAAAAAACTTATCACTATTAATCTAGACAGAGATCCATAATTAGCGTACACAACTTGAGTTAATTGTATTTACTTACAATAAGCATTAACCATTCCACACTAGTTCATATTTTAATCTATAACTATGGGTAACACAATTTTGTTTGCATTTATGAGTTTGACTCAGTGGCGGAGTCGTGGTAAAAAACCAATTATCTAATATGCATCTATTGTACGTTTGGATACGTTGTATTTAAAAAAAATGTGTCAACTTTAAATTTAACTAATAGCGAATTAGATAAAAAAACAGTTCGCTGCGATAGGAGAAACATATTATTTTCAATCTCTTTATGTAAGTTTTTTAAGTTTTCTTTTATTTTGTTTCAGGTAAGACAAGCAATTGTTCGAACTTGGAATTTCATTTAACGCTGCTAAATTGTGAATTGAAATGGTAAGCCAAATAAAACAAATTGTATTTTCTATTTGATAAAAACTGCGTGAACAACTTTTAGTAAATCTAATAGATAAAAATGAATCGCTGTTCGTAAGTCTCGCTAAAACTCGACAGCGGGTGGACTGATTTGGCGAATGTTAGTTTTGATATAATCGTGACCTCCACGATTAAGGGAGGTTTGAAATGTAAGAAAATGTAAAAAAAAACTAAGCGTTATTTCGTACACCGGGACCGCTAGTCGACATAAAAACATAATTTCTGACAACCCTAGAAGAGCGGCCGTTTTTGAGATATTATTACGTTGAGAGTTCCACCTCTTTATTTCCGTGTGAAATATGTGTTTGTTTATGTCATTGTCAGCACGATGTATGGTACAATAAATTATTCCTAAAGGTATCACGCTTTATTCGAAGAGACGTATTCTGGCTTCTTTTGAAATCAGTTGCTGATTTGATTTCCGTATGCATTAGTTCAAGGTACTGTTGTTGACGCTTCCACGGTATACTGTATTGATGTTCATTAGATTAATGCTTGACTAGTGTGGAATGTGGATACCAAACCCATAAACGTTGGTTTAACGGAAATTGACTACTTGACAATTTTTGAAAATTTCTTAGTCATTTTTTTTTTACATTGGATTACATTACGCTGCGACCAATATTAGCAAAGAATCAGCTAATATTATAAAAGCAAAAGCATGTGTGTATGTGTGTATGGATGTTTGCTACCCTTTCAGTCAAAACTACTGGATGGATTTTAATGAAACTTTACAATAGTATAGCTCATACACCAGAATAACACATATGCTACATTTTATAAAGATTTTGTATGAATAATCTAAAATATGACGATTTTAATAGTTATGCGTTGACAAATGAGTGCGTCAAACGCGGTGTCGGGCGAAATTTATTAAGTTAGAGATATGAACTTTTGTACAAATATAGCTCGAAACTTTGATTAAAATATAATATACTTTTTGTTTTGAATATTGGGAGAGATAGGGGTAAAACTGACCATGAAAGTATGTAGTCCACCCGAACGAAGTCGCGGGCACAGCTAGCCTAACCTAATGCCTAACCTAACTATAAAATAACTTAATTAATTATTAAATAAAATAACTACTTAAACTTGAACATTGAGCATTTAACCCGCCAAAGGTCCGTTAACATCGACGCCGTTCCTTGTTCGGGTTTTGTGGCGAAAGGGCCGGTTTGCTAAACAGCCTGTTTACAGCCTACGAGTGCTTAATTAAGATAGGCCTACGAATAACAGTCTAATTGCGATCCCCTTTACTCGCCGTTATCCACCTCTGGGGTCTTATTTTACCGGAACGCTGTGGGCAGAGAAAAAAAACCTAGATTTTTTTTTGTATAGTGCTCTTCATGATTGACCACTTCCCACCTGATGATAAGTGGTTAAGGGCCACAAGCATATACATTACAGCAAATAATATATGTTACTGCACTTGTCACCGTTACATTGAAGGCTTGACCCCTGCTTTTAATGTAGCACCCCATCAAAAGCTCTGGAAATCTTACTCACACGCGGGAACACAATAACACAGAAGTGTTTGTTGTTTGGCTGCGGTCTTCTGTAGGGTAGAGGTATTTCACCAGTCGGAATGCTCCAGTTTGAGCAATAAAAAGCTATGCCCTACATCTCTTAAATCCCTGTAAATAACTCATCAATATTATGTAATAAAAGTGTATCGTGTTTCATTTGTCTCGATTAATCTCAGGAACAGTCAGACCGTTTTTGCTGATTTTGGTTTTGATATAATTGTGGAGGTCCAAGCAAGATTTGTGATGTGTGATCTGAAAATTTTGAAAGAAAAGTTAGCATGACGTTAATCGGTACCACAGGTGTAAAATATTTATAAATATCAGACAGCAAAACCTATTTTAAATGCACCAAAACTATTTTTTTTCCATTGTAAATATGCATTTCTCCCCGTTAAAAAAGGTAAGTAACATTTTAAATAGTTAATGTAAAGTTTGATGCAGAAGACTATAGATTTCGAAAACACAAACAAAAATTTCTGGAAGAAATAGAGAAATCAAAATTAGCTCATGAAAATAACTTTTACCCTTAGCACTCACTGAGAGGCTTGCACTCTCAGTGAATCAAGCCCCGAGGGCGTGTACTAGAAATTTTCACTTAACCCCGACAGACGTCGTCGGAAATTATATTGTAGAGGATTTTGCGTCGTTCATAAAAAGATGAGATTTTATCGACTCCTCAGCTTGATTAATTAAATTTAGGTACATGAGGGAAGATAGAGATAAAAACATGGCTTGGTATACTTGGAAGTAGTTCAATAGATGTCATGCTCTGGGGCGGGTCCACCTTAACCTAGGTACATATAATAGGTGAGAAAGAAATGTATAAAATATGTATATAATTGTAGTCTTAATAAAAATAGGCGTCCTGATGTGTTAGAACAATTTAGTTAAGAGGTAGGTAAATGATGATGATGACTGATTTCATTATTTTTCTGTGATAATTTTATTATTTTGAAACTATAATTACAACTTATATTGTTTCTATGATCATTTATTTCAAGCACACATAATTAATCAAAACACGCCTTTTAAATCTGACAGACTCTTTGTCAACTACCCACATTTGTATAAATAATATAATAATGAAATGCATCATCATCATAATTTACCTACCTCAAATTGTTCTAACGCATCAGGACGCCTAGACACATATAACTACGCCAACTTACTTTTTAAACTCTTATGACTTTGCCACAAGCTTTTTCATAGGCGCTTCTATAAATGTACCGGAAGGAAATTTGAAATTTGTCGTAAATCGGTTTATACCAAATTAAATACAAAATTGAGTATAGCATATTTGCATACATTTAACATACATTTTTATGAACTCATAAACGAATTAAAAAAGCCGCCCGTAACGCAATCCTCACGGTGGACCCGCTGGGGAGTATGCTCTCCAGCGGGCCCACTTTGATTAAACGCTTACTACAAAACTATAGAAATGCAATTATTTTTATTAAGACTACAATTATATACATATTTTATACATTTCTTTCTCACCTATTATATGTACCTAGGTTAAGGTGGACCCGCCCCAGAGCATGACATTTCAATAGACCTTGTAGATGATTTTTTTATAATATTATACGAGTAATCTATTTTTCGGATCCAATAGCGTATTCTGGATTTTGATTTGGGAGGGCCCTAATAAAGCTAAACCTTTACCTCGGGAAAAAATAAAAAATCAATAATAAAATTAAATTCAAAGTATAGTAGTCTTAAATCTAATAAATTTGGTATACTCGCTTTCAAAAAATCCTACCTTATGTTGACTGGTAGATATTATTTTAAGCATTAACTGCACCTGTTGTGATTTTTTGTGCAATAAGTTAAATAATTCTGGTGTCCATTTGGTCAAGGCCGAAAATTCTTTGGCGTGACGACCAGGTGCGTTTTTTAAAGGTTGGCACGCCTTGTTTCCTGATAGAGAATACTGAAAGTGTAGACATTATTAAATGCCCTAAATCTGAGAGATTTAAATCAGAATACGATTGTATTTTTTATCAAAACTTATAACGCAGATGCAAACCTCTTCTCCAAATAACAAACTTCTGGGAGTCCTTTGCCCAGCAGGGAGATAACTTATAGGCTATTATTATGAAGTTTTACGTTTGAACTCATGTCGTTAAATAGGTTAATCTACTCACTACTTTTCTCACCGTAACGGATGCATTACATATTACACGCTAGTATAAATAATGCCAGACAATGGATATCTCCAGGCGCGTCGAAGGGCTCCTAATGATCGGTCATCAGTCGTGACGTCATAGCCTGTCGTCTGTGACGGATCGCCGTTTGTGACAAGAACCGATTTAGCAGTTAAGTACTCGTAGCCAGCTTGTTGAGGAGCTAGTAACGCTGATTAGTTGTATCATTTATTATCTTATAGTGTATCACCCCGCACTAGCGACGTTCCGATACCAAATAAAAACTTGTTGCAGTCGGTTCAGTTAAAAGAAAATTACGCGCAATACGCAAGGTCGTAATTTGAAGATTTATTTTTGTTTTGTTTTTATGTTAAAAAAAGCATTTATTTTCGTTGGTCCCAATTTTTGATCCCATTTTTTAAGTATTTACGATTGATCTCATTTCCTATTTTCGTTGGGTCCCATGTTAAAACCTCATGTGTACTTTGCAGAAGAAAAGTGATTTACCCTTGTTATGAGGTCAACTTTTTAAAATATATTTTTAATAAATAATGTTGCTGATATCCCAAAATTCAAAGAAACATAACTATTTTATGACGAATTTTTTTTTGTTATTCTATTCTTACAGCTTGCAAGAGACAGCTACTTATATTTTAAGCCTCTATTGATGGAACAATACACCCGTCTTCGCTGCCTTGTCACAAGTACTGCCCTGCTACCGAAGCCCTTTGATAAATGACAGTGTCCTTACGAACAATGTGATAATTCACTATTGTGCTCTCGCTTATGTGGGTATAATCGCGACACATTTGTTACTCTCATAAGATCCTATTCACATGGCGAGGTCGCTCGTACTTATAGGGCGAAGGCTTATAGCATAAGAGTATGAACTCTTCTTGAATTATTTAAAATACAGAATGTATTTATCTCTCCTATATTCATTTTTTACCAGCTGACCCGACAGAGATTGACATGTCTTAACGACGACTATTTAAATGTATATGTCACCGTAAGATTGTAAAAACCGTTAGATTACAATCTATCTCGCGAGATTGTAAACTGTCGACAGATTGTGAACCGTAACTTGGGATTGCAATTTATTTGCAGGATTATTGATTACCTAGTAAATAAATACTTGAAGATTTTTTGAAGTGCATTTAATTTATTTAAACGACATCTCTGTTTTTTATATAAAAGGAATGATTTGATTTGAATTTCATTCCTAACTTTACGGGGACATAGAAAGGCTGGTCGTGATTGGTCGCTCATACAATAAACCGACCAATCAGGAAGAGCTTTCGGACAGTTGACAGTTTGACGCCGGACAGATTGTAATTTAACGGTTTCACTTCGATAGATTACAATACAGCGAAAAATAATGCGTTGAATTGCAATCATAATGTTACGGTTCACAATCTGTCGACAGTTTACAATCTCGCGAGATAGATTGTAATCTAACGATTTTTACAATCTTACGGTGACATATATATTTTAATAGTTTCGACGGCCTCTGTAGCCGAGAGGAGAGCGTGCCGGACTCTGGCGTCGCGTCATCTCTGAGGTTCCGGGTTTGATCCCCGGTCGGGTCAATATAGGAAACGAACTTTTCTGTATTGTCTCGGGTCTGGGTGTTGTGGTACCGTCGTTGTTTCTGATTTTCTGTAACACAAGTGCTTTAGCTACTTACAACAGAATCAGAGCAATGTATGTGATGTTGTTCAAAATTTATTTATTTATATATCTCTATTTTTTTTTTCTTTACTAGAACCTTCATCTGACAATAACAAACACATCAAATATTAAGTGTAATTGGTCCAGCTGTTCACGCTTGATGGGTGACCATGCGAAATGTGGATTCATTTTTATATATTAACTAGCTGAACCGACAAACGTAGTTCTGTCTCAACGACGACTATTTAATTCGAATTGGTTTTCACCCACGACATCAACAGTATTCTAATTTTTTTTTAATTTTCCGCGCATTTATTATTATTAAATTAACTGAATTTTTTCTTTCATAAGAACGTTTTTCTGACAATAACAAACATTACAAAAAAGAATGGGAAATTGGTTTAGCCGTTCACGCGTGGTGGCGTAACCACGGGAAAAATTGATTCATTTTTATATATAATATATAAAGACAAGATTTTTTTTTATAAATTGTAAGGTGGAGGTATTTCACCAGTCGGGCCGCTCCAGTTCGTGCGATAAATCGCTATGCCCTACCTCTTTTACATAGTACATACTAAGATACTACATACATAGCTGTTGCTTGCGTCATTTCGGAATAAAAAGTAGCTTAGAATGTCATCTCTCTTTCTACCTTTATATCGTCAGAAAAAGGACTAATATGGAAACAGCAATTTTTTGCCGTGACTTGCTTGTGTCCCTACAATACAGTGAAAGAAAGCAGATAAATAAATAAAACGAAAGTAGGTGTTCATACCTTTTATCGATTCTTGTTCTCTCTACTCGAGTATAAGACACGCGGTTTCAAATGTATGAACCTAATTTACATTTAAATAGAAATACTGAGTCGCATTTATGTAAGAGTGGTACGATTGAGTTACATTACGGGGTAGGCGTGTGAATTGTACAGAGTAAGCAACCTGTAATTTTACAAAGATTAGAGTTAGAGGCTTTTTCTTTTAAGTTTTATAAAAATAGACAATATGTAAATATTTTTTTTTCATATAGATTACATTAGTAATACTTATAGTCAGTCTCTATATAAAACAAATGAAGCTACCAAAGCTGTCACAAATATGCTGTAGGTATTGTTTTTTTTTATAGTAGCGCAGAATATTGGCTTCTCCCAGCCTGATGGTAAGCAAGAGAGGAACCCACACAACGGATTTGATATCGAAATATCCTAACCGCTAGCATCGCCATACTGGCCGGCAAGATGTTTCTTCACGCTCCTTTTGAAGGAATCCATGTCAATGGAAGGAGGAAACACATGAGCCGGCAACGAGTTCCACTTCTATATGGTTATGGTTTATAATTGGTGTAAGCGATAAAATAGAAATGATATTGGAAGTTGAATAAGCTGCACACGCCGTGGTTCGGTATTGGATCGCGAACTAAGTACATACAAATTAAAACCATAAATTATGTTGCTATATCATAATCCTAACCATATTATACTCATAACATTATTATCTACAACAAATGTAAAGTTTATTTTTAATTAATAAAATTACCGTAAGCGAAAGCATAAAATTCACAGCCATAATTTAAAAAGGCATAATGGTATCAAACTATACTTAATGTTATGAAAGAATTAAAATTTGCTATGACAGCCGTATAATTAATATTTGGTCAGGACTCTTTTTTATTTTGGGGAAATGCCTACCTCCTCGTCCTAGCCACATGTGACGTAACGAGCCCCAATCGAGCAATTTGGTAACGATTTATTGTAGTATGTTTTTTATTTGGCAAATGAAAAATACTTGCTTAATCTTTTTTAACGAACTAAAACAATCTTGTATTTTTAACTCTGTTCGCTTCCCTATTGGCTAGGTCCCCATTTAGTAACTTTTGCCTTTTATTAGCTGGAAGATTTGTGATATCGATGCTATCGATTGCTCAATCAATAGGTTTTGATGTCAACTATCGATAGCGAAAGTATTAGTGAGACAACACTAGGCGGGCGCGGCTAATGGCCCTTATTCGCGTAATGAGCGCGTCTAATCACTACCCGTTCGGCTTCGTTCCTAATAACATACCACTTCTTTGCAACCTTACCCAAAGTCCAACTGATCTGCAGAAGATCCTGTAGAAAGGAAGTTATCTAAAAGGGAAAGAATATAAATTTTCTGTTTGGGCTAACAGTTGCATTGGCAATACTATACAACACATATTATTATTTTCGCTTAACCTTCCTCGGTTCTTCGGATCAAAATGACCCGAAACTGAAGTTTGACTCTCAATAAAAGTCGTAATTATGAATATAATTTATTAAGACTTCATGACAATTATTAATTATGCAATCAATGTATATTGTTATTGTTAAACTATAGTGAAGTCTCTTATCTTAAGAAAATTAAGTTTTTTCCATCTTAGGTTCCTCGGGTCAATAATACCCGAGTATGAAAAAGGTCCTCGGGTCAGAAAAGCCCGAGTATTGCAAACAATAATAACTTGTTGCATTCTAGGAACACACTCACGATTTGTAAATGTTAGTCACATCTCAATCACAGTGTGTTATTGTTACAGGTATTTTTGGGAATAATTGTTCATTTATATTTGTTTGCGGGTATATTATAATTTGTTTTTGATTCATTCATTGTTTGGACTTTACGTGTTCCGTTGGTATTAGAAATGGCTCAAAATTTTACTGATTGTGCGATTTCACAAATCCTAAACTACAATATAAATTCCGAAGATGAAATATTAGTGAAACCATGAATAGTTTGGACGAAAATTCAACCGAAAATATTCAACCCAGTTTAGACAGTGAATGCAGTAATGACCAAATAAATAGCGACGAAGAGCCTCTTTCAAGATACGTACCAATGATAATGAAAATCAAATGCTATCAAAAATTGTGAATTTGTATGGTTAAGAACCCCATTAGAAGTCCCGAGGTCGTTTGCTAACCTAATAAAACTTACGTATTATACTGTGACACCCACCCTGACCAGACCAGGCAGAAAAGAAAAGTACAAAGACGGTTGTTTCTAGAGAAATTAGGCATGGAATTGGTAAATGATCAAATTGAGCGTAGGAAAACTCTTTTTAGGACTAATGCTTCAGTAGAATAAGTACTTCAAGTGCAGTCAGGTGTTACTGAGACAACGAATAGTTCCACTACATAGAGTTCTAATAAAAGAAAAATGTGTACTGTATGTCCATCTTCAAAAGATGTAAACACTTAAAAAATCTGTAAGAAATGTAAGAAACATATCCCGAAAACCGAAATCCGAACAATCCGAAACATTCTGAAAATTTGTGCCTTTCTTGTTAGCAGAAAAATTAGTAATACACATAGGTATATAGTGGTTCAATGCATTCTTATTTTTATTCAATAAATGTGTTTCACAAACAATTCGATTTTGTATTTAATTTAAAACGATTGCTTCCTATTTTTAAAATCGGGTCAACATGACCCGAAGGCCTTAAGTGTAAATAGTATTTAAGGAACCGAGGAAGGTTAAACAAAAAAATACTACGGTACATTGTGTTGTATTTATCGCGACGTCACTTTTTCGCAAACATCTTTCTGAGCTTTGTTGCGCTGTGTCATCGTCAATTTTTATTTATTTGTTTGAGTAAAAATACGTTTTCATTGAATTTTTTAAATCTTTTTTTTTATAATTATTCTGATCCAAAAACAAACAGGTCCATTTAAGCTTTGGGTAGCTGTATTAATCACTGCGCTATCGAAATTATACAGGTTATTTAACTAAAAAAATATTTCAAATAGTCTTTGAAGGATCTTAAAAAATTAATAATATCATTCATAATTTTGAACCTATTACCACACCGCAGATCACGGAATCATCAAGACTCAACCATCCTTACTTCAACCATCTAATTTAATAGATAAATAAAATAAAATAAAACTGCATGTCACGCGTATCGTGTGGAAAATAAAGTCACATCAAAACTACCATATAAAATCAAATACAAAATCTCGGCTCTCGTAATCCGTCCTAGATATGGTTCTCTCATTATGCAGAACACGTAGTTTCTATACTGTACGAATATGAACCTAATTTTCTACATCATAAAGGTCACAAGGATGCTTCAGACGGCGCTAACCCCTCTCACGCGTCGGTTGTAATGACTTTATTTATTCAAATTACCACCTCGAGCCTTTTTGAAGGCCGGTGAACAATGTAAAAATATCAGTGCAGTATGGCAGCTATACTATTGCACTTTGCTTTGGAGAAAGTGCCAAGAATGCTTCCCAAAATATGACTGGTTGACGATTAGGTCATGAATAAGCTGCAAGTCATATTCCGAAGGTCAGTTGAATTGAAACGATAACTGACATTAGACGGTTTTCAATTTCAGCTGTCAAATCGTCCGTCACCGCTAAAGTTAAGTTGATCACAGTAACTAGCACTTTGATGAGGATTGTTTGGATGTTTGTCCTAATTACATAATTGTTTTCACTTGAACATAGTTCGAAAAAATATCTTGAAAATGAGACCTCACTATCTTTACTAACCAAAAAAAAGCCGTCATCCTCGGCTGCCTTTGAGCATATATTTACCTACCTCATAGAGTAAACAAGGGCTCAAGTACAAGCGATAATTTAATTCTTCCTGCAAAAACAAAGAAATAGTTGAAACGGTATATTTCAAAAGTAGATTGCGCTGCATCTTGGTATCAACATCATTATCATGAAGCCAAAGGACCTCCACTCCTGAATATAGACCTCCCCCGAGGACTTCCACAATTCTTGGCTTTCACAACTTGCATCCAACACCTCCCCACTACCGAGATAAAAAAATTACCGTAACATAATCAAATCAAGTTGCTGTCATGAGTTAGCTAGACCTAATCGCCATAATCCGTTTATTTAGGACAAATATTTGTGTAATGAACATTTGTTTGCTCAATTATAATGTATTTAAGTAGATACTTAAATATTTTGAATAAAAATAAATATAAAAAAAGATACTTTGCTTGCCACCATTGCATTGGTTCAGCTTTCAATAAGACAAGTTCTAAAGCTCCTTTTTGTATCTGGCCTGATATATATTATATTCGAGCCGGATTGCAAACAACATTCTCGTTTTACTTATGTCCCAGACCGACGTATTGTTTTTAGTGTGGTTGGAATGCCCGTAGGTACAGGGTGCGGGTGAATGATATTACAAGTTGAAGGGGCATGAAAGTGCCCATTTTAGGACTTAAGTCGAAGGGGTCTGTTAAAAGACTTTTAAGATCTCATTACACGATATTAGCTAAAAATTTAGGTTTTTTACTTCCGTTTTTTTGTTTCAACTTAAGCAGTCAATGGAATCAGGGAAAAAGTTTGGTAGGTTTATAGGTAGAATAGGGTAAAAGCCTTATTTATTATAACATAGTTGTAAATTTTAGAAACGATAACTTTTTTTTTATAATGCACTCCAAGATCCCACCTGGTGTTAAGTGGTAATGAGTTCTTAGCTTAAGGGCGAAAAGTATAGCATAGTAAAACTGTTACTAGACTTGTCGCCCTTACCTTGAAGGCTTGACCCCTGCTACTAACGTAGCACCCCCCAAGAGCTCTGAAAACCTTATTCACATGCAGGAACACAACAACACCGGAGTGATTGTTATTGGCTGCGGTCTTCTGTAAGGTATTTCACCAGTCGGGCTGCTCCAGATCGAGCGATAAATCTCTCTACCTATACTGTAAATTTTTTTTAGTTAATAGTTTTGTCACTTTAATTCTCATGATTTTTTAAAAGACTCAGCCAAGTTAAAATTTAATTTGGTTCTATGGTATATCAATATTAATCTTATATATAAAAATGAATCGCTGTTCGTTAGTCTCGCTAAAACTCGACAACAGCTAGACCGATTTGGCGAATGTTGGTTTTGAAATAACCGTGAAAGTCCAGGGAAGGTTTAAATGGTTAGAAAATCTGGTAAAATAGGCGTAACTACGTTCGCCGGGACAGCTAGTTTACAATAAAAGTACGACTTTGTTTAATTCTGGTTCATAGCACTTTGGATAAATCAGTGCTCAACGAAAATCAGATCCGGTGAGGCGTTACCGAATTCAGTATTCTGGATGGCAATTCAGACAGCATCCCAGTGAGATTTGAACTTTACTCCATTTGTCATGCGAAGCAATTTGGCGTGACAGCACCCCTATTGTTTTTCAATATGTCGGCATTTTTATAGGGACTCGGGCAGGAACATGGCCGAGCGATTAAAAGAATTGTTATTCATTTTGGAGATGCTCGGAATTATTGTTTATCGCAACAGCTTTCAGTGATGGACGATTGTAGGCAGAAACTGGTTTTTTATTTGTGAATTGTCAGAACGTTCCAAAAGTTTTAGCCTTAAACAACGTAGCTAATTTTCTTGTTGATTGAGTATCGGAATACTCTGGGAAATTCTCTTTGAAGTGTGTTTTAATCGCCAATTTAAAAGAAATATTTTTTGCTAAATATGATTGAATCGAAATTGGAAGAGTTTGCGAATGACGCGGTGGACGTTATAGTTTCACTTAGTTCTCATATTTTAAAAATTTTAATGTCATATACACCAATTCAAAAAAATATATATCTATATTTATATGTTAAAACCTAATAACTATCGGTAAACCGTCCTCCGTAGAAAAGAGGCAAGCGGGCCGGACTTTGGCGGCCGGCGTCGCGATCTCTGAGGTCCCGTGTACGATCTCCGGCCCGGGTCAATATTGGAAGCGAACTTTTCTTTATTTTTTCGGGTCTGGGTGTTGCGGTACCGTCGTTATGTCTGATTTCTGTAAAGCAAGTGGTTAAGCTACTTACCATAGAATCAGAGCAATGTATGGTGATGTTGTCCAATATTTGTTAAAAAAAAATATCTTTTCCGGTTTCATACGGTACCTACTTGTAAGGCGAAGTACGTTCAAAAGCGTTTATGTTTACCATGATATTATTGGTTGCAGTTTGATATTAGTTGTTATGTTCGTGTCATAAGGCCGAAAGTCCAAAGTGTACCTAAAGTCTGTTGTGCTGTGGATTGAACATTCGTTGTAGCAATATTTGCAAACTATAGAATCGAATAAATGGCAGCTTTTTATCGGAGTTGAAAACATTTTTATATTACATCACGCTACTTTAGCAAAGGTTCTAATTTTAAAATTTAAAAACGAACTTTTTTAAATCTTGCACGGACTATCAATTTGTCCCAGTCGCCACATTGTCAAGTCACTCTGCGCAAATTATGTCGAGGTTAGCAACACTGTCACTTGGGCTGTTAACTTTTTAGAAGTTGCCCAGCTTTCAATAAGCCGACTTGTCGTACAAAAAGCCATATATTAGACCCGAGATAGGGTTGGGACAGATATTCCGATATTTAATTTTATGTAGGTTATTAATTGCACACTTGTTTTGTAATCTGAGTCTGATTCCAATTTTATCGCTTTGATGGTTTACGATCTTTTGATGTCAGTTAGCAATGTAGATGTTACTTTATAAAATGATCAAGCGGAGATATGATAATTTTTAATGTTGTTTTTTAATTGTGCATTTGACAAAGTAAAACAAAAGCAATTTTCAATAGATTGATTATTTTTAGCATAGATAGGATTCTAATTCTAATTGTTTTAAAGCTGCATGAAAACAAGCATCTCTGTTTTAACAATTGTAAATCGTAATGTAATCTACAGTTTGGGTACAATTATTAAATTTAACGAGAAACTATTAGGGAACATCTTACTTGATATCACATTTGTTTCACACCACGCTGTTAATTTATTCCTCTTGTTAAAAACGTTTTAGAATTACATTTTTTTATCGATATATATTATTTCATCGATAAACATACGTGCACCATCCCTAGCTAGAGCTCTTATCCGCGGATGCGGCTACGGAGTCTTGATAGATCACTTGCGGAAAATGCGGGCCGTACATTTAAGCGTTGTACGGATGCTGCCGCGCAACTGGGAAACCGGGACTTTCTGGATACTATCTGTCTGTAAGCGTATTTTGTTATAGCGGAGAAGAAAGAAAGTTGCAAAGGGATCGTTTTGTGTTTAAGGTATTCGATTTTATTAACTAGCTGTCTTTAATCCTTTATCCGTTTATTTCTAGATAAAAAGTATTATTTATGTTATTCCTGTATTTCATCTATGTAAATACTAAATATGATTTAAATATTTTTTGCGCAGAAAATGATTTAAATCATACATTATGAAATCCATACATTTTGTACTTGTAATATTGGTAGGAAATATAATTATGTTACAATTTCAGTCTCTAAGGTATAAAACACATTGAATACCTCTTCTGTTCAAATATCAACATAGAATAGTTTCATACTCATATCTTTTTTTTAAACAAAACATAGATAAAGAACAAATGGTACACTTAATGCTAGGAGCATTCACTACCTGTCAACCGTTGGGTCATGTATATAGTTCGTTTTTGGATGCGGTAACAGTAAAAGTGTAAGTATAGATCACAAGAAACTAAATAATAAATTAATATTAGGTCTTTAGATATATTAAATAAATAAATAAATATTGAACAACATCACATACATTGCTCTGATTCTGTGGTAAGTAGCTAAAGCACTTGTGCTACAGAAATCAGAAACAACGAAGGTACCGTTCGTTAAAAGTTCGTTTCCCATATTGACCCGACCGGGGATCGAACCCGGAACCTCAGAGATGGCGCGACGCCAAAGTCCGGCACCCTTGTCTCTTGGCTACGGAGGTCGTCAAATATATATTGGTACTACCTATATATAATATGGGCCAAGCTAGCCTAAAAACAATGATATAAATTGTATTAAATTGATAACACACCGATTGATACACGTGACTGAAAGCCTTTACCAAAAAAAGAATGTTCTCTTTTATTCGACTTATTTTATGACGACCTCGGTGGCGCAGTGGCTAAGGTAGGCGGCCAAAGCGCGAAAGGTCCCGGGTTCGATTCCCGTTGGGTCTATTGGAAAACGAACTTTTCTAAATTGACTTGAGTCTGGGTGTGCTGGGATGACGCCCCCAGTTAGCATCCGTCGTCTGGTGCTCATAGTACAAGGGAAAACCTTAGTTTGAGACCAGGTGATAGGTGTGATTGTCTGGCGCATTTATTTTATTTATTCTCTAATTTTAGGTCCTGTACATTTTCCCTCTTTATTCATTTCATAGTCGAACAGCAACCGTGTAATCTAAACCACGCTTGGATAGACATGTGAACCGTTTGCATTTGACGTAAGTGATTATGAAGTTTATCTTATACTATGAAATTAAATATTTAAAAAACCTCTTAAGTTTGATATTAGCGCTTATGTTTACAACGTAAAAGCGGTTAAAGTCGAAACAATTTTATGAATTCGCCATATTATAATGACCGCCATATTTTTTACTATTTGTAATTTTTCATAGTGAATACTGTAGTATCATGTCTTTACATCGAAGGAATGTGAAAACTATAAAATAGAACAGTTGCCACGGCAACAGGTTGATTTTTTACTTTGCTAACTTGTCAAAATACAATGTACAGTCACCGTCTTTAGTTTGTATACAACTCAGACCTTGTCACATTAATCTAACTGTCTATTTCACTTACTCAGTCACATGCAGGCCTAGCATGCGCTACGCGAGTAAATTTTATCGCACCCATAAGAAATGTCAAAATCAATGCGTCAACTGCTCATTGGCTGAAATGATGAGTGCGGTGTGCTATTAGCCAATCAACAGTATCGAAACTATTGTCGTCTCATGCGATAAATTTGACGTAATGCGCATGCTACGCCTAATAGACGCTTAGTGTGACAAGGTACTGAGGTGTATACAAACAAACTAATGATGCTGACTGACATACTGAATGCGATTATTATTTAATTTATGATTATATTCTACTTCAAAAAGTACCTCTGTATGTATATTCAATGTGTGTGTATTTGATACTCAAATTTATTCTGTGTTTTTTTTTCCTGTACGTCAAACTTAGGCTTAAGTTTTCATTAATGTATGTATGTCTGGATGTATGTTTGTCACACTTTAACGCAAAAACTACTTCATTAACTTTGATGAAATTTGGAAGAACGATACATGAAATACTGGATTAACGTATGGGATACTTTTTATCCCGAAATCACGTTAACAAAGTATGGGACAACATCAAGAATATATTTAGCATTTTCATCCTAAATCTGTGCAAACAAACTATTTATATTTGTCGCACCGACTAAGTTTCGATTAGATTTACGTATAGGATACTTTTTATCCCGAATTTACGCGAACGAAGTATGTGACAATATCAAGTATTTAGCATTTTCAGGTAATATATCATAATATACATGTATAGTATATATTTAGTTTTATTGCAATATGACAAAAATATGAGTAACGCAAAGAAAAAAAAATTGTTGTATTTTAAGTACATTTTGAACTAGACATTGTAACAAGTCGAATTGTTTGATTATTCATTGGAAGAGCGGTCTCATCCTACTACAGGGTTTCCGATCTTAACAGGACGAGACCTATACCCTAGCTATAAAGAGACTTGTGACATGAATAAAGATTTTTGTATTTTTGTATTTCTTGTATTTTTCATCCTTAATATTCTGTGCAAACAAACTATTTAACATTGTCTTACCAACCAAGTTCCAAAACTCCGTTTAAATAAACTTTCTCATTTGCACATTAGCAGGAAAACAATTAATCTGCATTAATTTAATGCTGCTTTTTCCTTAATTCCGTTTTTCATTTGCTCATGCCGTTTTTGCCGTCCCAATGACGCGACATCCGTCCCGGTCCGTGTATAAATCAAGTATATCCTCGGCTTATTCAAATTGGAGAGGATTTTATACCCAGGGCCGCTGGGGGTTCCTGTTCAATACACTGACTCAAATTTAGAATGACGCTTTGTAACGGCCACAGTACAGCCAGCATCATTAGTTCGTGTACACCTCAGTACTTTGTCATATCCGCGTAAATAGGCAAGTCAGAGAGACAGTGAGTTTATGTGACAAGGTACGTTGTTCACGAATTAAAGCTACTGACTGTACATCGAGGTAAACACTTGCAGTTTGATTAAAATTCTTATGTACAGGGAGTCTATTCCAAAAACGAAATGAACTAGCAAAAGCTTTCGTCTTTGAAGAATTATCAAAAAATTGGGAGTTAAACTTTGGTTATTGATTTGCAAAATGATATTTTGTTTTATGGAAACGCTTCCTTTGCATTCGAAGCTAATTGGTTGCGACTGGTGCCCGATTTCAATATTTAAAAAACGATCCGGTCTAGGGGGTCTACTCCAAAAAAACGAAATATGTCGATCCGACAACGGATAGCAATTTTTAGTTTTCATATGCCTCGTTCCAATATTTTACGATTCGTAATGTGTCAAAAATGGCAATTCGTTTTTCTCCAACCGAATAAAATCATAAGGCTTCTGAGATGACATTGAAAAATTAAAATCTTTCTCAGCCCAAAAAAAAATACGGAGGCACTAATGAGATCCAGGGAGATCAGTAATTTTAATTCACTAAAATTAAAATCATCAAACTATACAACATCCATATTATAGTTGTATTATTACTGTCTTAGTGGTGATACTGTGAAGTGCTGGAAATTTGGCTCCCGTTTCCCACCAGTATCACCACAAAGGCAATGTTCTTAGGTGGTTTTGTGGGTAGGAGAGGCCCGTATTCAAAGCATTTCACCACAAGAAATTTAGGAACGCTTTAAAATAACTAATTTTTCAAGGCGTTAACGAAATAAGTTTGAAAACCTCTGCGTTAGGCTCCTAAATTTGCCGCTCCCACGCCACCACAGCAGTCTCACAAACTTTAAAGCACAGGTACTAAAAAGATAACCTTCTAAGGAAAGCCAGTCAATCAACTAGCGGACCCCTCCTAAAATTCGTTGACATCTCTGTCAGCGGCACAAAGGCGTCCGAAATGCCGCGATATTATGAGTTATTATGTCATTTATCATGTTTACGACCGCTACCAGTCCCACCTCTGAGTAGTCATTCAATAAAATGTATGAAGTCAGCTGTGCGCTGACAAGAGTCAATACGTCTTTCTGTGTGAGTTGGACTATCTATTAACTGAGGCTTAGTGATGTGGATGTGAGCAGATAAGGATAATACCTATATCCTCAGAGTCAATGAAATAGGAAGTAAACGAACGTAATTTGCTTTTTATCACAAGCAAATTAAAGACGATTTTCATGAGTGGTCGTTTTTTATTTAATTGAAGGTAAATATACTTACAATCCGTATCATAAAAAAATATTTTTTAGAGCATTAAAAATAACCTATAAATAAACGCTACTTTTAACGAATTTTATGAAGAGACATAACCATGAAAGACTACATACACACTTGGGCCTTTGTACGGTTCTTTGGCCGTACGCATAAGAACGAAAATTGTACTGCAATTTACTTCGACGTGAAAAGCCGTTCTTAGTAAAGGTTGCTTTTGTAAGAAATAGTAAAACATGCTTTATGCCTTTAAATAAATTAATAATAAAAAGCAACAAAGTCTCGGGACGTACCTGTAAAACGATAAAATTATCGAAGTTTTCATTATTTTGTCTTATTGACAAAATGACTTATTGAAAAGAAAATGTGAGTAGGTAAACGAAAGACTGTGGCAACAATCTGAATTAAATGAAACAGCAGAATGGACACTGCATACTGATAAGACACCAATTTCACATGAAAATGTGTGTGTGACTTTGACATTTGCGCATACTATGCGTCTTCCTAATGTGATTGTGACAATTATGAAAAACTATATTTCCGATTTTGTTTTAATCAACCGAACTTCAAAAATAGGGTATATATTTTTGTGATATTTTTTTGCTGAAATTCATTTCGACACACAAACCTTAACTTCTTAACGTATTACGTATCGCCCGTTTCCACGGTACGTGCACTTCGGCCTCATAAAAACACCCTAAAATGAGATTACGTAAGTGAAATAACTTCGCGAGCACAAGTTATCACTTTTTTAGTACGGATAAAACTATGTGAAAAGTAGGTATTACTTGGTTTGCGGGCCAGCGGCTACTGTTATAACAATATTAGGTAACCGTAGGTAATTGTACATAAGCACTAGAAACAGTGCTTTTAAAGGGTAAGTTGCAGATTAAACGCTTAGAGCAATGAAGATCTTGGTTTCAAAACCAATCGCAATCGCTTCTGACCAGTGCTAGGTAGTTTTCTATCCTTATTGTTTGTATGTATATGTGAGACAGAGAAGGCGCTTGACTCGGTTCACGCAAAGTCCAGTGAAGATGAAAAGCCTATCTGCAGCCATCATCAGTGGTCATTTACAAAAAAAAACTTGGCTTACTCTGCGAATCCGACAAAGTTTGGCTGTAGAACATATCATATTAATTTTGTATTTTTATTCATTATTTTTCTTTTTTTTCAAATGCTCAGTTCCAATATTTGAAAAACGATTAGTTCTAACGGAAAGTAATAAATTATACAAGGAGTAAGCTAAAAACGACTGACGGACGACTGATGACCGCTGAAATTGAAATTATAATTAACGATTACTATAAAAACGGATTGTTGTTTTTGACACATTACGAATCGTAATATATTGGAACGAGGCATAAGTCCTATTCATTGAGCAACTTAATATGTTACGGAACAGTCGACTACCTAGAGTATAGTCGTTTTTAAATATACATCAACATAAGAATATCTAGAAAAAAATTTCTTAACCTTCAATTTTTTATGATCCTCTAATCAGATTGTGACCCAATGGAACTAATTTAAAAATAAAGAAAAATAATTTAAAAAACCGTTAATTTAAATCACTTTACAAATGTTTTTGTGAAGTAGCAGACATTAACAGCAAAAGTGTAGTGCAATCCGTATCATTGAGATAAAACCAAATTGAGAACCTCCCCTTTTTATAAAATAAAACCTGTTAGAAATGCTATTCTCTCTTATTATCAACACATAAACTGAACAATAAATGCTGGTTATTTGTGAACCTACCATAATTACATGTTTGTCATGCTCGCATAACTTTTCCTGAGCTCATTAATCATTCACATGGAAAAACCGTAATGCTTGCAATAACGATCTCTTTGACAGACCAAATATGGCAAACCTAAGATAATGTATGAAGCTGGAGAAAGAAGACTTAAGATTAAATAATTAAGGCAAAATTTACATATCATGATAAAAAATTTGGGACATGTCAAGAAAAAGAATAGAAAATATGTTTATTCATGTAAACTTTACAAAACACTTATAAATTGTCAGTTTAAATTCAGAAATCCAAAAATATAAAAAAAAACTCTTTTCAAGTTAGTTTAAATTATTCGATTTATTATTGGCGCTCTGAGCGTCTCTTCTTACAGCGTCCCTCTAACAGCGGATCCAAGATATCGATTTAGGGAAATTGGAACTAAATTGAAATGAGGTACCAATCAGGGTTTTGTTACAACTCCATTTTTGAACAACAACCGTAGGGTACTAAAACTTTGATTTCCGTAAATGTTTTTGTACTTGATTGGATTTGAATCTTAAAAAAACAAAATCTACTTTAACAACAGCATGTAAACTTAAATTGTGAAATTAAATATGCAAACAAACCAGAAAAAAAGGTGTTGATTACTACGAAGCGGGTTATTAAAAAAATATTGTAACGTATTACTTCAGCTACTCAGGCGATGCAACTTCATATTTATTTTGCTTCAATTAACTTCTGAATAACGGTTCATGAGCATGCATGAGGTTCAATAAATAAAAAAGGTTAAGAATTATTTTAGAAACTCAGTTCTCCTACTATATTCCTAACTATTTGTTAGGTGGCCAAAGTTAAACATTAAACATTTACTAAGTGCAATACTGCAACCCGTACTGCCTGCAATATGCAACTGTTGCATGATTCATTGTTTGTGCCATGACATGTCATGACATGATATGTAAATCAATAAAACCCGTAGCAGGTGTACTTCATTTCACGTTTTACCATCTAGCAGATTTTGTATGCTCACATTGACAGACAAGTTTTTAATTTGGAGTTCACTCCAGTTTGATTTATGCTCAGTGGTGTCTTACGTCCAGGGATGTAAATTATGTATATGGCACGATATATCATGCTGAGACAAAAACCTGTGTGCAAGAGATCGTGGGATATGACGTCATTCATCGTGGCAGTTGAGTGGTGAGATTGTGACGTCGTACCTAATGATGTGTACAATAAAATGCGGTTAAGCGGGAATCGTATTACTCGTACTATAACGACAGTCAAATTGTCCTTAAATTGTATAAAGTCAGTTTTAATTAGGTCCGTGGTACTTTTTTAGATTTTTTTACCTACGGTTTGATTTATTCGAGGGTACAATAGCAGAAAAGCATTCATTTAAATATAATTATATGATCAAATTGTTTTATTGTAAACATTTAATTGGGACGATGACGACATAGCCCGTATAATTAAATAATTTTTAAATACTGGTCAAACCACGATTTTTTATAGAATTTCTATGAAAATACAAAACGATGACGTCACGGTTTTATTAATTTACCTATTAAATAATAGTTGTATCATTATTCTAAAAGTTTAGTTTAAAATAATTTAACCGTTCATAAAATAAATTTACCCACTTGGGCTTTTTTTTAGAAAAGACGTAGGCTTTCTGACACATTATTTCTTCTCATAGGTACTGTTAACATAATGTATGTTTGTCGAATTATACGAATTGAATGTATTTCTTTGATATTACTTACTTTCAATTCTGTTTATTTTTATATTTTTGTATCAATTTGCACCGCCTCTATATTTAAGGGTCAAATCTCTGATGATAGAGAACAGGACATAAGACATTTATTTATTTTTTATTTATTTATTAGGTTTACCAACAACTGTTACATTACATACAAGCACATAAAGAAAAAATAAAAAAATAAAGTTCTAGGCTAAATGCACAGTCTCTTAGAGGTAAACACCGCATGCAAAAACAATTATCAGAGAATGACTGCAGTCCATATTACAATGACATCGATCGCAAGAATCCGAGACGGGAAACAGGGCTTAAAAACGAAGTTAAAAATAAAGAGGAATAGAAGGCTGTTCGCATTGGTGTAGCTACCAAATGCGGGCAATCTCCCTTCTAAAGGTGGTCAGTGAGCTTAAGAAGACGTCAGAGGAAGAGCTAATTTCGTTGAGTAAGCGACTTATGCGGTAAATAGGAGAATTTCTGCCATACACCGTGCGTCGTTTAGGCGTTATCAGGGGTTTGATTGGGGTTCGTGGAGGTCGACGTGGGACATTAAATTTAACTTGCTGAAGTAATGAAGGACAGTCTATGCCATTTCTTGTTAATTTATACAGAAACATAAGGTCCATCATTTTGTGTCGTTTGTTCAGTGACGCCATATTCAGGCGCTTCAACCTATCCACGTAGCGGACATTCCGCATTCCCATGCCGACTAAGTACGAAAGGTGACGAACAAACCGTTTTTGCACTCGCTCAACTCTCAGGGTGTGGGTGGCGAAATGTGGTCGCCAAACCGTGCTGCAGTATTCAAGGATACTCCTTACCATACTGTTGTACAGGATTTTTCTTGTAGATAAATTGCGGAATACTTTACCATTTCTTATGACAAACCCCATCATCTTAGATGCTCTGTTTATAAGATTATCCATGTGTGGTTTAAAGGTCAGTTTCTTGTCCAACATGACTCCAAGATCCTTGACAATGTCTACTTCTTGCAGGGTTGTGCCCTCTATAATGTAATTTGAAGGCACTACTGTTAGTTTACGCGTGAATTTAATATGGTGACATTTCTTCACATTTAGGCCCAGCTCGTTATCTCGACACCAGGTGCTGAGGGCATCCACGTCTGTCTGTAACAATATTACGTCATCCGGAGACTCAACAACTCTACACACTTTAAGATCATCGGCGAACATGGACACGAATGAATACCTAAAGCAATTTGGTAGGTCATTTATGAATATGTTGAATAATATCGGTCCTAAGTGTGAACCCTGCGGAACCCCGGACGTAATCAGGTGAGTAGTTGATTGGCATCCGTTCACCACGACATAGAATGACCTGTCAGAAAGATAAGACCGGAACCATTGAAGCAACTTACCATGAAAACCATAATATGCCAATTTAGAGAGCAGAATCCTATGCGTTACCCTATCGAAGGCCTTACTGAAGTCTGTGTAGACTGTGTCAATTTGTTTGTTTGCGTCCATTGCTGTTAACAGATGCTCTGTAAATTCAACAAGATTAGTGCATGTTGATCTTGCCCTAACAAATCCATGTTGATGACTAGACAGAAACTTCTGAAAATAAGTTTGTATTCTTGGGCAGATTAGCGACTCGAAAACCTTGGAAATAGTCGGAAGGATAGATATTGGCCTGTAGTTCTTTACGTCATGGTTATCATTGCTCTTGTAAATTGGAACTACCTTTGCCAGTTTCCACCTTCTCGGATACTTTCCGGTTTGTAAAGACTTGTTAAAAATAACAAGCAATGGATCGACCAAGGCGGAAGCACATCTGACAAATAAAATTGGTGGAATGCCATCTGAACCAGTACCCTTAGACACATCTAAACATTCCAGTTTTTTTAACAGCTCTTCACGTTCAATGTTTAACATTGAGTAGCAATCTCCGACAGGATCGCCTTTCAAGGATGGTAGTTTGGAAGAGTTGTCCTGTCTATAAACTGAGGAGAAATAACAAGCAAACAGATTGCACATACCGTCAGCGTCAGAACACGTAACTGGTCCATTCCTCATAGATGATGGGTAAGTACTGGAGCCTTTACGTTTAGATTTCATGTATGTCCAGAATGATTTGGGGTTCGTCTGAATTTGCTGCTCTACAGCTTTGATGTAGCGGTTGTAGCATTCCGTGATCAATTTTTTGCAACAAGTTGTCAGTATCCTTAAAGAAATCAAATCAAGAGGATTCTTATATTTTTTATATTTTTGTCTGTACCTGTTTTTCTCACGAAGTCTATTAATCAAATCTCGACTAAACCATGGAGGATACTTGCAACCTCTTGGTTGGCACTTAGGAACGAACTTGTTTACTGCAGTAGTCAAAACATCATAGAACCTATCAGTCATATTGTCAACGTCCTCAACGTCGAGGAGTACATGTTCCCAATTTACATTCTTCAGATAATTATTCATTTCCACGTAGTCCACACGATAGAAGTTAAGTCTTTGACCATTGTA
Source organism: Glyphodes pyloalis (assembly GCA_037074685.1). NCBI lineage: Eukaryota > Metazoa > Arthropoda > Insecta > Lepidoptera > Crambidae > Glyphodes > Glyphodes pyloalis. The sequence continues at coordinate 7,420,457 of JAYKKO010000021.1, forward strand.
CGAGGGCAAATTACTGTCTTGTGTTATTTTGAGCTGACACTCAATGGGTGGATGCAGAGGGTCCACGAAAGTCAAAACATCTGATGCTTGACAAGTCTGACACTCAGAAACATCGGTCAAAACTAGATCCAAGGTTCTGTTCATGTTATTTGTAATGAAGTTACATTGCTTATAGTTATTCACCGTACCAAAGTCGACGAGATACTGAGCAGGTGCAGTGACAGGTGAATATATTTCTGAAGAGTACACCAAATTCCAGTCAATTGTCCCGAGATTAAAGTCTCCAACTATACATGAATATTGAATATTAGATCTATCAACAATAGAGTTGCAGTTGTCCACAAAATGTTTAAGCGCTGACATCTGTACTGGTGGTGGAAGATATACAGCGCAAAGGGAGAGTACGTAACTGGTTGCTGCACCTGTCACCTCAACCTTTACCCAAAGATCCTCACAACGTGACTCCCACTCCACCACTCTCTGAGATTTGAACGTACGCAAGACTGCTATTAGAACTCCGCCACCGTCCTTGTTGTTGTGAAACCCCGACGTCTCCCTATCCCTTCTGTATACTACATATCTATCGTCAAACAATTCAGAGCTCAAGATACCGTTGTTAAGCCAAGTTTCTGTTAGTACTATGACGTCATATTGACTATTAAGTAAATTACAATAAAAACCATGGGTTTTGGTCCTTAAGCCTCGAACATTCTGGTAATATAAATTTAACGAAGTGAATTTTATTACTTTTTTACACAAAAAAAACAAGCAATTCAAAAACAATAAGAAAAATTAATCAGATTAAGTTTTTGACTGAGTCCATATCTTTGATTAAAATAAAGTTAGAACCATCACTTTTCCGCATTAATATGCGCCCGCTTCTAATCCACACGTATTTGTACCCTTTTTCCTTAGCAGCTGTTCGCGCGGCAGCATGCAAGGCTTTGTTCGCTGGTGAGAGGTGGTCAACTACATATACTGGCGTCTTAGGGCCTTCAACACCGAGATGTGTGCTATTAAGTTTGTCATTCAGCGACTTATGCTTGTTAAAATTAATAGCTGACGCCATAAAGCTGTCTCGTGCCAGCAAGGTGCTGAATTGCGCGACGATAGACCTGGGTCGGGCGTTACCAGGGTTCAACTTAGCGATACGTGTGCAGTGTGATATATTCTCGGGTTTGATGTTGCAGTTAATAACTTTGCCGATTTTCGTGACTATCTCCATTACGTTTTCGTTTTTCTTTTCAGGTACACATTGAATTTCGACGTTCATTGAACGTGCGTTTTGTTCAATTAAATTCACTCGTGTACTTAAATCCTTGACCGTGATTTTCAGCGATATATTTTCTGCCTGCAAATCGGTGATAGTTTTCCTTGCTTCGTTCTGCTCCTTAAGCAATTCCTCAAATTTACTGTTCATAAAGTTCATCGAATCCTTAATCTCTTTAACTTCATTTGTGACGGCTCTCATTTCCGAATTAAACATCGAGCGCATGGAGCTATTTATTTGGGCAACCAATCCTTCCAACTCCTTTTTCACAGCCTCCCGCACTACGCACCGCAGTTCCTCCCTAGAATCACGGTCTGAGCAATTGCCCGGTGACTGCAGGGCCTGCCGTTTAGTTCTTCGTGTGGTTATATTTGAGTTATAGCGAATGGGTGTTTCATCGCTCTTGTCACCCTTAGGTAGCTGAGCGGTACATGTAGGACAGATCCACGAATCGGAAGGGTCGGAAACCGTTGAAGTTAAGCAGGCCAGATGGAACGCCTTTGTACAATTGCTACATTGAATGTAGTCCTCTGTTGATAACAATTCACAGCATCCCAATTTCAAATCCTTAGACGACGACATTGCTATGCGTTAAGTTGTAGGCGTTTTACCGTGTTATAAATTATCGTAAAAAGTTTGGAACCACTGAGATTCGATCCTGCGACTTTCGGATGAGCGCGTTGCGCGCGTGCGTCAAAAACTACTAGGCTAAAGAGCTCGTGTTTAATGCAGTGAATTTGCCGGCAGCTATGTTGTAAATTTGTCGTAATAAAAATAGTTTTGCTAGCAAATTGGGGAATAATGTGAAGATACCCCACTTAAGCACCTCAAAAATATCCAACACTCGGTTTTATTCACTTATTTTTACGATTTTCACTTAGTTTCCAATTCGTAATAGTTCTTTGTAAATCGTTCGGAACAAAAAAAATGTTTTACGCTTTCAATGATGTATCATTCACTATGATCCATGCACTAAAAACACTGTAGTTTATATTCCTTTGGGGACAAAACGTTTATGCGTCTTTCTCTGACGATGGTCGAACACAGTTAGTTAGTTAGTAGTTTTTAATTACACGCTAGGAAACAAATAAATAAAAAAATATTAGGTGACATTTGAATACAATAGCTAGAATTTGTACAATGAATTCATTGTTCTATTTGCAGACCACTGATTGGATTGTCACAATTTGCATTGGCCCAGCGGCATCCAATATTTTCAAACTCACATTTGACCGAATCCCAATTTAGTTTGTTAAAAAATAGTCGAAACGTATATATGCAAAATGGTCAAACCCATTTTTGTAGTGACAATAAGCAAATCAATGTAGCATTACAACATACTTGGTAAGTAGCAGTCATATTTTGGTAAGAAAGTATTTAAAAAGCAGAAAATACTCGTGTTTCAATAAAATAAACTTAGAGAAATTGTTTCATCAATTTGATAAAAAAAGACTTTCAATATTTTAAGTTTATAAAATAGTAATAAAATACTGTGCACACAGTTTGTCTGCGGCATCAAGATTTAACATAAAGATTAACATAATTGCGCCAAGAGGTACCTGTGCACTTTCTTTTTATAAATCTTTTATTTGTATCTTATCGGATGTCCAAGGGTAAATGATTTAAAAGGTAAGGATACTTGTTTTTTTAACGTCCTATCGCCAAAATAATTTACTAACTTTTGGTCATTCATATTTACATATGAATGACCAAAAGTTAGGTGTCTGAGGGTAACCTCAGACACCGATCGAGTTCCTTATATTTACTTATCGTACTAATATTTTAAACGCGAAAATTTGTAAGAATATTTTAATGTCTGTATGTATGTTTGTTACTCTTTCACGGAAAATTTACTCAATGGATATGTTGAAATTTGGTAGAAAGAGAGATGGATAAAGAGATATACCTACTAGATTAACATAAAGGATACTAAATATCTCAAAAAAAAGCAAGCGAAGTCGCGGACAAAAGCTTGTATTAAATAAAGCGTTGAGGTATCTCAACGCATCGCGACTTAAGGAGATGAAACCAACTTTCCACGAATATTCCCATTTTATTATTGAATTTTTAATCACGCCCTAAGTAGCAGATATTTGAAATGGAATCGTGGACTTTGAATATTTTATGGCCCAAAATTAATCGCTAAAATCTGCAAAGTGGAAACTAATTACGAAGTTAATGATTACCCTACTCCGTTGTAAATTAACTGTCGATGGTTTTAGAAATTCATTGTACTCTCTGTCCGTCCTATTATCATAATGTTTAACTAATCTGCACTAAGCTGGCGTAATAAATGGTAATTAAGGTATTTGTCAGCTCAAATTTGAAATTCCGGGATCTTTTCAAGGGGAAATGCCTACCCTTTGGGGACCAGGGAATGGTGTCTGGCTCGCACTGACTAAAACCCCTAGCTTAAGGGTGATAAGTACAGCATAATAAATATGTTACTGGACTTGTCGCCCTTACATTGAAGGCTTGACCCCTGCTACTAATGTAGCACAACCCCAGGAGCTATGGAAACCTAACTCACACGCAGAAACACAACAACACAGAAGTGATTGTTGTTTGGCTGCGGTCTTCTGTAAGGTGGAGGTATTTCACCAGCCGGGCTGCTCCAGTTCGAGCGATAAATCGCTATGCCCTACCTCTCTTAAAACCTACCTACCTCTCTTGCGGACTCTATACAGGATCCCCCACAGAAATGACGGGATCTCAAGAGTGTTATATTCACGAAAGTTAGTAAGAATCTATACGCAAAAACGTCTGAATTGATTTGGATGGTATTCGGTAAAAAGATAGACCAGACAAAAAATTAAATGATATTAAAAAATCATGAAAAAAATCACTTTCTACAGCTAATAGCTAATATACAATAGTGATAGGTAGCATTTTTAACTTATTAGGCCAGTTACTGCGCGCATACATCTAGCTTATAATTACTAATAGCTTGATGGGCTATCTGATGTATTGCACTGTAAACAGCTTATTTGTTTTAGAGTGATAATCCAAAATGTATAAAATGAGTCGCGCAACGCTACTATTTCTCCCTCTTCACCACGCCATGCTACCTTCTGCATAATACGACATTCCCCCCAACGCCACGTCATGCTACCCCCTGCTCCACGCCAGATTTGGTGCAAGCATAAGTTCGTCCGATTAAAATTCATTTGTGGAATGTCGTCATCATTATTTAGTTGAATTAATAATAGACAACAATAGAATGAAAGTAAATACTGTTCAAAAAGTACCTTAATAATTGTGTTACGATACCACAATTTGTACTTACTCTTACAAAATCCTGATGCAAAACAAAAGACATTTTTTTATCACATAATGCTTGACCTAGATAAGGATCCAACCTACGACCGTTGGTTCAACAGTCAAGAGTGCTAACATACGTTTATTATAGTACATCATCTACATCATCATCATCACTACATCACATACATTGCTCTGATGCTGCGGTAAGCAGCTTAAGCACTTGTGTTACAGAAATCAGAAACAACGACGGTAGCACAACACCCAGACCCGAGTCAATATAGAAAAGATCGTTTCCCATATTCTTATTATATTATTATTTATAGTAATCGTATCATTGCAAAAGAACTGTGTTTGTGCTACAAATTAATTTACCAAAACATATTTAGCCATAGTACATAGCATCTCTTCCTTACAATAGAAAACATAGGTACTATGTAGCTAACATGGAACAGGAAGTCTCGTAATTAATTCTACGTAATGATCAAGCTTCTGTATTCGAGGGCTTCGCAAACAAAGGTTTTTTGCAGCACACTGTTTATAAGTTCAGGTGAAGGCCAGGGTTTCTAAGGAGGTCGGACGTTTCGAGCCCTACGTTGCAATTTAGGTAATTTTATTGTTAAAGTGTACAGCTGGGTGCAGGTGTTGGGTGTTCGATGGGTTTGATTCACGATCTGGTCAATGTGGATAACGAACTTTTTTGTATTGTCTTGGGTCTGGGTGTTGTAATTTTTTCTGACGTCTGTTATTTAAGTGACTACCTGTGACTAGCTGTGCCCGCGACTTCGTTCGCGTGGACTACAGGTGTGTCCATATACATATACCTTCATGGTCGGTTTCATCCCTATCTCCACAAATATATAAAACGATAAGTAATCCATATTTTAACACAAGACATAAGTTATATTAGTGCCAAATTTCGTATCTCAAAGTTAAAAAATATAAATATTCCCATAAAAACTTTCACGGACGACATTACCCTCATCTCCCCTTATTTTCAAAACAAAAAAGAGCCTATGTCCGTTTTAGAAGTTCAACGAATACCCCTGCCAAATTTCATCAAAATCGGTTCAGTGGTTTAGGCGTGAAAGCAGGACGGACAGACAGATAGACTTGCTGAATTACTTCCGTGTTTATAATATTCGTATGGATTTAGCTTCTTATTACATAATCAGAGCAATCTACGTTTGCTATCAAATTTTTATTATTATTGCTTAAAACCATTTTTTTACTGTTTCACTAGCTGTTTCCTGCAACTTCATTTGCGTTATTTCGGTGTAAAAGCATCCTTTCTATTAATTTATTTTGTCACCTCTCTTTAAACCAAATTTCATCTAACTTCGTTCAGTAGCGCAAAAGGGTAAGAAATATGCGTCCAGAAATACATTATTACCGACTTTCATGTTTATAATATTATAAGGAAAGGCTGAAATCTTGTATTAAAGGGGGATGCTGGTTACCGTCTTACTGTTTCACATACAAGAGACGACGTAGATGTTTATGGCACTGTTTCCACTTCACTGAGTTAGACGGGACGTGACGACAAGCGTCGCGTTAATGAATCTTGTCGCGGGAGCGTGCTCGACTTGGACAAGACAAAGCAGACTTAGGGCGTCGCCAGACGAACTACTTTAGTAGCGTTAATAGTGTTACCGGTTAATCGATTAATCGATTGTGTCCACCCTTAATAGTCTAAAACTCGATTGTCCTTAAATGAATATCGATAGTATCGATCTGATCGATATTATAGTATTATTGATATATTTTAAGTCGATGGTTTAGTTTTTTGTTGCCAATACTATCAATTAAATCGATACCTGAATTAAGTAAAACAATATTTTCAGATATAACTGTTTTTCATATTATGTCTTTTTAAACACAAAATGGCATAGTAAAGTTAGGTAATTCAACTGTAACATAACATCGTTACTATCTTACCTCATATGTCAATTTAATCGACTTTGGTATATCGACTACATTAATGGTATTGCTTTAAAACATGATATTGATACTATCGATAATATCGATTGTACTGTACATGAAATAGCATTATAGTCGATTATAATCGATTATATTGAATAAAATTAGGAATCGATACTATAATCCATTAGATTTTTAGATTATTCGGGGCTCATTTACACTATCGATAAATAATCTCAGTACAACTCTATATGAACCTCGCAAAAAAGCAATGTTGCTTCGATATCATTTCTAGAACGTTTTATTATGATTCTGTAGTCAAACGTTAATCGGCGACTTAGCCGCAATTTATAATAATAATAATATTTTTTTTTATATTGCACTTCAAGATTGACCTCATCCCACCTGATGTTAAGTGGTAATGAGGTCCAAGCATAAGGGTAACAAGTACAGCATAGTAAATTTATTACTGGACTTGTCGCCCTTACCTTGAAGGCTTGACCTCTGTTACTAATGTAGCACCCCCTAGGAGCTCTGGAAACCTTACTCACACGCAGGAACACAACAACACTGAAGTGATTGTTATTTGGCTGCGTTCTTCTGTAAGGTGGAGGTATTTCACCAGTCGGTTCGAGCAATAAATCGCTATGCCCTACCTCTCTTACTAAATCTATAAAAGATAAAATATTTTTATCCTAAACATTTTCAGGTGAACAAATATCCTAAAACGATAAATCGTCCCAAATAAAAATCGGTGCTAACACTTCTCCGTTAGAATGTCGACAGAATAAGTTATACAGAACATAAATTTACCCGTGTAACTACTTACATAAGGATAAAAGTATTATGCGCCATGAAATTTGGCGTACGTTCCACAAATCCGGTATGTACTCGTCGGTAATACGCCTGTCGTATTGTGTCGACAAGTATTTTGTTGAGTTAGTTTATGAGTGCGAAATATATCATAGTCTTTAAGAGATGAAAACATTTATTTATTTAAAAACTTTTTGCACAAATAGATGAACGAAAGGTGGACTTAATTCTAGGAGCATTCTCTGCCAGTCTACCATTGGGTCATGCAGAGAGATAGTTTATGGGTGCGGTAACAGTGAAAATATGCGTATAGATTACAATAAATAATAATAAATAGCAATTAACCAAACACCACAATAGAATATTATATGATAAAATAATTAATAAAATAAAATACAATAAAATAATAAAATATATTAAATAAACTTAAAAATGTATATACATATATTCTACAATTTATATTTATATACAACCTGTAACGGAAAGGGGGTAACAATGTAAAGTAGGTGGATACTATACCTTGTATAGATTCTATATACGAAACCCCGAGTTAAAATAAACACTTTATTGTTTTTATGAAATAAAAAATGATTAACTATAATGACTGACTAAAACGTAAACAAACGCATCACAACACTATTGAGGTCAGCGACCCCAAATCACGTTATCACTTCACGACAATCACTGCGATCCTGAATTTCTCCTCCTCCTTCCTCGACATGCGCGCCTAGTACTTTCTTAGAAGATGCGCGAACATTATGCAACATTTGTGGTGTCACTGTACAGAACGCGGCCTTGATGCTTTCTATCATCTCTTCCCTTGACGAGCATGCTACAGCGTACACCTTCCTTTTAAATTAGTCCCACAAGAAGAAGTCCAACGGAGTGAGGTCTGGTGACCGAGCTGGCCATGTGATACGACCTCCTCGCCCAATCCACAGATGGAAACGAGCGTTTTGATTGTTTCGTAAATCTCTTTCTCTAGCTCTCGGTCGGCCATCACGCTGCCGTCGGTTGCTCCGACACAGAGAATCATCTCGAATATTCTTGATTGCTCAAAGACATCACGAAATATCACTAGGCTATCCTTAGTAAGTAGGTAATCCAGAAAGGCAAAAACACAAAATGTTGTCACGGCGACGACAACTCAATGACTTAACTGAATTGTCAAAATGAGAAACGCTAAACCAACAAATGTCAGATGTGATTCAGTAAACACTAAAAGATGAACCACCATTGTGATATTTAAATTAATAGCATAATAGGTAGGTACATCCAAGTCTTTCGACGATTCCAACAATACTGTGATAGTGTTGTGCAAGCGTGACTTAGTCAAAATTTTGACTTGTATTTGACTGATATTTCAAAAAAAAATATTGAATCAATAAATGCGTGTACACAGCTACAAATGGTCCCATACAGTTTGTAACCTTTAACTGCTTTGGTATTTTTGATATTGTTATACCCTTTCCGTTACACGTTGTATAAGCAAACAAGCAAATCAATATAACAAATCTAATTATATGTAGAATGAGAAGAACAGAAGAATTCACGAACTCTCACTTTAATGTCATCCGATTTATTAATCACATCTGATTTATTACTCGAAATGTTAACTTTTTAATAACAATTAATAAATTTAGTCCCAACTATGCCGAGGGTATGCTTGTTAGCATTTACTGCCATTGATTGCATCACAAAGAAAATGGTTATAAAACTTGCGGTTCGATTTAAGATTTTATGTATAGTGACATAAGGTTGGTACGAAGTCCAAAGTGTGGGCTGACGTGCTTTCGATCGCACCACCGTAATAATATCTCCCTTGCAACGGTAAAAGTCAACATAATCGGTTTAAAATTTTATGTCGGTTTTGATGATTTCGGTGACGCAGTAGCTAAGGTAGGCGGCCAAATAGCGAAAGGTCCCGGGTGCGATTCCCGGTCAGGTCAATTTGAAAAATGAACTTTTCTAAATTGACTTGGGTCTGGGTGTGCTGGGATAACGCTCCAAGTTACTCGTAGTATCCGTCGTCTGGTGCTCAATGGGAAACCTTAATTTGAGACCAGGTGATTAGCGTAGATGTCTTGCGCATTTATTTATTATCTTATAATGATCCAAAAAAAATATATCCGTTTTGAGTTAACTAAACATAGCGAAATTAATCAACATTCGTGACAATTTAAAACTAACATGTTATGTACGTCACGTCAGACCTTTGGAATTTGCAACGCCCTTAAGTAGTACGCATAAGATCTAATATCGAGCTTCAAGTGTATACCTTGACATGCTGTAAACCGTACATAGTTTACAAAGACTCCTGGCCATAAAACTCTTTGTAAGCTCCATTTTAAAAGTCCTATCGTAGCATCTTAAGACGTGGTCACACCTCAGCATTTTGCATCTACGAATCGATCTCTATTTTACGACTGAAGAGAAAATTGCATTTGAAAACCCAAAACGGCGGTTTTGCCAGTGCAGCTGGGATTATAGGGGAACAAGGGTTCGTGAAGTTGCGGTACAATTGTAGCATCCTGGTTTATAAATAGGAAAGATAGATTTTGGTGTATATTTCAAAAATAGGTGATTGTTTTAACGAAATAAAATCTTCTTTGGATAAATGAGGATTCTGTGGAGGCCAAATTCAGTTTAAGCTCATTTTAGGACACAATCTAGTTTATGTTCGTTTCAAGCTAGGTCTGAAATAAGTTGTTCACGTGACTTGATTTTACGGGACAAGTGACTTGACACTCGACACGCGTTTGAATTCGGCCACATGATTATTATTTTGCATTTAAATATACGAAATCATAAAAATATCTTGTCAATCGGACCGACCATGCCTTTTCTCATTACCCTCCACAAAATCGATTGGTTTTTTTTTCAATGAGGATGCAATCAGTGCGTTCTAAATTCACTAGATCTTAATCTAAAGCGTTTGGCAAGCCGCCAGCGTTTTGCGAAATTGGAACGAATTACACAGGTCACATCAATCACTTTCGCATATCATTCATCCACTGCATTTTCTTAAGTAGGTGCTATCTATCTATACTAATATTATACAGAGGAAAGATTTGTACCTATTTTTGTATGTTTGTATGTTTGTAATGAATAGGCTCAAAAAGTACTGGGCCGATTTAAAAAAAATCTTTCACCAATAGAATGCTACATTCTTCCAATTTGACATAGGCTACACAATTAGGGATCCTTGGTAAAATTTAAAAAAAATCAACAGAAAAGCGGGAAAAATTCTCTAAGGCGAAACGAAGTTCTCCGGGACCGCTAGTCTGTGAATAAAGAAGAAATGTGCATAGTTCTGGAGCTAAGATGATGTTACCAATGAAGATTGCTATTTCCACAATTCCGTTAAAGAAGTAGCTTTACTCGGCACTGGGAGTAGGTACGGAAAATCTTGGTCAAGTGTTTGCACTTGCAGTTTAATAATAGTTTTTATGTCTACGACAAAGGTACAGTACAAAGTTTAAAGTAGATAATCTAACGCGTTTGTCGACTGTACATTTTCTTCGAGATTTTAAATTCTGGTGTTATTATGATAAAGGAACATACATATACCTATCTCACTAATTTCTTTTTTTATGGTGCACACCCTGTATTTCACCGAGGCGATGGTCTAAATAATTTATCTTAATAGTAGATGGTCTAATAGATAGTTTTAAGTACTATGATCTCAAGTTCCGGGTATTTTAGGGATTATTCGAACAAAAAAAGGGTGTTTGTCAACCTTTCTTTGTAATGGCATATTTTGTGGAAACTCGCCCACATTTGTGCTTAAGGGGGTGAGGCGTGTGTGGTATTCCTTTGGAGAAGAGCTATCCTATAGACGGTGCCATGGAAATGTAGTTCCATTATAACAGCCACAGCGCAATTGTACCTTAGGCTTTGTATCATCAATCCGCATTTATAAATAAATAAATATAAATATTGGACAACATCACATACATTGCTCTGATTCTGCGGTAAGTAACTTAAGCACTTGTGTTACAGAAATCAGAAACAACGACGGTACCACAACACCCAGACCCGAGTCAATATAGAAAAGATCGTTTCCCATATTGACCCGACCGGGGATTGAACCCGGGACCTCAGAGATGGTGCGACGCCAAAGTCAGGCCCGCGCGCCTCTCGGCTACGGAAGTCGTCATTGGATATTTAAGCCAATACCTGATTTTGTAACACCATTTTAATGACGGAGTCACTCGCCATTCGATGGGACAGAAGCTGATACTTTACTTCTTTATCAAACCAGCATTTCCATCCATCCATCCATCAGCCTCTTTTCGTCCACTGCTGGACATAGGCCTCCCCTACAGAACGCCACAACGCGCGGTCCTGCGCTTTCTGCATCCAGCGGCTCCCCGCACATCTGACGATGTCGTCAGTCCATCGTGTTGGGGGCCGCCCCACGCTGCGTCGTCCGGTACGTGGTCGCCACTCGAGGACCCTCTTTACCCAACGGTCGTCGGTCCTACGAGCGATGTGGCCTGCCCATTGCCACTTCAGCGTGCTAACTCTTCGGGCTATGTCGAATACACCGGTCCTTCTACGGATCTCCGTATTACGGATCCGATCACGTAGGGAAACGCCGAGCATAGCCCTCTCCATAGCACGCTGCGCAACTTCAAGCTTCGTTATGAGGCCAACATTCAGAGACCACGTCTCAGTTCCGTAAGTCATCACTGGTAACACACATTGGTTATAGACCTTTCTCTTCAGGCACTGGGGAATTTTGGACGTGAGGATATGCCTAAGCTTCCCGAACGCTGCCCAGCCGAGTTGGATTCGTCGGTTGACCTCTTTCTCGAAGTTGGATTTGCCTAACTGGATAGTTTGTCCCAGATAGACGTAATGATCGACAACTTCGAGAATCGCATTCCCAACAGATACTGGTGCCGGAGTCACATGGACATTGAACATTACCTTGGTTTTATCCATGTTCATCCGTAAACCAACCCGTTGGGAAACACTGCTGAGGTCATTGAGCATTGTGCCAAGGTCCTCCAGGGATTCTGCCATGACCACGATATCGTCTGCGAATCTAAGGTGAGTGATGTATTCGCCATTGATATTGATGCCGAGTCCGGTCCAATCGAGAAGCTTGAAGACGTCCTCCAATGCAGCGGTGAACAGTTTCGGGGAAATTACGTCCCCCTGTCTGACACCTTTCTGCAGTGGGATCGGTCTCGTGCCTCTATCTTGGATTCGAACTGACATGGTGGCGTTTCTATACAAACACTTCAACGCTTCGATGTACCGATAGTCAATTTGGCACCGCTGGAGGGACTGCAGCACCGCCCAAGTCTCGACTGAATCGAAGGCCTTCTCATAGTCCACATACGCTAGACACAGAGGCCGATTATACTCCTCGGCCTTCTGTATAATCTGACGCAGCGTATGTATGTGGTCTATGGTGCTAAAGCCTTTTCGGAAACCGGCTTGTTCGGGAGGCTGGAAGTCGTCGAACCTGCGCGAGAGTCGATTTGTAATGACTCTCGAAAACAACTTATAGACGTGGCTCAGGAGCGAGATAGGTCGATAATTTTTCAAGCGGGTTTTGTCACCCTTCTTGAAAAACAACACCACCACGCCCCTGGTCCACACCTCTGGAACGATGCCCCCGAGGATGACAGAATCGAATAGCTTCTGAAGGGCCACTAGGACCGGCTTGCCGCCCGCCTTCAGAAGCTCCGTTGTGATTCCGTCATCACCCGGTGCTTTACCGTTTTTAAGCTGCTTGAGAGCCATTCTGATCTCGTTCAGGCTGACGTCCGGGATGTCTTCGGTATAGTGTCGGGTTAACTTGGATCGTGGATCTTGGACCAAGTCGACAACAGGAATATGGGATGTCTTGTACAACTGTCCATAGAACAGCTCGACCTCACTCAAGATCTCATCTTTGGAGGAAACGACAGTGCCGTTATCGGTCTTCAGCCTGGTTAGCTGGCTCTGCCCAATAGACAGATCTTTTGCGAACACTTTGGAGCCTTGGTTCCGCTCGATCGCCTCCTTAATACGGTTTGTATTGTAGAGGCGAATATCGCGTCGCACCGATTTCGAGATCTGTCTATTAAGCTGCCTTAGCTCAGTCCAGGCGGCTGGAGACTGCACCGTCATCACTCTCCTCCGATCCATGAGCTCGAGGGTGTGGTCCGAGAGTTTTTTGGTTCTATGGGAACGGCGGGTCCTGAAGAATTTCGACCCCACCGTGTGGACAGTTTCCACAAACCTGTTGTTCATATCGTTCACATTTTCGCACTCGTCTAGGCATTGGAAGCGATTTTCGAGTTCGAGCTGAAAACTTTCTGGGTTTTCGCACTCGGCAGACGTAGGTCGTAAGGTAGACTTCATCAGTCGGCACCGCTCGGCTTTGACACGAATATTCAATGTGCCTCGTACCATTCGGTGATCGCTCCCGGTTTTCACCATGTTGATCACCGAGACATCATTGAATATTTGCCGCTTGTCCGACAAGATGAAGTCTATCTCGTTCCGTGTCGAACCATTAGGGCTTATCCAGGTCCATTTCCTTTGTTGTGATTTTTTGAAGAAGGAATTCATCACGTAGAGATTTTCCTTCTCCAAAAAGTCAACCAACTTCTGCCCCCTCTGGTTTCTCTGCCCGAGTCCAAATTGCCCCACTTTCAGCTCATCGCCTTTCCTTTTGCCTAGTTTCGCGTTAAAATCTCCCATAACCACAGTGAAGTGAGTTTTGGATAAGTGGATGGCTTTCGAGATGTCCTCGTACAGAGCCTCCACCTCATCATCCGGGTGTGTCGAGGTTGGAGCGTAGACCTGGATGACCTTCAGCGAATACCGTTTGTTTATTCTGAGTATCAGGTACGCTACTCGACTCGACACACTCTCAATCCTCTCCACGTTGGCTACGAGAGACTTGTGAACGATAAACCCGACACCGCCCTGCGACAAATCGTCGCCTTCCCGGTGGTAGAGCAAGTTTCCAGACCGGAGGGTTATCGTGTCCTCCCCCTGTCTTCGGACTTCTGATAACCCTACAATGTCCCACCGGATCTTGCTCAATTCCTCTTCCAGTTCGGCGATCCTCTCGTCGGTCCTGAGTGTGCGAATGTTATGTGTTACCAGGGCCAGAGTTCGTTTGTTTTGGTGGCCGGATCTCGACCGGAGATTCTTAGCACCCCGCACCCCGCCGTTACCAGGCCCGCCACCGTGAGCCGGAATAGCGGGGCTGCCGTGACTCGGGGCCGTTGTGATAATGCCTCTGTTCATGTAGGAGGTTTTTCCGTAATCGCCACGCTTGGCAGGCGGGTTGGCGATCGCAGTAGATGTTGTGTTACTCAGGAGAGCGCTGCTGCCCGTTCTCCTGGTGCTCCCTTAGTCGCCTTTTACGACACCCACGGGAAGAGATGGGGAGGTGCAATATTCTAAGCCGGCACCCCACGGCTTTAATATCAATCAAACCAGCATTTAATATCAATCAAATTCATTTGACTATATTCAGTGAATCCCATCTTTCAATGCTCTGAAAATAAATCGCAAATACTAACTTACCATTCCTGCTACACGCATCGGTTCGCCATTAAATGTATCCACGTATTTCAACATCGGTGGAAATATGTTCGCACGGCAGAGTGCGCTACATTACCTTAATTCCGTCTTATAATCCATTTTTTTGTGCCCTTCTCTGGATTCACATTGGTACCCATCGAGGCGAGACGACTGGGAACAATGTATTGACGTTTCTGTAGGATTTTTATAGACAACTAGCGGTCCCGGGGAACTTCGTTTCGCCTTAGAGGATTTTCCCGCTTTTCTGTTGAATTTTCTTTGCTATAAACCTCACGGAGCTCGTGACCTTTCCAACGAATGCAAAACCGTGGAAATCGGTTCGTGCGTTCTGGAGTTATAGCGTCAGGAAGGAAACGGTCGCGACTTTGTACCCGTTGATATAACCATCCACTGTTTTAAGCCCAAAAGGGGATTGATTTCTAGATGTTAAATTATTGGTACACCTCCACACCATACATATATGAAGCATTCATTTAAGTAAATAAATAAATGCGCCAGACAATCACACCTATCACCTGGTCTCAAACTAAGGTTTTCCCTTGTACTATGAGCACCAGACGACGGATGCTAACTGGGGGCGTCACCCCAGCACACCACAACCCCCACACCACCTAGACCCAAGTTAATTTTAGAAAAGTATGTTCTCCAAATTTACCTGACCGGGAATCAACCCACATTTCGCGCTTTGGCCGCCTACCTTAGCCACTGCGTCACAGAGGTCGTTAAATTTCAAGTCTCCCAATGAAAAAAAAATAGAACTTTGATACACACTTCCATTCCACATTTTACCCTTTCTGTTCTTAGTGGCTGTCTACGTCCTACAAGGAATCAACTTGCCAAATTTCAAGTTTTCAAATGTTCTATCTACATAGAACAAAAAAAGTCTCAGAAACTACTTTCTGAGAATTTTTAATGAATGAGTCACTGAGAAGTTATTAGTTTTTATTAAGATATATCTAATTAAAAACTATTATTACGAGTACTATTATAGTGCAAAACATACGGCCACCGTCAGATACCTACATGTCATTAGAATTCGGTAAAACATCATTGTAATTAAGGTGACAACCGGGAACCGGTATAAACAAATGAGGTTTGTAAATATTTCCTATTTATTTGCTTTTGAGCTTTGGAACATGGATTGTTCAGGTACCTCACGTACCTCAAGCGGTGACTAGCGTTTCCGCGCGTACTATTTTACAATAATAAATATGTAGGTACATGCTAGTGTTGCCGTCGATTCGATTGTAAATCGATTATAATCGATTATTCCAATAGAGGCCTAAATAATCTAATAATCGATATGACAATCGATAGTATCGATACTATCGATATAATCGATTATATCGATACCTATTTTTATTAGATATAATCGATTATAATCGATTATAATCGATTATATCGATATCAAGTTGAAAGCAATACTATCGATATAATCGATTATTTCGATATAATCGATTAATTTGCAATTATTTTTAGATTTAATCGTCATTCATATAATGTCTTCTTAGACATAACACATTCAAAATGAAACCGCGAAAAAGTTATTTATACCCTACTTTTTATTCATCAAACGTGATAGCTAAGTTTCTTGGTACCTACCTGAACTGTACCGTCATGGCGATACTATCTAAAATAATTGCATTTGGGGGGATAATCGATTATCCGGCAACACTAGTACATGCGCCAAACAATCACGTCAATTAACTGTTTTCAAACTATGGACATGCCTTGTTTTTTATGAGTGTTAGAAGACAGACACTAGCGGCTTACAAGCACATCCATACCAAAGCCAAAAAAATAAAATTTAAACCAAAAGTTAAGCCAAAGAAAAAAAGCTACTTAAGCAAATTGACAAGAACGAGAAACGAACTCGGGACCTTTTCCGCTTCAGGCGCCCACTTTATCCTTAGCCCTTGTAATGTTGTGTATCGTCAAATGAAAACTTTTTTGCAGTATATTTTATTTTAAGGTATGTTTTGAACTACCTGAATCAATGAAGAATATATCTCAAGAACACTTATTTATTAAACATCTTAAAGAACTTTCAATTAGAAACATTATTACACAATTAAAGACTACCTACAGGACAAGTTATAATTATATTATTATCATATATTTACAAGCAAAATTACTAATTACAAAGAATATTTTTATTTATTTCATTGCTCTCTAACATAAAACTCAATCTTCCCCTCTCTTATCTTTGCCGTGCCCACCAGGGTCCATAACTTGTACTTTTAGTTTTTAAGAAACTACATGTAACATCATTACTTACACTTATGGAGTGCAATAAATAATATGAATATGAAATTGGAAGCGCATTTAGGATAGGCTTCAAAGACCTTTAAATAATTCATTATTAATCCGATTCCATATTTTACATATTATACACTGTGTCGGCGTAGTATTCTCAAGGGGCTTAGATTTTTAGGACTTCAAAGGTGCTCAAGAAAAATGCTAAGGTGAACTCGATATATCCCAACTTCGAAGAACATTGATGTTATATTTTTCGAAACAGCTCCCCGTCTTTCGTTTCGGGAATATCTTATCTTGCATTTTAGTGATTTAAAGGAAGCTTAACATTCACGGAGCTCTTCAATCGTGTACCCGCTTTAAGATTTTTGTATTTGGAAATTTGCCAGTTTTATGATTGTTATATTCATGAAATAAACCATATAAGATTCACAGAGGACTTGAAATATTTTTTTTAGGTTTTATCATTCATTCTAAAACTGTAATGGTGAATTAAAACCCGGATACCGTGTCAGTAAAACGTAAGTTAAACACACATTACTTTTATGGTTTTAAAAACATATTTTTAGTGCCGCTTAAAGCGTTTTTTATTGAACAGTACCTTCATATTTTGATCATATATGTGTTTTACTTACATTCTCTTTAAACGTAAGAAACCTCGCAACCAAAATACTTAACTATAACGTTTAGTTAAAAGCTAATTACAAAAATACGTGCTAGAACTGCAGTCGTATTTAGGGACAAGATAAAGTAGATAATTGAGTTCTATGTTTCTAGTAATTAACCAAGTTAGAATGATTACAGCTGAAAATTACCAAAGTTAGTTTTATTGAATTTTGGTGAATAAATAATGTGTGTAAGGTAACTTAAAGCAACCTTGCCAAACAAGTTGCCAAAACAAAGTCATTTTTAAACAATGTTTTATTTGAACAATAGCCTAAATACCATGCATTGCTTGACTCTGAAATAAATTTTGTCATTTAGAAATCTACATATACAAAGCTCAAAGGTGACTGAATGACATAGTGATCTATAAACGCACAGCCCAAATTACTGGACGGCTAAAATTTGGCATGCAGGTAGCTGTTATGACGTAGGCTTCTCCTAAGAAGATTTTAATCAATTCCAACCCTAAGGGGATAAAATAAGGAAGTTTGTATAAAATAATCTTAGATTTTCGACTGGTTGAACTGAAATTAAAAATTGGAACTACTTTGATAAATACGTTTTTTAACCCTCATAGGGATAAAATAAGGCATGATGGAGGATGTAAATATACATTTAAACTAATACTAGTTTCAACCTGTCAGTACCTAATAGAACGAATAAATAAAGCGAATAAAATGTTCAATACTCAATCATTTATTGCTGCTATAATGTAGATACAGTACAGATGGTATTGTATAGTTAGATCATTATAGACCTCGTTTGGGCACTACAATGTGAAAGTCAAAGTCAAAGTCAATATTTTACTCACATAGATTACATTAGTAATACTTATGAATAGTCACTATATAAAGCAAATGAAGCTACCTGCGGTTCGGAACCTATAACTAAAGAGAAGATACCGGCAAGAAACTCAAAGTGAAAGCTAAACTTATTACTAATTTTCCACTAAGACACACAGTTAGTTTGTCAATAGTAAAATAAAAATTATAAATCAATTATTGAAAAAAAATAAATAAAACAAAAGTATTTGTAAATTAAATTAAATTAAATTAACTGTAGGACTTACATGCGTCATCGTGGCTCAATACTGACATTCAGAAAAAGTGTCATATATTTTTAAAATAATATTAAACACGTAAGTACGGGCGGGCAGACTAGTTAGTAATCCACACGTTCTTGTCATTCATATACTCTTCTACTTTGTAGTAGCCTTTTTTTAAAAGACATCGGTTGACAAGTGTCTTAAATTTGTTCAAAGGTAACTCAACAATAACTTGAGGGAGTTTATTAAACATTTTTATGCTTAAAGCAACAAATGAATTACCTATTTTATGTAGTCTACGCTTAGGAACAGCAAGCTTGTTTTTATTTCTGGTGTTAATGCTATGATTGTCTGATTTTTTAGGAAAAGTATGCAAGTTTTTGTATACATGCATTAAACATCCGAGAATGTATTGAGATGCGACTGTTAAGATGTTAATTTCCTTAAACTATTCTCTCAGCCAGTCACGTGGCCTAAGCTTGTAAATGGCTCGGATGGCCTTCTTTTGTAAAACAAATATAGTTTGAATATCGGCCGCAGATCCCCATAATAGCAGACCGTAAGACAGGACGCTCGCGTTTCAACAACTTAATTGTCTGACAAAAAGGTAACACTTAATATAAATATAAATAAATATATAAATATAAATAAACCCACTAATTGCGCAAGATATAGGTATGTTTGTAAGGAATTAATTTGACAATAGTGAGTGTGTGTGTGTGTGTTCCTGTGTGTATGTATTTTGGTATGTTTTTTAGTTATTAATAACTAACTCCGCGCGTTCAAAGTTGCGGGCGACCTCTAGTACCAACATAGAGCCAGCACTTAACTAAGTATTTCCTTGTAAATAAATACGCGTGTAAATATTTCGAGTCCATTAACAACATTCATGCCTGCATAAACGTTTCATCTCCGGGACCACTCGTATTTTCGTTATAATAAATTCAAGTGCGGAAGCGGGAACTGGATGAAATAGCAAATAAACCTTGAATATCTCAAGTGCTGAAGGTGTAGGGCGTGAAACGGGTCGCGTGGTCTGAAGAGATTGTATTGTTCTTGTGCATAGGAGAGCTGCGATTGTGTGTCGAGCGAAAACAACGGACGGTTTCTGCGTAAATATGTCCTGCCTTTTTTAGTGGGCGAAATGCATTGATGCATCATACCATCACCCAAGGCAGGTGACGGCGTGTGTGGGACTTCCAACCCTGAAAAGGGCATGAATACCTACTTAAACCTCTAGGTGGCCCTTATCGCCTTGATAATGATGCCGTTGGAACAGACGACTTTCCATAACATCAAAAATATATCCAGCTGAAGACCTAAATACCATTTTATTGAAATTTTGAATTCGTTACTTTAATGTTTGACACCAACTTTTCTTTAGCCGAACCTGAAGTATGTAACTTATTTGTAGATACAAGTACTTGTTCGTTCGTGTGAGAGCTATTTTTAGTACAAGTTCTGTATTTTAAAATAAAGTAAAAAATTAGGGGCATACGTAACAGCTGTCAAGTAAATCGGTCGTGCATATTCAAAAGGGAGTCATCAGCGAATACATTAATCACAGAGCTCAGTACATGTTACGTATTTGTTGGCTCTTCTGCATGCTGCATTTTGACGACCTTAGTACGACCAGCCTCGGTTATGGCGTCACTTCAGCTCTGAGAACGGGTTCGATGCCCGGTCTGGTTCATTTAGGAAACGATGTTTTAGTATTTTTACAAATTTCTGACAAGTGTTTTAGTTATTTACCACAGATACAAGTTTAGAAACGTGCAATTCAACGCATAGTTACCAGAATAGATTTCAATTTCTTGTTTTATTCGACAATGAATGTGTTTACCATAAAAATACTTATTACTACATTGGTGTATCTTCCACTAAAAAGTATCGTTGTCAAGTGCTGGCCAGCATTTCACTTAATTTTGATTAGTCATACTTGTACTAATGGGTTATCTTATATTATTTTAATATTAATCGGAGCTTTGTTGACGAATATTACAATTAGAGATAACGAAGACGAAAACTAATGAGAAGGCGATCCAAAATCAAAGGATTTTTTGTAGTCTTGGAGCAGTCAATGAATGTTAAGACATTAGTGGTAACATGTAGTGTATGGAACTTATTGACATTTTAAACTCTTCAGAAGTATTTGGTCACTTTGTCTGTTCCAATATATTTGACGATCTTGGTGGCGCAGTGGCTAAGGTAGGCGGCCAAAGCGCGAAAGGTCCCGGGTTCGATTCCCAGTCAGGTCAATTTGGAAAAATAACTTTTATAAATTGACTTGGATCTGGGTATGCTGGTCATCCCAGCAGCGCCCAGTTAGTATCCGTCCGTCTGGTGCTCATACTCATAGTACAAGAAAAAACCTTAGTTTGAGACCAGGTGATTGGTGTGATTGTCTGGCGCATTTATTATTATTTATTAATATATCTGACGGCGACTGTACATCCCTATTTTTATTTGGACAAAGTCCGAAGTCTCAGCATGGCTTTATATTAACTATTTTTCCGTAAAGGTGCTTACGTTATTTCATCAATGGGAGTTCCTTCGGGAAATATGGGACTTATAGATATGGCTAGTGTGATACGTCTTTATTATGATACCTTTTTGTGAGCGATATGCTTTTCGTATTTATGATGTTACTCAAAAGGGTGAGTAAGGGTTAAATGATCTTATTAATAGAGTAAAATTAAGTTTTAGCATGTTATTGCCCACTGTAGGACAAAGGTCTTACCATATAAATTAAGTCATTGTTTGTATATTCGGAACTGGTTTTATCAAAACACTAACCAAGTGTGGACAAAATTTTAACATATAATAAGGGGGGGGGGGGGTGCTACATTAATATCAGGGGTCAAGCCTTCAAGGTAAGGACCGTTAAGGGATTTCATTACCACTTAACATCAGGTGGGATGAGGTCAATCTTGAAGTGCAATGTAAAATAAAAAGTAGGATACCATTTTTTCATAAACACATATTCATACAACCTTATGATAATATTGATACTATGTTTTGAACCACTGAAACATAATTTCTGTGTAATTTTCTGAACATAACTTTTTTCTGTAAGGAAATCCGATAGTCGAAGCTAGTTTCGTAAACTTTCCCTTTATCCACGCTCCGGTAGAAGTCGAGTCTCTGATGCCCTAGTTTTGTTCCGCCATACTTATTTATGATATTATTATATTATATGATTATCTGATCTAAACGTATGTGTAGAAACTTCTATAATATTTTTTGCAATAGATATACAACAATCATACTTTATTGCACAAAATATTTATCTAATTGGCTTTACAGACAAATTATAATATAATATAGGCGGTGTGAATAGTGTACATATATTATTAATTTCGCTCGGGTGCAATGCTGATACTAAATACACTACAGAAAAACTATGCAAGATGGATGTCATAATACATATAAACCTTCCTCTTAAATCACTCTATCTATTAAAAAACCGCATCAAAATCAGTTGCGTAGTTTTCGACTTTGTTTTATAGTAAAATATATTAATTAATAATTAACAAATAAATCGTTAAAGTGTGCTCCAATAAGGGCAAAGGGCCTAACAAATTGTTTATACAGTTTGTTTACTTGGAAGTTTCATAAACAATGTTTTACCTTAGGTAAACTAGTTTAACATTGTCACTTATGTATATACACGTAAATACTTAACTTAGTAAATGCAAAAATGTGACATGATGCTTCTATTGAATTTTTTAAATATTTATATTAATATAAATAAGTATTTATTATGTACGAAAGTAAATAACATAAAACGACCCTGTTTCCTTAAAGTTTCTGTCGGAATATTCGTTTATAATTATTGTAACTTTAGCTTTACCATCCTACCCTGAAAGAGTACCATGATTTAAAAATAATTCTGGTGTTCTGTTTAAAGTGTGGAAATTCTTTTTTATTTTACAAGATATTAAGTTCGTTTCGCATTATACCGACCTTAGACCTGTATAATTTGAACAAAAATACGATACTTACTTTTTATAGTTCAGAATGGAAAAATTATACCCTCCAAAATTGCTAAAGCAAGGTCGTGAAAATGTTTCGCTCAGATTATTGCATTGTGCTCTGAAAGGGACAAAACAAAATGGCGGCAAGTTCGAAAGGGATTGATCAATCTAATGGGTTCCAAGCGACACGCATTGTTGTGGATTTGTCCTAATATTTTTCTTTTGAATTAGATTTTCATCTTAACAAAAACTTTTTTTATACCTATATGTATATAGAGTCACCCTATTATCAAAGGTGTCATGAAAGTTTTTTTATTGCACTTCAAGATTGACCTCATCCCACCTGATGTTAAGTGGTAATGAGGTCCTAGATTAAGGGCGACAAGTACAGCATATCTAATAAACTGTAACTGGGCTTATCACCTTTACCTTTGAAGGTTTGACCCCTGCTACTTATGTAGCACCCCCCAGGAGCTCTGGAAACCTTACTCGCACACCGAAACGCAACAACACCGTAGTCATTGTTATTTGGCTGCGGTCTTCTGTAAGGTGGAGGTATTTCACCAGTCAGGCTGCTCCAGTTCAAGCAATAAATCGCTTTGCTCTACCCCTCTCAGTAAGTTATCAAACGACGATAGTTTCATTCTGTAAGAGCTACCATTTTTGAAGAGAAGAAATTGGATATTCGGCCCATTTTTTAACATTCAGATTATTCGTAGTCCAGGTCAGGTATGATCAAAAGCACGTGACTTCAGATTTCGCACCCCTAAGTCTTGCGCTTTAGAACTAATTACGAAATGTAACTGTTTACCCTGCCTGTTGACTGTACTCTATTTCAAAGATATATAACAAGATATCAACAGGGCCACAGTCTAACCAATTGAACAAAAAAATACTGCATTCGTGAGAGCGTTGGCCTCCAAAATAAATAGTGGATCCAAATCCCGTGTAAACGTTTTCTTTTGAGTTTGTTAAGGCTTTAATTACCAAACCACGACAGTAATTAACGAATTCATTCGTAGACAAATCAATAATATATCCATTATCTAAGTCTAGTCGATTGCTAATACCTATAGAATCAGAGTAATTGCTTTCGCCAAAAGTCAAATAAATAGTAAGTCTAGATCAGTGTTTCTCAAAGTCTAGGTTCAAAAAATTATTTCTATAAGGCCAAAGTGAACAATTAAGTACTGAAATAAGTATTTATTTTCGCGAGGTTAGCTGAAGCAGGCCAGTTCTTAAAGGTCGACCTGTTTACAAGCATGACGTATGTGCCAGCCACTGCGTCCGACCTCCATATTAAAGGGAATGAAACAACTCGCCACATAGCGCCAATATCCGAGTGACATTTTAGTGAGCATGACTACTCTTCAATACGTTCACTGGCTTTGTTTATTCACACTTTCATTGGAAATACTCAGTTATACTTTTCAGAATCGTTTGAGAATTAGAGGGCAGCTCTATTATTATTAGGGGTACTTGGGGCTATGCAGTTCAGCGAACTGTGGTCACTGCGACCTGTTAGATCTATTGTGACTCGCCACCAGTTAGAGTAACTCCTTTAGCCGGGTCGATTCTAGGAAGTCTAGTATTTTCCTAGCTTTCAGGGTTTTTAATTCATCCGGTTGGGCTATATGTCGTCCCAGGTGGATGCTTCGTTTGTGGATCAGAGATTCACAGTCGCATAGGAGGTGAAGAGGTGTTTCCTTTTCCTCCTTGCAGAATCTGCATTCATCAGAGTCACTCAGCTTCATATGAAACTGGTGTCTTTTTAGTTTACAGTGTCCAGTCAAGGCTCTAACTAGCGCACTGGCCCTAGGCCTGCTAAGTTGTAGCAGTTCTTCGGTCCATTTGCGCGAGTAGCCAACTATGAGTGTTTTTGAGTGTTCTAAGCCTGGTTGATTTATCCAGTATTTTTCCGACTCGACTTTTAGTTTTTCTTTTAGTAGTGGTTCTTTGAAAAGCCACAGAATGGTTCTGGTCCAAACTGTTGGCTTTGCGCCCCAGCTTTAGCAAGTTCATCAGCTTTCTCGTTCCCGATGATTCCTGAATGTCCTGGTACCCATTTTAGAAGCACTTTGTTCTGTTGTCCCAGCTCATTCAGTTTATCGACGCAGTCTTTCACCAGTTTCGATTTTAGTGTAATCGAATTTATGGCATTCAGAGCTGCTTGGCTATCTGAATAGATGATTATGGTCTGATTTTTGTAGTTTCGTTGACGATTGGCTTCTGCACATTCTATGATGGCGTATACCTCAGCCTGGAATATCGTGGCGTTTTTACCAAGATTCACACTGTGTTTGACTCTCGGACTCACACCATATATTCCACATCCTACATCTAGTCCCATTTTGGAGCCGTCCGTGTACCAGACGAGGCTCCCTGCTTTTAGAGAGTTTTGGTTCGTTGCCCAATTTTCTCTGCAGGGAAATTCCACAGTGTAATTTTTATTAAAATTATAGTGTGGAAGCATGGCATCAGATGTCATTGCTAAGGGTTTAAGTGTGAGCACTGCTGCATGTGATGCTCTCAGTGCTTGAGAGTGCCATGTTACTTTTCCCGTGATGGTTGCTCTGTAGATACTCGCTTCAGCCTCCTTTGCTACAAAGAGGTGTAGTGGTGGCAGGTTGAGAAGAGCATCAAGAGCGGCTCCTGGTGTAGTCGAAACAGCACCAGTTGCTATAAGGCATGCCACCCTTTGTAGGCTGGCAAGTTTTTTGATTATTGTCATTTGGGAGGTTTTTCTCCACCATGTGACGCAGGCATACGTTACCATCGGCCTGACTATGGCAGTGTACATCCATAGGGCTATGCTAGGTTTCAGACCCCATTTCGTACCTGCTAGACGAGAGCATATTCCTAAGGCTATTTTGGCCTTTTGGATTGTATTGTCTATATGTGAGTTCCACGTTAGCTTTTGGTCGATTGTGACTCCCAAATACTTGGTTTCTGTAGAAAACGGTATTGTAGAGCCCTTTATAGTAGGCGCTATAAGTTTATCCAACTTACGTTTCCTGGTGAAGGGCACTACAGTTGTTTTGTTCGGATTAACCGATAGATTGTTCTCAGTGCACCAGTTTGTGATGACATTGAGCGATCTTTGAAGTATAGAGGACACGGTACTTTGACAGGGGCCTATTACGCAGGCCACCACATCATCCGCATAGCCCTGTATATCTAAGCCTTTTGTTGAGGCTTCATTTAAGAGTTGGTCGACAACAAGTGACCACAGCAGAGGCGATAGTACTCCCCCTTGAGGGCAGCCTCTTGTTGTCTTGAAACCTCTTTTGGTCCCATGCAAGCTTATGCTTACAGTTCTGTTAAGGAGCATATTTTGTATCCAGCGAACAGTGGTGCTGTCTATATTTTTGGCACACATCCCCTTGGAAAGGGTATCGATAGTGACATTGTCGAATGCTCCTTCGATGTCAAGGAAGGCGCAGAGGGCTATTTGTTTGTCTTCTAGAGCCCTTTCAATTCTGTCCGTCAGTTCAAGTAGGGCAGATTCTGTAGACTTTCCTTTGCAGTAGGCATGTTGTTTTGAATGCAGTGGTTGTTCGCGCAAAGGCCCATCCCGAATGCATTCATCAATGAGTTTTTCCATACTTTTGAGTAGGAATGAGGTGAGGCTAATAGGTCTAAAGGATTTTGGTTGAGAGAAATCCTTTTTACCAGCCTTTGGAATGAAACGGACTTTAACTTTAGTCCATTTTTCTGGTATGTAGCCCCAGGCATAACTTGCTCTGAATATTTTTACCAGTGTGGGGGTTAGGATGTCCATCCCTTGCTGTAAGAGCATGGGGAATATGTCATCTTCACCCGCCGATTTGAACGGCTTAAATGAGTCTATTGCCCATTTGATCTTTGTTGGCCTGAAGATCCACGCAGCTCTGTTCCAGTCATCGTTGCGCGGCCTGGAGAGGCTGTTTTGTAGAGTATTCAGTGTTTGATCATCTACTACTGATCCCGGGAAGTGGGTCGACGCCAGAATTTCTAGTGTCTCTTCCGCTGTTTCAGTGAAGGTTCCATCGGGCTTTTTTAACAGTCCCAATTGGTTGGAGGGCGATGGCGATTTCGCAAGGACTTTGTGGATTCTGGCTCCTTGTGGAGTCTTTACGATGCTTTCACAGAACCTTCTCCACGATAGCCTGCGCGCTTTCCTAATTTCTTTGTTATAGGTAGTTAGGGCTTTGGTATATCGACTCCAGTCTTTAGTCAATTTAGCCTTATTGAACAACCTGCGTGTTTCCTCTCTTAGTTTAGAAAGCCGTTCATTCCACCATGGCACGCTATTGTTCCTCACGGTTTTAGGAGGGCAGCTCTCTTCATAGGAGCTTGTAACAGCTTCGGTGGTTTGATCTACAGCGTATTCTAAAGTTTCAAGAGTACGTATCGTCTTGGGGATGTCCCTGAGCTTTTCTCGGAGCTTTGATTTATATAGACTCCAATCTGTGGCTTTGGCATCCCTAAACGTAGTCGTATCGCATGTGTTAGTTGTGTCTAACGCGAATTTGATAAGTCTATGATCGGACATAGAGGGTTCGTTGCTAACATGCCAGTCTGTTATAAGCCTGGCCGTGTGATTTGTGGAGAGAGTCACGTCGAGAACTTCTTGCCTGGATCTGGTTACAAAGGTTGGTTTGCACCCTCTGTTGACCACATTCAGGCAATTGGACAAGATGAAATCGTACAATAACTCACCCCTTTTATTGATGTCAGTGCTTCCCCAGTAGGTGTGGTGTGCGTTGGCATCGCATCCGATTACGAGTTCAGCGTTGTGTTCGTTTGCATATTCGACCACCTTCGCCAGTTCACGGGTTGGATCGCCTATCCCACCGTCTAGGTATGCGGAGCAGACTATAAGGCGTCCACTTCCATTCTTGACATTTACAAAAGCTGCAATCAGGTCGTCACTGCAGAGCCCTGGTATGCATAAAAAATCAACATTATTATTGAATAGGATACATGCTCTTGGCTTGTTTCCGTCGGCGTTATATATTACCTTGCCTGCGGATCCAAGTCCAGATACCGTGTTGTTGTTACTCAGCCACGGTTCTTGAATCAGAGCGATGTGAAGGTTCTTCTCTTTGAAGAGGTTTTCCAGGACTGCTGTGGCAGCCCTAGCGTGGTGCAAGTTGATCTGTACCACTTTAGTGTTTTTTGTTTTTTTTTTGATTTATGTTTTGTGTCATTTGTGTTGATGTGGTTTGTGTCATTTGTGTTAATGTGTGTTTGTATTAGTGTGTGGTGCGGTGTAGAGTGTAGCGAAGGGTCCTAAGGGGCACTGGTGGACGTGCTAGGCTTAGGTTCGTCGTGAACGCCCCTAGATGCCTTGGTAGGTCCTGCCACCTTATTTCCCTTTCCCTTAGGGTGGTCCTTTACCACCCGGCCTTTAGTCCTTTGCGGAACGTTTTTGCGCCCCGCATAAGTACCCGAGCCGGGCTGTTTAGGCCCACCTGTAGGGATCAACTGCTTAGGCAGATTCTTTATTCCAGAGGAACTAGACTCTGCCTTTTGTTTCTCGTGTGTATCCGGGGAAGTATTTTTCCCCCGGATGCGCACGAGAATCTTCTTGAAACCCAGTTGTGGCCTGAAGTCCAGCCTCTGCAGGATCCCGACCGATTCGTCGTCGATCGAGACGGCCACTGTCGATCCGTCTTTCTCGACGACGACGTTCAGTATCCTCCACAGGCCGGTCCTCAGTCCGTTCTGTTTCTCCAAAAGACGCAGTGCCTCTTTTGGAGTTTTTACTTCGGAGTTTGGGAAGTAAAATACACCAACCTTAGCCTTGGGCATCTCGCTCTCTCTCATGAGAGATAGCTCTGCCTCTGGCCAGGGCTTGATGTTCCCCACCCTCTTCTCTAGCCATTTTAGACTGCCTTCATCCCCAAGGGTAATCAGCAGCCAGCCGGATCTGAAGGTGCAACTCTTCAGTATTGGACATCTGTCATTCCCAGTATCATTCATAATGGCCTGGAGAATGCCATACTTTACTGCTCCCATCTGTTCATTGGACATAGGTGTCTGATTGCAGACACCCACACGAACAGCAGTGAGAGCTTCTTTAAAAGAAACCCTGGCACCAGACTCATTTGGCAGGGTCGATGGACCAGCCTCGGGAATCCGGGTCACGGGTGGTTTGATTAAGGTCGTTTTATGCGTCCCTTTGGTCAAATCCTCGCTTAGCCGGGTTGTCTTTTTGGCATGGTCCTTTGGTGATTCATAGAGGGCAGCTCTAACATACATCCCAAGTTTAATTGACAAATTCTTGAGTTAAGTCCAAAGTCGATGTGTATATTGTATGTATGTTTGACGACCTCCGTAGGCGAGACGCAAGCGTGCCGGACTTTGGCGTCGCGCCATCTCTTGAGGTTCCGGGTTCGATCCCCCCGGTCGGGTCAATATGGGAAACGAACTTTTCTATATGTTTCTGATTTCTGTAACACAAGTGCTTTAGCTACTTACCACAGGATCAGATAAATGTATGTGATGTTGTCCAATATTTTTTTATTTTATTTTATTTATTTATATGACGTGTCTAAAACGGATTTAAGGCTGTTTATGTCATTGTCAGTAATAAATGTCCCAGGCAACCCCAGATCTCGATTTTTTCGAGGTGGAGCAAAACTGAAAATACACTAGCGTACTTCATATTGTAACTTTTTCATTATAAAAAATAAAACTATTAATAGATATCGTCCTCCCAGGAATACGTTATCCAAAAAACGGTCCAGTGCTATCATTTGCTGTTTAAGTTTAGGGGGAGAATAAATCTCTAGACGAGCCCACTTACAATGACCCGGGCCAGCATGTTGCTTGAGACAAATGGCAGAACCTAGTTTATTATATGTTAACTCTCTCTATCTTTATCTGCGGAATCACAATTGGCTACTTGACAGTTTTTGAAAAAGTATTGTGAAATGTGCGTTGGTTCATTTTATATCCCAAACAATTCGATTTACCCTAATTGTTAACACTGTCAAGTAGCTGATTTGGTGCCCCCTAAATTCAGTGCCCTGGACATGTGCCCCCACTTGCCCCTCCTATAGGTTCGGGGTTGATTCGAGTACCAATGTAGCTGAAGGGTTGAGAATCGTCAACCTTTAATATGATCATAAATAAATATTTAATATCTCAGATTCCAAGACATCTTGATCTGAAATTACAGCCAGAATGATAAATGGTAGTTTTATTGGAATTCCATTGATAAAACGTTTTATTAGAGTACATATAAAGTCTTAAGTGATGAATTGTTTGTTTCAAACTCAAGTTACAATTTGTTTCAAACTCAAGTTTGTTTGTTTGTTTGTTTGACTACACTGATTTTAGAAACTACTAGTTTGAATTACAAAATATTATAGTATTGGATAGTCCATTTATTAAGGAAGGCTTTAGGCTGCAAATAAAAGGCGCAAAGAATCAGTGAAAAGAAAAGAAAATCAGTTAAAAAAATGTGGCTTTTAGTATTTGTTTAAGATATTATAAAATAAAAATAAAATAAATATTGGACAACATCACATACATTGCTCTGATTCTGTGGTAAGTAGCTAAAGTACTTGTGTTACAGAAATCAGAAACAACGACGGTACCACAACACCCAGACCCGAGACAATAAAACGAACTTTTCCCATATTGACCCGACCGGGGATCGAACCCGATTATGAATACTTAAAATGAATAAGTTTTTATGAAAGGATGTACCTAACTGAAATGTGGTTTCACCAAAAACACTTAAGATTCAAAATGGTTCAAAATAAAACCGTCATTTCAGAAAAAGCAAATTATAGCCCTTTAATTACATTAGGAGAGGAACATTAATAGGATCTTGTTTATACTTTATTACATAACATCTTAATTTATCTAAATTAAGAAGTTGCCGTAAAAAGTTTTTAAACGTCACAATTTGTTCGCGAATCTCATTTCCCTGGGGTAGTCTGAGCTAGTGAGGTGCTTTAAAATCGGTTCATGTTCTCGCAAAAATATTTATCTTGAACTTTTAAAGTCGTAGGTAAAACCCAGACAACCAGAAACAATAGAAAATCAATTGTATTGTATCTGCTTTTAAAAGGACATTCGGTCTTACGAGGGTAAGATAGGAAAATTTTGGTGTAAACTGTGACTTCTTAAGTCTATACCTATCAATCATAAGAATTTGATAACAATATTTTTTGCGAAAACATCCCGTGTTGATATTTTTTTGACCCAAATAAAATACGCATTGAAATTCCCCTTTATAAAACAAATAAAAAAAATATGTTTTATTCTACCATGTACTATTTATAAGAAAATAATCATCTAAGTAAAAAAATACAATAGGTTCTTAACCTTAAAGTGACCAATGTAAATGAATAAGAATTAGAAGTTATTTCTTAGCACACACAATCAATACACGGTAAGAAAGAACATATTGATTGCGCAGCTAACAAGGTCCCAGCCTCAGCATAAGCTGCTACAACATTGGATCCAATGCTACAGGGGCGCTTGTATTTTGGCGGAACCTTAAGCTGAGTATTACAAAGAGTTCTCTATTATTAAGCTTTTGGGTGGTTATGTACCTTCTTTTTAACGTTTAAGAGTGCTTTTAAAGCAGAATTTTTTGTTAAAAAAACACGCGTTTCAGTTACGTGAGGCTGGATGTTCAGAAAACCGGTTAGTTGTTGTCAATGCCCATCTCTCGGCATTATTTATCGCGGGCTGAGATAACGAGCGAGCCACCATTACACAAAACACACGCCGCACTGTGGTAGCGAACTGCGACTGTACATTTATTTTTATTTAAGTAGTTTTACCAAAACAAGACGGATTTAATGAAATACATTGTGCTCCTGTTGTTAAAATGTTATCAAAATATGAGGTCGATCAGGCATACGTAGCTCCATCTATAAATCTATAAATCCATAGTGTATGTAGTCTATAAAATAAAGAGAAAAGAAAATAAAGTTAGTCTTTTGAAAACCGCCAACAAACGACTTTCATTACGTGTGTTCCTTTTTTATTTTTAATTTACATCTATATAACTTTTTAGATGAAAGATTTGTATTTTTGTGTGTATGGTTGTAATGAATAAACTCAAAACCAACTTTTTTTTTTAAATTGAAAAGCTACACCTTACAGAAGACCGCAGCCATATAACAATAACTTTAGTGTTGTGGTGTTCCTGCATGTAAGTACGGTTTTCAGAGCTCCTGGGGAGTGGTGGAACATTAGTAGCAGGGGTAAAGCCTTCAAGGTAAGGGTGAAAAGTCCAGTAACATCTTTTATTATGCTGTACTTGTCGCCCTTAAGGTAGGACCTCATTACTACTTAACATCAAGTGGGATGGTCAATCTTGAAGTGCAATATAAAAAAAGCAACTATGCTTTTGCGAAGTAGATACCTTTTCCAGTGTCACGTCAGGTTGATACAACTACACGATACAACACGGTGATCGGGGCTTTATAGCTTTCCGAGGATTTCGCGGAGGCCAATATCCAGTCAAAGCACGTTTTAAGGCATAATTGGGTCTGAAGAATGGTGTTCTCTTAAATAACTTAATATAAATAGGTTTTCATCCGAGGGAGTAAGGTTCAATTTTAGTAGAAATAAATAATACATGTTTTTTTCTACCAATTCTATTTTTTGAAGTTGTTGTGTACAGCAGCTAATGCATAAATGTGAAGGCTTGGATGTTTGTTACTCTTTCACGCAAAAAATACTAAATATATTATAATGAAATATGATTACTTTATATATATTAGATAGGTACTAATACAAAATATAGGATACTTCTTATAGGTATAACAAGTTAACGCAAGCAAAGTCGGGGCCAACAGCTTAATTTATGTACAAGAAAAGCACTCTTATCTTCGTCATATTTGTCATTCATGTTTTTTCTTACTTAATCTCAGAATACTGTACTTCACTTTAAAACTTTAATGTTAATTATACTTATAACTCAACCTTATGAAACGCGTAAAGTTTTATTATTGTGTGCTAGGTAACATTAAGTATTTTTTTTCGTTATAAATTTCATTTTATACCATCGCAGTCACCTGTTTCAAAGACAATTAAACAAACTTTTTAGAGTTAAATTTTAGTACGCCGGCCATTTTTTGTTTTTCTTCGGACTTCAAAAATATATTTTAAAAGAAAGGCTTCAGCTCTTTTTAGAGTGAGGGAGCCACACACACTCGGCTCTTTTTTCCTCCAGGTAGCAGTACAACAGTATATTTCCCTTCATTAAATAAAAAAGGGCTTTATAATGATGGATTGAAATGAATGGAAATGGCAATAATATCCATACCAATACTATAAATGCGAAAATTCTGTATGTCTGTTTGTCTGTCCGGATTTTGATGAAATTAGGTATTGTTGAACCTCTAGAACGGACATAGAATACCTTTTGTTTTGAAAATAAGAGGTAATGGGGGGTAATACCGAATTTTAAGGTTCATATGGGAAAATGTGTATTTATTAAGTTAGAGATATAAAATTTGGCGCAAATATAGCTTAAAACTTGTATTAAATATATGGACTACTATTTCTTTCGAATAATAGGGGAGATAGGGGTAAGACAATGAAAGTATGTAGTCCATGCGAACGACTTCGTTCGCGAATTTATATTATAAATTCGTAACGAGATGAACAACGACTTTTTTAAAGGTGAACCCAAAAAATGCGAATGCCACGTGAAATGATAATTTCGCAACTTCGCCGGCAAATGTTGGAGGTCGGGAACGACTCATTTAAGGGAGATGAGTAATGGTCGCCCTCCCAAGGCCACCGAGTAGGGAAATTTATACGTTTCCGTTGAGAACGCTTTCGGTACCCTTCGGCACTCTTAATGCATTTGATGGGTTTAGTGAGAAAGCATATTTTATGTGTGTTGACTGAAGACCTAGAGCGGTGACTAGAGGGAGCAATACATTTAGATCAGTCCTACCGCAAGTAGAGGCCCTTATATCAACTACTAGCCGCCGCCCGCGACTTCGGATTAACATATAAAAAAAGATAAAATAATTATTTGACGACCTCCGTAGCCGAGAGGCGCGCGGGCCTGACTTTGGCGAGCGCCATCTCTGAGGTTCCGGGTTCGATCCCCGGTCGGGTCAATATGGGAAACGAACTTTTCCATATTGTCTCGGGTCTGGATGTTGTGGTACCGTCGTTGTTTCTGATTTCTGTAACACAAGTGCTTAAGCTACTTACCACAGAATCAGAGCAATGTATGTGATGTTGTCCAATATTTATTTATTTATTTTATTTATTTTATTTATTTTATTTATTTTATTTATTTTATTTATTTTATTTATTTTATTTATTTTATTTATTTTATTTATTTTATTTATTTTATTTATTTTATTTATTTTATTTATTTTATTTATTTTATTTATTTATCAAGATGAATTTTTAGAATAAATGAAGTCGAATTTGAACATTTTATTGAAATCAAAGAACATTAATACAACTCCCCTTTTACCTGCTCAAGCGATGATTTTTAAAGAAAATATTTCATATGTCCTTTATGACTTTTAATGAAAAATTTGTTTGCAAAATGTTATGGTAATATATTTGAAAATCGGAGAACTTTCAAACAAAAGATGAATAACTTTATTGATCAGACAGTCAATCAGCTTTTGCTTGTACAGATTTAGATGGAATGGGATGACCTGAAGTCCATATTAAGAGCCTAGTACGAATTTGTGAAGGAATGTGAATGTCTTAGTCTGATGTTTTTCAGCTACATAAGGGTCAGGATTAGGTTTTTGATGTTAAGTGGTAATAAGGTCCTAGCTTAAGGGTAAAAAGTACAGCATAATAAAATCTGTTACTCGACTTGTCGCCCTTACCTTGAAGGTTTGACCCCTGTTACTAACGTAGCACCCCCCAGGAGCTCTGGAAACCTTATGCATACGCAGGAACACAACAACACAAAGTGATTGTTATTTGGCTGCGGTCTTCTGTAAGGTGGAGGTATTTCACCAGTCGGGCTGCTCCAGTTCGAGCGATAAATAGCTATGCCCTACCTCTCTTTTGGATTAACAGCTAGTTCTATCTACGTCTAGAATTGAAACCTAAGTGGTCGTTTTTGAAGGTGACGTGGATGATAAAGTGACATGTTACACGAATCACGAAATGCAAATGCGGCGGTCTGCGGCGAGTCATCCGAGAGAGCGGATGAGTAATGGCCGCGCTTCCGGAGAACCTACGACAAGAACTCACGGTTTAAGCCTCAGATCATGACAGCTATCATCATGACGACCTCCGTAGCCGAGAGGCGAGCGGCCTGGACTTCGTTGTCGAGCCATTTCTGAGGTCCCGAGTTCGATCTCCGGTCGGGTCAATATGGGAAACTAACTTTCCTATATTGTCTCGGGTCTGGGTGTTGTGGTGCCGTCGTAATTTCTGATTTCTGTAACACAAGTGCTTAAGCTACTTACCCCAGATTCAGAGCAATGTTGTCCAATATTTATTAATTATTGATAGAGTCTGTTTCTGCTGTACGAAAATCGTGAAAAATAACGAGTTTCTTACCGGTCCTTATTGATAGCACGAACATTCTGCACACTGCAGTAGTTTAATTTAATCTGACGATTCATAAATGATTTTGTTGAATTTTACATGAAAAAATAAATTTTCTGTTAAATTCGATTATATTAAGGTAACGATTGTATTCCAGCAAAAAACACCATGAAAATTATATTTAGCATGGTTAATATAAATACGAGTATATAACATAACAAAATAAAACACTTTTCTCGACCCTACATTTTTTAACGATGTGACTATCAACGAGTCTTTTCACTTAAAATTTGTTGACGTCTGTGCGTAACACATGCGGATTAAGAGGGGGTATGGTGCCGGAGTAATGTCGAATTTCACCCGCGCACCTCACACGCCCCGCACTCGTCCCACGTATCGAAATCATCGCCGCGTCATGTTTTGTACTGGCACAGTATACGCAAAAATTTTAGCTAAATCTGATAAGGATTGGCTAAGTGCGAGTCGGATTAACCAAAATTTGCACAAAATAAATATATTAATCATAATAATTTTGGTAGTGCTAAATAACTTGAAAAGGTAAAAAAGTTTATAATGCTATCGCGTGACTCCAATCATTTATTCTACCATTAGTTATTTTTAATACTTACTAATAAGAAAATATGACTGAGATAAAATTTGGCAAAACCAATCAAGATAGCGGACATGATTTTTATTACAAAAATAATAATAATAATCATTTAACTTTTCATTTGTATCCATATTAGGTATATTGCATTTATATTTAACAAATATAGTGGTTACAAGTAATACTTATGCATCGTTAAAATAAATACAATCCAAAATGAAGTTACCACCAGTTTTAGTCTAAGGTAAGTAGTTATCCCATTATTTACAATTTAGGACTATTAAAATCTTATGAACATAGTGTGTAAGCAGACTATATGTATATCAGTCATGTCTATATATTTTAAAATTCATTTATCAGTTTGTAGTCACCTAGTTCTAAATAACCATAATTTATTTTTATACTTAACCCAACATACATAAATATTTTTTTCTGAAATCTATTTAAAAACGTAATAACATATTATGAATTCAAAGATGAATGATGAAGTTACGATTAAAAAGTCGACTTTTTTAAATAATTATTTCAGTGAATTACACGGTCTAAGGTCATCACGAGATCTAAGGCCATAATATGTATAGCTTTCTCTTCTGTAATACAAAACTATTTTGTATTTAATCTAATGTAATTATTTTCCCTACTGCAAATACAGGCAAACTAAGTCTTGCTTGGGGCGCACTGATATGAGGTCCCAACGCTAGTTTGTAGATTAAAAAAGTTTTACCTAAAAAAAAGAGTTATATTTGTTTCTATTAATTACAATATTATCATCTTTACAATAATGCATAACTTGTGAGAAAGAATTATTTACATCGTCATACAATTGTTAACGTCTGTCAGCTTTCATAAATCAGAGATTTGCAAGCATATAATATAGTCTCACATAGACTTTCGGTGAAGTAAGGGATATTATTAATAAGATCAAGATTCTAATTCAGAGCCGCGCCAGAAGAATTGGCTCCATTAACATTAATATTTGTAGACTGCCAGTTGAATTTTTACTTGAATTGAATTTTGCTAACTTGTGAGTATTTGTCAATTTAAAGAAAAGTGTACAAATAGAAATATGTAGAAATTTAATGTGAGGGCGAACATACCTACTCTTTAGTGATCCACACAACTTTGTCATTAATATAGTCTTCAACTTTGTAGTATATTTTTTTCAAAAGACAACTTTTTACAAGTGTCTTAAATTTAAATATTAGAAACAGAAAATTTTTATCTCCCCTTGCGGTGCGGGAATTGAACCCACGACCTTCACGTATCGCGCGTGCTGCTCTTACCAACTGAGCTAACCGCAAGTTATTGTAGACGATGAAATTTTTCTGCTGTATCAACCGTTAGCCTTTCGGTAAGTGCCCTCTGCCGAATATGTTTAGAACTACATACTTATCTGTTTCTAATATTTAAAGTTCGCTAGTACGGCGTATAGTACTATAAAAATAATAAAATGTCTTAAATTTGTGCACAGTTAAATTAACAATAATTTGAGGCCATTCATTTAAAAAAGTTATACTTAAACCAACAAATAAATTATCAATATTAAAAAGTCTACGTTCAGACAACAAGCTTGTGTTTATTTCTAGTGTTAATGCTAGGAGAGTCTGATTTTTTAGAGAAAATACGCTTTTTTTGTATACGTACATGAAACAGTTTAAAACGTATTGAGATAAAAAAGTTAGGATTTCGAATTCCTTAAATAATTTTCTCAACGAGTCACGTGGTCTTAGCTTGTAAATGGCTCAGACGGCCCTCTTTTGTAACATTAAGATACTACTGTATGTCGACCGCAGATCCCCATAAAATCAGACTATACAACATGACGCTGTGAAAATAGGCAAAATTTACCAATCTTGCCGTCTACAAATCGGTCAGTTACAGCATATGCCGCCCAACTCAGCGTGACAAATAGTCAGATAATGCTTGCTTTGGGCCTATTTATTGGGTAAGGCATATTTCTTATTGTACGAGTAACCTTTCAAAGTGGAATTTATAATTTATTAATGACTCGAAAGCTATCATACTTTGTAAGACTAGAAATTTATTTTTTTATCTAGAAAAATAAAGACATAGCTCTGTTTACTTCTATTCGTTCACGCTTGAAATCCAAAATAAAAAAAAGACACAAACTTACAAAGTTCTTGTTGAAAGGTGTTTCTTAAGTGCTTTAACCGCATGGCTTAACTAGCTTTTGTGATATTAAAAGCTAAAAGATATAAACTATAAATATGTAAAAAAAGGTTTGCACGAAAAATTCAACAAAAATAAATTCTGTCCCATTTTATTTTCCTATTAGTACTATGGTGGTATTTACTATTATTTAAACGAATACATAAAAGAAACTCATACCGACATCATCACGTGGTGTCACGTGGTTGAAGAATCGATTTATTTTGCATGTACTGCATGCACCGCCAATACTTCAACGCTTTTTGACAACGCAAACATAAACAAATATAATAAATAATTAAAAACCTTCGAAAACAGGCCATAAGTTGAAGTTTTAACTTCTTCTGTTCGCCTCTATAGCGTTTTCTTTTATCATTTGTGTTTTCCATAATTTTGTCGTAATATTTTTGGGCCGAAGCATGGTGACATAGACCTCTCGTCTCAACAGAGCAACCACGACTGATTGATGAAACAAAACATGCTGACATGCATGTGTCAGGTGAAATAGAAAGAAAATTTTCTACGCGGAATAAAAACGTAGTAAGCGCCGAACTAGTTTTTTTTAAATATCTCAAAATAAATAATATTTTCAAAAATCGCTAGTACAGTCCCTCGAAAATATATTTTTCTATTATGTATCAAAATATAAATTCAGTTGTATGAATAGTTTTGAAAACAAATCGAATCTAGTTAAAAATTAGACCTAAGTTTGTGATATTTTTCTATCGAGAAAATATTACAATTTCATGTTTCTGCTCAGACCAGTCCCTGCTAAATATAGTCTAATATTCATATTAAAAAACTGAAATGATTTAAAGCTTGTTTTCAAGTAAAAAAATCGAATCTAAAATCGACAATTTGGCATGGTACCCCCTCTTAACGCAACCTTGCTTATATAAGTTAGCGATATAGTTAACATTTCAAAAATGCTCTGAATCTACTACAGCGGGTGATCAGGATGGTTTATCTCACTCTCAGTCAGTCTCTTGTAGATTACTGCATCTCCTCCTGGGGTGGTCTTGCTAAGTCTCACCTGCTGGAGGTCGAAAGAGCACAACGCCTAATTTTGAAGGTTGCCGCAGGACGGTCACCTCGCTACCCCACAGTTGATCTGTATAAAAATTGGAATGTACTAACAGTAAGACAGTCGTTCATTCTTCAAACAATTCTAAAAAAGCATTCTCTCCTGCCATTTGATCCTGAATTGCATAAGGGTAAACGTAGGAAGGGTAAAGTCTGCGGTATTGAGTCCTTCAAAACTTCCACCGCTCGCAACTTCTTTTGTTTCCTTGGCAGTTACCTCTATAATAAATTGAATGTCAGTCTCAACATATATTCTCTTCCAAAACAAGCATGCAAGGTAACTGTCTCAAATTTCCTCAAAACGTTGGACTATACATCTACTGAGGCTTTACTTACTCCCTTGGTTTGACTGTTATAGTTTATTTGTTTCTTTGTTTCTCCTAATCTATAACTTCTCGCATCGCTTCGTTCCATACAGCAACTATAACACACACACACACACACACACACACACAATAATAAGTTGGCGTTCCCTTGTGTTTTTTTCTTTTTTTGTTTTTGTTTATTTTATAATTATTGTTTTACTTACCTTTTAGATCTAGTTTACTGACCAACTTTATTGCTGTTCTAAGTGACACTTCATACCAAAGTTACTTTTCACCTAAACATAGTCACTGGTCACATGTTGGTTTTATGTTTAAGTTTGGTTTTCCATCACTACCCACTTTATTTATTTATAATGTATTACACCTCAGTCCACTAAATAATTGTTTTTGTAAGGGGGTCCTGGTGACCTGTGTCACAGGTTTCTTCGGAAACCTACTTCAGGCACCAGTCTCACACAACAACATAGGTTCTAACTCATTCTTACTGATGCATTATATTAACATTACCATTGTTATCCTTCTTGTGTTGAGAAATTAAAAAATTAAATAAAAAAAAAAAATAACTTACTTTGTTAGAAGTATAATGCACCTTTTTTAGGGTAAAATACGTTTCTGTCGTGTGAGGGACCGCCCGCTCCCCGGGAGCGTAGACTGCCCTATTTGAAAACTTCACCCACCTTCTCATTGCCTAGTGACAGTGTCTTGAGAGACTGGGAGACCCATAGCTGTTACAGAGTTTAGTATATCTAATCCATTCAGATGTATTTCTTTAACGTTCCTATCCGGAGCTAAAGCCGCTAAATATATTGTAAGGAACGTATGTTCTTTACTAAAAGTGGAAGTACTTCCGCCGAGCTAGGTGTTATCTGCTCGGGGACCAAGGCCCAACTACCATTCTTGGTTTGTTGTATATATACTTAGTGGCGACGAAAACTCTGATATCGCGATGTAGGATATCGATGTCACGCATTACGTATGGAGCGTTGTTTACTACGCCAATTCTGCTGACGCTGTATTTGTGTCGACTTGTAGGTCATGTCGTAGGTCGGCACAATATTAACGCTTTGTATTGTTTACGTATATTTTACTGATATTTGATGTTTTTTCTTTTGTTCTGTTTTCAAATAAACTTTTTGTTACTTTTACATTCCGCCATTCACCACAAGGTCTCGCCTCAAAACCAGCGCTGACGCAGCATTGCGCTGCAGCAACTCATGCTGAGGCTGGGACCTTTTGGCACATTGGTGTACCTTATCTAAGTACCTACTATATTTACAAAAGTTGTGTGTCTATGTGTGCCATTGAATGTTTTTTCTTTCTTTCTTTTCTTCTTTCAAAAAAGTTAAATTGTGTGTTTCCTACGTTATTCTTATGTTTATTACTATTTATGTGACACCATCAACGGTATTCTCATGTACGTACTTGGGTTATAGTTTTTTATTGTGATTCTTACCAGATATATTGCTTTTGATGTTATATTCGTACCTAACTGTACGGAAAATTTATTGCCAAACACAAGTAGCATATGTAATTCCTGTTTTTGCTTTTTTATTTTATTTGTTTGTCTTTTCATTATGTGTACTAATTATGTTGTCATGCCCTAAATAGTAAATATGGTTTGCTTTTCTTTTTTAATGATTACATACTTTATTCATGTGGGTTACACAAACATTGGATGTTCAGAACGACTGACTTAGTAGAAGTAAGTCGTTATTTTAGGGGTACAACAGTTCGGTTACTTTACGACCAAGAACTTATTATAACGTATATTTGAATGAAATCAATTGAATAATAAAAGATGGAGCAATAATTCGCAGTATTTCCATTTTGAACCTCTCACAAATGCCTTCTAGAAACGTTAGTACTGTCCCGGGATACGAATAATGCATAAGTGGATTTTGGGATCCCAAAAATGATCCTTGAACATTCCCGGGAGACATGCTGTGAGACTAGGGTTGTGAGCTTAGATGAACATGGTTCGCTTGAATGATAGCTATTATGTTGAAGGCTTTGCTTTTCGGAGAGTGATCTTAGATTACATTTTTTATACATTTGCATTTTTGTTTTTTTTTTGTAAAACACATTTTTAATGCAAATGAAATGTTTTTGAGGGATTGATAAAACATAGACCTGTGCTCGTTATAATTCTTAAACTACTAGTTCAAATTGAATGAAAATTAAATATAGTGTGTTTAAAAATACAATATAAGCTTGGTTACTGAGCATTCAGGCTTCTAGTTTTATCCACAACGAAGTTATAGTGGGTCGAAAATGGTGAATTGCTTCAAGAAAAGGATGGTACGGCCGTGCCGCTTTTATGCTCCACTTGGCGGGAGCACTTCCGGATTATATTATATTCCTTTTAACGGACCTACTAGTACAATGGTTGCCAATCCTGACTGTTGAGCCAATGGTCTTGGGTTCGATTCCCACACTGAAATATGTTTACTTGTATTATTTATTATCTTGCTCAACTAAATCAAAAATCTTAAATCCAATTGAGCTTAACAAGATCTTATCTACAAGTTTTTTTAATATTTCCTTATTTATTTCTTACCTGCGACTTCGTTCGTAAAGTCATGACTAAGCCTGTTCTCTAATAAATATATTTTATTGATGATTTTCGTACCCGAAAGACGAGCAGGATATTGGCGTCACGCCATCTCTGAGGTCCTGTGTTCGATTCCCGGTCGGTTCAAAATCGAAAACGAACTTGTCTCTAGTCTGGGTACTGTGGTAACGTTGTTGTTTTTTATTTTTGTAACAGAAGTGCTTTAGCTACATACCTAAGAACCAAAGCACTGAATACGATGTTGTGTCATATTTAGATTTGTGTTTATTCATATTGGCAAATATTTGTCTTTACTACTTTTACTTCGTGAAAACCCTAGAAAATAACCCCCTTTACGCCATTGATGTTTATTTAAAAATATTACGTTCGACTTTACATGAGACTCGTAAGACAATATTACTTTGAGAGTTACTTTCCCTTCATTATTTATGAATGACAAATAAGACTAGCATGAACTACAATAATACAACGTACATCTTGTAAGTTTCTTTAATGTTTCTACGTAATATAAATATTAAAAGCCGTGAAAGGAACGACACATACTTAATATTGTTAGGATCAAGATTTGTTGTAGAAAAGGCGAAATAAGCTCCTATTTCTGATAACAAATATGATCTATTAGTCATAACACAATTCCTTGGTTAATCTGATTATCTTGCCTACACCGGCTACAATGCTTTTATGTATGCAAATCAGACAATATACTATTAATTTGAATAGTCACAAGCATTAGTTATATCTCTCCTATGTGCTTGAGATGCGGTAACTAAGATATGTCGAAGGCTTAAGATACAGGGCATGGGGTTTATTCTTATCAACATTTTTATCACATTACATTTTATTTTAGCGGGCCTGACTTAGGCGAGCGCCATCTCTGAGGTTCCGGGTTCGATCCCCGGTCGGGTCAATATGGGAAACGAACTTTTCCATATTGTCTCGGGTCTGGATGTTGTGGTACCGTCATTGTTTCTGATTTCTGTAACACAAGTGCTTAAGGTACTTACCACAGAATCAGAGCAATGTATGTGATGTTGTCCGATATTTATTTATTTATTTACATTAGATTTAAATATCGGTTTTTTACAGAACATTTCGTAAATAATTTTAGCAAAATATTTATTAATAACGAAAATTTTGAAAATTATAAAGTAGTAGTGGTTGCCTGTGACGTTTCTCATGTTATTTCAGGATACAATTATAAAGTAGTAGTGGTTGCCTGTGACGTTTCTCATGTTATTTCAGGATACAATTATAAAGTAGTGGTGGTTGCCTGTGACGTTTCTCATGTTATTTCAGGATACAATTATAAAGTAGTGGTGGTTGCCTGTGACGTTTCTCATGTTATTTCAGGATACAATTATAAAGTAGTGGTGGTTGCCTGTGACGTTTCTCATGTTATTTCAGGATACAATTATAAAGTAGTGGTGGTTGCCTGTGACGTTTCTCATGTTATTTCAGGATACAATTATAAAGTAGTGGTGGTTGCCTGTGACGTTTCTCATGTTATTTCAGGATACAATTATAAAGTAGTGGTGGTTGCCTGTGACGTTTCTCATGTTATTTCAGGATACAATTATAAAGTAGTGGTGGTTGCCTGTGACGTTTCTCATGTTATTTCAGGATACAATTATAAAGTAGTGGTGGTTGCCTGTGACGTTTCTCATGTTATTTCAGGATACAATTATAAAGTAGTGGTGGTTGCCTGTGACGTTTCTCATGTTATTTCAGGATACAATTATAAAGTAGTGGTGGTTGCCTGTGACGTTTCTCATGATATTTCAGGATACAATTATAAAGTAGTGGTGGTTGCCTGTGACGTTTCTCATGTTATTTCAGGATACAATTATAAAGTAGTGGTGGTTGCCTGTGACGTTTCTCATGTTATTTCAGGATACAATTATAAAGTAGTGGTGGTTGCCTGTGACGTTTCTCATGTTATTTCAGGATACAATTATAAAGTAGTGGTGGTTGCCTGTGACGTTTCTCATGTTATTTCAGGATACAATTATAAAGTAGTGGTGGTTGCCTGTGACGTTTCTCATGTTATTTCAGGATACAATTATAAAGTAGTGGTGGTTGCCTGTGACGTTTCTCATGTTATTTCAGGATACAATTATAAAGTAGTGGTGGTTGCCTGTGACGTTTCTCATGTTATTTCAGGATACAATTATAAAGTAGTGGTGGTTGCCTGTGACGTTTCTCATGTTATTTCAGGATACAATTATAAAGTAGTGGTGGTTGCCTGTGACGTTTCTCATGTTATTTCAGGATACAATTATAATATAGTGGTGGTTGCCTGTGACGTTTCTCATGTTATTTCAGGATACAATTATAAAGTAGTGGTGGTTGCCTGTGACGTTTCTCATGTTATTTCAGGATACAATTATAAAGTAGTGGTGGTTGCCTGTGACGTTTCTCATGTTATTTCAGGATACAATTATAAAGTAGTGGTGGTTGCCTGTGACGTTTCTCATGTTATTTCAGGATACAATTATAAAGTAGTGGTGGTTGCCTGTGACGTTTCTCATGTTATTTCAGGATACAATTATAAAGTAGTGGTGGTTGCCTGTGACGTTTCTCATGTTATTTCAGGATACAATTATAAAGTAGTGGTGGTTGCCTGTGACGTTTCTCATGTTATTTCAGGATACAATTATAAAGTAGTGGTGG
This sequence comes from Glyphodes pyloalis, assembly GCA_037074685.1. NCBI lineage: Eukaryota > Metazoa > Arthropoda > Insecta > Lepidoptera > Crambidae > Glyphodes > Glyphodes pyloalis. The sequence goes on from JAYKKO010000021.1 coordinate 7,465,150, forward strand.
TTGCCTGTGACGTTTCTCATGTTATTTCAGGATACAATTATAAAGTAGTGGTGGTTGCCTGTGACGTTTCTCATGTTATTTCAGGATACAATTATAATATAGTGGTGGTTGCCTGTGACGTTTCTCATGTTATTTCAGGATACAATTATAAAGTAGTGGTGGTTGCCTGTGACGTTTCTCATGTTATTTCAGGATACAATTATAAAGTAGTGGTGGTTGCCTGTGACGTTTCTCATGTTATTTCAGGATACAATTTTCCCAATTGTTATTGTAGATATTAACTAATATATTTCGTAACCAAATGTCATCCTAATTCTTTCAGACGTTTTAGCGTGAAAGACTAACAAACATCTGTATAATACACTTTCAATTATCTACTACATGCGGTCACGTTTTTTTATATTTGTAAAACGTCATGTCAATTTTTAGCTGTGTTTAAAGAACAACAACTCGAAATGTCCATTTATCCATTGTCATAAAAACAAAAAATATTCAAAAATTGAAATTTAAATTATCTCAATTAATGCGCTAATTGTACGACTGATAGCCTCGATTAAGAGTTCGTTAAATTAAACGCGTGTCTTATCGCGACTCGTCCCGCGTTTTTACAGTTTATAAAAATATATATGGTCGAATTGAGAACCTCCTCCTTTTTTGAAGTCGGTTGTCGGTTAAAAAGGCGGCGCATGAAGCGGCTTGCGTCCACGCATAAACAAACATATAAAAATGTAGAGGCTCGTTTAAAAAGTGGGCGGCCGTATCTTAGGCCACGTTCCCCCTGTTGCATAACTATCCGCCGCGTCCTTCGCGACGTCACTCGTGGCTTCATTGCTGCGTCAGAGACGGCGTCGCTCGTCGCATCTAAGACTACTACTTCTAACATACATAATTACTATTTTTTACACTAAACACTCACTATAGTGGTAAAGTGAATGTTTCTGAACGAGTAACGAGTGAGATAGATGAAGTATGACAGAGATTTGAATCTGTTAGGAATGTTATTAGAGATCAAACGACGATTTAAACGACGACGGTGCATTGAACGAGGAATAAATGAGATTATTACTGGAAACCTGTTTGATTTACTACCTCGATGTCACAGTATTATAGTAAAGTGAGCGTAACCCGTATGTATACCCTTTTAAAGACAAATATTCTTCACCCCGCAAATACCGGATCTAAGCGTGCGTAGCTCATTTCCGAACTGATGTCGCTACCGCGATACAAATAGCATTCAATAATCGCAAATTCGCAACCAAATCAACCGTAACCGATCAACACTCAAGGATCTTAGCCACGACCCTTTTTTCAATTAAACTCGATTCCAAAATCGATTCTCGTTTGGTACATCACTCATGCTTGCTTTTCGATCTCCATTGCATCAGAACGATCAATTGAAAGCTTACCTAAACACGATAATAATAACGATTAAAATCGTTGAAGCATTACCGTCACACCTTGGAATGATTCAATAGCACTTGTGAGTTGCTTAATTCGAATTCCGCGATTGGAGTGTTCCATAAATATATTTGCATGATTTAGAAATCGGCGTATATAGGGTATTAGGCAAAACGTACGTGATAAAAAATGGCTGATACGCGGGACCGTCGAGTCGTCTGCTAGGCATGTGTTTATGATAATAAAAACTGAGAAAAAAAGGGAAAATCCATTGTGGGCTCATTGGTATTTCATTTCTGTCATTCTGATAGGTCTTTTGGAAAATTTCCGTCTTAGAATAGAATAGAAATAGAATAGAAAATATCTTTATTCATGTAAGCTTCACAAAAGCACTTATGAATAGTCAGTACAAATAAAGTATTCTACCGCCGTGTTCGGAATGTTGATCATGTCGAGAAGAACCGGCAAGAAACTCGACACTTACTCTTTTCAAATATAACAATGTGTCCTTAAACTAGGTACTTAAATTATAATGGCATAAAAGTATTCGTTGTTAACGGCTGTACATTCCCGTGTCATTATGTATTTTGCCTAAACATTGGTCGTTTCACACGCCATCTATAAAATGCCGCGGCGAATTGAAGAATAGTTTTTTAAAGTATAAATAAGCTAGGGTGTTCATAGCATTTAGTTTTCAAAGGACAGTATTAATGAAATTAAAAACACTTATTATTTCACTGTAACAAGATTGAAAGTTAAGTGATGACACTGTTTAAAGTGAAACTGTTCAGTCTTCATTGTTCATTTGACGACCTCGGTGGCGCAGTGGCTAAGGTAGGCGCCCAAACCGCGTAAGGTCCCGTGTTCGATTCCCGGTCAGGTCAATTTGAAAAACGAACTTTTCTCAATTGACTTGGGTCTGGGTGTACTGGGATGACGCCCCCAGTTAGTATCCGTCGTCTGGTACTCATAGTACAAGGGAAAACCTTAGTTTGGGACCAGATGATTGGTGTGATTGTCTGGCGCATTTATTTATTTATTTATTTATTGTGAATTTGATTGAATGGTTAGATACATGGTTAGACGTGTTATAATTGCCTCGGAGCCAAATGCAATTTCATGAGTATGATGACGTACTGTCATAAACACGTTGACTAGGTGGGTGGCTAGCCAAGAGAGTTACTCTTCCCCTAAACGTAAAAACACTTTGGATTTTAAACCACCCTTGTGTCCTTGATATAAGAACTAATATTTAACTGCAAATACTTACCTTTATGTACTGTTGACAATGGGGCGTATTCCTAGGAGGACCATATTCACCAATGATTTTTGAGGATTGATAAAAAAGTAAAAAAAAGAGTGTAAAGGAGGAGACAATAAACGTGGTTTTCCACAAATTTATTTATTCCTTTGCGCAATAGTATTAAGGGCCAAGTATTTTTCTGGCGGGTCTCTGTAAATACTAGACATTGGCGAAATAAATAATTGCGGCAGACAATCACACCAATTACCTGGTCTCAAACTAAGGTTTTCCCTTGTACTATGAGCACCAGACGTATACTAACTGGGGGCGTCATCCCAGCACACCCAGACCCAATTCAATTTAGAAAAGTTCGTTTTCCAAATTGACCTGACCGGGAATCGAACCCGGAACCTTAGCTACTGCAGCACCGAGGTCGAAAAGCACCACGGAGTTGTTCCTAAGCTCGGGATAGAGTCCTTTATAAAAAGAGCTAAGTAGCTAAGTATTACATTAAATGTATCACTCGGCCATGTTCAACCGAATTTGAACTTTCATGAAACCCCACAGGATTAAAAAGAGTTTGCTCATTCCAAAGCAACCTCAACCGCTCACATTGACACCAAATGCTTCTGTTGCGAACAAAAAGTCAGATGTAAGCTGGCATTTCGCCAGTATGAAACTCATCAGAGTTTACTGTTTCCTATTTAAAACATTGGTGAAAGTGCTTGCTGTGAAACGGTTTTAGCTATTTGTGGCGTGAACAAAAAGTAAAGAAGATAAAATTGGGAACAGGAAGTTTAAAAGAACAGACCTCCGTGGCCGACAGGCGAGCGTGCCGGACTTTGATCCATCTCTGAGGTTCCGGATTTGATCCCCGGTCGGGTCTATATGGGAAACGAATTTTTCTGTATTGTCTCGGATCTGGGTGTTGTGGTACCGTCGTTGTTTCGAATTTCTGTAACACGAGTGCTTTAGCTACTTAGCACAGAATCAGAGCAATGTATGTGATGTTGTCCAATGTTGATGTTGATGTTGACTTCAAGTCGTAAGACCGAGACAACCGGACACAATAGAAAATCAACTGTGTCTGGCTTTTAAAAGGACATTAGGTTTTTAATGGTTAAAAGATTAGTTTTGTAACATGTGCCGTTTTGTCAACCAACAGAGTATATACAAACTCATTCCATTAGATTGCTTTTGGCATTTTGAATTTAGTAAACAAAGAAGCGGTAATAAACCTTCTGAGACAAGTACAAAAATTTACAATTGTAGAATAGTTTATGGATTACAATACCTTATTGGGGCACAGTTCTCGATTTTAGATTTTAACTATCTTATTTTGTACGTTTAGGGATGATTAATTTAAGATTAAATTTTGCTATTATTTTGTCAAACTAATACTAATAACCGTTCCGTTTCATGTTTGCAATTTATTCTTCTTCAGGTCTTTAATAGTGTAAACTTTCATTCCATAATTAATTAACGTCTTTAAATTCTTAATTGCCATTAACGTAAATATTGAATTAATATTTAAAATAATATACTGCAATTACTTCAGTTTTATAACGTAGGTATATTAAAAAAAACAACATTTTGTTTTTGTTATATGCTACAAAATCGAAGGATGCGTATGCGTAAACCTTAAGCCACATGCCATTTAGCAACTACTTTGTCTGTGAAGGGCTTTTGGAAAATATCGGTTGTTAGAGCAGCAAAATGAGTCGTTAAACGTCAGTACCTTCATACTATGAGTACTCTATTTCGTGACCCTTTGTACCTCAGTTGTCATTCCGTCTGCTAAATGCTACATTCTCGCACACGCAGCGCCCAACGAAATCTAACCTCAACTTTCCCTTGGACACTGACACCAATTGCTTTAGTTTGCGTATAAAAAGTTATCAAAACCAGCTCTGGCACGCGGCCAGTATTCACGGACGGAAGTTTATCAACTACCCTCGTAGCGTTGTAATGGTTTCAGCAAATCCAGCAACATGCGACTCTTAGGTCGCGCAAAAAGCATTGAAACTTAAATAGGATTTGTACTGAAACAGTTTTTGTGACAATATGCGTCACGGAATATTTGCCATATAGTAGTATATGCATCTGTATGTATGTATATAAAATTGGAGTGCCTGTTTGTTATATTTAAATAACTGCTTTTACTGCATGCAAATAAATATATTTACGGCACATAGTACACCAAATTAACATGTTTTACAGTTTTTGTCTGTCTGTCTGTCTGTCTGCTTGTTCCGGCTTATCTCTGAAATGGTTGGACAGATATTGACGGAAGTTTTATTGGCAAGTAGCTGATATGATAAGGAGTAACTTAGGCTACTGGAAATTCTTTAGTAAGATATACAGATAGATCTATCACTTCATGTTTATACGATCTTAAACACGTCAGCTAACCTACGCACAATACAGAGTTGATTCCGAATTCTAAAACTATATTTTATCTCTTTCTTACCATAAACTTAGTACCTACATAAATACGATTGGAAAGAGACAAAACAAAGACTTTCCTAATCGGAATCGTTACTGACGTTTGTGAATCAGGCCCAAGGTGTTACCGAAATATTTATATACCTACCAACTAACTGTGCCCGCGACTCCGTTCGCGTGGACTACATCCTTTCATGGTCGGTTTTACCCCAATCTCCCCTAATATTCGAAACAAAAAGTAGTCTATATTTTAATAGAGCTATATTTGTGCCAACTTACATATCTCTAACTTAAAAAATAAACATTTTCCCATATAAACTTTCAAAGGTGGCATAACCCCCCCCCCTCTTACTTTCTAACAAAAAGTGGCCTATGTCCGTTCTTGAGGTTCAACGTATACCTATGCCAAATTTCATCAAAATCGGTTGAGAGGTTTAAGTGGAAAAAGCGTAACAGTATATGGCATATATTTATACCACTAAACTGTCGATACTTTATAATATTCTTTAAATCTTTCGTCATTTTCAAATATTTATATTATGGCTTTTAATTAGCCGCAAGGTAGAGCTGCCAGGTCTTATTTTATTGTTGAAAAATAATGTTGACATTATTTTCTTTAAATTACGTCAAATTGATTAAAACGCATATCGATAGCCTTTCGATAGGTTATAATGATAAATATTACTGCCAGTTCTATTACCAAAATAAACTATACAAACATTTTTAAGACCGCCCATCGCTTATCCATTGAATACATCTTCAAATTTCATTTAAATTATGATCGTCTTATAAAATAAATAAAGTTCGTGAAAAAAAATCAATAAAGCATTCGTAGAATAATATACACCACAGAAATATATCAAGAATCTACACATTACCCAAGGGCCCCTACATTGGCATAACCACAAAGCTACTTGTGTTCACTTTGGCATAGTAAAAAGAGATTGTAGTAACAACTTCTTGCATTATTCAAACGCGTTTCATTAATAATTTATTATTATGTGGTCCGAAAGGGTATTTCAGATGGAGCGTTTTAAAAATTGTTTCATATATTAGGTGCATTTGTAACATACGAGTAATATGTTTAATCATGGAGAAGACACAATTCGTAATATTACGGATTGGTGGAGGTAGAGTTTTAAAGGAAACTTTACTTATTACATACTTACTATCAGATGTTCTTAAACCGCAAAATGTTCCTTGGCTTGGTTCAACCTGTGTTTTTAGTAGTCCAAAATCTCTAAATAACCTAAAAAGAATATTTGATATGCTGTCACTAAGTTCGACGCAGAATTAAAAAATAATAGATTTTGCCTTCTAAATATAACTAAAGAGTGGCTAGTAGATGTAATAGTAGATAGGTATAATTTCAAAAAGAAATAAAAAAATATATATTCATACTAATATTATAAATGTGAAAGTAACTGTCTGTCTAACTGTCTGTCTGTCTGTTTGTCTATCCGGCTTTCACGCCTAAACCACTGAACAGATTTTGATGAAATTTGGTATAGGTAGGTACACGTTGAACCTTTGAAACGGACATAGGCTACTTTTTGTTTTGAAAATAAAGAGGATGGAAGTAAAGAATGCCCTTGAATGTTAACATAGGAAAATGTTAATTTTTTAAGTTAGACTTATGAAATTTGGCCAAAACATCGCTCAAAACTTGGATTAAAATGTGGACTACTTTTGTTTCGAATATAAGGGAGACAGGTTAAACAGAGAAAACAGTTTTACTTATAATGTGCTAACGGTACAGCTTTCAAATATCTTAAAACCATTTCAGAAGACCACGGGTCTTCCAGACATTATTTTTTTAAAGCTCAAACTATCTAGTTAGTCAATGGCGCATCATTAACAGCGGACTCTGTCGCGGGGCTTAATTAAAAAAGGTGAAACCTCCCTTTGTGATAATGATCGGTCCGTGTGGTATCTTCAATCACGACGCGTTAAGTCTAGATATAGGTCGTATACAAGGTTAGCTTACTGAGTGGGATTCAAGGTACTTATTTTGGGTTGGAATAAGTAGTAACAAATAAATAGATAAATAAATATTGGATTCATTGTTCTGATTCTGTGGTAAGGACCTTGTGTTACAGATATCAGAAACAACGACGGTGCCACAACACCCAGACCCCAGACTATATAGAAAGTTCGTGTCCCATATTGCCTCGAACCCGGAACCTCAGAGATAGCGCGATGCCAAAGTCCGGCCCGCTCGCCATTACTCTTTGATTGACCTCATCCCACCTGATGTTAAGCGGTAATGAGGTCCTAGCTTAAGAGTGACAAATACAGCATAATAAATCTGTTACTAGACTTGTCGCCCTTACCTTGAAGGCTTGACCCCTGCTACTTATGTAGCACCCCCGAGGAGCTCTGGAAACATTACTCACACTCAGGAACACAACAACACAGAATTGATTGTTATTTGGCTGCGGTCTTCTGTAAGGCGGTGGTATTTCACCAGTCGGGTTGCTCCAGTTCGAGCGATAAATCGTATGCCCCTACCTCTTTCTTTTTTTCTCTTAGTCGAGTTCATGCATTTTCTGCGAGATTATTAGGGGAGGGGGGCGGCTGAGCGCCTGCCACCTTCCCTGGGTACGCCCATGTACAGAACCCTAATAACTATATTTTTTTAAACCTCAAAACAACAGGTTCACAATTTTTCTAAGCGTAATTTTAAACCGCCGCCCATATTACCCGGCCGCCAGTAAATTTCCACAATCCGACCGACTGATTGAATCAGCGGCCCGTCCGATCTGCGATTTATTCCTAGACCGAATCCGGTTATAATAATGCCGTATTTTTACCCGCGAATGGGCGTGACTAACATTACTGATTCGGACGAGAAAAACAGGCTGTACGAATCGGCACAGCCGACCATTTCTTATGGTATATTTTGGTTGTTAACTTTTGTACCGTCGACACCGCGTCGAGGTATTTTTTATTTTTATTTTTCAATTTATTATTCAAAAGAGAATATCCTGATTATATACTAGCTTTCCTGGTGGAGGTCGTAACGCCTATTTTTTTCTACATTCTCTTACCTTTTATACCTTCCCTGGACCTCCACAATCATTTCCAAACCAACATTAGCCAAATCGGTCCAGCCGTTGTCTAGTTTTAGCGAGATTATCAAACAGCGATTCATTTTTATGTATAAGATACAAAATAGATCAGGTTTTCCTTATTAAACACTAGCTGTCCCCGCAAACGTCGTAACGACTATTTTTACAAATTTTCTAACCTTTAAACCTTCCCTGGCGATTCTTCTTAACAGGACCAAAGTCGAGGCGCTAGTAGGAAATATACCTAATATAAATAATTGACTTGCAAAATAATTAATGACTTTAAAAACTAATAAAAACAATTGTTTAAAAAATATATTTGACGACCTCCGTAGCCGAGAGGCTAGCGTGCCGGACTTTGGCGTCGCGCCATCTCTGAGGTTCCGGGTTCAATCCCCGATCGGGTCAATATGGAAAACGAACTTTTCTATATTGTCTCGGGTCTGGGTGTTGTGGTACCGTCGTTGTTTCTGATTTCTGTAACACAAGTGATTTAGCTACTTACCATAGAATCAGAGCAATGTATGTGATGTTGTCCAATATTTATTTATTTATTTATTATTAATTATATATGAAACTATGGCATGCACGCACAAAAAAAAATTGAAGGTATTAGAACTTTATGCGTTCCTCTATATTCTTGTGTTATTAATACGCACCGTAACGAAGATGACGGCGTGACATTTGGTAAATAAAATTACATATTTGATAATAGAATTCAATCGATATTGTTTCAAAATTCGATAAATTAGGACCACCCTAGTATGTATTCCGTATTAGGCCCATCCTTCACTGATAAGTAAAGAAGGTAAAACGAGGATTGTACTAAGCCCCCCAGGCATCGGTAGTTCAGAGATCGATAAAGTACGTCGTTATGTTCACTCCGGGCCCTCTCGTCTCGACTCCTCCACTCGACGACGTGGCGCCTCTTGACGTCCTTAGGGAGGACGCCAGTCGACAGAGTTATCGATATTTTTCTAACTCAAATCAACATTTTTCTAATCGATAGATGATTTTGTCTAAATATGTCATTTTATGTATTTTAAAAGCAACAAATGTGAAAATGGACAAACAATTACATGATTGTAATGACCTTAATAAATATTTTGTTTGCATTGTAGTGACGTTACATTTTATTAATAAATTTACATTTGATCATCTGTCGGAAAGGGGACCGTTAATCGACCTGATCCCAACGTAAGGTTGCACATTGTTCTTGTTTATTTGTTTACTTAGGCTGTCCAAGACTTCCAAAAAGACGTTTTGTTTATGAATTCCCGGTCCAATATTTTACGTTTCGTAATGTGTCAAAAATGACAATTCGTTTTTTTTCAACTGATTACGAGTCTGATTAGGTTTTAGCTTACGCCTGGTATCATTTATTACTATCCGTTACTAAAGCGGATCAAATTTCAAATGTTGGAACCGAGTAGATATAACTGAAAATCAGTGCAGTAGAAATTTGTATCGATATGCAATATATTGGTCCCATCACTAGATTCACTAGGGAGAGTGAAGTTAAAATCACTCAATTTTTTTAATATTCATTGTTTATTTTGGCTTGTTGGAGGGGTCCGATTGCAAATCCTCTTCGCTTTGAGGTCGCCGCGGAAGTAATGGATGTCCCTTTAATAGCCTTATTAGTATGTCTATGTTGGTATCATAAAGTAGGGCAGCCTTAAGTGGCAAAGGGCGTATGACAGCTGTAGGGATTTCACTGATATCGATGCAAAGCCCGGAAAGATGTAACTTTCAAGCAAAGTTATTGCTGCAAAATTTGTTTTTATTTGATCGTCTCAGATCCACAAAGAAGGTTGCGTTTTAACATATGGTATGTACTATTTGATTTATTCAAAATATGCCTAAATGGCTTTAATAGTGTGAGATAACATCAAATGTGCTTATCTAGTTCATAAAAAATAATAGATCTTTTCTTTATTTAGGTATGGACTAGGTTAACATTTCTCATTATTTTATAAAATGCAACAGACTCAAATATTTAAAAAAAATACACACATAGATAGATATAAGAGTTTAGGTCTGCACTGCCTCACAAACGCATCACTCCCGCGCCATAGCTTTTAGTAGACTTCTAAAGACACCGATATAATTTCATGGTTTAACATTTTTTAAATTGGTGAGTTATGTGAGGGCGGACTCATGTAACACAGGGTATCCTAGTACGGGAACCGTCCCCTCACTTTGACTTTGGAACTAGTATAGAATTATTCTTTTTTTTTATATTGCACTTCAAGATTGACCTCATCCCACCTGATATTAAGTGGTAATGAGGTCCTAGCTTAAGAGTGACAAATACAGCATAATAAATCTGTTACTAGACTTGTCGCCCTTACCTTGAAGGCTTGACCCCTGCTACTAGTAGCACTCCCTAGGAGCTCTGGAAACATTACTCACACGCAGGAACACAACAACACAGAAGTGATTGTTATTTGGCTGCGGTCTTCCGTAAGGTGGAGGTATTTCACCAGTCGGGCTGCTCCAGATCGAGCGATAAATCGCTATGCCCTACCTCTCTTATTCATTATACTTAGCATTGTAAAAGTCACTGTGAATGGAAATAAGTGATTATTATTATTACTTATTACTTTATTATAATGCGTAGACTCTGCAGCGAATAAGCAGTATGTACCTTCTTGCTACGTCAGCACACATAGGCATGAGATGACAGAATAAGTTGCGTATACACTACAGGACCTATGTTCAGCAAGCTTCCTTATTGCCCTGTAATATCTCTACACGGGCGAATGACGTCACGGAAGAAATTTGCATTTTATTATCGTCTCGGAAAAACTGTACCTCGAGACTTGAGAATGACGTGTCATGGATGCTAATGGAATTTAGAGTTCCGTAGCCCTTCTGGTGATGATAGTTAACTTCTGTTTCTATAGAATCAGATTGTTTTGGAGTATTGATCGTTTACCATTTTACCTTACTGTTAAAACATGCCCAATTCTATTGTAAAGTATAAATTTGACAGCTATATGGAAAATTAAATGCTACTTTTCATTGTTATTTTATAAATCAAGAACGGGCTCACCAATCAAACCTTATGTTCAGGCTTTGTTCGGTCTATTTAGTAGATGGTCTATGTGAAGTTTGTACAAAATTGGTCGTATTCATTTATCACATTTTTTGTAACAGTTGAATATGCGTCTTAAGCCGCGATGGGACGCTAATTTTTATCTAAATAGTAATATGCAATTGTAACTGAATAATTGAGACTGTATCAAAAAAGCGAAGTGAGCACTCTGGCTCAAATAATTGCGCTGAAATAAGACGTGACGTAAGGTAAAGACGACAAGTCCAGTAACAGATTTATTATGCTGTACTTGTCGCCCTTAAGCTAGGACCTCATTACCACTTAACATCAGGTGGGTTGAGGTCAATCTAAAAAAAAACGTAGCCATCTAGCAAAGACGGGGTTTGTAAAACGCACACCCTTAAGGGATGGAGCGGATATACAAATATTACATGGACGCAGTTACAAGAACTCATCTATACTTCTATTTACTCATAATTCAAAAATAAAGTACTTGTTTGATTGTTTGCTTGCACTGAATTGGCTCAAAAACTATTGAATCGATTTGGAACATTATTTCTCTTTGAAAAATTACAGTATCCCCGTTATGTACGGTCAACCGCAACTCAAGGTAAACACTTGCAGTGCAATATTAATTCTTATACGTATAACATAAGGGCGGTACACATACCATAATGTATCTGAGGTCCTTTTGATATATACAAGTTGTACAATTATTTTTATCCTAATCTAGCGCCCAGCCTCTAAGCACCCGCACTGTAGTAGTTCTTGATAACGCGCTCAAACAAACAAACTCTTCAACTTAAAATAAAGAAGAAAGAAAGAAAGAAGACTGAAAGAAATGTTTATTGAATGACATGATATAGCATATAAGGCAATAGCAAATTAAAAATAAAATTATGTCACTAATATGGCAAATACTCAGCATTTGTCGAGGTATCTGAATGAAAAAGAATTATTTTTTTAAGAGAGGTAGGGCATAGCGATTCATCGCTTGAACTGGAGCAGACCGACTGGTGATATACCTTCACCTTACAGAAGACTGCAGCCAAATAATAATCACTTCTGTGTTGTTGTGTTCCTGCGTGTGAGTAAGGTTTCCAGAGCTCCGGGGGGGTGCTACATCAGTAGCAGGGTCATGCCTTCAAGGTAAGGGCGACAAGTACAGAAACAGCTTTGTTAAGCTAGGACCTCAATACCACTTAACATCAGGTATTTAATAAAACACATTCTATAAACTAATTTTAGAAATTTTGTACCAAATTGTTCATGTCAGGGCAATGAACTGAACTAATAAATCGTCAGAGGGAAATGTTTCCTTTCGCAACCCATAAGTTACTTTTTGACTGAACTAGGTGCTCAATACGAAACTTTGAACACTCCGGATGGGAGCTTGGGAGATTTTTTTCTCGTATTCTTAATTTATTCTCTTATTTTCCTTGTCTTTTGTCTCGGCTCGGTAAGTATTAATTGGCTGTGTTTCTGAATTACTTTATTTTGTTTTTTATTTTTTGTTTGGCTTCATTAACAATTGCGTTAAAAGGCTTAATGCTATGACAGACGTATTAATTGTTTTAATATTATTGTTATCATGCAACCAACACAATTTTCCTGAAAGTAATATAAGGAAACAACAAATAAGGGTTCAATAAAATCTTTTTTACACATTAAACAAATTAATATGGGTATTTATAGAGGGATTTAATAGGAAAATGAGCCAACTTTACTTTTCGGCTATTTTAAGTTTAGGTTTTCGGTAACTTTCATTTTCGGGTCGTTTCAACCGTGGTCACGACTCACTTTAGTCAGTTTGTCGAAACGTAGGACAGTAAGTAGTTCGTATTAACTACTAAATGAATAAAAACATTTATTTTCGTTGGATCCCAATTTTTGATCCCATTTTTTAAGTATTTACGATTGATCCCATTTTCTATTTTCGTTGGATCCCATGTTAAGACAACATGTGTACTTTGCAGAAGAAAAGTGATTTACCCTTGTTCAATATTTAATTGAGGTTTAGTGTGCCAAGATTTGTGCTATTCGGAGTAGGTTTCCGTAATTGGTCATCACAATCTGTGATTTATCTGTGATATGTGGATTTTTTTATGTCTATTTTGCAATGAAATATTAATACGACGACATAATATTCTTTAAGCTTTTTTATGAACGGCTCGACAAAACAGGATTCCTAACTTTTAAAATAATAATAATTAATATACAGTTCTGAAATATTGATAAAACTATGAGCTCAACAGATAGTTTTATTCTACGATTCCTCGTGGCATATTGAGAAATTACTTTTTTATTTATTTTGGAATAAAAGGAAAATGAAAAAACTAGGTTCGATTAATCCATTAAAATATAATTATGCATTTGACTTTGCCAGTATAAAGGAACATTGGTGTCTACGTTATTTATTGTATTCTTCTAAATACTTTTCTAATCAAATTTGAAGAAAATTAGATCTTAAGAATTGGTGATTTTATAGTACACAACATAATGATGAACACAAGCTCTCAATTCGAACAACCAATAGTATTTCCATAAATTTACTTCTTTCTTCGCTTCGTAAACTGCGCCGGCGTTTTTTATTTGTCGTATATTAACAAAACTAACTCTTAGATAAGGGTTTTGGGAGGAAGCAGTATTCCAGCTTGGTATTTCCTCTCATCCTGCTATTAAATGCCGAAGCACGGAATGAATGACATACAATGCTGACGTGCAATTTATACGAGAAACTTTCTTGTTTTCTGACCCCAATTTTTTTAGGTAAGCAGCACACTACAGAGACGAAGCAGTGACTTTGTACATACAAACTAGGCAAGATCTTTTTTCAAAAATAGAATTTACAGTAAAGTGTAAGTTTTTTTCCTTGAGATATTGTGCCGTAAATCTAAATATATAATAGGAGAAACTGACTGACTGGCTGACATATCAACGCACAGCTTAAACGGCTAAACGTAGGCACTTGAAATTTGGAAGAGACGTAGCTTGGCTACCGTAGAGGTGCACTAAGAAAGGAATTCCCGAAATTCTAACGGGAACGAGACTTCGCGGGAAAAAAAAGCTGTATGAAAAAATTCTTAAGTGCATAAGTTAGATGCTTGAAATTTGACATGCATAGCAAAGATCTCTCTTTTAAAACACGCCACGCGGACGAAGTCACGGGCTATAGCTAGTTTATTTAAATAAATAAATAAATAAATGCGCCAGACAATCACACCAATCACCTGGTCTCAAACTAAGGTTTTCCCTTGTAATATGAGTACCCAACGACGAATACTATCTGGGGGCGTCATCCCAGCACACCCAGACCCAAGTGAATTTAGAAAAGTTCGTTTTCCAAATTGACCCGACCGGGAATCGAACCCGGGACCTTTCACGCTTTGGCCGCCTACCTTAGCCACTGCGCCACCAAGGACGTCAAAATTTATATTTGAAAAAGTAAATTCAGACCAGTCAAAGTGATAATTCTTGATTGTTGAAAATTCTATTGCATTACTATTGCGCTGCGGCTTTACTTGCTTACGATCTCGGTGTATTTTACATTTTTCTTCTTTAAAGGTCTTGCCTGACAATTCCGAATATAACTAAAACATAATTATCCAATTCTGTACAGCATTTTAAAAAAATATGCGCGTTCATAACTTTCAGAGATTAATTTTTATTTTTAATGTAATAGAATCACGAATGATGAAATATTATCGCTTTGTCTGAAATCAAGGATCCACAGAAACTGTCAATGAATGGCTGATGTGATAAATTCACATTTCAGTTGGTGGTCCTCACGTGTACGTTGAAAATGGTATCATTGTATTTAAATACTATTATAAAATTTATATTGAAAAGTATGAGTCACTTATAATAAAATTCATTAAATAAAAAACTTTATTGACTGAGAGTAGACGCCGCCATTATTCTTTTGCTTACATCATAAGGTGGTCTATACCTTTACAAATTATTTAATTGTAGAAAAATTTTGAAGGAAAAGTAGCGCTCCTTAGTTTTTCTTAAAATATAATAAAATATAAAATGTCTTTATTCATGTAAACTTTTACAAAAGCATTTATGAATCGTCAGATTATACTACCACCGTATTTGAAATGTTGCTTCTATCGAGAAGAACCGGCAAAAAACTTGATAGTTACTCTTTTAAAAAACTTACAAAAATGGTAACATGCAAAAAAATGTAAACAACATAGCTTATGACTAGTTTACATAATTAATGATATCAAGTCCAAACATATTTGTAATTAATTTAATCTTCTATTTTATAATATCCTTTTTTCATTCGTACATTTTTGATCACAAACTTAAATCTATGCATAGGTAATGCAGTGATCATTTCTGGCAACTTATTAAAAATATTCAGACTTAAAACAACTTCTAGCTAGTGAAAAAACATTATAAATGCATCCATATACCATATTGTTGGGTGTTGTGGTACCATCGTTGTTTCTGATTTCTGTAACACAAGTGCTTAAGCTACTTACCACAGAATCAGAGCAATGTATGTGATGTTGTCCAATATTTATTTATTATATTTATATACTTATATGTATAAATAGCACAGAATGTCGTATATATTTTATTGTACTGTATCCTATTATCAATTGATAAGCGTCTACCCCTTGTCGGATCAGTCTCATACAACTAAGTATAGATGGTCGGTTAATGACTTCAGCTCAATTATCCCAGCGCTTAACAAAGAATTCGAGGCGTCCCTTTGGTGCTGAGCAATTTGGAATTTCTTTGATCGTAGAGTTTTCTGTTGAATAAATAAGGTATAAGTTTGCTTAAATTCGTTAATGCCCGCATGCTAATTTAGGGAATATCGTTTGATGAATGGTCCTTTATAAAAGGTTTCTTTTTTCTTTTTTAAAAGGTGACAAATGTAATGCTGAACTTTTTTTAAGTGAGAATGTGGAGTCTATTACCCCCGCATGAAGCTCATACATTAAAATGAAAGGAACAGTTGAATAATGTGCTATCTGCAGTCGATAAAAAATAGTGCATCATCTAGTTTTGGGAAAAATCCAATAAAACGATTAAATTCATAGCGTTTTTGCAGTCATCCGAATTTGCTCGGATAACCATAACCAAGCGTTATTGAGATTTTATTTTTATGGGAAGAATTTACGCATTCGTATTCTGTGATATTTTCTCATCCAAATAATGTTCTTTTCAAACTGAACTTGGGCTTAAAGAATTTGTCCATGCAAAAACTCTTTTGAAACTCTATTACGGTCTATTCTATTCTAAAATAGAAATATTAAAGTGGTTCTATTTTTATAACTGTGATGGAATTTCGTTCTGCACATAAAAGCAAAATTTACAAACTCGACTGAGCTGACTAACTGACCAATAAACAGTAATAGACTCTCCTTTCTGTTTGATTGCCTTCGACAGATATTTTATTTTTATAAATCCACGTCACTAAATTAAACTTAAATATTGTATAGAAATAGAAAAACATCATCTCTCATCTCTCATCGTCGCATGATGGGACATTGTATACACCCTCAGTACCCTGTCATATTAAACATCCGCATGACTGAGTAAGTCACATAGACAGTTAGCTTAATGTGACAAGGAACAGAGTTGTTTACAAACTAAATATATGAGATGATCGTAAATACCTACTAGTCGGCTTATACTACATTGCTTGTCCGCCTACAACAAATAAGTGACGGTAACGGGTTGAAGTCCCACACTATGGAAGAGATAAAAACATACGTGTCTCTAAAATGCCTTAAACCAAATCAATAAAAAAAATAATTTTATTTTTATTTTTTTTAATCAATCATTAATCAACTATCTTGATTCATATGGATTACATGTGTAATACTTATGAATCGTCTATATACAATACAAATTAAGCTACAATAGTGGAGAGTTAATTAACGTTTAATTCAGTGTCCAAGTACTTAATCTCAGCTAGGCATGTTGATAGTCTGTAAATTTCTTACACTGATCCTACATATTTATTTTAGTCAAAACTATATACTTAAATCATGTGATTTTATACTTATATGGAGGTATATATACCTCTATAATTTTTTTTTATATGCATTCATGACATTAGATATGTCTATCACGTCATAGCCCTTTGAATAAAATTTAAACTTTGATTTACTTTTACTTACTTCATGTGCTATTTCCTCCACTTGAAGGAAAAAATTGCTGCCTAGCGATAATACCGCTTTTGTATTTTAATTTGTCTGAAAAACTCATTTCAGCAAATGTTTTGTGGATTAAATTATATCTGTCTAATTTGCAACTTAAGCCGAGGTAGAGTCAATGTCCTCAATTAATTTCAAACACAAATAAATAACTATAACCGTAACTTGTTAAAAGTTTCGCTTTACATACAGATATTAACCTGTTCGCAACTTGGCGTGTCGAGCAGAGGCCTGACAAAGTATTAAGTGGGTAACGTAATTCACTTTGTATACCCAAGCAACGCTAACTTAGTTCTACTTACGCGTAAACGAGGTAGGAAGTTACTTAATTCGCGAATAACGGAAGAATTTAAGCCTCCCCCTTAATCAAGTGTCGGCTTAATGTTTAAGCCGATAATTAATTTCCGTAATAAAATTTAAACACCTTGGGTAATTATGCAGTTTGTTACAAGAATATGGGGTGTGTTCGTGCGATCTTGAAGGTATTCGACATTTTGTATGTGCACTGACTGATTTTGGTAGATTTGAATGGAAGATTAAACAAAAATTAATAACACTCTTTCAATATATACCTACTCTTTGTATACCTTCTCGCTACATACTCTATGTATGATCACTTACTTCTTCAAAAACATACGTTCTTCTTTCTTAATTAAAAATATATAATCTAATTGTGTTCTCTTGGATTTGTCGTAAAATAAAAGCATGAAATACAAACGCTTGATTACCAAAAATATAAAGTTTATTTTTTATTGTGTAAACACACATTTTATTGGATTATATTGTTTTAAAATGAAACTCGACGTCACTTCTTTGTACAGCTTTTACGGCGTAATAATGTTAACACATACCTTCACTAAAAAGTGTTAAGCCAAAAAATATTTTTGCTGTACCGTCACTTATTTTTATTTATTTGCTGAAGCAAAAAAAAAAAACTTTTTCATTGTATTTTGAAAATTTAATACATACTTCTATTACTAGAATAATTGTTGTTTACCTGTTATCATCCATATTGCACAGCTTCTTATACCTGTAATTAAACATGTTTTAACTAAAGAGAAAATATGCAATTACAATTACAGTAAAAAGCATTATAAATATTGAATTGAAAGAGCTTATTCAATCTTATAGCTTCAAGTCAACACTTAAAGTATTACTCTGCTCAGCATATTATCTTAGCCGAGAAAATAGTCAGCAATATCACTTTTTCGTTGAGTTTGCTCTAGACAATATCAAGAGATCTTAGATTAAAATATTAGCGGAGAAATTGTACAATCTCAAGCTATCTTCTGTTTGTTTCAGATGATTAATGCTGGAATCGCGTGAAACGAGATTTTAAAGTGGTTTTATTTCAACATGATTGTTTGATTAGTGTTGTTCTTGTGAAAATAAAACAAATGTAGGTAACTTATAAACGAAATTGCAGATAAAGTAAAAACCTATGTTTTGAATAGTAAAATTGCAATGCAACTGTAGTTAGGTACTTTAAATTTACTCGTTTATATTTATAATGGGATATTAAATATGTCGGCTAAACTTGATTTTAAATCGAAATAAGAATATGCAGCCTGAACACGTGTAGTGAAAAAAGGAGTATCTAATATTTTCCCATAAATTTCAATAACTTTTAGTGTTATAACATTAAATAAAAATGGTGCATAATACTTTACGGCCTAAGTATGTCACAGTGAAGTAAATAAAGTTAAGTTTTAGTGATAATTGTTCCCGTAAAATCAATCACATAAAAGGCCTTTTGAAATACCCGTGTTCGAACACCAAAAAAATCCAAATCAAACCTAATCGCTTAAAAAATAAAGCATGAAATTGAGCGTGAGCGCGTACCGCGCACATGCGTCGGCGCACAAGAAAATCCTGACGTCATCATACCAGCAACACTATGGCAGCACGGCGGCGCCGCCCGTCTGCAACCCGCTGCAACCGCCCAACTTCACCCCACAGGTATGTACCTAGCTTTAATTATCTAAAATGGTGTGACCCAACATAGCTCTAAGTGTCCGCTAAGCTAGTGGAGCCTTTGAGTTTGCTTTGCCAATGATGTTAATTTCGGTCATTTGATCCACCGTCTCTGTGTTTTTATTCAATTCTAACCCTAAGGGGATAAAATAGGGGATGAAAGTTTGTATGAAACTTTGTCAATTTTAAATGGACCGGACTAAGACTTTGCATGCACAAAGCTACTATGAAGTAAGCATTCCCTAAGAAAGGATTTTGATAAATTTCACCCTTAAGGGGATAAAATAGGCTATGAAAGTTTGTATTTTCTTAGATTTTCGACTGATTGAACTGAAATTAAAGATTGGAGCTATAAAGACGTTCGCCTCAATAGGATTTAGATAAATTCAACCCCCATGAGGATAAAATAAAGGATGAAGGCGGATGTAAATGTAATACTTTGAACCTATTAGTACCGTATGGAACGAATGAATTAAGGTGAACAAAATAATTTTTAGTTATAATTATTTGACGACCTCCGTAGCCGAGAGGCGAGCGGGCCTGACTTTGGCGAGCGCCATCTCTGAGGTTCCGGGTTCGATCCCCGGTCGGGTCAATATGGAAAACGAACTTTTCTATATTGTCTCGGGTCTGGGTGTTGTGGTACCTTCGTTGTTTCTGATTTCTGTAACACAAGTGTTTAAGCTACTTACCACAGGATCAGAGCAATGTATGTGATGTTGTCCAATATTTATTTTATTTATTTATTTATAATAACTAACTCCGCGCGTACGAAATCGGGGGCGACCGCTAGTTCGTTCTATATATTCCATCTTTTATGAGTTCGGTCCCAGAATCTTCTTCCGCATCCTTTTTCTCGCCACCTAGAGCTTAATATCCTCTTTGAGAGTCAGAGTTCAGACAACAAAACCGTACATTAAGACTAGTCGTATTCACAGATGATCTGAGGTCGAATCAGATTTATATCTATTGGCATAAAGTTCATTTTCTTAGCCCTGTGAGTGTGTTAACAGGTTTCACCTCTAAATAACAACACTTGTAGACTATAACGATTTGATTGCACGATACACAAATCACAAACTATGAAAAGGTAGGTAGGATGTACAACGGTCCGCGACAACAAATAACGACGTGTTTACCGCTCGACGATTGTAAGCAAAGTGAGTACTACGCCGTAGACTCCGTCAACGCCCTGTAGGTGGCGCTGGCGTCCCGTTGTTCACAATTGCCACTCGGTGGCGCTAGTGTTGCTATTTCCGACGTGCCTATATCCGGTTTTTTATTCGTATATTTAAAAGCTGTTTAGGCTTACACAGGGTTATACCGGAATACAAGGTTGCAATATAACAGAGCGTTTTGGATCCGTTTATCTATTTTTCTCTTGTTGGAGTCCGCTGTAGTGCAGAACGGGTACTTATTTAAACTTGTTCACACTCTTGTATCCTTGAGACCTGATCTCAGTGATCAATACCCTGTACCACAAATTAATAATGCCGATAGTTTTTAAGTGAAACTAGAAGACTTAGGCATCAAACTTTACCTTTTTGGACACCTAGTACGTAGTTGTAGAAAGTGTATACTGAAAAATTTTTTTTTTACTTTCATTGGTCCGAGTGGAATCTGTGTATTGTAAAAAGTATGTGATTGCCAATTATCATCTTCTTTCTTTTTTTTTATTTAAATATTTAGTACGCCCTAAAAATACAGCAAAGAAGAAAACTTTTAACGGTAACGTCGTTTAATCTTTGCAACCGCTTACGACTGAAGTTGCCAACGCTAGATTTAATTGGAAAAGTTCGTGACAGGCGTGAAATAAGCTTTATGGAACAATTTTGATAGAAGTTGGATTGGTCAGTTCGAACTATTTAAAACGCGCCGTTTTTATATTATCCAGCACACGTTTGAGCTCTTTTGTTTTTGATGTTTACTAGGGGGTGTCCGCGAGTTCGTCCGCGTAGAAACTACCATCGCCTGTTGTAGCGGGGTCTTATTTCTAAAGATACATTAATCTGCGGATTATATATCGACGTTGCGCATGCCAAACTGCTAATGAACAGCTCTTAAATATAGCGTATCGGCAATTTGGAGGTTAATTAAAAAACCTGGGTATCTAAGTCATTTGACTATATTATATGAGCCGAACTGTGTAGTAAGTTTTTGTGACTTACTTTATAAGAATATAACGTAAATTGATCTATAACTCAGGTAGAGAGCGCTCTATTTAAATGCCGTGCTTTTTGCAGTTATGCGGTATGAATATACTTTTACTGTTCTTCCACGAATCCTACTGAATAAATAATGTGTGTATATATATGTAAATAATATTGTTAAAATACTAACTTTAAGCGTCTCAAGCTTTTCTATACGTACTGCTGAGAATAAAAAAAAATAATAGTAAAATTTTAAAGTTTTTCGGTAAGACATACCATGTACGGTCTAAGTGCTAATGGACTATCTCTTATCTCTCTTCTGGTCACTGGCCAGTATCCAATAAAACTTGACACACACAAAAACTCTTAAGAAAACCAAAGAGTTTGGCCTCCCCCGATTGATGATAAAAGTCAGACGGAATATTTTGGTTGCGTTGCGACAAAAATATCTATCGGGTTCACAGGCACAGTTTCCGAAGTGGACGTCAGATGTGCAATATCTCACTTTCTCTGCGCGTTACAAGTCCGAGTTTGCGAAGTTTCCACGAAACTACGTGCGCCCCTTATTGAATTTTCTTGAGCATTGTGCAAAGGCCGTACCACGGAAATTAACGGGAATTATTTAAGAGAGGCAGGGCAAAGCGATTTATCGCTCGAACTGGAGCAGCCCGACTGGTGTAATACCTCCACCTTACAGAAGACCGCAGCCAAATAACAATCACTCCGGTGTTGTTGTGTTCCTGCATGTGAGTAAGGTTTCCAGAGCTCTTGGGGGGTGTTACATTAGTAGCAGGGGTCAAGCCTTCAAGGTAAGGGCGACAAGTCTAGTAACAGTTTTACTATGCTATACTTTTCGCCCTTAAGCTAGGAACTCATTACCACTTAACATCAGGTGGGATGAGGCCAATCTTGGAGTGCATTATAAAAAAAAAACAAAATTAAGGAAGATGTTTGCTGATATGCTTAGTTTCGAGTCGGGACCCCATACTAGCATGCGCTAAACGTCAAGTCTCTCGTATAAGACGATAAAAGTTTTGATACTATTGGTTAGCTGGTATACCGCACTCGTATTTTAAGCCAATCAGCAGCTGACGCATTGATTTGACATTTTTTTAAGAGCGCGTAAAAATTTACTCGCGTGACCTAAGCGGACTGGGGGCCTACGACCTGAAACGAAGTATCGATTGTGAAGTACCAACACCACCTAAGTATTAGTGTCCAAGTTAATGAAAAATATATTTATTTGGTTAAAAATAAAGTCCTAAATTAATTCTTCAAAAATAAACTTACACTTACCTATGTGATATTAGCGCTTTATTTTATCGCAATGGCAGTTCTTCGCACAGTTTTTACGAATTAGTGACGTAAACTCATCCCTCGACTAAACTTGACGCGGTGTGTTATAATCACCAATTTTATTTATTTGATGAAACAAAGAATAAGTTTACATATATATTTTTTAAATATAACTAAAGAACTCTAATTATTATTTAGTTTTAGCCTTTATTTTAAAAAGCTTTTTATAGTAGATTCTTTGCAAATGGTCGAACATAGTGGTGCCATAATATTAAATCTGCCATTTTATGTAAGTAATATGTCTTTATTTTAGCACAGATCATTTTGACCTTTTTTTCTATCATAAGAACTACTGAATGGATTTGGACGAAATTTGAAATCTAGGTCGAACAGATACTAAAATAGCTAATCATTTAATAAAAATATAATATTTTTTTTATCCCAAAATACCGTAAAGTCACATGCAACAACTAGTACAGTAATAAGTTAATATTGCTAAAGTAACATACTATTCTTCAATTCGAGATCCCATAGTACGTTGTTTGAATAGACCTGGAATATAATAGCGATCGCGGCGAGAGCGTCCGTCCGTCCGTATTGCGTAATGGGAAAATGATAGTCCTATACTTAAGGAACCGCGTTTGAGGAAAAAACTTTTCGAATCACGCCCAGTGACCATGTAAGTCGTTATTAAGTGTATTGAAAGCCTTTTTGGGACTGGGTACTATTTTTTGATACGTTACTTACATGAAGATGTTTTAGGGCCACAGCAGAATACTTTTAGTTTCAGTTATCACATCCGATGGCGTTCGGAGATTTAAATGCCTTTTAGGGGCTTCATGCAGCACCCTTCCTACTCTGTGCACTTGATAACTGTATCATTGCCATTCGGATGTCTAGCTGCTTTTTAGTCGCTACAAGGAGTCACCATCTTTGCCATATTTTGCACTTGAAAACTGTATCATTGGCGTTCGGATATTTAGCTGCTTTTTAGAAGCTTCTTGCAGCTACCACTCTTGCCACTCAGTCTACTTGAAAACTGTATTATTCGCGTTCGGATATCTAGCTGCTTTTTAGTCGCTACATGTAGGCACTATCCTTGCGACCATGTACTCTTGAAAACCGTATCATTGGCATTCGGACATCTTTAGCTGCTTTTTAGAGGCTGCATCATGTAGTTTCCAACCTTGCCACATTTTGCACTTGAAAACCACCTCAAAAAAAGGTAAAAAAGGGATGTGTAATGTGTATTTAGGTGAAGGGTAAAATACCTTTAACTTTGTGATGGTTATGATTTTACTATCCAATTTTGAAACCTTTGCCTTTCCAGGCTAGCTTAATCAGTGCAGTGGCTTTTACGCTGTTATTACGCCCGCATATTGAAATTCCAAGCATACTAGAAAATTCATAGTCACTAGCACCTATGTATGAGTATGTTTCGGTAAAATATGCTAACGGAAATTCGATTAATCCAACGACTTACGTTAGTAATGAAATCAAGCTTAAAATAATAATTTCAATAAAAATTAAATAAAAAAGAAAATTTAAGTTATAAAATATGAAAACTCTATTAAGATATGTAGCAGAGTGTCTACGATTTCGATAAGTATGTAGTTCTAAATTCATACGACAGAAGACATTAATCGGAGGCTTAGAGGTTATTACAACAGAAAAATACATCGCCCACGATAACTTGCGGTTAGCTTTGTGTATTCAATTCCCCCACCGCAAGGGGAGATTAAATTTTCGTGTTTGTTTAAAATATTTAAAGATCGGTAGTGCGACGTAAAGCACTGTTAAAATTTACCTACTATTGAATAAAATTAACTTACCTACCTGCAGGTATATATGTTTTAGGGTGTAAGGAACGTATGTTCCTTTACTAAAAATGGGTGATATCTGCTCGGGGACCAAGGCCAACTACCAATCTTGGTTTGTTGTATATATACTTAGTGGCAACGAAAACTCTGACATCGCGATGTAGGATCGATGTCATTCATTACGTATGGAGCATTGTTTACTACGCCAATTCTGCTGACGCTGTATTTATGTCGACTTGTAGGTAATGTCGTAGGTCGGCACAAAGGTATGATGTGACACACCGTATGTATACCAATGCACAAAGTGCACTCATGTTCCAATTGACTTACGCACTCTTCTATCCACTAACAAGAGCGCGCGGCACACGTGCACAGTATAAAAAGTTTTGATACTGTTTTCAAAAGCAAACGTAAGATAGTCCTATTTCTTAAAGCCTGTTTGGATGCGTCGCGGGAATGAATTCAACTGATGATTGGCTAAATATGAGCGCGTTGGGCTATCAGCCAATCAACAGTATCAAAACTTTTGTCGTCTCAAGCAAGAAATTTAACGTTTGGCGCATGCTTATAGTTGCAGTCGTAAAAATTACGATTGAACCTATTTGATTTAATTTAAAGTTCGCTTTGCGGCGAAAAGCATTATAAAAAATATAAAAATCGATTAAGATACCAAGGTGTCTTTGTTTCTGTGGTTGATTCCGTGGTTTTCAAACATTTCTGCAACAAATATACCACGGGCCAATAAGTATGTAGTTATATACATATTCGGCAGAGGGCACTTACCATGGGCTAACGGGTTGATACAACAGAAAAATTTCACCGCCTACGATTACCTGCGGTTAGCTTGGTTGAAAGAGCAGCACGTGTGATACTTGAAGGTCGTGGGTTTGAGGCCCGCACCGCAAAGGGGAGATGACATTTATCTGTTTCTTTAAAATATGATACTTTTTATCTCAAAATTACGCAAATGAAGTCGCGTGAAACAGTTTGTGATAACATCTTAAAGGTTCTATTTGTTCTTTTGAGGTATGTACTCTACGTATTCTGCGATCCCCTGAAAATTGGGCGAGGATGATAAGGCTTCGCAGCCATCATCGAAAAAAATATGAACTCTGACACCTTATTTCAGCTTACTATTGATGGTGGCTATTATAGCTTTTTCATCTTGACAGAACTGGTGGAGATGTGGAGGGCTCACGCCCCTAAAAAGATACATTGTTGACTAATATTATGTTCTTCCTTGCCTGTTCCGAGTTGTCTTACTGACAAATGTAACGTTGTGCCTCGTTCTTGTTACAGCTCATGCATTGTACATACTCCTTTGTGTTTGCAGACACGGGCTGTAAAAATGATGTATGCTTCTAACTCTTGAGACGCTTAGCAGCTTATCTTGGTCTAGACATCTCTAAGACCTAAATAAAACTTCTTTTGGTATCGACGAACTACCCCCCTCTTTAATAAAAAGTTGTGCCAATCTTTTAATAGAGCCATACACTATATTAATAAATCAGTCTTTCTTTGAAGGGACCTTCCCCGATGCTCTTAAAATATCAGTAATAAAGCCAATCCATAAGAAAGGCGAAATTAAAGAAATTAATAATTATCGTCCCATAGCATTGTTACCAACTTCATCTAAGATTTTCGAAACGGTTATAGCTAGTCGTTTATATACCTTTTATGAAAAGTTCAACGTTTTGGATGCAAATCAAAACGGTTTTAGGAAAAATCATTCTACCACTCTCGCTACTTATAAATTCGTCAAATACATTCTAGATGTAATAAATAACAAAAAATACGCTGTGGGCCTATTACTCGACATGAGTAAAGCATATGACCGAGTAAATTACGAGATTTTATTAGAAAAACTCCATCAAACAGGTGTTCGAGGAATAGCCCATGACTGGTTTGCGTCATACTTACAAAACCGTTACCAGTACGTAGAAATCGAATACGTGAACTTTGAAACAGGAAGAATAAGAAATATAAGATCTGATAGAGTCCTCGTCAAAGGCTCTATTCCACAAGGTAGTGTTTTAGGAAGTTTATTATTCCTTATTTATATAAACAATCTCCCCAATGTAATAGACCACAAATGTGTTCTTTTTGCAGACGACGTTTCCGTGCTAATACCATGCTCCAACACAATAGAATTAGACAGTAAGTTAAACAATACACTCAAAAAAATTTTGGACTGGCTTGAAGTTCATAATTTATTAATCAATTTAAATAAATCTAAAATTATCCAATTTAAACCCTTTCAAAAGTCTGCACTTCAAATTTCATATAACTTTAATAACACAAAACTCGATACTGTTACTTCGACTACTCTTTTGGGAATTGATTTTGATACTCACATTAATTGGAAACCACACATACAAAAGTTATCAAAGAAACTGTCCTCTTTCATATACGCCCTCCATCACCTTAAAAGAGAGACAGACTTCCAAACAGCGCTTGCAGCATACTACGCTTACGCTCACTCTAGATTATCCTACGGAGTAATTCTGTGGGGAAATTCTAGCGAAATAGATAAAGTATTTATCCTTCAAAAGAAGTGCGTAAGAATATTACAAAATTTAGATCCAATGGATTCTTGTAGACCTTATTTTACACAATATAGAATTTTAACTCTTACTTCCATTTACATATTTGAATCTAGCAAATTTGTTAGAAAAAATGCAAATCTATATTCCCCAGAGAAAATAACAAAAAGAAATAACAGGAATTTAAATAAACTTAAGTTACCCTTCTCTAGATTAAAATTAGTTTCTTCAAGCCCCCACATCATGCTCATAAAAATATATAACCACCTACCAAATACAATTAAAAACATAGAAACCCCTAAAATGTTTAATAAACATCTAAAATTGTTCTTAATTAAAAAAAGCTACTACAATTTACAAGAATTTTTTGATGACAAATTTAATAATTGAAACCCAACAGGTTTGGTAGGCTGACCTGACCATTGGTGATCGTATAGGCCGTTTCTAGGTAGATATTCAAGTGTCTAATTCCATATGTTCCTTTTGTTTAGCCTGTCATACTTTGGTTTTGTTTTCTTTAAGTTTTTATTAGTTTTAAGAAATTGCCATGCCCTAGCAGGGCGTCACATGTAGACCTGTATTATGTAAGACCTTATTAATGTAATGTGATATTGTGCAATAAATAATTTGAATTTGAATTTGAATTTGACCTACAAAGTAGACCGAGACTGTGTTGAGAGAGAATTACGAACTGCGAAAACTTTCTTACCCTACCCCTTTGCGACAAGAATAGATTTTTTAGTTTTAGTCCTAGGGAATTTAAAACTTTGAAGAAAAAAAGCAGAAGGAAAAGACATTTATTGACCATAATTACACACATAAATACTAAAAAATGGTCATGCAGATAGTTTGTATATAAGGAATAATATAAGAAAATAAAATATAAAAACACAACTTACTTTTATTTTCTCAAAAACTCAACAATATTGCAATATCGAATACCCAACAGGATACAGAAAAAAACAACTTTTTCTCGAAAAAAAATAGCATGAAATGTATACAAACTAAACATTTCGTGACGGATTAAATTCCACAGCGAGCATCCTTTGCAAATATCGAGTGTCGCACTAATGGCGCGGCGGGATTGACAGCGCTATTGAATATTGATAGTGTTGAGTTGAAAATAGTTTGCAGGAAAAGGATTCGATGTTATCTGGAGGAAATATCAAGACGATTGTGTTTGCTTCCTTGCTATACGAGTCCCGAAAGGTGGTGTCTATTACACACTCCGCACAGCGATTGTGCAGTTTATGTCAAAGCATTTGTTAAGAGATAAGCAGTTGGTTGTCCAGAGAAAATAATTTAATATCACCATAGAATTGCAAGAAAACTTTGATTGATTTTATTATTTTTATAGTACTAAACGGGCCGATAAGTATGTATTTCTAAACATATTCGGCAGAGGGCACTTACCGGAGGCTAACGGTTGATACAGCAGAAAAATTTCATCGCCTACGATAACTTGCGGTTAGCTCAGTTGGAAGAGCAGCACGCGCGATACGTGAAAGTCGTGGGTTCGATTCCCGCACCGTATAGATAAAATTTTTCTGTTTCTAATATTTAAAACTTTGATTGTTCAATTGCACATAAAGTCACGACTAAGCAATGCTTAAGTTAGGAATTAAAATGTTGGAACTGTGCACAATGCACCTCATTTCATAGGTCTATGGATTATTATCTTATTTTCTTTTTATTATTGTGTCATTGTTTTATAAATATGGCTTAGGTTTTTTTGTATATTTTGGTGTTATGTTGCTTCTTTTATAGTTATTTTGACCATTATTTTCACCAGCATTCAGTCCTTAACATATAGTAACTCTTATTTCATGGCAATAAATCAGATGAACGCAAAATGAAACAATGATTTTAGCGGGTATCCTGCTCGTACACAGCCCGCTACGGTGCGAGTTTGAGAGGCCTGGTTATTTTACACCTAACTACCGCAAATATATATGTAACCCTTGTGAAGAAATAATAAACGAAAAAAAAACACGCCGTTAACTTGGGTAGTGTACACGTTTCTGCTGCAAACTGAATTCAATTCAACCATATCAATATTCAATTTCGCCGTCAATCTCAGTACCATTAGTTCGACACCCGATATTTACGACGGGTGCCCGAGGCGGAATTTAATCCTTCGCAAAATTGTTTGTGTTGCTTCATGTGAAATTACTTGGGTGAGGGTGAAATAGAATGGACATAAGGTTCATGTTACTGAATAATTACACTAACCATTAATAAAGATGTTACAATACTAAATACCCACAATATCAAAACAGCAATCTTCTTCTTATATATAAAAATGCATCACTGTTCGTTAGTCTCGCTAAAACTCAAGAAAGGCTAGACTGTATTGGCTTATCTTGGTCTTGAAATAATTATGGAGGTCCAGGGAAGGATTAAAAGGTTAGAAATTAAAAAAATAGGCGTTACGAAGTTCGCCGGGGCCGCTAGTTTCAGATAAAATAATTAAATACTCACAATTAAAAGAAGACATTTTGAGGATTTTGAATCTAAATAAAGTCTACATCGTGCCGCTGGTGCTCTCCAGTACAGGAGTTATACCTAAATATAGTCTTCAGTTACTTGACCTACCTGAAACCTCTTATATCACTATGCAAAAATCCGCAATACTTAATACCTGCCGAATAGTAAGACTGTAGTGTGTGACTCACCTCTCCACACGTATAGTAATGTAGTATATAAGTACTAATACTTAGGGCTAACCCTAAGTTTAATGTCTCTTTGTACTTAACAAAGAGACATTAAACTATACTCGAGTTTGACAACGCACGTCTTTTAATCACTCCCGGGTCCCAACATTACAAGACTTTTTCTGCAGGATGAACCATATAACACACACTCAGATACTCTAAACCCACAAACCGCAAACTCTTAGTTTAGTTGCTTGGTAAAATGCCCGTAACTGAACTTTTTAAAACCAGTTTAAGCATTAAGAAAAAAAACAAATAAATAATAATAAACACAGTCCCGCACTCACATACAACCCCACGCAATCACATGCGTCGTCATCTGAACAACCAGCCACATTCACTCAGCCAAACACCAGCATATTTGTTTAGTAAACCTCAGTTTTAATGTAGGGATTATACTTGGCTTAGGACCGTATATTCCTGAATGACCAGTATTTTATAATACCGAGATACTTATTGTATAAATAAATAATAATAATAATAAAAAAATATATTTTTCACCAAAACACTACATGTCTATACTAGCTATGTATGCTCTAAGCTTTAATTATGAATTTCTAAACAAAAGATATAAACGGAAGATAACTGTTACAGACTAAAAGAAAGTAAGTTACCAGTAAAACACGTAATATTTGGAAAGGCTGGAGCCTAAACTAGGAAGTTGCGGTTTAATTGGCTCTATTAGGAAGCTTACAAGTTATATTTAATCTGACTACTGACTACAGTCAAATGCTACACACTGGACTTACTGTCTTTCTGTGTATAAAAACTAATCTCCAATTTAGTGTTTTACTCGATGTTCTGTTGGTGAAGCTGTGTCTTTCTTATTTTTGAGCAAGACATTAATAAATGTTTAAATTGTACATAACTTATAATAAATAATGAATTCTGACATTACAATAATGTTGGTAGACTTACCGTTCACCAATAATCTCTTCCTACGGTAGGGGATCCCACACACGACGTCATCTCTGTCGTGGTGTATAATAAAATATTTTGCTTGAGATATTTCGTGTGGGATTCGATTCACAACCTTCACATATTACGCCTGATGTTCTTCCAACTGAGCTAATTGCAAATTATCGTAGGGGATGATTTTTTTGTTACAATTACCTCTTAGCCTTCTATAAATGCCCTCTGCCGTATGTGTTTAGAAACCTACATGTAAAATGGCGCGGGCCAAGGAATCAAAGATATCTTGGCTTCTGAGTATATATTTTTTAAAGCTCTCTAGTGCAGCGTTAAGCAGTATAAACATTGTAAAAATATATTTCAGATGTTGAAATATGTGGTTTGATAGAAACCATATACTCAAAATGATTGCAAATTACTTTAATAGTTATGTTAGTACTTCTTATGTACAGCAACTTGTAGATAAAGAAGTTAATTAATCTGAGCTGGAATAGTGCCCGAAGCAATAAGTGCTTTAATGTCATAAGCACTCGGTTGAATTCCTTTAAAATATTAACGCTAAGAAATTCAGAAGCTCAAGGATTATTACGACCAACTTTGCATTAGAAAACATTTTCATTTATGTCATCATCATCTGATTAAACAGTGCCACTGCTCTTACTTGTGTCACACTCAGGCCTTAATAGTTAACCACTGACCAGTATATTTTGCTTAACTCTTCCCTAAAAATAACTATACAAAATACTTACATTTAAATTTAATAGAAATAAATTAACTTTTAGCGGCCGCCAGTGATTTTGTACAAGTGGGGTTTGTTTTTTCTAGTCACTACTTCAATACGAATAATCTTTCACTCTAAAACTACTGGATGGATTTTAATGAAACTTTACAATATTAAAGCTCATACATCAGAATAACACATAGACGAAATTTTATAAAGATTTTGTGAGAATTGTCTAAAATTCTAAAATATGACGATTTTAATAGCTACGCGTTGACAAATGAGTGCGCCATACGCGGTGGTGGGCGAAATTTTTTATGTTAAGGGTTATGAAATTTGGTACAAGTGTAGCTCGAAAAAAATTGGATTAAAATATGGATTACTTTTTGTTTCGAATATTAAGGGAGATAGGGATAAAGCCGACCATGAAAGTGTGTAGTCCACGCGAACGTAGTCGCGGTCACAGCTAGTAAGAAATATTTCCTTTAAAGTCCTCAATAACTTTGTGTATATAGTTCACTCTGAGTAACTATTTATATAAATATAGTTACTCAGTGTGAAGTTAGACTACCTAAAAATACACTTATATTTTTATCATGTAAACAATAATTTACAAACATAGATTGCATTAACTAAAATTAAACTTTACCAGTTAACAATTTAGAGCGAAGTTTGTTTAAATTAATGAATGTGCAATGACATAATTTTTTTATTCTTGAAACAATAAATACGTCTTCCATGTTTTTTGAAAATCTAACTGCCAGATTACTATTTAAACCGTTACTCGAGTCAACTATTGCTGAAGAAAAAAAGATGGCGCTATGTAACAATGGTACCGGGGACGAACAGGCTTGACCAAGTTCTATATGCTACCTATCCTAGCTGTATTATTCTGTAAGCTTTCTTGTCGTAAGTTAAGAAGTTACTTACATTAAAAAGATGAGTAATTTCAGCAAGCCCAATCACTATGACAACTTCTCTAAAGACGATACTAAGACTTAAATATGCGACTTGATTCTCTAGATTCTTCCAATCTACTTGACGTAGATAATACTATTTTCCTTATTCGAAATATACTTTGTTCAGGCTACAAATTGTAAGTACGAGATTATACCCTGAAGAAGATTACTTGGCCGTCATAAAACAGAAAAAGGACTCGTAATACTTTGTTTAACTCAACACACTTACCCTTACATAATGTTAACAATGTGTTTACCCATTGGTTTATTTTAAGTAGGTAGGTATTAGTACTTCTAGTTATGAACTTTAAAATGTAAACCTAAAACCATTTACCTACGGTTAAATTGAACTAACTTATATCTACTCTCCCGTTTGTTTTTGTAGCAGTCTGATGGTAAGCAAGAGAGGAACTCACATCGTGATGAGAACTGTTTTGATACTGTTATATCCTATCCATTAGCATCGCCATACTGTCCCGCAAGATGTTTCTCCTCGCTTCTTTTGAAGGAATGCATATCAAAGAATGGAGGAAACACATGAGCCGGCAATGAGTTCCACTTCTTTATGGTACGGCAAGAGTTGGCAAATTTTTTTGTTCGCGATGAAAAATTTTTCACGGCGATGAAATCGTTAGCCGACTCTTGTGGTTTTGTGAAGGTTCTGTGTTTTCGATGTTTCCGATGGAGAACTATTTTGCATGTCAGCATCTCAGAACAGATCCGATTTATGCCTTCTCTACACGTAGACAGATTCGTCTGCAGATGGCATCGGAGGACGCGTCCGCCGTCTTGTAGAGGGTGTGATTTGCTCGTATTTGATATCGGCAGACGAGCAAAGCACTACCTCTACAGGTCCGCGAATGCGTCCGCCAACGTGTAGAGAAGGTGATTGGCGATGTCATCTGCAGACGAATCTGTCTACGTGTTAAGGAGGCATTAGGTCTTGAAACCGAATTTCATCCGAATACATTTGGTTGTTCTGTGAAAGAAAAACATCCATACATCCAGTTAATGTATATGATTTTAGTTGGATTATTCTAATCTTAGCGATGTCTTCAAAGGGGACGTTTAACGACTCATTTTTTAGTTTGGAGGATTTAAATATACTTACGCCACGATCTTACTAATATTATATGCGTGAAAATGTGCAAAATCGGATGTCTGTATGTATGTAATTGTAACTCTTAGGCGTGAATCAGTATATATGTGCCATGAAAATCATTTACTAATCTCTCGTTTACACAAGGTTGCTATCCTCACGCAAAAAGTACTGAATAGCTTTGAATGAAATATTGTTTGAAAGGTATGTGAGATACTATATTGAAATATAGGATATTTTTAATCCTAAAATAACGCGAACGAAGTCACAGACGACAGCTAGTACATAATAAGTACGATGGGACTTAATATCCCAAGCCACAATTGCCTTCAAACAGGATTTGCCCCGAAATACGAGACTTTGATGAGCCGTTACAGAACCACGGAAGGAAATGTATGTCAGAGTATTCGACCGAATTCGTGTGCGGACGGACAGACTACCCAATTAGCTTGAGTAGTAGTTGAACCCTAGATAATCCTACAGGCCATCCCTTTGAGCAAAATGGCGTACGCCAAATCAATTGGTCATTTCGGAGTATGTTAAATGTAATAACGTACATTAGAACATTGTACCGTTATTAACCACACTTTTATGTTTAATTATATCCTTTATAAGAAACAGTTTTATGTTTTATCATGAAAATGTAAAATAATTATCTATAATAATGATATGTAAAAATCTGGACGACTGGATTTCGGTGATTTTGAAACATTATTAATTATTTTTATTATAAATAAAAATAGAATTAGGTTGTTTGATAGTTTTTTATTCTTCTTGAGAACATAATAATATTTAATTTTCTAAGATGAACCAGATCATTAGTAGTACAATTAAGATTGTTTTTTTTAAATCATAAACGCATTAATTTGCTCCTCAGCGTTTTTGTTGTAAATGATGATTATGATAATTTTCCGCCCTTTCATTTTCCGGTGAACATAGACTTCTCTCTTCTCTTTCTCTTGTTTTTTTATTCTTGTTTATAAATATTCTTGTTGTTTGCGAAAATATTATTAGACATTATGCCAGAAGTTTCAGATAAACAGGATTGTAATAAAAGGATAGTAGTGTCTTTTTTTAACAAGTGTCTGTTAAATCGCTCCCGACCCCTAATAAACTAAAAGCTGTCGCAGCCATTCTCTAGCAATTCTATCGTACTATCCAAGCGGTATATATATTATATTTAATTTAAATAGTACGTGTATCCTCATTGTATATTTAAAAGATACCGTTATGTTATTTTTAATTCTTAATTTTTGTGGTTTATAATGATTTCTTTTTTTTTTCTCCACTATTACCGCACCCATATGCAAACTATCTGCATAACCCAAGGGTTGACTAGTAGAAAATGCCCCTAGCATTAAGTCTACCTGTTGTACTTTGTGCAATAAAGTTTTTTAAATAAAACAAATAAAAGCGGTATAGTTCTCCATAGTATTGTCCATATCCCTACCTACTCATATGTCTGTAATTTCTGCATAGGAGAGGATATATGTACCTACATAGGAAAATGGAAGGAAATGCTCCGGAAATTCGATAGATATCTTGGGTAGACAGACAGACAATTAGTAGTTGTAGCTTGAGTAGTAGTGCCAACCGACGTTATCACATAAACGTTTATTTCCTTAACATGGCGTCGGTCAAATCATTGCTCATTTCGGAGTAAAAATACTAAGATTAGGTTTTTCAGAGTTCGTACCATAGTCAACACAAGGAAATCGTAGAACGAATCTTGGCTGATCTCTGCTATTGATTTGGGCACGAAATATAATCTAATTACAACATGCTTAGCACTAACAATACAATACTATTATAACTGCAACTATGCTTGTTTTAAAGCTTTCACTTAATTGGCTTTTAAACGAATAACAATACTACGAGTATATGTTTTGACGACCTCCGTAGCCGAGAGGCAAGCGGGCCTGACTTTGGCGAGCGCCATCTCTGAGGTTCCGGGTTCGATCCCCGGTGGGGTCAATATATGGGAAACGAACTTTTCCATATTGTCTCGGGTCTGGGTGTTGTGGTACCGTCGTTGTTTCTGATTTCTGTAACACAAGTGCTTAAGCTACTTATCACAGAATCAGAGCAATGTATGTGATGTTGTCCAATATTTATTTCTTTATTTATCTATCTATACATCTAAACATATAAATTAGATTGAAGTGTCTGTTTGTAGTATTTAAATAACAGCTTTTTTACATGCTATATGCATATAGATGAGAGTATATTCGGATTTATTAGAGTATGTAACCAAACTCTTTTTTTTACAATGTTTGTTCCGGCTAATCTCTGAGATGGCTCTGGACCGACAAGTCCAGTAACAGATTTATTATCCAGTACTTGTCGCCCTTAAGCTAGGATCTCATTACCACTTAACATCTGGTGGGATGAGGTCAATCTTGAAGAGTAATATAAAAAAAAGGTAACATTCGCGGCTGCTCGCAACTTCGTACGCGTGGACTAATTATTTTCTAGCAATAAATATGGCCTATGTTACTCAGAGTAAATGCAGGTTTTTAATGGTAAAAAAAAATGAAACCAGCACATTAGATTTTGAGTTTATTCATTACAAACATAGAACAATACAAATATTTCCTCTATGTAATATTAGTGTAAACTAGCGACTCGCTGCAGTTTTGCACGCGCACTTTCCCGTTTCGCGTTTTTCAACATTTGCCTCTGATTCTTCCTATTACTTGCAGCGTGATGTTATTTAGTCTAGACCCATCCTCGACCCTTTTTCTATCCAGAACAGAAATAATTTTTCAAGTCGAATGAGTGGTTCCTTAGATAAGCGCGTTCAAACAAACAAACTTTTCAATTTTATAATATTGCATTGTATATGTAGATGAATAAAATTTTACTTTAAAAAACGAATATTAGGTTATTATTGATAAAGGAAGTAAGTGTAAAATTTTGTTTTGTAATTACCTATTTTTATAAGACCTCGATTTTGTTCATGTTATCTCAGAATAGAAAATAATATATTTTAATCTCATTTATTTTTCTGCCAAGTTTCATCAAAATCCATATAATAGATTTTGTGTAAAAGAGAAACAAAAATTAGCCAGATAACTATACATTTTTACAAAATTTCGTGTTTAAAAACCTATAAGTAGGAAGAAAGACCAATAAATGTTCAAAAATGCCGAATTGATACAGGCACTTCTAACATTTTCCTGGCGCATGAAACGGTTCACTTTTGTATATCCTAAGACTTCTTAAACTCCCTGTTACTGAAATGACGCACTACAATTTTACATCAGTGTCAATAAAACACTTCGTATAAAATGCACCAATAACAATAAAATTATGGAGTGTTTTAAAAGGCACTTCTGTTACCACTCACAACCCTTTCAGTTTGCAGGACTCCAATTAACGCTAATAGATCTTTCACGAGTTATTGTTGGTGAGGTAATTTACTCGCTGGCTCTTTACACAAATAATGAGTGAAAAAAATAAAGATGAAAGACCTATTTCAAACAGTTACTTACAGAAGACCGGAACCAAATAACAATCACTTC
The DNA here is from genome assembly GCA_037074685.1 of Glyphodes pyloalis. Classification (NCBI taxonomy): domain Eukaryota; kingdom Metazoa; phylum Arthropoda; class Insecta; order Lepidoptera; family Crambidae; genus Glyphodes; species Glyphodes pyloalis. The sequence goes on from JAYKKO010000021.1 coordinate 7,502,262, forward strand.
TGTGTTGTTGTGTTCCTGCGTGTGAGTAAGGTTTCCAGAGCTCCTGGGGGGTGGTTAGTAGCAGGGGTTAGGTCATCAAGGTAAGGGCGACAAATCCAGTAACAGATTTATTATGCTGTACTTGTCGCCCTTAAACTAGAATCTCATTACCACATAACATCAGGTGGAATGAGGTCAATCTTGAAGTGTTATATAAATAATTAGTTGTGTTTTAAAATTTAAAAGTAGCCTACACATCGTATAAAACAAAGTGGCTTCTGATACATAATCTGTCCTTATGTTTGGTTACATAAAAAAAATAACGCAATGGATTCGAATGCTGTTTTATAATTAAGGGTGATCCAAGAAGAAGATTCTTATTATTATTTTTATAGTACAAAGAAGCTGAAAAATATTAATATCAACAAGACAGGTCCTCTTCTATACATATAAATAAAATTGGAATGTCTTAATATTAAAATAACCGCTTTTTACTACATGCATAAAAAATACTGATTTTGACAGGACTCCTTCTGGTAGGTAGCTGATTTGATAGGGAGTAACTTAGGCTACTTTTATGTTAGAAAAATAATTTAATATTATAAAAGAAATCGAAAGCCCGAGTCCACCAAGGGCATCAATGATTATAACCCACGGTTTAAAAATATACAAAAAAGAAACACAATTACTGCATACGCTGCGTAAATTATTGACAACAAGTTTTAATAAAACGTACTTAACACCCCCAAATAAAGCGAAAGAAGTCGCTGGCAACAGCGAACTCTTAAATAAAAGCTTTAACGTTAAAACGTTGACTATTTGACGACCTCGGTGGCGCAGTGGCTAAGGTAGGCGCCCAAAGCGCGTAAGGTCCCGGTTTCGATTCCCGGTCAGTTCAATTTGGAAAACGAACTTTTCTCAATTGACTTGGGTCTGGGTGTGCTGGGATGACGCCCCCAGTTAGTATCCGTCGTCTGGTACTCATAGTACAAGGGAAAATCTTAGTTTGAGACCAGGCGATTGGTGTGATTGTCTGGCGCATTTATTATTATTTATTATAATTGTTCCTCAGTTTTGTGAATATGGGAGGCAAAAACACTATGATCATTTATTTCATTTGCCCCGAAGTCATATACCTAACACGTGTTTATCCATGTCCTCGCCTGTACGAATCACGTAATCGAATTGCGTAACAAATATCATAAGGCGTAGTTGGGCCTACCGAGAATCTGCGGTAAATTTCATTTATAAATATTTGGCAGACCCGAGAGGAATATAACAACGTAATATTATCATTTAGGGGGAAAGCTCGTAAATGCGTATTTATTGATGTATATAGGTTGTGTTTTGTGAAATCTTTAGATCTAATGAAAATATCAGTTATGCCCGGTTATATTTACGATATCGTTATGCGTCAAAAATGATTATCAGTTTTTCAGCCTCCATATCAGCTGTCGTCAGAAGTCCGTCAGTCGTTTTTAGCTTACGCTTCGTATAATTTATTACTATTCGTAAATAGAACGGGTCGTTTTTCAAATATTGGAACCGGGTATTAGACGACCTAAGTAGCCGAAAGGCGAGTGGGATGGACTTTGGCGACGCGCCATCTCTGAGGTTAAGGGTTCGTTTCCCAGTCGAGTCAGTATCGAAAACTAACTTTTCTTTATTGTCTCAGGTCTGGGTGTTGTATTACCGTCGTTTCCGTTACACAAATGCTTGAGCTACGTGCTACAGAATCATAGCAATGTATCTGATGTTGCATGAGATTTATGTTTATAAGAATACAAAAGCTATTTTTATTTGCAGTCGAATCTTTTAAAAATTATCTTAATCTTTTAAATATAGTACTATACGCCGTACTAGCGAACTTTAAATATTAGACTACATAAAATATTTCTGTTTCTAATATTTTAAAAATCAACAACCAATGTTTAAGTTAATGTTTTCAAATTCTCTTTTATGTTGACTTGTACTAAAAAGAGCGTTTTAATATTACAATAATATCAACCCACCAAATCTTCGAACGCTGAAATCGCAATTTTTAAGATAATTTGCAAATTATCAATCGTGCCGATGTAACGATCCCTTACTGTTACGTTACGTTATCGGACGGTACCTACTTTATCAATGGATACAATCGATTAGGCTGATGATAAATATCTATGCAAATATAAAGTCCGCTTTCACGGCATTGATACCTTGGAGTTATATAAGTGAACGTCCAAATTGCGACCAATTTTCAAAACGACTGATCCTTAATTATAGGTTTCAAATTAATCAAACTTGTGCAATTAAACACTATCCGAAATAAGAACAATAGGAGCCCAGTTGGCAACGGCACCCAAACCTCCATTGTATCCCGATTCCCAGCTTAATGAAACGGGTAATTGGGCGATTACGGTCCACTCGGCCAACTACAGAGGCGTACCACAGTAAAATAATGTCATACAGTCCGGAAGGTAAGTATCCATTAACTCCCAACAAGCAATTGCATGACTAATACTGAATGAGGTCCTTTTATTGTGCACATCACGACTTGTCATTATCTGCATCGCCTGGTTGACGAGGAAAACGCTCATTTTTAATTTTCCTTTAAATTATGTTTTCTGTTATTTTCTTTTTTTTTGTTTTGTGTCCATTCCTTTATTGTTATTGTTATGTTTACACATATGGCTGTGTTGTGATTTCTTCAAGTAATAAATGTTTCTTTCTTTCTTTCTTTCAATTCTTCTATAATGAGTTAAGACACTTGTTACAGAAATCAATGTTGGTACCATAACACCCAGATCCCAGATAATAAAGAATTATCGTAAAACCCAACTGAGTCGAGATGCTGCCTCCCACTCAGCAACGGAGGTCCTAGAGTATACTTTACTAAATCCAAAAATGGAATTCAGGACTCTGCAAATTTACCCTGTAGATAGTTACTTCTAGACTATTTTATTTTGCAAAGGTCAGGATTTTAATTAAAAGTTCATAGTTAAAAAAACAATGAAATTGACGACCTCTGTAGTTGAAAAACGAGTGGGCCAGACTTTGGTATTGAGCTATCTTTAACTAGACCATAAATTCCATTCCATTAGGTTCCATTCTCGGTCGATAAGGAAGAATGACTTTCCTGCCCCGGATTAGGGTGTTGTCGTACCGTCATTGCAAGTGATTTCTGCCACACAAGTGCTTAAGCTACTTTCCACAGAATCAATGTATGATATACCTATTGATAGAAATAGTCAACGAACTTTTAGCGTCCGGACGCAGTTTCAATGTGACTGTGCTTACAGCTTTCCGCGGCAGTTATAGGCTAACTTGTAACACTAATAACCTCTACACTCTACGCTTTCATGTTCACTGCTTTGTTGCATTGAATACTTTTGTAATAGAGACAATAGGGTAGATGACTGGTTTACTACATTTATTTTCCTATACACCTCTTACAACAACTAGTAACATGCGGCCGGAGCACACTTTTTACACTAAATTAAAATAAATTTAACTTAGTTTATTCTGCCGTTTACACTAAAATATATATTTGGTATATCAGTTAGGTTTGTGCCGACCTACGACATGACATACAAGTCGACACAAATACAGCGTCAGCAGAATTGGCGTAGTAAACAACGCTCCATACGTAATGCGTGACATCGATATCCTACATCGCGATATCAGAGTTTTCGTCGCCACTAAGTATATATACAACAAACCAAGAATGGTAGTTGGGCCTTGGTCCCCGAGCAGATAACACCTAGCTCGGCGGAAGTACTTCCACTTTTAGTAAAGAACATACGTTCCTTACAGGTTATTAAAAAATAGATGTTTCATATTTTTTCTTTTATCATATTATTTAACAAAAATATACTACGATAATATATAAATATGACGCATTCTATAAGCCTCAAATCCATGCCCTTAAAGTATAAGCTGATGTAATTAAGAACGTCATTAAGCCAGTTTTATGCGAATATTATGTTATTATGATAACATTTAAAATGAGTCGTGAGCATTGTACCTACTTCATTTGACTGTATTTCAGTTTCAAAACAACTTTACTAACATGACTTGGTAATTAAATTCCAAATGGAGTAAATTCCAGAAAGTGTTATAGTCAGTATTTGCGAACGGCTTCGCTTTCATTTTATAGGTCCCAATTTTTTAGAAGACGGATTTTAGTAGAATTGAATTTATATGCTTGTAACAACATTCTTGGCGTACATTGTTTGACAAAATTTAGAGCAACACACAAAAAGAGCAATTCGTCGCGACACTTTCATTCAGATTCTCATCTGAGCGCATACGTCGACAATAGCGCCAGGCCGTGGGATGGGCTCAGAGCCCCCCTTCCCCATTCTCCCCCCTTCCTGCAATTTGTCACTTCCGCTCGCGCTCTCACTTCGTCTCTTTTATAATTGGATGAATTTAAATGAATATTCGAACTAGTGAGCAGATTGTGCTGTGGACGTGGCTCACGTCTGAGGGTTGGTATTGAGCGAATCATCGGCTGTATTGATTGAGATGCAGTTTTGCGATCGGTTAATATGGTTTTCAGTTACAGAGACGCCCATAAAGGAACGCTATATCAATAACTTTTGAAGTCCACAGTAGCCGAGAGGCGAGCGGGCCGGACTTCGGCGTCGCGCTATCTGTGAGGTCCTGGGTTCAATCCTCAGTCGGCTACAATGCATATGAAATATTTCTGTTTCCGTAAAAAATATTCAAGCATACCTATTCACAAAACATTATATTTGGATTTGAATTTTAAAACCATGGTTTCTCTTTTTCTTCATATAGACTTGACACGGAATCTTTCTGACGTTTGCTAATCAGCATCTTGGTGAGTCTTTAGGTCATGCAAGCCTAGTTTATGGGAGCGGTAACAGTAAAAATGTGCACGTGGATTACAAAAATTCAAAGTATAAGAATAGTAAGTAGAAATCCATAACTAGGCAGAAAATAAGGTTGAGCTTAATAGGTAATTCAATATCTTCCATAATATCACTGTCATGTACAAAACTAGCCTTTTTTACCTTTGTAATACGATATTTCATATTTACCAACTGGAAACGAAGCAATCCCCATTCGCATTTGTTCCGGGATGCGGTCGTATCAGTCATCCCCCCACAAAAGATCGACTTTCACTGATACGAATGTATATTGTTATGAACTGTACTATTAGATTTTGCGCGAGATTCGTATTTTCCAACCCATTGTGTTGAAACGGTAAAATAAGTTTGTTATTGTGGACATTTTGTCCGGCAACGTGAGACGGTCTTAGAAAGTATTTGATAAGGTTTTGTCCAAACATAGTTTGAGTTAAGTCAAGTCAATGAATTACTAATTAAACGGAGTAGCTTATGAACTAAATGTCATCAGGCGACCACTGAAAACCAGCGTCGTGGTGCCATGCAGTGGTATCACGGCATAATGCTGAGATGTTTGCCTTTTTAGCACACTATTAGGGTAAGCAGAATTAGATGTAAGCTGTTACCTGTTTAGTTTAATTTGTAGCTCTAAAATAATTCCTTGTAACATTGTTTTTTTTTCTTTTTTTATATCGTTTTTTGTGTGCTGAATAAATACTTTTACTTTCACTTTCACTTTAAATGTGATACTCATACTCAAAGAGGAAAAAAAAGAGATAGTGCGTATTAGGGTCGCATTCACATTTTTAAATAATATTCACTTCGATGTTGTTGTGTTCCTGCGTGTGAGTAAGGTTTCCAGCGCCCTGTGGGGTGCTACATTAGTAGCAGGGGTTAAGTCTTCAAGGTAAGGGCTACAAGTCCAGTAATAGCTTTATTGTGATGTACTTGTCGCCCTTAAGCTAGGACCTCATTACCACTTAATATCAGGTGGGATGAGGTCAATCTTGAAGTGCAATATATCTAAAAAACACTGGTGACGCACACAACGTTTACCTACAAAACCGATATCTTACCTGGTAAATAAATTATTGATATCTAGATACTCACATATATATTCTCTCAAGAACATAACCCTCTTTCTGAAGCAGTTCGACTGACAAACATACAGACAGACGAACAACAGATGGACACGTCAAACTTATAATATCCCGTAGATTTAGCGTCAAAGGTTAAAAATAATAATGTTTACATGCATAAATGCGCAAACAAAGGCACTGGATCCAAACAGTAATCCCTTATTTAATTCTGTAACAGAGCTAAACCCAAAGGGTTTACCCAGTAACTAATAAAGCATTAAATAAAAGCTAAATTACTCGTAGCTTACTTTATTAATGACTTTTTACCGGCCGTCAACATCAGTCGTAGTTATTGCTTATAAAATGACGGCAAATATCTTGACTCCCAGTACTTAATTCGTCAATGTCTGCCACAGCTCCCACTTCAGTGTCTAAGAAGTATAAAAGCCGCGGTCAAATGCAAGCGATTTTGATGATTTGAGTTGATATAAAACACGTTTGTGCTTAGACCGGTACACAAGCCTAGAAATGTAGTCTTAAAGCTAGACGTAACATCTATTTTGAATACATGTTACGTTTAGCCTTAACAATATTGTTTTTTTATATACATTACATGTATAAAAACGAATATTGCCAGTGAGTACGAAATGGTACAACTACTTAAAGAAATCCGAGGTCTTTTGCTTACTAAAAATGTTTTAGAATAATAATTAAGTATTTTTTAAATAATTTATTACGCAAATCGTTGATATTTGGTTTCTTTGCTATTTCAAATTAATGCGTGAAATTTCTGAACTCGTCGTCTATTAGTTATATTTATATCGGAAGGTACAAAAGGTTAAACGTTCTTAAAGAGCGTGTTAGATTTACTTTATGTATATATCTATTTACATTACTTTGAACATCAATTTCCAAACTATTTATCGATATAACTTAAATAATGATTAGGCAACTGGTGAAGGGATATTAAAAAATACATATTAACTTAGCAACATATTTATTCAAGCAAGAAAATACTATTTAGCTTATAATCAAGTCAACAACAAGGCTAATCTAACAGAAATGTACCTTACATCACTTAATTTCCCTATATATATATATATATTTAAATCAATTACACAATACACATGTGCTGGCCAATATAAATATGTCACTACATACAAAAAAATACGTATATGCTCACAATAAGTCTGTATATATGTATACACATATATCTACAGAGACATGAATCTACATATGTGTACCATTACTAATAAGGATTGCCTATTATATACACATATACCTAAGTACACAAGAAGTAAATAAGTTAAGGGTTGTTGCCACACGTTTTAATTATTACCATAATATCTCTAAACATATAATCTCTAGACATATAATTCGTAAAAACAGTACACAATCTATATACAAATATATTAAGAGTACCTAGGTCATAGATACCCCCCTACGGTCAAGTAAAACTATAAGATCGTACCTTGTATATCTCCGATGCTAACGCTTCGCTTGTTCAAAAAACAACTGCCTGACGCTTTGTAACGTCCCCCTTTTATACCAGTGAACAAACAACTAGGCAGGTGGCTTCAAAATGACGTTTTGCAGCCACGTGCCGGATGAAAAACAACTTTTTATAGTGAAAGTTATTCTAAATACAAAATAAATATCTTAATATTCTGCATTAATAATTTAAAATAATAACATAATATCTATATAATTCTTAAAATATAACATAATACTCGTTTCTTAATATATCTATCACAGGTGGCTACAAAGTAACGTACCTGATGAAAAACAACTTTTTATAATGAAGGTTATTCTAAATACAAAATAATTGCCTTAATATTCTCCATTTATAATTTAAAATAACAACATAATATATGATTCTTAAAATACAACATGATACACGTTTTTTAAAATATCTATCAAGCGCATAATTAATGATAAAAAATTATGCATAGTCAAAATGCAAACAAACACATCAGAGTATTTTCAGTTAAATATTTGAATGCGTATAAATAAGTGTTAGTTTGATTTAAATAGAATAATATTTTGACCAAAATAATTTTATTTATGTGATAACGATATTATGCAAATTTAACATGAAATTTAAGTAGTAAAAAGTAAACTAAATGACCTACGAAGACTATAAATGCTTAGAAAATAAGTCTTTAAACATAAAAAATACTTATAAAAATTATAACCAAATTTTCTGCATAACCCAGGGAATGACTAGTAGTAAATGTTCCTAGTATTACTTTATTTTTCGTAATTTTCTGAACATTAAATTAAAAAAAAAACAAAAGCAAATTGGTTTGTGAATGTGTGAATTAAATAAAACGTTTACGTTGTCCCCGCTCACAGACGGCCACAGCCTTAGCGTTTCCTTTTGCATAATTCTCTAATCAGTCCTCCTAAGCACTGTGTAGGTTCCTTTTTACTTTCAGAGTCGTTTAGGTCATAGAAAAGAACAAAAACTCCGAGGTTCTTTTGTAAAAGACGCAGTCAAAAACATTAATATCTTTTTTGTTGTTTAAAAACAATGAAATGAAACTGTAATCAGTCCTACATAAAAGTTCATTATCATTTTATCACAAGATCATATCACTAAGGTAACCTTAAGTTTGAGGATGAAGCCATATTTAATTAATTATGTTAGCTCTTGAAATTACATACCATTGGCTCAACACAATAAAAGTGCTCAAATAGTTTTTTGTCATTCTACAGTAGCTGTAGTCAGCCATATTTTTCGGGAACGTTATAATCTGGATATCTTTAAGGCCAAAGTGAGTAGACACTTTATACCTTATATCTTTCGTCAAGCGAGATTGAGGTCAAACGAGTGTTAATAAAGATAACAATTACAAAACTAACTAAAAAGTTAATTGTCGTTTATTACAAAAGGGTATTCAAACGTTTCCATTAGAGCCAATGTTACTTTCCGAAGTAATTTTTTTTCGTATGGGCAACACATAACGTTAAACATTAAATTTACACTTCGATATACGCACTCGTGTCTGCGACATAATCTTTATGACTATCTCATCTGACTATCTACTTTGGACTTGTATCACCTGATACAAGTCCAAAGTAGATAGTCAGATGAGCTTTTGACTTTACCTTTGTAAAGAAGACTTTTAAGTTAATGTTATATGGAGATCAAATCTCCAATCTAAGGTTGTATTAATCTAAGTAGAATAAGATTGAAGATCATCAGCAGTTACCAGCGATGCCCCGTTCCTGAGGTGATGCAGGCGAAGGAATATGTGCATCCCACCCTGTACTCTCTCGCCTCCATGACCTGAGGAACTGGGCTAAAGCATCGAACGAAGAAGCAATATGAGCTACATGAAGACCTGGTGGAACCTGTGAAAGTAGTAGGTATAATAGAAAAGATATAAAACGAATTTACTTGAACTGAAGTTCTATCTCAAGTATACGAAAGAGTCGTCAGAAGTAATTAGATTACTTGAGACATGCACGGTTATGTCATTCTAGTCTTTGTACTATAGTTGAGAAAAACAACAAACGTTAATTAAAAATTGTTTTTTTGTTAAATGTCTTACGGCAAACCTACTTTATAGAGGGCGTTACAAGCGCAAACATTTTTAATATTTCCTAATTTGCAAGCATTGTTATAAAAATCTAAGTATAAAAATATAGATTTACTTCAAATATAAATATTCATAAGTACCAGTACCTGCATGTTCTTCAAATATTATATTGATGTTTGGAGCTAAGCACAGCACAAAGTAAATAATTGACCATAGTCAAATAGAGGTTCTTAACTGTATTTGTATGGACCACTTTCAAACTTAGTGTTTTTGTCATAGTAGATATATTGTAATTGTCAGTTGCCATATTAAACATGATTTAAACAACTAAACTCATTCAAAAACTCAACAAACTAAAGTCATTGTCATAATCATTTTTAACACAAAATGAACTGTTTGAAATGTTATCAAATTAAATAACTATAATTTAAAACCAACGGTTTACTCTTAGCTTTTTCCGTGAACAAGATCCTAGATAATTATTTAAACCGTTTATGCTTAATTAAGTGAAATTTCATACTTAGAAACTTATGAACGTTATAGAAAGATTTTATTTAAGTAAATGTACCTATGCGCAAAACTTTTTGACTGCCTTGTATGATACATAGTATACAGCCCAGAAAGAAAAAGCAACTAAGATTATAAAGCATAATGGCTTTCTTCATATCCTTCACGGCGTAGCAAGATCCAACTCATAAAAGTAGTTTCAGTGTGCTGTCGTAAAATAATATTTTATTCTTTCCTGACTCACGTCTCAAGCGACGGCGGGTATTATAAATGTGAAATGTAAATAACGCATTTGTAAGTTAAAAATTGAGAAGCAAAACTATGAAACTATCATGACTTGGTGGGTTTTTCATGTATTATTCAAAGTTTGAATACGTTACATACAAAGTTAGAAGGAAACATTCACCTATTCGGGGAAGATGTACGTTAAAGTTTAATGCATTGTGTAAAAGTTTATTACGCATGAAGTAAATTGATTTCAAAACTTATGTAGGTATGGTTTCTTGTGATAAATAGGTATTTAATAAGTAAACATAGCTAATACATATTTGCGACATTTAAATCTCAGTAGTAATAGCCCTACAAAAATAGCATTGTGTGCGAGCCTATGATAAAATAATATTACTTAATTTTCTTAATTAAGAACCTTGTATTTTTCTAAATATTCGACGCAAAAAAGTACTACGATAGTAACTGGTTCTTAGAAAAAGCATTAAGTTATTTAAAATAAATAAATGAGGTTTCTCAATTCGACCGAATAAATATGTTTTTATGTGTATTCGTCAACAACTACGTCATGCATAAAATTTTACAGATTATTTTTTGTTAAAAAGTAGATGATATATCGGTGGTGGCATCATATTACGAACTCAAGGATCAGGTGATGGTACTCCAAAGAAATGGCGGAAAAATACGTTTTTACTAAAAAAATTTAGCATAGTATAACAGTATCACAACAAAGTTTAATGTAAACTTTTTTGGTATGGGTTTTTCAACCTTATCTATTTCATGAACCCTCTTCCTAGTAGTAGGTACGTACTCGTATAGATAAATCTGTGATTGTGGCCTAGATTTTAGATACACCAATTTTATTTGCACCACTCGGGAACACCCGGTGCTAGCTCAACCGTACGTAAGTATAACATGGGTTTATTGTTTTCTGCTTCATGCTAGATGCGAGAAAGCCGAAGTATTGAAGCCCCTTTCAACTGTGAAATACTATTTGAAGTTATTCCGATTATTTTGAAGTAAAGGTGCACTATTGTGTCTCATTTTTCATCTTTCTCCTAGCTTGTATTCCGGTTATGCATACATTATGGAGCCCGGGGTCGGTATTTATTATAATTACTTATTTGTTTTGTAAGTTACTAAGCAAAAACTCAAAATTGTCACTTTACAATAAACTTTTAATGTACAGCCAGCATCATTAGTTCGTATACACCTAAATACCGCGTCACATTAAATCTCCGCGAGTCTGAGTACGTCAAATAGACAGTTACCTTAATGTGACAATACCGAGTTGGTCATCAACTAGAGATGCTGACTTTACAACGCAATCTTTAAACCCGTACTGACAGCTTTGGAGATCAGGATTCGGAAAATGTTCAAACGTTAAATAATAACATGTAAAAATTGACATAGTCACATTAATTCACATTGAGTAATGCTTAGTAGAGAATCAGCTCTAGGTAACAGTACATTGAACAACAAATCTGCTCATTGCTGACATGGATTCCTTCAAAAAGAGCGTGAAGAAACATCTTGCGGTCCAGTATGGCGATGCTATAGGATATTACGGTAAAGCTTTTGTCATCGCTATGTGGGTTCCTCTCTTACTTACCATCAGGATGGGACGAGCCAATATACTATGCTAATAAATATATAAAAAAATAGTCTGAAAGACCGATTGCCTGGTAATTAGTAAGACTGTTTTTTTTCTCATTTCTTCAAATATTAACCCGGGCTTTTTAAAAAAAGCGGAGGCTTTTCAGTTCAACCGCATTTTATTCAGTTTTGTGGTGTTATTTTTTGTTAAAAAGTAGATGATATATCAGTGGTGGCATCATATTACGAACTCAAGGATTACGTGATGGCACTCCAAAGAAATGGCGGAAAAATACGTTTTTACTAAAAAAAATTAGCATAGTATAACAGAATCACAACAAAGTTTAATGTACACTTTTTTGGTATGGGTTTTTCGACCTTTTCTATTTAATGATCCCTCTTCCTAGTAGTAGGTACGTAGTTAGATAAATCTCATCAATCTCATCATTTTATTCAGTAGTGGTGTGGTGTTAACACTCCTTAAAAATATGCCCAAGTGTAGACACGAGCATTGGAATGTATGAAAAACTGAAATAATGTATGAACAATGTTAGATTTAGACCTACCTTACACTTCCCTCGGCATCAATACTAGTTTAACGGATACTTCGCCTATTCTAAATTATTGAATTCTTAGTTCCTTTGATAATTAACTGGCATAGAGTTGCTTTCCTTTGTAAGTAAAACCTTGAATCTCACGCTAGAAATCTTTGTAAGGAACGTATGTTCTTTACTAAAAGTGGAAGTATTTCCGCCGAGCTAGGTGTTATCTGCTCGGGGACCAAGGCCCAACTACCATTCTTGGTTTGTTGTATATATACTTAGTGGCAACGAAAACTCTGATATCGCGATGTAGGATATCGACGTCACGCATTACGTATGGAGCGTTGTTTACTACGCCAATTCTGCTGACGCTGTATTTGTGTCGACTTGTAGGTCATGTCGTAGGTCGGCACATCTTTATTGCTGCAAATAACTGAGCTCAAACGGCGGTAGAAATAGTGCAAGCTGTATTTGAATTGAAATCTTTTAATCGCTTGTATGTATAATTCATCTTCTGTCTTCTGTTTGCTACATTTAGGGATTCAAAGTCCAATGTATTTTATTTTAGTATGTTATCTTACCATATATCATTCAAATATATTTAGTACTTCTTGCGTGAAGAGTTCGTCATATTTATTTAGCACCCAATTCACGTTTGTAATGTAAATAGGATACAGGGTTCTGTATCGAAAATAATTGGAACCTTATTGAATCACTTTGCTACGCATCCGTCTAGACAAAAGGACGGGTGCGTTAGCACTTTTTTCTCAGGAAACCGCGAAGTAGGCACTTACATACTTACTTAACGTGTTATTTTTTACTTGAAATTAACATCAAGCATTTATATGTGCGCTTACTAAGATAAAATTAAGATTTTGAATCAACGCAATCAAAAGATGCGGCCATATTTTTGACATTTCAGTAATTGAAATTTATAATAAAATACGTACTTTCCATACACTTTAGAATCATGACATTTGTGAATTAATTATTTTAAAAGCATAGGTAAGCAAAAGGAACAAATGGAAATAGTTTATGCACTTCTAGCTCTATCACAAAAAGTTTGTACTTAACACTCGCTCGCACTTGACAGTTATTTTTTTAAATTGGTCACTTATTGTTTTTTATCCGTAATATATTAATATATTTTATTATTTTTTCTCTCTCAGATACAAAAAAAGAACATAATAGAAAATGCTATAGTTAATATAGGTAAATTGTATTTTACTATTTTACTATTTTACTAAAACCACTGCGGTGTTTGGGAGATAGTTTTATTCAGAAAAAAGCTTGTATAAGACAAGAAACTCAATAGTTGTAACACTTTTTAAACATTTGAGAAGTACATGACAAAAGATGAACAACCCTTTTACTTTTTTTTTTTTAATATTGCCCTTCAAGATTGACCTCATCCCACCTGATGTTAAGTGTTATTGAGGTCCTAACTTAAGGGTGACAAGTACAGCATCATAAATCTGTTACTGGACTTGTCGCCCTTACCTTGAAGGCTTGACCCCTGCTTCTAATGTAGCACCCTCCAGGAGCTCTTGAAACCTTACTCACATGCAGGAACACAACAACACTGAAGTTATTGTTATTTGGCTGCGGTCTTCTGTAAGGTGGAGGTATTTCACCGGTCGGGCTGCTCCAGTTCGAGCGATAAATCGCTATGCCCTACCTCTCTTAAAACTTACTTTTATTTGTTTGCTAATTTTATTAAATCATCTAATTCAATTATTCAAGGTATCATTTATTTAAATGACAGCAGTGATCATCAGCATGTTTCATATTCAGAACATTTTCTTATATTGTATTCGAATTTAGTAAATTTCGTTAAAGGAAATCAAAGTAATACTTCGTTTTGCTAACAAAGTTACCCCACGCTCAGCAAAGTATGAAAAGAACAAATTTATATCGAATCTGTTTGCAAATTAAGAAAGAAAAAGCTAATACAATTTACAAAAAATGCTAGGCCCTACTACGAAGTTTAAATACCAAGTTTCAGATCACGGATCGGGCATATTCTCAATTATTTAGTGGCCTTTCAGATTTAAGTATCTAAAAGGCTATCAGTAGATTAGTTTGTTGAATATGATGAAACAATTTTGTACATAAACAGTTTAACTTAGCGGACAACCTGCGTAGCTGAGAGGCGAGAGGTAAGGTAAGTGGTAATGAGCTCCTAGGTTAAGGGCGACAAGTACAGCATAATGAATCTGTTACTGGACTTGTCGCCCTTACCTTGAAGGCTTGACCCCTGCTACTAATGTAGCACCCCCCCAGGAACTCTGGAAACCTTACTTACACGCAGGAACACAACAACACAGAAGTGATTGTTACTTGGCTGCGGTCTTCTGTAAGCTTTAGCATCTTTTTTTTAGTGTCGCGCTGTCTTTGAGGTCCTGGGTTGGAATCTCGGTTGTGCCAATATGGGTATTCTGTAGCACTAGAATCAGAGCACTGCCCAATATTTATTTTACTGTTACACGGCTTTTACCGCCCGCCGTACTGATTTCACTCACACTCACTTACGTAGAAAAGATCATGAATTGAAATGTGACAAGGCACTGAAATGTGCAGCAACTACATGATTGCGACTATACTGAACATAATATGATACTGCACGATGCCTTTTTGTTTTTGTAACCTCTTTCAAAATGCTCTTAGTCAACGTTAAAAAGTTTCTTAACAAAAATTCGGCTTTCGTTCGCAACACGTAACGTTTCAATAGTACGTGCCCAGGTGAGGAGGTTCTGAGAAGCGTAATTTATTAAAATTGTCCGCTGAATGGTGGTAAATTGCCCTCCGCCGGCCTTATAAATGCAAATACACAATCCGATAACCCAGAGATGAAATTACGCAGTGAAATGCGAAATACGGCTGTCGGCGGAAAGCCCCCAAGGTTTATGTTCACCACCGTTGGTATTTTGTTCGCACTTGTTCCATGGAACTGTTCTATGGTAGAACTAGTGGTACTTTTTTTTCTCATTAGTACTAGGCTTTTAAATAATAGAACGAGCGGAACTCTTAAGTCCCACATGTTCTATCAGTACCATATTGTTCAGTAGAACAGGTTAGACTGTTCAATAGAACAAGTGGGAGCAAGCCCCGTTGGTTGGGCACATGGTACTTCTGTAGATATTTTTTAAACAGTGCCGGCTGATAAGACAAACTATACCCGTTGTTTCGAATCTGCACCCCACTATCCGAGTAGTCTAGTGGTTAGGTACTGCCGTAGACTATGCCCCATCCGTAGTTCGCCCCCGTTAACGTGGTCCTAAGAACGTTCTCCTAGACTCTGAAGACGCCATCACAGCCGCTATGGTCGAAACCAAACAGCTCGCGACAGCTAACACTCCACAACGACCGCTATTCCGTCCTCGGATTCGCGACACGACTCCCTGCTAGCAGTCTTACGCGATACCGGCACGTCCCGGGACGCACGTGCTTCTCCCTCTCCCCCCCTCCACGGTACGTTAGGATACCATCTCCCAACAACGGGAGGCCTGAGTGCCACTATGGGGCGCCCTTTGGCAGTTGTTCAAATTTTTAGGGGTGCGAGACCTCCGCTCCCCCGAAAGCCTGTGAAGATGAACAGGCCATCTGTATCTATCATTAGTTAGTTTAAAAAAAAAGGCAGCAAGTCCCTCCTCGTGGAATAGTGTTAAACAGGCAGTGGCAGAAAATTTATCACCCAAAATTGAACCTTATGACCTTGACTTACAGGCAAAAAAAAAAATGAAAAATGTCGGTACTCCAGACCAGGTTTAGGGTTACCGTGTAGCTTGTTTGTAGTTTTGGACTGTAAACTGCTCATACACCACGCTACTTTACCCTTTGTTGAGCTTCTTCAATAAATCAATAGAGAGATTCCCTTTTACACCATTGGTTAAAATTATTTGTGAATTGTGTTAACGTGATTTTCATTTTATAACTCAAGCAAGTTGAACATTATAGTAGCCTGTTATGTAGGCAGTGAAACATGCCTTGGTAAAACCATTGTGAAAACTCCTATAGTTAACCTATTCATCAATTCATACAAATGATCGACTGTTAAGTAATATTTATGCAGATTTCATACAATAGGAGCTTGCCAAGTATTTCGAATGCTAGTGGTAATCAATCAAGCTTTCACAAAGTTTGTTAACTTTAAAAGTTGAAGTTTTCTTGACTCAACTACTTCGTTTTCTTTAGATTTCTTTGGGAACTGTAATATCATTCACAGATTACGTAATGAAACTTTTACGCTATTTCCTTTCATTGTTATCGACCTAATCTAAATTGTCTTTAAAAATAAAATAGGAGTTTTTACCTGACTACGGCAAAGTGAAAATGGAAGATAATGGTTTTAACTGCCATGTTTATTTTTTAATGCATACCTACTGACATTTTCTGCTCACAAATTAAAGTGGAAAGTATAGTTTTAGTGCTTGAAATTTATAGTAAAACTAGCGGTCCCGGCGAACTTCGTTTCGCCTTAGAGGATTTTCCCGCTTCTGTTGAAAATTTTCCTAAATTTTCTTTGCTATAAACCTCACGGACCCCGAGACCTTTCCAACGAATGCAAAACCGTGGAAATCGGTACGTGCGTTCTGGAGTTATAGCGTCAGGGAGGAAAACCCGACTAATTTTTATATAGTAGATGTTAACAAGCAAAATAGTTTAATAAGTTTTTAAATCAACACCTATATACTTCAGTTTACTTTTAAAAAAAATGAAAACATGCTAAGACTACAAGAATTAAGAATTAAATTAAAGATATAAAATTCGGAAAGCTTACATAACCTATCACCATATTATGATCAGCTGTTACTATATATCTTTTAATTTTATAATATCGTTTAATCATGAAAGTAAATCAATTAATTACGACAAACATAAGCAAAATCTGTATAATGTATCTACATTATACTTTCTGGGACTAATACTAATACCTGTTATAATATTTTTTTATGTTCGTAATCCCTACTCATAATATAAATGCGAAAGTAACTCTGTCTGTCTGTCTGTCTGTCTGTTACGCTTTCCTGCTTAAACCTCTCAACCGATTTTGATGAAATTTGGTATAGGTATACGTTGAATCTCAAGAACGGACATATGCTACTTTTTATTAGAAAATAAGGGGGGAGGGGGGTAATACCAACTTTGGAAGTTTATATGAAAAAATGTTTATTTTTGAAGTTAGAGGTATGAAATTTGGCACAAATATAGCTCGAAACTTGGTTAAAATATAGACTGCTTTTTGTTTCGAATATTAGGGGAGAAAGGGGTAAAATCGCCATAAAAGGATGTACTCCACGCGAACGAAGTCGCGGGCACAGCTAGTTGTCATTATAAGTTAATAAAAAAGTTGAAAATTTATCAAGAGCGTACGCCTACGAAGACGCGACGGGCCACTAGAAATATAAATAAAAAAACAGTACATACATTGCTCACGTCCAGTGGTAAGTACCCGAAGCATTTGTGTTATAGCAATCAGTAACAACGATGGTACCACAATACCCAGATCCTAGACAAAATAGAAAAGCTCGGTTTCCACATTGACCCGACCGGGAATTGAACCCGGGAATTCAGAGATGGCGCCACACTTAAGTCTACAGAGGTCGTCAAAATAGCCTTAAACACCAGGTCTCTTTTCAACCACCATTTTGAAGGAATTAGCATAACGTTTAACAGAATGATTTAAAATTCCTAATTTAAATCCCAGCTGCAGACTTTAATTTCAAGTCTTGTTTTAGACTAAGGACTTTACTTTCCTTTGGGAATCCCAAGTATCTTCGCCTTTTCTGGTGCAATGTGAATAAGACACTATTGAAATTACTTTTCAGATTGTGTGTTTGGCATTAAGATGTTTTGGAGAAAAATTCTAAAGTTCAAAGTTGAGTGAGTCTCATTAACTCAATTACTTAAATGTGACAGTTAGAAGAATGTCACATATAAAAAAAAAAATTGTTGTTGGGTTTAGCTTGAATTAAGCTAAATCTCGGACCATAGGGAAAAGCAAAATTATTCCAAATCGCTGATTTATTTCAGTGTATTTAGTGTGTGCTTTTCTTCACCACACCATAATGGGCCTTTTCCTGCGTTCAATATTTCATAGTAGAGTTGTTTCACTATGACTTTAGTTCAAATAGGCAACAATTTGATACGTGAGATATTGTACAGTTTTTATTTTTATTTTATCTTAGCGCTGTATATTGGCTCCTCCCAGCCTGATGGTAAGCAAGAGAACCCATATCGCGATGACAACGGATTTGAATCCGTAATATCCTATCCATTAGCATCGCCATACTGGCCTGCAAGATGTTTCTTCACGCTCCTTTTGAAGGAATCCAAGTCAAAGGAAGGAGGAAACACATGAGCCGGCAACGAGTTGATACTCAGCTAACGATGCTCTCAAATGCGAGGCTAATTCTTATAAAATAAATGTTACACTCGAGGACGGATGGCATCCGTAATAACCATCACACTTTAGCTTGAATCGCGATGAGATGAATTTTGAACAGCCTGAACTAGGGCTGCCGATTCGTAAATGGAAGTTTATACTGAAAAAACATACTTATACTGTTAAAACTTGGTTTCATAGACAAAACTAATATCGGTCGGCAACTCTGTTACTAAGCTTGATTACCGTGAGGCTGATTTTTTCGACCACATTGTTAATTTTATAGCATGAATGCAGACACTTAAGAAAATTTCTTGCAAACATAACTATTTATCCCTATTTACTATATAAACATCATTAACGAGAAATAAAAAAAATATATAAAAGACGAATAAAAAAATTAAATTATGTACTGATATATTCGATTAATAAATGGCTCGCATTTCATCTAAAGGCGATAATTGTGATTTGATTAATTTTTGCCTTGAATTATTTTAAAAGTTTTTCAGCCATTTATGTCACTGCTGTTAGCATAATCATTCATCCATTCAACCTTCAGTAGGATTAAAGATTGCGTACATTGCTTGTTTTACAACATACTGAATTAAAGATTGCCAGTTCTAGCACAAAACAAAGCAACAAGTTAAAACTCTGTTTCGTAGGCAAGTTTTAAATCCTCAACTCATTTTCCACGATCGATTACCATAACTGATCTTCTTCAACCACCCAGATCATGAAATTTTAAAAAAAATCGTCAATCTATGGCTATCATTTCATTCAAAGTAGTTATGATTCGTTAAAAGATTTCAGACATATATTTCCCACTGGTGCTTGTAACAATATTAAAAATCTATTCATACAAACTTTAGTACGATTAACGATTCCATACATTACATCGTGACTTTCCATACTGAAGGATTGGCAATTCTAGCTGGCAGATACGTACCTCAACGTTGCCAGACACACATATAACGATGACATATGTTCTCATTTGTCGGTTGTATTCTACCGCCAATTCCGAAAACTAAACTGTAATAACGAGGAAACATTTGTTTGTTAAAGTGCTATAAAAAAGTTGTGAGGTTGCCCATTTCACTCCGAGGACCGTAGGGCTAATTAGGCACCCAGCACCTTAAGCGATTTAGGCGTCATTGGCATAATAAAGTTAGAAACTAAACATTTTTCATTTATGTAGATCTTTTATATACAGATTTCGAATACCTTTAAAAACAGGGCTACTATTAAAAAATGACCAGCTGTTACCTACTTATCCAATTATATCGTGATAAATAATATCCTATTTATAAGTCTAATATCTTAGCTAAATAGCATATCACCAGGAATAAATATCACGCGCGCATGGCCGATCCTGTAAAACATTTTCACGCATTTCTCTAAGGACCCAGTCTCTTGGAAAAAACTCAGCAAGCAATTTGTGTGCACAAATGAATTGTAACAGTTTATCAGCCCTGGCTGCAAAAGTTAGAACCTAGAAGTAACGGGGCATTGCAAACTAAAAAGAAAACAATTTCATATGAAACTGGGTTACCTACTCTAACGTATGCCGATACAAAAATAAAACACTATTGAACTATGTGAATCTTTGATGCACAAATGAAGCATCCACCTGGGATGACACATAGCCCAAGCGGAAGAATGAAAACTGTCGAAACCAGGAGGATACTAGAAGTATACTTTCTAGAATGTACCCGAAAAAAGGAGTTACTTTAAATTGGAGGCGAGTCACAGGTCGCAATGGCAACAGTTTAGTAGAAGTTCACAGCCCCAAATACACTAAAACTAATAACATCTTTTACCCTTGGGTTAAAAGCAATAGTGTAGCCAAAGTTCCAGCAAGGCAGTCAAATAGATATCTGCAAAATATTACTCTGGCTTGGTGTACTTTTCATGAGGCGAGCTTGCCATAAACTAAATGATATTCAAGTATAAAAAATACATGTTTCGCTAGCGACACGAGTACTTTATTTAAAAGGGCATTTTTACCCTTATAAAAATATCAATATGGAGTTTATTACACAAGTTTACTGCTAACCCGGCAATAAAAGGGTGTCAATTTTCACACAGACGTGAGGACAGAGTCATTATGAGCAGTTTATACCTATTCGTATTTTTTATATAATTACTTAGAAAAAAATGAAAACAATTAAACGACATTATTTTTTTTATTATCAATTCTTGTAAACCAATTTGATGACCTCGGAGAGTTAATGCCTAAGGTATTCGAAGTGCGAACGGTTTCATGTTCAATTCCCGGTCAGGTCAATTTGGAAACTTTTCTAATTTTGCTTGGGTATAAGTGTACTTACTGGGTTGATTTTCTCACTTAATGTCCGTCTGATACTTTTAAAAGTTTGAGGACGTTTGATTGGTAAATTTTTCATGCACCATTATTTGTGTCTTATTTTACAAACGCATTATTATAAAGAAGTTACCAAAAATGGCGTCCTCTGTTTAACTCTCATTAAAAATGATTTACCAGAAATGTTTTCCGCTAATTAAGAAATTACATAAGCTTATAAACATATGCTTGCTTTCTACAAACCGTAAACCGAATTCCCTCAAAGAACGGAGGCAGAAACATAATAATATGATAAATTTATAACGTAATAAGACCCTTTCTCGTTGTAATGGCAACCCTGAACGGGTTACATAATATTATGACACGGCTACCACATTTGCCATTAAAGCAAGTTTGCGGTGCATTTTCTGAAGATTACATGAAAATGAAATTGGTATCTCTGCTTTATTTCATGGTTCGGTGCCAAGCCGGCGCAGGTTCGAATTCTCTATTATCATTAACTACCCCGTCTGTAGCTTTAATTAATGAAAGGGAGTGATCTAGTCAAGTAATTTTGGATACTTAACCATTTAAAAATTAAAATAAGTTTACATTTCATATGGCAACACCATTTATAGCACGACCCCAGAAAATGTCCTCAAGACTCCGAAAAGCATCGTATTAGCAGCACTTCAAGTTATTAACTTAATGAAGATAATTGGAATAGTACCTACTTTTAAAAAACAACGTCGAGACTTTGAACACCATTATAAGAATTTAAAGATAACTGTGAACAAAAACCGGAAATGTATAAAATTGATTGCAGTTTTTGTATTTTTTATATCGGACAAAAAAAGCATAAAACTGACGTTTTCGTAAGAGGATGGAATTGTGAAGTCAATGAAATAAGTAGAATACAAAAAATAACATCAATTAAATCATTAGCATGTACTCCAATGATTAACAAAGTCTACCGCGGATTAGAACGGTAGAAAGAAATCTTCGTGCTTTTGAAGGCAAGGTAAGCTGTTGGTCCCGCCCCATATTATATCAATTGTTTTCACAGCTGTCAAAAATACCATATATTTTGTGCAAATTGACAACCGTCGAACCATCCATTAAAGTTTTTACCCTTTGAAGTTCCCCGCCCTTTCGACCTTATCTTACCTTATCTTAACTCTTTCTTCTTAATTAAATACTTATGTAACTATATCAGTACGTATGATATTGGGCCGTAATTTCCTCTGCCCTCCCTTCATAAATGATTTGTTGGCTTTAATGTGTTCTTCGTGTTTTTTGGATGTAGGTAAATGAAGACCTCGAATAAGAAACAAATAACTCATATCACCGCGCAGTCTCCTTTTGTGAGTTGTCGCTCAAACACTTGACATTGGTACGCTTGACGACCTCCGTAGCCGAGAGGCGAGCGGGCCTGACTTTGGCGTCGCGTCATCTCTGAGGTCCCGGGTTCGATCCCCAGTCGGGTCAATATTTTCGGAACTTTTCTATATTGTCTCGGGTCTGGGTGTTGTGGTACCGTCATTGTTTCTGATTTCTGTAATACAAGTGCTTTAGCTACTTACCATAGAATCAGAGCAATGTATGTGATGTTGTCCAATCTTATATATAAAAATGAATCGCTGTTCGTTACTCTCGCTAATACTCTACAATGGCTAGACCGATTTGGCTAATCTAGGTCTTGAAATAATTGTGGAGGTCCAGTGAAGGTTTAAAAGGTTAGAAATAAAAATTAAAAAAAAACATAGAAAAACAAACATAGATTGGTGGAATCACTGCGTTCGTTGGTTTAGAAACGTGAAAGTGACCATAATTTAAAAAAAAAGTGAACACTTTCCCAGAAAATAAATAAATCCGACACACGCTTGACCAGCTTTTTCATCACGCCCCAATTACCCATAGTAATATCTTAATGAAAAACAACATTAAATTTGAAGATTAATTGCGAAATATTTTATCGCGTTTCGCAGATACAATCATAACAAATTATCCTGATTCCTTGGCTGCCTCGGAAAGCGGATAAAAACAAACGTTAATTCTTGCTTCGAGTTTTAGAAGCCGGATAGTAGGAAGCTTTAAGGTCGGCAAAAAATAAGTTAAATTTGTACCAGCAATTACTTACCATGACATTACTTTCAATTATTTTTTATAGAAAATAAGCTTCATTATTATTTATGAAGTGTTTTTTCGCATGTCGTGGTACGGTCAGTAGCTTTAGTTCGTGAACAACTCTGTACCTTGTCACATTAAGTCACTGGCTATCTGACTTTATAAGTTACGTGGAGATTTGGTATGACAAGGTACACATGTGTATACGAACTTATGTTGCTGGCTGTACCCTCTCATTAAGGCAGTATCAAAAAATGTTACATGTTGACTGTACTTAAATAAATACATCGACAAATAAATCAGTTTTAATGAAATTCAAATATATCTTCACGATAGAACATAGATATTTGGTATTTTATAACTTTCCAAGGATTCTTTGGGGCCAATGATTTGGTTTAAGTCCGTCCAAAGCAAATTGTCAGAGGCGACAAATTAGTATACGTGTAAATGTGGTTACTGACTGACACTCGTCATTACAGTGATTAATAAAATAATTATACTAAAATTCATTTTAAATAAGAACCAATTAACTGAATAAATTTCATTTTTTCTACCACTACTCCACCAAAACCAATATTATTTTAAGAATCATTACGTAATCCTTAATTAATTGTTATTTTCAATAGATGTAAAAATCTGATTATTTTAGGCTTTCTGACTGAAAAAGTATCTAGTATCTTGTTAAATTTCAAAATAATGAGAACGACCCTACAGGTTTTGATCGCTTGAGAAGTATTAGGAAAACAAATATTAAAATGGCTGCATTTATAAAATACGTTTTCGTGCGCATGTAATAATTCAGAGAGTTTAGAGCTTGCTTTTCTAAAGCTTTAAAGAAGCATAGAAATTAGTGATGTTAATTTCAACTTGTAAATTACTTCATGTTTTCTTTAGAATAAAAGATCTTGATAGACGGACTACAAATTATGTATGTATACTAGCTACCACTCGCGACTTTGTACGCGTAGACTTAGTATTTTCTTCCAATAAATATAACCTATGTTACTCAGAGTGAGTGTAGCTTTTCAATAATGAAATAATTTTTGGAATCGGCACGGTAGTATTTGAGTTTTATCATTACAAATGTCCACATAAAAATGTTTTTTTTTTCTTTTTAATATTAGTGAAAAGCCTATGTTATTTAGAGTGGATGGAGCATTTTACTGGTGAAAGAACTTTTGAAATCTGCTCAGTAGTTTTTAAGTTTATTCCTTACAAATATACACACACTCTTTACAACACGCTTTTATTAGCTGGTTTTGTATATATGTAATTAATATTAGTGTAGATGTTTGAATAATTCGTGCTCTACTCAAATAAAATTATTAAAGCATCTGTTATTTATCTACACTTAAGACAAATAGCTGGAATGATATTTTACGCACTTATGACTTATGAGAAATTACTTCACAACGTTACCATAATTATCTTAGACTCGAAAAAACATTCAAAGGAATTCTTTGCAAGGAAAGTTCCCTAGTAACTAATTGTTTCAGATTTTAGTACGCTGATGGGGCAACGTTCGATTTCCGGACGAGTTAATTAATGAACTGAACCTTTGAAGAAGAAGAGTTTTTTTCCAGAAACGAACCTTTGAGGCCAAATTATGTTGAGGTCAAATTGGAGGTATAAAATGTTTAGGAAACCCTTTCAGTCTTTCTTGAAGCTATAAGTAATTTGGCTGATAAGTAGAGTAAGATTGTTGTGAATTTTGCGGTCTGATAATGTTTGACAATTACGTTGGTCTCTGCATAGGGCCAGGGCCTATATGGTGTATAACAAATAAGGTAGAGGTGCCCTTTTTGTTAATTCGACGTCAAGGAGCCTATTTTGGTGGATTTTTTATGCAGAACGGACAGAAATTAGCTCTATTTCACCTGATTTTAAGCAATAATGAGGTTGAGGGTACTCATTTCACTCTTGTCACTAGTAAGATTTTCACTCCTGCTTTGCACCCAGATCACATGTTCTCGGAAGAGATAGGGAGTAAATTCTACTCGTTATCAGTGTGTATGAGAAAATACGTAGCAAAACACTTGAGGAGTCAACACTCAACAATGTGTAGGTGAAGCCCCTCCTCACGCCTGGTGGGTTGATTATTATCAAGAGAAGATGAAAGAATTCAAACGCAATTCTGTATGTATCCGGTAGAAAATAATCTACTCTTGCCTGTCAAGCTCCTACAAGAAGCCTTGTAGCGAAAGTGAATGGCATGTTTCACCGAATAATAACATCCTGGGATGTTACTAGTAACTATTTGGTGAAACGTACCGTAGAATAGTAATATTCCATTAAAATCCAGGCCTTTCCATTAAAATAAAGCGAGTATAAATTCTTGCAGCTGCAATCTATTGAAGCACAAAATTAATATTCTGAAAATTCTATTGCAACGTATTTCGTATCAGACATCACATTCATTGACATGATCCCAAAATGTATTTTATGACTTTGTGTTACGGAAACTTGTACGGTGTCAGAAAAAGAAGATACAGAAATACATTTTAAAGGCATTGTTCTACAGGGCCAGTCAACATTTACTTTTAAAGTGACTACAATTCGACGCAAGTTTTGAACAGTATTATCTGCCAATACAAGACGTTTCTTCCACTTATGCTGTCCATACCAGATGTCCTTTGTGGAGCACCAAATCAAATAAGCTATTTACGAAGTTCGCTCCAGCGGACATTCGAAATTTTACAAAGTCCATTCTGTATCCGACCGCTTAGCACACCTTTTGTTTGTTGTTTGGAGTTCAGTTCGGTTTTGTGGTAATTTTGGAAGTGTAACGGAAATGTTTTGCATTTATTTCGAATTTGTTAATTTCGGAATGTTGGCACGAAATACTTTGTGTTGAATAGGATGGTTGTTTCAAGCGCATCTTCGTTACAATATTTTGTAGATCCTCAGTACCATGGAAAATATAAAAAAAAGTTCATTACATCAATTCTTACGTGATGGCAGCTAAAAAAGACTTTCTTACAGAAGTCTAGGCTGAACATAAAAAAAGGTTAAATTGATCAGATTTCCCATATCACCACCAAAAGGCGATGAGGTCCAACCGGGGGGTTTTAGTGAGTAGTCCTGCCCTTTTTAGGGCAGGGAGAGTCCCACACACGCCGTCACCTGTCTCGGGTGACGGTGCGGTGCGTCAAAGCATTTCCCGCCGTACAAAAAAAGGCTGAACATAAAAAACAACGAATATGACGTATGTACTGTCTACCTATTCAAATTTTATTATACTGTGGCAAACTAAAGGTTCCCAGTCACTGTTAACCTAACAGTTTTATAACTAAGTTCGCTATTGAAACCGCGTGTAAAATATAAATAAAAAAATAAAACAATTTGACAACATCACGTTTACTACTCTGAATCAATGGTATTACAGAAACAACGACGGTAATGCATCTCCCATACCCAAGGCGATATTGAAAACTTAGTTTTCAGATGTTCAACAGAGAGGTATAAATAAAATAATATGTAAAGTGGGTCGCATCAAAACGTGTATGAGGTGTCAAGCGACTTGCCTGCGTAAACAATTTGCTTTGGACCCGGTTGGGTCTTGAGACGGGCTGAAACTTAATCATTGGCCTACAAGAAATCCTCAAAAGCTATAGAAAATTGTACTCCCGTGTTGTCTTGTGAAAAATCAATCGAACCTTGGACCACAGAGATGACTCGGCCATAAAGTCCAGCTCGTTCGCTTGTCAATTATGAAGGTTTTTAAAAAACACAGCAAACCAGGTCCTTTTAATAAGAAAGGTTCGTTTTACACCACTGACCATCTGTTAATATATTTCCGAGTCAGAAAAGGGAAGCTACAGCAATAATGAACACCCATTCACACATTGGAAATTCACGCAATTTTATCGTCAATACGACCTCCCCAATTATGTACGGGTCCGGTTCGAAATTATGCCGTCCGCGTTGCCTGATGGTAAGGCTACGGTTAATTGTTAGCGGAATGATGAGAGGAGCGGGTTATTAGTAAGGAAATATAGTAATTTTCAAAAATAACCAAAGGGATGCAACAAAGTTTTGGTCGAGATTTCGAGGCAATTTATTCATATTGGATGACTATCCACATTAAAATTATCCAAAAAAGCAGTTCTAGTACTAGTGAAATGGAGTCAATGTTAAATAATACCACCATTGAACATGCGGTCGATATTATGTCCTTTTGTTATGTCCGGCTGTTCAGAAATTTCGGTAATATCAATAAAAATAATGACTAACCCGCCTGCGACTATTTTGGTTAAATAGTCAGGAGCCCTCCATCCAAAATGAATAATAGTTATGGATTGCCATTGGAATAAATGGTTCTGCAAAACTCATAAAAGAAATGTAAAATTTCTGGGCGTAAAATGTAAATACAAATAAAAACGAATATTTGTCTTTTTTTTTAATAACAAGACTTGATTTAATATTTAATTACAAAATATTTCGAAAATTTCTTTTTACTGTAGGTTTATTATATTCAGTAGTACGTTTATCTGTGCATACTGAAATGATATGACATAATTTACAAAAAAAAATTATAAACGTTTAGACTCGTATATATTTAAGTTAGAATTTTATTCTTTTAAATATTTCGTTTCCACAACATTGTAAAAACTGATGTGAGTGACTATTTTTACTATAATTACATGGAACAAATTAATAATATTTTACACATTTAATTTTTATAATGATATTTGGTCTATTTTTTGCAGACGTAATATTCAAAATTTTTGGCTGATGGTTTAGGAGAGTATAATAAATGTTTGTTTTGAAGCATAACTTGTATAGGTATACTTCAAAGTCACCAGTAGTAATTTAAAAATCAATTACAAGCAAAAAACTTAGCTAAAAAAAGCAAAAAAATAACACCATTTTAAATACTCGTATATATTTATGATGCCATGTGTTTTTTTAAACGTTTACGGAGTTCAGAAACTATCTCTCGCATCGCAACCGCGGCCTTTGGTAACACATTTGAATACTTATTTAGCTTTCGAATTGACAAGGGAAAGGGTCATTCCATTCGAAAGTAAATTGAATAAGTCTGCCACAACAACCTAATTGAAGTCTCGAAGAAACATTAAAGAAAAAGGTAATTCGTTCAGTCGAGTCTACGTCTTGTAGTCTAGTGAAAAGGTACAATTTATTTACTTTACGTTTCTTTTTTTCTGCGGCGACAATGCACTGTGAATGGGACGTGAATTTCATTTTGTTTCGTTAGTATTTTTCTTATTGTTTTCGCTCCAAAGTTTGTTGTAATGAGATTTGTTTTAAAGTTGGGACTTTGATTTGATTTTGACAACAATTAAAACGGTGTTGCATAATTTTGATTTTGAAATTAGACTAAAATTCGTTTTTGAAATTTAAATAAACTTAAAATTTTGTGTGAATGTATGTATGTATGTTTGGATGTAGGCTTATATGTATATGTTATTCTTTCACGGTGAACTTCTGAACGGATTTCGATTAAATTTGGTAGGAAGAAAGATGACATAGTGAGTATTTTCCATATTCAGGTCGGGATGTTTTGGTACGAATGGTGTGAACATTTTATATAAAAATAGCTACCCGCCCAGGGCGTCTACTCTTGAAAACGAAATATGTCGGATCCGATGACCTTTAGTATTTTTTATTGCTCATTATCGCAACTAACACACTTCGAATACGAATAAAGCGTTATCAAAAAACAAAATATTATGTATACAAATCAAAAATCACGTTTTAATTCCCTAACTTTTGATCAATCTTCAAAAACGAAACCTTTCGTTTGTTCGTTTCGTTTTCAAGAGTAGACGCCCTGGCTTCGCACGGGTGCAAATAAATACAAATGAAGTTTACAGCTTTTCTGTATATTAATATGCATGGATTATACATATTAACTTTCCTCATACATCACTGAATCTAAAAAAACCGCATAAAAATAATTTGCGTAGCCGTTGCGTAGTTTTAAAGATCTAAGTATATACGTTGAAAGGAATATACAGAAAAAGTGACTTTGTTTTATACTTTGTTGTGAATAGTTAATTATAAAACGAATGTTCGTTTTTTTCTTCTTAGAATACAACTATTTTACTGATAGGAGAATAACAAAATATAATAATATTGTCTAGTGGCGCGGCGTGTCTGCTGCGCGCTTCCGATACCAATAAACAGCTACTCGCTTCGGTGGTAACGGCTGTTTGTATCGTTTCCGAAAAGAGAATAGATGGTATTTATTTGTCTTATGGTTTCACGGCTTATTTAGCACTACACACGTGTAAACTATATTTGGAATTTGGTATCGGCCATCTATGAGCTCCCTGATTCGATTTCCGGTCGCCCAATATGAGAAACGCACTTTTCCAAATTCAGGTCAGGGTGCCGTGGTATCATTATTGTTTTTGATTTCTTTAACACAATTGCTTTTGCTACTTACCACTGAATCAGAGCAATGTATGTACCTACTTTTGACCAACTAAAAAAAATTAAACCACTGCATGGCAAAGACTTTTCAATTTAAAACTCCAATAATCAAATTATCAAGAACCATTAGTGCAATAAATAAATGTTGATTGTTAGTACTTAGAATAATATTGTCTAGCGGCGCGGTGTGTCAGCTACTCGCTTCAGTGGTAACGGCTGTTTGTATCGTTTCCGAACACGAGAATAGATCTTATTTATTTCACGTTATATTTACCACTGCACACTTGTAAACCATAAACTAAAGTATCAGCCTGTAAATATTTGGAATTAGGCGTTGCGCCATCTATGAGCTCCCAGATTTCTTTCCTTTACAGAACCACAAGAGCCGGCCAACGATGTCATCGCTTCACCGTTGAAAATATTCCATCGCGAACAAAAAAATCCTATCTTTGCCGGACCATCTCTCATCAAGTGGAACTCGTTGCCGGCTCATGTGTTTCCTTCTTCCTTTGACACGGATTCCTTCAAAACGAGCGTGAAGAAACCAGTGAACGGAAAACACATCTTGCGGGCCAGTATGGCGATGCTAACGGATAGGATATTTCGGTATCAAATCCGTTGTCATCGCGATGTGGGTTCCTCTCTTGCTTACCATCAGGCTGGGAGGAGCCAATATACTGCGCTACTATATAGATAAAAACAATATTCGATTTTGGTCGGAAAATATGGACGACGAACTCTCCAAATTCAGTTCAAGGTGTCCTGTGGTACCGTTATTATTTTAGATCTCTGTAACACAATTGCTTTAGCTACTCGTACTTACCACAGAATCAGAGCAATATATGTAATGTTGTTAAATATTAATTAATTTACCAATATCTACTAGTGAAAGCTTCCATCATTTGAATCATTACGTTAATGGCTCAATTAGAACGCATGACAAAATACTAATTATTGGATGGGTAGTTACGAATTCAGGCTATGTTGATTCAACTCTAGAATAAAACCTGTAAACTATATAAGGTTTTAGCTTTAAGTACTGGAGATGGGAACGACCAAAGAGTGGAACTCATTGCAATGGTCAGTTTTCCGAAATGTTATTATCTGGTTATCTCTGAAGTCAGAGTGAATCTTCTAGGAAATAAGTATACCATATTTGGTTTCATATAAACCTTCCATCGAGCAAAATTGAGGTCAAACATGAGCGTATTTAATACATAAATAAATTGATAAAGAGGTCAGGCGCTTATAATTATTTTCTCAAGCCTTTAGATATAGTTTTAGTGACCTTTACACAACTAGTAACTAACTGCAAGTCTTTTGATGGTGACGAATTTTTTAGTTAGGGTTAACCTCATATGAAGTTCACTTTGATTTTGTTTTTTTCGTAAGTATTCTTACAATTCTAATAAATAGTATACGTAATTGAACAATTTAACTCCCTATCAATAATCACATACATTTTTGGCTCATATTTGTGCTGTGAGTGGTAGACAATGCTACGAGAAATTAAGTCCATCTTTTGAAGGTAATTTATTATGAGTAATGAAGCTCAAAAAATCTTATCAATCTGTTTTCAATTACTTATATTTGTAATATAAACTAGTTCAAGTATAATGAAACGAACAAAGAATCGTTGAGTATCAATTTCAAAACAGTATTGTTTTCAGAGAACGCAGTGTCTCGGATGTACTTGTGGAAATATTTAATGAAATATGAAATTGTAGCGCGCTGGATGATAGCCAAGGGTTGGAAAAATAACGAATCGAAAGAGCCAGTAAAGTGTGAACAGTTTTTTAATAAGTGTTCTGATTTTATTTACGGAATTCTTTTCTGTTGGAGATAGGATATACTTTATTGCACAAAACTTTGTAGAAATAAGTTTTACAGATTGATTGAAGTACAATTTAGGTCTTATCGCTAGAAAGCGATCTCTTCTAGACAACCTTAAGGTAGAGGAAACAGTGGATGGCGAGAAATGGGTACGTCAGTGCAACATAAATACAGGATTTACAGGATACAGGATTTGTTTGTTTTTTCGATTTATTGTTTTTGTAATGGTATTTTTTTGCAATACAATATTAATACATTTTTAATGCAGCATAATGCGCCACCTAGTTTTATTAGAATTGCCAACACTCATAATTTTTGATTTGAATTGGCACCCTCTATCCCCTAGCTACTACTCTTAGATACAATAGCTACAATAATATTGGATAATATAACATACATTTATCTGATTGCTTACCATATGGTAAGCAGCTACTGCACTTGTGTTGTGTAAATTAGAAAAAACAACGGTTTCATAACATCCAGATTAAATTGTCTGGATGTTATGAAACCGTAGTTGTTGAAATGATTGTTCTTCATATTGAGCCCGATCGGATTGGCACGGGTCGAAAATGATAGTTGTTTAATTACTATAATTAGGTAATAATCCTAGTCGAATTGATTATAACATGCTTAATAAGACTGCATTTATACTTTTATATTAATAACTTTTTTAACAATTTTTATAGCAATCCATGCACTAGGTATCCACATTTTGAATTTTATATATATATATATATTAGTAAAATGCAGCGTGGGCAATATCTACTTTTTTTTTTAATATTCACTTCAAGATTGACCTCATCCCTCCTGATGTTAAGTGGTAATGAGGTCCTAGCCTAAGGGCAACAAGCACAGCATAATAAAGTTGTAACTGTGTAATACTAATACGCATAAAATAGAAAACCAGAACAGAAAAAAAAATCATATCCACTACATTCACTTATCGCGCGTGCTGCTCTTCCAACTCCAAGACTCAGCTGGAAGAGCAGCACGCGTGATACCTTAAAGGTCGTGTGTTCGAATCTCATACTGCAAGGGACATATAATTTATCTAAAGGTCGCTAATATGGCGTGATATATAGACAACAGACTTTGGACTTTGCACTGCCCTTTCGTCATGGACATAAGGTCTGATCATCATCATCATCATCATTATCAGCCTGTTGCAGTCCACTGCTGGACATAGGCTTCTCCAAATGTTCGCCACTTCGCTCGATTTTCGGCTACTCTCATCTAGCTCCTGCCAGCCGTCCTGCGCAAATCGTCACTCCACCTGGCCTGAGGGCGTCCTACACTACGTTTACCGAGGCGTGGTCTCCACTCCAGAACTCGTTTACCCCAACGGATGTCGGCTCTGCGGCTGATATGGCCAGCCCACTGCCACTTCAGCTTGCTAATCCTGTGAGCTATGTCGATGAATTTAGACTTTAGGTCTGATATCAAACTGCAATTGTTTGACTCGACCTACTGTTGACCGTGCTATAAAATAAAAATGTAACTCAAGTTTTGTACTGGACTTTATTTTTGTTCAGTTAACGAGAAAAGGTTCCGATCCTCTCTACCAAGGAATACTACAAAAAAGAAACATCAAAATAACACCATCTGGTTTATTTCAATTCCTTTAGAAGTGAAAGAAAATTGGTAGGTTACTAATTTTTTCGCTTTGTTAACTGCTTCTTATTTCTCTCCTCACAATGTGAAATGAAATCACAATATTTAGGCAGACACACCGTCCAATCTGTGGAGTTGTTTTGACAGAGTTTTTCTTTTGCGTGCACGTGTGTCTTTCTGTATTTCTTTTGTTGCAAGTACATATTAGTCCAGTAATTTGGTGAGAAATAAAGTGGTTACTTGGAAAGTTTTGTACGCCAAAACTATTGACTTTAAGAAAAAAAGATAGATCCATACATTGTAGGCAATTGTCTCTAGTTTCATTTTGCATATCTGTTTTATCATAAAATGATTCGAAAAGGAGATTATTACGGAGCGAAGGGAAAGGAAAAGGAACTCAGGGTAGTTTTAGGAAATAAAATAACAGAAAAAAATAAAAATACAAACTGAAGAGAAAGAAATTTTGACAGAACAGGAAGAAATATAGAAGACAGATTCCAAGTATTATAATAAAAACTGTTAAAAGGCTCCTCCTACAATGGAGACTACGGTCTCACAGAGATATTGTCAAAAAACTGATTTTAGGCGTCATTTTTTCAATATGGCGGCGGCGAGCGGCAAAGTCGAAATTCGGAAAGAGCACCTCATAATTTCTAAAACCACCGATTTTTAAAACTCCCAGAAAACTTTTGAGGTAAAACTACCAAATGGATGTACTATATAGGGTAGACAAAAATGTCTGTTTTGTCCGACAGTGAGAAATTTTCGTAGCATACTATCGGCCCGCCGCAGTTTTGCACGCGTATTTTTCCAGTGAAATTTCATATATTTTTTTCTTACTAACTTTCTTCTGTAATTATTAACATAATAAAAAATCTTTACCGTTTGGTGCACTCATTCTGAAGATATGCGCGTACGTATTTCAGAGACTTGATTTAAGTTACGCGTATATAAATTTGAAATTCAACGTGTTTATTTGTTTAAAAGCTTAATTAATTGCACAAAAAAGTACAATACGTAGACTTAGTGCTAGAAGCATTCTCTACTAGTCCACACTTTGGTCATGCAGAGAGTTTGTTTAAGTGTGCGGTAATAGTAAATCATACAACGAATTTTTAAACGCGATATAAATTTATGGAGGCGAGCGTGCCGGACTTTGGCGTCGCGCCACCTCTGAGGTTCCGGGTTCGATCCCCGGTCGGGTCACTATAGGAAACGAACTTTTCTGTATTGTCTCGGGTCGGTGTTGTGGTACCGTCGTTGTTTCTGATTTCGGTAACACAAGTGCTTTAGCTACTTACCATAGAATCAGAGCAATGTATGTGATGTTGTCCAGTATTTATTTACTCTTTTACGTAAAAACTTAATGGTTCGGATAAAATTTGACAGAAAGATAGATAAGGTACTAAATGAACATATAGTAATACTTATCTACTTACTTTTTATCGCGAAATAACACAAGCGATGTCGGAGGCACCAGCTAGTTCCTTAATAATTCCTTTTTGGTTCAACGCCGACACTTGGCAAGGCAATGTAGCTGATAAATCTTAAGATAAGAAATTCTTGGCAAAGTCCCGGTTTTGAGGCAACTTGCTTAATAGTGTAATAATTAACTTTAATAGTACTGGAAGATAAACATTTGTCTTGATAACAGGTCGTTTGAAGGTTTATTATCGCTTAATAACATGAAGACAATTCTTGTCAAATAAAGTTGTTGTTTAACTTATGCCTGATACTCTGAGGTTCCGGGTTCGATCCCCGGTCGGGTCAATATAGGAAACGAACTTTTATATTTTGTCTCGGGTATGGGTGTTGTGGTACCGTCCTTGTTTCTGATTTCTGTAACACAAGCGCTTAAGCTACTTACCACAGAATCAGAGCAATGTATGTGATGTTGTCCAATATTTATTTATTTATATTTATTTTACGATTCGTAATATGTCAAAAGTGACTATCCCTTTTTTCCCATCGACTACGAGTCGTTAATACCGTTTCATAATTTACTTTCCATATCAACTGTCATCAGGCGTCTGTCGCTCGTTTTTAGCTTACGCCTCGTATTATTTATTACTCTCCGTAACCAAAACGGATCGTTTTTCAAGTATTGGAACCGGGCATTAGAGGTAATAAGTTTTTTTTATATTACCCTTCAAGATTGACCTTATTCCACCTGATGTTAAGTGGTAATGAGGTCCTTTTTTTTTTTTGACGGGGAGAAATGCATTGACGCACTGTACCGCCAGCCTGAGGGGGGTGACGGCGTGTGTGGGACTCCCTGCGGCGGAATGGCCGCTTTCGCAGCCCCGACACTTCCCCCCTGGGTGGTAGGGGGAGTAAGCGGGGGTGGTCAATCCACTAAACCATCCCCGCCTCGCACTGGAGACCGTGAGTGCAATGCTGACTGAGGTGCCCTCACACCACCAGCCAACTGGTCTCCGTGCGGAAGAACGGCGCGGTCGTAGCGCCGCCGCGCCCTGGTTCTTCTGCGCCTTCTTAGCGCTGGGGAGGACGGGTCGTCCTCCCTTTGGCGCTCTGCCTCCTCCTTCTGCGAGATGACGTTCTCGCAGAAGGAGGCTACCGCCGCCCAGGCGTCCTCGCCCCCGAGCATGGCTTGGACAATGCTCGGGAGGGAGAGATTGGCCCCTATTACGGCCGTTAGGGCAGCTCTCTGCTCGGACCACGACGGGCACGAAACCAAGGTGTGTTCCGCCGTGTCCTCTTCAAGCCCGCAGTGGGCGCAAACGGGCGTCTCTTCTCGCCCTATTCGGTGCAGGTACTTCCGGAAACAACCGTGTCCGGACAGCACCTGCACCAACCATATAATGAGGTCCTAGCTTAAGGGCGATAAGTACAGCATAATACATCTGTTACTGGACCTGTCGTCCTTACCTTGAAGGCTTGACCCCTGCTACTAATGTAGCACCTCCAGGAGCACTGGAAACCTTATCACACGCAGAAGCACAACAACAGAGAAGTGGTTGTTATTTGGCTGCGGTCTTCTGTAAGGTGATATTTCACCAGCCGGGCTGCTCCAGTTCGAGCAAGTGTGATGTTGCAGTGGCTAAGATAGTCGTCCAAAGCGTAATGGTATGGGGTTTGATTCTTCATCAGGTTATGGGAAACGAACTTTTATTAATTTGCATAGGTTTGTGTGTTATTACTTATAATACAAAACCCTTTGTTTGAAACTAGATCTTTGGTGTGATTGTAAGGCGCATTTTTATAATTGTGTTGTTAAAATTATTATAAAATAATAAATAAATAATAAAACGGTTATTTGCAAGAATACAGTACTTTAATGGTGGAAAATATTATACAGTCCAGTGCACTCAACCATACAAATGGCATGCAAATAATATGTAAGCTTACATTAGATTAGTATGACATTGTTTGATTAATATAATTGAATAAACATAATTAATTAAATAAGTAATATTTTTAATTACATTTTTCTTTTTTTAATCTATAAATACCTTAGCACTATAGAAGCAATGTTGCCACATCCATTCAGTCAATTTATATTTGAAATTGTTTTTGTCAGTGAACTTTGATGTCATTGTTGCTAATAAATTCAAATAATTTAACGTAAATGCATTTCTAAAGATGAAGAATTGGTACAAACTCATCCCAAGTCAATTAAAACAGTCATTATAAATTCACGGCTAAATAAGGCAACACAATCCAATTACAGTTGTTTACAAACAATAAATTACTTAATGAGATTTGATAAATGATTTTATTTTAACAGCTTTCGTTTTTTATATAATTCCAAAGCTATGATTTTGCCCAAAATACGAATTGTTCAACTAAAATTTGGAAATAAATTGGGTTATGGAGATTGTAATGATACATTGTATGTACTAATCTAATTCACTTTTGAATTACAGTTTAAATTACGTGTCTATTATCAATCGTTGCTTATTAATACCGATTTTGAATAATAATAATGGTGATAAAACACCTTCACCCTTCCACCGACTTTGACTTCCTCAAGATTTGGCCAAAATACAGTAATACATCACTGTCTCAGTTGTTGAGGATGTAACATAGGTTACATACCACGCAAGCCATTGGAAGCACATCCAACATACTTCTGAATGTCCCAGAGAATGAGACAGATTGCAGTACGAATTAAATAATAAAAAAAAAATAAAAAAAAATCATAAGTTATTAAAAAACTATCAGAAGTTTATTTTATAATCATTTGAAAAAATAGTGGTTCGTTTCATTCAGACACGAAAAATTAAATATTATTTTATAACGAGCAGTATAATTTTCATTGAAAAAAATATATAAACACCTTACCAACTTGGGTTTCGTCGCCATTAATATGGATGATGTACTCGTATACGTCACAAAAATTAAAATCCCATTATTAATGTCGCCAAATGGGAGATTTTGAATGACGACATTGATGCCTTTATTGTCACTGGCTCAACACCTTTTATGGTGCTTCCACCGTTAATAGTCGAAATTTATATGAACATAAATTTTGAACGCATAACACAATGTGTTGAAACGTTATTCCGACTCTTTTGTTTTAAACATGGATTTTCTCTTTTGTTTGTTGTTTTTTAAGTATTATTCGCAGCATATAAAGTACTGGCTGAAAATATTTAATATTTGGGTCATTGTCAAATTTTGCGCAGGTAAGTAGGGTTAAAAAGGATAAATTTTTTAAAATTAAAATATGTTTTTTTGTTACTTATTTTATGTCCGTGTCGGTAAAAAACAACTGAATTATAATATACTATAGTTGGCCGCGATGTTCTATTCATAATTTATGATTTAATTCAGATTTAGTGGATCAGGGTGTAAAAAATATACAACTCTGTTATCATTAGGTTTTACCGTTTATTATGAAATTAAACAAATCAATCAAAAATATTTTGGCATTAATATTAAAAAGTCTCATATCTTTTAAATATAATTAGAATCACAACAGTCTTTTTTAAGTTTAACACTCATTAATCTAAACTTTTAAACAACTCTGTTACTTCTTCAAAATTAAAATACCTTAAATTCTACTTAAATCGTCCAAAACTCTGTGTTTTAAACAGCTAACTTGAACAAATGCCGTATAAATATCTATTTAATTAGCATATAGCGATATATATATATTATATTGCCTAGGTTTTCCTAAAAATCTTTACTATGTTCTTTAGTCCTTGGGACAGAAAAGTAACAGAGTTGTAACACAGTAACATAGTTGTTTTTTTAATTGTAGCTTACGTTAATATTCGCACTTAGTTGAGCTTGAGATCGAAATCACTAAACTAATAATCTTTAATACTAATCGAAATTAACTTATGACTGGAATTTACCAATCTAGAGTAAGTTTTATAAAAATAAAAATCAGATTGTCTTGGAAGATGAAATAAGATATCAAATGTTTGAAGTTAAAAGAGTAACTGAAAAATTGTTGCTTATTTCTCAAATATATCTAAAGGAGTATCATATTACATGTCATAGGACGACCTCCGTAGCCGAGAGGCGAGCGTGCCTGACTTTGGCGAGCGCCATCTCTGAGGTTCCGGGTTCGATCCCCGGTCGGGTCAATATGGGAAACGAACTTTTCCATATTGTCTCGGGTCTGGGTGTTGTGGTACCGTCGTTGTTTCTGATTTCTGTAACACAAGTGCTTAAGCTACTTACCACAGAATCAGAGCAATGTATGTGATGTTGTCCAATATTTATTTATTTATTTATTTATTTATTTATATTGGTAGTATACCCTTTTACCTTTGCAGACTTTTTTGGGTTCCGGAACAATTGCAAGTAAATTATCAAAAGGCTCATAGGATAAATCAGTCTCAACTAATTTAAATTTAGTTCCAGTATCGTCCACAGACTTAAAGAACATAATTTTAACATCACCATCTTCTTCTACTTCAGACAAGGGCCTTACCCAGATAGATGTAGTCTTGTTTTAAGCTTGAAACTTTCACTAAGACGCAAACACCTTGTTTTATTTTATTAGCATGAATATTTTCCGTCTCAATCAAGGCATCTTCATTTTCCTTTGATGTGCTGGGTTGTTCCATTAAATAAGTGGTAGAAGGATTTTCTTTTCAAGATATTAAAGGGGCATCATTATCATCATCATAGTCTGAGTTATAAACAGTTTTGTAAAACCCTGTTGTTCGCTTCTGACAAAGGTTGCTTAGATCCGACAGAATATTTTTGTCGCAATTGGAGGGAGTTGATTGTTCCACTACAACTTTTAATGGAACGTAGACCTTGGGATTCAAGCAACTGCAAAAGCCTCGCTGACAAAAACAACTTAAATTTCTATACTTAAGAACACCGGGCTCCTCAGTGAAAACTTGATGAAATTTCATGGTACCTAATAATGGTAGGATATTCTCCGGGATCTGTGTTGAACTCTGTTCAATATCCTCATTTGTTGTCAGATGTAGCCTCACTTTACTGACGTCTTTCAAAGCAAGATAGAAATTTGTGGCATCAGGTATATCACTTCCATGTGCAACAAGTTGGTCAGCAGCCCTTTTTAAAAAACCGCCAATTCCATCTGCTGCACCCTTGCCATGAGCCGCCTCTGCTTCCTTTTCATGATTATTTTTGCGTCGTTCCCGGTATCGTCGCTGCTTCTCAGCAGGCGTTAGAGGCATCTTGAACGCGCAAACGACGCACAGTATCCTATAACAATGATATTTTGAGGTTATTTATAATTATACACAATTTATTTGTATGTACCAAACACATTTATAGCTTACGATAAATGATCCTTAAATAAATAGAACTCTGAAAAATAAAATATGAGCAAAAATTTAAGAATTTAAGGGCTTACTCAACTCTGTTACTTTCTTAACAACTCTGTTACCACGCGCTAGTAACAGAGTTGCGTAGTAACAGAGTGGTAAATTTTACATTTCATTACACATAAATAATAAAATAAAGCGTTAAGTAAAATATTTCATTCGCCTATCACACATTTACCCCTTAGAAAACACACTGAACGTAAAATAATGATAAAACCATTCATTTACTTACGTTAACAGGTAGGTAACAAAGTGGACGAGCAATAAAAACACGCAGCTCCTTCAACACTTCGCGGTCGACTGTCAAGCGACGTACCCTTCCCCCTCACCTGCCGAACTACCACGATCAATGCAGACATTCCGCCCAATATAAAAAGTGTGGTAAAATGCGCCATCTACATTTTGAGTTACGAATTAGTTAGTAAAATAGTGGTACAGTCGATTCAAGACCATACTTGGGACAAAGTATAGAAAATCGTTTTAAAATTAAATTTTAATGCTCACTGGTTTTGAAACATATTTTTAAAATATTTATAATACTCCGTTGACGGTAATAATTTATTTTAAGTAGGTTACTATACTAGAAAATGCAGTTACTTGATCTTTAGTATAGGGGAATACTACATGGGACAGGTACAGTTTGGAAGGAAAACCATTCTGTTACCAGAAATGACCACAATGTTACTATAAAAATAATAATAAAATATCTAAGCTGAGTTTTTATTTCATTAATGGATGTTTAATAATACGATATAATTTGTATTAATGTATAATTTGTTAGGAAGTTCTGACTTTATTAATAATAAAATATAAAAAAATGTTGAGGGACCTGTTTACCTGCGCAAATTTTGACAACGACCCATTTCGGAGTTTCCTGGTTTAATAATGATTACAGAATGAATTCGTTTTTTCATCATGAATCCTTGCGCTGTCTTGTTTATATATTAGACAAGAACAGAAAGCTTTTTATACAAAGATGCAGATAGAATGTCATGTTTTTGATAGAAATGAAATGATTTATTTCTTCAAGTGGCTTTAAAATAAATTCTTTAGCACGCCAATTTGTTTTCCTACCAGCGCCTCGACGTTGATTTTATAAAGAAGAAATGCCGCAACAAACGCAACAGTTATCCTCTTATAAAATAAGTTATGGACAACAATTTAGCATTAAAATTTTTGAATCAACAAAGAGCTTAGGTAGGTGGTTGGACATTTTAACTATTCCACATATTTTTATAATAAATAAAAATAAATATAAAATAAATATTGGACAACATCACATACATTGCTCTGATTCTGTGGTAAGTAGCTAAAGCACTTGTGTTACAGAACTCAGAAACAACGACGGTACCACAACACCCAGACCCGAGACAATACAGAAAAGTTCGTTTCCCATATTGACCCGACCGGGGATCGAACCCGGAACCTCTGAGATAGCGCGACGCCAAAGTTCGGCACGCTCGCCTCTCGCCCACGGAGGTCGTCACGGAGGTAATGAAGTCAGTCTGAGTAGGCAGAGCATACGTGATGGTCGTGGGTTTGAGCCCTGCACACCGTAAGGGAAAAGGAGTTCTCTCTGGTTCTTTTAAAAATGTAAAGTTCGCTAGTGCGGCGTATAGCACTATGAAAATCGATAAAACGCCGAGTTTTTTTATTTTAATAAATGACACAAAGCGGAAGAGACCCGATGGCTATGGCTAGCTAACATACTCGTGTGTCGGCAGTCAGGTGGAGCCGTTTACCTCCCTAATTCTATCACAGTTTAATTTCCGCTGTAGCATCGCTCGCACGACGTAAAGGGCACATAGTCAACTATGATGAAAGTCTATTGATTTAAGTAACGGTAATATAATTATAACGTGCTGTGTTGGAATGCACTTTTTTCTGGCGTACGTTTGGTTAGAGGGTCTATACAACTGTCAATATTAGAAACAGAAAAATTTTATCTCCCCTTGCGGTGCGGGAATTGAACCCACGACCTTCACGTATCGCGCGTGCTGCTCTTACCAACTGAGCTAACCGCAAGTTATTGTAGGCGATGAAATTTTTCTGCTGTATCAACCGTTAGCCTTTCGGTAAGTGCCCTCTGCCGAATATGTTTATATCTACATATTTATCGGCCCGTGGTACATTCGTTGCAGAAATGTTTGAAAACCACAGAATCGAAGACACCTGGCATCTTAATCGATTTTATTAT
Organism: Glyphodes pyloalis; assembly: GCA_037074685.1. Taxonomy (NCBI): domain Eukaryota; kingdom Metazoa; phylum Arthropoda; class Insecta; order Lepidoptera; family Crambidae; genus Glyphodes; species Glyphodes pyloalis. The sequence goes on from JAYKKO010000021.1 coordinate 7,544,227, forward strand.
TTTAAACATATTCGGCAGAGGGCACTTACCGAAAGGCTAACGGTTGATACAGCAGAAAAATTTCATCGCCTACAATAACTTGCGGTTAGCTCAGTTGGTAAGAGCAGCACGCGCGATACGTGAAGGTCGTGGGTTCATTTCCCGCACCGCAAGGGGAGATAAAATTTTTCTGTTTCTAATATTTAAAGTTCGCTAGTACGGCGTATAGTACTATAAAAATAATAAAATCTATACAACTGTCATTTTTGGATCACGTAACATTTTAAAGTAAAAATCAATGTCATAGAGTTCATACAAATTGAATGTTTAAATGATAAACAAGTTCGATAACTGTCATTTAACCAATAAATAAAAATTGATTATTGTCTTTCTCCTTAAATTACAACATTTCTACTTAAACTAACTTACACAGGAAGACGAATGGAAGTGGTTCAGTCATGTTTGCTGGAGTTCTTTTATGCCCGGTTCCAATTTTTAACGGTTCGTTATGTGTCAAACGCAGCGTGGGGCGGCCCCCAACACGATGGACTGACGACATCGTCAGATGTGCGGGGAGCTGCTGGATGCAGATAGCGCAGGACCGCGCGTGTGGCGTTCTGTAGGGGAGGCCATGTCCAGCAGTGGACAAAAAGAGGCTGATGGATGGATGGATGGATATGTGTCAAAAATAACTATTCGTTTTCTCCTACCGACTACGAGTAGTTAATACCGTTGCATAATTCATTTTCCATATCAGCTGACATCAGTCGGCCGTCTGTCGTTTTTAGTTTACACCTTGTATAATATAAATATAAATATTGGACTACATAACATACATTGCTCTGATGCTGTGATAAGTAGCTAAAGCACTTGCGTTACAGAAATAACGACGGTACCACAACACCCAGACCCGAGGCAATACAGAAAAGTTCGTTTCCCATATTGACCCGACCGGGGATCGAACGCGGAACCTCAGAGATGGCGCGACGCCAAAGTCCGGAACCCTCGCCTCTCGGCTACGGAGGTCGTCATATAATTTATTACTACCGTAACTAGAACGGATCGTTTTTCAAATATTGGAACCGGATATTAAATGACTGGCATTATGTCACCAGAATCTGATGATACATGCCAGAGAAGTCGTTTTGGTTTAAAATGATCTTAATTTAGTTCGCACTTAGATTATTTATAACATGTTATTAAATATTCCAACGTTTTATTGTCACTTAACAGCAATCAATACCCTGTTTTCATAACCATATTCCACTTTAATAATGTTGCTTTAGCAGAAACTGGGAACATTTTCCCAGCAGAACTTCTATCTTCAAGAATAATATCACTTTTAGTGTTGAAAGCTTTGAAGGCATTTCATTTCTGCGTATGATAGTTAGTTTCTAACTGAACCGTGCAATATGCAAACCAGTTTCTTAATTAATCTAAGATCACACAAAACAGATTAATATACAAATTTTTATTAGTTTTATTTAGACAACCTCGGTGGTGCAGTGGCTAAGATAGGCGGCCAAAGCGCGTAAGGTCCTGGGTTCGATTCCCGGTCAGGTCAATTTAGAAAAATAACTTTTCTAAATTGACTTGAGTCTGGGTGTGCTGGGATGACGCCCCCAGTTAATATCCGTCGTCTGGTGCTCATAGTACAAGGGAAAACCTTAGTTTGAGACCAGGTGATTGGTGTGGTTGTCTGGCGCATTTATTTCTGGCACCAGACGACGGATACTAACTGGGGGCGTCATCCCAGCACACCTAGACTCAATTCGATTTAGAAAAGTTCGTTTTCCATTTTTTTTTTTTATTTTTTTTAAATAGTCTATTTATCGAAGAAAGCTTTAGGCTATATAACATTACGCTACTACTAGTAGAAGCAAAGAATTGGTTAAAAATGTAAAAAAGCGAGGATAGGACGCGTTAAAAACTACCGCGGGTTGCTAGTTTCTTATAACTTCTCATGTAAGAGGAAAACAGTTTAACGAAAATAAATTCTTTGAACTGCAAAGGCCATGAACCCTCAGTGTCTAACATAGTCAAGTTGGCCGAAGGTCAATCAAAGCGTATGCTCCCGCATACCGATGAGGGATGTAGCCGAGTGGCCAATCCTTTGAGAGTTCACCGGAGTTTGTAACAGCTACCAATATGACGTGATATGGTCCGAGGTTATCAGTACAGAAACTGTCAAGCCAAGTTTAAGCAGCACCGCGTGTATTTTAAACGAAATATTTGGTTCTGTTATAACTCAAAAACTATTTGACGCATGTCAAATTATTTGGTCAGGACGTCAGGACTATCCATTGAACTTAGTACCCATAGAAATTGTATTTTTGTCGTCTAGTCAACAACCAAGCATGTATCTTAACTAGCGACCTGCCGCGGTTGTAATAATAAACGAAATATTTGGCTTCATCATAACTCAAAAATCACGTGTTTGACGCATGGCAAATTATTTGGTCAGGACGTCAGGCCTGTCCATTGAATTTGGCATTCATTGCGATATCTTCTCTTTTGTCGTTGAAGTATCCAAGTAAAATATCCAAGCATAGGTGGAACATAACTAGTGGCTTAGCTCGCATAGAATTCTTGTTTCTTCTAAGTTTTTCACTATCTTATTGCTCCTATTTGTCTAAGTGTGATGTTTTATAGCTTTAAGTCTTCTTTTATAAATGGAATATTCACCACAAGGATATATTAAAATTATACTACGTAAAAGATAGCTTGATCTCTGCGACATAAGTCAAACTGACATTCCTAGGGTGGTCATCATATAAAAAAGTCGATAGATATTATTTACATTTCTTACTATTACCGATGCTAAAGTAACATTTAATTGGGTTGAATTTAATTACAAACGTTACTAAATTAAACGAATATTTGAATATAAATTACATTTATTCTTGTAAAGGAGTAAACCCCAAATCCATATCTGAATCGTAAATTTATTATAAACTCTTGTTCGCATATATTATCATTATGAAAATAATGTTATGATATTAAAATTAAAATATACAACAACATTTAAAAAAAAAATAGTTTTATTTAAAATGGCGATAGTTTATAGTCAGAGGTCACGTTGATTCACCGCCCATCATTATGTAGGTCGGCATGCCCATAAAGTATGACATTTATAGGTATTGTCTGTACTACTATGAAATTCAGAACCCCATAAGCGTGATTTAACTGTCAGCTGTCGCAGAGATCAAGCTATCTTTTACATAGTATAGAATTAGTAATTTCTGAGATTAGCGTGTTCTAACAAACACATTCTTCAGATTTATAATATTAGACGACCTTCATAGCCGAGATGTGAGAGGGCCGCACTTTGGCGCTGCCTCTGAGGTTTCGGGTTCGATTCCCGGTCGGGTCAATTTGTAAAACGAGCTTTTCTATATTGTCTCGGGTCTGGGTGTTGTGGTAACATCGTTGTTTCTGATCTCTGTAACAAAACTGCTTAAACTACTTACTATTAAACCAGAGCAATGTATGTGATGATGATGTTGATGATGTATTAGAATGGATACTGAACTGGCTCCTTTGAAATGAATGGCTTCGAACAAATTGGACCAATCAAAGCGCCGTCTCTACGGATAATCACATTGTTGGTTTCTCAGATTAAATAAGTAGGGTAATTTTGTTCCTCTTGGAAATTTTAACCACCGAAAGAGGTTTACTTAGAAGTAAATTGATCTACTTAATAAGTTTGCGGGTAAGCTTCGCTGTGAAACGAAACCTCTCGGGATCTTGATAGTTCGTCTGACATCACAATCTCTTTGATTACTTTAATTTGGTAGGTTTCTTGTAATTACTTAAACAATGGATTATGATATTGTGCAATTTTTTTGAAGACTGATTCTTTTTTCATGTCATTTATAATGCCTGGAGGTCTACTCTTAAAAACGAAATATGTCGGATCCGACAACGGATAGCAATTTTTAATTCTCATAGTCGCAACCAATTCACTTCGAATGAAACTAAAGCGTTTAAAAAAACACAATATTATTTATGCAAATCATTAACCACGCTTTAACTCCCGAACTTTTGATAAATCTTCAAAAACGAATCCTTTCGTATGTTCGTTTCGTTTTTGAGAGTAGACCCCCTGCTCCCAAAATTGAAAAGAACAAAAAAAAAATTATGTTATGTTATGTGTTTTTGAAGAATAACTTAAATTCGGGAGTTAAAATGTAGTTTAATTTACATAAATAATGTTTTGAAACGCTTTAGAGGGATCCCACACTAGCGTCTTTCGAGCGTCAGCGTCTTGCCGGCGACCTCCCGACACTAGCGTTGGCTGGGCGTTGCGTCGACGCGGCGCCCGCTCAGCGTCGACGCGGCGCCCGCACAGCGTCGGCGCGGCGTTTGAGCGGCGCTTGCGCTGGGCGTCCTCTGCACATCGCGTTCGAGCGTCGCGCCGCGCTGACGTCATGTACAGTTGTTTCGAAAATGGAAATGTAAGATTTGAATAACGCACAATATAATGTTTTACGTTGCAGTGATAAATTAATGCTTTCAACTTGTAAAGGAAAAAAATATATTTTACCTATTTGACACATGGCCCGAATAGTCAACTTTAGCATTTATTTTCTCGAAAACTAAAAGTACTTAATTGAAAATGGGTTTCTTCGGCAATATGAGTTAGTATTTTAAGCTACATCCATATTTGCTATCAGCTAAAAAGTCTTCTACCTACTGATTCTAAAACACGGGCGGGCCGAAACAATTGAGTTGATCATTGTACTGTTGTCAAAAAAGCGTCGGGCCGGCGCGGCGCCTGTGGAGCGCAGTCCTGGCGTTCGTCATTTCGACCGCGCCGCTGCGCAAGCGTTGCGTCGGCGCCGCGTCGACGTTGCGTCGACTACGCGTCGGCGTTGCGTCGACGTCGCGTCGGCGTTGCGTGGGCGTCGACGCTCAAAGAACGCTAGTGTGGGGTTACGCTTATTCGCATTTGGAGTAAATTGGTTACAAATATGAAAATTAAAAATTGATATTCGTCTTCGGATATCAAATCCGACATGTTTTGTTTTTGGTAGTGGGCCTCCAGAAAATATAATAAAATATAAGCCTTGTATTTTCTGCAATTACCTTAGTAATTTGTAGGCTAGAGGAAAAAATTCACCCAGCCGATTTTACAGCTCACTAGACTTCAATATTTATTCAACTGGACGTATGTAGGTATTAGTGATGTAACGAATATAGATTTTTAGGCATTCGCGAATGCGAATGCGAATGCGAATATCTGCCGTTGATATTCGCGAATGCGAATGCGAATGCGAATATTCACTTTTGAATATAGCGCCACGAATTTCGGGTGTGGCGTCTCACCACCTAAACTTATGTAAATAGTTTTTTGATACCAACCTTCTTGTACAAATATTTTATTCTTTTCACTTTTAAAAAGAAATATGTTTTACTGTCATTCTCGTACATACGTCACTCGGTTGAAAATTTTATTATTCCCGTTTGTAATTTTATGTTTGTGTTTATAGTTATAATTTTCCGTGTACAGTTATATATTTCCTCATTTCCTCTTTCTCTCCTTCTTTTTAAATATCATTTCTTTTCTATTGTTGTTAGGTGTGTGGTGATATGTAAATAAACTCTTGTACATTATTTGTGATTATAATTCATTATCACCTACATCACTCAAGCAGAAATCCAGTCCTCTAACCATCTCGTCCACAAAACGCTGAAAAGTTTGCGCTGCGTTACGAAGTCCGAACGTCATGAACGGAAATTCGTATAAGCCAAACGGTGTTGTGATGGCGGTTTTCGGAATATCAGCAGGAAACACAGGTATTTGGTTGTAAGTCTTTACCAGATCGATGGTAGAGAAGACCTGGCAACCAGCAATGCTGTGCGAGAAGTCCTGGATATGGCGGATGGGGTACCTGTCAGGCACAGTTCGCGCGTTGAGCATCCGATAGTCACCACAGGGACGCCATCCATTGTCGCCTTTGGGCGCGAGATGGAGTGGTGATGACCAGGGTGACTGCGAAGGCCTGGCGGTGCCACATTTCAACATTTCCGCAAACTCATCCTTCGCAACTTTCAATTTGTCCGGTGCTAGACGACGTGGAGTGCTGGATACGGGAGGACCTGGAGTGGTTTTGATGAAATGCTCAGTATTATGTTTGGCAATTTTGGGTACACCTGACGAACGGGTAATTTCTGTAAAGTCCTGTAAGATGTCATGATAGGACGACTCACCAACTATGACCTTCACAGATGAAATGTTTTGCTGTGACTTTGCGGGCGATGCCGGGGACGTGAGACTAGTTAAGTTGTCTATAAGACGTTGGTTGCGACAATCTACTATTAGGTTGTAGTACGACAAAAAATCAACGCCAATAATGGCTTTAGTCACGTCCGCCACAATAAATTGCCAAACAAAGTCACGGCGCAACCCTAAATTTAAATTAAAATTAATATAACCATATGTACAAATTCTGCTACCGTTCGCTGCACACAATTCATATGAAGTCTTCTGGCGTCGATGTCCAAGTGCCGATCGTGGGAAGACACAGACGTCGCTGCCTGTATCGACGAGAAATTGTGTCTTCGAAACACGATCGGTGACGAATAAGCGACCGGAACTTGGGCAATCGGTTGTCGCTATCACCGACTGCCTGTCGCGTTTCCCGACGTGTAGCCGCACTGCTTGACGCACCTCCTCGCCCGGCCACCAAACTTCGAATGGTACCAGCAGATGCGGGACTGTGACGAGACGGAACGGCTGGACTTGCCCCTTCTGGTTCGTTCGTCAGGGAGGGACTGCTGCTGGTCGACCTCCGTAGCCAGAGCCTGGATCTGCTTAGTTAGTGCCGCAATTTGTTGCACTAACGTCTCCATGGCAGTTGATGGTGTGCTGGACGCCAGCGCTGCTTGTGGTGTCGTCGGCAACACGCCGTGTATGCGGTCGGCTTAGTTAGCCATTTGCTTGGTTGACTGTACATGTGTTTATATACATTCTGTGTTTTTGTTCCTCTTTTTATACAAATTGTGTTCTCCGGGGGTCACCAATGTAGGGTAGTGAGTGATGGAAGATAATGAATTATAATCACAAATAATGTACAAGAGTTTATTTACATATCACCACACACCTAACAACAATATAATAGAAATAATATTTACAAAGAAGGAGAGAAAGAGGAAATGAGGAAATATATAACTGTTCACACAAAATAAATCAAAATAAACTTATACGTAAAATATGCAACAGAATAATTTTCACACAGTGACATATGTATGTCGTGGCCATATCGTAGATCTGCTCATTTCATGAAATGCTTGAGTTTTTCATGAAATGGTCGCATTTCATGAAATGTTTGACTGTCTATTGGCCACATCATGATATGGTTTGGGCAGATCAATGATAAAAATCGTTTCTCGATGTGGTCAACTAAAAGCGCGACTATTTCATAAAGTATTCAAGATTATTTTGATCATATCGTGAAATAGTTACATGAAATACCGGTAGAGGCGCTGTAAGCGCTTTGTTTATGTGTGAAGATGGCGGCCGCGGACGATAATGTTTTTTCTTGCAAAGAAAAATTAATAATTCGTTGTTAAGTGAAGAAGAAAGTGATGACAAAAGATTATACGATAAAAAGGTTCTGGTTCTGCATAGTACATGCAAGTCACGCAAAAACTGAGCTAAATGTAAGAAAACCTTGGACTTCGGTTCGGTTACAGGTTAGTAGGTAGTTTACTGTTAAATTGCATCATTATTCATTTATTTTATTAAATTACTCTATCCTAGCTAACGTTTATTGTATTTTCATTTAATTGATATTATTCTAAGTTTGTTAATTATGACATTATAAAGATTGTTTTATTTTTCTTTTTAGGTTATAAAACAAATTAAGGAGAGTAGGGTGACTACGCAAAAGAAGTCCATGGATTATTACTGGCTGTCAAAATACGACATTATGGAAACAGCGGACGAGGGATACCTTATATTCAAGAAAAATGCGTAAACTATTAACCAAAGTACGTACCTACTTATTTCTAAGTATTTGATTATATTCTAAAAATAAATGTGTAACTTGACATGTGTCATACTTATTTAACAAAAATTGTTTAATATTGGTACGAAAATTTCATAAGTTTGTGATAATAGGACTTAAATTACAATAAATAAGTTCTTACCATATTCTGGATTTTTATTAGATAAATATTTTATGGACACCCTATTTATACGATTCGGCCAAACGTGGATGACAAAATCGTGAAACGTAGACGATTTTATGATCTGGTCAAATTGAGTTGCCCACATCATGAAATACAACCATTTCATGAAATACTCAAGCATTTCATGAAATGAGCAAATCTACGATATGGCCACGACATGTACAATGACAGTCAAAAACTTTGCCTTCTTAAAAGCGAAAAGAATAGGAATGTACAGAGGTTGGTATCAAAAAACTATTTACATAAGTTTAGGTGGTGAGACGCCATTTCCTCTTTCTCTCCTTCTTTGTAAATATTATTTCTTTTATATTGTTGTTAGGTGTGTGGTGATATGTAAATAAACTCTTGTACATTATTTGTGATTATAATTCATTATCTTCCATCACTCACTACCCTACACGGGTATCGTTAATTAGAAAAATTCCATAACGAAAAACAGTGCACATTCAGTAGAATTACAACATCTTCCCAGAAATGTATTACATCAGACGTTAAACAGATGTCGCTTTAAGAGGTATTTATAAAACGAAACAGTGTTATAATAAATCTATGAAGTTTTTGGCAGTTGATAAATCAATAGGTAAGATGATTGCGTTCTTCCCCCTGAGTTCCGCATCTTGTTGTGATGGGGAGGATCAGTAACCATGTGGTCCGGGACCTTGAGGCTGGCCTTATCACCCAGCCTCCGATACCGCACAGGGTGAAACAAAGACGGATCCCAAGCTGGGCCGCGGAGAGCATGTGGCTCTCTGCGGCAAGCCCGCAAGGGCAGAGGTGGATCGCGGAGGAAGAGAAGGACCGCGGTGTGTAGTTGCCGGCATCCGTGTCCTCCGTGACGCGGCAGTGGCACCCGGGGCGCAAACCGCGTCGTAGTGGGGTCGCGAAGGAAGAGGAGGATACGGTATTACGTTTACCGGCCTCCCTAACCTCCACGGCCGGTGGGTTTCGGGACTCCATCTGACTCTCGGAGGGAGAGCTGGATTGAGAGTCTCGGGCGTCCGCTGGTCGAGGCGGTAGGTAGCGGAGCCGCACAGCAGATCCGCTGCTGGGACCGGAGACGCCAGGCGTGGAATAAGCCTGACGTCCGTTACCTCCCGAGGGATTGGGGGGTGTCAGGTGGCCTGTCACCCTAAAGCTGCGTATTGCGCGGCGAGGTAGGCCGCTTGGCGGTAGGCGCTGTGGGGAGCCTGTGTAGAATCCGCAAGGAATCTTGACTTCCCCACAACTGAGACGCCACCGCTGAGAGTGACGGTGCGGTAGACATTTTACCCTCGACGTTCGACCCTCCTCGTTGGAAGACCTTCCGTTTAGTTTCGTTGACAGTGATTACAATTAAAATTATCAAAATTAATAATTATATTTGCAATTCCGTGTAAATTAGAAGGCTTGAGGTTTGTGATTAATATTATAAGAAATTTGTATTCCCTTTCAATTTATCTTTTTGTTATTGACATCTTACCTATTTTTTTCGGATTTAAATATTCGCAAAATATTCGCATATTTTTTGCGAATGCGAATGCGAATACGAATGTCAAGAAATATGCGAATATTCGCGAATGCGAATGCGAATGCGAATATTCGTTACATCACTAGTAGGTATATCATAAATTATCCGGACAAAAAGTGTCCGTTTCATCACTTTTCATATTCAATGTTAACGGATTAAGTACCTTGTTAAATTTGAATTAAGCTTAAGAGCGATAAATGCTAATTTGATAGAAATGTATGAATCTCCAAATATCCATAACTTGTTAGTGACTAATGACCCGGATTCTACCATCGCTTCCCAAATTCAAATCCTGGCACACAGACCCTTGAATTAACATGACAATGCGACGCCATTTTGAAGTCTGGAGCCGGGGTTACGATCACGTCCAATGACGCGTTTGATTGATTACTAAATCCCTTCTTGTTTAACTCAGATATGATTCAATTAATGAATATATTTTGCTACTATAACTTTTTGCTAGGTCTTATTTCCTACCTTACTTGCATGGGTTGGTGGCCCAAAGTGTGATTTGCCTACGATATGATATCTCGCCACCTTTCGTGATCCTGTGTGCTTGCTTGCCAGTCGTCAACATTCAGCTCCCGAAGATCGGCTTCCACACTTGCCACGCGGGCGGCCATTAGGCTTCTATTCCCAGTTACCACTACAAGGATTGTCACCGGCGGCAAATGGAAATGAAAAATCACCAGTGGTGACTAGGAACTTACGGCCCCCATTTGAACTTCACTGAACATTGCTGTTTCCGCCGTAGAAAATGAAATCATGAACGATTTTATTCAAAGCCTGCCCCTTATTTGATGATATCACTTAGGCTATAGAAAGTTCCTAGCATTGTAGTTGTTGCTTCAATAATGAGTTAAATAAGTAATAAGTTTATATCTTTTTTTCAGTATTAAAAGTAAGTTAATTGTAAAAAATGAATTTGAAGTGTTCTAATTTATCGAGCATCAAAAAATATAACCCTAATATAACCTAAATAAAAAGTTGGCTACAAAATAAAATAATACCTAAGTCGGCCACTTGGGCTGGGGCGACTTTTGACTCAGTCAGTATTTCTGTCATCCAAATTAATAAAAAGTCTGGGAATTTTTTGTTTCTTCTATTAATATATCACAATTTTATGAGATTGCAAAGGTTTAAATGCTTATCCTGAACCATTGCATTTTTGCATTATTATCAGTTTTGCCAGGGATACTCTAGTACCTACTCAGATGAAAGGGTTAAAGTGAACAGAAACTTTTAGGGTAACTTGTCGTCGTCTACAAGATTAGGGTCAAGCGTGAACCTATTTTATGTATAAAACATTTTGTTTTTACAACTAACCTTTTCACAAAGGTAGCTTCATTTGCATTGTATAGAGACGATTCATAAGTATTACTAATGTAATCTACATGAATAAAAAATATTGACTTTTAATTTGACTTTGACATCAATATGCCTTACAAAATAGCAAATACTTCCACCAGCCTATTTATACATATATAGGTAATCGGAATCGGATCCGAATTTGGAAACTGTTTCGTCTCTCTCATAACATAAATGATTGGACAGAGACAAAACATACTCTCCGAGTCGAATCTGACGTTTGTGAATCAACCCCTTGGCAGAGATGTTCTTTATTGTCTTCAATGTTGATGTGTCGTTCGTATTTGTTTTAGGTACATAATCTCTAAGTAAGAATCTCAATGTAGAAATAAATACCGTATTACTCCGCGCAGTCTCATTTTTGACGTGTCCTTCTAAACACTTGACGTTGGCGAAATCACTGCGTTGTTTCTAAACGCGGGATAGAGTACATAAAAAAAGAGATGTTCTTGACATTTCAATGATTGAGCCTTCGTTGGCCGCCTTCAAAAACGGCGCGTTCCGTTTTGCGCCATTACGTGCGCGGTCGCGTTACGCGCGCCATTACTGCCACTTAATGAGAGGAACGAAACGTCATTAGCCCGAAGTAAAGAGTTTGCTTTACCATTAGACGAACCAACTAACATTACTCTAGTTTAAGCCAACTATTTGGTGGCAAATATAACTATCAAAAAAGTTTGCATGAAAATAAATAATACTTAAAGGCCGATCGCTAACACCCATCTATGTACATTACACTGCACTATTATTTTTCTTGTCATCTGCGCAATTTAAGAAGTGAATCTTTAATATGTTGCATTTTAGAATCAAGCTTTAAAAATTTAATTAAATAATTAAATCTGTTGAAATATTTTAAAGAAACAGAAAAATTTCATCTCCCCTTGCGGTGCGGAACCCGAATCCACGACCTTCACGTGACGCGCGTGCTGTTCTTTCTCGAGTCCCGCACCGCAAGGGAAGATGATTTTTTTTCTGTCGCTTTAAAATACTTGAACTTCGCTAGTGCGGCGTAAAGCACTATAAAAATGTGTTGATAGACAATGTCTATTTGCTGCACTGTACAGTAGAAAGCACACCGCCGTTATGTCGTTCGCATAAGAACTAATTTCAAATTGCAAGTGTGTACCTTGATGAGCTCTAATAATACAATTAATTGTGGATACGATTACAAGAGAGGTAGGGCATAGCGATTTATCGCTCGAACTGGAGCAGCCCGACTGGTGAAATACCTCCACCTTACGGAATACCGCAGCCAAATAACAATTACTTTCGTGTTGTTGTGTTCCTGCGTGTGAGTAAGGTTTCCAGAGCTCTTGGGGGGTGCTACATTAGTAGCAAGGGTCAAGCCTTCAAGGTAATGGCGACAAGTCCAGTAACAGTTTTATTATCTTGTACTTGTCGTCCTTAAGTTAGGATTTCATTAGATACCACTTACCAGGTGGGATGAGGTCAATTTTGAAGTGTACTACTATAAAAAAAAATAGACTTGTTGATAAGTGTGATTATCGGGCGCATTTGTTTGTTTAAATATCTAGACTTTTAGTTAAGAAGCTCGGTACCTTCTAATTAGGTATTCTGTGCTATAAACTATCTTTATCGTAGCACTCTGCTCTTAATCGTAGCATTCCGCTTTTAATCGTAGAGCCGTGCGCCTGAACCCGACGCCGTGATACTGCGATTATCCGCAATTGTCAAGATTTGTCTTAAGACTTTAACGCTTAAAAGTTTAGGCGAATCATTAAAAACTAATTTAAGAGGTCTTTCGGTCGACGTAATCAAAGTCGTTATAAGAATAAGGAAATGAGATTGTCTCTTTTATTAGTCCAATTATTATAATTGAGTTTGTTTGTAATTGTGAGTTTAATCTAAATATAAAAAGTGGCCTTATTGTTTCTGTATTTGAAATATTTTCCACTTTCAACTATGGATTTGATGATGAGTCAGTTATTGTTTAAAATTGTTGGTTTAAATGCTTTATGTTTAAGGTTCAATTGTTCGGTTTGTATAGATCAGACATCCTAATGACCTTCATAGCTGAGAGGCTCACCTGATGTTAAGTGGTAATGAGGTCTTAGCTTAAGGGCGACAAGTACAGCATAATAATAGGGGTTACTGGACTTGCCCTTACCTTGAAGGCTTGACCCCCGTTACTTATTTAACACCCCCCCAGGAGCTCTGGAAACCTTATTGACACACAGGAACACAACAACACAGAAGTAAATGTTATTTGGCTGCGGTCTTCTGTAAGAATCAGAAACCATAGAATCAGAGCATTGTTTGTGATTTTGTCTAACCCTTCTAGCCCCTCAGATCAGATCAAAATGTCAAAAAAATAAAAGTGACTGCAGGGGCACCTCAGGGAAGATGATGTAGCAATTATAGCTGTTTACAAAAAATACAATTATTCTAAAATAAAACGATACTTTATCATTCTGTAAATGCACATGTACTTATTAATACATTTTCTATTTATTTGGTATCAAAATGTTTGTATAATCGAAAGGATATATTTATTCTAGGCGTTTAAAGTTTTGAACCATTGTATAGGCTTGATTACAAAAAATATATAAATTATCAAAAAAATAAATAGCCACAGAATAAAAAAAATTTCGCGCTCAGGGTGTAGCTAAGATATCAAAGAACATACATCTTTTAGCTTGTTTATAAAAATTTATACTCTACCCACAAATTTTAGGTGTAAAATCAAGGGGGTCAGAGCGGTCCCCGGGGACCGCTTAGTGTTCAACGGAATGACGCGATGACGTCACACGCGGTCCTCGGGGGCCGCTTGGATGTTTAGGGGTAGTTGTATATATTTTATTTAAAAGATAAAAGATTGGACCGATAATTGTATCTTCCAATAATTGACTCTTCGAATCACACTGGTTTCTCAAGAAGACGTAATGGTTTGAATTATTAATACAAGAAAACCACGCTCAACCCAATTAAGGTAAGTTCGGAAATTTCGTCTTAACCATTTCACAGTCAAGCATCGAACAAGACTAGGAATGAAACTTTAACGTTTACCCAGAATGAGATCGGTGTGATTCGGGCCGTGTTTAAAATTCATCAGGTCAGCCAATTTGTAGGCTGACTCGGCGCGGAGCAATTAAATTAAGTTAATCTGCTAGTAAACAGAGACCATTAATATATAATATATAATAAGTATTTATTTGGAACAAAAACAACAGTACATCAACATGTAGTGTTTGATAACATCCGCATTAGTTAAAAACTGTGTCGCAGACATTAACGCCCACCTCAAACAGCATGTGGAATCAGCGTTCCTTAATTATTAAACATACAAACATAACTAATATTAACCAATATCAACCTTAATCTACCTTAACTATTGTGAGTGAATTATGTGTGTGTGTGAGTGTATGTGTGTATGTGTGTGTGTGTGTGTGTGTGCTAACGTGTGTGTGTGTGTTGTGTCGTTATGTTATGTCGGTTGATGTGTGAATTTATTATTAAGAGAACAGATTTTGTAAGAACTCTTCAGTATCATGATATGTTAGATTTTTAAGCCATGCAGTGATACGAATTTTGCATTCACGGGATGTTAGTGGGAAAACATTTAAGATTTTATTTACTTTATTATATAATATGGGAGATATATAGAAGAAATCACGTTTACACAGGGAGAGCCTACATCGTTCCGATTTACAAATTAAGTCAGTCCTGCGTCTAGTTTCCACGTTCTGAGGGTTATATGGGAGTTGCGACTGCTTACGCAATAGAACTTGGAGGATGTAAATTTGTCTAACTGTAAGTACGTCAGTAATTGCGTACAACTCAGTTGTGGAGAAACGAATGGGCTTAGTAGTAATAACCTTAAGTACTGCTCTCTGTGCCCTTTCGAGCTGTAAGAACCGTGATTTAACCGAACTACCCCACACAGTGATGCAGTAAGATAGAATTGACTGGCACAAAGAAAAATAAACCATTTTCAATGGTTTTAGTTCAAGGACAGTTCGGAGATTTTTAAACACATACAATAGTTTCCTCACTCGGCCGATCATCGTCTTGATATGTTCTTTCCAAGTCAGGACATCATCAATCCAGACCCCGAGGTATCTGATATGACTCGTACGGGAGACCCGCATACAGTCACAATTGATACAGACAGTTGGATGGAATTTGTGAGCACATATACTAAAGGAAAGAGGTGGAAGTGAGGCTATATTTGGAGCAAAAGTTATGAACATGCTCTTACTAAGATTCAAGGTTAATAAGTTTGTATTAAGCCATGATGTCACCAATTTCAGCGTTGTCTCCGCCCTTTCCTTTGTCACATCCCAGTCATCGCCGCTAACCAATAGCACTGTATCATCAGCGTAGGTTATTAAACTGCAATTTGGTGTATTTAATTTACAGAGGTCGTTGATGTAGACAGTGAAAAGAGTAGGTCCAAGGACACTACCTTGGGGTACACCAAAACTAATCTGTTCATTATCGCTGGTAAGATTATCGATGATAGCACATTGTGAGCGATCAGTAAGATAGCTTTTGAAAATATCATAAACGACTCCACGGATACCAATTTTGGAAAGTTTTTCTAGTAAAAGGGGGATCGAAACTGTATCAAACGCTTTTGATAGGTCTAAGAACACACCAATGGTCTTTTTTTTGGAGTTAAAGTTTTTAGTCACGAATTCGGTTAACATGTGTATGGCGTCTTCGGTTGACTTTCCTCTTATGAACCCGTATTGGTTTTTTGCTATAATATTGTAGCTGCCCAAATAACTGACAAGTCTCTGGTTGAGGATCTTTTCCAGCATTTTAGACAGCGCACTTAGGACTGAAATAGGCCTATAGTTGTTAATACTATTTCTATCCCCACTTTTAAAAATTGGGTGCACTAGCGCTTTTTTAAACGCACGGGGGAAGACACCTAAAGTGAGGCATAAGTTGAATACGTGTACAAGCACAGGCACCAATATAGCTTTAGCAGACTTAATAAGAGACGACGGTATGCCATCCCAGCCAGTCGCGGAAGTTACTTTTAGGTTGTCGATGATACCACTAAGTTCCTCAGCGTCAGTACCAAAAAGAGACATAGAATTTAATGGAGAGTCAGTATTAGGGTTTAGAATGGAACTATTGTCTTCAGTCGTAGAATCGGACAAAATTTTCATGGCTAAAGTCTTTCCGATATTCGCAAAAAAGTGATTTATTTCATTGACTACAGACAAAGGATTATCAGAATTCGAAATAAGGCTATTTGCAGAAGTGGTAGATTTATTTATGTTTCCTATAGATTTAATAAGCTTCCAAGTAGCTTTAGGATTTCGTTTAGCTTTTTCAAATTCAGCTCGCTCGTATTCACGTTTAACTTTTTTAATTAAATTGTTTATAAAATTTCTGTACCTGTTATAAATCAAGAGTTTAGAGGTATTGTTGGGATCTTTTTTTGATTTTATGTATAATTTATCCCGGTTTCTCAAGCACTTTAATAAGCCCGGAGTGATCCAGGGTTTGATTATTCTCCGCCTGCTAGGCATGTAGGAAATGCGTGTGTGTTTTCTGACAACATCCATAATTAATGTGACAAGTAAGTTAGTAGCATTCTCAGCATTGTCACAGGTCAAGATGTTAGTGAAATCAATATTTTGTAGATCTGAAGTACAAGCGTCTATGTTCACATGCCTGGAGAACCGTTTCACATTGCTGGATTGAAATTTCATATAGCAACAGAGTAATACAGGAGCATGATCTGTGATATAGGAGTCGAGAACCAAAGTGACAGCCTCAGTTGCAGTTCTGAGTATAACATGATCCAAGCAATTTGCATTTCTGGTCGGGAAAGTATGTGCCGGTAACATGGCATGTGAAGCTACAGTGTTTAAATATAAATCGGAATTACAATCTTGGCTATCCGAGGTTATATTTATGTTAATGTCACCTATAATAATAATAATAATAATAATAATAATAATTTATTTTCTCTCACAAAGGTTTGTAAATTGTTACACATATTATTAGTTACATAACATTTTTTTTCCTTGTTAGTGAGAGACTGGAGCCTGAGATAGGTTTCCAAGAAACCCGTATTACAGGTCTCCAGTGCTCCAACCCCCAAGTTGAACACATTGTATTGGCAACAGTGATCGGTAGTGTAAGTAGGATGTAAGTGCAGTGTAGTGTTGGGTATGTGAGGGATAAAAGAAAAAAAAAAGAAAACGTAATTATGCTCCTGAAGAGACAGTTATATAATAGAGACGTGACGGTAACAATTTAGTGAATTTAAAACTTTATCTAAAGAGTCAATAAAAACATTAATGTCTTTATATGAGGGTGACCGATAGATAGCAAGAATGGCCAAAGTGTTTGAAAATTTAAGTAGGATACAATTAGCATCCTTTAGTTCTGGAACTTCATAAGAGAAACACAAGGTGTCCCGGACATACGCCACTACGCCGTCATTCTGATTCACATGAGGCGACATGCACGACGTATATCCTGCCAGGGTCGGGATTGATGGGCATTTGCTTAACCAGCATTCAGACAGTAACACAACGTCTATGGGAGTATTTAGGCGGTGCAGTAACGGTAAGAGGTAGGGGAAGTTACAATTTATACTCCTGATATTTACATGAAATATATTTAGCGTAACTTTCGAGACAGGTACATATTTATTACATTGTTCTGGCGAGCAGATAAACGAGTTAGAAACTTGAATGTTTTCTATTTCATTTAGAATGTTATTAAAGTTATTATCCATAAAAAAAACTTAGTTGCGCAACAGGTGGGTCATGTGTTATAGTTATATTAAAAACAATTCTAGGTACGAGTACTGCAAATTGGCAGCTTTTTGGCCTTAAAAAATGCTTTCTTGTGGATAGAGAAAAGCGACGTTCGTATTTGAGCATATTAATTACATTTAAAATAGGCCAGATATTATCAAATGTAAATACAATATAATAATTGAAAACTCTTTTTAAATTATGCGTGAAGTGTAATGTGTGTTCCCCAAAAAGCGATTGTGGATTGTGTGTTGTATAGGGTGAGTGTGTGTAATGTATAGGTAATATAATTTGCTTAAATATTTTATCAAAATACAATAAAAATACAATAATTTGTGGTATATGTATAACGACAATCAATGAGTAAGTATTAGAAGGGCAATAAAAAACTGTTAGCGGTGGGTGACAACCGAGCACTAAGATTAGAGAAAACACTTTGGATAGTCACATTTGAGTGCTCATTTGTTTTAAGTCCGATTCAGTTTTAATTAATCGCAGTGGAGAGCCTTCTACCTGACGTAGAAATATTTTCCCATGAGATACCCAACAGTATTTATAATTATTTACTTTTGCAAAGTCACGGGCCAAGAAAAATAATCTCTTCATCTTCGGTGACAAGTTTTCTGAGATAAAAATTGGTTTTACCAGTCCACTAATATTGGCGATTTCAGTAGTAAGTCTGCCGTTCTGTTTATTGTATTTTTTAAAATTCTCTATTATTCTCTCTTTCTTGAGTACGCTGGTAAGATCCAAGATAATTGTCTTGTTGGCAGGGTCTCTCGTTGAGATCCGGAAGACGTCTTTCACTTCATGGGGCTGAATGTCTATCTTAATCACCTTCAGTACATTTGTAATAGTATGTACTAATGAGTCTTTAGATTCATGATTGTTGTGGGGTATATTCCTTATCTCAACACATGCGGATCTATTGTTGTTTTCAATTTTTTCAATTTTTTCTTCGAGTAATTGTATATATTTAAGGTTTTTTTGAAGTTCCGACTCTAGTGTAAATATTTGGTCTTTAATGGAATCATAACTTTGTGATAAGTACTCGATAGACGTATGTATATCAGTATTTTGATTTTTAATTTCTTGAACTGTTGCACATATTTTGTCCATTTTTTCCTCTTGTTCCTTCTTGAAATCCATAAACATCGATTTGATTTCCGTCATAAATGCAGATAGCTGGGGGTTGCAAAAGCTGTCGGAGTGCTTACGCTTAGCGCGGATAGTAACATGATGTTCAGTTTGTTCCGATAACTGCTCTCTACTCAAGCTTAAGTCAGGCTCAGACAGGCAGTGCTGAACTGGCTTCATGAGTTCTGACAGGTGCTGTGACGGCGGCGTGCGATCAACAGGCATAGTTGTTCACACTATAGTAATGTATATGACAAATGGCTTAGAATTCAATATAACCCCAGGGACTTGAATTTTGTTTAGTACTTGTAACTAGTAGCTATATTCACCTCAACCGCACACTGTATGCTTGGTGTAACGGCTCCGGGCTCCACTCACGCTTCAAAAGTCGCCGGTTCAAACCCAGCGAGGGACGGAGCAAAAAGTGTCGCTGCTCACCTATCAAGGAAGGGGCTCACGAGAAGGCAGGGGGCTCCGGAGCTCCGAGGCACTCAGCACCAGAGGCTCGAGGGCGAAGTCTCAGCAAACTTGAATATTTAATTAAACAATTAAAGAACACGTCCGCACTGCACCACAGCCGAGAGGGAAGGGGATTGGCAGGCGGTGACGTTGTGACTCGCTGTTACTTGCACACAGCCATTATTGTCTATTGTAATTACGTATAGACGCCACTCTGCATTACTATAGCAATTAGAAATAAGATATGGCACCAGTTGTAATCTTTAAAGTCACTGATTGGGGTTATATTTAGAAATTTGAGAGAGGTAGGGCACAGTGATTTATCGCTCGAACTAGAGCAGCCCGACTGGTGAAATACCTCCACCTTACAGAAGACCGCAGCCAAATAACAATCACTTCTGTGTTGTTGTGTTCCTGCGTGTGAGTAAGGTTTCCAGAGCTCCTGGGGGTGCTACATTAGTAGCAGGGGTCAAGCCTTCAAGGTTAGGGCGACAGGACCTCATTACCACTTAACATCAGGTGGGATGAGGTCAATCTTGAAGTGCAATATAAAAAAAAATATATAAAGAAACGTTTATTTGGTGACATGAAATACATTGCATTTATAGAACAACAACTTATAAAGTTATAATTATAGCAGACGTGATTTGTTTAATCTAAGATGGATAGGTTTTTTCCATCAATTGAATTAAGTGTCTTAATAAAATTACCTGAACACATGGAAACAATGCTATCAAAACTAAATGGTTTGTATCATGTTTACGTTTTTACATATCGAAAGCATTTTTAATATGAATCGACAGTAATAGTTAATGTTCCTTATTTTGTTGGATTTCTGTTAACTACTATTTATTTTGTTGTAATTCATACAGTTATTCTTACTGTTACCGCACCCATAGATATCTCTGGTATAGACTAGTCCAAGCTTTAAGTCCACATTTTGTATTTTTTTGCAATAAAGTATAAACATTTGAAAATACATAATAATATCGAAAGATACTTTATTGGTTAAGACTACCAATAGTTTATTTTTCTTGGCGATCAATACTATTCCTATTAGATATTCCTATTAATAAATAAAGTATATAAATTTAATAAATCATAATAATATCGAAATTATGTATTGGTTATTCTTTTAGGCGATCAATACTATAGATATTCCTATCAATAAATAGTTTCTGTTCGGTAATACTACCATACTACCCACTGCAGTTCTAAGGCTTTAATGTTGAAGTCAAGTCACCTTTACAACATGGCTATCTGCTGCCCTAATTAGGTCAGTTGCTAATTGATTTGATTATAAATCCCGTTAGGAAGCGCCCTCCGGTTGTTACTTAAAATTAAAGGGGTGAGAGCTATCTGCGCTCCCCCGAAAGCTCGGTGAAGATGATAAGGCTTCGCAGTCATCATCGATAGTCAGGTACGAAAAAAAATCCGAGCTATATTCATATATTCCGATCGAATCGAACCCAATACCCAAAGAAAATGACCTGGTACTTAAACCATTTGATCATCAAGGCGAGGTATTTATCCGCGGTTTTCTGTGATGAACTATCATTAACCCATGAAAATAGCTCCTAAACCAAGACTTCTACACAACCCAGCAACATTTGTTCTGAAATGCCAAGTTTCCAATCAACTGAATGATTCCACAGATGCCCACGTTTATTACTTTGTATATTAACCCTTGAAAATGGTGGGTACAAATCACCCAGCGTGCCTATGGAGTCTGTAAATTAATTTGTACTATTTTTTATTATATGTGTGAAATGGACAATTACCAGGTTTTCTATAGGTTTTAAATTTTTTTTTTCCAAAAAAATATGTACATGGCTGTATAAATTAAAATAAAATGTATCACTCAATATGATATTTTAATGAATAATAAACTAGTTTGAATGACCCTTTTACACTCAATGCAGTCCTAATAATTAATTGGTAAATAGGTCAGGAACAAATTATTTTCAATTGAGTCTGGAACCCCAGTTTATAAATATTATGTCAGTTTTAATATCAAAGTTGCGTCCTACAGACCAGAAACCAAAAAACGTGTAAATGCTACAAATACGATAGGTATCGTGACAGTTTGGAAATGAAGATGTATTTATATTTTTAATATGTTCACACAAAATTGGACACTAAAATAGCAAAAATAATATATTTTTTTCCAAAATACCATTAAAAAAGCAGAAGTGAAAAACTGGAATACGCGAAGTGTACTCCAAGATGGCAGCAATATAGTAATTAGCCATGATTGGTAATGAGTTTAAAAAAAGAATAAAGCAAGGGGTACGTCATACCCAACACGCACCAAACGGTTAAGTAACATAAGAGTAATGTTACATAAACATTCGATACATCAAACGGCCTGTGTAATCGCTTCTGTAAGTAAATATTGAACTGGGCCGCAATTTGTTTAACTCCTACGCCATTACAAACATTTATTTTGTAAAACATATTTATAAGCGAATACAGTCAATAATTAACATATAATTTTAATTTAAATCAGTAATGACATTGGTTGTAAGAGTTAGGCTCTAAATTGTGTATCCAAAAACAAACAAAGAATCCTATTGGTTATTCTTAAATACAAACTTTGTTGGTTTTTTGAAAGATAAATTAAGATTCACTGTTGATATTTCTACTACTAATACTGGAGAAGAGGACGCGGTATTTAAATCCCATGATATGAATAGAAAGAAAGAAAGAAAGCAAGAGAAGCCATTTATTGACCATAATTACAAAAATAGATACAAACAAAAATAAAATAAAAAGTTACAAACAATTACATTAAAGGACAAAGGACAAAATGTAGATGAAGAGAGAGGTCACTAGCTGCCTGCCACAAGATAAGCTATAGTTATAAAAGTAGTTCCTCTATTTAAAAACAAATTTTACAATAATTAGCAATGTTTTTACAAAAACCATCTTTGAACATGTATCTTATATTTAGACAAAGTAAACTTGACAATAACTTTAGGCAATTAATTGAATGTTTGTATACTTAAATCAACAAATGAATTACCCAGTTTATGAAGTGCAACATGTAATTGGAACAGTAATATTGTTTTATTTGTTATTAACTTTTGTATATATGGATTACATTATTTAATAGTCATACATGATGTAACAATGTATCTTGCTATACCCTTACAGAGTTCTTGTATCTGTAGTCTTAAAACTTGTTTGTTTTATGATTTTGTTACAATGTAATGCAAGAAAAAAAATTACACGGTTTAGATTATACATTTTGAGATGCGACTGTTACAATGTTGACTTCGTTTAATAATTATCTCCGCAAGACACGTGTCTTTTAGTAAATTGTTCGGATGGCCCTTTTTTGTAACACCAAAATAGTTAAAATATCGAATTCAAACCATTAAATTAGTATGACACTATGAAATTAGTTGATTGGTTTGATTGTCTAGACTATTTTTTTTATTGACTCATATTCAAGGTACTTCGAAGTAGTAGACTCATCATTGATAAAGGGATGAGCATATTACGTCAACGTGAACATCAGAGATTATCTTGTAAACAACAAACGTCACAGTATAAGATATTGATGGCAAAGTAAGTTAAAAAATTAAACACCGAAGTAAGTCCATTAAGCTTGTCAAACCTGTCTATTTCCCCACGTTAGTTTTTAATTTAATTTTCAAGGACATAAAGTCCATTACTTAGTGTGATTTATTTATATCCAGTACTATCATATATGATATCCCAAATATATAAACATGTTTTCAAATTATTTTATTTATTTATTCAATTGTGCACATTTTTGAAACGGTACTTTAGAGGCAATGGAACAGTTTCATAAATAAAAAACGCCAGTTGATAATCGTCTACGTAGGCATAAAATCTAACTACTACGTGATTTTTGATCTGACTAAAAATATGATTTAATACGTAATTGCCTCATTTCTGTTAAATATTTAAAAATGCAAGCAAAGCAATTTAGGTGCAAACATATGAAAAGTGTTTTTCATATTTTCAAGACTTTAAATTTGTTTTCATTCATATTTCTATACTTTTAATCTTTCAAATTGAATTAACTAAAACATCCTAACTTCGAGTGGTCGTTATAAATATCTGCTATTTAATAATTATGGCAAACACTGTCGTGCAATTTCGAAACTAACTTATAAATTGTAAATCATAATAAGCTCACTTTTCATTTAAATTGTTCCTTCTCTTTGGTTCATTTGAGCATTTTTATAGATGCTTGTTCCGTTCTTTGGCATTTGACAGAAGCTATTACTTCCTTACAAGCTTACTGTTGTTTATCTACTGTGTCCCGATCACCCAAGTTTATGAAGTGGGGTAGCGGACTATCCCGGAGAAAGTGGGACGTCCCATTTCCAATCTGGTTTATAGGTGAGTTGCGTGAGAGACGACGATTGTGTGCGATGAGATCAAATAAGAAATGAGCGGTCTTGGGGTTCTCTAGATAAGGTTCTTATGAAAATAATTTACCTACTAGCGGCAAACGTCAAACGCAGTCAAGCAAAAACACCCAACTGATAGGCGTAGTATCAGCCTTTCTTATTCTAAGGTATCCTATGTTTTTTGCTCATCGTGTTGCCATCTGCTTTTCCAAATAGGTATCTGTCACATAAATTTCAATTTTCAATTTAACAAGTATTATTTCATGAACACTTAAGTATAAAATGTGTATAAATGTAATAAAAAAAACTATATTAGTATATACCATACAATTTGTAACCTTTTAAGTTAGAGCGAGGGCTGTAAAATCCCTGAAGTCAAGTGCTCTCTACACTTTTTTATTCTTATTTTTCATGTGCCTTCTCCACCTTAGAAGTAGAGTAAATTCTATTTAGGAATGCGGCCCTATCTATTTAAATTCTATCCTTCTCCTACATTTCCACTGATTCTTCGCCCCTATCAGTCGTATCATAATCTTGTTTAGCCTAAAGCCTTCCTCTATAGATGGGCTATCTAACGATACTTAACAGATTAGTACAATTCGGTTTGGTACGAGAAGTTCCTAAGATTAAGGCGTTCAAACAAACTAACTTTACAGATTTATAATATTAGATTGGATTATTTTTTTTAAGTTATCGTGTTTTGCAATTTATAGATAGATATACTTTATTGCACAAAAACTTTACACAAATAAGACCGCCTAAATTGTACTATAATCCAGATTGATTATAGCTAGAAAGCGATCTCTTTCAGACAACCTTAAGGTAGATTAATTATTATTATTTTAAGTAATTTGTCAAACTGTAAATGTCACAATAATTATGACAATTGCATATTATGATAATTTTATTCCATGATATATTTCGTGGCTATTTTGCCAAAACAGTAAGAGCTGTGGATTTTGTTTTCTTAAAAATAAAAAAAAATAAAATAAAATAAAACAAATCGTTGTCCACGGAACATTTGGTAAAGTCGTTTAACTTACTCTTGACGCAAATAATTTCCGATATCATTAGTTGAAGTAGCGCTATCAATAACCATTATTAGGTCTCAATGCCGACCTAAAATAGCTACTTAGGAAATACCTACTGCCTGGAATGACCTTATTTTTTTCAATCAACGTATTTTTTTGTCTGTTATTTAATTGTCGCCAAGTTATCAAGAAATACATTTAGAATACAAAGTGTTGCGTTTTTAACGAATTTATATGGCATTATAAATTCAAAATACTATTTTGTGTGCAGTAGTTACGTAACAAAATATGCAGAATTGCAGAACCTGGTACCCAATTGATTTGCATGATTCCTTATTATGATGATAATAAGGATAAAATATACTTTTTAATGCACCAGGTTGCTAGCAGTTATCGCACTTCAATTTGGTTTCGTCAAGTTTAAAATGCATTGAATTAATATTTCACTGGAAAAGTCTTGAAATATTTTTTTTTTCCTTTCTGCACTATGGCAATCTGTTCTAAAACAATAAGCCACTTATTTGGTAGGACCTACATGTCCTGGTTATATTTAATGGTTTTCTTCGAGGGCCAATCAATTGCTGAACTATCCAGCAAACCCTCCTTTTGGCTCAGTTAACAAATCTTTGGGCGAGTCTGGGAATGTCTTGTCTCTTTAGTCGGTTATAATGTAGTCCACCCTCTCCACTTAAGGCCTTGAAATATTAATCACACATTTACTACGAGGACCTATTAAATTAGTCGAACGATATCAGAATTTGAATTGCTATTTGGTACCCCAAGTTATAGTTTTGCAGAAAAACTGATAGACGCATGAAGTAAGTTTGCCAAAAATTACTATTTTCTACAAAATAAATTACCCTATTTATTTTAAATACTCTAAATAATGTAATACTTTGATGTAATTAAAATGAAATCTCATCCTTCAATTAAAATAATTAGAAAAGCTTGAGCCACAGTGCCCTTAAAAGCTCGTAGCGAGTCTAAGAATTTAGTTCCGATTTTCGACGCAGCCTCCTTGCGTCTTTGCTACGAACCGTAGCACTGTAGCCGGTTGCGGGGAATTCGTAAGTGAAAGGATAGATGGCGCTGTTCAAGACAAATTATCCGTTATGGAAGATTGAAATAAGAGTTTTTCGATTCCTCGCTCGCTGTTTTAGTTTAATATTTAAAACTCTGTTATTTTTTAACAATCAGATACATCTTAAAATATAACATATAAAAATAAAAAATTGTTAACTAATAAGCCAATATAACTTGTATTATAAAATTTTTAACATTTAGGTATTTTAATGTTTTTTTATGTATATAAGACGTTTCAAAAAAACTACTTGTTCACATGTTTTTCGTTAAAACATTCGTGAAATGCGTCTTTGTGCTTTTTCTGTGTCTGGGTGTTCATAAACATATTTAATGTGGTACCACCACTGCTTCTAGTTGCATGACACAAGTGTTAAAGCTCCTTTGGGATCACGTCAACGTATGTAATGTTGTCCTATATTAATTTGTTTTATTTTACTTGATATATACAGGTAACCATTTATTTTCTAAACGGTTAAATAAAAGTGTTATAACGGCAATTTTGTATGAGAATAAACATAGCTTTACCATTGATTATGGCTGTTCGGTATTCTATAGATTTCAAAGAATTCCGTGGAAGCCAATTAATAAAAAGATATCCGCGATACTAAATTCAATATAAATAATAGCTACGACTTTTTAGGTATAAAAATAATGACGTTATTTTATGAGTCATAGTGCTATTTATTATTGAGAGGTGAATAACCCAATACTATTACCCTTTGATAACTTTAGAACACTCGATTCAATAAAACAATTGTACCAAATTATCCCTTTATTACCAGTTCACGTGTGGGCCTAATATAGCGAATGAAACCCACGTTCCTTGACAATAAAGTCTAATTTCCATAATAATACCATTCTCTCGTATTATGTCTTTGTTTACACGTGAATGTGTAAAATTAGGCTTCTACGAGGATCTAATAAAACGGGACCTTGCCTGCTCTCAACAGTCCATTTTAAGGCTTATTTCAATGTGGTATGGTTGAAATTAAATTGGGGTTATTGTTTCAACGGCCTTTAGGATGTGCAATTGATTTAATTCCAATGGATTGTTGTTTTGTTTAATAATAAAGGTGTTTATTTGTTTGAAGAAACTGAACTTTGGAAGGTTTATTTAACGTACACTTTGATCTTTCTCTCTTTCGGTATTTAAGTATTATGATGCTATTTCAACGATGTTGCTAGCATAATAAAATTATTATTTTGCGATATTACATTTTAAGTGTTTTGTAGATTTAACTTCGAAACTTTTAAGGTCAGCATAGGCTGAGATATTTACTGGTACTGATGATGGTGGTTTTTTTGGGTGGTATTTGTTAAATATTCCGCAGTAAATAAGATCTATACTAATATCATAATAGGGGAAAAAAGTCCACACGAGCAAAATTGCGGTCAAAATTTACTTTAAAAAGTATTTCCAAATTAAAATGCATGTTACCAGAACTTAAATTAATCAGGGGAAATCAATTTAAGGCTGTCAGTTTAAGTCGATCAAAATTGGCAAAGTGATTAGAGATTTTCAGGGAATTCAATTATATATTTTTATATATTTTTTTTAAATTATATTTTCCACGTCGTAGGAGTTTTAAAAAATTACGTCCGTTTGCAGTTTTTATCATTTCTCCATTCTGGTGAAATGTATGATACAAAGTGTCTACTATAAAATTAAATAAAAGGTAACCTATTTCATACAATTAGAGTTTTTTTTACGTGAATCAATATTATAAAACACCCCTTTATTTTCACCAAACCTTATTTTGGACTAAACCGTCTTAAATCCCTACTAGTCCTTACTAATATATAAATGTGAAAGTAAGTCTGTCTGTCTGTTTCGCTTTCCTGCTTAAACCTCTCAACCGATTTTGATGAAATTTGGCACCGACAATCTTTAGACCCTTAGAAAGGACAAAGGCTACCTTTTATAGCGAAAAAAAACCCAGAGCGTCTACTCTTGAAAACGAAACGAACAAACGAAAGGTTTCGTTTTTGAAGATTGATCAAAAGTTAGGGAATTAAAACGTGATTTTTGATGTGTATAAATAATATTTTGATTTTTGATAACGCTTTATTCGCATTCGAAGTGTGTTAGTTGCGATAATGAGCAATAAAAAATACTGAACGTCATCGGATCCGACATATTTCGTTTTCAAGAGTAGACGCTCTGTAGTCCACGCGAACGAAGTTGCACGAATTAAATAAAAATGTTGATACCAAAATTGAGGGTAAAAGTAAGCCATCCACTATTTTCAATTTAACATCATATTAGATTGTAAGCTTCAATAACCATTTTGAGAATAGCTACCACCATAAAGCTGTGATCAGTGATTTCGTCTGTAAAGCCTTTTGTCCGGTTCGGAAAAATCCAATAAAGATCAAAAGAACAAATCGGATGACCCTCCAGACATTTAACCGATGCGTATTCTGTAGCAGAGTTGGTTTTCCTTTAAGGTTTTGGCATTTATACGCATCCTTACCAAGAAATACAATGATGAAAACTAGACTTATTGAGTCTATGAACTGCCGATGTAGCGGTTAATAGGAAAACAGACTGGGTCGAAAATATCAGATTAATGGAAAAAAACAAACACAATTTACGGAATAAAGGCAAACTTGAACTCGTTAGAATGCGAACTAATTCCGGGAGGAAAACTTTATTTTTTGACGGAGTAAAGCTATTCAATATTTTACCAAATGATATTAAAGAAAGCGATTCAATAACAGTCTTCAAAAATAAACCTTGAGAAATATGTATACACATTACAGACTCTTGTATAACCAGCTAAATACTGCACCGAAGGTATTATGTATTTTATAACGTTTACTTGTATCTCATAAAAAATAATTAAAATAGGGTATCAATTGTTGTTCCACCTAGACAAGTCAGTTGACGTTTTGTCTTTTATTCATTACTGACTACTCAGTAATTTACAGTATCTGACATTTTATTTATAAACACCAAGTTGACACAAACAATGTGCAATGTTAGGTTTATAGGAAACATAAATTTCTTCCCACAATCCCCCAAAAAAAAACTGCATCCATTGATGTCGTATACAAAAAAAAACAAATTATGGCTTATTTCTTCAGTAAACGGCTTTTTTATGATGTGACACATACGGAACGTGTATACCCCGAGTCAGGGATTTACGCGTTGTTAAGTTAAAATTTCTAGCAAATTTACCAGTTTAAAATTTATTGCAGTATGAAAAATAGAAGAATTAAAAACAAAGCGAAAAAATTATACTTTTAAACTAAATCGTGAAAACTAAATACTAGTATTTAACGCCTTTTAAAACCACTACATTAAACTAAAATCATAAGTGTTAGAAGTAGGCAATCTCTTATATATTTTTTTCATTTTTTTAACAATAAGTTGCGAAATTATCGCCAGCAAAAGTTTGGCAACGTTTCAAAACGTTCAAATAGTCAATCATGAATCGTTGGACTTTTAAAATGATTTTCCATTTATTTGTACGCACAAATTTTCTCCAAGATTACACTGACTGCTGACACGGCTTGTTAATGTCAACATGAACCTAAATTACTTACTCCAAGTTTGTAAACAAAGTGACACAAAGGATCCAAAGTGCGGTAAAATCAAAGCCAAGTATGCGGGCCAGATAAGGCACTTGTTTCAAAGTTGCAGTCGATGTAATTACAGTAAAACAGGAATGATATATTCCTAAATAAATAAATCATATCTTTTTTTATTTTCACCCTCAAAATTACAGAAAAAGTACATAATAATCCTGACCATATGCCGGTTAACAAGGAAATTGTCAATTGCCATTTCGCTGCTTTGATTAGTCGAGGCCTGCGGACACATCAGCAAATGATCGTGTGCACTTAAAAGTTTTTTAATTTTCAGTAAGTTTAAAACGTAAGTAAAATAAAAATGTAATTTAGTTGAATTGACAAGGTGTCAATGTACACCTAATTCAATCGCAATCGCATTGTACCATCTTTTATTTTTTGCAGAACACAATACTCATTCATGATGCATTAGTTTATAACATACTAGCGGCCCACCACGGCCTCGCACGCATATTCATTTGTTACAAAAAATGTGATAAAATGAAGAACTGCTCGACCGATTTTGTGCCAACATCACATAAAGTATTTACTCAATAGTTCAAACAAAGCCTAACAAAAACAAAGCTTAAATATATTGATTGCCGCAGACTTATCTATTATTACTGTGACTTTGTACTATAAATCTGTTTTAAATGTCGTATTAAAATACCAGGTTTGCTTTGTCTTCTCTACACTGTGACTCGAAAGTCGTCTCGCAACCCGACATCACAAAATGTTGACGTAGAGTTTACAAAAGTTCACCACACAGCCGGCTGAAGGTTCCCCGAAGTGACTTTACTGATTGCGTGCTACGTGTTTTATTGTGACGTAATAAAACACCATCTTTTCCGACCCTGTTTGATGTGTGTGATTATTAAATATCGATAAACAAACCCTATTGTTGAAAAATGTATGTAATGTAATAATGAATGATGATGATGATTGTTGAAAAATAAAACGTCGCTGCTTGTTACTCTTTGTGCTATCTTATATTGGGTCAGGTAATGGAAAACTGTTTCCCACCGTAATCTGAACCTTTGATATTACTAGAAAACGAATAAAAATTAAACGTTTTAAGTATAGTCCAGAATTTAGACATAGATTTGGAAAGATTTTTATTTCGAAGCATCAGGTAAAGTGTATAAGTATTCACAAAACTCGTTTTTTCTTTCCTTAATTTTTCTAAATTAAACATCAAATGTTGACAGCAATACAAATAATTAATAAGCCACTTTCACAATACACTGGTTATGAGATGAAGATAAATTTTTATGAGGTTTTCGTTTAGTAAAAAATCTATAAACGATTGTCTGGTCTGCGTTTGATTTGTTTCAATTAGTCGAAACCATTTATAATAGGAAAACCTATGATAGGATTCTATTATGATGACTATCAATGTAAACATACCAATTATAATAAGAAACGAACTATAAATAATTTTGCTTCCATAGTACATCTAGCCACTAGTTCCACAACTATACGGCTGCAAATATCTTTAGTGGACAGCCACTGTCTGGCAAAGATTTATACTCATTAACTGCACGATATTGTACTCTACCGCAGTTGCAGCCGGCTTCGTAGTTTAAGTACTATAAACTGAAAGTAGGTATCCTTTGAATTTAGTTGAACTGTTTTTTTGTAGACCATTAACTTCGTAAGATTATTTTGTTGTCTGTACATGAATGTCAAAATTAATATCTAGTAGGTTTTAGGAAATTTTACTAAGTTGAAGATTGGTTGGTTTAAGTGTTGAAAGGTTTTCTTTTCCTATTCACAGCTTTTTCTTTTTCTTAATTAAATAAAACAATTAGGATTTATAAGAAAATTACCAATATTTATGCAAAGTGATATGGTAAAGTGAAATAAGATATGGTTTTACCAGAGACTATGCTGTGCTCGCAGCCTCCTTCGCGTGGAAATCTCTTATCTCGATTTTTATTTTTATGGGTTAAAATATACCAATTTTTGAAGATTGCGACTTCACTTCTACTATTTTTAAATATATGCAACGTCCGCCAGAATCTCAGCGATGGAGTGTTTCAAATGTATCATATGAAATCCAATATTTCTATAAAATAGAGAAAAAATCAAACATCATAAGCGGTTTTAATATAACATTAGAATTTCAAATTTCAACCTACATTTCATAGAGTCACGAACGCAAACCTGAAACATCTATACCCACAACAGTACGACCTTCTGATATGCATTATCGAATAAATATCGGTCACAGCTAATACCTATTCGAGTTGGCGAGTTTCCAAATTCCTAATAAAGGCGCCTCCGATGCGATTTATCGGGAGGTATCTACGTAACTATATCTATGTTAGTGATGCATTTCGATATTCGAACGATAGTTGGATAATACCGTTTATAATTGCGTGTATGAAAAAGAAAAGGATTTATGGAAGTGCTTATATCTAATTTCGTGTCGACCTCTATAGCCGAGGGGCAAGCGGGCTCGACGTAGACAGTGGAGACAACCGAACTTTTGTTTTGGTTGTTCACCACTGAGTAAACTTATTTCTTCTCAGTGTGCCCCATAGGGTGTAACGGGAAGATTTTAGTAGTGTTGTCCTCCACTAGTAGATTTAACAACTTTTTCTCGATGTTCACCATTTGTGAACAATGAATGGGCGACATCGGGAATAAACGCTGAAGTCTCGGGATCGATTCCCGTTTGGGTATATATGGAAAACTATTTTTTCTGTATTTTGTCGGGTTTGGGTGTTATGGTACCGGTGTTGTTACAAAAATAAGTTATTTCTGTAACACAAGTGCAACTCATCACAGAAGCAGAGCAATGTATGTGATGTTTTATCATAGTAATTTTTTATTTTATTGTAGGTTGTCCGTGGTGCAATTGATTGGATTATTTACTACTTCATTAGCTTAATAAATAAATATTTCAATTAAAGTATGGCATTTTATATGACATGTATTTAAGCAGGCAACAGAATAACTGTTCAACCACACATTCTGGGTATTTAGTAATAATAATAAGCTCTTCCATTTTTTGTCTCTATGAGCTGTAACAATATATTTTGACATACAACTTCAATAAATATGCATGAGGAAATGAAAAATGACTTCAGGCATTCATTGATTTTGGTTTTACCTACAAAAAATAAATCATCAAATTTATGGCCCTACGTGTTTTAAAAAATAGCTAGTATTTATCTCCATTGCTAATATTTTGAACTTTTGGATTACACTGCTTTGTTTTTCATCTACATAGCTTGTTCTATCAATGCCGTGAATGGTATTAATTAAATGTATATTAAAAATATCGACACTTCTACAACACTGACCCAGCCAAACAAGATGGGTTTGCATCAATGTTTGAATTTAATTTGAACGGTTCGGATTTATCTTATGCACATATGCTGTGCATTTCACAACTAAAACATCTAGTTTGTTATTTATGATAAGTATTTTAGAGCCTAAAATCCCACGACTTGATTCTGCAGGCACCTAGTTTTAGCGACTTAATTTAAAATGAAAGTTGAAGAAGTATTCAATGAATTAGCGATAGTATGCTTAAATCAATTGGCCGCATTTACATTTTATTATTTTTTTTATTAATAAAGTTGGTAATGCAAATTTCAGCTATATGTTTTTAAATATTTTTATTTTGTAATTTGAAATAAAATCGGGTTTCGGTCGGTAAAATTTGTATGATTCGAGACCCATGACATACATTTGTTTAAAGAAAGTTTATATTCGTTCGGTATCTGGATGTTTATAAATGTGTTAAAGGACATGATGTGGTGCCAATTAGGGCGCTGGTCTATGAATGTGATGTCGTCTGGTATTCATTCGTATTTATTTTGTAAGGAACGTATGTTCCTTTACTAAAAGTGGAAGTACTTCCGCCGAGCTAGGTGTTATCTGCTCGGGGACCAAGGTTCTACTACCAATCTTGGTTAGTTGTGTATGTAGTTTGTGGCGACGATAACTTTGACATCGCGATGTAGGATCGATGATTTGTTTTTTTTTATAACGCAATATAAAAAAAAAAAACAAAAAAAGCCGATAAATTTTATTGATAAAACTAATCGACAGTTCAGCGACTCTAGCCTAAGCCTAGGTAATGGCGATTGTTCATCCTTGTCACAAATTCCATTCGACAATGGGAAGCTCCATGCCGATCGTGTTTTGGAGAGCTTACAGCTTTTGATATTGGTCCTAGCTTAAGGGTGACAAGTACAGCATAATAAATCTGTTAATGGACTTGTCGCCCTTACCTTGAAAGCTTGACCCCTGCTACTAATGTAGCACCCCCCAAGAGCTCTGGAAACCGTACTCACACGCAGGAACACAACAACAAGAAGTGAAATAAATAAGATTTTAAAGAAACAAAAATTAAATCTCTCTGAGTGATGCACTAGATAATTAAAAATTAAAACCCTTCTAATAATAATGTGAAAGTTTGTAGGAAAGTATAGATGTAGTTGTTACTCTTCACTCCTTACGTACAAATTGTATTTAGATGAAACTTGGTATAAAGATAGATGAAGGGCAAGGTATAAAGACATTAAATACTTTGAAACCAAAAAACGCGAACGAAGTCGTGAACAAGAGCTAGTCAGTTGCTACATCATATTACAATTATGTTCTATTTATGCAAGTCCATTTCTTCCAATGTTGCACGGAAATGTAGATTATTTCATTTAACACGGGCATTGGAAGTTATGTAGCTTTCAAAGCTTATCTTGAAGGGGAAATGTTCTATTATTTGCGCTTTCAATGCAAAATCTTATCTAAAATAAATAATAATAATAGACGAAACAGTCGCTTAACACTATATACGCGTTTGCTTGCGGTCCATATAAAAATGCTTTAAATCAACGGCGATTAAATTCATTCTTTTTAGAGTAATAGCAGTGAATTTCGGTTTAGAAAACCGACTGGCTTTTTAAACCGAAATAAATATGGGAAACGAACTTTTATTTACTGTCTCGGGTCTTGGTATAGTGGTACCATCGTTGTTTAGGATATCTGTAACACAAGTGCTTAAGCTACTTATCACAGAATCAGAGCAATGTTAATGTGATGTTGTCTAATATATATAGAATATCTGACCTACATCGATAGTGTTCTGTTGTTGACATCACTAGTTTGCGCTGCTTAATTCCTGTTTGAGTTGTTCAGAGTTCAGTCTGATGTGTAGAGTACATTAATAGTGACACAAGTTGTTTGATAATAGAGGCTTAAAATTAAATAGTGTAGGAATGTTCTTACTAATATTATAAATTATCGGTTCACCGTGGAAAATATTCCATCACGAACCAAAAAGTTCGGTAACTCTTATCTTTGCCGGACCATAAAGAAGTGGAACTCGTTGCCGGCTCATGTGTTTACTCCTTCCTTTGACATGGATTCCTTCAAAAGGAGCGTGAAGAAACATCTTGCGGGCCAGTATGGCGATGCTAACGGACAGGATATTTTGATATCCAATCCGTTGTCATCGCGATGTGGGTTCCTCTCTTGCTTACCATCAGGCTGGGAGGAGCCAATATACTGCGCTACTATGAAAAAAAATGCGAAAGTTATCCTGTTTGTTCGGCTTTCACGTCCAAACAACAAAATTTGATACGCAGATAGTCTTAAACCTAAGAAAGGGCAAATGTGAAAAGAGGGTTGAAAGGAACTGACCAGGAGGTAAAATTTGTATTGGTAAAATTACAAATGTCATTCAAAATCAGTTTATTTATACTATTATGTGCTCTTAAAGCTTGTCGCAGCCGAGGTCATACGTTAAAGAAATTGCACGACACACAACACGACAACTTTTAAATCACGTGTAAATATATATAAAATGATTATGGATAATATTTGTTCATGTATCACATTTTACTTGCAACATATCTATATATAAAAACTAAACAAACTCGTTTGTGGTTTGTTATTTGTAAGATTTAAAAAACTATGCATTTTTTAATTATTAAAAAGAGAAAATATATGCTACAGCAATTGACTAAACATACTTTAATTATGTATACAGACTTGAATATGTATATATTTTAAACAGGTTGTTTCAAGCGAATTGAGACTTAAATATCTCCATGGTATCTTCCTGTGGCGGTACTATTACTCCGTTCAATTAACTCCAAGCTAATATGAATATACAATCCTCCCTCGTAATTTAATTTGCTTAAGGTGAACTCACAAGATGTACGGTCATAAACACTCCCAGTTCGATATTAATTCTTATGCCGACGACATAAGGGCTAAGTGTAGCTTGACGTGCTTTTGATTGTAGGTTGGTTGGTTAATTTGTCTATTGTGTACCAAGAAAACAATTAGCTCGGTAAATACTGTTCCTTTACAGAAGTGTGATAGACATTCAAAAAGTAATCTTATTTCTATGAGAAGATATCGTTAATTAACTAAGTGGGCTGCGTGTTTTCTCAGTTGAAGGGAAACAAATAAATAATAAGTTAGTTTACGAAATAAGTTAGTTAAGATGGATTTTAGTGAAATTCTAGAAGATTCTACCTACTTTAACCTAACCATTGGGATCTTTTTAAATATTGGACAACATGTCATACATTGCTCTGATTCTGTAGTAAGTATTTTAAGAACTTGTGTTACACAAATCCGAAACAACGACGGTACCACAACGTCCAGACCCGAGACAATATAGGAAAGTTCGTTTCCTATATTGGCCCGACTGGGGTCGAACTGGGTTGGGACCTCAGAGAGCCAATGTCCGGCCCGCTCGCCTCTCGGCTACGAAGGTGGTTCTAATCCTACTAATATAAGACGACAAATTAATGTATTCAATGATGTATGTTTGTTTCTCTGTAACGCAAAAACCACTGAATGGATTTTTGTGTAAATTAGCGCAAAGATAAAATCGAGGGTTCCCTGGTCAAACCCGATAAGTGACAAAAATTAAGAATTTCAGTTATAAATGTAGTTAAGATGTACTTTTTTTGCTCTTTCTAATGGTATATTCCAATAAGCCGAGTTTTAATTTATTACAAAGATACGCTTCACTAAGAACCCAATAAGTGCTACTTTTTTCTTTTTGACCAATACATAAACAATATAAGTATATTTAATGGATTTTTTTTTAATTTAATTAGATGAAGAACCCAATAATGTATATTTATTGGGTTTTAAGACAAATATATTTTAGGAAATTAAACTAAGTGAGTTAAGGTAAGACAAGTTATTTGCACTTATTGGGTTTTTATACCAGGGAAATTCTGAATTAACGAGGTTTTACTTAAAACTAAAATCCATCAACACATTTTGTTGGGTTTTACTATTATAATATTAAGTATGCAAACAAATTTATTCATTAAGCTAAAACCCAATAAGTACTACTTATAGTGTTTTACTTCAAGCTAATATTAGAAATGACATATGAAAAGCATACTTATCGGATACTCGCACGAGCAGATATCAACATTGGACTGTAATTTTATTTAGTGAAGAACCCGTTAAGTAGATATGACAGTAGACATAACATCAGACAGGTGGCGACAGGATCGCGAGGGTCAACCTTCGTTTGATTGCATTGCACGTAATTTTGACAAAATAAATAAAATTATACTTTCCGTTTATTAAAACAAAATAGCATCATCTAGACTCCGGAATAGGGAACTTATTGGGTTTTACCTCTAACCAATTTAGGTTACAATATTTACGTACTTAGAAATATTTTTAATGGAAGGATAGTTATTGGGTTTCACGTCTTACTTTTTATTTTTGTTTTGCGTACTTATAATTACAAGGTTTTGAAATAATTTTACACTTTTTACGTATGAATAAGAGGATGCTTATTCCGGTTTTCCTGTCCTTAGTGTTCCCTTGGAAAATAAAAATATCAGCATTTATGTGCAGATTCATATCAATGGTACTATTGGTTGCATGATTTAAATTTAAATCGAATATTTTTTGAAAGTTTTTATTGACACTATTATGCATTTTTTTTATTTATTCAGCAACATTAGAGGGTTATTTTTCTCACGTTCCATGGCCCTGTGCTTTTTGGGGGCGTGATCTGTTACAAAGCTCTAAATACGTTTTTAATCGGAATTTAGTCAATTTTACTGTACCTATGTTCGTGAAATATTGTTCTGCTTTCTCCTCTGCTCTTTAGAGCTAATACAAATTACTCGTCAGAACTTAATAAGTCCTAAAAAGATATTGTCACGCAGATGAATAGTATTGTCAAGCATTTTTTTTTGGTGACAAGACACATGTAATTTTTTTAACTCATGTTATATACAAATAATATGATGTTTATTGGTAACTTTACCTTTGTTTCCAAGATTCAGATGTCAATATTTTTTTTTATATTAAAACGCGGTATATTGTCTCCTTCCAACCTAATGGTAAGCAAAAGAAGAACCCACATCACGACGACAATGGATTTGATTTCGTAATATCCTATTCGTTAGCATCGCCATACTGGCCTGCATTATGCTTCTTCACGCACCTTTTGAAGGAATTCATTGGACGGAGGAAACACATGAGGCGGTAACGAGGCCCATTTTTTAATGGTACGTCAAATTAGATTAGAATTAGATTAGAGTTATCATTCTTTTTGGTTTGCGATGGAATATTTTCCACGGTGAAGCGATAACATCGTTGGCCGGCTCTTGTAGTTTTGTAAACGCAAAGGGAAGGTGGGATGAGAGAAAAAAGTTCCTCGGAACACTCACCGAGATAAAAACGATAATAGACAGTCAATAAACCAATGTCTCTACAAAGTTAAAGAGGATCAAGGTCCTCAGTAACATCTTCAACATTGATAATGCGCACAGCACTTTGCTGTAACCAATCAAGACCATCCATAAGGTATTTGGCGGAACCGTCCCAGAGATACAAGCAGTAGTCCAGACAGGACTTGACTTGAGTCTTGTATAAAAGACAAAGCTGGTCCGGCGTGAGAAAACAACGCACTCTTTTCAGGATCCCCTGTTTTTTGGATGCTAATCAGATGAAACTCTCGATGTACTGATCTTTCAGTTTAGCGACAAAATTCTCCCGTACCTTCTCCATTACTGCGTTGCTAGCCGAAGGCCAGTCAAGGTTTCTTCCATTGACCGTACTGTGACCAGCATAGCAATGTATGTTTCCAAGCAGTGGCATATCATTTATATGAAGAAGGAAGAAGGTGGGCGATAAATACGCATAAACTGCGATACGCATCCGTCAGACACGATGTGTGATTCTACGTCACGCAGAAAGCCGGAAATCCAGTCACAAAGCCGTGTGGGTAGTCCATATGCCGTAAGCTTGGAAAAAAGAGCTTTGTGCCAGATCCGATCAAAAGCCTCGGCAATTGTCTCCCTCCTGAGATGCGTTACATACGCTAGAAGATCAACCGTCGATCGTTTCGGCCTAAAGCCGTGTTGGAGATCATTAATTAAGGAGTGATCCTCTAGGTAGCAGACCAACCGGTTATAGATAATCCGTTCCATGACTTTGAACAGCACTGAGGTCATGGTAATAAGGCGGTAGTTTGATGGGCCTAATCGGCCGAAAACTATGTACACGAAACGAATCATTCCCGAAGAAAATCATAGCTGGATAGAAATTAAATGAAAATTATCCTCAAAATTTAAACAATGAATAAGTATATAAAAAGAGTATAAAAGTAAGTAATAACCTAATGCAAACATAATTACAATTGTTTTTTGCTTGGAATTAATAAAAACTTAAGTGATTAAATCGTTTTTTTCTCTCAGGTGAAACCCAATAAGTCGGCACCCTTTACCAAAAAAAAATTGTTTACAGCAAAACTGTAAGCATTAGAAGTAAAATAAATATGAAAACTAAATCTTTATGAAATATCATTACTAATAAAACTTAAAATTGTGGACATTTACTTATTAAAATGCACTTTTACTGTTTACAAACCTTTAACATCGATTATCTCAGAAGTATGTTTTTGGCACTTATCGGGTTTGACCAGGGAACCCTCGAAATACTAGATTAAAATATTATAGGACATTTTTAATACCAAAATTGAGAGAGGTAGGGCATAGCGATTTATTGCTCGGACTGGAGCAGCCCGATTGGTGAAATACCTCCACCTTACAAAAGACCGTAGCCAAATAACAATTACTTCTGTGTTGTTGTGTTCCTGCGTGTAAGTAAGGTAGTAGCAGGGGTCAAGCCTTCAAGGTAATGGCGACAAGTCCAGTAACATATTTATTATGCTGTACTTGTCACCCTTAAGCTAGGACCTCATTACCACATAACATCACATGGGATGAGGTCAATCTTGAAGTGCAATATAAAAAAAAGAGCACAGTCTTTAGACTTAGCTGTTGCTATAATAAAAGAATATAATATAAACTTACCTGCTTCCATGTAACTTAAGTACATATGTTATCAAAACCAGAACCAATGGTGGTACCACAATATCTACTTGAATAAATGTAGAACAACCAATTAAATAATGAACATAATTATTCATTTAGTTTGTAGTTGCTTTTTCTTATTAATATGATTAAATTTATGTATTAGCGCAAACAACTTGCTTGTTCGATATGTCAATTATTATTTATAACAACACATATCAGTTCTAATTTGCTTAACATTTGGCATTGTATTGTTAACTCATTTAGCCTTTTTTACGTTGAGGACTAGGTTATTACCTAGTATTTAAGTAATGCAAATCTTGTCAGGGAGCATTATTTTAAAATCTGTTCAACAAATTGAACAACACATTATAATTTACAGAAGTGGTACAGAAATAAAGTCGTATATGTGACAAAATCGGGCATATTTCATTTTACAGAATATTTTTTGACCGATGCTACGCTTCAACGAAAATCATTTCGCCGAATCATAGAACTTTGTATAGTCAAGTGTACTAAAGATATATCATAAGCAAATAATACCAACGTAACCAATCTGAACGAAAATACTGACAAGTTCATACTAAAGTAACAAAATAACAACTCTGCACTGTTTCATTTGTGCTCGAATAAAATGTTGCTTAATGATCTGAATATTTTGGGACGAACTGCGATATTTCTTCTTCACGATGTCTTCTCCCGTAATTAAGTTTACGTAAGGTCGCCTCACAGTTGTTTACTTTGCCTGCACTAAG
Organism: Glyphodes pyloalis; assembly: GCA_037074685.1. Taxonomy (NCBI): domain Eukaryota; kingdom Metazoa; phylum Arthropoda; class Insecta; order Lepidoptera; family Crambidae; genus Glyphodes; species Glyphodes pyloalis. Next base: position 7,584,780 of record JAYKKO010000021.1, read on the forward strand.
AAAACAATTAGCTCAGCTAATAACATTTCGCGTCTGCAGATTCAATGGTGAGGGTGCAAAAAGCAACCCTATTTCTATTGAAAGAAAGCGGTTATTTAATTAACTATTCGATTAGTTATGGCCGCAATTTCGTTTGAGAGTTTTTAAATTTAAAACCGGGAAGTGTGACAAAATTGTACGATTTTATTACGAACTGACAACGGGTCAAGCGAAATAAAATATTGTTGAATAGAACACATTTAAGAGTTGACGACCTCGGTGGCGCAGTGGCTACGGTAGGCGGCCAAAGCGCGAAAGGTCCCGGGTTCGATTCCCGGTCAGGTCAATTTGGAAACGAACTTTTCTAAATTGACTTGAGTCTGGGTGTGCTGGGATGGTACTCATAGTACAAGGGAAAACCTTAGTTTGGGACCAGGTGATTGGTGTGATTGTCTGGCGCATTTATTTATTTATTTTATTTATTTGAATTAAGTTAACGGTCAAAACGTGACAACATGTTTAGTAACTACTTACTACTCTACACGTACCACTAACATATATTTATGCATTGTAGATACTATTAAGATAATGTGAGCTTTACCCGAATGCTTTTATTTGATTTGATTTAATTTCAATATAGGCAAAATCGTTTTCGGTATTAACCCGATCGGGAACCAAACCCAGGACTTCAAAGATGACGTAACGCTGAAGTCCAGTCTGCTCCTCTCCCGGAGGTTGTCTAATAAAAATAGCGTTTACTGATATTCGTCTCAAAAGTTTTCGAATCCAAGTTAATCATTATTTCCAAGAAATTCCTAAATAGACTTAAATAAATAGAATAAGCTAGTCGAAAGATCTGAAACCTAAAAAATTACAACTGGAAACGCTTCGTCTAGAAAAATAATTCTCCAATAAAACAAGAGCTTTTCTCTTCCCTAATACGACCCCGTACACAACAAGCGGTAAGTTAATATGAATTTACAACAACCAACAGTAATTAACTTTGTTTAGTTGAGAACATGTGGCGGGTGATTAACGACTCGGCTTGAGGTCGCTTAAAGCCAGCAACTATTCTATTCATTAACAAGTTGACGTAATTCATTAAGGGCTTGATACGATTAATTTGTGGCCGGTTAATTGGTTGAAATGGCTTTGTTAATGGTTATTTTGCAAATACAGAACACTGAACAACACTTGTTTTAGGACAAACCCTTTAAAATATACCCTACAGTTTTATGTTAACGCATTTTGAATTTGAAATTTTTCATTATGCTTAAGAGTAAGGCGGCGGCCATCTTTGACTGATTTACATCAAAAATAGTTCAAAACTATAATCGACGACGATGAACAAGTTAACAAGCTACGATGGCACAAACAGACAGACAAATATACAGGCAGACAGACACGCCAAACTAATAACATCCTCCGAGTTTGCTTCTCAATGAAGTATAGAAAGAATGGCCTATGCTCGGTATATCTACGAGTGCAACGCACGAGTGTTACCAACATCTTAGATAGTTTGAAGTGGCGGTTAACTTTAGACATGTACTGATACAAAGACGGGAGACGGAGTGGACTAGGCACGTGTGTCAATAGAATGACAGGAATGTTACATCGAGCACCTTCATGTGGAAATCTAGAATAGGAAGCCGAAGCTGCAAATCAACTGCCAGATGGTAAGACGATATCAGAAGACGTCAGGGTTTAGATAAGAAACCTGGATACGCCGCAAAACGAAAGCAGTGGAAGGAAATGCATGAGGCATACATTGAGCAATGGAGAAAAATATGTTGAAAAGATGAATTAACAGATTATTCTTCTCAGACGCAAATATCTTTATTTCTTTTATACAAATTGGCAACAGTACCCGTAGAAGTCCAAGGTGCTACTTCCTGGCATTCAGTGACACTGCCAAGTGATACTCACGAAAATTGAGTCGCACATAAAAACATCAAAACTTTACTGCGCAAAAAATGGGTGGCATTAATGCTAGGGGCATTACTACCTTGGGTCACGCAGATAGTGCGGTATTTATGGGTGCGTTAATAGAAAAAAAAAAGCTAAAATAATCAAAAATAAATCATAATATAAACAAAACATTTGAATCTATAAAATTTATTAAAAATTTACACAAAGGAAATTAAACTTAAAAATAGATCCATTACACACATATTTTGGTTAGATAAACGATCTCACTAATAAAAGAACTAAAAAGGAGTTTCCCGTCAAAATAGAAACATAACGATACGGTTGCTTAATCACTAATAGAGGGTAAAAGGCCGTAATGGAAAATGCAGGTCCGTTCCGAGGATTAACCCTAATAGATCCAATGACGAATTTCACTCTGAGCGTGGTCTGCATTCGTCCCAGTGCCTGCGAGAATAATCGTGATAGTACGAATTGGTACCGCGTTGAGAGTAGATGACTAAAATTCAACGTTAGATTACCAAAAATATAAGACACGATTTTTTTTCTTTTATTATATCCATACTAATATTATAAATGGGAATGTAACTCTGTCTGCCTGTCTATCTTTTTGTTTGTCTCTCCGACTTTCACGCCTAAACCACTGAAGTGATTTTGGTAAAATTTGATGTAGGTTGCTTGAATCTGTAGAACGGGCATAAAAAAGGGGGGGATTTGCGAAATACCAGCCTTGTATGTTTAAATGTGTAATGTTTATTTGAAGTTACTCAATTTGGCATTTGGCACAAATATAGCTCTGAGCCTGGATTAAAATATGGAGCACTGTTGGTTTCGAATATTAAGGGAGATAGGGGTAAAACCGACGATATATTTTTCTCAAATTTAGCACGACGTCACCAATTCGCACAGTTTTTACGAATGAGTGACGTAAACACGGAGGTGTTGGATGCGTTGTAATTTTATTTATTTGTTAAAGCAAAAAATACGTATCTATTGTATTTCATAAAATCTAACTTAAAAGACCAAATATAATCATTGTCATGGCTCCAGACGACATTTGCGGCCTTGGCGTCTACTCTTGAAAACGAAATATGTCGGATCCGATGACGTTTAGTATTTTTTATTGCTCATTATCGCAACTAACACACTTCGAAAGCGTTAATCTTCAAAAACGAAACCTTTCGTTTGTTCGTTTCGTTTTCAAGAGTAGACGCCCTTAATCCGGCCCTGTCCCATCAATTAGGAATAAGCCGCATTTGATTGACATGTTTATGAAATATAGAATGAGCCAATACTCTCCTCTTGCATTTAAATCCCTTTGGTATGGGAAAACGTGGTTATTATTGTATTTTGTTGAACGGCTTTTTCGCAGAACGTCTACTTCGCAAAATGTCTACCAGTCGCAAAATGTACCTTTCTCATAATGGCTCTTTCGCAAAATATCTCTTTCGCAGAAACCATTGAACACTATTTCACCCCACACAGAAGACCGCAGCCAAATAACAATCACTTCTGTGTTGTTGTGTTCTTGCATGTGAGTAAGGTTTCCAGAGATCTTGGGGCTGCTACATTAGTAGCAGGGGTCAAGCCTTCAAGGTAAGGGCGACGAGTCTAGTAACAGTTTTACTATGCCATACTTTTTGCCCTTAAGCTAGGAACTCTGCGTTATAAAAAAAATATTAACCAAAAAGAAACTAGCGAGCAAAGCTCTTTTAGGTACGGTCAATAGCAAATCAAGATAAACAGTTGGATATTAGTTCTTATGCACACGGCATAAGGGTGATGCCAAAGTCGTAATGTATAGTCTGACACGCTGTCGATCGTATTGCATTATAATATTGGTCGCACAGAGTCCTATAGAGAAAAGAAAAACAAATTTTAAATTTTTATCGTAAACAATTGTAAGTGTCCCTAAATAGCACTAATTTACAGAAATAAAAAGCTGGCTGGCAAACTATATTGTCAATCAAAAATCAGTCAAAATAGAAAAAGTAAAACATAACGTACAAAAAAGAGTATAAATAAATAAATAAATAAATATAAATATAAATATAAATATTGGACAACATCACATACATTGCTCTGATTCTGTGGTAAGTAGCTTAAGCACTTGTGTTACAGAAATCAGAAACAACGACGGTACCACAACACCCAGACCCGAGACAATATGGAAAAGTTCGTTTCCCATATTGACCCGACCGGGGATCGAACCCGGAACCTCAGAGATGGCGCTCGCCAAAGTCAGGCACGCTCGCCTCTCGGCTACGGAGGTCGTCATAGTATAAAAATGTAAAAAGGTGCAATCTTGCACAGTCGCATTATTAATAACCACGAATAGTCGATAACCACAGAAATCCCTCTTGTATTCTGACTGGAACCATCGAAGTATATGAGACTACAAACATTTCGATACTGTTGATTGGCCAAAGCACACCGCACTCGTATTTTCAGCCAATGGGGACTACCGCGCGTGAAAAATCCGCAAGATATCACTACGTGTGTGTGAGGTCCAACTGCTACACGATTGGTTACTTTTGACATGACATTGACAGATGTGTCACCATGACATGTTAATCACCAATCACGAAGCAGTTGGACCTCACGCCCCCGTAGTGTCATCTAGCGAATTTTTCACGCGCGGTAGCCCCCATTAGCAGCAGACGTACTGACTTCAATCGATTTTAACGTTTGTTAAGAGCGCGATAAAATTTAGTAGAGTGGCGTATGCTAGGCCTGTATGTCAGGCGTGGTCACAGTGGTTGCGGCTACTTTTGTGTTATTGGTCCACGAATAAATAATAAAAGCATAATGAATGGGTCGTCAAATTGATGGCATTTAAAGCTTCTATTTGTGGTTTTGCTATTCAATAAATGGCAACCGCATGATTAATTCAACTTTTGTGAATTCTGTTATTTGGGTTCCTATGTATATTCAGAGAGTATACAACAATTTAAATATTTGGAGCCTATATTCTTAAATGAAGACCCTTATTAATTACCACTGGACTTCGTACGCGTGGATATATGCCCAGTTCCAATATTTTACGATTCGTAATTTGTCAAATATGACAATCCATTTTTCTACGAGTCGTTAATTCTTATTTCAAATTTACTGTCCATATCAGCTGTCAAAAGTTGTCTGTCAGTCGTTTTTAGCTTACGCCTCGTATAATTTATTATTATCTGTAACTAGAACGGATCGTTTTTCAAATATTGGAACGGGACATAAGTCTTTACTAGCTATAAATATAGCTTATGTTACTCGGGGTGAATGTAGCTTCCCAACGGTGAAATATATAAAAAAAAAGTAATAATTCACATTTTTTTAATTTAGCACAGTGGTTTTTGAGTATATTCATTACAAACATACACACAAAAATACAAATCTTTCCGCTTTATAAAATTATTGTAGACTACGGCCAGCCGCGCCGCGGCTTCGCTCGCGTACTATGTCTTTTTTTTACATTTTCTACTGATATTCCGCTTCCACTATTGTTCGCAGCGTGATATTACGTAGCTTAAAGCCTTCTTCTTCTTCCTTCTTCGATAAATTGGCTCATTTTCTTTGTAAAGGCACACCTTTAAATACTACGGCATCACTGCTAGTTCTGGTTTCCGAAACCCAAGTCCTTAAATCAGGTCACTATATTTGATGCTGTCCGATATATAATATCAAGAATCTGTGCTGACATTTCAGTTCAATACATGACTCAATAACCGTACCAACCAATGTGACAGCAATTTCCAATCACGCAAAATCTAACGCGGTCACGCTGGTTCGACTTCGCCACAGTAAATGTAAGGGGGTAGTAAGACAATAAACTGACAGCCTATTCGGAATGATGAGAACTTACAGAAATAATTTAAAGGTATTAATACCCTAAAAGAGGACTCAATAGAACGTCAGCCACACTTATCGTTTGTAAATGTATTTAAAAGCAATTTTAAACCCTACCAAAACTATTTAATTGTCAGTTTGTTGAAAAGCGAAATTAACGACGTCGTAGTTTAGTATTTATGTGAAAAAATCGCGTTTTACTGGGATTTAAAGTATTTGTGCCTTCGATTAGTATTTAGTTATACACTTATACGGTAGAGGACACTTACTGAAGGCTACGATAACTTGTGGTTAGATCAGTCGGAAGAAAAGCATGCGCAATACGTGATGGTAGTGGGTTCGAATCCTATACCGTAAGGGGAGATGATTTTTTTATTAAATTTACGTTGACCATAATATGTTTATGTTGACGGTACTAACAAGGAAAAGTAAATTAAATACCTGAGCTCCTATCACATTAATATAATATGTTAGTAGTGGTCATACTGCTTTATATTTGACCTCATCCTACCTGATGTTACGTGGTAATGAGGTCCGAGCTAGCACAATTCAGGAGCTCTGGAAATCTTACTCACACGCAGGAACACATCAACACGTTATTTGGCTGCGATCTTCTGTAAGGTGGAGGTAGGTATTTCACCTGTCAGGCTGTTCCAGTTCGAGATATAAATCGCGTTGCCCTACCTCTCTTAAACATAGTCTAGTCTACGCTATTAACGTTCAGTTATTACCGCCTCTGGTTTGTTTCCGATGTTGTTGGTAGTTGTCATACTGCTTGCGTGTAGACTGTGTCTATACAACTTACAGGCAGACCGCATTGTTACGCTCGCGGTCAGGCGCGGTGCGGTCCCCGCCTTCGATAGTTTCACTCAAGCGGTGGTGTTCGACATTCAGTCGAATGTTGGATTTGGTGTTACAGATGCCTTGTATAATCCATACCAATAATATAAATGCGAAAGTAACTCTATCTGTTTGTTTGTCCGGCTTTTACGCCTAAACCACTGAACCGGTTTTTTTTTATATTTGACCTCATCCTACCTGATGTTACTTGGTAATGAGGTCCGAGCTAGCACAATTCAGGAGCTCTGGAAATCTTACTCACACGCAGGAACACATCAACACGTTATTTGGCTGCGGTCTTCTGTAAGGTGGAAGTAGGTATTTCACCTGTCAGGCTGTTCCAGTTCGAACGATAAATCGCTATGCCCTACCTCTTTTAAACATAGTATAGTCTACGCTATTAACGTTCAGTTATTACCGCCTCTGGTTTGTTCCCGATGTTTTGTATTGTTAGTTGTCATACTGCTTGCGAGTAGACTGTGTTTATACAACTTACAGGCAGACCTCATTGTTACGCTCGCGGTCAGGCGTGGTGCGGTCGCCGCCTTCGATAGTTCACTCTAGCGGTGGTGTTCGACATTCAGTCGAATTTTGGATTTGTTGTTACAGATGCCTTGTATAATCCATACTGATATTATAATATGACGACCTCGGTGGCGCAGGGGCTAAGGTAGGAGGCCAAAGCGTGAAAGATCCCGGGTTCGATGCCCGGTAACGTCAATTTCGAAAACAAAGTTTTCTAAATTGGTTTGGATTTGAGTATGCTGGGATGACGCTCCCAGCCAGTATCTGTCGTCTGGTACTCAAAGTACAAGGGGAAACCTTAGTTTGAGACCAGGTGATTGGTGTGGTTGTCTGGTGCATTTATTATTATTATTTTTATAAACTGGCGGTCGCCCGCGACTTCGTGCGCGCGGAGTTAGTTATTAGAACTTAATTCATCTGTTACTGTTGGTTCAAACGAATACATTTACATCCTCCATCATCTCTTATATTATCCTCATGGGGGATGAATTTATTAAAATCCTATTGAAGCAAACGTCTTTAGCTAGCTCCGATCTTTAATTTCAGTTCAATCAGTCGAAAATCTAAGGATACAAACTTTTTTTTCTTTTTATCCCCTTGGTGGAGAATTTATTAGAATCAAAGGATTCTAATAAATTAGAAAGAAAAAAAAAGAAAGCTAAGGGACTGCCTACGTGTCTAATACGAATAAGGGGTAGGTGCAATCACCTGATTTAATTTATACTGATTTACTGATTTTATTGATTTAATGATTTTATTAAATACACCTGTATTTAATTATTTTGTGTGTAATATATATGTTTATTGTTACAGGTAACCCCACATGCAGTTTTGAGATGGTATTTTATTTTTAGTCGCTGAAGCTTAACGTTTAACGTAGTGTTTTTAAATATGGTCAAGGCAAAGCATTCGTATTGTACCATTATCGTGAAAATATAAATTACATTTATTATTAGGGTCGCGCCTTCTCTGAGGTTCCGGGTTTGATTCCCAGTCAGGTCAATCGGAAACCAAACATTATATTTTTTCTCGGTCTGGGTGTTGTGGTACCGTAATTTCCAATTTAACTACATAACAAAGAATCACAGCAATGTATGTATGTGATGTTGTCCAATATTTACATTTATTTATTAAAATCATTCTCTCGCAACAATGGTGCCGATCTTTATGGCACAGACGTACCTTGGTTATCATTTTGCGTTTTAAATTTGCTACAGACCTTACGTAACATAATTTTACCGTTTTATTGTAACGAAACTTTTAGGTATTTAAATAATAAAAACATGTTTTTAAGTATGATAGCACAAAATTTTTGTTTCTTTTTGTACCAACAGAATTAGCCCCAATGGTAAATTCACTGAAGAAGTTTAATAAATTTGACGTTGTGTTAAAACAAAGGTTCCGTTCAATAAGATGGCATGCCAATATAAATGTTTATTACCAAAGCGACCTCACCACATCAACCAAGCCACGATGAGGTCGACTGTAATGATGTGGTTTGGTCACAGACGAATCATACGGTGGAGTGAGGGGCTCGGATGGATTGAGTGAAGCCACAAATAGATTCAAACAATCTGCTAGATTGAAGTCTTGTATAGTAGCTTTATTACAATGGGAATACTATAATCAGTTTTTTTTTTCAAAATTTGAATTATTGTAACTCAAGAAGCAGTGGTAATAAACCTTTCCTTTTTTAGGGTTCCGTAGTCAACTAGGAACCCTTATAGTTTCGCCATGTCTGTCTGTCTGTCTGTCTGTCCGTCCGAGGATAATCTCAGAAACCGTTTGCACTAGAAAGCTGAAATTTGGTACAAATATGTATATTAACCACGACAACAAAGTGCAAAAATAAAAAATAATGTTTTTTTAGTGTGCCCCCTCTACACGTAAATTGGGGAGTGTTTTTTTTTATTGCAATCCCAACAAGTGATATATCGTTGGATAGGTATTTAAAAATGAACAGGGGTTTACTAAGATAATTTTTTGATAATTTTAATATTTTGGGAAATAATCGCTCCAAAAGAAAATAAAATTGTGCCCCCTCCCCCCCCTCTAACTTTTTAACCATAAGTTCAAAAAGTATGAAAAAAATCTAGAATATAGAACTGCATAAAGGCTTTCTAGGAAATTTATTTTGAACCGGATGGGATGGATTTAACAGTTTTTAAATTAAAAAAAAAATTAACTAAAGTTGTGATTTAAGCGTATATGCTAGCATTTTTTTACTTTACATATTTTTTGTATTCTTAATGTATCTGCTTTCAAATAAAAAAAGAATATAGCCCATTTTTGTAACTTTAAGTCGGGATACTTAAGTATTGTGATGCACTGAAATCTACGGAAACCTACACTGAGTGTGGCCCGACACGCTTTTGGCCGGTTTTTTTTTGAACAAGTAAAACTAAATACACTAAAAATTAGTTTTAAGTTTTCAAAGGTATGAACTTTAGCTATTTACCACATAATAAGAGCAATGAAAAATATAATATGATGTTTCTTGCCGGTTCTTCTCGACATGATCAACATTCCGAACACGGCGGTAGAATACTGAAAGTGCTTTTGTAAAGCTTACATGAATAAAGATATTTTCTATTCTATTATATTCTTATTGATGCACTTAGACGTAAGATCTGGCTGATGTGTCCCATTGAACATTTATATTAAAATCTCAAGGGGCCTCTTCTTGTTGGCCCTGTGTCTCCACGTAAGCTTTCCAAATACCGGGAAGGTCCCATGCAATCTAAAGGAGACAACATAAAAATATTAATTTGAAGACTATTTTTTCATATTGCACTTCAAGAGCAATCTCATTCCACCTGATGTTAAGTGGTACCTAATGAGGTCCTAGCTTAAGGGCAACAAGTACAGCATAATAAATCTGTTACTGGACTTGTCGCCCTTATCTTGAAGGCCTAGCCCTGCTAATGTAGCACCCCCCAGGAGCTCTGGAAACCTTACTCACACGCAGGAACACAACAACACAGAAGTAATCGTTATTTAGCTGCGGTCTTCTGTAATGTGGAGGTGAAGGTTCTTAACTGATGAATTGATTTAAATAAATCAAAATCAGACCACGTCTAATGGAATTATAAACCTAATCACAAAGTAAAAAGCATCACTTGTATTTTGAAAACTAACAGCAACTGTGGTACTACATTAAATAAATTTACTAAAGTCCAGACAAAGAACAAAGACAATGAATGAAATAAAAAAAAATCACGAGAATGTTTGTTAAGTAAATAAAGTTAAACGTATGGTTCAAAGATGGATGGTGTCAAATACCCTCTTGATCTAACTCGTCTCTATACTTAAGGGAATGAGGACCGCCGGATTAGGTCGGTTTGAATAAACGTCTCCATCAGTAACGCTCACGGCGCAGACAGACAAATAGCTGAGGATACCTTCTCGATTTCCTAAAGCCCTGGTATCGCGGACTGAAATAAGGGAAAATTGCGAACCAAAAACCATTTTAGAGACCTTAAGGGTTGCGTAACTTGTAAGTTAGCCTTTGGTTTGTTTGTTTTGGGATAAAAAGAATACCATTATTATTGTTTCTACTCACCAAATTTCAGCCAAATTTAATCAGTAAAAACTGCGTTTGCGTGAAAAATTTACAAAAATCTTCTACACATTGGTGCAAAATATTTTTAGTACTTAGGTAAATTCTTATGTTAAATTTATGTAGTGCCGCTATGATAGAGTGGCTTTAAAATCTGGAAGTCATGGATTCAAATCTTGCGGGAAAAAATGTAAAAGCTGTATGTATTAACTATTGTGTTTACATTTTTTAGTATTTTGTTTACCGACGCAACACACCGCTCCTTGACAGATGGATTAGGACCCATATAAATGAATAAACTCGCGACCCGACGCGTCTTCACACGTGTACTATCTGAGCTTTTTCACATTTACCACAAATTCATCGCTTTTATTGGTCGGAGAGTGATGTTATGTAGCCTATAGCATTTCTCGATAAATTACTAAATAAATAAAACCATCCAACACACAAATATTTTACAATTCAAACCTTTATTAGTTATTGTGATTAACGCGGTCGAACAAACAAACTCTTCAGCTTAAAAATATTAGTTTAGATAAAATGTGTTTTACCAACATCAGGTCAAGTAGGCCTGAAGTAAATGATTTCAACAAAATTAAATTGAATTACTTTAATAAATATCAGTCAATATCTGATTTTACAGACGTAGAAAATACCCAAATACAGATCAAAGACAATTGTTCATCTTTGGCGGGAATCGAACCCAAAATTTTATGAAACTTGAGATCAGCCATGAATTTTAACTATTAAAATAATTCAACAAAATATAAAAACGGACACAAAAATATGCACAGCGGTTATGTTAAGGCTGAGTCTAGACGCTCGGCTCAGCAAATAAGATTAGTAAAGTGTGTACTCAGCTCTGTTTACGTACACCTGTATATTTCCCGTCAGCTTGTGTTGAAATAGTTCAGATGCTGCGGCCACAGTATAAAATACTTCAGTCTGGGTTTTATGAAGTAAATATAGAAACTATCTCTTATAAGCCATTTTTGATGATCATATAAAATAAGTTATTGGGTCAAAATGCTACAGCATCATAAACGATTCCGGGTAATGAGAGTTTGTGTGTCGAATTGACTTCAATAACATTTTGTTATGCGAGAATGTGAGGATGGATGAAGATTTGCAAGCTCTCCGAACAGACGAAAACGAGTAAGGTCAGTCTGCTCATGGCCACGGTTGGCGTTAAAAAATGTTGCCACGCTATGATCCTTTTACTTATTTTAAATGCTTAACGCGATAGACTTAAATTCTATATTTCTGATGATCAATCCAAAATTGTACTATCCAACCTAGAAACACATAAATATATTGCATCCGCAGGAAAATAAACCACAACGTCTGGATTCAAAGCTCTTTTTTACTAGACCACAGATGCAATTTTATTAGAATAGTTAGCTGTTGCCCTCGCTTAGACCGTATTTTGGGAAAAAAAATATTCTGGATGTTGATCTAGTATCTTATCTCTTTTTGTACCATTTTTTTCCAAATCCGTTAAGTAGATTTTCCGTGAAAGTGTAACAACATACATCCAGACACTCAAACATTATTATAAGCTTTCACATTTATTATATTAGTAGGATATTGTGGTAGGTTTCTAGCTCCCAGACTGGCGTGTTCTTTTGATTGTGTAGCGGCTTCGTTAGAATATTTATGAATACATGTCTTTTCTACTTGCGTGATATGAGTCGTAAGTCTTGAGAACTTTCGTGATTTCACTGCAGCGGTCTAGGATTTAGGAAGTGTATTTTCTTGCATTCATTTTCTGATTTCCTTCGTGAAAGTGCGATTTAGTTAAAACGGGTTACTTTAAAACAAATTGATGATTTAAGTTATAGAACCTTAAAAGTGGAAATATATCAAATCAAAACTAACTTTATATCATATTTATTATCTTTATCTAGAAATAAAAATGAACTGTCGAAATGTACTTACGCGCTTAGCTACAGAAATACTGGCCCCAATTGGATAATTCTTTTTTGTTATCAGGACACAAAATATTATGTTTGTGATTATCAAGACAAGGTTTGTAAGAAAAAGTTTAAAATTTAAGCTCTATTAAAAAAAAAAAGTTTTGATGCTACGGTGACTTATGTAGATGAGTGGAGATTTTTCAATGTATATGATAACTTAATAACTTTAAAGTTTATGTATAGAATCTTGATTTCATGGTTAATAAACACGACTCTAAAACGGATGCACCAATTTTATATAATACTTACAATTTCATGCCTAACAAACTTGACTCTAAAACTAATGCACGATTACTAGAATTCCTATATTCATTAAGGATCCCGCTTTGAAGCCAAGTCACCAAAATCGTATCGAACTAAGACCTGCAACGACTATGATTCTAATTGGATGAGTCCGAATATTACATTGGAGCGATTGCTACCTGACCTGAAGCGTTACAAGGGAAACCAGACCGTGCAAAAGGGATGGAGCTAAAAATCGCTCTTATTTGACAGTCAAGTGGTCCAACCTTGCCATGCTAACCAAACTTGGAAAACTAACTAAAGTAAGAATGTTAGTTGTTCTCGTGGATTTGAACTCTCAACCGGTGGAGCCCAACGCTTTAATCACTGTACCACAGAGGCGCACATTGTCATATGACACTAATCACAAGATAGGAACAATAATATTCAAATGAGATGTAACATTATGCAATTCGAGTGGAGTAGCAAAAGTGCTTCTCTCACCTAGAGAATTTAGTTGCAATGTAACGTTAGATTCTGAAAATGACAAGCAAAAAAATAATCACCTTAATACAGTGCGCAACCGTTAATGACTAATGCCAGATAAATCTTAATCAATGTTTTTTCTTGTGTAGACAAAAGCACATTAGACTTTACACTTTGAACTTTGTATCGCCCTTATGTCGTGCGCATAAAAACTAATATTCAATTGAAAAAAAGTATGCATAAGCAATGTCAAGCAATAGGTTGACTTAAGTTTGCCTGGTGGAAGCAGATACATTGTTAATGCTGACTGAAATCCGGAAACCATCTTTTTTTTGTTTTCTTTCCATAATTTCCATCAGACGACGTGATTTTCTTTAAAATCATTTATAGTTATATGTACTTCTCGCCCTTAAGCTAGGACCTCATTACCACTTAACATCAGATGGGATAAAGTCAATATGGAAGTGTAATATAAAAAAAATATAGCTGCAATTAATATTACCAAAATATATTATTTAAAAACTATTACACGTAATTGCGATTGTTTTATAAGACAACTTTTGTAAAATATAATATAGGATAATACTCGTCAGTCACTGAGAAGTTATTTAAAGCAATGGCCACAATCGAATCTAAAACGTTTTGTAAGTCTAAGTGAATTCACAAATGTTTTTCTTTCTTTCATAGACTGGCTGAAAAGAGAGTGTATTATTATTATCTTGTGTGAAAAAATAACATACGGCGTTTTCTAGGCCTCCCGATGAGGTAGCTACTTAATAGGAACGAATTAATTTAATGAATGTCTGACATATTGCCTGCCGCATTATACCCGAGGGTAATTTGTCAATTACACTTCATCACAATGAATTAGGTAGGGCAGGAAATCTTTTATGCATTTAGTGTTTCATATTTAGTTCGATATAAAGCAAAATCGCTTATTTATTTATTTTATTTATTTAAAAACTTTATTGCACAAAAAAAAAGTACAACAGGTGGACTTAATGCTATGGGCATTCTCTACCAGTCAACCTTTGGGTCATGCGGAGAGTTAGTTTATGGGTGCGGTAATAGTGACAAAGTGCATAAGTAATCTAAAAAATAAAATAAAAACATAATACACGAGAATAGTAACTATCAAGCGTTACAAAATTCATTTCGGAAACAATTAAATATACATGTAGACATACATGAATAAATATAATATATATATAAAATATGAAGCTATACTTATATTTACATAATGAGCATATATATACTTGTATATACATAAGCTTACAGCCTGAATACAAATATTGGCAAGGTAAAAAAACAAATATTTTATTTTATTCACGAGTTACATTTTCAAAATACAATGAAAACGTATTTTTTGTTTCAAGAAAACAACAGATATGATTCATCGCGTTAATGTTCAGTATGTTTACATGAGATGTTAGTTGATGTGAAAAATTTAATGATAGTTTATTTAAAAACATGTTTCATCCAATCTGATTATAGCCTGAGGGCTGATTGCAATAGAAAAAAAAAACATGTTGATATAATTCTTTAGAATTTGGTGTTATTGTTTATTGTCAGTTTCCAATAATTTACGATTATTAATATGTCAAAAATTGACAAACCATTTTTCTCCAACTGGCTATAAGTCTGGAACGGCCTCGTATAATTTATTACTAGCCGTAACTAAAACGGATAGTTTTTCAAATATTGGAACCGGGTAGTAAACGAAAGTTCTAGAGTTACAATTAAAATAAGACAAATATTTTTTTTTAAAACAATTTTTAATATTATTCGTTTATATAACAAACTTAAAACCTTCCAATGAATCGAATCCAATAATAAATATTCTATTACGAGTACATCTATTTGATTTTTAACAATAAATATGTAGATATAGCTTTAAATAATGTTATTTAACAACAAAAGGAACCTTTTAACTAATCGAAGAGTTACTTTGGATGTTTTGGCGAATCTCAAGTTTTAAATTCGACGGAATTCGAAACTAAGAGAAGGTATCTAATGGTGAAGTTCGGATTGTTACTTATTTATGAATCCTTTACCTTTCGAAGGGGATAAATTCTTGCGTTATTCAGATTCTGAAATCCGTTACAAAACGATTTTCGATGTTGTGTTGCTAAATGAGAAATATGCGAGAATTTAAAGGTCAAACCATTTGTTTTGTATTGGATAACATCACATACGTTGCTCTGTTTTTGAGGCAAGGAACGTATGTTACTAAAAACGGAAGCACTTCCGCCAAGCTAGGTGTTATCTGCTCGGGGACCAAAGTCCAGCTACCAATCTTGGTTTGTTGTATATATGGTTTGTGGTGATGATAACTCTGATATCGTGATGTAGGATCGATGTATTGATTGGCTAATCGGGCATTATGTATGGAGCGTGCTGACGCTGTATTTGTGTTAACTTGTAGGTAATCTTGTAGGTTGGCACATAGCTAAAGCACTTGTATTACTGAAGTCAGAAATAACGATAGAACCAGACCACTCAGACCCCAGAGAACTCAGAATATAGAAAAGTTCGTTTTCCATATTGACAGGACCGGGGATCGAACCTGGGAGAGAGAGATGGCGCGTCGTTAAAGTCTGGCCCGCTCGCCTCTCGGCTATGGAGGTCGTGAAATGGTTTTTTAACATTTGGTAATATGGTAATGAGATCAGGAAATTGGATTCAGGGATTTAAATTTGACGCGAAATAATGCGAAATTGGCCTTACCCCACCTGGTGTCTCCGGTCCCAGCAGCGGACCTGCTGTGCTGCTCCGCTGCCTACCACCACTGCGAACACCCAAAACTCTCACTCCAGCTCTCCTTCTGAGAGCCAGATGGAGTCCCGCGGTGGATAGGGAGGCCGGCAAACGCAATACTGCACCCTCTTCTTCCTCCGCGGCCCCACCACGACGCGATTCACGCCCCGCAATAGCAGCGTGTCGGGTCAAATTCAATTTTTTCAAATTCAAATTCAATATTCTTTTATTCATGTAAATTACACCAGTAATATTTATGAAACGTCTATATAATGCAAATGACGCTACCTCCGGTTCGGTTTTCGGGTCGCGAAGGACGCCAGCAACGAAACACTGAGGTCCTCCTCTTCCTCTGCAATCCACCACTGACCTTGCGGGCTTGCCGCAAAGAGCCACTCGCACTCCGCATCCCAGCTGGGGATCTGTCTTAGATTCACCCTGTATGGTGTCGGAGCTTGGTGGCAAGGCCAGCCTCAACGCACCGGACCACTGGGTTACTGAGCACCCCCACCACTATAAGATACGGAACCCAGTGGGGGTTGAATCACTAGCATAGGCTAGTGATTCCAAAGTACCTCTGTGAGGTACTTTTTAACCTACTTTAAAAAGTAGGCTTCACCGATCGTATATTTTTGTTTTTTTTTGTGTCTGGGTGTAGCGTATTATTATTATTAACCAATTTTATTTTAAATTTTTTTTAAATTGAAATTGAGATATTTTGTCGCTGGTAGGTACCATGAAGGTTACCATGATCTAATTATGGCATCCCTGAGAAAACGATGGAAAATCGCTAAAATGATTATAACTGCATATGTGTTTACTCGTAGAAACTTATTATATTCATGACAATTTAATAACAACCCGTAGAAAAGTATTAAATCGTAAATTCTTTGTCACACTTTGGCTTAAGATCGGAGAATCTCAGCAAAATGTCTCAAATTACTTTTCTGAGCATACAATGGCATCATATGGCGTCTCGCGTGTGAGATTTTCTTGGAAAAGATATAAGATTGGTTTTTAAATTAAAGTGGTTTAATATTGAGGATGGATGATGCTTTTAGCATCTTTTTATTTAGTCCGTGAGATTTAAGTACGCTTATTATTTCAGTTCTGGATCAAATTTGATTTCTTTTCGTAATGTTCGTAAGCAGCACAAGGTTTTTGGATCGAAATTGCGGAGTGTCGCTGGTCTTCATAAAATGAATTGTCCAAAATGTCGCATATTTGAAGAAGACCGTCACTAAACGAATTCGGATATTATATACTTTTTGAAGGTTTTCTAAATCGTATTGTTGATTCCGTAGTCACTATTTCTTTTTCTTCCAGTGGGACATATTTAATTACAAAATTTCATGTATTCATGTGATATGCATTACTAGTCCTTGTATGGTTATACTTTATGCTTTGTTTTAAGTCATTGCTTGACTTATGTTCGGTTCCAATATTTTAAAAACGGTCCTTTTTAGTTAGGGATAGTAATCAATTTATAGATAGGAGGCGTAAGCTTAAACCGTTCTAAGCACGTAGTCAGTTGGAGAAAAACTAATTGTTATTTTCGACACATTACGAATCTTAAAATTTTGGAACCGTGCATTTGTCAACACTGCATAGTTGTCTGATAATAAACAGCTCAATATTAGAATGCGTTTTCCTGTGTTCCCTAATTATTCCCTAAGTTCC
This sequence comes from Glyphodes pyloalis, assembly GCA_037074685.1. Taxonomy (NCBI): domain Eukaryota; kingdom Metazoa; phylum Arthropoda; class Insecta; order Lepidoptera; family Crambidae; genus Glyphodes; species Glyphodes pyloalis. The sequence goes on from JAYKKO010000021.1 coordinate 7,602,567, forward strand.
TTTTATTACAGTAATTATCAGGGGGTTGTAATTTTAAGATGAAAGCTTTTTCTACTACGTTGATGCTTAAATAATAAGACGTTTCTTATTTTCTGATATTATTCTTATCTTAGAAACTACGTATAAAACAACCCGAATTCTAACAACGAATATGTAAAAACATCCCAACTCGTGAACATAAACAAACGCGTAAACCGCCCCACAATCATTGCCAATTTACGCAAACGAGGATTACGCGAGAACTCCCGAAATAGGCGGCCTTACCATGAACCCTCCCGTTTGACATCAAATTTTTCTCAGCCCTGATAGAAAACATACAAAATAACATCGCATGCACAGACCTGAAGGTCTAAAATGAAACCAATCGAAAAAAGTAAGCAACCGAAGTAACATTCAATGGATCCACTGCAATATGATAAACGTCCTATGTTTTTATTTTGTGATATTCAGGTTTTAAGTTAATGAACATTGTACAAAACTCAGCCTTATAAATATCTGGGACATTTAACGTTCTAGACGTATAGTCAAATATCAGAATCATTTTTATCTCAGGACTGGAAGCGATATTGCCTATTCTCGTTTACAAAACGAGATCACTTTGAAGTGATCGAATGATATTGATTTAAATATTATCATTTTAATATTTTAGACATTCATTATTATTGCCGTAAATCATTTATATTTAAATGATTCAGAAGAAAAATAAAACGATCCTTGAAATATAGTAAAATTTTGGTTTCTATTTATTTGACGTTCGAGAATCATACCTTTTGTTCATGGCTCATTAGAATATGAAGATTGTTTCGGTTAAATCGCATAAAGCCAAAACGACAGAAAAGGTTTTATGTATTGTAATCCCTCAAATTTCAAACTATTATTAATAAATGGAAACTACAAATTAGCGGTATGAAAGTCAAAAGCACGTCAGAGTCTACATTTAGACTTCATAGTCCAACCAACCACTCTTAAGTTTAGGAACATAAGAACTAAAATATAACTGCACGTGTGTTATGCTTACCACTGCATTACATAATAGACTGAAATACATAAACTTTCGAATTCATAGGCCTCCGAAATTAGATATCAGGCAAATAATCCCTGAACACTTAAAACATATTTATCTGTTGTGCGAGCAGCGTTATCATTTAACTATCTGAAACTATTGGCAAATAGCCTCGGGGAAGGCAGCGATTTGTGTGGGATTCCCCCATTCTCAACATGGACTAACCACAAAAATCCCCGCGCACCTTTCAGAAACTGTCCTAGTTTCTAAAATGGTATATTTCAGAGATTCCTGATCATTTATTTACCTCTATCCGTTAAATAACATATTTTGGGCCGTAATCATGAACAGTTTCTTAATTTTAATACCTAAATGTCACAATTTTTTTTATGTTTTTATGATCAAAATAATTTAAATTCTTTCATACCCATTTACGGTATCAACCTAAGGCTTCCCTTTGTATATGAGTACCAGGTGACGTATACCAACTGAAGGCGTCAACCCAGCACATCCAAAGATAAGCCAATTTAGAAAAAATATATCCCATATTTACTTGACCGAGAATCAAACACAGACTTTTCAAGATTCGGACGGATAACTTAATACTACACCGAAGTCTTCCTAAGCACGGTCGTAAATTATGCTGTGTGATACACAATCTATTTCCGAGTAAGTTTCTCACTTGATCAACGTTAGTAGGTCGCACCGTCCCAAAATAGGCCGAGCGCGACCTACACCGGATTTATTATGTTGATCCGACTGGCTGTATTTCTGTCCGATCTCGTCATAAGTGTTCATCAATTTGCTTCTGATTAACTGTTTTAACATTTTCTACTAGTCAACATTATGAGCTGCGAGCAGTGTCTTAAAAAGATATAGACCTTAATAACTTAATTCCTAAAAATCATCCTACGAAAAATATCATATTGGGCAAAATGGCCACTTCAGTTTTCACAGCGAGTACGCAGCGGCTGTAACCTTGTTCTTAAGATCATCGATGATAGCGGGAACTATTCACTAGTCGAGCCTATGTAGGATAACTAGATCGATTTTAGTTATTAACTACTAGAACTTGTTATTAAGTTTTAATAATACTCCCACATCTTGTAGCGTCAACAGACTTTGTACACAGCTAAAATTTGTGTTTTAGCTGTGTGATGGGAATTTATATTGTATTCATTACTCAATCAATAATATGCGTCAAATAAGACCTACTTACGATCTGCATTTGTAATCGTGATATCCAAAACAAAGTTTTCATTTTAATTAGATACATTATTATATTCTGGTCACCTCTTTTCAACTAACCAAGTATGCTGTCGTATAATATAAGTGTAGGGCATCGAGTAGTAAATAAAAGCATTACTCGGTGTCCTACATTTCGTCCTCCAGAAAATAACGTATGTCTGATGGCTCTAGGCTCTTAACCTATTAGGTCGCGCCGTCCCGAAATAGGCCGAGCGACCTTCACCAGCTTATGCCTGATCTCTCGTCTGATCGATCAAGTTACGTACTTTGACGACCTGGATAGCTGAGAGACGAGTGTGAGGTACCAGGTTTGATTCCTGGTCGGTTTATTGTGGAAATAGAACTTATCCTATATTGTCTCGCGTCTGATGTTGTGGTACTGTCATTGTTTTATATTTCTGGTTCATCAGTCCATTAGCGCAACTTAAAGAAATGATATGTGATATTGTCTAATCATTATTAAAATATATAATACTAGCTGTGCCCTCGACTTCGTTCGCGTGGACTACATCCTTTCATGGTCGGTTTTACCCCTATCTCCCCTAATATTCGAAACATAAAGTAGTATATATTTTAAAAGAGCTATATTTGTGCCAACTTACATATCTCTAACTTAAAAAATAAACATTTTCCCATATAAACTTTCAAAGGTGGCATTAACCCCCCCCCCCCCCTTACTTTCTAACAAAAAGTAGCCTATGTCCGTTCTTGAGGTTCAAGGTATACCTATGCCAAAATTCATCAAAATCGGTTGAGAGGTTTAAGTGGGAAAGCGTGACAGACGGACAGACAGACAGACAGAGTTACTTTCGCATTTATAATATTAGTAGGGACTAGTAGGGATATTTTTAGGTTACCTTCGCCACCTCGTACCTAGCACCCCCTTTTTTAATTAAGCACGATTGTATAACTTTTCTATCTCAAAATATTACTCAATGTCTTATAAAATAAGGTATATATCTGACTGGTCTGAGCTACTAAGCTATAAATAGATCGCAGAATCCAGTAATAGGGCGAGCGAATTTCACTAGCTTATGCTTGATATCTTCTCTGATCAATCAAGTTACGAGTGTTTTGACGAGGTTTTAACCATTATGTTTTAAGTTCATGATACAACCGTGAGGCTGTGTTTAAATGAATTTAAAACATAGGCTGATATAATCTATATCCCTGACTAAGGAAATGTTTAAAATGAAAGATCGTGAATACTTCCTCTCTCTCGCTAATACATAAATCGTAGACATGAATTTGTCAATTGCTGTATCCATGTCTTTTCGTATTTAATTCGTTTTTTTTTTAATATTATATATATATACATATATTATATTATTTTATTAATGTATGTTTATGTATATTTAATAGTTTCCGTAATGACTTTTATAACGCTTAGTAGTTACTATTGTGGTTTATTATGTTTTTTTTAATTACCTACTTGTGCACTTTTCACTATTACCGCACCCATAAACTAACTCTCCGCATGACCCAAAGGTTAACTTGTAGAGAATGCCCCTAGCATTAAGTCCACCTGAAGTTTTTTTTTGCAATACAGTTTTTAAATAAATAAATATATGTGACGATCAATCGACGAAAGACCCAATAAGAATACGAACAAACATACAACTGAATCCTTACAATAGAAACAAATTGCGCCTTTTCAAAACAATTTCCTAAGAAGGAACAATTAATTACACTTTCTTAGCATCGAAACCATTCTAAAAGAACTACTTCTCAGTAAGCGATGAAGATCAGATGAAGAGACCCATAGCTGTAGCCAATTTGAACCTTACGTATTTGCGTAAAGGCCTATTTACTATAAACTTTATATAGTAGTCGTAGTGGTGGGATAGTACTGAAGACCGGACACTTGGAAGCAATTTACGAGCTCTTGTAAACACAAGAGGCGAAGCAATTACCCATCTTATTGGCTGGAAGTAGGGCCCGCACACTTCTAAGTGAGGAATTTTTATACTTGTTTTTCACATCACAATCATATCAATATTTGATGGAGATTACATACCCGGGTAAATCACCAGTCTCCCATTTATTAGTCTGCCAGACTTAAAAACGTGAGTATGCTGCAGTATATCTATGAATACGATCCTTTTTTTAGGTAATACGAAACTTTAAAACGTTTGTAATATAAACTTTAAGACTTTCGCGTACGTCGGGCATTAAGTAGTTCGTATTAACTACTAAATAAAAATGGTGTCGCGTTTTGACCCGTTAAATTATTTTAAATGCTTAAAACGTTTGGTTCGAATTAGGTAAAGAATGTAATAAAAAACAAATATAGGGGGGTATCTCAGAAACTCCGAAGTCACTGGTTTGTTGTACTACTTAGCTTTCATAGTAACGGTACGGCTTGTCCATCTTTTTTATTCATGTAGATTACATTAGTAATACTTATGAATCGCAGGGGCAGGGGGTTTGTACCTTATTGAAAGTCAAAATATAACATGGTATAAAAACTATTGCAATCATATCTTGACATATTTTGACCAAATCACAAAAAAACTATAAGTTTTGCGTGCACTAAGTATAGTCGCATAATCACGGTGCCATACATGATACCTTAGTAGTACATAATAATAATTGTTACAATCAAGGAAAAGATAACATTACATTAGATTAAGACATGCATGCTGTACATGTCGAATGACCGAAAAAAAAACTAGGAAGAAATACGTCTATGCCTAGAGCTTGGAGAACTTTTGAGTAAAAGTATTTCGCCCTATCCACGGACTAATTTAATTCTGAAAATATGGTTGATGTGAAAAAGAAATCATCCGTTAATAATAAAAATGGCTCATGTACTTTACTTCCTTAAGGAATAATTAAGGAAATATGTCAACACAGTGATCAAATTTTTTTGTCAGTCAGTTGAAATCAGTTAGGTACATCAGATTTGTTGTAACTTAGATTACAAAATCTTTGCTCAAACGTTATGAATCCAATGCATAATCCTTTTTAATTCTTATCCTAATATAGTCCTTATTTTCTGCCAACGCATGGTGTTCGTACAACTATATTTTAGTTTTATGTGAACAAATCGGTAATAGCTCTCTCGTTTTATGTTAGCTTTGCAGTAAACTAGCGATCTGAGGCTGGGTGTTAGGATCGCGTTAAATGTTATCTTACTGCTGGACGTAATAATTTTATATTTATTTACTTGCTTTTTCCGGAGCTTACGAATTAAAAATGTCGCCGTAACTTAAAAACAATTTGAGAGGCGTTATTAATTTTCGTACTGGTATCTTATTAGTAAGATACACACAATAAACTAAGACTTACCGCTGTATCCGGTACAGCCGGGTCATGATCTTAGGGTCCTGGGTTTGATTCTCTTGTACAGCAAAGTATATTTTCAAACACAGCTTGACATTATGATGATGACTAATCCTCATATTTTTATTCTGATTTCAATAATGGACTCAATAATTTACTTACAATAAATATATTTAGACAATACTATGCCCAACTTATATTATAGACGTAAATGTAGAATTGAATGGATAAACGTATCTTTGTTATTGTTTAACGTAAAAGCTACGGGATGTATTGTATAAACGGATAAGATAGAATAATAGCCAACTTATGTAGCCGAAAGCCAAGTGGGACAGATTATGGCATCCAGCTATCTCAGAGGCTTTCTATATCAACCCGATCGGGAATTGAACCCTGGTAATTCCCGATCGAGTCAATATAGACACAAACGTTTTTATATTATCTCGGGTCTGGTCTGGATGCTGGGTGTCCTGGAAGTGGTCTGCGTGTGTTGTGGCACCGCTTTCTTTAATTTCTATAGCACAAGTGTTTTAGCTACTTACTACTTACCACGAATTTACTGGAATGTATATGATATTGTCTAATAGTTGATATTTATTTCATATTAATCTCAAAATAACGCTAATAAAATCGCAGACAAGGGCAAAAAAATACAACGTCGAAGAGTAATTTTAAGTATTTCCTTTATTCATTTCAACCTTGAATAAAACTCTGGGACTAAAAGAAAGAAGAAAAAACGTTTCCCGAACTCCATTATAGAACAGCAAGGGGCTTATTCTAATCACTGACATATATTCTCACAAACCACCTTACACGCTCAAGTAAGACCAAATGAACCTATACCTTTTCACAATGGGAAGAATAAGTGCGGTTGACATCGGCCGAGCGAGTATTCGAACCGTGAAGTGGGCTTTAAACTGTCCGATTTAGAGTTTTGATTTATTAATTATAGAAATATTTATTTATTTATTTAATAAGAACACAATCATATAACACTTTATGGGCATGTGATGCAGAGATCAATTCTAGTAAATGCTCTTGTATATGTAGATGGTAGCTAGGTCGTTAGTTGTGTATAATGATAACGACAAGTTATAATAATAATAATAATACATTTATTTGCATAATTAAGTATACAGTACACCATTTCACACTTCATTACAAGGCAAAACTAGTAAATTGTTATGAAACCAAAAGTAACAACATTATCTTGTTAATAACTAAGACCATCTAGTTGACCAAACACTCTGAAGTACACAAATTATGACAAATATTAACATCTATTGAAGGTATACCGACAAAACTCTTTACCTCCCGTGCTAGTCCGAGGACTGTGTTACGGCAAGGTAAGATTCTCGCCATTGTAGTACCTACCATAATGCTAATGAGATAACTAACATTTTCCCTTAAAAATACTTCTGCTAATTGGGGCCATTGTGTAGAAATGTAAAATATTTTAATACAATGAGTCTATTCAATAGTTGCAAATAACGAGTTCCTAGTTTAGTGTAAAACATGTAGTATATGCAAACATCAGACAAAATCAAAACATTTAGCAACGCTATAAGGTTTTAAGTATTTTCAACAAAATCAATATATGTGATAAACATCATAGTACTATATTTGTTAATATACAATCAACCGCAATAAAAATAAAAAAAATAAATTAATAAAAAAATGCACACACAAAATCGTTTAACACGACTGCACGTAATATTTACTCTAGACAAAAAAAATATATATATTCAAGGGTACATTTTTTTACAGTTATACTTATAGATACATAATCAAAATGAAAACAAACTTATTCCAATCTTCTACACCGGTTCTTATCCAATACTGTTGTGAATAATCTGCCAAGAAACTCTTTAGTTAGTTTAAAATAGGGATTCGTGTCAATATTGGGATAGGACTTCAGAGAACTTAGAAATACGATTAATGGGGGTAGACTAAGAGTGCGACTGAGCAGATAATCAAAATTTTTTTTAATCTTTAGTCGAACCGTGTAAATACGCTCTGGCCTTTCTCTTGTGCCCTTATTTTAGTACTAAGAGAGTGGTCTCCGAAATTTTAGGATTACACAAAAAGGTTATCAAGGTTCTTAGAAAACCTTACATCACCGTCATAACAAATGAGTCCAGTTAATATTTCCTCGTAAAACGTTATCTTTTTCTGCCATTAACCTATTTACCAAACTAGCCTTAATAGATATTATGCTAGAAGTATGTAGGTACTTGTGGTATGTCTGTGCCTGTACCACCTTGTGAGCCTGCTTGTTATTGATTCATGAGGATTGTTGCGAGTCCGAGGGAAGTCGTAGCAAGCGGGCCTGGTGCACCCTGGGCAATGGAATGGAGGCTAGCAAAGTTCTTCTTAGGATCTCTTAAGTCGACGGCCGAGATTCCGGTGCGAGGAGCATCTCTCCTCTCTTTTTCATGTGGGGTAGTAGATGGCTGGGGTGGAGGGCGATTTTTACCCGAGACTAGTGGGGTCTGCGGGGACCAGAGACGCCAGGCGTGGGGTAGGCCTGGCGTCCGTTACCTTGATCCCGAGGGGGCGGGGCGTGTCAGGTGGCCTAGATCGCTCAAGCCGCGCGCGCTGTGCATGACGAGGCCGCTCTTAGCAGTAGGCCCAGTGGGGAGCCTGTGAAGAGTCCACAAGGGATCCCGACTGCCGAGAGGGTTTTATTCGGTGCAAGCCCGACACACTACTCTCTGTTCCTCGGATAGTGATGGAGCGGTAGGTATTTCCCCCTGGAAAAGGTAGGGTCTCGTAAAAACGTGACCAAACCGCCGGAGACCATTTTGAAGGCGGATATTCAACCATTTTGCATCAACACGGTGTAATAAGTTTGGCATGTGTGTCAGTTTCTGTTTGTGTGTCTCTGTGTGAATAATCATTGTAGCTCCCGAAAAAATGAACCAATTTTGAATATATTTTTGTTCAAAAGATGTATTAGTCGGGAGTATTTATGTTATTATTATATAAATGGAAATCAGTCCTAAGACGTCATATTTTAACACAACTTCCATAATATATATATATATATATATATATATATATCAAATAAAAGGACTTGAGTAGTTCTATACATTATGACAAAGTGTGATTATACTGAACCGTCAGGGGTTTTAATTTCTTTTCAATATTGAAATTTTGTTTTTTTTTTACTTTTTGTTACATATTTGGTATGTTTTTAATTAAAAATTATAATCTAGTCTTTAAATATTTTTTTAAAAGGAAAGTAAAAATTTAATAACGTGAAGTAAGTTTCCAATATTTTATTTTATCTCTGTAAATTTGGCACACCAATAAACAAATGTTTTATCAAAATAAATGTAATTATTAATTATTTGTTGGTTTGGCCAACCAACAACGATATTTATAGGTTAAAACCCCCATGAAATTGAAATCATTTTCAGACTGTGCCTACAAAGTTTTCCAGGCCGATTCGAACGCATGTAAAAAAAGTTTGTTCAGAATAGCACTGTACTGTACTAACATTGTATTGCACTGTGGCGCCGCTCTGCATGCTACATCCGCCTCATTTGCTCCGGGAGTTAACAACAGCAGGGTACATGCCGCACGCTGCGACATAAGGCTCTAGATACACTATTGTGACTGAGAAAAATATAGTTAGTTGTGATAAGTGATAACACTTACTTCGGATTTTGTTGTAATTAAGCATCGATAATTATTTCTTAAATCTTTACACGCATTATTCAGTGATAGTTTCTAATAATAATTACCTACTAAGATTTTGAAGCCTTAAATGTGTAACAGCTAATTTGAGTTTCAAGCATGGACTTAATATATAAACAGGACCGAGTACTCGCAGCCAAAAAACGAGCCGAGCGAGATAGCTACCACAGAGGCGTGTGTCCCTTTCTAATAGGGTGACAACAAGATTTATTTTGACAACGAGAATAACCCTAAATTTTTAAAATAAATAATACAAATTGTCAAAGGTATCTATTTATTTAGCCATGTACATGCTTTGGTTCAGATGACAAGAAAATATAGTTTAAACAATGCTTAAAATAATTGCTAGTAAGTACAATTACAGCCGCTTCGGCTACATGTTTAATTAATGGCTTTTGTAATAATTGTACGCCAGTCTATGTCTACGATTTTTTACCTAACTTCTGATCACTGTGGGCAACAGATTGTTTTCAGTGACAATATTAATATTAACCAAAAAACATCGTTTGAACAATTTGATTGATTAAACGACTGAGAAACTACTTTTTAAACATGATAATATCTTTAAGAGGTGGCACGATGTAGGATTTCTTCTTCAGAGTCTGGTAGTGGTCGGTGGCTGAATGTGTTACTGAGAACTTCAATTTTTTTACTTTTGGTCTGTAAAATAAACATAAAAGTACTATACATATAACATCTAAAAAAATTACAGTTAACTTAGTGTAACATATTACATCCAGTTTATGACCTACAAAATAATACTCATGTAAAGAATTAAGTAAAAATAAACCAGGCCAAGTACCTATAAGTCGTAAAGGTTTTACTATATTTGACTGTAAAACGAATCCTTCTTAAATATTTATTTTATTTCAATTTTATTATTTGTCTTTAAATAAAGTGTATTCCGTCAATATTTCAAGTGTCTAACTGTTATAGCTATCAATATCCGGCAAGCAATAAAATCACGTATGTTGTATGGGAGCCCTTTACATACGTATATTATCTTGTTTTTTAGTATTAAGTATTTGATGTTGTTATAACGGCATCAAACAATAAAAATTATAACTAACTATCACTGTTCACAAGATACAACCTGATGGCAGTTAGACGGAAAGCGAAGTCTTAGTAATAGGGTTCCGTTTTACCCCTTGGGTATGGAACCTAAAGGACTATGTATAGTGTATATACAAATAGTGTTTTTTTTAATACTTGATTAGGTGTTTAGAATAAGTTTACTAAAATTAAATCTTGTGTGTTGTTGCGTTGAAGCATGATAAACAATTACTAATGATACTTACCACAGGAGAAATCGTAGGTATAGCAAGTCCCGGCTGCATACGACAGAATTTATAGTGATTTTTTGCTTAACGTGTATAGCTGAGCCATTTTTGTCGCATAACTTCATTTTTAAGGTAGGTAACTGTAAATAAATGTACAACAGTGAGAAACTAACTCAAGCACACAATTGAAATATTAAGAGAATTATGGGTACCTTAGTGGTAAGATTTACAGTAAGATTATTTTGAGCTTACCTGTGGAACGATATATGGCAATCACTATATAATTCACTTGAACAAGTATAAACGCAACATTTTTTCACCATTTTATCTTAGGAGGTGCCTTAGAATTGTTTATTTTGATAAACTCAATCAATGACAGTTTGACTTACTGACGCCATGGCAGTTCATGATGATGCTTTAGAGGGTTACCACTAGGAAATTAGAAATAAGCAAATACTACTTTACGTATTCTTTATAGTTTATGTATAAAATCAAAGAAATAAATTAAAATATAATTTATTATTTTACATTTGTTGAAAAAACAATTAAATACAAGTGCATAAACTGAGTTTTTGATCAGGCAAAATTTAGATCAGAAATATTATTTTATGCTGGCAAGATCTAAGAAAGATCAAAGAACGAGACACACGCCTCCAGCCTGGCTATCTCTGTCGGCTCGGAATTGCATCTGTGTAAAGCGCACAGGAATTAATACTTTATTGCAGAAAGTTCATTATGAAAAATGAACACTATTACAATAGTGTTCATTTTCTTTAATGAACTTTTTCAGAGTTATCAGTCCTGTTTATTATATTAGGTCCATGGTTTTAAGACTTTCGCGTTCCATTTTAAACATTTAAAATAATTTAACGGGTCAAAACGCGACACCATTTTTATTTAGTAGTTAATACGAACTACTTACTGCCCGACGTTTCGGTAAGGTTGCACCAACCGTGGTCACGAGCTGAGTTCGTATTAGCTACTAAATAAAAATGGTGTCGCGTTTTGACCCGTTAAATTATTTTAAAAGCTAATTTGAGGTTATCTCTCGTATTAAGTTTTGTAAAAAAAAATTTTGACGTACGTAAACTATTCCTTTTTACAGTACTACACGTCGCACTAGCATACTTTTTTTTAAATAAATATAATAATAATTTGATGTCTCCTTGCGGTGTGGGATTCAAATCCACGAACTACACGTATCCTACGTGCTGCTTTTCTGACAGCTTACTGCATAAATTGTAAAAATCTCAGATGCCAAGGTATCTTCGATTCTGTGGTTTTCAAACATTTCTTCAATGAATTTACCTCGGGCCGATTAGTATGCAGTTCTAAAGTCGTATGGCAGATAGCGCTTACCTATGGTTTAGAGGTCATTATTATATAAAACTTCATCGATAACTTGCGGTTGGCTCATTTGGAAGAGAAACAAACGCGATACGTGAAGTTTGTGGGTTCAGGTCCCATAACGCAAGGGGAGATAAAACGTTTCTATTTATTTAAAATGTATAAAATAAACATTCAAGATTTTTTTTTATATAACTTATCTCTGTAAGTATATACAACCTTACAAAATATCAATTATATCGCAGATAATTGCTGTAATATCCAAATATGTTAGTATTAACGTCGATGTTTATTTACGTTACCTCCAGAAAGATGAAAGAGAGAATTCGCAAAAATTACGCCACCCGAGCATCATCATAATTAGGTTAGCAGTTAGATTGTTCGCCCAGTAAAACAAACAGGAAATCAGAGTAATAAGCATGGATCCGCAGCGACAAATTGAGTTACATCTGTCTGTATACAACCTAAAGATTGCATACAGTTCTAATAATGATCGTCACTACATGAATAGACACGCGTTCCTTACAACAAAAAAACTAACAAAAAACATTAATTCATTGCTTGGTACGATAAAAATAAATTAAAATAAATATTGGACATCACATACTATGCTCTGATTCCACGGGAAATAGCTAAAACAATTGTATAACAGAAACTAGAAACAACGATTACCACAACACCCAGACGCGAGACAAAAAAGAAAAGTTCGTTTTTCATATTGACCCGCCCGGCAATAGAACCTGGGACCTCGAAAATAGAGCGATGCCAAAGTCCAACCCGCTTCAAGTCTATCTGGTTGTTAAGAATAAAATGGTATCTTTTGTTATATTGTAACAGCTTGCTTAGCACTTATTTTGTTAGTATTTTTTCTGCACACAATTTCGAGATAAGAATTATACCCGTCTATATACAGCCTAAGAATGTCTGCTGATAATTGCAAACAGGCGGCGAAACTTGGAAAAACAATTGAGTGTGGTCAACAAACCATTTGTACGAAAAAAAACAAAACGAAACAAAAGTGGTTGTACTAAGTAACACTGAATACCTATTCAGGATATTAAGGGCAGATCTTTAGAATCATAGCATCATAGCTTAGCGAATGATTGAGCTGAAGTGGCAGGACACGAGTCTTAGACATAAAAAAGTACCTTTGGCGGAATCACTGCGTTGTTTGTAAACGCGGGACAGAGTCCATAATTAAAAAAAAAAAAAGAGTACCTATTGCCGTGGCTGTTATAGTAAATTAGTACTAAAATGATTACAGCTGCCTTCAGCTGCGGATTGCCACTTCGCAGTGGGCTGAACATGTCTGTGGATTGTAAATGATACGGAAAACATACCCCAGAATCCGTTTACTCACAACTGGATTTGCTATATGTGGCAAATAATCCAGTTGTGAGTCCTATCATAAAAATATATGTGTTTGCCTTGAGAATATATGTTCTTTTATAAGAAACATTAGGTTTGGAGAGTAAATGACCTCTAAAAAGAAAACACTACCAACCAGTCAAAGTATTAATATATTTACTCAATTTGTTTGATCCCTAATAGATATAATTGATATGGCCGACCGACAGTAAAAAGGCGCAATTTTAAAATTATGTTAAGAAGTTTTACAAAAATAATGATTACTACTGTACCTATGCAAATTTAAAAAAAACAAACAATGCCAGCTTTCATTCACAATCCTTTGTTTTTATCGAACACTATCTATACGTTATAATTGAATGAACAAAATATTTTAAAGCCTATTTTAGTACCCGTTCGAAGTGATTGATACATTTTTTTCTAATTAAATGTTGGTAAATTTAAACAATAAACTTGAAAATAAAACTATTTCGATTGCAACAAATAAACTACCTGATCCTAAAGTGATAGGCTCAATGAATCGTTTAACAAGATTCAATGAGGGATACCCACGATAAATATACCTACACAAAAACCTATGCATGTTTACATAACAACGCTCTTCTTTTCTATTAACGAGATTTGCCTATAACTTTATCTAAAATATAAATTGCTAGTACAAAGCAGTTTGAATTCAGATAAAGCTTTAAATCTCAACTTATTAGCATTTAAAACGGACCTAAGCGTTCAAATTTGTTACCTACACAAACTCTCCAGCTTAATGGCGCACAGTAAATGCTCAAATATCTCTCAAAACTATTAAATCTGAGTTAACAACTTAATACTCTTAAAATATTGTGCCGTCTACACACGAAAAGATACGACGCCATTAACTATTTACGACCGAGAACGTGGAGGTCCCGCATTCCGCGATGTTAATAACGTTTATTCTATAAACAGTGTCCTTACTGAAAGCTATTGTACTGTACTTCATTGTACCTACGCATAAAGTTTATGTCAGAGTACAAGAGCTGAGGAAATTTAGGCGTTACGAACGTATACTGAGGGTCTACTCCCAACAACGAAATATGTCGGATTCGACAACGGATAGCAATTTTTAATTCTCTTCTCATATTCGCAACCAATTCACTTCGAATGCGAATAAAGCGTTTTCTTAAAACAAAGTATTATTTATGCAAATGAAAAACCACGTTTTGATAAATCTTCAAAAACGAAACCTTTCGTTTGTTCGTTTCGTTTTCGAGAGTAGACCCCCTTAACACGCTACTACTGGCGCATAACCGAAGTCTGAATTTAGCTTGGTTATTATTTTTATTAATTAAAAAAAATAGTTTAGAGAAAAGCTTTATATTTGATAAAGTTTTTACAACCACAAATTTGTATACACTAGCTGTTTCGATGAATATAGTAACGCCTAATTTTTTTTAATTGTAGACAATTTAACCTTCCGTGGACCTCCGCAATTATTTCAAAACCAACATTAGCAAAATCGCTGTTGCCGATTTTTAGCGATATTAACGAACAGCCATTAATTTTTATATATTAGAATAATTAATTAATGTCACTCGATTTAGACATGGAGCCTCGGACTAAGGAGATTTGAAACTATACTGTTTGGAATAATTGGAGTAAATCAAACGACGGAACAGAAACAGTTGCATTTGCCTAGAATTATTTTTTAATAAAAATATATTTTATATATTTTATACAAAATATTTCCCAAAAAATAACAAACAGGTGGGATTATGATTGAAACATTCCTCTGCCAAATATCAAGTTTATGTATGCAAAACATAGGAAAAAATGCATTTCTACATAACATGAATACATAGCTAGAATTTGAGTGCGAAATGCAGGCTCGCTTTTAAATATGCTCAAAGAGCCTTTTATTTTTTCTATTTTATTTTGTTCCAATCTCAACGGATAAAACAAGCAAAATAAGAAATATTGAGTGTACAGTACATTACATATATCGATTGAAATAAAATAAAAATCCTCCCTATCCCAAAGTTATTAGCTTAAGAACTGGTTTTATGAAAACCAGAGTTAGCTCTGGTTTTCTACTAAATCTTCCATTTATACAGAAATTTGTGTTTTATAAAATACCCAGACACAGAACACAAATACCCGGGCCGGGGATCGAACACACAACCTTAGTTCCAGAGCCAAGAACGCCGGCTATTCCCATTGAGCCGGTCAGAACTGTTTGTGACACGATTAGCCTTTGTAAAAAGGCTTAGAAAACGTTTTTTCCATCTTTGTTGGTTGTAGCTAAATAAGGTTGTCACACTAAATCTTGGTCCCAGCTCCTAGTTTATAGATTTCACAATGTTAATATCGTTTATTCTATAAACTACAAATGCTTAATAAAAGTGCGCACCTACTGTACCTATGTAATAAGTTTATGTCAGTATTTTCATTTCGTCTGGAGTTGGAATTTGAATCCTTACTTGCGTGAAGCTTTTGAAAGGCATCAGATGAGATATATTTAAACATGATATTTGATTTTGGATAAGATTTTTCGAAGGGACTAGACACGTTTTATTAAAATTTTACTAAACAGTTTTTTAATAGTTGTGGCAGCAATCTTATACGTATATTGGATATTTATTGCTTTGTGACTTTTTTTTTATATTACACTCTTTGATTGACCTCATCCCACCTGATAGTAAGTGGTAATAAGGTCCTAGCTTAAGGGCGACAAGTACAGCATAGTAAATCTGTTACTGGACTTGTCGCCCTTACCTTGAAGGTTTGTAGCATACCCCAAGATCTCTTTTCCTACATTTTACACTGATTCAACGCTCCTATTGGTTGCAGTATAATGTTATATAGCCTAAAACCTTTCTTAATAAATGGTCTACTTAACACAATAATATTTTTCAATTCAAACCAGTAGTTTCTTAGATTAGCGCATTTAAACAAACAATCTCTTCAGCTTTATAATATTAGTTTAGAGGTACAATAGGCTAAATATGTTATATTATTTCCCCAACATTTTTACTTTTAAGAAATAGGTATATCAGCCTTATGACTACACAAACAGCTGTTTATGTACGTGTGTGTGTATAGAAATTCTAGAGAAACTTCTCTAGACACGATACATGATAGAGAAATACACAATTTTACATAGCTCCTGGCTGTACAAACAAGTATGTGCGATCTCTGTAACCCAGTAGCTTTATTATGAAACAAACAATGTTCCCCAAAAATTTCAACTCAATCGTCGACCTCTCAATTAATCTTTCCAATTAAAAAAATAAAGAGGCAAATTAAGCACTCAAGTAACCAGATAAACGGAATTACGGGAGGAAATAACTCACCTTTTGTTTCAAATGCGGCCGAAATTTCCTATTTAAAATTGTAACATTTGATTTAAGTGAACAAAGGAGAGGAAGCGTATTGTTTAATTTTATCAGCCCATTTCCACAAGACAGGGTATTTGGGGAGACAATGTAAAAACAGTTAGAATAAGAAATTGGCTTGAGTGGCCCTAAATTGATTAGTAGTAATACTTCATATGTATGGATTTTTTTTAAGTTATTTTTTTGAAGTTATACAAGCCTAGTTATTTTTAATTTTTTTTTTTACATACACACTAATATTCACGCAATATTATTATAATGCCTAATTTAGTTATTTTTGTTTTCTTATGGTATAGTTTTAATTAATTGATGACTCTCACATGACAGGCTTCGCCTAATAGAAAGTCGCTGTTATTATTATTATAAACTAGCGAACCCGACAGACTTCGTCCTGTCAAAAAGATATGGAATGTGGCTTGACTCTAAATTTTAGTTAGAAAACGTTTGTATGTGAAAAAGAAAAGGGCTGTTTGTAGGGCTTTCCCGGCAATTATTCGATTTTTTCTCGGACTTGGACCTACCTTTTTTCCACCCTTGGACTTCAACGAACATTTAAAAAAAAATTGGCCAAATTGGTCCAGGCGTTGTTGAGTTATGCGCTTACCAACACATTTTGCGATTCATTTTTATATAATAGATTCGCCCCGCTTTCGAGCTTTTGACGTCGGTTGGAAATTAACGGTTAAGTCATTCCACAAACGTTTTTAAATTGGCTTGTGTCAGAGGGTCTACTCCCAACAACGAAATATGTCGGATCCGACAACGGATAGCAATTTTTAATTCTGATATTCACAACCAATTCACTTCGAATGCGAATAAAGCGTTTTCTTATAGCAAAGTATTATTTATGCAAATGAAAAACCACGTTTTAACTCCCGATATTTTGATAAATCTTCAAAAACGAAACCTTTCGTTTGTTCGTTTCGTTTTCGAGAGTAGACCCCCTGGTGTGTTTGCGCTCGTATTTTTTTCTATTAATAGTTGGATGTTCCGGACTCCTTCCTAGGAGCCTTTTTAAAGTTTTAATTATAACATGTTGAATCTTTTCTTTTCTATTTTTCTGTCTGTTCTGTTAAAATTCCTTTCTCAGCAGTTTGTATTTTTAATATTTTCTGTTATTATTATTTCCTAAAACTACTCTGAGTGCCTTTTACTTTCCTTTCGCTTCGTAACAGAATAAGAAAATTAGAATATTAAATTATTTTTCGATATATTACGTGCCCATTGTACTTTACTGTACAATAAAATACTATTCGATCACTGGTTTTGAATGTGGCAATCAGATAGGGTATATACAGTACCTAAGGAAGGGTTATATACCTAACACAAGTCACTATTCCTCGAATAGGCACTCCAATCAAACGATGTACCGTGATGTACCCAAATTGTCAAAGGCTACCTGAATCATATAATAATACCCGTTGGCCGGCTTTGAACCAAATTAATTTTATGCATAGCGGTCAAGGGACGCCGTAATAAATCTCTACCAAACCTTTTTGTTTAAAAAATGTGGCGTTACTGTTTAAAATATTGAGGTGTACGAGTATTTTTTACGTACAAATTACGGGAATGGGTTAATTTTGTCATTTTACGGTGTAAATATTGTTGTTAAAGTAAAAAAAAAATATCCAAATAGGTTACATCATAAAGTTTTTCAATCGCCTTTGAAATCTTGCTCAACCGTTGGCTCGGTACTTATTTTTACCGAGAAGATACAAAAAGAAACTCAAAACCTATATATGTATAAACAGTAGTATCTCACTTACCTACACCTCTACGTGGGCGTAATAAAACAGTTCTAGTTTTAAGAGTGAAGTCACAATTAAGTATAATTATAGTCTGTCAATCTATTTATTTTATTTTTATTTAAAAACTTTATTGCACAAAAAAAGTACAACAGGTGGACTTAATGCTATGGGCAATCTCTACCAGTCAACCTTTGGGTCATGCGGAGAGTTAGTTTATCTATCAAAACTTTCAAAATACTACAAAAACGTATCTTTGATTAATAAATAAATGAAATTTGAAGATGATACAGAGCGCCTATAAGTATATAAATATACTCCTATACATCTCACCTTAGGTAGAACAAAGTCACAATTGTAAACTGCCTTAAAAACAAAATTAATAAAAATAATCTGAAAGTTCTTATGTCTTGTAGAGCACATTTCTAAAAAAAATATACATAGTACATCCATACTAATATTATAAATGCGAAAGTAACTCTGTCTGTCTGTCTGTCCGCCTGTTACTCTTTCACGCCTAAACGGCAGAACGGATTTTGATGAAATTTGGTATAGGTATACGTTGAATCTCGAGAACGGACATAGGCTACTTTTTATTAGAAAATAAGGGGGAGATGGGGGTAATACCACCTTTGAAAGTTTATACGGAAAAATGTTTATTTTTGAAGTTAGAGATATGAAATTTGGCACAAATATAGCTCGAAACTTGGATTAAAATATAGACTACTTTTTGTTTCGAATATTAGGGGAGAAAGGGGTAAAACCGACCATGAAAGGATGTAGTCCACGCGAACGAAGTCGCGGGCACAGCTAGTAGTTTATATTTTGCAAAGGAGGACCACTTTAGAGTTAGACCACACTAAATGGAAAAAATATCTTAAAATGACTTTCCTGTAAATTTTAATGAAAAACTGCAATTGTGGTCTTGTTCCACCAAAGGTGCGATATACATATCTACGTCCCTTTTTCATAAAAACTGTACAAAGATGCTGTAGGGTCACGCTTAATTCAAACGCGATGTGTCTTAGTATTTTTTTGTGTATAAGATTGAAGATTTCGATTCGATTTTATTATTTTTATAGTACTATACGCCGTACTAGCGAACTTTAAATATTAGAATCTAACTATTTAATAGACCATAAAAAAATGTAAATCTTCTACGCTATTGCGTAGAAAGGTACGGTCAATATTATGCCCATGGAGTGTTCAACAGTCTGAAGTATATACTCTGACTAGTTGTGCCCGCGACTTTGTTCGCGTGGACAACAGGGTTTTCTCAGTTTTTTCCGCTAACTCCCATTCCCGTAGGAATTTTGCAATATCCTGTTGCAACTAAGCTTTAAGTTAACTAAGCTACCTGCATGCCAAATTTCAAGCATCTAACTTAAGCGGCTTATTTTTTTCATACAAAAGGATTTACCCGCTAGTTCCCGTTCCCGTGGGAATTTCGGGAATTTCTTTCTTAGTGTACATCTACGGTACCTAAGCTACGTCCCTTTCAAATTTTAAGTGCCTAAGCCTACTTACTTAGTTTAGGCTGTGCGTTGATATGTCAGCCAGTCAGTTTCTCCTTTTATATATTTAGATATGCCTTCGACTGTACAGTCATGACCAATAAATATAAAAACTTGAGCCCTTGTGTCGTTACCAAAAGGGTATTTATATGTAGAATGAGGCTGTATATGACTGTATTTACATAAACGAGTCGTTATGATCAGTTCGTTATCCTGCGACTGACAGTCGTCTCTGATAGTGTCAGGATAATTTGACAGCGCATTAGGAGGGCCTTCGGGGGATATTTTTACTTTTTTGGTCGACTGACGGGTTATAGTAATTTGAGCAAATAATGGCGCAGGAAAAATTCCACTAATTACCTGTTTACGTAATATTCGTATGTAATAGCATGAAACTTTAATTGTTTACCTACCTTTTGATATTTTTAGAAATCAATTAATTAAAATGACGTATAATGAACTGAATTATCAAGTTCAATTTAATAATAGTATTTTTTTTGTTTATTATATTATAGCTTTAAAATTAGCATTAAGAAATTTTATAGACGCACAGTTGTGACCTTAAAAATGGCACGTGCCAAACAAGGCATTGAACATTATTATAATAGAATATAAATATTGGACAACATCACATACATTGCTCTGATATATCTCTCGAACTGGAGCAGCCCGACTGGTGAAATACCTCCATCTTACAGAATACCGCAGCCAAATAACAATCACTTATGTATTGTTGTGTTGTTGCGTGTGAGTAAGGTTTCCAGAGCTCCTGGGGGGTGCTACATTAGTAGCAGGGGTCAAGCCTTCAAGGTAAGGGCGACAAATCGAGTAACATATTTATTATGCTGTACTTATCACCCTTACGCTAGGACCTCATTACCACTTAACATCAGGTGGGATGAGGTCAATCTTGTAGTGTATATAAAAAAAAACTATCCATAACTATAACGGAACGTTTTCCAAATATTGGCACCGGGCATAAACTGTGTGACACTTAGGCTTTTTTGCAATGCGAACCTGATATGCCAATAATTTATTTGTATTTTTTTATAGAATGAATGAATTAATGAATGATGTATCTACGGAATGCAAGATCGAAGCTTTATTAACCGGTTTTACTACTAAATTTCGAGCTAATGCATTTTTTATTTTCAGGTACAAATTCTTAAGTGTGGAACTCTGAACAAAGAGTAAGTGTTATTTGACTAAAGACCGATTCTCAATCCTCCGACGTAATGCATGGTAACTATTTGACAGACAAGGTTATTGAACTGTTTATATGGTAAATCTTAATCGTCAATTTTCAAACCCTATTTATTATATAGGTAAATAACTGACGCCAATTTGTAACGGGTTAGGCCTAAGATGCATAATATAAGTAGAATAAGAAGATCAAAGAAAAGGAAATTATTCATGTCAGTGCTTACTTATATCAGTAGTCATGTGATTATTTTAATTTAGAATTTAAAATGACTTTAAATTACGATATATTTAGTGTACTTGCTTTATTTATTTATTTATTTATTTAAAAACTTTATTGCACAAATAGGTACAACAGGTGGACTTAATGCTAGGGGCATTCTCTACCAGTCAACCATTGGGTCATGTAGATAGTTTGTATATGTAGCTTTATCAAGATATTCATAGTATTTCATTACTCTTAAACTATGTAAAATTAAAACATTATGTCAAGTAGAATCTCTGACAAGATAAACATCTTTTTTTTTTAATCTAACCCCGACTAAATATTTTTGTGAATGAAAATTGCGTGATCCTTTCAAAAAACTTTGCAGAACTCAGTAAAGATTGATAAAGAATATTATGCGAGGTTAAAAAAATCCTACAAATAGCAAGATGTAATATGTAAAAGTCAATTGTATTTCTTTGAAAATATAAGTTGTCTAATCATAGTTCAATTCTAGAAAAAGGCGAAACGTTGTTGGAATAACTTACAAATTGGTTTGTTATCGTGCACCGTTTCAAAGTTTTAACGACCTCTTAGAAACGCTTGACCTCAATAATTTAATTAATGTAAATATAGATATTGGACATCATGTTTACATTGCTCTGATTCTGTGATAAGTAGTTTATACACGTGTTACAGAAATCAGAATCGACGACGATGCCACAACATCCAGAGCCGAGACAATATAGACATTTTAATGTTTACATCCGACCGGGAATTAAACCCGGTATCTAAATAACGCTTACATCTTGGATTTGAAATTTGTCATAGCGAAAAGTAGTAACATGCCCTTTTATATACCTACATATATAATACTAGCTTTCCGCCCGCGGCTTCGCCCGCGTGGAATTCGTTTATATTGTGGTATAGCTTTTACCTGCGGCTTACCAAAAGTAGCCTATGTTACTCTCCATCTTTTCAACTAACTGTATGCCAAAAATCAGGTCGATTGATTGCTTAGCTACGGCATGAAGGAAGGACAAACAAACAAACACACTTTCACATTTATAATATTATATGGATTGAGGAAGTTTTATCAAAGCATTCAGTCGGATATTTTGAGGAGGCCAGACTTCCATCTAATATATCTGAAAACGTTCCCAACTATTGTTGAAATAGTTGGGAGCGTTTTCAGTTTAAACAATAAAACGCAAAATTTAAGTTAGTCTATTCGTTTGGGAGCTTCAATGCCATATATAGTCATACACAGACACACAGATAGACAAATCCGCACTCCATTGTTTTTTTTTTGCGTTGAGATCAAACGTTATACTTGACAACCAATTTAAGTTTTCAGCTCTGACACAATATCAATCTGTATTTTTTGAAAAAAAAATTCGTAGTATATTTTATTTAATGATCAATGGTCAATCCAGAAGACTTACACAGCTTATGATTTACTTCGTTCATGGACGACCTCCGTAGCCGAGAGGCGAGTGGGCTGAACTTTAGCGTCGCGCCATCTCTGAGGTTCCGGTTTCGATTCCCGGTCGGGTCAATATGGGAAACGAACTTTTCTATATTATCTGGTGTTGCGGTACCGTCATGGTTTTTTTTTCTGTAACACAAGCGCTTAAGCTACTTACCACAGAATCAGAGCAATGTATGTGATGTTGTCTGTCATTTGCATCCAACATTTGTACATAAATTATTACGTGGCCTTGTATCCCCTTTTTTTCACATTTTCCACAGATTCTTCGCTCCTATTCGTCGCAGCATGATGTTTTATAGCCTAAAACCTTCCTCGTTAAATAGACTATTAAACAAATTCAAAATAATGGTCCGTGAGTTTACCATATTCAGTCAAACAAACTCAAAGTCTTCAACTTTATTCTATTAGTATATAGATCATCCCTACTTCCCTACTAATATTATAAATGCGAAAGTAACTCTGTCTGTCTGTCTGTCTGTCTGTGTGTCTGTTACGCTTTCCTGCTTAAACCTCTCAACCGATTTTGATGAAATTTGGTATAGGTATACGTTGAATCTCAAGAACGGACATAGGCTACTTTTTATTAGAAAATAAGGAGGGGAGGGGGGGTAATACCACCTTTGGAAGTTTATATGGAAAAATGTTTATTTTTAAAGTTAGAGATATGAAATTTGGCACAAATATGGCTCGAAACTTGGATTAAAATAAAGACTACTTTTTGTTTAGAATATTAGGGGAGAAAGGGGTAAAACCAACCATGAAAGGATGTAGTCCACGCGAACGAAGTCGCGGGCACAGCTAGTAGTATATATTTGAATATTATTATTACATTGTACATTATGTATAATGAAGGTTATAAGACTATCTTATCTATCTTACTGTTAGTTTATAAATTTTAAACATAAAAATAAATACCGTAAAAGATCATAGCCTCAAAACGAAAGATAACTAAATAAAAAAGAACATCTCTTGCCAAAGTAATTAATTGGCTTGTCGTATTTTTAGTTTTTCCAAGTTATTTCACTCGGATTTATTGCTTGACCGTGTCTCTCCATAATTATATTGTCAACGGTTCAACAAAACATCATTTATATTTCCTAATCGATTTTTTTTATTTATCCAGCTGTCGTCTCGATCTATTCGATAGATTGATTTATGTCCAGAGAAAGTAATGAGAATTTTTTGAAACTAGTTTTCGTCTATTATGCATTAATACTTGAAATTGATTGGAGCGGATAATTTCCGAACGTCTACTCTAAATAGGATTTTATGTATTCATTATTGTCTGAAAACTAAAATTAAATGAAACATGGCGGTTCAAATTTTCGTGCAAAATGTATTGTTTTTTGAAAACGCTTTATTCGTATTCGAAGTGAGTTGGTTGCGATTATGAAAATTGAAAATTGTATCGGCTATAAATTTGGCATCGGATCCGACATATTTCGTTGTTGTAGTATGCCTCATGTTTTTTATTGAAGTAATTTCAAAAAGTATTTAATCCTATATGGATGAAAATGGTACAAATCCGTGAATGTGATGGATTGGATAGAAAAATTTATCATCTGAATAATTAGAAAAGAAATTGAAGTTATCAAACCCGGAACGATATATCAACTAAATTTACACATGTGAAATCATTATTAACAAATCTATTAAAAAAAATGTTTTTAATAATTTTTCTCAATTTAAAAAGACCAAGGGGCCGACTCCCGAAAATGAAATTTGTCGGATCCGACGACGGATAGCAGTTTTTAATTTTCATAATCGCAACCAATTCACATCGAAGGCAATTTAAGCAAATTCAAAAAACAAAATGTTAACGCAAATAAAAAAACACGTTTCAATTCCCAATCCTTTGATTAATTTTCAAAATCGAAACCTTTCGTTTGTTCGTTTCGTTTTTGAGAGTAGACCCCCAGTCTTTTCGCACATTACGTTAATATTTTCACAAATTTTGCGACGCTTAAAACAGTGTGTGTTACATAAACAAAAGACGCCGATCTATGTAAGCCTGTATCTGTTTAAATTTAAATCATTTTAAGTACCAGAGAAAATTACGAAACAAGCCATCTGACCTTTGGCAATATCCTTATTTAATAGTTAGTTAATAAGGTAATTTATTTACGAGGACAGCTGCATTTGTAACCAGAGTGCTTCCAGAGGATCGTTCGACTTCCCTGATTAATTTGCTCGTGGGTCGCCATGACAGTTATGGATATAGATGAAAGCAGCTGATAGAGAGGTTGTGATTGGGAGGATAGTCGAATGGAAAGCATAGTCTATTTGTTTTATTAATTTTAATTTATCTTATGGCTTTAAGTTTGTAAATTTAGTATTCATGTGCTCAAAGATGTTTTAACCCTCAACTAAAGAGGGATTATTTAATATTTTTCATTGGTTTTCGCCGGTAAATCAAGATCATAAGGTATTTTTGAAGTGGTGACTAGTTTTATATTGTTTGTCAAAGGGTTAAAGTAGATGATTAAAGGGTATATTTTAAAAAGGACCTCATTTTGAAAACTCTACGATTGGCAAGCGACTTATTACGAGATGACTTAGTTAAGACCTAATTATTAAATTTCTGTCATGAAACGGATATATTGAATGCTTATGACGACCTCCGTAGCCAAGAGGCAAGCGTGCCGGACTTTGGCGTCGCGCCATCTCTGAGGTTCCGGGTTCGACCCCCGGTCGGGTCAATATGGGAAACGAACTTTTCCATATTGTCTCGGGTCTGGGTGTTGTGGTACATTCGTTGTTTCTGGTTTCTGTAACACAAGTGCTTTAGCTACTTACCACAGAATCAGAGCAATGTATGTGATGTTGTCCAATATTTATTTATTTATTTAATAATGATAATTTAGCATGTTTAATAATTCAGCCATTATAACCCACTGCCAGGCAATATAATCAGATAGTCGTTTCTCTATAAAAACGTGCACTATTCCATCCGATTAAAGTGATTACTCGATAAAGGGACTAAAGCGATTAACGAGCTGCTTTCATCGAACGATTAATTACAAGCTACGAGGCTCGTAGCTCTCGTAGACAATGACTCGTAGACGACGCTACGGTCGGCTGGAGAGACAGACAATATTCTTTAGTGCTGGTTAAATATACATACAGTTATCTTGTTCCTAAGTTTTGAAATCGGTAGAAGCTGTGTTCTGCCAAGCTACAAAAAAGATCCTTAAGTAAATTGACGTGCCGTGTTTTGAGTCTAAATTGGCGACTTTGTCAGTACGTATACCTTATTTTTTCTCTTTTCACCCATATATTCTTTCGATTTTCTACAAACTTGGCGTGTTTTACATTCATCATTATTTTATAACACGCTTGTACGTTAAGGGTACTTATAATACGGTCTATTATTGCTTGTTTTTTTAAGCCTTGCCACTTTTTAGGCTGCTTTTCTTCTTTTTGCTTAATGGGATGGATGTGTAAGCGCTGTATAGGGTTAGATCGCTCTGAAAAATGTGTACAATACCCACTCAAATACAAAAATCTAATTCTAGATTGACCTGTCCAAATATTGAACCTTTCACGATTCGGGCAGGCCCCTGAAAAGTAGGCACTTTAATTCGCGTAGCGCATCTCAGGCAGCAATGACTGCGTAGTCAGTTAAAATACTCATCATCCCAATTATTGTCACAAATCAATGTATTTTTTTTAACCAACTTCAAAAAAAAGGAGGAGGTTCTCAATTCGACCGTGTATATTTATTAATACAAAAATATGTATGTATCATTTACTATTTCACACACATTACAAAATAAACACAGATCTCAGAGAGAGTAGTTTTTTATCCAAAGAAAATTTATTAAAACGATGGATGAAGAACAATAGCGGAACGGTCTCGTCTAACGATTAATTACGATCTACGAAGTTCGTAGCACTCGTAGACAATGCTTCGTAGACGACACTACGAACGAAGTAATGGCTCATCATTAGTATGATTTACGTAAATTTTTATTTACTTATTAGCGGTTCGGTATTTAAACGATTCCGGTGAGTTTGCCTTGTAACCAATAACGAACACAAAAAAAATGAATATCAGTTTGATGCAATCGTTCTTAAGTTCGTACATACATTTTGGGATTTTTTTATATACAGATTTAGAAATTTTGCGTACAATTTTAAACCTATTCCAAAAAGTCATTAATGTTAAAATTAGTTGGCGAATTATATAAATTTAATTTTAATATTACAAACCATGACAATAAATAAATAAAAAGGTAATGAAATGATATGGAGTCACTATGATATGGGAAAAGTAAATGCTGTGAGCAATAAAAATACAACTTTACACCAAAGGCAAACAACTGTCAAACTAAAAAAAATATCATGACTTTTATATTATCAGTAATAAAAATAATTTTTGTTCACGCTTTAAAGTTACGAAAAGCAGTTTTTGCTCTACTTACGTACCTACAGCAATTTATTTTAATCAACTTGCCTCAAAAATATTATAAGTAGTATAAATAAATATATAAAAGTACTTCCGTTTAGGTGAAATCGTATTGTGCTTACTTAAAATATATATGGACAGAAAATCGACAGACGTAAGTAGTCCATTACCACCGAAAAGCGACACTCATAGACAAGACGGCACGGTTCATTTGGCTGGTTCCAATACATGTATGTAAAGGCAGTGAACGAAAAAAATATAGCATTTCTAACGCTTGAGAATACTTAGTTTTACATTTACTTTAAAAATGCAAATATATTATATATATAAAAATGCATACATTTGGAAGGGAGTTATCCCACAAAGATGATCTTTTAGCCATTTTTATGAACAGTATGTAATTTCACAAATATACTAAAAAATCATAAATATATATTACTGGCTCTTGCCTGTGGTTTCTCTTGTGTTTAATTCGAGGTTACACAGTTTCCTTTTACATTATGTAGGTGTTTTTTTTTATAAAGTTGTCTGTGTACCGATTTTTAGTTTCCTACCATGAAAACACACAATTTTTTGTTGGTCACATATAATATTAAGATATCGAATTTTTCCATACAAAATTACACCCCCATTTTAGGAAAAATGGGTTTAAAATTGACAATAAGTAAATCAATTAACATTTTGCACGGCCGTACCCGTTTCTCGATATCTACTATTTCCTCTACCTAAAGGTTGTCTGGAATAGTTTGCTATCTTGCAATAAGACCGCCTAAATTGTACTTGGATATATCTTTAAACCAATTTCTGTAAATTTGTCTGTGCAATAAAGTGTATCTATCTATCTAATAAGCCTAAATCACTTTCCATCACTTCAACTATCTCCACTTAATAAAAAACATCAATCCTTCATTCATTTTGCCGCGAAAGACGGATAAACAAACGTACAATATTACGTAAAATATTAGAAACATAATTTTTTTATCTCCCCTTGCGGTGCGGGAATTGAACCCACGACCTTCACGTATCGCGCGTGCTGCTCTTACCAACTGAGCTAACCGCAAGTTATCGTAGGCGATGAAATTTTTCTGCTGTATGTTGGTAAGAGCAGCACGCGCGATACGTGAAGGTCGTGGGTTCAATTCCCGCACCGCAAGGGGAGATAAAAAATTTCTGTTTCTAATAATTAAAACGTGGTTTTTGATTTGTATAAATAATATTTTGTTTTTTGATAACGCTTTATTTGCATTCGAAGTGAGTGGGTTTCGATTAAGAGCAACAAAAATTGCTAAACGTCATCGGATCCGACATATTTCGTTTTTGGGAGTAGACGCTCAGAATACTTCTCCCTAAGAATCACCTTAATGAACAAAAACAATTACGCGTGTAAATAAAACACTTCCCCATGTGTATTGTAATTCGTTTCCCTCGTTGGTAATTAAGTGAGAATTCCGTCTACTTAATTACCAGTCGGTGGCTCTATTAAGATATTTGGTTACGTTTACTTGCAAGACACTTTACTTAAATATTGTTTTTGTGTGGACAAAGTCAAAGTCAACGTCAATCTTTTTTATTCACATAGATTACATTAGTAATACTTATGAATAGTCTCTTTATAAAGCAAATGAAGCTACCTCCGGTTCGGAACCTATAACTAAAGAGAAGATACCGGCAAGAAACTCAGTAGTTTTTTTTACAAATGAAAGCTACACATATTACTAATTTTGCACTAAAACACACAGTTAGTTTGTATATATATATTTGTGTGTATGTTTTGAAAGTTCAAGAAATTGTATATCTGTGTACTAAGCTTGCGTAAAACTAGATGCACAGAAATTATTCTAATTAAAAGCGGGAGAGTGCATTTCTGTACATTTTTTTTTTTATCTGCTAGTCTTTAGTATTTTTGGGTTAATAACACGAAGTGTTTTAGTGATAGTAGTTTCGAATTGATACCAATGGTTAAGTACAGTAATATCACCCAAGGTTACACAGTGTGTGGGATTGCCTACCACCTTAAGCACCCGGTTGGATCCCATCGCCAAACTGGTGGTGGGAAACTTAATAAACGAGAACACCACCGGTAGAATGGTTGCTATTAAGCGGCCCCATTTTTCCCCCTGGGATAAATGGGGATGGCCTATCCAATCTAGCCATAACCATCTCGCAGTAGAGACCATGAGTGCAATGGCGGCTGAAGTACTCTCACACAGCCGTACCCCAACATATAAGTACAAACCTCTTGAAAACAATAATACTTTACAATTCTCCATCAACATTATAAATGAGTTAGATAATAAAACGAATGCTCACATCGTCCTTATTTTTACATTAGGTCCGAAATTCTACCAACAAACGGGCCGTCGTGTGAACACGCAACAAGAAAATATGGACTCGCTCAATCTTTTTTACGTACACACACGTGCCTACGTTGCCCCAGCAGTGTTTCACAGTTTTTCCTCTTGTAATAAATGTGAAGCACAACACTTTGGACTAAGGGTTACGGAAGTTAAGGCACACCCGAAGAAAGTTGGCTGGAAAAATAGCCGAAACTTGTATTGGAAAAATAATTGAGATATGTAAACTATTAAAAATATTTGAGAAATTACTGAATTTTGTAAAGTTTTGGAAAAATATATAAAATTAGTAGCGTATTCGATGAATTGGTGGGAACACAACAGCTAATGCTGATTGGTCAATCTTAAATATCCATGTAAGGAATGTTTATTATAACATTTTTGCTTAAAATGTAATCTAACATTTTGTTTTTCAGATTTAAATTTAAATGCAATCCAAGATTTTTTAATACAAAATTATATGTTAGTTGTAATTGAACCGATTGCGTTTTTACTTTTTATGTTGATTGTGATATCATTGAAATTTCTGGTTAAATTGGCACCCAAAAACATTTGCAAAATATTGATTGTTAATCAAAAATGTTCAAAAGTTTTTAAGCAGTATTTATACTAAAACTTTTAGTGGCAGTCACCCCTATTAAATTTTAAAAGAGTCTTATCGTATATTAATCCATGTAGCGAGAAACACATCTTAAAAACAATTTATTAAATTATTACCCCTGTTTAGGTTTAATAAACGAAATTGTATTTTTGTAATATTTATTTCCTTTTCATATAGTGTCGTAAACAATTTTCTTGGATTTAATTTATTAATTTCTGAAAAATATACCTTGTGCAAAAACTGCTCAGTTGTATCATTATTAATTAATTAATCGTTTTCCATGGTGTGCACTGATGGCGATACCTTCATGTTTTTTTTTAAATGGTGCATTATAAAACTATATTTTTTCAGCCTGTATTTCACAAGCTCTTGTTCTACTAAGCACGTTGGTACCTCAAAAAAGAAAGACATTTGTCTGCAAACCTCACTCAAACTTTCAGCTTTTACATCGGGGTCGAAATAAAAGTTGTAAGTGATTTTTTCATGCCAAGATTAAGAACATTAAGAGTTTACAAATCGCAGTATCCGCAAATTGACGTGACAGTTCCTGAGGGAACTATGTATTTTATGCTGTCATTCTTATACTTCGAATTCCCATCAATTCATGAAATAGTTCTGAGACAAAGAGAAAAACTACCTTAACTTCTTAAATACATCCTAATATTGTTTTACAAGAGGAAGTTTAAGATATTTTTTCCTTCCTTTTAAACTTTTTTTAAGGACAGTCAAAAGCACTTTAGTCCACTTTGAACATTGTGTTTTTTTTTTATTTTGTGGACATAAAAAATAAATTAAACTAACTGTTTGAAATAAATTCTTATGCCCGCCGTAATTTTCATTTGCACGTACCTCGCTTGTATTTAATAAATAATTATAAATAAAAACAATAAAAGTGCGCTATATATAATAATGACCTTTTATATAGTTGTTCAATGTAAAATAATACGAATACCTTACATCACGCACTTTTTAAACACACAAAAATAAACAAAGTATCATAACTTTTTACCAACACAATAAAAAAAAAATTCACAAAAAACTCTCGCAGTCCAATTAAAAACAAAATAATGAGTTTTGTGACACCCTATAACGCATAAAGTATGTTAGCACTTTTGTCGCCACGCTGAGAATTGTACAGGCTCGCGGTAAAGTAGTTAAGGGAAATTTATTACCAATTAGCTTTTTACAGTAGGTACTGAATATCGGGGCGTTCGGAATAATCCCTGCTAGAGTGGAAAAAGCTGTTCGATTCAAGTCAACTTTACTAGTATTTATTAGTATGACTAACTGTAAGAATAAAGTAAGGTCATCTTTATTTTTGTTTGGTTTTATCTTATTTTATTTCATTGAACATTTTTTTAGTCATAATTGGTATAATCTATCTTAATTTAATATGTAAAATCACAAAGATATAGTTGCGTTATCAAAAGTCTTTTCTGACTTCTACAAGACGTGCAATTATAAAATAGTTTTTGTTTTAAATTACAAAAAACTATCGTTTATATAACAGTCAGTAAATAAGTAAGTAAATTTAATATTGAACTACCTTTCACTCGCTAAATCTATTCGTATAATGACATCTTTATCAATTGTCGTCTATCAAAAGCTGAATTAGTTTTCAAATTAGTACTAATCAAATATTTTAGAGAAACATTTATGCTTTCCAAATATTTGGTTAAGAATAAATAAAGGGTGAAGAAAACTACAAGTAAGTATGTTCTTACGTACAAACTAAACGTTACGTTATTATTTCATTCAAAATCATATAAAACAAAAGTACAAATCAACAGAGCTAATTAAATAGACGCTAACTGAAACTTCCCCACGCGACAGTACAGTTTTATAAGTAGCGTTCAGTAGTACGTCGACCACGGTACGGGGCGGGCTTTCCGCCAGCGTCGAACGCCGCAAAAACAACCTAATAAAAACAAACGTGCCAAACAAACCGATTACGGATCTGTGACAACCCTGTGTACTCGTTTTCCCGCCTAATTTTGACGTGCAATTTGTTTTTTTTTTAGAAAAAGTGACAGTGAAAAAAATATGCTCAAAAAACTTGCCAGTCTCAAATGGCAACCAAAAAAAATAACGTAGTGCGTTTGCCATCTGTGGTAAGAATTGGGAATGCGTATGAAGATGCACCGAGATGTTTAAAATGATGATTTTTAGTGGCATGTTTACAGGTTTTTACATACTGCAACGTAGTTTTGTGCATATACACCCCGCTAGTGTGCTCACATTATTTTTTGCTTTTTATTACAACAGGTGGAAGTAATTTGTGAGAACAAGCATTTTTCGTTCCTGCATATTTTTTTTAAATATTTTTGAACACGCCTGTGCTTAATATGAATAGTTAACGTTCATAGTTGTTTTATTGGTATCAAACAATTTCTTAAACCAAGTTGTTTTTTTGTGTTAGCTCTTTAAAGTGTTTTTGTTTTATTAAACTTAATATTCATTTCAAGAATTTACGGTAATAGTGTATAAACAAGTTCGGTATAGTGAATAGTGTTGTAAGGCCATAGACAAAAGTATTTTTGTAATCAAAACTGTTGTTGTCTGTGAATTAAGTACGGCCTTCTCCTGTTTATGGGGTGCCCTTGGAACTTTTTATGGGGTGCCTCGCCAATCGTCAATATAACTTGTTCTCTGTTATCTCTGTGATTGATTTTCGTTTTGATTGTAATCTGTATCTTTATCTGTTGTTATCGAAAACTGAACGTTGAAGTCAGTTGTAGTGACTATGGATTTGAAAAATTAGGAAGAATTAAAAAACAAATCAATTGTTAGGCAATAATTTCGAACGTGCTAACTAATCTAAAATAAAAATATATGAAAAAATACGGTCTTACAAAATGTTTACTTACTATCAGTAATCTTTAACAAGTGATTTTATCACGAGTATTGTTCCACAGTCAAAATCGATAAAATGGAATTTCAGAACCTATGGTTGGCTGAAAATTAAAGAGTGGTATTTTATCAGCGAGTCAACCGTATCGACATATTTGTCATCTCATTTCAGTCTCTTAATGTGCATGCTAAGCCTACATGTTCCATTACAATTGACCTTCGATAAAATTAAAGCCATTGATTAATGCTTATTTTAATACTTATATTTTTTAATTTAAACTGTAACAGTATGTACTATTTTCTTTCCTTTGAGCTTGAAGAGGCATTGATTTGGACTTGATCTCTCTTGCCATGTGGCTCTTATGCCAGGTTCAAATATAAAAAAAACGAATCGTTCTAGTAACGAATGGTAATAAATTAAAACGCCCGACGGACGACTGATGACAGCTGATAATTAAAAGTAAATTTGAAATTAGAATTAACGACTCGTAGAAAAACGGATAGATTTTTGACACATTACGAATCGTAAAATATTGGAACCGGGCATGAGTCGGCTTGCCAAAGAGGCATTGACTTTAACGTTCTACTTAGAGTAAACCACTATTGATATAAATGAAGGACTGGATGCTGGTATAAAGATAATAATCTTATATATAAAAATGAATCGCTGTCCGTTAGTCTCGCTAAAACTCGAGAACAGCTAGACCGATTTGGCTAATCTTGGTTCTGAAATAATGGTGGAGGTCCAGGGAAGGTTTAAAAGGTTAGAAACTAAAAAAATTGGCGTTACGAAGTTCGCCGGGACAGCTAGTAATGAAATAATAATGAAAACTGGTATTAAAAAAATATATAATAGAAAAAGCAATATAACATGAAAATACAGAAAAAAACCTAAGACGTTTTTTATTAAGACCACGAAATTAAGTCATACTTAAATAAACCTAAAAGAGGTGCGTTGTGTACAATTGACATCTTAGTAAGCTATGAAGTACTACTCGTAAAAATATTATTTAAGCAAATTTTAACATACCTATTCCTTAAATTTTGTATGGGTTATATTTAATTGAGCATCAAAATATATTAACCAAATAACCTAAATATTTATTAAGGTTAGGTTAATTTGTTTCCAGCCAATTTGTTGGGAACAAATTTAATGAGTGAGCTACTACGGCTTGAGCGACATATGCCTCAGTCAATGATATGTCTCCCAAATTAATAAAAAGGTGCCAGTGAAATTATATCTCCTTTTTTTAATAAACATTGTCACATGAAAAAAAATATTAACATGATTTTTTTACATACGATTACATACCTACAAGGTGTATTTACATCCGACCACATACCTAGTGATGTATTTCAGACGCTCAGTCTTAACGTTAAGCTCGCGACCTTCCCCGACTTTGCACGGGTGCAATGAAAATACTAATGTTTTTTTCAGCTTTACTCGATTGAAATAGGTAAACATTATACATATATACAGACCTGCCTTTTGAATCACTATCTGTTTAAAAAGGCGCATCAAAACACGTTGCCTGATTTAAAAAATCTAAGCATTCCTAGGGACAGTTAGCGGGAAGCGACTTGGTTTTATTCCTGAAGTGAGATAATGCGTACTAGTGCCTTTTTAATTAGCTCTGTTGATTTGTATAGATATAGATTTGACGCAAACGTAAATATACAAAAAAACCTTTCGTTTTTACGTAAGAAAGTGCTTACTTGCGGTTTCCTTCACAATTTATTTATTCTGAGACATATATTATTTGGATAACACAGTTTTCCACGTTTATTAAACGGAGTCATTAGAAATACTCCGACCACAAAATGAATCAAAACACCAAGATTTATAATTAATCCACGTAAACACCTAATCGAATTGTACATATTAATATAATTGAATTAACTCTCAATGTTCAATGATTAATTGCTTATTCTAATTACGTATTATGCAAGTACGATCAAAATCACGACGAAACTATACACTTCGGATTTTGTACCACCCTTATGTAATCCTTATAAGAACTAATTTTAAACTGCAAGTGTTTACCTTGACTGTACATTATACACACAGAGAGGCATCTCGATTCCTAACGATAAATATAGAATACGTCCTGCTGTATGAGCTGATCGACCAAGTAAACTAAATAGTGTAGTGTTGGATCTATTTCACGTTGGAACAATGGTTTGCGTTCCCAGTTTTTAAATCAAAGATCTAAGGTTCGATTCCCAATCAGGGCAAACATTCACGTAGTGAATATCCTAATGGAAGTATGAACGTCTACTTGATGTAGTCTATGTTTAAAGTCTACAACTGGCTCTCTCTCAATTATTCTGACGACATGTAATTTTATTGTCCGTTATTTTAATGTTTTAAATATAGTTTTAATTCACTTTGAATTGTCTTTACTTATTTCATCAGAAGTGTTCTTTTTTACAACATTTCATCCAAATCCGTTCAACCGTTAATCTGCGTGCATTCAGACGCATACATTTTTTCAAAACTTCGCGTTTATAGGTTATTTATGTAGGATATTATATTTGTTACTCTTTGATGAATTTTAATTAAAATTTAGTAAGTGTGATAAGTAAGAGCACCTAAGTGTTTTATAACGTCACATAAATTGCTTTGATTATGGGGTAAAGCACTTGTATTACAGAAATCAGAAACAACGACGGTACCACACCACTTATATCCGGGACAATTTTGAAAAGTAAATTTAATAGCAAGCTAGTTTAGGTATATTAAGACTTAAAGGAAACTTTTTATTTCGAAATAATGCGGTGGTAAAACCTAGTTTAACGGACAAGTACCCCCAGTCCCTGGGGACTGACGAAGTACTTCCAAGATTGGCCTTATAGTACTTTGTGTAATTTCCGATTTTTATAGCCAATTTGTGCGTTGGCCCGTCTTCGATTTTATATTGGAAGTTGGGCATTTTACCTCTCTAATGTCTGCTTGAAATATCTACCAATTACGGGTAGATTTTTTCTTTCACGGACTTGATGACTTTAAGTTCATATCTTGATAATGCCAGTGATTTCATTCGCGTAATGCCCCAATAAAAGTATCCTTTAATATCAATAAACATCAATCGCTACTATGCTCCAATTTTATTTTCAACTAGTTATCGCGGCGAACGTCGTGTCGCCTATTTTTTTCAAATTTGTTCACGTTTCAAACCTTCTTTGAACCTTTAAGATTATATTAAAATAAAAATTAGCTAAATTCGTCTGGCGGTTGTCGAGTAACGAACCACAATTAATTTTTATATACTCGTACCTCTGTAAAAGACTAGCACTATCGGATGGACTACATGATTTTTTTTTTCTAAATTAAAAGTAGCGTAAATTACCTGCCAATAAAAGTCCCGTCAAAATCGTTTCAATTATTTTAGAGCTTAGCCGGAACAAACCAACGGACAAACATAAATTGTAAAAAAGGCTATTTTGGTGTATGTACCGTTTATATATTCATATGCATGTAGTAAAAAGCGGTTATATCAATATTAAAAACAGACGCTCCAATTTTATTTCTATGAGTCAGAGTAATAAACATCAATAGATTCACAAATTAAATACATTAAATGGCATTGGCGTTTAATTACTAACGTGGTCTTCATTAATATATGATTTACCCAATTACCAAGAAAACCTTATTGTGTTTTTGAATTCAAAACATTTTTTGAAGCGAAATCGTACTTACTAAATCTCCGCTTAGGCCCAAAACGGCGCGAACGAAAATGTTTTCTTCTATCTATCCAACGCATAGAGAATAATCTTTTAGCAATCGCAATAAAATAAACTGACGTTATCGAAGGTACCCTATAAAGTGACGTCACCGATAACCCATGACGTCACTATCGGGAGGTGCATGAATCACGGCGGAAGTCCGTCGGGAACTTTGCGCGTTATATTATGGGATAACTGTTTCTGTAACTGTTATTGGTATTGGATGTCGGTTAATAGTTGACAGAATGGTATCTCCTTTCTACGCTATTATGTACTGACTCTTTGGTTTGGTTAGTTACAGACAAACTATGCAAGTTTAAAAGTTAAGGGTCAAAATGCGAAAAAACGTTTTATGACCAGTTCCAATATTTGAAAAAACAATTCGTTTTAATTACGGATCACATGATATCTTTGAAGTCAATAGATGTGGGTACTGAGGGTAATTTTTTGAAAGAAAAACCTGCCTTTCTTACCTCCTCTGCCTTTAAGTAAGGTAGGGCAGAGCGATTTAATGAACTGGAGCAGCCCGACTGGTGAAATACCTCCACCTTACAGAAGACCGCTGCCAAATAACAATCACTTCGGTGTTGTTGTGTTCCTGTGTGTGAGTAAGGTTTCCAGAGCTCCTGGGGGATGCTATTTCAGTAGCAGGAGTCAAGCCTTCAAGGTAAGGGCGACAAGTCCAGTAACATCTATTATTATGCTGTACTTGTCGCCCTTAAGCTAGGACCTCATTTCCACTTAACATCAGGGATGAGGTCAATCTTGGAGAGTAATATAAAAAAAAATCTCCAGCCATTGTAGCCAATTGGTAAATCCAGCTCTGCTTATTAACCCTAAAACCGTAGCCTGGGGTACAGCTGTTTGTGTTGCTGCTGTTATTCTAATATGGGTACGGTTCTAGGGTTAAAAAAATAAATAAAATAAAAACCACTTTATTTTCTTCCAAATACTCTCTTACATTGTAAGTATTATTTACAAATATTTGAGCTCTTGAATAACTAAACCCACAGTTACGTAATGCCAATCAAGATCTGTAGGAGATTGGCGCCTAAAACTAAGCCTTTTTAAAATAGTTTTGTTATTACCAGGCACGCCCTTGGACTTCAATTTGGTATAAAATAAATACGAGAAAGCACTTTATATGTAGTATTTAAATTTTGATAACAGTTATAAAAGCTTAAGTAATAAATGCACAATAAAACTTAGTGTACCCTAATGATGTGAACTCTCACAAGGTTCATCAAAATTAAATTATTAGTACACAATAATTCCGCGAAGCTGTAATCTATTCCATTAATTTCGTATATACCCTACAGTACACCGAAGAGAGTATAATTCTACAACCAATTATGATCCCTATTCATAAATAAATAGATCTTAATTCGAACAGAGAAGCCACTACAAAGCTCATTGTTAGTATATGCGATTCCGTGTTCTTTGTCGGAGTAAAGATTCAATTACGGAAAAAGGCAATTCGCCTGTTTTGCGTTCGCTCCCGGAAACGCTATTTTGTGGTTAACAAGATATCTTTGGGAATCAATAGAAGTGGAGGCTGAGTGTAATTAAATTGGTACCGTCGATCTATTGTATCTTCTCTCATCGTGTTAACTTTGTTTATTTGTTTCGTAATTACTTAATTACCTTCCACCCACACACTTTTCCAATTTCTAAGGATCACAATAAACGCCCTCAAAACTGATCTTCTTTAATTGTGTGGAATTATCGAAAGCTATGTCTTTGTTCTTTTTTACTAGCGCCCCGCCGCGGCTTTGCACCCGAACTGTCCCCGCTTTTTCCATTCCACTGACACTTTTCTCTTATTGGTCGCAAGGTGATATTATATAGCCTACAGCCTTTATCGATGAATTGGGATTAGTTGAGATTACCACGTTCAATCAAACAAACAAACTCTTGAGCTTTCTAATAATAGTATCGATATATGCCACCCCTTCTACCAAGGATGGTTCAGGAAGGAAAAACACTTTTATTGATCTGATCGCAAAGTTTACAAAAGAAAATAGGAATAATATATAGGAAGTTATTAAAGCCTGTATAGTTACAGGTATTACAGTGGCAGGCTATAATATCTAGATTAAAACTAGCAGCCTATGTCACGTGTATATGTTTCAGCTTTGCTTCCATTGGTTGCAGCGTAATTAAAGTGGTCCATAAAAAATGGTCCAAAGTGTTCTAAATATAGCTATAATTTACAGAAGACCACAGCCAAATAACAATCACTTCTGTTTTGTTGTGTTCCTGCGTGTGAGTAAGGTTTCCAGAGCTCCTGGGGGGGGGCTACATTAGTAGCAGGGGTCAAGCCTTTAAGGCGACAAGTCCAGTAACAGATTTATTATGATGTACTTGTCGCCCTTAAGCTAGGACCTCATTACCACTTAACATCAGGTGGGATGAGGTAAATCTTGAAGTGCAATATAAAAAAAAAAGAAGTTAGATACTGTTTCTGTAACTAATCTGCTGAGTTTTTTTGCCCGTGTCTTCTCGGTAGATATATGTTGTGAACCGTAGTTCACTTTGCATTGTATTCAATGACGATTCAAAAGTGTTATATGTAACCTACTTGATTAAAGCAATATTTGATTGATGAATTGATTGAAAGCCTGACTTTCTAGATAAATTGACAACCAAGCACAAAAACATTATCTAAATCCTAAGTACCTAGTAGTTACTGTGATTAGTGCGTTCTAGCCTCACAATTTTAGTTTGGATGTGCATTTGAAGTAAACAAAAAGGTATCCAAAAAAGCTATTCAAAGGCAGGGCCGGCGTTAGGGCAGCGCGCGGTTCGGCAACAGCCCAGGGCGCTCGGACTTGAACGGGCGCTAGAAAGCTACCCTGAGGTACACATTTGAATTCCCCTAAATCGATGTATTGGTATACGCTTTTATAGGGGCGCTGGTGGAAATTCGTCCAGGGCACCAGTAATGCTAAAACCGGCACTGTTCAAACGCCAAAATGTTTACAGAGACCAGCCTCAAATCAAAGCGCGGTCGAGGCGGTGAAAAATTAATAACTGGAGGTAGACTCTTTTATTTGCGGAGAGGATATTGGGAAGCGGACAAATAGGATTGATGTTTAAAATGCTTGAATGTTTAAAAAAACAATTTCTTTGACAATACAAATTCGGACGCCATTTGTGTTTCGATGACAACAAATGGCGTCATTTCTCGGGATCCGATTTTTGCTTTTCTATAGACGGAACTCTCATATTTTTTAAAGATGGTTTACTAATGCCCGGTAATATTTTATGATTTGTAATGTGTCGAAAATTACTATCCTTTTTTCTCCAACCGACTACGAGTCGTTAATTCTAATTTCAAATTTACTTTCCATATCAGCTGTCATCAGTTGTTTGTCGGTCATTTTTAGCTCACGCCCCGTATAATTTATATCAATCCGTAACCAGAACGATTCGTTTATCAAATACTGGAACCGGGCATAAAATGCCATGGAAATCAAAAAGGAAGCATACAGTGTTATGCTTCCTTTTCGGTTATTAGATTTCTGGTCCCGTGAAATAATTTATGAATCGGTGAACTAGGTTTTGACTTTACGAACATAAAGCACTTTTAAAATATTTACTTGTACTGTCACCTATCTAAGAGCGTTTAAATACTTGCTATTTCTAAATCCTGGTATTGTTTTGCCCAATTACCTCATTATTTTAAATTCTGCACCAAATTAACCTTATTAAATTACATTATTTACTTACAAAAGTACAAAAAATCTACAGATTATTAAAATAAACAGTCTTCTCTGGTGCAAAATTAACAACGCGTAATTCTTATCTTACAACTCGTCACGTCTTGCTAAGAGATATGCCTTTTTATATTATTCTTTCAGAGTTATGTAATTCATAAGGAAAAACGAATCGTTACTCTTGAAAAATTTAACTCGTAAAATCTCGAGCTCGATTGTCAAATATATATGTTCTTTATTATTAATGAAATTAAAAATGTTATTTTATGATGATAGAAAAAAATTAATCTATTCTATTTTAAAAATATTTATACTAATATTTATATTATAATATTTTGACTCATGAAACTAAAACGCGATAAAACATGAAATCTGTTAATTAAGCTATCGCCGGTTCGAAACTGAATTGTAGCAAGAAAACTAACTTTTCTTTATTCGACTCCGGCAAGAAACTCGGTAGTGATACAATTCTATGAAACATGTTTTTTTTAATATTACAAAGGACTTACGAACATAGTGTTCAATGTTTATCGTATTTATTATATTATTAATCAACTTCATAGTAGCCTTTTCTCAATAAGCATGATTTCATATTGATCTTGAATCTATACATGGGTGAGCTAAAAAATTATGTCTGGAATTCCGTTTTATGAAAAGATATCTGCGGAATAAAAATAAAGCTTTCTTAGAATATTACAAAATAATGTCTAGATATTATTTTAATTAGTTCAGTGTAACAACATAGTCATGCTTACAACTTAATTAAAATACAAGCATTTCTTCAACGAATAACGTCTTTCGGCTCTTGATCTAAAATAAGTATGAAATTGAATTTAGTATGAAAAATAAAACATACATAAATTGAAAACTCTTATTGATAAATATCCAACGGAACCTTCAGCAGTGTTCCACGACTCAAGGTTTTCAATTTTGTTACTTAATCTCGTAGCTTCGTTATGTATGTATGTATACGTAATTAACATGGCCGATACCTGAGGGAACGAATTAGTGTAATTAAACTTGGCTACTTATGTACAGTCAGCGTCTAATAGTTAATGGCACTCAGGGTTTTCAAATAAGTAGGTGCAACCAAGTACCTAGGTGTAAACAGTAGAGTCGTTCAAGGACAAAACAACGTAATTCATTCATTTGCCTCAATTGTTTTTTAGTTGCGCCTAATTATTTGAACATCCTGTGCGCTCATTTTGGTTTATTCTTAAATCGTATTTTAGTCAAACTTATACTTTTTATAGAATGTCTTCGATCAATTATCAGAATTGTAAGATGAAATTATTACCAAGGAAAAACACATATTTTTTTTTTCTATATACCAAATAATACCAACTAAAGCAGCTTCGTAGTACCCTTATTGTTGCTAACTATTTGACGCTGACTATACATACAATTTCTTTGTACTCGTACATTCGAAAGGTTTTGTATTTTTTTTTATTTCTCTTCAAGATTGACCTCATCCCATCCAATGTTAAGTGTTAATGAGGTCCTAGCTTAAGTACAAGATAATAAATCTGTTACTGGACTTGTCGCCCTTACCTTGAAGGCTTGACCCCTGCTTCTAATGTAGCACCCCCCAGGAGCTCTGGAAACCTTACTAACACGCAGGAACAAAAACACAGAAGTAATTGTTATATGGCTGCGGTCTCCTTTAACGTGGAGGTATTTCACCAGTCGGGCTGCTCCAGGTGGCGAGTCGACCGCCGTGACATTAGCACGGATCCACGCGTGTCCCTCCCGCAAAACCAGTGATCTAGACCCCCAAGATACGACGCTTAACACGGAATCCCCGTGGCTACGGTCGCTGGCTGTGCCGTACTAGACGACCAGTTAACAAGACCTCTAGCTTATGGCGTCCAGCCCGTGCACTCGGTGTCTCGAGCATTGGTTTATTTTGGAACACTCGAAGTGACCGCCGGTAAAAATAAAAATAATTTTGTGACTGTGATTAACAAAACACTTAAATTAGTGAACTCAAAACAGTGAATAGTGATACAATATTTTGGAAATGACTACTGGACTAATAAAATGTGAATTGTGGTTATGACGAATGAACTAACAAGCGATTCCTCAACAATGGGGATGGACTTTACAAATAGTTTTAAGCAAATAGTCGAAGGTAAAACCAGTAATGAAGTGTTGTGCGAGACTCGTAAAGACCTTTTCAATAATGAGGACGGTTCTTTCTCGGTCAACTGCAACAGTTGCAATTTTACTAACAAAGTAAAAAACTTCGTGGAGTTTCAAAATGGACAATCAAAAATAAAGACTTTAAAGTGCAAAAAATGCAATAAACAAAGTGCCGTAAAAATTTACGTACACACTACACAGAACCTAAAGGACAATAAATTTGTGACCGAAGTATCGTATCAAATATTTAGTTGCCGAAATACGGTGTGCAAAAGCTTATTTCACAACTGTCACAGTTGTAATAAGCAACTAGTAGTGAGAGCTATCCCTCAGGAACAATTTCTCGCGAGTGAAATAATCGTATGTAATTGTAAAAAAGTAAATACAGTGTACATCCACACGGACGAATTAAACCTACGACGAAATAATAAACCCCGTCAACAGTCGAATAAAAGTGTTACGGACTCAACGAGTACAAGTGTACCAAATAAACAACGGAAAGAAGCCAAAGTCACAACTGGTGTCGGCGCACGCGCATCAGCGATCACCACCTCAAACCGATTCGAACTACTTTTTGGCCAATCATCTAATACGAATGAACTAACATATGCACGCTCGCTGTCAACAACATCATCATTGCGATCAAACTCGGCAAGCTCGCGCAGTCTATCACGTAAGCGTACTTTGACCGAGGGTGGGGATACCAACGCACCTCAAGCAAAGAGACTAGCCGCGAAAAAGAACAGTTCCCTGGGGACGCGTACAAAAGAAACTGTGAAAAACCAGAGTGGATACGTTCCTCCGATACTTATCAATGACATGCGTTACAAATTCAGCAACGCGAAGGACAATAGGAAAGTAATGTCAGATAAACTTATCAGTGACCTTTCTCGCATGTTCGTAAAGCATAAAGCAAGAGTCAGCCGTAATGAAAAAAGCAAGAACATTCTCATTACGGTGACGGACCTTAATAAACGTAGCCTGTGTATCGAGGAAATAAAGAAATTTAAACCAGACCTGGCCTTCATCGCCCCTAAACCTCGCTCAGAACAAGTACTAACTACCAAAGTGATAATCAGGAATATGACTCACGACTACACCCACGAAGAACAACTAGACGAAATGGAGCGGTGCATAGGCATTCGCCCGCTAAGTATCAAACGCATCACGTCTGATGTACAACTTTGTATCTTCGACGGCTCTTTCTCATATGTGGAACTGGCGGAAAAAATGAAGAATGCAACGGAGGCTTTTTTCTGTGCCCACAAAATTAAACCTGAGCGCTACATTACGAGTAGTGACAGAATATTGCAGTGCAAGAATTGTCTTTTTTTCAACCACGCAACAAGTGCCTGCTACGCCCAAAAACGCAGCCCTACCGTAGATATCGTGAACAGTCACGGTGAACCGATCAAAGTGTGCGCGAACTGTAGAGACGTAAAACCCGAACAGCACACAGCAACGCAGCGCAATTGCCCCAGGTTTCAGCGGGAAATGAACAAGCAGAAAGCAAAACGCGAAAATGCAATCCTCCGTGAGGAGGAGAAACATTTTAACAAGCAAAAACAGCAGCTGCCGGAACAAGTGACTCCATGCGAACACAAATCCCGTACACGCGAGAGACTAACTAGAAGTGGAAAGCCTGATAGTACCTATGCTAACGTTACCGCTAATACTCAACAACTTGAGATAAAAAAACCGAGTTCTAAACTCTCAAAACAAGATTTCCTCGAAATATTCGAACGTTGCTTCGGAGAACTGCGCGATGCCATTCTTAACTGCAACTGGAACTAAGAAGCAAGTGCGAATAATGCATATCAACGTGCAAGGTCTCCGAGGCAAATTCACGGAGGTCAAGCATATCGTGAA
This sequence comes from Glyphodes pyloalis, assembly GCA_037074685.1. Taxonomy (NCBI): domain Eukaryota; kingdom Metazoa; phylum Arthropoda; class Insecta; order Lepidoptera; family Crambidae; genus Glyphodes; species Glyphodes pyloalis. The sequence goes on from JAYKKO010000021.1 coordinate 7,646,990, forward strand.
ACAGCACAACGTTGACATCCTCATACTCAACGAGATAAAAGTTAATCTGGACGTACAAAAGTACAATATACCCGATTATGATAAAATCTATGAAAGAAAAGAGCAACATCTGGGCACTGTAATGTATATAAAAAAAGGCCTAAGGTGGGCCCAAACTCAGCTAATAGACAATATTGACGACACGGACAGACGCATCGAAGGGTGCAGTATCAATCTGTACACCAAACACAAAACAAATGAGAAAATCACAATCAAAGGCATCTATATACCGATACCGAGACAAGGAGACCTCGTCGACGAGTTCGAAACGCTGATACTTGGCGAAAGCGCCATCATTATAGGTGACTCAAACTTACGCATGAGACAACTTAAACATAGCAGAGACGTAGGCCTAGGAATTGTACTTCGCGACGCAATCCAGCGTGGTTCGGTCACGCTTGTTAACACAGGTCAACCATCTCGACCCACGAGTCCAGGGAACAGTATACTCGATACAGCAATTGTGAACCACGATCACGCATTATTAGAATTTAAGTGCCAGCAAAGAGAATGTATTTCCTCAGACCACCTCCCGTGGACATTGGATGTAATAATTGAAAATGACTACGAAAAACCCATGAGTCGAGATCTCATGAATATAAAAGGTACACAAAAAGGTAGACAAGCTTTCGAAGAGCTACTTACTAATAACATGAACTCAGAGCAACAGATTGCCTCAGACGACGATTGTGAAAAGTATATCGAAGCAATAGAACAGGCCGTTGTCAAAACCTTAGATGAGCTGGCACCGCTGAGAGTCGTCGACTCTAAAGATAAACTTCCCATACACATCAAGGATAAAATAGCCGAGCGTAATGCAAAGAAACAGCGTGCATGGCGACTAAGACACACTAATCTCAGAACATTGGCTAAAAGGCAGTACAACGCCTGTAAGCATCAACTAGCTAAAGAAATAGCCCAATATAAAGAAGCCGAACTGACTACACTACTCGAAAATACTAAAGATAATAGAAAACGTATGTGGGTCATACAAAAAGCCATGAAAAAGCCCGTCACAAAACTGCCTCATTTCAATGACTGCTCAAATGAACTGGAAATCATCGATAAAATGGTGGACACAGCCATAGTAAAGGAAGCTACTATTGATGCAAGTGATGAAGGTACAGAATCTTTTACACCATTCACACCACTCGATCGAACTTCAAAACATGAGCTTAAACTAGCTCTTAGACGCTTCAAGAATGGCAAAGCCCCTGGACATGACGGTATCACAGCCGACATACTCAAACTGGGTGGTGACACCATGATTGCGTTATTCAAACGTATTATGGACTATGTACTCAAGACGGGGTACTTTCCGAAAAGATGGAAAACCAGCAAATGCATTTTTCTGCATAAGGCTGGTAAGGACCATAGCGATCCCAAATCATATAGACCTATTAGCCTACTCAGCATCATGGGCAAATGGGCCGAGAGAATTATACTCAATCGCATCCAGACAGAGTTAAGTGAAATAATACCCAACCACCAGCACGGGTTCACGAAAAATAGAGGCACCGCTACCCAAATTCTTCGCACTGGGAAATACATCGCTGACGCGCTGGCCAAAGGCCATAGTGTCACCATGATATCGACAGACCTCAGCAAAGCATTCGATTCAATCAATCATAAAGGGCTCTGTCGTAAATTGATCGACGCCGGAGCACGCAATAACATCGTAAAGATGATTGAAAACTACCTGAGCAACAGAACAACGAGAGGCAGCTTCAGAACCACTCTGGGAACGGAGCAAGGCGTGCCACATGGGGTTCCCCAGGGATCGATACTCGGTCCGGCGATCTTTAACCTTTATGTGGCTGACCTACCAAATGAAAGAATAACAGGTCAGATGCTATCACAGTACGCGGACGACCTGTGCATACTGAATGCAGCAGAAATACCAGACCACGCCACGCGCCGAGCTGAGTGGGCTGCCGTAGACATAATTGACTACTATGAAAAATGGGGTCTTAAATGTAATGTTGATAAGACAGAATGCATAATGTTTTCGCACAAGCGACCAAGACTTAACCACCTAACCACAGGGTATCGCAATTACGTTCAAATACGTGGCGAACGCATAGCATTCAAACAAGAAATAAAATACCTTGGAGTATGGCTGGACAAAAGGCTCTCGATGAATAAACATGCCAAAGAAAACATTGAAAAAGCCAAGAGGGTCAGAGGAGCACTGTATCCAATCATCGGCTACCGATCCAAGCTAAGTATCGATGTTAAGCTACTTATCATCCAAGCATGCTTACTGCCAGTGATAGACTACGGAGTAATACAACTGCTACCAAGGTTCAGTAAATCAAACCTGCTCAAGCTTGAGAGACAGTATAAAATGGCGTTAAAGAGCGCCGCACGGTTACCCAGACGCACTGATACCGATTTACTCTGGGAACTCCTGCAACAAGACCCATGGCATATTCGTGCGCATGATCTCCACGGCGACATGATAGAGCGTATCAAATCTCTGTCAATCGAAGGGCTACGAGAACAAGACATGACGTATACGCGGTACGGACAATACAATCCCTTTCTTCTCGCAACCAGAGTAGGTGAAATTGAGTACATCAATAAGAAAGAAAGGGACAAGCCGTTTTTCAAACGACTGGCGTCCTTTCGACAGCGTAGGCTCTGACCGCAGAGTCACTTAATAAGTAACAAGCGGCATGCCGCTGGGGCTAATCCCCTTTGCTTTTCCGGTACCCTCAACTTAAATTATATAAGCACTAGCAATTGAGGAACCAATTAGGACAGATTTCAAAAGCTCCTACCCCACGGACAAAATGGAATACGCACCTGTAAAATGAGATTCTTAAGTGATATGTAATTAAAACTTAAAACTAGAGAAATAAATAAATTCTGTATCTGTATCTGTATCTGTATCTGTATCTGCTCCAGTTCGAGCGATAAATCGCTATGCCCTATCCTCTCTTAAAATGTCTGTCTTTTAACAGGACATTCGGTCTAACGAGGTTAATCATCACTTTTATTTAATAAAGTTGTATTTTGATTACACATCTAAATATCCAGGCCAGTGATTCGTTAACAGTCTATACTTCTTCTGAGTCGAAATAAAATTTGCAAAAAAAACAATTCCTGTCAAATCACTTAAGTCACTACATTATATAAACTTGATCAAAGAGAATATATTCCATGGAGAAATCACCGACAGAGATTGATTTATTTGGCAAAAACTACTTTTACACTAAATGAGGATTGATGGTAACAAACTATGAGCTTCAGCAAAACAAGTAACTTAGAAAAAGTTTTTTTTAGAATACATAACGGAAACAATATCAAGAAATAGAATCTGTTGTTATCATCGGAACAGATATAGAAACTAAATAATAATAAAAATAATTGTAAGACAGAGAAACTATACATATACAAAGTCTTCGATTCAGTTTGTAGTTCGAAACTCATCAATCAATTTTTTAAGTAGGTTCGTCCACGGCTGTTTACACACTACAAAAAGACACTTTTTTTGGCGGGGGGAAATGCTTGGCGCATCGTACCGTCAGCCGAGGGAGGTGACGGCGTGTGTGGGACTCTCCTACCCTACCCACTAAAACTCCCCTGGGGGACCTCATCGCCTAAATGGTAATGCTGTGGGAAAATTTTTAAAACCACCATAACATCACCGGCACAAAAAGACACTTACATCATAGTAGAAAATGAAACATTACGCTCACTGTGCGGTTTATTCAAAACTTGGCACTTACGGCTCCGTTTACACTTATTTATTTTATTTATTTAAAAACTTTATTGCACAAATAAGTACAACAGGTGGACTTAATGCTAGGGGCATTCTCTTCCAGTCAACCCATGGGTCATGCAGATAGTTGGTATTTGGGTGCGGTAGTAGGTTAATCGAGTTCACATTTCAGTAATTTAAGCTTAAAACTAAAAAAAAGTGTAGTGTAGTGTTACCATACTATCGATAATTAGACTATCGATAGTTGACCTCAGAAATCATCTTTAATATCGATAGGCCTATCGATAGTATCGATACTATCGATTGCTCGGTTTGGTACAATAGTATTAATATACTACAATAGTATCGATAGTATTGAAGATCAATCACTTGTTATTATCAAAGCAATAATATCGATAGTATCGACACTATCGATAGGGCAATCGATACTATTGCTTATGCCCAATTATCGATAGTCTATCGATAGATCTATCGTATCGTGGGTTATCGAGCGGCAACACTAGTGCTGTGGGGGTTTTAGAGTTCCATCATCAGAGTTTATGTGTGAACGGTGCGTCACATACACTGCCCCCCCCCCCCCCCCTCTCCAAAAACAAAAGTTCAACATTAATCTTGTCGCATAATACACTATTAAAAATCCTATTAACGCTTTTATTCAAATACCAGGTCAATAAATAAATAATATACTAGACCAAGGGCGTCTTTGAATATAAAAAGTTCAAAATATGGCATTCAATATGAAAATACTGAATTATCATTTGTTATTATAACTTTTAATGAAATAAAGTTAAATGCCGCCTCAAACTCAAGTTAAACCATGATAAACGCGCGTCACATCCGGTTGAAACCACTTCCGCCCGTTTGAGTGTTTTACTAAGAGTAAATATTACCATAGAGAAGACATGTTGAAAAAGAAAAGTATTAATATCAAAAAATGGTATTGTGTTAAGTCATTCAATAAGTTATATTTGAGTTCGTAAAAGGGATTTAAAGATTTATTTCCGAGGTCCCGGGTTCGATCCCTGGTCGAGTAAATATGGGAATCAAACTTATCTATATTGTCTCACGGTGTTGTGGTGCCATCGTTGTTTTTGATTTCTGTAACACAAATGCATAAGATTATTACCTTAATTATTAATATTAGAATTATTTATTTATTATTTATAAAATGTTGTCTGCGTTGTTAATCCTCCGCGAAACATCTCTCAGTCATGTTGAAATTCTATTTCATTGGATTAGAAGATTCAAAGAAGTCGTGTGCACTTTCAAAACAAGTGGAGCTTAAAAAGCACAAGAAATAATTAAAAAATCATGTTTGACCAAATTACTGTAGCGAAAAAAAATTCAAAGTAAAAGTTATTTCTAGTTTTCACTAGTATGAATTGGATGTTATACCAAAGCCTTATTTATGGAAGCCCGGGGCTCTTCCCCTGAATCCGGTCCTGTTTAAAATATTTTGTTTACTGTAAGTTTTTACATATGTACTATTACTTGACCCGACAACCCTTCATTAAAGATTCGGTTCCACCAGAATGTAGGATATTAGAATAAGATAAAATAAATTATTAATGAGTATCTACACACAGTGGCACACTAACCAACTATTATCTGATTCAAATTCAAAATTATTTTATTCATGTAAATTACTCCAGTAATATTTATGAAACGTCTATATAATGCAAATGACGCTACCTCCGGTTCGGAACCTATAACTTACAGAGAAGATCCCGGCAAGAAACTCTGTCGTTCATATTACAAATATAGCTGAACTTATAACTAGAAACTTCTGTATAATTTAAGCATAAAAAATCCTATTACAAATTTTAATTCAGCTATGTAGCGGTATTTATATGATGCTAGCGACCCGCTCCGGCTTCACACGGATGTAATTTAAATTGTACTTAGAAATATTGGCTTTTCTTTTCTTTATTGCAAATAAAACCTTTCTCTTGAATCACTCTATCTATTTAAAAAAAAACCGCATCATAATCTGTCCCGTAGTTTTAAAGATTTAAGCGTACATAGGGATTAGGGATATAGGGATGGAAAAAGCGACCTTGTTTTATACTATGTAGTGATTGCGAAGGGAGAAATAATTTTTACTTACGTTGAAAACGAAATGACTTTCCCATTTAGGGATTATGCTCCCTCTATTCCAATAATGTCTCTACGACCTACAGAGACCGCTCTTTCAGCGCAAAGCTTTCGTGTTGTTGTGTTCCTGCGAGTGAGTAAGGTTTCCAGAGCTCCTGGGGGGTGCTACATTAGTAGCAGGGGTCAAGCCTTCAAGATAAGGGTGACAAGTCCAGTAACAGATTTATTATGCTGTACTTGTCACCCTTAAGCTAGGACCTCATTACCACTTAACATCAGGTGGGATGAGGTCAATCTTGAAGTGCAATATAAAAAAAACCGACCAAAAGCGTGTCGGGCCACGCTCAGTGTAGGGTTCCGTAGTTTTCAGTGCATCACAATACTTAAGTATCCCCACTTAAAGTTACAAAAATGGGCTATCTGTGTGTAACATTGACTTGACATAGGTAGGTATACACTAAAAAAATATTTTTTCAAAAATTTTATAACTACTAAACCAATCAGGTTCAAAATAATTTTCCTAGAAAGCCTTAATGCAGTTCTATATTCTAGATTTTTGTCATACTTTTTGAACTTATGGTTCAAAAGTTAGAGGGGGATGGACACAATTTTATTTTCTTTTGGAGTGATTATTTCCCAAAATATTAAAATTATCAAAAAATGATCTTAGTAAACCCCTGTTCATTTTTAAATACCTATCCAACAATATATCACATGTTGGGATTGAAATTAAAAAAAAAACACTCCCCAACTTATATGCAGGGGGGGGGGGGGTACCCTAAAAAAACATTTTTTTTTATTTTTGCACTTTGTTGACGTGATTAATTTACATATTTGCACCAAATTTCAGCTTTCTAGTGCAAACGGTTTCTGAGATTATCCTCGGTCGGACAGACAGACAGACAGACATTGCGAAACTATAAGGGTTCCTAGTTGACTACGGAACCCTAAAAAACATCAAGCGAGCCTACCGACATCAGTTATAGTTTGATAACCACGTTTTCGAGTTAGGACTAGACCTAAATACATCAGGGGGCCCTTTTCTTTTCTTTTCATCAGGGTGCCCTGGGCAAGTGTCCAGAATGCTCAGTGGTTAAGAGGGGCGTGCGTGAACCTATTAATTGTTTGATTGATGATTTATTAATTTTACGTATACAATCCTACACAAAAATCATACAGGAATACCAGTTAATACTAAAACATTTCTATCCCTACTATAAATTCGAAAGTAACTCTGTCTGTCTGTCTGTTACGCTTTCCTGCTTAAACTTCTCAACCGATTTTGATCAAATTTGATATAGGTATACGTTGAATCTCAAGAACGGACATAGGCTACTTTTTATTAGAAAATAAGGGGGGGATAAGGGTAATACCACCTTTGAAAGTTTATATGGATTTTTTTTTATTTTTGAAGTTAGAGATATGAAATTTGGCACAAATACAGCTCGAAACTTGGATTAAAATATAGACTACTTTTTGTTTCGAATATTAGGGGAGAAAGGGGTAAAACCAACCATGAAAGGATGTAGTCCACGCGAACGAAGTCACGGGCACAGCTAGTTAGTGAATAAATCAGTTCGCAATACTGTACAGTACAGCCAACAGAGTGATGACGAGTGGCGTCCGACAACGGATCGGGTGTAATCCAATTTGACGGTCTTATGGTTTCAAGACACTGTTACATAGTATACATTGCCGGGTACATTAGGTTAGGTGGTTGCTTCCAATTTGAGTGAGGTTCAATGAAAAGAATCGTTACGGCATGCCACAAAAATAGAGAGTCGCGAGACTAAGCTAGAGCTAAGTAGGTCTTCGACTTTTTATTTTTCATTCCGTTTAGCATTAATAACTTAATGATTTGTTTTGATTTAGTCCAAAATAATACAATTTTTCGTTTCGCACCAGTAGTGAGATTAGCGCGTTCAAATAAACAAACAATCTCTTCAGCTTCATAATATTAGTAAGTATAGATTATATATCAGGTGAATGACTGATAACCTCATAATTTCTTCACATTAAATATAAATAAATAAAATAAATGCGCCAGACAATCACACCAATCACCTGGTCTCAAACTAAGGTTTTCCCTTGTACTATGTAGTACCAGACGACGGATACTAACTGGGGGCGTCAGCCCAGCACACCCAGACCTAAGCCAATTGAGAAAAGTTCGTTTTCCAAATTGCCTTGACCGGGAATCAAACCCGGGACCTTACGCGCTTTGGGCGCCTACCTTAGCCATTGCGCAGACGACCTCGGCGTCTAAAATAAATAAATAAGAATTATTTTAGTTTGTAAATATTTCATCGAATAACATTAAACTTACAATTATGTTAATGTTATTGATTATTGAATATATATTGAAATTAAAGACAATTCATATTTGTGTACTACAGACGCCAAAAATAAAAGAGCATAACTATGAAATTATTGAGCATTATAGCCCTCAAGTAAATTTTTCCTGTTTGAAAATGGATCTCCAAAGAATCACCCATAAAAAGAGAATTCATATAATCTAATTAAAAACGAGGTAACTGGCACGCATCCCCCCTCTCCCTTTACCCCTTCGGGGAGATGGCATCAGGCCTAATAAACGGAGGGGAATCCCGATAATCCGCGATTCGTTCTACCGTAAAAATAATTACCGTACCGGAGGCGCCACCTGACGGCGTCACACGTAACTTTTAATTGCAAGTCTATTTACTTTTTTGATCCGGAGAAAATTGACAATCATTTCGTGGATCTGAATTTCTGTAAGGTCTTGATCGTTCCGAAATCCAGCTGATTACTGCAGGACAATGTTTATACGATGTGAATAATATAAACGGGAGTTTTTTACACGTAAACACAAAATTCTGGCTCGTTTAGTTTGCCTGATACTGAATTCAAAAATGTATTATTTTTAACACGCTTTTACTAGCTTCACTTGTAACTATGTAAGAAAATATTGGAATCTTAATTTGACCCACTTCCCAGTTTTTGATTAGGATGAAATTTTGCACACGCTCCGAGTTCTGATGATACTTAATACATGACTAGCTAAAAAACGTCATTACAAATCCAATATGGCGGCCTCTCCAAGATGGCGAACTGGCTATTTGAAATGCACTTCCCATATCATATGGGTATCAAATGAAAGGGTTTGCTGTCAGGAATACGAAAAAAATTGTCACATGACTTAAATTCAACATGGCGGACGTCTAAAATGGCGGGCAGGCTATTTGAAATGCACCCCTATGATATGGGTATTAAATGAAAGGGTATGCTGAATGCGATACGAAAAAGAATTATATAATAATTGATACATGAGAAAACTAAAAACACGGCGGTAGTTCAACTTAACCTGACGATTCATAAATGCTTTTGTAAAATTTAACATGAAAAATAGAGTTTCTATTCTAGTCTTAAAACTAGTTTTTCACAGACACTACTAAAGAAAACGTTACGTACCTTTTCCAATTTCACTTACCTCATCTCTATCCCAGCTAAATCACTGACAGGCGCACGGCTAATCGAACACCTATGAAATATGTACAGGCATTTCTGATTGATTGATGACCGACCTCTATATATTGCTCCCAGTTACTTGCTACAAAAACTGGTGAAGGCAGGTAAGCCTGATCACTGGAAGATTGATAAGGCTTCTTTTATGATGTAAATGTTATATTTTGTAATAATTTGTGACGGTTTATGGCCTAAAAAAGGTTTTAAACCAACTCCAGTTTGCAGTTGGCCTATTTATCACTGTAGTATATACTATGACATTGCCAATGTCATTCAAATTTTTGAGATGTATACCCAATCAACATGGGAGATTACATTTTATAGACAGGTCGATCATTAACGCCCATACGAGCTATATTAATTATACTTAAACTAACTATCTGCAAGATGCAAGAATTAACTGGTAGTGAAGGCTCCTAGTGTTAACTCTACCTTTCCTGCTTTATTTTTATGTAATAAAGTTCATAAATAAATAATAAATAAATATTGGACACCATCACATATATTGCTCTGATTCTGTGGTAAGTAGCTTAAGCACTTGTGTTACAAAAATCAGAAACAACAGAGTCATAGCTCTTGTGTCAGAGAAACCTCAAGGACGGTACCACAACACCCAGACCTGAAACAAGATAGAAAAGTTCGTTTCCCATATTGACCCGGCCGGGGATCGAACCCGGAACATCAGAGATGGCGCGACGCCAAAATCCGGCACGCTCGCCTCTACATAAATACATTTTCACTAATCCCGAATACATACTACAAGATACGTTTGACGAGGTTCGTGGACGAGAGGTGAGCCGGCCTGACTTTGGAACCTTTCTGAGGTCCCGGGATCGATTCCCTGTCCAGTCAATATGGAAAAGATACTTTTCTAAATTGCTTCGGTTCTGGATGATGTAGTACAGTCATTGTTTCTGATTTCTGTAACAAGTGCTTTAGCTACTTGACACAGAATCAGAGCAATGTATCTGATGTTATCCACTACTTATTTATTTTACTTATTTTATATTGTCTCTTTTGGTATCGTCATTGTTTCTGATTATTGTAACACAAGTTTTTTAACTACTCATACAAACCAAAGAACCAGAGCAGTTTACGTGATGTTGTCCGTTTATTATTTAATTGTTAACTCCTTAAATAAGCGTTCTAGTATCACATATTAAAAATTTAAGACATTTGTCAAACGTTGTCTTTTGAAAAAAGGCTTCTACAAAGTAGAAGAGTATATTAATGACAAGAACGTGTGGATCACAAACTAGTCTGCTCGCCTGTACTTGCGTTTATATTATTTTAAAAATATGACACATTTTCTCAATCAATGTCAGTATTGGACCACGATGACGCATGTAAGTCCTACAGTTAATTTTATATAATTCACAAATACTATTATTATTTTTTCAATAATTTATTTTTAATTTTTATTTTACAATTGACAAACTAAATGTGTGTCTTACTGCAAAATTAGTAATAAGTTTAGCTTTTATTTGTAAAAAAAAACTACTGAGTTTCTTGCCGGTATCTTCTCTTTAGGTATAGGTTCCGAACCGGAGGTAGCTTCATTTGCTTTATATAGAGATATTACATAGATTACATTAAAAATACTTATGAATAGTCATAAGTATTACTAATGTAATCTATGTAAATAAAAAAGATTCGGGTTTGACTTTGACTGCATCAAGGCTTGTTCCACTACATTAATGAATCCTAAACAAGGCCATATTTGTTGTTGTTCTCGTAACTAATATTGGAACAAAGTAGAGGGATTCGCGCGTAATTAATGCTGACTTATGATTTGTTTTGTTTCTTCAACACATTTCTACTCCATTGTGTAGCACAGTGGGTGGTTTTCTGATCCCTTTTATTTGGAACTAAACCTACTTATATTATAAATTAGCTGTGACCGCGACTTCATTCGCGTGGGCTACATACTTTCATGGTCGGTTTTACACCTATCTCCCCTAGTATTTGAAACAAGAAGTAGTCCATATTTTAATCCAAGTTTTGAGCTATATTTGTGCCAAATTTCATATCTCTAACTTAAAAAAAAAAACATTTTTCCAAATGAACTCTCAAAACCCATCCCCCCTTATTTCAAAAACAAAAAGTAGCCTATGTCTGTTATGGAGGTTTAACGTAAACCTATTTGGTATAGGTTTCACCAAAATCAGTTCAGTAGTTTAGGCCGCGTGAAAGCCAGACCGAAGAACAGACAGACTATGGATATGGATAATATTAGTATGGATGCGAAAGTTCAAAAGCATTATTTATTTATTTTTATTTATATTACACTACAAGATTGACCTCGTCTTATCTGATGTTAAGTGGTAATGAGGTCCTAGCTTAAGGAAGACAAGTACAGGATAATAAATCTGTTACTGGACTTGTCGCCCTTATCTTGAAGGCTTGACCCCTGCAAACCCCTGCAATGTAGAACCCCCCAAGAGCTCTGGAAACCTTACTCGCACGCAGGAACACAACAACACAGAAGTGATTGTTATTTGGCTGCGGTTTTCTGTAAGGTGGAGGTATTTCACCAATCGGGCTGCTCAAGTCCGAGCGATAAATCGCTTTGCCCTACCTCTCTTAAAAACTTAGAATAGATAACTTGCATGATTCTTCCACGCAAAAATATTCAATGCATTTGGTTGACATTATGTAGAAATAACGATAAACATAGTTTTCAAAATCGAATTTGATTCCCATGTTTTTGTAAGGAGGGGGGCGGGGACGGGGTCTGCCCCGGGTGCCAAGTATTAAGGGATGACAAACGGGGGGTCTATTGAGGGGTGGTCCTGCCCTTATAAAAAAGGTGGTGATCAAGCCGCCCTGGGTACCAACCCATGCTACGCCACTGAAGGCAGAAAGGCAGAAATCGAATTGAGGACATCTGATCTTGCTCCTGTACTTAAACCACTTTACCATCGAGCCCTCGTAGCTGTCTCTTCTCCGCCGGTCATTGACTCTCGACCAATTAAAATTCCCCTCACGTATTTCTCCCGAATAGACGACAATTTGTCACAAGTTTAACGACTGAAGCTTATAGAATGATGAGGTACTTTACAAACTTACAAACTTTTGGTTGTAGATCATTGATTTCATATTTTCCATAACGTTTTAACTGTTTGCCAAGAAGTTTTCACGATAAAAAGCGATTAAACTTGAACTTTGAGATTTGCAAATGTTTTATAAAAAGATGACCTTCGTTATATTAAACGTTGGTTCAGTCTGATGTTTGATCGAAGCCATATTGCAGTGTAGTGTGTGTAATAAACCTATCTATGTATTAAGTAAGCATAGCAATATTTAAACTCATGTAATCATTTATTGTAGTCAGAAATAAATATCATTTACTCGCGCAATGACATCTTTCCTTTAAACACCCGAACACCCACCGTATATGGCGACCCTGCCACCCGACACGGGTCTGCCGGTGTTCGGTCGGGCGACAATGTATTTTAATAAATAAAAATAAATAGACAGTAATTTCACTATCGTGCAAAATGTGCCGTTCAAACGTGGAAAAAGATGAAGTTTTCATCAATCAAAGTGCATCAGGCGAAGGTTCCAATACGGCGCGATCTGACCATCACCTGTCGAACATAAGCATCGTGTTGTACCTCATATGTACGCTCATCGGTATCGCGGGACTGTACGCATTGTACAGATTGTACAGAGGCTGTCATCATGAATGGATAAGGAACGAGTTTACATCGCAAAACCTTATGCGATCCTTCCGTCGACGACCGAACCCGGAGTCAAGCGTTTGCTTCGAGTGTCGCCAGCACCGCCACGACCTTCAGCGCCAGGAGCCCTACGCCTCGCCACGAGACATACTAAGTGCTAAATAATTCTTGTGAGTATGTGAGTGTATAGTGCCGGAAAACTTAATTGTCATAAAGGATATTATATAATATCACGTACATATCTAAAACAATAAAAAATGTACTCTCTATAATTAGATAACTACTGTATTTTAGGTTTTGTAATCATGTGTAATGGCAATTGAAATTAAAAATGTGTATTTAAAACTTAAACAAATAAAAGATAATTTAGGAAAATTAAGTTATGCCAGGAGAACACAGTCTGTACTTAACCAAAAACTTGCCGAGTCCTTAGAATTACGTAAAAAATTTACCTATTATTTTAGAACAGATTGAAAATAAGCAAATACAAGGACAAGTCTTGGAAGAAGTACAGGCATATTGTGACTTAATCAAAGATTTGTATATCCAGATAGAAGAATTTTGTTCTGAAGATTACAGGTCTTATCAGAACTCTGGCCAAGGTGTTGAAAGCGAAACTACCAGTATGGCGAACTTCGACTTTAAGACGGCTGTGTCCTTGCTTCCAGTTATGTCCTCGTCATCAGATGAAGGTACTACCTTAAACTTAATTGACGCAATAGACTTGTACAGCGCTTCGCTCAAAAAAGAAGGTAGAGATTTGTTGATTCAATTCGTTTTGAAGACTCGCTTAAATCAAAGTGCAAAATTAAGATTATCAAATTCCTACGCTACTTGTGAAGCTCTTATTAGTGACATGCGATTACATTTATTAACAAAGAAGTCGAGTACGTCTTTACATAGTGAGCTTGTTCAGATTAGGCAAAATGGTATGTCTTTAGATCAGTACGGATCCAAAATTGAGCAACTATTCGTTGATTTAACGATTTCTCAAGCTAACGGTGAGTCCATTGCTTATGATGTACTAAAAAATGTTAATGAAAAAATCGCAATAAAAAGCTTCACTGATGGTTTGAAAAATCGCCAATTGAGCCTTATCCTATCAGCTCGAAACTATACTACCTTAAAAGATTCAATTAGGGCTGCGAAAGACGAAGAAAGCTCATGTCGACCAAACACGGAACCAACTATGTATTTTAGCTATCGCGGAAGATCGAATGGCAATAGGGGTTGGCGTGGTAATTTTTCAGGAAAAAATGTTAACCGTTCATACTACAACAACACACCAAATGGACGCGGAAGATCATATTTTAACAGTCAGTTCTCTAATCGCGGTCAAAACCAACCAAGTCACGCTCAACGTAGTCGAGGATTTAGTAATCGCCCACTTAGGACTTTTCGCGGTAGGTACAACGGGAATTATGGAAATCACAATAACGTAAACATTATGGAAAGTATTGACAATAACAATACTAATCAAACACGGGAAAACCCAGGTGAAGAAAGCTTATTGTTTTTTCGATAATAATTTCATCTTAGCATGTGAGTACAATAGTTCAATTGAGTCATCGATACTCGGCGCCAATTATGGATTTCTGATAGATTCCGGAGCATCGCTTTCGGCGTTGCAATATGACACAGTGCGACAGTGGAAGATTCCAATCCATAACCATAGCATCAGCATTAAAGGTATTGGAGGCAAAGTCCAAACTATTGGGTATGTTTACATTACGCTAAATATAGGTGGACAGGAATTTTTACACAAGTTTTATGTTATAAAATCGTTACCTTGTTTACAACATGGAATAATTGGTCGGGATTTCTTACATAAATACAAAGCTATTTTAAATTATGAAAATAATACCATAACATTTGATAACTCGGTCACTTTATCTATGATTAATGGATCACTACAGGACAATTATTTATGCATTCCACCAAGATGTGAGAAAATATTTTGGATTGACAGTAATGCACAGGAGGAATGTGTGGTCTTGCCGACTGAATTATGTCAGGGAGTGCTAATGGCTGGATGTATTAGCAAACCTATCAATGGAAAAATTTGCATACAAATATTGAATTCTCGCGAAACAGAAGTTAGAATAACCTATTTTAGACCAGAAATTCATAGTTTGTCAGAGTATAATATTTGTAATTTCGAAAAGGATAGTCCAGTTAACGGTGATAGAGTACGTAACTTATTTAAACATCTCAACTTGAATCATTTAAATGGTGAGGAAAGATCAACAATTGAGAATATTTGTGCAAAATTTTCCGATGTATTTCATTTACCTAATGATAAATTAACAACTTGTAACTTATATGACCAGACAATTCACTTACAGCCGAATACTGAACCAGTTTACACTAAACAATACAGACTTCCATTTTCACAACGCGAAGAAATTGAAAAACATATTAATAAAATGCTTTCTGAAGATATAATTGAACCAGCAAAGAGTGAATGGTCTAGTCCTATATTACTAGTACCCAAAAAATCAGATGATAATTCTAAAAAATGGAGGCTAGTAGTAGACTATCGTAAATTAAACTGTAAAATACTGAATGATAAATTTCCCCTGCCGAATATATCTGATATTTTAGACTCGCTATCCGGAGCTATGTATTTATCTCAGTTAGATTTATCCCAAGCTTACTACCAATCAAATTTAAAACCTGATTGTAGAAAGTATACAGCGTTTACAACACCATCAGGACAATATCAGATGACGCGCCTACCTATGGGATTAAAAATAAGTCCGAGCGCATTCTCCCGTTTGATGACAGTCGCGATGTCAGGTCTTACTTATGAAAAACTATTTATTTATTTAGATAATTTAGTATGCATTGGTCGAAATTTAGAAATACATAATAAAAACTTAATAGACATTTTGAGTAGACTTCGAAAAGTAAATTTAAAATTGAATCCTAAAAAATGTGATTTTTTAAAGAAAGAAATGCAGTTTCTTGGTCATATTATTACTCCTGAAGGTATCAAACCTGATCCAGAGAAAATTTCAGTAGTTCAAAATTACCCTATACCGCAAAATGCTGACGAATCAAAAAGATTCGTAGCTTTTACCAATTACTACCGTAAATTTATTCCAAAATTCGCAGAATTATCGTTGCCACTTAATAAATTAAATCGTAAAAATGTAAATTTTGAATGGACTCAGGAATGTCAAAAATCTTTTGATTCCTTGAAAAAAGCCTTGATATCACCACCGATCTTGCAGTACCCAGATTTTGATAATAAGAACGTTTTCATTTTACAAACTGACGCATCTGGTTATGCTTTAGGATCAGTATTATGCAATAGCGATTTTAGGCCAGTAGTATTTGCAAGCCGTAATTTAAATAGAGCAGAACTTAGATACCCCACCATAGAAAAGGAATTACTTGCTATAGTATGGTCAGTCAAATATTTTAGGCCCTACCTCTACGGAAGAAAATTCTTAATAAAAACCGACCACAAACCTTTAATATACCTATTTAATATGACTAATCCATCTAGTCGTTTGACAAAATTTAGATTGATTTTAGAAGAGTATGATTATGACATAGAGTATGTAAGAGGAGCGGACAATGTAACGGCCGATGCTTTGTCACGCATAAGAATTTCGAGTGAAGATTTGAAAGCTATGAATGAGCATGTTTTGTGTGTGTTAACAAGAGGACAAATGAAAAGGATGAATGAAAGAGAGAAGAAAGAATGTGACAACCCTATATGTGACGAAAACACTAGACACGATTGGACCGATCACCCAAACGTTGTAAGTGAACTCAAGGAAACCAAAGACTACACGAAATTATATTTTACTAATGAAAAAGAATGGAAAGAAATTATAATGAAAAAGGAGAATAGAACTAATTTATTTGCATATGATGCACCAAAATCAATTATTTACGTAAACCCTTTATTCCGATCATATTGCGCACGAGTTGCCTTTGTGAGGAAATTAGGTGTATTTTGTAATCAGTTAGGAAAAAGCAACGTGTATATTATAAAAGATAATTCGAATGTCGATTTAATTACAGAGTTAACTCAAGCTATAAATAGCATACCTAAATGGTCAGGCCCGCGAGTCAGCATTATTCGCGGCCTCAAGGAGATAAGTGATAGCGACACCAGGCGTGTAATCCTAAACGACTATCATATGCTTCCGTCAAGCGGTCACGCAGGAATAAGACGTATGATAAATAACATTAAAACACGTTATTTTTGGCCAGGATTAGAGAAAGACGTAACTGATTTCGTTAACCGGTGCGATAAGTGCTTACGTCAAAAATATTTTAGGTACATAAAAGAACCTATGATTATTACGGACACAGGCTGTTCTGCATTTGATAGATTGTATTTAGATATAGTTGGGCCCTTAGTTAAGGATAGTAATAATTATACGTATATTCTCACACTACAGTGTGATCTGACAAAATACGTTGAAGCGTATCCACTTAGCAATAAAGACACTATTTCAGTAGCAACCGCTTTCGTCAACAATTTCATATTACGCTACGGTATACCTAGGAATATAATTTCTGACCGAGGCACAGAGTTCGTTTCTAAAGTAATGGCAGAAGTGTGTAAAATTTTAAATATCAATCAAATCACCTCAACGGCTTATCACCACCAGTCAATCGGAAGTTTAGAGAATAGCCATAAAAATTTAATGTCTTTTCTTAGGATTCAAACTGAAAATGAACCACATCATTGGAGTAGCTGGTTACCATTCTGGTGTTTTGCGTTTAATACAACAGTCCATACAGAAACAAAATATACACCTTATGAGCTTGTTTTTGGTAAATTCTGTAACTTGCCTAGTAACCTTACTTCTGATATAGAACCATTATATAACCATTACGATTATCCACAACAACTTAGATTCAGAATACAAAAGTCACAAAATGATGCCAGAAAGAATTTAATTTTAGGAAAAGAGAAGAGAAAAATTAGATATGACAACTATATTAATCCTATTAAATACAAAATTGGAGATAAAATACTTTTAAAGAACGAACAATGTGTTAATAAATTTTCACCCCTGTATATAGGACCATATAATGTAATTAAAGACTGTGAACCTAATCTTAAAATAGAATATAAAGGAAAGGAAATGTTAGTTCATAAAAATAGAACCAGGCCTTACATGTTATGAAAAATAAATATATATATATACAACATTGTTAACTACCTACTTAGTTAAGTAAGTTGTAATAAGTTATTAAAATAAAATAAAATTGTATTCTTTCATTTTATTTTAATATTTTTAGGGGGGTCATGTAGTGTGTGTAATAAACCTATCTATGTATTAAGTAAGCATAGCAATATTTAAACTCATGTAATCATTTATTGTAGTCAGAAATAAATATCATTTACTCGCGCAATGACATCTTTCCTTTAAACACCCGAACACCCACCGTATAGCAGTAAGGTTCAATGTTATCTCAATCAATACGCTTTGGTTAACTAAAAACAATACATGTCGCATTTGTATTGGTTATTGATTGGCTAAGATTGTAAATATATAAAGCACGACAGGTAATGGATAACCTTGGCTTTGACCAATTACTATTTGATGTCATTATTCAACTCAGTTTGTGTTCGCCATCTTATGGTTACCAAAAAATGTCTCGACAAATTATGAGTTAATAGAAATGGAGTAGGAAAATCTTTTTCCGGTTACAAATAGAGTCTTATACTTTACAAAAAGGAGGTAGCTTCATTTGGTATAGACGATTCATAAATACAGTTGTGATTTACATGAATAAAAAGATTTCTTATTCTTCATTTATCGGTTTCTCCATACTTCCCATAAGTTATACGTTTCAATTACAGGAGTAACTTATTTAATTTTTAATTACCAAATGTTAGTTAGAATCTCCTAAATGTTTGTATTATCCATCCGTATTATACTTTTGGGAGCATGATGTGGCTGCCTTAAAATTATTTTAACGATTTTTTTTTATTTATTTTTTTATTTAAAAACTTTATTGCACAAAAAAAGTACAAAAGGTGGACTTAATGCTAGGAGCATTCTCTACCAGTCAACCGTTGGGTCATGCAGATAGTACGTTTATGGGTGCGGTAACAGTAAAAATGTTTAAACGTTTTGTATGTGTCACTAACTTACACAAAGTTAATTTTATTATTATTATATTATTATCTCTCGTAGTAATGTACTGACTGTCTCCATGATCTAGTGCCTACAAGATTAGCCTTGTAGGTTCAATTCCCACAAGAGCAAGCACTTGAAGTTTTTAGGAAGGACATTTTGAGACAGGTCACCTATATCCAAAATGATCCATGCTGTCGAAAGAGTAGTAAAATGGAATTCACAGGAAG
Organism: Glyphodes pyloalis; assembly: GCA_037074685.1. Taxonomy (NCBI): domain Eukaryota; kingdom Metazoa; phylum Arthropoda; class Insecta; order Lepidoptera; family Crambidae; genus Glyphodes; species Glyphodes pyloalis. Next base: position 7,666,380 of record JAYKKO010000021.1, read on the forward strand.
GGACTTTAACATGACATCAAATATTAATACCAAGAAAGCTTGGAGAAAAAGGCATATTTACTTAAAAGCAATTTTGTGGTAAAAGAGTAAATATTGCGTAGCAAATAAAAAGGTCGAACTGTTTGGAGTGAATTTGCGATCAAAATGATTGCTGTGTTTATTACCACCGATCAAAGTGTAATGCCGTTTCATCTTTGCGTTGACATACTTCCAGGTCTTCTGATCGAGTTTATGAGTATCCCCCATCATAGGCGGTAAAAGGTTTTTTTCATACTAATATTAAAAACGTGAATGCTTGAGACGAATGATTTTTACTCTTTCACGCAAACAATACTAATGTCCAGTTTCAATAATTGAAAACGATCCGTTTTGCTACGGATAGTAATAAGTTATACGTGGCGTAAGATAAAAACGTCCAGCTGACGACTGATGACTGCTGGTATGGAAAGTAAATTATGGATCGGTATTAAGGATCCAAGTCGGTTGGAGAAAAATAGACCGTCATTTTTGACACATTACGTTAAAAACTATACATTATAAATGTTATATTTAGGTTTAACATAAAAAAAATTAACGTAACTTAACCCAAAATATAGTTTGGTGACAAATTTGATAAGAGGGCCACTTGGGCTTAAGCGCCTTGTTGCCCAAATTAATAAATAGACGCCTGTGAAATTATTTTTCATTCTAAATTGTCAGCTTCTGATTGGCTGAAATTGAGAGTGCGGCAATCAGCCATTTTTTTTTGTTATTTTGCGCTTCAAGATTGATCTCATCCCACCTGATGTAAAATGGTAATGAGGTCTTACCTTAAGGGCGACAAGTACAGCATATAATAAACCTGCTACTGGACTTGTCGCCCTTACCTTAAAGGCTTGACCCCTGCTACTAATGTAGCAAACCTCCAGGAGCTCTGGAAACCTTACTCACACACAGGAATACAACAACACTTATTTGGCTGCGGTTCTCTCTCAGGTGGACGTATTTCACGAGTCGGGCTGCCCTAGTTCAAGCGATAAATTGCTATGCCCTAGCAACCTCTTATGAGAGAGGTTGAACTAACGAGTACAAAAACTTTTGTTGTTTTATCCGAGAAATTTGACGTATTGAGCATGCAAGCCCAAATAGCTTTCCTTTCGTTTGCAAAATCCCCAAAATTTTACATAATTAAAATAATTTTAAATAAAATTTGTCCAAGAATGGTTTTCCTAAAATTTGGGTAAAATTTTTCTTCACAATAAATAACGAAGGGACAGATTACGATGTTAAAGAGGGCTCAGGTACGTTTGACCTGCGGCTACAAGGGTTGGCCCTAACAATTATCCGGTTCACTTTCTATTTCATAAATAAATGCGGCTGGAAGGGTTTACGGAATTCGTATTTCGCAAGACAACTTTTCTCGGTCGATTTAGCTTGTTAATTTTTAGGTAATGTTGGTTAAAAGTTATTTATTTGTTACGACGGAAATGCGTTTACTCAAATATACATAATAAATATACGGGTTAGGTTAGGTTACAAATTTGGCGTTACGTCTCAGTTTGCACAGGCCTTATTGCAAGTACGAGACGGTCCATATTCCACCACTCAACGCGACCTTCTTGTAAGGAGTGGAAATGTTTTGGCGCATCGTATCGGTGCCTGGGGAAAAGCAAAGGATAGTGGGGCTCCCGCACTCTTAGAAGAGCGGGGAATACCCACTAAACCCCTTTTATTTTCTACCTATTCATGGTGCCAGGAAATATTGAAGACCAGCGGTTGTCCGCGAATTTGTTCGCGTTATTCAGGATAAATGTAGCCTATATGTCAATTTAGCATCTTTTCAATCTTCCTACCAGTGCCTGGGGAAAAGCAAAGGATAGTGGGGCTCCCGCACTCTTAGAAGAGCGGGGAATACCCACTAAACCCCTTTTATTTTCTACCTATTCATGGTGCCAGGAAATATTGAAGACCAGCGGTTGTCCGCGAATTTGTTCGCGTTATTCAGGATAAATGTAGCCTATATGTCAATTTAGCATCTTTTCAATCTTCCTACCAAATTGCATCCAAATATATGTAGTTTTTTCGTGAAACTGTGACATCCGTATATTTTGGCAAATGTTTGCGTTTATAATATCGGTACAACTGTCATTACTCAACGCAAACTAATCTAACTTAAATGTTAGGTATCAACAAAGTTTTGCCTATGGCTAGACTAATATCAAGATATTCGTATGACAAATTGCAAATTTTACATAGTTTGGCGAACAAACGACAAAAAATAAGCGTCTATCTTTATATACTTCAGTTATGTTTAAGTTAATAACATATTTATAAGTGAAGATTTTAGCCATCACTTTTCAACTTTTCCCAAAAGATCTAGCAAAACAAAACCTATTAATAATTCAATCAGTTTGAACCAAAACAAAAAGAAACAGCAAGCGTGTAAAAAACTTCGCTTGAAATGAAATATGACCACTCTCAATCCTAAGCACACAAAATACCAGTTTGCATGTTTTACTATCCCTTCTCCCCGCAGGAATAAAGCTCAAATTTGTTCAACTGTTTGTTTTGCTGACAGTACTGGCCAGCCTTAATGGGCTCATTATCCCCAATCACGGAATAAGCCCTTGAATGACTTGGTACTGAGCTTCGCGGAAATTGAGCAGTTTAGTTTCTGTTACCGAAATAATTAGTCTAAAACTAAAATTAAATCAAGGCAATAGTGTAGGAGATTACGATATCAAATATTTAGTTGTCATTTATCGACTCCTATATAATAGAATTTGATACAATAGTATAGGAAACAAAACTAATATAGCACCAAAATTTGAAATGACATTTACCTAATAGCTATGACATTCAATAACTTTAATTGTTAAATGTCATCTATCTATTTAAAAATAATAGTTTAAAAAACTAAAAAACACGAAAGCGTGGAGCGTTTTGTCCAAAAAAAGTAAAAATAACATAAACGCTCCACGCTATCTTTCTTAAATGTCTGAATTATTTTGTAATTTTTAGTACGTGCTAAAAGCGTGTTTTTTAGTTTTTTAAACTATAATTTTTATTTTGTACTTTTTAGTTTTCTCATATATCAATTATTATATAATTCTTTTTCGTATCATATCATAGGGGTGTATTTCAAATAGCCTGTCCGCCATTTTGGACGCCCGCCATATTGGATTTAAGTCACGTGACTATTTTATTATTTTTTCGTATTCCTGACAGCAAACCCTTTCATTTGATACCCATATCATGGAAGTGCATTTCAAACAGCCAGTTCGCCATCTTGGGGAGGCCGCCATATTGGATTTGTAATGACGTTTCTTAGCTAGTCATGTATTATCATCAGAACTCGGAGCGTGTGCGAAGTGGGTCAAATTAAGATTTCAAGATTTTCTTACATAGTTACAAGTGAAGCTAAAAAAAGCGTGTTAAAAAAGTAGTTTCAGAAGTACACGGGACCCTCATAAATCAGTTTACAATAGTAGTCCAAACTTGAGTTTCTATCTACGGCAATGTGACGCTGTGTGTGTAAAAATATTTAATAAGATACCTAGTAAACTAAATGTACTGCCTCATAGATTATTTAAACTTAAACTATCAATGTGGCTTAGAGAAAATAATTTCTATACAATGAGTGAATTTTTTAACCATTCAAAAAATAGGTTCGATCTTTCAAATTATTCTGTGTACAGTTAGTAAGTAGGTGATCTAAATATTACTACCAATGTTGGTAAAATATGTTTGTGCTTTTATTTTATTTTTAACATCTTTTGTACCATATTTTATTCAACTAAATATATTTCTATTTCTAAAAATAGATAGCGCATGAAACACGCAATAAGTTCAGATTTCACTCACATTATAAAGACTGTAGTTAGTAAAAATGTATGGTTGTATTATTTTTTGTAAATCTGTTTATATGTTTGTAACTATTTCATACAAAAACAACTGAAAGGATTTTAATGAAATTAGGTTTGTAGATTGGATACTATACCAATACTAAAGGATGCTTTTTATCCCGAAATAAGGCAAGCACAGACACGGGCAACAGCTGTACTAAAATCAACTGCTACGGAAAAAAGTTATTACGTACGCAAGTAAAGTTTAAGTAAAGCTTGCAATGCATTTATTAAAAAAAGCTGAATAAAATCATTCCTCATCATTTTATTTTCAATAAGCCATTATTAAGAATTTTATATATGCATATCCTTTTTAAAATGGGTAACTAACTTTAAATTAACCGTGAAATCATATTGTTTAGATAAACCCAGTAATTGGCTACTTGACAGTGTTAACAATAAAATATGAAAAGTGTTAGATATGTTAGCTTATTAGTAAAGTAATAATTTTACATTTTTATTTTATAATTAAAAGCATAGTTAGTATTTTAATTTTGCAAAATAAATTTTACTTTTTTTATCTGTGGAACAAAAGAACCGAAACGGAAACCACCATTTCAATTCGAAAATGACAGCTGTCGGCGAAAATAATTTATTTTAATGTGGCGAAACAATGATTATTTTACCGATTAAATTGAATTATTGTGTGTTTAATCGTATTAAGAATTTATTGAAACATTTTCCGTTTATCTAAATGAAGTCGTTCCTATGCGTATCGGTTCGTTGTCTACAACGTTGACGTCATAATTTCAACAGTGACATGACTTGGCCTTTTTGCGCGCTTTTTAAATGTGTTACACAAAATCTTATTTTTCTCTGGTTATTTACATTTTTTCCAGATAAATCGAATTGCTTGGGATATAAAATGAACGGGCGCACATTTTACAATACTTTTTCAAAAACTGTCAAGTAGCCAATTATGACGCTTTTTAACTTGTTTTTTTCATTGAGGTTTCTCAATGTATTATTTACTATTATTACTTATTACTTTACGTGTCTTAAAAAAACAACGTTACCATTTTTTTAAAAAACACCCAGTGCCATCTATCGCATACCTCAAGAATTATATAGGGTAAGCTATCATTCCACTTCTTACGTATTTTAAAAAGCACATCTTTACCACCATCTAGCGCCATCTATCGCAAACCTCATCTCCAATCCATCCATCAAGCAAACTCTATTTTTGTTTTCCCTCGGGAATATCAATTTTCCGGGATAAAAGTACCCCATTATTTAATCCGGACTTCTAACTTTACGTCTGCAAAATTTCAAAGCAATCGGTTCAGTAGTTACGGCGTGAAAGCGGAACAAACAAACAAATAAACAAACAAACTCACATTCCGATTATAATATTAGTAAGGATTTAATTGTAATTTAATAGCGAAAATATTTACATGTTAACCATAGTATAAACTAATGTTTATTCTAAAATTGTTACTAACTTAGTATTAAGAAAATTGGTACTTTCTAAATAAGGGCCAATGAGGCCTAAAAAATAATTTAAATAGTATTAAATTATTAATCGTCCTGTTTAATTAAAGTTAGAACGTATACCATACGTCATGTCAAGGTAAAACATTTGCAGTTCGATATTACTCCTTAAGCCAACGACTTAAAGGCCATGCTTTCGACCGTACGAATGTTGTAACCGTTTCTATTTTTGAACACCAATATTTGAGTGCTTTGTTAGACAAAAATGAGTGAATTTTAAAACCAGATTCAGCCTCATTCCACAAAAAAACAAACGAAGCTTTGTTAGCTTTGGAGGTAGACTCACAATTATCATATTTTTACGGCTCCCTACTTTGATTTATGTTCAGATTTTAAATGGAAACGTACATATTGGTACCGTGGTTGAGTTTATTTTTGCAGAAGCCGTGAAGGATTTATTTATAGGTGCACATGCCTTTTGCCCTTTCGCAGGGTCATGCAAACCTGACCTGTTTTCTTCTGGTCGGGTCTACACATTAATGAGCTAATGGGTAGGTAAATACTGGTTTTGTTGAAGGATTTGATTGGATTTTTGTTTTAATTTCATGAATGGCTTTTAAGGTGCGACGTTGTAAATCACTTCGACGTTACGTACGTTATCTACTTTGATTGCAAGTTCTTTAATTTGTTGAAAATGTGCTGTGCAGCTTAAAGCGTCAAGGCGCATAATTCTAACATTTAACTAATTAAAGTAGATTTTTATTTTAAACTAGCGGCCCGCAGTGGCTTTGCTCGTGTACGATCCCTGTAAATTTTAAGCTTTTTATTACAAACCTCGCCCTGACTATTACGAACATAACTTATGAACATTACATTATGTTTACAACGCATTTAAAAACAAAAAATAATTGTTATTATTGTTTAACACTTTGGTAACCTACTGCATAAGTACTACAAGATAAATTGTTTAATTTTAATTACTATGTACTTACTATGTTATATTTCGTAACTATATACCTAATAATGTAACGCTAAACTATAGAAGAGCGGGCTTTCCTGGCACAAGTATTATTGATACTTAAAAGGAGATCTCTGACATCTGGAAATATTTATACGTATGTAGTTGCTGAATAAACAATTTTTGATTTTTGTTTTTAACTAAAAAATAATCACCCCATTTAGTTCTGTTGTTTTAAAGTTATGTCCGCAAATACATTTTGGAGAGCGTTTTTACTATAATGAATACTTTTTTTTCATTATTAAAAAGCATAATTTGTATAACATAAAGAAAGAAAAAAAAATTGTACATAACTTATGTACAATTTTATCATTTAAACATTTTATTTAAATGCGATCTTGATTAAGGCCACCGTAATCTAGTTTTGTTTAAGGAAGTCATCACCCATATCAATCAACAATATAAAAATAGATGCCACTTTTAGTTGTAATTTTATAAGTCAAGAACGGGCTCATCTATCCAAACCACATGTTTAGGCTTTGTTCAGACTATTTAGTAGATGGTTGATGAGAAGTTTGTATAAAATGGGTTTAGCTGTTCTTCATTTATCACATTTTTTTTACCAAAAAAAATATGCATGCCGCGGTGGGCCGTTAGTTGTTCATATATGCCCGGTTACAATAAAAATAAATAAATAAATATTGGACAAAATCACATACATTGCTCTGATTCTGTGGTAAGTAGCTTGAGCACTTGTGTTACAGAAATCAGAAACAACGACGGTACCACAACACCCAGACCCAAGACAATATGGAAAAGTTCGTTTCCCATATTGACCCGACCGGGGATCGAACCCGGAACCTCAGAGATGGCGCTCGCCAAAGTCAGGCCCGCTCGCCTCTCGGCTACGGAGGTCGTCAAACAATATTTTACCATTCGTAATGTTGTAAAAATGACTACCTATCCGTTTTTCTACCAGTCGCGAGTTTCAAATTTACTTTCCACATCAGCTGTCATCAGTCATTCGTCGGTCGTTTTTCGCTTACGCCTCATGTAATAATTTATTACTACCCGTAACAAGTCGGATCGTTTTTCAAATATTTGTACCGAGCATTAGTCTTTGTGCCGACCTACGACATTACCTACAAGTCGACACAAATACAGCGTCAGCAGAATTGGCGTAATAAACAACGCTCCATACGTAATGCATGACATCGATATCCTACATCGCGATGTCAGAGTTTTCGTCGCCACTAAGTATATATACAACTAACCAAGATTGCTAGTTGCGCCTTGGTCCCCGAGCAGATAATACCTAGCTCGGCGGAAGTACTTCCACTTTAAGTAAAGAATATACGTTCCTTACAGTCTTGAATATTACAGACGTTAACACGTTATAATCCTAAAAAACTCAGTAACGCTATGGAAAACAAATAATCTTCACCCAAAAGGAATACGACTCTTAGCGAATCACGAGAATTTATGAGAATCTCTTGTCGATGCTGTCAAGAGTTTGTTAAAATGCTCCTCCTCGCCTCTCTCAAAATATATTACATATAATACGGGTCACATACACAGCGTACAAACGTTTCCCATTTACGAGGCCTGGATACTTCGAGTTTTTATGTACCACCCTTTATTTGATTTGAACCCTTTCCGCCCTGGGGGACGTGCACATACGTTCACATTGAGGGATATCAATCAGTCTGAGAGTTTCCTGCGTCTTTTCTAGTGACACTAGATTCTAGAACATATTATGAAAAACTGTTTTTGATATTTGCTTAGCACAACTAGTTCGCGTTATTTTAAGAGAAAATGTTTTTTTAAAATAAACTTAGTGTCTCGCCTATCTGTGTACTAAATTTAATAAATATTAAAACAGTAGTTTAAGGTTTAAGCGTGACAGCATAACTAACAAACATGCATCGTTTCATACAAAGTTTCACCCCCTTTTCAGATTAATAATAATATAATAATAAATCATTTATTTGCCAGTTTAATACTTGTAAGCATGGCTTGTATAGCAGAGTTCAGACTACGGTTACCAACTATTTTACCAAATAACGCAGCTCGAGTGTGATATAAAGCAGTGCTCTAAATAAACATGAATTAAGAATTAAACATAAAATTTGAGAGGAAGTGAAACATAATTACAAAACTAGCAACAACCGTGTGTGTGTGTGTGTGATTATAAAGTAGCATTGTAACTTGTTCAGACTCTAGACTACATTTGTATCTAATGTCATTTTAATCAGTTCAGGAATTTTGGCGTGAAAGCGCATCGGACAGACAAATTTACTTTCGCTTTTTTGATATTAGTAAGGATTTATACTTTGTTCGCAAGTCTCAAATTGCTTTGTAAATTTGTACTGCTGCGTTGTATTATCTTTAAGTAATAAACTATAAAAATACATAATACATATGTACTATCTCTAGACGACCTCCGTAGCCGAGAGGCGAGCGGGCCTGACTTTGGCGAGCGCCATCTCTGAGGTTCCGGGTTCGATCCCCGGTCGGGTCAATATGGGAAACGAACTTTTCCATATTGTCTCGGGTCTGGGTGTTGTGGTACCTTCGTTGTTTCTGATTTCTGTACCACAAGTGCTTTAGCTACTTACCACAGAATCAGAGCAATGTATGTGATGTTGTCCAATATTTATTTATTTATTTATTTATCTATAATTTTTAATCGTTTACTTCATGCTGGAAGTCTTCCATAAAATTAACCTCTTTTATTGAGCAATACGTTTATAGACCAGACAATCAACAACCATTACAACCGATTAAGATGTTGTTAAATTTAATTGCCTATTAAGAAAAGATCGAAGCAATAAAAGTGGCCCTCCTAGACTTGTGCCATTAACTAGCTCTATTCTAGTATCGATATTTAGTTGGGATTAATAAAAAATATTTGTTAGAACGGTCCAGTACCTGTAGAATTAACAAAATATGCCCCGAATTTCTGAGAGAAAAATCTTTCAGAAAATCGTTACCTCAATATAAAATGCCTAAGCCTACAACTGAAATGGAATAACTTACAGCATAATATTATTGAGGAGACTAAATCATAGTGAGTCCGATGCTTGGCCATGTCGACAGAATAGATGGAGATCGGACTAAAATAGACTGTGGTAACAACTAGCTACGGTACCACGAAAGGCCGAGGTAACGAGTTATCGTATCGGAGGCTAAAACACTTTGTTGCTTAGGAAGCGCCACGCGACTTAATTTTACCGCGCATCAACAAATGTCAACATCGATAAAAATCAGTGCGTATGCCTTTTTTTTTATGAGGGGAAATACATTGATGTACCGTACCGTCATCCGAGGGAAGTGACGGCGTGTGTGGGACTCCCCGCCCTGAGAAGGGCAGGACTACCCACTAAAACCCCCCGATTGGTCCTCATCGCCGTTAATGGTGATACTATGGGAAACTCGGCTCAGCCATAACTACCACAGTTCAGTGGGTATGCCTGTGATTGGCTGAAAATACAAGTACGGTGTGCTATTAGCCAATCAACACCGCCGTATAGCTAGTAGGATGAGTCGTTGAGCCATTTGCATCATCGGCTGAGTAAACGAAGTATGCATGCAACTGAAAAAAATACTAAGATTTGAAATAATCAAATCGAAATCAAACTCTAGTTTATCCAAGTAATAGAAATCAGATAAATAAACTTAAAAATATCAATTAAAAGCTACTATAGCATAGATTTGATCTGATTCGAATGACGGTTATTTTGGTTAGGGCTAGAAATTACAATACAAAAATGAGATAAAAGAACAGGTTTGACAAATGGTAAAAGTCTTTGATTTCCTCAGAAAGCAAACGCAGCGAAACATCGCCGCCAAAGTGTTTGATTGCTCATGCATTATTCAGTGAAGTAGTCTCCAGCAAAACTGTAAACCCGCACCGTACATACCGCCTTTGACTTGGTACTAGTGATACTATTTATAGGTTAAAAGTATGGTAATACATGACTATTATATGTACTACTCAATGAAAAACATTCGGTAACAGTTATAAAACCGGTTATAAAAATTACACGTTCCGTTCCCAAAAATATTAGAACTTCAATCACGTATTGAAATAAAATATCCATCAGTAGGTTTTGATGTCCTGTGATCTATCAAACCTCCGCACAAAAACCTGAATGAAGTTCGACTTTTCAAAGATTCGATTTCTCGGACGACAAAAAGCCGTACAAAGTAAAACTCGCCAAGTTATAAATACAGACAAACAATAAAAGCAATTAACAAACTTAATTTTTCGACCCACTTACAACAAAACTTTCACAACTAACCGAAGCCGATCATTCTTCCGGAAAATTCCTCATTCCTGTTATTTGACGGTTGTTGTGTTTCGTTAATATTTCACAAAGGCAACAGGGAAATCAGAAATCGGAATGTTGGGTTGGAGAAAAAGTGGTAAGAAAGAAAGAAATATATTTATTTACTTTAAAAATACAATATAAACAAGATAATAACTTACGTACAGAACATTTTCTAGTCAATATGATTCAGCATATTCTGCTACGGAATTATTTCTAACAACACAAGCGCTTGAGCTACTTACCATAGAATCTAGTCCAATTTGATTAAAAAAGGTTCATCAAATCAGGATCATTGTTGTAGTGGACCCTGTTCAATATACTCCCTAAAAGAAAGGTGCTATCACTCAGTGCGAGCAAGTTAGGACCTAAACATTAGCAAGTTAACGACTAGAAGTGCTAAAAGTCCGCTACAAGAGGACAACCACTGGACATCAGTTATCTTAACTACATCGCACAGCGCTGACCCCATTGACCGCGTTCATTCAAGAGTAGCGTCTGCAAGTAAAATACTGACTTTACAAGATACATTAATAATGTAGCAACGGGCTTTTTTCTCCAATTTATCATCATAAGCACTTATTTTGCGTGTGAGGGAAAAATGCAGATAGACTTCATTGCATACCATACAATAAATTCATATAAAACTAAGTTAATAAAGTCATTGGTGTACGATTAACGGCATCTGAACTATGTAGTAACGAGCGATAAAAAAGTGTACCTACTTTTTAGTTTAAATAGATTTCAGCACCAAATAGCTATTTGAAGTTGTTAAAATAGTTAGCATTTTAAGAAATAGACAGACCTTAGGGAAGAGGAAGATTTTATAACGAATTGAAAAAACTACAGCTATTAAAGGCTGCCCAAAAGGACCATATATGTTTGTAGATTCGTCGTTACATTCCCTTCAATATGGTTGAGTGAAGCGATGACTGGCACATACGTCATGCTTGTAAACAGGTGCCACCTTTGGGGACTGGTCTGCTCCAGCTTACCTCTTAAAATAAAATAATACTTAATGCTTTTTTCACTCATGAAAATAAAACTATATGACTTGGTCCAAAGTTTTCTACACATAGCTATAAGTTAGATACTGCTACTGTAACTTATCTGCTGAGTTTCTTACCGGTGTCTTCTCGGTAGATATAGGTTCCGAACCGGAAGTAGAATCACTTTGCATTGTATTCAATGACGATTCAAAAGTGTGACATACTTTAATAAAGAAATATTTGAGTTTGAGAGTTTGAGTTTGAGATAGGGACTAATTATTCACAGTATGATTCACGTGTGAAGTGAAGAAGTAAAGGTAGATAGACAAGTTTAATAGAAAAGTCATTAACAATGAAGAAACTCCAGTCCAGTGGTCGATGGGTAGAGATTTTCTACCAATAGATTTTCACACTTCGTGGATTTGGGGTCAACCAGTATCGGCTCATCGGCTGTCAGTTACACTGACAAAATAATTATAGTGCTTTAAGTATTTTATTTGTTCTTTTATCGTATGAACTTATCTCGCGGAGAGAAAAAAAAACACAAAAAAAAACAAGAAATAAGGTTTTTGTTGTCTGTACTTTAGTGTTTCTGTGATGTCCCACTGCGGTTCAAACTTTTCTCGATCCAAATTCATGAGCAACTTGTGCATTGGTTCTGACGTGTGCATACAACGTTACATACAAAATGTCTTCAGTATGTTTATTAATGGAAGATGCAGCTTCAGTATTATCCTCGGACATCACAATAGACCGTTCTTCAGCGTTCGGACGTCCTATGACAATCTGTATCGCTGGATATTTTTATAAATAAATAAATGCGCCAACCATACCAATAACCTGGTCTCAAACTAAGGGTTTCTCTTGTATTTGACGCGTACAAGAAAGCATGAAGCGTTTTGTCCAAAAAGAGTAAAGATTTCATAACGCTCCTCCGCCTCCTCATATTAAATCGTATTAAATATTTAATGAAGATTACCTACCTATAACCATTTCGCATCGGTAATTATTTATCGTTCATAATGAATTAAAATTGTTTATGTTTACCGACGATCTAATGAAGATTTAGCAAAAGGGAAAATTCTTGAGTCATGAAACTAAATGTCCGAATTTTGTCATTTTTATCGCGTGCTAAAAGCGTGTGAAATGTAATTGTATCCATTGCTCAGCTTAACCAGAATATAACAGTAAACATTTTACAATATTCTTAGCGTAATCTTAATTTTAAACTATGAGACATGAGTGTGGTAAAAAAATCGGCTGATTAAAAAAATAAAAGCAATAAAAACTAAACGCTCCATTTTAACACCAACGTGGAGCCAGAGGCACAGATGTCACTGGGAGGATTACGTCGGTCGCTTCGTGACAGTCTGAGCTGATCATGACAGCTCTGTCGTAGCGCAACTAACCGCAGTGAGGTCACTCCAATATGATAACTGACGCGCTTTAGCCGCACGACTGCTTTGCGACGGCGAGAAACTCCAAGAACTGATTACGATTCATCCACCCTTTTCTTTTTCTTTCATTCTTTCTTGTATTACGTAAACCAGAGTCAAGGTTAGGAGAGGTCAGCATAGCGATCTATCGCTCGAACTAAAGCAGTGTTACTGGTGAAATACCTCCACATTACAGAAGACCGCAGCCAAATTACAATCACTTCGGTATTGTTGTGTCCCTGCGTGTGAGTAAGGTGTCCAGAGCTCCTGGAGGGTGCTACATTAGAAGCAGGGGTCAAGTCTTCAAGGTAAAGGCGATAATTTTAGTAATAGCTTTATTATGCTGTACTTGTCGCCTTTAAGCTAGAACCTCATTACCACTTAACAACAGGTGGGATGAAGTCAATTTTGAAGTGTAATATCAAAAAAACTATCGAAAACCTTGCCCATTCTTCTTCACTTTAAAAAAATACTTCTATTATGTTCCAAGCTTCGAACAAGGAAGACGCTTAGTTACGTCACGTCTATCTGTCAAAACAAGCTTACGTTGAGGGTAGCTTAGCGTTTTTTCCAATGTTATTTTTTATACTGTGGGGTCGTATCCACAAATCCGCTATCGCCCTGCGCTTTGTTTTTGCAAACATTTCATTGCCAGCTTTTTGGTTCCAATTTCGCCCGAATTGATGTGAAATCGCGTAAATTTCTTTAGATGCTTAGTACTGGAATTTTAATAAGGACTTTCCGAAGCGAGCTCGTTTTCTGTCAAGCTTTTTGGTAATTTACGAGACAGTTAGATTTTATTTGTCTGTCCTCTTAGAGTGATGTCATGTTTAATTACTTTTATTTAATAGAATAAGAAAATAAATTATTGCGTGTCGATGAAAAGTCTAAAAATGTATGATAATTTATAAATAGCCAAGTATTTAAAATTATATACTACCTTTTAAACTGTATTTTATTTGCGCTTTATGAATAAATTCTGAACTTGGCAATCAACTTCACTTTGTATGATCTGTTCTTCAAACTAAAAAAACAATAGTTTTTTTAATCATCTTTTCTTTAATTAGAAAGTAAAGTATTTTCAGTTACTTGTAACTTACATTGCGTTTTTTAAATGTCAAACCTAACATTCAACATCATTTTTTTACTCTGCAGCAATAATCTCGTCACAAAAATGCGATCAATCAAAGAGGAAATTGTTTTTTTTTCTAAGCTCGCAAACTTTTTGTTTCTTCTTCCTTTTATTACGTAAGATTGTTTTCCCAACAAACGCCTGACCTCGTACGAATATACAAACTATGGTACATCAATATATAAAGGAATGCTTAAAGGTTCTTTACACCCTTTCGGATCCTTACTGTAACGAAATAGTAAAGAGGATTTTGGCATTACGTCGCGTGTGTATGTGTCAAATGTGTTTGTTATATGATTAGGAAGTAAATCTTTCCAGTATCTCTTTTTCTCAAAAAAAGGCAAAGTAGTTATTGAAACGGTTCACATGAAAAAGGTTTTTACTCGGAAAATTACCTATCCATACAATACAGTAATGTATTTAAATGTTTTATTTACATTAATATAATTATATGCTATCAATATAGTTCAATAATTAGTAAAAATCCAATAATAATTTCGAGATTTAAAGGCCTTCATGTAAATATCATCTATCTGCCATTTTTTTTATAAAAACGCATTACGTTACTCTTAGGTAAGAAGGCGTTTGAAAACATTAGATTAAAATTAAACCACTTAATAAAATTCCTTACATTTCTATATAAATATGGCTTCTAACGCTAAAGTAGACTAAATATAACGTACTTATATACACTTTTACTAATACCTATCTGTACTTAAGCGCAAAAATTATCACCCTCCTTCTGATTAAGTCGAGTAATACGAGTACAAAAGGAGTGTATATCACGCTTAAGGGAGGCATTGGCATTTCCTTGGAGTTATCCACGAGATATTGGATTGGACGATTAATTAATATTAATGAAGGATATAGGCTGACTCATTAGAAGGTGTATTTACAGGTTGTAAGGTTTCTTATGTTGGTCTTATTACTTTAAAAACTTTCAAATCCCATAATAACCATTTAAAATATAACAGGTCTAAAACATACGTTATCTAATAAGTACGTTCAGAATCAAAAGTCGATATTTCAATAAAGTTTTCAAAATCGCTAAACCAAAATTGCTTAATATAACTTAATTCTGATTAAAGTGATTAAAATCCAAATTGATTGCATCTTAAAATTATTTTGTAGTACCATTGTTCAAAGTTGACGGTTGTCTTTTTTTTTGATGGTCTATCTTGCGTCTCTAAATAACGCGATGATTTTGCCAATGTCAAGTGTTTAGAGAGACACGTTATTTTACGTAAAACGCGCGGTGGGACAGTTGTCAAATTGCACGAATTAATTTATATGGAATATGACAGTTTTTAGTTCGTTATCTAGAGACGCGAGATAGAGCCCATGAAAGAAATAAGTCGGTTTTGACAGCTGTCAAATCGCCCGTTACCCCTAATGTTAACTCGTATTTTTGACGGGTCTCTTTAAACGCTTGACATTGCCGGATTTACTGCGTTATTTTTAAACGCGGGATAGAGTCCATAAAAAAAGTTAACTCGTAACTCTCTCTCTCTCCCTTCCTCTAATAATGAGCGTTTTCTACTTTGTTTCAAATCTATCTGCTTGAGGTAAGGTAAGAGAATAAAGATCTCATCTCAGAAATTAATTACCTACCTCTCACTGCCGCACAGTTAACGTAAACACTTGACGTCGGCGGAAGCATTGCATTGTCTGTAAACGCAAGATGGTCTCCATTAAACAAAAGTTATTTCAGTACAACTGATCCTTAATCTTGCTAATTTACACTATCACGTAAAATAGACAAAAGACGCACTTTATAACCTTATAAACCATCTCAAATCTCAAGCTTGAAGTGGGCGTAAACAAATTTGTATGGCGGTAAGTCCACAGGTAACATTTCAACAAGGGTCGACGGGATTACCACTTCATCAGGGATCAAGGAGAAACCGGGATCCATTTAGTGTTGGAAGTGTTTTTGAAACCCTGGATTAGTGTAACGCGTAGTGTAAACGATAGCTTGCTATTTCATTTGGCGTATTTAATTTTCCTTCAGCGTTTTTCTTCCTGTAGTTCCAATTTGTACGAATAGGAAAAACCACTCGGGAAACTTAAATTAGGTAATACAATAATTATAGTAAAGCACTAGGTAATATATTTTCATTTAAATTTTCGGAGTTTAGGCTACTTACAACTTTTATTCAAACTTAAATGCTACAAATCAAATTGTTAGGGTTAAAGATATTTATTTCTCATAAGATTACAAATCACTTACATGAGAAAAGGACTTAAACTAAACATAAATTCTGTGTAGGGCAAAAGTTAAAACACAATCAGAATAAGTGTAAACATGATGGCAAAAACTTAGTCTAGATAAATTACTAATATAAATAATTGTGAGGGTAAGTATCAAAAAAAAGTTTAACTCCGCATCGGCTCACTGTTTCGTCAACGTTTGAACGTGGATTATGAGTCCAACTAGATGTGACATTAACAATTTTTCCGTTAGTAACAGGTGTCGTGAGGGAGATTATTTTTACTATTTAAAATATTGGTGTGCAAAATTGATATACTAATATAATTAAAAAAGGTTTTTTTTTAAGAAGGTATTTATAGTTTAAAAATAAATGAGTAAATGACAATTTAAGTTTTTGATTTGACAATGATAGATTTTGGTTTTGACAAAATATTGAGTTTTGCTATTATAATAAAATAACTTAAATTAATGACATGTACCCAAGGTAATAATAATGGTGCAAAATACATACATACGTTTGTGTGCGTGTGCGCACTTAATAAATGCACAGATATATATATATACATACACAAACATTACTTATCATTTAATTATATTTACATGTTTTTGGACATAGTGTTTAAGAAGTCTTTTGAAGGTAAAAACTGATTTTGCGTCTTTAATGTCTTTTGGTAATTGATTATATAATTTGGCACCAGCGTACAAAATATTTTGTTTGCCATAGTTAGTACGGGGAGTACGTAAAACTAAGTTGTTCGCGCTTCTTAATTTAATTTTTTGAACTTGGTGTTTCTTCGTAAATGTTATCCGTGTATGTAGATCCTTGTTTAAAATTTTACGTACTAATAAGCAAGTATTGTGAAAGTATTGTTGGTTTATGCTCATTATTCTAGTTTCTTTGTAAATCTTATCTGAAGCTGTCAGAAAATTGTATTTGAACAATCTCTTAATTAATTTATTTTGTGCAATTTGTAGGCTTTTTATATTTGTTTGGGCAGCAGTTCCCCATACTTCAATTAGGTAATCGATGTGTGGTTTTACAAGTGCATTGTAAATAGTATAACGTATTGGCTGTGGGAGACATCGAACGATACCGCGGAGTGCTCCCGTTAGTGACATAAGTTTGGCTTTTATCTTTTCAAGGTGAATCGTCCACGTCAAATTACTGTCTATAATTAAACCGAGATATTTCTCATTATAAACTCGATTAATTGCAGTATTATTCAACATAAGAGGTGCAAACTGAGGTATTTTTTTGTTTCTAGCTGCAAATATAATGTAATTCGTTTTTGCTATATTGATTGTCAAGAGATTGGATTGAAACCAGGAATTCAGAACATTAAGATCGCTCTGTGCATCGTCTAGAATTGCATTGAGAGTTCTCCCAAAGTAAAATAAATTGGTATCGTCTGCATACAAGGTTAGGTCACCTTTCAGACCAATATCTTTTATGCTATTAATGTAGATGAGAAATAGTAGGGGGCCCAAGATGGATCCTTGAGGCACTCCGTACGTTATAGGTCTAGTACTGCTCTGGGTTTGGCCTATTTTAACTATTTGTTTCCGGTTCTCAAAATATGATTTGAAAATGTTTAGTGCAGAACCTTCAATACCTATCGACATCAATTTTTTAAGGAGTAAGTCATGGCTGATGGTATCAAATGCCTTTTTTAGGTCTATGAAAACTCCCAATCCAATCTTTTTCTCATCAATTTCGATCTTTAATTTAGTCACTATGTCTATGGTGGCTGAAAGAGAGTTCGACTTGGGCCTAAAGCCATATTGTTTTTCGTATAAGAAGTTTATGGAGTTTAAATACGTTTCAAGTCGGTTATACAGTACCCTTTCAAAAATTTTTGACATTACTGGTAGAACCGATATAGGACGATAGTTCCCAGCATCAGATTTAAGTCCAGATTTATAAATAGGCATCACTTTAGCTATTTTTAGTGAATCAGGGAACGTTCCGCATTCAAGACAATAGTTTAAACAATTCGTGAGCTCATTCAATATTGCATTTTTAATACATTTAATGGATTTGGTACTAATACCATCGATACCCGAGCTTGTATTAGGGTTAAGGTTATCGATTATTTTTGCAATTTCTTCTGTACTTGCTGGTAATATCTGATTTAATGTATTATTTATTTAGTATGTTGTATTGTAGTATGTTAGTGTTATTTGTATTTTGATGTACTATGTTGGATATGGCATTATAAGATGTCTGGGAGGAAATTTGACGAGCTAGAGTCGAGCCGATATCAGAGAAAAATGCATTGAAGTGTTCACAAATATCTTCAATTTCCGTGGCATACCCGTTTTGTATTTGTAATTTACTTGGAACTATGGACTCTTTCACTTTGTTTTTGGATAGGCTATTTATAAGATTCCACATTTTCTTTGGTTTTTTCTTGGAGTCGTTGAAGGATTTTAAATAATATTCGCTTTTTGCATGTTGTATATTGGCTGCTACTTCGTTCCTTTTCTTTATGTATATATTTTCTGTGGTTTTATTTTCAGGGTCTTTTTTGTGCTGCTTCCAGAGTAAGTTTCTTGAGCTAATTTCTTTTATTATTTCTTTTTTTATCCAGTCTTGTTTAGGAGGATTCAGAACTTTACTTTTGATAGTTTTGCTTCGTTGTATACTGTTTTTTATTTTTCCTTCTAAAAGATGATATGAGTGTTGTTTGTTGTTATCTTGTTTATCCTTTATTATTTCATAGAGGTTTTCATAATTTATTACCTCGTAGATCACTTTTTTACGAGGAACTGATGTATGTCTTTTAATTTCAAAGTAAATTTGTTTGTGATCAGACATTGGACTGTCAATAATTGCTAGGTGGAAATTTTCGATCATCAGATTAGAGCTAACATGATCAATTATAGTTTTTGTTGAAGATGTTTCTCTTGTTGCGTAGCCCTCCTCAATTTTGTTAATTACTTTGAAGCTAGTTTCATGTAGAATATCGTTGTAAAGTTTAGTAGGTCGTTCTGAACTAAGTAAATTAATGTTGTAGTCACCAAATATAACACCTCTCTTTATTTTATGTAGTAAGGCCGAATATGTTTGCAAAAATTCATTTAGGTTTGTGTGATCCGGTTTTCGGTAAACTGCGCCAATATCTATAGAAAATTTTTCAATGTGTATTAACAAATAGTGGTTATCATTAAGGCATGTATCTTCGATTAAACTGTGTGCTATGCTATTGTTGACAAATATTGAAACGCCGCCACCTCTGGCATTGTTTCTATAATTGTAGTAGTGGTAATATCCTGGTATGTCGATTCTCTTTGCCTCTTCGTCACTCTTTATCCACGTTTCTGTTAGAACTATTACATGTAATTTGCACTCTAGTGATTCAACAATACATTTTAGTTCGTCTAGTTTGCCGGGTTTTACTATGCTACGTACATTAGCGTATAAGAATTTAAGAGACTTTTTGCTTGTTTTAATATCTTTATAATCATGAGTAGTTTGATATGTAACATTATTTTCTGTAGTAATATTTACTTGATCATTTCTTTTATTATCAGTTCTTAGTTTTTTGGAAGTAGTTTCTTGATGATGGGTGTGCCTTTAACATATTTTATTCCAATATCCTTTTCACCATTTTCTATCCGACGTATTAATTCTTCTTTAAGTGCTTTTTTATTGGCTTGTTGCAGGGGTGTTAGGTCTGAGAATATTTTTATAGTTGTGTCTGCATTGTCAATTTTTAAATTTTTATTATTACGTAGTATAGAAACGGTGGCTTTCTCAGATTCGTAAGATACCCGAATAGGACGATTTTTGGACGAGCTGAATTTTCCTAGTCTGGTAACGTTTACAGGCTCGGGGCAGTTTGGGTCAGCAATTCTAGTTATTCGTAAGGCTTCAGCTTTATCTGCTTTTTTTCTGTCTTCAGTTCCCTCGAAGTGAGATTCAGCTACTCCAATTATCACTATATTTCTTGTCCTTAATTCTCGTTCCTTTATTTCTGTTAACACTGTTTCTAGCGAGCTTCGTGTAGGTGGCGCTTGGATTGCTCTTTCCAATTGACCAATGTTGGATTCCAGTACTAGAATTTTTGCATCTGTTTCAGTATGTTTGGTCTTCAAGGAAACCATGTCTGACTGCACAGCATGTTGTTGATCAGAAAGTTTTTTAGTTACATCTTTTATATCTGTGATTTCTTCTTTTATGGCTTTGATATCCGCGGAGACTTTGTCTATGAATTCTCTTTGGTTGGCGTTGAGCGCAGTTAACATCGACATTACCTGTTTCATTTGTTTACCTAGCTCAGCTACATCGTTTTGTATTAATCCAAGTTGTTCTCTATCATCCACTTGCTTCCTTTTATTCCGAAGTGTGATTCTGACATTGTCATTGAACTCTGGTTGCGAATCAATAGTTGATAAGTTCGGATACGAATCACTTTTCCCGCAAGAGCCACTTCCAGTCGGCGAGCGTATTGTGCTCATGTTGATCTTTGGTATTTAATAAGCAACTATTGGAGGTACTCACTGTTCGTCACCACGGCTCAAGCGCACGGATAGTTGAAGCGAGCGAGACCAAAAATAAGGCGCCGTCTTGTTTACTCGAGGGGGTGAAGAGCGGTTACGGCGGCAGCGGTTGCGTTATCCAGGACCTCAAGATTGTAAGTCAATTATGCTGGTTTATTCTCAAATATACTTAAGACTAATTGATTTACGTTTTAAATTTGTTTATTCACTGTCATTGATTTTTCGCAAAAAGATTGTAAACACGTCTACTCTGTTTGCCCTCACAGAGCGAAATTTTACATGATTTTGTATCGTTTACTACTTATACGTATTATTAAGACGGATTGATTGAGATTCTTAGCTTTAAAACGTTAAAATGTGCTGGTTTAAGGTTTTTTAATTCGCAAGGTTTTAAGTAAGTATTTCAAAATTAAAAGAGAAAGACTTTATAAGTACTTTTTTTCACAACAAGTGCAAAACGAGGTTATATTTCGTGAATAGAACGTGGAAATTTACATTTCACGTTCCGTTTAGAAACTGTTTAGAAACGGTTTTATCTCGTTAATTTTTTTATCAGTTGCGTTTTGATTCTTTCCATTTAATTGACAAAATATTCATACATATTCTTAATAGATAAACATTCAAAGAGAAAAAGGAATAAATATTACATCATATTAGAAAATAAAGCTCAGTTTCACCTAAATGTAAAAGTTCCAACTTTATTAACAGCTCCCACGGGATCAGCTAGCAACTTAGCCTAGAATTAGTGCGCACCAATGTCCCTATTTAAAACTTTCAGTGCCTGCACAAATAGTCCATTGAAAAGATGTATTATAGATGAAATAAAATATAATAGTAAATGTGTCAAACACCAATCAGCTAGTCTAAAACTAAAGATTTCCCTTGTATATCCATAAATTATGACATGACTCGTGATATTAGATTGTTATTGAAAAAACAAAATCTATTAGGAATAACGTTAAAACTTCACAGACTTTTATGTGGGCGGAATCTTACCAGGCTTCTGTCTAAATAATACAGACGTAATCTGAAAATAAACTTAATTTAGCAATTATTGCAATCATAATTAAATATATAAAACTAATTGTGCTATATATTGGTGTTGTGACACCGTCGTTATTTCTGATTCTGTCACACCGCTGCTTTAATCACTTACCACAAAACTAGAGAAAATGAGAGAGTGTATGATTTTTATACTAATATTTATTTTGCATTTCTATACTTACATAATTTTATCAAAGTATTTTCATTGCCTGGATATTAATGTTAGTACGAGTACCATCATCTTCGAAAAATTAAATATTTTTTTCCACTTTTAACCTTTTCTAAAAGTTACAAAGTTATTTTTTTTCCAGTATACATATATTTCCTCTTTAAGTTTGTTATTTTAGTTTGTAAGTGAAAAAGCTAAAGTATTTTTAAATATGTTTGATGGAAATCGGCTCAAGCTCAATCTGTAAAACCTATTTCTGTAAAGTTTTTTTAACTCCCTTCATATTATATGTAGGTATCAAACAAAAGGGCTTGAGTACATTACAAATTTCAATTCCAAAATGCTTCCAAATATCGAACTTCATAACAAATGTCAATTTCAAGATGCATTAATATCATTATTGATAAAAAACGTTAATTCCATGACGTGTTGATATCAAAATTTATGACAAACTAGCTGTGCCCGCGACTTCATTCGCATGGACTACATCCTTTTATGGTCGGTTTTACCCCTTTCTCCCCTAATATTCGAAACAAAAAGTAGTCTATATTTTAATCCAAGTTTCGAGCTATATTTGTGCCAAATTTCATATCTCTAACTTCAAAAATAAACATTTTTCCATATAAACTTCCAAAGGTGGTATTACCCCCCTCCCCCCCTTATTTTCTAATAAAAAGTAGCCTATGTCCGTTCTTGAGATTCAACGTATACCTATACCAAATTTCATCAAAATCGGTTGAGAGGTTTAAGCAGGAAAGCGTAACAGACACACAGTCAGACAGACAGACAGACAGACAGACGGAGTTACTTTCGCATTTATAATATTAGTAGGGATGTCAGTTCCAAGATGCATTGATATCTAAATTAAGAACAAATGTGAATTCCAATATGCGCTGATATCTAACTTTATAACAAATTTCGAGTCCAATATGTGCTGATATCGAACCATATCACAAACTTCAGTTCCCGGATGCAATGACATCGGTAGTTTATGAATTACCTGTCTCTAACCATAATCTAAAGTACCGGAGCCACTGTAAGAGTGTATTGCTTCAGCAGGCGGACGTCTGCGATGAGTCACAAATAATAAACGTCGGTAGGAGCCTCTCGTCGCGGTGCTGAGTCGCCGAGTATCGGATAGCCGTTATGACTCGTGTGTCTACAATAGCTAGAATGGATGGACATTGCTTGAAAATTAATTTATGGAACTGTAGTTGTTCGCAGCGACTTCGTTCACGTTACTTTGGAATAAAAGGTATCATAATATTATAAACATTTTTAATGTTTAATAAGTTTACATGTCTAAATACGACACCATTTTTTAGTAGTTAATACGAACTGCTTACAGCCCGACGTTTCGGTTAGTACCCTAAATTAATAATTTAAAATGGAACGCGAAAGTCTTAAAGTCTATATCAGATGTTAAATTGTGAAATCTAACAAATAATCGAATATTGGTCAACAGCACATACGGTTCTAGTTCTATGGTAAGTAAGTAAAGCACTTGGTGTACGGAAAAAAATACATTGGTACCACTACACCAACTCTAGAGACAATATAGAAAAAATCGTTTTCCTTGCACCGACCGTTCAATACATTTTTTACAGTGTATCATGTATCATACCGCATTAACGAACTTAAAATATTTTAAAGAAACCAAAAAATGTCATCTTCCTTTGCAGTGTGAGATCTGTCCAGCTACCAAATTTAATCTAAATCCATTTATCAGGTTTTTGTTATTGAGTAACAAACACCCAAACAATAGAAATAAACAAACTTGCATGTTTTAAATGGAGTAGGACTAAGGTATGACAATCTAAAAAGAAATTGATGTGGCATGTCATGCTTATTACTTTGTGTGTCTATAAGGGCGAGTATTAATGTATAGTCCATAATTTTTTATTTAGGCATCCCAAGCAAAAAAGTTTACAGATTTTAAGAACGAAGATGATTGCTTAACAACATAATAATCGATGCTACACCTGCTCATGGGGAGTTCTTGTTTTATTTTATTTTTTCGTACGTTCCCTTATTCTATCCCATTAACATTACCTAATAAATCAATTTGAATCACTCTTATGCAGCAAGATTTTTTGATTATTTTTATATAAAAAGAGCATTGGTCTCCATATAAAAACTAAACGCCAATTATTAGTCTCGCTTAACTAGAGAACGGATTGACCGTTTTGATCAGTTCTTTAATAACGTAAGTCCTTTCGAAGCCTTACAATATTTAAAAATATGTATCATGTATCCTCCTTAGTCCCAATATTATTAAAATACCAGAAACAATTCATTTCCTATTGCGTTTGGATTTCAGGACCTAATAATCAGTTACCCAAGAACTGTCTCCACCTTTTAATACATTCTGGTCACCATGACCCAGTTCCGTGTTGTGTTGTGCTCGGCCTCAAAGCCTTCCAGACGTAATCCGATAGTTAGTTTTTGAAGTCTGACGAACCCTCCTCTATTTTGATGGCTGTAAGATTGAAAATCGCACCGGATGTCGTGGTTTGCCAACATGTGCTGGTAACAGGATTTCGAAGGTGTGTGTCCACTTGATTTTGAGGAAAAGGCTAAGGGGTGAATTAGATCAAAATTTACGGAAAATTGGAAGTAAAAAAAGAAAAAGGTTTGGATGTGTTTAATACAGGTTAGTAGAAATCTGTATTTCACTCATCTTAATATATAAATTTAAGAAACACGCTTTAAGTCACGTGGCGATATATTTTTCGTATTCCTGACAGCAAACCCTTTCATTTGATACCCATATCATAGGAGTGGATTTCAAACAGCCTGTCCCCCATCCTGGGGAAGCCGCCATATTGGATTTGAATAAACTTTTCTTATCTAATCATGTATTGTCATCAGAACTCAGAGTGTGTGCCAAATTTCATCCTAATCGAAGACCGGGAAGTGGGTCAAATTAAGATTCCAAGATTTTCTTACATAGTTACAAGTGAAGCTAATAAAAGCGTGTTAATAATTAATCCCTATTTCCCTTGGTCACGCCGTCACGCCATCACGCGTGAACGACTGAACCAATTTCACTAGATACTATACATATATTTATACTCAATAGATACTGATTTAAGAGGAAGGTAAAATATGCATACATTTTATAATTAAAAAAAAAACGAAATTTAAGATTAGTATTTATGTTACACCAGTGCATAGCCGGGGCGATTCATTAATATATGTGTAAAAATGTAAGTTTCTTTGTTACAATTTCAAGTTTGGCCGGAATCAATATACCTACATAAAAACCAATGCCACTTTTCGTTGTAATTGTATTACTCAAGCACGAGCTCACCTATTTAAACCAAATGTTTAGGCTTTGTTTAGACTATATAATAGGTGGTTTATGTGAAGTTTGCACAAAATCGGTCGAATGGTTCTTCTTTTATTACATTTTTTGTAACAAATGAACATAAGTGAAAAGCCGCGGCAGCCTGTTAGTATGATATAAAATACAGCACCTAATATTTTAAACAAAAGAAAAATTTCGTCTTCCCTTGCGGTGTGGAAAGTTACTGATGCGGCGTGAAGCACCGCATATTTTAAACCGCAGCCAATTAACAAGCACTTCTGTGTTGTTGTGTTCCTGCGTGTGAGTAAGGTTTCCAGAGCTCCTGGGGTGTGCTACATTAGTAGCAGGAGCCAAGCCTTCAAGGCAAGGGCGACAAGTCCAGTATCAGATTTATTAGGATTACTACTTAACATCAGGTAGGATGAGGTCAATATTGAAGTATAATATAAAAAAGCACTATGGAAATAAAAATGTAGTAAGATGGAAATAGTTCATGATTATCTGTAATAGCAGAAAACTAAATTATGCTATTCGCATGTCATGCATATCTAAAATACAGTTACTAAACCGACGTGCCATGTCACTCTAATTTATCAGATAGGGAGGTAACATGAAGCAGGCATCCTGTATGTAATTAATCCCTCACAACAATGTAGGCGTTGTTTCCACTATACTGGCTTAGAAAATGGATTACACTGTATCAGTATCCCACGGTGCTAAGCGTGGATTTTCCAGAGCGTTGTGTGAATAGGAGCGGGAAAATGAACTT
Organism: Glyphodes pyloalis; assembly: GCA_037074685.1. Taxonomy (NCBI): domain Eukaryota; kingdom Metazoa; phylum Arthropoda; class Insecta; order Lepidoptera; family Crambidae; genus Glyphodes; species Glyphodes pyloalis. The sequence goes on from JAYKKO010000021.1 coordinate 7,692,548, forward strand.
TAAAAAAGTTGTTTCTTTAAAATATTTGACGTTCGAAAGCGCGGTGCGAAGTACATTATAAATTGTAAATAAAAAATTGGACCTGTTCGAATGTTAGGAACCTGAAGAATTTGATTGTTGTGCGCTTATCTCAAGGAATACTGGTCGATCGAATTTTTGAATTATGTGTCTTGCGTTGAATAGTACATTTATTGAAGTCGGATTTAGGCTATATTATAACGCTGTGACTAATAGGAGTGAAAAATAAGTGGGAAATGTGATCACAATACTGATTTTCAGTAGACTCCGCTGAGTGACATGATCACTGTACGGTGTGCCCCTTATTATAACAAACCTAAGTTTTAAATTAGAATACTCTTGAGGTATTCGGTGGGGGGAGAGGATTTTATTTATAATTTCGTTAGTTTATTGTATAAATTTGGTGTTAATTTTTACCGTATCCTCCAAAAGTTAATGATAAATGAAAAAATTATAAAGTGAACCTTATTAAATCATGAATTGAGTGTCAAACTCTGTCAAACACATAAAAAGTAGCAGAAGAACAATCGCTAGATCTTCTAATCCTCGCAAAATATTTTTGCCAATCATAATCGTTATTTAGCTGAATAAAAGTCCATTGTCTCTGCCCACATTATAAGCATACCACCAAGACTTGTACTCCGTGCCGACGACCTCCGTAGCCGAGAGGCGAGCGGGCCTGGCCGGGCCGGACTTTGGCGTCGCCCATCTCTGAGATCCCGGGTTCGATCCCCGATCGGGTCAATATGGGAAAACAATATTCTCTATTGTCCCTGGTCTGGGTGTCGTGGTACCTGTTGTTTCTGATTTCTGTAACACAAGTGCTTAAGCTACTTACCACAGAATCAGAGCAATGCATGTGATGTTATCCAATATTTGAAAAAAATATAATATACTACTTTGGGTTTTTTGTCCACACAAAGTCTTCCTATCATAGTGATGCGTCTTACGGCGCCTTTTTAATAGACATATTATTATACTATGTAAAATCTATATGCCCCATCAGCCAATGCTCGAACTAAATTCTGAATGCAAAATCGTGGCTTATTCGTATTGAAGCCGTATTGCTAGAACAATACAAACACAAAGGGCACAATTCAAATATCAACACAGTCCGGGAGCTGATCAAAATTGACTAAACGACGCACTCGGCTACACACAGCATATTTTGTTTTATCATTTATTGACTTTACACATCGATAAAAAAATATATAAAGAGGACCCAAGCTTTAAAATGTCACAAGTTTGTTTGAGATATTATACTTTGAACAAAATTTAAACTGAAAAGAAAACTTGTCTTGTTAATCGGGCTCAACTAATCCATTAATAATTTTTCAGACATATTATTGTGTATTAGAGTTCACACAGCCGGGTTTACAAAAAAAAAAGGAAGTTCCTTGTTCCAAGTTGTCGTTGTTGTGTTGTCTGTATTGTTGTCAGGTTAACAAAAAACAAAATCGTTTGTAAAAATTAAAATTAACAATCTTTTTAATAGTATTTAGAACCATTAAAACAGTTTTTGGATTAATTTAGGAATATCAATTTATCAAAAATAACTATTATGAACAATATTGGAATCTTGAAATTAATAGTTTAAATTTTGTTATATAGCCCCAAAATGATCAGCTGATTTTAATAAAGTATTTATTCTGGGAACATCAGAACTTTATTTTTTTGGCAGTTTTACTAATGATTGATTAAAATTATTTTTTCCATAAAGCAGTTCTTAAAGCTCAGGTCGTTATATTGTAAATTAATTAAATTTATTATTAGTGTAAATGTTTTCGAGTTTAGTCGTTTCTTTGTAGCTTCCAGGCTGTTGTATTATTTAGATTGTCTAAAGGAAATAGGCGGTACAAGGCGCTGCATTTCATATCGATTTCGGATTGAAAACGGATTCAAAGGGAACTCGTAGAGATGGCGATATGTAGGCGTGGGGTTCAACTGCTACGTGATTCGTTATGGTTTACATGGCATTGACAGACATGTCACTATGACATTTAAATCACCAATCAATTAACAGGTGGACCCCACGCCTACGTATTTTCACCTGGTGGATTTTTCGAACGCGAAAACCCTCATTATTCTCTATATTGGTTTACCTAAAAATTGGTGCACGATACTGTATTCTAAAGTATAGGTGTACTTTGTAACGTTTTATCACAAATATTGAAAGCTTGTAGCATCCTAGGACGGTGAAATATATTTCAATAAAGTTCAATTCAATATGGGTGTTGTGGTACCGTCGTTGTTTCTGATTTCTGTAACACAAGTGCTTTAGCTACTTACCACAGAATCAGAGCAATGTATGCGATGTTGTCCAATATATTTATTATACTATCGAATGCTATCATACCCGAGATATAAACGTGATGCTGAGAAAGCTAAATAAAACTTTGTAAAGCATAATTAACCTACATTCATATTGATTATTGTTCTAACTTAGGAGTTAGGAGACAAAATAGGTTTTGTCTGCCTATCTTTTACTTTTTTTTAATGACTGCTACGAATGTTTTTTTTTAAACCTCAAGAGAACATTAATAAAAATAAGGTATTTCATGAGATAAATGACAGGCTATTGAATTTAAAAAAAAACTACAATTAATAACACAAGTGTTATTAAAATCGTGGACATTAAGTGTTTATGATCAAAAACAATACAACTTCAAACTCAAAGTAATTCTTTATTCAAGTAGGCATAGTATGGTAGGTTACATTAACACTTTTGAATCGTCATTAAATACAAAACAAAGAGATTCTACTGCCGGTTCGGAGCATAAAATTTTCAATGCATTGAAAATGTTAGTAACGGCACCAAACATTTCTTGATCACAATTCAAGGTTAAGCATATTCTGTTCGTAACAAAATCGCCTTGTAATTATTATGCAAACATCGTACCAACTGGAGTTAGCAAAAAAGTTGTTGACGAAACTCAGCCAATGAGATTCAGATGCAAACAAAAAGAGTTGGGTCGCCAGTGGAGTGCCTTTTCATCCTATTTTATAGGCCACAACTGCACTCATTAGAGGTCGCAGAATTTTGTAGCCGGTTCTCTTAAGTGCTTTACAACGATGAAAAGAATGCAAGGAAATTCGGTTAAAATAGAAATTATAAATGGAATGTTTGGCCTATATGGCTAAAGGAATATAAAAGTATATTATTGTAGACTTAGCTGTACCTACATACAATATATACTTCCTATTAAGTAAAATAGAAATATTATGACCTTTAATATCTTTATTGTTATTTTTTATTTATCATACACACCTACATAATCCTTTCGTCTAAAAAATATTCTTCTTCTGCTTCTTTGTCAAGAATTATTCGTAAAAATATTAATTTTTTGCTACCGATACGATTAATAAAGGAATAAATAATCCTATTTGTTCTACTTTTTATAAGCACTCACACCGCAAACTATGTTCCAACAAAACCACAATCCCACAAATAGAAATATTGCGATCTATAGAAACAAGCGTATTCCTTAGATAAACGATAGTACTTGCATTTTTCAAATAAGGTTTTGGTAACAAATTCCGATCCTTTTCTTATGCGCAGGCGGTGTTTTTACCGTACTATTGCACAGTTTACGAACACGGAACACATGTTAACACTTTAAGTCAGCATGTTGAAAGTGTTTTGCATAAACGAATCATGGTATCCGAACGGGATTACACAAGTCCGCAAGCGAATGACGAGGTTGAAGGTAAACGCTGTCGCTGGTTCAAATTTGAGTCGCTTTAGAGCAAATTGGCATCGACAGGTTTCGTTGATTGTCGTGGCGGTTGGGACACGGGAAGTGTAAGCGGTGTTCTTTAGAGGTTTCACCACGTTTATTTTAGTTTCTATTCTATTCACTTAGTAATTGCAATTTAAGAAAAAGATCGACGGGTAAAAATACCACGAGCTTAATTGTACATACGCCTTAAGTACTTTTAAAATACGTGTAGTTTAAATAAATAAAAAAAATACACCTTTCATGGTCGTAGACTTTTGTCTTACTCATCAATTGAATTCAGATATATATTTATATAATATATTATTACGTGAAGTTGTAATATATATTTATATATATTATAACATGCAGTTGTAAAATTTGTGACTTTGATCTAAGTCAGGTTTAATAAATCAGGTTAGGCTATTTTTTAATTAACAGAATCAGACCTTCAATGTTTACGATAACATTAAAAAACATTAAGATTATGTTGTAATCTTATTTGTTTTGGTTCATCCTTATGTTGGTATATTATGTATAAAACATTAGAACAATTGCCAGTTGGTCTCCACAATTAATTGAAATAACGAAGTAAAAACGCAAACTACTATGTAAGATGTAAATCAAACTAAAGTGGCAGAATGACAGAGATGCTAAGGCAGGGCTGGCTACTGTGAAAACTTAGCTTGTGTTGTGTAGTGTGTGAATCTGTAATTGTTTACCCCTTAAAGCTGACTTTGGTTTCCGTTTGTCTGTAAATATTGCAGTATTTAAGTAGATATATTAAATTCATTGACATGGCCTCGTCAGCGTCTACAGTATCTTAAGTAGCGCTTGATTTCAGCTCATTTATTAAATTACCAATCACTAAAATCTGCGTTGCTCCGACTTAACGAAGTTGTTTTTAGCAAAAAAACCATCCGATTTCTCAGGGATGCCATCATCTGGCCCTGATCTCCGTATTATGGTAACCAATGAGATGTCTTCTATCCAACGAGAAAAAACATGAGAATTAAGTTATAAATGACGAAGTTCTTAGTAACACACAGACAAAAAATATATTACTATTTATTATTGGTTAAAAACTAAATATCTGACCCCCTGGGCTGCTACAGGGCAAAAACCTTCACCATTTAAATTAAGACACCAATACATTAATCTACCAAATTTAAGACATAGAACTATCACAAATACGAACTATGTTTGAAATAGTCGTTAAATTTAAAATCCAATGTACATTTTATAATCTCATTCATCTGAATAAATGGATGTTAAGTTTTTTCCACTTTCTTTGCCAAAACTCAGTGCTGTGCAAGCTTCGAGTCCTTGAATTCTAATTCCAGAGACGAGAGTAAAATTTGCAGGGCATGGAGTCCCGAGTCCAATCGAAAGCAAGCCCTTTGGGCATATCTAGACTTTGAATATCGATTAAGAAATATTTACTTAAGAAAATTTTTATAAGGCGCTCAAGTCGAGTTTCCCTTTAAGCCTCAGTTGGTTACATAAACATTTTTTTCACTACTATTTGTTATGCCTCAAACATTTATTTTTCATTTAAATTTTCAACTAATTTTACAAAGATAAGTCATTGGTTTTTAAATATACTTACTATTGTTACGACTATAAACTGTCAATTAACCAAAGATTCCGAACCGATCTATCAATATTACCATCGATCGGTTGGAGTCAGGCTACTTATACTTGCATCATCAAACTTATTAACGTCAAAAGCTGCATCAGAACAAAATCAGACTCAAACGCAAAAAGTGAGTCACAAAAATTTGAATTATAAAGTGTCGATACTAACTTAAGTTTGTATAATCGAGCCAACAGCAAAAAGGGTCGAACCCTGAAAATGTTTCTTATTTCCAAGCAAAAGGACTCGAAGACCTGAAGTCTTGTACATCACTATCTATGGTTCGTTTAACGTTGAGCGAAAATGTCCCCGTCAGCAAATTGGATAATGCGAAAGCCGACGAGGCAAATAAAATGTTGTCAGTCAATATATATTTTACTGAATAAGTCCCGCAATTTATGGAAACGTTATCTCACCAGAAATTGGGTTTTGGCCGTGCAATTTATATCTGTAGTCAGCATTAGGTTTTAAAAAGTTAACCTGACTTTCCTCATTACTAAAACCAGAACAACTGTCTCAGTAATTATGAATTTTGTTAATGTTTGAATTATTTTTAGTTTGGCGTTAAATTGGATAGCGCTTTAATATTTTTTGACAATTATTATTAAATTTTAAGACTATCGCGTTCCATTTTAAACATTTAAAATAATTCAACTACAAAATAAAAATGGTTTCGTGTTTTGACCCGTTAAATTATTTTAAATGTTTCAATTATTATTAAAATTACACGGGGAGTAGTATTTTTTTTTAAAAGAAATCATAAAAATATAAAGTAATTATTAAATAATTAATTATTCATTTATTATTATTTTCTCTTTATGACTAATTAGCGGCCTGTCTCAGCGTCGCACGCGCATCTACATCCTCATTTTTTCCACACTTGCCATCGATTTTCCGCTCTTACTAAGGTTGTTCCTAATGTTCAAACAAACAAATTCTTCAGTTTTATAATCTTATATATATAAAAGTGAATCGCTGTTCGTTAGTCTCGCTAAAACTCGAGAACAGCTAGACCGACTGGTTCTGAAATAATTGCGGAGGTCCAGATAGATAGATAGATAGATATACTTTATTGCACAAAATCTTTACAGAAATAGGTTTTACAGAAAAATTATAGTATAATTTAGGCGGTCTTATCGCTAGAAAGCGATCTCTTCCAGACAACCTTAAGGTAGAGGAAATAGTAGATGGTCCAGGTAAGGTTTAAAAGGTTAGAAACTAAAAAAATAGGCGTTACGAAGTTCGCCGGGACAGCTAGTATTAGTATAAATTCTTCTTTATAAAAGGGTATTTTTTATTAAAAGGGCCTTTCTCGTCTTCACGGGCTTTTGACCAAACAAAATTGAGAATTAGTGTTTTAGATGATCGTTAGTCATACATTTAATTTATTAAAAACATTGAACAATTCTGCATTGTGATAGTAATGGTTATTTTATTCAATTTGAAAATGGACTTGCCCACCCAACTTTGAAACTTGATTTCTAAGAAATTTAAGATCAAATTGTAATGGAAATACACATGTTCCGATACTACTTGACGTCCGATTCCAAGTTGTAAAAGGTTACTCGTGTGTTACCTGGGACCCACTAAAAGTCCTCTTCCAAGCGCGGATGTTATTTCGTAATTAAATTGGTGGACGGCAATTTTCTTCCTGCCACACGAAGCGGGAAAATCGAATGTTCTTTGAAGTGGTTCTAGTGACGCATCGATACTCCCGTGCTGTGTTTGATTGGTCAGCGGTGAACTTCAAAAGATATTGAAACAAATCGAGAAACTTGAGCTTTTGGCACTGTTTCTGCGTGTGTATAAAGTAAAGACGGTGCTCGTACGCCGAAACTATTGATTTTAGGAAAGAAAAGGTTGAGACATAAATTGTAGGAAATTTTCTTTACTTTTATTTTATATAAATATGTTTTTCCTGTAAAATGCGCCAGAAAGGAGTTATTATCAAAAAACTACTTTTGGGCGCCATTTTTCAATATGGCGGCGCGAGCGGCAGCCATACGAGGTGGCAAACGTGAAATTTGGCAAGAGCATACCAAAATCTATAAAATTGCCAAATTTCAAAACTCCCGGAAAACTTTCCAGATAACCTCTTATTTTTCGACCAAATGACTGTACTACAAGGTCTAAGGCCATTTGGTCATTGACAACCTCCGTAGCCGAGAGGCGAGCGGGCCGGACTTTGGCGTCGCTCCAAGATCCCGAGTTCAATCCGCGGTCGGGTCAATAGGATACAAACTTTTGTATATTGTCTCGGGTCTGGCTGTTGTAGTACCGTTGTTTCTGATCTCTGTAATATAAGTGTTTTTGCTACTTATCACAGAATCAGAGCAATGTATGTGATATTGTCAAGTTTTAATTATTTATGTATTAATCATAGACGTACATTATATTACAATCCTACATTACTAAATTGGGGGTACTGGGACGACGCTCCCAAATAGTATCCGTCGTCTGGTGCTCATAATACAAGGGAAAACCTTAGTTTGAGACCAGCAGGCCTAGCATGCGCCACGAGACTAAATTGTATCGCGCTCTTAACAAACGTCAAAATCGATTGAAGTCAGTGCGTCAGCTGCTGATTGGCTGAAAATACGAGTGCGGTGCGCTATTAGCCAATCAACAGTCTCGTTACTTTTGTCGTCTCGTGCGATAAATTTGACATATTGCGTATGCTAGGCCTGCATGATTGGTGTGGTTGTCTGGCGCATTTTTTTTTTATTTATTATTACGTTACAAACGCGCATTAGGTTACAAACGTACTGTCTCATAGTACCTACTATGATACTAAGGTACCTACCTACCTACAGCTGCCTTGGGTATAGACAACGGCATATGTGGGTCTCCCCCGCTTGCATATGAGTGAGGACTACCCACCTAAACCCTCCCGCACCTCTCTCAGCCCATTGATGACTGGCGCTAATGCAATCTAGTTATACTAAAACAGCCAAAATACTTTGCTAGACCCACTAATGGTACGGGACCCCAAAATGTATAATGCAGTAGAAAGTTACATCATACTAAGTGTTTTTAACACAAGTTCTTTCAAGACAAAAGTTAATTAAATAATTTTTTGCTACTTTTTTTTCTTTAGCCGTCCTACTAATATTATATATGCGACAGTTTGTAAGAATGTACGTCAATCCACATGATCATCTATGATATGAATTTCTGGATCTCACAATATCTGGATTAATGTTTTTTACTCTATCACACAATATTTTTACTGAACGGATTTGAATGAAGAGAGAAAACATTAATTTGTATACCGCAATAACGCAGGTTAAGTCGCAGGTGACAGGTAGTGTATATTTTTATCAAAATAAATTCTGGAATACATTAAACAGCTTAAAACTTATTTTTACCCGACTAAACCATCTTCAAATAGAGGTCAATGTTTTTCGCGCCTACATTGTACACCCGCGGATATTTGCGCACGCCGTATACCTAAAGCTCGATCGAGGCGGATTATTCAAGCTCAAAACAAACTTTCAGAAGCCTCCATCAGCCGCGGCAAAGAGCCTTTCCTTTAACATATTTAGGAAAGCAATTAAGTAACTCTAAACAGTGTTATTCAAGTAGATTACAATACACTTTTGAATCCTTCCTATTTCTATCGAGAAGGTACCAGCAAGAAACTCAATAATTATATAATATCAATAAGTAGTATGTAACTTGTACTCATTTACAGTTAGGGGTTGAAATGCGAAGATACAATCAAGTAGATAAGTATCTAGTTTTGAGCTAAAAATGGATTTTGGATTAGCTCTGCACAAACACTATTGCAGAGTTCCCAAACTTATTTATAGGTTTTGGGAATTTGCTATTTTTTGCTGGCCGAAAATATTACTTACTGTAACCCAACCACTCATACAATATTTCCAGTAAAAATTACCGACATGCAAAGAAAGCTACTCGTTGGGTTGCTTTGTGATGCCCTTGGGCCATCTGAAGCCCTGTGATGCCCCTAGACGTCGCGACACACAGTTCAAGTCTACTTTGCTAAGTGCTCTGAGTTTTGAGTTGATGAAACTCTCACTTACTTTGTTTTTTTATCGAGGTAGAAATGCCTACCGCACCATCACTCTCTGCGGGGATCGGAAAGTTAGTTAGAAAGCTATTCGCGTAGAGATGCTTGGTGATTTGAGTTGATCAAACACTCACGTACTATCATAACTGGAACCAATTCTACTCAAAATGTGCACGAATACACTCACCACTTATTATCTTATCTACGACCCAAAAAATGGTTACAGACTATGCTGGTGTAATATTTACACAAGTGTGAAATGCAAAAGGCGCAGATACAAAGAATCATAACATTTCCTTCGGCATTTCCTTGCTACGGAACTAGGCAGCGAATCGTGAAGGGTTATTGGAACAGCCATATCATTTCCTACCGATACAAGGTTCAAGAGACTAGTGATCCCTCCGTTTTCCACATGCTTTACTCGACTGCGCTACAGTAAAGAAGATGTATATATGACTATATGTTCTCATAGTATAAAATAAAGTCGCTTCCCGCTATCAGTCTACACTACGACTACACAACGGATTTTGATGCGGCTTATTGAAATATACAATGATTGAAGAGGAAGGCATTTTAATATAATACATACACATTTTGGTTCAGGAAAACCGAAAGATTAAATAGTATATACTTTGCAAAGTGGGGTCGGTTTGCTAGTAAAGTCTATATTAGTATCTTGACAGCCTTCATGGTGTTTGGTTAGTGCGTTAGGCTAAAAAATGGTAATGAATTTAAAGAATTATGACAAGAACGTATGGACCACTAAATGGTCTACACGCCTGTACTTACGCTTTTTATATTGTTTTACAAATTTTTAGTTTGTTGTTGATTTTGTAGATAGCTTAAATTTATTTTAATGTTCTATCCTTGTAAATTACATTATAGGCTAACACACATGTAGTAGTATATAGAGGTTGTTTAAAAAAATAATTGTATTATTTTCCAAACAGTTCTACATTGTTAGTCGTAATCACAAATTTACACTCTTTAAACATGACTTAAAATCAAAAACATAGACGAATAGTATTCGTTACCTAATTTAGTTGTGAATAGAATAAAGCAAGAAAATATTTAGAGGTAAGTAGTATTAGTTTGTTGGCCTATATTTATTAGAAATTACATTGCAAAAGGCCATGCTTACCATTGTAGTTTCGCCTGAGACATTAAAGCTGTCATGCGATGTAATTTTACAGACATTATGTAAATTCCTGTAACAATATAAGACTCTTATCTTTCTATACAAAAGTGCACACAAAATTAAAACACTTTTAATATTATGTACAAAAATAATGAAGAAACTATTCCACTTATAAGAATACAGGTAAGCTTTATAAATTAATGAATTGATTTTAGACAGTATTTCGATAAGCTTAAGGATGAGTTTATGATCTTTGAATATGTTTTATACTATGTTAGAAAAGAGACAAGTAACACAAGTACATTGACGACACAAACGCACGTGCCTATAATATTTTAAATGAAGAGTACGATGTGTTACTAAAGATACGTCACAGGTAACAAGAAAACATTGAATATAAAGAAAAATATTTCTTTTGAATAAAAAGGAATGTAAATAAAACATTGGTATTAAATCTAAAACTGCCTTAAATTTTCACTACTCTGTCAAGCCAATTTCAAAGGAAATTTTATCTGTGATCTATCCATAGTAATAAAATGATGCATGACGTCTGACGCACTTCCTATAAGATACATTAGATCAGAAAATTAGGTAAATACAACACGCTTTTATATATAACTAACATAATACAGTGATCACTAAACTTTTAGATCACCAATAAACAATAAGAACCTATTTTCATTTTTATTTATTTATTTAAAAACTGTTTCACAAATAAATATAAGAGGTGGACTTAATGCTAGGGGCATTATCTACTAGTCAACCCTTGGGTCAAGCAGATAGTTTGTATATGTGCGCGGTAATAGTGGAGAAAGGGCATAAATAACTAGTATTAAGATATATTAACTAGTACTCTGATAAAAAAAAAAAAATTTAAGAGATTATAGTCCCAAGAACATTTTTAAACGTTTCATTTTCTAGAAAACTTTTTATATGAACCTTGTGGATTCATGTTCATTCAAAATAAACGAAAATTAATGTGTATGAAGGAATAAAGTCGTATAATCTTCAGTTGATTGTATTTAAATGTGCCGCGTTAGTAATTTTATCGGTTTTTCAAGTCTGTATAAGCCGAAATTCTGCATCTATTTATTTTACGAGTATCTTGCTAACCTACTTTTTATAAGCATGAACTTCTTATTGTTTTTCTGTGTGTTTCATCCGTGAATGTAACTATGGTATACAATGCATCTTTTTTTTTTTTTTTTTTTTTTTTTTTTTTTTTTTTTTTTTTTTTTTTTTTTTTTTTTTTTTTGGCCGGGAGGAAATGCCTTCGCACCGTCACCCTCTATCACGGGGAGATAGGTGTGTCGGACTTGCACCGACTAAAACCTCCCGGGTGGTCCTCTCTGCGCAATGGTGGGGGGGGCCGGGATGCGCGTGAGCGATTCGTCACAATCCCCCCCCTAGGCGCTACTGCTGCGCAACGCAGCGCGTCTCGGTGCGGCAGATGTTGTTGCCGCACCACAGGGCATGCCGGACCACCCAGCATGCCCCGGACTCCTCGATCGGCGCCAGAACTTCCCCGTTTCTGGCGCCTTCGGTACTCACGACCATGTTGGCCTTACGCTCCGGACATAGCGACGTCCGGGGCCGTCTTGCTCTTCTTGGCTCCGACTGTTGGCTTGCGGCTCTTCTTCGGCGCCTTGCATGATTTCCCCCCCGTATTATGGTTGGCCTTCCTGCCGGCCGCACTGCATATGGTGCAAGAGCCGCACTCTCTTGCTCGCATTCGCGGGCAAGATGGCCAACCCCGCCGCATCTGTAGCACTGTGTGCTGCGATCAACATCCGACCTGCACTGCAACCGGACGTGCCCCTTTTCGAGGCACCGGAAGCATCGCAGGTCTCTGGTCTCAAGCAGCGACACACGTGCCACAGACCACCCCACTAGTAGACGGCCCTCTTCGACCAGTCTTTTCGCCGCACCGATGGGACAGCGCACCCAACATGCCCCTGCCCCTCTTCCCGCCCTGCGGACTGGGCCAGCTTTGACCGAGTCCACACTGCAGCCCCCCGTCTTTGCTACCGCAGCAGCAACGTCCTCGGCGGCGACTGAGTCGTCCATTTGAGAGATACGCAGTTCTGCGCATTTCTCTGGCCGGGAGACCCTTACGTCAACCGCCGAGATGACTTCCCGTAGCTTCGACGCCAGCACGTCAGCCTTTTGACGGCTCTCTTCTTCGGAGCCTCTCAGCTCCAATATTATTCCCCCCGTGATGGCTGCCTTGAACCCCAGTCCCTCAATCCCCAGGTCTGCCAGGGAGATATTCTCCTTGGCCCTGGAGATGACCTGCTTGTAGGTCACGCCCCGTTTCACGGCATCTGGCAGCAACGTTATTGTCACTGCCGCCGTTTGCACGGGGCGGAGGTTTGGCTTCTTAGGCCGCTTCTGTCCCTTCTTGCTTGGAGCAGGTTGGGCCGCTACAGTGGCCTCTGCAGCAGCACTCTTCTTTCTTCTCTTTACCACCGTCGACCAGCCCGTGTCCATGGACGCGGGGGGAGGTGGTAAGGGCCGGGGGTCTCTCGGAGGCTGTGCTGCTGCCGGCTTTGCCTTCCTTCTTCCTCGTGCTTTCCTACTCGGGGGCTCCATCTCGTTGGACACTGGGACGTCGGGCTGTCGCGTTGCAGCTAACGTGCTGCGCGCAGGAGCCCGAGGAGTTGGTCCAGTGTCTTTTGCAGCTGGGGTTCTCCTAGTTGGTGGTTCAGGGGTCACCATCTTCCCTGGGCGCATTGCGTCCGAGGCCAGGGATATTGATCCGGCCGGGGGGAGCCGCTTCTCCAACGCCTCAAACCGGGCGTTGAGAAGGGCTATTATTTCTCCCATGTTTTCCCCGCCAGCTGTGGCTGTGGTTGGAGGCAGTTGCCCTTCCATCTTCAGCTGCAGCTGAGCGACTTGGGAGCGGACTTCTGCCAGCTCTTTGGCCTGTCGCGCTAATTCGTCCCGAAGCCGCTCGTTTTCCGCATGGGCCTTTTTGGCCTCGGCCTCTATGAGGCGGGTCTCCGATGAGGTGGACCGGTTATAGAGCACCTCTGCTGCGCGGTGCCATTCTTGTGCAACCGATTTTAGCGCCTTTATATACGTTCCCTTGAGGTTGCCAGAGGTCGCAATGACCTTCTTGACAACATCAAGGGAAGTATCCATCACGTCCTTTAGCAGGTAGGACGGCGTGTCTTCGGGCTCCATGTCCGAATGGGATTCGGAGGCTCTGGTCAGCCGTCCACCGGTCAGTCTCAGGTGGAAATCGCGGCGGGCGAGCTCAATCTCAGCTGCCTGCATGACCTTTTCCTTCTCCTGCTTTTTCGTCTCCTTGAAGGAGGCTTTGAGCTGCTCCTTTATTAGTTCTTTGGCCGCCGCCACACCGACATATTCGCCAGTGGTTGGCGGACGGCCACGGCCTCTTTTGGAGGTCCCGCCTTTGACCGCGGGACTGCGCCTCTTGCGCCCTGATTGAGAGCCGGTGTCCGACATTCCCGACGCGCTACTTCCCGAACGGGGTTTTTCGCTTACGCGAGAAGACCGTCTAGGCTGAGAAGCCTCCCCCTCCGATGTCTCCAAATCCAGATCCAGATCCGATGCAGAAACGTCGTCAGAGTCAATCTCGATGGTATCCACCGGGATCGACCCCAAAGTCCTTATCACATTCGCAGAGGTCGTCGTTAAGGGGCCCGATTTGGGTCCCGAGGCAAGAGTGCCCCCCCCCCAGACTACGGCGGGGCTGAGATGTCGCATCTCCCAAGGCCTTGGCCCCCGGAGAAGCGACACCGAGGGATTCTCCACCCTTTCGGGTGGTACCCTCCTGAGGGATACTAGATTTGCTCGTTGCCTTCATCATTTATTGTGCTCGTTTACGGGCGAGCTCCCCCCCCAAATTACGCCTCGCCCTCCACTGCGCTTCTCAAAAACCGAGAAGCGCAGCAGAGGACGGTATTCCCCACCCCCCCAATTCCCCATTCCCCCCATTCCCCATTCCCCAACCCACCTACCCCAACCCCCCCAATGCGTTTGGTCCGCGGGAGCTACGCTCCGACCCCCGGCCGCCGTCCGCAGGGCATCCCTATAAGCGGGAGTACCCTCCGGGCGGCGGCCGACGGCTTCCCCTATCCGCCACCGGGGGACGCGCCAGGTAGGGGTACCCCTCCCCCCTTGATACAATGCATCTGCTATATGCACTAACAACCTCCATTAGAGGTAATTAGACTACAGTTGCCTACTGTAAATGTGGGTAGGAGCATAGAGAATATTCAAATCTTTTTATAACTGAACGAGTGCATTAAGGAAAATTGAGTCATACGTTTTTATTGTTTTTCCATCGGCCGCCAGCGACTTTATACGTGTGGATCTCCCCTAATATTCGAAAAAAGGTATAAATATTTTAATCCAAGTTTCCGGCTATATTTGTGCCAAATGTCATAATTTTAACTAAAAAATTAAACCTTTTTCCATACAAACTCTTTTCCCATATGTCCATTCTAGAATTTCATCGTATACCTATACCAAATCTCATCAAAATCGGTTCTGGGGTTTAGGCGGGAAAGCCGGACAGACAAACAGATAGACAGAACTTTCGCATTTATAATATTAGTATGGATAATATTTTCAGCGACATGCCAAAAAAAGTATCTTACTTTTTTAATAAACCCGAGTAACGGTTATCATTATCTTAAAATTACTCTAAAGGCTTAATCGATTCAATAGTTAAGACGAAATGATTGCAAGTATCTACACGCGGTATTATATTGACCTCTTCAAATCATGCAAAAATCAAGTGAATACCTATGTTTTTTTTTTATAGTAGCGCAGTATATTGGCTCCTCCCAGCCTGATGGTAAGCAAAAGAGGAACCCACATCGCGATGACAACGGATTTGATATCAAAATATCCTATCCGTTAGCATCGCCATACTGGCCCGCAAGATGTTTCATCACGCTCCTTTTGAAGAAATCCATGTCAAAGGAAGTAGGAAACACATGAGCCGGCAACGAGTTCCACTTCTTTATGGTCCGGCAAATGTTAATCCATTACGAACTCTCAAAGTAATCTCGTGAGGCTGAGTTCAAATGCTACAATGTCGACACTGCAATATTGCCCACCTCTCATTATAATTGCATACCTAAATCACATATCCCTTATTTACTTGTACAATACTATTGCTGACAATTGTTAATCATAAAACAACCCAAATCTCATTTCCACATACTCCAAACTTTCTCAGCACACAAAGCACTATTAGCTCAAAGTTCCAAATAATATAATGGGTAAGATCCTTATTCAACAATGAAGGAAATTCGGTAAGGGTTAAATTAACACAATGATCCATTGTACTTTAATAGGTATGAAATAAGCCGTTCGGATTTAATGAGACAAGTAGGCAGATATGATACCTACTCGTTTTTTTCTCTATAATAAAATAAATATTATATTTTCTTTAAAAGAGAGGTAGGGCATAGCAATTTATCGCTCAAACTGGAGCAGCCCGACTGTCGAAATACCTCCACCTTACAGAAGACCGCAGCCAAATAACAATCACTTCTGTGTTGTTGTGTTCCTGCATGTGAGTAAGGTTTCCAGAGCCCCTGGGGGGTGCTACGTTAGAAGCAGGAGTCAAGTCTTCAAGGTAAGGGCGACAAGTCCAGTAACAGATTTATTATGCTGTACTTGTCGCCCTTAAGCTACCTCATTACCTCAGGTGGGATGAGGTTAATCTTGAAGTGTAATATTAAAAAAAATAGGACTTTTGCAATTTTTTTCGAAACTTAGCGTTGTGGTGAATGTCTACCATTTTTTATACTCCAGTGCCTAAGAAGATTATACAAGTAGAAGCTTCCCAAGTTAAAAGACATTAAAACGTACGATATGATAAAAAATATTTGCCTTAATGCACTCTCGTTTACGCAAACTTTTTTCAGTACAGTCAAATACTTTGAATTTAGTACCGCCCCTATGTCGCGAGCATAAGAACTATTAAAGAACTGTTATTATTGACTCTAAAAGTGATTTTAACCATATAAAACAGCTCATGACTGATTAAAAAAAAACACGTCAAATGTTCATTTTTCGAATCAGAAAACTTAAACTAATAGAGTCAAACCTTGAAAAGACCAAGACGTCCCAATTTTTCTGCTATTTCAAGCCGAAAATGCAAACTACATTTGTCTCTTTCTCCCCAGGCAGAAGAAGGCACAAGTCGCCGGAACTCCGAGACGGAAGACAACGATGGCAGCGAGCTCAACGCCGGTTCCTCCAGGGTCCTCTCCGCAGCTACCTCCAGAGAAGACGATGAGGATTCCAGCAACAATGCCAGTAGTGAAAGCAAGAGCCCTGGGCAGAGGTGAGCGACGCACTGCTTGTAGGAGCTAGATTGTAGGCTAGGCTAGTTTTAAGCTAGGCTATCTACGACCGTATAACCATCCGCATAGAAGTTACTTTTTAATGCCTTGTAAACATCAGAGAGATAAAGTGAAGTATGCGTTTTGGCGCCGCGTGATTGGTGCAATAAGACGGATCGTGTGGATATGTTAATGTGACCCCATCATTTGGCAGTTGGTTAAATGGTTAGGAGGCTAAGTGGTAGCTTAAGGGCTAGAAATAAACTATATCTACCTAATTATATTAGCATTATTGCGACATATAAAAACATTAAGTCCAGGGCAGCTGAAGACAAAATGCATAAACTAGGAAACAAAATATCATTCTCTTTCAGCTAACTCCAAAATGAAATTGAAAACTAATGTGTTTGTTCATGAAATATCATATTAGAAATATTTTTTTTAGTAAAATTAACATAATGAACACTACTAATAATAACATTTAAAATCAATTGCATTAGGGACTAAATACATTTTTGCACAACACTAGCTTTGAATTAGGACTATCGTAGTGTTCTATATATTATATAAAATTTTAGTAATTAATACAATTGGTGTTATAAAAAAAGTAACTTCTGTGTAGATTTACAATTTATTATGACCAATTCACCTCTCTATTCGATAGATCTATCTTGGACAAAATGGAATAGTGACACCATTCGGTAATAATTCTAAACTACCAATACGGCGATAGAGAACTTTATGTTAAATCTACTCAAACCTTAGAATGATTCCGTATTTTAATATACAAGCAAGTTATTTATGCCCGTAATGTCCTTACAAGGAAATTAAGTAAATATGCTCTAATCATCCAGTTAAGATTAAAAAATACTTTTTTGTGAGCTTACAAAAGCACTGATACATCTGCAGTATTATACCTCCGTGCACGGATTAAATCCCATTGGTTATAATGAAAATACAACATCCTTGAAAACCATGTTAACGAATGTTACATTTTTCGTTCGTCTGAAGCATTTTATCTGGCGTATCTTGGTTTAGTTAAACTAACATCTTACATTTCTTCTTCTAACAGCTGTGTAATGAGTTGCAAGAAATTTTTTACTAACTGTTTGTTGAAATCACACTTTCTTTGTGTCCGAGGTAGGCGTATCGTCTGGGACTAAGACTGGTGTCCTACTTAAGCCTTGGATCTGAACGCTCAACTACATAGTACTGTCCAAAGCACGATAAACTAACTACTTTGGGCTTGAGACAGCCTTTAAGTCGTTGTCACAAGAACGAATGTAGAATTGCAAGTGCTTAGTGTAATGTCCTGTTGACTGTACAAACTGATTTACTTACGGTCTGTTTAATGATTGCTACTTATATAATAATTTTAATTGAAAGGCCTACATCCTGTGTACTACAGAAGTAAGTTTTGAGAAAATAAATAGTGGATCATTTATTATTTGATAGTTTTACCCATAAAGAACAGTACCTTTATACCTTATAAAATATATTCTTCTGATTATTTCGTTTTCGTTGGATTCAGTGCTTTTGTAGAGATCCAGTCTTATCTGAACTTTTGTCTTTTAATATACCTACGTAACTGCAAGCATAACGACATAAAGTAATAATGATTTTTATTAATGTTTGGTACATTTAATTTGAATGAATAATGGCAACAGTTAATCTATGTTAAAAGAAAATAAATGAGTGACGCTGTGCTTGACGAATAACGAAAATGATAATTTACAGGCTGTCGCCCATTAGGCGAACAGTGAGCATCTAACTGACTGAGCGGTTTATGGGTCAAAAACTTGATTTTCAATGTAAAGATAGATAGTTCAATCCACGAATACGCGCCACGCTCAGTCTCTATATCACATATTAATGACCAATGGGCACACGTCCACCAAACTGCTAGATAAATTGACAGAACGTCATGGAGTAACTGAGGTTTGGCAAAAACACTCCGCGCCTCCCGCTTACCCCTCACGCACCGCGGGGGCACAAAATCAAACGTAATGGGGCGCATCTTCGTGGATTGAACTTGCTAAACAATTGACGGTGGTGTATTAGCATTAGTATTGCCGATTGATACTCGGGTATCAATAGTCAATCCAAAACTGAATAATTTACTGATTAAACTAACGATAGTTGCTTGCGAAGACAGCAATACTACCGATAGGTTCGCTGGTGTTGATCCGTTACAGGATTTCAATAAATTCGATAAGCCTAAGAAAATATGTCCTATTCTATATAAAAATACCAAAAGCTTTACTATAAAATAGTTCGGCAGTTGTGATTAGCATATGCTGCGGATTGGCAGCTCACAGAATGGTGTTGATAAAGGAAGAAAGGAATCAGCTGTTATGCGCTTACTGTAAGCCTAATATTCGTATAATTTGACTATCGATATTTATCGATAATGGATGTCATATTTAATACATCGAAACTATCGATTGTATATAGCTCAGAACCAGGCAATAGGTTATATTACTTGCAAGCAGTTCTCTCCTTAATATCCAAAGTTGGCTGGTTCTAAGCTATCGATGGCATCTATACTGACATTTTTAGATGAAAATATGAAAAGTTCGGCAATACTTCTTTAAATGATACTACCTGTCAAGGTAGCTTTACTTACTCCAAATGTAATTATTTTGTTAACGAGAATATCGTTACTTGACTCAAAAAGTTATATGTTTTTGTTCAATTCTGATTGTTTGACACTGAGCAAAAACGTTTTTTGCAACTGTTTCTTCATATTAATCAACTTCACCAAAGTTTATAGAATGAAAATAAGTAAACTCTACGTAACGACTCAAAAGTTAAGTTTTTTCTTTTGCTTACTTTTTTTTTGTCTGATTACTTTTACTTCGAAAGTACTTAAGACCTGCCACTATCACTTATTATTACTATCTACAACTTACTAATTTGTTAATGAATATTTTACTTAAACACATATCAATTAGGATTTACTTCCAAATTTATTCTGTCTGATTGTATGATACACAAAATCATGACCCCAAGTTTGGATGCCGCACCTAATTACACAACCTGTATAATATGTAAGTAATTTTTAATTACTGCAAATACAATACCTAGTAGCACTTAACCCGCACTCAGAGCCAGATTTAGGGACAACCGGGGCAACAACTTCAGGGCCTCCACAAAAGAGGGGCCTCCCTCCATAATAAAGACTTCGGGGAAAATATGGACTAGTAAACACTAGTTATATTTTCCTATGATAATATTATGATAGCGTTTTACATTTAACTACAATAAATTGAACAAGCATGATAATATTTATTTGTTTCAGATATGATTACTTTCAATTATATTTATATATGTTATGCTATAAATAAATATTCATTGAAAAACTGATTAAAAAAAATACACCTAAATTGATAAATGAATCCTCCTGAATGCTACATTACCTTCACATTTAATATACATACATATTTAATCTGTCTAGCAACCAAACGGTTTATTGATTATTGTTTACCGGTAGATGGTATAAGCAACACACTTCTGGCACGCTCTTTGTAAATATACATAAGATAAATAAACGGTGGCTGTGGATATGTCGCAGTCATCTGGTTGAAACAGCTATTTGATTGAACCACTAGCGTGTTTTTTAAATGACGACGTTTTATTGAATGACTAGGCCGAACGTTGAATGAATAAGACTCACTGAACGTCCAACAAGTTAGCGGATTGTAACATAGCCCTTTGAACATAGCGGACGTAATCAGTCAGGTGATTGTAATTTAGTTCATTTTTTTCCACTGCGGCGTTAGTGCTCATCAAAACAAAGATGGCGTCAAACAGCTGGTACAGATATAATCGAATAGCACTGTGTTGATAATTTTTAGAGTGAAATTGAGATATAAAGTGACTTATTCGTAAAAAAATATTTTTTTAGCCTAATTGTCTTAAGACTTAAAATTGTTAAAACATATTAAAAAAACTTATTAAGGTGTGTTATGTCATGCCTGTCAGCTATATCCCATTCAACGACTATGCTAAATGACGTTCAGTCAAGAAGTTGAACGTTATATTAAACAATTTGACGAGTTTTCCTTTAGTCATTCAATTAAACGTCGTCATTCAATGAACGCGCTAATGATCCAATCAAACAGCTGATTAAACCAGATGACTGCGACAGATACACCGGGTCCTTAACTGTAAATCAATTTACAACACTGCCAGCTAAGCCAACCTTAAATACCTAACAAACGGAGTTAATTGAGAGCGTACATATTGAAAATAAACATACGACGCATGGTAACTGGGGGGGGGGGCTGGGGTTGGAACGAAACGGATTAAGTAAATTGTTTTGAGGCATTGGTGCCGATTCTTTGAGCATAAACTAA
The DNA here is from genome assembly GCA_037074685.1 of Glyphodes pyloalis. Classification (NCBI taxonomy): domain Eukaryota; kingdom Metazoa; phylum Arthropoda; class Insecta; order Lepidoptera; family Crambidae; genus Glyphodes; species Glyphodes pyloalis. The sequence continues at coordinate 7,713,776 of JAYKKO010000021.1, forward strand.
ATGAAATGTGTATTGTATTACGTTTGTTTACTATTTATTATATTCTTTCTCTTTTTACCCGGTCTTAATTTCCATGATGTAAAACACCGACTGAATAACAAAACACTTACTCTATTTAGTCTGTGTATTAGATCTTCAATGTACAATGAAAACGTAATTCTTTGCTTCAACAAATAAATTTATCATTTTTACAAAACTCATATTTGGAACTTTTAAGAATTGTTTCGTGACACAATTAATTTAACGGTTTTACTTGAATGAAGTTAGTGAAAGTAATAATAACATAAGTAATAAAAACCGATGCAACTGTGCATTATTTTAAATGCACAGTTGCATCGGTTTTTATGTTATTTATAACAGTGAAATTAGTTTGATGGGGAAACTTCCAAAATGGATAGAAAATAATAGAATGTTAAAAATAGACCAAATACAAACCAACGAACCAGCAGCCCCTGGGTTCACAATACGTTGGTAAAGCAAATTTCAATTCAAAAATCATGCTTGTTTTCTTTCTTACGATCGCGAACAGAGACAAAACCTCTCTTTTCGGAATTCGAATATGAAAGTTCTTCGATTATAGCTAAATAATATAAACAATACTTGAAATATTCGACGTATCTAAATATCTTATATTTAAGTATCCATTTGCAGGATATAAAAACAATAAGGAAATTAAAAATAACGAGTTAGTGACTTATAAAATCTCCAATATTGTGTGATAATAAAAATATGACAATAAAAAAAACAGTTCGCGGGATGACTTGCTTCGTAAACAATATTGAAACAAAGAATATCTACTTTAAAAGCAGAACTGCAAAAAGTCAACTCTTTGAAGCGATTTTTTTTTAGCCGATCTATTTAACGTAAAAGTTTAACTAATAAATTCACTCACTTCTCACTTGAAAAACTTCACTTCTAAAAGTGTACTTTCTTCAAAGAAACTGAAGAGTATATTCTGAAACTTTGAATCGCCGGCAGTTTTTGAACCAAGCTAGTACGGACGAAGTTCATTTACTTACCAAAGTCTGTCACTTCATTAGCATACGATTAGGTAGATCATTGAATCCTCAAACGTTTCCATACTTTAAAAGATCCAGTTATCAAGATATTTTCTATTTGACCACACTTCATTTTGGCCACATTGATATTATAATATCTCCAAAACGATTAAAGAAGGAGGTTGGCGCAATTTTGACGTCACAAATTGCTATTTTCTTTAAAATCTATGAAAAAGTTGCGTTTTGACCAGTTTTTAAAAGCATCTCAGTTGACTAGATATTGGTATATATATATATATATATATCGCCACGCCACGAATCCGTTAATGTTACTTATAGTTAAAAACTTTTCTAAAAAACATTCAACATCCCTGTTCTGATACTTTACAAGCGCTCGATAAATTGTTCACTTGTAACTTTCTGTTTGTCCTACCAACTTAGCGAATCTACTCCTAAAAATAACGAACAAACGAAATGTTTTATTTTTGAAGATTGAAAGTTTGAGAATTTAATTTACTTAATTTTTGTTTAGTTTTTCGAAGCGGTTGGTTCGCATTCAAAGTCTGTCGGTTACGGTACAGAGAGTTCAAAATTGTTATCCGCCATCTCATCCGACATATTTCATTTTTGGTTGTAGCCCCCAGTTGTGAATCCCTCGATCCACAATATCAATATCAAGCGATATCATATTTTTATAAAAGAAGCAAAAACCGACCGCTCAATACTCGAGCTTGGTAGGTATCAAAATCCACAAATCCCGGGTCTCGGCGTTACAATACACTTTATTTTTTTAGGATTCACAGGAAAAAATCACAAACCGTCAAAAACAAACCCATGTTAGTTTTAGGGTCCTGCGAACTTCAAAAGGAAAGAGGGAAAATTATAGAATCACTTTGTTGTCCATTTGCCAATATCCTTCTTTAAGAGTTGCGGGTAACAATTGGAAATTGTTTTCAACTGCGCAACGTTTAAGTTAAAACTGACTCGTCTTAGTCACCAGGAAATACTTTGTAATTTTAATCGCATTTACGCGCGTAACATAAGAACATTTTTTTTTTGTAAATACGAAAAAAAAAACTCAGTTCACTAGAACTGCATAGCCCCAAGTGCCTTAATAATAAAATTTTTGGCATAGCTTACTTCATTCTCGTTTTCGTCTTTATTTACCATGAAGTGAGATAGAAGTCAGAAGTTCTCAATTTAAATAGTTATGCATTACGCGTAATATCACGTTAACAATATTTTCAAAGTGTTGTCACTACCAAGTTTCCTTCCAAGCCTTCTAGGCACGTTTTAATGATTTTAAGTCTATTTGCATGAAAATAAACGTTCAAAATTCCTAATCAAGGAGCAATAGAGTCCTTGATTTGAGTTCGGTAGACATGACGTATTCTGCACTTAATGCAATTCAATGCCATTAACATAGTAACAGATTCCAACAGTGTTGAGTGTTCTCTGTCTACAGACAACTAAATAATTCATCAACGAAGCCAGCTTCGAATGCAAGAGGAAAAGTAAAATAAAGTTCTGGCCACAAATTCTTTAAACAAAAGTATAAAGTACATGGTCAATTCTAAATACGTGCAACAAAAACCCACACCATAATATAAAATATAAATTATAAGAATATACCACCTAAAACTTTTTCAATAAAACAGGTTGTGGAAAATGTGGAAAAAAACAGTGATAGCACGTGAAGACGTGGCTTACCGCTAGTCCTATTTATAAAATGAATGATGCTCAACACTTAATATAAAAATCTTAATATCCACTCCACCTCTCGGAGCGCGGGGGCAGCCGCTGCCGCGGCGGAGACCCGTAAACGTTTGAAGTACTCGGGCCTCGACAGCTGCTATCGTTTCGCCCCATTTGGAGTGGAGACTTTGGGCCGTGGGGTCCAGAGGCCCGAACTTTATACAAAGAATTGTCCGCTCGCCTCGTAGAGGTTTCTGGTGACCAGAATGCTGGTAAATACCTCGGCCAACGTTTAAGTCTGGCCATTCAAAGAGGAAATGTTGCTATCATTCTGGGCACCCTAAACACTGGAGCGGACTATCTTTTGTAAATATTTTGTATATAGGTAGGTATTCTCTTTTTTTTAATATTTTCATTGTACTTAATTATGTCTGTAAAACCAATTTCTGTAAATTTTTCTGTGCAATAAAGTGTATCCCATAAAAAAAAATTCCTTTCTCTTTAATACTTATATGATTTACGTCTTTGAACTACAAGCCAAGCGATATATAAATTGATGTCTAAAAATTATAAATGTGAAATTTATAAAAATTGAATTTTTTTTAATATTTGCCAAATGTGTTAAAAGTTCGCAACTCTTTTATATTTAATCAATATTAGTATATCTATTATCAATATTAATTCAAGTTCATTCCCTGAATGACATTGAAAGCTTGAGTAACTTACTCGTCACTTACTGGGGTGGCAAAACTAACTCGCCCAAGGATACATTTCTTCAAATACGACTCTGATTTCATAAATATACTCGAAAACAAAGTCACTTTCCGAACACGTCTCAACAACAGCCGGAGCATTGTTCTCTCCACAACTCTGTGGGACTGGCGTCGTCTGTCCAAACATAAACGTCAATTTGTGTAAAATATGATCCGCAACGCTGTGAAATCTCATCCATCACGGTTCTCTGGAACAAAATGTCGCTGTCAACGGCGAAAGTATTCGAGCGAAAGTCCGTAACGATAATTCGGAAAAATTCGATGCCATTTTGCTCCTTCACGCCTTGAAATAAAGTTAGATGTTTAGATTCGCAGTACTGTCGACGTGCCATGGGGCGGTTAATATATCACACGGTTTTAAATAGAATGAGGTTGACGCCTTCAGACTATTGCACCTTTTTACAAAAGGCAAAAGTGGCAGTCTTTTTACGAGGCTTGTAGCCACTTCCGACTGCCTTATGAAAGCCTGGTACAATGAAAACAGGATTATGTAAAATCGAAAGCATTTAATACTTATTTTTAGGGATAAGATGATTTATCAAATTTATACCGTTAATACTGATACTTTTTGACAAGCTTTGTTCAAACTGCCATAATTTTGAGTTCGTTTTCCCTGAGTAAGTGTCGAGTTTCTTGCCGGTTCTTTTCGACATGATCAACATTCCGAACACGGCGGTAGAATACTTTATTTGTACTGACGATTCATAAGTGCTGTTGTAAATCTTACATGAATAAATATATTTTCTATTTTTATCATCATTTTATTATTATCGCTTGAAATACTCAGATAAAATATTATAGACACAAACTAACACAGTATCATCGAAACATCCATCCAGATGATTTTTATCGACTCACTGACCACATCGATTGATATATTCTCGGAAAGGGGCGGCTAATGACATTGAAATATTGCTGGCTATATGTCAAGGTAACATTCAGAGTCTGACCGAGTTTCGAAGACACTATTCTAGCATTTGAAGGGTTTAATTAAATATGTGACGATGTAAGAATGAACTCATTCTTGCACAACAAACGAAAATTTGAAAATAAATATCCATTTTCAATCATATTCCAGTTGTAAATATCACAAAAGAAATGAAATGGGATCACAGATACGATAATGTGTGCTTACCTTCAGGAATACTAGGCCAAATTGGATAATTATTTTGTGTAATGTTCGTAATTTTCAAGTTACTTAACGTAAAAACAATTAAAATAGTTACCGGGATCGTTCCAAGCCGCGACGGGTCACTAGTTTGAAATCAAAAGGAAAAAACACATAAAATAAATAAAATACCGTGCCATTTTGCTTTTTGATACGAGTATATTAAGCTCCACCTACACATGAAATCCCGTTTAGGAATAATAAAATAAAATACGTGTTCAAATCAAAACGTAAGCTTTTGATACAGCTCTTACCTATAATAAAAACATATACCTATTTCAAAAGTAGCAAATATAATCCCATCATTAAATATCGCTTGCCTAGGCTTTTGTTTGGGAGAAAACAAGATTCAGTTCAGATTCAGAAAACAAGGCTTGATACTCTAGCGTTTCTTTCAAATTTATTGCACACAAGAGGATTCTGAGTTTAATAGCCTACTTAATTTACGTCTAAAAGCAACGTACTATAATGAAAATATATTACAACAGCTACCTAAATGCATTCACCTTGCAGGTATTATGCCAATGTTTGTACAAAGATTCACAAAGAAATATTTATCTTTAAAAACAAAGAAATGATATTTATGTGAAAACCTACGTAGTTTCTTTTCATACAAGTTTCTCTTTCCCAAAATATTACTTTTAGTAATCTATTTCTTAGAGTTGTGTATGATCTCGTCTACCTATTAGTGGAATCTGAAGAAGAATCAAGTTTGGTGGATGGTGATGTCATGTCTTGACCATTGTCCTTAATTAATATCTGTATTTGAATTAATTCAATATTATCAAATAGTAATGAAACCAAAAGTAGCCACTTTTTTATTAAAGGTATTCTATCTTTATCAATCTTTCAAAAGGAGCGTGAAGAAACATCTTGCGAGTATGTTGATGCTAAGCATAGGATATTACGGTATCAAATCCGTTGTCATCACGATGTGGGTTTCCCTCTTAAACTTAAACTACTGAGTTTCTACTGGTATCTTCTCTTTAGTTATAGGTTCCAAACCGAAGGTAGCTTCATTTGCTCTAAATAAAGACTAATCATAAGTATTACCTACTAATGTAATCTATGTGAATAACAAATATTGACTTTGAAAACTTTGACGACCATCAGGCTGGGAGGAGCCAATATACTGTGCTTCTAAAAAATCAGATAATAGGAGAGTTTTCTATTGATTGTCACGTTGTTGTAGTATTTTAAGAAAACGGTATAGATGAATTCAGGGAGAGAAATAAAATCTTTTGACGACTTGTAAACTACATAATTATATTTGTAGTAAACTTACAAGGATATTTGACTAGAAGGAAATATTTTGACCTAATATCTCTAACTACATATTTGAATTTCTACTAAACTCCTAAGGAACTTTCAATACTGTCAAGCAAATCACAGAAGGACAATCTAGATATAAATTACCAAAACTTCTTACTAATAACAAATATTAAAAATCCTTTGATAGCCAACTCTGGTAACTGAATTATGGTCAAGCTCTTTAAACTCCAAATTATTATACCATTAGAAAATGAAAAGGTATTCGTTTAATGTTATTCAACAACAGAAAACAAACTTTAACCCAACGGCAAAGTTTACATTAGATTTATTATTTTAATGATGGCCGATTTAAATTCCAAACTGTTAGATAAACAAAACTTTGAAACCAAAAACAAATTAATTGGTCCAGGTAATCCAATTAAGCAAAACAATTCGATTGAATATCTTTCTGTTGAATCGGTTTCAATTTGCAACTGAAATACATAAAATTCCGAATCTTAGTTAAGCTGTAGTGAGCTTAAATTTTACGACTGATATAAATAACTTAACTAACTTAAAACAATTAAAGATACGCATAAAATTACTTTACACCTTAATGAAATTTCAATTAGGATGAATTCTAGTGATCTTATTAAAGGGAGGTTTAAATGTACATCTCACAAACGGTCTAAAGCTATTTTTCCTAATACTTTTCAATCGTTTTTAAAATATTGAGTTTTTATAAAAAAATAACTTTTATAATTTTTACATGAGATTTCATTATGAAAATATTTGTAAAAACTGCATGCAATACCTACCTAAAAATACCATAACTAGGATTTAGGATACTGCTTAAACTCGATTAGGTATATTTTATTTCACTATTTGAAATTACATAAACATCAGTCACTTAACATGAGTTATGTTTTCCAAGACATAAAACCCTTTAAGAGTTCCAAGTAGTCGAAAATCCAATTACAGCATTGACCTGTACATAGATTAAAATGAAATGGCACTCGAACCATAGCGGACGACACTCGCTTTCTAGCGTTCAAAAAACGTCTCAATTATAATTTGGATTGTCTAGATTGTTGAGCAAGTTGTCTCCATTCACTACAAATGCGAGGCCAGATGATATGTAAGTCCCAACAGGCGTAGCTTGGATGCTTAGCTGTCCCACGCGCACGTACCTCGTTGCGTATGCATAGCAACCGGCACGGCTGTCAAGTGACGTATGGAATCGCTATCGCTATCGAAGAGCTAAGATTTTAAAGTACAAAATCGCTATCGCAATTGAAGTGCTCAAATTATTAAAGGATTTAAATGGCATCTTTGAGGCATTCTCATTTTTGATTTGTAGGTAATGCATGGACTCAGCAATGCTATATTATATGACACATCAAATGTTATAAAAGCAGTGTTTGGGTTTTTTAAATTATAAATAAAATTTTGTAAAATCTTCAAACAACTATGAAGATAAAACACGTCTAAAGAAAGACAAATATTTTCCCCTACTAAACACAATAAATCTGAAACGAATGGCACATAAACTTGTCTAGTTTGTGAGTTCGACTAGTGTTAATCCATACGACAGGAAAATTGGCACGGATTCTACCCGTAGGAACAAACAGTTTTAAATATGGCTTAAATTAGTTATACTACCATCTCAATAATATTTATGAAAAATGCGTTCATATTGAACGCTTTCCATTCTGTTTAAGTTTCCAAAGAAGGAAATAGTGATAGCCATTCAATACGTAACTTGACTGTTCCACAATTCACCAATACGTAATTGGAACTCCAATGCCTAACACAAGAATACTTGTGCATAATGCATAGTACTGCAATTAGTTCACGTCCCTGCACAGCCTGACGACATAGACGTCACAGTAATGCTAAGATGAACACCTGATTTGGTCTATTGTACTGTCCGTGAACAAATTTAGAGAGATAATGGTAAATTTTGTATATGCATGCTGTTCTTTTGTGGAGTCTCGAATAATATGTTCACGAGGCCGGGAATCCATTTTTGGTCGCTTAGGTCACTCTTCATTATTTATTGTTTCTTATTTAACAACTTTTTCATTAAAGTTATCTTAATATGATTTCGAGATCTTTGTTTTATTACAAATCGCAATATTAATCTTATTTATGAACTTGTCCATCGAATTAAGCTTATTGTCTTCAATGTATGGGTTTATGTTTATTGTAAATATGTTAGACGATGATTTAATATGACCAAGCGACCAAAGACTTTCCGTGGCCGGGGCTTCCACCAACAGACCACAGTTACACTACACTGCCGCCGCCATATAACACGATACATCCCTTTGTAGGCGACCGATCATTGCATCGAGCTCGTCAAGTTCCCACAAGTCCGTCCAGGACTCAGAGCGTCCCGAGGGATCAGACACAGATAAACGCGGCCGTAAATGGAGACACGTCCAGGCTGTCATGGCATACTACCAGGCTCTAAGGAAAATTAAAAGGTTCGATCTAACCGTGGACAACGGTAAAGCCGCTATCGTTGTCGATTGTTTTATCATTGTTTGTTTTAATTTCCCACTAATGTGCTACCTTCGTCTGTGTATAGGAATTTCGGGAATGGTACTTTACTCACTGGATTTTGTGTGTTTTTCTTGTGGATATTGTGTCTATACTAGTTCACCTTGACAAGATTCTACTTTCCTACTATCACTTGGGAGATCACGTGTTCAATGTTATTCGTTAATTGCATTTGTATGGACGTTTGAATTGTCGATAGATTATAAACTATTTAGTATTTGAACTCCTAACTTAGATTCAGTTTAGTAAATTAGTTTTAGATGCGTTAGATATTCGGCTCACTGAAATTTCACTCTACAAATATACTTTCATATTATTAGTTTGACTAGTAAATAGTAAAAAATTGCCATGCCGCATGTAAATAAAGGTAGATATTTGTTTGCACGTTAAAACATTTAAGTTCACAATAAAATGTGTGAAAAGCACTGGATTTATAGAGAGCATCTGTGAAACTTGAATTACTTTGCCTTTTCTTGTTTCTTGGAAATAATTCTTATTACATTAATGAACTAAATAATATAAACATCTTCCTTAAACCTGCAATTTCTCTTAAAAATTACGAGTAAAACTTTCAAGTCCTTTTCATCTACCTTTGAATACTTAACTTTCTGGACGCATGGCTCCTATTGCTTATGAATACCCTTCAATGATTTTTGTTTAAGGCGATTTATAGATGTTTAATGATTATTGTAATGTGCAGAACAAAATCGAACCAGAGATGGATGAAGTTGAGGACGACGGTGCAGCTGAGCTCGGCGATACAGAAGAAGCCGCCATTGAAGAGAGAAGATTCCTTTTTGAAGAGATTCTCCACTAGGCAGACGTGTGCCACGCAGGAAACTGTGAGATTTGTTGCATCATAGATGTTGTTTTGTATATTTATAAGTGTACTTATACTACACCTTATATTTGAAGTGTTCAAGAGAAGTCAAATGTTGCATGACACGTATGTAGCTAAACCTTAAGTGTATAATATTGATCATACTTTGGTTTACAGTCTTAACGTTTGTGACGGATTTGTCTTTGATGTTGATTAAAATTTGGCTTAAATCTGTTTCTGAGATATTAAAAGCAATTTCGTTATTTTAATAAGTTCAACTGAGAGCAATTCTTTTAAAATTATATGACAACTAAGGCTTATTGACTTACAAATGTATTCAAATTATATCCGAATCCAGAGGAAAGGTTTTAAATCTTTTTCATTTATCTGTTAAAATCACACAAAAATTCGCTCTCGATTTTCGTTGGCGCATAAACAAACAGTCTGTCGTGCTAAAATAGTCTAAAGAGATTTTAAAATTTCTTTTAGTCTACGTTTTGATATATTTCAATTCATTCAAACTAAGTAAAAGGCAATTAAAGGTACGTTCACATTCCATTTATTAAGAATACTTCGCATGAAATACTGACAAAGTTTTCGTTTAAATTGGAAGATTCGATATCTTTACGTTTAAAGTTTTACTGCTTTTTATAAATATAATACTTATCTTTTATTTACATGTTTCAAAAGTTTTTAAATGTATACAGCTCTAAGAAGCACTTATTTTGCCCATGAATAAAAGCTGTACTGCAAAATTTTAAAAGTCAACGTGTACTTTCCAAGCCAGATTTGAAATTAAATAGTTTTGAAAAATATGAAGAAAAGATTCCATTACAATGTCGCTATCAATAGTGACATTGTAATGGAATTTTTAAATGTATTCAGTTTTAAGAAGCACTTATTTTGCCCATAAATAAAAGCTGTACTGCAAAATTTTAAAAGTCAACGTGTACTTTCCAAGCCAGATTTGAAATTAACTAGTTTTGAAAAATATGAAGAAAAGATTCCATTACAATGTCGCTATCAATAGTGACAAGTTTCAAATTTAATTATATCCACCAATAACGTGTTCACAATACAATGGATAGGACACAACTTATACTTAGCTGGTTTAGGTATCGTATACAAACAGCTCGAAAAATCCAAGTGGCTGATTCACAAACGTCAGAAACGATTTTGAATCGGAAATTCTATGGTTTGTCTGTGTTACATCATTTTTTCAAGTAAGAGACAAAAATAAATTCTGGATTCGAACCCAATTTCGAAGTTTTGTGAATACGTATGTAGAAATGGATAAGATTACTAAATATTTTTTCTACGTTGGTTTATTTTGAGTAGCCTCATGATCTGATAATGTTTTTTCTATACTGACGTACTTAAGACATGTTTTCATCGAACAAAAGAAAGCCAAGGCTGTTAAGTGGTAACTAACGAATCTGGCCTTGCAGGTTGAAGACACAGGGTCAGAGGGCGCCACAGGGGAGCACAGGACAGCCACCAGATCGCGGAGGCGGAAGGTCAGGGCGCCAAGGACTGTGGTGAACCCTGACGAGAACTTCTACTTCTACTGGTTGTGGCTGATCACGCTCTGCGTCCTGTACAATCTGTGGACGCTGATCGTGAGGCAGAGTTTTCCAGAACTACAGGTGAGACTTAAACATGGAAGGTACTTGGAACGATTTCAGATTAGCGTATTTTTCTGAGCGTATACGGTCTTTCAGCATGCGCGTGTAAGCGCGTATGCTGCGCGTGTAAGCGCGTATGCTGCGCGTGTAAGCGCGTATGCTGCGCGTGTAAGCGCGTATGCTGCGCGTGTAAGCGCGTATGCTGCGCGTGTAAGCACGTATGCTGCGCGTGTAAGCGCGTATGCTGAATATATAGTTACATTACGCGCTTCAAAAACTGGACTTGCGTAAACAAGCCCATTCGCTCGAACTGGTTATGGTGTCGCGTTAGTATTGTGATGGATTTTGACGTAGACACATTACTACCTATTTACGTTACTTATTGCAATCTCGGAAAAAGCGCAAAAGGTCCTGGTTGTCTTCTGGGTAGGAGAACCGGTCACTATACATACTCAGCATGTGGCTTGTACTTATATGAGCTTAGAAGCGTATTAACGCTCGTACGAGTTGAGCCAATGCCAAAGCACCTATACGCGCCTACCTGCAATTTCAAAAACGAACTCATAGGCACATATAAAACGCGAGTCTGAAACCGTTCTTAGTGAACCATTAGACATTTAATTTCTTAGTAAATACTCAACAAACATGAAGTATTTTTATTTATCAGCCATCATTATTAAATAAAATTTGCAACTTTTGTCAAATGTTAAAACCAACTACACGAGTAAATAGGCGTCATTAGTATTTGTTGGCGACAGATCTTACCATTTACTGATCTTACTCTTTTTAGGAAAAATATAAAATAACTTTCATAAATAATAATTATAATATTTGTAAATTTTTTATATTAGTTAATAATTCCTAAATAATGTTCTGTTTTGTTTTTGTTTTGTTTAGTTTCGCACTCGCAGACAACCACTCAAAAGTGGTTTGCGAGGCCTTTGATTTTAATTTAAGTATTATAAAATTAATAATAATAAATAAATAAATAATAATAATAATCCTGTCATCCCTACTCGGCATTTGTTGCCTGTAATTATTGTTAAAGTACCTGCGCTGTTATAATCAAATAACGGGCCTTTTTAATAACTACTAACGCCGAATCGGTTATTCTCAAAAAATATTAGTGGTAAAAAATTTACGTCAAGTTAATTGGCACTAACAAAATTAAATGTAAAATATTATTCACTTAAGTCAGTCGAACATTTATAAATATAAACAAAACCACAAGGATCTATCCGTTCCATTAAAATTGTCACCTTGACAGACATTCTGACGGTAATATCAGTCCCTTTGCGAAGATAGGTACCAGAAGCTGCCTTTACGCCGGAGATAAGAGGAACATAAAATGCTTTTACACGTAAAGGCCATTACGGGGCATTCAGATAGAAGTCGTCAGGTTTAAATATAGACAATAACAAGAAGCAATAGTAGTAAAGGGTTTTCCAATAAGGGCTTGACAACCTTTTTTTTTAATTAAATAAAAACCATTTGAGATATTTCAAAAGATGTATCGAATAGAACTACATTAAAAAACAATATGAATGGAACTCGACTCATATGGCCACGGCAAGCACGTTTGCAGCGGTCGATTTGTGGCCCCAATATTCATTACTCGGCCACACATTTCGGACGAAACGGCTGCTATTTCGAGTTTAATATTGGTTTTGGGTTCTTCCAACGTTGTCGGCTTATTATTGTAGACCAATGACTTGACGTAGACGTTAAATCGTCGAGCACGAACGAGGCAGCCAATCGAGTGGTCCATTTCTTGAAATAACGTACGCTCTTAAAGTAGCGGCCACCGGCTCCGAATTCCAGTAGTAAATTTTTAGATTTTTTACGATATTCGTTCCTGTAAATCACCGTGATGAAAATGTTAGGTCTATTGAATAAACTGATAGGGGCAGTTCGATTTTAAGTGAAAATGCGCATTCACAAACTACCTAAATTCATAATTGTCAAGCCCCTATTAGAATATAACTTATAACCTCATTGACGTAGTTATCCTATAGACTCTTATTCCTAATGCCAAACTTAGCATGTCTTTAACTTAGCGACACCAATCATAATACAGAGTTTGGCTCGGCTGTGTTGATACATCCGTCGAAATCCTAACCTAGCAGATTCAGATTTCCACCGATCAGATTCAGAAACGATACGAAAAGCGTTAATTTAATTTTTTTTAAAGATTATTCGCAAGTTTTGATATCAAAACGAGGTTTCACATTTGTATAAATAACATTTTGTTTTTGAAAACGCTTAATTCATAATCGAAGTGTGTTGGGTACATTATAAGAATTTAAAATATATACGATATAATTCACAGGCACTTTATTAATTTGGGCGACAGAAATGCCGACTGAACTAAGACTGACTTGAGCGACAAGTCGCCTAAACCGAAGTGGCTTACTTATTAAATTTGTGGCCAGCCTATTATTTAGTAACCTAAATAATAGAAATTAAATACCATCCACCTTACAGAAGACCGCAGTCAAATAACAAGCACTCCGGTGTTGTTGTGTTTCTGCATGTGAGTAAGGTTTCCAGAGCTCCTCCTACATTAGTAACAGGGGTCAAGCCTTCAAGGTAAGGGCTACAAGTCCAGTAATAGCTTTATTGTGCTGTACTTGTCGCCTTTAAGCTTGGACCTCATTACCACTTTACATCAGGTGGAATGATGTCAATCTTGAAGTGCAATATAAAAAAAAAGAACCCATTTGAAATTGCAATTCCTTATCGGATCCAACATATTTAATATATTACAAGTGCTTTAGCTACTTACCACAGAATCAGAGCAATGTATGCGATGTTGTCCAATATTTATTATTTATTATATTTCGTTTTTCGGAGTAGATCTTCGGTTTCATTTAGAATTCTGTCAAAAGTGTCAACATCACGTTGTATGTCTCTATCAACAATATAAAAAAAGAAATCGAATAATCTATAGTTGAATGGAAATAAACTATACGATTTCTTTTTCATTTTGATATAAAGTGCGAAGAACCTTTGTTCCAATCTAAATCAGGCAAGTGTTAGTGAAATGTGTAATACGAGATTCTTAAATCAGCCAGCCTTATTCACAAACGTCAGATACAATTCTAATACGGAAACCCTATGTTTTGCTCCAATGAAAGATGAATATGAAAGTATCACAAGGCAAAGTATTAATAAAATATGTTTACATGCAATAGTTATTCTATCACTTGCCTACATAACCTATTCCATTCAAACACAACTTATTTTCAAATAACCACTCGAACTAAATATTAGCATACTTCAGAATTCATAAAATTATTCGGAACAAACTCTCAGAGGACGACCCGATCCCTTTTAGTCCCAGATGGATTACATATTTATAAGTTTTGGTCATTTATACCAGTTTCCAATACTGCAATGAGGTCAGGAAACCGGCCTAGTGTGAGAGAGTCTAAACAAAAAATATTACAACGATCAGTTTCAAGGTTTCATGGAATCATGATTTTGTTCTTAAAAAGGACCGTGCCTTGTTAAGAACAAAATCATTACAAAATCATCATAGTCAATAGCAAAGCGGACTGGGTCAAAGATACCAGATTGTTTTAGACACGAATCATTGACGTGACAACGTCTAATAACTCGATACTACGGGCTGCATGCACAAACAAAATGACGTCATTGTCGCGTTTCGCAAGCGAGAGCACGGCACAAACGAGAGAGAGGCATGATTGGCTCGAGCGATCGGCTCAGCATTGTCATATCAAACTACCAGCCTTTAACCAAATTTACAGACAATTATTTTTTTATTCGCTAACTTAATAATGAAACTTAAATAAAACGATACTAAACTGCGTGGTGGGGGTTTGTAATGTCACTGGTGAAAAATGCAAAAAAATATATGCCAAATTTTTGGATAATCCAACAGATGGAGTATAAACCAATTTTTCTTTCTTTCTGCCTTCTCTCACACGCTACGTGTTGCGTTGCGTGTGCGCACTATCGTAGACTCAAATGCGCGAGCGCACTATTCACCGCTCGAAATACGTCTGCGGAAAATCGAGGGAAGAGGCGATTGAGATGACTCTTGAATTAACGCAAATGAATAAATCTTAGAAATATGCATTTTTTCCGAAGTAAGGTTCCACGTTCACCAATATACACCCATACAACATGGTAGCGGTTTATGCATACATACCTACTTTTTTATCCGTAATTGGCAATCGATATTTCCCGAACAAAATCTCACATGGCGCCCCTATTGTATATCCAAACCATATAAATAAAGATTCTATTAATAAATTACATTAAGTATGGGTGTCTGTCACCAATGTTTCCTCAAGTGGGTGATGGAGGAAAACGAATTGTTTTCGTATATCAGTTACGTTTTATCTATTTTTTTTAGATTTCAGGGATTCGATTAAGGTTGAACATAGCTTTCTAATAAATTAGAAGAATTTGTGGTTCGAGACAAACGAATCCTTACTAGTCCTTACTATCCTTACTAATATTATAAATTGGAAAGTGAGTTTGTTTGTTTCGATTTCACGCCGTAACTACTGCACCGATTGCTTTGAAATTTTGCAGACGTAAAGTTAGAAGACTGGATTAAATAATAGTAATACTTTTTATCCCGAAAATGTGTCATTTAAAATAAGGTAAAATATTGCGAACGAATATAAACATGTAAATTTAGAAGCTAAATTATACAATAATTAATCCCCTAAAATGAGGAATTCCCGAGGGATGACGTACAATTTGTTTTATCATCTAGACTGTTTCTTTACATCTACTTACATCGCGCTTCTTAGATTTTTCCGTGTAATGAGAAGTTTTCTTATAGTTGTGCTTTATACCGCAATATAACCAAACTCCACGCGGGCGAAGCCGCGGGCGGAAAGCTAGTACGAAATAAAAACAGGTGGTTTAATGTTCTACAATTCTCTTATTGGCACTAAGTAACGTCTTGATGAGGTTAAATTATGAAATAATTGTGCAATTATTAGATTAATTATTTATTTACGAGGTATGTCTTGCTGTGAGATGTATCATTAAAATCAATCATTTACGCCTTATATTAATTTATTATTGAAAAACTTTATTGCACAAAAAACGTCTCTACCAGTCAACCATTGTCATGCAAATAGTTAGTTTATTCCCATAACAGTAAAAATGTGTGCATAGATTACCATAAATAATAATAAATAGCAATAAATTAAACACCAGAATAGTTTATTCATACGTACATTATTAATTAGTATAATATAGTAAAATAATGAATGTATAAATATAAACAAACAAGTAAATAAATAAAGCAAATTAATTTAACAAATAAAATTCTATGTAGAATGAGAAGAACAGAAGAATTCACGATTCACTCATTTTAAAAGTTATATAATATGATTGAGATCAACCGTGAGGTTATCTACACTAATATTATAAAGAGGAAAGATTTGTACCTATTTTTGTATGTTTGTAATGAATGGGCACAAAAAGTACTGGGCCGATTTAAAAAAATATTTCACCAATAGAATGCTACATTCTTCCAATTTGACATAGGCTACAAAATTAGTGATTCTTGGTAAAATTTGAAAAATTTCAACAGAAAACCGGGAAAAATTCTCTAAGGCGAAACAAAGTTCGCCGGGACCGCTAGATAGATAGATACACTTTATTGCAAAGAAAATTTACAGAAATTGGTTTTACAGACATAATCAAGTACAATTTAGGTGGTCTTATAATATACTCGAAGTTTCTAGAAGTTCTTACGTATTGCTATTGAACCCGCAATTTTTTGAGAAGAATCCACGTATTGGAATTTTACAAGCAGATCAATGCTTATTAAACCATCGTCCCTCATAGTTCAAAAGCCGATAGTCCCCAATTTCGCAGCCTAACCAAATAGATATGAGGGAACAATCTGTCCGTGTGTATACAGGTTATGCACTTGAATAGATAAGCCAACCTATCTCATCTGATCTGAGATAATGTCCAATGCTCCCTCAAGCAAGAGATTTGTGTGTCGGACCGCAAACGTATACCACCACTTAGCAAAGTAAATACTAAAAAATAGGAAATATCAGACAACATCTCATACTATCTCATAAAGATCAGCCCTACAATTCAGGAAACGTAGGAATCGAATTCGAATTCTGAAACTATGTTTTGTCCCTTTCTGTAACGATTGGAGGTTCCAGAGACAATTTTCAGATTGTTCCTTTAACTCGTGCTGTGAGACTCATATTTTTTCCAATTAACTGTTTATATGAAATAACCACGAACGCAGATTTACTTCTGATAATCACAATAAGATCATCCTTTATTAAACCTTTAAAATAATTTAACGGGTCAAAACGCGACACCATTATTATTTTAGTAGTTAATACAAACTACTTACTGCCCGACGTTTCGGTTAGGTTGCACCAACCGTGGTCACGAGTTGACTGAGTGTATTACCTACTAAATAATAATGGTGTCGCGTTTTGACCCGTTAAATTCACAGGCATCAACAAGTAACAGATAAGTCTATTGTTGTTATTAAATTTTTTTATATGGAAAAACCCTCGTATATTAAATTACATATTTACAATAACAGAATCATTGCTAAGGAAACAGTTGTCACTCTATGTCACTCCATGACAGTTTTGGATCACAAGACTTTACTGTACTGTATATATATTATGATCGTAAATCCGGAGGATTTTCATGTTTTTAGGAAATTATGAAACTAATGCAAAAATTAAATGAACCGAATTAGTTAATCAAGTGAACGAACGAATAATAACGTCTGATCTTGAGAGCAAATTGAAGTGAAAAGTTTTTTGATTTCCTCTATACTGTACCGTGAATAGCACATCAAGGTGCTGCATCGCTCGCAGTTGGATTTTAGTTCTTATGTCTGCGATATAAAGACGTATAGAAAGTCCAAAGTGTGTAGTCTGATGTGTTCTCAACCGTACAAGTACTACAGTGTTTCATTTTCGCAATAATCCTTATCTGTTTAAGCGTAAACTCGATATTGGATCTCAGAAACTTACGCCAATCCTAGCTCGGCTACTAATTTTACAGTACATTTGAGCTACAATTTACAATGATTAAGACGGCGTATTACAAATAAAAATTGTATTTTATTCGTAGTTACTTCAAACATTGATTTGCAAACTACGGTCATACTAATATTTTAAATGCGAAAGTAACTCTGTCTGTTTTGTCTGTCCGACTTTCACACCTAATCCACTGAACCGATTTTAATGACATTTCATTTGGTATAGGTATACGTTGAACCTCTATTAGGGACATAGGCTACATTTTGTTTCGAAAATAAGGGGCGATGAGGGTAATACCACCCTTGATGTCCAGTGACCCAAAAATATAGCGTGGATCTTGTGAGGAATTAAATGAAACAAAATGCCCAGCTTAAATTTTTTTTTTCCTACCTGAATTTCGATGATGACTGCGAAGCCTTATCATCTTTACCGAGCTTTCGAGGGAGCGCAGATGGCTCTAACCCCTTTTGCCCAGCTTAATTTTTTTTTTTTTTTTTTTTTTTTTTTTTTTTTTTCCTAACTGACTATAGATGGCCTTTTCATCTTCACCGGGCTTGCGGGGGAGCGGAAGGCTCTCACCCCTAGAGTAGAGACGTAGCTTATATCCTCTCAGACAAAACACAATGATATCGCGTTGTAAATACGTACAACGCCATCTATTAGTATATTTTTGAATTAACTTTTAACTAACAAATATACGAATAATAGACACATGAAATCGTTAATTTTTTAAGTTAGAGATATGAAATTTGGCACAAATATAGCTCAAAACTTGGCACACATATAGCTCGAAACAATACTTTTTGTCCACAATTTAATATTTGGGGGAAAAACCAACTATCTATATTTATTGCTAGAAAATACAAAGTCCATACGTACGAAGTCGCGGGGAGCCGCTTGTTTACAATAATTAAGACGCTTACGACAAAAAAAAAGTGATTTGTATTTTATTTCTAGTACATCAAATATCTATTTACACACAGAGTGTAATTTATAAATTTAAATTATAAATGAAGCACTCAAAACGTAGTTTCTTTTTCAAACATTGCAAATAGAAAATAACATTATATATTTTTTTATTTTATAGACAGACGTAGTTAAATATTCGTTTACGGAGTTAAAAGATTTAACTAACGGAAAGTCGTTGACTTAACACTTTTAGCAAGGAGCCAACCTTTTGTGAATATGGGGGCAGATTTTTCAAACCGACTATCTGTATTAGATATAAAATTATTTTATTATAAAGTCAAATGTCTATCAAAACATATAGAAGCTGAATTCGACTATGATTTAAATTTTTATTACTTTTTCAAATACAATATTTGATAAATGCGGTACTTTTAAAGATAAATGTAAGGTTAGATATCTTCGAAATTGATGCTTAGAAGAGATATCGAGTAATCCAACCAAATGGAGTCTCGATTTCCACTGATATAAGATCTGTCGCTTAACTTTTCTTTGAGCTTGTTTAATCGTGCATAAGCTGTTTTGAAGCGGATCTAATATGAATGTTTATTTCCCATTTTTATATCACATTCACAATTATGATAAAATACATGATAAGTACGGTGAACAAACATCGAGGTTTAGGTACATTTGCAGTTCAATCTTAGTTCTTATGTCTGGGACATAAAGACGGTACAAAGTCAAAAGCATGTTTGTTATGCTTGCGACCGTACACACACTCTCTATGTAGATCCAATAGATATTATTATTCATGACATTTATTTATTTTTAAGAATTGTAATCTTAGGATAACAATTTTCAAATGCATGATATTTTTTCAACAAATCGAGTTATTGGATTGGAGTTAGGTATTGGTTTATCAGGGGAATAAGTCGTTGTCGATTTATATCCTAATTTATTCTATGAATAAATCCAAACGCATTAACTTCAGAGAGGTATAACAATGATGAACAGTACTATAAAACTATTTCGGTCTGAAAGTGTCAAGTTATCTTTCAAAAACATCCTTATGAAATTAGCCCAGCCACAGTAACCACAAAATGACGATATTTATTTTTTTGGAAGGAGCGTGCATCAATCACGCATACTTACCTAATTCTTAAAAACGCCAAATGTAGGATTTCAATCGCTTTTCGGAAGCTCGACACAGCAGCGCGCGTCCACTAATGCCGCATGAAGTTGCGAAATAGCAATCTTGAAGCGCGATTTCCGAAAGGATCAAAAAAACGCAGCATCGATACAGTTGCATCTGCTGCGAATCTTATGTCTCCTTCACCCGTAGACTAATTCTTCTGCAGATGGCATCGCCAATTCAAGTCAATCACGTGTAGAGGGGGTGATTTGCTCGTCTGCCGATATCAAAGACTTACCACAGACTAGCAAGTCACACCTTCTACATGTCAGCGGACGCGACCGCCGGTGACATCTGCAGACGAATTTGTTTACGTGTAGAGAAGGTATTAGGCATTTTCTTTGCACTATGTTGCGGTGGTCGATAGCCACCTTCAATTTCTCTGGAAGGTTGACCCTGTTTCGTGTATCTGACATTCAAACGTCCACAAAGAATGCCTTTCGAGATATTGAAGCATTTTCAGATAATCTGGACATCCGTCAGGTTGAGCAAACTAGAGAAACAGGCATTTCTCAGAATTATCGTTTTTCTTTCTAAGCTTTCTAACTTGACAGACAGCATTTCGTCGAATATAAACTTTGCTATTTTCTATATTAGTTTTTTCCAGATCGTACCTAAGCTCTAGAATAATATTTCTATTTATATTTCATCGCACGTATCTCTAGCTTAGGTATATTTAAAGTTTCGCAGTGTATTTAAAAGAATTCCAAATACTGTTTTGGATATTTAGCTCTTAAACGTATGCCATACAGTAAAATACTATCTTTTTCCTTAATTATATGTTTTTTTGTAACGAATTTTAAATACTGCCGAATTAAAATCAAATTGAATCAAACGACAGGTTGTATACTTTTGTAGAATCAAAACTGTAAGTAATGATCACAGTATTATACTTTTGCAATGTCTGTTTATACTGCTAGAAGAGAAAATACCAATGGGCAAATATCC
Source organism: Glyphodes pyloalis (assembly GCA_037074685.1). Lineage (NCBI taxonomy): Eukaryota > Metazoa > Arthropoda > Insecta > Lepidoptera > Crambidae > Glyphodes > Glyphodes pyloalis. The sequence goes on from JAYKKO010000021.1 coordinate 7,734,739, forward strand.
GTTCGTTCTACAACCACAGTTTAATTGCAAAGCAAACTTACCTGCACTACTGCACTAGAGTGCTAATACGACACTTAATACTTTTGAGTCCCATCCACCGCCAAGCGAAGTTTCCTACCATTTAGCTAGACAATGCTTCCAGTCTCGAGGTATAAAATCTGGGAAAATACTCGGTTCATGCTTGAAAATACTATCTAGGATAATCCAAGTTAAAGGTTCTTGCATTGTCGTGCATCAAACTGAACATTTTATTCTCCAATGGATTTTATGACTGTGTTCGATACATGGGATGGGACCTATAAAAGGTTTTTTTATAAAAAAACGCCAGACTTGTAAACCAAAAAACCAGTAAGCTTGAATGAAAACATTTTATTATTTCACTTGTACTGGAAGACATTATTTTTATCCTATAGTAATAAAATAAGAAAAAAATTCTTAGAGTTTGTTCCAACTTCCATGCAAAGTGCAAAAATAGGTAAGTTTCAAATGTCAGTACCTTTGAATTGCGTTAATTAGTATTGATGTTAATTTACCTGATACCTCAACGCGTTTCTGAGAAGGGTTTTGCTTGACGGATGTACAAACAGTCAACAAAGTGAGAAACTTATACGAGTTCCTTTTGCGTCTGTTGATTAACGGAACCCTAAAAAATAATAAAAGTGTAAGCATAGATTCTTTTGGGATGTTCATTAAGCCGACGCGTCAATATTTCTCTTTCTTCTTTCTCTTAGCAATGATCACCCATCCTACATCGCTCCATTACATTTGGTATATTACAACTGCTTACCAATTTTGATCTTGAAAATTAAGATCGTTCCCCAATTATTTTCTGGACTAACTCTCTTTCTTCGATTTTTATTATTTTTACATGCCGCACTAGCAAACTTTAAATATATTAAAGAAACAGAAAAATTTCATCTGGCTCTATAAGTATGTAGTTCTAAACATATTCGGCAGAGGGCACTTACCGGAGGCTAATGGGTTGATACAGCAGAAAAATTCATCGCCTACGATAACTTGCGGTTAGCTCAGTTGAAAGAGCAACACGCGTGATACGTGTAGTAGGTCGTGGGTTCGAGTCCCTCACCGCAAGGGGTGATGAAATTTTTCTATTTCTTTAAAATATTTAAAAACTCTCTTTCTTATTCAGTACATTTAATTCAAAACCTCTACTGCATCTTTCTTTAAATTGTCACATAGGTCTAAGTAAGTGTAAGGAAAAGGTTAGGTCTAAATCTGCCCCTAGGGACAGCCTTTAGAATAGTATCGAGTGATAAGGGTAGAGGATCAAGACCCTAAAAGCAGGGTTCCAATTTCACAAGCAGGTACTTCGTGGAATAAGTAAGTGTGTACGATCTGTCATTTATTAGTAAGGTGCATTTTTTTTGCAACATCTTTTAATTTTTCCAACGATTTAACTTTACGCCTGAAAACACGATCACTTTTCTTTAAATTTTTACTATTCGTAACTTTGCCCGCGATTTTTCGAGATAAAAAGTATCCTATATGTTTATCTATTATTAAATCTCTTTTTCTACGAAATTTCATCCAAATTCATTTCGCCCCCTGTTAGTATCCGTCGTCTGGTACTCATAGTACAAGGGAAAAACCTTAGTTTGAGACCAGGTGATAGGTGTGATTGTCTGGCGCATTTATTCATTTATTTATTTATTTATTAGTTTTTGCGTGAAAGAGTAACATCCAGACTCCTAAAGTATAACAAATGTTCGCGTTTATAATGACAGTAGGATTATGGTTTTACATAGAATACTATACAATAGAGCTGACATATCCAAGATGATAAAAATTAAAGAACGAAACATACGTAACCGTCATTTTGTTGATGCTGAAAGTCTTATCCGATTACCTCCGGAACCGATTGGTGAGTGGACCTGACTTCGGCGTCGGGCCATCTTTGGTATTCCGGGTTTGATTACTGTCTCGGGTATGCGGTCGTTGATGTGTTCAGCATTATTACAACTGTTTCATTTTTTTATTATAAAGACTAACTCGGTATTTGTATCTATATCACCTGATATTTGGTGGCAAGTACCATAATCGGTGATAATGAGGCACGAAATGTAGTTCGGGACGCCAGTATTGGCTTAGAAGCTGTGAAAAGAATCCAAGACATACATACTATCAGCCTCGAGATTACATGAGTGGAATTGCTGACCACGTCTGTAATCCGAAATAACTTTTAAGGAACATGAGACCTTGTTTTGGGCCCTGCGCTTCCCAGGAACTAAGTTTTCGAAGCTTAGTTCCTGGGAAGCGCAGGGCCCATAGCCGCCTCTGCTGTAGCTTACTCATCCGTAGCTTACTCTGGCGTAGCAATTACAAAATCGTCGCATTGTAATTAAACGTTGAATTTTGACAAAGTAACAAGAGAAACAATGCCGTAGCAACTATTCAATTTTATGGTTTTTACATCAAATAAGTATAGAGTTAATATTACTGTAGCCTACTATTTCGTAGCCTACTCTGCCGTAGCAATAAATAATCGTCGCATTGTAAATATTTATTTATTTATTTGCTAGTCACATGGTACATAAAGTGTTACAATTTTGGACCACGTTAACTGTTAATTAAACGTTGTATTTTGACAAAGTAACAAGACAAATACTCCGTTGCCGTGACATCTATTCTATTTTATAGTTTTCACATCCTATAGTATAAGTTTGTTCTATAGTAGTACTCTTTCCTAGCTTCCTCTGCCGTAGCCAAGTCTACCTTATGCCTACTCGATTGTAGCCTACTCTGCCTAGTAGTTAATCCGTCGCTGGCGTCATGACAACGGTTTTATTAAGTTTTGTATCAGATTTCTGCGGCACGGTATTCCCGATATTGCTAATAACCTTACTAATCATAGACGTTTCGGTTGACCAATAACGTAACGGAACGTGAATTTTGACGGTTAATGGTATTGACAGTCTTTTCGATATTACGAATTGTTTTTCTCATAATTACAAGATGATTTGTTACACGTAGGGATGTTTACTGGAACTAGCCACTTATGGTCGTAAGAGTCTGCAAATCAGATACAATAAAAGTACAACTGTATCTAACTTTTATAAATTTTATTTGACGACCTCCGTAGCCGAGAGGCAAGCGTGCCTGACTTTGGCGAGCGCCATCTCTGAGGTTCCGGGTTCGATCCCCGGTCGGGTCAATATGACAAACGAACTTTTCCATATTGTCTCGGGTCTGGGTGTTAGGGTACCGTCGTTGTTTCTGATTTCTGTAACACAAGTGCTTAAGCTACCTACCACAGAATCAGAGCAATGTATGTATGTTGTCCAATATTTTTAACAAAATATTATTAAATTAAATAAAGACATTCGGCCTTATGAGGTGAAAACGTAAGTAGTTGTTAGAAATCAATAATGATTTGAAAAATGTAAACGTATATATTTACTTTATCAAAGCCCATGCTGTATTTTTGGACGCTACATTGTTTATTTTTTTAACTTAATATAAGCAATAAAAAAATAAAGCAATTTTTTCTTCGTAGTTCATAATGTTTTTTAGTAATGTAAAACTTAAGAAAAACCGTCGAACAAGTACTAACCGTTGTCAAACAAAAAATGGCAGACACAAGGTCATTGCATACTCTATAGCGACTTTGGCGCTAGTTTTTTCTCTTTTTTAAGGAAAAAATCTTTGAACACTTTTCTTTCACGAAGAAGAATTTTTCAGATTAAGGGAGTAAAAAAATAAATTACATAACACCGAATGAGATGAATAAGGCCCCATTTACAGCATAAACCACTGTGGTGTTAGATAGTATCTATTAAGGGTATCTAATAGATACCCTTAATATATAAAGAAGCCCATAATAGATTTACAACTGCTTTAAATTTTGTAATTTTACATATACGGGGAAAATTCGCCATATTCTTAAATCACTAATTAGGGATGATCACAGATTAAATGACAATGAGAGGACTTGCTTCTATTCGAAGTACCAACAATAATCAGAGGCTTAATCAGAGAAAGGCGCTTTTGTATAATTAAAGAACTTTAATAAACAATAAAAACATATTATAAATAATCATAAACTATAGATACTAGGCAATCTAACTTCGTACACGTAATTACGGTTTAATAAATTCAAATTCAATATTCTTTTATTCATGTAAATTACACCAGTAATATTTATGAAATATTTCCACCGATGTTTAGTTAAATGCATTTAATAGTTTTTGCGTGAAAGAGTAACAGACGTACATATTTATTTACCTATTTAAAAACTTTATTGCACAAAAGGTGGACTTAATGCTAGGAGCATTCTCTACCAGTCAACAATTCGGTCATGCTGATAGTTCGTTTATGGTTACTTAATAGTAAGATACTTATTTGCTCATCTTGTTATTTCTGTTTGCTCCACAGATCATGTGCCACTACTTCTGGTTGACGTGTGATGGGATCAGCGACGTAGTCTTCGCTCTCGACCTCGTAGTCCAGCTGCGAACTGGCTACCTGGAGCAGGGGCTGATGGTAATATCTTCTTCTCTATATTCTCTATATCATGGTGACTTCCTTAGCTGATACACGAGGAGGTCGGACTTTGGCGTCGCGCCATCTCTGAGGCTCCGAGTCGATCCGAACTTTTCTATATTGTCTTGGGTCTGTGTTGTGGTACCGCTGTTTCTGATTTCTGTTACACCAGTGTTTAAGCTACTTACCAATCAGAGCAATGTATGTGATTTTCTCCAATATAATTTATTAGTTTGACGCATTTATCTCGCTAATCAGCGTATGATTGTTATAGACGATTAGTGTGTAATTCTAAACTCTTTCAGCAGAAAGAACTTGTATGGACAAGTTCTGAAAGGTTATAACAGAAGAATTCGTCATCTTTAGAATTTGTATTGATGAGTGTACCGCATTCTACAATTATATTTTCTCAAGACTAGGCAAAAGGCTCCTGAATTTTCTTTAATAGTTTAAGGATACGGCCAAAAACTATTGCGCCATCTTTTTATTAGCCGCTTTCTTAAACAACGTCTTACTGTTCTCTGCCACTGGACATTGAAATAAATAAATTTTAGAAAGTATATTATCACTTTTCAATTAATCAGGTCCATTGAACTGCTCCCAAAATAAGGAGCTTAAGTAATTGTTTATAGTAAAGAAACCAAAACCAACGGCAGTACCCGTATAGTGACCGAAGTACATTTATAAACACTCAGAGACAGAACAAATACAAATGATATTCACACGAATGTTAGCTCTGGGTAGAAATCGAACCCATAACCCATGGTTCAATTGCCACGAGCGCTAGCTACTGTTCTAACGGATCAGTCGATAGACATTAACATCTCGCAATTTGAACAGCATATTTACGCAGATAAAAATAAGTTAATCTAAAGCTGATCTATGTCCTAAGATCAAGCTCCTCATCCTCAGGTGTACGACTCCAAGAAGCTAGCCAAGCACTACCTGACGTCCCGTCCGTTCCTGCTGGATATCGCGTCGCTGACGCCGCTGGACCTCTTGCAGTTGAAGATTGGCACCAACCCCATCATACGTTTCCCTAGGTTTCTTAAGGTAAGTGTTATTTTAATTTCGATGCTTTACAAGATTCTGGGCCGTGGGGACCGGGCACGCATAGCCTCTTTCGCGATTTATTCAAACGGCTAAAAGACGAGTCGGGAGACCAGAGGGTCGGCTTTTTCCTAGGCCATAAAATAAGTCTCGCAAAGAGAGAATGTTGCCAGCCTTCTTGGCACCATGGCCTTTGGCAGTGTCCTGGGAAAATGTTTTATTTATAGGTTTATTCTAATATAAATTTTAAGACTTTCTCGTTCCATTTTAAACATTTAAAATAATTTAACGGGTCAAAACGCGACACCATTTTTGTTAAGTAGTTAATACGAACTACTTACTGCCCGACGTTTCGGTTAGGTTGCACCTACTACTAAATAAAAATGGTGTCGCGTTTTGACCCGTTAAATTATTTTAAATGTTTATTATAATATGTTTATTTTTGTGGACATAATTCGTTGATTTTTATTTTATCTTATCTCTTAAATTGATAAATGTTTGTGATTGTTTTATTTTGATGGCAGATAATTTTAGATAATAGATATTTAAAAAATTGATTGTGGTTTACGCCGCAGCAGCGAATTTTAAATATTTTAAAGCAGCAGAATAAAAACATCTTCCCTTGCGATACATGAAAGTCGTAGATTCGAACCTCACGCCGCAAGGAGAGCTCACTTGCTCACTTCAGAATATTTTTCTATCGATAATAAATTTTGGTGTGAAAGACAATACAACACCGGTACTGTGACCTGATATTGGGCATTAAAGGACAGCCAGTCTGATTAAGTTCGCTTCTGCTATAGGAACTTCAATCCTAAGAGCTAAAATAAAACACCTATATCAAAAGAAGCTATCGTGCATTAAAAATCTGCTCGATGGGTTGCCGTTATAACGTGAGCATGAGGTCCTACAAGTACATGATTCGTTACTTTAAATGTCATAGTGACTTATTTGTTCATGTTTACGTAGTATTTGGACCTTACACATACATAATATTTTATACGCAGCCCCCATTGCAGTCCACTTTTATTTAGGAGTACTTGAATCTTATTTATATTGAAACAACTCTAAACGAAAATATTCAATACTAATCGGAAATCGATTGTTTCTTGACCTACAAATGAATAGTTGTGAATGATTGATAAGGCATCTGAATTTGTGTTTCGATTCCTTCATAACAGGATACTTGAATAAACAACTGGCTGTTCCTTGGCCTACTTATTTTTATTAGGGGTAATTGGGGCTATGCAGTTCAGCGAACTGTGGTCACTGCGACCTGTTAGATCTATTGTGACTCGCCACCAGTTAGAGTAACTCCTTTAGCCGGGTCGATTCTAGGAAGTCTAGTATTTTCCTAGCTTTCAGGGTTTTTAATTCATCCGGTTGGGCTATATGTCGTCCCAGGTGGATGCTTCGTTTGTGGATCAGAGATTCACAGTCGCATAGGAGGTGAAGAGGTGTTTCCTTTTCCTCCTTGCAGAATCTGCATTCATCAGAGTCACTCAGCTTCATATGAAACTGGTGTCTTTTTAGTTTACAGTGTCCAGTCAAGGCTCTAACTAGCGCACTGGCCCTAGGCCTGCTAAGTTGTAGCAGTTCTTCGGTCCATTTGCGCGAGTAGCCAACTATGAGTGTTTTTGAGTGTTCTAAGCCTGGTTGATTTATCCAGTACCTTGGCCTACTTGCCCTAAGTAACTATTACACAACTATTCAAACATTAAGGGGATGGGTCTAATATTCGTCAGACTGTAATCTTAGTACGTCTACCTACGGTCAGTAATTTAGGTAGATATGTAGTCATGTTCGCATCAACTATAAAGTTATATACCTAGTTCTGACTCGTATATCCACGACATAATAGCCGTACAAAGTCAAAAGTGTAAGTCTGACGTGTTTCAATCGGACAATACTATCCTTTGGCATAACTTAGCAGATTTCAATATAAAATAGGGCCTACGCTGTCGGTATTTATATTAGTTTAGTGCCAGTTACACCAATTTAACTTTAAGGTGGCCCCTTTACCTACAATAACATTGTGCAATAAATTTTATTGAGCAACTAGCTGTGCCCGCGACTTCGTTCGCGTGGACTACATCCTTTCATGGTCGGTTTTACCCCTATCTCCCCTAATATTCGAAACAAAGAGTAGTCTATATTTTAATAGAGCTATATTTGTGCCAACTTTCATATCTCTAACTTAAAAAATCAATATTTTCCCATTTGAACATTCAAAGGTAGCATTACCTCCCCCCCCCCCCCTCTTACTTTCTAACAAAAAGTAGCCTATGTCCGTTCTTGAGCTTCAACGTATACCTATGCCAAATTTCATCAAAATCGGTTGAAAGGTTTAAGCGGAAAAGCGTAACAGACAGACAGACAGAGTTACTTTACTGTGCAATCAAAACAATGCGGTTTTCATCTTTTTTATTTATCATTTTCTTTCGGTTCTTTTAGTTTTCAATAGTTAAAAAGGGATTAAAATTTAAAGCGACTTATACACGTGTTTTTAAAAACGAATCCTAACAGTTTACCATACCTATTGGATATCAAATATATATCCGTAACCTGATAAGTTATTCGGAAAGTAATTTTGAAAGTGTTTCCATTGTTAATGGTATCAGCAATAATTCTCGGAGTTCCCCAATCTGAGATTGTTCGTAAAAGGTCGGAAGCCAAACCCATTATCGCCCCCATAAGTACTCGACACCGAGGATTTTCCATCTCCAAATAGTCTTAAAAAGTCATCGCAATACGCGTTTGAGCCAATTCTTAAGACAGTCAGGTAAGGAACAGTTTTGCATGCAGTTGACTTTAGATTAAATTTATTACTTGTGAATATAGAAATAACATTTGTGTTCAATACCTTTTTCTGGAATCTCATTGGTCTCTCAAAATATAATATAATATATAGTTTTAACGAATAAATCGTTTACGGCAATGAATATGATTTAAATGATATCATTTTATACAAACTATACGTTGAAATAGACGAAATTTTCGTTCAACTATTCCATATTGACCAACCTGCTAATGGCAGTGGCTAAAGTAGGTGCGGGTTTGATTCACGGTTAAGTTAATATAAGATCGAATCGGACTTTTCTAAATTATTACTCGGGTCTGGTTGTAGATGACGAATTCAGTTAGTCTCTATGATACCTCAAGTATCAGGAGGAAACCTTAGTTTTAGATCTATTGGTGGAATTGTCTAGCGGCTTTATCTTCATCCTGTCATCACAGATTTACCCATATACATTTTTTTCGTCTAAATCTTCAACCACAACTTGCTATTTCACTACCAAAAGACGCCACACCTACTCCTTGTCTGAGGGTGCCGTGTAAATCATCAAGCTTTCTCCTATCTCGGAAATAAATCGCAGCTGTCAAGTACAGATACGTAAATGAAACTAATGGGTACCTATCAGGGAACCTACCGTGTGATAGGATGCTGCGATTGTTCAAATTATGTTTGTCGGTATGGGTGTAATATAATAGAACATTCAGAAATTGTAACACGACCACGATAAGAAAGATATTTTGCTTCGGCGCAAAATGACAAAATCGATTTACTGTGCATTTTAGTACCACTGATCTCATCTCATTGATTTGTCTTATACTTTTTGAGTAACAAGTAAACTACAAAGTAAAAAACAAAGTCGCTTTTTCTATCCCTGTATCCTTATGTACGCTTAAATCTTTAAAACTACGCAACGGATTTTGATGCGTTTTTTAAAAAGATAGAATGATTCAAGAGGAAGGTTTATATTATGTATAATAACATCCATCGTTCAGTTTTTCTGTAGTGTATTTAGTTTCAGCATTGCACCCGAGCGAAGCCGGGGCAAGTCGCTAGTAAAATATAAATAATTCGAATATAAGAATCTTTCCTAAAAATTTAGCGTAAATTGTGCTTATCGCACACCTATCTATTTAGTGTCTATACAATTGTCATCATGTTTTTTAATTTATTTACCAATACTATAAGAGATATCTAATAAAATATTATTAGCAAGTGGCAATAGCAATCTTCATTAGATATTATTTATGAAATTACGTTGAAAATCGTTGGTCATTAAAAAGGGAATTTAGGTAATGCTCTTTACCTAAATTCCCTTTTTAATGACCAACGATTTTCAACGTAATTTCATAAAAGTGCTTCCTTTCTCTTCAAGAAGCAATACAAATGCAAGGAAATTAATTTACCGACCTTAATATTTCTTTGGTCTAAAACACCTTTTTAGTCTTTCATTAACCTACATCATTTTATTTGCTAAAGATATTTGATACATACTTTTTACTAAGTTCTATATATGCAAAAGATCTGAAAGCTTATTCATTAACTGTTTGACATAATGTTATGACTTTTATCGACATACTTTGTCTTTAACTCCGCTTAGGATGCAGCATACGATTAAATTTTATCGCGCTCTTTATCGATTTTTACTTTAACAAAATGTCAGCTGCTGATTGGCTAGAAAAGCGAGTATAGTGTCCTATCAGCCAATCAACTGTATCAAAATTTCTGTCGTTTCATGCGAGAAACCAAAGGTGTTTCACAATGCTAGTAGGCCAAGTTTCCCCTTTTTTTTCATTCATTAAAATATTTTGAAGACAAAACATAACCTTCTTCATCATTTAATTTTTTGCAGCGTTTTTTTAAAATTCATTATGTTAATTATTTTATCAAAATAATATGTAGACAACATTTTATTCTTGAATATGTTTGTCAAGAAGAGAATGCGTAGTTATAAACTAACTGCTTCTTTTATATTCATCGTACAGAAAATTATCATTTATTAAGTTAAATACTTTACCTATTTGTGTAAAAAAAAGTAAATACGAAATATTTCAGAAGAACAAAAAAAATTTGCATCTGATACAGTAAAACTAGTTTTTTTTAAATAAAAACGCGGTTTCCGAAGCTGTCACATTTATGGAAATAACTTAGAGCTTTGATAATGCTCTACTAATTATCTGAATGTATTACACCTCCATTATGCCCGAACACGCCCTCCACAACTCAAATTTGATCAAGCACAAACGTTTGCCCGGGAGGGAGTAGTGCTCTCAACTACTAACTTGAGTGGGCCCGGGAGGCGTGTAGGGAAAGCTTTCAAGGGCCATGTTACGTGTGATTGTACACATTCGTGGCTTTTAATGTAGCTAATGTTAATTAGACAACTAGAATAGAGTATCTTAACCATTCTTGACTAGCACGTTGGGACAATAGCGCTGACTGCAAAATTAGTAATAGGTAAGTTTAGCTTTTTATTTGTAAAAAAAAAACTACTGAGTTTCTTGCCTCTTGCCGGTATCTTCTCGGTAGTTATAGGTTTCGAACTGGAGGTAGCCTCATTTGCATTGTATAGAGACGATTCATAAGTATTACATTAGTAATTTACATGATTAAAAAATATTAACTTTGCCTTTGACTATGAACCGATTCTCGTGAGTTTATCACGTATAACGAGCGTTCGTGTGATGAATAAATGTGTATGTTCTCTATTTGTGTATTTATTTTTTTTATTTATTATTTAAGCTATGGAACTTCTTTGAGGATGCAATGTCTTTGTTATTAAAAAAGGATTTTGAATGTCAAAAGTCATCCTTGTTAATCATTGAGTAGAAATTATTTAATAAAGTAATTAGTAAATAATAGTAAATTGTAATTTTACTCAGTAAAATATGTATTTCATTCCGTTGTAAAATTGTGCAAACAGAAGAACTAGTAAGTTAGCAAGAAAAGCTAATTCAATCAAAAGTTTAGGGTTAAACAATCTTTGTGTGAAACGTTAAATGAAATTTCTAACAGACTAATTGAAAAGAAATTTTAAATTTGCTTCCTATAATTATTGTGAAAGGATAGGGAGTATTAGAAATTATAGACTAATTTCATATATTACGATAAAGAAACTATGTTATAGTTTTGATAAAGTTCAAATCAACAGGATTGAGATCTCAGGATCACGTGAAATTTCCAACTGAATTTTCCAACTGAAATATCAATCCTGTCCATTTTAAACTTGTTGAAACGTTAGGGAAGTTTGACAGTTGTCACTTGGCCACAGAATAGGCAAACAGGTCTAGCAAACCCACATCCGAAATCTTACTAGCTTTTGAAACTGTTAAAATATACAAGCTTCACTCTCGAATCAATTGTGAGGGAATTTGGAGCAGATTGAAAAGCTTTTAGAACAACACATGTGTGATGGTTCGTACTCAATGCTATGTGCTATGTGAAATTTAACGTATGAAGATAGGCTGTCTTTTTTAAAATGATTGTCACGTAATGCTTCTCGTATTTTTAATAGACTGCCAGGCGGTACACGGAATATTGACAATTTATTTGAATTTAAAAAGAAATTATACGAATATGTGACTCAAAAATGTTATTATTCCATTCAAGAATTCTTAGTTGACAATGCTAATATTTAATAAATAACACATGTATGTTTAATTATCGAATGAAATATTATAACACTTTTAAATTATAAATTGTAATAATTGTAAGCTTTGTCAGTAATTATCTAACAATAATACGTTATTACGGTATAAGTTTATAACTGACTAATGAATGTTAGAATGTTATCCGAAATATATTGTATGTATGTTTATAAGGCGGAACACAGAGAAACCTGTTAAATTTACCATCTGTACCTACCTGTGATTCACAATAAAGATTATTCTGATCCTGATTCTGAAGATTGTCCTCATTCCACCTGATGTTAAGTGGTAATTAGGTCCTTGCATAAGGGCGTCAACTACGGCATAATAAAGCTGTAATTGGACTTGTCGCTCTTGCAATGAAGGCTTGACCCTTGGACCCTTGGACTTGGATATTCTATCTAATATGTGTAACTTGAATATTAAGTAGGTATTAACATACATTTGAAAACATAGACGAGAACGGATCGTTGGATATTGGAACCGTGAAAAAGTCCACTCATACGAAGTATCACTAGTAGTTATCCCTACTAATATTATAAATGTGAAAGTAACTCTGTCTGTCTGTAACGCTTTCCCGCTTATACCTGTGAACCGATTTTGATAAAATTTGTAATTTATACGTTAAACCTCAATGACGGACATAGGCTACTTTTTGTTAAAAATAATGGGGGGGGGGGGAGATAGGGGTAAAACCGACCATGAAAGGATGTAGTCCACACGAAATTGCGGGCACAGTTATGACAAAAAATTTCGTCGTTGTTTCTGATTTCACTTGTGTTAACAAGTGCTTAAGCTACTTACCACAGAATCAGAGCAATGTATGTGATGTTGTCAAATGATGATGATGATGTTTTTTACTAATGCAGTGCTATCAAGGCGTCGAATAAGCCTAGCTGTTGGTTCCCATCTACATCACTGAATTGAGCTTCATTTCAGCATTGATTACAGTATAATCCCAGGCTCCCGAATAAAATGGATTGGATTCAAATCAAGGGGTATTCTATTCGTTTTGAAAAGGTCAAAATATATTTCTCAACGTTATTTATTCTTTAAACGTTTCACAACTTTCGACTGTAATTATTTTTAGAATTAGATGGCTCAGTTAAAAAATTAAAGAATTTAACTTGTGAAATAATATTTTATTTTGTGGAACACTTTATAAAGAGCGTTAGTAACCCCAGAAATTTAATGCCATCTAGTAATTTAGGGCATTGATTTTCTTGAATGGTGATAAGTTAAATATCAAATCATTATTTCTCGACTTTATTTAAACTTACAAAATGTCATTGCATAGAATATCATTTCCTATTCCCTATAAATTATTACATGAAGTTATTTTTCCGTAAGCCATCCATTTTAGGGAAGAGTGGGAAACCAATCAATAATACAAGTAATTGGTAAGACCGTTTTTCAACGACCACAAAATAAAATTGTATTTATGGGTTTCCACGGCCGGACCCGTGTCTAATCATCTACGTTTATTTCCTCTACCCAAAAATTGTCTGTTAGATCGCTTTGTAGCGATAAGACCGCCAAAATTGTACTATGATTTCTTTGGCTGTAAAATCTTTTTTTTCGTAATATAGTATATGTACTTATCTATCTATCTAAAACAATTCCAATTTTTTTTTTATATTTGCGCAGTATATTGGCTCCTCCCAGCCTGATGGTAAGCAAGAGAGGAACCCACATCGCGATGAGAACGGATTTGATATCAAAATATCCTATCCGTTAGCATCGCCATACTGGTCCGCAAGATGTTTCTTCACGCTCCTTTTGAAGGAATCCATGTCAAAGAAAGGAGGAAACACATGAGCCGGCAACGAGTTCCACTTCTTTATGGTCCGGCAAAGATAAGAGTTACCAAATTTTTTTATTTGAAATATTTTTTTTTTATTTGAATTTGAAGATAAGAAACGATAAACTATAAACTTGTCCCTATATAAAATGAAATTTCTCGTCGTATTCTAGCTTTGCATACGTACATTCATTCGCTTAAGAGATCAAAAAGCTTTCGCCACTTTCGTCCGGAGTTACTCGACCGTTCAATTTTCTCGGAAGCGAAATTTTTCTTCCGTAAAATAAAATTCCTTCTTGAGGACCTATCAAAAATCTATCAACATAAGTAAAGCGGAAAATTTGCCGAAGCCACACTGTGATGAGTCCCGACACAGATGTGACTGTAATATTATAAAGCTGGAGTAGTTGTTTGTTTGTTTAAAGGCGCTGAGCTCAAGAACTACTGTTCGAATTGATAAAATTTTTTCGTGTTCGATAGTCCATTTATCGAGGAAGGCTATAGGCTATATAATATCATGCTGCGACTACCTAACAGGAGCGAAGAAACAGTGGCAAAAAGAGTCGATTGTAGTTCATGAAATAATAATATGAGTATCGCTACCGATGCCGTAACACAGTCTTGTACTAGTATAGAAGGTGAAGGATTGAGTTTCTGTACCTATAATTATACATTATGTTTAGAAAAATTATTAGGCTGTAAATTGGTATTAAGTTAAATATGAAACCAACTAAGTTATTTTACTATGTTTGGGTGTGCACAAATTGTAAAATTATGCACAATAAACTGTTTTGTATTTAGTATGAGATTTTTTAATGCAACCAATCTCCTTAGCTAAGAGGTGAGCTGGTCGAGCTGTGGTCATCTCTGAGATTCCGGGTTCGATTCCCGGTCAGGTCAATATAGAATCTGAATTTATCTTTATCATCTTGGTTGTGGGTGTTGTGTTCGTTTTTTCTTCTGATTTCAGTAACACAAGGTTATAGTTTTGATTCTATGAACTCATAGAATCAGAGCATTGTATGATTAAATAAATATAGGTATTTATTTAATCTGATAACTCAACCCTCTAGCCCAGTATTTCCCAATCATTGTTTTGCCATGACCCGGTAAATTTAACATTGCCCTTTCGTGACCCACCTAATAATTTTAAACTCAAGCTGGTTCCATTAGGTAAAATAATACTTGTTTATTTTTACAAGAGAATAATGTTATATAATTTATTTGTAACCATTTTTTTGGTATCGCGTTTTTAGTCACTAAATTTTACTGCGAAGTATTGAGCACTTGCTTATTTTTTACTATAGTATCCAAGTTCGCAGAAATTAACGTAAAACAAGGCGGAAATGTTGCGACCCGTATTTTATTTCGATGGCCCGGTACCGGGTCGCGACCCGGCAAATGGGAAACACTGCTCTAGCCTAATTGATGATATTTCACATCTGAAATCGCTTTCTAAGTATTCGATCATTCGATTGTATACTTTTTATGTTCTACCATTCTAGATTATTCATACAACAAACACACAATAAAAATATAGACTCATTTATCTGCTTCAAGTCTTTAAATACAATATCCTTAGATATATAAAAATATTGCATGTGCTTGTGATTATGTGGGTGTATGAGTGTGTTCTTAGTGTGTGTTAGGTAGTACATGGAAGTACGATTGATATCTCTTATCATTACATTTTATGAGAATAAATTATATAAACCAATTTTTTATTACGCAACATTCACAGAATAGGACTTCGCTGAATAAACCTAGTTTCTATTTAACATGAACGTTTGGTGAAAACATGTTTGATGCTCCTCGTTCGTGCGATTCAACGTGAGAGTTCGTTTGCTTTTCAGAGTCAGTAGGTCTACTCCCAAAAACGAAATATGTCGGATCCGACGACGGATAGCAATTTTTAATTCTCAAAATCGAAACCAACTCACTTCGAATGCGAATAAAGCGTTATCAAAAACAAATTATTATTTATACAAATCAAGAACCACGTTTTAATTCGCAAACTTTTGATTAATCTTCAAAAACGAAACTTTTCGTTTGTTCGTTTCGTTTTTGGGAGTAGACCCCCAGACCTTACCGGGCAAGAAAGTCTTAGCAAATAAATCTACCGTTAGCCCATTTACCGAATTGAATCGTTCACCGCAATCGCTTAATCTACTTTTGTTGTATTGTAACGGAAAATAAATAAAACACTATTCCAAAACTAGGGTTTTCGAGGCCCGATTGTGTACAGGTGTATCTGAAATTTCGTCTGAAAGCAATTTTCTAAATGATGGTCTGTTGTGTTATTTTATTTGTGGCAAACAATATTTGGTTTAGACTCCGGCCTTGTGAAATAATTATACGTGTCATAATTATTTATATATTTTTTTATAGTTTAATTTATTTATTGAAATAAATTAAACTAATACAAAGAGGAACAAATAAACTTAAAGAGAACATAATGTAGTAAACTATAACTAACTTACAAAATATTAAAACTGAAATAAAAAAAAGAATATTTTAAATAAACAAAGATGGTCCCTGTGGTAAGGTACCCAAAATGCTGGCTGCATTACCTCGCTGAATGGCGATTGAAAGACGCGGGGCGAGGTAGCAGCCAGCCTTTGGGTCTCCTGTAACGTTGACTAGTCTTTTTAAAATATCTTTAAAAAAAGACAATGCGTCAGGGCCCCAAGAAATAAAACCCTAGGTACGGTCCGTTTTATTTCTTTTTTTTTAATTTACCATTCACTTACTTTGTATTTTCATTGGAAATTTATGAAGAAATAATTTTGTGAAATGTTTTTAAAACTTAACTAGCCAGTCATGATGATCCCAATTGATTGAACTGATTTCTCGAATAATCTTCGGATGTAAAAAGTTTCGAACGGTTGCATCGGTATGGTAAAGCACAGTAGGTATATTGGCTCCCCTCAACTTGATGGTAAACAATAGAGGAACCCACATCGCGATGACTACGGATTTGATACCGATATATCCTCTTCGTTAGCATCGCCATACTGGCCCGTAAAATGTTTCATTAAGCTTTTTTTTTTATATTGCATTTCAAGATTGACCTCATCCCACCTGATGTTGAGTGGTAATAAGGTCCTAGCTTAAGGGTGACAAGAACAGCATAATAAATCTGTTACTGGACTCGTTGCCCTAACCTTGAAGGCTTGACCCCTGCTACTAACGTAGCACCTCCCAGGAGCTCTGGAAACCTTACTCACACGCAGGAGCACAACAACACAGAAGTGATTATTATTTGGCTGCGATCTTCTGTAAGGTGGAGGTATTTCACCAGTCGGGCTGCTTTAGTTCGAGCGAAAAATCGCTTTGCGCAACCTCTCTCAAAGCTCCTTTTGAAGGAATCCATGTAAAATTATAATTTTTATTTACTGGTAAAGGCTGAGTAATTTGATAAATAGAAAATAAATGTTGCATCATTTGATTTAATTACGAGTCCCACAGACCTAATGAAGACTTGTTTAACATCATCTCATCTGACAAATTAGGGGCTGAAAACATAGCAATTACATTCTAGTTCTAGATAATTATTCAACACAAAATAAAAGCTAAAATATTTATAACATGCCACTCATTAGCCATAATTGTCTAACTAAAGAGCTTTTATGTTCAAACACACTGTGTTTGCGAAGCTTTTAGTACATTTTGTAAATATCGTGGTTCCGTATCTTGAAGGGAAAAGGAAATATTATTTCCCTTCATTGAACAAGTCTCGTGTAATTATCTGTTAAGAAATTCTGTTTATTATGTACAACAAATGTGTTTTTAGGCGTATAATATATTTTATGATATAAATGTCTAGGTGGTCACCAAATATTAATATTGGGTTTTTCAAAATGATTTTTATAACTGTATCACAAATAGTGTTAGGAGTGTAACTATGTCTAGTTTTGATTTTTGTGAAGGATGAACAAATTTTGGCATTTGTGGTATACAATATCACAATATTTTTGATTACGAGTGATAATATGTAAATAAAAAAATGAAAACCTAAGCCATATAATTCTTAATTCGAATTTATGTCTTTTATTCTTAATTTAGATCAAGTATCGGTGAAGGTTCAAAGTCGAGCAATTGAAAAATGTACTTTTATGTTTTAACTTAGAAATATTCGTTTAAAAACCTTAACATAACATGTGGAAAGCGGCAAGAGGATAGTGTTTGCCTAATTCCTTTATCTTCTCTTCACAATAACACTCTAGAGAACTCATCGCCATAAATGGGCCCTGATTAGACTTCATAGGGTAGATGGGTTAGGGTGGCGCAAAGGGTCCCACACTTAGAAAAATTTTCACCATAAATTAAAAGTGCGCAATTAGCAATTATTTGTTAGTAATTGTGTAAAGGAGCAAAAATTAAACACTTTTTATTCTGTTAAATTTTTTTCTAGGATGTATAGTTTTGCAGAAAAAGTGACTCGAATTAATGCAGGCATCTGGGACTTGGAATATTTTCAACGAAAATCTTTTTGTTTCCTATATAAAATGACGTTTTTGAAAAAAAAAAGAAGAGATTTATATTGGGACCCCCTTTTCGCCACCCCGACCGGTAGATGACTAAAAATGTGTGTTTGATCTATCCGTTAAAATACCAAAAATTATAAGAGACATATTTTCATGTAAATAGAAATTTACATTTTACATTACCTTTAAAAACGCAACATCACTTCTTCCTACTTCTTATTTAATCCTCTTGCTCCTCCCTATCTTAAAGAACGTTTCCGTTTCTTGCAGCTCAGGAACGTGACCTGCGGTCCTCCCGTAAACTTGTCCTTACTTTTCCTACTCATTCTTCTGAATATTATTCCCAATCCTTCACTGTCCAATCAATTCGCTTATGGAATTCTCTACCTTTATCTATCAGATTATCTGAGACCCTCCCCATTTTTAAACTCAGGGTTAAATCATACTTCCTCTCACTTAATGAATGTTAATTTATGTTTACTATCCATAATTCCAGCTGGGCATGTTGGTTGTCAGTAATTTTCATACACTTATCCTACTGTATTTATGTTGCACGGCCGTACCCATTTCTCGCCATCTACTATTTCCTCTACCTTAAGGTTGTCTGGAAGAGATCGCTTTCTAGCGATAAGACCGCATAAATTGTACTATAATCATTCTGTAAAGCCTATTTCTGTAAAGATTTTGTGCAATAAAGTAAATCTATCTATCTATCCTACACTTTTTACGAAATAGTGCCATAAACACATCAACTGCAATTCGATGTGATGTATCTTCATCAATTTATACAAATATTGGTTGAAGCACAATTACGTTTTCATCTTAATATATGAAAATGAATACCTATTTCCCTTAGTCACGCCACCACATGTGAAAGGCTGGACTTATTCCACTTTTTTTTTTAAAATCCGAAAATTTCTAATTTACCGTTCAATTTTTTTTTTATATTTAAGCATACTATTATTGTCGTCGTGGGTGAAAACCAATTCGAATTAAAAAGTCGTCGTTGAGACAGGACTACAACTTTCGGGTCAACTATGTAAAATAGCATCATTGTATTTTTATACCTATTGTAAAGAAATACTCTTTTCGCAGGTGTACAGAGCGGTGAGCTGCT
This sequence comes from Glyphodes pyloalis, assembly GCA_037074685.1. Lineage (NCBI taxonomy): Eukaryota > Metazoa > Arthropoda > Insecta > Lepidoptera > Crambidae > Glyphodes > Glyphodes pyloalis. The sequence goes on from JAYKKO010000021.1 coordinate 7,754,135, forward strand.
ACTACATAGTGGAGTCGCGGACGGTATACCCCAACTTCTGGAGGGTCATCAACCTCATCCACATACTGCTGATCCTCGCTCACTGGTTCGGCTGCTTCTACTTCCTTCTCTCCGAAGCTGAGGGGTTCCAGGTAAGCAAGTCTTATGATATATGAAGGCTCCACTGCAATAATGATGAACGAATACATGGGACTCTAAGCGTTTATGATGTGTAGTCAAATATCAGAAACGGTTTTACCTCAGTACTGGGACCGATATTGACTAGTTAGTAAACTAAATTACTAGCTGCATGTATGAAGTGACCGAATGACGATGATCAATATAATAAAATCAATGTTTTAATATTTTGGACATTCATTATTGTTGCCGTGGATGGACCCTTCATATGGTAGCATATGGTGTTGGAAGATTCATGTTCGTACTTATAGGTTGTAATTCTTCCCAACTTGTTGTTATGTGTCTCCAAACTACCACGCAATTTTCTATGGTGTGTTTTTAAGCACATAACTGGGTTGGCTGATTCTACTTCCTCCTCTCCGAAGCTGAGAGGTTCCAGGTAAAGAAGTCTTATGACTTAGCATAGTGCAAGAAAATTCACATTCGTACCTATAGGAAGTAATTCTTCCGTTCTTGGTGTTATGTTTCTCCAAACTACCACGCGATTTCCTATGATGTGTTTTTAAGCACATTAAGGCAAGGTATCCCCATCTATGGGTGGGACAGAGTTTGAAATGACAAACATTCGTGAGATGAACTTTGTGTTTGGATGTTTATTAAATGTATTTAAGCGACTACAACTCCTATAAATTTTAAACTTTTTTTGCAAACCTTGACCATTCCATTCCATCCAGTATTGCTGAAGCTACATAGGTATAGAAGATAGATAACATATGTAAAGGGTTGATTTGATAATCCGAATTTTCGTTAACTAAAAACCGATGATGACTTTTTCATATTAAGATAGGATGTTTGCAAAAATGCACATCAACTTCGTAGGATTCGAAAATAATCGTTGCTTACATAGGCTAGGAAAACAGATTTTACTTTTGTCTTCAATAATCAGTCAGATGAACATAAAATTAACTTTTTTATTGTGAAGTATAATCAAAATTCACCAGAGGCAGCACTAAGTTCAAATGTAGTTTAGACTAAAACTCGGCCAAGAGTGAGTCGAATCAAAAGTTCACGCATCAAAAGTTCTCAAACGTACCTGTACTTTCCTCTCCTTTCATTTCTTACATTTCTTCTGTAAGAGTAGACAAATTGGTTGTATTGGCAATTTTATTTTAGGTAACTTTAACCAAAAAATAATTCCTCCGTGTTGTAAATAATTCTTCAGTATAATGATGATTTCAGTCCACAGACAATACTTACCACCCCAACTAACTTTTTCAAGGCCCCAATAAGAAAAAAAATTATGTAGTACCTAGATTTAATAGTTTGCATTTGCAAACGTGCTAACCGCTTTTTATACTTCGTGTAACAGCTCAAAATTGAGTATTCGTTTTCGAATGCCAGACTTACGTGGCTCAAGACAGAAAGTCGATCCTATCATAATAGTCAGATATTGTTTGCTGCCTCCCAAAGTGAATTTACGAGTTAGGGCGCGGAGAAATAGATAGCGCTTGTCTTGGAAAAATTGCTGCATAAAAAATCCATATATCATGATATTTTCCAACGTTGGCTATGACAATTCAAATGCCTTGAATCTCTCTCACAAAAATATCTCCTCATTTTCATCTAGAATTGGTAAGAAATACCAAACCAATGCGTCTTTTCTATAATGTTACAAGTATTAAGTAAATTACTTTTAAAGGGATTGACTAACAATTCATAATTAAAGCTTTCGTGGTGGCGGCAAACGCCACCTAAGTTAAGCTACGCACGTTATAATCTCGTGTTGGATGGGTGACCATTCGGATTGAACTTATTACGAGCATTAAAGTACTTCAGAAGCCACGTTGAGCTATTAGCGCTGGTTGATATTGCTATATTTTTTTAAGCTCACTATCAGAGAATCCATTATCAGTTAGAAGCAGTATTAGTATTTTCCACAGAAGCTGGGCCAGATTTAGGGGCAAAAACTGGAGCTACAGCTTCATCCACGTAACAGGGGCCCACATACTAATAAGGGAGGATAGCTACTAGTCTGATTTAATCGTAAATCTACAAAGGTTCTATTGACTTTAATCTCTATAAATAAAATAAATAAATAAAAATAAAAATAATTTATTTCGAGCAGCGAGTGGCTCATATAAAGGGGTTAGTATTACAAAGATCTTAAATGCTATGTTAGTATAAAATAAAGTTGAGAGTGGACACAATATAGACTTGCGAATAAATTTCAATTCAGACTATTACCTGAACAACTTTTCCCTTGTAATTTCTTACAAATAAGGGGGTGTTTTCTAGTTTTAGGTAATTAATTGTTTCATATTATATATTTTTAAATTAACATAAGAATCTAGTAAAACAAAAAAATATTGGAAAATTCGAAATTTTCTTGTATTTGGAAAATTATTCGATGCAAGGGAGCTTCCACTTCTTCGATGCCCAAAAACCTCCAGACATCTCAAAGTCAAAGTCCATATTTTTTATTCATACAGATGACATTAGTAATACTCATGAATAGTCTCTATATAAAACAAATGAAGCTATCTATCTGAATCCTGCATTATAGTAGACAAGTATGAATATGATAGTACGGTCTTTCTCATATTATAGATGATGTATGTATTCAGGGCCGCCGTAAGCGGGCGTGCAAAGCGTGCACCGCACACGGGCGGCACGCTCGGGGGGCGGCAAATTGAGCGACTCATCACGTATCTAATTGAAGTAATTGTCATAATACCTACCCCTGGGGTAAAACCAGTCCAAAAATCCACAACCCCTATTCCAATATATTTTTACTAATGACTTATGTAATTTCAAAATTTCCGAACACAGCAATAATAGCACTAAGAATATTTATTTTTACATTTTACATTACCAGTTTCAGTCACATCTAGTGAAAGATCCTTTTCAAAATTAAATATTATCAAAAACTATTTATAAACAACAATGTTCCAACAAAGACTAAGTTATTTTTTAAAGACTAAGTTTACATACGGCGTCGTCAGTTTAAAAACGAATGCTGGTTTGTAAAATGCCGAGGACAAAATGTCATTATGTATAATGACGCGGCAAATTGAAGTATAGCTTGACAAAGATAGGGTGACCTTACAATTTGGTTTGTTAAGGACAGTATTATTGAAATTTATAAAACTAAAGAACTGTAAATTTAATAGTGTTAAAAATATTAATGTTTCAAATATATATGAAATCCCTAGTAAATGACTTTCCTACTGTTTTATTTTTTAATGATATAATATTACTACGAATGAGCTAGACATGGCGCTTCGCCGGCCGCTGTCGCAGCACGCTCGCTACGCTCGCTCGGCTTGCGCTTCACTTTAGTCATTAACCTAACCTAACCTAACCAATGGAATCGTTAATTACTTCAATTAACTTTAGGTTTAGTAATTGATATTCAATTAAAGTCCTTTTTGTTCCTTGAATATTTTAATGAAGTAGGTCTATTTTGTCCAAACAGTGTTTTATTCATGGTCACCCCAAAACTACAACAAACTGTTGTCATTTTGCCTGATTTTGCATTCGGCATATTACATATCAGCGAGCGTTTTTAAACTGACGACGCCGTATGTAAACGGCGGATATATTCAAAATGCCTGCGACATATACACCAGTGCGACACATGCTAATTTGTTGTATTCCGAAGTATTTTTATATCAGACCAAAATTAAATATCAGTTCATGGTAACAAAGAAATTCAAAACATATCAAAAATGTTTCTTCAGAGTTTAGATATGAGACATTTAACTTTATTGAATAAAATAAGGATATTAAGAACAACGTTTGTACTCGTATATTGCGGAAACATTCCATTAACGCAACGACATAAAATCTCTCTCCAGAAACAAATAGACCAGTGGAAATAGAAATCCAGGGAGCCGAGGTGTGTTAAATCGTGCAGAAATGAGTTGGGAACAGGTAGTTCCTTTTTATGGGTCTTTACACGAAATAACAGAAAATGTTAGCAAATGGCGCTGTGCATTGGTAATGGTAAGCGGTGAAGGCAATTTCACATAGGATTGTAGCAAGATTAAGTGAAATGTGCAGGGGAAACCAAGGACGGCAATGGAAGGTAAAGTATAGTCGATAGATATAACGACAGGTAGAGAGATATACTTCAGTGTGCAGAACATTTACAGATATTGTTTATACAGATCCTAGTAGTATGCGCAATCTAAACATTAGCCATAAAAACTGTTTATTTCTTGAACTATTAAGAATCATAGTGTTGGTGGACGGGATCGGATAAAGAATGGTTTATCTTTAAACATCTGGTTATTTTCTAATTTTATTTTATTTTTATTTTTATAAAACAAACAACCCTCGAATTTTTTTATATTGCACTTCAAGAATTACCTTATCCCACCTGATGTTAAGTGGTAATTAGGTCCTAGCTTAAGGGCGACAAGTACAGCATAATAAATCGACTACTTGTCGCCCTTACCTTGAAGGCTTGACCCCCCAGGAGCTCTGAAAACCTTATTCACACGTAGAAATACAACAACACAGAAGTGATTGTTATTTGGCTGCGGCTCCTGTAAGGTGGAGGTATTTCACCAGTCGGGCTGCCCCAGTTCGAGCGATAAATCGCTATGGCTTACATCTCTTAAAATTAAATAAATCAAATTAATCGCCTTGATACTTAATACTCATAATAATGTCATGATAGAAAATTGCCTTAATGCAGACATTGCTGACTGACTTGTCGTTTAATGAATAGCAAAAATTTAATAAATACTAGCTGTCCCGGCGAACTTCGTACCGCCTATTTTTTTAGTTTCTAACCTTTTAAACCTTCCCTGGACCTCCACAATTATTTCAGAACCAAGATTAGCCAAATCGGTCTAGCTGTTCTCGAGTTTTAGCGAGACTAACGAACAGCGATTCATTTTTATATATAACATGATGAGATCACATACACTGCTGTGATTCTGTGATAAGTAGCACTTATGTTACAAAGATCAGAAACAACTACGGTATCCCAATACCCAAACCCGGGGTGGTAAAGAAAAGTTCGTTTTCCATATTAACCCGACCAGGAATCGAACCCGGGACCTGAGAATGGCACGACGCCAGAGTCCGGCCCGCTCGTCTTTCACCTAATCGTAAAAATAAATACAAAAATACTTCGTTAAACCGTGCTAACTTAAGTCTTAAGTTAGTTGGCTAGTTAAGTAAGTAACTAAATTCACTCGATACTCCGATTAAACGTCGATCAATTAACTGATATCGATAGCACCAACTTCTTCAAAGAAAATTCATTTAATCACCACGCCGCAATAAAGGACTTAGCGTTTACTAGCGATAAAGTCCGGAGTTTTATTACAGCTGTAATTAATTGGTCTCAGGACTTCGTAATTACGCCGTAATTGCGGTCAGGAAATGAAGGTGATTTGGTTTCGACCGCTGTGGCCGCACCGGGAGGATATCTAACTTCACTAGAACACTTTTGTTACGGTTTTAATTAGGTGATCAGTGGTGAGATTCTGTAATTACTGTAGGTCGGTTACTTAGGATTTGCTGACAGTTGGATTAACTAGGCGATTCCGTTTAAATCTGAGTACAATTTTTTGACGAAAGTTCGCTCACGCTTATTTAAGCTTTTCACTGCTTTTCATTTGCGGGGTCGACTTCAACAACAATGGCGTTACAAAAGGATGTATTAAATGAAGCACTATGAAATTGGTTCCCAAAATGTTTGGATTTGGAAGAAATCTAACAAAAACATGGCACGTTATCGATCTAAACAAAGCTCATAATTTCTGAATCAATATTTGACTTTTTACCTTGCCGTAAATGATACGGCCAAGCAAAAAATGTCAATACAAATAATGTTTACCTTGGACCGCATATCTTTTAAATTAAACTAAAATACCATTAAGACGTTAATAAAATATAGTGCCTTGTTTAAGCCGTAAAATCAGATAGACACTAAAAATATTTTCAATAACTTCTTCGAAATCGCTTTCGAAAAGGCTTCCATTTAATTGACAATCTAAAAATACTAACCAAACCTAATTAATAGTTAGGGAACAAATTTAATGAGTGGAGCTGGACGTCAGTCATAGAAATATGAACTTAGACTATTATTCTTTTTATTATTATTTGACGACCTCCGTAGCCGAGAGGCGAGCGGGCCTGACTTTGGCGAGCGCCATCACTGAGGTTCCGGGTTCGATCCCCGGTCGGGTCAATATGGGAAATGAACTTTTCCATATTGTCTTGGGTCTGGGTGTAGTGGTACCGTCGTTGTTTCTGATTTCCGTAACACAAGTGCTTAAGCTACTTACCACAGAATCAGAGCAATGTATGTGATGTTGTCCAATATTTATTTATTTATTTATTTATTATATTTTTTTTTCAGTTTGGGACTTGAATCTATCTTTTTTTTTTCTTCTTGAAAATTTTAACTCTAGCGTGATGCACCTTAACCTAATAATTCATTAAATGTTGTTAGTCATTGGCTGTGTCCTTACACTGGAAGTGATTTAATTAATAATCCAATCTAGTCACATTAAAGGTTTAAAATTCATTACGTGCTCTATGCTTAGAGGGATTGTACGATCGGCCATTTCGGATATGGCCTAGGCGATCGTTAAAGGTATGCGAACTAGATCTTTGATCACATCGTTAAAAGGACGTTAATTGAACGGTTAGTTAAGACTTTATGGTCGAAGATTTCGTTATATTCCAATCCAGTTCATTGGAAATTTTATCATCAACACTTTAAATTCGAATGTCTTATACGGTCGAAAGCACGTCTGAGCCAATATTTGAAACTTTGTAACGCCCTTATGTCGAAAGCATAAGGACTGAAATCGAACTGTAAGTGTTAAACTTTATTTGCTGATCACCGTCTTTGCAACAAAAGAACTCAGGTGACAGTTTCTGAACTTCGACGTCGTTTTGATATCTATGGGATTCACATTTCAAGACCACGTAACTTTTCCATTTGGAAACAACAGTTTGGAAATTCCCATATTTTTATAACAGACTTGAAATTTCAAATATATGCTCTAAAGATGCTGTCGAGATGTACTGTCATCGATCTTTAAAAATCAACTCCCCTTTGGGGTGCGAATAAAGGAAGTTAGTTTCCACGTGTACAAGTCTGACTTCATTTTTTTAATTCACCAGGGCGACTGGGCTTACCCCCACCGGCCGGGCGATTACGCGACGCTGACGAGAAAGTACCTCGGCTCCCTATACTGGTCCACCCTGACGCTCACCACCATTGGAGACCTGCCCACGCCTGAGACCAACGCAGAGTAAGTACACTCGTTACCTTCGACTTAGAAAACACAAGCTGCAAAGAAACTATGGCTACGTCAGCGAAGCGCCAGAATTTCAACTTACTAGTCGCCATTTTAAGGCATCCTTTATCAGTCCTAGGTAAGCGACACGACGCGGCGCGAAGCGATACGACATAATGCGACTTATAGCTTTACGCAAAGTGAGTCCTATGTTGACCGTGAATGGTATCACAAATGAACACTTAGATCAGTACTGTGTAAATAATGGGCATGTGTACGGCGTTGTTATAAAAAAAAACATTTTTTAAAAACTTAGCCTTACAGAGGCTTCGTAAATATAGAAGTAAAACAACGAACATAATATATTGAAAGCGAAGTAAATTTAGATTCTGCAATTTTCATGTATTTTATTCAATAATTGTTTTTGTTTAGTAACTGTTTTAAATAAGGTGCTCAAAATCAATATTTTTCTATTCATTTACGCGTCACGTCACCGCGTTGTTGCGTTAGTCGCTCACCAAGGACAACAGATTAAAAACTGCGGTGCGGGTGCGCTGCGTTGCCTTCGGCGATGCATGCACCCCTCCCCACTTCACCTCTGTAGCCCCTTGTCCAAAGCGCAGGCAATCCGTCAATATAGGTACTATAAGTACATCGTTTTAATACATGCGTTCCAGTGGCGTAGCATGGATTTTCGCCACCTCTAAAAAATTATCCTTAAATGGGGTGAAACAAAACTCCGCCAGCCAAGTAGCCAAGTTAGAGCAGTGGTCACCAGATCTAAGAAGATCGTAATCTTAATAGAAGAGACAGAGTGCTTGTTCGAATTTTTGCTATTCTTCCTCCACCTCATCAAGGTTTAGGCGTCCCTGGGGTCACCTGTACGTCTGCTGTCACCAGGAGACATAGCTCCCTGACCCAACCATGCTACCCCACTGTTTTGTTCTTTTTTTGTAACATATAGTAGCGTCGCAACGCCACCGCAAGATATATTGTGGCATGTCATTTAGTGGACATAAATTAACCAATGAATGCTTGCAAACGGCGTATGTGGTATACGAAATTTGTAAACATTCAGAGATTTCAACATTTGATGGCGTATCAATCCATAAGATGGCATTACGTACGAAGTGTTGATTGCTTCTTGTTTTATTATTCTACCAAAGACGTACTATTTGGCCCTGCGTGTTGGGTACCTGCAACTTTCACAAAAACTTTGAAGATTACAAAAGTAAATTAACTTTTGTCGTTTGATAAAGCACCTATCCAAAACTTTGTTAATTTCGAGAGGATTTCTTTTGATTCTCTGACAAAAATAACTTCCCTAATTTTATTCAGCTCTTCAATATCAAGACATTCTGTCTTTTAATTATAATCACTTGATATTTTGATTCAAGTTACAAAATTTATATGTTTTTAATTTCGGTGTGAGTCAATTGCTGGAAGTTTAATGCTCACCTTAATATCTTATAAAACATCGTCTTTGTAATAGTTCTTTTTTTCATCACTACTTCTCAAGAGCCTTGATAGGTACAACTGACAATTTTAAACTGATTATAAACAATCATATATAGGTATAGACCATCACCTCTAACTCTGTAATACTGAATCAGTCAGGTTACCAATTAAACATTCAAATGTATTGGAAATCGGAAGGAACTTCCGCCGGGTCTTTAATTAAAAATCACTTGAATTATTTAGCATTCGGATTTGGCGTGAACATTGGAATTTAGATCGGACTGCTGCCTCCTCTAATTTAAGAGACTGATCAGTAATAATACGTGCAAGCATTGAAATTCTCAACAATTGTCGTCAAAGTTATATTAAATAAAAAGGTCAATGTTTAAGTAATGCAATGAGATCAAATAAACTAAAAATTACTTATAACTACATTTAAGTTTTGCTCAATATAAATGCTAAACATCATATTCCTTAAGAAAAACAACTTTAAACAGCAAAAGCACAACACGGCTCGCGCTTGCGGGTCAATTTTAGTTCTTATTCCTACAACATAAGGACAACGTACAAAGTTTTAGTTAGCTGCGATCTTGACTGTACAATGTAATTTGTAAATAACATCTTCAGAATACCATTTGAATCTATCAAAGTACATCGAACACTTTTGTGTTACAATTGAAAAATGTTTGGAAAAATTCAATGACATTTTCGTCGAAAAGCCTTTTTTGGGCTTCGAGACGAGACTGAACAGAATGGAGTCACGTACGAAATAATGACTTCACAAAATGTATTATTCATGTAGTAAAACCGTTTATGTAACAATGTACGAATATGTTATTGTGGTGTAATGATTAGGTTTGTATACCAGATAGTCAATACCATATTATGGTTCTGATATTAAATCGTTGACATAGATTTAACTCGTTTGTGTGTTAGGTATTCTAAGTGTAGGTATTCAAGAGAGGAATTTACATAGAGGTACACAATTTTTCAGTTTCTGAAGTTTTCATCTAGAGGTATTATACCTATAATTATTAGCATTAAAGCTTTCGGAATTAAAATTGACTTTTTAACTCATTTGAAGTATGATTGTCAGAAACCACAGGTTTATATAAAATACGAGTAGCGTATTAAAATTGAATAAATTAGGTTTTGATTTTTTGATAACGTTAAGAAAATAACTTTTCCACAAATAATTTCTGTGATATTATTGCTTTTCAATTGGGATTTATTCGCAGACAACAATTTTTATAAAAATTTGCTATTTAAATAATAAACTTTAGGTAACTTATGAGCTCAGAAGCCATTTAAATGTGCATTTTGTTATTCGTTTCGTAATTTTAAATGACAACAATTAAATCAAAAATACTAAAGATTGTTAGGTGCTGCTTTTTCTGAATGTATAAAAATTTTAAGTGTCTATTTGATAAAAATATTACGTTTAATTATATTAGATTAGCAGTTTCACAGCAGTTGTAAAAACATGTGGAGCTATATATACGAGCAATATCTAGCCTCTATGGTGCCTATAAATAATTAAGGTCAAGTAAAGAAGTTATGAAGAATAAATCCGAACCTGGTTACAAGGTACACACAATTTGAATGGTACAAAAAGGAGCTGAAACCAATAAGTACGTTAATGCCATCTGATGGGTTCTCCAATCGTAATCCCTAACTTACCAACCTTCAATACGACAGTCTTTTATTATTTAAAATCACTTTCTATTCCACCGCTAAGCAGAAATCGTTTGAACAAAGTTACGCGCCGCGGCGTAATGAAAAAAAATATAAAAGTTATTTTTCAAAGCGTTGCTGAACATCAGAACACCTGTTTATGGCAGGATAGAAAAAAGTCGATGAAAAATAAATTTATAAAGAAGGCATAAAGGGAACTGCGTAACATTAAAATAGTACTTTTAAACATTAGTGTCAGATAAAACAAACAAGTGTCTACTTTGATAGGTAAAATAAAGAAAAGAAAAGTATCGAAAGTATAAATTTACAATAAAGAAAAATATACAAAACGACCTGACAATGTATTAGCAGTTGCTTTAAATAAGAATTCAATATTTTGGAATAAATAAGTGTTTCCAATTGGTATAAATAAACGCTAAAGATATTTATCTAAGTTGAACAACCATTTAAAAGCTCAATTGATAGAAGAATAGATAACATTCATAGCTTTCGAAATCGAAATCTACTCAAGAACTTAAAAAGCTACGTAACCAATTAAGCACCAGAGTAATAAACTTTTGTTTACCTCTTATCTTGCCCAGACGAAATAGAGTATCAATTAAGTTAATACGTATTGTCTTAATACTGTTTTGTATGAAGTATTTCAACGGAACAGTCGTCTGGCGTTTTCAATTAAGCTCTCTTCTTCTGTGTAGCCAATTATTAGGTATTTGTTATTTATTAGAATTCATAGCCTTATGTGAGGGATGTTGTGAAAATAATATGATGAAAAGGAAAAATCTAAGTGTTTAAATTAAGTGTACGTCGAATTCAATAAATGCTCAAGTTATTTTTTTTTAAATAATGTTTGCTGAAACACGGTATCATATTTACCTACCCAGATCTGTCAAATTGTTTCTAAATAGTTTTGAGTAAAAAAAGACAGAAGATGGTTTGACGTTTACGAGACCACTTTGGTCGCCATTTAAATTTCAAAATTATTTAGTTTCTTCTTTATAAAGTAAATAATTTTTCTTTAAACCAATCGCGTCCTCATTTCCCGCAATTTCATTTTTGCAAGGGATGCCTAAGCTCTTATTAATCACAAGTCGTTAAACAACTTCTGTGTTCGGAGTTTAATGATCCAGTCTTGTTTAACCATTAGGAAATACCAATTGGAATTTAGTGCGAGACTATTTCTCATTAAAATCGTCTGTGGGTTGTAGTCGTTATGGCTCAAATCGTTTGGATATGATTTTGAGAGCGCTGGGTCATTTGTAAGGTGTATAGTTCGCTCGATTTTCGGGAGAAGTTCGAGTATTTATTGTTAACATGGCAAACGTTCGAAAACTTGTTACTTTGTCTATTTAAAAAGCTTAGTGACTGTTATTTTAATTTTCTTTGACTCTGTTATTTCGAATTAATTAACCGTGAATGAAACGATAAATTTCGAACCCGTTTTTAACTATCTCTTCGTTTTTTGTCTTTGTAGATACAAATTTACACACTTACGTATGTGTTACGTTGTTCTTTTGCTTTAAACGATTGTATGTATTAAAAAAACTATAAAAAAGGTTTTTTACAAAAGAGTCCGTAACAGAACATAACTATTGTAGCTTAAAACAGCTTATATCAAACATCATAAATTAGATAAATAAATATATCATAAAATAAAAAAACTGTAAACCATGGATGTTATAATACATATAAACCTTTCTCTTGAATCACTCGATCTATTAAAAAGAACCGCATCAAATTCCGTTGCGTAGTTTTAAAGATTTAAGCGTATATAGGAGCATACACAAAAAGTGACTTTGTTTTATACTATATAGTGATGTCATATTGTTCATAACAGATATTATAAAGTCAAAGTCAAATCATTTATTGCATTTCATGAATGTTTTATACAGGTGGAATTAAATATGAATTACAGTTCATCACGTTACCTATTTAGGCATAGCAAACCGTCATTTTACAGGATTATAAGTAGCTAATCATAAAACCCAAACACGGGTATGGTGTAGTATTTGATGACAATGCAATCTAGAGCTATAAAATAGTTACCAGTCTTTTTATGCAACTGACCCAGTTTTTAATGTTAATTATATTTTGATAAAGATAGCCATAGTCATTTGTTGGAAAATTTAATCCAAGACAAGCGCTGTAGGTATTAAATTCAATACAGCGATATTGTAAGAGAATCTATCTTTAAATTATCCACACCAAGTTTGCTCATTTATCCCCGTCAGTGTTTTCCAACGAATTGTTTTCGAATCAAGCATTAAGAAAGGCACCCTTGCAGAAATGTTATGGAAGGAAATGAGGAAAATGTTTCCATGAGATTGGTAAAGATAAGAAAGCATCACGGGTAAGGAAAATAAATATTTAAAACATCGGAAAAAACGGCCCCATTTTCTATAATATTCTTGTTTTTTTCTGTAGGTAGTTTGAGCAGATAAGTGAATATTGAAATTCAATAAAGTGGTATAAGAGCAAATATTGTAAAAACAACGCTGTGAGCTTTGCATAATATATGAGGCTACATACTATTTTTACTCAGAGTTGTTTTAGAAGTTCAAGAAAATATAATACTTGAGTTTTTCTGACATAAAAATAGATATTACAGGATCTACACTGTACAGTAGATAAGAATAAGAAGTTATTTATTAGCACCCACAATCAATATATACGGTACGTAATATATACGGTATATATGGTTTTGTAGGTATCACAGTCTAATTCCCGGTTCCAATATATATATATTGGACAACATCACATACATTGCTCTGATTCTGTGGTAAGTAGCTAAAGCACTTGTGTTACAGAAATCCGAAACAACGAAGGTACCACAACACCCAGACCCGAGACAATATGGAAAAGTTCGTTTCCCATATTGACCCGACCGGGGATCGAACCCGGAACCTCAGAGATGGCGCGACGCCAAAGTCCGGCACGCTTGCCTCTTGGCTACGGAGGTCGTCTGAAATATTTGGATTAACGGATAGTAATAAATTATACGAGGCGTAAGCTAAACAGCCGACAGACGATTGATAACAGCTGATATGGAAAGTAAATAATGGAACGGTATTAACGACTCGTAGTCGGTTGTATAATAACGGATAGTCATTTGTGGCACTTTACGAATCGTAAAATATTGGAACCGGGTATTAAAGTGATGAATAAAATACTACTAATCTAATATTTAGTGCCGACTTCTCAACCGTCATTGTAATGACTAATGCAGAGTCAAACCTTCTTATAGAACAAATTGACTTGTGTCAAAGGAATTAATACTCTATTAATTTGGCAATGTGCTGAACTGCAGTCCGATACCCGTTCAAGGAATCGTAATGGACAAATTAAATGTGGTTGGCGTTCGTAATTAGCCACGCGCATTGAGTATTAACGAACTCCTTTAGTTTATATTCGGATTCGCAGCGAACGCAACACCAATTAATAAAATAAACATTTCTGAAAATATTACTCCGTTAGCACAGCAATTGTAATTATTTTCTTGATTCTGAAACAACTTGATACTTTGAAAATGGATTTGAAGATTTTTTTGTGAGCAAATTGGCACAAAATTATAAACTTGGTTATGAATCTTTCTTTTGAACATGAAAGGATACGCAAAATCAAATGGGGCAACGTCTTTATCGTTCGTAACTCATAACTTTCAAGCAAAGGTACCGTGAACTTTGTAGTTTGAGAGCTTTGAATAAATGATAAATTTTTGTAGGAGCTTTTAATGTTTTCGGAAAGGAATCAATAATCTTCTTTTTTTTTTCAAATAGAGACTAATTGAAACGTCTTATTTCATTATTGAATTTTCATGAATATATGATGAAACTTCATTAGTACATTTTATGTTTTTTTTTTATTTAAATAATGGACGCAGACTATCGGTTTTTTACCTAAATTCAAATAGAATAGACATTTTTGCATTTGTTTTAATTTACCGAATAATTGTCAAAACTAAGCGAAACGAAATTAAACCTTGCAAGATGAATATGAACACCTGGTACATATTTCTCCAATTAATTATTTCAAAGTTACTTTCAAGTTCCTGAAGTTGGATAATTATCACTTCTAGTTGTCATAACTTCGCAAATATTTAATGCAACCTGTCTTCCGCTTATAATTATATAAAAGTATTTTTTTAATTAAAATCTGACTAAAACTTTGTTCGAGCAAGCAGCAGATTAAAGAATTATTAAAACCTTGAATAATTATTTAATCTGCTGTTTGCTGATTAAAGAATACTGCTGCTATTAATACCATAATATAATATAATTAATTTAGTACAATTCATCATTGACCAATATAATATATTCTCATTACGATTAAATTAATATATTACGTCTATATATTTTATAATTAGTTAACTAAACGGTTCAATAAATACCTCCGTTAAAAATATTTTTCAATGTTGGTATCTAGTAAAACACTGGCTACTATGCTCTATACTTTAAAAAATGATTAAAATAATATTCTACTTTGACAACTTCTAAAATAGTTGGCGGGATTTTTCTCACTTGTAAAGTTTTTTTTTCTTTTTAAAGTGCCGAGAAAAGTCCCGTCACCAAACTAGTACTTCTTTCAGATGACAATGCGTTTTTGGTGCGTTTAGCCAACTTTAAATATTTCGTGCTGGCCTCACTGTTATGTAGACATGATGACATATTAACCTACTCTGTTCTGACAACGTTCCTCAATGGACTTGAAACTATTTGTACCTAAAAGTAGTGTCAAAAATTTCTCAGATTAGGGCAGGTCGATATATCATTATTTGCAAACAGAAATGATCGCGCATGAAAATCAGCTGGATGGCGATACTTATGAGTAGGATGTGTGCTAGACATGTGCTACGTATCGCCATTTTGCCAATTTTTAATGCACGTTAATGGTAAATGTAAATCCTATTTCAAAAGGAACAACGTTTGAATTCCATAAAACAGAACCTTACGTTATTATTGTGTTTTACATCTTTTTAAATTGATTTCTAAATTATTAAATTTAAAAAAAATTAAACGTTGTTCTTTAAACCATAGAGTTTATTATCTACCGTTAATAAAACAGGCAGCGCGAAATCTTTCGTAACGTCTGAACGCATCCTTAAAATGTATGGCAAAGACACTGTTGCCATTATGCCCATAGCTTTTTAATGGCCATAACTAACACTTAGGTTGTTGTTAGCACACACGGAGGCCCCAAATTTCTGCCGCGCCGCGGGCTCAAGTCTCGCCTGCTGCAGTTCAGGTCCAACCGAGGGTACGTCACGTAACGCGATTGGTCAGATCATTTCCACTTTGACGGTTTACTTTTGAAACTTTTAGGGTCGCGACGGAATTTTAAACAATAGGATCGATAAGTAAAAATGTATGTTTGGTTCAACAGTTATAACATGACAAAAAATTACATACTTACCTATGTTTTCTTTTATGATAAAAATTAACTAAGATGCATTGCATTAGAATAGAGCGCGAGTTCGTCGTGTCCCGCTGTCTGTCCCCGTGTACAGACAGCGATAGGGGTAGACAATGGGACACGACTATGTTTTATATCATATAGTGATCAGCGAGCTAAAAAATCGCTTGCGTTGCATATACCACCAAGCTATTGCAGGCTATTTCTTCGACTTTAAAACAGCTGCCTTATCATAATATCTGTGAAATGCAATATAAGTATCGCGTTGCAAATAAATCGCTTATTCATATTTCTGTTTCGCGTTATATGCGCTACCATAGTGCGTTTGCATCGCTGCAGATGCAAATAAAGGAAAGTAACTTTAGATACTGACATTTAATTGAAACTCACTAAACTACATTTTTTGTAATATATATTAAAGAAAAAGTTTATTTTAAATACTTTCACGTTGATGCCAACGAAAAATGAAAATAATCAGATACTGATCTCCATATCGTGGTACCAACGTCGAAACAACAGAGAATTCATTAAAATCGATTCTTAAACGATGAAGTTGTCTTCGAACATACCGTTGTATTGAGAAACTAAATTTTTTTGAACTGGTTATCAAGATGACACTACCCAAAAATATCAAATTATGAGAGTTAACATAGTTTTTATTCCCAAGATATAAGGGTTTTATAAAGTTAAAAGTGCTGGCAGATTACAGACAAGTGACCATTGAATAAGTAATATTAAATTCTCTGATGCAATATCTAATCTACTATTAAATGTACAACATTTTTATCCAGTTTTAATTACTTAAAAATAATCGTTTTTCCTTTTACAAAACATTTGATGCAACAGCTGATAACATTTTCCGTGTATGCAAGGTTTTAGCTTCGTTTGTTAATAGGTGAAGTAATTAAATAGTAATTAAGTTCAGACGTTTCAAATTAAATTCCATTAAAACCTAGAAGGTTTACGGTAGCCGTAGGACCTGTTATAAGTAGGTACCTGCGTTGTTTATTTAATAGTTATACTAAGAATTAAGTGTAGTTGTATAAATCAGTTGGATTCTAATGTACACAAATATTTTTTGATATTGTTTAAAAAAAATGTTGAACAATCGATTTTATTATTTTTATAGTACTAAACGCCGTACTAGCGAACTTAAAATATTAGAAACAGAAAAAAATATCTCCCCTTGCGATGCGAGAATCGAACCCACGACCTTCACGTATCGCGCGTGCTGCTCTTACCAACTGAGCTAACCGCAAGTTATCGTAGGCGATAAAATTTTTCTGCTGTATCAACCGTTAGCCTCCGGTAAGTGCCCTCTGCCGAATATGTTTAGAACTACATACTTATCGGCCCATGGTACATTCGTTGCAGAAATTTCATCGCCTACGATAACTTGCGGTTAGCTCAGTTGGTAAGAGCAGCACGCGCGATACGTGAAGGTCGTGGGTTCGATTCCCGCATCGCAAGGGGAGATAAAAAAAAAATCTGTTTCTAATATGTTGAACAATGTTAAACAGTTTTAACAAGTTTTAAATCATAGATTTGACACAAAAAAGCAACGTGTTTATAGTAGATATGCTCACTACGCGTCCGGTCGTATCAAACAAACTTGTTTATGTTGTCTCGGGTCTGGGTGTAGTGGTATAGTCGTTATTTGTGTATCACAAGTACTTTCGCTACTTACCACAGAATCGGAGCAATCCAAAACTAAAAAGGAGTCGCCGTATTTAATGGCGCATAGCGACATCCAACTTCCATGATTAATGCTCAATCCTTGTTGCTTAATATCAGAGCTCATCCGCTCCCCGTAGAATTGGTAAAGATGAGAAGGCTTTCCATCTATCACCGATGGTCAAATACAGGCATATATTTCCCACTGGGCACTCTAGCCACGTATGTATGGTCCCTAGATGTTATGAGGCCTCTTGTCCCAACTAGATTATGAAAACATAACCGATACCGCTCGATAATTTTAATTTTAATAGATTTAAAAACACATAACTACTTTTCAAGAAAACAGCTTATAGATAAAAATATAAGTCCAATATTTGTAGTTTATTATCATTAGTTACAGTAGTAAATTGCGTTCAAATATAAAGAAAAAACGAAGCTTGAAACGCGATTCTTGAACTTTGTTATGATCATAAATGTAATGTAATATACCCACGGCCTCTAATGAGAGAAATACTGCTCTGGTCTAGTAGGAGACATTAAGCAAGCTTTTAAAGCTGATGGTACACCAGCGTTCTTGTTACCGCGACCCATTTCAAAACTTCACGATTAAAATCCCTTAACGTGTTGTCACGCGTAATCCCGGCAAAGACGTGGGTGCCCAATAAACGAGAAAAGGACGTCTCCACGTTGCGTAGGTACCAAACGTTATTCTGATACCGGAGACAGATTGACACCTCTTAAAATAAACCGGCCGTGCTTTCATACGCGATGATCGTTGCTTAAATATATTGGTATTTTACTTCGAACTTGCTGTGCCAGCGACTCCGTTTTCGTGTAACTTGTTTTCTGTTACAATGAATTCATTATTGTTATAATAAAAAAAAACATAAATAAATAGTAAGGTATGTTTCACCTTATTCTGGTTTTATCTTTATTACTTTTCAAACACTTTCAAGAGATATTAAAAAAAAATACTCGTTTACTCGTCAAAGTCAGCTGATTCAGAAAGTAGCCGCAAAAAATCAAACAAACAGACCGTATATCGACTTAAATTAAGTAAAAGCATTTTTTTTTATTACAAACTTATGTAGATAACAGACAGACACTGCAATTTTTTTAATTGTAATGGTTTGCAGACCGCTTTTTGTACCGCATCATACAAAAATATTTTAAACTTAGTTAAAGTTCTGCAAAAAAAAAATTTACTTGTGTTTTTGTCTTACAATTACTATTATGCTCTTGATGGGTGCAAGCTGGATCCGATCTACCGACCTTACGTCTCACAGGTCACTCAAGTAATACTAATGTGCCACTGTTTGAACAAGTCTTAAGCAATATCCTCTGGAAGGCCGGATCCGAACTGCCGACCCTAGAGTAGTATACTGTACTCGGCTAACCCTTAGGACCACTGTTCCAACACGTCTCACTATTATGCTCAATCTGACGGAGATGAACCCAACTAACCATCAAAGATCTAGTTATCACTGGTAGGTAACTTATTCTACGCGTTCGAGGAAGAAAAAATATTTAATACTGCAGTATTCCGTAAAATTTAGGTTATCTGGTGAGTAAAAGTTTTTTTCTATATATAAAATTAGTTACTGAATAGAATATTTTATAAATACTGGTGGAATTTACATGAATAAAAGAATATTGAATTTGATAAAGCTTTTGAGTTCATTCATTGGTAGAAACTTAATATGCTAACTGTACAGCTTTGTCCTCTCTTACAAAATAAATTGTTACTCCAAGGGAGCCTTCCCTTGTTTTCTTAATTATGTTATTACAGAATACAATCAAGGAAACGGCGCTTCTCACTGCGAAGCAAATCTAATTCAGTTGAACGAAAACGTCCGAGTCAACGTTTTAACGGGACGTCTCTTGGCGACTCCCTGTCCGATCTACAGTACCTAAATAAAATGCAGTATTTCAAGAGTTTGTTTTGGCAATAAGGTAAAGGACTAAAATTGAATTACAGTTAGTTTACTAAAAATATTAGGGCGGTGTTACCCCATCTCTCCTTATTTTCAAAACCGCCTATGTCCGTTGAGGGAGGTTCAACATTATACCAAATTTCATCAAAATTGGTTCAGTGGTTTAGAAGTGAAAGCCTGACACACAAGCCTGACACACAAACAGACAGACATATAGACGGACAGACAGACAGAGTTACTTTCGCATTTCGTCAACGCGCGTGCAATACCGCGTATCTAACATTTGCCATAAGAATGAATTTTGTCTGTTATTTCACAATATTTCAATCCAAATTAGAACTTACGGAAAAATCTACTTACGCGGTATTGCACGCGCATCGACGATTGGTATCATTAGCATGGATAGTAGTTTTTTTTTATATTGCACTTCAAGACCTCTTCTTACCTGATGTTAAGTGGTAATGAGGTCCTAGCTTAACGGCTAACGGCTTGACCCCTGCTACGAATGTAGCACCCCCCAGGAGCTCTGGAAACCTTACTTACTCGCAGGAACACAACAACACAGAAGTGATTGTTATTTGGCTGCGGCCTTCTGTAAGGTGGAGGTATTTCACCAGTCGGGCTGCTCCAGTTCGAGCGATAAATCGCTATGCCCTACTTCTCTTTAAAAGTTTCAGTAGTATCGTTGAAAGCAATAGTGTTGCCTAGTTAAGAGCGATCGATTGTATCGAAACAAATAATATCTGCCAACTATTGATAGACTGACCAATGACAGTCGATAGACTGATTGATGAAATTACCATTACATCGTCAAGAAAGACCAACAACAAAATGGATTCACATTCCCTGCTCCTATTCTAACTCATCCCAGCGTTTTCACTCAGCTTGCAAAAACATTGCGACATTATGATCGCAGATAAAACTCAGTAATCCCACTTGAATTGTATACGAAGGCTGTTTTAATTAAATTAAGGTGCACTGACAGATTTATTCCCTGCAGTTCAGAACGGTTAGTGGGAAAAGCTTGCGGCCGTTACTGGGTTACCAACTTTGAAAGCAATAATAACTTTGTTTAATTCTACTAATACTTATTAACATGAAAAATTGTTTGTATGAATATATTAATACTTGTTATTCTGTTTTGCACAAACTACTGAAAGAATTTATATGAAATTTGACCTAGCCAAGTGATTGTCCTCGAGCTCCTATACTGTTTCGATAA
Organism: Glyphodes pyloalis; assembly: GCA_037074685.1. NCBI lineage: Eukaryota > Metazoa > Arthropoda > Insecta > Lepidoptera > Crambidae > Glyphodes > Glyphodes pyloalis. Next base: position 7,774,912 of record JAYKKO010000021.1, read on the forward strand.
GAAAAGGTGTCTCGCGACATTTGGAATTATCGTATAATCTTGAAGCACGAGATTGAGTTAAAAAAAAACAAGATCTATCAGTTAGCAAGGCGACCTGATTATATACTAGAACAAAATATATGATCCTCATTTATGTCCAAATGAAGACACATCAAAATAGCAGCAGTTTTTTGGCCTTCGGAACCTACTTTAGGTTTAAAACCGTAAAAAGCTTTCAAAAAACAAAATTATATTTACAAAATTTTAAGAGAGGTAGGGCATAGCGATTTATCGCTCGAACTGGAGCAGCCCGACTGGTGAAATACCTCCACCTTACAGAAGGGCGCAGCCATTTTTTAATTTTTTTCGTTCCTTTTTCATATCACGCCTTTTACGATACCTACTTCTGACCTTATACTTGGAAGCAGACACTTATGAATATTAATGAGCGTAGACGTTAATATTTTATTCACCATTCCTATTTTATTATTTAGTATCTATTGAAGGTACATTTATTTCCTTAACAGTGGCAAAAAATAAGAAAGAAGAGCCATAATCAAACTTAAAGAATTCGTTAACAAAAGATTAATTTCCTCCTTTGAAAAGAAATCCATCAACATTTTTTGGCTGTTGAACACATGAAGAATTTCATTTATTCATAAACATCTGTTGAAAACAATTTTGGTAGATCTGAGGTTCGTTTTGTTAAGTAGATGTATATTTGGAAACGTTATTACTAGGTGTGATGCGGTATTGGATGGTGATCATATTCTAGTGCTTATACCTTGTTCCAATATTTGAAAAACGATTCCTTCTAATTACAGATAGTAATAAATTATACGTTGCTTAAGCTATTCACGACCGACAGACGATTGATTACAGCTTATATGCAAAGTAAATTTGAAATTAGAATTAACGACTCGTAGCAAAACGGATAGTCAGTTTTTGACATATTACGAATCGTAAAATATTAGAACCTGAGGGTCTACTCCCAACAACGAAATATGTCGGATCCGACAACGGATAGCAATTTTTAATTCTCTTAATCGCAACCAATTTTCTTCGAATGCGACTAAAGCGTTTTCTTAAAACAAAGTATTATTTATGCAAATGAAAAACCACGCTTTAACTCCCGATATTTTGATAAATCTTCAAAAACGAAACCTTTCGTTTGTTCGTTTCGTTTTCGAGAGTAGACCCCCTGGCATTAGTAAACCACACTTAATAATAAAATTGAGTGCTTATTTGTTACATTCAAAACATTTTTACTAAATGTGTTTGGATATAGGTATACACAGTACATATACCCAAATAATATTCTTTGCAATTTTTGTCCCCCATTCTGTCTGTTCCGGCTAATCTATGAAACGGATTGACTAATTTTGACGAGACTTCCACTAGTATATAGATCTATCACCCGTTAGGAAACAATATATTGCCTTTATATATCCATTAATCTCTTTATTCTAACTAGTTCGATCGTCAAACTGTGAGAATATATTCTCAATTTCCGATTTCTGAGTTCGATCCGTTTACTTATTATTCTAAATCGAGATACAAAACCAATTAATATGCGTGATATCTTATATATAAAAATGAGTCGCTGTTCGTTAGTCTCGCTAAAACTCGAGAACAGCTAGACCGATTTGGCTAATCTTGGTTCTGAAATAATTGTGGAGGTCCAGGGAAGGTTTAAGTTTAGAAAAAAAAGGCGTTACGAAGTTCGCCGGGAAAGCTAGTGTGTAATAAAGATTACAAATATATGCAATATGTATTATAGTTCAAAGACCAAAATATTTAGGTCCTAGCTTTGTCTCAATGTATTTAAATTCCTATTATTTTGTACCAAAAACAAATTTTCTGAGAAAACGCGTTCAGGGCTATAAATGTTCACAATTCAATGCTCAGCTGATATGTCTCGCTTGAGTTATTTCGCTTTAAGCAGTTTCGTATTTAACATACTACCTAAAGGTCTGTGCAGACGAGGTACTTTTTAACACGCTTTTATTAGCTTGGGTTGTATGTATCTATGTAACGGAATCTTTGAATCTTAATTTGACCCACTTCCCGGTCTTTGATTAAGATGAAATTTTGCACACGCTCTGAGTTCTGATGACAATACATGACTAGCTAAGAAACGTCATTACAAATCCAATATGGCGGCCTCCCCAAGATGGCGAACTGACTGTTTGAAATGCACTTCCATGATATGGGTATCAAAAGAAAGGGTTTGCTGTCAGGAATACGAAAAAAATAGTCACGTGATTCAAATCCAATATGGCGGGCGTCCAAGATAACGGACAGGCTATTTGAAATGCACCCCTATGATATGGGTATTAAATGAAAGGGTTTGCTGAATGGGATACGAAAAAGAATTATATAATTATTGATACATGAGAAAACTAAAAAGTAGAAAATAAAAATAATAGTTTAAAAAACTAAAAAACACGCTTTTAGCTCGCACTAAAAATTACAAAATAATTCAGACATTTAAGAAAGAAAGCGTGGAGCGTTTTGTCCAAAAATAGTAAAGATAACATAAACGCTCCACGCTTTCTTTCTTAAATGTCTGAATTATTTTGTAATTTTTAGTGCGAGCTAAAAACGTGTTTTTTAGTTTTTTAAACTATTATTTTTTTTTGTTCTTAGTGGCTTTGGTCCTTCAAGTATTCAATAGATCTAATGAGACCTATATTTAACAATACGAATGAAAAGACAACCGTAGCAGGTAAAACACTAGTCGTAAAACGAGTGCACAAAAGAGGGACAATCATACTAATATTATAAAGAGGAATTCTATCTATTTTTGTATGTTTGTAATGAATAGGCTCAAAAAGTACTGGGCCGATTTAAAAAATTATTTCACCAATAGAATGCTACATTCTTCCAATTTGACATAGGCTACAAAATTAGGGATCCTTGGTAAAATTGCGCGGGAAAATCCTCTAAGGCGAAACGAAGTTCGCCGGGACCGCTAGTAACATATAAAGAGCAGCACGCGCGATACGTGAAGGTCGTGGGTTCGATTCCCGCACTGCAAGGGGAGATGAAAATGTTTGTTTCTTTAAAAATTTAAAGTTCGCTAGTGCGGTGTAAAGCACTATAAAAAACATTAAAAATATAATTAGCTAGCAGTTGCCCACGACTTCGCCTACGTTATATTGCGATTAAAAAACATTAGTGTCCTATATCTTAATCTATCTAGTGTTATCTGTCGTCCGTACCAAAACGGTTCAGTCGTTTTTGAGTTAAAAAGTAACAAATAATCAAAGTCAAAGTCAATATTTTTTATTCATGTAGATTACATTTGTAATACCTATGAATCGTCTCTATACAATGCAAATGAAGCTACCTCCGGTTCGGAACCTATAACTACCGAGAAGATACCGGCAAGAAACTCAGTAGTTTTTTTTACAATTAAAAAGCTAAACTTATTACTAATTTTGCACCAAGACATACAGTTACTTTGTCAGTTGGAAAAATATCCTTCTTTGCTTAATTTTATAAATTAAGTAAGATTTTAAAAAATCAAATAAAATATCCATCATGTGTCTTAGATCGCTTCCACAGTATTAGTTGAATATGAAAATAGTCGCTATAAACATCAATGAGTTGATCGCAAATCTGTTTTCTCATTAACATTTGCATGAAACCTTTTCGTGTGAAATTTTCCAAAAAAAAAAATCATAACCTAAATCAGAAACCATACAATGTTATAACATTTTGGCGAGTATAGCCTAACTGAGCATAGTAATTAGTTAAAATTGGATTTAATGAAACTGTGCTCTATTAGACTTGTAAATTAATGTTAATATTGAATCTTACTATCAAACGTATTCAGCAAGCTTCCCTAACAAGATATCGCGGTCCGTTAGATGAGATTTCAGTCACAACTATTCCTTATTAAGTCATGACTTCAATTACAGCTTCCATTTCACGCACCAGATGTTGAGGCAAACCAAAAATCTCGTTCCAATCGAGCGTGAATATCACATTTGGACCCTTCCTGAATCTTCCCTGTTATTCTTTTCGTTTGTCATCAATTTTTATTCCGTCCTCGGACCAAAGTTCAGTGCCCTAACTTAATTGTTTAGAATTATTTCGGAACGGGATAATTCTGTTATTGTAATTGTTATGATTGTATATTTGGTGAGACTGCTTACTTCAAAGGCCGTACTGAGATTATATAATGATATCTCTGCGACGTGCGATGATGAATAAAGCGTTTTACTCACTGCAGTCACACGGATTGAAACATTACATGCTGTTTGTATATGTCACCGTAAGATTATAAAAACCGTTAGATTATAATCAATCTCGCGAGATTGTAAACTGTCGACAGATTGTGAACCGTAACATTTGATTAACAATTTAACGCGTTATTTTTCGCTATATTGTAATCTATCGATGGGAATCGGTCAAATTGTGAACTGACGTAGAACGAAATGCATCTCGCGCGCTGATTGGTTGAGAGTTATGTGCCCCCCGCCGCCCCGGCTTTCGCCATATTTGTTTGTTATTTCGTTTATTGTCTTAATACTTTTAATTTATGGTATGTTTAAAGGACTTAATCTTTTTTTACAAGAGTTTCTTAAAATTTTCGAATTTTAATTTGTGTTAAAAGCCAATATTATAATTGTATCATTTTATTGTAATTTTCAATTAAAATGTTGAGTGTTTGAAGAATAAATATTTCAGTACAATTATTTCTCAACGTATATCAGGAATATTGATTACCTACTAAATAGTAAATAAATACTTGAAGATTTATTGAAGTGCATTTATTTTATTTAAATGACATCTCTATTTCTTTAAATATAAGAAATAATTTGAATTGAATTTCATTCCTATGTTTCCGGGGTCATAGAAAGGCTGGTCGTGATTGGTCGCTCATACAATAAACCTACCAATCAGGAAGAGCTTTCGGACAGTTGACAGTTTGACGCGGGACAGATTGCAATTTAACGGTTTCACTTCGATAGATTACAATAAAGCGAAAAATAATGCGTTAAATTGCAATCCTAAGTTACGGTTCACAATCTATCGACAGTTTACAATCTCGCGAGGTAGATTGTAATCTAACGATTTTTACAATCTTACGGTGACATATATAAGACTCGCTTTTTTCCAATATTGATGAGGATCTTCACCGAACGTACTGAGAAAGGAGGCTCTAAACCATTTGTAATTCAAGCATAACCGAATCACAGCTTGGGCTGCTACTGGTGCTTACCGTACGTTTGAGGGGAAAATTGACCCGACACCTGAAGGTAACGTTAAAAGGTGGTGGAAGAGCGGACTGTGTGTCCGTGATGTGCATCATCAAAGCGGCAATAATATCATCATCAGAGTCTAGGAGTGTGAATCTGAATCGAGGGTTCCCAGCTTAGCTACTAAAGTACATGTAATTACCGCCCAAAACCATGAGTGGATTCAGTGATGCTGAGCAGAGTCGAAAAGAGGGAAAGTATAACACGCGCGGTAATAGCGCTGTTTATTTGTATGCGTATCACGCTTACCGTGGCGGAGACGGTGCGGTGGGTGAACCGCCTAAGCCTTCTGGCAGTGATTCCCACGCCGATTAAAGCCATAAATTCTGAAAAAGTGAGTGCGCAGACTAAGCAGTAAACTCTGCAAAGAAATTTTAGAAGTTCTGATATAAAATACATTTGGGAGCATTCTTTAATGACCATTTTAAAGTAGGCATGCCTTAGTCGCACTTGTTCAATTAGGTTTTTCAGAACACGAGTATCATATTCTTTTAGCTACCATGTTCTGATGAAAAAACAAAGTCTCAGCCTAATTAATGTCACTGCAGGGTAAATGCCTCTGATAAAAGGTTTACCTACGTATTTTTAGCTGCTCATAAATTATGTTTGTTCTGGTCATAGCTGGCGATCATTTAATGGTTTCTTAGCAGTATGACCTCGGGAGGTGTTTTTAGATAAAAGATAAGAAAAATTTATCTCTTTTCACAGTCCTCTGCGATTTCCACAGCCTTCACATTATAAAGAAAGAAAACAAAACAAAAACATGTGTTTCAAACATTAATGGATTGTAAATGAGACAAAATCTCAGCTAATGCCTCGAGTATGGATCCCGAGCAGCGCTGGTTACACGTTACACGTATGTATTATGTTTTTCCATGGGCAATTTTGGTTCTCTTCCCGCATTCCTCCGTTTGACAGGTGAGGGTCGAACTTTTCTCGAAATGTTGAACTAACAAATCATTTATTCGCGTGAACGAGCGACTTCTTTCGCCCACACGCTCTAGTACATGCCTGACAATATATAAATTCGTTGTAGTAGCGTGGGTGGATTTCAGGCGATAAATAACATTTGACCCGGCGAATGGGGTGGACTGTCCACTTGCCTTCTGTGAATTACGACCCAAAACCCTCGTGTCGACATAAAACATCACGCAGACGAAAAGTTCTTACACAATAGGCCCAAAGTCTTAGACCGATGAACTTAAAACTAACTATTCGAAGATCCTGACCTTAAGACACTAATGTTTGTCGCCACCAAATGACCACATCATTTTTTTTTTCATATTTATTATTCGGTAGGATTTTCTTTTTGTTAAATCTTTATAGTAGCCAGAAATTGAATTACCTCTGGTATAACAAGTTTCATAGCTGCAACAACTGCCAGATTAGTTATTTCCTTGTTCACTATGTTAATAAAAAGCAACCGCTGAGATCCTCAAATCAAAGTCCTAAATTACGTATCTTCACTTCACATATCCAACTTTCCATCAACTAATTCTTCACCCAAACGTTACGGATTGCAGAATAAATATTCTCTAATTATCTGCATTCCGTTACAAGTTTGAGATATGGTTTTTTAAGTAAATAACTTAAAATGCGTCAAGTTCCTAAAAGTTAGCATAATCTTCAAAATCAGTCTCATCGACCTCTGTTAGCCCTTCTCTCTTCGTTTAAGCCCTCTCATTTATTAAACTAATCTCGTTTGAATTGAATCCATCAGCTCCTTTAGATTCAATGAGGGAAATAAGTACCAAAGTCAACCTTTAATAGGAAGCTTTTATAAAGGTAATAATACCCTATTCCAATATACCTATTGGGCTTGCAAACATGAGCTAAATATCTAGGTATTTATTTAAGTCCTTTACCGGGCAGCATAAGGCTGAATTTGTTTTCCGAAAACAAGTATCCTCAGTTTTCCAAGTCTATCTAATTGTTACTACACCTTGTGACCCTTTGGCGACATGTGTAAAGACACCTTAAGGTCGTCAAAGGTCAGGCCTCCACAAAATTCATCGCTCTTTCATTTTATACTTTCGGAAGTCTTTATTCCAATCTTCACAACTTTGTTCGTTGGGAGAAGTTTGAGTTTATGAACTTACGGGCGATAAAATTGGCCAACCTAACCGTTTTTATATACCGTACTTGTATTTTGTATTTTGCTTGACCATGATTGAAGCAGTGCGGTCAACTTCTGAATCTGAAACTAGTCGTTGCTTTTGGTCTCTGAAGAAACAAAAAGATTGAATCACAATTTAAAATATTAACAGCGGTATATTGAACTCAATTGCTTAACATGAGTACTATGTAGGTATAATAGATCATAGTTCTAGACTAGTGATGCCAAGTCTATTAAATCGGTACCTACATGTGGACAAAAAAATTGGGATTTAGGGTTGCAGATCGGGAGAGTTAACAAAAATACGGGTTTTAAATCTGAATTTAATTTAGTGCGTTGTAAACTGCAAGTGTTTTGTTTTACATTTAGCGTCCCGATCAGTTATAAATCAGGACGCGCCTTCAGACCCTTGAAAATCGTTCTATCCCGGGCAAATAGGGACACCTAGAATTGGCATATTCTTAACTCTTTATATACTATGATCAATGCTACAAACTTAGCCTATTCAGCAATTTGGCGGCGTGATAACATCTGCCGGTAAGTTATGCACGGTGGATATGACCTGTTCCATCTCATAATTGAGATGGCACCTGGAATACCTTGGCCTAGGAAATTAAGGAGGTTGATTGAGCCGATGGAAATGACTGTAACCGAATTTTCGATCTGTAAGGATTTTATGGTCTGTTATAAAACACGTCTCTGGTTTATGATTATGGTTTCATTGATACGGCTGTGATTGAATAAACTTTTGATCTGTGAGGATTACTATTGCGAGGTTCTAGGTTCCCCGGTCCAGCTAAAGTAAGTTTCGGCTTTATCAACCGTGGCGTTGGTTTATAATCTCCCATCTTCATTTGGGCATTTCACTTATTGGGCGCTTTGGCCTGTAGAAGGACATTCATGGTAGGTAAACGGTGACTATAAGATTGGAACGCCTGCTACCACTCTTCGAAAAGTAATCCCTTTATTTATAGATCCTCACGAAAAGACCTCGAGAGCTTATTTCTACAGCTGGAGCGTTCTTGTAAGGAATATACTTGCTCGTCGCAAAGTTTGTCTGTGTGTTTCTCCCACTCCACAAAAGATGGAAGCGAGCCAACGCAGATGGCGCGAACATAGCACCGGTCGAATTTTATCGCCATTATAATGAAATTCCGACAAATAATCTCTGTTAATGGAACATCGGCTTGCCATTTAATAGCCGGCTCTTAACCGATATTGTGCCGGAAATTAAGAGGTTTATATACATAGATTGAAATAAGTGAGAAAATGAAATTAGACGCTTTATCGTAGAGATAACTTCGTCGTTGGCTATAGCATATAATTGTGTCACGTGGCTTCAGTCATTTTCATGGCATCGTTTTTACCCACCGACGATACAAAAATCCTTGAATCTTGCGTTAAACCCTTTTGCAACACGACATTTCATTCAACAATAATCTCAAATGTCAACAAGAGGCGAAAAATCATGACAATTTTTTTTCTGCTCTATGTTTCCAATTACTACTATGTTTCAAAGCACCCAGTTTTAATTTTATCATTGGCAACATTCAAGTTTCATTGTATCGTGTTCTACCAGTGTTTGATAGCAAAGTTGTTCATATCCCGCTTAACATTGGCTTTCAACGGCCAATACCTTCTTCATTGCTTTCTGGTCCAAAAACAAAATCTAAAACCCTGGCCTAAACTCCAGTCTTCCCATTATTTATGTCATAAGTATATTTAAGAGAGATATAGTATAGCGATTTATCGCTCGAACTGGAGCAGCCCGACTGGTGAAAACCCTTACAGAAGACTGCAGCCAAATGACAATCACTACGGTGTTGTTGTGTTCCTGCGTGTGAGTAAGGTTTCCAGAGTTCGTGGGGGGTGCTACATTAGAAGCAGGGGTCAAGCCTCAAGGGAAGGGTGACAAGTCCAGTAACAGAGTTATGCTGTACTTGTCGACCTAAAGCTAGGACCTCATTATCGCTTAACATCAGGTGGAATGAGGTCAATCTTAAAGTGTAATACTAAAAAAAAGTCACTCAGGGCTTTCTTAGTCTAAAACCTTATCTTTATTAGACTTAGGTAGAACCAACCAACTCCAATAACACTTAAGTTACCCGGCATATCCCGGGGACCGCGAGGGAATTTTATTAAACTCTTAACGGCCTTAAAGCATGTGAGATTCTCAGCAAATTCCTCACGGAAGAGCTGGCGTCCGGCACTTGACGCTTTTTATACGGGATTTAGACGTTTTATGTTGGGGAAAAAATGAGGGAACTAAAGTTGTTGTTTGGAAGAAATGGAGATAATAAGTACCTCACGAAGTTTACTTACTAGAACTTAGAGAGCATCCGACTTGGGCGGCATTATGTTGGTGTACTGGGAATTTTTGGGCCCTTACTGTCGGATGTAACATCAGATCATGTGATTTTTTTAATTTCAACTGAAGCCGTTATTGATTCGGGAGTGAGATTTATTTACACGATTTAGTATTAAGTATTTATTGTGATACCACCATTGATTCTGGTTTCTGATTTCCATAACATAGAGACTTACTTTGAGATCAGCTGGATGTTTGCGATATAGTTCAAATTTTATTAAACAAGTAGAAAGAAGCAAAAAACAATAATATTTTATGTTACTAAGTCAAAAGAGAATAACCCTCACCATTAACAAATTGTGAAATTTCTTCTAAATAATTTATGTGTTGCATACTAAGTGATCTGAAAAATTTGCCTTACGATTTTTTTTTTGCCTTAAGTTTTTACGGTAACTTTGATGAAATAGTAACATTTACTACCTATAATTCTATAACTTATGACAATTCGTATAGATGCCTACTTGCACTGCTGTATTGTAGGCCAACTACCTCCCGTTTTCCGTACCTAAGAGTAAATTGTTAGGTATACTCTATACCAGCAACAAAACAATTTTCCATCAGAATGGATCGCAAAATGATCTCATTACAAGTTTGTCCGCCAGCTTAGTCGGTGGCGTAAGTAACTCGGCCGAAGTTTTAAACTATCAAATCGGTGTTGTAGTCGCGACCAACTTCTACATTATGCTGAACAGGAGGCAAATGGTGTAAGTGTGATGGCAATATGTGTTGAGAGTGAACAAAGCAACAAGCCCAAGCTTCCTGTATTGCCACATTTAGGTACAAAAGTTCACGCTTTCTTTTGGAATATACTATATAGATGATCGTAGAGAAGCAACATTGCACTATGGCAGCTATAGTTCTACTTACTATATTATCATGGCGCCATCATAAACGTTTGGACGGGAAGTGGGGAAGTCCCACACACTGCGGCTTGACCCGAGGCACAGGTACGGTGCGCAAACGCAGCTCAAATTCAAAGGTAGCACCACAATATATTCTATACATAATATATAAACGCCCAGACATAAAAAAACACAAATGTTCGTAACTCGAATGTTTATTTTTAGTGGAGATCGTACCTACGACCCTTGGTTTAGGAGCCAAGAGCGCTAACTATAGTTATACCGAGCAAAAAGTCATTTTACATCGTAATCCAAAATTGTACCCCAAAAAGTATCCTAGTATTCATACTTATGAGCAAATGTCAATCCCTTATTAAGTAAGTCCCGCTTATAAATAAAAGTAACAAAGTCACACACGCAAAACGTAAATTAACATATTTACTCATTAGATTCCTTCGTCATTTCTTCTTCTTTACTAAGTACAAATTACTTACTGACATTAATTAAAGGACTTTCCGATGTAAAGCAGATTCCGAGGGCGATTCTCCGTGGTTGCTAATTAAAAAATGTACAGCCTACGGAAAGCAAATCAGTTTACAAGATAAACCTCAAGCGAAATCACTTTTACACAGACTTTTCGACTCGAGGGTTGCCATGGGTGGGACTGGTTCATAAACGTCAAAAATAATTCCAATCCGAAAATGTGTTCTCTATGTTATTTAATTTTTTCGTTTAATCGTTTATTAAGAAAGAGACAAATATAGAGATAGTTTCCAAATTCGAAAACCGAAAGTTAAGCTATGCTCGTCGCGGTAAGGTATGGGATGGGTGACCGTGCCGACTGAATATAGTGACATTTATTACGGCCATATTCGTGCTTCGGAAGACACGAAATCGTTAAGACTAGAAGTAAGATAATTTGGAAAATCGAATTTTCACAAAACATATTTAAAATAATGTACAAAGCTTAAAAATGCAGTGGTGAAAATTGATCCCTTCGTAGTACAAATTTCATCCTACCAAAGGATATGTTTTTTATTTTAAATTTGGTCTCTATCCCGCGTTTAAAAACATCGCAGTGATTCCACCAATGACTTGGCGTTTAGAAAGACACGAAAGGAGACTCCGCAGTGATTTGAACTATTTGTTTCTGAGGTTGTTTCTGAGGTCTTTATTAAGAACATAAAACGAACACGAACAACACATTAAGGATATTTATGGAAGGAGGATAGAGGAAATCGTAGTCTTTTATTATACATATTAATATAGTTACATAAATATTTTATATATTTAGAAGAAGAAAGAGTTAACATTAATAATATTTAAAACACGAAAGTTTGTAAATGTTTGGATGTCTGTCTGTTACTCTTTTACTCAAAAAATAAATTATGATATTTGGTAAAAAAGTCCATGAGATACTAATTTATTTATAAAATATTTATACAATATTCTAGATACTTTTGATCCCAAAATAACGCGAATGAAGTCGCAGGCAACGGCTAGGTAGTCCGCAATAGTACCTAATTGAAAAAAAAATTTTTGGTTGGGTCAATCTGGCAACACTGAAATTAAGTATCTCAAATGAGTTTGAGAAGCGCGATTTACTTTGGTTAGCACGTTACAAACTCGACGCCAAAATTTGAATTTAAAATTCAGTTGATTGTTTCCTTCAAAGAGTTTGATGGGAGGGCGATTTCGTCAACGAAGCAAACTTTCATCTGCGTGTACGTGACGGTTTAAAAACAATTAATCAACTTCACGTTTCAGTTAAGTTCATACATAATTCATTAATTTTAGAGAAATTTCAATTTTTTATTAATAATGTTTTATTTTCTTACGTATTTGTAACTTCTCAAATAAGTAGCTTATGTTGCTTATAAAATGTATTATGAAAGAATCAAAGGTGATACCACAATAATTATATTAAATTTGATAAACTCTCAGATACATATCAAACCCACTACCCTTGATACAACTTGGTGTGAACAGTGTTATCATTTTTCCAACGGATCAGTGACTTGTGGGTTGATTTATAAACATCAGCCTGCCTATTCAGAAGTTTGAAATAGCATTCGAAATAAAATATGTTTTATCTCTTTCTTGGCTGTATGAGTCAAGATACATAAAACATTGATTTTCACTATCGTACGTAATCGTTTCTGACGTTTCTAAATCAGCCCCCAGAAATGATATTGGTTCGAAAAGTCGATGTTTTGTCTCTGCCTAATCGTATATGCTAAAAAAAGAGACAACATACTTACTTTACAAATTCTAAAGGTTTTCAAATAGGTATGTTGTAAACTTAACCTATATTATACGTTATTTTGGAACAATTGGCTACTTGACAGTGTTAACAATAAAATATGAAAAGTGTTAGATATGTTAGCTTATTACTTAAGTAATCATTTTACATTTTTACTTTTTAATTAAAAGCATAGTTAGTATTTTATTATTGCAAAATAAATTTTAGTTTTTTTATCTGTGGAACAAAAGAACCGAAACGGAAACCACCATTGCAATTCGGAAATGACAGCTGTCGGCGAAAATTATTTATTTTATTGTGGCGAAACAATGATTATTTTACCGATTTAATTAAATTATTGTGTCTCTAATCGTAAAAAGAATTTATTGAAACATTTTTCGTTTATCTTAATTAAGTCGTTCCTATGCGTATCGGTTCGTTGTTTACGACGTTGACGTCATAATTGCAACAGTGACGCGACTAGGCGTTTTCGCGCACTTTTTAAATGTGTTACACAAAATCTTATTTTTCTCTGGTTATTTAGATTATTTCCAGATAAATCGAATTGCTTGGGATATAAAATGAACGGGCGCACATTTTGCAATACTTTTTCAAAAACTGTCAAGTAGCCAATTTTTGTTCACACTTTGTTTTTGAATGCTCGCTAAACATTAAATCAACATTGTACGAAAAAGCCTTTTTAACCAATAATAGTGGCGTTTCTGTTGACAAAAACCAAAGTAAACTGATTTTAGTGTTGTCATTATGCGGTTTTCTATTTAGTACGAAATAAAATGTCTCAACGTTTTTTTATGAAAATTAAATGGTTTTAGTCCTGTAACGGGAAAGCATTATGACAGCAATAAAAATAAGTTAAGTCAAGTTTTTGCCAACAGAATCGGCACAATTGTTTACAATATTACAAAATCAAACGACTAATTTATTATACTATCGAAAGTTCAACTTGTCACAACATATGACATAACCTACTTCTTGCTTCTGTTCTTGAAATAATAGACAATGACCGCCTCTTGGTATATTTACCAACTTAAACAAAGTTTAATACCTACTATCGAAACGAATTTAGTAACTGATCTGACCAATCGCAGTTTAGTAATCTTTATATGATAATAATTAACCATGCACTGTTTTCTTTCTACACGTATTACTTTTAAACTCAAGCAAGTATAAAAAAATAATGATTATCCGAATTAAAATCGAATGTTGACTTATTACAACTCAAATAAAAATGTGCAGTTGTAATGCTAACGTATATGAAATTAAATATGTTTCATTTGCAAGCTATGTTGACTGTTGACTGTGCAATACTTCTCGATAAACGGTTTTCCTATAACATACAAATTGGTATTAGGGTAATAAAAATGTCAGTTTAGGTTGTGTCATTTATGTGACCGTTAACTTAAGCTTTAACGGTGTCAATCCTAATTTTTTTTGTTATTTGACAAAAGATAAAGTTTCTTAATTAGAGTGAAGTGAGTGACGTTGGGAAATGCAAATATTTTATAATGGTGGCAACACTGTCCGAAAAAAATACTTGTCGAAAGAAAACAGCCAGTATACAAAATTGGCGGCAGAAATTTGGAGGCTGTTCGTTCGCAGCGACTAGCGGGTAACAACAGTGATTCAACAAAGTTATCTACCATGAAACTGTTTTTTTATTTGTTCATTTTATTTGTTACTCATCGGTGTCGGCCTACGGGAGTTTCTAAAGTTTTCGAACAGCCTTCATTGTTGAAACCGCCATTTGTCAGTCGCTCATCGTACCTACTGTTATTTTGAGTGTTTATATTACCGCAACTGTTCGAAAACTTTGCACTTTTATTATTTTTAATCACTTGATTTGTTCATTGATTTATTTTTTTTAGACTTGTAGTTTTTAAGTTGAATAATACACGGCTTTTTGATTTATCATTTTAATTGTATTATTATTTGCATCCCATAATTATCTTGTGATTAGAATTTAGCACGTAAGGATTTTTTTCTTGAATCAGATGACCATGCATAAAATATATTACGATAAAATATATTTTAAAATCTGTTTTAAATTATGTGGACATTCGAAAATAGCAAAAGCTTTTGATAAATTTAGCTGTATTTAATTCTATAATTCTAATGGCGTGCTACAAATTTAGTCTAAGGCACAAATAGTAACTAAATCTTCTTTCGATACATTAAATGACATTCAGAGGCCTTAAAAAAGCCATTCAGCTAATTTACTCGTGTCATACATAGTCAATACGCTTGCTATAATTTTATATGACGTTACAAAATTATTCTTTTCAACAGGTACGTGTTCACTATAGTGAGCTATTTAATTGGCGTTTTCATTTTCGCCACTATAGTTGGGCAGGTTGGCAACGTCATCACAAACAGGAATGCCAACCGTCTGGAGTTTGAACGGCTTCTGGATGGCGCCAAGACTTACATGAGGCACCATAAGGTACAATTTTACTACGTACACACGTGTCAAACTATTCTTTATCTTATTCCAAACCTCAAAAAAAAAACAGAATTGTTTGGGAAATATGACGGTGAGTAGGTCTGATGCAGTATAGAGGTTCAGGTTGAAGTAAGTAGCGTAAATAACAATCGTATTTTTATACAACACTACCTGGCCCGGCCAACGTCTTAAAGCCTATTTTTTAACATTTAAATTTTTTCCGGGGCCTTTATAATTATTTAAATACTAGATAACATCAGACAAATCTCAGCAGTAATTTTTCTGGTTTTAGCGAGACTAACAATAAGCGATTAATAATTCCGTATAAGATTAGTAATCAAATAATTCTTAAATTTCGTGTGAAACGTTAATAAATGGAGATTAGAAGAAAATTACCTGATTAATTTAACATTCCGCCTAGTAGGTATTCAGTTCAGTCAAATTTAACATTACTTATTCATTAACTAACTCGACGTAGTTATGGAAAATGTTTAGTAAATTACATTGTTAGTAAATTTAACTTAGATACAATATTAATTTAACTAATGGATAAAGTTAACGTTATCCAATAATAACTTCATTGTAAGGGATCTACAATAGTTATCTACAGAGAAATTAATTTTCAAGCAAGCCCTCATATTTATTATGACTACGATAACAGTATTTACCGTTTTGAATTTGATGGTGCCGTCAATAAAATGTTGGTTTGTCTAGCTAAGGAAGTACACTTACTTTTAACTTTAGTTTTTTTTATGCCAACCACCATTTTAGCTATTGGAATCTATATTCTAGCAAATAACTTATATACATGTATAAGATACGTCATGGTCACCAATATGTATCGCGTTACCTTGAGTTATTTCAAACTACTGGGTACCTATTTATTATAGTTCCAACTCATCTATAAAATAATAGTACACATGAAAACCACATACAAAGCTTAAAACACCCTGCAAAGGGTATACTGATTCTAAATCTCGGGCAAAAGCTGATTGTAGAAGTCATTTTTGACAAATAGAATAAAAAGCTTAGAGTAATCCTAAGCTGTCGACTCGCAATATAAATTCTTGGACACAATATCTTTTCCAGGTCCCTGGTGGCATGAAGAGACGGGTCCTACGGTGGTATGACTACTCCTGGTCCCGAGGTAGGATACAAGGTGGAGGAGACATCAACACAGCCTTGGGTCTACTGCCTGACAAGCTGAAGACTGAGCTGGCTTTGCATGTTAACCTCAGCGTGTTAAAGAAGGTATTAATTAATCTGCATCTATCAGCGCCTGATATTTCTTCTAGAGGCAAACAAGTAGTTTTAGTCTTAATCTCGTCGTTTTCTTTTATTTTAAATAATATTCTTAATGATTCACTTAACATTTGGTTATTTTACGTGTTCCAGAATAACATTATTAACTTATCTATATGAAATTCTATCCAAAATGTTTGTCATTTTTATGATTAGGTATGCCTTTACGTTTTTGTTGTGTGACATTTTAATTTAGCAATATATGGGTTCACAGAACCATACTGCATTAAATTGGAAAAAATATTTCGGGGAAGAATAGAATGGGTAACTCAGTAAACCGAAGAACAACCAAAAAATATAATACGCACATAGACAAAAAAACACAATTAGTTCAATCTTTACTACTGTTCAAATTACAGGTAACGATTTTCCAAGAATGCCAGCCGGAGTTTCTACATGATCTTGTCCTTAAAATGAAAGCCTACATATTTACGCCCGGAGACTCAATATGTAGGAAAGGTAAATTAAATGATTTAACTTGACAGATGCTTTTGACACCTTTTTTAAGTTAGTAAATGACATCCGAAAAGATTTTGCAATTTTCCGATAATGTTATCAGTAATGTAGATTGTATTTATTTCTTCTGTAATTGTTAGTAGACGACCCTAAAGAAAAGTCCTTGCTCTGAAAAAAGTCTTTCTATAACTTCAATAAATTAAAATTATTGAATATTTATTGAAATCATAACAAAACGTATTATTCATCAGAATAATTTAAATGAAATACTTATAACCGTATTTTATTGTAGGTGAAGTAGCAAGAGAAATGTTTATCATAGCAGACGGCATATTAGAGGTTATATCAGAAACTGGTAGAGTTCTGACCACTATGAAAGCAGGAGACTTTTTTGGGGAAATCGGAATTTTAAACTTAGACGGACTAAACAAGTAAGTATCATAATAATTGTCACACTATTGACTTCTATTTGTGTCTGGAATCAATGTCTTAAAGAGAAAAGTAATTTCCACAAAACACTAGGTATGTTTAACATGACGGTTTTTGTAACTTGTATTGACAGACGAACAGCTGACGTGCGGTCTGTGGGTTATTCAGAGTTATTTTCTCTATCCCGTGAAGACGTTCTTGCAGCAATGAAAGACTATCCCGAAGCGCAAGAAATACTTCAGACCCTAGGCAGAAAACGCTTACAAGAAGCTAAAAACATTTCAAGAAAAGTGAAAGGTAACAGATATAAGTACGCATATCTACGCTGCTTTTAATCTTCACTTTTAGAAAGATAACAAGAAATTTCCTCTAAAAGAGCTAGCTTCAAAAATTGTATAAACCTGTGTGATGATAATGATAAAGAACTTATTTATACCCTTAGATAAAACCAAAACTAAAATTTTACCTGCAGGAGAAGTAAGTCCGGATAAAATAGCTGGCGATGATAGTGGTCCAAAACGAATTGTCCATAAAATAAGAAGTGATGTCAAGGTACGTAATGATAAAATACCTACTCGATTTAACGACTCAATCGTCGAATTTACTAATACGTTATTTTAGTTTAAGGTTTATTTTTTCTCAATTAAGTTAATGTATTACCGATATCTTTATGCTAAACAGATTTGTAAGATAGTCCTATTTTAACAGGTCAAGATTTATTGAGGGAGTCCTGAGAAAATCAGGAGGACGCATACAGTACTGTTTAATGATACATTTTTGTTATGGCTTAATCCAAGGTAGCATTGAAGACTACTGAAAAACGTCACTGCTTCGGTTTTAATAAAGGACTAAATTTCAGGGTATCCGTAACGCAATCAGAAGTAGATCTCGAGCTACACGCCGTTCTGGTGATTCTTTAGAACTGCAAGCTTTAGCTGGTGCTGAAAGGGCAGCCTCTGATGGTAAAGTCCTAAGGAGAATGCCTCGTGTGGAAAGCGACGATTCGCAGCCACATTTTCATGATGTAAGTAAAAGTGGCTTATAATTCCTCAATGATCACAAAATCTCATTGATTGCTAACGTTTCATTATATTCTGGTATATTTCAAGCAGAGTTTTGACCACTGACAATTGAAATAATCTGCTTTACTTGACAGGATAACAACGGTGAAACTACATCTGGAAGTAAAGATGGAGAAAAATGCATATCGCCTATAGGAGCTGGCTTACCACTTTTATCAAGGCTAAAGCTGCTTAAAGAAAAACAAGTATGTACAAAGTCCTAATATATAAATAAATTATAATTTTAAAACTTTTTGGATACCCTCAAAAACTTTACTATAATTTTCAGGATCGAGAAGAAAAAGTGGCAAAGCAGCGGCATTCCACATCTTCCGTAGTATCTTTACCCCCCTCACAACCTACTCCTTCTACCAGCGCTGCACCTGACGGTGAGCCCGAAGTAATTGGAGCTGGTCTTCCGCTTCTCCAAAGATTACTCCTTCTTAAAGCCAAAGAAGAAAGAGAGAAGAACCAACTGACACCCGCGACCAGCAATCAACCTTCCAGCTCAGATACAATTAGTCCAAGCTCCATAAAGAGTCCATTAAGCCCTACAATCAAAACCCTAAGCCCTATAAGAAAAGGTTCGGAATCCAGTAGTCCTGGAAAATTACAAAGTCCAACCGCTAAGACGTCAAGGAAGAATTCGTCAGGATCAAGTGATGGTGCTTCTCGACCTAAAGTTAGTTTTAAAGATAAGATATTGCAAGTACAGAGTGATGGAACTGCGGTTTGTTCACCTTTAAGTAAAGACGCCAGTGAAAAACCTGCAGCAGTTGTAGAGCCCACTCCAAAAACTGAAGGCAATTTGATTTCTATTCCACATTCGGTTGTAAGCAAAATAAAATCGCCAGCAAAAGCTGTTGGCTCAACTTTCCGTGACAAATTAAAATTGCTCCAAGGGGGTGGTGGACAGAAAGAATCTGAAATTACTTCAATAGAACGAAGTAAACCATCATCATTGGATAAAGCTTCTATTGAAGTTACACCTGTTCAAGTAACAGAAAGTAAAGAAGAAGTAAAACCCAAAAAACCTTGGACAAAGCTAAAAAAAGCAGCCATTTTAGGAGAATCGAAAAGCCAAAGCAAATCTAGTTTAGACGAAAAGAAAGAAATTGATAGTACGACCACAGAAAGTAAAGTGGAGAGTAAAGTTGAAGCAACTGTAAATATTAGTGTGCCTATAGTTACTACGGCGGAGCTTGTTATAATAGACAATAATAATCTTGAAGGTGATAGTGATAATTTTAAGCAAGATAAACCTAAGATTTGCTTAACAGGCCCTTTGGAACCCGTCCAAGAAAAATCTTTAGATTTATTAACGTTATCTCCGAAAAAGAATAATGTTTCAAAAACAACCGACTCAAAAGCTATGGCAAGTGGAATGTTGTTACCCAGAGTAAAAAAATATAGGTCTATAGATGATTTATCCCCAGAATATGGAGGACTTCCGTTTGTGAAGAAATTAAAAATTTTAAACGAACGGCAAAAACTAGCTGAATTGGAAAAAGTCGTGAAAATCCGCAGTTCAAGTTTAGACTGTACAAGTTCATCTGAAGATCTGCTATGCGATACATTAACAAGGAGTCACTCAGAAGGTAGCACAATGGACAAGCGAAAATTCAAAAGGAAATCATCCGATTCAATTGGAAGTCATGAATCAAATGAGACATTGGAAAGGCGGACACTTAAATCGATATTAAAAAAGTTATCAGAAGACGTGACCCCGTCTGAAAGTCCAGAAAGGAATAGCGAGTTAAGAAGATTGATCCGAGCACCAACTTTAGAAGGATACGCTGCTAGACATTCAAAATTTGCGAAAAGTGTAACTTTTCATCGGCATACGCTACCCTCACCACCTGGGAGCGCTCCTATTGATGCTAAAGTTGACATGTTCAAAATGCCTGAACAAAACATAGATTCAATACCTCAAATATCTCCCTCAGCCACTCTTGATTCCGACTCAGATTCCGTTTTTATTGACAGTCCACCTGCACAACCAGCCAATGAAAGCATCGTTAGCACACAACATGGTTTAAATATTGGCTCGGAATATGATTTGCCACAAAATATAGACCCTATGTATGACTTTAAATCCTTGAGGCCTGAGGAGATAAAAGTGCCTTCAGAAAAACCCAAACTTACAATTATTTCAGCAGTGGCGAATCAAAGAAAACTATTGAGAGGTAAGTCTGTAATCTTATACACGCACAATAATTCACAATTTAGGAAAATATTTAAATGAATGTCATTGCAGGTTCGCTTGAAGAGCAAGAATACTTTGGAGAAGTTTTGCTCGGTATCAAACAAGTTATACAAGGGCATCTTCATGATGTACAGGGAAAATTTCAAGAAAGGTCAGTGTAATGTTGAAATTATATTTTAACTAGTACCGATTAGTTTTAATATTCATAGAAATAATTTTCTAGTAACAGCAAGTTTTTTTTTCTTAACACATGTTAATCAAGTTTTATTCGTATTCGCGCAAAACTCAGGAATTACTGTTTCGAACTGAAAACATATTTTAATATAATATGATTATATGGATAGTTCATTTATCGAGGCTTAGGCTATCGTAACACCGCGCTGCAAACAACAAGAGCGAAAAATCAGTGGAAAATGTGGGGAAAAAGGGGGATAGTACGAATGCAAAGCCACGGCTTTTTATTAGAAATCAAGTAAAGAAGAAATGTTAAATCAATACATCTTGACCCAGGCTTAAAATGTTTTATTCGAAGTTAAGTTAATTTACCACAATCTTGTTTCAGATTTAATAGTTTAGAGAACGAAGTCCGAAAACGTGACGAAATTATTAGCCAACTACAAAAACGCATTCAAGAACTAGAAAGGCTAGGGCTCTCAGGCGCAATCACTACTGAATCAACTGAGACAAATATTCCAGAAACACCAGTAGATAATATCCAAACTCAACCACTGTCCAAAAATGGTAGTTCGGGCAGTGAAGATATCTCTGGAACTGAAGAAGGATTCATGGTGCGTTAATAGATGTAAAAAGTCAACAATTTACTTTCATTGTCATTTTGAATAAAACTTGTAGAATTAACATAAAAAGCGACGATGTCTTACCTGAACCTCGTATCTATATTAATAGATATTAGTAACAATCTTTGCCACCTGTTCTAGAAGTTTCACTATAATCTAGCATGATAAAGTATTATTTTTACAGAGAGGAGACTCTCTAGATACAGTGTTCGCGACTTCCCCACCAACAGCAAGCGCAGATGAAGAAGAAAAAGATAAAAGTGAAGGAAAACAATCTCCAGTAGCAGATAAAATCGCACCCGAAGAATTGACTGACGACAAACTAACAGAAATGACAGGAGGCATAGAACTAGGAAAACTCTCGTATGCAGAATTGCAGTGTTTAGCAGAATCTCTGTCAAGCAGGCCAGACAAGACGTCTTCAAGTAAAGAAGAATGGACATTGAGTAAAGCAAAAAGGTTAGATCTGAACCTGGATGGTAAGGCGGGGACGTATTCGCGGAAACGAGCGGCAAAACTTAGGCAGAGGAAGTCTTGGGAAGACCAAAGCGATCAGGAAAGCATGGAAATGCAGGATCTGACCAGGTACCTTTTCGGTTTTGATGAGATTTAAATACTTTTTTAGTTTTGCGCCTTACTCCGTTAAAACAATTTATGCTTGTTCTCTACATGGTTATAATACTAGGAGGTATATATAATGATCTTCAAACAGGTTATCTTATAAAAAATAGACTAAAATATTGATTGACATAGATTCATTTATTAATTTTTTAGGCCAATTTCTCCTCACACGACTTCTGAAGACCGCTCACTCCTGAGTCCGGAGCAATCCAGTCTTCGGAGCACCAGACGTGGCATCCATCCCTTCCACTTCTTTGGAACCCACCTCGATACCACTAAATCCAAGATCAAGAAAACTTTGTCAGTCGACACAGGGATGCATCATACGGGAAGAAATGAAAAAAGTACGTTTATTTTTAAATTACATTTAAGGTGATTTGTAAATGTTGACATTACTAATGGCATAAAAAAGAAACAATCTCTGTATTTTCACAATATTGGGAAAAAAATAGTAGGTATATCTTTCAGGTCGCAATCAAACAATTCAAAATCAATACTGATAGTACTGATTTCGAATATAACATACACCATATCTTCTCAGTAGAAACGTGTGTGAAATAAAGAATAATAGCCAAATACTATCGTACTTTCTGGCACAGCTCATGTTACCTCGAGGACCGTTCGTGTTAAGCATAGATCCTTGAAGTCCTTATCTAAAAGGATATTAAAGTGCAAGATTTTAAAACTAGGAGCTTATGAGCTAGCTAGAACTCTAGTTTGCAACTAGTCACAAATATTTCTGCACCATATACGTTGTATGCAACTCCTGCTGATCTACGAAACACCACTTATCTGCAGAAGCAGGGCGACAGAGACAACAACGCAAGTTCAGTCTGGGTTCGTTCTTCGGGTACCGTGGAGGGGCTCACAAACCAGCTGCCAACTGCAACGAAGTTGTCCTCGACATGGGCAGCGACTATAGTTGGAGCGACACGTGAGTTCACAATTAAATTTTTATCCTACAAAAAAGGAATCCTTACAGAAGACTGCAGCCAAATCACAATTACTCCTGTTTTGTTGTGTTCCTGCGTGTGAGTAAGGTCTCCAGAGCTCCTGGGGGGTGCTACATTAGAAGCAGGGGTAAAGCCTTCAAGGTAGGGGCGACAAGTCCAGTAATTATGCTGTACTTGTCGCCTTTAAGCTAGGACCTCATTGCCACTTAACATCAGGTGGGATGAGGTCAATCTTGAAGTGTAATATATATAAAAAAGGTTACTTTATTTAGGGTCGCAACAACATTGTGTCGTTGCGACCCTAAATAAAGTATCCTTCTACCTAACAGTAAAGTGAAAATGGGCTCTCAGCGAAGTATATCGCCTCGTGGATTCGACCACCACTTACCATCTCACTCCGATATAACATTATTTTGGTCTACTGAGAACTCGCAAAGGTAAAATAATTATGCTGTCATTGGTCAAACCCGTTTCGATTTCACACTTAAAATTGAACGTACACTGCAAAAAATATCGAGCAGTCAAGCTTGGTATTATTCTTTAACAAGAGGAAAACGGTAGATAATATAGAAAACGGTAGATAACATAGAATAGACCCTTGACTAGAGTAGAAAGTTAAAACAAACCTCTCCCTCTGCCCTGAGATGGGTGGGTCTATCAATTAGCCCCTTGGTAAACCTTACATCAACAATGGTGGTGGTGGAAACATGGACTGAAAAAAAGCATTGTAGGTTGACCAACTGAAGGTAGCACCGAATCGTTTAGGATAGGAAAGAATAATAATACTAAAGCTTTATTAATTTCTCAGTAAGAAGACTAGATGGCGTTATTTCCGCGCAAACGCAACTGCGAGGTGGGTAGCCGTTTGTTTTTGACATCTGTAGAAGTCAGTTCCAATACAGTGCCACCAATCACCTCTTGTTTCTGAATAGTTGATAATGGATTATCTAACATTAGATCATAATCTAGCAATTAAACCAGAATAAAACCATTACGCTAGTGAGTTTTCATAGTTCCTCGAATTATTGTCCATTAAAAATAATGGTATTACACTATTCATTACATATTACAAAACTTAGGAACCCTTCATGTATCAGATTTTTTAGAATTAATGACTCTTAAATAATTCATTAACCCCTTTAATACCATATTAAAGGCAGGCAGCACATTAACATAACCGCAATCCACCAAATTGTAGATCAAATAAAGTTCAAAATGTATCAATTTTCACGGTTTGAATAACTTTAGACTTCAATTCACTTCATTAGGTATTTGTACAAAATGATGAATACAACACAGGTAGCAACACTAAAAGAGAGTAACGGACCCATATTAGACCCATATCATTTAATGATTTATATTTGTATCCCTTAAACAAAATGACCAAAATTTAAACACCCCATTCGTCCTCGTCGAAGACAAATTCAAAGTAAACGTCGATGACCAGTTCAATGACCTTTTTTACACGTTTCAATGGTAAGAACTTGATTTTTTCTACACTTCACGCCTTTTAAGATCTTGTGCCTCATTTCAGCACGTCAACATCCTCCAGTAGTGACTCGGAGTCGTTACCTCGCACGCCCATGTTTGAGGAATTCGTCGAGAACATCTCGCGGAGAGGTCGCGCCAGCAGCTCCAGCCATAGCAGTGTTTCGCCAATCAGAGGTAAATTATAGCTTGGTCATTGATTCCTCAAACCATAGACAACATACATGATAACATTAGACGTGTTCACTTCTTCAGGGTTAGTACTTAGCATACCAGTATTAAGTACACCGGTTGTAATGTTCAAGAGTTAACGACGTCACATAAAGTCTCAGTCTCATAATGTAGCATGATCGTGGTATTACAATAATTAAAATGCGAATGTTACTGCATAATCCTGGTATGGCCATGAACTCTGACTTTGATGGGCAATCAAGTAACCCATCAAGAAATGCCCCATAACGTACAAAAAGCACACAAAGGAATTTAGTCCTGCCATTTCATGGGATTATAGATTTTACGAGATGGAAATAATAACCACAATATTTAGTCCATAAATAAGTCACGAGATTAACTAGGAGACATTGAAGTAGTTAATACTATTATACATTTTTTGCTTTTAGGTAGCGGAGGAGACTGGGAGGTAATGATGCTGGCAGATGAGCTCGAGAAGAGGGAGAGGGAAAAGGAAAGGGAGGAAGTGAGGAAACATCACTACCCCACGACTTTGAGGGACTTAGAAGAGGTAAAAAATTGTATTATAGGTTCATTACAATATGATTCCCAAGTACCTGTTAAAGTAAATTAATAGAAAGTGTAAATTTCAATTTAGATATTCTTCCCATTGAATATTAGGTTTGAGATACCGGTGTAAGATCTTGAAATCCTGGGTTTGTTTACCGGGTCAAATGTGGTCTCCAACTTCCAGCCCGCATTTGGCAAGATAAGTACCAACCCATTATTGTAATGATGACTTAATTTTAATGATGGAGACCTTTGCCCCGTAATGATGAAATATTTGACTTCAGATTTCAAATAATAATAACTTCTCTCCTGATTTTCCAGGAGTCTGATACTCTCCAGCGTGAAGACAGCCCCGACGAGTATTCGAACATGGAAGACTCCAACTCCTCTTCGACCACGCATCTGCTATCTCAATCCATCAGCGACCCCTCGCAAAAGTCCTTGGAGACCTCCTTCACTGAAGCTAGCAGTCGAGGAGAGGCACGGCAGCAGCGCGGTGGATCACTGGTGGAACAGGTGAGCATGGATCTGGCATCTTGGAAACTGCCATTCCTCTCAACAGCTCTTCGTCTTCAGAAACATCCTTTACACTTTTAAGGCCTGCAGTTAATTGGACGAAAATTATAATTGGTGTGAAAGCAACATGGGATCCCTGATGGAGCATTTTTGTTTTTTGAAATCCCGAGCCTCTAAATGTCTTTGTGAATTAGTCTTTGAAAACCAATTATATTCATTTCCTCAATTCAGAACAGAATGCCCACTTAAATGACGCTCATCATTAATCAAAGTCTATGTTAACTACCGTTTGATATAGAATACAAATATTTATTTACACTATTACAGAGTCCAGCCGAGTCCTCTCTTCGGCAGTCTCGTGGCCTCATCCTGCGCGCCGCGAGCCTGGACCGTGACCGCGCGCCTCCCTCCCAAACTCGCCGGTTCGGATCCCTCAAGAGTTCCAGTACTGACTCCCATAAGAGACTCTGATCCGCTCGCAGGACCGGACCAGGTAGGTCCGATGAGCGAGCTCAAGAAACAAGTACATTAAGCTTATTTATCTCTAAAATAGATGCAGAGAATGAAGGCATGTGTACTAAACATTGTGTTAATGATAATATTTCAAAAGAAAATGATAATCTTAAGAATATTCATAAAAGCGCAAGTACGAGTAAAGTTGTGAACGTTTCGAGTGTCTACAAAGGCACACATCCTATAATTAAAGACGTGAATATCGAGTTTGACAGAGATGCATCAGTAAATGAGCCTGAAAGAAATCCAAGATCTTATTTAGATGACCTTGGGATGAACGATATAACAGAAAACACAACATTTACGCATTTCAAAAACGAGATGATGAAACAATTTACTGAAGTTTTAGATAATGCTGATAACCATTCACTGAATCATGAAAGAAAGAGGGAAAATGAGTGTTGTGAAATGAATCCAACCATCATAGGTTGTAAACAAGAAATTTTAAGGAACCAATTCGAAGAAATGGGAGTGCCAAATAACAATGATTGTGAAGAAAACATTACTAGAGATACCATAAAATCATTACATCCAAATAGCACAAAAAATAACCATTCAATCAATAAAGATAAAATTGATCAAAGTCATGCTGTTGAAAGCGGTAAAAGTGATTTGAATCACAAAAAAAATAATGCGATGTATTTGGAAATGAACATTGATCAACCCGTTCATAACAACCTTAATCCCAACGATGATTCTATACTAAATCAGCCAAGACCATACGATGAAAAACCAAAAGACGATAATGAAAATCAGACGGTAAGTAAAACAAATGATATGCATGATGTAGACCAAAACGAAAATGAGCAAAGTACTGCAATGTTGACCAGGAGTGAAATTGGAGAGAGAAACGAAAGAGAGAGAAGATTAGTGCGAAACAGACGAGAGAATGTTCCTTCTAATCAAAGTATGGGAGTAGGTCAATTATTGGTGATCGTTCTACTATACGAAGACATGGAGTACTTAATATTTTTATTTGTAGAATAGGCGTGTGAATGGCAAAAGTGGAATCTAATTTTTTACTGTCTTACTATGAGTAAGTGTCTAAGAACTTACTTTAAACTATCTTTAATCTTATGCAAGGTTTCATCAATTGCAAATGTCAATATAATGCTGATAAAGTATTTTATTTTTACAGTGTGTTAAATATGTATAATGTAAGAACGACAAAGATAGCTACGAAAATATAATTTCATAGACTTTTATGTACTTAAGTATTAATCGTCATAGTTTTAAACTATTATATAGATTAACGAATTTAATGAAACAAAATTTGATGCCCAACTTACCACATTATTTGTCACATATGCCTGCTTGCAGTAATTTATTAATTATTAAAGCAAACAATATATGAATTAAATTCGTAAAATTAATACTCATTAGCAATTGATGAAACAAGCTTTCAGTAGATTTTAACTCTTCTAAAATATAATTTAGAAAACGAATATTACAATCGAATATATAGATATTAGGCATCTTAGTTGATACTGTTAGAAATATATTTTCCTAATCATAGACTATTATATTTCGTTACAAACTTTTATCTATTTATCTGGATGGCATGCACAAACCTTCAGTGTAGTCCAGTTGGAAATTGTCGTTAATTAATCATAAACAATATTGATAAATTAATAAATACACCTAGGCCTAGCACGCGCTATACGTCAAATTTCTCGCATGGTACGACAAAAGTTTCGATACTGTTGATTGGCTAATAGCACACCGCACTCGTATTTTCAGCCAATCAGCAACTGACGCACTGATTTCAATCGATTTTGACGTTTGTCATGAGCGCGATAAAATTTAGTCGCGCGGTGCATGCTAGGCCTGGCAGAGAAGTAAACTACTTTGTATGCTCATTATGTTTAAATATAATATCAAGATATTATTTCGTAAACATATTATATCTATCAATATTATCAAATACTTACAAAGAGTACATTTTAATATTTACTGAAATATTATTATAACTAGGTAGTTTTCAGTCATAAAAAATAAATGACAGCATCATTGTAAATTCAATTTTTTGCTAGAACAGTGCTTATTTTCACGGCAACAAGAACAATTTAATTGTACAACTACTAAATTAAAAGTAGTCTCATTAAGTCACTCTTTATTTTTCGTAAATAATTATATTTTCGATCTACAGTTTTAAATTAAACAAATAAAAAAATACATGAAAATAAAAACTGTTAAAGCACAATTGAAAACGGATTAAAAATAATTTTAAAAAGTTAAATTGTACTTAATTTGGATCCTTAAAGTAATTAAGTAGGTAGGAATATCTATGAAAATTATGTAACTGCATTTTATGTCCAAAAAAAAAATCAAAATTAGTGCCAAACAAATCAATATTCTGTAGAACTTTTTTCAGATTCTAATACCTAGATGTTAAAATAAAAAAGTTATTAATGTAATAATGTAAATAAATAGGAATTTATTGAAATTAGTTATAGGTAACCTACTTGTAACTTATTAAAAACTACTATGAATATATCCTAGTGAGACGTATTTAATAAGTAGGTATCTATTTAATAATTTGTTAGTACTATTTACTTTAGTATATGCCCTAAATATTTGTAATTAAGTAGTTTACTTAATACCAAATATTTACTTAATACCACATATTCTATAAAATACACCATTTACCTAATAGTAGGTACTAAAGTGTGTAAATATTACTTAAGGACTTTATATGTTTAGGACACCCTTTTTCGTATATTTACTTATGTTTTTTTGTTTTTACAGTAATTGTAAAACACTATCTATCTAGGTAACTTACCAAGTCTGGTTTATTAAAATCGATATCAAACGAATTTGATGTACTGCTATGAACATTTTTTTCTGTTTCTTTTTCATACATATTAATACATATACTATAATTTTTCATACATATTAGGTTCACTAACACGGTAGAACATCACCCAAATAAGTTTCCCAACATATTTTCTACTTAAAAAATTACAATGGTAATCCAATTGTCATTGTAAAATTTAACTAACTAATTAAATTTTACTTAAAAAAACTACTCTGAGGTAGAAGATTGAAATGTGATGTTATCGGAGATTATTCATTTTTAACTTACAAATAACAATTTTTACAGAATAATTTACGACGCAAGGCGAGACGTAATCATTTTTTAAATTAATTTTTAAATTATATTTTGTCGTATATTACTAGTCATAGATTTAAATGTATGTGTAAATACCCAATATATACCTACCCATACCTAATACCCAATTATCAAACCAGATAAGTTAACGCCAGGCGGGGATGACCCTCTCACATTACTTATGTGCTTACATATTATGTTTCAGTCCCGAGCTATACATAAGATATAAGTAAACACTGTTATGGACCTTAAGGCTTACTTTACATTTTTACACATATTTATGGGTGTGACTGTACCTATGCAAAAAAGGATAAATCGTTAATAATGAGAATACAAAAGAAATCTTTTTTTCATAAAAATTACATCAGTAATATTTATGAACCGTCTATATTAAACAAATCAAGCTAGCTCCGGTTAAACCTATATTAGACACACTGTGTAATCGGCACCAACAATTTTTATTACAAAAAAAAGGTGCACTGAAAACTCCAAGGAGCGTGAAGAAACATGTTGCGGGCCAGTATAGCGATGATAAGGGACAGGATACTACGTTATCAAACCCGTTGTCAATGCCTCTCTTGCTGACTATCAGACTGGGAGAAGCTAATATACTGAGCAACTAACCCACTGTAATGCAATCTTTGAAAGTATCTTATTTGGTAAATAAATTATTTGTATTTGTATTTGTATAACTATAAAAATAATAATTAGGCTTTTCAGCTTAAATGGAGACCCCATCCCCTTACTAATTAAGTTAAACTTTGTTAACGAAAATAAAGAAATAAATAATAATAAAAACTAATTTAGCACCCACTTTTACAAATCCATACGAATAATCAAAAACAACAATAATTATCTTAACTGACAGTCTTGTTATTAGTGACTGATCCTTTTGTACTGCCCGTTTAAAAATTTATTCAGTAAAAGTTGAGTTATTAATTTTTAAGCTCTCGATAGTCACTTAGATTGAGTAAGAGTTTTATGTACCAATTAATTTTGTCCACTGCTAAACCCCGCCTTTCTACCAAAGGTTTAAATTTAATACACAGAATATCGTGTTATTTCAAATACGAAGAATTAACATTATGTACACTTTCAGCAATTCTCTATAAAAATAGGAAATTACTTATTTTAAACAATATCCTTCATTTCCTAATTCGGTGCAACAAAGTTTAAACTCTCGATAACACTTTAGTAGTATTCGAAATAGGTACCATATTTAAGATAATCAAACTAAAATCGATTTTTTATTTATAAAGTACTTTACGCCGTACTAGCGAACTTTAAATATTAGAAACAGAAAAGTTGTGTTGGAAGAGCATCACGCGCGATACGTGAAGGTCGTGGGTTCGATTCCCGCACCGCAAGCGGAGATCATTTTTTTCTCATTCTAACATGAATTTAATCTAACTAAACCCAAATTATAGTCCTCTTCTCCTGTTGAGGACAGATTTTCACTTCCTTTATTTACATGCCTGCATTATATATATTTCAATCATTCAAAAATAATATAATTCAAGTTTATTTGTAAAATTTTAATCATAATAAAAATGAAAAGTAATTCAAAATGTTTACAGAAAATTACTAATGATACGACTTTGTTGCACCGTAACAGTAATATACGTAGGCAACCTACCTATAGTTTTGTAAAAGCGTTAATTACAAAGAAACCGAATTTGAAAAACGATCATAATCTAAAATAGTAATGACTGGGTACAATTTTACATTTTGTAATTTAGTGTGTACTTGATTACATTGTAATTTAGCACAAGGTATTTATAAAATATTATTAATTTATGATTTCAAAATGAAAATAGTGTAAAACGAAGCCCAATTAAATTAAGGCATGTTTAAGAATAGATTTGTTGTAATAATACAAGCACTTTAGTAAGATAGATACCTTACTATGAGAATGTATGTAACATTTTTAATGATCAATAAATTTAGTCTTAGGTTTAGGTAAAACTGATGAGACGTGAATGAAAATAAATTTCATGAAATTAATGTTGGTGTTTTAATTGTATTGAATTGCTACGTCGGTCCATTATCTAATCGTGCAATCATTGACACGAATTAGGCTGGCGAAACGATCAGTAAAATATCAGAAATTCTCAATCTGATGCAGTTTTAGGTGTGAATTTTACCTCGATCCACTCTTGTGGACAAGCTTCATAATTATTTCTAGGCAATTCTTGTCATTTATATTCGTATTTTGGATATCAATATGGGTACTTAATATACCTACCTATAATATAAATAAGACAGTAGGTAACCTGTTCGCTTGTCGCGCTTTTACTTAATGACTGAACTTATTTAAATGAAATTCGGGATATAGCTGTATACAAAAGTTCAAATATGGGACTATGTGTACATCAGTCTTTCCCATAGTGGGCGATCGTTCCGCTGTGGGCGCTGGAAACCTGGGAAGGGGAAGCGAAAAGGGTCCCAAAAGATACGGTAACGCTCATAAGATATAAGGAGACCACATTTTGAAATTCAAAAACTTCTCATACTATATTATGTTGTATTATTGCTCTGGTGTGGTGGTGCTGCTGTGAAGTGAGTGCTGGAAACTCGGCTCCAGTTTCCCATAGCATCTAACATACACTTTCTACTTTCATATTCATTTTTTTTATTCTTTCATTTTTATTTGTCAGGTGCCAGTAAAATGCGATATGCAATTCACCACAAGAAAAAGGTAAAAAAGAGGTGCTACCAAATAATAATAAGTTCAAATTAAGTTCGCATGAAACTAGAATACAGCGGACCTGTGATCCGAATATAAAAACTTACTAAATCCGCATACTAAATGTGTTTGTGTGGGAAGGCCTTACAAATCTCTAAAAAACAGCAGTCAAAATGACAGTGACAGGACAGGCTAATGAAAAAAGCTGCGATCCGAGTCTGGTGAACAAACAGAATCTTCGTAACAAAACATGTGAAAATTCCTAATTTCGTGATGAAACTTGTATTTTACTTCTAAATGTATAATTGGTTTTAATTAAAACAAATAATTCATAAATAGGACGTAATTAACTTCACAATTCCATTTAATGTACTTGCAATCTACATCAAAATGTCTCCTCGTAAACAGCCTTGTAGTTTGTTTAAATTAAGCATCAAAAGTTGCATTAAATTAATAAATTCCGCTTGTTATGTTATCGAAAAAAGTTGTCCTGAGAATATGTTTCACGAATGTGAGAGGCAAGCGTTTCAACTGAAGTGCCATCTGATGACAATGCTCCCAGTCAGGTATTACTTAAATGTTTTGTATATTAGTTATATTTTGTTAATTCCGTTAAATCTATAGATTTTTTTTGGGTTGGAGCGTAGTAAAGGGTGTGAAGAGTTTGGAACAATTTTTGTGAAATATATAAAACCAATTTATGCTTTTAACTTAAAAGAGTGACTTACTTAATTCTTATAGTTTAATACTTGCAATTCTTGAGCAAGTTACTACACTCCAATCAAATTCTGATTTCACTTTGTACATGGTATCTTATTGTGTTTTGTAAATCTGTTAAATCAATAACAAATATAATTCTGTAAATACAATAAGAATACATAAATGGTTTGAAAGACTAACTACCACATATAACTAACAAGCAGCAAAAAGTGGATTCTTTTCTAAACTCTTTGGACAAAACACACTGTATAAGTTGATTAGATAGAAAAAACATTTAAATCTATTCAAAATTTACATATAGTTTTGTTTATCTTGTCTCATAAAGCAGTGTACAACATGTTTCATATGTATATACTTATTATGTATCATTGTAATTTATTTAA
This sequence comes from Glyphodes pyloalis, assembly GCA_037074685.1. NCBI lineage: Eukaryota > Metazoa > Arthropoda > Insecta > Lepidoptera > Crambidae > Glyphodes > Glyphodes pyloalis. Next base: position 7,808,174 of record JAYKKO010000021.1, read on the forward strand.
AGTGTTTATTTTAATTTTCCAGGTTGTTCGATATCCTCTGTTCAGAAAGAACTTGCTGCCAGTACCGTGGTGATCCCAGAGTTCAGCTCCACGTTCTAACACACCCCAACATGACAGTCTTCCGCAAATGCGACCTTGACAATGGCATTCCACTACGCTTCTGGATCGAGACCCTCTCAAACTTCAGCCGATTAGTCGTCCTTGATCTTAAATTCATTTGCACAGATGAGATCCTCCAAGTCATTGGCCTAAGTTGCCCTCTACTAGAAGAAATAAACATTGTCTCTAGAGTAGACATATGTAAATATCTCTTCAATGCTTCTGTTTTAATTAGAAACGTCTCCGATGCTGGTCTTTGCTCAATTGCCAATTTGAAACAACTGCGTGTCTTAGCTATGGATCCACCAAGGAATGAACGGGCGAATCGTGTGGGCCGCTGCGTGTCTCAAGCAGGTATTATAATGTTAGTCAGTGAACTTCCATTTTTAGAAGAGTTGAGAATAGAATCCTGTGATATTGGTTCAACATTGATTAGTACAGCAGTCATGGACATTGGACCTTTAAGTCTTAGAAAAATTAATAGCCATTTTGCAACAGCAGAGGGTATTAGAAAGTTAATCAAAATTTGTCCTTTTCTAAGAGAACTATCAGTTACCCACCTCTCAGAGCACAATAAAGATGCAATTTTGAATCAAATATCTCAAAGTGATTTACGGTTAAATAGATTAGATTTGTCTTTCTTCTCCTACACGGATTCGATGCAACAGCTTTTAGCCATGAAAGGCAATTATTTAACACATTTTTCTCTGTGGGAAATTGACCACTCATTAACGCTGGATGCAGTGCTATCTATAGGTCAATACTGTCCAAATCTTAATTCCTTGTGTCTGATGACACAATCTAAGTGTTTAGTTGTACCTAGGTATTTCAAACGACCAGAAAGAATATTCTCAGAACTAAGGAGCTTAACGATAGGTAATGAAAATTTTAACATTGATCAATTATTGATGTTCTTCCTTGATTGTACTCAAAATTTAGAGAAACTAGTGTTGAAATATCAGACTATTACGAATTTAGACGAGACACTATTGCATTTATTGGAAAAAGGGAGTTTTAGGAATGTAAATTATTTATGGTTAGACTGCACTTTGGAAGTTTCCAAGGAAGTTGTGAAGCAAGTCATACAAATGTGCACTAAATTACAAATGTTCACAGTTGATTTCACTGAAGAAATGACAGATGTACATAATTATATTCACGATAATAATTTGGATTTGAAGATAGGTAGCTACTAACGTTTACATACTCATTGTATTTATTGTAGTTTTAATGTATTTAGAAATAAATATTTTACTATTTCTTAACAAAGTGTATTATTTAACTGCCTTAAATAAAACACGTTAAGTATAAAGAAATATATGTAATTTTAACTATTTTCTTGATAAAATACGTATTTACAGTTGCGAATATTTATGCATAAGTACATTTAATATTATTAATGAAATCAACAATACAGTTTTCACTATTCAACCATAATTATTATAGCAAGTTAACATTAGCAAAACCTATCATATATAAGATTGCAAGCATATGCCTGCTTATTCTATGTTGGGCCTGTGACAAGGAACCTTAACCCATTGACCTCCATTGACGCTTTAAAGCGTCATCAAGAATTTTGATCCAGACGCCGACGACGTCTTTAAGCGTCATTATTTGCCTTATGTTTGACGTTGAAATAAAAAGTAATGAACACCATCTCGTATACATATTTATACACACCGCGCACCAGGATACGATAGATTATTATTATTGATGTCTAAAAACGTCCTACAGCATGGAATTGAGTTAAAAAATGATAAAAATCAACAACTAAAATTATTAACGTAAAATCACACTGCACGACGCCGTTGACGTCTTAAAGCGTTAGGTAGTGATGTGACTAAGTGGAAATTTTTAATACATTTTTTATTTTTATTTAATATGTAGGTATTAGATGATAACAATAAAATGTGATTATTTTTTTATTGTTCTACTGCTAGTGTATTAAAAGTGTATTAGTAAATAACTATTATCATTATCTCTGCCTATACACATACTTGATAGATGGATTGATGATGCTCACTCGTCATATGGTTAACGTACGAATTTTTTGTCTGTTTATATTTTACCTAATTGGCTACTTGACAGTTTTTGAAAAAGTAATGTAAAATGTGCGCCCGTTCATTCTATATCCCAAGCAATTCGATTTACCTGGAAAAAATTTAAATAACCAGAGAAAAATAAGGTTTTATGTAACACATTTAAAAAGCGCGCAAAAACGCAAAGTCTCGTCACTGTTGCAATTACGACGTCAACGTCCTAGACAACGAACCGATACGCATAGGAATGACTTAATTTAGATAAACGGAAAATGTTTCAATAAATTCTTACTACGATTAGAGACACAATAATTCAATTTAATCGGTAAAATAATCATTGTTTCGCCACATTAAAATAAATAATTTTCGCCGACAGCTGTCATTTCCGAATTGGAATGGTGGTTTCCGTTTCGGCTCTCTTGTTCCACAGATAAAAAAAGTAAAATTTATTTTGCAAAAATAAAATACTAACTATGCTTTTCATTAAAAAATAAAAATGTAAAATTATTACTTAACTAATAAGCTAACGTATCTAACACTTTTCATATTTTATTGTTAACACTGTCAAGTAGCCAATTATTAATGTTCACAGTCGATTGAGAAAAAGTTTGTAATAATAAACAGATGACATGCCATTGTGAATTAATTTCATGACTAATGTTTTTACTATTTATTATTGAATTTAATCTGCTTAAAATATACCTTAATTTTTTTTATAAAATTTTATGTTATCGATATACCCACCTAACTCCACTATGTCATGTTCACTTTAATGTACTGCCAACGCCAACGACGCTTTAAGTCGTCCGCTTGTGACGTCATAAGCGCGTATGCTGCTATTGATAGTGTTGGGAGTTGAAGATAGATAAAATATATTTTTTTCAATTACCCTACAAAAGCTAAATGCTACTGAAGTTATTGTCCGTGTTTCTATATTGTAGACTTTTTGAGTAAAAACCCACAAATACATTATTTACGAAAATAGTTTAAATAATAATGGGTTGTGTTGAACTTTTACATATTCTGGAAGTAGTTGATGATGATGATATTTTTAATAAATCTTCGCCTGATAGTGAAGTAGGAGAAGTGTTTCTTTTCGAAGCACTTATTTATTTGAATCAAACTAAATTAATGAGCATGACAACCGGATCAACAAATTCTAATTATTTCGTGAGTTATTCCATAAAGATTAAAATACCCATATTTATTGTTTACTCACTCAACTGAAAAAAACTATGTATGATAAAGCTCATAAAAATTCGAAGTTCACAATGTCGCTGCTAGTTTTAAAATGTATCTAGATGTGACGTCATACGACATTTCAACGAAAGACTGCACCGTGATTTTTTGATTTATTAAATAAAAAAATATGAATGTTTATCGTTAAGTGTATATGCACCGTAAAAACCGGGAAACATGATTTTGGTGTAAATTTGTAAAACGCCCCTTCGTATTACACATTTTGGTTTCTGTCGATAGAAAAAAATATACAATGTTTTGTTGCTCTTCTTATACAAAAAATTAAATCATAATAAGTTCAAAAGGTGTACTTATTATAATTTCATCACCGACATTAATTCATATTATTTTGTTTTTAACCAACACAGTGGCGTTTTCTCCAATTACATCGATAAAGTCCTTAACAACACTATAAGAGTAGGTAAAATTTGTCAAACATTTAAGTTGTGATCGCCGATGACGCTTTAAGGCGTCGACTAGTTGCGCCAAAATTCCTTGCATACTTTAAAAAATCTTGTGATAATTTTCTGATTACTAAGACATATAAAATTACTATTGATCTATTATTTCTTATTACGTTCAGTATGTATGAGCATTTATTTCTTTATCCTTAGTAATAGGTAATAAGGTTCCGAAACAAACGTTTATTCTTATCGCTTAGTGCAGCATGTCACATCACTATCGTATTGGGCGAAAATTCTAGCTAATAATACGCATGGCGTCGGGAGCAATATTTTCTATTTGAAGTCCGGCGGTCAATGGGTTAAATATCAAGTTTTCCTTTCTTATTAAATACAATATTTTAAGGCTTCACAAATTAAATAAAATCTGTTTAGCGATTAAGCTTTACAAATAACCTAATTTTAGGATTAACTTACAAAATTAACTGATAAGACAATGTAATCTAGCATATTATATTTAATTATAAAAATATCAACAGCCTGATAAAGCCACACAGTCAGATAATCCAAAAGTGGTGCGGATTTTGTAAGCACAAACTGAAGTAACATTTTACGTGCTTTTCTTATTCGTTTTATACTCTTAACATTACAGAAAAAACAGGATCAAACTAATGTATCGTTATAATACTACAATCACATGATATTATTACAGCTCTGTAACACTTAGAAAACACAAGAATCTATACCAGTAATAATTTTATCTATTCAAGAGTAACTCAACTTGTGATTGAGATTATCAAGCCTTATTAGGTTTTCACTCACCTATACTAAGGATTATTGTATGTTAATTTTTTTTCATTTCATCAATACCTAATACCAATAAAATACCAATTGATGAAATTAATATTTTGTTTGTCTAAGATTGTCAAGCAAATGAGCAATTGCAATAATTTGCGCATGCTTAGACTACAAGGGGCCTTGATTTTAATTTAACTACCTACCTAAATAAATGTACCATACGCACTTAGAGCTAATTGCAATACCGAACTAGATTCGAAAAGTCACATCAATATATTGCTTTGTATTACTTGAAGGATAAAACACTATACTATATTTAGGATTATCTCAAATTGAATAGCTAAAACTTTAAATCTTAATTATCTTCAAGACCAGCTTGAATGTAAATATTACTAATAATTACATTACTTAGGCGGGCTTGCACCATCACTTAAAATACATAAACGAGCACTATTATCCGAGTAAGGACAGAAAACGATCCAATTCCGCAGCGCTTGCGTCTGGTTTAAAATCACGTGCACTAATATTTATACAAAATCATTCTAAAGCGAACCTTATGGTAACGTCATAAGAGTTCAAGTGTTTACATTTCATTGCTCGTGACTGTACTTCCTCCTATTGGCCCAAGCGTCTTACAACCGATCCTGCAGAAATGCAATATCCAGTGCTTAGTTATCTCCGCAAGTACCGGTAAAGACTCTTTGCCCCTTGTCATGTTTTACCAGAGCCTGATCAAATGACATAACACATTAAATATAACTACTGGTGTAAGCCAGCCTTAAAATCTTAGCATCTTAATTAGGTTTTAGGTTAACGAGTGCAGCATTCTACAAACGTGAAGAAATTCAGTCTATAATTCTGAACTGGATACAAAGCCATGCCAAAAAGTCTTTGGACGGTTTGGTGATCTTCACATATAATCTATATGTATTAATGTGTCAGAAGTTTTATTTTATTACCAAAACATACCAAAAAGACCCCTTAATGGATCAAAGCTTAATAATAGCATGAAAAATATTTTCACAGAGACAAAACTTTTTGGACCATTCAAACCTTATGGAAAACATCAATCGAGCAGATTTTATCAAATGATGGAGAAACAGATTGTTGCCAAATATGTTTGAAATGCGATTTTACATCATCGTCAAAACCACAGACATCAACTTTCAACTAAACGATTTGACAACCTGTCAAACAGTCAATAAAACTTCGTGCAACACACGCTCAGTGTTAATCTTGATATGCAGATTCATAACGTCACACACGCACTACGCAAGCTATTTAAAATTGTCACTCATTTTACAATGTACATTCTTATTGCGAAACAGCCAACTGGTGACCACACTGTTAACCACCAACTCTGGTGCCTCTCAGGTAGTTGCCACCAACTCAGTTGCCTCACAGGCGGTCGCCACCATCTCAGGAGGCCGTCAGATGGTCTCCACCACGTCAGGTGCCTGTCCGGTGGTAGCCACCACCTCAGACGCCTGACTGGTGGACGCCACCTGGTGGTCGGCCGGTCAGGAGGCGGGCGGCGCGTCGGCCGCGTCAGCCCGCTGCTATGGCTCCTTCGGCTCAGGCGGCGGCTCCTTGTCGTTATCCTTCTCGTCGTCGTAAAACTCGTTCTTGGGCTCCACCAGCTTGTCCACTTCTTCTGGCGTCATCTTTACGTCTGGATCCGGCTCATCTTTTATACGGTACTCTTCGGGGAAGAAATCGCCTGAATATTCAAACACACTGGTGTTAACATTCCTTGTAACTAGTTACTTTTCAAACAATTTATACTCAATGGGAGCCCCCATCGCATATGTAAAATCAATTAGGTGGCAGTATGTAGGCGTAACGTCCAACTATTACATCATTGGTTATTTTTGCCATAATATTGACATTTGACAGACATGTCACTATGACATTTAAGTAACCGATTACGTAGCAACGCCACCTATGATGCAAGTCTTAAATAAATTGTCAGGGACTTCATCCATCCAACTCAAAAACAATAAAGTAATGGATTATACCTGGCACATGCGTCATTTGTACAGCCGGTGAATGCTGACACATCTTCAGATTATCATACACGTGCTTCGTAATGGCTTCTAAATACTGCTTGCTGTTCGCGTTGTTGGGGCTGGAAGTAGAAAATATTTGATGAGGATGTTATGGGTGCTCCCACGAATTACCAGGGATAAATTACGATCACGGGATAGTGAGGGTTTATTAAGATATAAACACTTACTTATTAACGTCAGGGTGAAGCTGAAAATCAGGTGCAAAGAACTCCAAGTATTCTGTATAAGGCAGTTCATTGGAAATGTTATCATCAACCAACAGCGCTGTCTCGTACGTCCAACATCGCGCCACATTCCGCAGGGTATAGCTGTGGACAACAAGGAATAGTCAATTCAACATAATTCTGAACTGTTCGCACCCCATATTCACAAAGCGTCGAAGGAGATCTACTACCTACCAAAAAAAATGTCTGATCCGATGACGTATGGAATTTTTTTGATTCTCATAACTGAATAGTATAGCACACTCACCCTCCCCCGCCGACAACAAGCGTGGGCACATTGAGATTCTTGACGAACTTGACGCATTCGCCGTGCCCACGCGTGGACAGCGCGAAGCAGCCGAGACGGTCGCCCGCGAGCGAGTCCGCCCCGCACTGCAGCACGATCGCCGTAGGTCGATAAAACTCCATAACATTCGATATCACCGGCTTGAACACCTAGAAAAAAAAAAAGTTGATGGCAGACAGATTTACTGAAAGCTTCCACTTTTAAAAAACCTCAGCATATTATAATAAGGTTGGGAATTCAGGTCAAGGCTATGACAAAGCTCAAACAACTCTGTTAATGTTAACACTTTAAGTGTTTATGAGAATGGTTGTGTAAGTATTCAGTAGTTTTAGCGTCAAGGAGAAATATACAGCAGGTCCAAACCACGGCATGTTTTATTTTTAATATTAAGACAGAATTCATTTCTGTTTACCTTATTGGTAGCAGAGAAAAGATAATTCAAATATTAAATCGTGTTTAGCGCCTTGTACACGGCCATGCACGGTTGTATATTATACACTATTATTTTTTCTTCTCTAGAAATGGCCTTGTGTGGCGCTCCAATATATTCATTCATATAAATTGGCCCTGGATCATAGTTGGTTTGGGCAGCCGTGATATACAGCAACAATTCACATCAATGATCTGTGGTCTGAATGATAACCTACCTGAACATAGCTCTGGTCATCAATTCCCTCTTTCAACGGCACATTTACAGAGTAGTACCTGCCACTCTCAGCACCAATCTCATACATATCTCCTGTCCCGGGGAAGAAATAATTCCCGTACTTGTGGAAGCTAACTGTCATGACTCTGTCTGTCAAGTAGAAAGCTTCTTGGACACCGTCACCGTGGTGTACATCAATGTCTATGTAAAGAACTCGAGGGTGATACTTCAAGAGTTCTAATATGGCTATGACAATATCATTTACGTAGCAGAAACCTGAAACGAAAATTATTAACTATTAAGAAGCGTATAAGGTTCATATATGATTTACTAGATGCCCAAGTGATTTGAGACTGATGAACGTACAGCATTTATACTTATATTTTACTTATTAAATATGTTTGATTGTGGTGATTACCACCACGGGACGTATCTTGAGAAGTTAGTGTGAGTAAATGAAGGGTTTGTAAAATTGTCTCACATTTCAGCAATGGTACGGAGCCTCAAGCACATTAAATGTATTGAGCATTAACATTAATGACCTAACAGGTTTTATACTATAGAACATAGGTAATGTCATTCTATGTCCTTTGTCTTTTAAATAATCCAAAACCAGACAAATTGATTTCAAATTAAAAAATATACATAGATTTTTAAGATACTTTTTTATGTGGCCTATAACTTGTCCAACTACTGGACAAAGCCTCCTTCATACACTTAAAAATATTTACTTTTAATAATATTGGCTCCAGATGTAATTAATAAAAAATATATGTATAAAATTTTAATTTTTGAAAAAGGTCTTCCTGTCAACCATACTCACCTGATGGTTCAAATTTCTTAGCATGATGCAATCCCCCAGACCAATTGATTGCAATATCACATGCATTATTGTTAAGCTTCATTGCCCCCTCTAGAGAAGCTCCCGTGTACATGGAGCAAAAGTCAAAAAGTCCCTCAAACACGGGGCAATCATCTCCAACATTATAGTGGAGCAAATCTTTGGAATAACCTGGAATAAGAAAATAAATTTGTTAGATACATGTATTCAAAACCATTCGGAGTATACCCAGGTTATCCCTTGTTGTATCCCACTTTGTTCTTGCTGGGCATGGTGGGATACTACAAATTAGAAGTTAGAGGTCTCTCTAGCTGTCTACTTAGTGAAAGTGTTGCGAGGTATTATATATACACCACCCTCAGTTGTTAGAGTGCATAATTTAGTGTGTGTGTGTGTGCCGGACGAATATTCTAGGCACCGGCGGCGGCCCCCGCTGCTGCACGTGCCGCGCGCGCGCACCTCGCTGCTGCAGCCAGCGCCGCTCGTGCAAGCGCTTCGATTGCTCAATGCCATGGCAGAGCAATCTAATTTATTTTATAGTAAACCAAATGAGGTCTTCAGATTGGCTATTAATATAGCATCAACAACGACATAATTGTATTAGGGTTAGCCTGTGAAGATTATGATTGTATGTTTATAAATATAATAAATATAAATAAATAAATAAAAAGTTATAATGTTTTCAAACTGTGGAAGTGATGCTACAAGGTGGTATTCAAACCACTCTATTACTTGAATTCAAAGTTTGTATTGACAAATAAATGTTTGTTAGTTACTATTTCACACTGAAACTCCTAAATGAATGACAATGAAACTTGCTAGATAGTTAAATGAGATACTGTTTTAACATAAAGGATATTTTTAATTGTAAGCCTTTATAATCCCTGAAAGCTTGGTGAAGATGGTAGGCTTCACAGCTACCAGTCAAGTATTTTAAGGATAATTTATGTCCCAAAAAGTAATAACAAAGCTGAGGGCAACAGTAGATCATAATTTGGAAACAGGCACTGTCAGAAAAAAACAATGCTGTGGATCAAAGAATCACCTTAAAGTTAATCTAATTTAACTCCATAACATGAAAATAAATTTTGATTTATTTTCTGTGTTTAATTGGCATTGTGATGAGCTATTGTAATTTAGATTTGGTTTGTAGATGATACTTTTCTATCAACTTTACTTCTCTCATTCTACAAATTTTGCAAAAAATAAACATTATTTAATTCAATGAACATATACAAATAATGAGTTATCTCAAAACATCAATTTAAAAGATCTGAGAGGAGAGGATTAAGCACAGAAGTACTGTTTTATCCTTTATTAATACTGTGCATTCAACAATGAAAACTGGTTTAATAGTACTATGTAAACACAATAGATGTAAGCATATATCAGTCTTTTATATGTGTAGGCATATGCAAAACCATACTTCACATCATTATGGGACTTTTATAACTGGCACATCTATGGAAATAAGTATTTTTGACCAAGATTTCTTACTGCCATTAACATGAACACTAAACTCACTCTGAATGTTCTGGGGAGTCACATTCTGTAGAAACTCTATGTAATCTTCACTGTGAAACCGGCACATGTCGTGCGCACTAGCCCTATACGGCTTGTAAATCTGCATTTTCTTGTGTAGTCCATAGTTCAACACCAAACTGTGCGTTACAGATAAACGGTGCGGTTTCATAGGATGACCTGGCCCATAGTGGAAGTTTCCCACGTCAGCGTTGTAGAAATACGCTACCCTGTGCTGGCTCATAGTGGGTAAACAAATACGTACTCTTTCAAGACCAAAATAATACCAAGAACCAAAGCAATAACTAAGAGACGCTTCGTCAATTGAATGTCGCCGAGATCCAGCATAATGATTAGGCCATCTTTGTTAGTCAATGAGCAAACGTGTAACTAACAAAATTTCCTATTAGATTTTCTTTAGTAATTAAGCCATTGTGCAACGCTATTTCCTTTTTTCTCACAAATTAATGTAAGACAACAACGATGCAACGCGCAAGCAAAGTGACGTGACCATGACAGATTGATCGACATTTTGTTGACAGGCGTCATGGTAACTTAATGCGATCCAATTACACTATGCAACACCAAAGAAATCACTGATACCCCGAGTGATGATTCGTATTAGGTATACTTACTAAACAACAGAAAACAAATTCATAACTTTGTATCACGTCCCAAAACAAAAATAATAGAAATCTTACTTTATTTACGTTCCGCAACATTTAGTTGACGGTAGTTAATTTTTTTTATTATTGATGTGTACAAAAGTCATCAGAACATTTAGATTACTCATAAATCTACAAAATGCCGCGTGTTTGTGTTAATTCTCGTGACTAATTTTGTTACGTTTGTGGTAATTTTAGTCCCTAAAAGTGAAAAAGAGCCAATTTCGCCTTTGTTCGAAACGTGTTATGAAGCTTATTTTAAAATTGCCATTAAAAATAAAGACAAATCGTGGATGCCTAAATTAAGTTGTTTAAAATGCTACAAATAATTGACGGTTTGGCACAAGGGTAATATTAAACAGATGCCTTTTGGTATACCAATGCAGTGGCGTGAACCCAAAAATCACGTAGACGACTGTTAGGTACTTCTGTTTAACAACTTTGAAAGGTTTTTTTAAAAAAATCAAAACATTTGGTGAAGTCTAGTCATACTGAAAAAAAATCATGGATAGCTTTTGTCGACGTTACAAGAAATTTCCTCGGCAATCACAAATCACCAGATTTTCATGAAAAAATTAACAGGATGCTGGATGCGTATCACAAACTAGGATGCAATATGACATCAAAAATTGATTTCTTACACTCCCTTATAAGTTTCTTTCCGGATAACATGGGTTCAGTAAGTGATGAACACGGAGAAAGATTTTATCAAGAAATAGCAGAGTATGAGAAGCGTTACCAAGGTAGATGGGAGCCAGTGATGCTTGCAGATTACTGTTGGAGCCTCCAGAGGGATACTGACACTACTTACCATAAGAAAAAAACCAATCGTTAAAAAAAAATTTTTTTTTTAATGTAGAATGACAATGTGTGTCCATATTTCATACAATTTTAAATAAAATCAATAAATGCGTTTCACTAATAAACTTGATGTGATACAACAATTTTATTTCAATATTACAAACAGTATTAAGGTGGTGAATCATAATTACATACTGTGAACCCAGTGAATTTTTTTTTTAAATTTGTTGCATAGTGTTATTGATCACTGTACACATCTTAATAATGACCATTGTAAGGCCACGCAGACGCATTAATATAATTTAATTATTAATGTTATTTAGCTAAATTAATTAATTAATTATAAAAGATTTCATTTTTTTTAAATAAACTAATTCTATTCAATGTTTTTTATCTTTTATGACTTTCATTTAAGAAGTCTGGATCTACTTTTATTACAGACTGATAGTATGGCGATTGTTTTCCACGGTTCAACAATATTATTCAGCCATCGCATCGGCAACCACGGGGCATCTTTTCGACTAGCTTCTTTTGACGTTTTTATTATCATGGTCCCACAAGACTCGGCCTTATACGGTTGCAATGTAGCACTAATTATTTTTCCAGTTTTTTGTATGACCTACCGTATCTATGTATTTAACATAAAATTTTCTATTTCCATTTTAAAAAAAAGCCGCATCAAAATGCGTTGTGTAGTTTCAAAGATCACGGAAAATAGAAAGTGTGAGGCTACTTCATTCTGAAGATGATGAATCAGAAAAAAAGTAAAATCACACGTCAAAAAAAATATTGCCGGACTTGCCGGTGTCCGGAATAATCTGGAAATAAATAATTACGACGTGTTTACCTCTTGTGTTGTTTTGTAAAACAACTTGCAGCTTTTATTCAGATTCTGAGTTGGTAAGTTATACTGTTTTATGTAGAGCTTTTGCAAATTGCATAATTGGCGGATGGAACCAATTTTAGGTCATAATCTTATCTAGAATTAACCACAACTCATGTCATTGCTTTTGTAACTACATACGATTTGAAAACTTCTCATTATGTAACGAAACTCCAATAAATCCTTTAATGTACATATTTATATCTTCTGTTACTTTTACTAACCTCAAATATTTTTATGAATATGTGTTCATTAATGATGGATCGTTAGTAATGTGGGATACCGACTCAACTTAAAAAAACGGCAAATAATACAGAAGTCCACTTTTGCATTACCTACTTTGAAATAATACCTACAATGCCAAATATGGCTAGGTAAATAAAGTAGAGGCATCAAAAGTCTTTAGGAAATACATAATTAACTGATATTGAAGAAAGTATACAATTTTTTTAACATCTTTTTAATCTACCCTACTAATTAGGTATTCGTAATGGAAGCACCTGTGATGTTAAAAATTGAAATTCTTGAATTAGAAAACTATTATTAATTTCATCTCAGATGGAAATTAAAATCTCTTAAACCAAACAATGTATAAAATGCTTAGGTTTTGGGAAATTATTTTACTGTATTGTAAAATTTATTACTTATCACAAACTAAAGATACAAACTATTATTATGTACAGTTAAAAGCATGTCCAAACTTTAAATTTTGCACACCACTCATATGCTAATGTGGTTGGCTTAAGAAATAATACCAAACTGAATGTGTTGACTTAACTTTTGACTGTATTAATAGGCTAAATGCTCACACCAAGCATCCTAAATAGCACTATACAAAACATTTGTATCCCAGCACAGAATAACAACCAATCTGTAGCCATTGAATTCAAGTTATCATAATAAGGGTCAGTTTCACTTAATTGATTAAAATTAATATCATTAAAATGGTATCAGACAATTTTGACTGTTGTCAAATTGCAAAAATATAATTATGAGATTGACAGTTGACAAATCATGAGTTACCACAAAAGTGTTGTTGGTGCAACTGACCCTAAGTGGGACTTGCACCAATTAAACCACAACTGTTTTTAACTTCTTAAATGTCTAAATTTATGTTTATTTATAAAACCTGCCATCTATCAAACTGTTGGCAACAATTCAATCGAAGTCCTCTCACTGTATCATGTTTTTAAAAAGTCAAGTATGTAGGTATATAATATGAGGCTTTATTTTTTTTACGGTGGGGTGATGACATACAGTCATCGGGCATGTAGAAGCCCACATTCCATCAGGTGTGTTAGTCTTGAACCTAAGGATTTTTGTGCATTTATAGGCTTGCATTGATGAAGGGCTTTTGTCAGACAAAACTTACTGGACATTAAAAAAAGTGCCAATCACAATAGACACTGTGTAGTATTAGTAGACCACTCATCAAAGTGAAGTTAAGTGCTATAAATTACTTTGGGCGATTTTAGGGTACTTTTGTCAGATCCCTTGATTCCCTCAGTAGTTTGGGGTACTTTTGTCATTTAGTTTAATTAAGTTCTAAACTTCGTAAGGGATTATAAAGGATACTCCAAGGCTTCCTTATATGATAATCCTTATATGAACAGGCCTATATTGTCGCTAAGTATATATTAAGTGCCTGTCATATCATCATCACTTAGGTCAGTCATCGCTGTCATAGCACAATAACTACCTCTGTTTCAATAATCACCCTAAATCCAGTCCATGGCTAACACACAGATAGTTCTAAGCCAAAAACCATGAAAAACTTTCACCAAGGGTTCCGTCACTATTTAATAATAATTTAGTAATAATTTTGTATGCAATACTAGCTGATGCCTGCGACTTCGCCCGCGTTATTTTGGAATAAAAGTAATTATGTATGCAATGCTAGCTGAAAAGTATCCTATATCACTATATGTTTATCAAGTATTTCATCACTCTTCCTACTATTTCATCCAAATCCATTCAGAAGTTTTTCGTGAAAGACTAAACATACATCCAGACACACATACATTCTTACACACTTTCGCGTTTCTCATATTAATACGATAAGTAAGATGTACAAAAATTAAAAAATAACAAGTTGGCCCCATTTTTAGGCTATCGCAAGGACTTGCACACACATTCTGACGCACTGAAGTTTTACGATTTTCAGGTCTAGCATACGCAACGCGACTAAATTTTATCGCGCTCATAACAAACGTCAAAATCGATCATCTGACATGACATATCAAAAATAACCAATCACGTAGCAGTTGGACACTCACGCCCAAGTAGTGTCATCTAGCGGATTTTTAATGCGCGGTAGTACCCATTGAAAGGACCTTTGAAACGTAGTCCACACAAAACTGTCTCTATCCAGTTAATCCTGACCCAATTAATGTCAACAATCTGGTTCTGTGTGAGAATCAACCTGACACTTGGATAGCAGAGGCATGTTATGATGATTACAGTTCTTACAACAATGGTACAGGTGTAAAGAAAAGTGTAGCGTCATCTTTCAGTTAGAGAAGGTTGCAAATAATGGCCTTCAAGATTTTTTTTCATGAATGTAATTAATATAAAGAGTATTTTTTAAATCCTAGTTTCAGTATGCACTGCATGGTTAGTGGTAAAATTTAACGGAAACAATTTCAACAAGTACCTATTAATATGTCGGGCAGGCCTAGCATGCGCAATACGTCAAATTTCTCGCATGAGACGACAATAGTTTCTATACCGTTTATTGGGTGATCGTACACCGTACTCGTAATTTCAGCCAATCAACAGTTGACGCATCGATTGTGTCATTTTTTAAGAGCGTGAGTCCTCGGCCGGCCGTATGTACATATGTTTCTTTAAAGAGTTATGTACCTATTGTTCATTTTAATTTGTTTTCTCATGTAAACTAATTTTATTTTTACACTAAATAAATATAATTTTATTTCTTTTTCTAATACAACAATTTTCATTCACTAACGTCTCGCCGTGGTTTCGCACGCGTATAAATAAACTTTTACAAACTTTTTCCTGACAATTACGAACACATGAAAAAATAATTATCAAATTTGGTCTATTATGTCTGAACTTGTGAGTTTATACATTTTGATACATTTCAGCGATTCATTTTTATTTCTTTAGATTATGATGCTGATAAAAATACTGTTAACGTTGTAAAGATAACTCATTTACATGTAACATACAATAGTATTTGAAGTGCATGCGCACGCTAACAGAATAACGAATAATATAATATAATACAACATTTCTTTATCATTGAAATGAAATGCATAGCATACTATTTCTTCAACTACTTTGGGTACAAAATAATAAAGAGACAAAAACAAGGGACGCATAAAATGATTGTTGTTTAAAATAATTTGAAATGAAGAATAAAATCATCTATCCTTATAATCTAGTTGAGATTATTTGCACTTCACTAAAAGCGGTCTCGTTTTGGACTTTACCTAGTACTTATCTAATATATAAACAAATATCAAGCATAATAGATAAAATTGTTAAAATCTATCCGCGTTATCATTTATCCCATTTTTAGTTATCGCATATTCCACTTGACGGTACAAAATGACATTATTAAAGAACCGGTCTTCTGTTGCTTTATATAACGGCGTATACCCAGTCTAGTTGGTCACAATCCGTCGCTTGCTACTCACGCATCTACGACCCCTTCACCGTTTTTCCAAGATATTTGTGAACCTTTTAATTAGATGAACAAATTCCTATACGAAAATCAGTTTAGCGCACCTACATCCAGTCTACAAGTACCTTGCTTGCCAGTTTCATTCCTGCGCTTATCTCAAACCCTAGTGTTTTGTTACTTCCAAATATCCGAATTCATACATTAATTTGGAATGCTTTTGCTATAATCTTGTGTCGTCTCCCTAAGCAAGATGAAGGCAATATTGAGATGTGCGATCATTTTGATTATAGCAGACAGCAATATGGTAAATTTTAGGATGCTAGCGCGAGCCATGTCGACTGTGGCGAAGTCTTTTGAAGCTCATCAAGTGGTGCCTGATGTCATCCCGAAGGCTCCGGCTGCGCTTGCAAAGGTGAGTTTTTTTTTATATAGGCTTACCTAAGAGCTGAGACAAAATGTAGGGCGTCAATGTACAGTCAAAAGCACATCTCTGAATACTGGTTTTAGTTCTTTTACCCACGAGATAAGCCACAATATCCTGTGTGATGTTCTTTTGACTGTATATTACAAATGTAATTGGGAATACCCAACAAAAGATGGAAGGAAGGATTGAAATACACTTGTCCAGATTATGTCTTGTTGACAAAGTAATATATTTTAATAAAAGATCTGTGTTTGGTTTGCAAACAATATGTCCAAATATATGTCTGAGACGGCCAAGGCCATAGTTTCACGCTTATCAAAGAAAATTATGGAAAAAATTTAATAATTTACATTTGTATAGTCTCGCATATGAGTGCAGAACATAAATATGTCGTGGTAGCTATCAAATACCTACCACCTCTTACATAAGGTTTTTATCGCCTCTTTCGTTAAAAACTTCCGCATAGTTAGGTACATACATCCAATTACTTGTATATTTTTTTGCGTTCAACACTGCAAATGTCAATTGCGAATTTGTTTCACTTATCGACTCTCGTTTGGTTTGGTTTGGTTATGACGTATGATCGTAAAGGTAATAACCATGGAATGACTTCCTACATGTATTTTTGGGTATTTTTTTCCACAGTCTTTCTGTTTTTTAAAGTTGGAGTGGGACAAAGTCTATGATTAAATAAAGCTTTTGACGCACGTTGCTCTGTAGACTGACAGAAAATAGATGCCTTTTTTGGCGGGGAGAAAGTGAGGGCGTGTTTGGGACGTCTTAAGGACTCCTGTGCTTTTAACCCCCCGGGGGACTTCTTCGCTTTAATGGTAATGCTGTGGGAAATGTCTAGAATCACCACAAAACCACTTTTTAAGCAGCCTCAACACTTCCCAGAATACCTACTCAAAGGGGGAGGAAAATAGTTGCCAAATCTAAAACGGCCATCGAACGATTAAATAACCATCTCAAAAAGTATACAGGCCTAGCATGTGTAATACGTCATATTTCTCACTGAGACGACAAAAATCTATCCTTTTTATTATTTTTATAGTACTATACGCCGTACTAGCGAACTTTAAATATTAGAAACAGAAAAACCGCACCGCAAGGGGAGATACAATTTTTCTGTTTCTAATATTTAAAAATCTATCCTGTTAAATGGCTTGGTGGATGATAGCACACCGCAGTCATGTTTTCAAACAATCAGCAACTGGCGCTTCAATTAAGACACGTACCCTTAACCAGGCCTGGAGTATCGAAGTTTTTCATTCGTTTTCTCCAGTAAATCAAGGTCATAAGGTTAAATTTTTGAGGTGGTTCCCATTGCTTGTTTATGAGCATTATAAAATTTACTCTCGTGACGCATCGTAAGCGGATAGATCACATTAATGTGGGTCGTATATTGTAGTTGTTGTGAATAGCATTAACGTAGTTAATCGATTTGATACGCCACATGATTTCAAGCTTTAGATAAACCAGTGTGTCAAACAACTACCTACTCATGACAATCAAGGACTGTTTTTGCTTGAGTAATGAAATAAAAACAGTACATTTCTTTATTATTGCCTTCGCAATTTACCAAGTTCATAATCCTCAAAAAAATGGTTCACAACAACCGAGTAGAATTATATAGAATTGTATAGAATTTGATTTCATTGCATCTCATTGTACCTCATTCAAAATTCCTTGATGAAGTTTCGACCTTATTTCAAGTAATGTTAATAAGATTTTACCGTGGCTACCAATAGAAAAATAAAGAAGTCCAAATTGTCGTTATTTTGAAAATAAAAAACAAAATGGCAAATCCAGGCTCCATAGGAAAAATGTTAAACTCGAATCTTATCTCTATTGTTACCATTAGCACGATTATAAATTTCCACACAATAACGAACTAAATACCTATACATTGCATAAGTTATTCTTATGCATGTTGAATGGTTGCATAATTACTACGTGACCCGCTAAAACCAGTATTCAAGAGTGATGCTGTGTGCATCGAATTATCATGTTGTGCCATGCAATAGACCTTTAAAATCTATGCTAAATCCTGAGGTCGTGCTGAAATCCCTCGAGGCATACTTTATGTGATATTTTCCTAGTTTGGTTAGGAGATTACTAGTTAAAATCAAGTTTCAACAAGACTTGTAATTCCGTGCTTCAGATTCAATTTTCCTGGTAAAGGTTGAATTTGACCTCCGCAGGTCAGATGGCAAATGAAATAAACAGGCTTGTCAAACTAGCGAATCCATTAGGCCTAGCATGTTCAATACGTCAAATTTATCGCATGAGACGACAAAAGTTTTGATACTGTCGATTGGCTAATAGCACACCGCACTCGTATTTTCAGCCAATCAACAGCTGACGCTCTGACTTTAGTCGATTGTAACGTTTGTTAAGAGCGCGATAAAATTTAGTCGCGTGGCGCATGCTAGGCCCGCTGGTCTCTTAGCGTGCGCGATCCATCAAATTACGCGCATGAGACAATACTGTTGATTGGCTTAGCTGACAGCATTCATATTTCAGCCAACCATCATTCGACATAGGTATACAATTTTATGAATTTTGACATTGCAAACGAGCTCGATATAATTTAGTCGTGTATCGCATCCTAGGTGGCCCATCCGTAATGGATTCACAACCAGGATGGGACAAAGACTAGTGTAGCCCGTTCTTTAAGCTTTCTATTAGTACGGTCATCAGCACGCCCTTGGCAACGCCCTTATACCGTGCCCATAAGAACTAATATCGATTTATAAGTCCCTTGACGACCTCCGTAGCCGAGAGGCGAGCGTGCCGGACTTTGGCGTCGCGTCATCTCTGAGTTTCGATCCCCGGTCGGGTCAATATGGGAAACGAACTTTTACCCGAGACAATATAGAAAAGTTCGTTTCCCATATTGACCCGACCGGGTCTGGATGTTGTGGTACTCGTCGTTGTTTCTAATTTCTGTAACACAAGTGCTTAGATACTTACCACAAAATCAGAGCAATGTATGTGATGTTTTCCAATATTTATTTATTTGTTTTACCCTGGCGTGCTATCTACCGTTTAATAATCATAATCAATTCATTCAGACATGTAAGTGCAGGTAACAATTTGCCTCGTCAAAATGATATAAACTAAAATTGAAGCTGGAGCTTCAGCTACAGCCTTGGATTTTGATTTAATCTTTCCTTTCAGATTACCCTTGATGCTTAGTTACATGAAATTACATGTATTCGCCTAACGAATAGCCAGCTCATCTCATTAAGGTGGATTATACGAGTAGTAAATGATACATAACGCATCGCGTGATAATGATTCTGTTACTCAAACGTTGATGTGGAAAATTTTACTTCGCTTGTTAACTGAAAATTGACAATTTAATGACTAAAAAGATTGGTATCATAATGGTGGGTGGTAGTAATTGTCTCGCTAACGGCAATATTGTCAGGATGGTATTATGTCAATTTTAACCTCATTATCTTCAGCTGTCATGGCATTAATCAATTCTAATTTTTCCGTAACGAGAGTAAATTGCTTTTTCGTGATGTTAATCATACCTAATCATTACATCATGACTTTTCCAAAGAATGTTTAACAAAAGATGTCTTTTACTAGTTCATGACGCCGCATTAGCAAACTTAAAATATTGTAATAAAAAAATTTGTCTCCAACAACTTGCTTGCAAGATTAGTGGAGGTCTTAGATTCGTTTCCCACACTAGGTACAGGAGATTATTTTTTCCTTCTTCCTTTGGATTCCTTGAAAATACATATTGTTTAAGAAATTTTTCCTCTTTTGAGTTTATCTTGGTTGCACTTTGAATTACAATTTACACTGACCGTTGTGCGAATTTACGAGTTTGTGATAGGCATCTCTGGTTTCTGGGACTTGGAAAGAAATCTTCTAAGCCACAACACATTACAGATATAATGCATCACAAAAAATATACATACCTATAAATACGGTCGAATGGAGAACCTCCTTCTTTTGGTTAAAAATGGTTTGAAGGAATGACGGTTTTTTTAAATAATATTTTTTGAGGTAAGTATATAAATGTATTTTCTTGACAAAGTTGAAAATCTTACAGATATAGGTTAATGTAAGATCAGAAAAACGGTGCTAGACCATTTAGGAAGGATCTATCATTAGGATTCTATTTAAAATTATTTTTTTAGAACTTACTACTTACTAGATAGACTGAATAAAGTTGAATATACTGTGTACTTACGGTATTCGCACTCGGGAACAGGTGGTGTACCCCAGCGGCGTGGAAGTGAACGAAGGCAATGAGCTGACCCCTACTCAGGTGAAGGACGTCCCCACAGTCACGTGGGACGCCAGCCCTGACCAGTTCTACACTCTGGCGATGACTGGTATGTACTGGTACCCATCTTTTCTGATGACGTAGCAACGTATAGAAAAAGAAATAGAATTTGCTCCTGCGCTAAGAAGTTTGTCATATACCTAGAGAGGTAGAGCGAGATTGTTAAAACGTAAGACCATTGAATTTATTGAACCATTGAACCATTGGATTAAACATTTTTTATTTGGTTTATCAGTTTCTTTGTTTTGCGAATTAGTGACGTAAACTCACCCCTCTACAGAACCTTGATGCTTGATTATCCTTGATTTATCATTAACTTAATTTATTTGTCGAAGCACAAAATATGTCTTATATCATGTTGAAATTCCAATTTATTAAATTAATCAATAAGTACAAATGAATGTTAAATAGTTTAAGAGAGCCCTACCTGGGCATAGCGATTTATCGCTCGAACTGGAGCAGCCCGACTGGTGAAATACCTCCACCTTACAGAAGACCGCTGCCAAATAACATTCACTTCTGTGTTGTTGTGTTCTGCGTGTGAGTAATGTTGCCAGAGCTCCTGGAGAGGTGCTACATTAGTAGCAGGGGTTAGGCCTTCTAGGTAAGGGCGACACATCCAGTAACAGATTTATTATGCTGTACTTGTCGCTCTTAAGCTAGGACCTCATTACCACCGGGATACCCACGGCACTGCCATTCAGGCGATGAAGTCCACCGACAGGTTATAGTGGGATTTCCCCCCCCTTCAGGGCGGAGTCGGGAGTAAGGTCTGCTCCCTGGGAGTCCCACACACGTCGCAGTCACCCTCGGCTGCAGTAAGGTGCGTTAAGGTATTTCCTGTCGTTAAAAAAAAAAAAAAAGGACCTCATTACCACTTAACATTAGGTGGGATGAGGTCAATCTTGAAGTGTAATAAAAAAAAATTGAATCCTTGTCTTTTACGGAGTCATCATCGCTTTTGCCTTGTGTGTGCATCTTAATTCAAAGCCCATATCATCAATCCTCAGACCCTGACGCGCCTTCCCGCAAGGACCCCAAGTTCCGTGAGTGGCACCACTGGCTGGTGGGCAACATCCAAGGGGGCAACGTTGCTGGGGGGGAGACGCTCTCCGCTTACGTAGGCTCCGGGCCGCCGCCGGACACAGGCCTGCACCGCTACGTGTTCCTCGTCTACAAACAGTCGGGAAAGCTGAGCTTCGACGAGCCGAGGCTGACCAATACGTGAGTGTAGTTTTGATATATTTGTAATATGAACGACAGAGTTTTTTGCCGGGATCTTCTCTGTACGTTATAGGCTCCGAACCGGAGGTATCGTCATTTGCATTATATAGACGTTTCATAAATATTACTGGTGTAATTAACATGAATAAAAGAATATTAAATTGAATTGATGAAGATACATGGCGATGAGCGATGATTTGTGTACTAGAGAGGAGGGCAATCCGCCAATCCGAAATTATGTTAAGACCGTTTTCGATGTAAAATTGTTCACATACTTATCTCTGAAAGAATGACAAAAAACAGTGTAAGGAACGTATGTTCCTATACTAAAAGTGGAAGTACTTCCGCCGAGCTAGGTGTTATCTGCTCGGGGACCAAGGTCCAACTACCAATCTTGGTTTGTTGTAGGTATATATTAGTTAGTGGCGACGAAAACTCTGACATCGCGATGTAGGATCGATGTTATTGACATCGCGATGTAGGATCGATGTTATTGATTGGCCAATCGTGCATTACGTATGGAGCGTTGTTTACTATGTCAATTCTACTGACGCTGTATTTGTGTCGACTTGTAGGTAATGTCGTAGGTCGGCACAACAGCTTACTCTCACTATTTCGTACTATCCTATTATATCGAGGACCTTCGTAGCCGAGAGGCGAGTGGGCTGGACTTTAGCGTCACGCCATCTCTGACGTCACGAGTTCGATTCTAGGTCGGATAGGTCTCGAGTCTGGATGTTGTGGTATCGATATCTGTAATAGAGGTGGGCCAGCTACTTACCATGAATCACAGCAATGCATTTTATGTTGTCCAATATTTATTTATTTATGGATTATAGCGGACCTGAGAGACGTCTTTCTGTCAAAATTATTTAGAACTAGCTGTGCCCGCGACTTCGTTCGCGTGGACTACATCCTTTCATGGTCGGTTTTACCCCTTTCTCCCCTAATATTCGAAACAAAAAGTAGTCTATATTTTAATCCAAGTTTCGAGCCAAATTGTGCCAAATTTCATATCTCTAACTTCAAAAATAAACATTTTTCCATATAAACTTTCAAAGGTGGTATTACCCCCATCCCCCCTTATTTTCTAATAAAAAGTAGCCTATGTCCGTTCTTGAGATTCAACGTATACCTATACCAAATTTAATCAAAATCCGTTCAGCCGTTTAGGCGTGAAAGAGTAACAGACGGACAGACAGACAGACAGACAGACAGTTTCGCATTTATAATATTAGTATGGATGTGGCAGATTTTTGTTCCTACCTAAATTTATAGTTGGTGGTTTTTTAAATAATTTTGCACAGTTGTAGTTTAACATGAATTTTATTGAATATCAATAAAGTTCAAATTGACTCTACATTTTAGTTAGAAAACGTTTGTATTGAAAAAAAAAATTGTGCGATTTTCCCTGCAATTATTCCTATTTATACTGCCCTAAAACCATCATTGGACTTCAACGAAAATTTTTAAAGAGAATTGGCAAAATTGTTGCATGCGTTGTTGAGTTATGCGCTTACCAACACTTTTTACTATTCATTTTTATTTTATAGATTATTTATATATGTATCTTTTTTTTCTGTTCAGGTCCGGCGACAACCGTGCCTCATTCTCCATCGCGAAGTTCGCTAAGAAGTACAACCTTGGAGACCCTGTCGCCGGTAATTTCTACCAGGCCCAGTACGATGACTACGTGCCTCTCTTGTACAAGCAGCTTGGCGCTTAAACCAGTTCTTGATAAAGAAAGCCACGTGTAAAATACTAGCTACTGGCGACTAAGCGTAATTTTGGTATAAAAAGTATCCTATGTCTTCTAGTATGTTTGCTACAAATTTTTCTATAGCTCGATTCAGCCCCCATATTCACAAAAAGTGGGAAACGGATTCCAATTTGGAAACTTTGTATGTTAAGAAAAAAACAAACATGAACTGTTATAGACAAAACATGTTCTTTCTTATTAGGAACTGTTTTTGATGTTTAGTATAAAAGGCAGTACTTTTGAGTGAAGAAGTGACGTAACATCCAATAAGTACGATTGATAGTGTTATAAACATGAGAATATAAAAAAAAACGTTATTAAGATGATAAAAAGGATTAAAGTCGTAAGACCAGAAAACCAGACTGCGTCTTAATTGCGTCTGGTTTTCTTGTAAAGGAAAATCGGCCTTACGAGTTTAGTCATAAAAGTTAGTCGTCCTACAAATGTGGGATTCGAAGTGACGACCTTCACATAACGCGATGCTCTTTCAACTTAACTAACTGGGTGATATAGAAGACTAAATTTTAAGCATGATTCTTGTAATTATTTTTCTAATCTACTGATTAGAGTTAGGGTAAATATAATATCTTTCTCATTTTGGTAGGAGTATAAAACATGCCTAATTAACTGTTACTAGTTCCTTAAATAAAGTGATTATAAAAATCAACTGAATATGAAACACTAAGGGTAGCTTGTAGTGTATACGTGGCTTTGTTTCAGGACCTTGTTTATCAATGGGGGCTACCGCGCGTGAAAAATTCGCTAGATGACACTACGGGGGCGTGAGGTCCAACTGCTTCGTGATTGGTGATTAACATGTCATGGTGACACATCTGTCAATGTCATGTCGAAAGTAACCAATCGTGTAGCAGTTGGACCTCACACACACGTAGTGACATCTAGCGGATTTTTCACGCGCGGTAGTCCCCATTGTTCAACGCCAGTGATTAAAAGCTTTTATAGACACTTCATTGGTATTTAAAATGTCGCCATTTTCTTTTATAAGGCAAAGTATTAAGGGTTCACGGCTTCCGAAAGCAATTTCAATTTTATGTTAGTTTCAGTGTATCCTTATTTCCTTGGTTTTACAATTGCGTGGGTGGGAATATAGAATAGTTGCATTTATAAGAACATTAAAACAGGTTCCAATGTAATGTATCTCAAGACTGGTAGTTGTATCTTAAAATGAACCCAGCCACTGATTTTAAATCTGTTCTTACATAATCAAATTTTTTTCTGGTGTGACCAGTTTATCTAATAAGGTGTAAGTGAAGAATTGTTAATAAAATAATGCTTACAATTTTGACTTTTATTCTATACCCAGAATTTAGTAGGAAATGTTCCGGTAGGTATACTTCGTATAGTAGGTATCAGCATTTTGGGGGTGATCTCGGTCGGAATACCTCCTTTTGTGCCTGCCTGTTATTGGTTAAAGTGGGAACAAGCGGGCGTGGTTCACCCTGGGGATAGAGGTTAACTATTTTTTTAATCTCTAGTCGACGGCAGAAGTTCCGGCGCTATGAGCCTCCCTCCCTTTTTCTTGAAGAGGGGTAATGGATGGCTATAGGTAATACTTTCTGTCGTAAGAAGCGATTAAGGGCCTTCAGAGGCGAATAGTTCGATCAGCGGGAGGCTCGATCCGGCTTGATACGTAGGCTTGATTTCCTCTTATGCTGTACTTGTCGCCCTTAAGCTAGGTCCTTATTAACGATTAACATAAGGTGGGATGAGGTCAATTTGAAGTGTAATATAAGAAAAAAACCTGTGGCTATTGAATGAGATACTGGGCTGGAGATCGGGCTATAGGGTTGAGATAACTGACGCCTGCTATTTCCATAAGATATCACAAATCGAACAGTAGGCAGATGGTGACTAGTCCCTCAATAGATGGGCCCCCCAAACCCAGCCACTATTTTAGTGGCAGGCACCACCGGCGTATTCGTTGGTGTAGAGATGCATGCATCGGTTCCTGAAAACATACAGCACTTCTACCCTTTCAAGCAGATAGCTTTTGCACTCCGCTCTAGGGTAGAAAAACATGGTGATTTCCCACGGTAAGCATCAGGTTTCTGGTTTCGCCGCATACCAAGAGTTCGCCACAATCTGCCCTAAGGAGACTAACTGCACTAATAGAGGGTTGTCGCTCTTCATGGTGCGAAGATCACCATCGCTCATCAGCGGGCGATAGCCTCATTACATCATTGTATTGTTATAAAGTTGTGTACCTACTTCATACTTACGTTCTTATAGCATTAACATATTCAACTTCATAAAATATTCAGTAGATACAGTTCTAGTAACTACCAAAATATCCGTGACCAATGAAATTTTACGTTTATTATCTTCAGTTCGAAACCTGTATAAAATTAAAACATAGGTAGGTACCTACTTATCTTATAGCATTTTGGGTCGTCGATTCGTAATTATATTGTTCATTGAGGCAAAAAGGAACTAAGCCTTCCTTTGGGCGCAAAGACTCCCTTGTAACACAAAGGTACCTATGGTCAGCAGCAAATCACGGTAAATAATTGTAGTTTGATTTAAGTTACTATTATAGTTTATATTAGTTAGTTAGTTGATTTAAATTTGAAGTCGGTACAAATTCTGCGCGAATAATGAGCTATTCTTACTTACAATAAAGTTAGAACATAATTAAAAACAAAATAAAGTTCGTTAAAATATTAACACAACCAAAGATACAAATAAAAGTAAAACGAATAAAATAATGAAACGCGTGACACGAAGCGCGAGGATAGAAGCAAGAGAAAAACAAAATAGCATCGCTTCTTTTCGAACATAGGTACCTATCTACCTTATTTTTAAATAATTGAAATGAGGATTGCATATAAATAGCCTGCCGCACACAGGTGAAATTTACGTAATTTGTGGCCAAAATTAAAAAAAACAAAGTTACTCCAATTCCAAATTAGTAGCCTAATTTAGGAACAAGACATATGGCGCCATCTATAAATGACCATTTAAACGTTTGACACTTTTTATTGAGATATTCGCAACACTCGATTGAAATAGTTTTGCTTGTCGAGTAATTCATTACAATTTTGAGCTTTTGTTTAATGACTATGTTTAAATTTTATTAAGTAGGTATTTGGAGTAAAACGTAATGGATTCTATACCTCCAGGTTAGTTTATTATTTCTGTATTACTAAACAGTTTATATTACTTGCCATGTTATAGATATGTAGGTTTGAATAGAAGTCTATATTTCAACACTTTTTTTTCTTTTACTTAGTGAAAAAGTTCATACTCAATCGCACTCAACCCGTTTCTTTTACATATTTCGAAAGAACATATCTATAGCTATCATATGCCACCAAAATTAGCTGCGTCTAACTGCGTCACCTAAACAAAATAGTGCAAAACATACAGTAATTACGAATTTAAAAAATGCTCATAATATTTTTTCAGGCTGTTCCCAGCATAGCATTCCAATTAGTCGAAGAGAATTATTGAGTTATTACTTAACGGGTGAATCTCATAACCACGAGATACGATTTCAACGCTTAGTTACAAAAGTTCGGGAAAAAACACACTGTGAAGACGAATTCCCAAAGTATATCAAACAAGAAATGTTTCACTGTTTCACAAAGTGTTTCACAAAAACGTTTTAAAAGCATATATACTAACAGGCTAAATACATCAGTTCATTTTCCTTCGCAAAAAGACTAAGAATCTGTTGTGATTCTGTGGGAAGGCCTGAAAAAGTTTTTGTGGAATGCAGTGACAGATCAAAACGACGAAAAACTCAAGAATTCTGTTTTATTGTTACTTCTTGAAATCTGCAGAAATAACTGGCAAAACAAACAATTGATTTATAGGCTATGGATTATTTTGATGACAATGTCTAGTGGGCTAGCAATAAATGAGGAATAGTTTAAAATATACAGCCTGAAACCGCTGTTGTCTTTTTGAAATAGTATCCATGGTATAATATGCCAACTACAATTCACAGAATATTAATCCATGGGTATATTATATTATAGTACAGAATGCAGTAGTTCCAACAGGTCTTCTATCGAATGAAGAAGACTTTATTCTTTATTCTAATTAATTTATAAAGTATGTGTATTATTATCGTATATTTAAAAGATACCGTAATGTTATTTTTAATGCTTAATTTATTGTTGTTTAAAATGATTTCTTTTTTTTTCTCCCATGTTACCGCACCCATATACAAACTATCTGCATGACCCAAGGGTTGACTGGTAGAGAATGCCCCTAGCATTAAGTCCACCTGTTGTACCTATTTGTGCAATAAAGTTTTTAAATAAATAAATAAGAAGCCCAAGAAAGTAAGAACAAAGATATTAAGAAATAAGTTCTGTATCGTCATTGTTTTTTTTTTATTTATCTCATTTTTAACTATTAAATATATCAATGAAACATACATTTAATAGCTTTGCTTTTTAAAGCACCTTCATCCTATTATTTTAGACAGATTACAGCAATATATAGGCATAAACACACTTGACATAATTTTGGCCAACTTTTGAGCGAATTTCACCAGTGTGTGCCGTCGACAATAGGTTTTAGGCAAATGTTTTGTTTGTGGTGAAGAATATTCACTTATTATGTTTTTTATTAAACCTGTGTTGTGCCACTTGTGGGAATAATTATTCTCCTTACATTTCCAACTGCGAGCAGTTAGTGCCCTTAGCAGAAATAAAAACGTAAACGATTAATTTTACGTAGGTAGTCCTACAGCCCTAGCATACGCAATATGTCAAATTTATCGCATGAGACGACAAAAGTTTCGATACTGTTAATTGGCTAATAGCACATTGCACTCGTATTTTTGGCCAATTAACACCTGACGCACCGACTTCAATGGATTTTGACGTTTGTTAAGAGCGCGATAAAATTTTGTCGCGTTGCGTATGCTAGGTCTGCTAGTTTTGTATGCAATGTCACTAGATACGCTGCTCTCTGCGGCGGCGTTCCTGCAAATACCATCATATTTCCTCACTACGTAATATTTAGTTATCGTTTTCGTTAATGCTAAGAGCATATATTTTGAGCTTTTGTATTCGACGACAGCCGTCTCTGTACCCAACAGAATATTTCAAAAATTATAGTTCAGAAAATTAAAGTAAAAAAATTAAAATCCCAAAAATCCTTAACAAAAGTTTGATTTGTAGGCCCAACAGAAGTATCAGTAAAGAAAAAAAGAAATTTCATTCTATCAGGCTTTGTCCGCTAGCATATGCAATATGTCAAATTTATCGCATGAAACGACAAAAGTTTCGATATTGTTGATTGGCTAATAGCCAGTCACATTGCGTAGGTATGCTAGGCCTGCTAGCATGCGCCACGCGACTAAATTTTATCACGCTCTTAACAAACGTCTAAATCGATTGAAGTCAGTGCGTCAGCTGCTGATTGGCTGAAAGTACGAGTGTGGTGTGGTATTAGCCAATCAACAGTATCGAAAATTTTGTCGTCTCATGCGATCAATTTGACGTATTGCGCATGCTAGGCCTACAAGGATCTGAGGTAGGCTCTATGTATTAAAACGAGAGGTTGTATTCCCGATCTTGTTATACTTACTCAGGGTGCTTCGCTCCACTACTTACCTACTCTCTAATAAACATTGAAGTAGGATTTTTCAGAGTAGGTAGGTAAGTAGCGAATACTGTGCAACGTTGTTAAATTAGAATGCAAATATCAAAGAGTTTGCGTTTTAGAGATACAATTTACATGCTGATTGGCGAAAGGTTGGATAATTCGATGGTTTAAAGAATCAGTTTAAGAGACAGCTTTGAATTACAAATTATTAGTAGTCATTTTTGTTACCTGGGTACAGTCAATTATATATCCCCAATCTTACAAGTAGTTGTGTGAAAAATGCGTGGAAATCGTTTAAATAAATAAGTACTTCTCTTTTATGAGAACACAGTTTCCTTACATATTAAGAAAAATATAATACTTGAACCGTTCACGCACGCTACGTTATATTGTATTCAAAACATGTTAATTTGTTTCGTCACGGTAAACGTAGTAGTCCAGAATACATAAGTAGATTTCGACCTCGTTGGCGCAGTGGCTAAGGTAGGCGGCCAAAGCGCGAGACGTCCCGATTCGATTCCTGGTCGGGTCAATTTGGAAAAGAACTTTTTAAAATTGATTTTGGTCTGGGTGGGCTAGGATGACGCCCCCAGATAGTATCCGTCGTCTGGTGCTCATAGTACAAGGGAAAACCTTAGTTTAAGATCAGGAGATGGGTGTGATTGTCTGGCGCATTTATTTATTTATTTCCTTCTAATTGTCCTAATAATGGACACTTAAGCGAACTACCTATGACTGATCTTGAAGTTGAAGGGCTCATCAATCGAAAAACTAGACTCAAAAAGTACTGACTACTTTTTGCATCTAGTTTGTTCACATATCAGGTTTATTGTGTTGTGGTTGCACAGGCTGATCCGATATCTCATAACACCACCACAAGGCGATGAGGTCCAACCGAGGGGTATTAGTGGGTAGTCCTGCCCTTCGGGGCAGGGAGTCTCACACACGCGTCTCCGCTTTCGGGCGACGGTACGATACGTTAATGCATTTCCCCCCGGCACAAAAAAGAGGTCTAATATCATAATGATCGAGAACCATTGTTTGTTATAGACACTAATTGACAAATGTATCTACCCCGTTTAAATAAGGTTGTGTGATACGGTGGCTGGCACATGTTATGCTTGTGAACAGGTGCCACCTTTGGTGACTGGTCTGGTCCAGCTTACCTTATTCACTCATTAAAACAAAACTGTTTGACTTGGTCCGAATCGTCAGTGGAATCACTTTGCATTTAATTCAATGACGATTCAGTGTAGTTACCTAACATGTAGGTAATCTACTTGATAAAAATATTTTACTTTGACTTGACAACCCGCGTTCGAGGAGTCAATGTTCTTAAGTGGAAAAGTAAATATACGTGTACACGTTCCGACTCAGATAAAAATACTGCATATTGGATCCACGCTTTTATGCATCAGAAAACCCAGTCTTAGGTAGGAAGGTAGGACTATGTAAACAGGTTTCGATGCCCACGACAAAAGAACGGTAGGTAACGACATAGTCAAAAGTGGTGACATGCTTTTCACTAACTACACTTAACTATTTAATTTAAAAAAAAAACATGAAATAAACCTCAGACCGATTGTATCGGGAATACCTATCTATTGAAAAAAAAACAGAATTAAAGAACTTGTGCCTGACTAACAATATTAGAAGAAACTGCAGCTCCGGCGGGGCTCAATAACCCTGTGGTTCGGTACATTGAGACTGGCCTTGCCACCCAGCCTCATACCGCACAGGATGAAGCGAAAGTGGATCCCGAGCTACTGCGCGGAGCGGGAAGCAGATAGATCTCAGCGGCCTGACTACCCACAACTGCGCAGCGTTGGGTACCGAGGAGGTTTTAGTTGTTGCGAGCCCGACACACCACTCTCTGTTCCCCGCAGAGAGTGACGGTGCGATGGGCCCCCCATTAAGAAAAAAAAGGCAAATGTCTCCTATATGTTATTCTACTTTCTAATCTATTAGGCCACGAGATTTCATCCAAATCCATTCAGTAGTTTTTGCGTGAATTAAGAAACATCCACAGACAAACTTCACGCTTACAATATTTATTATCTTTTCCCCACGACATTGTTCCTGGCATTTGGGATAAAAATTATCCTTAATGTATGTATAGAAAATATGGGAACTTACCTATTTATTTCACAAAACAATTATCTAAAAATGTATCTAATTTATCTAGTTACCAAATTCCATCTAAATCCATTAGTAGTTTTTGATTAAAATCTATTAAGCTTGTATGCACGCAACATTAGTAAGATAGGTTGTCATTAATTCAAATGAGTGATGATAAGAGTAGGTAGGTAATGCATAATTAATGTAACTAATTAAATTTTTACGTCGGTAGCGGCATAATATATTGAACCAATACCTAAATATTTTAACATCCAAATACCGCATACTATTCGCATAACATTAAATTTATTCTACATAAGTTAGTAGATATACTAGATATAAATTAAAATGAATTGCCAAAATGTACGTAAGCGCGTAGGTAACGCCTGCACCAAAGTGAGTCAGCTCGTGACCACGCGTGACCAACCTAACCGAAACGTCGGACAGTAAGTATTCGTAGTCTACTATATAAAAATAAGTCGGGTTTTCCTCCCTGACGCTATAACTCCAGAACGCACGAACCGATTTCCACGGTTTTGCATTCGTTGGAAAGGTCTCGGGCTCCGTTAGGTTTATAGCAAAGAAAATTCAGGAAAAATTTCAACAGAACAGCGGGAAATTCCTCTAAGGCGAAACGAAGTTCGCTGGGACCGCTAGTAACTACTAAAAATGTAGCGTTTTGACCTGTTAAATTAAATGCACCAAATTTGTTAAATTACTCGTGTTCTGTTTATCATCGTCATTGTCCGGACAAGGTTTCAATAAAAAAAATTTAAAATTAGAAAGAAAGCAATGTTTACTTAGTAACATGACATAGCATTTATAGAACAGAAACTTATAAATACAATTTTGTCACTAAAGAGGCAAATACAAATTAGGGATTGATCGTGCGAGATACATACGAGAACGCCTGCGAAGTATCTGCTGGCCACTAGTTATAAGATACCAAGGGTGTAAATAGTTAGAATTATATCTATAAAAGAGCTACCCGCCGCGGCTTTCAAAGCATTTTTTTTTTTATATTACACTTCAAGATTGACCTCATCCCACCTGATGTTAAGTGGTAATGAGGTCCTAGCTTAAGGGCGACAAGTACAGCATAATAAAGCTGTTACTGGACTTACATTTATTTGTTACAAATATGATAAAAGAACCACTCGACTAAACTTAATAAATACCATGTTCCTACCATATAGGTACCATAGTTATACCATAGTTCGAACAAGCCTAAACATTTGGTTTGGACAGTACCTACAGTTAAACCCGTTTTTAGTTATAAAATTTCAACTAAAAGTTGCATTGATTTTTATAAATATGTAGTTATTGGTTAGTAATAAGTAATTTAAAAAGCGTCTTTTTACTTTGGGCGACAGAAATACTGACTAAGCGCCAAATCGCCCAAACCCAAGTCGCTCACTTAGGTATCAACTTTGATCCCAACTTATTACTTGTAAGGTAAGGTTGTAATTTTCAGTAACTCGATTAAATAAAGGTAAAAGGAAAAATATTGCGCCGACCGCAAATAAGTATTTAAAGACAAGAAAAAATTAAATTTTCACAGCACCGCTGAAAACCCTAGATATCGCGGCGACTTATAAATAATCGTTATTACCTCAACATTGCCAGTTCCAACTCTTCTAGCGAAGAGTCATCACTTACTTTGAGTCCGCAAACATTTTGGTCGAAATGAAGACTTTTTTGGGACTAGTGCTGATCATAGCCAGCAGTCTGGTGGAGGGTCAAACGGTGCCTGACCTTTTTCGTTCCTATGAGGTGGTCCCTGATTACATTTCAACAGCACCCAACAATGTTGCCGACGTAAGTGCTTTTGTATTTGCATCTAATCAGTAGGCCTTCTACCTAAACCTTTAAGAGAGGTGGGGCATAGCGATTTATCGCTCGAACTGGAGCAGCCCGACTGGTGATACCTCCACCCTACAGAAGACCGCAACCAAATAACAATTACTTCTGTGTTGTTGTGTTCCTGCGTGTGAGAAGGTTTCCAGAGCTCTTGGGGGGTGCTACATTAGTAGCAGGGGTCAAGCCTTCAAGGTAAGGGTGACAAGTCTAGAAACAGATTTATTATGCTGTATTTGTCGCCCTTAAGCAAGCATCTCATTACCACTTAACATTAGGTAGGATAAGGTCAATCTTGAAGTGTAATATAAAAAACTGAAAAAAGACATCTTTGAGGTCTCAGGTTCGATCCCCGGTCGGGTAAATATGGGAAACGACCTTTTATTTTTGTTTAGGGTCTGGGTGTTGTGGTACCGTCGTTGTTTCTGATTTCTGTAACACAAGTGCTTAAGCTGCTTTCCACGGAATCAAAACACTGTGATGTTATTCAATATTTATATATTTAATAAACAAAAGTTTTTTTAGTAGGTACTACCTAATTATAATTATATTCTTGCCTGTTGAATCTTGGGTTGTGAGTTCGTTTCCGAACCAATGAAACCAACCAGGTTGAAGTTTGTGAAACAGTCCCCTAAAAACAACGCTACGTAAGTATACCTACTAGTGTTACGTACTTACAATTTGACTATCTTAATATTGTTAAACATTTAAAAACAACAATTAAACATGACAATTATTAAAACACCAACAACCTATAAAGATTATTTTACTTAAATCATTCAATACCTCTAATTTTGCATCAACAATTGTTTGATTGAATCAAACAATTTCAGATTAAATGTTGTCACTACGTTGATGAACTAACGAAATCATTAATCCTGCGAGGTTGTTATTTTTGATCATGATTCATCATCATCATTTCAGCCTGTTACTGTCCACTGCTGAACATAGGCCTCTCCAACCGATTTCCAGCGCGACCGGTCCATTGCCACCTGCATCCAACGAGACCCAGCAATTTTTACTAGGTCGTTGGTCCGTCTGGTAGGTGGCCGTCCCACACTGCGCTTGGTGGTACGTGGTCTCCACTCAAGAACCTTTTTGCCCCATCGACCGTCCGATCTTCGTGCTATGTGACCAGCCCATTGCCACTTCAGCTTAGTAATCCTACGGGCTATGTCAGCAACTTTAGTTCGTCTACGGATTTCCTCATTCCTGATTCGGTGACGTAGAGAAATGCCAAGCATAGACCTCTCCATAGCTTGCTGAGCGACTTTGTGCCTTCTAAAAAGATTTTTGATCATACACCCTCATATTGTCACATAACAAAATGTTATTAACGTGACTTAGACACACCACCAAGGCAAGCATGCTGAACTTTTCCATTCCGCCTGAGGTCCCTGGTTCGATTCCTGATTGCATCAACATAGACGACGTAACTTTTATATGTCTTCTTGGATGTGGGTGTTGTGATACCATCTTTTATATATCTATTGGTCCACTGTTAGTGTGACGTGCTAATTTTGGGACACACGGCATGTTGTGGTTTTGACAGATAAGTTTGCCAGAACAACTAGTTTTTTAACAAAATCTTTTTTCACCAGGTACAATTCACTAGTAGCGGTGTCCGGGCGTGGTTCGGTAACCAGATAACCCCGTACCAGGCGAGACACGAGCCCGTGGTTACCTGGAGGGCTAATAGCAACCAATACTACACTGTGGCAATGATTGGTAGGTAGAGGTACAGACAATAGCACGTCTAATGTCATGCGCATAAGACCCAATATCAAACTGCATGTGTGGAACTAGACGTGCTGTTGACTGTTCATAAGGACTTAATTTTTTATCTATTTTTAGCTGAAATCTGAGCTGAAGTTTTACGCTACTGCAACGGAGATAAAATAGCAGTCAGATTAGATAAGATATACATACATTTTTGGTAGGTGGGAACTTATGTCATGTGCATAAGAATTACTATCTTACAGTAACTTCTTACAACAGGCCCAGTACGACGTCTACAAGCAGATCGCGTTCTAAACTTAGTTTAGACCATGAAACCAACCCGATAATCAAAACGAAAAAATGTAATTAAAGCCAGTTTTGACCATTTAAGTCGGCCATTTTCATTTTCAATCATCTTATATATAAAAATGAATCGCTGTTCGTTAGTCTCGCCAAAACTCGAGAATGGCTAGACCGATTTGGCTAATCTTGGTTCTGAAATAATTGTGGAGGTCCAGGGAAGGTTTAAAAGGTTAGAAACTAAAAAAATAGGCGTTACGAAGTTCGCCGGAACAGCTGCTAGTTTATTATAAAAAGGAGGAGTTTCTCTAGCAGTCAGATCAGATAATATATATATATATATATATATATTTAGTAGGTGGAAACTTATGTCATCTGCATAAGAAGTACTATTCAACTAAGATAATCTATACAGCTAACTCATTTCTGACCCGATCTCACACGGGGATAGGAGGGAGCAAAATCTATATTATTATTAGAAAGCTCAAGACTTTGGTTTGTGAATTTATATAATCACGCTGAGACCAATACGAAGAATTAGTGGAAAATGTAAAAAAAAATGGGCATAGTAAGCGCGCAAGCTACGGCAGTTATTCTCTCTTTACCCCTAACTTTGTACTCCCCAGTAACAAATGATAATCCTTTTGAGAAATTTACTTAAAGCAAGTTTTCATAAAATTCTTTAAAGGTTTCATCCTTACCAGCCAACGCGGCCGAGACCACGCCGGGTTAAAAAACATACCGGATTACAATCTCTATTGATGATGTCCGAATCCTCAGATCGGGACGTGCCCTCTCGCGAGAGCCCCACTGACGGGCCCTTGGCTCACTGGCTGGTCGGCAACATCCCTGGCAACTACGTGAACAGCGGGGAGGTTCTCGCGGCCTATATAGGCCCGGGCGCGCCGAAGGGCACAGGCCTGCATCGCTACGTTGTTCTAGTCTACCAGCAGCCAGGGCATCTGACCTTCGACGAGCCGAGAATTCCTAACACGTAAGTGCTTATAATGCTTCATTGCAGTGGCGTAGTGGGGGCGGCATATAAAATATCTGCAAATGAATAACTTTGCACAGGCTATGACGCTGTGTATTAGAACATTATTCGACGACCTCTGTAGCCGAGAGGCGAGCGGGGCGAACTTTGACGTCACGCCATCTCTGAGGTCCCGGGTTCGATCCGTCGGGTCAGTATAGGAAAGAAACGTTTCTATATTATCTCGGGTCTAGTGTTGTGGTACCATAGTTGTTTCTGATTTCTGTTACACAAGGGCTTAAGCTTCTTACCACGGAATTAGAGCAATGTTTATAATGTTATCCAATATTTATTATTTGTAATTCTGATTGATTGACTTATATATTTTTCAGAACCGCGGAAAACAGAGCTCCGTTCCACATCGAAGAATTCGCTAGGAAATACAACCTGGGCAACCCTATCGCCGGAAACTTCTTCCAGGCCCAGTACGACGATTATGTGCCCATTTTACACAAGCAGATCGGGTTCTAAACTGTCTTCAGACCATCAGGCCTAGCATGCGCTACGCGAGTAAGTTTTATCGCGCTCTTAAGAAAAAAAATCAAAATAAATGCGTCAACTGCTGATTGGCTGAAAATACGAGTACGGTATACTATCACTCAATCAACGACATAGAAACTTTTGTCATCTTTTGACGAAATTTGACGTATTGCGCATGCTAGGCTTACATGAAACCAAAAACCCGATAATCAAAACGAAAAAATGTAATTAAAGCCAGTTTTGATCATTTAAGTCGGCCATTTTCATTTGTAATGCACGATTAAAAGGAGCAGTTGCTTCGACTCAATTCAAGCTCAAACACGAGCTTAGGTCACCTTTTAAGGCTGTAGTTTAGGTTATTTCTGCTTACAGTTATGACATTCTGTGGACATACGAAACGAAGATGCCCCATACTTTAAAAGACCATGAGCCTTTCATAAGATAAGGCCCACTGGGATGCGCGATACGTTAATTTTATCGCATGAAACGACAAAAGTTTCGTTACTATTGATTGGCTAGAACACCGCTCTCGTCTTTTCAGCTAATCAGCAGCGGACACGCGGAATTTTATCGATTTTGACATTTGGAAAGAGCATGATAAAAATTACTTAGACAGCTAGGATGTCATAACGAAACAAACATACTTTCATACAAAAAAGTCCGGCTGCATTTGTTGTTTGCATTTTAGGGGACACACTTTAATATTTTTTGGTATAGTCTATATTGTAAAGTCATCACTGACTGTACCTACAACGGTTTTAATGGTTTTAATTTTTTTTATACTGGAACGAATGACGTAATTAGTAGATAGGTACGTTGCAGTCTTTCATTCAGTAAAGAATGTTTATTCCTATTATGTGAATAGACTATGAAAATGCGATCATTTTGTTCAAATCCCATTAAAGCAATTAATAATGTCGATATTATTTTTTTATTGAATAACCTTATTTTGAAATCCGTTCGTATCTTTATGGCGTTGGTAATGAATGGTCTGTATTAGAATCACTTTTTTACAGTAACATTTATGAATTGTATTTATGAATTGTGATGATGAAATGAAACTACCTCCTGGTTCGTAACCTTTAACTCACAGAGAAGATACCTTTTTCTTTTTTTTGGTGGGGGGATATGCTTGGCGCACCGTACCGTCACCCGAGGGAGGTGATGGCGTGTGTGGGACTCTCCTGCCCTAAGAAGGGCAGGCCTACCCACTAAAACCCCCCGGGGGACCTCATCGCCTTAATGGTAATGCTGTGGGAAAATACAGAGAAGATACCTGCAAAAAGTTTTGTTATCATTACCTACAACCAAGAAGTTATGAAGTTTTCATTATTAAAAAAGCTGAATTTAGAACGAATTTTGAACCAAGAGGTGCAGTGTGGTTTTTCAATAGGTAGTAGAAAACATTATTCCATAGGAATCCTAAAAAGTAAAAAAGGTTGAATAAACAACTAGGTGCTAATGAGCAATGTGCTTAAAAATATTGTTACCCGCTTGCATTTACCTCAGTGTTTTTACAAGGAATATTTACCCTAGTCCTATTGTCAAATTGAACAAAACAGAATTAATTAAAATTTAAACGTGAAGG
Source organism: Glyphodes pyloalis (assembly GCA_037074685.1). NCBI lineage: Eukaryota > Metazoa > Arthropoda > Insecta > Lepidoptera > Crambidae > Glyphodes > Glyphodes pyloalis. Next base: position 7,846,732 of record JAYKKO010000021.1, read on the forward strand.
CAAACAGAGTAGTTTATGGTCCTAATCTTTTTATTTAATATAAACTTCCAATTAATGTAAGGGCAGAACAACAATAACCTGAGGCAATTTATAAAAAAAAATGTAAGTTTTAAGAATACTTAGTTTATTGTTGTTATAAACTTTAAATCAGGTCTGGAAATAATTAAAATTAGCTTCAGCTAAAAATAAGTCGTTGAGTTAATGAGTTAGTTCAAATAAAAACATATTTTTATAAAAACAATTTTAAATGTTATTCCTCTCGTTGCAGAACTGTTAGGAAGGTAAACTTTAAACATTTGCGCGACGATTCAAAGCATACGATGACGAATTAAGGCGAGTTTGTGTTTAATTAGTTACGGCTTAAAAACATTGTAGGTAGGACTTAGGTGTTTGTAACGTTCTGTAACTCTTAAGAGAATGCAAAATTTCATAATTGTATCGCAATTTTAATAATTATTTCATCATAGGAAGCTACACACATACATATTATTTGGGTAATAAAGATATAATAGGTATATTTAGTTTAGTGGATGGACCTATAGGTATGTGATTTACCTAAGGGCAGTTTTAGATTAGCGTTACATTACGAGCTTCAAAAAACCGGACTCGCGTAAACGGGCAAATTTTGGCGTATTTGCTTAACCGGCAGTTGTGGCATATCAGTATCAACATGGATTCATACAAATATACCTATAATAAGGGTTAGAATCAATAAGTAGTTTTTCTATTGCAGTTGTTAAACATTGCATGCCATCTGTAGATTGGAAGATGTCATTAACGGATTTTCCCAACCACCTTTGCGTTGAGTGTCATCTAATTAGAGTAGGACCGTCCATTACCACCAAGTCCTTCTAATCATTGCCAGTGAGAAGGAAATAATGATCAAGCATTTATCTTGACAAGTTCATTTTGTAAATAATGAGAGAGAAGGTCCCAACCAATTGCTGACTTAGAAAAACATAGTATATAATAATAAATTATTATTATTATTAGTATAATTAGTGCTATTATAGGTAGGAACGAAACCCGCAGAAAGAACATTTGCAAAACAATTAAATACAAAACTGCATTTTCTCGTCGACAAACTTGCTTCCTCGCCCCTTACCTGTACAACAAGTTAAATAAGATACTTGACATCTACCCAAAATCATTTTTTCAATGTAAACAAAAAATTGTCAGTCATTTAACGAAATTGAGTTATATAGAAACAGAATCACTACTTACAATTTTAATTTAACCATTACTAATCACTAATGGCCCCTCCTCCAACACAAACAAACACACGCGCACACGCGCCCACACACACATGCACACACACACACACATACACACATACACCACATTTACACATGCCTCATTTCCACTCCATATCCCCACTATCCTCATGTCCACGAGTGAGACCTGGAGTCCTGAAATACAGGATTATCCTAGCTTAGGCTCCAGTCCATCCAAATATGTAAACATACCTCATTATTGTTCATTTTGTAATTTTGGTGGAAATAAAAACATTTTTCATTTTTCATTTTTCATTTCATTTCATTTCATTTCATTTTCATTCATTATTTACCCTGATAAGCTTTTGCTAGTACTTTTATTTTAGGCGTTAAATCAGTAAATCCTTATTACAACGTATGAAATGATAAAAGTTTTTATTTTTATAAAATAATAAGGTAAACAAAGGTATCAGATAACATCACTTATCTACTTAGGGGTAGGTGACCTACCGTAGGTCCATAGAGTAGGTAATCCCCACGTAATAACACTAAACACCAGAACCAGCCGTGGTATCACAATCAACTCTTGAACACATTTATGAACATCGAGACAAAGAGAAAATACATAATATATTCATCACACGAATTTGTCTTCGGATTGAATCGAACCCATGACTCGAACATGAATAGGTAGGTACTTAGGTATGTAAAAAACGGAAGTAGGTAGGTACCTAATATTTTGTGCCCTAGACAGTTCATTTACTAGTCACCGTAATTCACTTTAAAGACGTCTTAAAAGGGGAATATGCACAACATTTTTAAATGAAGGTAGGTACTTAGGTGTCTAAACAAAATTACTTCACAGGTAAACAAAGTGAAAGATTTTTTAGGGGTAGGTATTTATCAAGACACATAATTTTTTGATACCTAGCGAATTTCATTTCACAGAAAACTATTCCATGAATATTAATACATTTTTTACTTGATTTATCGAATAGTTAATAATCGCCGTTTCATAAAATCGAATAACATTTCACAAAAAATATTTTTCGCAATTGTTTTCTTAAGCAGAATAACGATATATCAAACGAGTGTTTCATAGAATTATTAAGTAATCGATAAAACCATTCATAAAAACATGTTTTAATGTGTAACGTAAATACTAAAATCCAAATAGAAAGATGCGCATGCAAGTAAACAGGTATGCATGCAAGCAAGCCAGCAAGCAGGCAGGCAGGCATGCATGCATACAGCAAGCAAGCAGGCATGCATTAGGATTTCCTCGTCTCCGGCGCTGCGGGAATAGCAGCCTCGTCGCCTTTGCGTAACAAGGCACAGTCACCCAAGCTCGCCTACGCAGCTTTGGCATGCTGGTCGCTCTCGGCGACCAGCCTCAACCGCTTTGGCTCGCGCAGGTGCTTGCACCTTGTTACAGCGGGCGGAGGCTGCTCTCCCTCCGCGCCTCCGGCTTTTGAATAACGCCCTAGTATCGGACAGACTAGTACCACGGCGAGTCGGGATTAACGCAGTTTATTTATTATATCAATATGTTGTATTGGATAACCCAATTAGGGTTATTCAATACAAAATAAGTACAAAATAAGTCAAGGAAAGCTTTAGGCTATATAACACTACACTGCGACCAATAGCAGCGAAGAATCAGTGTAAAATGGGACTCATCGGGGGTTGTGGGTACGTGTGCGAAGCCGCGGTAGGCCGCTAGCTTTACATGAGAAGAATCGCGTTCACAATGAAACAAAAGAAGGATTTTTCGACTTTTATATACAATTTTAATAAATTAACAATCAGTACGTCTAAGCTCCCAAGCTCTTGTACAACAGAGGCACGTAGTCATCGAACTGAGCGCGGTAGAAGTTCCCGGCCACCGGCGCGCCCAGCTTGTACTTCTCCGCAAACTTCTTCGTGGAGAATTCTGCACGACCGTTCACTGATCTGTTGGTAAGGGATTTACCTCATTAGCAACACTAGTGTACTCCTGTAGCATGCGCAATACATCCAATTTCTCGCTAGAGACGACAAAAGTTTCGATACTGTTGATTGGCTTATAGCATACCGCACTCGTATTTCCAGCCAATCAGCACCTGACGCACTGATTTCAATCTATTTTGACGTTTGTTAAAAGCGCGATAAAATTTACTGGAGTGTTGCATGATAGGCCTGCTGAAGTGCATATATCCATGGACCTAATATACTAAGTCATGCATATATCTAACAGAACCGCTGTCCAATAATGACAACAAACGTTCAATGCCATTTTACATTTCCATGACATATGTCCACACAAATATTCGTTGTTAATAAACTGTTTTATAATAGAAATAAGAGACTTACTTGTTGTCAAGCCTCGTCTCGTCGAAGTTGAGTTTTCCCGGTTGTTTGAAGAGGATGTACACGTATCTGTGGATACCGGTACCTTCTGGGGGTCCGGAGCCGATGTATCCGGACAGGACCTGAAGGAAGATTTTCAATAAATATTAAATTATATCGTCACTTCTAGAACAAACTGACGAAAACAAAACCAACTTCCATGAAAGTATCCGCCATTCACATGAGGGAATTGCAGGATTGAATTATCTGATTGTCCAAAAATAATGATGATTCCGTACCTCGGACGGTATATTTAAGCGCTTGGCCATCCATTTCTAAGAATTGCAGAGGTCAGACAAGCACTCCATGCACATCAAATCAGAATCAAAGTCGTAATAGTGGATGCACAATGGGTGCATGCACATAGCATGTAGCTAGGAGAAAAACTAATTAGATAATGTCGTCCCGACGTTTTTGACCAGATGAGCAATTTCATTACCAATTACACAGGACTTGATTAATTGTGCCCGAACATTTGCGTAACAAACAAGTGCATCCTCTCTTCCTTCACTCTCTTAATTCTATGGGAAGGCGAACCGATACCACCGGAAAGAGGCCAGGCGCAGGAGTCAGGACCGACTTCCAACATCATGGTTATTCCTTAACAGACATTTATGGTGATCAATCCAAAATACTGGAAACAACACACAAAGATGGTGCCCCTGCGGGAATAGGACTCACGTCCAGCTATACTCACTACCACTAGACCATAAAGGCAATTTTTTTTATATTGCACTTCGAGATTGACCTTATCTCACCTGATGTTATGTGGTAATGAGGTCCTACCTTAAGGGCGACAAGTAGGTACAGCATAAAAATGTTTCACCAGTCGGGCTACTCCAGTTCAAGCAAAATTCCTATGCCTACCTATCTTAAATTATTGGTTGTCATAATAATTATTATGCTTGTAATTACCTCTCCTTTGGAGACATCACTGCCGGGGATGTTTCCTACGAGCCAGTGGTGCCACTCGCGGTACACCAGCTCGGGGCCATCATAGTTGTCGGGGTCTGGAAAAAGACAGAAAGATATTGCATTTGGCTAGTGTTTGAAGGTGTGCCGACCTACGACATGACCTACAAGTCGACACAAATACAGCGTCAGCAGAATTGGCGTAGTAAACAACGCTCCATACGTAATGCGTGACATCGATATCCTACATCGCGATATCAGAGTTTTCGTCGCCACTAAGTATATATACGACAAACCAAGATTGGTAGTAGGGCCTTGGTCCCCGAGCAGATAACACCTAGCTCGGCGGAAGTACTTCCACTTTTAGTAAAGAACATACGTTCCTTACAAAGGTATACCTAAATACCTACTTGCAATCGTACGAGTAGATCAGTGCCTCATGAAACTGAACTGCAAAGAAGTTCGAAAGTATGAAAAGTGCAAAAATACAATTATCAGTACAGGAGTAGTAGTACAGGATGTATCACAGACCATCGGGATATCTCTTTTGAAACAAAAAAAAATATCTGTTTACCAGTTGCCCATGCATAGATTTAAGTCTCATGTTAAAATTCGTTTAATAAAAAAGGGCTACTACAAAATTGATGAGTATTTAAATGACAAAAATGTATGGGTCTAAAATAACTTTAATTCTCGGATGTTTTATATAAGCTTTGTATACTTTATTTAAGTACCTAGTATAAGGGAACATTGTAACATTGAAAAGAGTAAGTCTCGAGTTTCTTGCCGGTTCTTCTCGACATGATCAACATTCCGAACACGGCGATAGGATACTTAATTTGTACTGACGATTCATAAGTGCTTTTGTAAATTTTACATGAATAAAGATGTTTTCTATTCTATTCTAAATCGGTTCATAAACGACGAAGTTGTCCACGAACTCGGACCTCAGAGTCCCGTCCGGAGGAAAAACACACTTATTCTAATTTATGTTTATTTAGTAACAATCAGTACATATAGAACTAGGCACCTAAAAATGGATATGACCAATATGGCTCACAAGCTGGCAGGCACATGCTCACGCCAAAAACTTGGTAGGGTTATTGTTAAAGATATAGGATCTCCATACAGTTTGAATAGATAGGTAGTTTAGTTTTTAATATAATGACAGATGTCGTGTGTCATTCGTTGTTCTTTGCTTGTTTATTTGTCACCCATCTCTATGTTTTTACATTAATACACTTTATCTCTTTTAATCTCCATACATATTTATTATGTTCTCTAATCACCTATTTACAACAGGTTATGGGCCCAGAACGTAACCAAATGAAGTGATATTTATAGTGAACAGTAAGTTTGTAATTTGAATTTCTCACGATGATAAAAAACGAAGCAGTCACCGTATCCAAATTAACAGGGCAAGCAAACTATGCGACATGGTCGTTTGCAACCCAAATGGTCCTGGTTGACCATGATTTATGGGATTGTGTAGAAAAAGATTTTTGCTTAGAATCGGATGTTGCAAAAAAGAGAGACAGCAAAGCACGAGCCAAAATCTGCCTTTTAGTAGCTGAGAATGTGTATCCCCTTATCACAAATGCTAAGACGGCAAGAGAAACGTGGCTAGCTTTGCAAAAAGCTTATGCAGATGCTGGTCTGATGAGAAGGCTGTCCCTCTTGAGGAAAATGTTTGGGTTGAAACTATCAAGTTTTACAAGTATGGAACAGTACGTCACAGAGGTACAGGCAACCCAACAAGCATTGCAAAGCATCGGAGCAGCCCTAGAGGATGAATTTGTCGGAATAATTATGTTGGCGGGCTTGACGGATGAGTACAATCCATTAGTTATGGCGATTGAACATTCTGGTGCCAAAATTTCATCGGAATCTGTAATATCGACATTACTGAGAGAAGGTCAACGTCACTGTGATGATCCCAAGGACGATTCAGCACTGGTGACTGGTGCTACAGGTAGTAGCAGTAAAGGAGAAAGAGAGAAGTTTCGGAGAGAAATAATTTGCCATTCATGCAAAAAGAAAGGTCATTTCAAATGGCAGTGCAAACAACTGAAAGTCAAGCAGCAACAAAAGAATTGCAGCACCAATATGATGGCCAGCGATTGCATGAATTCAGACTTTCTGACATTGTTGACTGTTACTGGCAACAGTAGTAGTTGGGTCATAGACTCAGGGGCTACATCCCACATGACGCCTGACAGAACACTTTTAGATCCAGCAATTTCATGTTCAAAAATAATAACCTGCGCGAATAATGAAAAAATTGTGTCGACTTCACAAGGTTCTGTCAAATTGAATATTCGTCATGAGGGGCGTACCACGGGAATTGGTATTAATGATGTACTAGTGATTCCGGGTTTAGTTACTAATTTAATGTCAGTAAGTAAGTTTGCAGATGAAGGCAAAGTTATTGTTTTTGATAAAAAATCTTGTAAAGTTTTTAATTCAAATGTACATGTAGATGGTAAAGTATTATTTAGCGCACCACGAAAAAATGGACTTTATGTTGTAGGTCCTGATCATAATAAGGCGACGGTTCTTTTTGGGGAAGATAGTCAGCATGATTTTGAATTGTGGCATCGTAGGTTGGGCCACTTGTCTCCTCCACAGATGGATATTTTGAAAAAGATCGTCAAGGGCCTTCATTATGGTAAAAGGGTGAGTAAAGATCCTTGTGTTCCCTGCAGTCAAGGGAAGCAATGTGTGCAAAAGTTTCCCAGAAGGAAGAAGTGTTTTAGAGCTAGTGATGTACTAGATTTAGTACATAGTGATGTAGCTGGTCCAATTAATGTGGAATCATGGGGAGGAAATAGATATTTTCTTTTGTTCATTGATGATTTCAGTCGAAAGATTTTCGGATATGTTCTGAAATCTAAGGACGAGGTGTTACAAAAGTTTAAGGAGTTTAAGGCTTATGTAGAAAACCAAACTGGGAAAAAGATAAAGCGGTTGAGGAGTGACAATGGTACTGAGTATACCAATAAGGATTTCCGGGCTTATTTAGCCAAATATGGAATCATCCATCAAACGAGTGTTCCCTATACTCCACAGCAGAATGGAGTTGCGGAGAGAAGTATCCGCACGATTACAGAGATGGCAAGATGTATGCTTCATGATAGTGGCCTGAGTAAAAGGTTCTGGGGTGAAGCGGTGGCAACTGCAATTTATTTGAAAAATCGGTCGCCCACGATGGCACTTGCCGGGAAGGTTCCGGAACAACTCTGGACAGGTGATGTGGATATATCACATTTAAAGATATTCGGATCAACAGCACAGGTACTCATTAAGGATAATAGTCGAAAGAAGTTCGACTCTAAAACCTGTGAACTAGTTTTCGTTGGATATAGCGAAGTAACAAAGGGTTATAAATTTGTTGATTTGAAAAATCCATGCCGAATAATATTGGCACGCGATGCAGTTTTCAATGAGAAATGTAGGAAAACCGAGAAGGTTAAAGAGTGTAGTACAGACATTTCAAAGTTGGTTCCTGATATGAAGTCCATAGTAGTACCTTCAGCTAAAAATATAGTTGTTGGTGGTGGAAAGACTGTTGAAGTTCCTTTTGTAAATAATGATGGTGAAACTTCAGGGGCAGATGATAACTATTCATGCCGAAGTGGAAGAGAAATGTCTAGGGAAACTACACCGATAGAAACTGTAAGTGAAGAACAGTTTCATGACTCACTAGATTCTGAGTTTCTTGATTCAGATCATATAGTGAGGGAGAGCCCTGAGCCAGCAGAAGTGGGGGAACAGCAGCCCGAGGTAAGGCGGTATCCTCGTAGAAATAGAGTGGCTAAAAGGGATGACGACATGGTGTACAATTTTCATGTCGGGAATGCTACTGATCCTAGTTCGGTCAAAGATGCCATGCACCGGTCAGATAAAGATTTGTGGAAGAAAGCCATGAAAGAGGAATATGATTCCTTGATTGAAAACAAAACTTGGGAATTAGTTGATCGTCCGAGAGACGTCAATGTGGTTAAATGTAAATGGCTCTTCAAGCTGAAAATAGGTGCAGACGGAACAGTACAACGACATAAAGCGCGTCTCGTAGCAAAGGGATATTCTCAAAAGTTTGGAGAAGATTATACGGAGACGTTTGCTCCGGTAGTCAAACTGTCTTCCATTAGATTACTGCTGGGATTATCGGCGGAAATGGATTTGAAAGTGCACCATATTGATGTTACCACAGCATTTCTGAATGGTGACTTGAAGGAAGACTTGTATATGGAGCAACCTGAGGCCTTTATTAAGAAGAATAGTGAAGGTAAAGTCTGCAAGTTAAAAAAGGCAATATATGGACTTAAACAAGCTGCGCGTTGCTGGAATGTGAAGGTGCATGACTACTTAATCAGGAATGGTTTTTTAAGGTCAAAGCATGATCCTTGTGTTTACATTAAAAGAAAGCAGAGCACATTCCTGGCAATCGCATTATATGTTGATGATTTCTATATTTTTGGAAGCGTGTTGCAAGATATAGAGCATTTCAAGAAGGCAATAGAAAAGGCCTTTAAGATTAAAGACTTGGGAGAGGCAAAGGATTGTTTGGGTATTAGTATTACTCGGGCCAATGGAGAAATTATTCTTTCACAGGCCACCTTTGTTAAAAAGATCCTTTTGAAATATGGCATGCAAGATTGCAAACCTGTAGTTACGCCTATTGAGGCAAACCTACGGCTTGCAAAGGGGGAAAAGCATGAGGATCTTTACTACCAAGAAATTATAGGGTCACTTATGTATCTGTCTTGTGGTACGAGACCAGACCTGACCTATGCTGTTAGCTACTTGAGTCAGTTCAATTCTTGTTGGAATAATGAGCATATGGCAGCATTAAAAAGGGTTCTAAGGTACTTGAAAGGTTCAATAGATGGTAAATTGATTTTTAAGAAAACAGGGAAACCTTTGGTAGCATATGCTGACGCTGACTGGGGTAGTAATTCAGATGGGCATTCGTTTTCAGGCTATGTTCTTGTTTTTGGTGGTGCTGCTGTATCATGGCAAGCGTGTAAACAAAGATGTGTGGCTTTAAGCACAGCTGAAGCCGAATACATTGCTATTAGTGAGGCCGCCAAAGAAGTAGTATATTTAAAGGGTTTATATTGTGAACTCTCTGGTAGTGATCACTCAGTAGAGTTATATAGTGACAGTCAGAGTGCAATTAAATTAGCGTATACTCCTGCGGTTGGACGAAGATCCAAACACATCAACATTAGATATCATTTTGTTAGAGAGTTGGCTGAAGGTAATATTATTAATATAAAGTATTGTTGTACAAATTCAATGCCAGCTGATGCTCTAACTAAAGGCTTAGTCAAAGCTAAACTTCAGTTTTGTGTTAAATGTATGGGGCTCCAGTGGGGGTGTTAAAGATATAGGATCTCCATACAGTTTGAATAGATAGGTAGTTTAGTTTTTAATATAATGACAGATGTCGTGTGTCATTCGTTGTTCTTTGCTTGTTTATTTGTCACCCATCTCTATGTTTTTACATTAATACACTTTATCTCTTTTAATCTCCATACATATTTATTATGTTCTCTAATCACCTATTTACAACAGTTATAATATGCGTGACTTATTTTTTTCTTCGTATAATACTTGTCTCGTAACGCTGCTGTGGGAACGACCACTTGTGGGACTTCCCCGCTCCATAGACGCGAAGACTACCCTAATTAAAAAGAACCCACCGTCTCATCGCCTAGTGGCAGTGCCATGGAAAAACAGAAGACCCATAACTTTCACAGTGTCGTTAGCATAGTAAGCTGAACAGCGGTTTTAAGCGAGCCCTTACCTGTGAAGACGAGTGTGTAGTAGGCGGAGGGGTCAGCTTCGTATGACACGGTGGGCTGGTCCTTCACCTGAGTGGGGGTCAGCTCGTTACCCTGGGACGCTACGGCACCGCTGGGGTACTTCAGCTGTGGGAGACAATTTAGTCAGGGAAACTAAATAATGGGTTTATCCAAATGCCTTAAACATGCTTCGGAAGACCAGGGAGTCGGCTTTTATCTAAGCCAGAGAATAAGTCTGGCCATACACAGCCGGCCTTCTTTGCACCATGACCTTTGGGAGTGACTTGGGACACCTATTTTTAATTTGTAAGGTTTGTATAATTTTATGAATTTTATTTGATTAGATGTTATTTTTTGTTTAGTTATAGAGTTTGATTCAAGGAAAATATTTTTTTGTGATATATGCTGTGAGCATATAAACATTGAAATTTTATTGAATGAAATTTTTTAATAACTCTTGACAACCGAAAAAATCCTCAAAGAAATAAACATTAAAACGAACCAAACTTGTGTGCAATTTCTCCTTTAGGTTCTTGCGTAGTAAAATTAAACAGCTCCCCATTACACGGGAGTCAACCTGTTCTTAATCTTTCTTATATACTAGGGGATCTATTCCCAAAATCGAAACGAACAAACAAAAGAAAGAATGAAGATTAATAAAAAGTTCGGGAGTTAAAACGTGGTTTTTGATTCGCGTAAATAATATTTCGTTTTTTTAAAACGCTTTAGTCGTATTCGAAGTGAGCAGGTTACGATAATGAGAATTAAAAATTGCTATCCCTTATCGGCTACGACATATTTCGTTTTTGGCGTTAAAATTTAGCAAACATAGTATTGCATACTAAAAAATATATTTAATAGCGCTCTAAAGCTGGACTACTGGCCAAAGCGCGAAAGGTTCCGGGTTCGATTCCCGGTCAGGTCAATTTGGAAAACGAACTTTTCTAAATTGACTTGGGTCTGGGTGTGCTGGGATGACGTCCCCAGTTAGTATCCGTCGCCTGGTGCTCATAGTACAAGGGAAAACCTTAGTTTGAGACCAGGTGATTGGTGTGGATGTCTGGCGCATTTATTTATTATTTATTTAAAGCAACATGTAATAAAATTTTAATTACCCAGTACATAATACTGGAAAATAACCGTGTACAACTAAGTACCTACATCGGTACAAATTCAGTTCATGATAAAAGAAATTTATAAGTCAAGGTCTTGTCACGTAATTGTCTTATCAAAAAAATGTCTATCAATTAAAAATATAATAATACACGGTGTTACATAACCTATATAATAAAAATCTGTCAAATTATCGTCTGCAGCGTGATAATGAACCAAATATGTTACCTACTATCTAATCTAAAACGAATTATGTGGCTAATTCTGTATTGGAATATTTAAAATGTAATGAATGAAACATAAAGAGAAATAGGTAGGTAAAGCTTAATAAAAGTTTGTAAATTATACAATAAATTACCGAAATTTGTAAAAGACTCTGAATCTATTCATGTTTTTAAAAAGAGATTGATGGTGTACCTAGAATCTGTTGTGTAACTATGATAGATTGAACCCATATTTGTACATAATAATAAAAATTGTTAAGTTTCTCATATTTAGTGAACTATGTAAATGTTCTTTTTGAGAAATAAAATTCTTTAAACCGAATATTGATTATTATATTACATAATGTATATGCATTTCTGAACGTTTTTCCTTAGTCAAAATTGACTTCGTTCGGTCTTAATTCATAATTCATATCTTTAATCTTTATTGTGCATGAAATCAGGTATTTTTAGATCTTCTTTAAACATTCGGTTCTCCAACTTCTACCTTTACAGGTGTATGCACATTATAAACTTAATTAATTACTAAACTATTTTGACTTAAAAAATTCACAATTTTACAATATAATTATAATTACGTATTAGAAATTAATTGCAGCAGACATTTCACTAGAAACTAGTTTCATTATTCTTTTAAAAGATAGTGGTCAATGAGGAAATTTAGCAGACCTAGTCCCAGGGGATAAATTCCGCCGGTGGTGTTTATCTAAATTAAATAAGACGGGTAAATTTAACCAATTAGAACTAAATATAAGATAGACTACTTTTTGTTCTGTAAATACCTAAGGGGGGAAGATTTAAGTAAAGATATGAAATTTGGCACGAATATAGCTCAAAACTTGTATTAAAATGTGGACTATTTTAATTTTTGTGTCAAATATTTGGGGAGGCAGGGGTAAAACTGACCATAAATGTATATAGACATGGAAAAAACCTGTAGTACACACGAACGCAGCCGCGGGCACAGCTTATATAAACCAAATTTTTTTTTTGTTTCAATAATTGATTTTTAATTTTTATTTTACAACTAGCTGTGCCCGCGACTTCGTTCGCGTGGACTACATCCTTTCATGGTCGGTTTTACCCCTTTCTCCCCTAATATTTGAAACAAAAAGTGTCTATATTTTAATTAAAGTTTCGAGCTATATTTGTGCCAAATTTCATATCTCTAACTTCAAAAATAAACATTTTTCCATATAAACTTTCAAAGGTGGTATTACCCCCATCCCTCCCCTTATTTTCTAATAAAAAGTAGCCTATGTCCGTTCTTGAGATTCAACGTATACCTATACCAAATTTCATCAAAATCCGTTCAGACAGACAGACAAGAGTTACTTTCGTATTTATAATATTAGTATGGATTGACAAACTAACTGTGTGTCTTAGTGCAAAATTAGTAATAAGTGTAACTTTCATTTGTAAAAAAAACTACTGAGTTTCTTGCCGGTATCTATCCGCCGCTATCTTCTCTTTAGTTATAGCACAGAGTACTATATACGTCATAGGTTCCGAACCGGAGGTAGCTTCATTTGCTTAATATAGAGACTATTCATAAGTATTACTAATGTAATCTATGTGAATAAAAAAGATTGACTTTGACTATGACTTTACAATATACTTACATCAATGGTGCCTGTAGGGGGCGCGGCGACGACATCGGGAAAGATCTTGCTCGACTCAAAAGCTTTTGCGACTAGAGACATGATGGCTGCCAGGAAGATAAAAAAATAATATTAATTTAACTTAAGGTCACAAGCTTTAGAAAACCAGTCAGTATAAATAATAAATTGTGTTTAACTTTTAAAAGGGAATTCGGCTTTCTGTGGTTAATATCTTAACTTGTCTAGTGTCAACAATGGTTAAAAATTAATAACCATTGGTAGTCGATTGGAGAAGATCGGATAGTCATTTTTGACCATTACGAATCGTAAAGTATTGGAACCGGGTGTGAAAAGTCAGATTTACTCTTCATTACCTTCTACCGAATCCGTAAATAACTAGATCTTAATAATCCGGCATAGACGTGCACGTATATGAGCGACATTTTCTTAAAAGATTTTTTTTTATAATGCACTCCAAGATTGACCACATCCCACCTGATGTTAAGTGGTACAGAGTTCCTAGCTTAAGGGCGAAAAGTATAGCATAGTAAAACTGTTACTAGACCTGTCGCCCTAACCTTGAAGGCTTGACCCCTGCTACTAATGTAGCACCCCCCAAAAGCTTTACTCACATGCAGGAACACAACAACACCGGAGTGATTGTTATTTGGCTACGGTTTTCTGTAAGGTGGAGGTATTTCACCAGTCGGGCTGCTCCAGTTCGAGCGATAAATCGCTTTGCCCTTCTTTTTCGCTTTTTTTAATCGCAAACCTCTGTCAAGCCCATCGGGCCGCTTTGACTAAACTGAGTATATGTCAATATCGTCCGGTTCCAATATTTGAAAACTGAATCGTTTTAATTACGAATAGTTAAAAAATATACAAGGCGTAAGCTAAAAAGGACTGATGGACGACTGATGACAGCTGATATGGAAAGTAAATTTGAAATAAGAATTAACGACTCGTAGAAAAACTGATAGTCATTTTTGATACATTACGATTCGTACAATATAAACAATATTAGACCTGGAAATAAGGCAATAGCGCATTTAAATGACGTCTAGAAAAGCATATAGGTACGAGGGATTTTACTACACGATAAAAAATGCAAAAGTTATTAGCCAATTTAATTGAATTAAACATTCAATAGTTTAAGTGATAAACTCGGGGTTTCATTTTCAGAAATAAATTAAAATTATTAACAATGGAGCTACAGTCTTGAGTGTTAGATCCACTTTTCTCGGAAATATCCTCTCTTTATGAATACATATTAGTTCCTTAAAAATTAATTGTTTTTAAGTTATACCAAAAAAACGAACAACCCTTTTCTTCAACTTTAAAAACTTTTGTAATTTTTATCGTACGTGATTCGGAATCTAACGAGATATTGCACGTATTTCAAGGACCTTTAATGAAGAATTTGAACTTGTAGATTTGACTACAAATAGAGAGTTAATATGACAAGACACTGAGGTTGAGACTGTCCCTAGTCTTATGACAGAAATGCTGAATAGTTTTTAAACCATAAATAATATTTCTTACCTTTTTACGTGTAGTTTCCGCGGGAACTTGAACACCACTAAAAATAAAACCGCGAGAGTAATCGTTAAATTTCACGACCACAAATACCTATTGTTCTGATAATCCGATAACCTCTGCATTCAAAATGTGGCTATCGGAGTTGAGATAGCGAGACGGTGAGTTAAGTCAACTTTAATCTTTAATGTTTGAAAACAAACAACTTGTGTTTCGTGACTTCATCTGACTCGCCATAAGCAGGTATAAAGTTATGAGTATCAAGCAACAGCCAGACATTAAAGGGTGGTTATTCATAACAAAAGCATGGCGTGTATATGTATATAAATATACCGTCAAATGGAGTACCCCCTTTTTTTTGGGTTTCGTAGTCAACTAGGAACCCTTATAGTTTTTTTTTTAAATATTGCACTTCAAGATTGACCTCATCCCACCTGATGTTAAGTGGTAATGAGGTCCTAGCTTAAGGGTGACAAGTACAGCATAATAAATCTGTTACTAGACGTGTCACCCTTACCTTGAAGGCTCGACCCCTGCTACTAATGTAGCACCCCCCAGGAGCTCTGGAAACCTTACTCACACGCAGGAACACAACAACACAGAAGTGATTGTTATTTGGCTGCGGTCTTTTGTAAGGTGGAGGTATTTCACCAGTCGGGCTGCTCCAGTTCGAGCGATAAATCGCTATGCCCTACCCTAAAAGTTTCGACATGTCTGTATGTCTATACGTCCGAAGATAATCTCAGAAACCGTTTGCACTAGAAAGCTGAAATTTGGTAGAAATATGTATATTAATCACGTCAACAAAGTGCAAAAAAAAAATGTTTTTTTAGGGTACCCCCCCCCCCCCTCTCCTACACGTAAATTGGGGAGTGATTATTTTTTTAATTTCAATCCCAACATGTGATATATCCTTGGATAGGTATTTAAAAATGAACAGGGGTTTACTAAGATCATTTTTTGATAAATTTAATATTTTGGGAAATAATCGCTCCAAAAGAAAATAAAATTGTGTCCCCCCCCCCTCTAACTTTTGAACCATAAGTTAAAAACTTTTTTTTAATTACAATTTATTGTTTTTAATGTAAAAGAAGCAGAAGTAATAAAAATATATGCAATTTTTTTCAGTCTGTTTCCCGTCATAGTCCAGTGTGCATGTGTTTGCTTGCATTACTATGCACATTAAAATATAACTTTCAAAAAATGTGTATAATAAAAGGAACAATCCGTATTAGCTAATAAAAAATGTTGCCATACCAAATATATCTGAAGTTTTTTTTTATTATTTCTATGTGCTATATTATTTCGTTTTTCAATTTAAGTTGGTTAATCGTTTATCTCTTTTTATACACGTGGATTCAAAATCTAGGGTTCATGCGTTTCAGCCTCTCTTATCAGATAGTTCATGAGTTCTTACAATATGTCTTTAGATGCAGATAACCCAGGTGACTGCCAAAATACATAAAAATCTAATTATCTGCGTACGCCCATACTTCAGACAAAAACTAAGTTAAAGTTGGCACCTTTGACATTTTGATAAAACTCAAATTAAACAACCTCATTGTGGAATAAAATAAGCAAAGTAGGTACATATTGCGTGTTCTGTTCCGTGATTACATTAGGTAAAAACTTTCATTTTAAAATGTTTCGCTTATTTAGTGTGTGTTCAAATTGATTTTAAGACGGTTATCAAATCACAGAGGTATTTCTTTGAAAATGGATGTCCATCAAACCGCCAATAACAGTAAAATTATTGCAACTGACTGAGAGAGCTTGGGATTATGTAGGTGTATAATTTGCGTGGTCGATTTAATATTAATAATATCTTTATTTCCAGTAAATAATAAAATACAACAAATTGCCAGACGGTTACTGCACTAATCTAGCTTGTCTTGCAGCAGCCATAAATATTTTTCGCTTAACAATATTATACTAGACGCACAGTTGCGGTAATTAAGTGAAGTATGTAGGTAAGATTTTTTCTATTTAACTTAACATTAAAAAAATTAAGGATAAACTAGCTCTGTTAACTATTTGAAAGGTTGAAATTTGTGTGTGTGCGTGTGTTTGTTAGTATGTGGGGGTTGTACTAGTATGTTTGTGTGTGCTTGGGGGTACGTGTGTATGGAAGATTAAGGTAGGAGATATTCCGTTTGGATTTGTTTTAACGGTTTTATTTTTCACTACCTTTGGCTGCGCACGCGTTCTATTCCCGTATCTCTTTTTTCCACATTTCCACTGGCTCTTCGCTACTAAGCGTAACCCCACACTAGCGTTCTTTGAGCGTCGACGCCCACGAAACGCTGACGCGACGCCGACGCGACGTCGACGCGACGCCGACGCAACGCTTACGCAGCGCCGCAGTCGAAATAACGAACGCCAGGACTGCGCTCCACAGTACAATGATCATCTCAATTGTTTCGGCCCGCCCGTGTTTTAGAATCAGTTGGTAGAAGACTTTTAAGCTGATATGGATGTAGCTTAAAATACTTACTCATATTGCCGAATAAATGGCACATGGCGCATGCGCGGCGTGACGCTCGAACGCGATGTGCAGAGGACGCTCAGCGCAAGCGCCGCTCAAACGCCGCGCCGCGTTGTGCGGGCGCCGCGTCGACGTTGCGCGGACCCCGCGTCGACGCAACGCCCAAACAACGCTAGTGTGGGGAGGTCGCTGGCGAGACGCTGACGCTCGAAAGACGTTAGTGTGGGGTCCCTCAGATAAATTTGTGATCATTCTGATCTAGTTTTTTCCACAATGTCAGACGAAGCAGTCATTGTGCTGAGTGCGGCAATATTATTTCGTTGTTATATCATTACAAAGTGCGCATTCTAACCCTCGATTTAGATTGTAATGCTCAAGTCTGCAATGTTACATTTCACTCGAATGCTTCCAGTGTGGGAGCACCTTTAGCGAGTAAACACCTTTACTCAACGGTTAAATGAAAGAAAAACATTATTTCTAACAAACATTTTATTATTTTCGAAACAACTCTACGACGAAACAAGAAATTATGTAACAATGAAATAAATCATAAAACAATGCATTTAAATCTAGTTATAATACAGTAATACTCTTAAATCGAATGATCTATTAAAAATTACATTGACAAAATATGACTTCTTTTCGTCTTATTAGTTTTCTATAAGTAGTTAAAATATAAATTAGATTAATAAGCTAGTAGAATGTAATAGGAATTATCATAAATATAGAAATTGTTATTTGCTATTATTTCAAATGTATTCGGTACAATAATGGTATTTAAAAGTTTTTTAATAACCTCCAAAATAAAAAAGTTTTTAATTGCAATCAAATATTGAATGATTGATTGCATTGATTAAAATACCAAGACTAAATACTGATAAATGTGGATGCTTAGTCATAGTTAAGAAAAAAATATAATCTAGAGATATAGTGGTTCGGATATATTTTTACGCGTGTATATGAAACTAAACATTTACTTTAAATATTATCCAAAAGTTTAAAGTTATACAAAATAAAAGAAGTCGACTAGAAAACTGGGAGATGATTTCAATATCGACTTAAATCTAACTAAAAATAGCGTAACTCTTCATTCATTATCGTTCATTCTTATTAAGTTGGGTCACCCAAAAAATGCTTTGAAAGAAAACTCGTCTGTACGAGTAGGTAGTTTGAAAATATGAACCCATCATCGATGTTAAATAGTCATAATATTACATACTTGTTGTTACTATGTGCATACTTCCTTACCTATTCCGCTTTCATTTTTTAATGATTATTTTAAATGATAGATGCTGACTTTTTATTATATTTTAAACTCGTAAACGGACTAAGTGGCGTTTACACCAAAACAATTGTTACTGTTCTACCTGTTGTTTGAAAGATGTCACTTTTCAAGCAATTTAAGCGGTTTGACATGTTTGACAAATGTCAAAAAGTCGATTAAAGTTAAAATTTGTTAAAATTCAATTAGTGTAAGGTACTCATGTTTACCGTTCTGTTTTTAATGAACGGATTGCCTTGTATATAATTCTATAGAAAAGCAATTAACCTTCATGAATAGGTACTTTATAGCCTGTGGCGTGTATGAATTCAGATATGGAACTTTTGTCCATGTGAACAAGGTAGCTATCCTCTTTTCCATCCAAAAAAACACAAAAAAATATTTTTAACTGAGTATTGTTCTACCCGCACCATAAACCATATACATGTCGCAGTCATCTGGTTTAATCAGCTATTTCATTGGATCACTAGCGCGTTCATTGAATGACGACGTTTAATTGAATGACTAAAGGACAACTCGTCAAATTGTTTAATATAACGTTCAACTTCTTGACTGAACGTCATTTAGCGTAGCAGTTGAATGGGATATAGCTGACAGACATGACATAACACACCTTAATAAGATTTTTTAATATGTTTTACCAATTTTAAGTCTTAAGACAATTAGGCTACAAAAATATTTTTTTATGAATAAGTCACTTTATATCTCAATTTCACTCTAAAAATTATCAACACAGTGCTATTCGATTATATCTGTACCAGCTGTTTGACGCCATCTTTGTTTTGATGAGCACTAACGCCGCAGTGGAAAAAAAATGAACTAAATTACAATCACCTGACTGATTACGTCCGCTATGTTCAAAGGGCTATATTACAATCCGCTAACTTGTTGGACGTTCAGTGAGTCTTATTCATTCAACGTTCGGCCTAGTCATTCAATTAAACGTCGTCATTTAATAAACACGCTAGTGATTCAATCAAATAGCTGTTTCAACCAGATGACTGCGACATACATACTACACCAATTATGAAAACGTGTCAATCACGCGCAAATGTAAATATTTTAATCACATTTATTTGGGACCCAACTTAAATTTCTTTATAGTGCATTTAAGTGTATTAAGTAATATCATATTTCATTTGTTAGTAATAATAATAAAATGTTCTTAAATCTCTTGTTCCTGAAACTGTCCGACAGCAATCTCAGTCAAAGATTGGTGACATTTCATGACCTGACTTTTTCCGTTCGGAAATGTGTTAATGTGATCACATTATTAATACGGCACTGGCTGGAATAAGCAGTAGTTTTTTTTACAGTTTAGGTTTATAATTTACGTGAACTTTTGAAAGACACCAAATTTTTCCTATGAATGCCCATATTTATGAGAAAACATTATAAAAACGCTAATTTACAATGTTTTACTTCTAGCTGCTTGCATTTCATTTCATTGACAGTGGATAACTAATCACCTACGTAATATAATGAAATCCAATGACGATGGAACATGACATCAATACATAATGTTAGTGTATTTATTAAAGAAAATTTTGGATAAATATTGCTTTTTATTAAAGTATGCTTTTCGTTTTAACAGGCATAACATTTGACGACTTTTTTATTTTTAAAATATGAGCCGGTTTAAGGACGAGACTAATTGTTTCAACTGTCAGATCAGAATCATTGTCAGAAACTACGGTTTAAATTTTTTCAGTAACTTCTTTATAAATATAATTATGTATAAGTGGCAGTAAAAAGTGCATGTTGTGTTTAAAAACCGTGTTTATATTAGGACGCGTGCAGATAGTGCTAATGTGTAGTGTATAATGTGAATTCGAATAAAATAATAATATAAAATGATATGTTATTCTTTTTACAGTTTCTATAACATACCTTCTGTGCATTGCACAAGATTTAAGTCCTAAGTATTATTTATTTACACAGAAATCCCGGCCTGTCCGTTCTTCTTTACATTCCTAATTACAAAAATAAAGATTTATATCGTTAAAACAAATACAATGTTATCTTTTTACATTCTTATATACGCTAGTCAATAAGTAATTTATCAACATAGATATGATTTTATTTCTTTGTTTTTTTGACAAATGCTACATAAATTCAATCAAATCTAACGTAGGAAGTCTTACAAATGTAAATTTTATGTAATATTTAATAAACATCACAATGCCCCAATGATTTATTGTTTACTTATGTACGATTAATTTGCTAACTTATGCCGATTTTGCCCAAATCATATTCACACATATTTTTGCTGTAAAAAAGTGTAACAAATTTAGATATAATGGCTTAACAAACAAAATAAAAGACCATACACATAGATCACGATTGATTTTTTATCGGCAGATTCCATGGCCTGACAGGCGAGAAAGTCTCACAGATCTCACCAGGGGCATTTCATTTCCAATATGACATAGTTACGTCCCTAGAAGTTAACGCCATCTCACGACAGTTTCCGTCAAACACGCAAGGCTCCAAATTTCTGATAAACCTATTCCTTGGTATTAACACATTTAGACCACCTGCACAGTGGCGAAAGCGCTGAACGTAACTTTCTTTGGTGGTTCCGCACTACAAGTCCTCACGACGGAACGTTTCGTCCCGTCCTGGAGGTTAGTCTTCAAAACTGGCTTCAAATTTGCCACATCCCCGTGGGACTGTGCCTTAAATCTCCCAATGGTGTTGCTAGGGCTGCCTAAATCTCTAAGCTTGTTGGTAAGACCAGTGATCCGATTCGACAAGTTGGAGTAATTCGTCTTCTTTACTTCGTTCTGTTTCTTAGGCTCCGATAGCTTTTTTGGAATCTCAAGGCTCTGTAAGGATGTGAACTTCCTGTGGTCTGTGTTTAGGTAGTTTCTTTTCATTTCTGTGTTAGGACGGGGTAGTCGTGGCGGTCTTTGCAAGAAGTTGTTGGGTCTGAAGTTGATGGGGGTGAGTTTGGGCTTGGGTTCTTGGGGCAGGCGGTAGTATTGAGGGACGGGGTCGAGGCGGTGAGGTTTCTTGAGGGTGAGCGCCATGGCCATCTTGGTGGGCCTCGCTAGGCTGTCGAAAGCCGTCGTGGAGAACTGCGAGCGGCTGGTCTTCCACTCCTCGCGGTCTGATTCGTAGCCGGCGGTCACTGGAATCATAGAAGGAGGATAGTTAGATATTTTGTTAAAACAAGGTGTATTAACAGATGAAGGTGTTTTTTTACCTGAACGTCCTGATATTATAATCAGATTGACTATAGGAAGCCATTGTAATAAATGATTTTAAAAAGTGGTTCAATAGAAAATATGTTTGTTTGTCTGTTTTACATTATCGTTTAAAATCGATTAGAGTAAATAAGGTTACAGGTATATCTCAATGGCCTAGTGGTTTGTTGTTATAATCTCTAAGTCCTAGGTTCAATTGCCAGTTGAGTAAAGTAGGTTTCGCTTTTTTCTAATATAGCTCAGGTTTGTGATCACTAGCCAGCATTTTTAAAGCATATTTGCAGTGCAATTACGCAAAATTAGATTTTGAACGTTATTGCCGCATCATAAAGACTTTGAAAAAACATTGGAATTTCGTCGGAAGGGCGCCTCTGTTACAATTGTATTATTCTATGTTAATACTGTCAAACGTCCCTAAAGTTGCAGTTATGGAAACGAAAACTGCAATATCGTGACATTCATGTTACGATGTCTTCGATTTCCACGAAAGGTTCAGATATAAAATCCATATTAGGCTTCTTGATCATGCCACAGCAAGTATTGGAAAACCTAGATTACCTTCACGTAATAAGATTGAGTTATTGAATTGAATTGCTAAAATTGTTTCCTGAATAGGCTATATCTAGGCAGTGCTTGTCAGCAGCCCTCGATATGTCCCCTGGGCACTAAATTGGGGGGGGGGGGGGGCAAATTGTAACTCCACAGACGAATCACAAGTCTACATTGAGATGGAAGACTATTTATCACCATGAGAGCGCGACAAATATTGAGAACTCAGCCAGTTATAAGTGTGGCAGGTCGGAATGGTTACCCATCTTATTTGGGCAATGACTACTACAATTATTCACTATACTGTAGGAATATGCTAGAAAATGATACTATTCAAAATCCGTTAAATTCCAGTTCTATTAAAAAAATCGATAACGTTGGTGACGTGCCTAGGTTGGGTGCTAAATACGCAAAATCCCGAGTTTGATTCTTGGTCAAAACCTAAAGGTCAAAGTATTTAGGTGATATTATTCTAGTATCAAGTCTGGCTACGACATTTCATCCAAGCCAATTCAGATTTTTTTGCATGGCAGTAGGATGCGTGTATCCCATACCTCCAATTTATCAAACAACACATTAATAATATTTTTAGGACTTAGAGCCAAAGCCATCTAGGGTTTCCAATATCATTGTCATACCACTATAATCAGGAAAAAATAAACTTTAGTAAAATATAACCCAGCCTAAGGGAAAACCGTTTAGATAGAAAGGATCGTTATAATCCAAATAAACTTTACGAATCGTATGAAATTATCATCCATTGGATTAAGAAGGAAGTCCTAAACATTGGTAGTGAGATTAGCTTAACTTGTTATGTAATTATTACACCCTTGACTGTGACTTACCGTGGAACGTCAAACGACTAAGGCCCAATACTCAATATTTTTATTGCATCTTTAGTGTTTTGTTTGGCCCAGTTCCAATATTTGAAACACAATTCAAATATTGGTCAAATCGCTGTGCCCTACCTCTTTTTTTTATTCAATATATCTTTATTGCATTTCACATGGAGTAAGTTGACAGATTCTCTTAAGATTAAGTACATGTGAAGCCCTGTAGAGGGCGTTGCAATGATTCTATATAATGTTTTTATAAAATGTCTTTTAAAGTATCGCGCGCGCTGCTCTTCCAACTATGCTTCGAGACTACGCTCAGCTATTGTTTTTGTTTCTACAACATTACCATAATGGAATAATTACATTCTGTAATTGTAATTTGGGCTAGTTTGTTATTCAAACGATCGTCTTACGTGAATTTTGGGATGCAAAACCACGTAACTGCTTCCGTGGTAGTATAGATTAAAGTTTGTCTAAAGTTTTTATCGAAATGTTTTGAGAATAATGATGTTAGATACAGGATAAAAAAAGAATGTTTAGTTCGTTTGTTAAAATAACTGAAAATATTATGGAACCCGTATTTCTGCATTCACGCGGGTTCCAATATTTTATTGTCGATGATCCTAATGTGTCAAAAATGACTATTCGTTTTTCTACGAGTCGTTAATTCTCATTTCGAATTTACTTTCCTTAACAGCTGTTATCCGTCGCCAGTCGTTTTTAGCTTACGCCTCGTATAATTTATTACTATCCGTAGCAAGAACGATTCGTTTTTCAAATATATGGAGCGGGTATGAATAAAAAATAACGGCAATACTAATTTAATTCTTGCAAGTCTTCATTATTAGTGGGTACAGTTTGTACGCATCGGTTTTTTTTACGGGGAGAAATGCTTGACGCACGTTACCGCCACCCGAGGGAGAGAGGCAGCGTGTGTGGGACTCTCCTACCTGCCTTCCTGGCCTACCCACTAAAACCGCCCTAGTAGCGGTGTTGTCGGCTCAGGCGAGTCCCAACCACCCAACGCGGTAGTTTTATCTCAGTATTTTTTTATTTATGTATTTGGAAAATTAAAAAATAGTGTCTAATACTTTTTAATAACTGTTTAATGAACAAAAAACAATCTGGTATTTCTGACCTAATCCGCTTCCTTATTGCATCGATTTTGTTAAAATCGAGAAATCGTATTGTCGTTTAGAATTGCGTGAAAAATAAGAACGTTTGGGTTGGTTTATTAATTTAATCGAATTTAGTTGGTTTATTTATTTTATCGTATTTAGTATGAATTTGTTTTATAGTGGATTAAGGCGACTTGCGAAAACGAATGAAAATTTTTAGCATTTAAATAAAAATTAGTATTTTAAAACGACTTTAAATTTTATAATTTAGGTCTAAAATTAATTCAGGAACATATTTTCCAATGATTTTTACAATCGTTTCATTAAATCTTTGCAGAAACAAGCTATTGACAAATTGTGTTATCTGAAATAAAAGTTTTTTCTTGCTTTAGGTTACCAGATTCCAAATATTATGGTGTTATCAAAAGTCTAATATCTGACGGCGACTGCACATTATTCCATACTTTTTTTTTTTTTTTTTTTTATTTATGGACTCTATCTCGCGTCTCTAGATAACGCGATGATTCCGCCAATGTCAAGTGTTTAGAGAGACACGTTATAATTATGTAGAATGCTCGGTGATGAGAGCTAATTCATTTCTGAAATGAGATCTTCAATTTCACACTTCACCTACAACAAATAAGAACGACACAATATAGACAACACAACATTAGTAGGGGAAGAGGTGTTATAAATTATAATTTAATATTATAGTAATAAATATATTTACATAAATATTTAACAACAGAGAAAGAAGACAGAGTTAAAAGATTAGTAATATTAAGAGGGCGGGGAATTTTAGGAGGAAGAATATCGTACAGAGAGAAAGGGTATTTTTGACAGCTGAAAAAAATATGATCAGGAGTACCTTCATCTAAACCACATTCACATAAAGAGCTGTCTTTGATCCTAATTTTATTAAGGAAAACTGGAGTGCAAGCATGTCCTAGGCGTAGACGGCATATAGTTGATATCACTCGTTTTTCAAAAGTCCTGTGTTTAAAGAACCATGGCTTGGGTGGGATCAACGGTTGAATGCTGGCGTACAGCTTGCCTTTAGTTCTGGATGATTGCGCGTAGTGATTCTGCCAGTCTACAGCTAATGCTTTTTTAGCCAGAGGTAAGGTATCAATGGCATAAACAAATCTGGTTACAGTACCGTTTAAAATAGCTTCTTTCGCCCAGGTGTCCACTTGTTCATTACCGCGAATACCACTATGACCGGGTATCCAAACCAAAACTATCCTAATATCGTTAATTTGACAATTATAAAGTTCCTGTTTAATTTTCAAAATAAGTGGTGAAATGAATTTACTTTTAAAACAGTTGCTGAGGATTGATTGCAGACAACTTTTTGAATCGGTAAAAATGAGGGATTTATCTAATTTATGAGATAGCACATACTTAATAGCCTCTAAGACAGCTAAAGCCTCTCCAGTAAACACAGACGATTCTTTTGAGGACTTGTAGTTCAAGAGGACTTTGAATCTTGGAATCCACACCGCGCTACCGACAGCGGATTCATCTGACATCTTTGAGGCGTCAGTGTATATGGGCAACCAACCTTGCCAATCTTTGCCTAGACGTTCGGTGAATTTGTGATCCGCTGTGGGGTCATTCTTAAAGATTCCAAAATCCAATAATACCTCCGGTTCATGAATTAGGGCGTCATAATTAATTTGAAACAAGGGATTATTATCAAATTGAATCATCGGGTAGGACAGAGAAGAGAGTTTTCTGAAACTCTCAACTATATTTGGTGGTTCTTTGTGGGTCCAATATTTGTGAGACGGTTCAGAGATTAAGTCAGATAGGACTTGAAGACGTGGTATAAGCGGATGAGACGCTGATTGGTTTATCTTAAATATAAACCTATCGGATAGGTATTGGCGGCGAAGGTTTAAGGGGGGATCCACACATTCCACTTGTAAGGCGTTCTTCGGGGATGACTTCATAGCACCTAGAATGATTCTTAGACCCTTCGCTTGGATCTTATCTATTTTAGTTAGAGCTTCCTTGTTACAGGGTTCCAACAAAAAGGACCCGTAGTCGATATGGCTTCTAACTATGGAGTTATATAGTAACTTTTGTGAGTAAGGGTGTGACCCCCACCACACACCAGAAAGGGATCTCATGATATTTAAATTTTTTTCACATTTCTGGACCACATCGTTGAAGTGGGGGATACCAGACATTCTAGAGTCAAGAGTGACACCAAGGAACTTAACATGGTCGCTTACAGATATGAGTTGCTCGTTACAAGATACTTCTATATCTGGGATGGATCTTTTCCTAGTGAATACCACGATGTTACATTTTGGTATTGATAATGATAGACTGTGTTCTTCAAGCCAGTCGGTTAAATAAAAAAGGGCCGAGTTAAGTCTGTAAGATATATCCTCAATAGATCCTCCGGTAGAGTACAGGCAGAGGTCATCAGCGTATTGTAGAACGTGACTAAAGCAGGACACGCATTGTTCCAGGTCATACGTATATATGCTGTATAGCAAAGGACTCAAGACGGAACCCTGCGGAAGGCCCTTCCAGACAGTACGAGGAGGAAGGGTACGGTTGAATGATCGGATCTTCAGCGACCTACCAATTAATAGATTTATGGCACAATGCACTAACCTCACAGGAAGACTCAAACGAAGCATCTTCTCTCTGAGCACCGGAAGTTCGACATTGTCGTAGGCAGCTGCAATATCCAGAAATAGCCCAACAAGGTATTCGTTCTTAGTAAATGCAGTCCGTATATCTGTAGTCAGAATACTAAGGCTATCTACCGTTCCTCTAGACTTGCGGAATCCAAATTGAGTGCGAGCTAGTATTCCTTTGTTCTCGACTAACCATTCGATTCGGTTTTTAATAAGGTGCTCAAACACTTTGGAAAGGGTAGATGAAAGGGCTATGGGTCTATAGGAAGAGGATAGTGTAGGGTCTTTTCCAGGTTTTAGGAGGGGAATTACAATCTGTGATTTCCAATCGTCCGGAATAACACCGGACATAAAAACAGAATTTAAAAGATCTAGGAAGATTTTTTCTCCTAATGGGCCAAGATGAGTGATGAAAGAATAGGGAATACCATCTTCACCAGGGGAGGAATCCCTAAGGCCTCGCACAGCGCAGTGGAGTTCTGACAAGGAAAAAGGAAGGTCATACCGGTTTTCATGTCCAGTGGCCGGAAATAAGGGAAGACAGTTTTTGTCAGGGACTGAAGGAGGTGAGAGTTTATCTGCAAATTCGTCGAGCCAAAGTGAGGAGTTATTTGAAGAAGGTGATGGGCCTACAAGGGACCCGCGGAACCTTTTGATATTTCTCCAAACTATGGATGGTGGAGTTTTAGGCGACATGTTGTGGCAGAAATTTAACCACCCCTTTTTTTTCTTCCTTGCTAACTCCCGTTTAGTGCGAGCAGCAATTTTTTTATAGTTAACATAGTTCTCCATATTCATGGTTAATTTGTACTGTTTTTCAGCCTCCCTTCGAAGAGCGACCATTTTCGAGCAGTCAGCGTCCCACCATGGTGGGGGAGCCAACCCTCTACGATTTGGCTTCTTCAGAGGGATGCTGTCATCAGCGGCAGTTGTGAGCGACTTAATGAATATGGAATATCGGGCTTGAATGGAAGGCAAAGGATTGTTCATGGATCTCGATAACTGGTAGTCTACATGAAGTGAAAATTTTTGCCAATCCGCATCTTGAGTTTTATATTTAAGGAGGGGAGGAGGAGAGATAGAAGGTATTACAGAGGATGGTTTAGAGACAATAATAGGGAAATGATCGCTACCGTGGGATTGTTCTAGTACTTTCCATGTGCAGAGTGAGGCTAGGATCGGGGAACATATGGATAGATCTACTGCTGAGCGAGGGTCTTGGTTTGGTGGGACCAATCTTGTAGGAGAACCATCATTTAACACACAAAGGTTACAGTCCTCAAAAAGGTCCATAAGGTATGTGGCAAAAGTGTCTGAGGAATGAGACCCCCAGGAAACATGGTGGGCATTAAAGTCCCCAAGAACGATAATAGGAGAAGGGATAGCAGAGAGGATAGAATTAATATCAGGGATAATAGAAAGAGAAGGGTGAGGGATATATATTGATACGAAAGAAATATCCGCTGCTCTAGCAGCAACAACATTAAAGGTTGGGCTGTGAGCAGGGATAGGGAGAGAATCATACACAATTTTTTTATTTATTAAAAGACAACTACCTCCGTAGCCATCATCTCTGTCATCCCTGAGACAAGCGTAGCCAGAAAGCCGGAAGTGGGATCCCGGCTTAAGCCATGTCTCAGAGATGGCAGCGACAGACACGGTGTATTTGTTCAAAATGTGAATAATTTCGCTCTTTTTATGTCGGATACTTTTACAATTCCATTGGAGGAACTGACAAGTCTCCGTCAGAGCCATTTTGAGGGCGACTTACTGATGAAATGAACTGATTAATTTGTGCAAGTGAAGAGGCAACGTTGGGCGGTATGGCGTCACTAAAGACTGCGAGTACTTGGAATAAAGAATTTACCAGGGATTCAATAGCATTACTAGGTAATAGAGGAGAGGATTGAAGGGGGTTTTGTAGAGCACAACCATTGGGAAGGGAAGAGGGAACATTGGCGACAATAGCCTGGTGGGTTTGACGATCGTATCCCTTGGGGAGGGGGGACCTCACACGTGGGCTAGAGATGATGGTTCTTCGATAAGATTGAGATGAGGTAGAGTGGGTGTGGTGGGGTGAAGTAAGGGGGTTTGGGGATGAGGAGGATTGGGAGGAGGGCACTAATTTGGTGGAATCACTGTAGGAGCGTCTCGTGTTGGGTACGCGAGCCGAAGCCTCAAAGTAAGAGATGCTTTCTTCTGACATCAGCAACTTGATTTTTCTTTGTCTTAATTGCTCTGGACAGACTGAGTTAGTTGCAAAGTGTACTCCTGTGCAATGTAAACACGTGGCCGATACTTCTGTAACTTCACATGTCTCACCTGCGTGGTCTTTAGAGCAACGGTTGCAGCGGGGCTTCGACCGACATTGTGTTTTAATGTGACCAAAACGGCAGCAATTGTGACATTGAATTGTTGGTAGTTGGTAGGTTTGTACTAATAAAGAAGTGTGGAAACTATATATTCTCTCGGGTAGTATCTGGCCAGAGAAAGTCAAAACAATGGTTTGGGTGGGAGTCCAGTTAATGGTGCCATTTGATATATTTTTTTTATTTAATCTACGAGCTTTGAGAATGATGCCACAGTTACTTGGTAGCTCAACCGATTCTACGAATTCGTCCAGAGATAGATCAACGGGAATTCCGCGCACTATTCCCATACGTGACACATTATATGTAGGTATAACAGCACTGAATTTATACCTGGTCAGAAATGAGGAAGTGACAAAGTCATTGGCATCGTGAGCTTTCTTAAATTCAATGGAGATGCGATTTCTGCCAATGTTCTTGACACCATCCTTTGAGATATTTTTGACATTGTTTTTGTGGATAAGTTGACCAAATTTGATAGCGCGGATAGTGGTACCCGCGGCTGGGTCAGGTTCAACTCGAGATACATGAACTATAAAGGGTCCACAGTCATTTTCCGTGTAGGTTCTAGTTTCCGTGAAACTTGGGTGAGTATAAACGGACTGCAAAGATACAGACGTGTCTATATCATCGATATTCCTATGTCTCTTATCTGGGTTACTTTTTGAAGTATGGTCTGAGGGGAGTTTGTGCTTCCGCGATTCAGAGACAGAATTCTCTGATTGTGATGCGAAAACATCTTGGGACGGTTTATCTGCAAATTCGTCGAGCCAAAGTGAGGAGTTATTTGAAGAAGGTGATGGGCCTACAAGGGACCCGCGGAACCTTTTGATATTTCTCCAAACTATGGATGGTGGAGTTTTAGGCGACATGTTGTGGCAGAAATTTAACCACCCCTTTTTTTTCTTCCTTGCTAACTCCCGTTTAGTGCGAGCAGCAATTTTTTTATAGTTAACATAGTTCTCCATATTCATGGTTAATTTGTACTGTTTTTCAGCCTCCCTTCGAAGAGCGACCATTTTCGAGCAGTCAGCGTCCCACCATGGTGGGGGAGCCAACCCTCTACGATTTGGCTTCTTCAGAGGGATGCTGTCATCAGCGGCAGTTGTGAGCGACTTAATGAATATGGAATATCGGGCTTGAATGGAAGGCAAAGGATTGTTCATGGATCTCGATAACTGGTAGTCTACATGAAGTGAAAATTTTTGCCAATCCGCATCTTGAGTTTTATATTTAAGGAGGGGAGGAGGAGAGATAGAAGGTATTACAGAGGATGGTTTAGAGACAATAATAGGGAAATGATCGCTACCGTGGGATTGTTCTAGTACTTTCCATGTGCAGAGTGAGGCTAGGATCGGGGAACATATGGATAGATCTACTGCTGAGCGAGGGTCTTGGTTTGGTGGGACCAATCTTGTAGGAGAACCATCATTTAACACACAAAGGTTACAGTCCTCAAAAAGGTCCATAAGGTATGTGGCAAAAGTGTCTGAGGAATGAGACCCCCAGGAAACATGGTGGGCATTAAAGTCCCCAAGAACGATAATAGGAGAAGGGATAGCAGAGAGGATAGAATTAATATCAGGGATAATAGAAAGAGAAGGGTGAGGGATATATATTGATACGAAAGAAATATCCGCTGCTCTAGCAGCAACAACATTAAAGGTTGGGCTGTGAGCAGGGATAGGGAGAGAATCATACACAATTTTTTTATTTATTAAAAGACAACTACCTCCGTAGCCATCATCTCTGTCATCCCTGAGACAAGCGTAGCCAGAAAGCCGGAAGTGGGATCCCGGCTTAAGCCATGTCTCAGAGATGGCAGCGACAGACACGGTGTATTTGTTCAAAATGTGAATAATTTCGCTCTTTTTATGTCGGATACTTTTACAATTCCATTGGAGGAACTGACAAGTCTCCGTCAGAGCCATTTTGAGGGCGACTTACTGATGAAATGAACTGATTAATTTGTGCAAGTGAAGAGGCAACGTTGGGCGGTATGGCGTCACTAAAGACTGCGAGTACTTGGAATAAAGAATTTACCAGGGATTCAATAGCATTACTAGGTAATAGAGGAGAGGATTGAAGGGGGTTTTGTAGAGCACAACCATTGGGAAGGGAAGAGGGAACATTGGCGACAATAGCCTGGTGGGTTTGACGATCGTATCCCTTGGGGAGGGGGGACCTCACACGTGGGCTAGAGATGATGGTTCTTCGATAAGATTGAGATGAGGTAGAGTGGGTGTGGTGGGGTGAAGTAAGGGGGTTTGGGGATGAGGAGGATTGGGAGGAGGGCACTAATTTGGTGGAATCACTGTAGGAGCGTCTCGTGTTGGGTACGCGAGCCGAAGCCTCAAAGTAAGAGATGCTTTCTTCTGACATCAGCAACTTGATTTTTCTTTGTCTTAATTGCTCTGGACAGACTGAGTTAGTTGCAAAGTGTACTCCTGTGCAATGTAAACACGTGGCCGATACTTCTGTAACTTCACATGTCTCACCTGCGTGGTCTTTAGAGCAACGGTAGCAGCGGGGCTTCGACCGACATTGTGTTTTAATGTGACCAAAACGGCAGCAATTGTGACATTGAATTGTTGGTAGTTGGTAGGTTTGTACTAATAAAGAAGTGTGGAAACTATATATTCTCTCGGGTAGTATCTGGCCAGAGAAAGTCAAAACAATGGTTTGGGTGGGAGTCCAGTTAATGGTGCCATTTGATATATTTTTTTTATTTAATCTACGAGCTTTGAGAATGATGCCACAGTTACTTGGTAGCTCAACCGATTCTACGAATTCGTCCAGAGATAGATCAACGGGAATTCCGCGCACTATTCCCATACGTGACACATTATATGTAGGTATAACAGCACTGAATTTATACCTGGTCAGAAATGAGGAAGTGACAAAGTCATTGGCATCGTGAGCTTTCTTAAATTCAATGGAGATGCGATTTCTGCCAATGTTCTTGACACCATCCTTTGAGATATTTTTGACATTGTTTTTGTGGATAAGTTGACCAAATTTGATAGCGCGGATAGTGGTACCCGCGGCTGGGTCAGGTTCAACTCGAGATACATGAACTATAAAGGGTCCACAGTCATTTTCCGTGTAGGTTCTAGTTTCCGTGAAACTTGGGTGAGTATAAACGGACTGCAAAGATACAGACGTGTCTATATCATCGATATTCCTATGTCTCTTATCTGGGTTACTTTTTGAAGTATGGTCTGAGGGGAGTTTGTGCTTCCGCGATTCAGAGACGGAATTCTCTGATTGTGATGCGAAAACATCTTGGGACGGTAGGGGGTCATCAGGTGGATCAGGGGGTTTAGGAGGGATATTCATAGTGGATACCCCGGGAAAAAAGTTAGGTTAAGGAAGAAAATTATAGAATAAATAAAAATATAACAAAAATTAGTTGTTTTTAACTTACCCAATTACCACAAATATAATTACTAATTAAAGAAGCTCAAATAAGAAATAAATTGACAGTGTTTATAAAATAATAATTAAAAAAACTCAAGGAACGTGCGTCACTCAACCACAGACCTTAGAAAAAAAAAAAAACATTCCATACTTTTACATACATGCCACTTTTGACACAAGTCGATTGTCTTCTGTTTTTTCCAACTGGTTACGTAAGCTTGTGATTTTTATTTAATTTTTATTTAAGATGTACTTTTTCCATTCTAAAACCAGTCTCATTACTTACAATCCACATATAGATACCAAGAAACAAAGCAAACCATGCTGTTTTGTAGACATACAAATTTGTTGACGAATTCTATTGGCTTACTTTATAAGATGTGTAACTAAGTTCTTTGAATTCTTAAAAATATCTCCAAAATTTGCCCATTGCTATTTTAATTGCATTAACTAACGTTATGGATTGAAATTCATTTCTCTTCAGTTTTATTGCTGAGACATTTTTGATTTCTTTATAAGATTAATAGCTAAATAGATTTCTGTATCTAAATATGAAATATTTCCAGAAGAAAAACTGATCAAATATACCCTAATATTTCAATGTAAAATTTTATAACTGCTCTATCGATTTGGTCTGCTCCAAACCTAAACTTATCCTCTCAAAAGTACATACTTGCTTAGGTTATTATTTTCAGAGTAATTTAATTGTTTAGTCTTAAGTTATCTAGCGAGTTTCTTGTTGAAAGCATTTCGGTATAAATTGGTTCCCAACTGGTAGTAAAGTCTTTTTATAATGTGTTTTATCTATGACAATTCAAAAATGTTACAATCTTTTGGGAGTAAAGCTACCTTTTAATGATAACTTATCTATTTCTCAAAGCTTTATTTACCATATCCTGATTAAAATCATACATCATAAAATCTTGGCCATATATCAAAGGTTGTCAATATTATCAAAATCAAAGTGATTTTTATAGATTACACCTATAACCCTTTTGAATCGTCTCTACATAAACCAATAGTAGCATCCTTCGGTTCGGAACATATTAAAACTCTGTACCTAAATATATCAGCGAGAAACTCAGTATTTTTTTTTCTAAAGAGCTAAACTTATAACTAATTTTGTACTCAAAAGAAATCCAATAGTAAAAAAACATTGTTTTATTAAGTCGAAATAACTATAAATATATAATATAAATGAAATCAACTGTAGGACTTAGTGAGCAATGTTCTACAGCATTTCATAAATTTTCGCTTGCTTAAATCAATTTGTCCTTATTACAAAATAATTTAATCGCAAAGTACAAGTAGCAGAGTAGTTAGATCTTTTGATCTATGTAATGACTTTTTTATGTATATAATTGGGCATCTCTTTGATACTTTCAAAGCCGACCTTCAATAACTTACTTTAAGACATGGATTGACATGTTACTGATGAAACTAGGTTGTTCGTCAGCTAATTAATTGGCTTAAAGCCATTTTGTAATGAGGCTTTTGAAAACAGACGTAATCCCTTTGTAAGGCTGCTGCAAGGAACCAAGATGATTATTTAATATTTTTATTCAAGTAGAATTCGTTTTAGGGATTAAAATGTTCAAAAATGTATAAACGTAAATATTCAGAATACATGCATTTTCTTTACACATTTCACAAGGTATATTAGATGTTATTAATCATTTTATCAAGCTGACTTTTAAAATATTTTGTAATTTTCTATTTATTTAAAATATTTTTTTTTTAATATTATTATTTAGGTTTATCTGCCTCGGTGTCTATTGTTAATATCTAATCAGGTTGTGCAAAGTAAATTTAATATATATCCCGGCTCACTTAAAATCTCCTTGCAACAAGACGAAAATAGCTTCCTAAATCGTTCTAAATAATTCAATTTATTTAGGATTTGTAAATACATGAAACTAATAGAAGAACAGTAAAACATAAAAGAAAAATTATTTGATGACAACAGTCTTTGAGACGATCGATTAACAAGTGGATTAAAATCGTTAATGTGCGATACCTCGTCTCCGTTCTCATATGACTAGTTGGCACATTGTAATCCTACCCGGTCACCCATCCATGAAGGGCAGGCGTCTCCCGCGCGGCTCGCCTTACGCCCCTCTCTTCCGCAACCTACTCATTGGTGTACTGGTTACCAAATGTGTCATAGCATTTTAAAAGTAGCTTAAGAATGATAAGTTGAGCTAGTTCCGCCATTTGCCCCTGAAGATCGACGGATCATATTTCAATAATATTTGGTTTCTTGAAATGTATCTCTGCATGAATATTTTACGGTTACCAATCAACTGGTGTCACACTACGGTTTTCCCTTGAAGTATGAGCACCTAACAAGGGTTAGTACACTGGGGGCGTTACAGCAACACCGGACCCTCTTTTTACCAAGTTATTAAATAAAAAAAGAACTTTACTTTACTTAGCCTATAAACTGTCCCACTGCTGGGCAAAGGCCTCCCCCATACACTTCCAGCGGTAAACTTAAATGAGTTTTATTTTTCAAGTTACTCGGGATCTCTGGAGCTGGCGCTCCAAGATCGTAAAGTTTCCGATGCGGACTATCACAATTTCCGAATGTCTATTTTATACGATCGAAATGCATAGCGTATTGGATTCCGTCCGAAAAGTTTGCGAATCCGAGTCAATTCACTTTTCCGAGAGAGTTGTAAGTAGGCCTTATTTATTTTACCGTTTATCATTAGTTGGGTATTATGCCTGGTCACTGCCATTGTATTCAAAAATTACACATTTACTGACTAAAATATCCTTCAAGAGTGTCAAAACCTAAGTTACATCATGCTCACCTGCCACAGATAAGTTTAAATTCACAGATTTGATAAGTTTTCGAATCCTAGCCGATCTATTTTTCCAAGACAGTTAGTTGTGAGTAGGCCTTATTTATTTTACTGTTTATCATTAGTAGGGTATTATGCTTGCTTGCTACCATAGTCTTTATAAAAACATGTTTACTGAGAGAGATCAAAAGAGGTAGGGCATAGCGATTAATCGCTCTAACTGGAGCAGCCCGACTGGTGAAATACCTCCACCTTACAGAAGACCGCAGCCAAATAACAATAACTTCTGTGTTGTTATGTTACTACGTATGCGTAAGGTTTCCAGAGCTCCTGAGGGATGCTTCATTAGTAGCAGGGCTCAAGCCTTCAAGGTAAGGGCGAGAAGAGAAAAGTCTAGTAACAGATTTATTATGCTGTATTTGCGACCTTAAGCTAGTACCTCATTACCACATAACATCAGGTGAGGTCAATCTTAAAGTGTTATATAAAAAAAGATAACATCCTTCAATAGTGTAAATTACTAGAACAAATCTAAGGTTTGATGGCAGAAGCGTTCTTGTATTACGATTACAACATGTTCACCCGCCACAGATAAGTTTAAATTTACAGATTGATCAAAAAGTGCAGTCGTTGCATGTTAAAGAATTTGGAGACGTTGCTTGAATTGCAATATAGCACTTACAAACAAATAAAAAGCAATGCAATCGAGATTATGTGTAACGATTACAGGGAAATCGGGGCTACAATCGATTTTGATAACTCTGGTCGAGATACTTGAAATCCAAATAAAATTGAAATGAGGTACTAAATGCATATTTGCACATTACTAAAAAATTGCATCAATTAGTTTAATTATTTTATTGGTGTTTTTAGTAGGCAGAACAAAGTGAGAAAACACCTCCGATAAAAAACAGTATTTTTATTTTTTTTAACGTAAATATTACGCATTTGAAAGTTAGTTTATTTCATCTATTGGTCATTACGCCTATTGCTTAGCGAAATGACAAAACAGAGATCGAGTCTATTTGTTTATATGAAATAAATCTTGTTTAACGAATAAAATTATTTACAGAAGCCTAAAAACAAACAATTGTTTTCGTAACAAGCGTATGTTTTTTAATTCTTCGCGGCATCTTTTTCGTCACTCTCTGCGGTCGCTTGATCTGTAGACCTTTGCATGTCACGTATGTCCTAAAAAGCCCCCGGCAAAGAAATTAAGCAGCTTTATTTGCCTATTCACTTAGTATACAGCTAGCGAGTAGGGCTGGCACGATAGTGAAATTAATAAGTTGTGCCGACCTACGACATTACCTACGAGTCGACACAAATGCAGCGTCAGCAGAATTGGCATAGTAAACAACGCTCCATAAGTAATGCACGATTACCCAATCAATACCGATGTATGTAGGATCGATATCCTACATCGCGATGTCAGAGCTTTCGTTGCCATGAGCAGATAACACCTAGCTCGGCGGAAGTACTTCCACTTTTAGTAAAAGGAACATATGTTCCTTACAAGGTAAATTACTATCATAACAAAAATTTAGGTTTTCTGGTTGCAGTCGTTAGTTTAGTACCAAATTATTTTTGGGTCACATGCAGAAATAAATGTTTACGTTCATAGAGCTCATTAAATCATTGCATTTATTGTGCTTGCTTAAAGTCTCCAGTCAGCATTTTGATACTCATAGAAAGAATTCGGTAGGAAAGTTTATAACCATTTCATCATATATTTATTAGGTTATCGAGAAAATATATTACTGTTCTTTTTATTATTGTTCATTATTATATAACAATAATATTGAATATCCCAAACAACTTCCCTCTGGAAATCATATAGCATTTACGGATATTATAATATCGATGAAAATACATGAACATTGCGTTAGATTGGAAAATTTGAGTAGGGCCTGTTAAATGTCTTATACGAGATAACAATTATGCATTAACGTCTACATAATATGTATAATAATAACTGAACTAGTTGTTACTCTCGACTTTGTTTACATAAGTATCCTATTTCAAACAGAACTTTTGGGTCTAATAAGTCCGATTGTCCAGATCTTCCAACGGTTTTTCTTATTTGACCACCAGTAGGCGCAACTATCGCGCAGCTCTGCACACTTTCTATTGCCTGACAGCCCTATTAAGGCCAAACAAACACAAAATTACGCTCGTTTGTTCTCGGACTAACCAAATAAAGTTATTAGTGACCGAATTGCGATCGGCGCCTACGTTCATTATTTGCCGCCATTAAAACTAGATTTGTGTGAGAGGAGTAACCTCGGTATTATTTTAATAGAATAATAGTTTCTCGGCAAAGGGTATGTTTAATACAATTGAATGGTTAAATGTTTGCGTTAGAAAGTGAATAGTTTGAAAATAAAATAATATATAATGTTACCCCCACAATTTCAATCATTTACTGCTTAAATGTATGTTTTGTGTTAACATTTATGAAATTCACACAGAAATAGCCGGCGTCATAATCCGGAGCCAATATGACAAACCATTTATGCGACCAGGACTTCAGAAGCTTCGGAGAGGTCGTCAAACAAAATGCTCCATCAACATAATGTTTATTATACGCGAGTAAAGATTTTCCGGTCATTCACGAGTTCAGTGAACGTCCATACTGTTCGTATGTGTCAATAGGACATTGCAAGACTTGCTTGTGGTTCTCAAATTTAAGTATAGGAAATAGATAAGGCTGTTGATATTTTTAATTTTTCACGAAAAATTTTCAATGAAACTCAATAGGTGCCATGGTTTTAATGGTTTATGGCAGTATATCAATTATATGTATATATCTAGTCCTAATCTTTTGTGTACTACTTGTGATTTGCAATAATTATTACAACAAAACAACCTGTGATTCATCCATACTAATATTATAAAGCTTAAGAGTTTGTTTGTTGGATGCGTTAATCTCGAAGAACTACTGTTATATAATAAAAATAATAATGAAATAATTTTGTATTGTGTCGAAGTCCATTTATCGAAAAAGGTCACACAAAAAACATTACGCTGCGAACAATAGGAACGAATCAGTAATAATGCATTTTCACAGAATTGGCCGCATTTATAAAGCTTAAACCAATATTACAATATGATAGATAGATAGATACACTTTATTGCACAGAAAATCTTACAGAAAATGGTTTTAGAGACATAATCAAGTACAATTTAGGCGTTCTTATTGCTAGAAAGCAATTTCTTCCAGACAACCTTTAGGTAGAGGAAATTGTAGATTTCGAGAAACGGGTGCGGTCGTGCAAAAGTTATGCCAATGTATTTAAGTATAATATCGTTATATCAAAAGTAAAACTCAAAAAGTCGGTGACAACTTTTGCTTTCCTATTGACAATGTCAACATTGCTATATTTTACATCAGGGCTGTCCAATCTAGATGGGACCCGGGCCAACAAAACTGGCTAAATAGATTATGGGGCCGCAAAATATATATAAAAGTATAATGAAGGTATAAAAGGTATCGTTATCTACTTAATTCATTAATTTCTTTTCTTAAACCGTAAAAGCGTTGCAAACACTGTCCAGCATTTAGCCATCTTATATCTGAATGTCGAATTCTCGAGTGAATAGTGATATGTGCGACGTGATCAAATACATACCAAAAACAAAACATTTGAATTTCGTCGCGCGATAAATAATTTGCTCATTAATATTTAAACATAGAAGATCAGAAAGATTCTGCGGGCCGCAACAATTCAAGCAGCAGGCCGCATTCGGCCCGCGGGCCATGCTTTGGACAGCCCTGTTTTACATTATGCTTATTAGCAAATCATTTTAATTTCTATTGTAAAAAAATTATATTGTACAGTATCATTAAATACATTGATTAACAATATTATATCCACAATAATTTATGTTTACAAACACAAGATGTCACGTGATTTTTTTTTTAAATTTTGGATTGATACAAGTCTAAGCACATTTGCCCCCAGGGGGCATTGCTTAGCCCTGAAGTTTGAGTGCCGCACATAAGTTTAAAGTATTTATGTAACCGCAATAGGGACTGGTCGTAAAGGCGATTGACTCAGCCATTCCATCTGCAGAATGCGCGTGATTTGTGTGGCTTCGCAATAAACATCCAAGTTAAGAACACTTACTTTACCTACTTCCAATACTAAACGCAGTCTGGCGTATGCAGGCTAAGTTAGACCTACGGCAACAATGGTAAAGCCACATAGATGATAAAATCTAGGAGTTGAAGTATGCATGAATTAACAAGAAAATAGTTAAACGTAAACATGAACACACTGGCCGTTCGATGTAAGTTCTTATAAAACAAATAATAATCTTTTATATAAAAATGAATCGCAAAATGTGTTGGTAAGCGCATAACTCGACAACGCTTGGACCAATTTTGACAATTCTTTTTTTTTAATGTTCGTTGAAGTCCAAGGATGGTTTTTACGGAGAGAAAAATTCTAATAATTGTCGGGAAAACTCTAAAGACAGCAATTTTCTTTTTCCAGTACAAACGTTTTCTAAAAACAAGCCACATTCCAAATCTTTTTGACAGGACGAAGTCCGCGTCGGGTCCGCTAGTACATAAATAAATATTGGACAACATCACATACGTTGCTCTGATTCTGTGTTGAGTAGCTTAAGCACATGTGTTACGGAAATCAGACACAACTATGGTAACACAACCCCCAGACCCGAGATAATGTAGACAAGTTTGTTTTCCATATTGACCCGACCGGGAATCGAACCCTAGACCGCAAAGATGGCGTGACGTTAAAGTCACGAAGGTCGTCATACGACTGTAAAATTAGAGCATTGAGCTGCATAAACCTGTTCATCTAGTGTTAGTTCAATGAGCACATATAAACTTCTTTAGCGAACTCTATTTCTGCCAGTGTCACGTGGAACTAGACGTGCTTTAACGATAGAACTCGGTTGTTGTATATGTCGCAGTCATCTGGTTGAATCAGCTATTTGATTGGATCACTAGCGCATTTATTAAATGACGACGTTTAATTAAAGACTAGGCCGAACGTTGAATTAACAAGCTTCACTCAACGTCCAACAAGTTAGCGGATTGTAACATAGCCCTTTGAACATAGCGGACGTAAAATCAGTCAGGTGATTGTAATTTAGTTATTTTTTTTCCACTGCGGTGTTAGTGCTCATCAAAACAAAGATAGCGTCAAAAATCTGGTACAGATCTAATCGAATAGCACTGTATTGATATTTTTTTGAGTGAAATTGAGATTTAAAGTGGCTTAAACGTAAAAAAAATATTTTTTGCCTAAGCGCCTGAAGACTTCAAATTGTTAAAATATAATAAAAATTCTTATTAAGGTGTGTTATGTCATGTCCTAATTTATTTATCTAAAGTTAGTTATCTATTAAGTGGCGAACTTATGGTCAGTCAAGTCAGCTATATCCCATTCAACGACTATGCTAAATGACGTTCAGTTAAGAAGTTGAACGTTATATTAAACAATTTGACGAATTGTCCTTTAGTCATTCAATTAAACGTCGTCATTCAATGACTACATATATACCCTCCGAGAATTCGGCGTAGACAAACTGTCCAGTTAAAGTTTATTTAAATGTATAATCGGATTAATGTAAGTGTTCTTTGTGGACCATAGCTTGTGACTAATCTTTGACTTTATATTTTTCGTTATAATATTATAAACCCGAAAGTTTGTAAGAATATTATATTATATGGATGTCGGATTTATGTTTGTTACTATTTCACGTAAAAACTACTAAATGGGGATGAAATTTGGAAGAAGCATAGTTGACACAATAGATTAACACGAAAGATATTTTTTATCCCGAAATTTCGTGAACGAATTCGCGGGAAGGAGCTAGTTATTTATAGTCATATTTCAACTGGGATTGTTACAACCAAAGTTAGCAACTAATGTTTCTTTTTGTTTGGTTTATGACTTACTATTGGAGATTACTAAACAATGCACCAACAAATTAAAACACTTAAGTTCACCAAATCATAGATAGATGCTTTCCTTTCA
This sequence comes from Glyphodes pyloalis, assembly GCA_037074685.1. Classification (NCBI taxonomy): domain Eukaryota; kingdom Metazoa; phylum Arthropoda; class Insecta; order Lepidoptera; family Crambidae; genus Glyphodes; species Glyphodes pyloalis. The sequence continues at coordinate 7,888,276 of JAYKKO010000021.1, forward strand.
AAGCCTCCATCAAATCCTTTCCAGTTTAAACTCTAAGCTTACCTACTTACTTTCCAAACCACAAATAAACAGTAAACAGGATATCCGTCAAAGTATATTTAAAAGGTCACTCTGAGTGTCCAATATTTGTACAAAAAATCTTTTGCACTTCTGAGAAAGCTCGCTGCTACGAGGTTCCGTAAGATTTCGTAAAAATATGAACTTGTTACGGAGATCATGCGTCACCCAAGTGAAGTAAGAGTTCATAAGATTACCTGTCAGCTGACCTACTTAATTAGAAAGAATCATAGTTGTCATTTATCAATTAGAACTTATCTTTCAATCATCGGATACAAATACTATATATATTATGTTATACTATATATATAGTATTTGTATTCTATGTTATAATAACAAGTAAAGTATAAGGTATTTGAATTAAGAAAAAACATTAAAACAGGGGATGCCATTTTCCACGCATACGAAGACGCGGGCAGTCGCTAGTGTAAATGGTTCTCTATAGGTATATTTACAAGTAAATCGCAAAGAGAAATCGATTCGGATGCGACAACTTCTCGATACAAATCAGTAAATGCTATTCAATGCCGTATGGATAAATTTTGTATTCGTTTCGAGAATGTGATGATTCTTATTAGACTTAGGTACCTATAATTCGCATAGGTTCGCAAGAATATGACAATAGAGGTTGACAACACAATATATGATATGCAATATTTCTAACACATATTTCCATAAATTGCACACCCACCCATCTAAAACACATTCTTACCGATCAAAACGAGAACTAGTTCGGAATTTTTGTGGTTAATTCTGTGACGATCGTATCGAGTTTGTTAAGCAAATCCGGCCACGATCCGACGATACAAATACTTACTTTTTAGCAAGTACCTATAGGTACTGTTTCTATACCGTTTGCAAAAATAGAACAAATACTTGGAATTGTTGAATCAGTTTCGCAAAGTAACTGTATTCTGCAAATATCAAAAGAACTTGTAATGTCATCGAGAGTTGCATTTCTTTGTTCACAAAAGAATGTATACCTAACACCCAAACTAATTATGTTGGCTAACGAATAAACAGATGGCTTCACAATTTCTACGCCAAATTTGACTCGCCTGTCGTTCACCGAAATTTGCTCGTTACGAATTAAAATTCAGACTACGTCTTACAAAGAGTGGATGAATCAGACGAGCATGAAATTTAATTTTGAGTGGGGCTGTGATAATTTTGATTTCTTCGGATTAGCTGAACGAATTTGTGCAAAAGTCCTCAATTTGTGAAAAAAGTGCTCTGACATCCCTGTTCTCATTGCAAAACAGATATGTGTATCGGTTAAAAAAAAATATTCTAGTTGGTCCGTTATTTCGAAATACAATAAATATATATTTTTGTGCTTTAACAAATAAATTAAAAAGTTCAATTAATAGCTTGAGGTGGGATGTCTTTACGTCACTATTTAGTAAAAACTGTACGTAGAAGTCTTATCGCTCTAAATTTTAAAGCAAAATTCCAGTAAATTTTGATTTATTTAAGCTATTCAAAGATAAAATATATATTATTATTTATGATAAATAAAATCTAACTTATGAATCAAACAGATATACCAAGTCATATACCCCTTAGTCACTTGTAGTGTCTAAGTCTGCCTTTTTGATATTAAAAACTAAACCCATCTAAATGCACAAAAAATAATTTTTTTGGCTGAAACATAGCAAAAAGCAAAAGTAAAACCTCTTTCGTATAATTTATTCAAGCAAGTCTAATACTTTTTTTTGTATTAAATAACAATAAACTGTAAAAAGTAAAGGAGTCGTAACGAAACAAATTAAAATTTAAACCTCTACGTACTATTAAACGTCAAGCATCTTTTTTGCTTCGCCGTGGTTGGGTAAAATTATTCAGACATCGTGAGTATCGTATTCAATAGCTTCTGACTTTTTCTTATTAGTTATTTTTGCAACAATCATAGCATTATTTCCATTTTATTATCAAGTTGAGTGAGATCACATTATGCTCTATTTTCTTTAAAACTACCGTTTTTATTCACAAAGGTTGCCTTTGTGGAAACAGTTTTATCAATTCCGATGTCGTGTAGTTGGCTAACAATTGAAATTACTTGTGTGGCTCTAGAAGTTAGTAAACTGTTAGGAAATTGACGAACAGCGGAGTTTTACTTGCTTAACATCTATTAATGTTACCACTGCCGTGCCCCCAGATTTTGAAACGTAAGTGACAAATTAATAATTTGACATTTGGCAAAGCGCCATCTATAACGTAGGTCGTTATAAATGGCGCTTTAGCGTGAATGGGAGAGAAAAGGTACCTAGATAGAATTTTGATAGATCAGAAATTCCAACGTGTAGGTAAAGTTAATATTTGAAAAATTGAAGGGCGAGCGGTTTCGGTCCACCCCTTTCTTACGATCAGAAAATTATTTATGAAATAGTTTTGTGCAATAAAGTATACATATTAAATTGGTTTTAAACAAATTAAACTTCATGAGGTGTTATATCTTGAAAGCGATCTCTTCCAGACAATATTTAGAGAAAACGGTAGATGATGAGAAATGGGCACCACCATAATTTCTACCTAAATATGTACTTAAAATATAATAAGACAGTTTAAACTACTTTTCAACGCCTCGATGTTCTAATGGTTTGAGTACAGGATTATGACGTTTATTTCCTGGATTCGATTTCCGGAAAAAATCCGGAACGAATTTTTTTACGGATTATCGAACAAACGTCGGGTTTATCATTACCAATTAATGTGATAAATTTCTTTATACATTGTGTTATTACAACGACCTTTAAGACTTTGGAGATATAGGGCAACGGTGGGGGTTGACGGCGATGAATGAAAGATAACAGTGTAGTTGTTATTTTGATAATATCTTGAGCACTGAATAAACCATAGATATGCAAATACTTTCACCCATTGTCCGCGCGTTTGAAGAGAACGACCTCAAACATAGTCAAGTGAAAAAAAAACAGTAAAGAAATTTAACAATACACTCCCATTGTAAAAGTTTAGCGGTAGCCACTCATTTTATTGTGATGTTACTATGTATTTTCTGCGACTGTAATACCAGGGTTTATGTATCAGTTCAACGTAAAAATTGTAACTTTGTATTTTTTGGATTTGTTGCAAGAAGGTTGGAATTTAATTGTTTGAAATTGAATTATTATCTATTTAGCTCGCGTACAAGTAGGATCACCAAAAATAAAAACAACTGGTCAATCTTGCACGAACTTGAACTTGAATGGATAATAAAATGTTATCACACATTAGAACTAAGGAAAAGAACTCCTCAAATAGACACGTTCTCGAAGTCACAGTAATACCTCATTTTGATAAAGTTTTTTCTTAACTAACCAATTTCAGTAACCTTCACTTCTATTTTGGGAAAAGAACGTATCAAGCCTCCTTTTGATAAATTTCTTAAACAGAGTGCTTAAATACGAGCAAAAATTCTAGGCGATATATGTTTTATTTTCAATCTCGCTTTAACGAATCTATGTAGTATCTGCTCGTAAACCAAACGCTAATCTATTTTTCTTGCTTCATAAAGTCATACGCACTTAGCCTACTGTATTTTACTTCACTGTAGCCAGCACACTTTGCACAAGTGGCCTTGAAGCAATTACTGTGCATCTCGAATTAAGTGGAACATCGATTTTGGATGACGATGGTGAAAAGCGTCACCCAGGTGTTGCAATCGGTTACATTGGTGCGAATTAGGAGCAACTTGCGATGGATTATCATTATGAAAATGAAATAAAGTACGGTAGACAACTCGTGAAGGTAAACTTAAACTTGAAGTTCGATATTAGTGCTTGTGCATACGACATAAGGGCGATACAAAATCCAAAGTGTGTTTCAAAAAAGTCTGATTTTAAAAATATGAAACTTTAGCTAATAATAATAATAAAAATTACAAAAATCCGTTATACTCGACACCTGCAATTTAGTTCGCCGTTTTTTCAACTACCCTTCCGTCTAAATAGTTTGAGGTTAGGTACTTGTCACAGCCCGTAACTAACCTTAATTTATAACTAGTTTTATATAAAAAAACTAAGATAAAAAATATAATGTTTAAAATAATAATAATAGATTTATTATTACCATCTACATATTTATTTATATAGAAATATAAAACAATCTGTGTGCAGTGCGAGTGCAGGAGGAATGGTTTACGAATTGGATACTCAAATATTTTGGTCTTATTATATTGAAAATAAAAAAAAACACAAAAATTACAACTTGCCAAAATATAAATTAATGGACTAAACAATGAAAATAACGAATATAATGGTTGCTAGGTGACCAGCAACTATTGTACGCATGCGTGCATGAACAATTTGCACTGCAGCACTTAAAAAAATATTTGAACTCTACTAGATAATTTTTACATCCCCTTTGACAAATGGCCAATTTATCGATTATCGCTGTCAGAATTTCATTTTATGCTCGTAATATTTAAACCAGTTTCAAGTAGGTACACTTTATGCTGTCTAATACTCATAAAATACATCTTGTTTGGAATTTGCCTTACCTGTAAAGCGTTTCAAATAATATTTGTTTCCAAAATCTGCTGGATCACTTTCATCACTGACAAATAAAATTATCTCCAAAGAACCAACATTTGACAAATCCTTAAATTTTTTCTCCTGTACGCAGACATCTTTCAACGTAGTAATTACTTTACTTCATAACATGATTACGAGTTAAACGAATTTCGCATTTATTTTATCTCAGACTGCCGCTGATGATTTTATAATTACAAATAAAATAACATTAACTGTTGCTGCACCAAATCACCTATCGTAATACGTAACACACGCTTCTGTATTTATTTCCGCGTTGCGTCTAATACCTTATATAAGTTGAGCAAATCAAGTAACGACAATAAAGATAGCCTATAAAGCCTGAACACTCCGGTTACAAGCTTCATGTTTATTGTAAGGTCATGCAACATATACGGTCTATTGAGGGTTGATAAAGCAGTGCCTACTATTATGTCTATAATCTCTCAATTAAATTAATAACTGTTATCAGTTATATGTCCCAATGACAGGGTTCTCACTTGATTAACATTACATATGTATCAACGCTGCAAAGCTTGATTATTTATATGCCCTTTTGTTTGCTATTCTCTTATTTCTTAACGTTAATATTCGCTTTAATTTTGCGGATGAGTTGATTTTTCTAATTTTTTATTTTGCATCACGCCGCAATTCCGAAAGCTAAGAGAGATAAATTCGTCGCCTAAAATTGCAGTTGGCTCTGGTGGAAAAGCAGCACGCACGATACATGAAGGTCGTGAGTTAGAATCCTAATGGAAGAGTATAGGATATTTTTTTCTGTTTTTTTATTTTATTTATTTATTTCAAGCCGCGATTACCTTCTAGCAACCGTCTATGATCTACATCTCTTCCTGTTTGAATGTGGGTAACGTTATTACTAGAACATAAATTCTAGATAAAATCAAGTGTATGCCGAGAGCGATGAATATTTAAGCTTTTTTAGAACTTGACTATCGATGATGGCTGCGAAGTTTTATAATCTTCACAGAACTTTCGGGGGAGCGCTTTAGAACCCCTTTGTAATTCAAGCAACAACCGGACGAAGTTCGAACCTCGGCTCGCGCTGCTACCACAAGCAGATTTGAACGGAGTCGAGCAGAGTTGAAAAGTTTTAAATAATTAACATAATACCAACCTTTATTCGTCGTGGACCAAAGATTGCTCGGCGGACTATTCCTCTTGACTTTCCCGTCTCGAAACATCAGTATGTCAGGCACTTTATTTGACTTATTATCCCTAGGCACCACATCTGGCGCTCTGTCTACATTGACTCGAACGAATTCGCCCTTCAGCACTTTGGATTGGCTTTCCTTTGAAGGCGGAGCCGGCGCTTTAGTCTTCTTGTGAAACAGTCTTTTCCTCTCTGGCTTCGCAGGTATGTCTATATCAGTGTATATTATGCTATCTATCTCCCCAATGTCGCCTACATCTGTTCTGATACCGATCAAGCTCATTGGCTGATCGAACCTAGAATTCAAGCCTTTCTGCTGAACCGATATGTGCGTAACTCCGTCGTTGTCAGTCATCTGCATCAGATCGAATTCCGTGCGACTCTTATCGTAAATACTGTAGTCATCAACGCTGTTCTTCCTATTTTTACTGAACAGTTCATATGTTTTCTTTTTAGAAAACAGGTTTTCGCTGCTCGCATAGTTATTCGTGTTCTTCGTCAGCCGATTCCGCATCTTAAAGTATTTATATGTGAAGTATATCCTCTTGAAGTCTTGCTCGTTCTCGAACTTGAGGGCTATCGCTTCTTTATTAAGGTTTTTGGTTACGTAAAAGACTAGAGTGTTCTCGCAGCTGGGGTAGTTTTCGATATTTACACAATTGGCTATGTCATCAATTGGTATGTTCTCGCATTTTCCGGGTTTGAGTTCCGTGTAGTCTTTTATCTTTTTGTCATCGTCTGCGTCTTCTTTGGTGAGGAGTTGGAGTTGGTCTTTCTCGTTGAAGCCGACGACTGTGTTGTAGGACGTCGCAGGCTTGCTGATGGCCATGATGTCCAGTTGCTGGGCGGAGTTGTGAAGCTTCTGGCGGGCGACCACGGAGGCCAGACCGCCGCTGCGCGCTTTCTTGACAGTCATGATTTATCTGCAACGAAGAGAGAAGATGCATTGAATTTGGGATTTAGAACTTTGGCCAAAGTGAACTGAAATAAAATTAGTTAAACTATACAAAAGACTAATTCAAATAAGAAGTCTTGTATACGTTAAAAAATAAAATAATTGAAAACAGTAAATTCAGCGAAAAATAACTTAATTTTTTCATGCCAAAATTTTAAGTTGTTACTGGATGTAGATTATGTATACAGAAATGAAAAATAATTTATGGACCACGCTTCAAAGGTTTAATGGCTAGCAATCATAAAAAATAATACATCTTATTGTTCAAGTACGTAACAAAGATATAAAAATTCACAAAACAAGCATTACAAAATCAACGACCTAAAATGTTGTTGATTTATAACGATCGTCGTAAAACATACTAACATTGTAACACACTGGCGGAATTTAAACTTAAAATCGACATGTAGGGATGTGAAAAATAAACGATTGTATTTTTCTAATAATCGAATCTATGTATATTATAATATTTTTTTGTTTTGAAAATACAATGAAATTACTTCTTTTTTTTAATAAAAAAGATACGTAATGCATTTGTTATGCCTTTCTAAAACGATTTTTTCCCTGCCTATTGGCATCCTTATGCGTCTGTTTTGCTGTTAAAATATTCGATTCGAAGTCTGGTTTCTAGACACAATCACTTTATTGGTCGGTCGTAAAACTTTACAGTACAAAATTGACATCTAAGCTTTACTATAGATATATTAGTGCGTATTTTAGATACAATCGGCCGACCAAAGTGCCTTTTGATACGATAGTTCATTCAATAAGTAAGAAGCATTAAATATTTATGAGTAAAAAACATTTAGTTCAAAAACGTATGTCAATGTTTTTGATAGTCTACATGGAAATGAACAACCGTTTGTAAATTAAGTTTTTTGTTCTGAATGTGGCTGCAAAACGGGTGTACCGTTACTTTTATTCAATTTAAAGAGCTCTCTCTTCGCGTACAGACTAAACACCTTAAATTCTGGACCGCACTTATGTCGTTGCCATAAGAACCAATATCAAACTGACACTTTTTTATTCCATTTAATACATTTATATTAAGTTTAAAAGTCCTAAAACGAGATGAATGGCGTAAAAGTGAACTCTTTGGCCTGTGTCCGTTAATATGGTGTCGATAATGTCGATATAACCACTTTCGCCGCTTTCTTCCGACTCGATGGCACTTAGCGAAATAATCGTCAAGGCGATAATGACACAAATTTTGAACTGCAATTGATCGATTTATTTTTGCTTCTTTCACAGTGAAATACAATATTACCTCCTTTCTTTTTTCGTGTGGAGTCGTTCATAGGATATTACAGAGCCTGAGGTCTACGAATCTTATCCTGATATGACAAAATGATTATTACGTTAAAGCAGCTGAAGCAAACATACCAAAATTATTTAGAAAAACATACTTAATAAATTAATTCTACCAAAATTTATAGGAGTTCGTTTTTTATGACAAAGATAAACAAATAATATTTACACATATACGCAGTACTTTTTTTTTATGTGTATGTGTATAAACTTCAAGATTGACCTCTTCCCACCTGATGTTAAGTGGTAATGAGGTCCTAGCTTAAGGGCGACAAGTACAGGATAATAAATCTGTTACTGGACTTGTCACCTTTACCTTGAAGGCTTCACCCCTCCTACTAATGTAGCACCCCCCAAGAGCTCTGGAAACTCACTCACACGCAGAAGTGATTGTTATTTGGCTGCGGTATTCTGTAAGGTGGAGGTATTTCACAAGTCGGGCTGCTCCAGTTCGAGCGATAAATCGCTATGCCCTACCTCTCTTTTATTTTAATTTAATTATATGTTAGATGAATTAGCCTTAAGATTATCAACATTTACCCCATGTGACATGCAAAGATTTGAATTTAATTGAGTTTATAAATGAACCACTTGAAATTGTCTTGATCATATTTTTATTTGTTTTCATACTTTATGTAAGCCAATTAGCGCTTTTAAATTGCTATGCCTTCACATGTTAACTTTATATGTAGGTATGTAAAGTATGGCCTTCTTTTATGCTTTATGTAATGTGACATGCAAAAAATCTATTTGATTTGAAACAGGGTTTATAATATTAATAAAACCTTCAGACATAGGTAAGTCTAATATAAGTAATATTGGTAAAACATTGTGATGATTAATTTAGTACGTAAAACTTCGGCCATTTGTTGATACATTTTTTTATATTTATCCTAAAGCAAAAGGCGTTATGTTTGTTAACAGTTAAAAATATTCAAAAATCATGTACTCTATTTGTTAAATGTTATACAAAATATAAAGCTATAAGCAACAAAGGTCTGTGTTTAAGTAATCAACGCCACGTATAAAAAAATCTAAGATCAAGGCATAATCTGGAAGTGTCATCTTTGTGTGAAGAGAAAGCTTATCTCGTGCTACGTCAATTAAACAATCGCCTAATGCCGGCGTGCGACACTGCGCCCGCGCAGCGAATGCGCTTCCTTACTGACGGGTAATTGTGTTGTGTGGTCTAATTTACGAGGCATTGCCGTATTCTTTGGAAAATGTACACATGTTAGAAGGCGCTGCCTTAAATTTTTTAAATACATCTGTAACAAAAAACTTCAAAACTAAAAATCTTTTATATATATTGCTGAAAATATTACGTTTAACAATTTAGGTAATGTTGCAAAGTTAATTTATATTTCTGTTTTTATTTTTCAATATCATTTGAGGCAAAAGACGTTCTCTGCTAATCACAGGCTGAGGCACCATAGTATCTTTAGATTTTCTATATACCGTCACCAATATTTATTTTACGAACAAATTTATTCTCCTACATATGCTACTTTCTGGCGGTACGGTGCAGCAAAACCCCATTCTGATTTTTAGATCAGTACAAAGAACTCAATTATTTTTATCTCAAGTCATTTTTAAAACAAGGGATTACCCCTTTAGTACTATAGACGAATGCAAGTTAATGATCACAATTCTAAATAACATTCTAAACGTACGAAACATACCTACTTGGATAGACTTTATTATACTCGACTTACTTAACTAACCCAGGAATCAAATTCATTACAATAAAAAAAACAAATATCGACGGCATTACTTGATTTTTAAATTTTGTAGAACATAATGAAGCCAATGTATCTATCGCTCTAAGTTTACAACTTGATGCAAATTAACTAAGACAATAAGAGCTCGTGAGAATCTGCTTTACATAATATTTAGTGCATTTCCGAGTGTATCTGGGTGACTGATGAAACCGCCTAAATTAAAATGCGGCAGATGATACACGCTTCCAGTTGCCACAGAAAGATTAACTGAAGATTAAGAGAATCAGCCGTGAGATTGGCGATACGAATCGTAAGTATCAGATGAGGTCCGCTTTAGAAGTTATGTCGTTTTGAGTAATTCGCGAATGCGTGTTACGAGAGTGGGAACTTTTATGCTAAATTTTGAACATTACACTTAAATGGCTGGTTATGTAAAACTAGATTTTGGAAACGTAAATGATGAAAATTTGGTGCTGGTTGCACTAACTCAATTTTAACTGTTATACGACCTCGTTGGAGCAGTGGCTTATAACTTGAAAGGTCCCTAGTTCGAGTCTCTGTCTGGTCTATTTGGTAAACGAACTTTTCTAAATTGGCCTGGATCTGATGATAGTTTGATGGCGAGAGTTTGCGTGTTCTCGTTGAGATCAGTTTTGGCACGAAGAAAACCGATGTTCGACTATTATTACTAAGCAGCTCGTGGAGCAACTGTTGTGAAACTATTGAATTTGCATATAAAACTGTTCGATTTCAGAAATTTTTGTGATAGTACTGGAGGGGTACTCTCAAAAACGAAACGAACAAACGAAAGGTTTCGTTTTTGAAGATTATTCAAAAGTTTGGGAATGAAGACGTGGTTTTTGATTTGTATAAATAATATTTTGTTTTTTGAAAACGCTTAATTTGCATTCGAAGTGATTTCTTTATGAATATGAGGATTAAAAATTGCCATCCGTTGTCGGATCCGACATATTTCGTTTATGAGAGTAGACCCACAGGTGAAAGAATTTTTTAAATCTGCACGATAGTTTTTGAGTTCATTCGTTCCAAACATAGATAAATACAAATCTTTCTTCTTTTTATCATTAGTTCAATAAAACTTATTTCTAGCAAGCTGCTTCTGTAGATGAAACATTTTAGATTTTATTCTGAATTAGTCATTGTATCTAATTCAACCTTCATGTTGGAGATCCAGGGTTAAGATAATTTCTTTAATTTATGGAGGTCTTTTATAAAAAAAGTAGTTATCATTATGTAGTAGAATTTGTATTGGAGCGTTCTATTTTGAATAGGCTTGTATCTTGGATCTAGTTATTAATACAGCTTTGGATATTAACATATATATATTTACATTAAAATTATCTTCAGCTACAAGGTCTTATTCAGCTATAAACAGTACACACGCAAAATCAGCCTTTACTGTTTGTAGAAAATTTGATTGTTTAGAAACCTATCCCAATAAAGTAAAGTTCTAATTCCCTTAATGGTATCTTAGTCAGTGGCGTAGCTACCCAAGTGCTAGACGTGGCTCCCTTAAGCTCACTGCCCCATTGGTTACTAAAAGGGCCAACTCGTCGAATAAATAGTGTATAGCGTGCATAGTCACAACTTATGTCTTGTAAGCAAATATAAGTTTACCTACCAATGCATACTCATGCATTGGTAGGTAAACTTAGGTATATTTACACACATCCACACTCGTGTCTGATATTTTTTATTTCATTACAAACCATTAGATATACAGCCGAAGGCCCTATGAAATAATGTCTTTTAGGTGAATTGACTAACAAGTGCATCAAACGACTGGTTTGTCTGTTTCTGTTTCAATTCAAACTATTGACTTAATCGGATAAGAGTTTTGACTGCATCGTTGATCATAGCGTATGGGCCCTTCCTGCTTGACACACACACGACCTTAACATGTTTGTTATTTGATTAAATTTGTTTCTCTGTTTAAATGTTGAAGTTAATAAAATCAAAACTCAAAATTAATTTCGCGATTAATCACCTCGGCCAGAGTCATTATATTGTAACTTTTAAATTTTGTAAACCTAGCCTGACTGATTGAGATTAATGCGTTATACTTAGTGCAGCCGTCGCTTTATATCGTAAGACCTTTGTATAATTCTATTAGAAATGAAGATTTTGTTATAATTTTTAAATTATTTTTTGCCCCATCACCGTTGGTTACTTCGCTAGTTCGCCGTAATTTTATATTGCCCTTACATAGTCCAGTGAAATTGTGCATTAACCGCTCACGTGAATCAGACGTGGACTTTCAATATATTTTCTTTATAAAAAAATAAGCAAACAAGAAAGTTGATGAGAGAACAATTAAAGCTCCTATTCACGGACCGCATTAAATGGCGTAATTATGTGAAAAAACCATTGTCGCAGCGAAACGGGGGACATTGTAGCTGGGAATCGTACAAGATGACTATCTGTTTGTTTCCGTGTTCGTACCGCAGCGATTGTTTCGAAAATGTTATTTCTTTTCAATTTCAGACGTTCATTTTAAAGTCGTCGCGTAATAGCGACTCGAAACGTAATTTACGCAATTAAAGTTCACCAGATGACAAAGATTTGAAATGGAAAATAGCTTCATTGTGACACCCGTTATCTGTGAATCACCGATTAAGATAATAAAGTTCTTCGATAGAAGAGTTTTTTTGTCAGATAAGTACGAAGAACTTTATAGTGGCTCTGGTCTAAATAATATGTATATTTTACAACTTTATTAAATATAGCTGTGCCCGCGACTTCGTTCGCGTAGACTACAGGGTTCGCAATAAAAGGTAGTCTTAGTATGTCCTTTCTCAGGGTCTAAAGATTGTCTGTGCCAAATTTCATCAAAATCGGTTGAGAGGTTTAAGCGGGAAAGCGTAACAGACAGACAGAGTTACTTTCCCATTTATAAAAGCATTATATATTCATATTATTCATATCATTTATATATTTATTGCATTGGCAGAGACATCTTTACTTATTAAGTAATGCAATAAATTATCGTATACAATTGAATACACATCTATTTGCTAGCCCAAAGACACCATCTCTTTATTTAAAAAATATAGTTTTATCTATTGAACTTATAAGGTTAAAAAGATGCGATGGATGCAATTTGACTTCAAAGAGAATAGTTAAAATAAAAGTCTAGAACAATTCCTTAGTTGATCTACTACTACTAATATTAGAACAGTTTTCAATTTAGCCTTTTCCAATAAGGACTTATAATAATTATCCACTCATTAGCCACAGTCCTGGTTTTGATAATTATATGACGAAGAAAATTTACCCGAATTTGTTTGAGAAAAACTTTTAACATACTGAAAAAGCTTCGTATTCACGGTTCCCGAATTTACGTTTTAATTTATCGCAGGTTACGAATATAAACACTGGGAGCGGTATCCGCTTATCCAAAAAATACGGCAAAATTTCCGTGTTCGCCGCTAAAATATCATAATCGTTAATCTATTCGGTTTTCAAAGAATAGACTGAATCTACACTGATCTCAAAGTTATTCAAACACTGAACATGTAACCTTCAACTCATAAAAATAGTTTGATACGTATTTGTTTATTTATTTTAGAACCCTGCATCATACAATCTACAATCCCATAAAACTAACCGTTATATATTCACAGTTTCTGTATTTGCAGCTGTCATGGAACATGACCTCTGCGAACAAGGAGCTTTTACTTTTGATAGTGGTTTTCAAAGTGGGGGGCGCAGGACCCTGCAAAGGGGGGCATATAAGTCACTACTATGGTTAAGCTTATTTACACATTACCAGCGATTACGCACTATGACATTTCATATACCTAGATTTTTTATTTTATAGTACTTTACGGCGTACTAGCGAACTTTAAATATTAGAAACAGATTTTTTTATTTTAATTTTCAGTTGGAAGAGCAGCACGCGCGATACGTGAAGGTCGTGGGTTCGATTCCCGCACCGCAAGGGGAGATATTTTTTTTCTGTTTCTAATATTTAATATACCTACTGTTCATTTTCACCCATTGTATAAGTTTAAGCAAGGGGAGAGCTTATAAATATTTCGTTTTAGTAAGAAATAAGTTCAAAATACTCGGTGTGATTTAACTTACTGCCTCTACATAATTATCTAAGCAAGGGGAATTATTTCTTTTTAGAAAGGCGCCCCCTTTCTTTATTGTAAGTAATAAGTTAGGGAGCTCCTGGTTTAGAAGATGCTTTATATCTGAGTCGTATAATAAATTAACCCTACGTTTAGGCCAGATAAAACTAAAGTCATTAAATAAACGTTGCCAAGAATGACGAACGTGCCTAAGCAGTTGAACATTAGTCTATGTATGTTAAGCATTTAAGTCAATTCACCTTAAATGGTTGTCGACCTTAGTAAGGTTAATAGATAATTCCTTCGCTAACACCTAGTATAGCATTAACTACTTTTAAATGCAAAATAAGTTCAAAGTCGCATAAAAATAAAACTCTTAAGAGGTCAGCTATAAATAATTGTCAGGTTGAGACGAGCCCTTTTAAGGGAGTTTTTAATTGAAGACCGTCCTTAAATGGGTCACGATTATTTCTGGAAAGTGGAAGGTAAACTTGTCTCTACTTCCGAGATGGTGAGGTCAGTGCTATGTGGTTCCGCGTAAGTGTAAACGTGTCCCTTAAGGTAGGCCTTCCGATTTAAAATCGATTAGTCGAAATTAAAAAATAGATTTTTAGAGTGAAATAATCGATTTTTTAAATCGATCTTGTACAGTTCACAGATTCGATGAATCGATCCATAATCCTCCCGAATCGGACAGATAGATTCAAACATTAAACTAAGCATGATTTTTTAATTGTTTTACTGTTGATGAGTCTCTAGATTAGAGATTAAAATGTATCGTCTGCCGTAGTTTTGACTGAACTAAAGAGTGGCTAGTGTATTGTGAAACTAGTGTTTTAATAGTTACTTGCATTATGTCATTATTCGTTTTGTTCTAACCAAGGGGTAGGTAACGATTACAATCTTTAAAAATAACTCTTATAGCGTTTGTTTTTAGTACCTATTACTAGTAGATTTTGTAAAACAGGTCCTGATGCAATCTATACGAATAAAACATTTGACTTTTTACTTGCTTTCGATAATAGGGATCTTTGTCTTTAATTGGACATTTATAGAGTGATTAAATCAAAGAAAAAGAAATGTAAGGCCACTTTTACAAGCCTTGAAATGAACATTGCTATTTTCTATGAGTTAGAAACTTGGTTTGAAACCTTATGACATCTACCTGACCTGGATTTGAACCAAGATCCTTGGATCAAACATTTGGAGCAATATTCTCTAACTAGGTCTTATATTAAAGATAGCAAATTACAATGTTAAGTTGCCGGCCACGGTTACCATCGCGCGTACTTTGGATTAGTCTGCGCCTGTGACTCGCTGCGTCCTTGGAAACGGTATGATGTGTATCGTCACTAGCTTACTTTTTAAGCCACGCCCACCGTGCCTTTCTTTAAGTGGCGCCATTTGCAAGCGGTAGAAATGTTTCTATGTTTTTTTTGTTCACTGACCAATGCATCTATAAATATTAACATATATCTAATACAGTCCACCCTTTATTAAAATCTCGTATTTAGGACCCTAACATAGATGTTTTCAATGCTAGATTTAGGCAATATAAGAAAAATGTTTCCGATACTCTGTGGTCCGAATTATCCACGATAGTCCAGTAAAGTCTGTTTTGTTTTACTAGTTTTCTTTATATTTAAGTCTTTTTTATATTTAATTCCTAAATGTAAGCTAAACATGTTTAAACATGATGTGTATGCTTTATTAAATTAACGTCTAGTTAAGTTACTTTTTTGTGTCTTATTGTTTTTCTCACTGTGACTGTAATCTGTCTGCATACCTTTTTGAAATAAATAAATAAATAACACTTGTTGTTCACCGGACATACGAAACTCTTAATGAGCGAGTCCGATTCGCACTTGGCCGGTTTCCATTCTCCGCTAAAATGACGACAAAAATTTCCAACGACCTTTCAGCTAGTCTACAAACACGATTACAATGTCCCATCCCAGCATTAGGCCGAGAAATGCTACTTTCTCGTAGAAACTGATACCAGATGGGAACCGAACACAATACCTCATTGTTCACACGTGTGGTGCTCTGAGCTGAAGATGATGAATTGGACATTGTTTATGTGCCATCTGTTGTAGTCGGCACACTTTCGTCAATCTTTATAAAACGGTTGAAAATTACTTAAGATAATTTTCCTGAAGAGAAAGGACAAGAAACTTAAACCTATTTTAAACCCGACGTATAGGTACATGATGTGGTGTTATAAGTATGTCTGACTGTGTCTCTCTGTAACATCATAGCTTTCAAGCGGAAACCATTTTTTTTGTTTGAATGGCGCATTACTTGGGAGAGTTCTTAGCTGTCTTTGATACAAATCGGCCCAAGATGGTCGCCACCACGAAAAGTCAGATTACATTTATGATACAACATACAACTCTTGCAATATATTTATTTATTTTATTTCTAGTCACATTTTGATCAAGGGAATTATGCACAGAAAAATATTATAAAATTATCACAATAAACCTACAAATAAAAAATTGTCTCTGGTCACTGCCAAGGGGCATGGCGCCAAGAAGGCTGGCTGCGTTTATTTTAATTATTTAATTTTACACTTTTAGGGAATCTTACGGCTAAATAGTAATAAAATCTACACGATAATTAATGACGGCCATTAACAAGTTTTCACTTATAGAGATTATATTTTTTTACGCGTATTAAAAAGTACAAACTGCGGACTTAATACCCGGCGGCATTTTTTACCCGTTAACTCCACAGATTTGATATTAAAATAAAAAACAAAAGTAAATGTTATCAAAGAAATATACATAAATAAACATAGCTACACATACATATATAATAGTAGTAATACCTAAGAGAAGACGCAACTGATCTTTAGCCAGTAGGTATGCCCGATTATCCTCTCCCAACAACGGCCCAGGCTGAGGTCCGAGACACATTATGGGGCGCCCTCCGGCAGTTGTTTAAATAATAAGGAGTATCAGCTCTCCGCTCGCCCGTAAGCTCGGTGAAGATGAAGAGGCCGTCTGTGGTAAGTTAGGAAAAAAGGCCTTAGTACCCTTATGGGTACCTACTTAATTTAAAGTAACGATGGTTGAGGCCTTTGATCTAGTGTTACCGGATCCCCCCCTCAAATAATCTAATAATCGATATGACAATCGATAGTATCTATACTATCGATATAATAGATTATATCGATATCAAGTTGAAAGCGATACTATCAATATGATCGATTAATTTGCAATTATTTTTAGATTTAATCGTCATTCATATAATGTCTTCTTAGACATATCACATTCAAAATGAAACCGTGAAAAAGTTATTTATACCCTACTTTTTATTCATAAAACGTGATAGCTAAGTTTCTTGGTACCTACCTGAACTGTACCATCATGGCGATACTATCTTATCCGATAGGTACATAAAATCAATTATATCGATATAATCGATTATATCGATAGTATCGCTTTTAACTTGATATCGATATAATCGATTATATTGTATTTGACTACGATTATAATCGATTTATCGATTATAATCGATTATATCTAATAAAAAGGTATAGATTATAATCGATTATATCTAATAAAAATAGGTATCGATATAATCGATTATATCGAAAGTATCGATGCTATCGATTATATCGAAAGTATCGATGCTATCGATTATATCGAAAGTATCGATGCTATCGATTATATCGAAAGTATCGATGCTATCGATTGTCATATCGATTATTAGATTATTTAGGCCTCTTTTGGAATAATCGATTATAATCGATATACAATCGAATCGACGGCAACACTACTTTGATCTACATTGGGTCTTTATTAGGCCGATCTACACCTTTTTACAATTTTTATTGTGCATCACGCCGCAATAGTGAACTTTAAACCTTGTAAAGAAACAGAAAAATTTCATCTCCCTTTGCGGTGTGGAGCTCGAACCCACGACCTTCACGTATCACGTATCGCGCATGCACTCTGCCACTAACCGCAAGTTCGCGGTAGGGGATGAATTTTTTATGTTGTATTGACCTCTTAGCCTCTAAGTAAGTGCCCTCTGCCGAATACGTTTATTACTACATACTTATCTTCCCGTTGTACATTCATTGCAGGTATTAAACTATACCTACCTACTGTACCTACTGTTATAGATAGATAGATAGATATACTTTATAGCTTAAAAACATTACAGAAATAGGTTTTACAGATTAATTTTAGTACAATTTAGGCGGTCTTATCGCTAGGAAGAGATCTCCTCCAGACACCCTTAAAAGGTATAGGAAATAGTAAATGGCGTGAAATGGGTACGGCCGTGCAACATAATAGAGTTTTTATTTTAAGATAACATTAATAGTATAACATGATAAATGTATATAAACTTTTTTTTTTTATATTACACTTTAGGTTTGACCTCATCCCACCTGATGTTAAGTGGTAATGAGGTCCTAGCTTAAGGGTGACAAGTACAGCATAATAAATCTGTTACTAGACTTGTCGCCTTTACCTTGAAGGCTTGACCCTTGCTACTAATGAAACACACCCCAGGAGCTATGGAAACTTAACTCACACGCAGAAACACAACAACACCGAAGTGATTGTTATTTGGCTGCGGTCTTCTGTAAGGTAGAGGTATTTCACCAGTCGTGCTGCTCCAGTTCGAGCGATAAATTGCTATGCCCTACCTCTCTTAAAAAAACTACCTCTTATAAAAATATAACAAAAATGGTAAGGTATCATCAACATTTTTCGCAAAGTATTAATATTCTCACAAACTCCCACGTACCTTAGCCAATATCACTTCCACAGTACAAGTTTCATATCAAAAACTAATAATTATCATTCATTTTATGCGAACTCTAATTACACACCAATCTATACATAATCAATACTACCAAAATTAACATTTTACGGCGCGACTTTGTACCTTAATGTTACTTGTGATAAAGGTGTCTTATATGACAGGTTGGCATGTGTGAACATTTATCACCCACAACTACTTTCTCGCTGTATAAAGTAAAAGTTGAAGAACTAGCCGGTCGTGTGTTGGCCGCATGTCACACCGTGGCGTAACAACAATCTGATATAAAACAACAATAATTAAACCCATTTTAGTATTTACTCGTTACAGGAAATAGATATAATATACTAGCTGGGCCCACGACTTCGCTCGCGTGGGCTACATAAATAAATAAATGCGCCAGACAATCACACCAATCACCTGGATCAAACTAAGGTTTTCCCTTGTACAATGAGTACCAGACGACGGATACTAACCGGGGGCGTCATCCCAGCATACATCCTTTCATGGTCGGTTTTACTCCTATCTCTCCTAATATTCGAAACAAAAAGTAGTCTATATTTTAATTCAAATTTCGAGCTATATGTGTGTTAAATTTCATATCTCTAACTTAAAAATAAACATTTTCCCATATAAACTTTTAAAGGTGGTATTACCCCCATCCTCCCCTAATGTTCTAACAAAAAGTAGCCATTGTCCGTTCTTAAGGTTCAATACTAAATTTTATCAAAATAGGTTGAGAGGTTTAAGCGGGAAAGCGTAACAGACATAACGAGTTACTTTCGCATTTATAATATTAGTAGGGATTAGTAGGGATAGGGAAGGGATGAGTCTGTAAACTTGAACAGTAAAATGTACGGTCAACAATCACAAAATCAAGGTGAACACTTGCAGTTCGATATTGATTCTTATACCAACGCCTTAAGATCGGAACAAATTTCAAAACGTGTAGCCTGATGTGCTTTTGACAGTACAGTTTTATTTAATTCTGTATTTTTAATCCCCAAGAAAAAATATAAGTGATAAGTTTAACGTCAATTTACAGACGGACATCCGTGTGTGTGTGTGTGTGTATCTGAGGCACGTAGCTCTTGAAGGACTGGACCAATTTTGTTGCTATTTATAATATTTCATTGGCTTAATCACAACGCTTCCCCAATGCAGGTTAGTGATCACAAACCTATATTAGAAACAGAAAAATTTTATCTCCCCTTGCGGTGCGGGAATCGAACCCACGACCTTTACGTATCGCGCGTGCTGCTCTTACCAACAGAGCTAACCGCAAGTTATCATAGGCGATAATCTAACATTTAAAGTTCGCTAGTAAGGCGTTTAGTACTATAAAAATAATAAAATCGATCACAAACCTATCTTCAAAAATCTTTAAAATGCTTTGTTAATCTCATTAATCGAACCCAGGTCCTAGACCATTGAGTTTGTTAATAAGTAAATCTATATAAATAAAAATGAAACGCTAAAATGTGTATTACGCGCATAATTTCAGAACTTGGATTATTATAAATTTGTTATGTTAGTGATTGTCAGGATGTTTGTAAGAAAAAAAAACCCTTTTTATATTTATCAGGGAAGAACGTAGGCGAAGCCACGGCGAGCCGTAAGTACTTACTATACCGTAACACAAAATTGCAGTCACACCACGATGTGACATAAGGCCCGAATTAGCTGATAATAAAAGTGCGCGCTCATGTGTATCGCCAAAACGAGACGCTTGTTACCACCGAATTGTAGGAAATTAACGAAAATTCGCCGGTTACTACTTTCTCATGATAGGTAGACATCACAGCACAGTGTATGTCATCCATCACGACTTTTAACAAGCTGTGGCCCCCAAATTCTCCATTTCTCCATGGACCCAGAAGAGGATCCTTTATTTTAGTCTAGTGCTTAATTGATCTTTTTACCAAATTTCAGAAGAAACTATTAGCATTTCCTTCCGGTTGTTTGGGAGCGTTCAGGTATTACGAAAACCGTTTTTGAAGATTTTCGATCGACATAAACGTCAATGCAATAGAAAACGCGGAAATGAGAATAGCTGTTATTAAAAAAATGCAATTGTTCAGGAGAAGCATTCAGAAGTTTAACATCTCATAAAATTATATTACAAGATTTACACAAAATGTATAACACATTTTGTATAAAGTCAACTTTTCACTTACTTTTAAATAAATGATGACCACTTCATACCGTAAAAAGATATAAAGTTAAGTTACTTATTTCACGAGTCGCGATATCCATATGTACCTATTAATGGTTACCTATGTAATACAGTTTTAATGAGGAACTGATGGCGTGCATTTTCAAGGATTTCAAATAAACAAAAAAAAAAAAACACCCTACATTCATTGTAAGTATTCATTTCGCGGCATTTCAATTACGATTTGATTTAGTCAAAACAAAATTAAAAAGCGCGAAGTCAGTAATTTACAATTTCCAATCAGCATTCTAAATTCAAATCGTTTTCCCGCGTTCGTTAGCTCGCCGCGACGCATCTGCGCATTCCGCGGGAGACTCGTAAATAATCGTAGCATCTCCGGGCCATCGGCTGCCCGTGGGAGAACCGTGCCTAATAGGGATGGGAAATGAGAATATTCGCAAATTACTATTTTACTATCGAAACTATAAAATTATCATCAAGTGCGTGATCAATGCTCTCACTCCATCAAAATATGTAGGCCTAGCATGTGCAATACCTATGTAAAATTTCTCGCATGAGACGACAAAAGTTTATATACCGTTGATTAGGTACACCGTACTCGTATTTACAGCCAATCAGCAGTTTACGTATTAATTTTGACATTTCCTAAGAGCACGCTAAAATTTACTCGCGTGGCGTATGCTAGGCCTGATAGAAAGGGAAAACGAATAACATAAATCACAGTCGAAGGAAATATTGAAAACAGCTTTAAAAGGACCTTTATGTATTATTGTTATTATACTTCGGTTAATTGGTAGGTTGGCCAGTATTTGCTTGCTGGCTTAGCTAGCCTTTGAAGATTATTTTATTATTTTAGGTTGAACGCTTTTTGTAAACTTTGTTGACATACTCGTTATATTATTTCCGAACTCTGTTAAACAAAATATTCTTTTGTCTGTGATCAAATATAAATATTAAACCATACTTATATTATAAGGTTAACTTTGTTACTTTTTCAAACCTCATTGCTGAATGGTAGTCACTTGGCAGCTAGGCCACAAAAAGGACACATATTAATCCCAAATAATGTGCACGAATTAAAGCGATATTTTCAATTTTGAATAATGTGACTTGTTTTGATAAGCTTTTAAATTTTTTTTTATGTTGCTCTTCTAGATTGACCTCATCCCACCTGATATTAAATGGAAATGAGGTCCTAGCTTAATGGCGACAAGTACAGCATAATAAATCTGCTACTGGACGTGTCGTCCTTACCATGAAGGCTTGGCCCCTGCTACTAATGCAGCACCCCCCAGAAACTCTGCAAACCTTACTCACACGCAGGAACACAACAACACAGTCATGCCGGTATCTTCTCTTTAGTTATAAGTAGGTTCCGAACCGGAGGTAGCTTCATTTGCTTTATATAGAGACTATTCATAGGCTTTACTAATGTAATCTATGTAAATAAAAAAGATTGACTTTGACTTTGAGTAGTGATTGTTATTTGGCTGCGGGCTTCTGTAAGGTGGAGGTATTTCACCAGTCGGACTGCTCCAGATCAAGCGATTAATCGGTATGCCCTACCTCTCTTAATATAATATAATAGTTATAAAAAATTTAGTACCACAACAGCTCGAAGTCCCTCACCACTGGTCCCTCGCGCAATCTCACGCAACCTGCAGCCCGCAACGGTTAGCAGTCGCCGCTTTGTCTTGCTGCCTCGGTAGCTGATTTACGTCTGGGTACCGGCTGGAGCGGCGAGTACGTGCGAAAATATCGAGTGATCGGATCGGGTGATTCATTCACGGAGTGTTTGTTACACTAGTAACGTCAATGTTGGTTTAATAGTATTTGAAGTTTTGTTTTTAATCGACTTCAAACAAAGAAGACAAAATTATCGTCGGATTTGTTTACGGTTTTTTAAGTCTTGCGATTAGGATTTTGCAAATAAAATACACTGTTTAATTTTAATTGATTCGTAAAAAAAAAAATAATTCTTGAAGTTTCCTTTAATTACACAAAATTACAATCAAGACAATTTTTTAAAACACTTGTAAGTTCACGCTAACAAAACTGTTAGAAAAAAAAATCATAAAGAACTCGTATAATAAATTTTATATATCTACTACTACCTACTAGTTGTCCCGACACACGTCGTGCCGACTATTTTTTTCCAAATTTTCTTACCTTTTAAACCTTCCTTAGACCTCGACAATATGAACCAAAATTAATATTCGGTTTGACCGTTTTCAAGTTTTTTTTTAATTCTCAATTTTTGTCACTTATCGGGTTTAACCAGGGAACCCTCGATATATATATTTATATTTTTTATATTGGACAACATCACATACATTGCTCTGATTCTGTGGTAAGTAGCTTAAGCACTTGTGTTACAGAAATCAGAAACAACGACGGTACCACAACACACAGTTTTAATGAGACTAACGAACCACCGTAGATTTTTATTAATATATGTAAAATAACGGTGAAACCATGAAGATCTGTACGTCTGTTTATAGCAAAAATACCTGTTAAACAGGAATGGTAGAAGCATAAATACTTTTTTTTTAAAACCAGATTAGGTATTGATACGTTTTTGTTGCCATACAAAAATTACGTCAGACCAATCAAGTTTTTGAGTGGTCAGACTACTTGGGACTAGCTGTGCAAAAAATTCCTTAAAAATATAACAGTCTTCAAAAGATATTTTTTTTGGTAAAAATGCTACTACGCCATAAGACTGCAGTTTATATTTTAATACGTCGGCAATATGATTTAAATAAATAATTAAATAATAAAATGTACTTGTCACCCTTAAGCTAGGACCTCATTACCACTTAACATCAGGTGGAACGAGGTCAATCTTGATGTGCTATTTAAAAAAAATATATTAAAGAGATCAGATACACAGCAAATCCATTGAATTAAAGTATTTTTTAAATTTTGTTTTGTAAAACAATGGAAGTTGTATTCTTATTGTTGAGTGAAGTTCTTTCGCACTACATACGAAAATAAACAATGTTCCTCATTTTCAATGTCATCTCTGAGGTCCCAAGTTCGATTCCTAGTTTGGTCAATATGGAAAAACTTTTCTATAGTTACTGAGTGTTGTGGTACCGTTGTTGTTTCTAATTTCTATAACACAAGTGCTTCAGGTATTTGCCACATAGTCAGATATAAACAGAGCAATACCTTTAAGTGGTGTTGTATAACGTTGTTGTCCTTGTAGTACATGTAAACAAACCTGACCGAATGAAATGAAATATATAGGTTATCCAAAAATAAGGAATACGTTTGTATTTTCCACCCAATCAAAAAATTAACGGCAATACATTGAACTGTCGCGTGACGTCATCAGTGAGTACATTTTTTAACCACCTGTACCGAGCCTTAACCCCACAACTTGGCATCGTTTTATTTCAGCATTTCATCATTAATTTGGCAAATGATGCCTAATATGTTTTAATAACTATTTAACGAACTAAAAATAATCGAATATTTTGACCCAGTCCGCTTCCCTATTGGCAAAAAACTTAAGACACGATCAGCAACCTTATAAACAAAAGAAGTTCCTTAATCTTACTATGACTTGAGTACCCGAGTAAACATCACCCCATAATGCCACTCCATCGTGGTTCGCTTCCTTCATTCACGCCATCAAACAGAGGATCCTGTTACGTCATCAACGGCACGGAAACTCATTATTCCGTTCGTACGGCAAACACACATCAGACTACACACTTAGGAGTTATCCCCGCCCTTATGTTGTGCGTATAAGGTCTAATGTCGAACTGCAAATGTTTACATTGACGTTTTGTACGACGAAAGCGTTAAATCTGTAAAGTGTCGAATCGGCCCATTCGGCGCGACTATCCGCGTGTCCTGTGCGGCTATGCTTATCATCGCATTACGTGTGGGAAAAGACCACACGCCGCCATTTGCATTTGACGTTTCCTGACAGATTGCGTCACAGCGAAAACAATGACCCGGGAAGCGGTAGAAAATGGAAAATTATGATGAATCCTACTTTAAGTACATAGTATTTTTCTAGCTGAAAAAGACTTGAAGAGTTCAATGACAGTTTACATTTCCGGAACAATCATTTACCGTAATTTTATATTACATCAGATTTGTATTTTGTTAGATGATGCTGGCGACCAGAAAAGCCTTTTTATAGAGATTTAATTTGTTAAATAGTTCATAAAAAGACTGTCCAATATAAAATAATTTAACGGGTCAAAACGCGACACCATTTTTATTTAGTAGTTAATAAGAATAATAAGAATAAGAATAAATTTATTTGCTTAATTAAGTATACAGTACACCATTACACACTTCATTACAAGGCAAAACTAGTAAATTGTTATGAAACCAAAAGTAACAACATTATCTTGTTAATAACTAAGACTATCTAGTTGACCAAACACTCTGAAGTACATTACACAAATTAATACGAACCACTTACTGCCCGACGTTTCGGTTAGGTTGCACCAACCGTGGTCACGAGCTGACTAGAGTCAACTCGTATATAAAAATGGTGTCGCGTTATGACCCGTTAAATTAATTTAAATACTTAAAATGGAACGCGAAAGTCTTAAAATTTATACTGTCCAATATAGTCTTTACTTGTCACTAAAACGTGGTGTGATGTAAGTAGGTACATCTTTTACAGATAACCTAGTCTTAATTTTCTTTAATAAAATTTGCACCGTTAATACTTATCTATTTATTCTAATTCAGTCTTATTTCTACAACATGCATTATTACGTATCATAATTCGGATCATCAGTATAGGTGGAAATGCTGAAATATATAGGAAATAACAAAATTAAATCTATAGTTAAAACACAACCTCGTCAATTTTGTACTATATCATTATTAAACAATTGAAAATAATGTTTTATTGAAGTGTATTATTTATACCGTTTTGGTGTTTCAAATTCATTGGATTTTCTTTAAAATCAATAGGTACATAATAAGTACTATCCATTATTCAAAAAGGAATTTAATTTAAATTGCCAATGTTGATAAGTTCACGTTTTACTATTTAAATTAAGAACTCAATACTCTATTTGGCTGAAAAATAATGTAATGAATTGAAAACCCGAACGTTTTTAAGAATGCATGTTTAGTGTGTTCACTCATGGATTTAGATAAAAGTTTACAAAATGTATTAGGTAGAAGAGTTACAAATTAACGTGCTCAAAACGGCCGGTCAGCGACTCCCGCGCAAAAAGATTAAACGCACACGGGTGATCGGCTACAATGGCGGCGCAAAAACGATGCATTGTTTACGGATGGGGGGCCGGCACGACAAAACATCTTTATCTTGGTCAAGGCGATGATGATGTACTTGGGAATTTAATTGATAGAAAGACAAGAACTTAACCGGCCATTTAGATAGACAGATAGAAAAAGAAAGAAAGAAAGAAAAGACATTTATTGACCACTAGCTGTGCCCGCGACTTCGTTCGCGTGGACTACATCCTTTCATGGTCGGTTTCACCCCTATGTCCCCTATTATACGAAACAAAAAGTAGTCTATATTTTAATCCAAGTTTCGAGCTATATTTGTGTCAAATTTCACATCTCTAACTTCAAAAATAAACATTTTTCCATATAAACTTTCAAGGGTGGTATTACCCCCATCTCCCCTTATTTTCTAATAAAAAGTAGCCTATGTCCGTTCTTGAGATTCAACGTATACCTATACCAAATTTCATCAAAATCCGTTCGGCTGTTTAGGCGTGAAAGAGTAACAGACGGACAGACAGACAGAGTTACTTTCGCATTTATAATATTAGTATGGAAGTATGGATAGTATGGATTAATACACAGTAGATATATACTTTATTGCACAAAAACTTTACAGAAATAGGTTTTACAGATTAATTATAGTACAATTTAGACGATCTTATAGCTAGGAAGCGTTCTCTTCCAAACAACCTTAAGGTAGAAGAAATAGTAGATGGCGAGAAATGGGTACGGCCGTGCAACATAAAAAGAGATAGTATAACATGATTAATATACATGAACTCATAAATATATAACATTATATATATTTATACGTATATAAATAAATATATATAGGCCTAGCATGCGCAATACGTCAAATTTCTCGCATGAGACGAGAAAAGTTTCGATACTGTTGATTGGCTAATAGCACACCGCACTCGTATTTTCAGCCAATCAGCAGCTGACGCACTGACTTCAATCGATTTTGAAGTTTGTTAAGAGCGCGATAAACTTTAGTCGCGTGGCGCATTCTAGGCCTGACAGGTCAAAGCGAAATTTGATTGATACAAACTAAACCTGTCTTAGAAGGCCTTACAGTTAGTATTGTTCATACTGCTTCGGCCCGACATTTATCTGTGGGGTTGACTGGTAGATAATGCAACTAGACATTAACTCCATTTTTTGTACTTTTTATTACGAGGTGCAGTTTAATAATAATTTTTACCTTAATACATCAGCTATCTGCCAGTGAAAGTCCCGTCCCAATCGATCCAGCCGTTTCAGAAATTAGCTGGAACAAACAAACAGACAAGAATTTACTAAATTGTTATTTTGGTATAAATAAATAAATAGTTAATAAATAAATAAATATTGGAAACAGCTTAAACACTTGTGTTACAGAAATCCGAAATAACGACGGCACCACAACACCCAGACCCGAGACAATACAGAAAAGTTCGTTTCCCATATTGACCCGACCGGGAATCTAACCCGGGACCTCAGAGATGGCGCGATGCCAAAATCCGGCCAGCACGCCTCTCGGCTACGGAAGTCGTCTATATTAAATATGTAACGCGTTAACATCCATAAGAAGTTAGTGAATAGACGTTATTTTAAAATAGTAACGATATTCGAATTTTATTTATCTGCATAGATACAAAAAAACCGTTACAAAGTTCATTACCTATGTGTTCAATAGTCTGTATTAAGACTCCCAAAGAGAAATAAAAAAAAAGTAAAGTCTTTGTTAAGAGCCTGGCTGAATTGAGATAACATTTTTTTTTTCAACTGTCACTATGTCACAATGGCCGATGCACACACGACTCGCGCTTGACCGTTTTTTCCTCGCGCATCGACACTGAACAATACCAACAATAAGGTGAAAACGAAAGTATACCGATTACTTTTTGCTACATTTCACTTTCCTCTGAAGTCAGCATTTAATGTGTATCTCGCTTTAGATCAGAAGTTCTCAAACTGTGATGGAGACTTGAGGCCATGTTTCGTTGGGAAACCTGCCATCTGATCATGATAGCAACTAAACTAATGGTTGTATGGTGGGTAGTTCTTGTCTCATTTTGGTCTCCCATTTAATATTTACAGGCAAGTGAATCTTTGGTATATTTCTTGTTCTTTCATCAATTGCCCTTGCAAGGATGTCCTAAATTGCTATAACGTACATTTACTAAAAAAAACCGAAATAAAAAACATCTTAATTAATGTAAGCTTTTTTAAAACCAGGTTTTATCTCCCAATTTCTCGATTAATTTTCAAAAACGATACCTTTTGTTTCTATCTTTCGTACTATTTTTTCACTATTATTATCATTTATCTATTTATTATTCTTATTTTGGTATAACCCATTTTTTTTATATTTCTCAAAGTTTGAGAGCCGCTGGGTATTAAATTAACTTGTGATGTGACACATCAATGGACGTTGTATTGAATGATATCAGTGTTTACTTGATTGCTTTTAAGAGAACGCACGCGTAATATCGCTATAATGTATAGCAACGAGTACATTTATGACTTCATCAATATGTTACTTTGTTAAACTTTTTGTTTACCACTATCCCCCATACAAATAATGTTGTTTAAATTATTTTTCTTTGAATTTTTTCATATGATAAAGGAATAATAACCTAACATTGTGAAATTTTTCGTTTTTATTTTTCGTTATTTAACTATTTTCATATGATAAAGGTTTTATAATTAACTAGCAATTAGTGTTGCCCAAATGCAAGAACAAGACGAGACTTAGCCAGTCTTGGTCTTGGTCTTGCGCCAATACACCTGGTCTTGGTCTTGGTCTTGCGCTCCCAGTCTTGGTCTTGGTCTTGCAAGTCTTGCAATTAATTACCTACGCCCTGTGGCGGCAATCAAATAGTGTCAAATGTTATGATTTCGGCGCGGCGGCAACGATTGTTTTAGATTTCAAAAGAAGCCGCCGGCGCGTGTATCATAACCATGTACTTCCGAAAAGCGGTAAATTTCTTTGAGAAGTAAGTACAAAACCTTTGATGCCGCATTATCAAAGTGCCGATGGTTAAAACATAACTATGCATGCACTCAGTTTGATTTTAATAGATATTTTTTTATTCGCTATGTTTATGGTATTAGTCGTAATGCGCAGAGGTCCAGTTTTTCATATTCTTTGATACAGTTTTTTGCGTCTCATAGAATTCCTAAGCGTACCTACCTATACACCGAACTGTTACACCTTACTACTCCGTGAATTAGCGCTAATCTATCCCCGAACTCTTCCATAAGTTCGATAATTCCAATGTCGAGCGGGATCGTTCTTGAGTGTCCACCATGCCATGATGCCACGTTTTTTGTTATTTGTCGAATAGGATGCGCGTGGCTGCGGTAACAATAGTACAGACAGTCTAAGATAGGACCACAAACAAACTAGACTTATTATGAATATTATTTTTTCCATGCCTTATTATTAAGACAATATGTTTTAGGGTTTAATCTTCCACCTAGCTTCTTCTTCTTTTTCTCACTCGACTGATGCTGTGTATCCTTTTCATGTAAATTATTGTACATTTCTAAATTTTCAAATTTCGTGTCCTGTTTATAAAACTATATGAAATTATGTTTACTGTTTGTATAGTTTTTATATATATTTTACTTATATTTACTGTTTTTCTTTGTACGGTCATGTAATAAAACTAACTTAACGTAACTTTTATATAAGCCACTCACCACAAGGTCTCGCCAGAAAACCAGCGCTGATGTGGCACTGTGCTGCAGCAGCTCATGCTGAGGCTGAGACCTTATTGGCACATTATCATTTAAATAATTTTGAACCTACTGTATGTAAAAAGTTTGTGTTAGCCAAAAATGTTTTTTCTTTCTTCTTCTTTCTTTCTTTTCTAAGTCCTAGCTGCAAGACGCAAGAGTCTTGCAGGCTATGTCTTGTTCTTGCTCAAGTCTTGCACGGTCAGTCTTGGTCTTGGTATTGCTAAAAATACGCGGTCTTGTTCTTGGTCTTGCAAAAACGCAAGCACAAGACCAAGACTGCAAGACCAAGACTGAATTTGGGCAACACTACTAGCAATAGAGCACACTCATGGATAAATTTAGAGGGACTCAAAATGCATTTTTTTCGTCTATTACATCTGTTGACTGCTTTCCCCTTTTTTTAATCATTTTTAATACATTTAACGTTTTTTTTTTAACTTATATTGAGCTGCAAGCGCATATTGACCGTACATTACCTTCATTTAAGAAAAAAAAATTGATTACATTGTTTACCAATTCAATCGAACACCAGTAGTTGCAATAAAATGTATTTTTATTGTATGTATCAATTGTTTCCCATTGTAAAAACGCATTATGACATTAAACACGGAACAATAGTGCATGAGTGCACCAAGTGCAGCGTCGTAAACATGAAGATTCACGTAGCATTGTGACGTCATCGCCTGATTCAAGGACGATCACTTATTATTTGTAGCCTGTATGGTCACGTGATCATCACAGCTAAGAGTTCCGTATACCAAAAATGTTAGAAAACCAAAGTATAAACATGAATCGCAAAATGTGTTGGTAAGCGTATAACTCAACAACGTCTGGACCAACTTTGAATTTTTTTTAAATATTGCTGAAGTTCAGGGATTGTTTTTAAAAAATTAAAATAATTTAACGGGTCAAAACGCGACACCATTTTTATTTAGTAGTTAATACGAACTACTTACTGCCCGTCGTTTCGGTTAGGTTGCACCAACCGTTTTTTTTTTTTTTTTACGGGGGGTAATGCTTGATGCACCGTACCGCCACCCCGAGGGAGGGTGACGGCGTGTGTGGGACTCCCACCTGCCTACCTTCCTCGGACTACCCACTAAAACCCCCCGGTTGGACCCTCATCGCCTAAGTGGCGGCGCTGTGGGAAATCGGCTCAGCCTTTACTTCCACAGCGCCGCCGGCGGAAAAGCCACTTACGCGGCTCCGTCTGCTCCCCCCACGGTAAGGTTGCACCAACCGTGGTCACGAGCTGACTAACCCCGTGAATTTATTTTATACCTATGTTTAAAATGGAACGCGAAAGTCTTAAAGTTTGTTTTTAAAAGTTCGAATTATTGCCGGGAAAACCGTAAAGCCCTTTTCTTTTTCCATGGCGCGACGCTAAAGTTCGGCCACGGAGTTGAA
This sequence comes from Glyphodes pyloalis, assembly GCA_037074685.1. Lineage (NCBI taxonomy): Eukaryota > Metazoa > Arthropoda > Insecta > Lepidoptera > Crambidae > Glyphodes > Glyphodes pyloalis. Next base: position 7,919,443 of record JAYKKO010000021.1, read on the forward strand.
ATAACACGTCTTTTAAGAGGTTTTTGCTTAGAACGGAACTAGCTTACCCGGACAGACGTTGTTCTGTATTAACGACGTTATATTTTTTAATTATTTCTTTCATAAGAACCGTCTTCTGACAGTCCTTATCCTTACTATTAATATTATAAATCGGAAATATGAGTTTGTTTGTTTGTTCCGCTTTCACGCCGTAAGTACTAAACCGATTGCTTTGAAATTTAGCAGACGTAATGTGAGAAGTCCGGATTAAATAATAGGGTACTTTTAATCCCGGAAAAAATTATATTCCCGAGGGAAAACAAAAATATAGTTTGCTTGATGGATGGATTGGAGATGGCGCTGTGTTTTGTTTAAAACAAGGTAATATATTGCAAACAAATAATGTAAATTTAGAAGCTAAATGATACGATAATGAATCCTCGAAAATGAGGAATTCTCGAGGGATGACGTACAATTAGTTTTATCGTCTAAACTGTTTTTTTACATCTACTTATATATGTCGCAGTCATCTGGTTGAAACAGCTATTTGATTGAATCACTAGCGTGTTTATTAAATGACGACATTTAATTGAATGACTAGGCCGAACGTTGAATGAATAAGACTCACTGAACGTCCAACAAGTTAGCGGATTGTAACATAGCCCTTTGAACATAGCGGACGTAATCAGTCAGGTGATTGTAATTTAGTTTATTTTTTTCCACTGCGGCGTTAGTGCTCATCAAAACAAAGATGGCGTCAAACAGCTGGTACAGATATAATCGAATAGCACTGTGTTGATAATTTTTAGAGTGAAATTGAGATATAAAGTGACTTATTCGTAAAAAAATTTTTTAGCCGTATTTTTTTAGCCTAATTGTCATAAGACTTAAAATTGTTAAAACATTAAAAATCTTATTAGGGTGTGTTATGTCATGTCTTCATTTTTTTTATCTAAATTTAGTTATCTTTTAAGTGGTGAACTTATGGTCACCTTAATCAAACATTAAAAAGTCAGCTATGTCCCATTCAACGACTATGCTAAATGACGTTCAGTCAAGAAGTTGAACGTTATATTAAACAATTTGACGAGTTGTCCTTTAGTCATTCAATTAAACGTCGTCATTCAATGAACGCGCTAGTGATCCAATCAAATAGCTGATTAAACCAGATGACTGCGACATATATATATAATATACTGTACCATTCAGTTTTTGTTTAACAACTGATCGTGTCCAGCGTTACACCGCGCTTCTTAGATTTTTCCGTGGAAATGAAAAGTTTTCTTATAGTTGTGCTTTACACCGCAATATAACCGAATTCCACGCGGACGAAGCCGCGGGCAGAAAGCTAGTAACAAATACAACAAAAAGAGTGAAATTAGTCCAGCCGTTCACGCGTGATGGCGTAATCATGGGAAATAAGGATTCATTTTATATACGAGTATTAAGATAACTCGTACTAAAATTGTCTTCTTCTTAATCAAGGACATTTCGTTGCAAAGTCTATATATTATTGTGGATGGCTTACTTAACCCTCAGAAGTCACGCTTGTCGTAAAGACAATACGTGTTGTTTGTACGTGAGGTCGCGGAGACCCCGACATACAAGGGTTATGATTTGTTTTGTATGTCAACGGGCCAATTTAGTTCAACATAATATGTTCAATTAACTTGTTTCAATTTACCTACTACTGAAGATGGCTGCAGATAGATTTTTCGTCTTTACAGGATTCTCGGGGAATGGATAAATAATAATAAACGCGCCAGACAATCACACCAATCACCTGGTCTTAAACTAAGGTTTTCCCTTGTACTATGAGTACCAGACGACGGATACTAACTGGGGGCGTCATCCCAGCATACCCAGACTCAAGTCAATTTAGAAAAGTTAGTTTTCCAAATTGACCCGACCGGGAATCTAACCCGGGACCTTTCGCGCTTTGGCCGCTTACCTTAGCCACTGCGCCACCGCGGTGTCAAAAAATGGATGGTGTGCATTCCAAAAAAATCTAGTATATACCTACGTTCGAATTAAGAACCTCCTCCTTTTTTGAAGTCGGTTAATAATTTGAACAACTGCCAGCGGGCGCTCCACAGTGGGATCCAAACCTCGGCTCGGGCCGTTGTTAGAAGGTAACTTAAGAAAAAAGTAGCTTAAGAAATATGCTACATTGCACTAAGTATCATCTATTTTAAAACTACTAAAACATATTTAATCTATACTAATACTTATTATAAAACTGAAGAGTTTATTCGTTTGTTTGTGTGTTTGAACGCACTTATCTCGGGAATTGCTGGTTCGATTGAAAAAATACGTTTGTGTTATAATAGTCTAATTATTGAGGAAGGCTTTAGGCTATATAACATTACGGTGCAACCAATAGAAAGAGCGAATAATAAGAGCGAACTGGAGCAACCCGACTGGTGAAATACCTCTACCTTACAGAAGGCCGCAGCCAAATAACAATCACTTCTGTGTTGTGTTCCTGCGTGTGAGTAAGGTTTCCAGAGCTCCTGGGGGGTGCTACATTAGCAGCAGGGGTCAAGCCTCTTTTTTTTTTTATGGGGGGAAATGCTTGATGCACCGTACCGCCACCCTGAGGGAGGGTGACGGCGTGTGGGACTCCTACCTACCAACCAACCCAAGGGGTCAAGCCTTTAAGGTAAGGGCGACAAGTCCAGTAACATATTTATAATGCTGTACTTGTCACCCTTAAGCTAGGACCTCATTACCACTTAACATCAGGTGGGATGAGGTTAATTTTGAAGTGCAATATAAAATAAAAAATCTAAGGAATTCCTGGTTCGATTGAAAAATTCCTTATGTGTTATAATAGTTTAATATTAAGGACACATTAAGGCTATAGGCTATGTTACATCACGCTCGGTGCGACCAGTAGAAGGGAAGAATCAGTAGAAAAACGAGGATAGTACACGTGCAAAGTCACGACAGGCCGCAAGTATTATCTAAAGTCACTGATGTATACTGTCTTTACGATAACGGATACAAACAATAAGTAATATTACAATACTTATGCATAAATATGCATCGAAGCAGCATTGTCATCCACACAATGTCCGCTTCGAGATGGAGCATCCGACCATTAATTATGTTTGGTATCGATTTGTGAATCGATTAGTTTCACAATGACAAGCCGGACGAATGAGGTAGTTTCGAGGTTATTTTATTATTGTTTTGCTCTGTTGAGTGTTAAAATGCAACAGAAATGATGATTTCATTGATTGAATTAAGTTTGGAAGAAATTTATGAATAAACGATTTGTTCAAACGTATGTTGCCAAAGCTTTATAATGTTTATAGAAAACCTAATAATAATTTATTAACATTTGTTTCTGAGTGCTGTCAGTTAGACTTTTTTCTTTTTCAATTATTCGTAAAAAAGTTTTCTACCTCCATTTCAAATTGAGAACTGAATCTATTTTAATTTAAGTAAATTACAAATTTAACCCTCAGTCAGGGCTGTAGTATTGAAATTTTTCATTGGTTTTCGCCGGTAAGTAATGGCCATAAGGTGCAAATTGAAGTGGTAACTATTTTCCCACTGCCGTAAACAGGCAGGGTTAAATTAGCAAAAAAAGTGAAGGGACATAAACTTCAAAAAGTATTTATTTACCGTATTTATTTGCCGCACTAGCGAACTTTAAAATTGCGTTGTGGGGTTCGAAGTCACGTATCGCGCGTGCTGCTCTTACAACTACCTAGTTGAAAATTACTTTTTTACTTACATACCTATTCTTTAAAATATTTAAAAAGTAAGTACTTAACTAAAGTGAACTTTCGCACTTATGAATTATTCTTGTTACGTTCTGCAAATAATTTTGTTACTAACTCCGAATGAATCCGAATCTGGCCAAGCAACAAAGGATCGGAGCGGCTTCTGCTGTTGATGTTTGTCATGAACAAGCGTGTCACTCCGTTTATGCTTATTAGAGCCACTGTGAAGCGAAACTAAATAAGTGGAAGAGCAAACATGCCCGGCGAGAAAATGCACCTACATACGTCGACCTACAAGAATTTATCGAATTGTCCTAGTTAATATTTTTTTATCATATTGCACTTCAAGATTGACCTTATCCCACTGATGTTAAGTTAATGTAATGAGGTCCTTTTTTTTACGGGGGGAAATGCGTTGATGCCCCGTACCGTGAACCTCATCGCCTTAGTGGCGATGTTGCGGGAAATCGGCTAAGCCTTGCCTTCTACAATACCGCCGGCTGAATGACCGATTACGCGGCTCCGCCTACTCCCCCCGTATTGATCGGAGGGAGACTGGGGACGGCCGATCCAATGTAATTAAGTCCTCGCTTAAGGGCGACAAGTACAGCAAATTCAGCTGTTACTGGACTTGTTACCCTTTCGTTGAAGGCTTGACCCCTGCTACTAATGTAGCACCCCCCAGGAGCTCTGGAAACCTTGCTCACACGCGGGAACATAATAACACCAAAGTGATTGTTATTTGGCTGCGGTTGGTATCTTGAAGTGTAAAAAAAACTTACACAACATATAACATAGAAATTTTTTATTCGAAATTACGCGTATAGACGCGCGTAATAGCTGCAATTAATAAAATAATTCAATTAGTTCATTTAGTATATTATATGCCTACCCGAACTATATTGTTTTAAATTAGGAACGACAGTGAGTAGTTTTTTACAACTATCGCGTAATTAAATCAAGAAAGTGTGAGAGAGGCCGGCTGGCAGATTATCTAATTATAACAAAGTAATTAAGTAAAAGCATGTACTTAAGTCTAGAGGTATAAGGTTCAAAATAGTTTCAGATTTAGGGAGCTCGCCGAGATGAAACGAAGTGTGAGAACCGTTTTTTTATTTGAACAAAATAAGTAAACTCTCCTTTGAAAGTGACATTTTAATAAAGCACAGTTCATTAGTGAACGTTGTATTCGTAATGAGGAAGTCTTCTGATTTTGGTTAGAGATTTCTTTAATTTTATAAAAAAATACCTGCAATGAAAGACTGAGTTTTACACTGGAGGTTTTCCTTTCTTCGTAATAAAGGCACGTCAGACTATGAGTATGACTGTATGTAGTTTTGGACATTTAGGACTTTGCACCGCCCTATAGTTATATAGCCCTTATCGCACACTTGGTGCAATAACGTCAGAAATGCAAAAAATGATAAATCGAGATTTTAGTCACAAAATATATAAAAATATGTTTTATTTTCACATTTCTAACGTCAACGCATTTTTGACGTTATTGCACCAAGTGTGCGTTATGTCGTTGGCATAAGAACTAATATAGAACTGCAAGATTTAACCTAGACTTGCTTTTGATTGTACGGGCAACAGTCAACTAATTAGTATTTTCGCTTATTTCTACTGTAAGATGATTACTTGCTACTTGAATTAGAACAAAGCTTGATTATTTCATCTCAAGGGTCTGTTACTTACAAACTTATATTGGTACCTACTAGTAATATGGCAATATTTAAAACTAAAAAACGTAACAATATTTTAAAGGGATTCACGCCGCAGCAGCGAACTTAAACTTTTTTAAGGAAACAGAAAAAAAACCTCCCCTTGCAGTGTTATATCCTAAAATGATTCTAACTACATAATTTTAACTACTTACGTAAATTAACAGATACCTCTATGCGTTCTTGAATAAAGTTTTAACTATAACAAGCAATTACCACCTTTTATATTCATTGATTTATTTAAAGATTTAAAGATCAAAACATAGACTTTTGTATTAGAATCATGTCTGATGTTTTAATGAGGCTTGGACTGCAGCGTCTGCCAGACTTCGGAAAATAGATATCTGTGAGCTGTATTAAGATACCCTTTTAATGATGTGTGTAAAACAAATGTACGTAGGTACTTACTCATTGCACTCAGCATCTTCAAACATCGCTTTCCTCTCCGAGTCGGTTAGTAGGCGCGTTTGCTTTGCTTCGCACGGAAAGCAAGTCCGTTTGTGTAATTCATAGCAATTACCTTACTAATTGAGGTGTTCAGAGCCAGTCTTACGTCCAGTGGTATAGGGTTGACCGTCTACAGTCAGGAACCATGTTTAGTAGCGTGCAGGAAGGGGAGGATGCGGTATTGCGTCGACTGACCTCATCCTCCGCGGTAGGTCAGTTCCAGTCGAGTCGAGTCTCAATTAGAAAGCATAGGTAAACTGACGTCCTAAGGTTTAAAATTCTACTAATAACAGGATCTACCGAGAGGACACTGTCAAAACACACAGGTGATATGTTGCAGTTGCAAATATCCGCATATCTTGTTAGTCGTTAAGCCAAATTGGCCTTTCGGACTTTTGTTGTGTTATTTGTAAACTATACTTATTTTAGTGACTATGACCCGATAAATTTTAAAGTTAGCTAGACCAGTAGGCCTGCGAAAAGAAAGGTAACGGTCGTTTTTGTATCAAATCAAATTCTCAAAACGCATGTGCATTTTAATTTGCATATTTTTTTTAAGCGCTTTCATCGCATTCGGAATGAGTTAGCTAGGAGTAGGTATGAGAATTTAAATTGGGTGTTGTACATATTTCCTTTTTGGTAATAAGCTTCTTGTGTTCGATGTGGGACGGATATAAATGAATTTGAGGGTTGTTAACTTATCAATGCACGACGAAAACTTCTTAACCCCATAAAATTGCCGCAATAACGCATCCCCACTTAATCAAATCCATGGACAAAAGCTAGTTCTGAACAAAAACAACCCCCAAACAATTTGGCTTGCAGCTAACCCTATTCGAGCGGTTGCATGCGTCACGAACCGCATAGGAAGAGTGGGATGGCGTGGCGAAAATGAAAGTAAGTACATTCCCGGCCTGAAACGGAATTTTGTGTGCTAATTGAAAACACTTCTGTAGTCTGCACGTAGGTGTGGCTTGGAAAATGCCCGTATTACGACGAAATTTCTTAATACTCTTCACAGTGTAATATTTAGAGATATTTTGAACATTACAACAGGACCGTCTAGGTGGGGTGGTCTAGGTAGAAAGACTTCCTTGTGTTCCTGCTTGTTATTGGTTCCTGAGGATGCTCACGAATCCGATAGAAGTGATAGCAAGTGGGCCTGGTGAACCGTGGGCGATGGAAGCTAGCAACGTCCTTTTAGTAGGCCTGGCGTTTCCTTGGTCTCGAGGAGGTGGAGTTCCACACAACTGCGCAGCGTTGGCCACCGAGGGTGTTTTAGTCGGTGCGAGACCGACACACCACTCTCTGCTCCTGCGGAGTGAAGGTGCGGTAGCCATTTCCCCCACAAAAAAAAGGACCGTCAAGGTACAGACAAAAGCATATTAGATGTCGTGAGCGTAAGGTGTAATATTAAACTTCAACTATATACCTTGATGTGCGGCTCACTGTACCTTATTTAGAACTAGCGGACCCACAGACGTCGATCTGACAAAAAGATTTTAAATGTGATTAATATAAATTTCATTAAATAGTAATAAGTACCAAACGTTCAAATTATCTCTACATTTTACATAGTAAACGTTTGTATGGGAAAATGAAAAGGGCTGTCTTAAGGGGTTTCCCGGCAATCATTCATTTTTTTCTCGCCATAAAAACCATCCCTAGCCTTCAACAATCGTAAAAAAAGAATTGGCTACTTGACAGTTTTTGAAAAAGTATTGTAAAATGTGCGCCCGTTCATTTTATATCCCAAGCAATTCGGCTTATTTGGAAATAATCTAAATAACCAGAGAAAAATAAGTTTTTGTGTAACACATTTAAAAAGCGCGCGTAAACGCCTAGTCGCGTCACTGTTGCAATTATGACGTCAACGTCCTAGACAACGAACCGATACGCATAGGAACGACTTAATTTAGATAAACGGAAAATGTTTCAATAAATTCTTTATACGATTAGAGACACAATAATTCAATTTAATCGGTAAAATAATCATTATTTCGCCACATTAAAATAAATAATTTTCGCCGACAGCTGTCATTTCCGAATTGCAATGGTGGTTTCCGTTTTGGTTATTTTGTTCCACAGATAAAAAAACTAAAATTTATTTTGCAAAAATAAAATACTAACTATGCTTTTAATTAAAAAGTAAAAATGTAAAATGATTACTTAACTAATAAGCTAACATATCTAACACTTTTCATATTTTATTGTTAACACTGTCAAGTAGCCAATTATTAAAATTAGTCCAGGCGTTGTTAAGTTATGCGCTTACCAACATATTTTATGATTCATTTTTATAGTATTGATTTAAGAATAAACACTTAGTTACTTTTATTTCTTTATAAATGTACTTTTTTTTTTATTATTTATTTTAAATCTTATTTTGTAACACAATTTGGCGTAAAATATTATAAAAGACTAGCTGTTGCCCGCGACTTCGCCCGCGTTATTTCGGGATAAAAAGTATCCTATATGTTAATCTAGTATGTCATCTGTCTTCCTACCAAATTGTATCCAAATCCGTTCTGTAGTTTTTGCGTGAAAGAGTAACAAACATCCATACATCCATACTTACAAACTTTCGCCTTTATAATAGTAAGTAGGATATCCAAACAGAAATGTATATATACCGAAACATACAATGCACTTTAAACATTAAAAAATATATAGAGTCAGCTCGTGACCACGGTTGGTGCAACCTAACCGAAACGTCGGGCAGTAAGTAGTTCGTATTAACTACTAAGTAAAAATGGTGTCGCGTTTTGACCTGTTAAATTATTTTAATCTTCAAAATGGAACGCGAAAGTCTTAAAGTTTATTATACAATGCACTTTGAAAACTTCTACGCAAAATATCAGTAGGATCACATTTGATATTTTATGCGTTACAATATACATAGAGGCAAAATACATCAGCTCAAAGGGAAAAGGCATACAAATATGTTTAAAGAGCAACCTCTTAAAACACATTATTTATATTTTTTTTATTTGTTGACATCAAAGCGCAATTTAATCGTTATTGATTTTAATGCTTTTTATCAATTTTTCTTCTTTTTAATCTGTCACTTCGCAAAAACAATTTCACTTAAAATAAGGCGAATGAAACCATTTAAAAAATATATGAATATTTTAGTTGGTATGAAAGGCTTACTGTTAAAAAAATTTGGTAGCAAGCAAAGCATATAATAACATTTTCCCACGTTTATAGTTTATCACTTGGAAATTATACTAAGATATCTTATTTATAACTATTACTTCTCTTGAATTTATTATTAATCGCTTGAAGGAGATAATCTCTCGCAAATTTAATATTAGGTATTATTACAATCTCAGACCAATTACGTTGAACAAATACATCAACGATTTGAGTTATTTAATTAAGTTTACATATATGGCCGCATGATTATAACATTCGAGCGAAATCCACTTTGGGCTCTATCTTAATAATTTACGTCAACAGAGGCTGTAATTGCGTAATTTGAAAATTATAAGTCTCGGGTGAAACGTTTTGCAATGTCGCTACATTTGAGTACGCAATCCTTCGTCTATAATTACGTACAAAAATTATATTATAATTTATTATTATCTTCATGTTCTTTTTTCTTTAGAAATCCTAGCGGTCATCACTAGATGTGGTTTGAAGTTATCCAACAGGTTATGAAAATGAAAAAGCTAAGTCATATTAATTCAACTTAATTTTAAAACAACGCTAAGTGTTGTAACTATTACATACACATTTAATAATTTATTTATAGTTTTTTATTTATTTTCAACGGTGCTGTAATACTGATTTGGTAAGTCCAATACTCAACAATAATGCACTTCATTGCTTCCTATAATAATATAAATTAAAAAAACAAACGTCAGATAGGAACGCGCGGCTAAAGTGCTGTAATCACTGATTTTATAGTCCGGTAATCGCAGTATCGATTCTTCTAATCGCAATAAAACGTGATGATAACAGCGAATCGAATAATCACGCACATCGATTGGGGAATCGTAATCGATAATCGAAAAATAGGTTATTTCGTAACCTCTCCACAGTACTGGAGAGGTTACGAAATAACCTATTTTTACAGTACGTAATTAGAGCAATGTAATGCATGCATGTATATAAAACAATAATTGTATTCGTGATATGTCTCATGCGCGTCCGTGTATTAGGTAAAATAATGTCTATGATTGGTCATCATTAAAGTCATTATGTCATATCGTGTCAAAAAAAAGGAAATTAATGCTATGTACAGTCAAACGTCAAACACACGTCAGACTTTGACTTTGTACCGCCCTTATGTCGTGCACAGAAGAACTAAAATAGAACTGCAAATGTATAACGTGATGTGATATTCACTGTACATTTGCATACGTACAAGAAACTTAAAAGTTGATATAAACATCTGTAAGTTGTTTATGGTTAAAGAGTCTCTGATATAAGCAGATAGCGAAAGTGGGGTTTATGTTTTATCAAAAAAATACTTTTGTCAGAACGGATGACTTGGTAAAAATAAAACCTTCCAGTTAGATTTTCGAAATTCAATGAAAATTTATTTTTTGCTTCAACAAATAAATATAATTGATGATGATACATTTCAGTAGAATGGTGTATTTACGATACAATTTCGTATAAACAATTAACGCAATGTATCTTAGTACACTTTTATTTACATTTTAAAAGAATAAAAAGGAAAATTATTACACATAAATTATATTAAACATGCTATGTTACTAATAAAGACCTACTACTACCTACTACTATTCACTTGGTAGCCTCAAACAATATTTCTAAAATAAATAAATGAATGCAGTAAATTTTGTTTTGTAGTTTTATTATTTTGCATAATATTTGCTGAACGCGATTCATAACCTTAATCAGCGATACCAACACCTTAAAATATAAAAAAAGGGAAGATTAACTCTCAAGTATCATTGAATTTCAGACTTATGGTAGGTATTGTTATATAAGACACAAAAAGATTTAGCTGATACAAGATTAACAGAACATGCATTGTACTGCACATTCTTACAAAATAACGTATCATCTCATTCCCATTTAACGACTAGAATATGTAGCTCCATTTACATTCCTCATCCAGCATATTTATATGAAAAACAACAACGTCAAACAGTTGTAATACGAAGCCGGACATGATGGAAAACGTCCATTTTAATTCAAACGTACCGATATGATGAGAAGTTTATCGATAAATCGATATTTATCAATACGGCACTAAAATTTTTGTAATTGTTACGGTACTCTTGTCTTTAACTGGTATTAATTTTAAGTACTTTTTAAGTATATATTAGCCACATAAAAAAAAACAAGTAAACCTACCCTTTAAAAATGGCCTCTTTAGGTCTGCATAAATATGTAATTCAAACGGCCTGGTAGTTTTTATAACATAAAAAAACATATTAGTTGTATTATTTCTTTTTGTATGTTCTACGACAACATTCCAGTTAAGATGACATCTCACAATTAACAAATCCATTTATATCAACATGCTTTAATTTTAGGTGTACAAAATTATATGATCTGGCAATGTTTCTTTTTTTTTTGTTATAACGGCAATAGAAATTCATAATATTTTATGAAAATGTGCACTGACTCGATATCGCGGCTCTTGAAATAAAAGCCTGGTGACGGATAGCGTAGTCTTAGTTTTAGGCTCACTTGTACCTCTTTGAGCACAGAAATCTAAAAAATAAAATATAATCTTAAGTTTTGCAAATGAAACGTATTCACATCTAGTAATTAATATTTTTAATAGCAACGATTTTTTCCAATTATATTCGTTCAATTTCAAACTACTCGTAATAAACGAATTTTTTCTTCACTTAAAATATTTCTATCGATATCTTATAATCATCGATATCTCCCCGTGCAATCCGACGCCATTGTGAAATGCATTCTCGTCTTTGTTTTCCGTGAACGTCGCATATACAATATTTGTTCGTTCGTTGGGCAATCCGAAATTATTCCGTAAGCAATGTTATTTGATATCCATTCGCCTATGTTTCGACATTAATTGGTTTCTTTACATGTTTTTAAGTAGGTACTTAGTTTGTTTTCACAGATGTAGATGACTATCGACACCATAGAATTTTCAAATTGAAATAATTTTAGACTTGAAATGAAGTCAATTTCAAACTTTAATGTTAAGCTGCTTTCAAATACATTGCACATTGACGACCTCCGTAGCCGAGAGGCAAGCGTGCCGGACTGTGGCATCGCGCCATCTCTGAGGTTCCGGGTTCGATCCCCGGTCGGTTCAATATGGGAAACGAACTTTTCTATATTGTCTCGATTGTGGGTGTCTGGGTGTTGTGGTACCGTCGTTGCTTCTGACTTCTGTAACACAAGTGCTTCAGCTACTTACCACCGAATCAGAGCAATGTATGTGATATTATTTAATATTTATATATCTATACTATACTAATATCATAAAGAGGAAAGATTTGTACCTATTTTTGTATGTTTGTAATGAATAGGCTCAAAAAGTACTGGACCGATTTAAAAAGTTATTTCTCCAATATAATGCTACATTCTTTCAATGTCATAGGCTACAAAATTAGGGATCCTTGGTAAAATTTGAAAAATTTCAACAGAAAAGCGGGAAAATTTCTCTAAGGCGAAACGAAGTTCGCCGGGACCGCTATTTATTATATATTTGAGGCCCCGGCATCGAAGGCCAAGTCGATATGGAAAACTTTTCTATTTTGTCTCAGTAAAGTTTGGGCGTTGTAGTACCTACCATCGTTTTTTGTGTAACACAAGTTCTTTAGTTACGTACCACAGTTGTCATGTTGTCGATTTTTTTTGCCTAGTTTAATTACTACATTTTTTACAAACTCTATTCCATTGAAATTGGGATATTGTCACCATTTACAAATGTTTATGCTAAGGTATAAATGCCGTATAAGAAGACTATAGTTATAATGGTTTTATGTTTATTTTTGCAAATTATCTTTAAAATGTGATTTTCAGTTCTACAAAACAATTCAGTAGGTATGTAGATAAGTAGGTATCATTTGTGACGTCACATTATCTATTCTATCTTCATAGTAGATCTGAAGGAATTGTTGACAGATATACATATAAAAGTATCTCAGTTGACTGACCAATCAATATCTCGACTGTAGGGCCGTGGGGTTCGACGCCCATGACCATTGTGAAATAAGTAGAATCGCTAAGTATTGTACCTTTTATATATCCTCTATCTTAAATGAAGAAATGTGCACATTAAAATACGGAATGCAAACGAAAGTGTAAATAAAATAAATGTTTAAACTTACAACATGGAGAATCCAAACACTTAAACGCTAGCACTCATATCGAACTTACCTGAAACAATATATAAACAAACAAATCAATAAATAATAAAACAAACGGGGTGAGCTAAATAAAACCGTTTAAATATACCCATTTACTAGTGACGAGTAATTTTTTTTCCTATATATTACCTTGGGTGGCGCAAATGGGTCAATACCCACTAAAATGTGTAATAATGATCTGTCTAATGTTTAAACTATATCGCACGGGGAAAAAATAAATAGGCGGACTTAATGCCTAAATATCTTAATGACTAAATAGCTTTCTGCCCACGGCTTCGCCCGCGTGGAATTCGGTTATATTGCGGTATAAAGCACAACTATAAGAAAACTTCTCATTTCCACGGAACAATCTAAGAAGCGCGATGTAACGCTGGATACACACAGCCCATCTCCAATCCATCCATCAAGCAAACTATATTTTTGTTTTTTCCTCGGGAATATCATTTTTTTAGGGATAAAAAGTACCCTATTATATAATCCGGACTTCTAACTTTACGTCTGCAAAATTTCAAAGCAATCGGTTCAGTAGTTACGGCGTGAAAGTGGAATAAACAAACAAACAAACTACTTTCCGATTTATAATAATAGTAAGGATATTATAATCTGATATAATTTAAGATATGCGCGTTTCATTTTCAATATGTAACATGTAATATATAACTAGAGTCAACTCGTGACCACGGTTGGTGCAACCAAACCGCGTATCGGTTTGGGCAGTTAGTAGTTCGTATGAACTCCTAAAAACATTGTCTTGACCGAAGTTCTATCACTGTTTTATCACGCCACAAAGGCAGTGGAGTCATAAATCTAGTATCAAGTGTGATTTAGAAAGAAAGTAAGTATAATAAATCGAGTATGCGTTACGTCAGCGTTGCATAACTGAGGCATAACAGACGAGCGAACAAACAACGGAAGTGGTAGCATGTGTATGTATTAATACTGGGAGTAGGGCTATCACCTATGCTATCAAAATGATATAATACTAAATTTTAATAAAGTTACTTGGAGTTTTTGACCAGGGTGGCCTTCAAGGAATTAATGAACTGGGTGCCTTACACTAAAGATTAATCAGTCCATTAATGTTCTGATCACTATAGCAGTAAATATGTGTTAAAAGACTTCATACTATCCTGTATATCAAATAATTTTGAAATAGATTTACATAATAAAGTTTAAGTATTAAAAAACAACAAAAAAAAATCATCTCCCGTGAAATAACTATGAAGTTCTAAACTTATGCGGCAGAAGACTAAGAGCTTAATATAACACAAAAATTAATCGCCTACAAAAAGTTAGAGATCTATGAAAGACGCGAAGTGGACAAAATCATATGTAAATAACTCCTTCGGGAAATGTGGTCAGAGTACGAATATCAGCGGGCAGCGAATTTCAAAGGCTTGTACAGTGAACCACTAAAATAATCGTCATATCATATCATTGGTAGAAACAAGATTACATGGAAGAGCTTGGAACTAGCTTGCCTTCACACCGCTGGAAAAAGTAACCACACAGTTTTTACCAAATTGTGACATTTAAAAAAAATGATTATCCTAATCTTAAGATGACCCCCTGACTTTTTTTAAAGAGGGGAAATGCATTGATGCACCGTACCGTCACCCGAGGTAGATGACCGCGAGTGTGGCCCTGAAAAGGGCAGGACTACCCAAAAGCCCCCCGGTTGGACCTGATCGCCATTGTAGCGGTGTTGTGGGAAATCGGCTAAGCTGATAGTAACATACACAATTAAGATGGCCCCTGAGTGTATCAACCCTATCTAAAGCCGATCTATCAACTGTACAGTTGAGTGCGCGTGGTTCAATTCGCTTTTTACCTCCTTTTTGAAAGCAAAGAATTCCTCTTCTTCATTCCTAGCCAGTATTCCAATCATGTAACGATACTAACTGCTGTTCTCGCGTGATTTCATACGAATGTTTTAAGAGTAAGCTAGTGACGCAGTATTTCAGTTTTAATTACGTAGTTAGCGCCGCGAGTTCGATTCTCATCTAGGACAATCATTCTTGTTATAAACATTTGGTTTGTTCTGGGTCTGGATATTTATGGATGTAGTTTAAAACATATTTTGGTATCACCGTGGGTCCACGATTCCATGATAAGTACTTTGGGGGGTTGATCAGTCTTCCATGCATATCATGCATTATCTGATAGTTTTATTTCTCACCCTCGGTGCAATACAGTAATTTATGAAATAATGCAATTGTTCAGAAGAAGTATTAAAAATTTGACATCTAATTTTTTTTTTATATCAAATCAAAATCTATACATAATGTAAATATCACTTAGCTATTAAAAAGTCAACTTTTAAATTTATTTAATACATAATGGCCTCTGAACACTGTAAAGAATCAATAGTTAATTCGTATTTAACTTGTTAATGCAATTTTGGCATAAGTGACATTATCACACCAAGAGTGCGATTTATCATATCCATGTTTTATGATCGTCAATGCGTGTCAATAGAAAAATAACTTTCCTCTCCTTTTCAGTCAAGTTAATAATGAATATACGTTAAAGACCGTCACGCATGCTCAAAATAGGAAGGAAATCAGCAGCAGGAAGACCATGAAGGCTGGGTTAGTAATTAAATGGAACTAGCAGGTTGACCAGACCAATACTTAGCGCTAAGGTGTGTAGTTAGTGGGCGCCAGTGAATGCAAGCGTGGCGGAAGCTTTTGTTCCTGTTCGTTGTATGTTTTTACCAGACTGAACCAAAATACAGGTAATGTTTTTCGGGCATTCATACACTAGCTGACCCGACAGACGTCTTAACGACAGCCATTAAATTCGAATTGGTTTTCGCCCCCGACGATTTTTAAATTTTCCGCGCAATTGTTTTTCTTATTTATTGATTTATTAAGGACAACCAACAAATCTTATACTTATTATATTGTATTAACTTATGTATTATAGTTAAACTAAGTGCAGATTCACTTATGGCTGCCACGACAAGCAAACGTGAGCAAAATATACGAAAAACTTAAAATTTAAGAAACCTACGCCATAGAGCTACAACTTGAACGAATCTTTCCTGACTATAACAAATACAATAAAAAAGTGAAATTGGTCCAACCGTTCACACGTGATGGCATGACCAAGGGAAGTAGGGTTTAAATTTTTATATATTAAGAGTGGTGGTCTACAGTAAAAGTATATTTCCAAACCTCAATGTTAATACCCTACCTTGTGGTCTCTTAAAATGTTACTCTAACCTTCACGTTAGTAAAACCTGACTTTGAAGGGTCGGTGGTTGGATTCTCATTGGTATGACTAGTTGTTACATAAATACATATGTTTTAAAATATATCAAAAAGGTACTGTTTTCACAGTTTTCTTGTTGTCATCAGGAGATTTTTTTTTTCATCTTCCCAACAGTAAAAGATAGGAGACTCAATAGATTAGTTACAGAAGCAGTATCTAACTTATTGTTATATGTATACCTACCACTTTAGACCAAATCATATAGTTTTGTTTTGATGAGTGAAGATACATAGAAAAGACTAGTCACTAAATGTGGCACCTAATCAAAAGCTTGATGTACGTGTCAGCCATCGCTTCACTTAAGCATATTATAGGGAATGTACAACCCGCCACATAGCGCCACCATCCCAGTGACGTTTTAGTGAGCATAACTAACTCCTAACTTATCTTAGCACGTATACCTACAGCATAAAAAAGATAATCAAATCACACACAGTACATTTCATGGTCAATTAGGTTCCACTTCAGCAAATGCTGCTATGGCATTATTTCTGACACCACAGCAACGGTGGTATTCTGGTAGTTTTAAATCTTATTTATTCAGCTTACTACAATTAAACAAACGTAGCTACCGTTATTATTTTTTTATAATTACACCATTCATTGCGATTTTAAAACACCGCACAATGACTTCATTAGTGAAACATTGTGCTATGATAAATTATGACAAATGACGTCTTATGTCGCTTTATTAATCAATTGCGGCATTCGTAATTAATGATCAAGATTGATTGGGCAAGAACACGGGCTTGATGAAATTAGTGGTAGGTAAGTGTTTTAAATAAGTTGTAAAAACTAGTGAGGAGGACAGTATTCATCGTGGAAAAGAAAAAGAATAAGTCAAAGTTTATGAACGTTGATTACGTTTTTTCAGCAATTCAATTATTTGGCTAGAAACTCGGTATTTATTAGGTATCTATCTATATCCAAAAACTATTCCTTTCTAGATTTTCTTTCAAGATTTTACTCATGTCACGATTTCACTTCTCTACACACTAACTAGAAATAATTTTATTTAGTAGAGAGGTAGGGCATAGCGATTTATCGCTCGAACTGGAGCAGCCCGACTAGTAAAAACCTTACAGAAAATCACAGCCAAATAACAATCACTTCTGTGTTGTTGTGTTCCTGCGTGTGAGTAAGGTTTCCAGAGCTCCGGGGGGGTGCTACATTAGTGGCAGAGGTCAAGCCTTTAATGTAAGGGCGACAAATGCAGCAACAGATTTATTATGCTGTACGTGTCGCCCTTAAGCTAGGTTCTCATTGCCACTTAACATCAGATTGGATGAGGTCTTGAAGTGCAATATAAAAAAAAAAATATTATGCGAAAGATCGCAAGCAATTATAATATAATAAAATGAATAAGATTTTGTTAAAAGCTTCTTAGCCTCAGTTCCTAACTTTGCTTTGACGATAACTGATGATTTGACAGCTTGCAAAACCGAAATATATTGGACTTATAGCCGACTTATAGAAAACTGCCATTACTTAAAAAAAATGGAACAACCCATTAAGCTTCCAGTTAGTAGACACATCTATTTGTTAAATGATTTTTAACAAAGTCCAAATTTTTCATAAAATAATTTGACATTACAATTGATATCTTATTTGTACACTCTTAATATTTACCGACATTGAAGTTGACTGATTTGTAATTTTTTTTTTTAAGTGTTTCACCTAAGTAAATTTAACTAACGACGGCGACTGGATGAAGGGTTGTCGGGCACGCGCGGCAATTGAACACACCTACCCACATACTGTTGTGTTTTTTACAATATTGAAACTACCCACGATCGTCTTATGTTTGTGTATCTTAATGTTTTATTATATAAATATACGATTATTTATTGTTTATTTTTAATCATATTTAAGTAGGTTTATGACACTGTGTAACGTCGCGGGCGTCCGTGGTATATCACTCGGCAGGGTCCACTGAAAACCAGCGTCATGGCCTGCGACGTGGGCCATGACTTATGCTGAGTGAGGCCCTTTTATTGTGGACATCACGACTTGCCATTGTCTGCATCGCCTGGTTGACGAGGAGAACGCTCATTTTTCATGTTCCTTGTAATGTTTTCTGTTATCTTCTTTTTCTGTTTTGTGTCCATCCCTTTACTGTTATTGTTATGTTTACTCATATGGCTGTGTTGTGATGTCTGCACGTAATAAATGTTTATTTCTTTCTTTCTTTCTTTCATTCTTTCTTTTCTAAAATTCAGTCCCCTTTCAATCATTGTACAGTTTCTTACTGCACCTAGTAAGATTAAATCCGTGAAAGGTTTAGCACAAATGAAACAGTTTTAATTATCTTGTCTCATCAAGTTTTAATTACCCACATAAAATTAAGCTTACCGTGTCAAAATTTGAGTCACTTCTTTTTACTTTTAAAAGTGCCAGCAGATATTGCGTCCCACCCAAGGCGGATTATTGTTTGAAACATATCTTTATCTAGTTTTGACTTAATTAACTAGTTTCCGCGTATAATGTGTAAGTATGGAGGTTAATTATAAAGTCCTAGTGACATGGTTCCGAAAATGCATTGTTTGAAGAATGTAATCGCCTGGTAAAAGTTACGTGGATTTGATTTAATTAAAGTTAAGAAGTACATTACACGGATCACGTCGATGTGGTAAATAAAGGGCATTCAAATTGAATTGAAAAAAAAAATACTATAAAAAATAAAGTTATTCTGAAAATAACAATCTTAAATTAAAAGTATTTAAGTAACGGATGAAGTAAAAGTCTTTGATAATATTAGTAGACCAATATTATTAAAAACTTTTATTTAAAAAGAGGTTTTATCAAAAAATATTATCTTACAAGGCATTCTTCATATTATAAAATAGTATTCCGTATTCGAAACTAGACTACCGGTGTATAGTCAATACAAATAAAAATCTTTGAAATGCACGTACCTACATAAAAATTAAATATGTCGGATCCGATAACGAATGGCAATGTTTAAATCTCATAATCGTAACTAACTCATTTCGAATGAGTTCGAGTGAATAAAAAGTTTTAATTAAAAAAAAATACATTCAAATCAAAAACTACGCTTAACTCCAAAATTTTCGATTAATGTTTAAAAACACAACCTTTCATTTGTTCGTTTCGTTTTTGGTAGTAGGCCTACAAGTTTGCTACGCACCTACAGTACCAGATCTTCAATTGGCCAGTTGTTTCTAATATATTATTATGACTCTCAAATATGTATAGACAAGCATTTTAAAGAGTTTTGAACTCCATATGAAACTGAATACCAATACTACACGAAGCTGCAGTCAAAAGCTACCTTACATAAGAAAGCTTTTTTTGCCTCCTCCGACCTCCGGGAGCGCCGGCGCAGCCAAGATGGCGACTCGCATCCTGACCGGTGACGTAAGAGTTACGCAATTG
This sequence comes from Glyphodes pyloalis, assembly GCA_037074685.1. Lineage (NCBI taxonomy): Eukaryota > Metazoa > Arthropoda > Insecta > Lepidoptera > Crambidae > Glyphodes > Glyphodes pyloalis. The sequence goes on from JAYKKO010000021.1 coordinate 7,939,333, forward strand.
CAATTAACGATCACTTTCACGTGTAAGCCTTAATATGTTATTGAAAATACACCAATTACTTTTGAGACGGGGCTTGGGAGTAGCGGAGATTGTGACTTACCTATAATGGACTTATGACCGCTTGCCATTCAAAAGCGTTACCTCTATTTACTCATTTTGCACCAGTTGATTTTGTAAGCTTCATAGGCCTTAGGAATATTTATATACGAGTGAAAAAGGAGGTGCTGCGTCTGAGTAAATTTATTTGCAGTATTTGATTTATTATTTTTTAAGTATATGAAACAAAGCATAATAATAATCTTTTATACCTATGCTGGTGCTATTTTGTAGGACACAACTAAGCATATAAAAATATTTTGATTGCAATATAAAAAATACAAATATTAAAATTAAGTATCAGATTAAAAGTAAAATCAACAGCTAATCTCAGTTTGCATTATATAATTTATATGATCTATAAATAAAGTTCTTTACTGGATTAGAAGCTAACACATGAAATGTATCTCCTTATCTAGTTCTTATAAGTTTGATAGGTACCTACATGACTTGTCGTAATAATGTAGAAAATTATGCATAAGGTTTATGCAAGTTGAAATATAATAACTAGATTGGTATATGAATTGTAAAAGACAGCCACATTTATATTTTTTCATTACAAAGTATTACTAGAAATTTTTACGCAGGTACATTCACGATGCATTATATAAAAATGTTTAAATACCCGCTGCCTCTCACGCCGCAGCCTTCGATAGATGGTAAGTGTGATAAATCTATAACGATCGTGTACAAGCCATGCATCATTGAACAGATTTGTTGAACCATTTGTTTTCCTACAGAATTTCTATTACCCACCACAATGAATTGTTTTAAAGGTTAAACCGTTAAAATCGTTTCGTGTCTCCATTTAATAACAGTCTTCGGACATTCAACAAGTCAATTGGTTCTAATTAGCGTTATTCTGATCTAAATATTCTGGGAAACGACCCAATTAGCTGTCCTACTGTTAATCAAGTAATATTAAATTGCGAAAGAAATACCAGAGGAATACATAGAGGATAATCTCTGTTGATTATGAGAATAAATAAGCATTATACCAGTACACAATAAAATGGAAAATTGATGAAGATTGATCATTTCCTTTTTATAAACATGTTTTTACTAGTCTTAAATAATTACTTTCTTAGGCCCGTTTACAGCATTACTTGAGGTTAAATCCCTTTATCTATACTTCTATTAAAAAGTTGAAGAGTTTGTTTGTTTGTTTGAACGTGCAAATATGAGGAACTTCTGGTTCGAATTAACAAAAGATTGTTGAGTTAGATAGCCTTACACACATATTGAAAAGTAGCAAAAGTGTGTGTTTAAGCGGGCGCTGCCCGGGATCCTTTTCTCGGGACAGCATTGGCTGAGCTTTTTTCCTTTTATCCCATCAACAATCCAATTATATTTGGAACAGACTATGTTTTGTGTTTTCTTTGTAACTCAACTTAAAACAAACACAAAACATAATCTGTTACTAGTACTACTAGTTTAGAATTATGTTCTGTTCTTTTTTTATATTTTAAATTTATTTAAAAAAATATTTTAGTTTTGTTTGTATTGTGTGATTACTTATTTTACTCTCTACTTGTATTTATTAAAACTTCTGCGTTTGTCAAAATTTTCCAACCTACCTGTATTCAGGTCCAGAATTGATTAATGTTATAATTCTGTATTATATTGATCGCAGTATGTTACTGTAAAAAATATAGATAGGGCAAATTCAAAAGGTAAAAAACATCATTTCACACAATGTTAAGCTTCATCTTCGCCTTCCTAATGGAACAAACTCCGAATTCCTAATGGAACTTGTTTAATAACAAGATTGAGGTCAAACGTAAACCCAGTTTGTGCAAAAAAGAAAACTGTAACTAAGGCATGTGTATTACATGCCAGTACTATGTAGTGGGCAGTATGTATGAGTTGTCCATTCATCAACACAACGGCCCGACGCTTTCGCGACCACCTTTACCAGTGGTCGCCCAACAAGCTTTCATAAACATCAATTTCGAAGCCCGCCTCATAAACTGAATACATGTTGAAGGATATTGTATACTGTAATACATTTAGGACTGACACTAACCTTTTTGTCGGTTGTTCGATAAATCTTGACCGTTCTGAGCCAGACGTGTCAAAAGTGACATGTAATGTGACATTTTAGAGATCTAATTTGATGATCTTAGTCGAGACGCGAGCGGGCCGGACTTTGTATGGTTAGCCATTATGATATTTATTTATTAGTTGGTGTTGATTTATTCAGTAATATTCAAGCAAGTGACAAAGAATAGAATATAATAGAATAAGTCTCATTAAAACAAACTTCGTGTATCATGCAACCATTTTTCCACTAGGACAACCAATGTTAGACCCTATTGTGCCTTAAAACAAGCTCCCGGAATCCTGGGAAAGCTAAAGAACACAAGAAATTGCGCAAAATTATATTTTCTAGATCTGCAGTAATAGATGTCGCTTAAGAAGTCCCAGTGCAACCCTTGCTAAATGTATAGGTTGCAATGGATGCGCGAGCGCAAAGAAAACTGCGACACATGACTAAAAGTTGGTTCGATTGGCGAATGTACGCGCATTTGATAAGGTACTGGACATAAATAAAAATGGAGCCACTTCCCTTCACACCTCTCTCATACCTTTTATTTATCATATGACTTTACAGATTCACTAGAAAATGATAGATTCACGAGATAGTAACCTACCCATGCAAAATTTTGGTAGTGTTAATTCTCTGACTTCAGTTCTCTTTCTTTTCTTTTTTTTTTAAATTGACTCTATCCCGCATTTATGTTAACGCGATGATTTCGCCAATGTCAAGTGTTTAGAGAGACCCTAGCTCTGTCTTGATGTTGGAGACATCTACAAAGTATACAAAATAAAACACACTACGTTTTTTCGTAAATGAATGAATGCCATGAATGAAGGAATTTATAGAGAAGTAACGCCCATAAACTAAAAAGGGGGCACAGAGAATGTAAAAAGCACACGAAAGCTCCCAAGCATCGATCGATTCTTACATATTTCTGACTATCAATAATCTGACGTAAGTCGCAACTCTCATCGTGCCCAATCGGTTTCCACGTTGTATGTAAACACTTGGGAACAGGTTGCGGCGGGTTCACACGCGTCCATCCGCGATCAAAGGCCCCGCCCGCTGCGCGAATCGCGCCCTTTCACTTTCAGAGGTGCGCGGGCGCATAACATCACGGTAAACGATGATCGATCCGGATGACAAAAGGAGGCTGCTGGAAATTCCTTACGCGTGACTATATGATTTTAAATTTAGTATCCTAACAGAAAAAAAATGAAGAAAAATGAAAGAGTATGTAGTTCGGCTCATCGAGCTACTACTAACTTAACCAAAGTCTTCCAAGTAAGTAGTATCCCTATTTCCCCTTCTCCTTCTAAGGGAATTCGATTACATCCCTTTCCCTGTCTTGCACCCTTTAATTCTAGGTCTGCCGTGCTGGTGTTTGCTAGACTTGCCAGTTAAGGGAGAGCCTAGTCGTTAGCGTTTTATATTGCCTTGACCCCAGAAAAAAGCTAACCTTCTTCCGGCATGCGAATCTCTATCGTTATCGACAAATATCGCTACCTGTGGGAACGCAATGGATTTGTTAAAACAATCAATAAATCAAAATGTCGCCGAGGTTTCTCGTAAGCCGTCACTTTACGATTCCCACGGGATGCAAAAGTAAACCGCTGACAATAACGTTGTAAATGAAAGATTATGAAGCTGATTAAAATTGTTTTTTTCTGTTACATAAAAAAATAAGAGACACATATTTCTCCATTTTCTACCTAATCATAAAAATAACTTATACACTGTATCGAATTGTCGCATGACGTCATTAGGGGGTACAATTTTAATCCACCAGTGACGTAATGAGAACCAACCATGCAACTTGGCATTGTTTTATTCCAGTATTTTTTTATTAATTTGCCAAATGAAAAAATCGTGTCTAATGTTTATTCAAGAACTTTTTAACGTACTTAAAACAATCTGGTATTTTTGACTCAGTCTGCTTCCCTATTGCTTGTCCACATGATGCAAGATTATTGGTAGTCTTAAGTTAGTGTTATGGACACAGTGCCCCATTGAAGAGACGTCGCGACCCAGCCGGCACCGCCCCGGGCGCTTTGCAGAAACGAAAGCCGAGGCCTGCACGTGCCGGCCTTCCGCTGCTATCGTCTCGTCTTCCTGGCTTCGTCCCTGTTGCCTTTAATTGGGATTTGACACCATTCACAAATAATTTAAACCTTGTAATGCCTCCTCTACACGTTGCCAAATTCGTCTGCAGATGGCAACGCCAATCAAGTCAATCACTTCCGCGGACGTGTCCGTCGACGTGTAGGGGTTATGATTTGCCCGTCTGCCGATATCAAATACCTACCACAGACGAGCAAATCTCACCCTCTAGAAGTAAGCGGATGCCATCGCGATGCCATCTGCAGACGAATCTGCAGAAAATCTACGTGTAGAGGAGGTATAAGGCTGACGTCCCTTAAAAGCCAAACACAATTGGTTTTCTGTATCAATGGCGTTAAAAAGGACTTGATCAACCATTTTGTTTTGCAAAATCTCTTTTAGTAGCTATTTTAAAATGCTATATGTTTTAAGGAGTTATGATTCAGATGTTGATTTTATGTTACATCCGCCACGTTGATTTTTTGCATGTTAATTTTTAATGCTCCGAAACTATAATGTGTAGATTAGTTAAACTGTGACGTAAGAGTGTGTCTGTCATCTTCATAGAAAATATTTTTTTTTATTGTAGCGCAGTACATTGGCTCCTCTCAGCCTAATGGTTAGCAAGAGAGGAACCCACATCGCGATGACAACAGATTTGATACCGAAATATCCTATCCGTTATCATCGCCATACTGGCCTGCAAGATGTTCCTTCGCGCTCCTTCTATAAAGGAATCGTGTTTGACAGGTAATTAAAGTATTTACCTCAGTTATTTTGAGAGCTGGCGTTATCTTTTAATTATTGACGATACCATCATATCTGAGAGACGAGCGGATCGGAATTTGGAGATGCGCTGTCCCTGGTCGAGGCCAGGTTCAATTCTTGGTCAGGTCAATTTAAAAGTAACTTTTTTCAGCTGGATGTGGCACCGTCGTCGTTTTTTATTTCTTTGCCACAAGCGCTATAAGCGAGTAGTTGAAGTAATTATGTTAAAAATCAGGGTAAAAACCTATAACCTAACGTAACTTAAAAGTATCAGAGCAATGTATGTGATGCAGATCAGTACTTATTTTTGTTGTATTTCTCACAATAATGAACGTGGGGAATAACTTCTACGTTGCATGTTCTAAAGAACGCCGTTTTAAGCATTTTGTGAGAATGCTTGCTAAGCAACGGGTTATTAAAATTAGATTATCTCCTTGTCCACACGTGTAGGCGTGTTTTAATCGAATGCCTTTCGATACCAAGGTCTGGCCTTAAGTGGGGCACCGATACAGCGGCGACTACAACATTGTAAGTATGTACAGTCAAGTGCACTATTATGCTAGCTTTTATGACCTTAAAAGTAAACCTAATTTTAAGGTCATAAGAGCTAGTTAAGATAATGTTGGCATTGCAAGTGTGAGCGTATGACAATGCGATTTACTTTAATGAATTCTAATGATTCTACACATAAACATTTTCTGTCATGCACATGATATTCGTAAAATTCGTCGTATAAGATATGTATATTAACATATTATTAGTATTGAATTGTAAATATTTCTCGAATACCTTATACCTCACTGTTATTATGTATGTATATAACAAAAATGTTTTAAATATTATCATCAGCATGAACAGATCCAGAAAGAGGGTGTTTAATTATTTTTTTTTCATTAAATTCAATTTCTATGCCACCCTTACATAGATACTTAGTGCCCCTTAGTGTAGTACCTATATTCTAACTTGCCCTCAAGACTACCCACTGAAAGTTAAAGAGTGCCACAAGAATTGTTTACTGCCCTTTAATTGCATCTTTATTTCTATGAGGTTTAGTATACTTAGATATAAAATATTTTTTGTCGGATTCAGCTTTGATAAGTTGCAAATGTATTTATTAATACTAAGATATTTTTTGTTTGAGTCTAGATTTTTACTCTGTTTCTGTACCTATAAATGTATAGATAATTAAAATATAATAATTAAATAAACAATTTACTATATAAATGAAATGGTGATGATGATTCATCCTAAGCCTAAATCAAGTTAGTTATAATAAATAGTCGAAACAAGAAAGCTTTTAAAGAGACTGAATGTATCATCACATAATCTAAGTGTAAAGTAGTCACAGCAAGGTATTTAACAACGTAAAAAATTGACCTGATCTAGTTTCCCAATTTTCGACGACTTATAAAATATGAATAGTTCAACAATAAAATATGTATTTGCGCATAGCATCGCGTGTCGAACCTGGGACCATTGCCAACGCCTTGAAGAGTGCGCGGCCCTCGAGGATGAGTAAAGAGCAATGCTTCCTCATTTGTTACCTTGAGGCTGAGTAAAAATAATGCCTTTAATTTTCCGCTTTAAACAAAGAATCGATTACGGCGAGGTAGAAAGATCGATTTGTATTTTTCCTTAAATGGAGTTACTAGTTGTCGCTGACATTGCGTGTATAGACAAAAAAAAAGAATGTGATAATTTTTTAATTTCCGTCTCATTAGTTAAATTAAATAGATACAAAGGAATACGTCAGTAAATGTGTGAAAGAAAATGCATGAAAAGGTTTATTAATGTGAAAGAAGCTAAAGTCAATCGTAATAAAATCTTGATAAAATGGCATATAGAAGGATGATAATTTTTGCCTCCTCCTCCGTGAGAAAGGCTTGATAATATGTATGTACCAATATCAAATCAAAATATTAATTTTGTAGGTATTTTACTTGTATTGAACAAAATAAATTCCTTGTGAATAAAAGAACCTACTGAATGATTTCACATAAAATCCTCCTATTAGAACTTTCACAATAAATTTAAGAGAATAGAATAGAACCCTTACTATAGAACTATAATTTATAAGAATCTAGCCATAAATTCTCATATTAAATAAACAAACATAGAGTAACCAATACAATTATTACCTTCCACTACCACACTACGCATAGATTTGTATCTCAACTTTGAAATGGCAACTCCTAATGTAATCTGTTTATATCAAGCATTTCTTGCAACTAAAAATTTCTTGCCTCGTACGGGTTGCGGACTCGCCTATCAGTGCTATACATAACCGGGAAACACGTTAAGAGAAATAAGAATCATATTTTTTCTAAAGTTGAAAACCTAGTAATTGCGTATAAGTTCTCAACAATCTTAACGTACTCAGAAACAGAATAAAAAAATGTATAATGATTATTCAGAAGTAATTAATTACAGATTCGCGTTCCAATAAACGGATTTACAAATTGCGTGTTAGAACATCAAGTGATTTGTACGTTTTCCATCGCATTATTAGTTTGAAGGAATTTCTTCCTCGAAAATCATCTTTACGTAATTTAACACATTTCCTTCATTCGCTCAAGTTAAACTTGTGTTACGAAACAAGTAGGAACAAATAAGTTACATCTGTTTGCTTAGCTGCAGAGGATTCTAACTGTTTTGCCGACCTATAATTATCATGAGGTAATCGTAAGTGATAATAATGTAGAACTCACATAAGCATGCTGGGTCTACTTAGAAAGTTTGTTATAATTCGTTTCGTGCTTATAATCAACAACTTCAAAAGTCAAGTACTACGTGAGTCAGCCTGGGCAATATTCAATCTTTTGTTATATTTTTTTTTGGTACTTTTAGTGGGCTTTAAAATGTAAAATGCTTAAATGGACCAGTGCCTATTTATGAGACATAGAATACAGGCTCAGTTACATCAACATAATTTATATATTTTTGGTATGGACTCCAGCTTACGTCTCAAGACAACGCAATGATTCCGCTAATGGCGAGTGATCAGATACACACGTTATTTAAAAAAAATACCTATCTGTGATGAGAGCTAATTCGTTCCTAAAATGAGTCCTCCTTTTTTTGTCTACACCAATCTAACTTAAATGGTTTAAGTTTCAATTTGACAGCTTGAAACTGTATAGTAGTTGCAACTGTGCCTAAGTTAATGAGGGTGTTCGCAAATAAAAAATCCACTAGATGGCGATGCGTAGGCGTAAGGTCCAACTGCTACGTGATTGGTTATGGTTTACATTACATTGACAGGCATGTCACCATGACATTTAAATGACCAATTACATAGCTGTTGGACTTCACGCCTATGCATCGCCATCTACTAGTGGATTTTTTATTTGCGAACACCCTCATTCAAATGTAGTGCCAGTCTTTATATGCCTCTATATTGAAATCAAGTCATAGCTAAAACAATGGGTGCTAGACTAGCCACATGCAGCTCGATGGTCATAAACCCAAGTTATTTTCGGAAATTCCGAAACATACTTTGCTCGAGCCGAGAATCTAACTCATATCGTGACTTTCAACCTTTAGGCCATCGAAGCGTTCTAGAATACAGGCTACCTTACAACAATGGTATTACGAACCTGAAAAATAAAAATAAAAAAACGTTTAGCTTTTCAATTTATTCCCAAACTGCGATTTGGGATAGGTAAATTTTCTATAGATTTTAAGACTTTCGCGTTCCATTTTAAACATTTAAGATAATTTAACGGGTCAAAACGCGACACCATTTTTATTTACTAGTTAATCGAACTACAGCTCAAGTGGTCAGCTCGTGACCACGGTTGGTGCAACTTTACCGATACGTCGGGCAGTAAGTAGTTCGTATTAACTACTAAGTAAAAATGGTGTCGCGTTTTGACCCGTTAAATTATTTTAAAGGTAAATTTTCTTCCAAAGCACCGTATCTAATTAAAGGTTATGGTCCATAAAGGCTACTGAAACTTACCAGACGATTGTATAACAGCTACAAAGTCAAGGTTCAAACTCGCCATATAACACTTAGGGTTATTGGTTGAAAACACGCAAGGGAGGCGTTTCGACACTCGTTCAGAACACCTGTCTAGATAAGATTGTAGTTTAGCGGTGCCGATGGTGGTTTAATTTTGACTTTATTGTTCAGGGTTATTCATATTTTTACTCAAAATATACTCGGCGTTGCAACCCCTCTTGCCGTATGCTACTTTTCAACTCCCTTTAATTTTGTTGGTAAATTTTGTTGAATTACAATATGTTCTAGTTTTTTAAAATTAGTTATTTTATCGATTATAAGTAAATTTTGTCGCACTATGTATTTTCGTCTTTTTACTGACAATTTTTTGAAGTAATAGAATTCGGTAATGGTAATGGTATGACCATAATTATTACTTACTCTGATAACAACATTTTTTAAAGGTTATTAGGTATAGCTTAGCTCAATCCATACTAATATTATAAATGCGAAAGTAACTCTGTCTGTCTGTCTGTTACGCTTCATTATTATTATGCCAAATTTCATCAAAATCGGTTGAGAGGCTTAAACCTCTCAACCGATTTTGATGAAATTTGGCATAGGTATACGTTGAACCTCAAGAACGGACATAGGCTACTTTTTGTTAGAAAGTAAGGGGGGGGGGGGGTAATGCCACCTTTGAATGTTTATATGGGAAAATGTTTATTTTTTAAGTTAGAGATATGAAAGTTGGCACAAATATAGCTCTATTAAAATATAGACTACTTTTGTTTCGAATATTAGGGGAGATAGGGGTAAAACGGACCATGAAAGGATGTAGTCCACGCGAACGAAGTCGCGGGCACAGCTAGTATTTTATAAAATCTGAATTTAAACATAAACCTATGGTGTTAAGACGCACATTTAAAGAAGATGGTATGATAATTTAGAGTCACGGGTAAGGGAACCCAAGTACTGTATCGACAAATAACTAGGAAACTATAAATGGTTAAATGGTAATTGTATATTGTAGAACCACGCGCAATTTATGGTGATCATTCGAGTGCACGGCCTCGGGCCTGACTTTAGCGAGCGCCATCTCTGAGGTTCCGGGTTCGATCCCCGGTCGGGTCAATATGGGAAACGAACTTTTCCATATTGTCTCGGGTCTGGGTGTTGTGGTACCGTCGTTGTTTCTGATTTCTGTAACACAAGTGCTTAAGCTACTTACCACAGAATTAAAAAAAAAAAAAAAAATGAAGTAGCTTTTTAAGCTAATAGGACTATTTATATGGATCGATATGGCCCTTAAGAGCACCAAATTAAGTGAATATTCTCGTAGATATTAGAGATTTATGATAGTATTAATATTAGGTATCAGCAATCAGCATTACACACGTGCAAAGCCGGAGCGGGTCGCTAGTTGAACATAAAGACCACCACCTAAGAAGTGCCACGCAAGTAGATTTTATCACGGTCATTACAAATGTCAAAATCGATAAAATTCAGTGCGTCAGCTGTTGATTGGCTGCAAATGCGAGTGTGGTATGCTATCAGCCATCAACGGTAACGAACCATTTATCGTCTCATACGAGATATCTGACGTGTTGAGCTTGCTAGTAGAGTCCGTGTTCAGTTGATTAAAAACGAACCATACAAAAGGTTTTTTCCCTGTTTATTTTGTTTGGTCTGTGCCTAGCTTCAAGTTTATCTATTTTGTAGCAGAACCTTCAAACCTGTCAGCCTCTAGATGGTATCGCCATTCCCGCTGTAAATTAGTTCGGATACGATCGCTATTAACTGTTACGTCAAGCCACACTTCGGTTTAGGGATGGCCCGTAAAAGGTATATATTCCAATGGTCTGTGACAACTGTTCCAGTCATTAAAGTAACAGTTCCCCCAAACTGTTACATAATCACAGGCTATTATAAAATTAATTAGGTAACAATCAAGTCATATACATATCTATCTGATTAAACTAATGTGGTTAAATAATCATAAATAACCTATAGATTTGAACAACAAATAATTGGGTTTTATTTTAATTACAAAATCAACTCTTTGTAACCCGTAATCTATTATATAAAAATGAATCGCAAAATGTGTTGGTAAGCGCATAACTTGACAACGCTTGGACCAATTTTGACAATTCTTTTTTTAAATGTTCGTCCAAGTCCAAGGATGGTTTTTACGGCGAGAAAAATTCTAATAATTGTTATGAAAACTCTAAATACAGCCCTTTTCTTTTTTCAGTACAAACGTTTAGAGTCAAGCCAGGTCAAGCCACGTTCCAAATCTATTTGACAGGACGAAGTCTGTCGGGTCCGCTAGTTAGTTATAAATATGTAAGTGAACCTCACGTAATCATTGGAAAACAAAAGAACGCAAAACTCCTGTGTACTAAGTAAAATTTTTTTGGACTTAAAATTTTGGCAGCAATAAGTGTATTTCCAAAACCAAAATTACGTTATTGTTTGAAAAAATAATCAATTGAATGCATTTATTGGTAAAACACGCCTCACTATAACATCAGATTGGAAAACTTTCTTCGCCTTTTCATCGTCTGAGTATTGTTGCCTTGAAACGTTAGAAACTGATTGGCCGATAAACGCTTTTGTGATTCACGGGCCGTCCCAAGGCTTGTTGGTAATAGATTTTGTTTGATTTAGATCTGCCGATGAAGTCTAGGCACTTTTGTATTGTAAAAGAAAGCCATAAGGCTAAGGCTGCACAGTACAAACATAAACCATAGTTCTATTCTCCGTTTTTTAAGAATTAGAAATTTTAAAAACAAAGAAGCAGTGGAAGTAATTGTTTTTTTTACACAATTAGGTACAACAAATTACCATAAAAAAGAGACTTTGAGTTGAAAGAAGTAAATAATAAAAAAAAAGTATCCAGAAACTATTTGAAATTATGAATCACTAGCTGTGCCCGCGACTTCGTTCGCGTGGACTACATCCTATGGTCGGTTTTACCCCTTTCTCCCCTAATATTCGAAACAAAAAGTAGTCTATATTTTAATCCAAGTTTCGAGCTATATTTGTGCCAAATTACATATCTCTAACTTCAAAAATAAACATTTTTCCATATAAACTTTCAAAGGTGATATTACCCCCCTCCCCCCCCCTTATTTTCTAATAAAAAGTAGCCTATGTCCGTTCTTGAGATTCAACGTATACCTATACCAAATTTCATCAAAATCGGTTGAGAGTAGACAGGCAGACAGACAGACAGACAGAGTTACTTTCGCATTTATAATATTAGTAGGGATAAGGGAAATAGTGGTCAGTTTTCCACTTTTCACTTTTATTTATTATTCAGTAATACTGATCATCTCTCAAGATCAATCAATACTGATTCAGTTTATCACTCAGCACAAATTTACTATTATGTATAATTACGAGTAATAAACGTTATTTCATGTTTTTAAAATTCTGCTTCTTAAAATCTTTACACTCTAAATTTTTCAGAATAATTCCTTCATTCGTTATAATAACCAATCATCTGGTCTCAAACCTTAGCTTGAGACCAGATGATTGGTGTGATTGTCTGACGCATTTATTTATTTTATTTTTTAAAGTCTACTTTTAGCATCCTAGATCACGCGATTCTACACAACTAGTGACTCCACCCGACGCACCTCGCCATTGTTTGTCGTCACGCAGACGCCATCACGACTCTCCGTTGGTCTGTCTGTCATAATCAATTTGCCAACAATAACTTTACATAAGATTCTGGTGAAAATTATTGACGAATGGCAAAGTCGAGAAGTATTTATTATCATGGTCACGACGATTTGTGAGTTTTTTTTTATTGAAAAGCTATTGGCTTCTACCTTACAAAATGCTATATTGCAGTCGCATCATATCGGATGGATTTGGATAAGCCAGTGATAGTGCCTACCCTTAAAATAGAATAGAATAGAATAGTTAGGACAAACTAATCTACTTAGTTGGCGTTGCGTACCAAATAAAAGCGTAAGGTAGTTTGAAGTCTTAAGACCATTAATTAGTCCAGTCATTTTAGGTTTTATCTGTGGAAAAATTTCTAGTGAGCTGAATTTTGTATACACCTTTATTACGGCATTGTAATGAAGATGTGACAAATCGACATTGATATCGTGCCGGCTAAAAAAGTTATAAAGGTCACAAAAATCAGTTTTTCGCAAATATCTGGCGATCTATTGCTCAGAGGTCAATAAAGGTCATTATATAAATTGTTTGTCGTAAAATTGTCTAGAAAAAATGTCTGCATTTTTCTGTAGAATTAACCGTTTTCGGAGTAGAGACTAGAATGCACTCACATACGGTATTGTATACCAAGGCGCACACCTTATTGCTTTTTATTTATGTTTGTAAGTGTGTTGTAAGTAAAATCTACTACAATGTGGATGCAGAATAATTGGATTAAGATGTTCAAAAGTTTGTGACTGAGACCCACAAATCGAAAAACAAATTCGATTTGTGGGTCTTCCATTTATAAGCAGAAATGAGGAATGTATACGTAAATCAACCAGACGAACATAAACATTTTTGAATGAAAGTTTATTACGATAAGAAACAAATTGGGTAAGGGTAATAAATAAAAATACCTAAGGTTATTTCAATATTACTTAAAACAATCCAAGTAAATTTATTTTCAATCGTAAACATCTTAATTCGACACTCCATAATATTCACACCTCAGCATCCAGAAATTGCAAGAAGAATTTTCTAGGGCAAGTAAATTTTTGTACCTACCTATTTGTGTGATCTTAGTAACCCGTAATACTTCTGATGTACCTATATGCTATCATAGCAAAGGTATGAGGGGAGACGTATGTCCATACAACCAAGTCATTACACACTAACTCAATTGACGTAACACCTACCGTTCTCCACAGTTCATCGACCCGCCCAGCCTATCTACAACGTGCCTATTACTCGATAACATCTGTAATCGCCCTAATAATACGTCTTAAATTGAATGTGCATTCTGTGGCGGGCATAGTAGCGAGTTAACTTTTTGGCGCCAACTTATGTCATTAATCAAAGACATATTATTATACAACCAACTTTTTTTATAAATAAAGTAAAGGAATTCTGGACCTTACCAGTAGCTCTTAAAACAAGACGCATGCCTTTTAGAAAGCAAGATGCTATCATGAGCAGTGAAACTATTTAGGTGACCCATTTATTAAATGGAATAAGTCCAAGTCAAATCCTTTTTGATTACATTAGTAATACTTACGAATGGGTATTATCTATAGTATAAATCAAATGAAGCTACCTCCGGTTCGGAACCTATAACTACAGAGAGATACTGGCAAGAAACTTAGACTAAGACTTCTTATATTGAAAGGTATATAATTATGACTTCTGATTTTAAAATAAATTTTTACATTGAAAGGACTTGGTATTCGCAGTTTTTTATTTAAAACAAAAAAACGCAGAACGAACATAAATAATATTTAAGTAACACTCGACTCAAATACAATGTATTATGACATTTTATTAAATTAGTTTTGAATAAGTCCGCATTATGCCAAGTATAACGTAATACACTTGGCAAAACCACTCGTTGTTGAAGCAAATCATTGTAATTTAAAAATCTTAGTGTCCGACCACGAGTGTACACTCTATCAATTTTTTTTCTGCGTCGCCTTATGTCAGCCTAATTTACAAAGTCAATTGCCGCCAGTGCTAGACCATTAGACATTTAGATTGGTGTTGCAGTACAGTGAAATGCAACGCTTGTAAATTATTTCAAGTGCCGATTCCAGTTGCATTCTATTAAACACTTGTAATCTATTGTTTTTTTGTGTTGTAAAGTATTTTAATTGTAGCATTTTCTCTAATTTTTGTCTGCACTACTAATACTAGGCTGCGATCGTGGAACTGAATGATTCTATTAACGTTATACAAGCGAAAGGCTAAAAGGATGAATGTAGTATGTCTGTTACTCTTTCTCTGAAAAAAATCCAACTAGGCTTTGGTTGAAATTGTACACAGATAAAAGAGAGTCTAGATTAAAATAAAGTGGAGTCAATGTTTTTATCGCGAAATAAACCAAACAAAACAGTAAATATTATAAACGCAAAATTTGGTAAGATTGTATGGACGACTGGATGTATAAATGCTACTTTTTCACGAAAAAACTAAAATGAGAAAAACTAGGATGAAATTTGGTTTGATATTACTTAGGAGAAAATGTATTTTTCAATATTTTTCCAGTTTTTATAATCAAACGCTGATTTTAATAGTAAATAACCTTTTCGTATCGTTTTAGCTCTCAATACTCAATACTCAATACTTTATTGCACAATAATGTTTCATTTACAAAGTAAAAGATACATCAGACCCTGTTAGGGCACAACTGGACGAGAAAAGAGGACGCTCGTTTTTATTCTCTTTTTTTTTTTGAAAAACCGAACGTTGGCAGTAGTTTCCCTTCTTTAAATAAAGCAGCACACGTTTATAAGAAGACGTGGATCATTGATTCCGGAAGCCATTTCCGTCGTAGCTTTAAGTATATTTACCAAATTAAATTATAAATGTTCACACAATTTACCTCAAATCTCACTGCTCTTAAAAACCTACACCGGATGTCTTAGCAAACAGTACGCAGATAAATAAATAAAAAGCAAACGCTTTCTCTATGGTTCCGCCTTGGAACCTGTTTTGGCGGGAAGTCATGCGTTGATGGGATGTTATGGTAGGTTATGTGGGCTACGGGAGCGTCGCACTGGATGTGTGGTGTCAAAAGCTTATTTTCTCGGAATTTAGTTGACCATTACGTGGCAACGATTTGAGGTACGAGTAGCTTGTGGCTGATTCACGATTCTGACTTGGAAAGTCTATGTTTTATTTTTATCCAATTTTTATGTCAAGAAAGAGACAATACATAGTTTCCAAATTCGGATTTCGTTAATTTGAATATGATGTTGGACATTATACTAAATTTTATGAAAATTTAGTAAGTTACTTGGATTGACTGGACTGTGTAAACTAAGTAGGTAATTTTAATTTGATCATGGAATTAAAATTCCGATGTCGTGTATAATATTAAGGCCTGCGGGGCAAAACTAGTCTTTGGTCCTAACTTTTTTTTTCTTAATTTGACTGAAACATCTTCAAAATCAATCACACACTTGCTTAACGAAAGGAAAGCAATAAAAAAGAGATTATTGATTTGAAGAGTTAAGCACAGAGAGGGTTTATTTTTCTTTTTTTTCTTCGAGTTGTTTTCCTAATTTTAAAACTTAAAACAGTGGAATAATTATTTTACCCCTATGCTACTAGTGCATATTAAAATATCTTTCAATATACATAAACTAATCAGATTGTCTAATATAACCATAGACCATAGATTATGGGTAGAATTACTTATTTAAATACAGAACTAATTCCAGATTCAAAACACGAATATTCCAACTAAACGTTCCTTTCCACAGATTGCAACTGTCAAATGTTGACACTGACGTCTCATTTTGCCCATGCGAATTTACTTGAAAAGGAGCGGTGCCTGCACGATTGCATACGTTAAATTACAAGGTTTCTGGAATCTGATCTTTAGTGCGGTCATTATACGGTCGGAACGACGTGGTGGTCTTAGTAGGGCATCGTGAAAATGTCTAGTTCTCTCTAGACGTTTTGCAAACGGGACGGAAACTGGTCGGCGTTTCTAACACCACATATGACGTGGGTACTAAAGGTGCGTTCAACGTAAGACGTGAAGATTTCACCCAAGCATCTAATGCCCGATTCCAATATTCTACGATTCTTAATGTGTCAACAATGACAATCCGTTTTTCTCCAACTGACTTACGAGCCTGGAGCGGTTTTAGCTTACGCCTCGTAATTTGTTTTTATTATACGTAACAAAACAGGATCGTTTTTCAAATATTGGAACCGGGCCAAAGATATTGCAAAAAGCACTTAAGATATGGATACACAATGTGATCATGACTCCGTACTAAAAACAATGATTCAAATTAGTCCTGTAAGGAACGTATGTTCTTTACTAAAAGTGGAAGTACTTCCGCCGAGCTAGGTGTTATCTGCTCGGGGACCAAGGCCCAACTACCAATCTTGGTTTGTCGTATATATACTTAGTGGCGACGAAAACTCTGATATCGCGATGTAGGATATCGATGTCACGCATTACGTATGGAGCGTTGTTTACTACGCCAATTCTGCTGACGCTGTATTTGTGTCGACTTGTAGGTCATGTCGTAGGTCGGCACAGTCCGTTCATTAGAATAAAATTAAAAAATACAATTAAAACATAGTTGTCTTTTCAGCAAAATATATAAACATGTAGGTATGATGTTACAGCGCAAATAAGTTCAATGAAGAACAAAAAATGGCGTTGCTCAAAAATTAAACACAATATACCATGGTATTTTTTTTTTATATGATAAAAGAAAAACATATTCTTATACTTTTTAGTAATCTAACTAGGGGCTAATCAGCCTTTTCTAACCAATTATGATACTTCGTTGTATCAAGAATGATACATTTGTTATTTATAATGTTTTACAATTTGTAATTACAAAAAAGTATTTGAATATTCACAGGGAGCATGAATGTAAAATAAGAGCCAAGTTCAATATCAGGTTTGGGTTTGGTTAGTTTTGGCGGAAGAATAATCTAAATCAGTTCAATGGTCAGTTTTGAATTTATTCACAACTTTGTAACAACTTCAAATATAATTTCTTTTTACCACCAAGTATAATATATTCAAGCCTAAATAGCTGACTTATCGATTAATGATACCTATAACTTCTTTAGGTCGCTTACATTGCAGGTCTAGATATAATAACGAGAGCAAATTCGCAATTATAATATTTTTGGTAACCATAAACAATTACGATTGCAAATTTTCATAATTCTCGAATTAAAAGCCATAAGCTTAACAGTAAACGTCCAATCAAAACTTAAAAGCGTTACCAAACGGTTCAGTTTCGCAAACGGCCTTCAATAAAGCGATAGCTACACGTTGTAAGTATGTATGTAAGTGGGTAATGAGCTGAAATATCAGCTGGAACGTGGTCGAAGCGAAAACAAGGCAAAGTTGACCTGTGCCCTGTACTGTTTATCGGTAGGGCTGCCACTTAGGTAGTAAATATCTGAAACATAGGTAATAATAATAATAATAAATATTGGACAACATCACATACATTGCTCTGATTCTGTGGTAAGTAGCTAAAGCACTTGTGTTACAGAAATCAGAAACAACGACGGTACCACAACACCCAGACCCGAGTAAATATAGAAAAGTTCGTTTCCCATATTGACCCGACCGGGGATCGAACCCGGAACCTCTGAGATGGCGCGACGCCAAAGTCCGGCACGCTCGCCTCTCGGCCACGGAGGTCGTCAGGTGCTTTAGCTACTTACCACAGAATCAGAGCAATGTATGTGCTGATATCCACACAAAAAAATTGACAACATAATAAAACGTGTTAATTTATTACTTATGTAACACGCACGAAACTTGTCATCTAAGTCTGCTTTTTAGTTAATGTTGTGTTCACCTGTAATTGGGTTGCATACTGGATGCAACTTCCAACCTTACTTCATTTTTTCAATGATAACCTGTTGTTTACCAAATAAATAAATAAGAATAAAATAATCGATTTTATTATTTTTATAGTACTAAACGCCGTACTAGCGAACTTTAAATATTAGAAACAGAATTTTTTTATCTCCCCTAAGATAAAAAAAGTCGATTAAGATGCCAGGTGTCTTCGATTCCGTGGTTTTCAAACATTTCTGCAACTAATGTACCATGGGCCGATAAGTATGTAGTTCTAAACATATTCGGCAGAGGGCACTTACCGGAGGCTAACGGTTGAAACAGCAGAAAAATTTCATCGCCTATGATAACTTGCGGTTAGCTCAGTTGGTAAGAGCAGCACGCGCGATACGTGAAGGTCGTGGGTTCGATTCCCGCATCGCAAGGGGAGATAAAAAATTTATGTTTCTAATAAGAATAAAATAAATTGCTCTGATCACTTGGTAACTAGTAAAGCACCTGTTTTTCAGAAACCATAAATAACGACCCAGACCCGAGACAATGAAGAAAGGTTTTCCATATTGACCTGACTGGGAATTTAACCTGGTCCCTGAGAATTTTTATTAATTTCTAGCTGTCCACTCTGGCTTTGCATGTTTTCGATCCTGGTTTTTATGGATTCGTCATGTCTGTCTGTCACAGCCACTTTTTCAAAACTATGAAACTCTCTAATGTATGTATTTAATTGAACATTTTTTTTATATTTATGTATTTTTGGTATTCATCACATTTTGGTATTTATATTTTTGTTAATTTTTTTCGATTTATATTTTGCACGGCCGTACCCTATTACTTAAATATATTAGCAAAACCATTTCCTGTTTTTTTTCTGTACAATAAAGTGTATCTATTACCTGTATAACAGTATCCCTACTAATATTATAAATGCGAAAGTAACTCTGTCTGTCTATCTGTCTGTTACGCTTTCCCGCTTAAACCTCTCAACCGATTTTGATGAAATTTGGCATAGGTATACGTTGAACCTCAAGAACGGACATAGGCTACTTTTTGTTAGAAAGTAAGGGGGGGTGGGTAATGCCACCTTTGAAAGTTTATATGGGAAAATGTTTATTTTTTAAGTTAGAATTATGAAAGTTGGCACAAATATAGCTCTATTAAATTATAGACTCCTTTTTTTTCGAATATTAGGGGAGATAGGGGTAAAACCGACCATGAAAGGATGTAGTCCACGCGAACGAAGTCACAGGCACAGCTAGTAACTTATAAGCTTAACTATAAATTTTTAAGTAAGGTACTGAAACCTGATTTTGTGCATGCGGAACTAACCGTTAAGTATCTGTTATATTTATTTTAAGTAAAATTAACTGTGTATTAATACTATTTATTAATGTAAGCAGATGTTGGTTAGTCTAAATAAAGAAATAAAATAAAATAAATCTATCTATCACTTTAATATTTAAAATCTCGTATTTTCCTAACTCCGCTTGGCAACCCTGATACCGGTCGTTGATTCCTTTATCCTATACAAAGAACCACAAAAGCTAGGCAATTACTTAACTGGCTACGCGAAGATAATAGCGTCTATTCTGTATTACACTCCATGACGAATTGACGTCGAATGACGCAAAATTTTGGTAACATTCTTGTTATTATGGTAAATAAAACCTATTGAAAAGGAACGTTTTTTTTATATCACACTTGAAGATTGACCTCATCCCACCTGATGTTAAGTGGTAATGAGGTCTTAGCTTTAAGGGTGACAAGTACAGCATAATAAACTTGTTACTGGACTTGCCTTCAAGGTAAGGACCTTGAAGGCTCCCCTGCTATTAATGTAGCACCCCCCAGGAGCTCTAGAAACCTTACTCACACGCAGGAACACAACAGCACCGAAGTGATTGTTATTCCGCTGCGGTCTTCTGTAAGGTGGAGGTATTTCACCAGTCGGGTTGCTCCAGTTCGAACGATAAATCGCTATGCCCTACCTCTCTGAAAATCGAATAATGGAAAATCATAAAACCGTCCACGTAGAATACTTACAGTTTGAAGAACAATCCTTAATCACCCCTAGATATGTAGATCAGCACGTCAGGGTAAAGTTGCAGTTTAATATTATATCTTATGCGTACGACATAAAGGCTGTGTAAGTCCAAAGTGTGTAGTCAGATGTGCTTTTGTCTGTACATTTAGCCAGTGAGTTGCTCGTTACACTAACTAACTAACATACTTTGTTGTAAATTAAATTCTGTGGTAAGTTGTGAAAGCACTTGTGTTTCATAACACCCAGACGAAATATTAGAAACAGAAAATTTTTATCTCCCCTTGCGGTGCGGGAATTGAACCCACGACCTTCGTACCACGTATAGTACTATAAAAATAATAAAATCGACCCAGACGAAATATAGAAAAGTTTGTTTCCCATATGGGAAACAACTTTATTAATGTTGCACGGCCGTACCCATTTCTTGCCATCTACTATTTCCTCTACCTTAAGGTTGTCTGGAAGAGATCGCTTTCTAGCGATAAGACCGCCTAAATTGTACTATAATCAATCTGTAAAACCTATTTCTGTAAAGTTTTTGTGCAATAAAGTATATTTATCTATCTATCTATCAAACTTTTCTTATTAAACTTAACTATATTAAACAGTTAATTAACAGTTAACTTTTCTATATTAAACAGTAAATTTATTTTAATATTAAACAGGTCAGAAATCGAACCCTGGATCACAGAGATGGCGCAACGCCAACAGGCTAAGAGCCCAAAACATAGCACCAATCTGCACTCCGCCTTGCCATATCTTCCACGAACGCATCTGCTTTCCCCCGTGAGAATCGCTCACAATACGAGAGAAACGGGCCGATGTCGCGACGTAATTAATTATAATTAATGAGCATTGTTCCGGCAAGACTAGGCTAGGTGAAGAGCTTTGCATGATACTGTGACACGAAGGTAAAGCTGATTGAGAATCTGAGAGCCGTTGGTTGGTGTCTACTCTCAAAAACGAAACGAACAAACGAAAGGTTTAGTTTTTGAAGATTAATCATAAGTTTGCGAATTAAAACGAGGTTTTTGGTTTGCATAAATAATATTTTGTTTCTTTAATACGCTTAGTTCGTAATCGAAATGGCTTAGTTATGCCTATGAGGATTAAAAATTATTATCGTCATCGGATTCGACCTATTTTGTTTTTGGATGTAGGCCTTCTCAGTCGGAATTCGGTTTAAAAGTTTTATTTGAAACAACATTTCAGTTACTAAAATAGACTTTTTTACTTTGTATGAAAAAAATCTAATGTTATATTTATTCACTCCCACTCACCAAACGAAACACAACAGTAAAACCGTTATTTCACGTTGATAAGGGTGGTACTACACCAGACGAGCCGACCTATTCATGCTACCAAAAAGGCAAAAAAAGTTCTCGGTGTTAGTTTGGCCTATATGTTCTCTAAATCTAAATATATATATTTGAATCGTTCATTTATATAAACATTTATAACTAAACTATCTAATATTTATATAAATGTGCTGTTACTGACGATTCAAACTAGCTTCCTGACTGTCAACATATTTAGATTATGATGTTTTCTGTTAAGCGCGCATCGATGACGATGATTCAACTCTTAATTTGTTGTTATGTATCGTTATTAAATCGATAAACCTATTCTGTGAAATTCTACACTTTCAACTTGACCTAAATATGTTATTCGGATACGTTAAATAATAGGCAACGCAATATTTCATTCAATTGAGTTCATTATTTTCCATTACAACTATTGTTTAATTTGTTACTTAAAACAAGTTTATTTTTAAAATGTATATAAACCTATTTAGTGCAATTTTGTACTTTCAACTTGACCTAAATATATTATTAGTGTAATTAGATAACATTAAGAGATTAAAATTTATACATATAACAATATTTTTACAAATAAACGATTTTTATATAAACGTGTGCCTAATCTAAGAGCTACGTGTGGACCGACATTCTCTAACGTGTCGAAAAGGCTTTGCTTAAAATAAACTCCTGTCTACACATGCAGAATTTCCTTCTGTATTTAATTACCTCGGTGAAGTATGTTTATTCAAGACTTAACGGGCTTAAGAGCCAAAAGCGTAAATCCAACGGCAGTCATTCCGGTAGAGGACTGCTATCTAAATACTAAATATTCGACAGAATACTGACTGCTACAGGGTTGCATACTATTTCCAATACTCATTCATGCATTATATGACACACAATGGTGTTCACTTTATAATAATGTGATGTCGCTTCAATATGGTTGAGTGACGCGATGGCTGGCACATACGTCATGCTTGTGAACAGGTGCCACCTTTGGGGACTGGTCTGCTCCAGCTTACCTCTCAAAAGTAAATACTTACTTGAGTACTTAATTGTTTCATCACTCATCAAAACAAAACTATATGACTTGGTCCAAAGTGAGCTACACATATGTGTAGCTCACTTTCACTTTGTGATGCTATCAATAAGTTAGATACTGCTACTGTCTGCTATGTTTCTTACCGGTCTTCTCGGTAGATATAGGTTCCGAACCGGTGGTAGAATTTCTTTGCATTGTATTCAATGACGATTCAAAAGTGTTAAATGTTCCTACTTGAATAAAGAAGTGTTTGAATTTGTTAAAAATGGTTTAAACCCAACTCTTGGGAGCATAAAAGGAAACGTCTAATTAAAATTTGTCCAGCTACTAAAAGCTCTTGTATGAAAATATACCAGGCCTTTAGAGAACGGTTGGGTAGGTCTCTAAGCGTGAAAGTACCTGGATTCGCGTGAAGTCAGTTCAATTTAAAAAACGAAGTTTCAAACGTGCTTTGGGCTGATTAAGCAAGGTCGACGTCCCAAGACAATATCCATCGTCTAGTACTCAATCCTTCCCTAAACTTTAAACCTGTACTTTATAGGTACCAGCATTGATATTTAAATATCTTAAATATAAACCAAAACGTACGAAGCCGCCAAATAAATACTGGTATGTAATTATGTCTGACAAAGAAAAGAAATCATTTTGCTAAGCAATCAATAAGACTTACGCAATACGGATGTAGACTGCCTAGTGTCTATAGAGTAGAGATACTTTTTAATTACTGTCAAAATGAAAACACGATTGCTTCATACCATTTTGACGGCTTTAGCGACCTATTCAACTGGCGGAATGTTTTGATCAATAGTCTTACTATGGTAGTTATAGTAGTAGTTATACATAGATTTTGGTGAAGGGTACGCAAAGGACAATGGTTTTATGTATTCTTATGTATAAAATGAATCGCTGTTCGTTAGTCTCGCTAAAACTCTCTATACTAATATTATAAAGCTGAAGAGTTTGTTTGTTTGTTTGTTTGAACGCGCTAATCTCAGGAACGACTGGTTCGAATTGAAAAAATATTTTTGTGTTAAATAGACCATTTATCGAGGAAGGCTTTAGGCTATATAACATCACGCTACAACTATTAGGAGCAAAGAAATAATGGAAAATGTGAAAAAAACGCGGAAAATTATTCATCCTTGAGGGCTTCCGTTGCGTGCGCTGCGAAAACGGTTCAAGATACCAAAAATATATGAATGAAAGAATTATTCCTATTGAAATGATCTAAAAAAATGTCCACGCGGGCGAAGTCGAGGCGGCCGCTATCATTTATAAAACTTTTATGTGTAAATTAGATGAGAAGTTTTCTTAGTACCGTTAAATAGTGGGTGTTAGGTAGTTATTTTTTTTTAAGACCGCACTATTAGGCACATCAATAATCAAGCAACTTGTCAGGCTTACTACACTTAAGTCCCAAATGTTCTCCTTGGAATGTTATTTAATTAATGAATAAATGCGCCAGACAACCAAGCAATCACCTGGTCTCAAACTAAGGTTTCCCCTTATACTATGAGCACCAGACGGATACAAAAAGAGGGCGTCGTCCCAGCTCACTCAGACCCAAGTCAATTTAGAAAAGTTCTTTTTCCAACCGGGAATTGAACTGAGAACCTTTCGCGCTTTGGCCGCCTACCTTAGCCACTGCGCCACCGAGGTCGTCCTTCATCAGAGGTTTCGTCCTGGCTATATTCAAACTTCATCAATTTACAGATGGTTTGTGCAACACAAAAGTCCCGGTACTCTCAGATCCCTCATTCTTATAAATTCCGTATTGTATGATAATACATGTCCACATGACGACATGGCCATTGTCATTCGGGCTTAAGACCTTAGGAACCCCCCCCCAAACCTGGTACCACGGCTGAATTGGTGTGAATTCAACGAGCAAAACTTTGAGAGCGTCTGCGTTAATTAATTGGAAACATAGGCTGACCAGTGAATAAGACTGCAGGTTCATGACTCCAAGATCGGAGCTAAGCTAGACTTACATATGTATATAGTACATTAGGTATACTTAGGTCCTGCTAGTGAAACGCAATGTCTCAAGGCCAAGCCGTTCTGTCTATATCGACTATGACTTTGTGAGCGGCATCTTCGCATCTGCGTTTGCGCATATTTAGCGGATCGAATCGGCTGAGTTAGAGAAAGGAAATTGCTAAAGTTTATTGTAATGTTACTATAATTCCCATTTCTGCAAACATTTATGCAATATGTATGAAAGATATTCGTCTAGTTGCCTATGATACATTTGCTTGTAATTAAAATGTGTGAGACACCATTAACAGAGATGCAGCTACTAGAAATATAGTGGTGAAAGGAAGTAAGCGTGTACCTGGTTTTGAATTTTAAAGCAAGTTAATTTTAAAGCATACTATCCTCATTAGCACAAGAAGTGTGTCAACCCTACAGCTGCACCTGCTAAATGGAGCAGAGGAAGCGAGACCGCCGCGTTTCCTAATGCACTGCATTACAAGAATCTGCGTGTTATTTAGCCGTAAAGGGCGACCACACACTTTGAGTTTAATGGAATTCACTTCCGAGAATAAATAAAATGAACAAATATAATATCAAATGGAATTTGTTATTCTTCGTTAACAGGAGTTGACTTTACGATTCGTAATGTGTCAAAAATTACTATCCGTGGTTCTGCAACCGACTACGAGTCGCTAAATAATACAGTTCCATACAGTCCGTCAGTCGTTTTAAGCTTACGCCTCGTAAACATTATTACTATCCGTAGCTAGAACGGATCGTTTTTCAAATATTGAAACCGGGCATTAAACTTTTTGTACCTATGGATTAGATAGATAGATAGATACACTTTATTGCACAGAAAAATTTACAGAAATTGGCTTTACAGACATAATTTAGTACAATTTAGGCGGTCTTATTGCTAGAAAGCAATCTCTTCCAGACAGCCTTTAGGTAGAGGAAAAAGTAGATATCGAGAAACGGGTGCGCCCGTGCAAAATATTTATTGAGGAAAACAAAAATAAATAAATAACCGGAAATATAAATAGCATAATATGATAAATACATAAAAAAAAATAAAACACAAATAAATAAAAAATACATACATAAATAAATATCAATAAATATATACAAATCCATAAAGTATTTACGGTTTAAACAAACATATAGAATAAACAAATGAAATCAGATTAAATACCAACAAAAGCTTAGCTTTATTTTAACACTTTGATAAAGAAGTTCGCGTTTAGTTAAGAGAAAGAAATAAAGATTTTACTCTTGATTTGAAAATTGGAAGGGACTCAGATTCCCTGATAGATAAAGGAAGGGAATTCCATAAGCGTATGGACTGGACAGTGAAAGATTGTAAGTATGGATTGTAATGTTATGATCCGAAATAAATGAATTATTATTATTATTAATCAAAGGGTCCTGTGCAATGTCTAACAAAATCTAAGAACTTAAATTATACTGTAGTAATCTAGTCTAGTCTAGTCTAGTCTTTAAAAACTAAATAAAGTTACCACAAAATCATATAAACATCAACCTTAAGAGAGGTAGGGCATAGCGATTTATCGCTCGAACTGGAGCAGCCCGACTGGTGAAATACCTCCACCGCAGATTACAGAAGACCGCAGCCAAATAACAATCACTTCTGTGTTGTTGTGTTCCTGCGTGTGAGTAAGGTTTCCAGAGCTCCTGGGGTATGCTACATTAGTAGCAGTCAATCTTGAAAAGCAATATAAAAAAATAAAAAATAAAACTCGATCCCAAAGTAACGCAATTCAGTTGTAAAGCTAATGAAAAACTTAGAGAGCTCTTAATGATATCCCGTTTTGACCTGTTAACAACGAAGGCACCAGAGCGCGCGGGCATTTCCTTGGAATGCGGTCACTTAGGCTAAGCTATTCGAGAGAGCGCTTACGGGTTAAGCAAGGGCTCGATACTAACTAATATGTACTATGACTTATTTCTAGAATTATAGAACTACTGGCTTTATTACGCGGCTTCGAAATGAAATTATTTATTTCTGCATTTAGATGCAGGTCAATTATATTTCCTACTAGCGCCTCGACGTAGGTCCTGTGTGATAAAACAAACTCAACCTGTAGATTCTTTTAAGACAGATTATATATATAACAACATAGTATGCAAATTAAATAGATAATTGAATAGATTATATAGACGCAATGTAAATCATTACATAATTTAAAACAATTCGCTTTATCTATCCATATATCCATATGTGCGCTTGAATCTTTAAAACTACGAAACGGATTTTGATGCGGTTTTTTTTAATAGATAAAGTGATTCAAGAGGAAGGTTTTTATTTGCAATAAATAATATAAAAACCAATATTTCTAAGTATATAGATTACGTCTGTGATGTAATGTAAATACTTGTGACTTGTTACTTACGTTAGTGAAAGATACTATTTATCCCGAAAGCACACAGTGAATAAACACAAAAACCATGGAGCCCAATTTAAAAATTATTTTACCATTACAATGCTACAGTATTTGTGGGTAACATTACATGTAAAATCAAAAAACTGCAAGTAATAACTATCTTAAACAAAAATAACTGAATAAAAATACACTGTCACCACGGAACAAGAAGTGTACAATTTCCTTAGCAACAAAATGATATAAATCTACTTACAATTCTACAAGATGTCTTAGATAAATCTATCAATGAAGTAAAGAAACTTGATTGAAGATTATAAATGGTAATTACAAGTTACAAACGAAGCATATCAAACGCCATTTCATTAACAAACAATAAAGGATGAGATAGAAGAATCGTCAGTTTGTTTTGATAACAATTGAAAAGATATCATGAGAAAAACGCGTGAAATCAATGGGGAACGATCTTCTTTGCATAGTATCTGATAGACAACAATTATTTTTAAGCGATAATCGCCTCTATGTTGTGTGGAATAAGTAAGGAAAGTAATAACGTTAGAATGGTGGTAGGGTTGGCAATATCACATGAAATGAATTAAATGACGCGTAATAATTTATAGTTTATTCAGTTTTTATTGAACCCGGTCTGGGGTGTAATGGTCAGAACATTTGCTTCAAGATCCGGTCGAATCCTTTTTTATTGTAGCGCAGTATAATGGTTCCTCCCAGCCTGATGGTAAGCAAGAGAGGAACCCACGTCGCGATGACAACGGATTTGATATCAAATATCCTATCCGTTAGCATCGCCATACTGGCCCGCAAAATCCTGCACGTAACTCTTCCATTGAGGTCTTCCCAGTTGGGTTAGGACATTGCATGCTTGGATTACTTGATTGTCCGATGAAAATGAATAAGTAAAAAAATAAATAAGTAAAAAAAATATGGCGAGACATTGCATCAAAGTTCATTGGAAGGGTTAACGTCAATAATTCGTAAATCCATAACAACATACTAGAAGTATTTTTTTGTCTACA
This sequence comes from Glyphodes pyloalis, assembly GCA_037074685.1. Taxonomy (NCBI): domain Eukaryota; kingdom Metazoa; phylum Arthropoda; class Insecta; order Lepidoptera; family Crambidae; genus Glyphodes; species Glyphodes pyloalis. The sequence goes on from JAYKKO010000021.1 coordinate 7,967,601, forward strand.
AAAATTATGTCTTATCTTTTTTACTAGCTACCCGCCCTAGCTTCGCACGAGTACAAGTAAATACAAATGAACTATTAGGCTTTTCTGTTCATGGATATTTATGAATTATATATATAAACCTTATACATAAATTACTCTATCAAAAAAAACGCCTAAAAATCCGTTGCGTAGTTTGAAAGATCTAAGCATATATGTATAGGGGCATACAGAAAACGCGACTTTGTTTTATACTATGTAGTGATTAATTTGACTAAAACACAAATTATTAGTCCTCCTCTTTAAAATGTAAATATTGAAATGCTTGATCATGCATCGTTAGACAACCATAGCTGTTCGCGATTTGCGTACGAAAGTAAGTGTGTAATTTCATATGCCCCAATGGAGGTGATTACGCGGCAAGTTGCGCAAAGAGATGCAAATATAATGCAGCGGTGCATACGTGGAAATGCACTCCTCGGCACCTCTTTACCTGCAAAAGGTCAGGCTTAGAAGATGAGTTCCGCCATATAACACCAATGAATGTGGATATTTACAAGCCTTGAGAGAAAGCTAGAGAGGTTTAAGTTAAGAATATTTTAATGAACTCCATGACGCAGCGGTTAAGGTTCAAAGCGCGTAAGGACTCGAGTTCGATTCTCGGATAGGTAAATATGTGAATAACCCTAATTTTGAATTGTCTTATTTTTCGTTCATGCTAAGATAAAATAAAAACTGGAAGCATGTTACTAAAACCTTGCTTTTATTCTTGGAGCGATTTTTTTTTACATTTTGCCGCGCTTACGTTTTTTAGAACATTTTTGATATCTAACTTTTTTTTTCTTTATTGTATGCCGTTACGTAGTTTACGGCCAAATACAGAAATGAGGTTTAATATTCCATTAAAAGTCATAACAGCACAAACAGTACGGAAAACTTTTCTATATTGTCTCCGTCTGGGTGTTGTGGTTGTGGTACCATCGTTGTTTTTGATTTCTGTAACACATACTTTTCCTACTTACCACATAATCAGAGTAATATATGTGATATTGTTGTACCTGCTATGTATGGTCCTGATACCAAAAATCTTTTGTATGAGAATTTTGAGCACGGATTTTTGGCAAAAAAGCTGGTCCATACTTCGAGTGACCCCATGGCTGGCACATACCTTGCACAGCGTATTTCATTGGCTATACAGCGAGGTAATGCTGCCAGCGTCTTAGGATCGATCCCACAAGGCCCAATTTTGGAAGATTATTATTTTTTGTAATGTATTTATAATAGTAAATATATGGTTTAGTAAATAAAAAATCTTAACAAATGATTAATCCCACTAATAATATAAAACGCAAAAGTTTGTAAGAATAAAATATGTTTGTTACTCTTTCCCGAAAAACTTATCGAATGGATTTGGTTGAAATTAGATAGGAAAGTATATGACATACTAAATGAATACTTGTTATCCAAAAACAAAGCGACCGAAGTCGCGGCAACCAGCTAGTACCTTATAAAAATATAAAAAAGTAAACACTTTTAGTGAGAAACCCATACGTGCAAAGTCGTAAGAGGAAAACAACTCATGTAAGTAATAACCTATAACCCAAAGAAATCTAACAATAGCATTGACGTACCATTGAACAATAACACATGACGTGTATTGTATCTGTATTTGCCGTACAATATACATGTATATGTTAGATCAGTTGTGTAAATAGAAGTCATAACATATTTACTTCGTTACCTGATTTTTAAGGATCACGTTTTATTGTATCTTGCCTAGAACCTTTTAGCTACTTGACGCTAGTTTCTCACTCATACGGCTCATCTACTAACTATATGCGAGGTTTGAGAAATCATTGAAGCTGCGAGCTTCGTGGTGAAGATACGTTACGATAATGTTAAGCTTAGTAGACAAACCTTAACACTAAATTTAAAACTTTTTGTTGATTTTTTTGGCTAGACATCAATTTGACTTTTTTTTACTTTTTGTGTGACTGTCTTTGATTATAAATTTAGACTGAATTCTAATATATATATATATAAACTACTATATATTATAAAATAAATAAATAAATGCGCTAGACGGCGGATAGGTACTAACTGGATATTATTATTTAGGGACGGATATTATTTGATGAATGTTATATAGAGACTAAAATTCTACTATCAACATACGTTGATTTATCCAATATCATAGTCAAACATCCCACTAGTGAATTTTTATATTATTATATTTAAATTTATATCAGTTAAAGAAGTCTGTTGAGCTGTTGTTGAAGTTGACTGAGCAAATAATTATGAAAATATAATTTCAAATGTATCTACGAATATTATCTACTGCTTACTTACTACGAATATTATATTGCGTCCATTGGTTATAAGGGTCCTTGCCCCATTCCGTTCAACAAAGTGCTCGTTTTCGATCGCTCTTATTACCTGTAACAAAAAATGACACCATTATGAAAACAATCCTCACTGTTTGTACTTTAATACCTTATAAAATGTTTATCAGAGTCGTGAAGATGGCATTTACGTTTGTAATGCAAAAAATGCGTAATCTCTTATCTTACAGCAATTGCATTAGGAAGTTTGCCGTTGTCAAAAGCTAGTACGTTCACAATACTGTAATTTAAATGAAATACAATTTCTTTTTATGTCTGATTTGACACCAACTCGACACAAAAGACATACGTGTCTACTTGGTAAAACTGAAATTAAATCACTTGTATGTTTTACTAACTAAGCACACTTTATTAACGCAATGCACAGAGCAATGACGAACTCGGTGGCGCAGTGGCTGAGGTAGGCGACCAAAGCGCGAAAGGTCACGGGTTCGATACCCGGTGAGGTCAATTTGGAAGAAAAACGAACTTTTCTAAATTGACTTTGGGTCTCTAGGTGTGCCGCTCCCAGTTAGTATCCGGCGACTGGTACTCATGATACAAGGTTTAAACCTTAGTTTGAGACCAGGTGATTGGTGTGGTTGTCTGTCTAAGTATTAGCCCGAAAGCCTTTTTTGTAAAAAGTCCGAGTGTGTCTGACTAAAAAGTTGTACTAATTATGAGTTTCACAAACGGTCTCATATGTTAAGTTGGTGACAACCCCGGACGCCATTACAAATGAACGTTAATTTTGACTTATGATTTTATTATTGCAACAGTAGTTGGAGCAGTAGGCCGAATACCATAAATATATGTCGGATCCGATTACAACAGAAAGCGAATAAAGTATTCTAGAAACATTAGCATTTTTGCAAATCAAAAAACCACGATTAATTCCTGATTTTCGAAACATCTTCAAAAACGAAACCTATAGTTTTTTTCATTTCGTTATTGACGACTACGACGGTAGACCTACTGATTACAAGTACGAATATCGAAAACAAATGCTAGCCATCCAGCCAACCGCCTCATCAAAAACCTTAATTTCCTACGAATTACGGACTCCAATTTCTCCACCTCATTACACCTTCGCAAATAACTTAAATTAAAATGCCGTAACATAATCAAATTTCGTTTTTATTGCGCCAATCGTTACAACAATAGGTTACGTCATATGGCAACATCTTTTGTTGCTATAACTCTGTTTATATCGGACCAACACCGCCTTTCTGTCATACGACTAATGAAGGTTTACACCATCCGATATCAGCAACTCGCCGATTTAAAAATATACTAACATACGTGTATATCACTCGGTAGGGCCCACTGAAAACCAGCGTCATGGCCTGCGACGTGGGTCATGACTTATGCTGAGTGAGGCCCTTTTATTTGGAACATTACGACATGTCATGGTCTGCGCCGCCCGGTTGACGAGGAGAGATCTATTTCACGCTTTGTTTTTTGTATGTATATAATTATTACTATTATTTTTTTTTTGTTGTTTTCTTGTTGGTCTCCTCTCTGTATATGTTGTGATGTTTTTAAATAATAAATGTTTCTTTCTTTCTTTCTTTCTTTCTTTCATACGGCTTTAAGTACAACTGATTAAGACTTGCGAAAAAAAAAGAAAGTCATTTTATTTTTGTATCTTTGTTTTATTTTCTCTTCCTACCTTGTCCTTTGGCTTGTATTTTTGGCTATTTGCTTAAATTTAACATTATCATTGTTAAACTCGTAATAGCTTTAGATAGATATTAGTAATTAATTTACTTAAACTGAAAAACATGGTGACGATAGTTATGTCAAATAGGTATTTAAGCTTCTTTTGTAAAAAAAAAAATCTTCGAAACTCCTTGCCGGCATTTTCTAGGTAGCTATATGCTTCGAACCGGTAGTAGGGCAACTTTTCATTTAAATATACAATTAGTAACTGTTCCTGATTGATGTAATTTACGCGATAATAACGATTTTGAAATAGCATTTGGTATATCTATTTATACGTTTCTATTAAGCTTAACTTACGACTGTAATATGTTGTTTATACCATTAATAAATGTAAACAAAAACATGGCAGTAAACACCTTGCCTTAAAGATAATTTTACTGAGATTTCAACACAAAACTTTTCAAAAATTCGTTTTCCATACAAATTGTAGTACAATTTAGAAGGTCATATCGCTAGGATCCAATCTTTTCCAGACAACATTTAGGTAGAGGAAATAGTAGGTACAGAACGAGAAATGGGAATGGCCGTGCAGCATAAACTAGGTCGAGATTAAATTTATAAACAACAATTTTCCAACCTATAAAAATCGGTCAATGTAAACGCCTCATTAATGCTAACGATTCGATTGTCAACCGAACTTCATGTCAAACTGCCCATGCGTCTGTCATTGTTTGTGCAGCAGTTTGTCTCGAGTGAATAGAGAATAATTGTTTGTAACGAACAGTTGACAAAAAACCAATTACGAGAATCATATTGTCGTAGAACTTTGACTGACGTCGCTGTCTGCGTTGTACAAAACTGTCAGACCGATACACACACCATAAAATTTGTACCGATCCTATTACGTTGGCGTAGGACTTTTTCCCCTTCCCCCGCTGGGTTCCACATCTTATCGTGATAGGGGGGGCTGAGTAGCCGTGTGATCCTGTGTATTGAGCACAGCAACAACATTGAGCATGCCGCACAGGGTGATGCAAAGAAGAATCCCAGGCTGGTGGCTCTGCAGTTCTTTCTCTGCGCAGAGGTGGATCGCGGATCCTGACTCCACCACAACTGCACACCGAGGGGGTGTCGGTGCGAGCCCGACACACTACTATATGTTCCTCGCTAAGCGTGCCGGTAGGCATTTCCCCGTTGACCACATTTTCTGTCCATGGCGGTAGAATATTTCATTCGTACTGACTATTCATAAAAGCGTTTGTAAAGCCAACATGAATAGTTTCAATGCCGTATAATGTATAAGTATGTAGTTCTAAACATATACGGTAGATGGTATTTACCGGAGACTAAGAGGTTGATACAACAGTAAAAATCATCGCCTACGATAACTTGCAGTTAGCTCAGTTGGAGGAGCAGCACGCGCGATACGTGAAGGTCGTGGGTTCAAGCCCTACACCGCAAGGGGAGATGAAATTTTTCTATATTTTAAAGAAACAAAAAAACTATGCGGCCAAAATTATTATGTTTCTTAAAATATTAAAAAAAAACATTAGTGCGGCGTAAAGGACTAAAGGAGGACTAAAGGACTTATTTCTGTTTCTATAATACACAGTACACTGATTTACCATTTCGTAACACCGCTTCGACAAGCCACTAACCTAGTTTGATTAGCAACGACAGCACATAAAACGTGTCTCGTACGTGCAAGACGTTTACAATTACATTATGTTGCATGTGCAACGTTGCAACCGCTAGTATTTGCATATGTAGCATTAAAATGTGCACCGCGGGGTATTGCAAGCGTTAATGGGTTAATTAAAGAAGACTTAATGCGCCAGAAAATGACACCAATCGGCTGGGTTTTGATTCCGCAACGATTCGGCTTCGATTAAATATTCTAGTTAGGGTTGCCACCTTTTTTTTTGCATTTAAAGTACTTTGGTTATTATAGGTAAGAAAAAAAAAGAACACAGTAAAAAATAAAGTAAGTACAATTTATTTTTCATTAGTATTATATTTAAATAAATATATTTTTTGTAACGTTTATTCAATTACTATCTTAGGTGGCTATCTTGCTGTCGAATCGCCTTCGCAGGCGAGTGGCGACTTCGATTCGTCTTCGTCGATTCAACATTAATCGATAAATTTCAGTTAACGAAAAATATAACTCCACCAGAAATCAAATAATGCAAAATAAAGTATTTTGACGTACTTTATTATTCTTATAAAGTATAGAGTACAATAACCTTAAATGAAGTACAATATTTTATTATAAAGTAGGGGTGGCAACCCTAATTCTAGTAGACACACTTACATGCAAAATACAAACAAATTATTAACCCTGCGTCATGATATACCTATTACGTTTCTGTATTTATTGATTTACACAAGAATTGTAAAAAAATAACTAAAGTGTCATATAGTCTGATCTTATTTAAACTTTATGTAACTAAGGTAAGTATGGAAATAAATATTTCTTGACGTGCACGGCTACGAAACGAGTGAGTATAAAAAGGCTTAATATTATTTGAAACCTTGTTTGCTACTGCCATTTTTTAGGTCACAGCATTTAAAACTAGGGGCCCGCCCTTTTCATTTAATCGTACCTACCTATTGAAATCACGCACACACTATAATTTTATCCATTTTGCATTGATTTAATGATCAAAGAGACAATGAATAACCTAACCTCTCAAAACAGTATCAATTCTTAAAATTCGTCTAATTACTAAAGAATTTATTTATTAAAGAATTGTCCGAGGTTTCTGGTGACCAGAATGCTGGCAAATACCTCGGCCATAATATATCTCTTATACGTTATAAGTCTGGCCATTCAAAGCGGCAATGTAGCTAGCATTCTGGGCACCCTAAACACTGAAGCGGACTATATTTTGTAAATATTTTGTATATAGGTATTATCTGTTTTTTCATGTATAGTTTTGTTCAGTAATTAGACGAATTTTATGAATTTTCATTGATCGGAATACAAACTTACCATAAATACTGAGTACGAAATCAAGCATCATTGCCAATATTGAAATGTGAACGCAGACTTTAATTCATGATAAGCACAAACGCAGCTGTAATATGACAGATGTCACTACTATAAATGAAACCTTTACTTTTTCTGTTGTTGTCGTGTAATACATTCCTGTCTTAAAATAATCGTGTTCCTATTTAATAATCTATCAAATAATTAACAGTTTTTCATCAGGTTATGGGCCCAGACGCCCGATAGTTTCGATTAGGGACAGTATTTCCAAGTTTTTTTTTGTAGATTAGCGAAAAGTAATTTGAAGTTAAAAATTAACCTCAATTTGGCTCGGTCGCGGTTCGACATTTTTTTCTTTCAGCAAACATAATCTGATCACAAAATGGCTTCTAATGGAAACTTAATTAACATTGAAAAGTTAAAAGGACGTGATAATTATGCAACGTGGAGTTTCGCTGTAAAGACTTTTCTGGAACATGAGGATCTTTGGAAATGCATTGAACACGATGACGCAGCAACTTTTACTAAAAGCGAAGACACAAAAGCCAGGACTAAAATAATATTGCTAATAGATCCTTTAAATTATATACATATACAGGAATCAAAAACGTCCAAAGAGGTATGGAATAATTTACGCAAAGCTTTTGATGACTCGGGCTTGACAAGGAAGGTGGGTTTGCTGCGAGAGTTGATCTCAACAGACTTAGAAGGTTGTGGGAGTGTAGAAAATTATGTCAATAGGATAGTAACTTGTGCACACAAGCTCAGAAATATTGGGTTCCTTGTTGATGACGAGTGGCTGGGTACCCTCCTCCTCGCAGGGCTACCAGAATCGTACAAACCAATGATTATGGCGATGGAAAGCTCGGGTGTGTCCATAAGTACAGATTTAGTGAAAACGAAAATTCTTCAGGATGTCAAAGATGAAAAGGATTCGGCAGCCTTTTATTCACATTACCACAAAAATAATGCAAAGGCTAACAAGTCTTCAGGCAACAAAGGCCCCCGATGTTTCAAGTGTAATAAACATGGTCATATAGCCAAATTTTGTTATGCAAACCGAAGCTCAAGTCAAAACAATAACTCTAATAAGCCGAATAGCAAGTCAAATGAAACATCTGGTTATGTGGCAGCATTCTCCGTGTCTCCTGTTTTGGACAAAGGATGTTGGTATCTGGACTCAGGTGCTGCTATGCATATGACTAACAACAAGAGTTTGATGCATGACTTTGGACCAGCTTTGATAAATAACATCACAGTGGCAGATAATAAAACATTACCAGTGAAGGGCTGCGGTAAGGTATCTATACAGAGCTATGATTCAGAGAGGAAGAAATTGATTGGCACAGTGCAGGTAAAAAATGTATTGTATGTCCCTGATTTAGCTGTTAACTTATTGTCGATTCATCAAATCACCAAAAATAACTGTGAAGTAAAGTTTGATGAGAATAGCTGTAAAATTTACCAGAATTCAAAACTGGTCATGACGGGATACATACAGAATGGTTTATATGTGATAAATAATAATACACTTGCTCTTTTATCTTCAGCTCACCTGTGGCATCAAAGAATGGGACACTTAAACTACCAGAATCTTCAGAGACTTAAAGATTCTGCCGATGGAGTAGATTTAGAGATGTGTCAAGAGGAGAATGTGACCTGTAATACTTGTCTGCAGGGGAAACAAACTAGACAACCATTTAAGAATGCTGGCACAAGGGCTTTCGGTCTTCTTGAGATAATACATTCAGATGTATGTGGTCCCATGGAAGAAAAGTCACTCGGTGGTGCCAGGTACTATGTCACATTCATTGACGACTACTCAAGAAAGGTATTTGTTTATTTTATGCATTCAAAGTCGCAAGTTTTTGACTATTTCAAAGAATTTAAAAATCTTGTTGAAAATCAATTGCAAGTAAGAATAAAAACACTAAGAAGTGATAATGGTAAGGAGTATGCCAATGAAGTATTTGATAAATTCTGTAAAGAATCTGGTATCAAACGACAATTTACAGTGCCGTATTGTCCAGAGCAAAATGGAATGAGCGAGCGTATGAATAGAACGTTGGTTGAACGTGCTCGTTGTATGCTCATTAATGCTGAACTACCAAAGAAATTCTGGGCAGAGGCAGTGTCGACTGCTGCTTATGTGATTAACCGCTCACCAACTAAATCCATAAATTATAAATCTCCAGATGAAATGTGGACAGGTGTGAAGCCTAACCTACAGCATATGAGAGTTTTTGGTTGTCCGGTTATGATGCATATCCCCAAGGAGAAGCGGTTGAAGTGGGATTGCAAGTCCAAGCAACTTATATTTGTTGGATACTGCCTAGAGTCTAAAGGATATCGACTTTATGACGAAAAGGAAGAAAAAATTCTTCGCAGTAGAGATGTCGTGTTTTTAGAAGAAAATATAAAGAAGAATTTTGCACTGATGCCACTTAAAAGTCCTAGTCATGAAGAAGATGAAGGCGGTATGAATGAAAGCCTTAACTCTACAAGTTCATATGATAGTATAAGTACAATAAAAGAAAGTGAAGTTAGTGAAGATGATTTAAATGATGAAGAATATATTCCTGAGAGCAATGTTTCCTTGAGCCCACAGGCTAACACGAGATATTTAAGACCCAGGAAAAATGGAAAAGCGCCTACCTATTTTTGTCATAATAAAATGTTAAAAAACAATACTTTAATGTCGGATCCTCAGACTGTGAAGCAAGCTCTAGATAGTGAAAATGCTCAAGAATGGAAAAATGCCATGGAGTCTGAATATAATTCATTAATTGAGAACAACACTTGGACTCTCTCTGAGCTACCGCCTGGAAAGAAGGTAATTCCATGTAAGTGGGTTTTTAAAACCAAACTAGATGCAGATGGAAACGTCGCTAAATATAAAGCCAGATTGGTTATCAAGGGTTATGAACAAACTTATGGTGTGGATTATAATGAAGTGTATGCTCCTGTGGTGCGCCTCACATCTATCAGATATCTACTTGCAATGGCAGCTAAGTATAAACTATACATCGAACAGATGGATGCAGTCACTGCTTTCCTACAAGGTGAGATAGATGTAGAGTTGTACATGACACAGCCACCACTGTATGAAAATAAAAGGAATGAAGTATGTAAACTTAATAAAAGTATTTATGGTCTGAAACAAGCAAGCAGAACATGGAATCAGAAAATGGATAATTACTTGTCGGAAATTGGATTTAAAAAGTCACAATTAGATCCATGTGTGTACTACATAAATAGTGAAGGAGATGCACTATATATTACCCTCTACGTCGATGACCTATTATTATTTTATAACAATTTAGAATTTGCTAAGAAGATAAAAAGTAAAATAATTCAAAACTTTAAGATGAAGGAGTTAGGTAAACCTATTAATTTCATTGGGATGCGAATAAAATATGATGAAAAAGGAATTCACATAGATCAAACAAAGTACATAGAAACAGTATTGGAACGTTTTGGTATGGAGAGTTGCAAAGCGGTAGATACACCGCTTGAAATTGATTTAAAGTTTTCTGAATCTACTGAAGAAAACATTTTAACTGATGTGCCCTATCAAGAAGCAATAGGTTGTTTATTGTTTATATCGCAAGGTACACGGCCGGACATATGCTACGCTGTGAACAGACTAAGTCGTTATAATAAATCTCCAACAACTGAACATTGGACTGCTGTAAAGAGGATTTTTAGATACCTACAAGGAACAAAAAATATACAGCTGTCATACAGTAGCAATGTAAACCAAGAAATAACAGGTTACTGTGATTCGGATTGGGCATCGTGTATTGAAGAAAGAAGATCATGCACGGGATATGTTTTCATGCTTCAGGGTGGTGCTATATCCTGGAACTCGAAACGGCAGCAAACAATTGCACTGTCTACCACCGAGGCAGAGTACATGGCGATCTCAGCAGCTACTCAAGAGGCTCTATGGCTGAGACAGTTACATTGTGAATTGTGGCCGAACATACAGGTTACAGTTTTAACGTTATTTTGTGATAATCAAAGTGCCATTAAACTTTCAGGTAATTCAATATATCATGCTAGAAGTAAGCACATAGATGTACGTCACCACTACATTCGAGAAAAGGTCAACTCTGGTGACATCCGTATCGAGTACATTCCTACAAATTTGATGCTGGCCGATTGCCTGACCAAATCCCTGGCAAAACCGAAGCATCACCAGTTCCTCGTCAGCATGGGTCTACGTTCAAGAGAGGATATTGAAATGTGAACGCAGACTTTAATTCATGATAAGCACAAACGCAGCTGTAATATGACAGATGTCACTACTATAAATGAAACCTTTACTTTTTCTGTTGTTGTCGTGTAATACATTCCTGTCTTAAAATAATCGTGTTCCTATTTAATAATCTATCAAATAATTAACAGTTTTTCATCAGCCAATATGCAATTGATTGAATGTTTGAGCCAATAAAGTATCCACTAAACTATTAAATAATTTCTTTCTTACAGAGAGCATTGAATATTAGATTCACAAGAGGGAAAATTCTGCGTGCGTGTGAAATTGTCGGAAAATTTCACTTCAGCAAACCGCAGTGTTCTAATAAACGCGAATTCCGACACTTTTCTACGTGGAAAATATGATTTTAGTAAGTTACTACTAAAAATATTGGCGACTTACTTTTCGAAATGGCAGAGGTATATTTTAAACACGGTCTAACGAAGAGTTAGTCTGATAAAGTCTTATCAGTAAAAGGAAAAGATAGTCCTTTCAGTCAACATACTCGTGTGCTTTATTCCATACTAGCAGCCCGTCCCGGCTTCGCACGGGGTAGACAAATCCCTAATTTTGTAGCCTATGTGAAATTGGATGAATGTAGCATTCTATTGGTGAAATAATTTTTTAAATCGGCCCAGTACTTTTTGAGCCTATTCATTACAAACATACAAACATACAAAAATAGGTACAAATCTTTCCTCTTTATAATATTAGTATGACTAGCGCCGCCCATGCGTAAACTTAAGTATTTTTTTAACAATAAATATAGCCTATGTTACTCAGAGTGAATGTAGCTTTTTGAAATCGGCGCAGTAGTTTTTGAGTTTATGCATCACAAGCATACAAAAATACAAATCCTTCCCCTTTATAGTAATAATGTAGATGAAAAGGTTATCTAATCTAACACAGGTTTTTGTGGTTTTTCAATACGTAAATTAAATCCTTATGTTTGTTAGCCAGACTCACGCTTATCCGTTTCGTTTTCTGTAGGAGCTGATAAACAACACCAGTTTGTTTATCGTATTTACATAATTTACAAATTAAGGTTCAATCAAAAAGCGCCCATGTTCTGAATTACTTACCTCAGACACTATCACCATACTTAAATTCCTTTTCTCTAATCCCACTGAAACCACGGCCACCACAAAATTGTGTTATCATTTCAACCAGTGATACCCAAAGTCGTTTAGATAGACTGGGGGCGATGACAACCTGTATAGGGTCCATGTAATCAAGAATTAGAAGTTAGTAGTCCGTGTTAGGAGAGTGTTATTTGAATAAATAAAAAATACCTCAAACCATTCGCCCTGTTCAACAAGGGACTTGATATACAAATCACATCTAGAATCGTTACAATCTATGGATCCATACATATTCTTTTTTACTCTAGTATAGTCTATAGTATTTAATTTTTATTAATTTACCACCGCAGGATAAGACACTATTGTTGAAATCAAGGCAATCAAAAGCATTAAAAGGCACTGGCTTACTCGCCAGGATTGGTGTTCGCCAACCCGAGCTATATTTGAAAACTTAAAAACTTACTTTGCTCGCCGCATTAATCGAATCCAAGCCTCTTCATATTAAGCTACTAGACTAACAAAGCGGAAAAGATGTAACCAAACCGATAAAACATGGCAAGTGGTCTACGAGCCATACAGTTTGAGTGCCTCTGACTAAACTAACGCCACTGCTCTATATTTCGTATGCAACCGGTACCTATCTATGCAGCTTTTTATACCGGCTTTCTCTAGCTCATTATATCACGGAGTTATGTAAAAACTTGAAGCAGAATTGTCCTGGGGTGGAAACAAATGTCAACTCGACAGGTAACAGCGGAATCGCTATTTCTAGGGTCACCTACATTTTCGGAGGCTAAGAATTGCGCCATAATTAAAACTAGATAAATCTTCTTTTATTACCTTACTAAGGCAAAAAGGTACACTAATATTTAATGAAATTTTACAACACTTCGAGAGTAAAACGTAACTTTTTCCATTCCCAAGTAAGCAAATTCCCAAGTTCCAGGTTTGATCCCCGGTCGGGTCAATAAGGAAAACAAATTTTCTATATTGTCTCGGGTCTGGGTGTAGTGGTGCCGTCGTTGTTTCTAATTTCTGTAACACAAGTGCTCCAGCTACTTACCACAGAATCAGAGCAATGTATGTGATGTTGTCTAATATTTATTATTTTGTATCAATTCATACTATCCTAGATACGGACATGCATGTAATCAGCAAGTTATATTATTTATCGTGAACGGGCCGTTAATTTTCGTTTCATTACTTAAGTAACTCAGGTTTCAACTTTACTGAAATCTCATATATCACAGTTACAACCACACGAAATAGCGACCCAATGTATAATTACGAGTTTAGTTAGGTACGCCTGCTAATTTATATGTAATTTATTACTCGGACGCATAGTATTTTTTTACCCACTCTGCTCAACTAAATATATTTTTCGTTTTAAACTAAGAAATTAGATCGTTTAATAATTTGGCAAACGATATCCTAGTATCATATGAATGAAAATAATTAATGGGTGTAGTTTTTTAATATTTTTATTGCCATGAAAACTTAAACATAAAACTAAATGATACAAAGTAAAATACCTTGGGTTTAATTTAAAAAATTTTGTAACATTATACAAATGACAGGACAACATCTCACATCATATCTGCTTATAGTGGACAACTGATTGCAGATTAGCACAAAAAAGAAAAAAAAATTATACAAATGAAAAAAAACAAGAGACAACGCGTGCATTATTTTGTAAAGTGAAAGAATAAAAAGGATGTGTCTCAAATCCCGAGAGTTGTCAGTAAAATGTTCTATTTTTTTACACAGTGAAGCATCTACTATATCGGTTGTTCGAAATTGCAAAATTCCATTCCAAATTTACCGTGTTCGTGGGTAACTTTGTCATATATGTAGTTCCCTATATTATGAGAAAAAATAAACCAATAGTGGAAATGCCGCCTAACGAAATTAACTAGGCTAGCAACACGGGCTTGTTCAACTAAAACAGGATGATCAATATTAATCAATCAACATTTCAATTCAAGTAGGTACATAAATACGTACCTTATTCCCTCCTCTCTTCTGCTTATAATGCTATAAAAAATCTTAGAATGTTATGTAATTTGGAAAAGGACGGCAAACACTTTGAGAAGATGCTGAGATGATTTTGCGAAATTACAGACTCATTCAATATTCTACTGTTATCAATTACGTTCCAGAATATGTCAATTTACAACTCAGAATCTAAGTCACGCTTGGTAATCGTTTTTGAAAAAAACTATAGGTATATGGACTAAGAGTAATGCTTACCTTGCAAAGATATTGCATAAGAATTGTGAGCATTAGATTAAAAACGAGTCCTGAAAGGAATCCAGATAATTATCATGAAGTTATTAAATGCTCCGCGGGGCGTGGCGCATGCGACCCAACGCTGATCTGATTTGAACCAGTTTTATTTCTGTTTTTATAATATTTATCTTTCTCCCACTTTTAGAAAAGGGGTATAGTAATGTGGGAGATCGAAAGGACATATCGTTACGTTCCATATTTTGGTTCATTGAAGCGATGGCTGGCACATACCTACATACGTCATGCCTGTAAACAGGTGCCACCGCTGGGGACTGGTCTGCTCCAGCTTACCTCTCGAAAATGTTTCTTCACTTATCAAAACAAAACTACTTATATAACTTGGTCCAAAGCGGTCTGCATTTAGCATTCTGAGTCTATTTATCAGTGTCTTCTTGACCTACACATAGCAATAAATAAAATAGTGCTACTGTAACTAATCTTTTGAATTGTCTTCTCGGTAGACATAGGTTCCAAACCGGCAGTTGACTCACAGCTTTGTATTCAATGACAATTCAAAAGTGCGTATTTAAATATTTGGACTTTTACTCTAGACAAACATTATGGTAAAGGTACGGTACGCTTAGACTCCCCCCCCCCCCCTTTTTAGTCTATGTCCGTTCTAGAGGTTCAACACGTACCTATACAAAATTGCATCAAAATCGGTTCAGTCGATTGAAAGCGGGATACACAAACAGACACAGGCAGAGTTACTTTTGCATTTATTATATTAGTACGGATGTTGGCAACATTACTACAAATTTCATAAAAACACTGCCTTGGCACCGGTAGTCATGGGAAAACATACGAACCGTCAAATTAACAATCAGAAGCGCACTGTCATTTGCAAACGTTCATGTTTATTCATCTGTTGCTAATTAGATAGGCAATTACTCGATTATTAATCGACGCAATCGCTCGATTCGTTCCCAATGCGTCTGCGGTTGCGTGCAATCGATTGATTCGTAGATAACATATAGAATCGATTACAGAATCACTTGGTGTTTCGCATCAATATGCCTTTTTTCGTTATTCGAAACTAGATTGCACAAAAAAGTACTAAGTGGATTTAATGCTAGGATAATTATTTACCAACGAATCTTTCCTACAGACAATTTGATCACAGTGGGTATGAATGCACGAATGAAAAAAATAAACAATAAACTATGAGCAGGTGACAAAGATGCAAAAAAAATGTAGCAATTAAAAAAATAACTATCTTAATATATTAGATACTACTTTACATTTAATAGCAAAATAACATAAGTACCTATCTACTGATTGAACAGCATATTGAAAACACAATAAAAATTAAAAAATACAATAGTTTTGGTATCGGTATGGTAACATTTTTATATATATTTCATTATTTTATTTAGCTTATTTGGATACTATTTTCTTAGACTACAAATGTAAGTATAACTACTTTTCGTTTCATTAATAGGTATATTATCTATTTATAATTATCACTCCGATAAAAAAAAACAGTATTTTCCAGCAAACTATCCAGACGACCTTTTTTAAACTTGTTTTTTGTTTATTTTTTTCGTTTCCAACCGGAAGTACCGGATCTCCGGAAATGGTCGCCATTTTCATGGGAACCAATGGCACGCCCTTGACTGCTATTCATCAATAGTATTGATTTATTCGAAACGAATTGGAACACTTATTCATTGTCAACGGTTTTTGAAAGTCACCGCTTTTTTGAGCGAATGGTTACGTGAGTTTTTGTGATTGTTTATAATTTATAACGCAGATATCGAAGACTAGTGTTCAACCCCGGCTTTGTATGAGTAAATGTTTTTTTTTCGAAAGCTACACTATCCTCTCGTCACCTAGACTACACTGTATTCACACACAAAAATAGGACTCCTTCTTCCTCAACTTCAACGAAATAATAAAAAAAAATGCACCCATTCGGAGCCGGGGCAACCCACTAGTATCTACAAAATGAATGTTAATTACTTCCTAATTACAAAACCTGTTTCACTAGCTCTGAGTAAGTTCCTAACAGCCTAACTTAAATAAATTCATACAAAAGTTGTTACTTTCAGTTTGTCGGTCAAATTATGATAATATTGAAATTGTGAAAATGTATTTAATTTACCTATAATGTAATTAAAAAAAATCATATAGACTTCTTTCATCCTCAGTGCTCTTAAAAACAAGACAATACTGATATTGAAAATGTGAGTGAATATAGTGTGATTCATTAGGAAGCTTTGCAAGTATAATACATAGATACATATAAAAAATGGACACACTTTACTCCTTTATCATAAGGTTTAGTTTAGCAGTAATTAGTACAGAAAAGCCGATACATTCATTAGTATTAAAGTACTGAGTACATTTCACCCGTAAGAAACAAGACCGGCTCGCTACTTAAATTCATATTTTTAACACAACACTATTTTCAAATCCTGACCACTAACGTTGACCCTGGTACTATATTAGCATTTAAAAACTAAACCCATTCAAGAATCATTCCTAAGTACTTAACGCTAAAGTTCACGTTAAAACCACATTTAATTTATTCAAATTATGATTACGTGGTTAGTTAAAAATTACGCGCTAAACTAAACCTTATGATGAGGGAGTAAAGTGTGTTAAAATATATTTTTTTCTAAATGTCAACGGCAGTCAACGCTGTTTGATTTTCTAGTTTGTACATTATGTCATCACCCTCATCACATCACACCTCACGCTTATTTGGTAAGCGTTACCAATTATAAGGAGGTACACTTGAAATCGCAGATTTTATTGACTTAGCTCAAAACGCTAAAGTTCGATTGCACCATCTTTGAAGGAACCGGCCAATACGCGTATGTAATAATTGTTCGAATTACGAATTAGTCGTTTTTTTTATTTGTGCTATTCCATGTCGTGTCATAGAGAATACGATGTTTTCTAGAATTTTATCAAATGTTACCTCGTAAACTATAAAGCACCTACGCATTTCTTTTTCTGATTTAATGGTCGTGGCATGCATGTTGAATCGATCTCTGTTTCGAGAAACTGTGTACAGTGCACCATGAAGGCCTTACTTTTATATTATTTCAAAATGTTTTTGTTATTGGACCACACCACATACGTTTTGAATAAGTAGGTTTATCTGGGATAAGTAGCTAACTCGTGTTTCAGAAATCAGAAGCAACGACGGTACCACAACACCCAGACTTGAGGAAAAAAGTCCTGTTTATATTTTGACCTGATCGAGAATTGAAACCGGGGCCTCAGAGATGGCGCGGCGCCAAAGTCCAGCCCTCGCCTCTCGGCTAAGGAAATAGAAATACAAAAAGGAAATAGAAATTCATGTAAACTTTTACAAAAGCATTTATGTATCGTCAGATTATACTACCACCGTGTTCGGAATGTTGCTTCTATCGAGAAGAACCGACAAAAAACTCGATAGTTACTCTTTTCAAAAACTTACAAAAATAGTAACATGCAAAAAAAAACGTATAAACAACATAGCATATGAATAGTTTACATAATTACCTAATGCAATCAATTCCAAACATTTTTGTCGTTAATATAATCTTCTATTTTATAATATCCTTTCTTCATTAGACAATTTTTGATCAGAGACTTAAATTTATGCATATGTAATGCCGTGATCTTTTTTGGCAGCTTATTAAAGATCTTCAGACTATTATTCAGACTTAACCCCACACAAAAATTGCTAATTTTATGAAGTCTTAGATGTGGAACAGCAAGTTTGTGTTTATTTCTCGTGTTAAAGTTATGACATTCTGACTTCTTAATGAAGGAATGTATGTTTTTGCGTGCAGTGCGTAAGGATGTTCCCAAGAATAACAAAATAAATATGATCTTACGACAAGTTGTTAAATATAATTGGAGACTGACGTATAACTTATAAGCAGTGTTTCCACTAGAATGATTTCCTTTTCCCACACGGCAATTCAGATTTCCCCTTTTACGGACTATTTTCCCCTCCAAAATTATTTTGCTTTAGTTTTGACACCACACCTAAAATTTTTCGTTTATTTATCGTTCTTCTTGTATCTGCTGTATCAATATTATTATTTACACAATATTTAATTACACGTTAACAAATTCATCGACAAAATTTGTCGTCTTTGCACATTACTACTGTTATTTTTATATAGCAACATGCAACTGCAAGCTAATCTAAAAAACTTAGATTTGCATGAATAAAGTACATAATTATATAACTAAACGATTTGTGTTTTATTTACAGACTTAAAAGTTAAAGTACTAATAATATAAGTTTTGATTATCTGCTGACATCTGTCAATTAGAAGACCAATTTTGACATATGAACATTAGTTTAAGCGTGTGTACATTGATAAGAATTTACATAATTACTTATTAAAAATTTGGATCATTTATAGCATGCAAATTAAGAGTTTACATTGAAATAAACGATAATACAATTCCTTCCTTGAATCTCTTCCGTATTTACTCGCAAAAGCTTTTTACATTAAAAACTACTTACTTAGTTTCAATATGATTCTTCCCCAATTCATTGGCCTTGAGTTAAAAAATCTAGCTGATTTAACAATCTTAAATGGGCTAATTAGAAGTGAATCCGTATTCTAACATGATTAAGTATTTTTGCAACTTCCAGTTTTACTTAAGATAAGTATGTAGTTCTAAACATATTCAGCAGAGGGCACTTACAATAGGCTAACGGTTGATACATCAGAAATTTTTTATCGCCTACGATAATTTGCGGTTAGCTCAGTTGGAAGAGCAGCACGCGCGATATGTGAAGGTCGTGGGTTCGATTCCCGCACCGCAAGGGGAGATAAAAAAATCTGTTTCTTTCAAATATTTACTAAATTTCTTAAGTATTTACATTTCTCTCTGACTAGCGTCCTCTCCCCGTTTTTTCCATATTTTTCACTGATTCTTCGTTCATATCGTTTGCAGCGTGATTTTATATAGCCTAAAGCATCCCTTAATAAATGGATTATCCAACACTAAAACATTATTTTCCATTCGAACGAGTAGTTTCTGAGATTAGCGCATTCAAACAAACAAATAAACTCTTCAGCTTGTTAATATCAGTATAGATTGCGAGTACTAAATTCAAGCAGAATTCTTATGGTTAAAAAAACATCATGTGAACTGTTGCAGTTTGATATTGGTTCTTATGTGCACGACTTAAGGGTGGCATATTTTGTCCCGCCTTAAGCGGTTTTTTGTATTGTTCGTCAAGAAGCATAAAGTTTCGATAGTTTATTCCTATTTTCTTAATTGTCTCATCAAATCAAATCAAATATTTATTTATTCAAGCTAGTTACATGTAACACTTTTCAATCGTCATTGAATACAATACAAAGTGATTCTACTTCCGGTTCGGAACCTATATCTACCGAGATGACACCGGTAAGAAACTCAGCAGATCAGTTACAGTATCAGCGTCTAACTAATATTACGTGTATACCACTTTGGAACAAGCCTTAAAGTTTTGTTTTGATGAGTGAATAAAACATTTAGTATTTATTTTAAGAGGTAAGCTGGAGCAGACCAGTCCCCAAAGCCGTTCTCTCTCTCGGGTCTAGGTGTTGTGGCACTGTCGTTATTTCCGTTTTTACTACTTACTACAGAATCAGATCAATGTATGTGATGTTGTCCAAATTTTATTTATTTTATACCCGCAACCTTTTGTATCAGGATACACAGTTTGTGCGACATGTGAATTAGCTGTATTAGAACTTGTTTAACCTCTCAATGATCAATAATAATATATTCGCGAGTTGACCTTACCATTCGTCTTATCTCACGTCGGCTATTTTGTCCACCAACGTATTACGCAACTTGTCGAACCACACTGTTTTATACCGATTCTTTAATCACTTTAGATTCATAGTTTCGCAATTGTACCTACTTGTACCTTTTTGTACCGTTATTGTTCATACAAGTCCTTGTTTAGTACCAAAGTGTAAATATTTCTGAATAATGATTGAATTAGAAACTGGTTACAAGGGCGTGTTGATTAATTAATATAAACTTCGTGATTGAATTTGCTAAAGCTAGCTAGGCCAAAATGAATTTAATCAGAGTTAAATTGGAACTAGAACCATTTAAGATATTATATTGAGGAGCGTTTGTATTCCATTTTTTAAATAATTAAATAGAATACAAAGCTATACATTTTTTAGTCTACACAGGGTAACATCGTAGAACAAAATACGATAAAGAACATTATTTTTAAAAATGACTAGCTGTCCCGGCGAACTTCGTAACACCTATTTTTTTAGTTTCTAACCTTTTAAACCTTCCCTGGACCTCCACAACTATTTCAGAACCAAGATTAGCCAAATCGGTCTAGCTGTTCTCGAGTTTTAGCGAGACCAACGAACAGCGATTCATTTTTATATATAAGATTTAAACTGTGTGTTTAATGTGAGATAAGAATTTAACGATTAAACCGAATTTCACGAGCTATGATTAACGAATATTTAATAAGGTGACACCAAAAATTCGATTACGATGTGTACCCGCTGTAAATATTGTCTGAATAACACTACGCATGTTTTAAAAATAACTTTGAGTAGATGTTAAGAGCCACACTTTTATTATTTTTACAAACAATTCATGTTTGTTCTTAAAACGGTAAATGGTTAATTCGGACAAATATGAATCTTCTTACGTCAAAAACGTTCCTTCATTTCTTCGGCAGTCGGGTCTTACGTAAAAAATACTATAGTTGAAAATTGAGGATCCTGAATCTTTCGCAAACGTCTAACTCGTGATATACCGAGTTTTCAACGATACAAGCAGTGTATAAATTAAGTTGTGACATAATGGAGTAGCCCCTCTGTCAATATGACACTTTGTTACGTCACTGAGTCGTAATCGTCGATGCGATGAACACGTGAAAAGTCGGCCTACATTTTCCAACACAACCTGTCTTGTTCACCTACTTTTCCATTCTGTACTAGACATAATAGGTTCTTATAAAAGACTAGCTGTGCCCGCGACTCCGTCCGCGTGGACTACATACTTTCATAGTTGGTTTTACCCTATCTTCCTATATATTGAAGACCTCGGTGGCGCAATGGCTAAGATAGGCGGCCAAAGCGCGGAAGGTCCCGGGTTCGATTCCCGGTCGGGTCAATTTGGAAAAACGAACTTTTCTAAATTGACTGGTTGGGTGTGCTGGGATGACGCCCCCAGTTAGTATCCGTCATCTGGTACTCATAGTACAAGGAAAAACCTTAGTTTGAGACCAGGTGGTTGGTGTGATTGTCTGGCGCATTTATTTATTTATTATATATTATTTATATTAGAAACAAAAACTGGTCCATATTTTAATCAGAGTGTCGAACTATACATATTTGTACCAAATTGTATATCTTAAACATAGCTAATAACACTCCCGAATAATTTATCTTTCAATCGAAAAAAATAAATTTAAATTGTTCATCCATTTGGAAGGTAGGTACTATGCCATAAACTGACTTTTGATTGACTCATTACAAGACGGACAGATACGTCAATCTTTTTTTGAGACGTAAGTTAAAAAGTATAAGAAGTGTTAAAGCCATTACCCACCATTGTAACAATTGATTTCAATTATGAATGCCTTAGCCCTGCAAAATGACATTAAATAGATATCTGACTTTTTAACTTTATATAAAAAATGTGACCGCTAAAAGCAAGCAGAATACACTGCATAGCAACTCTCCGGAGTCCCTTGCCCAGCACAAATCACGCTAACAAGGTTTTAACAGCAATCGCCGCCATTGTTAGGGCGGTGTCCATTGACGCAGCCGCGATGCGGAAACGCCGCGCTTTATTTATGACCTATTTCCTCGACTTCTGCACCTTTTGTGTTCGGTTTTTGAACTCCCTGCACAATGGTTTAGTTCTTTAGGTTTTGTTGGGAGCGATATGATATCTTAGAGGCATTAGATGCGATATCATAACTCATATTATTATTTGATATTGGAAATGGATTTACCGGTGACCTTCGTGATACTTCACTAGTTTCGCTCGTGTTTGGGCTAGGATCGCACGAGTTTAATAAATTGATCTCAAGTTTTGTTTCACTACGCCGCGTTAATATAATTTAGCTTAATAATCTCAACAGAAATCGCCCCTAGGGTGTAATATTGTTTCTAAGAAATATAGTATTTTTCTAACTAAAGCCCAGAACGTATAGCACACTTCAAAAACATTACGCAAATTATGAAAAAAATTTAATGAAATATATTATTTCTACAAAAGTCCAATTCACTAGTACTATACATATAGTATTTTTGCACGCTATATATTTATGCAACTGTAATAGCACCCATATTCAAAATATAGTACAAAACTATATATTATATAGTACGGTTGGCAGCCCTAGCCCTACTGTCACTGCCCCCCCCCCCTCCTGTAGTACTGCCCTCACTGGACACGTAACCTTACACGCGTGAAATAACGGCTCTCACATACACTCGTTTAATGGTAAAAATCTAGATTTTTGCCCCGAATTTCACGGTCCGACTCCGCGACCATCGTACAGATTATAAA
This sequence comes from Glyphodes pyloalis, assembly GCA_037074685.1. Taxonomy (NCBI): domain Eukaryota; kingdom Metazoa; phylum Arthropoda; class Insecta; order Lepidoptera; family Crambidae; genus Glyphodes; species Glyphodes pyloalis. Next base: position 7,990,758 of record JAYKKO010000021.1, read on the forward strand.
CATATTTGTACGGGGCAAAGAAGGCAGTAGGAAATCGATTCGATGGACAGATAAAGTAAAACAGTGACTTGATTGAGTGCTGGCTTCATTCGAGTCGGTGTGTTGAAGAAATCGACTTTTCAATAAAAAATTAACTCTATTATTGTAGCCGGAATAAAAAACTTTTTTGCGTACTCTCTATATAAATTATATGTAAATATAAATAAGCGAAAGTATACGAATAAAGTATTTAAAAAAAACTAAATGTTATTTGAGCGAATCAAAATTTCGTTTTAACATCCAAATGTACGATTATAATAGTTTTTGGTAGTTCTCAAACTGCTCTCAAGGCTGCTCTCAAAGTTTAAAATTTAAAAGTCGCTTCATTCTTATCATCTATCGCTAATAATATGTCCACAGATGAAAGACAATGATACATTGTGTAACGTTTTTAAATCCCCATTCAAGTTTTGTCCCAAACCACAACATCTACAAAAAAAAAGACACAAATTAAAATGAAGAATGCGTTCCTAGTTATTGCAGTTATTTTAACAATTGTAATAGATTGCATATAAATCTACAATTTGCAAAACAACGGTAACATCAATCAAATACGAAATTAGTTTCAACAATTTGCGGTAAAATTTTATCTGCATGAGATGGAATTCCGACGAAAATAAAGGGCTGCTTTACGAAGTTTTAATTATTCAGATCGTTAAACTATACCTACTGGCATCGATCAACAGCAAATTCATTAGCAATAACTTCACAGTGACGCGAGATCATAGTTATTTACGGCAATATCTATAATTGATCTTTAGTCTGTTACGAATATAAGTCATAGACAAACAAGGTGTAGAAAATAAAACTGTGAGTTTACAGTCAACTACCCAAAAGAGACTTAAACAAATAAACGTCAAAGCCCTGCCCATATTCAAATCAGTAAACAGAGAATTTTTATTTTGGTGGAACCTCTGTGTTGTTTCTAAACACGGGAGAGCATAATTTTAAAACTATTTAAAAAAAAAGAAAGTGTCGCTGTTTTGAAATTTATATAATAATCTAGAATAAGGAAGTTGTAAAATTCCACTTAAGACTTTCTTAAATCGTTCATTCAGTATTTTCAAACTCAAAATCTATTCCGTTATGGCAAGTCTAAGTTATACTCATTGACCTACCAATAAAGGTTATAAAGACTATTCGGTGGAGGGTAATGAAAGGAAAACATTAAGGATACTGAAGGAGTTTTAAAATACATTAGTAACACATAGATCACCTTTAAAAATCAAATATCAAACTATTACGAGTAATATAATGATTACCGAAAATATACCTATCGAGAGGAAACTCATTTTTAATAATGTTGTTAATATTTATCTAAACAATAAAAACAAAATGCTAATAACATTAATGTCACAAACTCAAAATGGCGTGACCTTAGAAACGTTTGTTCGGTTATAACAATGTTCCTTTTACCAATCTTAACCATAAATTAATCTACAATACCAATCTCACACTTGCTCATTTATTTTTTACCAGCCACTGGCATAGATAATAACTTCCATAACGCCGTTTGCGGTATAATGATGTGTTGTTTTAATCAAATTACTCGGTATTTCCTTAATTAAACGTGATTAGCAATTAAATACGATAAAAATAAATATTTATTACCATGTATTGTTCATATGAGCATATGGACGTATTTTAGTGATTAGGTAGGTAAGTATTAGGATTATTTATAGGAACCTTATTGTAACAATAACAATACATATATCGGTAAAAAGGATCGGCTTTGCATTTTTAATAGAGTCAAGCAACCAAACAGTCTCATTTAGTGTTCGAGCAAAAATTGGAAACCCATGATATCAGGTTTAGACGATCCATCGATATCACTATACTGAAAATTCTAAAAAATATATTTTGATTATACCCATTACAGCTACATTATCCCGAATCTAAAAAACGATTAAGTCCTTCAAATAAAGAAGTACTCAACGAATGAATACCTTTTTATAGAGAGGAGAACAAAAACTAAATGTTCGGTCAAATTCCGCAATTACGGTGGGCTGCGTCAAGTGACTTTTGAATAAAAACTATAACGGGCGCAGAATGGAAACGATATCGTGAGTTCTAAGCCTTAGTTAACTCTTTGGCGAAAACGATTGTCACTTTTTTTTTCAAGATTAAGATCAACAAAGAGATTTAAACATGGAACATCACGCTGGCCACCACGTGCTAGCACTGTACCGGCCAAACGAAAGTGAAATGGAACGTCCGCGTTTTTTTTCCCGTTCGGCCTCGCGGGTTTTGCGGTGCGCCCCACATGTCAATTGTTCTCGTTAATTAAAAATAATAAGACGCATTTAAACCTCTCGCGTGTTGAAACAGTTTTGGACTCTGATATCCGGATATTATTTTCGTTCGCCGCTCCAATTTCAGAGGCTACTTTTGATTTTTTCCTGCAACAATTCGAAAGTGCTCGCTGTATATTATAAAGTAGAGTAGGTGCTGATATCTCCCCATGAACGGGCAGATTACTTTCGAAAGTGGTTAATATTATAAAAAGGTGCATACATATCTCAAACACTAAGTGCGTGCAAAATTATAAATTAGATTCCCGAGAAATTGTTTCATTAGATAGTTATCTTTTTCTTATTCAAAAAAGTCAGAAATGATACCAATTTTTTTAACTCTGGCCAATTAAAAAAATTGGTATCATTAATTAAATAAATCCTATCGATATTATTATACATACCTACTATCGTATAAAACTCAAACTCAAATATTTCTTTACTCATCATTGAATACAATGCAAAGTGATTCTACTTCCAGTTCGGAACCTTTATCTACCGAGAAGACACCGGTAAGAAACTCAGCAGATCAGTTACAGTAGCAGTATCTAACTTATTGCTATGTGTAGCTCACTTTGGACAGGTCATATAGTTTTGTTTTGATGAATGATGAAACAATTAAGTACTCAAGTAAGTATTTACTTTCGAGAGGTAAGCTGCAGCAGACCAGTCCCCAAAGGTGGCACCTGTTCACAAGCATGACGTATGTGCCAGCCATCGCTTCACTCAATCATATTGAAGGGAATGTAACGACCCGCCACATAGCGCCACCACCCCAGTGATATCGATATCGTATCGTGGTGATATCGATAACAGGTATTGCTTTCCTGCCTATTTAATCGTTCTGAGCACCACCAAATCTAAGTAGGGACCAATAAATTAAAGGCGATGCAAAGTCCAAAGTGTGCAGTCTGGCGTGGTTTTCTCTATACTTTTTTGGTGCTTATAATAACTAAGTATTATATAATTCACACTTCATAAGTCAAATTTTATACCGAAAATGAACTAGTCAACTATGTACCTTTAATTAGTATGACATAAAGAAGGAACACGTAAAACCAAATCTCGGTATCTTCCTTGACCTAACAGTTCATCAAGGCATTCATCGAGGATTTGAGAGGATATGAACTAAAAAACCTTCTAAAATAGTCTTAGCATATGGAAACAAGGTTCAAAATCGCATACCCATACCCTGAAGGCACATTTTAATAGTATTTTGAGACGTTTACTACCTTTATAAAGACGTGTTGGGCATTTTAATATCCCAAATGACATATATCCTTGCAGAGTTGCAAACAGGTGTACTTCCGATAAGGCGCATCCGAACAAGGTTATTTCCTTTAAAATGAAGACATGTATAAATTCAATGAGTTCTGCAGCAAATTTTTTTTATATCCGAGCGGGAACCGAATACGGGACCTCAAAGATAGCACTACCCAAAAGTCTATCTGTAGTTCATTTCTGCTCTAGACATCGTCAAAAGCTTTATCTTTATCGAAAATTCATCTTATATTGGTCATGATTTTCACATCACTATTGAAGTTATTCAATGCTCCAAATCCGTCTTTTCTGGTACAATAAATAGGAGTATTGTGAGTTCCTTTTTTGTGTTCAATGATAGGTACAATAATCATTTCATTCTGGTCAAGGAATTGAGAGGAGGGAAATCTTTAAAATATAATAATGAAAACCTAATTTTTGATTACTAAAATATCTGTTTGGTCCAAAAGTAAGAAGTCAAAAAAATTAAGCCACAGATTTGTCTGTTATTGTGTAATAAAAAATATTAAGTCACATTGCAAACGCAATTTCACGCAACTTCACATCTTAGTACTTTTTTTACGACATTGTGACGTAAACACATCCATCCACAGAACTGCGATTCGATGTCTCATCATCAATTTTTATTTAAGCAAAAACTATGTTTTCATTGTATTTTGTATACAGACAAACTAAAGAAAAGTATTGTTTTTTGTACCTAGTCCCCATTGCATAAACCTATGGAATTATTCAGATACAACCCTGCAATCTATTTAGGTAGAGCTACAAAGGACGCTTAGTTCAATTTGGAGCTCAGTTGCGTAAACGCTTCGGATTTTGTTTATGATGATGAACAACCAAATTAGACCTACAGACTTCACCCGTGCATTAGTTTAGCGTAATAAAGGCAACTAGCGTTCGTGCATGCATGCATGCATTCCTAGTTGCAAACGGTTGCGACATTGGTACTCAGTTTATAAAATGCTACAGTCATGCTTACCGTGGATATGCAGAATACTCTATTTAAATAAAAGCGAAAAACCACTGACTTATAAATCACGATATCTTAGATAATATAACACCTACAAACTTAAATTTAGCAATTAGGTTTTTAAGTGGGGTGTAAACATTTGCTAAGAAAGAATTTTACGAAATTCCGCCCCTAAGAAGGGTAGAAATTTGTAAATTTAAATTGTTTGATAAATAGAAAATTTATTTATTTATTTAAATCAAATAATAAATAAATAAATGTGAAGGTGTACATTTAGAAATCAACCCGCTTTTGGGATACGAAGTCACGGAACCGCCCGCGATTTTATGATAAATCTAACAAGTTCAAAGAGGTAATAATAAAATATGGTCAATTTTTTATTCGTTGTTACTAATTTCTGTAACACACGCTTTACACGCTTTAGTTCTTACCACAAAAGTTAATAATAAAATATTACCAAACAACATTTGAATGTCATTGTTTCTGATTTCTTTAACACAAATGATTACTTACAGAATTAGACCTATGTTTGTCATGGCGTCCAATATTTATTTATTTTATCACCACAGCTTAAGTTGGGATCTCATTCTTTATATTGGATAGAATCAGTGAAGTTGCCTGACAATGATTTAGTCTAAAAATTTGTAAGTATTTTCTTATAAGCGTTTGCACGTTTCGTTACTGAACTGCTATTGCACCATCGCTCGCATTTCGCTCAAACACTCGACATCTCTCGTTCTGGATCGATGTTGCCCAACCCTATTTGCTTATTCGTAACGTGCTAAATCTAACTGGAGCCGCATAGAAATTTGCTCGGGTGAGAAATCGATTTGTAATCGATTACCAGCTGACATTTAACCAAGAAGTTGTTATTCCGCAGTCAGAGAGCGTTGGTATGCTTAACATTAAATGTCATTTAAATAAAAAAAAATCAAGTAGGTAGCAAATTACTTCTATTGGGCACTTATCCCTAGAAAACGATAATACTCATATATTCGTTTTCATTTATCGTTAACCAGACCAACCATACCTATGGATGTCGCAATACTGTTGTTAAATGACAACAGCCATACCAGCCGCAGTATTTTTTTTGTCAATGCCTTTGCTTTATTTACATATTAGCACGCTTGCTATCCCCGTTTGTACCACATTTCCTCCTGATTCTTCACTCTTATTCAAAGTCAAAGTCAAATCATTTATTGCATTTCATGAATGTTAACAGGTGGAATTAAATATAAATTACAGTACATCATGTTACCCATTTAGGCATAGCAATATAAAATATACAATAATGAACATGGATCATTAATATATATTATTTACCACTTACAGTGTTAATAGTTTTAGATTAGGTATTACTAAATTTATCGTTAAAGTATTCGTTTAAGTTATAATAGCACTTTTTAATTAATGTTTTTTAAGTTTTTTTATAAATTTTTTTTTATCAACTTCTAATCGCAACTCTAAAGGTAAGTTGTTATGAATTTTTATCGCTGAACAGTAGTGACCAGATTTATACATTTCCGTGCGGCTATATGGTATTTTTAGTTTATTTTTTTGTATATTTCTAGGATTACGCTGGCTAGTAGATACTGCACTGTTGAAGATATCGGGATTATTTCTTATAAATTTACATATTTCTAAGATATATATATATATATATATATTATTAATCGCAGCGTGATGTTTAATAGCCTAACGCCTTCCTCGACAAATAGACTATGTTATACAAATATATGTTTTCAATTCGAACCATTAATTTCCGAGATTAGTGCATTCAAACATACAAACTCTTTAGTTTTATAATATTAGTTTAGATACCAAGCCTTAGAACAGTGGTATTTGGCAATACACACTAGTTTTGCATAATTTAAAGCGCAAGAATGTGAACCATATTCAATTTAGGATTTTGAATACTTAATGTGCATGGCTGGGATATTTGCATGTTATTTATAATGATATAGTCTTATTTATTCCACTCTTATGGATCGCTCCATAAAAGATGGATTTGGAATATTGAATAACTTCAATACTTCCACAAAGGCAGTTCCTAAATTTAGAGTACTGAAGTGATGTCTCCGTGGTGTAGAGGTTAGAGTATAAGGCTCCATTACAAAGGGGATGTGGGTTCAAATCTAGCGGATAATTCCAGTTTGTGAGTTAGTACCAGTTTGGTTAAGGCATTGCAGGCTTGAATCACCCGATTTTCCGGTAAAAATAAATAAATATTGGACAACATCACATACATTGCTCTGATTCTGTGTTAAGTAGCTTAAGCACTTATGTAACAGAAATCAGAAGCAACGACGGGACCACAACCAGACCTGAGATATTTTAGAAAAGTTCGTATCCCATATTGTTTTTTAACCATACATTATTACATTTTAATCTTTACTAAATATTATTTTTGTGGTCAATTATACCCTTTTTCAAGATTAAGCTCATACTACCATAATATGAGAATATATTTGAAATATTTCATGTTTTTTTTTCTTTTTTTTCCTGACGCCTACCGAACTACCGAACGCCATAACAAGTCAATCTAAAATTCAAAGTAAATAGGATTATTTACAAAATTGTTAGGTAATTTAAAATTAAATCTAGGACAACAAAAACCGAAAAAAAAGGTTTGAACAAAATTTAACCAGTTAAGATTTTACCAAAACGTAGTTTTACATGATAGCGTTTCATCTAAACTGCATATCTGATGCACAATATCTACTCGTACAATAGTGTAGTCAAAGTTCAAGGTGGCTTGCATCACAAATGGAGTAATAAACGTAATAACCAAACAGAATGTTTGCACCACACTGGTGGTCTCACGAGAGGGGTGATGTGGGAAACACTCGATACTTGTCGCGTGCGACTTTCAATAGAAACGCTTGTTCCGTTATTTGCAGTATACATCGTCAATGTGTGTATGATTTTTATAAAACATTGTTCCACGATTTTATTTGTATCTGGCGACTTCTCGGATTATTGTTGGAAACAGATTGTTTCTACAGAAACAATAATCTAATTTGATGTCAGATTTACATCAGAGAAAATTTATAAAACCTTGTGTGATAATGTATTAATTGTAAAACTAAAATTTGTTAAACCATTAGGGTTCATTCTGGCTTCACACGATTATTTTTACACGATTGGTTAGATTTTTGAATCCTTAGTTTTTTTAAATAACATAAACTATTTTGCTTCTCTACAGTGGCTGATATTTTTAAATTATTTAAAAACTTTCACCGCCTGTTCTAGGCAAACAAAAAATCAAATCAATTCTTAATAATATTTAGTGTATAGATGTTTTATACCTACGAAAAGTGATAATTCAAGGATATTTACTTGCATTAACGTTACTTCTAGTTCACGATATTTCTAGTATAGCTTTTAAATATAATGCTGCATAAGGAAGACATTAGGTCCCTTACTTACAAAATGTCAAACATTGATTCGAATTTGGTTTTGTATGTAGACGCTAAAGCATCTAACTGATACGGCTACTGTAGTCTACTGAGTTCTTTATCAATATCAGAGTCATTTGGCATCGTGTTCAATGACGATTGAAGTTTTTCTGATAATAATTAATATATTTTAAATATTTTACAAAAACTTATATTTCATGACATATTTGCACATCTTCTTAATATAGGTATTTAAACCTTTATTTTTTAATAGAACTATCGAGTGTTGATACAATAAGTACCATGGCGTGCTGCGACTCATTTTCTTCAGATGGTGTTTCGGTAAGTGTTATTTGGCATACAAACTTTACGTCTTCAGACATTTCAAACTGAATCTATAATAATTATTATTATGTACAGACTAAAGCACGTCAGAATAAAAAATCATTCTTAAGTTATGCGCATAAGAATTAATTTGGAACTGCAAATGTGAACCATGATGTGTGTGACATTACTACATTTGGAACAATTAGAGATAATTTTGGTCTTATAAATTAAGACATGTTATACTGGATAATCATATTGAGAGCAAAGTCAATATATTCAACAACATTATTATAAAAAAATCCTTATTAAATATTTTTCACAAAAAATATAAGTTAATTTTACATAATGAGCAAGGAAGGAATGCAATTGTTAAATTAAATTACAAACTGACTTACCCACCTAAAATGCTTGCCATCTCTTAGTCAAAGTCAACATCAATATTTTTTTTTAAATCTTTGCCTATCAATAGGTAATTAAATCCTTAATTTTGGTCTATAGAATGTAAATTAAAAGCGTGAACAATCAAACAAAGGCAAAGCAATATTAAAAATGTTCATTCCCTATTTAAATATATGTAGAGGTGCGTACCTAAAATAAACAAGAAATGCAAAGTTTAAGCAAATTAAAAGAAGACGCGCCCGCCGGACCGCTAAATGTCAAGGTGAGCGCAAGATGGCGTTGCTAAAACAAAAATGGCGCGCAAATATACGCGCCAATTGGCTAAAGGTTGAACCGCATTTGAGAACATTGGCTTCCTTGGCAGCTTGGATAATTTAGGAAGCACTTTTGGGAAAACAAGGGCGTAATTGTAAACTGCCTTAAAAACAAAATAAAAAAAACGGAAAGTTCGTAATTCTTGAAAAGTAAAAATAATATTGTACATTGTTTATATCTTGCAAAGGAGGACTACAGAGTAATGATAACAGAGCTAGACCTAATAAAAAAATATCTTAAATGGCTCTCCTGTAAAATCGCATAAACTGCAATTGTGCCCTTGTTCTACCAAAGGTGTGGCTAAATAGCCTGTTCCACATTTTAAAATATTTAATTATATACCTTATGGACTGTAAGTGAAAATGAAATTTATGAAAAAAATAAAAATTTTGCGTGTCCGGAGAATTTGAAAATATGGGACCTACATAGGTCTGTAGACCTACTTACATGTAAAAAACTTGCAACTGCAAAAGTCTAACAACCTACTGTCGAAAAGTGGAACCGAACATAAATTTAGCTTTATGTAAATCCTAATATAAACAAATATTATAAAGACGAAAGAGGAATTATTACGCTCAAAAACTATTGAACCAGTTGAGAATTGTTTTGTCACCAAAAACCCAGGCTGTTTCTGAGTTGTAAAGGACAATTTTGACCACAGGAACAAGTTCAAAAATAAAGAATTAAAATTTGATAAACCCCATTGACTCGGCAAGTTAAGTTATGAGAATAACATTTTTTCTTGACAATTAACTAGTCGATTAACTAGACATTTTATTAATTTACTGTTGTCAAGTGTCTAAACACTAATAAAAAAACTTCATTTAAATTCCTAGACGTTGAGTCAATCGAGTCATTTAGTAGATATTTTTGGCATACAAATTGTAAGCATAATGCGTTTACTTTTGTAAGTATGCTTATGAGATTTTAAAGACATAATCCATCTGTTATCTTTAAACTAATTGATAATTGCGTTAAGCGTCATATTAATCCAATTATTAAGATCATAACGGTAACATTTTACAACATTTTATAAACCGTAGTTAAGGAGTCTAGTTAAATAATGTACCTACTTAGTTATACATTTGAAAATCACTTAGAAAAGGATCCATTCTAAATAGCTGCTTTCGTAAGTATGCATAAGGGTAATGGTGGAAAAACATCGATCTATCAGTAAATTTTCCCAGTAAATGTTCCACTTAATTTAAAAGTAGGTATAAAACCATTATACATTAAGCAATTTTGACAGCTACCAAATTAACATGGCGAAACTCAAGTAAAAAAAATCTCTAAAAAATACATAGTTTTTGACCACAGCTTAAGTGTTGGGTTCTATTTTTAGTTGAAAGTAGCTATATCTTTCAGCAAAAATGTAGCCATGTAGCCATTCCAGAAACTGCGTCTTACAAAAATAATAAAAACTAATTTGACCACTTAATTATTAGTATAGACAATTGAAAACCCTCAAAGTGCTATAATATTGTAAAAAAAAACTTTTTTCTGTTGTACGAATAATCCTACTACTATTATAAAGGCGAAAGTTTGTAAGTATGGATGTATGGATGTTTGTTACTCTTTCACGTAAAAACTACTGAATGGATTTGAATGAAACTTTACCACAATATAGCTTATACATCAGAATAACACATAGGCTACAATTTTTGAGGTTTCTAATGTGAGGTCGTAAAAAAACACATTTTTTGCGCTTACATTGCAAACGCTGACTGAATCCTACAAGATAGATCAAAACAATGTACTATAGTATTGTACAACTTAAAAAGGTCTACAAAAAAGTCCGTGATGGTATATGTTTATCTCTTAGGAATAACCCACAATAACCATTTTTTATCCTTTACTTTGTACGAGAAATAATGGCTTATTTACGAAACGATTTTAAGCAATACAGTATTAATCCTTATCCAATTAAGTATCTTAAATACATTGTGCATTTAATAAAGATCAATATGGCTTTTTACAGCATGAAAATTAAATAAATAGTGCTTAGTTACCGTATTTCTTACTTATTACTAGACTAGACGGGACGAACCTGAAGTCCACGCGAACGAAGTCGCGGGCAAAAGCTACTTTGCAATAAAATAATAATTTGAACACGCGTTGAAGTCTTTAATTGGCACAACATTAAATATAGCAAGTCAGAGTCAACCCTAAGTTTTATTTTTAAATTTATTTTTAATCCATCGACAAGCGCCAGGAATTTAATTTTAATTCCCTTCGCATGTGTTACCTTATCATTAGCGAGTTGATTTGCGTCGATACAATCTATGGCTTTTGTTTCTTTTATTTGTAGTCAGAGGAATAGTTTGCTAAAGAACTATCGATCTTAATGCGTTGCCGTAGGGACTTGATTGTGAGATGTTTTTCTCGCTATTCACGTTTCGATAAACGAACGCAAGCAAAGTGCAATTTGCATAAATCGTGTGTCAAATTGATTGTAATGGACCGGGACTCGTCTAAAATATTGTGCACATTAAAAGATTCGATTCGATTGTTAGTAATTGTTACATTATAATGGGAGACTAGCGGTCGCTTGCATTGTATCGGATTTAGACCCCGTTTCTTCGCCTTAGGATTTTTAAAACATTTTCTCAATCATAAATTATATTCATTACATGTGCCAAATTTAATCGAGATGTTTAGTGGTTAAAGCTATTAGTAGATAGATAAATCGGTAACCTTTTAGTTTTAATGAGATTTACTTAATATATTTTTGACTTTCCTCGCTTTACAATGTTTATTAAAACAAAGGGAATACCTACTAAAATTGCTATTATTTCAGTTGGATGTACGCAAATAACACCGCACTTTGAACTCGAATTAAAATTAATGAAAAAACAAGTCACTAAGGAATGTAGGTAGTATATATAATTTTAATATTGGAATTTAGATAGACTTACTTTCATCTTACGTGAAACCACAAACAAAAAAAATTGAATTTACGAAAATACTGATTGACCTTCAAAATGTAATGACCTACCTGTATTTTTATCATTCAGTAGCAATGTCACCTGCATGCGTTTTATTAAAAATATTGTTTTACCATAAAAGACAAAAAAAAAGAACTTTCAAACGCAAAAGGTAATAGACAACCAACTAATTAGCCAAAAACCTACTCAATAAAGGCTAATCTTCGTGAGAGAGGTGTTATCTAAAACAAAATCTATTACATACGAAATAGGAAAAAACGTCTTGTCGTGAAAGTGTTGACCCCACGCAAACCGGCTGCGCGGGCGCACGTCTTGACATAAGCTTTGATAACGCGTGATGACGATCTTCTCATGATGAGGCTAATTGTCCTCAAGCCTTACGACCACGTGTTTAAAAGTACATACCTACAATGTATAGAGTAACGAATAATCCCCTTTCAGGAGCAGTAACATCTTATGATTGACCTCATCCCACCTGATGTTAAGTGGTAATGAGGTCCTAACTTAAGGGCGACAAGTACAGCATAATAAATCTGTTACTGGACTTATCGTCCTTACCTACATTAGTAGCAGGGGTCAAGCCTTCAAGGCTTGACCCCTGCTACTAATGTAGCACCCCCCAGGAGCTCTGGAAACTTACTCACTCGCAGGAACACAACAACACAGAAGTGATTATTATTTGGCTGCGGTCTTCTGTAAGGTGGAGGTATTTTACCAGTCGGGCTGCTCCAGTTCGAGCGACAAAATCGCTATGCCCTACCTCGCTTTAAACTTTTTACTGGACTTGTCACCCTTATCTTTAAGGATTGACCCCTGCTACTAATGTAGCAAACCCAGGAGCTCTGGAAACTTTACTCACACACAGGAACACAAAAACACTTGAGTTCATTGTTATTTGGCTGCGGTCTTCTATAAGGTGGAGTTATTTCAACAGTCGTGCTGCTCCAGTTCAAGCGATAAATCGCTATGCCCTACCTCTCTTAATAATTCTCACATATTTGTCAGATTGGTTATATTTAGGCCTATATTGATGTGGGTATGTGTCTGATATTTTTATTTATTCCATAAAACACTTTAAAACAGCAACGTGGGTGACCAAACGGTCGCCTTCAAAGTGGCCTCTACGATATGATAATACGAGAAGCAACCGTGCCTCGTCCAGTTTTGACGATATAATTTAAATGAAATATTAGCTGAGATCGCCTCGACCGATCATGTAGGAAATTTAACGGATGTGTGGTTAGATTATAACTACTTGTATACAAGTAGTTAAAATCTAAAGGATATATTCTTCTGAGGTATTATCAAAAAAGGTCAATATGACGCCATTACAGGAATGCAATTTAAAGAAACGTTTTGCATTCGCAAATGTTCTGAAACAATTATTGATCCTAAGTTAATAGACAAATAGATATACTTTATTGCACAAATATTACAAAAATTGGTTTAACAGACGAATTATAGTACAATTCACTCGGTCTTATCGCTCGTAAGCGAAAAGGTTGTTTGAAACAGATAGTTGGAGAAGTGGAGGAAATTGTAGAAGACGATAAAACACATATCCAACTTGAAATTTCTTAAAAAACATATTACGGTTTGATCGTAAAATAAATGAATATTTATATGTTTATGTTTAAGTTATTTCATATTTCAATAATATTTTTTTAAATTAAACTGAATTTTAACAGACAGTTGTCATATAGGAAAACTGTCAGCCATCAAACCTCTAGTAATACTGTCATAGTCAAAATTTAGTTGGCGCAGTATTATTATCTATTTGACATTGCCATGCCTACGTGGTACATATCTACATTTTACAATTTTATTTCTTGTGTTTCTAACTTGACGAGAAAAGTCAGAAAAAACTGTAGAAAACAAACAGTATTAAACATGGTTCGTGTACGGTGTACAAGGTAAACACTAGCAGTTCTATCTTAGTTCTTAAACCCGTGACATAAAGGTGTTACAAAGTACAACCGTTTAGTTTGACGCACTGTATGAATCCGTCTAATGAAGTGACGTCAAGCAGTAGCCAATAACAATGTTGGATTCGCTTTGAATTATTTCCAATTTACAATACCTGTAAAATGTAAAGAAACTAAAAGCGTAAAAACTACTTTTAAGCGCTACATTTTATTCTTTAATTTATATTTAGCAAATACAATTTTAAAGTTAAAATCAATTAAAAGGGATGATACCGAGGCACTCGCTCAATATAATACACAGACATACAGATTCAATATAATAATATGAAATCATTGTTTTTTTACCTCGGTTTGCGGATTTCATATTATTGAGTTCATCAAGATATCTAAGTAATGGAATTTTAACATATTTATAAAATGCGTCGCTATAAACGTGTGGATATATGAGGAGCGAACATATAAATATTAAAACCGTTATGTTTCGTTAGATCACGTTTTGTGAACATGTGCCTTTAAACGACCGTATTTTGATGTTTTACATAATGAGTTTATTTGTTACCTAACGCAAAATGTTATTGTTATTTTGATTTAGAAAGGCCCTTAAAAATTTTTTGAAATCAAATTTAATTTAATATACCTATTTAACCATATTAAACGACGGCCTACTAATCGCGTTTTTCCACATGTTGTACTAATTCATCGCTATTATTGGTCACAGTGTGATATTATTTAGCGTTTCTTGTTAAATGGACCATCCAATACAAAATTATTTTTTCAATTTGAACCAGTAGTACAGTCAGAAGCTTTAGTTCATGAACTTTGTATGTACCTTGTCACATTAAGTCGCTGTTTATCTGATTTGCTTAGTTACGCGGATATTTGGTATGACAAGGTACTGAGGTGTATACGAACTAATGATGCTGGCTGTACTTGAGATTAGAGCGTTCAGACGAACTTACTCTTCGGCTTGTACAATATTAGTTTAGAAAAGACTATTAGCTAAATGGCCAATATATTATGCTCATGCATATTCCTTTTTGATCATTTTAAACTAAACACAAGCAAGATTTGTTTCATCTAACATTAATATTCGAGTACCTACTAAAAAAATTCATTCCTTTAAAATTAAGCGCAACATACATCTTCGCTATATTACAGACCAAATTTCCTTAAGATTCGCTACAATAGTGTCAGGGGGTCTACTCCCATAAACGAAATATGTCGGATCCGACAACGGATGGCAATTTTTAATCCTCATAATCATAAAGAAATCACTTCGAATGCAAATTAAGCTTTTTCAAAAAACAAAATATTATTTATGCAAATCAAAATCCACGTCTTCATTCCTAAACTTTTGAATTATCTTCAAAAACGAAACCTTTCGTTTGTTCGTTTCGTTTTTGAGAGTAGGTACCCTGGCACTTCTGGGATTTTTTACTATATTTTAATGATGTAGTTAACGATTGGGTACAGCTTCTGTATCATTGATTTATATTTTACATTTCTTTATGTCCCTAAACCGGCATCACGTGTTGGATCCGTTTTCCCATGTAAAGGCTGGTCCACTTTTGCCCAATAATAAAACGTACAAAATACAAATTACTAATACCAACTTCTTACGTAGATAAAATCCATTGTTAGTACGACACACCGTAAACCCTCGTAGTTCAAATTTAGTTCTTATGCTCGCGACATTAGGGCGATACAAAATCCCAAAGTGAATAATCTAACGTGCTTTCGACCATATACCTAATATCCCGAGCTTCCCGCTAGTTACAGTCACAGCAATGGTTATAAACAAACAGAAACAAGACAAAACTCTGAACCATAAACCGCTACTCATAAGGTTCACATTTCATTTCAAGGCAGACACGTTAATTTAGGAAGGCAACAAGGCAAGGCAGACATACGTGTATGGTGTCACGAGGGCTCAATAAAACCTCACAACAGCACAGCCCTACTTCCGTTGAATGGGCTGTGAGCGAGAAAGCTTATCAATATTGTTGGATTTCGCGCAATCATCCGTCGGCGTTTTGATTGACTATTACAGCCAGACAGTGCATTCCTTAGAATCCCTACTAATATTATAAATGCGAAAGTAACTATGTCTGTCTGTTACGGTTTCCCACTTAACCGATTTTAATTAAATTTGGTACCTATATGTAACCTTAAGAACGGACATTGGCTACTTTTTGTTAGAAAATAAGGGGGGGATGGGGGTAATACCTTTGAAAGTTTATATAAGTAAATTTTTATTTTTTAAGTTAGAGATATAAAATTTGGCACAAATATATACTACTTTTTGTTTCGAATATTAGGGGAGATAGGGGTAAAACCGACCATGAAAGGATGTAGACCAGGCGAACGAAGTCGCGGGAACAGCTATAAGGAATATATCTATGGTGCATACCTACAAATACTACCAGAAGTTAAGAAACGGACAAAAATATGCGGACTCGGTAATGCTAGATCTACACTTGCCGCCCTAGGCTTTAAAACTCCATTGTATTAAATAAAATAACAAGAAAAATACCCATAGACTTAACATCAAGGAAAAAATCGAACTTACCACCATTCTACCATTGCGATTACTAAGAAAAGTTATTGGAGTTTTAACTGATTTGCATATTGAAATGAGTGTAAATAAACTAAGAGCAAGAATGCCGACTACTCGGAGTTGAGACTGAAATAACTATATCCATAAACTTGCCTGTGCCTTTGATTAAGTATACTTTTTCTATACGCGACTGGCTGAACTTTAATTACTCTGAAAATATCGAGATTAACACTTCTTAACTGCGTACTCTACTCATAAGTACGTTTTCATTTAGGACTTTTTGTAATTCGCCAAAAAGCCTACCTACACATTGACTTTTTGAATTAGAAAAATTGGAGTGTCTATTTGTAATCTTCTTATATATAAAAATGAATCGCTGTTCGTTAGTCTCGCTAAAACTCGAGAAAAGCTAGACTGATTTGGCTAATCTTGGTTCTGAAATAATTGTGGAGGTCCAGGGAAGGTTTAAAAGGTTAGAAACTAAAAAATAGGCGTTACGAAGTTCGCCGGGAAAGCTAGTACTTATTAAAATAGCTGTTTTTACGGATTGCACGGTACATTTATCAAAATATAATTTTTATCTGTACGTTTGTTTTAGCTAACCTCTAAAACTGCAAGACCTACTTTGACAGGACTGTCACTGGTACATAGCTGATGTAATAAGGGGTATTCCCACTTTTATTCTAGAGATGTTAGTGTCAAAAGTAAAGTGTCTCAAGTTAGTGCATTTAGAAAAATACTTATGGTCACTACAGCTCGCAATATTTTAAGCAGTACCTACCTAATAAAATCAAAGTAATAATAATATATAAACCAGATTTTTCTTTAAAATATTATCTTGGGTTTTTCACCAACTCGACACGAAATACTGGGCACACGTGTGTCTAGTTAGTGCTACTCAAAATTAATGTGACTTATTATTTCGTCCTCTGGACACGCTAAGATTTTTACGTGTGTCCAGATAGACACACATGTGCCCAGTCTTTCGTGTCGAGTTGGTGAAAAACCCAAAATTTTCAGTTATATCAGGTGTTCAACCTATACGAAATATCAAATTCAAATTGAAAAGTGTTGTTATTGAAAGTTTAGGCGTGAAAGCCGACCAGACACACAGACAGACAGAGTTACTTTCGCATTTATAATATTAGTATGTATTTTGCACCCAAAACCTCCTAAGTCTATTTTCCTCGCGGCTCTGAGGTGTTGCCATTAGGTTCGCGACCGATCTACCTGTCGCCAGAGACTGCATTCCAATCAAATCAATTTGCCGACCAATCCGTAATGAATGGACAGAGAATTGGAACTGTTATTATGCAGATCTGAGTGCGTCTGTGGTACTCCTGTTTTAGTTAATATAATATATTTTATCGAATGGATATCGGAGTTTGATTCAATTTATCTTATCTTTCTTCTTCTTCTGTATATATAAAAATGTATCCCTATTTCCATTGTCATGCCATCACGCGTAAATGGCTGGACAATTTTGTTATTGTCAGGAGAAGGTTCTTATGAAATAAAAATGTATAAATCTATATATTTAAATAGTTGTCGTTAAAACAGGACAACGTCTCTCGGGTCAGATAGTTACAAATAGATAGTGTAATTCATACTTGTAAACCATACATATCATGGTACCGAAAAGCCAAAACATGCATCAGTATCTTCGGCATTATACCCGCACGAAGCCGGGGCAGGTCGCTAGTTTTATTTTATAAACTGACTGATCCATAGACATTCATAATGTTTTACAAAAAACAATAAGTATGGGCCATAACGATAAAGGAATTACTCGATAAAAAAAAGATGCAAAATTCAAGTAGGTAACTGGGACGAAAGAATGCTAAACACAATTATGAAACAAACTGTAACGTTAAAATGGGTCGACATCGTCATAAATCCAGACTTGTAAAATCTCTTTGTAGACGTTTGTTTTTGGTCCATCGTACCGAAATAACAGTTCAAACAGTTTTTAATAGGTATATTTTTATAGGTAGTACTGTTATTTTTATAACAGTAACCTTGTAGATTTTTAGACTTTTAGATTTTTAGGGTTTATTGACTTTAGCTAGAGGAATTAGGTTGCCAGTAACATATTTTACAGAAGTTGTTTGCCGGCAATTTTATTCGTAGTATTTTTTCATCTTGTTGCAAAATAAATCATTATAGAATACAATACAGAAAGTAAACATAAAAATAAAAACCTAACAGTGCCAAGCATTACATAAGTATTCGAATAAAATAATAAATAATATTTACATAATATAAATTGCATGCACCACAACTATTTTTCGCTTAAATCTGTAAGGTTAATTGATAAAGAATGCCACTAGGCAAGTTCAATTTTATACCATTAAGTCCAGTTTTTACGTACAATAAGGTTTAAATAAATAAATACATTGCACAAAAATAAAGCAGAACATATTGTAACATAAAAAAATATTCATAAGTAGGTACCACAAAATAACTCCACGTTTGTTGGTTTTTTTTTTCTTAAAACAATTGAAATATAAATAAACGCAAACGCAGCTATACCGTAGGCACCAATGTAATTAAAAGCACTAAAGCATAGACTAACGATAGGTAGGCAATTTTACCGGCTCGAACATTAAAACGGCTATTTCAAATATGAATCTTTGCATACCAATGAGTGGTAGGTATTAAGAATTCATTCGTTACGAGATGAAAGTAAATGAAAGGCAGCTAATGCTTGTTTTCTAGCGCGATAGTAGTTATAATATCGCGATGCATTTCGTCATTAGGAGATTCATTAGCTCGGCCCGGGGTTTCTCTGGTTTTCTAGCCTTTTTGCAGATGTTTTGATGTCCTAGCCTAGTTAATCCTGATGTTAGGAAAAATCCGTCTACTGACTGACCGTTACAATAAATTGTCGAGATATTATTTTGGAAAAGAGGGCTAATCTCGTTGAGATCGATTAATTACGAAGGATTTTGTTTATAGTGCTCAAAGGTTTGCGTAACATATAATTGCACTATCTCTTTCATCACTGTCATAATTTGAAGGGACGGCAGACCAACACGACCGGAAAAAGGTCACGCGAAGGACCAACTATTTATATGCCCTTCCGATATGACCGATCATTTTTCATATCTAAAAACGCAAACCCCGTGGGAATTGAACCCACGTCCTTTCGGATACCCACTTGAGCAGTTTACTACTAGACAACAGAGACACCATAAAAAATAATTGAAAAGAGTATTTCTATTGTGTGAAGGGTTAAGACCTTATCAAACAGATAAATAGGCAGGGTTTTTTTGATGGATTTTTAATAGGCAAAAATTATTTGAATATATCAAAGAAAGTGGTTCAAAACTATTGGTGTATAATAAGATGTGTTGTAGAATAAACTCAAAAACTGTCGAGTTTATTTGTAGGTTTCATATCGTTTTATACCTTGGTTCAAGATGGGTAGTCCTATAAAGTCGAAACGT
The DNA here is from genome assembly GCA_037074685.1 of Glyphodes pyloalis. Classification (NCBI taxonomy): domain Eukaryota; kingdom Metazoa; phylum Arthropoda; class Insecta; order Lepidoptera; family Crambidae; genus Glyphodes; species Glyphodes pyloalis. The sequence continues at coordinate 8,010,654 of JAYKKO010000021.1, forward strand.
GTTAAACTCTCCACAAACAACTTTTACCTAGTACCGAAGCACATATAAAGTAAGAGTAGTGGATATAAATTATGAGATACCAAAGATGATAAGTTCTATTCACTTTAATAATTGGTTCATAGAAAGAAACCTTTGAAAAATGTAAACGGCTTATTATCAACAAACAAGTACAAATGTTAATTAGCAAAACTTCATTTTAACCATTATTAGATAGATTTCATAATCATACAAACTGAAAATATCTTTTTTTAGGACGCTTAGAAATACATGTCCGGCGAAACACTATACCTACCTACATTTTCTGTCTGAAGGTCCGGTGTTCTAGAACTTATAACTAACTAGCTGTGCCCGCGACTTCGTTCGCGTGGACTACATCCTTTCATGGTCGGTCTCACCCCTTTCTCCCCTAATATTCGAAACAAAAAGTAGTCTATATTTTAATACAAATTTTGAGCTATATTTGTGCCAAATTTCATATCTCTAACTTCAAAAATAAACATTTTTCCATATAAACTTTCAAAGGTGGTATTACCCCCATCCCCCCCTTATTGTCTAATAAAAAGTAGCCTATGTCCGTTCTTGAGATTCAACCTACACCTATACCAAATTTCATCAAAATCGGTTGTGAGGTTTAAGCAGGAAAGCGTAACACAGATAGACAGACAGACAGACAGACAGACAGACAGACAGACAGAGTTACTTTCGCATTTATAATATTAGTAGGGATAAAGGCACTCTACAGTAGAGACTACGATAAAGATTGTTTATACATACCTAGATTTACTATTAACTACTTAACTTCATAAAAATGTTCTCGATTAACCTAGTTCCTTAGTTGTGTACTAAATATTGTTTAGATTAATGGGTAAATGTGGTGCGGATCGCGTAATCTACAAACAAACTCAACTCCTTTATACAGAAGACAGGTCTTAGAAAGCTTGATTAAAACCTTTTTTAATAACAACATTACAAAGTGTAAACAATTTTCACCACAAAAAAAACAAGCAAACATACCTGTCGCGGAAGCGGCGAGGGAGAGTCAACCCGTTCTTCCGGCCCGTTTCCACTTTTCACAACACCCTTTCCGATCGAAAACTCCTTTCCAGTAACAGAAGAAAATATAAAAAAAAACACTCCGAAAAAAACAGGAGATGGAACTGTCAGATTTCCATTATCGCACAGAATTCGAAATACGAATTCGAAACTTTGAATTTCGAACGTCACGGGTTAGTTTTGCTCGGTTGCGCGACGCGCGTGCTCTCGACGCGGGTTGGTTATCAACTGGTCGCGGCGAGAGGCTGGGTGCGGCGGGCGCGCGCCACTTGTTGCCGGCACTCGGACCGGTGGCATCTTCGGATGCGGCCGGTGAAGGTGCAGCCACATCCTCTAGTCTAGGCCATTGGTCGTCAAACTGCGGCCCGCGAGCCGTATGCAGACGGCAAGCCTACAGTCAACATCATTATTTCGTGTACAACTCAATACTTTACGACGCTTACAGGCTTAGAAATTTGTCGTGAGCGCATTAAGGAATTGTCTGTATAAAAGAAAAAAAAACATACGGTAACACTTCGATGTGAATTCTTATGTCTGGCTCACAAAGTCTAGTGTCTTCAAGTGTAGAGTGCAGAGTTTTCCAAAAATTTTAAATAACAAAAAATAATTCGTTTATAAAACCGCCATAGTAAAGAAATGAAAGGAAAAGTTTTTAAACCGTGTTCTGACTATCATTATGACGCGGCACGATGAAAGCCGCGCCGTCAAGCCGCCTCGCACAGTTTGGGATCCCCTGTCTTAGTCTTAGGTATATCAATAATTGTCGCCAGCAGACTGCTTTAGCAAGCCTTAGCGGCTTGTTGAAGGAGCCTGCCAACATAATTTTTTGGTCCTCCCACAAATTGGCCGCCACAGGATGCAGTTGGCCTGGGTACCTACTGCCAAAAACGAAACAAGCAGACACGTTCCACTGCCAAACGTCACTATGGCACCGGAGACTCGCTTTTGCACCAAGAGTTAAATGACTTCGATCATCCAACAAGCCCTATCCCCTCCTGAAATCGTTGTCGTCTAAGTACCTAGTAAACGAAGATACACAGGCCTGATGCCTCCAATCCTTGCAGGTAATCGGATGCGTTCCGCTTCCAAACTCTCATTTACCAAAAACTAAACGAACAGACCATCTAACTAGCTCTAGCCCCTCCTGAAATCGTTGTAGTAGACGTCAGGACGCGCAGGCCTGATGAATCCGATACTGCCAGCAGACTAGACGGATTCCGCTGCTACAATCCACTATGGCACCCAAGACTCGCTCATTCACCAAAAGCTGAATGGACATTGGACAGGTCATCCAACTGGCCCTAGCCCATCTTGACACTGTTGTAGTAGACGCCAAGATGCCCAGGTTAGATGCATTCGATGTTTGCAGAGGGCCCAACGGCTTCCGCCGCCAAACCCCACTATAGCACTCGACACTTGCTCTTTTACCAATAGCTGAATGGACAAAACCAAACAAGCTGTACCTAGCTCTTCCTGAAATCGTTGAAGTAGAGGTCAGACGCACAGACCAGGTGCCTCCAATCCTTGCAGCTGGCCGAACGGGTTTCGCTGCCAAACCCCAATGTGGCACCCGAGACTCCCTCTTTCACCAAAATCTGAATGGACAAACCATCCAAGCTTTAGCAACTCTTAAAATCGTTGAAGTAGACGCCAGGATGCATAGGCCGTTTGCCGCCGATCCTTGCAGTGGACCGGATGGGTTTCACTTCAAAACACCACAATGGCACCCGAGCCTCGCTCTCTCTTCACTAAGAACTAAATGTACCTGTAACAGGGGATAGATAGGACAGCCGACACAATACTCCGCTTTTGTGGCGTTCCAACGCTTGGCGTACCTGATGTGATTCGAATAGTAAACTTGCATGATAAAAAGCTATTGCATAGCATTTTGTATCAACTTATGCAATTATAATTTTATTTATTTATTTTATTCATGTAGTATTTCTTTTTCTTTGATATTAATTCAAGTTACACTTTTTGAGCGTGGTGACCGATAAGAAAAAATTTAGCCAAATCATTTTTCTTAATCCAACTATTTTCTTTATCACTTAATCCTAACCATTTGACAAACAAACGTACAATACGTCTAATCGTACGCACACAACGCCGTACGACGACTGCCGAACTGAAACGACGTTAGACGATGCACGTCCTTCAAGCCACACCTCCTAGCCCGTCGGATTCGGTCCCCGCGCTCAAGGCCCGCGATAGAAGCTATGCAATAGCTTAAAAAGTAAAAAGGTATTCGCTTATCTTTTTAAACAGTAGATTATAGCAAAGTATAACCTATCTTTATTGACGACCTCCGTAGCCGAGTGGCGTCGCGTCATCTCTGAGGTTCCGGGTTCGATCCCCGGTCGGGTCAATATGGGAAACGAACTTTTCTGTATTGTCTCGGGTCTGGGTGTTGTAGTACCGTCGTTGTTTCTGATTTCCGTAACACAAGTGCATTAGCTACTTACCACAGAATCAGAACAATGTATGTGATAAATAAATAAATAATAAATAAATATTGGACAACATCAATGTGATGTTGTCCAATATTTATTTATTTTATTTTTATTTTTATTTTAAAACCTTCAACCAAACTACAATTTTATTAACATGGTACTATAGCTCATAGATTATACACAATAAAAAGACTATAGCTTAAGGATTGAAACTGAGCACGCCATCTAGCGTGAAAAATGTAAATTACAAAGGTTTAAGTTGTAGGTATTACTTGTTCAAACTGGTGAGTTTTCTTGCATTATTTGTCTTTTTTTTCAAGTTATTTGCAACAGTTACCAATTGTTTCTTAAATTGAAGGACAGATGGACATTTTTCGCACAAAAAAGTATATTTATTAATAATAGTGTTGTTGTAGTAGCATTTCAAACTTATTGCAAATTGTTTGACATTTTAAACGAAACAAGGTACTTTTACCTGCATTGCATAAAAAAATCCATTTGTTATGAAAAATTAATACCTGAAATTATTTCAGAAGGACAAAAATGTACCCATGTGGGATTATCTCTCTTCTACCAACCTTCATAGTCACTTACAATGATTCTGCAAATCATATAATTTAGAATCAGGCTGAAATATGTTCCAGGAAAGGATATGTCCAACTAAGCAAATAATGTACCCTTAAATTACACAATTGAAAACAAATAGAAAAACTACAAAATCCATTACTATTACAAAATTTCTTTATTACACTTTTAACATAAATTTAACTTACATGCTACACACTTAACACTATCATCAACAGTCTTTTCACATGTTACCTACGATGGAAGCCACCGTACTTCCTTAAGTCCTATAACTGAGGTTTTATATCTTTATTCAGAATTAGCGCCGGGTTTTGCATATCGAGCTGTGACTGTGCGATGTCACTAAGGGCGCCTTGGATCTTCTCCAGAAGGATCTCCCCTTGACGGACTACCTGAAATTTGAGAGAACCGAAATTAGTCAATATTTATACTAAAAAATTAATGTTAAGAATTTACATTTAGTGTATGATTTCAAAGGTTTTTGGTCATAATTTACTATGTTTAAGATCTTTGAAACAAAAATCACAAGATTCCCAAAATAAATAACAGATGCGATGAAAAAACTTGAAATCAACAATTGGAAATCACACGTAACAAATATTTTGATAGTTCTGTAGTTCAGTTAAATTACTCAATCATGCACCTAAATTTTTTTAATTTATGTTGTACCTTTTTCCTCATTGCCTCCCTACTTGTGTAATGCTAATTGCAGCTACCAGTGATTGCTTGATTGATTTTAAATACTAAACAAAAAATACATTTCCGTGGCCTGGTGCTAAAAGGGCCAAAGTATGTTAATATTGATTATTGATATTGGCCCTATTAGCACCAGGCCATTTTATTGTCTATTATGCATCACATTAACTTACCTAAACCCAAATTATTTGTTCATATCATAAAATGTGGTCTTGTTAATGACAATTTTTAAACTCCTTGGTTTAAAAATGTATGTTATTACAATACATCAATTTATGCAGTTATTTCTCTTTTTTTATATATATCATAGGAATAAAATGTAAAAGATACACCCTACTTTACCACTGCAGGAAAACCTTAGATAAAATAAATTATTGAAATCAACCTTCATTGTACCAATTGGCACCCTAGTAGCTTAATACCACCATAATACAGAGTGGTGACCCACTCTACGTTACTAAATCTATCACATACTTTTTTAAATCTGAGGCTGATCTTATCCAGATCATAATCTGGTACTGGAAACAATGTTACATACAAAGATGACAAAAATTTCTGAATTTTGTCCATATTTATAATATAAAAAACCTATTTTCCAGCATAATAGAGCAAAAAACATATATTCACACTTCGGCGTTTGAATAATTATAGTACAAGAACGTTGACATACTTCTTCAAGTTGTTCTGCAGCCTCCTTATTCTCGGCCTCAAGCCGCCTCAAGCTCTGGACCTGCAGCTCCGCTGAGCTCTCCTCACTCGGCAGGGACTCGATCAACGTGTCTATATCCTTCGCACAACGCGATATCAACGTAGCGAACAAAACGGCGTAATCTTCCTGATTCTGCTGCTGTTGCGGAGTCTGAGACCCGCTACGGTCGAAGCCCGGGAACTTACTGGGCGTCGAGAACTGCTGCAGTATTCCTATGCTGTTGCAGAAGTGCTCAGCTTGCTGAAAAACAAAATCACGTCAAAAAATAATCATGTAAGTTGAGTTGAGTTTTGCTAGCAAATATTTTACCTGGTTGATGGTATCTTGAAGTTGAGTAAGGCGATCTGCCATTTTATGGTCTTTTAAACTGATAATCTTTTATTGGACTTATGAAAACGCAAAACAAACACAGGAAAAACTAAAAAATAAAATAAATTCTAATTCAGCAAGACGAAAAGACAATCACAGATGCCAACCAATAAGATTTTGACAATGTTTTTTTTATTTTGACAAGAAATGAAATTCACGCACTGACAGTAGCATAGACAATTTTTCTTTTCAGTAAAAATGTATTCACATTTTGTTACGCAATTTATTTAATTTATTTACCAGTCACATTGAACAAAACAATTATTTTTATTCCCTCGTTATCAGCACATCTATAAAGCAGACCAGGCAGGACGTATTTTATCGTCGCGAGAGGCCGGTGCCTTAAAATAGTTCGGCATCTGATTATTCTAAATTCTTAAATAGAATACGTCCTGCTCTAAAGCTGCTACAGTAATTTTATACCCTTATATCCCCATCCCAGCCTAAGGCTTATTTGAAAAACTTTTGTTCGTTTTTAATAACACACAGACATCTTAATCAACAAACAATAATTACTTTTGATTTTAATTGACTGGCTCAATGGTATTAGAACAACGGTTAGAACTTCTTTTTGTTGATGAACCAACGCAAAATGTGCGTGGGTTCGATTCTGAGCTAGCAGGAAAGAAAAGCATCCGTAACTTAGAGTAACAACGAAGTGTCGAAGTCTGTGTTGCTCAACGATCCTTATGGAACATTTTGTGTTTGTTGTAAGCCTGGGTAAAGTTTGCGTTTTGAGTAGATGCCTTTTTAACCGACTTCAAAAAAGGAGGAGGTTCTCAATTCGTCTGTATGTATAATATTTTTTTTTATTCATAAGTATCCATACTAATATTAAAAACTAGCGGCCGCCCGCTACTTCGTCCGCGTGGATTTCGGTTTCCATACATACAAGCTTTCACCCCCCTTTTCAAACCCGCACGCAACGGAAGCCCTCAAGGATGAATAATTTTCCCCGTTTTTTTTCACATTTTCCATTATTTCTTCGCTCCTAATAGTTGCAGCGTGATGTTATATAGCCTAAAAGCTTCCTCGATAAATGGTCTATTCAACACAAAAATAATTTTTCAATTCGAACCAGTCGTTCCTGAGATTATCGCGTTCAAACAAACAAACTCTTCAGCTTTATAATATTAGTATAGATTCGAAAGTACCTGTTTGTCTGTCCGGCTTTCACGCCTAAACCACTAAACCGATTTTGATGAAATTTGGTACCTATAGTACGGTACGTCGAACCTCTAGAACGAAAATAATCTACTTATTTATTTTGAAAATAAGGGGGGATGGGTAATACCGCCATTGAAAGTATAAAAGGATTTGTTTAAAGTTAAAATATGAAATTTGGCGCAATCTTAACAAAACTCTTACCTAATCCGAGCCTTAATGAGAAGTAAAGCCGTTTAAAATCGTAAAGTGTACAGTCACCGTCATAAAAACTCAACTCTTAGGTTTTTTTATTTAAAAAAAACTGGTTTTAAAATATCGTCTAACGAATATGTAGTCTGTTATTAATATTTTTACTGATTTTACCTTTATTATACTATAGTATTAGATGTCTGCCGTCCTTATATCGCGGAACATAAGGGCTAAAATTTATATACCTTGGTGTTTTGTTTACAGCGAAAGGATCGGAGATAATTTTGAATTAACTATTGGGATGTAAAATAATACCACTATCTTAACACCATGACTTTATTAATTTAAGCATTTATCATTTTTATCTAAATTAATGACTAGAAGTAAAATATCACAATTTAACATTACGTTATATTTACAAATAAATAAAACATATAAGCAAGATGTAAGGAGTAAAATTTTGTTAAAAATTTACTGAAGTATTTTAAGAGAATATGCTAAGGTCATGTAAGTACCTAATTTAATTTTGGGTGTATTTATTCAAATTGTTTACAAATATAGTAAGTAGTTAAAAATATAGGTGTACAGTTATATTAAACCCAGCTGGAAAATACTTAATGATACTTATTTAATTAAAATGACGAGCTTGCAACAAAATACGTATTTTTACTATAATTACGACTGTACGTAGTTTAAATTTGTGATATGTGATGCAAGGTACATAGATGATAATGTGTGAATGTTAAGAATAAAACAATTGCAAAATAACATTCAGACGAAATATGAAAATGATATTAACATATTTTTGGAAAATATGTGTAAGTGTCAGAAGTAAAATTAATTTTTAGTTTTCAGACCCAAACATCAAAATTACACCGAGGTATATATGTATTAAGAAAAGTATGAGAAAACGAAATGTTTGTCAAAATCGCCTTAATTTGTGCTCATGCATAATATAGACATTTTTAATATGTATAAAATTAATTAGAGTTTTTTTATTACTCTCTTTGTCACATACTTACATAATTTTTGTGGAATTATTTATGAATAGTTAAACATTGTCATATGCAGTGTACCAAATAGAATAATATGAGATAAAAGAGCTAACTAATAGTTAACTTACAAGGAATCGTGATTAAGTATATAATGAAAAACACATGTAATAACAATAACAATTAACATTGGACTAGCAAAATTAAAGCCAAGAGGAACACAAGGCGAACTATGGGCGTATCCAGACTTACCCGTTACACCTCCAACAACTATAACTTAACGCTAAAAAACTATCTATAATACCATTGAACCAACACAGACACACACAAAAAAAATGCTATACTACCTTCAAAGTTAACTTTATATCGTTTAAACAAAATATTTTCAAATCATATAATCCAGCGATCGTGACAATTTCTAAATAAATAAAAATATAAGTACTAATTTTCTATAAGTTTTTAACCTGGATCCGCCGTTAGTGCAAATGACTAGTAGAAGCCAAGACACAATTTTAAGTGGACTTACTTAACAGTCTTCAGGGTGAAAGTTACACTTAGAATACACTAAAGTAGTTATTGTATCTGTTCATAATACCTATTTGCTGTTTACAATTTGGACTTATAAATATTCAAAGCAGTCTAACTATGTATGAATTAGAATTCGATAATGGCTCTTAAAATGTTTTTTAAGAAGATTTAACAAGCTAAAATTTTTCTTTTTCACCAACTTAAAATAAAGTATGTTTTTTTTTGAGCCACATTAAATAATATCTTGTCAAAGTTTACTACAAAAAATAATAGGATACACTGTGATACATGCAGTGAGTTTTATAACATCTAAATATGACTAGACTTGGGTGACACTTATTGTGCTAAAACACCTAATTTACTTCTCAGTTGAGAATCTGCTGGCAAGGCTAGTGCCCATTTACGTAGACCCACAAGTAAAACGGAGCTCAATACTAGTACAGCTCCACAAATAGAAAATTTACTTGGGATCTCATTAAAAAACATAACTTGCCATAGAAAGGCAAATACAATGTCGGCTGAACGAGCAATAGCCACTGGTCCAGCTTGCTCCATTTGCAGGGACATAGTCAAAAGGATCTGTCCTAAATAGCTGAATAGAGCTAAACAAACTACTAAAAATCTCTCGGTGCCACAGTTTGGCATACACAGTACTCCAAAGATGAATGAGTAAAACAGAGTTTGTAATATAGCAATAGCACCAAAATTGGTCATAATTACAGAGAAATGCAACCCTTTTAACACTCTTAGTAAAACATATGCGTTCGCCCCAAATATAGTAGAAATAAACGCAGCTACAGCCCCTCTTAAACTATTGTAATTCTGATTGTGTTCAATTATGGTATCACTACCAAATAGAAACGGAGGATGAGTGATCAATATCACGCCAATCAGTGTTAAAATTATGGATATTGTATTCCATATTCCACAAGGTTCTTTCAGGAACACTCGGGCAAACAGGGCAACAAATACCGGTACAGAGAATACGATTACAGAAGCATCCGCAAGTGGCATGTTGCGAAATGCATAGAAACTTAACATTAAGCCCACAGTGCCTACTATTGAACGTAGCGCAAGTAAAAGGCGTTTCCCAGGCGGGAATACAGGTTGTTCTGTGTATATAACAATTGGTATGGTAGGTAAAAGAACACCAATGAATCTGAACATAGCCAACTGCATAGGGTCGATGTTAACGAGGCCTTTAACGATGACCGAGCACAATGAGAAAAACAAGGATGATAGCGTCGCCAGAATTAGGCCTAGATATGGACATCTCTTTATGAGAGGTCGTTTGTTTTCCAGTAGGTTAGGTATGGTCTCGTCACCGCTACCCGCTGACAAATCCACAAGGTGCTGAAGTTCTAGATGTTCCGGCATCGCATCTAATGTTCATGCTGAAACAATTAAACAATCGCGTTGAGATTACGGCACCATGGGAATAACAATAAAAAATCAACCTTTCTAAATACAAACCACAGTCAAATGACTTTTTAGATTTGTTTAAGGGCAAAAATTAAATTTTATTATCCATTATTGCGATGACTGATCCAGTTTTAGTTAAAATTGTCTGAAGAAATCCTACTCAAGCATGAAACAACCCGAAATCCTGAATCCTGAAATTAGGAAATGACAGATCGGCTTTTGATTGACGTTTTCAGTTATAAACTGGGATACCGAGACCCATGTTCGAAATTCCCCAATGCGTACAGTCATATCAAAATACCCAATCTAATTAAATGGAGAAAATGAATACCTGGTAATGAAACGGCATTGATCATAATTGGCCCCTTCTGCTGTTCGATAAAAATTTTTAATAATAGCGGCAAATTAATCAAAAACAGGTTCAGCAATTTTAAGCTAATATTGTTTATCTCTTCCGGTGCCATTTTCAATAATTTCTACTCTCCTGTAACTGTGTCTAAAAATTGTCCCGATTCCTCGTATTAATTCCAAATCACGGTATCTAGCTGTCTCTACAAATTCCTTTTTGAGTTAAAAATTCCCTGCAGTTTGGGGAATTCCCCACAAATCGAAAACCCGGTTTTTTTGTTTCGATGACATCCATGTTTCATTTTACGCATGCGTAACAGTGAGCTTGCTGTTGATTGTGTCAGAAAGAAAATCAAGTGGTTTAATAATATGTATATACTCAGGGATGAAAGGTTTGGAAATCAAAAAATCTAGGAGCGGAAGGTACTTTCTGTTTGTATAAGAATGAATGATTTTATAAATTAAGAACTTTTAGAAGAAATTGAAAAAAAAATTGCCTGTAAAGAGCTCCAAAGCCGTTTCAGCTTTTAAAAGTATACGTTTTTATGTCAATGTCATAAATGAAATGACATTTGGTTCTTGTATTTAGAGCATGTTTTGATTTTAGTTTCGCGGGTTCTAGTTCTAATTTTACGAAAATCTATATGATAACATGAATAATGCCGGTTGCTCAAAAATACCAAGTATTTCAAAGCATGTCTTAGATCAATTGGAAGCGCAAATTTCGAGTGCCGATAACAAACAGCGTATGTGCTGGTGCTTGCAGTTTCCATTCAGTATATTTACACTCGGGAGTTGCTGAATATTTACTTTAGTTACAGATGAACATCTTTTAACACTTCATTCAGTCTTTGGACCGGTATTACAAAGGGCACTGGACATTTTAGAGAAACAATTGACTTTGGTTGAGTACTTTACTACAAAGAAATCCAGAAGTTTGATAGAGATAAAGGGTGACAACGATAGGTGCTACAGAGTGTTTCCTAAGATCAACTATTGCCCTTGCTTAGCATTTAGACATCAGGTAAAAGTGATTATTGGTTGGAGTGTAGCAAAGGGTGTGCAAGGCGATTGGGAGTTACAAGTATAAAAAAGCTTAAAATAAGCCTCTTTATACCATAAAACACTAACATTCTAATAGTGAGAAGTTTTTATGTTTTCCATGAACATTTTCTAAGTGTCTGGTGGTAACTCCCATTGCACTTTCTGACTAAACCGTGAGTCAGAGAGAAAAAGTTGCAAGTATAAGCTTAAAATAAGCCTCTTTATACAATAAAACACTAACATTGAAAGAATACGAAGATTTATACTTTTCGTGAATTTTTTTCTTAAGTCCCAATCGCCTTGCACACCCTTTGCTACACTCCAACCAATAGCTTTCATGTTCAACCATAACGTTACAAATAGCTTCTTCATATTTTGCAGGTATTGGAGAAAAAAACAGAGGTGTCTTGCAAACACATATTAGCTGCTCGAATTTCTCAAATATTAGGCAAAACGGTGCCTCACGAGGTAACCACCGACCAGTACTCTATGCTTGTACGTTCCATGTTTAGTTTGGAAGAACAAAATGGATGATGGTATTTCTGATTACTACTTTATGGCGTCTATGGACTCTGGGAAGACTCTTTGCAGCTTATTGAAAGCAATACAGTTTCAGGAGGTAATTATCTTAATTAAAAAAATAATTTCATAAAAAATATCGAGGGTTCCCTGGTCAAACCCGATAAGTGCCAAAAACATACTTCTGAGATAATCGATGTTAAAGGTTTGTAAACAGTAAGAGTGCATTTAAATAAGTAAATATTCACAATTTTGAGTTTTATTAGTAATGATATTTCATAAAGATTTAGTTTTCATATTTATTTTACTTCTAATGCTTACAGTTTTGCTGTAAAAAATTTTTTTTTGGTAAAGGGTGCCGACTTATTGGGTTTCACCTGAGAGAAAAAAAACGATTTAATCACTTAAGTTTTTATTAATTCCAGGCAAAAAACACTTGTAATTATGTTGCATTAGGTTATTACTTACTTTTATACTCTTTTTATATACTTATTCATTGTTTGAATTTTGAGGATAATAACAGCTATGATTTTCTTCGGGAATGATTTGTTTCATGTACATAGTTTTCGACCGATTAGACCCATCAAACTACCGCCTTATTGCCATGAGCTCAGTGCTGTTCCAAGTCATGGAACGAATTATCTATAACCGGTTGGTCTGCTACCTAGAGGATCACTCCTTAATTAATGATCTCCAACACGGCTTTAGGCTTAAACGATCGACGTTTGATCTTCTAACGTATGTGACGCATCTCAGGGGGGGAGACAATTGCCGAGGCATTTGATCGGGTCTGGGATAAAGCTCTTTTTTCCAAGCTTACGGCATATGGACTACCCACACGGCTTTGTGACTGGATTTCCGGCTTTCTGACTGACGTAGAATTCACATCGTGTCTGACGGATGCGTATCGCAGTTTATGCGTATTTATCGCCCACCCTCTTCCTTCTTCATATAAATGATATGCCACTGCTTGGAAACATACATTGCTATGCTGATCACAGTACGGTCAATGGAAGAAACCTTGGTTGGCCTTCGGCTGGCAACGCAGTAATGGAGGAGGTACGGGGAAATTTTATCGTTAAACTGGATCGGGTGTTGAGCCTCATAAGCCAATGGGTTTCTAATAACCAGGTCCAGTTCAATGCCGAGAAAACCCAAGAATGCGCATTTCGACAAAAACATCCCAATTCCTTCCACTCCTCATTCATCAGGGTACTCCCCTCTGCCTGCGTAACAGCCTAAAAAGTAAGGAAGCATGCTTGGCATGGATATCCGCTGCAACCTTAATCAAGATCCGTACATCGAGCGTTTCATCTGATAAGCATCCAAAAAACAGGGGATCCTGAATAGAGTGCGTTGTTTTCTCACGCCGGACCAGCTTTGTCTTTTATACAAGACTCAAGTCAAGTCCTGTCTGACTACTCCTTGTATCTCTGGGACGGTTCCGCCAAATACCTTATGGATGGTCTTGATTGGTTACAACAAAGAGCTGTGTGCATTATCAATGTTGAAGAGGTTACTGAGAACCTTGATCCTCTTCAACTTCGTAGAGACATTGGTTTATTGACTGTCTTTTATCGTTTTTATCTCGGTGAGTGTTCCGAGGAACTGTTTTCTCTTATCCCGCCTTCCCTTTGCCTTTACAAAACTACAAGAGCCGGCCAACGATGTTATCGTTTCACCGTGGAAAATATTCCATCGCGAACCAAAAAGTTTGATAACTCTAACCTTTGACGTACCATTAAAAAATAAGCCTCGTTGCCGGCTCATGTGTTTCCTCCGACCAATGAGTTCCTTCAAAAGGTGCGTGAAGAAGCATAATGCAGGCCAGTATGGCGATGCTAACGGATAGGATATTACGAAATCAAATCCGTTGTCATCGTGATATGGGTTTCTCTCTTGCTTACCATTAGGTTGGAAGGAGACAATGTACCGCGCTTTTATATAAAAAAAATATTGACGTCTGAATCTTGGAAACAAAGGTAAAGTTACCAATAAACATCATATTATATGTATATAACATGATTAAAAAAAAATACATGTGTCTGCCACCAAAAAAAATATGCTTGACGATACTATTCATCTGCGTGGCAATATCTTTTTGTGACTTATCAAGTTCTGACGAGTAATTGGTATTTGCTCCAAAGATAATCTTGCAAGGAGAAAGCAGAATAATATTCCACGAACATGGGTACAGTAAAATTGACCAAATTCCGATTAAAAACGTATTTAGAGATTTGTAATAGATCACGCCCCCAAAAAGCACAAGGTCATGGCACATGAGAAAAATAACCCTCTGATCTTGCTGAATAATTAAAAAAATTGAATAATAGTGTCAATAAATACTTTAAAAAAATATTAGATTTAAATTTAAACCATGCAACCAATAGTACCATTGATATGAATCTGCACATATATGCTGCTATTTTTATTTTCCAAGGGAACATTAAGCTGATGACAGAAAAACCGGAATGAGCATCATCTTATTAATACGTAAAAAGTGTAAAATTAATTCAAAACCTTGTAATTATAAGTACGTAAAACAAAAATAAAAAGTAAGACGTGAAACCCAATATCTAACTATCCTTCCATTCAAAATATTTCTAAGTACGTAAATATTGTAACCTAAATTGGTCAGAGGTAAAACCCAATAAGTTCCCTATTCCGGAGTCTAGATGATGCTATTTCGTTTGAATAAACGGAAAGTATAATTATTTTGTCAAAATTACGTGCAATGCAATTAAACGAAGGTCTACGCTCGCGATCCTGTCGCCACCTGTCTAATGTTATGTCTACTGTCATATCTACTTATTGGGTTCTACCCCAAATAAAATTACAGCCCAATGTTGATATCTGCTCGTGCGAGTATCCGATAAGTATGCTTTTCATATGTCATTTCTAATATTTGCTTGAAGTAAAACACTATAAGTAGTACTTATTGGGTTTTAGCTTAATGATTAAATTTGTTTGTAAACTTAATATTATAATAGTAAAACCCAACAAAATGTGTTGATGGATTTTAGTTTTAAGTAAAACCTCGTTAATTCAGAATTTCCCTGGTATAAAAACCCAATAAGTGCAAATAACTTGTCTTACCTTAACTCACTTAGTTTAATTTCATAAAATATATTTGTCTTAAAACCCAATAAATTTACATTATTGGGTTCTTCATCTCATTAAATTTAAAAAAGTTTCCTTTAAATATACTTATATTGTTTATGTATTAGTCAAAAAGAAAAAAGTAGCACTTATTGGGTTCTTAGTGAAGCGTATCTTTGTGATAAATTGAAACTCGGCTTATTGGAATATACCATTAGAAAGAGCAAAAAAAGTGCATCTTAACTGCATTTATAACTTAAATTCTCAATTTTTGTCACTTATCGGGTTTGACCAGGGAACCCTCGATATGTTATTGCTGCAAAGTAAGCAGCCATAAAAAAACTAAGAATGTAGGTATAGTTAATGCTACAAAATAATGAGGATTAAAGATATGATCCTACAGAAATGATAGGCCACCTAGAAGATTCTTAAATTGTAGTAAAATAATAAATAAATAAATAAATTTTTGGGTGCATAAATTCCTTTACATTAAAAAAAATACTAAGTTAGCTGTTAGGTAGCTGTAGTTATTACATATTTTAAAATGTTTATGATGCTAACATAATAAATTACTGTTCTAATATTTTTCGAATTTGTGTAAGGGATGTACAGTGTAATTTAAAACTATTGTGTTAAAGGATTTTTTTAAATGTTTTATACTTTAAAAGTGAATAAGGCTAACCATGACTATACTATTTATCTTGCAATCATAACAATAAAAAAAAATGTGATATATGTTTGGTTTCCAGTCAGCAGTTTTTTGTGCCCTGGCTGAGGGTTTAAAACTGACAGTAGAAGAAGGGAAGTGTGTCCAGGCCTCGGCCTACGTGCCTTCGGACAACTTCACTGAATACCATGTTAGAGATGATGTGGATGTGACTTTTAAGGTGATAAAAATTTGTTATTAATAGTTTTGGCAATTACCTCGGCCAACACATTAGTTTGTCTATCCAAAGAGGTAACGTTGCCAGCATTCTGGGCAACATTATTTATAAAATATTCTGTACATTTTTTATTTTTTACTTCTATATTTTTATTAATATATAGTGTATGATGTAGTTTATGATACAGAATAACTTCATCTCTTCTCCTTGTGATGTGGGGCTTGAACCCATGACCATCACGTATCGCGCGTGCTGCTCTTCCAACTGAACTAACCACAAGATATTGTAGGAATTTTGTTTTTGTTGCTTTTAAGTGCCCTCTTTCAAATATAGTCAAAGTTAATTTTCTATCTAATTTTTCAATATAATTAAAATAGGTATTTGTTTTTTTTATATTGGCCCCTCCCAGCCTGATGGTAAGCAAGAGAGGCACCCACATCGCGATGACAACGGATTTGATATCGAAATATCCTACCCGTTAGCATCGCCATACTGGCCCGCAAGATGTTTTTTCACGCTCCTTTTGAAGGGATCCATGTCAAAGGAAGGAAGAAACACATGAGCCGGCAACGAGTTCCACTTCTTTATGGTCCGGCAAAGATAGGAGTTACCAAACTTTTTTGTTCGTGACGGAATATTTTCCACGATGAAGCGATGACATCGTTGGCCGGTTCTTGTGGTTCTGTGAAGGAAAGAAGAGGCTGGGATAAGGGAAAACAGTTCCTCGGAACACTCACCATGATAAAGCCGAAAAAAGACGCTTAATGAACCAATGTCTCTATGTAGTTGAAGAGTTTAAAGGTTCCCTGTAATGTCTTCATCGTTAATTATGCGCACAGCCCGTCGCTGCAACCTATCAAGGGCATCCATGAGGTATTTGGCGGCACCGTCCCAGAGATGCGAGCAGTATTCCAGACAAGACCGGACTTGAGTCTTATGTTAAGGACCATTGAAAAGTTTTTATTGTTTTAAGAACAAACTGAATACTTGAATAGTTTGAATAACATAATCTAGGGTTAAATATTCAACTGAATAAAAGTTATAAAATTTAAATTTTCTTTAACTGTTTTCAGATAAGTATAGCAGTGTTGTCGGAGTGCCTTAATATATTTGGGTCAGGTGAAGAGTCCAGCTTGAAGATGTACTATCGTGGTGAAGGTTCGCCTTTACTTTTGGTGTAAGTAATAACATTAAAAGACTAAATATGAATTAGTCCCACAAAGTCAACAAATTCGTTAGATTCATAGGAAAATTATTGCTACCTAAAATGTGTTATTATTCAGGGCATTTGAATAAATTCATAATTGTGTCTGCTAGATCTGAGATGAAGTATATAATATAAGTGTTTTATTATTCATATCTATGGAGCACTGTTTGGTCCCCAACTTTTAAAAAGCTTTTGGCTCCCAGATATTGTCTGGTGCCAAATTACAATCAAACTAATGTGTTATATTTTATTTATTTGTATAACTATTGACAAACAATATATTAAGTGTATTAATATTAATTTTCAGCTTGCAACCTCAATCGGTGCACAATGTTATGACTGACTGTGAGATATCGACGCAGACTGCAGACTCTGTGCTGGAACTTCGCGACTCCGACGCGGCCGAAGTGGGCAAGCTTGTGTTGAAGGCACCCGCGTTCCTTGGCCTTCTTGCCGATTTGGAACGATCCTGTGACGTCATCGAGCTGAACCTGTCGCCTGAGCATCCTAACGTGAGCATCGTCACTTATGGCATGCAGGTAAAAAAAAAATTAAAAGTTATTCAGAAAATGAAACTTCACATTTTTTTTATCGCCGACGTAAAAACGACGGAGTTATAAGGTGGACGTGTCTGTCAGTCTTAGCTCCTGCACAGATAAACTGATTTTGTTTGAAAGGTGAATTAGTTGGGTGTGTTGCCTACGTTCGAAGGTCTAAGAGAAGAAGACTAGTTTTTTCTAGAAATTTGGTTGCAATTAACATAATAGCTTAATTACGATTTCGTAAAGTGATAATCACCATTTTATGGCACCATTTTATGACGACTTTGTAATGTCAAATTCAAATTCAATATTCTTTTATTCATGTAAATTACACCAGTAATATTTATGAAACGTCTATATAATGCAAATGACGCTACCTCCGGTTCGGAACCTATAACTTACAGAGAAGATCCCGGCAAGAAACTCTGTCGTTCATATTACAAATATAGCTGAACTTATAACTAGTTTTGCACTAAGACATACAGTGTAGTAATTAGATAAAATAATGTAGTAAATTGTAAAAAATAATTCATTGATTCAAAGTAATAAGAAAAATTAAAAAATATATATATTTAAATTAAACAAACTGTAGGTCCTAATGCACATTCGTGCTTAATAAGAATTTTGCCAACTTGCGAGTTGACAAATACGTAAAGAAATAGGTACCTCTTGCTGAGTTTGTATAAATAGAAATACAATTAGTAAATATAATTAGTGAAATTTTTCATGTGAGGGCGAACAGACTAGTTAGTGGTCCACACTTCTTTGTCATTAGTATAGTCTTCTACTCTGTAGTACCCTTTTTTCAAAAGACAACCTTTAACAATTAGCTTAAATTTATTCAATGGTAAATCAACAATAACTTGAGGTAATTTATTAAAAAAAGTTATACTTAAACCAACAAATGAATTACCAATCTTATGAAGTCTACGTTTAGGGACAGCAAGCTTGTGTTTATTTCTAGTGTTGATGCTATGAGTGTCAGATTTTTTAGGAAAAGTATGCAAGTTTTTGTATACATACATTAGACAGTCAAAAATGTATTGAGATGCGACTGTTAGGATGTTGATTTCCTTGAATAATTCTCGCAGCGAGTCACGTGGTGTTAGCTTGTAAATGGCTCGGATGGCCCTCTTTTGTAACACGAAAATAGTCTGTAGGTCGGCCGCAGATCCCCATAAGAGCAGACCATACGACATGACGCTGTGAAAATAGCTAAAATAAACCAATCTTGCCGTCTCCACATCAGTCAGTTGCCTTATCTTCCTAACAGCATATGCCGCCGAACTCAGTCTTCCAGCCAGAGAAGTTATGTGAGGAGACCATTGTAATTTAGAATCTAAGTTTATGCCAAGAAATATAGTAGAGTTAATGAGTTCAATTTGTTCCTCATTAATTTTTATTATAGTGTTGACCTGCTTTACATTCGGCATTGAAAACTTTACGCATTTTGTTTTATTGGCATTAAGTAAAAGGTTGTTAGTTTTAAACCAATTGAGTACCTGGCTGAGAGCTAAATTAATGTCATCAACATTTTCATTTTGTCTATTAATTTTGAACATTAGAGAAGTATCATCGGCAAATAATACTATCTCACATAAATCATTGGTAAAGAATGGCAGGTCATTAATATATATTAAAAATAGCAAAGGTCCCAATATTGAGCCCTGGGGCACTCCCATTAATAATGGAGTACCGGACGAATTAACTCCATTCACACTGACTTTTTGAGTTCGGTCAGACAGATATGACTTAATTAGATCAAGTTAATTGTTAGATACACCATAATGCCGCAATTTCAAAATCAAGGTTTGGTGATTTACGCAATCAAACGCTTTTGATAAATCGCAAAAAACACCCACGATATCTTGCTTATTATCCCATGCATCAAACACATGCTTGATGAGTGCTACTCCTGCATCTGTTGTAGATTTCCCTTTAGTAAAACCATATTGGTTTTTATGTAATAGCTTATTTACAGTGAAATGGCTTAGTATCTGATCAGAAATTATTTTTTCAAAAATTTTACTAAATGTAGGTAAAATTGAAATGGGTCTGAAATTTGACGGGTCATTTTTTTCTCCTCATATCTCAGTATTTTAGTACCGAGTGATACTTGACGACCTCCGTAGCCGAGAGGGCCGGACTTGGTGCCGCGCCATCTCTGAGGTCCCGGGTTCGATCCCCGGTCGGGTCAACATGGGGAACGAACTTTTACATATTGTCTCGTTTCTGATTTTTGTAACACATGTGATGTTCAATATTTCTTTATTACAGGTATTTATTTATTTATACTTAAAAGCAAATATTCATAAATAATTATTTAACAGATTATACTATCAACATTTGGATAGTGTTACAAAAATTCTGCTGTATATACTAATTTAACATTAGTAAAGATTGGTATTAATGCTTAGGACCGTTCGTGTATTGACATGCCGAAGTCTTCTGACATGGTGCAGAGCTTCAGCTGCGAGGAGCCCGTCACGCTCAAGTACCAACTGCATCACATACGACTCATCATGAAGGCCTTGGCGATTTCCACTAAGGTGACATGCAATATTTATTTAAACTTTATTAGGCTTAAAGGTGGACTTGATACATAGTGGAATTCTCTACCCGTCACCCCACAATGGTGGCAGTGCATTAAATTATGATCAACATATATAAAAATGAATCGCTGTTCGTTAGTCTCGCTAAAACTCGAGAACAGCTAGACCGATTTGGCTAATCTTGGTTCTGAAATAATTGTGGTGGTCCAGGGAAGGTTTAAAAGGTTAGAGACTAAAAAAATAGGCGTTACGAAGTTCGCCGGGACAGCTAGTAATATATGAAAATCGATGCCACTTTTCGATGTAATTTTATAACTAAAGAATGGGCCACCTATTTAAGCCAAAGGCTTTGGTCGGACTATTTATGCCCAGTTCCAATATTTGAAAAAACGATTCGTTTTAGTTACGGAAAGTAATAAATTATACGAGGCGAAGGCTAAAACCGTTCCAGACTCGTAGTCAGTTGGGGAAAAACGAATTGTCACTTCACACACCCACACTGTTGATTACACACCCACACACACACACATTACGAATCGTAAAATATTGGAACCGGGCATTAGGATATGGTTTATGCGAAGTAGTCTGTGTAAAGTCCGCAAGGGATCTCGACTCCCCCACAACTGTGCAGCGTTGGCCACCGTTCCCCTGCACCGGCTCTGTTCCCCGCAAAGAGTGACGGTGCGGTAGGCATTTCCCCCTAGACAAAAAAAAGCGGTCACCGCGAAATTTTATTAACCAATCATGCTGTGGAATTTGTTCCCTGCGTCTGTATTTTAAGGACAAACTTGGCTGCTGCAATTAATTATACGAAATAAGGTTTTTCCTTTTTCAGGTAGTGCTAAGATGTAGTGCAAACGGACTACTACTTCTGCAACTGAAGTTAGAAAAAGAGGACCAAAGGCAGATGTTTTCAGAGTTCTACATAGTGCCATTGTTAGATGATTGAACGTAAATACGTGTGTTTGAATACAAGTTTTTAGTTTGTGAATCTTTCGGCCATAACCGTCGGGTTACAACAGAGGGTGTCTAATAGGTACAAGTGTTGCAAGTGCATAAAGTCGCTGCCGGCCGCTGCTCTTTCAGTAAGAAGGGGTCTCTATAAAGAATGCGCTAAATGGCAATACACTGGCTTTATGTCCAACTGTGTCGGGCTAGGTAATTTTTGACATCTGTCCATGTCATCAAAATTAACCAATCATGTGGCTAATTTTTGATATCTGTCAATGTCATAACAAAATTAACCAATCATGTGGCAGTTGGACCTCACGCCTACGTATTATCTTCTAGCGTATTTTTGACATGAGATCTCCATTTAGACTTTTCATAGATTTTAGATTTTCTATAAAGCTGGGAACCTATGACGTCATAATTTTCCTTATCAACACACTCTACTATTAATAAGATTTGCAGAATTTTTAAACATCGTTTTAAAGATAACTTGTTCCCAATTCTAAATTCGGAAACTTGTGTTTTACTTGGCGAGTATGGAATTCGAAAAGTATATTTTGTCTCTTTCATAACATGGAAGGTTGGACAGAGACAAAACATAGTCTTTCAGTATGGGATTTGTTTCTGATGTTGAGAATAATAAATTTGTATAAATAAGATGTATGGAACAAAGTTCTTTCTATTGTTGATAAGTTTTAATTAATGAATAAACTGTTGGTTTGGTAAGAAATAAAAAAATCCATTTTACAAAATATATGGTTTTATTTCACTTTCCAAAATTACATACAATGTAATGCAAGGAATGTACCTGTTTATAGTAGACGTAATATAGCTGAAATAAAGTCACACTCAAGTATAGTAAGCGGGAAATTATATAATGTACCTACACAAGATATAAACATACATATTGTGACTGATACAATAATAATAATAATATATTTTACTAGTACGTCGGCGTAATTGAAAACGTTTTGATAGCACATTTAACTATTAATTGTAACTTTTATAATACTTACACACAAATTAATATTAACATACAAATATGGTATAGTGCAGTCACGAGCAATGAAATGTTAACACTTGAGCTCTTATTACGATACGACAGGGTTCACTTTAGATGCATGAAAAATCCACTAGGTGGCAATACTTAGACGTGGTGTCCAACAGTTATTTGATTTAAATATCATGGTGACATGTCTGTCAATGTCATGTAAACCATAACCAATCACGTAGCAGTTGGACCCCACGCCTACGTGTCGCCATCTTATGGAATTTTCGTGCGAACCCCCTCATTAGCTGATACCAAATGTATGTACAGTCGCCGTCAGATATATCGGAGCAGAGAAAGTGACCAAATACTTCTGAACAGTTAATGTCAATAAGTTCCATACACTAAAGTTACCATTAATATCTGAACATTCACTACTTCAATAATATCTGAGCAGATGCTA
Organism: Glyphodes pyloalis; assembly: GCA_037074685.1. Lineage (NCBI taxonomy): Eukaryota > Metazoa > Arthropoda > Insecta > Lepidoptera > Crambidae > Glyphodes > Glyphodes pyloalis. The sequence goes on from JAYKKO010000021.1 coordinate 8,033,411, forward strand.
GTCAATAACTTCTATACACACAACTAACCAATAATATCTGAACACTCATCTACACAGGTAGCTAAATGAGACACATGACGTGCGTGACACATATTGACGTTATGAGTGTTCAGATATTATTGGCATCTGCTCAGATATTACTGAAGTAATGAATGTTCTGATATTAATGGTAACTTGTTGTGTATGCAACTTTTTGACATTTGGTCACTTTGTCTGCTCCGATATATCTACGGCGACTGTACTTGAATTAAAATTTTACTAAAAACAAGCGGTAACTTTGACGCTTTTAATCAAGTTTTCTTAGCCCAACGTGGTGACACGTCTGTTTGCTTCTTGTATTCGATTACTCACATTTATAAATAATTTATGTATCTACATAATTATAATTGTCAATACGCACGACAATACACATAGAAAGACGAACGAGCAAAGAAGACATTTTATTCATACACAAAAGATCGAAACGGTTTTTAATACAATATATTTAAGAAACACGTTTATGTAATTTTTGGATTGTTAATAACTTCCAGTTTATCAATTCCAACAACATTTACATACATTAATTTTACGTACAGTATAATATTTCGTATTTTTTTTTAATTTAAACACGTATAACTTTACCACATGAGTACTGAATCCTATCTGATAAGCAAGTAAGTATAAGAACATCTAATAGCACAGTAAACCTTTTATATTTAGATTAAGACGTGATCCTAGATTAATTTAATTTCGGCTTTTCTCTTCATCTTATTTTTTATTGACTGCTTATACTCGGTTCCAATATTTAACGATTCGTAATGTGTCATAATTTGGAAAAGAAAAGTAAAACTAAATTCAACAATGCGCATAATGTATGCAAGAAACTGAAGTGGAGATGGACAGGACATATGTTGCGGGAAGAAAAAGAAAAGTGGACCAGACTAATAACGGAGTGGTATCCAAGGGGTAACAAAAGAAGTAAAGGGAGACAGCATAAACGCTGGGAAGATGACATAAAACAAATAGCAGGGGCCAAATGGACCCGTATAGCCAGGGATCGAGAAACATGGAAATCTTTAGAGGAGGCCTTTGTCGCAGGACAAGCTGTTACAAGCAACAACCCGATTGCCGATGATAAAATGTAAATTGATTAGTATTATCTTATATATAAGTAGAGTAGCAAGTTAAACACACAATATTGTAAACTAGAAAACAGCAATAAAGGCTTATTTTATTTTTATTTATTTTTATTTGAATGTGTCATAAATGACTATTTGTTTTTATACAATCCACTACGAGTCGATAACACCGTTCCATAATTTTGTTTCCATACCAGCTGTCCAGTCGTCCGTCCGTCGTTTTTAGCTTACGCCCCGTATAATGTATTACTATTCTTAACTAGAACGGATCGTTTTTCAAATATTGGAATCGGGCATTAGGCAATGACAAAAAGTTTCGTGACAAAAAACTGTTATTATCAGAACAAATTTTCGACAAAAAGTTTGAATGACATGCCATGTTGTTTTTCATTAAGAAAAATGTCAAACTACGACAGATAAAAATATGGATTATTACTCATGTGATTTCACTATAAAAATCCGAATCTGGCTCGAAGGACCAATTTCAATAAAGCATTTAGTCTTTACATTAACAATTTCCTAACGTTGCATTAAACGTGTTTATTATTCATACCTAGGGTTTTTTACTCATTTATTCTGATATTTTAACAGTCTAGCATTTTCAATCGTTCTTTTATCTATCTATCTTAACAACGTATTTAGCCTATTTTCTATGTAACTTATATGCATTTTTGGCTTTGTATTTACCAAATCTGCTGCAAAAACTCGAAATAGTCATCATTGTTAATGAAAAATATACTTTAAACGTTTCAAATTTTTGTCGGTTTGTGAGCTTATTTTTTTTTCAATTTTGTTACAGCAGATAGTTTTAAACTGTTGTTAAGTTGTTTCGTAAACTACTCTTAGAATTAGACCTTAACTTACAAAATGGACCTTATGTTCTAGAGTGGACAACGAAACAACTTTAGTATAAATTTTCGCATGCCGTCTAGTTATGTCCTTAGTGTTAACAATAATTGTACAGAATACTAAATTGATATAAACTAGCCCCTGTAGTACTAAATATTGATAGGTACAGTATGACTAGAGTTCTGAGCTTTTTACACTAGAGCGACAAAAATATTTGCATAATATTATTTTTTATCACCTCTGAGATAATTTTATCTATTAATCTTTAACGCTCCATGCAAAATACTACTGAAATACAAATGAGTTTATTAATATTGTCATCCATACATTGAAATATGCCGCCTTTCTCCACAAGCTGTGCGTTATTACAGTTACATTGACATCAACTTACCCATAAATTAGCTAAGAACATACATTCACTACCCTTTCAGGGTATGGGATACATTAATATATTTTACTCTAAATATACCTAACAAAAACTTATTCTTACAGTGCACAAAGTAGATGACAATTTATTCCATATATTCGAATTTACTTCTGGTCTATGGACCTCTCTTCAAAACTTGAATCAAATGTGATTCGTGCACTGAATCATTTGTGATTCATTAAGGAAAAAACATTTATGGTGCTATTGTGATACAATCTCTAGTGAAATTCACAGCAATCAAACAGTTATTGTGAATTACGTAATTTACATACACTGAGCAGACGTTAATTTCTAGAATAAATAAGTCTTAATCTAGACGAATTGGCTAAGCCTTATAAAACAAACATCACCTAATATATCTATAATATCTTTCTAATTTTGCATAATAAATAACCACACTCAATATTGCACAAACTAAAATTTGCTACAGTAATTAACTAAAATATATTACAAACATTACCTACAATAGTGTAGGTATAAAAGTGACTTTCGAAAGTCGAGCCAATAATTTGACTATGTTCGACTGTTGGTCTCTTTTGATTTTTAATGCCCGATTTTCATCAAAGCGGGGAATCGTCTCTTTCTTTGGTGTAAAACGGGCCCTGAGACCATAATATTTTTGCCTATCTATTCAAAACATTATAGGAAAATTGTCTACCGTCTCTGTTAGTGATAAATAAGTGAATTTAAAATTAAGACTTCATACGTAAGTTTACAGTATTTTTATGCTAGTTTTAAGTTTCTAAACACACATTTTTTTTCTGTAACCGTTGATATAGATATAAAACGTTGAGAACAGAATACATAACTGACCGCATTTAAAAATATTTAAAGCAGTTTTAAGTCGTTGAAGTAATAAAATCTTTTGAAAATTTCGTAAACATAAATAGAAAAAACGTAGAAGTTCCGTTGGATTATTTATTTCGAAATAATTTTAAAAGTATGCAACAACAAAGAAATTTATTTGTTTTCGAAGTGAAAGAAAGGAAGTGTGTTTTAGAGAAAATGTGTTGCGCCTGCAAGATTTTGGCGCCTCTCTTTTTCCACTTTACGTTGTCCAGTCCAACCTAGGTGCTTTTTCTAGATCCAAACACTGGCGGCTTTTCAAGCAGAGCTTGATTTACAAGATTTGAGTAAGTATGTTTGAAGTCTAGTCGAGAGGCTCTATCCTCCAGCCCCCCTAGTCACAAAAGATAGAATGCATTCAAAAACAGAAAGTCTATGTTTTGTCTGTCTAATCGTTTATTGCAGTGTATCTCAAAAATTGTTCCGTAACTGCAGAGTAATTTTCTTATTGTCCCTTCGTGACATGACACCATCGGAACGTTTAATACATTGGCACCCAAGCTGCTTATGGAATATTTATGATGCGTCGATCGATAAATAGGCTTTGATCGGAGATTTTGTAGATACACAGTTGCGACCTTGAAATTGGCACCGGGAAAACGAGGCTTCAAGCCTTCTACCGTTCTCAATCGCTTCGTAGCCGTGCGCGCCGTACGCGACAGTATGTCTTACCATACAACCACTCAAAAGTGGTTTGCGAGGCCTATGATTTTAATTTAAGAAGTGTTATTAAATTAATAATAATAAATAAATAATATAACATAACATATTTATCTCAGTCATTGTGTTTTAAATTAAATTGGACTACATGACACGGTCTTTTTTGTAATGCTTTCATATACAGACAACTAACAGTCAACAGCATTCGTTTGTAAACAACACAGTACCTAGTCACATTACGCGTAGGTTTTTATGCGACAAGTTACTGAGGTGTGATAACACTAATGATGCTCAGTGTACATGTCATGAGGCGGGGGACAGTAATTTTAATGCATTTTGCATGAAAAGATGGATGCACGAAATCTTTGATCAAAGATACTAGGCATGATTGTTTCAACCTTTAAAGATCCAATGAGAAAAAAGTTCTCACATCAAATTGAACCTTATGACCTAGACTTACCGAAGAAAATCTATTAAAAACGTCAATACTATAGGCCTGATAAAGGGGAACGTTGTGCCATAGTAATTAAATTAAATTTCCAATCATCTCACAACTCGGCAAATGGGAAACACTGATTTAGGACAACAAAGAGACAAAGCATAGTTTCTCTTAAGTGTCCAGTTTTGAGGATTTGTGAATACGGAGGCTAGTTGCGGGAACGATCAAAATGGTAACCTTCAAACCCCTCAAGTTTAGTATGGACAAGCTCACAGTTTATCAGGATCCAGTGTGGCGCAGCAAGCTTGTCCGAGCAGGCGCAGCGGCGCTCGCTACACGAAGCTGTACTGGTTGTCGACGGCGCGGATGTCGTGGTGAGCGCCGCTCGCCACCAGCAGCGCCTCCAGCTCCGCCCGGCGCATGCGCACGTCGCTGCCGTGCGTCACGCCCAGCTGTCAAGTAAACGAGTAATTAAAAATTATACATTTATTTGACGACCTCCGTAGGAGAGCGGGCCGGATTTTGGCGACGCGCTATCTCTGAGGTTCTGGGTTCAATCCCCGGTCGGGTCAATATGGGAAACGAACTTTTCTATATTGTCTCTGGTCTGGGTGTTGTGGTACCGTCGTTGTACCTGGTTTCTGTAACACAAGTGCTAAAGCTATTTACCACGGAGTCATAGCAATGTATGTGATGTTGTCCATTATTTACATTTATATTTTATATTTACCTACTGCATCAATATTATTCTTAGTAACCACTAAAGATGATGAGGACCAGCGGAGGGTTTTAGTTAGAATTTCTGCCCTTTTCAGGGTAGGGAGTCTCACATACGCCGTCAGCTCCCTCAGGTGACGGTACGGCGTGTCAATGCACTTTCCCCAATAATATTCAAATGCAATAAAACACACATGGCATGTTTGCTTTTACGTTTTGTTGTAACAGCTTAGTGGCAAAACTTTTTTATTTACAATTTCTTCTTTTCAATTAAATTATTCATTTACATGTACATGTAACTCATTTAAAAACTGTCAAAACAATGCATTTAAAAACTGTCTTTGTTATTTTAATCATAAAAATATTCCTATATTATAATATATTTATACTTATGCTAACAAAGATGTCTATTTTTTTTAATAGCTCAAACACGGTAGCGCATTATTTACAAATGTCTTGTGAGTCATATTTGACTCATAAATGATCAATTAATGATAATGTGGCAGATTTCATTGAATTTGTTTCATTTAAAATGAATAAATACGAATAATTATTTCTATCTAATATGGAAAGAAAAACACATTTGTGTAATTACTATTTAATAGGTATTAAAATTAAATATGAAGTGAATATTCGATAATAGATATAATGATACAATTAAAAGAAAGACGTTCCTTTCTATACAGCTTGAATAAATAAGATGTATTATGTAGGGTGTGTAATGTAAAAAAACAATAAAAATTAAACTTACCAAAATACGGTGCACATTCATTCAACACTCCAAAACAGGCACAAAAGGAAAAAAAAACAGCAAAGAAAACAACAAGCCATTCCATACCATTATAAGTTTAATAATGTAATAAAATTTACAACCAAAATATTAAATTTAAAGCTCGGAAGAACAATGATTTCCCTCGTACAAAATATAAAAACATTTTTTTTTTTTCAAATATAATTTTGCAGATAATTTCATCAATAATTACAAAACCACTTTTCATGATAAAGGGTTACTAATTACATTTCTTTAAAAATGAATACTTCAGCGAATATTATTACACTCATTCAGTTACTGTTCTTTAAAAGCATTTCTTTTCAAAAATCATATTTTATAGTACTTTACGCCGTTCTAGCGAACTTTAAATATTAGAAACAGAAATTTTTTTACCCCAAGGGGAGATAAAAATTTTCTGTTTCTAATATCATTTTGTTATGTTTGTTATTAACAAACATGGCAAAATTAGGAACCTTTTATATTTTAATCAGAAAAAAGTAGGGTCATATAGTCATTTGTATGTTTAATATTTACTATTATACATTAAAATTGTCTTTATGTTCCCTAATACATAAACAGATTAAAAATAGTAAATTTATCAAACAATACACATTAAATATATCTTACCGAGACATATTAAATTTACCTCGATTTGAAAATATATGAATTTTAATTTTTTTTAAAGATCAGTTTGTGTATGTTGCTATAAAAATGGCAATGATACTAAGGACTACAACGAAATCATAATAAAATGCAAAAAAAAAATGTAAATGAACAAACTATATCTACAAAAATCTACGGTTAATATAAAAGTAATTATAACAATATTAGGACTGCGAAATTTACCTACGTTGTTGTAGATATAAATGTGTTAAGTATTAAAATCTAACAAATCACTTATCTGCGCTATCCCACAGGATAAAACTTAAACACGAAATATAAATAATTTACAATAAATAAAACATTTAATTATAGTCACGAGTAATGTTAAGTTAAAACCAACATAGCATTTTAACCAAGAATCCGTGATCACATTATAATGTAAATTGCATTGATTAAATGTGACATTTTGTATTAAATATTATTTCATACCTTATTTAATTAGCTATTTAACAAAGCATCGTAAAAAAATCGTGCAAACGACAAATTAAATCACATGCCTGTTTCACAATCTCATGATTATTGTAGGAATAAAATTATATTATGTTTTTTTAAATCGCTTTATTCGCCATCAAAGTGCGTTGCTATATGCATACTATTATGAGATTTAAAAATTGTTATTAGTCAACGGATCCGACATATTTCGTATTTGGTAATAGGTTTCCTGACGTTTGTGAATCAGCCTCCGATGACTACTTGGGATTCAGTAGAGGGTGGCATAAAGTAAATGATGAAAAAATAATGTCGATCCTATTAATTGTTTTTTTATCATTTAGTGAATTTTTGTGTAAATTTGGTCAATTATTAAGTCATAAATAAAAATATAAAAAAGTGGACCGCGTTTACGACCAATCTTAAGCGACTTGCCCCCGTGAACAATTGACTTTATTCCCGACTATGCCAAAACAAGATTAAATTGAATCATTGCCCTCCACGGAATCTTTCGAAAGCAAAAGCCACAAGCGTTGTATCGTAAAATTATCAAAACTTTCACGAAACAAAGCTTCTTCTACGTCGCTAAACAAATCTAGTTCCCTTTGAAAAATCTTGTAGAGATTAAGAAACAGGTTCTAAACTAAATTAACCGCGGGTTTAATAAATGCAAAAATGAACACAAATTGTTGCACAGACAACAATATTCCCGTCTCTCTTACACCTTAGGGCTCACACGAGCTAAAGAGTGACGGCTATATTGTAATCTGCGCATGCCTTAACTGCGATATTAGTATGATACATATAACATATAACGGGCCAAAATGATGGGATTCGAAATTTTAGCATGTCTTGTCATAACATAATACGCAAGGCAGTTTAAAAACATTCATTTTTTCCGGGTTACAACCAGATTTTTATGCCCGATTTGCGATGTTCTTTGTTTCATATCCTACTAGCTGTTACATGCGTCTTCGTTCGCTTTATTTCTGCATAAAAATTATCTTTTGTTAATCTAGCATCTTATCTGTTGTTGGGTGTTATGGTACCTTCGTTGTTTCTGATTTCTGTAATACAAGTGATTTAGCTACTTACCACAGAATCAGAGCAATGTATGTGATGTTGTCCAATATTTATTTATCTATATGTCTATCTACTGAATCTCATCTATTTACTACATTTCATCCTATTTGGATTTCAGAAGTTTAAAAGTAACAAAGATAGATCCAGAAATTCTTACAAACTTTCGCATTTATCGTATTAGTAACATGCTAACGGCAGGAAACAATCTAGGAGCGCTTACGACTGGTTTAAAAATATTTTTGTTCAGCTTTGTTCTTAAGTGTCTAATCTTGTGGAAGCGAAAAATTTCGGCGTTCGGTTAAATTAGCGAAAACGGAAAGAATACATAGAACACTTAGCTCATAAAATAACTACTATATTGAGAAAAAAATAATTATTATTTGGGTTTAAAATTATGCTTAAATATTAACTCTGAATATTATACTAATTTTAAATGCGAAAGTTTCTTTGGATATATGGAGTTTGATCTCTATTAAAACCACTACATATTTGAAATATTTAAATGGATTATGTTACTAGATAAAAGAGATATTCGATTATCATCACTTTTTATCCGAATTATTGCGAACGAATTCACAGATAACACCTAGTTTAATACTTACCTACGTTTTGTACTAAGACAGTAAATAGTATGTGACAATGTAATTAAGTTGCATATCAACTATTGCTACTGAAGTAAGTATTCAAGCAAAAACAGGCGCACAGTTGAGCAAAATAAAACTAAAAGCTATTAATTACCATAGTACACATAAAAGAAAGTAACTCCATACAATATAAACAAAACAAACGTAAAAAACTATACAAACATTTAAAATTGCATTGCCACGTACTCACTTGGCTTTGTAAATTAAAAGGCTATCGAGAAATTTACTTTTTTTAACCTTTTAGGTAGTACAGGCAAAAGTATTTTAAATTGGTTTTGGACCTTATCTTATGTTAATAGGGCCCAAACTATGGTGGAAAATATGACTCCGATAATTATTTCTTAGTACGCACTATTGCATTGGGCAATACAAAAAAAATATTGTATATAAAAAATCAATTGTGATTTATGACATTGACAGATGTCAAAAGTCCCTACATTGTGAGTAACCCGACACGCACTTCGTGGTTTTACACTTAAAATAATAACAAATACGATTTCTGGTATAAAAGTGCCGTAATGAAATATAATGTGTAAAATGAACCGATTAATCTTAACCTGTGTAAGGATTAAAATAAAATAAAAAAAACAAAATTGTAAATAAAGTAATGGTTGTGTGATAAAAGAAATAAAAAACGTTCCATACTTTAGACAACTTGTAGAAATTTAACATTAAAAATGTCACATTAAATTTTATCAAAAAATAATTATGTAATCTTTAATTAGAATATGTTTATTGTTCGTTTCCATCATACAAGATCACTTTCTATGTAAAGTTCACCTTTTCAGGTTTTTGACACACTTAAAAACCCGCTAGATGAAAATATGCGAGCGTGTACTCCACTGCTACGTGATATAATTTAAGAGATATGACTATTGACGTTTTGTCACCATGACATAATAAGCCACCAATATTTTCCATTTTTTTCCCCATGGACTTAATCTCGCGTTTTTAGACATCGCGATGATTCCACCAATGGCAATTATTTAGAGAGACACGTTATTTTACGTAAAATGCGCGGTGGTGAGTAAGCCACCAATCATGTAGCAGTAATCTTGTCTATTGATATTTGAAATCGTCAATGTCATAATTTGACTTTACGCTACGTAATGCCCCCTAGCGGATTTTTTATGCGAAGTAGCGATAGCCCCTTTTTACAGTATGATTGTTTTCCACTTTATAAGCATAAATGAATATCATACTAACTATACGCCAGCCGTAAGTACAAATAAAAGTAGTAAAATAAATAAAATGTAAGTAAGACAGGAGTTATTGATTTGTTAGGTTTCATCGTTAATTAATAACATTCGGTGGGACATTAATGCCTCTCAGAATCGTGTTTTAAATGAATATTTTAGAAATACACAAGTAGGTTAGTAAATATTATTTTTCACTTACATCCAATTTAAAAATAATCAATTAATTTAAAGCATGCTTTATACAAATTGTCATTATAGTTTAGAAAATATACATTGATATACATGCCATTCCAATTTCAATTAGAATGGATTTTTTTGCTTGTAAAATAATAACATTAGTTTAAAAGTATCAATGTAGCCTTGAAAGTGTAATTCAATGACATATGTAACATATAACTTAAATTGTGTGGTAAATGCATGTAAACAGATCCTATTCTACTAATAAATTTCTCTTTTATATGTTAATTTGAGTTGGTGAATTGTATTCTATATTGGATTGAATTCTTTAATAAACCTATCCTGATTTATTTTTAATTAAAACAGACACTAACTACTATTACATAAAATAAAGCTTGAGCAATAAATACAAAGTACATAAACATAATGAAATCTCATTATACAAGCAATATTACATGACTTCGATGATTCTCGAATGATTTTTTGTTGAAAAGTATAATAAGGGTTGCTCAAGTAAGTTCTTTATACTAACATACTTTCATAACAATGCGTGTACGCAGTAGTACGATGTACATAGTAGTTTCTACGACTCAAACGAGAATCAACAAAATCAACAACACACAAGACAAAACACTGAATGTTTCACAAACTTTGACGCTAACAAAATATAGCACATTCGTTCACGTAGCAGGCAAGTGTAGCTATTTGTGATTGTGAGTTATAGTACCAATGGTATAAGGCTGAAAAGAGCTGATCAACCTTCATATAGGTATATCTTCAATACTTTGAAGTTGGTGGAAGTGAATTATAGGGCATTTTGGTTTTAAGCCAATTATATTATCAAAGATTCATTCCAGACGAATCTTTTAATTACATTTTTTGCGAATGCTGGGTCCTGAAGCCTCAGTGTAGAGGAACCAGCTTTATCAGTACTAGTACATTATTACGCTTGGCCATTATTAGGTACGTAGTTTTGTGCCTACTACGCAATTTATTTTATTTAAAAACTTTATTGCACAAATAGGTACAACAGGTGGACTTAATGCTAGGGGCATTCTCTACCAGTCAACCCTTGGGTCATGCAGATAGTTTGTATATGGGACAATCACGCCACTGTCATTCGTAGTCAACTACGTAGTCACGCGACCACTTAAGTGAGCGTTTAAGTTTATACAATCAAGGCATTCCCCAGAAATCGTAGGGAGACCAAAAAGGTTGCCTAATTGTTTTATGGAAACTCATAGTCCCCCCCCCCCCACAATTGCATTTCGTATTACTTGAACGTTCCCTAATTACGCAACCAAACGGCTATGCGAGCACCTAACTATTGTAGCTATACACGTAGTTACATGGTTGCGTGAGCACCGCAGGCCCTGAGCGATAGTAATAGCGGGTACTGACAGAAGGGAAAACGCCCCTAATTGTTTACATGTTAATAGTAATAATGTTAACATTTTTGCTAATCTCGGTCGGCTTTGGTTTAACGGCACTCACGTAGTCTGTAGTAACATAGTTGCATGCCTATACAGGTTAATTTGATATATTGAATATTGACGTCACTAGCTACGAATGCTACGCAGCGGTAAGGCTCACTTGCAAGATACATCTTGCAAGTGAGCCTTACCGCTAGGGTACACCCTAGCTCGCTCTAGCGAGAAGAGATGTTCCCAATGGGAACTTCCCATATAACGGGATCTAGTAGAAGGGGTACTGACAAGAAGGAACATGCCGCTAATATCGAGTGTGGTACGCGGCATGTATCTACGCAATCACGCTGCTACGAGTAACATGGCAACACAGATTCGTAGCTAGACCCATGCAAGAATGCGTGACACAGTAACTGCATATGCTAGTGATTTAAACAGACTTGTAGCTACAGTGTAATGCGAGAACACAATAACTACGTACGTTAGCAGACGCGTAATACAATAGATACATATGCTAGCAACTGCGAGTCTAAACAGATACGTAGCACAGTATACTGCGAGGACTCGTGACACTGTAATTACGTATGCAATCATATGCGTGACACTGTAGCTACGTATGCTAACAGTCCCGTGACTACACAGATACGTAGCTACAGTGTCATGCAAGAACGTGGCTAGATGAGTCTAATACGGATTTTCGTGACTATGTTGCTACCAGTGACTAGAAAAAAACATAGAAGCATTTGTCACGCTTGAAAATGGCACCACGAAATGTAAGGCACAGTGGGCGTAGCTTAAAAAAGTGAACTGAACGAACACAAACCGTTTCCAAGGACGGAGCACTCACATTCCATTCTATGAAATGACGTAACCAACGAACCCTGTCTATTGGTCGACCTAAACTCATTAGCCTTAAAGTTTTGTTTCAAATGTCGATACTTTATTACTATATTGTGTATCTATTGTTTGTGTGCTTTACATTTGTGTTTTGGTACCGATATTCGATTGAAGTAAGAATGACGGGAATTCTTCCATGTTTTTTTCGGTCACTGGCTGCATCCACGCGGCACGTAGCTACGCGGTCACGCGTTAACCGTAGTAACATAGTCACGTAGCTACGTGGGCACACGGTAACCGTAGTAACATAGTCACGTAGCTACGTGGGCACACGGTAACCGTAGTAACATAGTCACGTAGCTACGTGGGCACACGGTAACCGTAGTAACATAGTCACGTAACTACGTGGTCACGCGGTAACCATAGTAACATAGTCACGTAGCTACGTGGGCACACGGTAACCGTAGTAACATAGTCACAAATCTACGTGGTTACGCGGTAACCGTAGTAACATAGTCACGTAGCTACGTGGCAATTCAAACTACACACATACGTCACTAGCTACGACTACGCTGCGGAGAGGCTCACTTGCTGGCGCGTCTGGTCCTGGCACACGACGTACTCGGTGAGCGTGACGTCAGCGGCGCCGCCCGACTCGAGCGGGATCGGGTGCGCGCGGAAATGTTCCAGCATGTCGTGCACGTTCGGGAACCAGAGGTGCTGCACTCGGCACTGCCCGGACTCGCTGAGCGTCATGCGCAGATGCTTTGCGCGGCCCTGCAAGAGATAATGAACCTTGACGTAACGAAATATGGATGACTGTTCGATTTTTTATTTTTATAGTACTTCACGCCGTACCAGCGAACTTTAAATATTAGAAACAAATTTTTTAATATCCCCGAATTTCTTACCGAAGGCTAACGGGTTGATTGACAGCAGAAAAATTTCATCGCCTACGATAACTTGCGGTTAGCTCAGTTGGAAGAGCAGCACGCGCGATACGTGAAGGTTGTGGGTTCGTTACCCGCACAGCAAGGGGAGATAAAAAATTCTGGATAACTGTTGTCGGAGCACGACCGAACATCAACAGTTAATGAGTTTTGAAATGTTTTACCAATCTTGGTGTGCCTGTGTGTGTGCAAACTTTTGACTTGACGTCATAGGAGTTGCATTAACTTTGTATGCCGCACTAAACTGACATTTTAATAGTCTGATCATCATCTGTCGAAGTGATTTAAGTAATTTGTAAGTAATGTGGTACCTTTGGTTATGGATACCTTAACACAAGTGTTTAAGCTTCTTACTTTAGGATCAGTAGGCGTACTACCAAAAACGATGTATGTGACGTTATCCGATTTTTTTTAATTTATTTCTTCCGCTACTCTTGGCGGACGCTACGGCGAATTGACATATCTAACGCTTGTAAATGGCACCACGAAAAGTAATGCACGGTGGGCGTGGCTTACAAAAGTGAGCTAGCGCCTGTACGAATACCGTTTCCAAGGACGCAGCGAGTCACAGGCGCGGACCGATTACAGCGCATATTCCATCCCATTCTATGAAATGACGTAACTAACTAACTAACAGTCTTTTTGTCGACCTAAACCCATTAGCCTTAAAGTATTTTTTCAAGTGTTGAAACTTTATTACTATATTGCATATCTTTTGCTTATGTGCTTTACATTTGTGTGTTTTCGTACTAATAAACGAAGAAGTTAGTATGGCGGGAATTCTTCCATGTTTTTTTAATTTTTTTATATTACACTTCAAGGTTGACCTCATCCCACCTGATGTTAAGTGGTAATGAGGTCTTAGCTTAAGGGCGACAAGTACAGGATAATAAATCTGTTACTGGACTTGTCGCCCTTACCCTGAAGGCTTGACCCCTGCTACTAATGTAGCACCCCCCATAGCTCTGGAAACCTTACTGACACGCAGGAACACAACAACACAGAAGTGATTGTTATTTAACTGCGGTCTTCACCAGTCGGTGTTATTGGGCACCAACCTGGAAGTTGAACGTGAGCACGTACTCCCCGCGGCGGGTCTCGCTCTGGCGCACGAGGTAGCAGCCGTGCGCCGCCGCGCCGCCCGCCAGCACGCACGCCGCCGCCGCCGCCCGCGCCAGCGTGCCGTGGAACCACGGCCACTCCGCCAGCGACACGAGCGACGACGACGAGCACGCTTCCTCCGCTATTGAACCTGGAAACAATATCAGTTCGCGGTTAAAAAAAGTTTCAGCTTTTTTATGTCTTGGCATTGGAAAAAAAATTATAACTTTTTAAATTCAAAATAGTTTTTATGTCCTGTCAATTTTTATTTTATTTTATAATAAATATTCATCCATATTGCTGTGGTAAGTAGCTAAAGCAATTGTTTTATGGAAAGAAAACAGTAACAACAAGCAGACTGGAGACAATTAGAAAATTTTGTATTACAATTGACCCGAGTCGTAATTGGCATCGAGCGACACCACAGCCCAGCCTACTCACGTCATTGCCGCGGAATAGTCAAATAAAATAAAAACAGTGGAAACTAGGTTGGTCACCAAGCTGGCCATATGCAGGTTGGTCAAAAGTAAACTACATCTTTTTACAGCCAGTATCAGAGCCTTTGATCTATTGTTAAATTCTCGATTATCACAACACTAGCAGAAACAGACCATTTAACAATGATTATTAAATATTACATCAGATTGGCATCCAAAGGACCCATACAAGTCCAACCACAAAACTTTATTGAAGAATGATAACTGTCCTCCAGTCTGTATGGCAACTAATGTGCTGCCTCAAACTTGTGTAGCTATAGTACATCGACTTCCATTTGGACACCTGACAAGCAAGGAATTGAAGAAGGTTAAAAAGAAACTGTGTGATTAAAGAAGACAGTGTGCTATGGCCAGGTTCTATCTGGCAACTGATTACAGATAAACAAAAAGTCTCACCTAGTTCCGCATCGTCTGGGGTATCAGTTGCTAGGTCCACGTTGCTGGTGCTAGCTGGCAGGTCTCTGCGCGGGGGCAGGTCCGGCGGCGCCGGCTCGGGGAGCCCTGGCAGCGCATCTGGCGGCGGCTGCGTCGTCGGAGGCGACCGCATGCAGTATTTTATTGTGGCCAGCCACGATTTCATGTCATCTACATCTGCTGCTTCTATTACATACTCCATGTTGTTGTCGGCCTGGAAGGTGTGAAGGAATATTATTAAATTTGTATCGTTTTAGAAAATCCCTGAATTGTTAACTTAATGTAATCTACATGCAATATTTCAAAATGATTTATTCTTAAGAGGTTAGATGTGGGTTGATAAACCAGCCTAATCATTAATGCCACCTTGGCTAATAGTATCAGAATCTTGAACAATAGTATCAACAAAAAAATCTAATATCATCTTTAAGGTGTGACTTTCTCTCTCTATCCAGTTACCCTTCAACAGTTTGAGCCTGCAGTTAACTTTAGTTTATCCTCAAATCCTATTGGAAGAAGACTTCTGGGCTCTTTCTGGTACCAGTGTGACAGTTTTGTGATAATAGTGTTGATATCTGATTCATAACTCCAATGATAATAAAATCTAATTCATGATAAGCAACCTTTCACAGGCTAATCATCAGTCAATGTCTTCATTTATCTAATGATGTAAATAATGAGATAATTAACTCTTCATTACTATTCTTTTCCACATTTTCATAGATTAGTCATCAATAAAACTGATGGGACATTTCTCTAATCTACCATATTTATTTTTAGTCTCTAAACCTTCACATAATAGTAAATGAGCTATATTAATATCATCACCAACTAAATATCATTATAGTTCATATGCAACATGCAGTTTTCAACAATAATTTTGAAAATGAGATGTTGATATGCATAATGATGACCTTAAACTCTCAATATGCTCCAATTAACAATATAAAACTAAACTAAGTTTTATAGATAATTGTACCCACATCAAGTTAATCCTTGTGTTATTGATAGGTATTAGGCAAAAACCATCTAATGGCATCATTTGCTTTAAGGGTCAATTGTTGTTTGTATTGTTAATCGGGGTTTTGGTTTGATTTACTCAGAAAAACAAAATGAAAACAACTATATTAGCATAGAGTTGACTAGAGTAAGACATTTTTGACAGAACATCTTCTTTCTACCATAATTTCCAATGATTTACCTTCTAAATTATTTTTAGGCTGCTTTAATTTTTATTTGTTAGGTATTTTCAAAAATGGTTCATACACAATAGATCATTGTTATGATGTATGAGCACATTACATACAAAAATACACACTGAGACAAGCAAGTCAGCATTCCATTTTGCCTGTTTATAATTACACCAATTACTGATAAGTAATTGGCTGCCATATCAATTTATGTGTAGGTAATTTTGTGAGGAATCCACTATGAACACTACTGCAATTTAACACTGGAAAGGAAATGATAATAATATCATTCAACAAACCTTTAACACAAAAGTGTTTTCATGGTCCGGCATTTCTAATGCAGTTGTTTCTCTTGCTTCTGATATAAGGAAACAGAAAACCCCACTCCTTGGCTTCTGTGCTTTTGGTGGTGAATAAAATTCAAGCATATATCCGCCAACAGTCTTCACCAATGCCAGTCTACATCTCTCCCATTTCTGAGGTCCTCCGGGCTGTTCTAGGCTTTCCGGAGTCAAATAATTAACGAGGCCCTCTTTCCTACACTCTACAACTATCTTAGCTAGCTTAGTCTTGTTGTGTTTATTCAGATTCGACGATAACTCCACCTCATCCGAATGCTGTTTGTGAAATAACCCCTTACCACGACGAAGTTTGAACGATAACCTTCTAAAGAAAGGTTTATGCTGTGTTTTGGGAGAATCCGTGTCTTCTGAGTAATCGCTTTCATCGTGCCCGGTGTGCGTTCCATTTGGAACTTTGTGCAATGTTTTTAACTTCACGATCTCAAACTCGAATTGCTCGGAGAAGCAGTCGCAGAATTTCTTAACTATCTCCTTGTTAGTGACTTGTGGGCGACTGGCGGGGTCGTTTCCAGGGTGGAGGTACTGGAGCCAGACTTTGGCGAAGTCCTGTGCAGCCGTTTTGGCCTGACGCTCGCAAAACTCAACCCATCCTTCGGGCTCACCGTCCGACGGCCCCGCCATGGCCAGAAGTCTCTTTAGCAGCTCCACTTGGAATGCTAGTGCATACGGATCACAAATAAAAATAACATTACACTATAAACACAATAACAAACACTTCACTGGCGTTCTCATAGCAATTTTGCAATCAAAATAAAATTCACGATGCTCCTCACGGTTTTCTCGCGAAAACAAGTTTTGTTGCCATATGACAAAAAACTAACATCATGAAGTTTAACGGCATCATTGTCGATATAATTATTTTGGTAGCTAATAGTAAAAATTTTTCATGAATTAAAACGGTCATTGATATTTTTTTAGTAAATGTCTTTGAATAAGAATCAAGAAGAGATTATATACTTAATTAGCATTAATTGTAAGTACCAAATTTTTATTGTTATGGCAACATTCTTTTGCGTTTTGTTTTTCTAAGATCGGACATTTTCGAATAAATGAGTTAGGTATTTAGATTTTAAATATTTGTTCTGCTTTAAAAAACACATTCATGATATTGTAGAAAACAGTATGTAGCTTTAGCGTTTTAGTCTTACGGATCAAAGTACCAGCACCTACTACATCTATCGGTTTATTTTGGAACGGCATTGTAACTTGCGTCCTACTATCTAGAAGCAAGGTTTCGTTACAGCATAAGTATACAAGATGGCGCTTCTATACAAATGCTGGCCCGGCATGCATGTGATGAGTGGTAGGTAAAAGTTTTTAAGTTATTTTATATCTTTATCAACGTATGTAAATACTTTATTCTTAAACTTTGGTAAGTAGGTACTGAAATTTTTGCTATGTCCTCTTCTTGTGACCTCAGTTGCACGTGGTGGTTTAGTGAGAAAGATGCTTGCAACTTTTTGTATTCAATGTTTGTTTATTTATATCAAGGGTACATGACGAGTGCAAATGATTCAATCTGTTTAAGTACGGTCGTTGTGGAAAACACTTGCAGTTCGATATTAGTTCTTATTCGCACGACATAAGAGCGGTACAAAATATGTTGTCTTGACGTGCTTTCGATCATACCTACTCTGATTCTGTTGATTTGTCGACCTCCGTAGCCGAGAGGCGAGCGTGCCGGACTTTGGTGTCGCGCCATCTCTGAGGTTCCGGGTTCGATCCCCGGTCGGGTCAATATGGGAAACGAAATTTTCTATATTGTCTCGGGTCTGGGTGTTGTGGTACCGTCGTTGTTTCTGATTTCTGTAACAGTGCTTCAGCTACTTACCACAGAATCAGAGCAATGTATGTGATGTTGTCCAATATTTATTTATTTATATTTATATATTCTATACGTTACTGGCATATTCAACATGCCTTAACAAAGGAAACTAACTGGTTCTAACCTATTTCGGATCGCACAGCTGAACTTTTTTCCCTTAATCTAGATCTTAGTATTTCTATTAATAGGTTCGGGAACCTGACTAGGTACCTAGTCATTTCATAGGTTCATAGCGGGTATATTTTTACCCAGGGCCGGCGTAAGGGTAGCGCGCGGTTGGGCAACAGCCCAGGGCGCTCGGACTTGAACGGGCGCTAGAAAGCTACCCTGAGGTACCCAGATGTATTCCCCTAAATAGATGTATTTGTATACGCTTCAAATCATTTCTTTTATTTAAAGAAATAGAGATGTCGTTTTAATAAAATATATGCACTTCAAAAAATCTTCAAATATTTATTTACTATTTAGTAGGTAATCAATAATCCTGACATACGTTGCGAAATAATTGTACTAAAATATTTATTATCCAAAAACTCAAAATTTTAATTGAAAATCACAATTAAATGAAACAATTATTTTTTCTTTTAACACTAATTAAAATTGGAAAATTTGAAGAAACTCTTTTAAAAAATATTTATTCCTTTGAACATACCATAAATTAATAGTATTAAGACCACAAACGAAATAAAAAACAAATATGGCGAATGACGGGGCGGCGGGGGGCACATAACTCTTAACCAATCAGCGCGCGAGATGCATTTCGTTCTACGTCAGTTCACAATTTGACCGATTCCCATCGATACATTACAATAAAGCGAAAAATAATGCGTTAAATTGCAATCATAATGTTACGGTTCACAATCTGTCGACAGTCTACAATCTCGCGAGATATATTTCAAACTCAAACTCAAACTCAAATATTTCTTTATTCAAGTAGGTTACATATAACACTTTTGAATCGTCATTGAATACAATGCAAAGTGATTCTACTTCCGGTTCGGAACCTATATCTACCGAGAAGACACCGGTAAGAAACTCAGCAGATCATTTACAGTATCAGTATCTAACTTATTGCTATGTGTAGCTCACTTTGGACCAAGTCATATAGTTTTGGTTTTGATGAGTGATGAAACAAATAAGTACTCAAGTAAGTTTTTACTTTCGAGAGGTAAGCTGGAGCAGACCAGTCCCCAAAGGTGGCACCTGTTCACAAGCATGACGTATGTGCCAGCCATCGCTTCACTCAACCATATTGTAGGGAATGTAACGACCCGCCACATAGCGCCACCACCCCAGTGACATTTTAGTGAGCATGACTATTCCATCTCCCCATAATTTTTAAGTATTTATTATCTAAATTAAATTCATCAAACAACTATAGGACCTGGTGCACGAAGTAGTAACCTACATTTTGATTTAGATTTAAAAAAAAAAGAAATAAATCTATTATACCTAGTTCATAATTATACATAATTCACAAATATACATTTTATGTCCATAATAGATATTTTTAACAATATCAATGTCATTATGTAGAATAAAAGATTGCATTATCATGATGTCAACGAAATTAAATTTTAAGAAAAGAAAAATAAATACATATTTAATAACATGTGCAGGCAAGTTAAATAGTGTTAGGCCATATATCTTTATCGTTAAGGAAATCATCTACTTTATAATAGCCCTTCTTTATAAGTAATTTTTTTATCTGTAACTTAAACTTGTGTATAGGTAAGTCAACAAGAATTTGCGGCAATTTATTAAACAATTTTATGCTTAATCCAATAAATGAATTACCAGTTTTGTGGAGTCTACGATTTGGAACAGCAAGCTTATGTTTATTCCTGGTATTAAAGCTATGTACATCAGATTTTTTAGGAAGGATGTTCAAATTTTTGTGAACATGCATTACACAGTCGAGAATATATTGTGATGCGACTGTTAAGATGTTTATCTCCTTAAATCGCATTCGCAGCGAGTCACGTGGTCCAAGCCTGTAGATAGATCTTATAGCCCTCTTCTGTAGGACAAAAATAGTCTCAATATCGGCTGCAGACCCCCATAGGAGCAGACCATAAGACATTACGCTGTGAAAATAGCTAAAATAAACCAATCTAGCTGTTTCCACATCAGTCAAATCCCTTATTTTCCTCACTGCATACGCGGCTGAGCTAAGTCTTGCCGCCAGAGTAACTATGTGAGGATACCATTGAAGCTTAGAGTCCAAAGTGACGCCAAGGAATACTGTCGAGTTGATAACCTCTATAGGCTCATCACTCATTTTAATCACAGCATTAACTTGTCTCACATTGGGCATTGAGAACTTTACACATTTGGTTTTCTTGGCATTAAGTGATAGATTGTTTGTTCCAAACCATTGTGTAACTTTAGAGAGGGCATTATTAACATCATCAAAATTTTGTTGCTGTCGATTAATTTTAAAAATTAACGATGTATCATCCGCAAATAAAACTGTATCACACAAGTTTTTCGTAAAAAAAGGGAGATCATTTACGTATATCAAAAAAAGCAAAGGTCCTAATATGGAGCCTTGGGGAACTCCCATGCTTAAGGGGGTACCGGATGAATTGACTCCATTTACATTGACTTTCTGTGTTCTGTCCGATAGATATGACAGAATCAAACTTAATGAATTTTTCGAAACACCATAATGCTGTAGCTTCATTATCAGCGTTTGATGATCAACGCAATCAAACGCCTTTGATAAATCGCAGAAAACCCCAACCGCATCTCGTCTGCTCTCCCACGCATCAAACACATGCTTAATGAGTGCTACTCCTGCATCAGTTGTGGATTTGCCTTTTGAAAATCCATATTGATTTTTATGCATTAAGTTGTTAATTGAAAAATGGGACAACAGCTGCTGGAACATAATTTTTTCAAAAATTTTACTGAATGCAGGTAAAATTGATATTGGTCTAAAATTTGATGGATTACTTTTATCGCCCGATTTGAATAATGGTATAATTTTGCTAAATTTCATTAAGTTTGGAAAAATACCATCATCAATGCATTTATTAAATATTAAGACTAAGTGTGGGGCAGTACAGTTTATTATATGTTTTAGTATATCTGTCGAGAGTCCCCACAAATCTTCAGTCTTTTTCATATTTAACTCCTTAAAAGCCTTGATAACATCCTGAAAGTTAATATACTCAAAGCGAAATGGAATTTTACACTCATCCACATGAGTTTTAAGGAGGGTATTTGCAAGATATGGGTTTGAGGGTAATCCACATGTTGTCGCAATCGGTACATTCGAAAAGAATGTTTCAAATGCCATTGCCACTTCCGTATCAGAATTAAGAGTGACGTCATTGACTTTAAGAGAAAACTTGTGATCTTGTGTTTTATTATTACAAGTCTCTTTATTAATTATTTGCCATGTAGCTTTGCTTTTATTTGTGGCTCTCAGTATTTTTGTCTTCAAAAAGTTGGACTTTGCAATAGCGCATATCTTTTTGAATAACTTTGAATAATTTCTAACATATTCTATAATTAATGGGTCATTAGAATGCGCTTTTATTTCGTACAGTTCGAAAAGTCTGCGTCTACTTTTCAGTATGCCTAGTGTGGCCCAATCACTGAATTTAGTTTTGGATGTGTTGATTTTTATGTTTTTTTTAGTAAAAACATCGTTGAATTCATTATTTACTACATAAAACAACTTTTCATATAAACAATCAACACTACTTGCAGAATCAAATTTAATTAGAGGTACTTTATTGGAAATGTTAATTTTAAACTTTTCGACACGTCTCGTGGTAATAGGTCTACAAACAACAAGTGAAGGTTTTGATACATTATGGTGTTCGAATGCAGCTATCTGACCACTATGATCCGAGTTAATAAAATGTATGATGGATTTTTCCATTGCACTACAGTTACTAAAAATATTGTCAATGCATGAGGCCGAAGTGGGGGTAACTCGTGTAGGTTCATTAAAAAGATTATATAAATTAAATGATTGAAAAAGATTCTGAAACCTACTAGAGTTTTGGGAGGTGTCTAATATATTAATGTTAAAATCTCCACATACAACAACTTTTTTATTCGAATCGCAAATTTTTCTCAAGGCTTCTTCCATTATAGACTCAAATAAAACGTAATTACTAGATGGAGGCCTATAAACACTTAATATTATGTACTGTTCCAGCTCTGCACATGCAAGTTCAATAGTACGTTCCAATGAGAGTGACACAATGTCTTTGCGTTCTTTGAATTTAATTGATTTATTTATTAAGATCAGTGAGCCACCTCTAATAGCAAGCTTTCTTGAAAAGGAACTACTAACTTTAAAATTTTCAATATTCAAAATCATTTCATGGTGTCTCAACCAATGTTCAGTGATACATAGCACATGGATATTTTTTTCATTTAAAAATAACTCTAATTCTAGTTCTTTGCCGGAAAGACCCTGAATATTTTGATGTACAATGTTAAGATAATAGGGCTTATCCTTTGTTAATTTATTGCAAGAGTTGTCCTCTATTGTCTGAGATTGGAATTTAAATTATTTGGAATAAGTTCCAAAGTCTTTGTAAAAAAAATATTAACATTATATGCTAACAATGTAGCTAGTTCCCTTTTTATTTTATAAGGCAAAGAAAAAGTTTTGCCAGTCAAAATTAACTTATAATCTAACGGTTTTTATAATCTTACGGTGACATACACATATGTAAGCTTATTTTTTCTCAAGTCACTTAAGTTGGAATGGGCACTATAGTATGATGGGTTCGGCAGGCAGTAATTACCTACCTAGGTGGGTCATGGGAACTAATAGCTCGATGGTCTAGTGGTGTCAGTTTATCGGGTAAAGATTCGTGGTCGACTCCCGGATTACGCAAAGTAGAAGGGGTGGTGATTAAGCAGGAACTGATAATTGTAAAGATAGATTAATTTAATTGATGGAGCCTTTGCCTATCAGTGCGACCTTAATACGTAGGCTAGGACTTTTTAAGGGGACACTAGTACGACCAGTAGGTTTACTACCAAAAGGTTTTGGACAATAACTGGGGGCATTGACAAAGCAAAACTCAAACCCAAGCAAATTAAGAAATGTTCGTTTCCCAAATTAACCTAACAGAGAATCGAATCCGGTATCATTCGCGCTTTGGGTGACCTAAGCACTGCGCCACCGAAGTCGTCGATTAAAAAGTAAGATCACCCACTTACCCATTGATTTATAGACTCAAAAAGTGTGTTAAACTCACCAAATAATGTCAAAATGTAAGTTATCCATCTATCTGCTATGTTTTTCTAATTATTTGTAGGACATATTTATGTTGAGCTCCCCGTAAAAGCTTGTACCTACTAAAAGGTACCCACATCTTAAGTCTCCGACTCATGAATGTACCTCCTTACCTAAACCGTAAACACTGGTAGTTAACAAGAATAGTTCCCTCCCGAAATACCCAAGGACCACTTACATGCGTCATCACCATCGCATATACAGTCTAGTGATCGTAAACTACGTTCACTCCTCTGTGTCAAATTTCCAATAAACTTATTTTGGCGCGCATCAGACGTTCCGATGACAGAAATATGGGCGCCATCTTGCGAACGACGCGCATGCGCGGCCGTTCACCTGAAGCGCGACGATGGGTTTATGGCGGCGGATTTGCGATGATAAAAATACTGGAACTGGGTACCTTGACCAAGAGACACGTTGGTGTGAATGGCGAAACGAGATTGAAATCTGCCTATTAAATAATAAACTAAACAAGCGCAGCCACACAGTCAATGAACAGAAAAAAAAATGCACCAGACAACCACACATATCACCTGGTCTCAAACTAAGGTTTCCCCTTATATTATAAGTACCAGACGACGGATCCTAACTGACAGAACGAACTTTCCTACATTGACTTGGGTCTCTGTGTGCTGGGATGACGCCCCCAATTAGTATCCGTCGTCCGGTGCTCATAGTTCAAGAAGAAACTTTAGTTTGAGACCAGGCGATTGGTGTGGTTGACATACGACATGATATTCGTCAGATCATTTTCCATGGAAAACCGACGCGTAGCAGAACTACTGAAATTAGCACACAAAATAGTAACGTAGAAGTAGGTGCTCACATAGGGATGAAAGCTTTCGGAGAGAGAGTAAAGAGATAGAATAGAATAGAAAATGTCTTTATTCATGTAAACTTTTACAAAAGCATTTATGAATCGTCAAGTAAAGTAAAATCAAGATGTTGATTCTATCGAGAAGAACCGGCAAGAAACTCGATAGTTAGGTACTCTTTTCAAAAACTGACACTTATGGTAGGTTTAAATCATGCAAAAAAAAAAATGTACAATAAAGCTTATGTCTAATGTACATATTTAATGTAAAGTCGTTCATATAGTCCTCTATTTTATAATAGACTTTTTTCATTTTTTTTTTTTATCAGAGACTTAAATCTATGCATATGTAATGCAGTGATATTTTCTGGCAGCTTATTGAAAAGCTTCAGACTTATAGATATAATGTAGAGTTGGTTCGTTAGGATACATTTATGAACAATAGGGTATTGATATGTACCAAAACGACTTTTTTATTTATTTTTGGACCAATTTGAATTCTGTTTTTACTATGAACAGCTTGATCTATTTTACGAAAAATCTAGAATATCATTAAAAAAAAAGAATCTCTTGAAGTCTGATCATCCTAAAGTTATTTGCGTCTTTAAGTACATTTCAGTGATTGAATTTTAAGTATACACAAGTCATATGGCAAAAAAAGTATGAATATATTTGTAGAATGATCATAAGTAAGGCTATCCTTTTTTTTCATCAAAAATTTATAAATAGATATCCAAGACATGTGAACACAAAAGCATCACGGCTCATTATTTTAAACAGACTCCAAAAAAAGAGGAGTACCTATCTAAAATTCTAAATTCACCGGATTCATTTTTTAATCCCTAGTGTTGCTAGGTACTTAGACTTACTAGTTTTTTTCCTCTGAAACTCTTTGAAGCCACTCGGGCGCAGCTTCGATAAATATTTCTCAAGAGCGCACAGTAGTTTACTAGCGCAGTAAACATAGCGCTAATGTTTACAGTGAAAGTTCAATGGTAGGGCCACCATACTTTTGGTTAGTTAGGGATTAGAACCTTTTGTAATATATCCTCTTTATCAGATTTGAAACAAAGAGCAAGGCTCTCAATTCTTTATTCAAGTTGGAAAATGTATGATTACCGATTTCGATTTAATTAAAATATCATAAATAAAAAAAATAGAGCATCATGCCGCTGTAGCGAACTTTGAATATTAAAAAAAAAAACAGAATAAAATATTTCATTCACACATAAAGGGGACCTGAAATTTGTCTCTGGGTTAAAATTATACATTATCCGACATCTCGACTATTCTTTCATAATAATATGAAATAGTGAGATTATTTATTTTAATAGTTAAGTAATTTTTATAATAATAGGAAAGCAATAATGCTGCTAGGTATAATATCAGGTAATGACGACACGTGGTTTTCGCCAGACCATTGAGACAACGAGGACTAGGAAAAGCTAATTGAGAAAGAGATTGCATGTAAAAGTGTTTCTAAATATACGGAGGTCATGGGTTCAAAAAACTTGGGGAACACTGAACACCATTTAGTTTGTAAGATCTTTCTGATCCTTTGGTCATCAACTGCTGCATCCGTATTGACGAGGTGTCCAATTCGAAAACTACCAACCTTTTTTAACGTAGATACATATATAATTTGACAGAGACAATTCATAGAATTTCTTAATCGGGCAGAATGATAATTTCGTGTTTTGTAATATCATGAATTTACTTACTTTACCTAGGTAGGTATATTATTTCAACAGATAACAATTCTACGAAGATCTTTGACGAGTTAGGTAGCGCAAAAGCTAAGGTGATCGCCCGGAGGGAAATGGTCGACTCCTGTCTGGTCAATTTGGGAAATGAACTTTCTCTAATTGGCTTTGGTGGGATGAGAAGGGTCGATGAACCCAGAAAGAGCCCGTCGTCTAGAACAGTAAAAGGATTGAGATCAGTCGATTGGTGTGATTTAGGTGTGTATCCTGTTTTCTAGATCCACCCAGAAGTTCATCCTACTTAATAAACTAGGTACCTACACTAAATGTACGTACCTAACTTCGAAGATGCATTTACTAACTAACGCTAACATTGGAATTCCCAGAACACTAACCACAGACTAAACAAATGTTAGATTACGAACTAATAGCTTTGGTAAACACACTAAATATATTACCTAACCCTAGTTAGCTACATAGGTCTCATAAATTACTATTACCATGTTATCTTGTCGACGTATGAAAGACGTGAAACTTGCAGCTAATGCCAGAATATGCATTACCTATGTAAGTACTGGCTGTGCCCGCGATTTCGTTCGCCTGAACTACATACTTTCATGGTCATGCAGGCATACGCAATATGTCAAATTTATCGCAGGAGACGATAAAAGTTTCGATACTGTAGATAGGCTACCGCACTCGTATTTTCAGCCAATCGGCAGCTGACGCACTGACTTCAATCGGTTTTGACGTTTGTTAAGAGCGCGATAAAATTTAGTCGCGTTGCGTAAGCTAGGCTTGATGAAGAGTTCCCCTTGGCGCCATCAATAGGCATTAAGAGGTGCGGAAGGGTTTTAGTGGGTAGTCTCCGCTCTTTTCTGAGCGTGTAAGTCTCACACACTCCGCTGTATTTTTTTTCCCAGGCAGCGGAAAGGTGCGCCAATGCATTTCCCTTCCTTAAAAAAAGGGGCTGAAGAGAGATGACATACTAACTCAACATTTAGGATTCTTTTTATCACGAAATAAGACAGTCAAAGTCGCAGGCAACAGCTAGTCACTAAATAGTATAACATAAAGTAGCTTTTTCAGTAGGTATAACCCTACGTAGGTATGCTTAGATCTTTAAAACTACGCAACGGTTTTTTATGTGATTTGTTTTTGATAGATAGCGTGATGTATGAGGAAGGTTTATAAATCTATAACCCATACATATTATTGAACAGAAATGGCGAAAACTTCATTTGTATTTATTGCACCCGTGCGAAGTTGCGTCTGGTAGCTGGTACCTAAAGTATAGGTTAAAACATTCGAGTTTCTTGCCGGTTCTTCTCGAGAGAATCAACATTCCGAACAATGGCGATAGTTTACTTAATTTGACAATACTTTTGTAAAAGTTTACATGAAAAGATGCATTTTCTATTCTATTACTAGCGACGCGTCCCGGCTTCGCACGGATCTAATGTAAGTAAATACTTAGAAATATTGACTTTTCTATTCTTTATTGCAAACTTTAAAAAACCGGCTTCAAAATCCGTTGCGTGGTTTTAAAGATTTAAGCGTACAAAGGGATATAGGGACAGAAAAAGCGACTTTGTTTTATACTATGTCGTGATATTCAGTCGTTCAATTGGGACCACAGACTATCCTCACTCCCGCGCATCTTGGTGGGCGCGCATAAGTTTTTCTGACGCATCCGGCGCGCGAGTGGCCGACGAAAGACAAATGCGCGCAGGGAAGCGCGCTGTCGTCGCCTGCGCACGTAAACACAAGAGTTTTTCTCTCGGAAATGCAGCGCGCGACTCGAAATTTGTTATTAGAACTGTAGTTTTTGGATTGAAGCTAAGTAGGTATTTACGTTGTTAGGAATTGCCTGCTTGCCTTTGTTGTACGATTAAAAAGCAGACTATAAACTTCGGACTTTGTACCGTCTTTTTGTAGTTGTAATAAGGACTAATATCGAGCTACAAGTGTTTATCATGACGTGCTGTTGAGAGTGCGGTCAGATATAAATAAATAAATAAATATAGGACCACATCACATACATTGCTCTTATTCTATGGTAAGTAGCTTAAGCACTTGTGTTACAGAAATCAGAAACAACGACGCTACCACAACACCCAGACCCGAGACAATATGGAAAAGTTCGTTTTTTACATTGACCCGATCGGGGATCGTACCCGGGTATCTTTACATTGTATTCGACTTACTATTGTCACATCAAGCTATTTGTCTGACTGAGTACTACCTAATTACTTACGAGGTATCTCGAGGTACTCTGAGGTATCTCAGCTTGTTACTTAATACTAACTAATGATGCTGACTGTACCTACAGTCAAAAGCACGTCAGATTTTGGACATGTTATTCAGGCCTAGCATGCGCAATACGTCAAATTTCTCGCATGAGACGACAAAATTTCGATACTGTTGATTGGCTAATAGCACACCGCACTCGTGTTTGCAGCCAATCAGCAGCTGACGCACTGACTTCAATCGATTTTGAAGTTAGTTAAGAGCGCGATAAAATTTTGTCGCGTTGCGCATGCTAGCGGGTATTGACCGTAGGTACGTGAGTAATTCCATGGAAATTCAGGTCGATTGCTCAGTTTTTGTAGAAATAAATTTGTATTTAGATACTAAGAACTTATCGTTAGGGGAATTGAAGCGAAAAATGTAGTAAAACAAATCAATAGTAATAAAACACGGCCTTTTCTCAGTTTTTTTAGAAATAAATATCTATTTGGATACCTATCTACCTACTAAGGACTTATCGTTAGGTGAATTGAAGTGAAAAATGTCAATAATAATAAAACAAGCCTATTTCTCAGTTTTTGTAGAAATAAATATCTGTTTGGATACCTATATACCTACTAAGGACTTATCGTTAGGTGAATTGAAGCGAAAAAATTTAATAATAAGAAAACACGCCTTTTTGACATACTAAATACTAGTTTTACCCAAAAAAATATTTGGAGATGGTAAATTACATACACGAATCGATTGATCTCTTACAAAAACTATCTATTACCTACATTTTATCTCGTTAAATAAAAAACAAAAGGCTTTCCCTACAATTTAAAGTAAAAACCTTGTAAACTTTTACGGGGCGTTCATAACAAGTAACATGCAAGCTTATCGTGTTATTTTAAAAATTTCAAATTTGTCAAACTTTCTATATCATAAAAAAATATATAATTTTTATTTATTAAAATCTGTAGATAGGTACGAGTAGGTAAGTGTAGCAGGAGCTTGAACAAAATGAACACGTAAACATCCTAACATCAGACTTTAACCCTATTATTCAAATCACTAAACGGTCATAAATCCATTAACAGGTGTTTAAATAACGACAATATCAATTGCGCTAACCAATAA
This sequence comes from Glyphodes pyloalis, assembly GCA_037074685.1. Classification (NCBI taxonomy): domain Eukaryota; kingdom Metazoa; phylum Arthropoda; class Insecta; order Lepidoptera; family Crambidae; genus Glyphodes; species Glyphodes pyloalis. Next base: position 8,063,198 of record JAYKKO010000021.1, read on the forward strand.
TTCTTATTCACAATACGAATCTCGCCTTTGTCCCAACGACCGCCTATTACAGTACTTTACAATGATAAATTTGATACGAGACAAAATGTCTCTCAGTTCAAACCTATTTCCCATAGCATTTCAAGTGATTAATTAAATATCTATTATCAGTTTATTTGTAACTTTTTGTTTCTCGCTTTGATCGTGTGGGACGACCGACTCTGCGCAGACGCACCGCCCTCCGCGCACCTGTCTCTTTTTAAAAGCTCTGTTTGCGTAAAATAGAGCGAGAGGCACGCATTTCCTCGAACATCTCTCGCAGAGAAAGCTATGCGTTTTCCAGTAAAATGTTTGTGGAGTTACGGGAGCGGCTTGTTTGTTTTACAAATAAATTAAATACAAATTATTCTTGTTGCATGTTCAGTATATAAATTTAATAAATAATTTCCTGGAGGTTTTTAAATGCTTGTGTGGGTGGACGGAACAGATTTATGTTGCACATTCTGTCTGGTAAACATGGTGGAAGTTTCAAATACTTCTAATTGGCTTAAACGCGTTCTTTGTAGATATACTTAGCATCGTTTAAATTAATTAATACTTATAATTATAATTGTCAACTGACGTGTTTTTTCTGTAATGTATGGGTCTAGAATAACTTTAATTCTCGGAAATGTTTTATATAAGCTTTGTATATTTTATTTAAGTACCTAGCGTAAGGGAACATTGTTACATTGAAAAGAGTAAGTGTCGAGTTTCTTGCCGGTTCTTCTCGACATGATCAACATTCCGAACACGGCGGTAGAATACTTTATTTGTACTGACTATTCATAAGTGCTTTTGTAAAGTTTACATGAATAAAGATGATTTCTATTCTATTTCTATTCTATTGTACCAACCTAAGGTTACGTATAGCTACATCAATTATTTTTTCTCAAACTAAGATTTTCTCTTGTACACCCATCAAGGTAAACACTTGTAGTTCGATATTAGATCTTATGCGCACTACATAAGGCCGGTACGAAGTCTAAAGCAGTGGTTCTTAACCTTTTAGTCATGAAGGACCATTTTACCAAATATTTGTCTTGCCGGGGACCACCTAGTAACTACAAGTGACGATCGGCAAACCGCGCCGCTAAAACAAAGAACGAATGGAACGAAACCACCATCCCTACCCCAGTGCATCGCGTTTCGCCTTCGGACTCTTGCCGCGCGGTGCTTCGCGATGCTTTTTTTTATATATTACAAAGATTGACCTCATCCTGCCTGATATTAAGTGTGGTTTCTATTCGACTCATTACGTCACGACATATATTATTAAGATGGCTTCACCACTTGGACTGTCTCCAGGGACCACCAGTGGTCGGCAGACCACTGGTCTAAAGTATATAGTCTAACGTGCTTTTAAGTGTACTATTATGAGTATCAAAAGACGGATACTACCCGGAGTTGACAAACTCAGCGCACCCAGACATAAGCATATTTATAAAGGTCTGAACCTATCATATTGATATCATATTAATTGACCTAACTGAGAATAAAACGCGAAACCATACGCTGTAGGCGCCTTCCCCGCTATGCCTCTGGTGGCCGCTAAAATATAGTTAGTACCTAATCGTTATAAGCTACCCACTACCTATAAAAAAAACACTAGTCATCAATTACTTTTTAATTGATTGGTAATTAGACAGTAGACTATTATGTACCGAGGTCGCATTTTTCTTGGTACATTTAAATGCGACGATAGATATGTTCTTTAGGGAGATTTCAAAACATATTGTACCTATATTTAATTAATGTGTAGATATAAAAAATTCTAGCCATTGTCTTTGGGACATAGCTTTCAACAGTGCAATAATTGTTTAATTCGTTTTAGCAGTTTCGGGGTCTTTTCAACCTCGACCTCGGTGGCGCAGTGGCTAAGGTAGGCGCCCAAAACGCGTAAGGTCCCGGGTTCGATTCCCGGTCAGGTCAATTTGGAAAACGAACTTTTCTCAATTGACTTGGGTCTGGGTGTGCTGGGATGACGCCCCCAGTTAGTATCCGTCGTCTGGTACTCATAGTACAAGGGAAAACCTTAGTTTGAGACCAGGTGATTGGTGTGATTGTCTGGCGCATTTATTTATTTATTTTCAACGTAAACAAACGATCAAATTTGTTTTTTCTTAGAGATGAGTGTTTAAAATAGAATTGAATTTGGAAAATGTTTTTAATTGATTCCGTTATGAACGTACCTTTATCTTAATTCACTGTAAAAGCGTTTGATATTTATAGGCAGTATCTGGTAAGAACGGCCATCATTCGGCGCCCGCGCTGCGCAGTGTAGACTGAACTGTAAACCATTGCAGTACTTACTGAGGTAAGTACTTGCAGTTAACAAGGGCTCGTAGCGTACAGTAGAACAATAAAACTCTGGTACTAAATAAACTACGGCCGTACCCATTTCTCGCCATCTACTAGAAAGAAAGAAAATACAATCATTGACCGTACTTAAAACGTAATATACAACCGATTACAAAATTAGAACAAAAATGAAAATTAAAAATACTAAAAAGGTACAAACCATTAAATTAGAAGACAAATGACAAAATGAAAATAAACAGAGAGGTCAAAAGCATAAGCTACAGTGGTACACATTATGTTTACCTACGGTACCACTATAGCGCTGGTCTTCCGGCAGTTCCTTGGTGACGTGGGTAGATATACAAAGTATTAAATTACAAAAACATACATGCAACGGTGTGATAGATACTATAATCAATCTGTAAAACCTATTTCTGTAAAGTTTTTGTGCAATAAAGTATATCTATCTATTTAGGGTTAATTCATCTTCAATAACATTAGACTTCCGATGCTCAGTTATAATGCAAAAATGGGGTGTATTTCTAAAGCTACATTATAAGTACACACCTTCACAGTATCTATAAGCAAACCATTTTTAATTTCAAGTCTCTTACTTCTGACACCTAGAAATTTCCAACCCTCGTTTTAGTCCTAAGTAAAGTTTCATAAAATCAGTTTTTCTTTCAGCGGTTGTCTGTACCTTACAAGGTAAACCAACCAAATTTTAAGTTTTGAGGCGTTACAATTAGTTTCGTGGTTAATCAGTCAGTCAGTGACTCGTATTTCACTTTAATAATAAATATTATTATGATAAATGTTGTAGGGTTTAGCCTGCGTTTGCAATGTAGGTACCTACCTATAAGCAGAAAAAATGAAATTATTTACACCATATTAAAAACCTCAAAAATAACAGTATTACCTGCTCCACTATTTAATGGATGTTATTATACCTACATATAAACCTTTCTCTTGGATCACTCTATCTATTAAAAAAACAGCATCAAAATCCGTCGCGTAGTTTTAGATATTTCAGCGTACCTATATAGGAACAGAAAAAGCGACTTTGTTTTATACTATGTAGTGAAGTATAAAGAAGATTACTAGGTAGGTGGAAGTGCGGCGCAATTTTGTTACATACATTGTTAAGATTAACTAGATAGTCTATTAGTTTAAGTAAGTAGTACCTTTTTTTTATAGTGCACTTCAAGATTGACCTTATCCCACCTGATGTTAAGTGGTAATGAGGGCGACAAGTACAGCACAATAAAGCTATTACTAGACTTGTAGCCCTTACCATGAAGGCTTGACCCCTGCTTCTAATGAAGCTCTGGAAACCCAACATCACCGAAGTGATTGTTATTTGGCTGCGGTCTTCTGTAAGGTGGAGGTATTTCACCAGTTGGGCTGCTCCAGTTTAAGCGATAAATCGCTATGCCCTCCCTCTCTTAAATTATTATTAATTTTATTACATTTACAGTAATTTACAGTAGTCCCTCAAAACTATTTGATTTAGTTCCTTGGACGAGCTTTTTAATTTGTATACAAACTTGGCGAAACGCAAATGAATTTCGACAACCGCCACAAGGATAGACCCCAGATCTATTTCTGCGGAACAATGAGCTTTTAATTGTTAACTAAAAATTTACACTGATAACTGACATTAACCGCACATTGCACTCATAACACCTAACGAACATAAACTAAAACATAAACAAATACATTTGCCAACCAAAACATATTATAATTCTGAAAAACAATGCAATAAATAATGTTTTATACATGCAAACGCACATCACGGTAAACACGGCAGTTCAATATTAATTCTTATGCCGACGACATAAGACAGACACTGTCGAAAGTGTATAGTCTGATGTGCTTCTGTTGTACACTCAGTAGCTTTAGTTCATGAACAACTTTGTACCTTGTCACATTAAGTACACTTGTAGCTTTAGTTCATGAACAACTTTGTACCTTGTCACATTAAGTAGATACACTTGTAGCTTTAGTTCATGAACAACTTTGTACCTTGTCACATTAAGTCACTGTCTATCTGACTTGCTTATTTACGCGGAGATATGGTATGACAAGGTACTGAGGTGTATACGAACTAATGATGTTGGCTGTACCTAAGCATGCACTGGGGTTATATGACTCATTGCAAACAGGTTTTTATTCAATTGATATGGGGCTTTACCTGCCCGGCAATTAAGTCGAATATTGATTGGGTTTATTTGGTTTGATTTAGATCTAAAGAGTGCTAACTCAAAAAGCTCATTTTTTAGTATTGCATACGTTTGTTTTCTTAATTTCATGGGTATCTTTTATGTTCTAGTATTTTATATATTTATCCTATTATAATTGTTTACAACTACTTATAACTTAATACGTAAGTAATTGTAATTGCCTGTTCATCAAATGTTAATTATGTAGGTAAAGATTTTTTTTATCATTTAACGTTTTTGCATGGCATTACCTAACTCTTGTTATCTATTTCCTCTGCCTGAAGATTTTTTGGAAGAGTTCGCTTTTCAGTTTCTTACCGGTATCTTCTCGATAGATATCGGTTCAGAACCGGCGCTTGAATCACTTTGCATTGGATTCAATGACGAAAAGAAGATGAATGTGTGTGGGTTGTGGGTAGTCTTCGCTCTTATAGAGCGGTGGAATTTTATCTACGTCGTTGTCTCCTTAGGCACCGGCATGAAGCGACTATTAACCGCATGCCCCGGTAAAGTTCCGTCTAACTCTTTACATAATATAAGGATAAGTAACTGTAGGTTGTACTTAAACCAGTGAAATCACGTTTAGGAAGTGACTTTCATCAAAACGTCAGTAACTACATATATTTATAACAATTTGGTCCGACTGGGCACTATGCATTTTTAGATCAGTTAAATGGCACCCTGAAATCTATCACCGCCTACCCTTAAAATCTAGCTTGCTCAAAAGTTTACCTATGTAAAAATATAGTTTATCTTTGCTTTATGAAAACTATTATGATGAATGATTACTATCCAATACAGTTACCAGTTTTTTACATCCTCCGAAAAAAGTGTTTTCCCCAGTTAACCCTTTCAGAGCCAGGTGTACAAACGCCGCCTTCTGTACATAGGCACATAACTCAGGGGCGCTGCGCGCGAGTGGGCGGGGGGCGTGCCGGGGCGGCGCGCGCGCCGGCGACGGCACCCGACGACAGAAGCGTTCCTCTCGCGCCGTGCGCCGCGCGCTCGCATAACTTGATTAACGTGAACAAAACTGATTTATAGTGTCCTGTTGAAAAAATAATCGCTGTGAGGAGATGCGATGGAGGGCCAGGAGTGGCGCGCCGACTGGCAGTCGCAACGGCTCGACGGTCAGTCCCAACTATTTATCTATCTGTCATTGTTTTCAGGAGGCTAGAAAGTAAGTGTAAGATGTTGCGGTATCTTCGTGTGACATTTGAACTCGATAGTGATGTTGCTATCGGTTGCTTTTGATGTACACGTCAAGTGAAGATTTCATCTTGTCTTCAGTAAATTGTTAGTATTAATTCTTATTCGATAGACTTTAAGAACAATTTTTTTCCAAATGTAATTTACAAACGTGTCAATTTTAATAAATAGCGCATAATGTTTTTTTAATTATCTATGCATTATGCACATTGTTATTGTACGCCTGCGCTTACCTACGGATGAACTTAAATACGAAAAAGAGGATAGGTGGTAAGTATTTCTTATTTTATGAACTCTTAAATTCAATGGTGTACTTACTCTATTTGCAAGTTTTACTTGGCATTTCAATAATTTCATAATGACAAAATCCTTATGCTCCCTCTTGAGATGCAAGATTGAGTACTTATATTTAGAAATAATACATGTTTAACAGTAAGTCCTCATAAAATCACGTTAAACGCGGATTTTAATAGGATTTACAGAATAAAAATTCTGTAAATCCTATTAAAATTTAAAGACCGATTTAAAAAGCGACAGTGTTATACTAAGTAGGTATGTTTATAAAAAACTCCGTCAGGCATTTTTTTTAAATACGAAGGCGCATTATTTAATTTATAAAGTTTATAAGGTTTTGAAAGTAACTATATTATTATATAAGTGGCTTGTAAGTGTAAAACCTGATTTTTAGAATGTTATTTTATCTATCAGGTTTCAATTTAAACCGTTTACATATTTCCGAAGTCTTAAAAAGTGCGCATGCTAGCAAATTGATTAAAGAGAATGAAAATTATTTATGGTGTCACGGTAAAATAATAACTTAGGCAAAAACCACTCGAATAGAACTCTTACCAAATATAATACAATTTTATTTAACTGTGACGTATTCAATGTGGAATAGGAGCGATAATCGCAATGCAAATTTATACCTATCAATAAGTCAAAAACTATAAGTTATTTAAAGAGTAATGTCAAAATAATAATATTATTAAAACTATCAAATGCGTATTATGAGACGTGATATCGTTTCTATTAGTTCAGTTTTTCTACAATCTAAACATAAAAATTTGTAAAAGGTTTTAGACCATTTATTAACAAATAATAATGAACCCCGTGATTAATTTAATTCTAAAATAGTAACGTTACGTCTATTCAAAATAAACTACTTAACGCACAAAGTGTATTATTTTTTGCATTTAATCATAAATATATAATTGAAAAATGAAAATGAAAAATGAAAGATCAATAATTATCTTTTTTTGGTGTTTTGTTACCGCTTACTTCAGCCCTTTTTATAAACTTTTAGTCCTCGTTTTTAACAAGAGGGCTAAGTTATTTCCAGTCAATAATACGACCGTTAAAGTCATGACCTTTCTTGTTCCACCGTTTTCTTTACCTTTCTTAAAGGTATCTCTTTAGTAATTACAATAGTATTATAAATGGTCACTAAAATTAATTTCTGTATTTTTTTTGTGAGAAAGGTATCTATATATCTATCACGGCACTTTCATACAACAGACCGTGATGACGTTACATTTGAATAGAGTCACCGGTGCACATGCCAAGTGTATGGAACTCACCTAATAGGTTTAGATTTTTCAGTTTGTTGCCAAACATTCTAGTCATTTTGTTGGTATCTACAGTATTAATCTACCTTATTGCATAAAGCCAACTGTGAGTTAAACTGGATGAAGTATACCTGTTCTTCATAATTAATTATGCTGTTAAAAACTGTTAAACTGTAAGTTATTTTGTATTAAAAGGCTTAGATTAAATTATAATCAATTGGTTAGGAAATAAGAAATAAGTACGAGTGGTATTGATATATTCAAAAATGCATAACGGGTTTTGATTATAGTTTCACTTCATGCCTTTAAATACATATTTAAATGACACATTAAAAAAAACTTGATTTTGAAAATGAAACTGAAATTAAAAATTAAATTACACGTCGAGCAATAAGAAGTTTAAAGCGAATTGTGGATACAACTCCCTAATCTATTTTAAATATAAAAACTAATGACTTGAGGATATGATTGTGGAGTGATGGATACAAGAGTGTGCTTTTGTGTCCGTAAAGCTGTATAAAATTTGTTGATGATTCTAAAGTACCCGCGTGTATACGCCGCAACAAATTGCCGTGATTCGACGGCAAGTGGCAACTTTTTATTTAATTCTGCCAAAATTTTTTTTAAAAGTAAGTACACCACTTTGTTTACTATAATTATCTATCTATTTTTTTATGCGCAGTTTCTTTTTTCATGGTATCTTTTCTTATAAATATTGCTATTCTTCAACATAAGAGCTAGACTATCTCTGGTACCGGTTTTAGCATATTCTTTGTCCAGCCTGGCATCCGGTAGGATTCTTCGCGCGCTTCGCTGATCGCGTTCATTCATCTATCCGTCGTCGCGCGACCGACGCGTGCGACGAGTGACGTGAGACGCGTTTGTCGCGCGACAGTGTACTAAAACGATCAAGGAAATTCTGGCATCTGGAAGCATCTGTACTGATCGTATGCCGAGTTCTTGGTCGCAATTCTTAAATGAACTGTGTTTAACAACCATTGATCTACGTCCCAAGATACGGGTTAAGTTATTACGAGTGTAAAATAACTTGAAAAGAGTATTTAGTGTATATACCTTCTTTAGAAGAAGCCTGGACGGCAACTACCACCTTCTGCGAGCAAGGCAGGGAATGACCCCCTCACCTCACCGAAGTAGCAGGAGGTTGCATTCGAGGCATCGTTTCGATGGTCTCGGTCCTCTTAGTGGGGATCAGCTGGAGGTAGGTAGGAACACCCCGGCTAGCATGGCACGCATGGTCCTTCACAGTCGGGTGAAGATGGCCTACCCTTACTGCCAGAATCCTGAGCCGGAGTCATCGGGATTTGGGCGATGACCCTGTGACAGCAATAGTTACTCTATTTTCCCACGAAGGCTATGGAATGGTACAGAAAATTTAATTTTTCTAGTTAATCGGCCATAATTTATTATTACACCATAGTTATGTTATATACACGGTGAAGTCTTTTAACTATGACAGATATCTTTAGAATGCGATGCGATTTCCGGAGCGCTCCGCTGATAACGTCCATTCGCTGATCCATCCTTTGTCGCGCGACTAAAACGTTTTGGCGAAAGACGCGCGATGCTTGCTGCGCGACATTGTTGCCGCTGTTAATTGGACGCCTAAAATCAACCCAGGTCCCTGATTTAAGGAGATAGTTTCACGATAAGATAGATATCTAGTCGCGAAACTTACAATACGCTAGCCATTGCCTACGACTTCGTTCACAATGTATTGGGATAAACATAATCCTATACCTATCTAATTCGCTTTCCTTTATGTGTGATATTATCTAATCCCTATATATGTCACCGTAAGATTGTAATAATCGTTAGATTACAATCTACCTCGCGAGATTGTAAACTGTCGACAGATTGTGAACCGTAACTGGGGATTGCAATTTAACGGATTATTTTTCGCTTTAATGTAATCTATCGAAGTGAAACCGTTAAATTACAATCTGTTAGGCGTCAAACTGTCAACTGTCCGAAAGCTCTTCCTGATTGGTCGGTTTATTGTATGAGCGACCAATCACGACCAGCCTTTCTATGTCCGCGTAAAGTTAGGAATGAAATTCAATTCAAATCATTTCTTTTATTTAAAGAAATAGAGGTGTCGTTTAAATAAAATAAATGCACTTCAAAAAATCTTCAAGTATTTATTTACTATTTACTAGGTAATCAATAATCCTGACATACGTTGAGGACTAATTGTACCGAAATATTTATTCTTCAAACACTCAAAATTATAATTGAAAATTACAATAAAATGAAACAATTATTTTGTCTTTTACCACAAATTAAAATTGGAAAATATTAAGATACTTTTATAAAAAAATATTTAGTCCTTTAAACATACCATAAATTAATAGTATAAAAACAACAAACGAAATAACAAACAAATATGGCGAATGACGGGGCGGCGGGGGGCACATAACTCTCAACCAATCAGCGCGCGAAATGCATTTCGTTTTACGTCCAGTTTACAATTTGACCGATTCCCATCGATAGATTACAATATAGCGAAAAATAATGCGTTAAATTGCAATCATAATGTTACGGTTCACAATCTGTCGACAGTTTACAATCTCGCGCGATAGATTGTAATCTAACGATTTTTACAATCTTACGGTGACATATATATTATTGAGTGAAAGAGTAACATATAATTCATGCATACCAACACAATTTTACGTTTCTAGTATTAGTAAGATTAGGAAATTAACTATGAATTTGTATCTGGCAGGTCTTGGCAAGCAAAGGGCTAAATATTGATTTGGAATTTTTATGTGGTGTTTTTCAAGTGCTTGTCTGTGCTTCAAGTTTTCGGTTTCGGTTCGTGAAGCTGTTGTTCTCAGCTAGTTAAACTTTATATAGTGTCTACATTATTGATATCGAGCAAAAAAGGGAAAATAAATTGCGTATGTCTGGGAGCCCAACTTTTTATTTGTTATATTTTCAGCTGTCCAGCTATCGCGGTTCATGAGATACAACCTGGTGACAGACAGACAAACGGACGGACAAATGGACACACTACAAAGTCTTAGTTATACGGCCCCTTTTTGATCCTTGATCCTTTTGATCCTAGTAAGGAACCCTAATTAACAAGCTGATAAAGTATAAGCTGTTTGAATGAAGAATGCCAATAAGTATTTTTTTACGGAATATTATGAAAGCATTTAAAATAAGTCGTATTGTATTTTATTCGACTGTTGTTTTTTTATCTGACAATTGAATAACCAAATTCGCCTCGATTCCTTTGATTTACCATCATCAGATCCTAGTCGCCGTATGATACCACCGTTGAATTAGGTATTTCGTTTAATATTAATACATATAAAAAACAGTCAAACATCGGGCCGTATTCGTAGCTGATTCCAAAGTATTGAATCTGACCACGTCTCCGTCTGTAGCGAAACATAACATGTCAATCCAAATTAATGAGCGACCGGGGTGGGCGAGTTTTTGTGGTAATTAGCCGCGGGACGTGTCGCGTACTCGAGATCAGGAATGTTAAGCTGATGCTAATTACCATCGGGCAATGGGAACTGTGTATTTGTAAAACATTTGAACATCACCACATAAACTTTAAAAGAATTGTAAATGCTTCAAGACGCACTGGCGAATTTTAAAAAGGTATTTTAAAGAATCTGATTGGGCAAACGTTAAAAAGGTATTTTAATAATTTTTTTTTATCTCGGTGGTTAGTGGTTAGCTCAGTTGGAAGAGCAGCACGCGAGATACGTGAAGGTCGTGGATTTCACCGAAAGGGGAGATGAAATTTACCGTTTACTTAAAATATCACTACAATCCGGCAGAGAACCAAAGTTACCGACATAGCTTACTGGATTAGCAAGCTGAAGTGGCAGTGGGTCGGCCATATTTGATTCGTCGCAGAACCGATAACCGTTGGGGTTGACCGAGTTCTGGAGTGGAGACCGCGTCTCGGCAAACGTAGTGTCTCGTAGGACGCCCTTAGGCTAGTGGAGTAACCATCTGGGCAAGATGGTGGGCAGGACCTGGATGCGGGAAACCTTAGATAGATCAACTATTGGAGAGGCCTATGTCCAGTAGTGAACTGCTACAGGCTGATGATGAGGTCATTGTGGAAAACAGAGTCGCTTTACACTGTCCGTATGATGATGCTAAGATCTATAAAACTACAATTCAGATTTTGATACAGTTTTTTTAATAGATAGTGTGATCAAAGGTAAAGTTTATCTTCCATCATACATACCTTAATAGTACAGTTACCTCGGGTAGGTCATCCCTATTTAAATTATGTAAATGCTAATGTAACTTTGTCTATATGTGGCGGGAACATGGCTATAATAATAAATAGATAATATTGTATTGGATATAAATATAACAACATCACATACTTACTGACTTTGCTCTGATGGTAAAACAGAAACATCGACGGTAACACCACACCCAGACCCGAAACAAAATAGTAAAGCTTGTTTTCAATATTAACCCGGCCAGGAATGGAATGTACGGATGTATTTTTGTTTGTTATTGTGTCACGCAAAAACTACTGAATCGGTATGAAATTTAAGATAGGTAGATCAGCTACTAGATCAACAAACATAATCCTTTTGATCCTGAAACAGCGGTCACGGGCATCCCATACATTTCTTTTTGCAATTTGACAATCGTTAAATCGTCCGATACCGTTCAAGTCAATCTGCAACTGCCCCAGATATGCTAATATTGTTTACTTTTTGCATTTAATAAAGATGAGATACTACTCAGGTCAACATACAGAATACTTTTTATCCCGAAATAAGGCGAGTGAAATCGCCTGCAACTTTAATTTTACTAGCTGTGCCCGCGAATTCGTTCGAGTGGGAATTTTGCTATATCCAGTTGCAACTAAGCTTTAAGTTCACTAAGGTACCTGCATGCCAAATTTCAAGCGTCTAACTTAAGCGGTTAAAATTTTTCATACAAAAGGTTCCCGTGGGAACTTGGGGAATTCCTTTCTTAGTGCACCTCTACGGTACCTAAGCTACGTCCCTTCAAGTGCCTACGTTTTGCCGTTTAGGCTGTGCGTTGATATGTCAGTCAGTCAGTCAGTTTCTCCTTTTAAATATTTAGATAACCGTTATATTGTCCGTTACCGTTAAATTGAGCTAGTGCAACTACTAAAAATATACTTATATTTTTTACTTTTTACTTTAATTTTGGTACCCTTTTACTTTATCCACATGCAAGCATTTCCTAGTACCGTTGCAGTTTGCAAACCCTTATCAGTGCACTTCAGCACATGTGCCATGACGTAATCATAAGATGCCGCGAGAAAAAACGTTGATTTATAGCTCACTCGACGGGTGGCTTGTCGACTTTCACAAACATTTGTAGTATAAATTATGGGTTAGGTCCCAATACTTTTGGTGAAATAAGTTCACCCGATTGACTTAGACGGAAGGTAATTTTTTAGGATTCTTAGCGTTTTTTTAGGGTTCCGTACCTCAAAAGGAAAAACGGAACAACTTTTTTTTTAGGTGGGGAAAAATACTTTTCGTACCGTACCGCTGCCGTGGGGACGACAGCGACGTGTGTTGGACTACCCCAACTAAAAACTCCACCCAACTTCTCATTGCCTAGTGACAATGCCATGGGAAATTGGAGACAATTACAGCCACAGCGTCGTCGGCGAATATGAGATCACTTTGTTGTCCATCACTGTCCCTTTTTTGGAAGGGTGAGGTGCCGTCGTTAGTTTTGTTATAACTGATTTTTTTAACTCTCCTTTTAGAGTTGAAACCAATTAGAATGAGAGTCGTGATGGCCGCTTAGGATGCGCCACGCGAGTGAATTTTATCGCGCTCTTAACATAATTATGTTAAAATCTATGCAGCAACTCCTGTTTGGCTGAAAATAAGAGTTTAAAATGTAAAATATTTTTGTCGTTTCATGCTATAAATATACGCTAAAAGGCATAATAGGTACCTACAATTTCTCAAGTAACGGGTCAAAACACGACACCATTTTTATTTAGTAGTTAATACGAACAGACGAAGGCGAGCAAGACCAGTCAGCTCGTGAGCACGGTTGGTGCAACCTAACCGAAACGTCGGGCAGTAAGTAGTTCGTATTAACTACTAAATAAAAACGGTGTCGCGTTTTAACCCGTTAAATTATTTTTAATGTTTAAAATGGAACGCGAAAGTCTTAAAATTTAAACTAGTATTTTTTATATTTTCAAAAATAGGTACTAGATATTTTAAGTTAGATGAAGAAATGATATCACCTATGCCTAGTTATAAGCGCGTGTTTTTGCTATATCCCTAACAATTTGGAAAGAGTCGATCTATGAAACAATCCTACAACATAGTATAAAAGTACATATTATGCACCTAATTGTATTTAGCTAGTCAAATGATTATGTTAACTCTTAAAATAACGTACGTAGGTACGCTTGCTAGTCGAATTGAGAAATCACAGTCAATAAAATACGGCCATAAAATTTCAAGTGCTGAAATGCTGATTCATTGGCAGACCACACACAAGTGTTCCGAAAAAAACTTTGAGCATTGATGGATTCCCATTAAGATGGTTTTAGTATGTTGTGGCATCGTGTTCTATTATTCTATGTATGGGTGTATATTACTAATATGTTTTAAGCAACAATTTGTTGGATAGACATATGTGTCCTAATGGGACCATATCATTACTAGTTCACTACATACATTGTATGATCTGTTCCTTCATCACTTTTGATTTAGGATTAATTCGGGGGTAACGAGGGGGAAAGCATGGTCGGTACGATTCACTGGTTTTTATTTATGATTTCGTTCATATATAATTTTGATGTTGAGTGATAACTAAAATCTATACTATTAAGATGATGCTGAAGAGTTTCTTTGTTTTAAAGCGCTAATTTCTGGAAATACTGGCTTGAATTTAAAGATTATTTTACGTTGGATAGGCCATTTATCGAGAAAGGCTTTAGACTAACAGGCCTAGCATACGCCACGCGACTTAATTTTATCGCGCTACTAACAGACGTCAAAATCGATTGATTGGCTGAAATTACGAGTACGGTAGACTATCACCCAATCAAATAGAAACTTTTGTCGTCTCATGCGATAAATTTGACGTATTGCGCATGCTAGGCCTATAAATCACATCAGGCTGCGACAAAAAGGCGCGAAGAATCAGTGACTTGGTCCAGCCATCACGCGTGAACAGCTGGACCAATTTCACTTTTTTTTCTTATTGTGTTGTTATTGTCATCATTATAATTTAATTAATAAATATTTATTTATTGTCATCATAGGAAAAAAAAATAAAATTTCGCGTAAAATTAGGAAATTTAAGAATACTTTTATCGTCGTGGATGAAAACAAATTCGAATTAAATGGTCGTCGTTTAGACAGGGCAATGTATCGTCGAACCAGCTTCACTATATTTTACGGCTGTGTCGTAGCTTTTTTGCTTTATATGATGTCTTACTTTATAAGAAAAAATTGATCCATAACTCGTTTAGATGGCGCGATATTTTTCAATTTTGCGCCTTTTGCAGTCAATCATATTGCTCTTCCGCGGTATTGCACGTTAATTCAATAAACAGGACCAACGTTTTTTTGACAGCTCATCGACACGACAGATACCAAAAAACTTAACAAATTGCAGGGTCGACTTTGCACGTGGTTCCTATCTTATCGCGACATTCGTTTTACAGCCCCTCGTTAAAGACCGAAGACACGCTGAAATTAGAGGGTAACATTGTAGAGTGCCAACATTTAAAAAGTACTAGCGGTCCCGGCGAACTTCGTTTCGCCTTAGAGGATTTTCCCGCTTTTCTGTTAAATTTTTCCTGATTTTTTTTGCTATAAACCTCACGGAGACCTTTCCAACGAATGCAAAACCGTGGAAATCGGTTAGTGCGTTCTGGAGTTATAGCGTCAGGAAGGAAAATCCAACTTATTTTTATATACATAGTAGATTTGCAAGCACAGCTCAAATGTGTAAGAAGTTTAGGTATAATATTATTAAGATCACAATTGGCATGTAAACATCCATATCAATATTATAAATGCGAAAGTTACTTTGTCTGTTTGTCTGTCCGGGTTGAAAGTTTATACGGATATAGCGTTAAATAGGTCTGTAGGTTGAGTGAAGCGATGGCTGGTACATAAGTCATTTTTGTGAACAAGTCCCAACAAGTCCTTTGAGGACTGGTCTGCTCCAGCTTACCTTTGAAAGTAAATACTTACTTGAGTGTTTAAATGTTTCATCACTCTACAAAATAACACTATATGGTCGTAGGTACTTGGTCTAAAGTGAGCAACTAAGTTATTGCTACACATAGCAATAAGTTAGATACTGCTATTGCAACTAATTTACTGAGTTTCTTATCGGTGCTTATCGGAGATATTGGTTCCGAGCCTGAAGTAGAATCATTTTGCATTGTATTCAATGACGATTCAAAAGTTTTAAACGTAACCTACTTGGATAAGTACCTGAACATTTTAGTTTAGTTTTAGATTGAAATAGGTTACATTGGCCATATTGATTTTTTGTGAAATGCTATTTTAAAATGCATCAAAATCTTTAATAATTAGTTTGCTATCTTCATGGAATATCTATTAAGAAATTGTGTTTTGACAGTTTTCTAAAAGTATCTCAGTTGAATATCCAGTAAATAAACATCCCTATTTTCAGACTAGTTGTAAACTTGATATGAAGAAAACGCTCGCGAAAACGAAAACAAACACTATTATTTATATATTTTTTTACCCATTTTAGGTATCACTATTTTTTGTTTTGTATTTATTATTGTTAATTCTTTATAGGTACTTTAAAATATGCCTCTCACCTTATGGTGGAAAACTAGCGCTGATGCGGCATTGTGGTGCGGCAGCTCATGCTGGCTTTTGGCTCATAAATGTACCTAATCTATATACTGTACCTACTGTATGTGTTAAAGTTTGTGTGAGTCCATATACCTTCAATATTTAAATAAGATGGTGCCTTCAATTTAGGTGGTCGTCACTATAAAGCTATCTCATCCAGCTAGCCTTCAGGTAGAAGATAGTTGTCAAAAGTAATTCAATGCCAACAAAGCGCAACGCATGAAAGTGTAAACAGTCTCATCTGTCACTTTTTAAAATTTCAAAATATCGTTCTATAAATACCCGCACATGTAGACCAGGAGGAACAAATGATTCCATCACTCTTGACGCGCGGATTGACACATCGGCCTAATCGCTTAGCTACAGAGCGAATAGGATCTCTGGAACATGCTTCCGACCTAAATTTAGTTTCCGCGGGTAAAATAAGAAGGTGAAACGCGAAAATGCACTGTAGTGACATAGTTTTGTCAGCTGTTTTCCTGTGCAGGAGGTCTAGCCATGTGGGACTATTCGATCTTCGATTGGTTTCAAATGTAGTTAAATTTATCATATATCATTACACCTAAAAGTTTGTAGATATGTGAGTTCAAAATTTAATGATATCTGATTGAGTTTATAATATGCGACAAAATAAAATTTGATCCGCAGCTTTAAACAACCTCGAAACATATAACCCCCAAAATAACTTTGAACCCCTTTTTACCCTCTGAGAAGATGAATCGAATACGACACAACATAGGTCTTTAATCAATTCTACTTTTTACCCCGTTGAAGGTAGTATTTTGAAAATCCCCTTCTATTCTGAAGCCTACGTCATAAAAAGCTAAAAAGCAACCCGCAAGTTTCAGGTCTCTACAATGAGTGATTTAGGCTGTGCCTTAATCCGTCAGTAATTCAGGATAAATAAAGTTTTTATAAGATAAATGCTGAAATGCATATTCTCTATTAGTGTGCGACACCCTTTTTAGGGCAAGAGTTTCTTACTGAAACTGACTTTGTTATTATAACGCCATTTGTTTGTTTCTGTTGGCAGTTTGAAGTTATTTTTTGTTCTCTTCCTAAACACTTGAAATAAATTTGTGAGTCGTGAGAATTTTAGGGAAATGTCAAATGGGATAAGCCTTTGCTTTGATATTTTGTAGGTGGTCTTGATGATTTAACTATTTAATATTTCGGTACTTGGCTGAATCACTCTCAAGTTGAGTCAGTGACCTACAAAAAGTTTTCAGGTTGCACTACAATGTTTCAACTATAAATGACAACAGATAGATACCTACACCTACCTGCTTACCTATTTGCAAAACGTTGGAATCTGATTTAAATACTATGTTGTACCTATCTCTTCTGTAATATAATCGAGCGGACAGAAACAAAACATTGATTTACCGAATCGTGATAAATTCTGTCATTTGTAAATCAGCTCTCTGCACTAGGAGAGGTCATGTATCTCAGGATTGATACAGATCTTCCGCCCTCTAACATATTTAAATATAGTGTTTTCAAAAGTGAGCCACTAAGTAATAGCGGCCTTTCATGTTACAACTGACTTGTGTGTTTTTAATAGGTACTTAATTTTCTAAATCATTATTAAGTACCTAAAGTTATTTTATGACTTAATTTTAGGGCTTATTGAAGGCACCATATTTAATTAATTGTGACGTCATCCTATACCAGGGTACATTTCGCTACAAACGACTAGCCGTGTAAAAAAACATCTCGCCTCACATCTGTTGATAAATTTAAAACAAATTATATTCCAATTATAACCGCATATTTCCTAAACGAACATTTCCCAATTGTAACCGACGAAAATTACACACCATATCTATTTGTTTTGATTGTCGATCCGACGGAAGCTGCGCGTAAATTAAAATCATAATGGAATAGAAATATTCCCATCTATTCCTGAATTTCTTGATCGGTTGACCAAGTCAGAGTCGGAATTCCAATCGAATTTCAACTTTAGCGCTTCAGTCTTACGATGTTTTTGTTATTTTTATAGAATGATATGCGTCTTCGGCCTACTGCGATATAGGCTAAGCAAAATAAACGTTTGGTAGCAACACGTTTTGTTTATTGTTCTTGATATTTAATTTTGAGCGTGTTTGTAATAACCGGCGCTTTGAAGTGGCACGGTGAGGAGAAGGATTAATATGTCCGTTTGTTTGGCTCCAATGAGAATTATCGTTGGGTTTTGGTGAAAGGTGGGAAGCTCTACCATTGGACGTATGACATTATGGTTTTAGTCCAAAAGGTTATTAACCGATTTTGCCTGATGACTTCAATTTTATTTATCTGAAGGAATATTTAGGAATCTCGTATCTACATTCAAGATTTTCGTCTTTGGACGCCTAATGTTAAATTTCTTGTTTTATTGTCCGAGATAAAACGTTTCAATGTTGTTGGTTAAATAAATATATCTAATACGACTTTTTTACTAACTTCAAGCAAGGAGGCTTTTTAAATCACATGTGTAAGTTTGTCAATCACATTAATAGTTATTAATGTACAACAACTTACATTTACTTATGCAGTTGCATAATATTATAGAACGTAAAACCTTGCTGCAATAATTTTGAATTATTATATAGCGGACCATTCCTAAATATATTTACTTAGGTATATGTTTACGGATATCATTATCATTTATGATCCGATTTTGATGATCTTGGAAAGGAGATATCCTAACGGTGGTACCAAAAGGAAACCAGCATATGATGATGGCATCCTTGAAAAAGCGAGTGTAAGTAGTTTTTTTTCTTGAAAATTATACCTACTTAACATCATCTGTGCAATTAAAATGTTTTTGTGCACGGGAAGGGTACGTACATATCTACATATACACTTCAAAGAGCTGTTTGTCGTCAGTTTTTGAGAAATTTGATAATGTTTCGAGTGTTAACAGGTTTAATCAGTTTCCATAAATTTTTGGTCTACGCACGCAGGTAGATACGTCAAAGCACGTCAGACTATACTGTTGACTCACTCACTCACTTTTGACTTTCTACGGACCTTATGTCCTCGGAATAAGAACTAATATAGAGCTGTACTCGTAATTGTTAAGCTTGATGTATTGTACACCATACAGATGTTACAGCCATAGCTGGGCATTAACTCGGTAATCCGTTAATCGTTAATTAACGAAGTTAACATTTTGAGTAACGGATTAACTTTTAAGTTAACTTTAAAAACTGTTAACGGACTCATTAACTTCCGTTAATAATCTAAAAGTCCGTTAATCGTTAATCAAATGCCTAATTTTCACCGCATGACACCGCGAGTGCCATGCGAGAAAGCTGCGAATAGGATCAAGTCAAGTCAGTTCATTTATTTATGTAGGTTACAAGTAAGACTTATGCATCGTCAAAACCAAAATTAAAGCTACAGCCGGTTCGGAACCTAATTCTACCGAGAAGAATCCGACAAGAAACTCAGTAGTTATCCTAATCTTTACAAAATTTCGAGCTAGAGAACTTAAAACTATGGTGTGTAAGCGAGCTATCTGCTCGCTGAGCCCCACAGCAATAGACCGTATGACATTAAACTATGAAAATAGCCATTCATTTTGTTCAATGTTTGATTTCAACATGTCAATAATTACTTAGAGCTGGTGTTTAGTTTAGTTTAGTTTAGTTTTAAGATTTTTGAATCCCCCCCCCCCCCCTATGTAATGCATCGCAACGTTTTTCTGTACTCCCCCTCCCCCTTTCTTTAAAAAAAGATGACCACACTAATACAATCGAGGGATTCCCCGGAAACCGAAGGGAAAGAAAACTTTTCCAAATGGGAGTTTCATATCTTAAAGTTTTATTAGACCGCATCGTAACGTTTTACATAGACTCCCCCCACCCCGCCAATATTCGTTACGTAATACTTGAACGCTCCCTAAATGACTGTCAGTGAACATTTGCGTGTGCATAAGGAAGAGTGTAGGTAATATTAGGTAAATTAAAAAAGTGTACTTTGCAGTGTAATCAAGACCCTATCATGGAAGACATGGAATCGGTTTCCAGGTCCTTGTAAGAATCCATGACCATTTATCCAACCATTTTAATTACCGATTAACGGATTAACGATTAACGTTAACTTGCGTTAATTCTTCAGAAATGTAACGCTTTAACGTTTAACGAAGCTAACTTTTTTATTAGCGGATTAACGATTAACGAAGTTAACTGTTTGATTAACGGTGCCCAGCTATGGTTACAGCCTGTAGGCATTTACATGATGCCATGTGACTCAAACTTTTTTTACATTTCAAGATTGACCTCATGTTAAGTGGTAGCTATGAGGTGCTTATGACAATGAAAGGCGACAAGTACAGCATAATAAATCTGTTACTGGACTTGTTGCCTTTTACATTGAAGGCTTGACCCCTTCTTAAATTTGTTGACTTGAAAACTCTAATTTAGAAACAAATACGATATTTTCTTTTCTTTACACATACTCAAGACAAAGCTTGGCATTCCGCGTACCGCTTGTTTATGCTAACCATAAATTTTATTGTGAGAACGCGGTTGGGATGTGCGGAACCGACCCATATGGTTCCTTCGGCGATCCGCGATTGGATTAAGAAGTTGTTTGGTTTAGTTGTAATAAAAATATACGGTCTTTCGGCAAAATATGTGGCGCTTGAAGCATTCCACACGTGGACAGATGTGTTCTACATTGTAATAGGCCATCCGAATTTTTTTTTGTAATCGTTTTCTAGGTTACCCCATAAAGGAGTCTGAGGTTAAAACACAAAAAGAAAAAAAAAGATAGGGCACCATGTAAGAAAAAATATTATTTTACTAAATTAGACTTGTCAACGTTATAGGAGACCCAAAGGCTGGCTGCTACCTCGGCCAGCGTCTTTCAATTGCCATTCAGCGAGGTAATGCAGCCAGCAATTTTGTGTACCTTACCACAGGGACCTTTGTTTATTTAAAATATTTATTTTTTATTAATTTCAGTTTTAATATTTTGTAAGTAAGTTATAGTTTACTTTAAGTTCTCTTAAGTTTATTTGTTCTTACTGTGTAACTTATTAACACATTAGGTCCATACCTAATGTGAGGTTCAGACCCGCTTTCTCAGAAGGACCTTTTTGATAAAAATAAAGAATGTTTCTTTCAATTATTACTTTTAGAAAGCGCAAAATTAACAACACGCAAACAAATATAAAGTTTCATGTAACGAAACGTAGGATAAAAAAGGAACAAGAACATTATCTAACTAATAGATTTTTCTCACATTGTTGTTGTAATGTCTATAGCGCCTTTACTTGTTGTCAAACTATTACCTTAGTTTACTTACGTTAAGTTTCTTTTTTAAACATTTTTAAAGTTAAATACCCAAAGGGTTAAAAGGGACACTATTCCTAAGACTCCGCTATCAGTTTGTCTGGCATGCGTTTTTGCAGATGATGTCTTTGTTTTGCCGCTGCAATGCAACACTTTACTTTATATACTTTAAGTGGGATATTGACTGTTCGAAAACTTTACTTAATGCAAATAATTCTTAAAAAGCATACTACACTGCAATATAAACCTAACCTTCCTGTTAAAAGAAGAGCTTACAACGCCGTCGAAATACCTTTAGTAAAATCCAAATTTGCTAAACGACAATTTAGTTATCAATCAGCTATTCTTTATAATGTAATAAATAAAATGCTAAATGTTTACCCTCTTACCTATAAAAATGTTAAAAACGTTATAATTGAATGGTTAAATGAATTGGGTTATGATGAAGTTGAATTAATCATAGGTCAATAAAAAAAAATATTTAAATTTAACTTAATAAACCTTGTTATTTCTGAAGTCACCTTTTAATTACAAGCCAACACTAGAAATAGTTACATCACAAACACACACACTTACACACACACGAACACACACTTACCATATCAGCATACTTTAAAATTTGCTATTATATTAGAATAAGTAATTTATAAGTATTGGAGAACGTTTTAGGTATATGAATAAAATTGTACACTTGTTATGCTAGAGCGGAGTTTCCTAGCACAAGCAAAATTTTTTGCTTAAAAGGCAACTCCTTCCACTATTTACTGTAAAATGTACCTTAGTTATCAATAAAAGTATTTTATATTTTGTATTTTTTTGTATTTTGCAACAACAAATACTCGAAGAAAAGATAATAATATAAGCATTTAAGGGGACTCCCATACCTACACTTAAGATGAGCTTTTTTTCTTGATAATGGATAATCATCAGGTAGACGCTTGAAATATTTCAACATTTAGTTTTATATTATCATTTAAATAAAAATAAAATAAATATAAATACGGGCTCACCCGTACAACAGACATGATACGAGTATTTTTGCTAGACTTGGTTCTAGCGCGAGTCTGCCTTTTTTTCAGTAATGCCTCGTAAATACCTATTCTACCAAAATTAAGAAACATTAGCCATATTTCGTAAATTGAAAAGGAAACAATTTTTTAAATTCCAAAGCTTTTGGTGACCCAAACTGTGTCATACAAGCCACCGATCAATGTAACCAGGAGCTGCCGCCATTATCCGGGATAAATTAGCCCAATTAGTTCGGAGCAGTTGCGTGCGCGCACGATTTGTAACGATTTCAGGATTGTAGGGTTGTCACAACTGTTCGGATTTAATGCCTGTCTCCTAGAATTCCGCAAACATTTTGAGTCCACTGTACATCGTGGATAGCAATAATTTGAAGGCACACCCTTTGATAAAAAATGTAATATGTAGATTCACAATTCCGTGTTTCTTGCCGGAATCTTCTCGGTAGGATTAGATTCTGAATCGGCTATATTTTATGCACATTTTGACGTAGCTGTAGGTTATATCAATTTTGGTTTATGTTCATTTTCACGATGCATTAGTGTTACTTGCCACCAACATGGAAATGAATCGATTATAAAGCAATTGCTATTTAACTGTGGTCTTCTGTAAGGCGGAGTTATTTCACCAGTCGGGCTGCTCCAGTTCAAGCGATAAATCGCTATTCCCTACCGCTCTTAAGTTTTCTGAAAAGAAAGCATTTTTCCAAATTCTATCCCTAACGGAGTGAAGAGCTTCAAGTTTTACCAAAAACTTCTTCAGCAAAGCCAATGAACGAAAAAAGCCATGGAATTCTCGTCATACCAACTTCAATCGAATATTGGCACCAAAACACACACAATGTAAAGTACACAAACAATAGATACGCAACATAGTAATAAAGTATCGACACTTGAAAAAAAACTTTAGGCTAACGTGTTTAGGTCGACAAAAAGTCGTTCGATAAAGGGTCGTTAATTACGTCATCTCGTAAAATGGGAAGTAGAACACGCGCTATGATTGGTCCGCTCTGTCTGTGGAAACGGTATTCGAAACAACGCTAGCTCACTTTTTTTTACTTAAAAAAATACGAATGCTTTTCGTGGTGCCATTTTCAAGCGTTAGAATTGCTTCTGTTTTTCAGTTCACTGCTTATGGCCCTATGACAGCCCTCGCATTGTTTTATTTCCTGCAGACAATGCCCTAACGCTGCTGTTTGATTTACTCCAGTCGAAGTCCTGCTTCCCGCCCTCACTCATAACTTTACACATTTGTAACTGAACCAGTGCGGCCTGGTATGGAGTCATGCTTGCGTTATTAATACTGATGACGAGATGAAACAAAAGAATTGGTACGTCAGCTAAATTTAAATAAGTATACAATAGATCGATGTAGATATAATAACTATTTCACGTATCATAAAGGTCATGGAACCTGTATCAGAAACGAAATAAAGTGCAAGGGAGGTAAGTACAAAAATGTTATCATTTTTAGCAAAAAAAAAAAACAATACACCTACTCTCGGTTTCTCCAGGATCCAGGTCCAGATCCCTTTCAATAAATAAATAGGCTACAAAAAAGACGAAGTTATCTTAATACTTATTAATCTTAGTCATATACTGTAAGTAACTCTATTTTAATGACCACGTTCGTTTCAATAATTTCGAATATTTGGTTTGCTATACTCCTTCATTTATTAATTATACTAAATCTGTTTCCCTACTAACTTAGCCCACTGTAATTAGGAGTTCCAAAAGCTATATTTTTTGTAGGGCGCGCCACGTACGATTTATTCGTTTGACATTTAGTGGGATTCCACAGAATAAATAAATATTTGGAAATAAATAGCGCGGCACTCGAGTTACTCCTTCCTGATTTTTTTTCAGCTATTTTAATTGAACTTTGGCTCTTGAAAGAATAATAATAAAATCAAGGAAGTTTTAACTGCACTAAGCAAGAGTGATGTTTAAAAATATGTTTTATTATTGATGTGTAACGAACAACACATCAAGGTAAATAAAGAAAGGAAATAAAAATATTTCTTAGGTACATACAAAAGTGAACTTAAGTTTAAATACATATACCTAACTGAAAGGTGACTGACTGGCTGACATAGTGATCTATCAACGTACAACCCAATCCATTGGACGGATCGGGCTGGAATTTGGCATGCAGGTAGATGTTCATACGTAGCTATCCGCTAAAACGGATTTTGATCAATTCTACCCCCAAGGGGATAAAAAAGGGGACGAAAGTTTGTAACTCCGCGACCAGCCGGCCAGACGGCCGCGTCGCGCCATCTCTCAGGTCTCGGATTCGATTCTCGGGTGGGTTAGTTGGAAAACGACATTTTTATATTGTCTCTTGGTTGTGGTACCGTCGTTGTTTCTGATTTCAATTACTTAAGTAACTTGTCACAGAATAAGAAATGTAGTAGAGGATGTGATGTTGACCAATCTTTAGACGAAATTTAATAGCAAAATAAATTAGATACTGGGGGGGATCTTTACTAAAACTTAAAGAACATAACCCAAGGTGAAAAAAATTTAATTATGAATTCGGCTGCTTATCTATACTCATATTATAAATGCGAAAGTAGCTCTGTCTCTCTGTCTGGCATTCATGCCTTTTTCCACTGTACCGATTTTGATGAAATTTCGTTTAAGTATACGTTGAATCTCTAGGACGTACATAAGCTACATTTTGTATTGAAATTAAGGGGAGATGGGGGCAATACCGCCATTGAAATTTACATGGGAAAATGTCTATTTTTTAAGTTATAGACATGAAATGATACAAATATAGCTAGAAACTTGGATTAAAATATGGACTGTATTTCTATTTATACAAACTCAGCAAGAGGTACCGATTTCTTTTCGTTGACAGATGCTCGCAGGTTGGCAAGGTTCTTTTTAAGCACAATATGCATAAGGACCTACAGTTTATTTTATTATTTTTATAGTACTAAACGCCGTACTAGCGAACTTTAAATATTAGAAACAGAAAATTTTTATCTCCCCTTGCGGTGCGGGAATCGAACCCACGACCTTCACGTATCGCGCGTGCTGCTCTTACCAACTGAGCTAACCGCAAGTTATCGTAGGTGATGAAATTTTTCTGCTGTATCAACCGTTAGCCTTTCGGTACGTGTATCCACCTATATGTTCCGTAAGGCACGGTTTCGAAAAGCCATAAACTAGTAAGTTGAGCGTAGTGTTGCTCGCAGCGGTCGGTTGGCGGCTAACGAGGCATGTTCCACACAAATCACCATTAGTGTGGGCGCTGGAGCGGCACAACCGCCCATATTACTGCTACCCGTTCTGATTTACCCTACTACAGACCTCCTATTTTTATACTCATACCGTCTTTTTTTTTTATATTACACTTCAAGATTGACCTCAACCCACCTGATGTTAAGTGGTAATGAGGTTCTAGCTTAAGGGCGACAAGTACAGCATAATAAATCTGTTACTGGACTTGTCGCCGTTACCTTGAAGGCTTGACCCCTGCTTCTAATGTAGCACCCCCCAGAAGCTCTGGAAACCTTACTCACACGCTGGAACACTACAACACCGAAGTGATGGTTATTTGGCTGTGGTATTCTGTAAGGTGGAGGTATTTCACCAGTCGGGCTGCTCCAGTTCGAGCGATAAATCGCTATATTCATGTTTGTGACATTATATGCCTTTACGCTTGTTTTTTTTTCAAGGTGGGAAAATACCTTTGCGTATCGTACCGCTGGCGTGGGGATGATAGTGGCGTGTGTGGGAATCCCCCGCTCCGTAGGAGCGTAGACTACTTTAACTAAAAACCCCACCTTCTCATCACTTAGTGACGGCGCTATGGGAAAACCGGAGACCAATAACTGCGTCGACTGTGAACATGTCCTGATTGGAGAAGGTGTGACGTGGTAAAAGGTTAATCAATAAGCAATAAAACGCTTAGGGCGAATACCAGCTGGTTGCGATGGGCGGTACTGGCGAGAATAGCCGGTTGGCAATGTTCACTCACCACCCACAACATAGCGGGCGGCGATTGACGAGCTTCCAAACGGTTCAATGCCGTATTGCGTACATCGTTGGGCAAGAGGTGCAGGGAGGTCGATGTGAGTTGGGTTGAGCGCTAACGATTGGGCCTCCTCCGATTAAAGAATTTGTAAGTCCACAATTTCAAACTTAGTATTGTCCCTGCAATGTGACTTACCTATAGATGTATCTGTTTATCAACACAAGCATTGCAAAAAAGGTTTAGTGTCTTATTATCTTTTTATTTTTTAATTGTGATTCACGCCGCACTAGCAAAGCAAAGTTAAAAATTAAATTTTTAAGAAATTTCATCTTCCCTTGTGACTCGGCTTCCTTGGGGTTCGAATCCACGACCTTCACGTATAACGCGTACTGCTCTTCCAACGGGCTAACCTCAAGTTATCGTAGGCGATGAATGTGGAAATGTTTTGGATAAGCAACTTTTTTAATCGCTCTCAAAGTATCTTGAATTGAACACTAAATAATACTCTGATGATTTTAGAATGAAATGTCGATTCATCAAAATGCGAAAAAAAGCCTTTTGATATGAATAACTGAAAGTGATATACGAACTAGCAAGTAAGAATCTTTTAATATTTATTTTAAAACTAGCTGTGCCCGCGACTTCGTTCGCGTGGACTACATCCTTTCATGGTCGGTTTTACCCCTTTCTCCCCTAACATTCGAAACAAAAAGTAGTCTATATTTTAATCCATGTTTCGAGCTATATTTGTGCCAAATTTCATATCTCTAACTTCAAAAATAAATATTTTTCCATATAAACTTTCAAAGGTGGTATTACCCCCTTTATTTTAGATAGATAGATAGAAAGATATACTTTATTGCACAAAAACTTTACAGAAATAGGTTTCATCAATCTGATTATAGTACAATTTAGGCGGTCTTATCGCTAGAAAGCGATCTCTTCCAGACAACCTTAAGGTAGAGGAAATAGTAGATTTTCTAATAAAAAGTAACCTATGTCCGTTCTTGAGATTCAACGTATACCTATACCAAATTTAATCAAAATCGGTTGTATGGTTTAAGCAGGGAAGCGTAACAGACAGACAGACAGACGAGAGTTACTTTCGCATTTATATTATTAGTTTTTTTTCTTTTATCATGTAGACATATTTCCCTAAAATACATTGCTTTAAAATTTAGTGTGACGTAACTTACGAAATAGTGACGCAAACTGAACTGTACTTTGATGCCCTGTATCATCACCATATTTTTTAATTAAAAAAGAATTGGTGACATTAACAAAACAAACAGGAAGTTGAACAAAAAACTTTTTCAATGTATTTTAAAATCTAACTGACGCATTAATAGGATGATTATCTTTTTACCAAGTCATAAACCTTTTTCATAAACGCGCACGCACTTCCAACCGCTACGAGTAACAATAACTCAAAAAAGTTCAACCACACCAATCAGATACAAAATCAAAATGTACGCCAGTAGCCTAGACTCCGAGAATAGCTTCCCGCGGCAGCATCAGTCAATCACCAGTCACAACATCTGCCGAACCGACAGCATCACACGCCAAGCTTACGAGAACTGGCCAACACTGACGGCTGCGATGTAATGCTGGGCTGTTTGCTTGCACAGCCAGTTCCTCATTGCTGAGGCAGGAAATAACTGGTTGATGGAAATTTCTGGCGCCACAATTGAGACGAAGATGCGTGTTCATTTGATAAATTTCGGTTGAAGGATACGCAGGCGCAGGAATCCTGATTTAAACGAAATAGGTTCATTTGATAAACTACGGTTGAAGGGTACATGTAGACAGGCGTAAGAATTCTGATTTATGAAAACAATGATTCTATGTAGACCTCGGCCTTGGTGGCGCAGTGGCTAAGGTAGGCGGCCAATGGTCCAAGGTTCGATTCCCGGTCAGGTCAATTTGGACAAAGACCTTTTCTAAATTGTCTTGGGTCTGGGTGTGCTGACGCCCCCAGTTAGTATCCGTCATCTGGTGCTCATAGTACAAGGAAAAAAACCTTAGTTTGAGACCAAGTGATTGGTGTGGTTGTCTGGCGCATTTTATTTTTAATTGCAAACTGAGTAATATTTAAGCAATGTATTTATTGATTCAACAATTAAATACAAATTGATTATGATATAGCGCAAAGTTTAGTTCATTTTAAACACACACCCTGTGTTTACGTCATCGTATGTAGACAATCCGCTAAATTTTACCACAATTTAGTAATATTTTGTTTACATCATCATGTAAATGAAAGAAAAAATATGTGTTATATTTTTTTGTAATCGGACTGATTGATTATTTTGACTATAGACTTTGAGCTATATATGTTCAGCAGTATTTTGCAAAGTTTTTGTGCAAAAAATAATCCATATTAACAAATATCGTGCAAACCTTATTCTCTTGAAACTGAATGGGGACTTGTTTTTCTCATGTTATTTGTCACAATGTGTTTCAAATATGGTTTCAAAACAATTTATGATCGGTACAATGCTTAGAACAAATACGTAGGTACCATAGGTACCATAGGTACCTACGTATAATATTGTAATTATCCGAAAAGAATAGACAAAAAAAACAGCATCTTTCCAAATTTGATTTTGTTCAATGATGTCTATTATGTCACTGCTCTATTCAGCTCAAATAAACCAGTTAACTCTGTGATTACTGCGAGAAGGAACAATTAAACATTTTAAGATAAACAATCAACAGGAATGGATGAATCGAATAATCTGACTTAAGACATCGTTATAAACATCCATCCGATACCAATTAAAGTACCCCATGAATCATTGTTTACAAATAGACTCGACCCATCAGGATACGGGAGCACCTCTTTGATCACGCACTGTCAGCATACTTCGCGATCCTTGTTAACGAGCCGATGCAAGGATATTCGGATGGATAATGAAAAGGAAAAGAAAGACCTCCTCGAAGATGCGTCATCGTTGATAAAGCCGTCAATAGACTTTAAAATAGCAACGTTTAAAAGTTCGAAAATTTAAGTAATGAAGCGATTGTTCCTTCTTAGTGTCTAATACATTGATGATGTTAAGTTTTTAGTATAAACAATTGTGTAAAATCTTATTTAGTAGTCTGCATTTAGTATTAAGAGGTACCTATCTTTGACGGTTGAGTGTCCCAAATTATTCTTGAAAAGTTTCAACTTGCGTAAGGGGTAAGTAAAAGTGTCATAGAGATGGGTGTCTTAAGGAAAAGCAAAATTCGATTTGTAACAGTATCCGGTCTAGCGCAACATGAGTTAAAGAAGACAATTGTGATATTTTTTTGCAAAAAAAACATTCCCTTGATTTCTCTGGTCTCTATGCCATCATCAGATCTTTCCTTGTCATGATACCAGTGACGAGATTTCCTCTCTTAAAAAAAAACAAAATGGGTTCATAAGCAACGAAGTTATCAGCACATAAAAAAGCATACGGTCGAAATGAAAAACCATTTTTTTTAAGTCGGTTAAGTAATGGTAACGCACGAAAACACGAAACTAAATGTCAACTTTGTAAAATAAGAAAAAGCTTGATTTCTTTTGATTGGGGCTAGAGGTAAAAAATATGTAATTTATTAAGTACTAGCGGCCTGCCGCAGCTTCACACAGATTCTGCCCTCGTTTTTTCTATATTTTCTACTGATACTTCGCTCCTATAAGTCGCAATGGGATGTTTAATAAAGCTCGATAATTGGACTATCCAACACAATAATAATTGTTAAATTTGACCCAATAGTTCCTGACATTAGCGCGTTTAAACAAATGAATAAACAAACAAAAATCTTTAGCTTTATAATATTAATGAAGATATCATTTCAATTACTCTTCAATTATTTTTCATACTTATCAAAAACAAAAAAAAAAACAGAATAACTCAAACAAGGAAGCATCTGCAACAAAGACACGTCTAATTTAAGCGGTCGAAATAAGTGGAATAAGCGAGCTAAGCGCGATTAATAAGCGATAATTTATGCGTAAGCGTAATATGGCTTTGTTTGCAGCGGGACGGGCAATTTGTACGGGCGCGCGTAAATCACGCGCGTCGCGGTGCGCGCGCGCAGCACACGTGTGTGCATTGATAGGGTTGTGGACTAAGTCACTTTTGGATCTGTAGGTACACTTTAATATAAGAAAAGCGTTTATTAAGGAATGTAATTATTATTTAGGTACTTGGGGTTGTACAGTTACAGTGAACTGTGGCACTGCGACCTATCAGATCTGTTGTGAATCGCCACCAATTTAAAATAACTCCGCTAGCCGGGTCGATTATAGAAAGTCTCGTATCTTTATAGCTTTTAGAGTTTTTATATCCTCCGGTTAGGCTATGTGTCGTCTCAAGTGGATGTTTCGTTTGTGGATCAAAGATTCACGGTCACATAGGAGGTAAATAAGTGTTTCCTTCTCCTTCTCACTGAATCTGCATACATCAGAGTCACTCAGCTTCATATGAAATTGGTGCTTTTTTAGGTTGCAGTGTCCAGTCAAGGTTTGTAAGAGGGACCCCACACTAGCGTCTTTCGAGCGTCAGCGTCTTGCCGGCGACCTACGCAAACTAGCGTTTGTTGGGCGTTGCGTCGACGCGGCGCCCGCTCAGCGTCGACGCGGCGCCCGCACAGCGTCGGCGCGGCGTTTAAGCGGCGCTTGCGCTGGGCGTCCTCTGCACATCGCGTTCGAGCGTCGCGCCGCGCTGACGTCATGTACAGTTATTTCGAAAATGGAAATGTAAGATTTGAATAACGTACAATATAATGTTTTATATTGCAGTGATAAATTAATGCTTTCAACTTGTAAAGGAAAAAATATATTTTACCTATTTGACACATGGCCCGAATTTTCAACATTCGAGGCAACTTTAGCATTTATTTTCTCGAAAACTAAAAGTACTTAATTGAAAATGGGTTTCTTCGGCAATATGAGTTAGTATTTTAAGCTACATCCATATTTGCTATCAGCCAAAAAGTCTTCTACCTACTGATTCTAAAACACGGTCGGGCCGAAACAATTGAGTTGATCATTGTACTGTTGACAAAATAAACGCTGCGCAGGCGTCGGGCCTGCGCGGCGCCTGTGGAGCGCAGTCCTGGCGTTCGTCATTTCGACCGCGCCGCTGCGCAAGCGTTGCGTCGGCGTCGCGTCGACGTCGCGTCGGCGTCGCGTCAGAGTTGCGTGGGCGTCGACGCTCAAAGAACGCTAGTGTGGGGTTACGCTAACAGTTATTCGGTCCATTTACGCTAGTAACCAGCCAGCCATAAGTTGTTTGAAGTGTTAAGAGCATTGTTTTTTTCATCCAGTATTTTTCGACTCATCTTTCAGTTTTTCTTTTAAGGAATGTAATACCCGCACCGACTACGAACAGATCAATGGAGGGCACATTAGTAAGTTGGTAACTGTAGATTGAAGTTTAGAATTTAGTTATTTTTCCTTCTTTATATTCTATTTTTTAGTCTTTTTGTGATTTTTTAAAAGTCGGTTATTTAATTTCACTTTTGAATAGTAACGATCATAGACGATGTAATAAACTATTATTTTATCTTAAACCAGGACAATTTCGACTAATGAACATTTGTGTTAGTCCTGCATTTGAGTGTTTATACACGTACTTAAGTACACCTACAGAATAATGTGGTACCATATCTGGTTCTAGTTTACCTACATAACACATGTGTTAGCCACTTACTTCAGAATTAGGTTAGGTTAATATATGTGACTTTGACTGATATGCTCCTATTTCTTTATCTATCCGAGTACTTTGCCAGCCCTACGCTTGCAACCGGAGCGGCGCCCGCGCACCTCTAAATTTATAGCGCTCAATCAATGCGGATTTATTGCTAAGGAAGAGACACTCTCGTTTTGTGGTTGCACTTAAATATAGAACAAATGCCATTATAATTGGCTGTGTACCACCTGAGGTATACTGCTGGCCGCTGTTACGTGTGCCGATGTGAGACTGGAAATAAGAGCAAACCTTGATGAGATTTTAAATTGTTTGCAGTTGTCGGTACTAATTTGTTTATCAAGTTTATGAGTATTTCATTAGCCGTCCTTTATAAGGCACATGTTAGTAAGTAGGTCTCATTTAGTAAGATAAGCATATCTGACAACCTGACAACAACCAAATGCCTATAGGTATTTTATTGAAATATTCCTTTATTTTGTTTTTGCCTGTAGCTAATATAGATCTTAAAATTGCGGTAAAGACGTCGTTTTTACTTACTGTATATTTTAATTATTAAGTTACAATACTTTATTATTTTGTCTGTCTAACTAGATGAAGAAAATGATGTTTTTGAAAGTTTTCTACTTCAGTACGAAATTTACCTGATTAATGAATTTATGTGGAGGCATACAAATATTATAGCTTTATGGGTATTCCAAATTAAAATAATGAAATGTATGGTTTTGTTAGAGAAGAAAATACCTAGCCACCTTAACAATTATGGTAATTTAGTACTACTAAAACCATACAAATAGGCAAACCACGTCGCTCAAAGTTTGAAATAGTTTACTTTAACATTGATCACGTAGGATAGATTGCACAATTAATTTAAAATCTTGTTTGGTCCACTTTTTTGCACTTAGTACATATATTTTTTACAATTAAAAAACCAACAATCAGGGGTATGTATTCGAAAAGTGATAAAAGCTGCCTTGGAAAACTACTGAGTTTCTCGCTGGTACGATCAGAAGCACACCAGAATATTATACCAACACTTCCGACTTTGCATCACTCTTACGTCGTACGCAAAAGAACAAATTAAACATATCAAAATGTATTTTTCCTTGACGCACTGTTGACCATATCAACGTGCATATCTGTGGTATAGGTGTTAAATACTACAGATATGGCACACACACAGGAATGGAAAAGAAAACGTAAAAATTTACGCAAGCATTTCAAGTAAAAGGACCTAAGAAGCCGGGTACTTTTCGAGACTCCAATCGTGATTTCGGAAGCGCTTATCAATCTCTGCTAACCTATATTTTCTTATAAATAGACGGCACTTCGTAGGCCGGTGAAACGGCGATAAATCCCCGAGGTTCAGACAGGTGGCGCGCGAGGACCGCCGTCGCACTCCACTTGCCTCCTGGACTGGAGACTGCTGTTCCTTAAACCAAATTGATTGCCTTTAAAGAAATTACTCGTGAACCATCAATCTGACTCTAGGAGTATATGTACCTACACGTCATCTAGTACACGCACATCCATACGGTCACCTATTACACGTACCTACACACATGAGCATCGACACACACTCACCTGCATCCACTCACTCACACACGCGCACACACAAACTCACATACACATACAAACACACGTTTTGTTTAGATCGTATTTTTATTTTAATTAAGTTTGTTTTTTGTTAATATGTTTAGATTTTGAATCAAAAATTATTTCAACAAGGTAGATTAGTGTTAATAGATATGGAAGTATTTAATAACTTAAACGTAGACTTCGGCACCTAATAAATGTAACATAATGTACCTGAATAAATAATTTTAATTTTAACCTACTCTACTGTTTTAGGTTTTCCCGCCAAACTCGTTATCAAAGGGTGAGGTTGTGGAGGTCTGGTCGCGACGCATTCAGATAAAGTGTGCATTATCGATAATCGTATAGGTACTTAGGTGTTTTTAAATTATGTTTAAGTATCACAGATTGATAGTCGTAAACGTGCATAACAATTATACAATTCGAAGCCATTTTAATGTCGTAGCCTATTGAATATAAAGAGTTATTAATTTTCATATCCCTACACAAAATAAGTGCTTAAGTTACTTTTTATTACAGTTTGTAAGATTCTGACATAATTCGAAGTCATTTGATATCTTAACCTATTTATTACGAACAGATATTTCTTTTCAAGCCCCTATATTTCAGTTGTCGTGTTCGTATAAAACAGTTCTAGAAGCAACTTTTACTAACAGTTTATCAGATTATGATGAATCTGGTAAATGATGATACATTATATTTTCAGCCAAAGTTTCCACAACTCTAGAGAAGTCTACAAGATGCCACTTTCATCCATAGCCTCCCTGTCCATTATTAGACATCAATTTGTTCACTACTATTTGCCTAGTTTCAATGAAAGTATTCAGTAAATAGAGTATAAAAGTTGAAATTGACAAAAAAAATCATTAATATTTCAAGCGATGTGTTCCAAATTGTAATCTTCGTGTAGAGTTTCGACATGTTCTCATAATTTGGACGCTATCTTCTTTCATATACCGACGTAAGTTCCAAGTTTTAAAATAAAGATAGGTGTACAATAAAGATCAGATCTCAACCAAATTAGCCCTCTTGATTTACCGCAGCGAACAGTCAGCTTCGCACACAAATAACTCATAAGATGACAATTATGCCTTACTCAACGGGTATGCGAAAAAATTTATCACTTCCGTCTACAAGGCTCGCGGGCTGTTAATGTGACGAAATGACGATCATTTCTGAATTCTCGCTTTTGATATGATGAACGCGAAAATATCATCATGCCATGTGGTAAATATTCATTTTACTTTACGTTAAATGATATGATATATGTACATGAGACAAAATATGAGGTCTAGGTAGTACCTATATTAAAACAAATTCTAAAATATCCGTCCTTCTACAGCTGCGTAACTTATCTCATTTCAAAACACAGTATAAAACTAAGCTAATTTCCGGTGTGTTGTCCCTATGTATACTTAGATGTTTAAAACTATGCGACGGATTTTGACGTGTTTTTTTTTTAAATAAACAAATTAATTAAAGGAGAAGGTTTATAGGTATGAAAAAAACATCTTTCAATTCAGAAAACCTGAAATAATAATTAGTATCTATATTGCATTCGTGGAAAGATAACATTGTGTCTGTTTTAGCTTTTAGGATTTCTAAATCTACCGCAATAAGCTAAAACGTGCTTAGTGGTTAAACCGCCCCTGAGGTGCTTATTTAAAAGAAAAGAAAACCTTTTAATAAAAACTAATGACCCGCCCCAGCTTTGCACGAGTCCAATGCAACCTATTTAGTAATTAATTTTTAAAATTATCTGTAATTAAATCTTGTATTCTTTATTCGCTTCCTTTCCCGAGGGACTCAATCTAGTAAGTTTATGAATCTTGCTAATTCAAGTAGTTTCTACATATAATGTCTAGGAACTTATGTAAATATCAATGTTGGTATAAAAAATATCAAAGCTTACATTCACGGACCTCCAATAATTCCTAATTTACTGCTAGAGGTAGTGTATGGACTAAGCGCTAGGAGCATTCTCAAAAATTAAACCTCGGGTCATGCTGATAGTTAGTTTATGGGTTTGTTACGGGTATTTATTGCGGTATCAGAAATAATGTATGAAGAGAGGTATTTAAGAGAGGTAGGGCATAGCGATTTATAGCTCGAACTGGAGCAGCCCGACTGGTGAAATACCTCCACCTTACAGAAGACCGCAGCCAAATAACAACCACTTCGGTGTTGTTGTGTTCCTGCGTGTGAGTAAGGTTTCCAGAGCTCCTGGGGGGTGCTACATTAGTAGCAGGGGTCAAGCCTTCAAGGTAAGGGCGACAAGTCCAGTAACATATTTATTATGCTGTACTTGTCACCCTTAAGCTAGGACCTCATTACCACTTAACATCAGGTGGGATGAGGTCAATCTTGAAGTGCAATATAAAAAAAAAAAAAAGATATGCATTACGAAAAACAATCGTATATAAACAGATATAAGTAAAGTCAAGTCAAATCTTTTTTTCATATAGATTACATCAGTACATAACATTCATGAATAGTCTCTATATGAATCCAATTAAGCTACATACGGTTCGGAACCTATAACTACCGAAAATATACCGGTCAGAAATGTTTTGAGAAATATTGCGGAACAAAGTCAAAGTCAAAGTCAATCTTTTTTATTCACATAGATTACATTAGTAATACTTATGAATAGTCTCTATATAAAGCAAATGAACCTACCTTCGGTTCGGAACCTATAACTAAAGAGAAGATACCGGCAAGAAACTCAGTAGTTTTTTTTACAAATGGAAGCTAAACTTATTACTAATTTTGCACTAAGACACATAGTTAGTTTGTCAATTGTAAAATAAAAATTAAAAATCAATTATTGAAAAAAATAAAAACAAAAGTATTTGTAAAATAAATTAAATGAACTGTATGACTTACATGCGTCATCGTGGCCCAATACTGACATTGATTGAGAAAATGTGTCATATTATATTTTTAAAATAATATAAAACACGCAAGTACAAGCGAGCAAACTAGGTAGTGATCCACACGTTCTTGTCATTCAAACGTGATTAATAGAAAATATACCAAGTGTAATTATACCAATTTATAGATAAGAAAACAAGTTTTTCCCACTTTTAGGAAACGCAACAAAACTTCCCGACCGCTGACAGCAACATTATCAGCAATCTCGACATCCTCAAGCACGAAACTCCAAAATAACGCATCTAAAATAAAACGAAGATCATTGTCGCCTCTACGCTAGTATAGTTATCATCGCCTGCCTTATTTATAACGACTCTTGACACCGGCCGATGAAATTATTGCAACCGTTTCGGTCGCTTCGAGTTTCCCGCTATTACAGCAATTAGTTGAGTGAGATGTCCGTGTGTGGACGCACGCGGGGGTTTTATGGGCTATTCGAGTGGTTTTTTTTGTTATTTTATAGTGTATGTGATGTGAAGTGGTCGGGGAGTGGCGCTTGCGTGTTTGGATTAAAAACTATGGGAGGAAAGGTACTAACGAAGTGCTATTGATTCCAAACGGTTTCACATTATACTTTTATGTTTAAAAAAGTATCAAGCTTCGCATACGTACAAATTATCAACATATTTTATGACAATTACGAACATAATAAAAATTATTAAGCAAGTTGGACCTGTATTTCTATAGGCATGCGCGTACTGGGGGATGGGGATTATTTTTTTTAATACTTAGATCTGGGAAAATATGTAACAGGTTATAATGTGTGTTTAGTTAAGTACTTAATCGTTTGTCTATAGTGTAGTTTATTTGATTATTATCATAGGTACCTATTCATAACAAGACAGAATGTTTTCCAGATTAGTAAAATTTGAATTCAGATCTAACCATTTCGTTAGTAACGTTAGTAAAATTCTTACCTTGCAAAAACAGTATTTAAAGTGTTAAACGTATTTCGTACTTTTTATCATTTGCTCAAAATGTGTGTGACTAAGTAATAGTTAAAGAGTATTTTAAGTAAGACAAAGTAATTTAAGTAGGTATTGTGTAAAACTGACTTGCGCAACTGTTATATGAAGCTCTATGCTGATTCCGAGAATATGAGGTGTTTGACAATGCGCAGACCAAACAGAATTGCTTTTATCGTCCAGTCGTATCGGTCTGTCGTCTCATAATTCTATGGGATGGTATACGTTGAGTGCTGAGTCTTTCTTCCTTACCTCATCTGCCTAACATTGTCATCGCGATGTGGGTTCCTCTCTTGCTTACCATCAGCCTGGGAGGAGCCAATATACTGTGCTTCACTACATAGTACAAAACAAAGTCGCTTTTTCTGTCTCTACTATTTAAGCGAACATAGGGATATGTACGCTTAAATCTTTAAAACTACGCAACGGATTTTGATGCGATTTTTTTAATAGATAGAATGATTCAAAAGGTTTTTATTTGCAAAAAAGATAAGCCAATATATTTACATTAGACGGGGTGGGTCGCTTGTCTATAATGAATAAAAAACCCAAGTCCCTTGACTCATCGCAAGTATTTTTTGTCTACAGGAATCGTTCTTCCCAACCAGTGTCCCCGAGGGTTCTCACTGCCGCAGACCGGGCGCCGTGAACACGACCAGGCTGTTCTGCCGCCGCTCCACCATCCGATCAGAGATGTAAGTGCTTTTGATTACTGTAGGCTTACTTAAAAACAAAACCAACAAACGAGAGGTTGAAAACCAAAGTCAAAAGTTAGTGCATAAATAAGTTGTTATTGATTTAAATAAATCATATTTTGTTTCTGAAAACGCTTTAAACTAAAAAATACTTTTCTTTTCTAAGAGCTTAAACATTTATTTTATTTTCTTAAACATAACAAGCTTTTTAACTTTTTAAATATGAATACACAATAGGTATATTTGTAACCTGATGGCTTAAGGTGGTGTGATTTTAGCCTAAGTATTGCTAGCTCCGTGGGTTCTCTGGGACGCTCACAGAAACCTAACTGAGCACTGAGACAGGGCGCCACTTACTTTAACTAAAAGTAAGAAAGAGTAAAGAAAACAAATGTTTTGTTTAAGACTTTGATCATAATGAATTTATTAAAGTTGACATTCAAGCTTTGTTTCTTTCACAAATTAACCACACTTAACTAGTTAACTTAACTAACAATGGAGACCATTGTGGTCTCAAATATCCGTAAGATGAATACACAATATTCTATCCAAGTACATAGGATACTAGGGTACAATAAAATTAGTATTACTTAAATTAACAATAAATGCTAAGGTATGAGCATACCTGTTAATCGGCAAACCTCCCTAAGGCTACAGGCATTCCGACCTCAACCAGTCCATCAACACCTCATTGCCGGTGAACTGCCAACGTGAACCGCGAGACAGAAGAGATCCGCAATGCTCCACTCTGTAGAAGGCTAAATGTCATGGGTATCCCAACCCAAGGAGGGCTTCCCAAAAGCCTGCAAAACACATACAAGCATAGTCAGCATAAGCAGCAAACAAAATATCTTGTAGCAGAGAAGAGGGTAGGTGCGAAACATGTGCTGTGAAAAACTGCGTAAATCTCCAAAAGCACTTATTTAACCACAAGATCGAGTACAGCGTGACAAGAGATTGTAAGGATAAGAGTAATCCAAGCGTGCTTACCCAAAAATAAGAAGAATTAAGCAAGGCAAAAGATCATCCTCCTCGGTGTATAATCACCTCCTCATTAAAAATTAAAATTTCATTTAGTTATTGATCTAAAACAAACAATAAACACTATAATTAAAAAATGCAACCACATGTGGTGTTGCAGAAGACGACCAAGGTCAAGCCAAGCCAACTTACCAGAGAAATCTTGTAAAATAAGAAGAAATCATTTTTCTCGCATTTCACATGCGAGCCTGTTCGTCAGGAGAGAAACTTGCAGCTCCACGACGACATCGTCAAAATGAAAAAAAAGCTTTCAGATAAGAAAGATATAAAAAAAGGAAACTTGTTGCGTGCGTCCACGCACAAGAGAAAAACGAAAATCATCCTGTCATTCCATAGACGAACGTCTTTCAATTGAGGAACTGTCATTGAACTGTCAATGTCAGACTTGAGTGGCAAAAATCCAAGTTCAGAAACAAACAAGACCTGGAACAATGTCTTTTTAGCCATCAAAGATGGATGTTTTTAAGTAAATTTAAAAAATTCACAAAAACATGTAACGACGTGTTACATATTATATGAGAATAAACAATGTTAATTTAAAAAAAAACATACGCAGCCTACAACGGCGGAGGTTATTTTACTATGGTGGTGGGTGGGTGGCGTATTGTCCTTTAAGCACATTTAGGTACTTAAAGAGGTGTAAAAAAAGTGCTGGCAATGAATGTTGGTTGTTGTCACCAGGGCTCATTATGCACGCGCACCACCTACTCGCCTCTGCAGGCGCTCAGCGAGAGTACCTGCCGGGACCACGGGGCGCAGTCCACACCCCTGCCTCCTCAGCCACCAAGGGTACAGGTTAGTCATCCAACAGGTTGCTAAGTTTTCAAGAATCATTGATTAAACACCACCAGCAAATGAAAGGCGTTAAAGCTACCTGTCTAGAGGCAGTTTATGTATGTTGTAAAGGAAACAATTAAAATTACCAGCTAAAGTTCATTTGCGATTTTGGCGCGTGATTAATAAGGATTTTATTTCTGTAGCTTAGCGCAAAAACTGAACAGTGTATGGGATGGTGTCCAATATTTATATATTTTTATTTTTGGACAATACGGCCTTACCATCTTCCAACCATCGGACCGAACGATGGTTTTGTGCTTCGTGGCTTATGATCCTAATAGGTCTGGTTTCCCTTGTTAGGAATGCGGAGGTTCTAGTGCTGAAGGTGGCAATTGCTCCAATGTAATAACCAGGATTTTAGTTATAGTGAACGGCGTATATGATGAATGCACAACCGAAATATCCGTTCCGATAAAGAAGATGACTGTTATTACCCTCACAAGCTTACTGAGGGCAGTCACTCTAAACCTGAACAGCAGTTCTCACTTCAGGTCTCATCTCAGAACGTGACGCTGCACTCTGCAGTGGCGCGCTGCACGGCCTCTCTGGAGCTGGCGGCGCTCTGGCGTAGCTTCCATGAGTTGGGCACGGAGATGATCGTTACCAAGGCCGGTAGGCGGATGTTCCCTGCACTCCAGGCGCGGCTGGCAGGCCTGCTGCCAAACGCTGACTATCTACTACTTGTCGATTTTGTACCTCTTGATGACAAGCGGTACCGGTACGCTTTCCACAGGTAATTATGACTTATTTTTTTGATATCTATTGTTTTGCCAGAATTTCAGTTAAAGATGTCCAACGTATACCGTCTTGCTACAATGCTAAGGTCGTCTTTATCTTGTGGGCGGCCTTCCTCGTTGCCAGCGTTGATAGCATTACCAGTCAGTCAGGTTAAGTAGGTATTGAGAAGATCAGTAAGTGTATTGGTTATAGGTCAAGACAATTAATAAAAGGACTGAACTTGAATCAATAGCCGTGAATCGGAAATGAGGATATCCAGAGCTGATCCAAAATTACTAACAGCTTTATAAAAATGGTATAAAAAGCCATTCCTCGTCTCTTTAAAGTAGTCTAATGACTGGTTTAAAGAGACGGGGAATGGCTGTCAATGTGGTGTGGGGAGGAGGCTACAGGACGTTCAAGGAATATCATTCTTGGATGAGACTGTTTGAATTGTAGCATCATAATATGGGCGGATGTAGCGACCTCTTGCTAAAGCCCTTGGACTGCTGTACTAACCATCAGACCAATTAAATAATATATCTATTACATGTCATCAACTTAAAATTGCTTCTTCGATCCCCAGTTCAAGCTGGGTGGTGGCCGGCAAGGCGGACCCGGTGTCGCCGCCGCGCATCCACGTACACCCAGACTCGCCCGCGCCTGGCCAGCACTGGATGCGCCAGCTCGTCTCCTTCGACAAGCTGAAGCTTACCAACAACCAGCTCGACGATAATGGACATGTGAGTTTGAGCTTATGACATTTGGGGGTTGGGTACGGTCAAAAACGTCAAGGTTAGCACTCGCAATTTGATATTAGTTCTTATGCTCACGACAAAAGGGCGATGCAAAGTTCAAAGTGTAAGACAAGGCGAGCAGGCCGGACTAGACGTCGCACCATCTTTCAGGTCCCGGGTTATATCGGGTCAATATGGGAATCGAACTTTTCTATACTGTATCTGGTCTGGGTGTTGTGGTACAGTTCTGTTTCTGATTTCTGTTACACAAGTGCCTAAGCTACTACCACAGAATCAGAGCAATGTATGTGATGTTGTCTTATATTTAAGTATGTATTACTATTTTTTAAAACTTTCCTTTGATTGTACTCTTCTTCTTATAATGTGACCAATGTCCTCCAACAGATAATACTAAACTCGATGCACCGATACCAGCCGCGGCTCCACGTGGTATACCTGCCAGCCGAAGGTCAGAACACCGCTCCCGGCGTGGTCCCGTTCAGGACCTTCGTCTTCCCGGAGACGGGCTTCACGGCCGTCACTGCCTATCAGAACCATAGGGTAAGTGAAATCAATAGCGTTACTGCAAACGAGGCGCATGCAGCTAAGAGAAGCAGGGTTTATCGCTTGAACTGGAGCAGCCCAACTGGTGAATACCTTCACCTTACAGAAGACCGCAGCCAAATAACAATCACGTCGGTTTTGCTGTGTTCATGCGTGTAGTAAGGTTTCTAGAGCTCCTGGGATGTACATTAGTAACAGGGGTCAAACTTTCGAGGTATGGGCGACAAGTCCAGTAACAGCTTCATTATGCTATACTTGTCGTTCATAAGCTAGGATCTCATTAGCACTTAACATCAGGTGGGATGAGGTCAATCTGGAAATGCAATCTAAAAAAAAGTGCTGGACATCTGGTATCAAAACCATACTATGTCATATTAGTTTGTGTCGACAGGCATCTCAGCTTCTCCACTTGCCTTGTAAATATCTGATTTAATTGATTTTGTAATGGCGACAGATGAAATTTAAAGCTGTTTATATCAGAGGACATAGGATAAAACCGAAAATCCTAAAACAGGCGCATCAGGTCATAGCCCTTCTATGGCAGTTGTTTAAATTATTGGGTTGTAAGTCTAATCCGCCGAAAGTTCGTTTACCATGAAAAGGTTTTCTTCAGCCATCATCAGCAGCCAGTTAGGGGGTTAAAAAACGAACGCATGAACTTAAATGTCAATACAGCAGAAATCAGCGTATTTGTGTTTTTTTTTTAGCAACTAGGATTTAAGATTTTAAACAGGCGTATTAAAATTAGATATATGATTCTATATTAATTAATTTATGTTTTTACCATTTGCAGATAACGCAATTAAAAATAGCGAGTAACCCGTTTGCGAAAGGATTTAGAGATTGCGACCCTGACGATTGGTAAGTGAATAGAAAATGTTATAGTTTAAAAGTATAACTTATTATAGGTAATTAAATAGTATCTTTAGGCTAACCCGCACTACGTTTTTTTCCCGCAAGCAGTTAACCGTGAAACCGTGAAGCCGCCCGAAACGCACGCACTACCTACGGTTAAAAACTGTGACGTATAAATCCTATGTACTACAAATTTTAGATGTAACAAAAGGAGGTTTTACAATCAGTCGCGGAAAAAAACATAGTGCGACCGCTTCCATTAATTTCTTTAAGTCACAAAATCAGGCGGTTAAAATCCGCGGCGGTTTAGCCGTAGTGCGGCCTTAGCCTTATGGTACGTAGCATG
The DNA here is from genome assembly GCA_037074685.1 of Glyphodes pyloalis. NCBI lineage: Eukaryota > Metazoa > Arthropoda > Insecta > Lepidoptera > Crambidae > Glyphodes > Glyphodes pyloalis. The sequence continues at coordinate 8,106,643 of JAYKKO010000021.1, forward strand.
GTAGGTGCATACTTTTGGCTGTTTATGTAGTACGTATCTATCTAATTTCTTTAATAACATCAAGAAGGTAAAAGACAAAGGATTTTTGAATCTTAAATTGCTGATTTAATTAATTCTAATCACGTAATTTTATCCTAGAAATGTAGGTACGTGTGATCCAATTAATAAAACTGGTAGGAAATTTAAATATTAATACTTTAAGAAATTAATTATGATTACGCTGAATAATTTTTCGCTTTTAATTGGTAGAATTTACTGTTGTATTTTAACCCTCAAACAATACCTCGCAGTTGGTTCCACTATCTTAAGGAAACATACAACTTTAGGAGTCATTAATTTTAAACTTTAAACGCCATCTTTTTTTGTTTCGGCGGCGGGAAACGAGGCGTGTCCGCCATTACTGTCGCGTAACTCTTTACTCTATGGCCGGGTCGTAAAAGTAAATTGTCACCGGCTGTTGAAAGTCCGTCATGTGCCTCGTGAAGACTTTGTGTTCCAAATGAATGTTCCATTGATGTCCCTGGCTGATTCATTAGTGTTGTGACAAGGAGGATGTCTCAGAAATGTGGTTTCGTTTATACAGCCATCAAAGAGTTTTATTGGGCCGTTCGAAAAAGTTATTACTTTGGTAATTTATATCAAAGCTTCAACATAGGAGATCATTAAAATTGAGTACTTAAATGAGATACCAGATAAACCAACAGGATTTCAAACCTCAAAAAATGTTTTATCTCTAATTTACGCGAACAATATTGTATAAGTTAGTCTTTGCTTATATTACTTTTCCTTGTTAATAAATAAATAAATGCACCAGAAAACCAATAGCGGTCTTAAGCGAGGAAAGTAAGTATCCCAAGTTTAACTGACCGTGAATCGAACCCAGAATGTAGTTACTGCCACTGAAGAAGAAATGTAGGTATTTTGGCCAAATTCCTGCATTCATGGCTACGTGTGACCTCAGGGGCAGTAACATGTTCTTTTAAACAATAAATAATATTTTAAAACCTGGTACTATCAACGATAATAGGGAATTTGACTAGCTAGTCAATTAAGATACTTTTAATATCTGTCAAAACACGATTTCTTCATAGATTAATAATGTATGAAAATACTGTGACCTCACTAGTTTCCTCAGGAACAAACTGCCTATTGAATAGTTCTAGTGCATTTCAAAATCGCATTTGAATGATCATTTGCGAAAAATCATTGCCGGCGATGTCACATACTGTCTTGTTTTGCGGCATTGATACCTAAGAATCATTTTAACAAACACATTACCTACACTAGGCATATACCTACATTGAAAATAAATATCATTAAAAAAAAAAAATTCACATCAAGGTAAACGCAGTTCGATTTTGGTTCTTATTCCCTAGTCTTATGGGCTGTACAAAGTCTAAAGTGTGGAGTCTGACGGTTCGTAGCTACTGTAACTGAAGTACTGTAGTCATAGCTGCAGACTAGCATCATACAAACAGCGTAACATATACCGCCCCACCGATCGCTTAACTCAGGACTGTAGTCGAGTAAACGCCGGTGATTTACTGCTCTTATCAGATGCAGACCGATCAAATAAACAGTCTGTTTCTGTAACCAATCGGTGATCTTAGGTATTTAACCAAACCTGAGCTATTTCTAAAGTACATACATAGTTTTAACGTTAACTTTCTGAGATTGAACTGTTTATTTTTGAGTACAAAAGCTACTGTATTTCGAGGTGAAACTAAAATAAACTGAAATTGAGATGTACAACACTTTTTATTTTCACAATAAACTTGGGATATGTAAGTTTCACATCTCTAATAAGATAAGAAACGAATTAAAATTTTCTTCTCAAACGAAATAAACTTCATTGGAAGTTTGTAAAAATTTGACAATATCACATATAATGCTCTGATTCTGTTATAAGAAGCTTAACTTGAGGTACTGAAATCAGTATTAGGAATCACAACACCGAGACACGAATAACGAAGAGAAGTTCGTTTCCCTTATTGACCCGATCGGGTAACGAACCCGTAACCTCAGGAATAGCATGAAGCCAAAGTTCGGTCCGCTCACCTTTCGGCAACGGAGGTGGTCAAATGAATCAGTGATGTAATTATCACTAAATAGAACCCTAAATGTGGACTAGATAAGGTTAATATTAAGAGCTGAATATAAAAAGAGGTACAAAACATCAGAGTTAAAAAAGCCCACGAAACTTTCCACAGCAAATCGGATCCCAGCCATAAACAACTTTGTTTATTTACACAGCGGTTACTACCGTTCTGGTCGCTGCATTGGCTACCATCGTTATAAATCTCGGCCGTCAGCGGTTATTCTCACGCCAGACGTTGCACCGTTTATGTATGACTTTATAGCCACTCACCATCCAATAGGTGCACGAGTTTGAACAGGTACCTTTGGGTTATGCGTAAACCAGATTGAAAGGTTGTGGGTGGAGTTTGTAGTGATAATGTATGTTCAGCTATTTATCAACACATAGGGTAGAAGAGATACGATATGGCAAATTTATTAGGTACAAATATTACTTACATCTGATTTAATGTACTTCTCATTCAAGGGAAAATATTCGACGTTGTGACACCAGAGTGTACCAACAGTTGACTGGTAGAGGATGCTCTTAACATTAAGTCCGCCTTTTGTACTTTTTATTTTGTGCAATTAATTTTTTAAATAAATAAATAAATGTATATCGGATTTTTATGTTTTCTTTTGCTATTAAGAGGAATTGTTCAGGTGTATTATCTCGATTTATAAAATATTATTAGCATCGAGAAAGTTCCGGTATCCATTATTATCAATACTTATTTTTTATTGCTATAAATAAACATTATTATGTTAAAAATGGCTAAAGTCAAGCTAGATAAGTCTTACAAAAATAAACACGGTCATTTATTACGTCGACGAAGACAGCGAAAAAACTAATCGCCACATGTACAAACATTGGAGTGAGATAAAAAACGTGGGTAGAGTAGGACAAAAAGTTTGAATTATAAACTTGGATGTATCTTCCTGGTACTGATCGATTAATAACGGTGGGATGTCGCGTAAGATGGCCATTTGTCGTAGCCTGTCAAAATAAGGACTTAACACGATGACGGTAATACGACTCCGCCTACTGGGCGGGCTGCGCGCGCGCACCTACTGTATCGAATCATGTTACCTAATTTGTTTTCTTTATTACAATTAACATTTTTAAAAAGTTGAATCGATTCATAATTTAAAATTATTAAAAAGGTTACGTAATTATCAATGACCATTATCAAAATGTTTGTAAGGTGGAATCGTATCGGTTTTGGTTAGAAATAATGGGAATGATTTGGATTTAGATTGATTAAAAAGTCAGTTACCGAAATAGTATCATTACTATGACAAACAATTAATGTCTCATGAAAAGACTTTACGGTTTTCAATCCTTACAAATCTTTCATATACCTACTATCCAAGTAAATTTGTACGTTAGAGTTGACAATTGAAGCTGGCACAGCGTCTAAATATCATCTCTAGTCGTTAGCAACTCTTTGGGCTGGCCTGAAATTGACTGACTGCTTCGTGATTACTTTACTTAAACATATAAATAATTAGTCTCATTTCTCTCTTTACAGTCCACCAGATCAAAATCAGCAGAGAGGCACGCCTAGACGTCGTGACGCGACGACTAATGAGCCTTGCCCACAGCTGAACCAGCCTTACGCTGCAGAGCCCAGTGCCTGTGGCCCATTGTACGCTGCGCATGCGCATCCTGTGAGGTAAGTTACTGTCACACCTTTTAATTTTCTATTGTATCCTTGTATTTGACGACAATTTAGTAATGACGTACGTTTTCACTGTTTTAACGAGACAATCGGGCTGCATGCACGAAAAAGGTGACATTGTCCTGTTACGCTCTTGCTTGCGGAACGTGACACTAACGAGAGAGAGGCATGATCGGCTCGAGCGCTCGGCTCAGCGTTGTCACGTTAAATTACCGTTCGTAAAACGGCTTTACAGACAACCAATTTTTTTTAAGATAAAACCAATATAGTTGTAAGTAATTGTACTAAAATAGGGTAACAAGGGATAGGGTTAAAAAATTGGTAACACAAGCAAATAAACTTAAGATAATATAAAATTAATTATTAAATTGAAAATAGAAAGAAGAAGAAGAAAGAAAACACATTTATTGACCACTTGACAGCACAACACGACAAACAAAATTAAAACAAAAACAAAAAACAAAAAGAAGTACAGGAAAAAGTAAAACAGAACAAACATGAAGTAGGTAATTAAAAAAGAAAAAAAAACAAAGAAAAATCAAATGGGAAAGTGGTCAACTAGGCCACACCTCAGCTGTATGCTGCAGCGACGCAAGGCTGCTGCAGCGCTGGTATTATGGTGCGGCCTATTCGAGTGACGTAATAATAGTAATAAAAGGAAAACAAACATTTTAAATCCAAATAATAATAAATATTATTTACTGAAATATTACGCAATTGACTTTTAAACGTTATTTAAGTGTTATACTTCAAAATTATCATTTCACTTATTAACCTAAGCAAAAAAAAAAAATATACTACTCGGGGTACGCCAAACTTTTAATGTGTATTTTATACACAATTATTTTGCGCGATAAACCCTTTAGCCCGAATTAAATTCCTAAAAGCCTTATTTTTTAAACATGTTAAACTTTTAATTTTTGTGTTTTCTATTTGTGTAGGATTGAACTAATATTTTCTTGTAATTATTATGTTTAATATTTTTAGGTACCAGCCGCATGCAGGCCACAATAATGCATACAACGCGTATTACGCCCACAGGTAGCCCATCAGTGGACCCTTCACAATGTGATAGCTTGAGACCAAAGACAGGCAAGATATGGTTGCTAATAGGAATTTAAGAACTTGTGAAAGCTTATAAAGCGTTTAAGCCATTTACCAACATAAATTCCAATAAGAATACAGAGCTTTTAGGTACAAGTACTATTAATAAAATTAATCTTATTAATTCACAATAAATAAATTAAATTAAATTCAGGCATCCTACTGGCCTGGGTTTTTTTTTAATCCCATGTAAAAACCGGCTCGCCTTACAAACGAATGCTGTTTCGATATTTATTAATTCATGCCCAAAATGTAAAAAATGTTATGTGACTCTGGCGTCTGTATATCTATTGTATTGTCGTACAGAAGTATTGCGTGTTGATCTAATTTTGTCATTAATATGTTTTAGAATCTATTAATGGTTTTCATTTTGATAAATGGCTTAAACTCTCAAAGAATGTGCGTGTTTGATATTAAATTTTGGTACAAAATTATTGATTAGGCCATCAAAATTTGTGATAGAACTTTGTATAATAAAATTTGGCTAAGAGAGTACAAAATTCTGAATTTTACTTGGGGCAAAATTATAATTTACTGATAATTTATTTGGTGGGTATTTCCAATCACCTTTTATATTTTTAAAACTTTCGATTCAACTTTTTGAAGAACTTCTGACTGTTATGTATTCTTAATAAAGTGTTTTTGACATAAAACGTGTATCAAATTTCATAACGGCAATATGACTATACTTATTTTGTACTTAAATCTTGAGATTGCTATGCTTAGTTTCTTTATGTCTTTGTTATTTATTTAAAAAAAAAATAATATAAAACTATTGTAAGTATAATGATTGTGTAATTTTATTTAAATTTAGCAATAAGTCATTCAAGGTAGTATATTAGTTATAATGTAAGTAGTTAAGCCAAAAAAAGAATTAAAACAGTGCCTTTTCCATGTGATACTGTTAACATTTATGTGTCAGGTACTTAAATGCTATAATTATTGTCATTTTAAGTGTATTTAAAAATCTATGAGAAAATATAGAAATATAGGAATTAACTTAGTTTTAGATTTATAGTGTAGAAATTAAAAGGAACTGTCAATATTTTAACGTTACCAACTGCAACTAAAGATGTGTTCAATTATTATTTTCCGTGTGGCGATGAAGAGTAGGTAATGAGTACAACCAGTCAATTGTAATATTGAAACCAAAAATTGTAACCAAATTATTTTTATTGCGTCGTTTAAGATTTAGGAAATATGTTTAGATATTTTTAATTTAAATTAACTATTAAAGATCCATCAAATGTAAAAAGTATTTTATTTGTGTGGAATATACTTATTTCGTTGAATGCAATTTAAAGTTTAAGCAAAATTATGAATCTTCGCAAAATCACATTGAGCTTCAAATGAGATACAGCAAAATGTAAAACCTAAAGTCGTTACTTTAAAAAAAAACTAGATATCAAAAAAGTTTCTACATACCAAGTGTGGTATAGTCAAGTAACGTAAGTATTTTAAGACCACGTGACTTTTAATTGTAAAATGTAAATCTAAGGTCGTGTTAAATCCGACGAATCAATATCGAGGTTTGATAACTGCTAATTGTCAAGGTCCTGTTGTATTTTCCTAATCTCTCAAAATTTTAAAAGTATTCACATTAAAAAGAAATAATATTGCATCTGCTGTGGCACATTGTCAATCTGCGGCTTCTTGAAGTGCGACTTCTCCGATAGTGTGTATGTCATCACGTGGTTAACTGTCGCCGATCCAGGCTCGTCTCCTCGGTCTACCACCACTTTGGATGACACCGTCTCCTCAAATTCTTCCCCTACAAGCTCTGGCTCAGGTTCTACTAACTCATCAATAGGAAATACTATAGTAGTAGTGGTAGTGATTGGTTCAGGGTAGTACACTGGGTAGTATTCCGGAGCTGGAGTGAAAGTTATAGGCTCGAAGAAGTTTGGCATCGGAGTGACCGGTGGGTTTTTGTGGTGCTGGTGTGGGGGTGGCACAACTTGGGTCTCATATGGGTGGCTGTAATGGTAGTTGTAGTGAGGATGGTGTTCATAGTGGAAGTGGGTAACCGGTGGTCGCTGTTCATGGATAACATCTGGAGCGTACTCGTAACTAGGATGTGAGTTCTGATGGGCGATAATGTCTTCTGGGTGAACTGTATACGAGAAGTAAGTATCGTTCTCAGTGGACTTCGCAGAGGGCTCGTCATTAATAGGAATGAATTCAACTTCTTCAGTCACGTTTCGCATTTCAGATGCGTCTTTCAGGATCGATGCTAGCTCTCCAGCTTGCTTGTTGGAAGCAATAGCGTAGTCGGACAAGATTTCAGGGTCAGGGTTAAAGTCAATCCCGAATTTATCTGCAATCTCTTGGGCAGTCATCATTTTCTCAATAGCAATGTTCTGATATTCATTATTCGACTTGATGTGTTTCAGCAATCTCATTACCAGTTGAGAGCTATCCATTGGTGTTTCTACTGATCGTCTTCTTCTTAAACTGTTTTCTTCGGATTCTTTATCGCAGTCTCTTAAAGCGTAGGACAGAAGATTGGCCATTTCGTTTTGGATAGCAAGAGTTATCTGATTTGCCATTTCTTTCATTTCTTGTAGCTGTTCCTCTGCTGGTTTGTCAGAGTTCATAACTTGAGCAATTTTAGCAGCCGAGGATGACGGATGTAGGTTACCTTTGGGTAGGGTGAACAAATCTAGCCAGTCTGTGTCAACTGCTCTAAATTCTTTAATGTCTGCAAGTTCTGGGGCTTTGTCTAAAATTTCTCGACTTACATTGTCGGTTTCATCTTGATTTGCATTTATGAAGGAGCTCTGTAAAACATTTAATTTTTATTAAAAAAGAATTATTTTTGTAGGAGTAATTAATTAAAAATATTTTATTTTAAAATATGTTTGTTGTGTGTTACCAAATAATTTAAAAAACAGATGTTAAATTCATAATTACCTGAATAATGAGAGCCAGTATTAAAAATAAGGGCGCCATGGTGAATGGTACAAAACCTTCGCATGCGCGGCTTTTAAATGATCCATTTTTGCTATCAACTTGTTTTGAAACGTTAATTTCAACAAAATAAATTTCCGATTGACTTATATTTTTATCACTCGTGAAACGAGCAATTACCAATTGGTAATAGATAATTGTTATAAATATTGCGTCATGTCTTTTGGTGGGGAATGCACATATGTGATGATGATGAAACACGTATATACTTACTTCACAATAAACGTTTTATTGGTTCATTTAATAAAAATACTACAAAACATAAATAAGCTTACACGAACTAACAACTAAAATTACATTGCATGAAGACGATCATCTATGCAAAGCAATGAATGTATTCACTATTACTTTGGATAGATCCCTAGGTATCAAATTAGCAACTAAAGTATTCCTCAGAGATTCTCTAGTACAAGAGATTACGAGAATTCACCACAGTTTTTAAGATATTTCTTTTTAAATCCCTAAGGATAGTAAGGAGGAGGTACTTCAGAATACGGGACTGGTGGGTAGGAAGGCAGCATGCTGTTTGGTGTAGGATAAGGCGAGCTAGGTTTTGGTGGGTAAGCGCTAGGGCTGTAGGGCACTGGTTGTGTGGGGCATACAGGAGGAGGCGGGGGCGCATAAGGGGAAGGGTGTGGCGGAGGGTAAGAAGGCGGAGGAGGTGGAGGATAGTCCGGGTAAGAGCTGCAGGGACAGCTCTGGGGTGGGGGACTGGGAGGGTAGTTAGGTGGACAGGGTGGTGGATTTGATGGAGTGCTTGGTGGGTAGGAAGGTGGATTTGAACTTGGGTTGTAGGAGCTTGGTGGGTATTGTGGGGGATTTTGGGGTGGGTTTGAGCTGTAAGAGGGTGGTGGTGGGTATGCTGGTTGGCTACTAGGGTTGTATGAACTAGAGGGATATTGGGGCGGAGAACTTGGGTTAGCGTACGAGCTTGGTGGATATTGTGGGGGAGGGTTCGAGATCTGAGTATTTGGAGTGTAAGGTGGTGAAGCACTAGGAGTGTAAGAGCTTGGAGGATATTGTGGCGGGTATGAGGTGGTTGGGTACGGTGTATACGGTGGTGGCGGGTATGCTGGGTAGTCGTAGTACGGTGGTGGGGGAGAGTACGTTGATCTAGGCGCTGGGTTGGATACGCTAGAGTAGTAATCTGATGATTGGTTTGGGTCTAAAGAGTAATAGGGGGGAGGATTTTGAACTGTAGTGGATGATATAGTAACAGTTGGGTTTCCTGGAGAAGGTGGAGTTATTGCTACACTTGTGGGGCTGGCGGCGTGTGGAGGCGAAGACACGAAGATGACTTGCGGCGAAGACGATGGCGATGACGTAGCGTAAGGGTAGGCGTAAGCTGATTCGAAGGAGGTGGCTGTGTTCCCGGTGTAGTCAGGAGTTGATGCGACACTGGTGTATGAAGGTGGAGTCGTGTTGGTGCTTTGGGTTTTTGTTATAAATGCTGGAAAATAAAATGCTTCATTTTAATTCTACAAATATTAAGCCTGCTGTTCTTTCTAAAGGGTTTAAAATTAGCTAGTAAATTCTAAAATAGTTAAAACTAGTTTTAGTCAGGTAGTAAAACTTTAATGGTACAATAGCTAGTGCTCAAGCCTGTCAAAGCAAGGGTCATGGGTTCGATTCCCCCACACGGGAAATACCAATCACGTAGGGAGGGATTTATAATACCTATATAAGTATATTATACTGTGCTACCTCTACTATATTACATACTTTATTATTATTTAATTTATCATATATTTTCATTTCTTTTTCCAACTTTTTTATCATATTTATACAAATAGCATACAATATGTCCAAAAGGATTCTTAAAACAGCTTTCCAGTTTGACACTGAAAAATATTACGTTGTAGAAAAAATCCACTTAATTATCTATTATTTGAAAAACGTTGTACAGAAAATGATAGTCATTGATTAATATTAGACACGTAAAAAACATAGTCAGCTATACATGCGTAGCATCGGAATGCGGAAAGAGTATGTTATGTAATAGTTAACAAAATATTGATTTATTTATGGCAATATATGACTTACGAGACGTGTAGAGAGCGCTGATCATTTGGTTCATCCTCTCGTGAAGAGATGCCATCTGAAATAAGTAATTGAGATATGAAAATATGTGTAGAGAATATATTATTTATTTAAAATTATATTGTACAAAGAAGTACAACAGGTGGACCTTATGCTAGTAGCGTTTACTACCAATAAACCCTTGGGTTATGCAAAGAAATCATTATTGATGGTTTCGGTAATAGTAAAAACGTGCGGGAAACCAAACAGTATAAAATAACAATAGTAACAGAAACAAATTAAGCAATATGAAAACCATGGGAGATACTTTTAAATACAAATACAATGTAGATTAAATAATTTGTATAAAATAAATAAATAATAAATAAATATTGGACAACATCACATACATTGCTCTGATTCTATGGTAAGTAGCTAAAGCACTTGTGTTACAGAAATCAGAAACAACGACGGTACCACAACACCCAGACCCGAGACGATATAGGAAAGTTCGTTTTCCATATTGACCCGACCGGGAATCCTTTAGATATAGGCGTGCGTATTGTGGCTTAACACGTTTTGCAATCTAGCAAAATTTGTTAATAGTTTTCTGTCCTGCATACTAAGCTGTTTAGTGTAAATTAGCGGAGTAGCCAATTACTTGTAGGTTCCTATTATTTTATGATGACGTTATGCATTTTGTCTAGACACGCGCTATTAGTTAACGCATTATAAAATGTTTTGTTTCTTAGTACAACATTAGTTATAAATAATAATGGCGACAAATGAAATATCTTTTAAGTAACGTTGATCACCCAACATACAACAAGTAAAGTGGCAATTTTTTTAGTATCAATCTTACAAGTACCTATTTAAAACTAGTTGTACCTGCGATTTCAGCCACATGAACTCATTTTAATAATTATCTTTTAAAATCAAATATCACAAGTAAATAAAATGTTAACAAAGTAGCTTTATTTACTCCGTATTAGGTACCTCAGCTTTCTGCTAGTGAAAGTCGCGTCAAAATTGGTCCTGCGATTTCAAAGATTATCCCAAACACAAATACGGACAGAAAAAAAATGCACTTAGTAGATATAAAAAGGTATGGTTATTTTAACATTATGAGCCAACTCTCCAAATTTTATTTTTATCGGACAGAAAAGATCACTGCATTACCTATGCATAGATTTAAGTCTCTGATCAAAAATTGTCTAATGAAGAAAGGATATTATAAAATAGAAGATTATATTAACGACAAAAATGTTTGGAATTGATAGTCATACGCTATGTTGTTTATATGTATTTTAATTTTTTTTGCATGTTACCATTTTTGTAAGTTTTTGAAAAGAGTAACTATCGAGTTTTTTGCCGGTTCTTCTCGATAGAAGCAACATTCCGAACACGGTGGTAGTATAATCTGACGATTCATAAATGCTTTTGTAAAAGTTTACATGAATAAAGACATTTTCTATTTCTATTTTCTATTTCTATCTTTAGATATGCCACTTTTATGCCAGCGGCATATCTACTCGAAAGATGTTACTTTAGGGACAAGAACTAACGATTGCGTATGTTTATTTCATTATTAGAATTACCGTAATATAAATAAACTAGCGACCCGCCCCGGCTTTGCACGGATGTAATATTACTCAGAAATATTGGCTTTTCTATACTTTATTGCAAATAAAACCCTTCCTTTTGAATCACTATATATTAAAAAAAAACCGCATCATAATCCTTTGCTTAGTTTTAAAGATTTGAGCGAACATAGGGATATAGGGACAGAAAAAGCGACTTTATTTTATACTATGTAGTGATAAGTAAATACTGGACAACATCACATACATTGCTATGATTCTGCGGTTCTGCGGTTTCCCATATTGACCCGACCGGAGATCGAATCCGTGACCTCAGATTTGGCGCGACGCCAATCTCCGTTCCGTAGCCGAGAACGGAGATCCTCATAATATAAAAAAAAGCATTTTACTTACTTGCGACTGTTGCAGCTGATGACAACTGGATGACGCATAACTTAACCCTATCGCTAATGCACTTAGCTTTATTAGTAACGAAAACATTTTTAGACTTTAATTAAAACTATATTTTAATAATTACATTAACAACACATGTATTGGCTGTTCTCTAAACGCCATTGAATGATCGTGGAGGAAATCTTTGATATATAAATGTTTTACATCTATTTTAGATACGTGATGAGATGGGATTGATAGTTTTACGATTTTGATAACGCATTAAAAGATAAAGTCTGTCTCGATGATAATGAGTTTTAGATAAAGAAGATGTTGTTATCTTTACTGGGAAAGTTTTACGAATTGATGGCGAAATAGCTGAATGGTGCATACAGTCACGATCACTGAAATGCATCTCAAAAGTATGAATGTTATTTAGAAATGCCAAAAAAACATCATATGCATAATGAACGACTCCTAATACGATCAATCTTTTCATTTCAGCAAAATAATTCAAAACTAGCGTTGCCGCGATATAAACTCTACTTATTATTAAAACCTACTTATAAGGTGACCTTTAAGTTGAGTTTAAACTCTTTTTGTATTAATTTAGAATTTAGAATTATCTTTTTTTAACATTACGAGAAGTAGGGCATACAAATTTTTCTAGTGAAATACATACCTCAGCCTTACAGAGGATCGCATCCAAATACAATTAGATACTTCTGTGTTGTTCTGTTCCTGCGTGTGAGTAAGGTTTCCAGAGCTCCTGGGGGGTGCTACATCAGTAGCAGGGGTCAAGCCTTCAAGGTGAGGGCGACAAGTCCAGTAACAGATTTATTATGCTGTACTTGTCACCCTTAAGCTAGGACCTCATTACCACTTAACATCAGGTGGGATGAGGTCAATCTTGAAGTGCAATATAAAAAAAGAAAAAAAGAATTTTGGTGATCTATATTGATGATGACCTCCAATAAGAATGATTTGTTTCATATCAATCTTCTTTTAGTGTTTGACTACTTTTCAATCAATCAATCAATCAATCCATTTATTTGCAGAATATGGTTACAAAGGATCTTATAATATAAATTTTCCAGCATATTCTAATCGTTTTTTACGTTGTGCAAATATTTAATCTAACAAATTCTAAGTATAATGTATTTCTGAAATGTCAAAGTAAGATTAAACATCCATAAATATCAGTCATATTAATATAAATTATTAAGTAACATGTCATTAAAATTATACCATTAAATAATTGGATCTACAAGATAATCATTTATATTATAATAACATTTATCCATTAGCATAGTCTTCAAATTTGTCTTAAATTTATGAAATGTACAGCTTGTTATTGATTCTGGAAGTTTATTATACAATTTTGGTGCCATTTCAGTAACAGTTTTCTTCATCAGAGCAGTTTTGCATGAATCAGAACGAATTTTAGGTTTCCTCGGGCGAAGGTTACTTCAGACCTACTCATAAATATAACAATTACTAGCTGTGCCCGCGACTTCGTTCGCGTGGACTAAATATTTTCTTGGTCGGTTTTATCCCTATCTCCCCTAATATTCGAAACAAAAAGTGTTCCATATTTTAATCGAAGTATTAATTAATATTAGTACCAAATTTCATATCTCTAACTTTAAAAAATTCGCCCGCCACCGCGTATCGAGCACTCGTGTGTACGCGTAACGATTAAAATCATCATATCTTAGACAATTCACACAAAATCTTTATAAAATTTCGTCTATGTGTTATTCTGATGTATGAGCTATAATATTGTAAAGTTTCATTAAAATCCTTCCAGTAGCTTTTGAGTAAAAGAGTACACAAACTTTCGCCTGAATGATATTAGTAGTGATTTACATATGTTCAAATGTTCATTTAATTAAACATGTTTGGAACATTAACGCAAAATAACTCAGAACCTGTAAACAAAAAGCTTAAATGCGAAAACGTTCCAACGATTTCCCTAATTATCTACTGTTTTTACGAATATGTATTAAGGTTTAGAGGAAAACCTATATGTTTTGTCATTACAAAGCAAACGAACAAACGAAAGTTCCGGTTTTGATGATTAAGGTACCCGCGGGTTATAAGGCCTATCGGGCAATAAGGCCTAAGTAACAAAAAACGTACGAAATAGAGTAGCGGACACTCAAGGTTACACTCACACAAGCTCAGAGCGTATAAAAGTCGCTGCAAAGCGGCAGATGACCGCTTGCGCGTCTCCCCCCGCCAGTGTCGTCGAAATCATACAGCGGGGCGATCGCGCGGCACGAATTATAAAAATTGGCTTCAGTAAAACGTAAGTTATTTTAAAGATATGATATTTTCAAACCTTTATTGACAGTCCATTTATTCATTAACGTATGCCTGTCCATAGACTACCGTATTAGACAACTTGTAGTTATATAAAAAATATTATTATTATTTTTTGTAACCATGTGGTTGTCGGATATTAAGGCCTATAAAATTTTACTGTAGGCCTTATTATACTCCTTTTTTTTTGAACTGCTATGTAAGTAGGAGCGCGTTTTATAAATGTTTGTTGGTGGGTGGTACGTGCGTAGTTGTTAATTTTAAATTTATTTATCATTGTTTTCAGTATTTACGGTCACGATGCCTCCCAAACGGGCATTGTGGTCAGAAGACAATCTGATCGCAGCTGTTAGAGCAGTACAAAGAGGATCTGCAGAGAGATTAATTATCGAGGTACTCCAGTCACAAAAGATCTGTTTGATAAATATAATCAAGAGAAGAGAAATAGTAAAGAAGAGAAAGATACGAAAAGAAACAAAAATAAACAAGACAAAAACTTTACTGATGTTGAAACAGGTAGAAAAGAAAGAACGAAGTTTAAAAAGGCTTTAAACCCTAAGAAAACTAAAGTCGTATCTGCAAAAAAGTCTACTACCGTCAAAGGGAAATCGCAAAAACAAGGGAGTTGGTACTGTCATGCCTGCAAAGAAGATTCTTTAGACTTTAGTTTTCTTAGGGTTTAAAGCCTTTTTAAACTTCGTTCTTTCTTTTCTACCTGTTTCAACCTGTTTTCTTAGAGCAACGTGAACATTTCCGCATTGCGTCTCTTCTATCTGAAGAGACGCAATGCGGAAATGTTCACGTTCCTCTAAGTGGTACCACGAAGAGTGTGTCGGTTTGACTGCAGAAGACACTGATGACTTTCAATGTCCTGGTGGCTGTGAATAAAGCCAATTTATTTAATTTTCTAATACCACTTTGATTCCTATTGCTTTATATTAATGATTATTGATCTCAAGAATACCAATTTACGTTGTATAAGTTGATTTTTAGATAATTTAAAGTATAGGCCTTTTTACCCTACCCTAGTATAATAAGGCCTACAGACTGTGTTTTTTTTAAAGTTATATATTGTTTTGGTTTTAAGCTAGAGAAGCTATTTTTTGTTTTAACTCTGTAGTAATTGAACTATATGACTGATTAATAATAAAACTTGTTGATTATATTGGATATTTTTCATTTTATTACAAATCTCCCTTAGCTAGGCCTTAATACCCTCAGGTACCTTAATCCAAAATTCGGGAGTTTGAAAAGTGTTTATGATTTGCATAAATAATATATAGTTTTTTTTCAAAGCGCTTTGTTGCCATTCGAAGTGTGTAGCTTACGTAAAAAAAGGTGTTTGTCGTAGAATCTGAAATATTTCGTTTTTGGGAATACGCCCCTTGATCAAATCAGGGTGAATTGGTGTAACGTTTCTGCAAAAATACTAGTAGTAGGTAGTAGAATTAGGACATAGCCATAATATTCAAATTCGAATGAGGTTGTATAATTGTAGGTGCACGACATGTATAGCCAATTCATGAGGATGTAGTAAATGTTTACATCCTCTTTCAATTAATGTTTAACATCTTGGTCACTTGCAGAACAGTATAATTCCTAATAAGGTAACGAGTCAAAACGCGACACAATTTTTATTTAGTAGTAAATAGGTACGAACTACTACTGTCCGACGTTTCGGTTAGGTTGCACCAACCGTGGTCACAAAAATGGTCATAAAATGGTGTCGCGTTTTGACCCGTTAAGTTATTTTAAATGGAACGCGAAAGTCTTAAAGTTTATAGTAGAATTACTAGTTGCAAGTTCCAAAAAAATTACGATATCCGTAGTCGAGAGCGGGTCGAACTTTGACGTCACGTCATCTCTAAGGTCCCGGGTTCGATTCCTGGGCCGAATATGTACAACGAACTTTTTAATGTTGGTTCGGGTCTGGTTGTTGTACCGTCGTTATTTTTGATTCAGGTATCACTCATGTTTGTCATACAGTATAATACATATACATGAGTGATGCAAAAATTATGAATTATCATCAGTAAATGGAGGTTCTATAGTTATTTTTTTAATTGAATGTTAGTTTAATCAGCACCACTCCCACAACAATTGTTCTAGTTTCCTTAACAAAAGTGCTTGAAATATTTTGTTTGGTCAAAGTCAAAGTCAAAGTCAATATTTTTTATTCACATAGATTACATTAGTAATATTTATGAATAGTCTCTCTATAAAGCAAATGAAGCTACCTCCGGTTCGGAACCTATAACTAAAGAGAAGATACCGGCAAGAAACTCAGTAGTTTTTTTTTTACAAATGAAAGCTACACTTATTACTAATTTTGCACTAAGACACACAGTTAGTTATCAGATCAGTGCATTTCCTGGTAGGTATATAGATATTGTTTATTGCACAAAACATCAAGAGAAACTGTGTGTGCCCAAACCTTTTGTAGCCCTTGGGGTTGAAACCCAAGGTTCGAGAGGGCTTGCTGTCTGATTATTTTCAACGAGTTGCTAAAGAGACTTGAAAACTGTACGGTCAACGTTACGTCAAAGTAAAGACTTGCAATTAAATAAATAAATGCACCAGACTATCACACCAATCACCTGGTCTCTAACTAAGGTTTGCCCTTGTACTATGAGCACCAGACGACGGATACTAACTGGGGGCGTCACCCAACATACCAATTTAGCAAAGTTCGTTTTCCAAATAGACCTGACCGGAAATTGAACCCGGGACCTTTCGCGTTTTAGTGACTTCCACTGTTACAATAACAGGCAAATTCGATATTAGATCTTATGCGTACGTCTAACGTGATCTCCGTATAAGGACCTAAAATTTGGTAGTCACCTTGTCCAGCGAATTCCGATTTTGTTTGAGCGAGGTAATGCAACCAGCATTCTGGATACATTACTTTAGGCCATCTGTTTCTAGTAAATGTTATATTTTATTTCATTAATTACTTAGATTTTTTTTTACTTTTCAATAAACAAATGCAATTTTCTTGAAGATCTCTTTCTTTTAATTTTATAATTGTTTTGTACGAGAATTAAAAGGATGCCCAGAAAAAAAAACAGTGGATAACACTTAAAACATTTATTTTCATGACAGAATACCATAGCTGTGCACAAGTACACCTACCTAAGGAAAGGAAGATAGCCAAATATACAGGAAAAGTAGAAAAGGGTTAAGTTAAGGGTAGAGTGTTTCATAGTGAAATAAGTCAGAAATGATGGGTATTCCACGCCCTTAACGGATCTAGCACAATTTTTCCTGTAAAGCTGTATACTTTTTTTAATCAATTGGGAACATTGCGGCAGCATAGGAATTGCATTTAGGAATGCCTAACAGTGTGTCTCTAAGTCATTTCATGTAAGTGTGTGGCTGTTGTTTTAAAACCTTCCTGACTAATGCACCGCTTGCCGGTATCTTCTCTTTAGTGATAGGTTCCGAACTGGAGGTAGCTTCATTTGCTTTATATAGAGACTATTCATAAGTATTAGTAATGTAATCTGTGTGAATAAAAAAGATTGACTTTGACTTTGACTTGACCACTATGACTATAGCCTAAAACACTCTGATGGATCCCAGACGATCGTAAATATTCAGGAACAAGTTTATGAAGCCCATCTGTTTAAAAAATAAAATATGAGCACTATTTTATTTATTTATTTTAACTTTTGCACGAATATAAAAATATAGCAAAAGTAAGTGAATCCGACAGATTGCAGCTTAAAATAAGACGCGGTGCAAATGGTTCAACTAGTACCTAATAAAAAAAATAATAAACGATACTTAAAATATTAGGAATACAATATTATTACCAAGTGTAGGTACATGTATGAGATAGTTACAGGTCATGTATGAGGTAGTAGCAGGAGTCGTTACATTCCCTACAATATGGTTGAGTGAAGCGATGGCTGGCACATACGTCATGCTTGTGAACAGGTGCCACCTTTGGGGACTGGTCTGCTCCAGCTTACCTCTCGAAAGTAAAAACTTACTTGAGTACTTATTTGTTTCATCACTCATCAAAACCAAAACTATATGACTTGGTCCAAAGTGAGCTACACATAGCAATAAGTTAGATACTGATACTGTAAATGATCTGCTGAGTTTCTTACCGGTGTCTTCTCGGTAGATATAGGTTCCGAACCGGAAGTAGAATCACTTTGCATTGTATTCAATGACGATTCAAAAGTGTTACATGTAACCTACTTGAATACAGAAATATTTGATTTTGAGTTTGAGTCGAGACTTCAAGATAAGGGCGACAAGTCCAGTAACAGATTTATTATGATATACTGGTCGCCCTTAAGCTAGGACTGCATTACCTCTTAACATCAGGTGGTGAGGTCAATTTTGAAGTGTATTAAATAAAACGGTTTGTAATTTATAACGGTTTTATTAAGGACTCAATAAATATTTTTGTGTTTAACATAAATTAAAACGACTTACATCTACTTAACAAATCAATGTAGTTGCTTTCTCTTATCCAAAACCATCCAAACGAAATCGAAGATAGACATCTGTCATTAAGCTATTTCCCTTGATTAAAATATTGGTAAGATTATAAAAATCTAAGTACACGGTACGGCACAGAACCCAAAATCAGCCACAATACCGCAATTGGGGAAAACGTTGTCTAAAGGACAAGATCAGCAACCTTTATCCCTCCCTCTCTTAATAGTAGTAGGGGTATGGCGGGGAAGGTGGAGACGGTGGTGGCGACGCACCACATCCACAGGACGGCTTGGACAACTTCCCAAGTTCCAGCTTCTCCAGTTTCGATTCTACGAGCGGCTTCGCCTCTAAAGAGCAAGGAACCGCTGGGGGTACTACGTAAGCGTTCATTGGGATTGAAGGAGGGGACTGAGGTGCGTAGGAAGGCGGAGGAGCAGAGTATGAGGGTGGGGCGTAGGCTGGTCGTGAGAAGGCTAGCTGTGGAGGCGGCGAGAGGGCTTGTGGGGGTGCCGCGCCGTATGGGGGTGGTGGAGAACCGGGCGGGACTAGGGAGATGACTATGGGTGCTGCTGGTGGGACCGCTGGGGGGTTGGCTGGTGGCAAGTACTGTGGTGGTGGTGGTAAGACCAATTGCTGTGGGGGCGCTGGTAAGATTACAGGCTGCGGTTGAGGCGCTGGTAAGACAAATTGAGGCGGAGGTGCAGGTAAAACCAGCTGCTGTGATGGCGGCGACGGTAAGACGAACTGTTGTGGGGGTGGCGCTGATAAAACTAGCTGCTGTGAGGGAGGTGCTGGTAAGACCAGTTGTTGCGGCGGTGGTGATGGTAAGAGTAACTGTTGCGGCGGTGGTGATGGTAGGACTAACTGTGGTGGCGCGGGTGCTGGTAAGACCAACTGTTGAGGAGGTGCGGGTAAAACTAAAGGCTGCGGTGAAGCTCGAGCACACGGTGGCTGCGGCGCTGGCAAGTAAACCGGGGGAGGGGCGGGTAGTGCAAATGGAGGTGGGGCTGGTAAGAACAAAGGTGGTTGGGGAGGAGATGGTAAGATAAGGGGTGGAGCAGGTGGGGGAGGCAGACAAGGAGCAGGAGCTGGAAGAAGGACTGGGGCGGATGCCGGAGCAGGGGCTGGTAAGTATACTGGCTGCGGTGGTGCCGGTAAGTAGACCGGTGGTGGAGCTGGTGTTGGTAGTACTAGTGGAGGTGGGGGTGGTAAGAGGTAGGGTGCAGGGGGAGCTGGAAGGAAGATTGGTGGTGGGGCGGGGAGAACGTATTGCGGCGGCGGCGGTAGGACGAGCGGCGGTGGTGGTAGGCCGCATGGGGGCGGTGGCAGGAGGTACGGCGGTAGGGGCGGCAGTTCCGGCGGGGGCGCTGGGGCTCCAGCAGGCATCAAAACTATTGAAGACACTGGGCTAGATAGTTTGTCACATTTCGCTTCCTTTTCTGAAAGAAAAAAATACTTTTAAAACCATCTCATAATACCACAATAAAATGAAATAAAGATTTTCAATAAATAACGGTAATTATGCTACATCTGATAAAAATGTTTGCTTTACTATAGGGATAAATGAACATCTAATTCGTGTTTACGCACCTAAATATTTCGTGGCTAAAAGTGGCTTCAATAACCTGAAAAAGTAAAAATATTTGTAAATTAGCGTTTCATAATTCAATTCCAATTAATTGAACTGGTTAATTTATTACAAAAATAACTTACGAAGACAGGACCGACTTTTTGCATTCTTTCATTTCCTTTAACGCTTCTAACTGAAAAATAACAAACGAAATGTTAATGCTTTTTAGTAAGCGAAAATGTACTTCTACAGTGAACAGCACAGGCATAAGGACCATACTAAGTCCATAGTTTGTAGTGTAACACGTGTTTACGAATGTACACTAAACTTCGAAAATATGCAAAGTTAAATTTAAGAATTTATCGTACCAAACATAATCCCTTGTCGTCACATGGCAGCACATACGACGCGGAAATCAAAACAAGGCCCAAACATGGCCATATTAGCTTCACGGACCCCATCGGACCCAATCCTACTGAGAATAATGGTTAAAATTGCCTCTTCAATCCCTTATAAAGGCTTATTTTACTATTTATATCCCCTACGTGGTTTAGCTAATTGTTATTTATCTATGAAGCAATGATTTCAGTTGAAGTGAAATCTGTGGGCTGGTGATAGCAGATTGGACGTGCTGATTGCGTTGTGTGCATGAAATATCTGATGTTTCGAAAGACCCGATTGCGTCTGATTGAAGGAAAGTCTTCTGATCGAAGAGATTCAACCCGGGAGGATAAGGGGCAGCCAACTCGAAGTTAAAATCGAAGTAAGTAGGTATATTTTTTAGGGCGTAAGCCCTCTGCTCCCCAAAGGTGAAGTTGAAGGTCGTCTGCGGCCGTCATCAGTAAGTCAGTTAGAAAATAACCAAGTAATATTTTAATTCGCGAGAGGCAAGCGGACCGAATTTTAAGGCCCCGGGTTCAATTCCTAGTCGAGTCAATATGGAAAAAACTTTTCTATAGGGTATCGAAAATTAGTCGGGTTTGGGTGTAGGTATTGCGAATAACCCCTAGTCCCAATTTACAAGTGTCTATTCCCAAAAAACGAAACGAACAAATGAAAAGTTTCGTTTTTGAAGATTAATCAAAAGTTTGAGAATTAAAACGTTGGTTTTTGGTTTGCATAAATAATATTTTGTTTTTTGGAAACGCTTTATTGCATTCGAAGTGAATTTGGTTACGATTGTCATGTTTTTGTCTATGGTTTAAGTTATGAAGGTAACATAGCCGACGTTTTGTCAATAATGAGGCATTCCAAATCATTATTTGTATTGTATCACACCGCACTAGCGAAGTTTGAAAATTTAAAAAAAAACGCTTAAAATTCATCTTCGCTTCATCTCCTACAATAAGTTACGGTTAGCTCATCGAAGGTCGTCGGTTCGAATCTCACACTGCAAGAGGAGATTTTTTTTTCTGTTTCTTTAAAAATATCCTAAAGTTAGCTGTTAAGAAACCCAAACCAACGGTGACTCTTCACTTGAGTTTCCAAATACATACATATATTTTTTTATTAATAATTCATATTCATATTCATATTATTTATTGCACTCCATAAGTAAGTAATGATGTTACATGTAGTTTCTTAAAAACTAAAAGTACAAGTTATGGACCCTGGTGGGCGCGGCAAAGGTAAGAGAGGGGAAGATTGTGTTTTACGTTAGAGAGCAATGAAATAAATAAAAATATTATTTGTAATTAGTAATTTTGTTGGTACCTAAATGATAATTATATAATTATAATTTGTCCTGTAGGTAGTCTTTAATTGTGTAATAATGTTTCTTAATTAAAAGTTCTTTAAGATGTTTAATAAATAAGTGTTCTTGAGATACATTCCATATTGATTCGGGTAGTTTATTATAGATTTTAATGGACATTACTAGGGGACCTGATGAGTGTAAATTTAAACGGGATATTGGTATAGTTAAATTTTTTCTATTTCTTAAGGTGTATCTCAAATTTAGGTCTTCATTTTTTTTGTAGAATTCAGGGTGCTTTTTAACAAATTTACAAATCTCTAATATATATATACTTGGCAAGGTGAGTATTTTAAATTTAGAAAAAAAAGGTTTACAGCTGTCTTTATTTGTAATATTAAAGATAATTCGTATTAGTTTTTTTTGATTAATGAAAGGGCTAGGAGCATCTGTACTGTTACCCCACATGATGATTCCATACGTGAGCCACGAGTGCGCGTATGCGTAATAAGTGGCGAGGGGTGTTTCAGTGTCGGTGGACTTTTTGACCTCACGAAGAGCAAATGTAAAAGACGAGTTTACGACGACAAATTTGTAGTAGGTATGTTGTAAATAAAAGATAAAAGGTTGTATAGGAACATATATACGCTTTATTGAACGGAAAAAATACAGAAATTGGTTTTACAGACATATTTCAAGTAAAATTTAGGCGGTCTTATTGCTAGAAAGCAATCTCTTCCAGAAAACTTTTTTTCGTTCGTTTTTGTTTTCATTCACAGCGATTGTATACAACGTAATCTTATCCTTTGTTCTTGATTGTCTTTGTGTTTCTTATGTAACAGTTTATCAGTGTTGAAAATAATGAAGCCATTATGTTAAAAGATGGTCTGATATGGGACCAGTAAAGGCCCAATCCAATTGATTATTCAGTTTACCTCGAGCCTGGACGTCTATTAAGTTATCAAATAAAACACATGAAAATGTCGTTGATCTGCAAATTTCATCTTTTCTTAGTAAGTACTTAAAATGATTTACATTTAAGCGCTAGGATAATAGGCCCTACTTGTAGAAAGGATGAGATGAAAAATCTGAATTTACGAAAGTTATTGTGAAATCTGTAAGTCCTTACTAATTATTTATTTAATTAAATTTTAATATTTATTAAATGGCAGACTTGATCCCTAGTCGCATTTTCTTTTAGTCAACCTTCCAATTTTAGTGGTAAATATTGTGGCGGTGCATAAAATGTATGATTTTGAAATTTAACAAGTCATGTTTCCATAAAAATTTTTGCGTATTTTTTTATTTTACTAATTATAACGAAAGTTTCACAATTTGATACTATTTCATAGAACTGTTTGCCTTACCTAGAACTGATTTTTACTGTGTAATAGGCACTATAAGTCTGTTTTAAAATTAGTGTTTAGTCATAAACGCTAAAACAAATGTGCGTATATTTAGATCTTAAAAAACAAATTTCACATTACATATACACTTCCGATTATAAGTAAGATAATAATTGTACCAGGTAAGTGTTATATTGAATTCCTACTAGTGTAATTAAGAAAATATTTGTAGGTATGTATGGATTTTTTATGGGGTTACACGTACCTAAACCTGATCGAAGTGTTTTAATTTATTGTTGTATTTGACGTCTAAATATCCGCAACAAAATTTTCACAGCAGACATAGACTGGGTATAAAAAATATTTGTAGGTTGTAAATAATTATATTTATATTTAAACGAGAACTTTTGTATGGATATTAGTTGGTCTTTTTCGAAAAAAGTTGATGAAAAGCAACTTAAACAAGGATTGTCTAAAATTAGCCAGGAGACATACATTTTACTATTAAAATTGTAAACATAATTGTTATTCATTTCAGATCCTCGCGATATGCGATGTCAACTGCGGGATTCTCTCGGGAGACCTCAAGCTGAAGTCAAAACCTTTGACTATCAACTCCCACCACGCTCCAATCAACATCAACATCAACACGGACAAGCTTAAAGCAGCTCTACCTACACTCTCCTTGCCGAAGCCAGCCAAACCTCCCCCTAAATATTTAAGTGACCTTCTAAAACCTTCAATCTTCCCTAAATCAAAACTAACATCCTTGACGTCATCTAAGTTGCCTAGACTGCCAAAATTACCCTCATTGTCTAAATCCATCTTCCCAACACCATTTTCAAAATCTTTATTCCCACCTAAATCAATCTTACCGTCTAAGTCAATACTACCATCACGAAAATTATCAAGATCTTCAGTTTTTTCTACACCAGAGCTCCCATCGTTACCCAAATCAAAACTCTCTAGTATAACATCACTAACAAAACCGATTTTACCATCGTCAAAACTATCACCGTTATCAAAATTATCTGTACCAATAATACCTCCTGTTCTTCCAAAAGTACCGCTTATACCTCTTCCATTAATACCACCTCTGATACCTCCTGTACCACTGCTACCTTTCATACCTCCGTTACCGTTAATTGTACCCGTCCCAGTGATGAGTCCTTTAAAACCACTTCGAGTGCCAATTTTAGGGGGAAAAACACCTTTGCAAAAAGCTTTAGGCTCTGAATTAAGTCCCGTGTTCGTTGATATCAAGGAAGGAACCAAGAATATAATCATGGAAAAGAAACTTAAAAATCTGTTGAAAAGAGGCTCATTGACAATTGGAGAATTTAACAGGTTCCGGAAATTATTATTAACGTGATCTGATTGGCGGTATTTATAATGTTAACACTAAATACTGATTGATTCATGTTTGAATAATGTGTGCTGGTTTCTATTTTAAACCAAATATAGCTAATTGATAAACTAAATAGTTACTTCTTAGTATTTAACTGTGAATCAAGTTAGAGTCAGTGGTGTAAGGTACTCAAAATGATTGATTAATCATTTTTAATTTGAAATAATACTTAATAATGTAGCGCTATTTAATTTTTGTTAATAATTTATGTTAATTTATCACAGATATTGTTGATTTTCTTAGTATTTTAATAAAAAAAAAAGGAATTTCGTACGTTTGCATTATTTTTGTCGTGTAACCTACCTAACCTTTAAGTTACCGAATATAGAGATACTAGCTGTGCCCGCGACTTCGTTCGCGTGGACTATATCCTTTCATGGTCGGTTTTACCCCTACCTCCCCTAATATTCGAAACAAAAAGTAGTCTATATTTTAATCCAAGTTTCGAGCTATATTTGTGCCAAATTTCATATCTCTAACTTCAAAAATAAACATTTTTCCATATAAACTTTCAAAGGTGGTATTACCCCCCCCCCCCCCTTATTTTCTAATAAAAAGTAGCCTTTGTCCTATACCAAATTTCATCAAAATCGGTTGAGAGGTTTAAGCAGGAAAGCGTAACAGACAGACAGACAGACAGACAGAGTTACTTTCGCATTTATAATATTAGTAGGGATTAGTAGGGATTATTGGCAATTAAACTAATTGCATCTAGACCTTGCATTGATAAGTCGAAAATAGATTTGATAAGGTTCTCTCGTTTTTCGCAACTGATGTTGATTTTACAACAAGTAAACGGTTCACAATCCTTGGGCGAAGTGTCCAGGGTAGTCCTAGCATCATCCTGAAAATGTTCTCGAATATGTTTGACTGTACTGTACTGTGTGTAGTACTTACATGAATCATTGCTCTATCATATGGTTAATGTGTTAACTAATATAAAAATTATTAAAGACAAAATGTAAGCAGTTATTAGTGCTAATCTTTTATTCTACTTTATTATTCCGTGTGTTTATATAATGTTATTTAAATCCAATAATAAAATATAAACATTGTGACTTAATATTAAAAATATTAAAATTAATTTCAACATTTAGTCACAAACTTAGTTCTAATTGAAAATATTATCTACTTAATGCGTTGTTTTTTTTACTTTCGACTATTTTACTGATTACAATCTAAATTAGGTTCTTAATAAAATTTAATTATTTAGATAAGGGTATAAATTAAAACATCATTTATTTTCACATTTTTAATAAATACACAAAAATAAATTATTATTAACTAACGAGCATTGTTACGAAACTAAAATCACAAAATTTTCTTATTTAGGAATTCAGTCATATTACTATACAGAGCTCATTTGATTATATTGGTAAATATTGAAGATCACTATTGGTAGAAAGTAGTATCGTGAAGTTTCAACTTTTATGCTGCAACTGGCACTCTTTGGCGCTGGCTACGATGGACTGGAAGACCTTCACAAACAGATCCTTGATCTTGCCGAGCTGAGCTATTAGGGGATAAGCGAGTGGACGGTCACTCGCTTTGCAAGTGAAACAGGAATCTGATTTGCTAGGCCGGAGTAGAGAAGAGCGGAGAAGAATACTACCCTGGAAAGAGAAAATGTTTTAATATGAAATCACATTAATTGACTTAATGTTTTAGGGAAACAATTATAAATCATGATAAATTACTTTGTGTCTATGCCGCTTAGGATGTATCGGGCTCTTAACAAACGTCAAAATCGATTAAATTCAGAGCGTCAGCTGCTGATTGGCTGAAAATAAGAGTACAGTGAGCTATCAACCAATTAACATAAACTTTTGTCGTCTCCTACGAGAAATTTGACGTATTGCGCAGGCTAGGACTATAAGTTTGCTTCTACTTCTACTATTATGTTTGATGACTTTATTAAATGTCTGTATGTTTAATGAAATTAAGTACTAAATTTATTTAAACGTACCTACTAATGCAAAACAATATTCTTCATAAACATGGCAACAATGACAGTACCAAATGCGCCATTGTACCATTAAAACATTTTCACTATTAAAATAGTAGGTACGAGTAGTACAGTGTAATGTGTAACATCCGTAGACTAGAAAGCTATTCTAACCTCTATGATAGGGCCAGGCGGATTGTATTTGAACACCAGAGTGAGGAAACTCGACTCTGTCTGTACCTACCTATAATGGAAACCGGATTAAATAAAAAAAACGTGGTTTTATCTGTCCCCTATAATTAAATGACGCAAATTTTAATTAATATTTCAATATAAGATTTAATTAACAATTAAGAATGATTGTTACCAGCTTAAATGTAGGACCTCATTGTTGACAGCTAATGCTATTTATTTGAAAGAGACTGGACGGTTCAGAGTCCCTAATTTTTTTTTCTTATATAGATTGAAAAACCATAATTTAATGGGTTCTGCAAACCTCCTATAATACATCATACTCAGGCAGATTTACTGTTAATAGTTACTGGCTATGTGGTCGAGATATCGTATTTAAAATTGCCCTTGAGTTTCAAGATTCCATGCATTTATAACAGCACATCCACACACTCTGAACATGAACTTTATTGACTGTGTACCTAGAACAAATGTAAAGTCGTATAATATCATCTGTAACCTCGACGGTGCAGTGGCTAAGGTAGTCGCTCGACGCGCGAAAGGTCCCAGGTTTGATTCTCGGTCATCTCGATTTGTAAAATGAACTTTTATAAATTGACTAGGGTCTGAATATCCTGGACTGACGCGCCCAGGTATTGTCTTCTGGTACTCATAATACAAGGGAAAGCCTTAGTTTGAGACCGTGATTTTCTGGCGAATTGTTAAATTCATTATAAAATAGTTTATTAAATCACCAACCTCTACAGCAACCGCAACTGCAAACAGGGATATCATTAGCAGCGGACCTCTTGACTTCATTCTCGTAATACACTTTCACACATAGGTACAGCACTAGACTACACGCGAAGCACGTCTTTAAAAACCACTCCATCCTGTATTTCACACATCAAATTACGAAACAGCTATGCAACAAATCCTGATACCTAAATAGTTGAGTTGATGCGCAGATCAAATGGATTTCCGAGACTGCGTAACAAAAACATCGATACGAGGATCCGGCACGTTTATCGATAAGGTAAACGGAATCGATTAACTGTTTCGATGTATTGTGTAACGTGGCCTTGAGGGTTTTCTTCCAACTCGCGTGTGCTGAGCAAGCGTTTTCTTTGAGCTGAGCGAATACGTGCCCCTGAGCAGTTCTCGCCAGACGCAAGATGGAACTGTAATGTGTGGACATTATGCATCGCTACGTCGCTTTGAGTTTTCTGGTTCGTATTTTGTTGTGTGATGTGGTGGAACTCTCAATTTCATATGGTGATATGTTTTACTTTAAATAGTGACGGTAATCCTAAAGCATGTTTTAAACATGAAGTATTTATGTGTGAATTCGGATTAATTTGCAACAGTGTGTTTGGTAAATAAATGTGCTGACAGAATTACATGTGTTCATTGATAGCTAAATAAAAATGCGGAATTAATTCTTTCTTTTTACTATAAATGAAGACTATTTCGTTTGATTTTGGAAAGGTATTTGCTGAGTGCGGTTTAAAAATGTAGGTTAAAAATGTCTGCAAGCATGTTTGACCCGTAGACAAGAAATTAGGACTTATTAAACGCACGCTTCGCTAGGCTATTTCCTTCCAACTCATCTAAGTGTTATTTGAATGTATAAATATACTCTATGTAATCCTAAACCCTTGGTGTCGCCATACAATTTATATCAGCCTGTATTACTTCGGCGCCCAGCATACCTATTCACAAAATGTTTGATTTGTTGATTCGAATTCGGAGACTATGATTTGGATCTCTCTAAGATGATATCTCTCACGTTTTAGCTTTCTTCAAGACCATAGGCCGCGGGTTTCAATTCCGTTAGGGCCAAATTCTTATGTGTATATAGGCATTTGTATTCGTGTCACTGCACATATATATATATATATATATATATATATATATATATATATATATATATATATATATATATATATATATAAGACTTAATCTATTTAATTCATCATCCAAGTAATTACAAAATAATATCCAAGTCTAGTAGGGTATATAAATATTGAATGGTAAGTCTTAAATTCATGCGGAAAACTGGTGGACCGAGGTGGCACGGCTATGCATTAAAGATAGAAGTTGAAAGTAATAAAAATACTTTGTGTCTCATAACCCATGTGTACAATTAGGTTCAGGTAAATTTAATCTATAATGAAGATATTTAGAGTGTGAACTAGGGGCGTAGCTAAGTTGTAGTTATTGAACTTCGATAGAGTTTCGACAAGCTTAAAACTTTTTTGAGTCATCATATCCATACATTCATGAGAGGTTGGGCATAGCGATTTTTCGCTCGAACTGCAGCAGCCCCACTGGTGAAATACCTCCACCTTACAGAAGTTGTCAGCCAAATAACAATCACTTCTGTGTTGTTGTGTTCCTGCGTGTGAGTAAGGTTTCCAGAGCTCTTGGGGGATGCTACATTAATAGCAGGGGTCAAGCCTTCAAGGTAAGGATTACAATATTGAAGTTCAAAAGTTTACACTTAGCTAGGCCCCCAGATGCTATAATTATGATGATGTTCTTACAACAACAGACTGCAGTAAAATAATTAGTGTACTTGTATGTTTTGAAAATACTCAAACCAAGTGTTTTTTCAGATCATTCTTGAACATGTGAAGACTGCTCCCCCGGTGCGCCTGACGATTGACTGTGGGTCTGAAGAAGGAGTAAGTTTATATTTTATTTAAAATCGATCGATTTAGAATCTGACACCTATGTCCTAAATCTGTCTTATGCTAAACGATTGGGCAGACACAAAATTTTGATTTTCCGTATCGTAGGTATGTAACATAGTAATCATAGTATCATATCATAATGTCTTATTTTTAAAAGACATAGTATGTAAAACGCGCTCTAAAGCCACTGTGGGTCTTTAGACATCATGTGAAATTATACAAAGTACGAATGGTTCTAATAAATTGTTCTTTTAAGTGGCATTTCAACTTTAATTCGACATCATATTTTTGCCCTTGATCTATAACATAATTCGATTCTTTACTTACCTATGTGAAGTATTATTTCGGATTCGAGGCACAATTATTCACTTCACGATTTTCAATTATATTCAACACTAGCTGCCGCCCGCGACTTCGTACGCGTGGACTTAGTATTTTCCAGCAATAAATATAGCCTATGTTACTCAGGGTGAATATAGCTTTCTAATGGTGAAAGAATTTTTGAAATCGGTCCAGTAGTCCTATTCATTACAAACAAACAAACAAACAAACAAATCTTTTCTCTTTATAAAGATTCACTTATTAATAGATAGTGAAAGTGAAAGTATTTATTCAGCACACAAAAAACGATATAAAAAAAAGAATAAAAAACAATGTTACAAGGAATTATTTTAGAGCTACAAATTAAACTAAACAGGTAACAGCTTACATCTAATTCTGCTTACCCTAATAGTGTGCTAAAAATATAGATATAGATATAGACTAAATAGCGGTTTGATTTGCTGAATTTGAAAGGATTTCATTCGCTACATATGTAATGTTCAGTTTAAAATTATATCATATTCCAAAAGCAAAAAACCTCATATCAAAGAAAATAATAAAAGTAATTTCAGCATAAATTAAGGAATCATGTATCAAAAACAATAAGCAAATATTTATTCAGCTTAGGTACTTACTATATTTTATTTAAAAAGTGAACTAATATGAGTTATATGCCTTTCGTCAATTCTTCTTGAATTAACTTCTATCGCAATTATATCTACCAAAGTCAAATTTAAAAGCACAATAACAATAACAATAAAGAAATAAAAACAATCCAATATTAAAAATTGAACACTCTCATCGTTCACGAAGAAGTCTAATAAAGAGTAAATTATAATAAAAAAAAATCCTAAGAACTACATTTTGTTGTACAGGACCCCTTCGATGGATTCAACTTCCAGTCCAGGTCACCTTCAGATGATTTCAGCGTCGACTCCTTCTGTAGCATGATCCAGAAAGCCATACCTAAGGCCATCAAAGACGGGAGGTTTGTCCTAGTAAACGGGGACAATGACCAGTCTGGACTCGGCAACACCTTGTTGCCAACATCAGTGGCTCCACCTAACGGCTTCATACCAAATTTCCCGAAATTAAAGTCGCCTCGATTGAAAATTCCTAGGATTAATGTTCCGATGCTGGCAGCTCCCGAAAGACCGTTCTCCCCGCCTAGAATAGGTACTGCGAGGAACTTCCCCGTTTTAAGGGAAAGTGAAGATGAAGAAACTAGTGCGGAGAAGATGGAGAAGTTCAAGAAGGGCGTCCAGAAGATGCTGCACGTCGTCAAAGTTCTGGGCCAGATTGATCAGTACTTATCGGAGAGGACTAGGATTATAATCGACAAATTGTCCAAGACGTTCGCTGAATAATTTTGTATCTCATTTGTTTTTTATTACATTTTTTATTTTTTAATCAACGGCTATTTTTTTTAATGAAACCCCATTTAGTCATGTTAATTTGTGCTTAGTAATTATTTTATTTTTAACGTGTATTTGTGCCTGCGACTTCATTTGAGTGGTTTAGTGACTTGGTAGTACGAGTATTTTGGTAAATATCGTCAGTGACTATTAACATTGTCGGAACTGCAAAATCTCATTTTTTTATTTATTTCATAAAACGTCCCTAAATAACCAGGTCTATCACTACCAGAAAAGAAAAAAAAATATTTTATGCATAGTTTTTTAAATAACCACATTAAAATTCCATGAACCTGGCCGAAATAAAGACAAAAATGTGCGCAATTTACACTTTAATTCGCTCTCTTGTAAAGTTGTTGTTTTTCACATCCGAAATTTTTAATAGCCATGGGCGATATATTAGCGTCAAAAAAAAAATTTATATTCCTTTTTTTTTGCCCTATAAGGGTTGGTTTGATCTCGTGTGAAATGGAATGATACCAGATAGACCTATTTTTACCTGAAAATCAGGTGCTTATAAGTACTAAGTTTAATTAAGATTAGATAAATGGCTAGATGTAATTCTAACCGGTTTAAACTAGGCATATCTGGACTTTAGGTTTTACTCGTCTATAGACTTTGATTAGTAAATTCACAGTTGCAACCTAAAAATGGCGTTACTAAAACAAGGCTTCAAGCCTTCTTTCACGATTTGGCCGCGAACGTGACATTGCTTCACAAATGATCGATATTCTCAGTCCCATAAGGTTTCAATTAGACTACATAACACTTTAGGCCTTTGTGCTTAAGCCACTTACCGCGCATATATAGGTACTCATATACGATGTTTCCCATACATTGATCGGAATGTGTGAAAAATAAATAAACAACAGCTCAAACCACTTCTTTGATTAATTAACAAACATACATACAAACATTGACAATACATTAGCAACACTCCGTTATATGAAAATGTAAATATTCGAAAATATTATTTGCAGTCATGAACTTGAGTGGCCTCCATTAGTATTATCGAGGGTATTGTATGATAATTAATTTATTATTACAACAGTTGATGAAAAGGTAAACTTGAAATGACGTTTAAATAGAAACATTGAAGTATTTTGGGAAACTGTTGATAGTATTAGGTACTTTGACCTGGCATAAATTAGAGACAATTGGAAAGAACTTCATTATCATATACCTAAGTATGACTAGCTACCCATGCTGAGACCGAGTAACAAACTTCCATACAAATTTTCCCGTTTCTCATTTTAATAGAAAAAGGTAATAAAAAAATACCCTTAGACAGTTCGTGTTGTATATTATTTATAGTATTAGCCCTTTTAATTGATACATCCGACATCTTGTTGTGGCAGCCATCTTGGATTGATTGCAATCAAACACAGCTAAGAACACTTCCAAATAATTCAACTTTCAAATAAAAATACATAAATCATAAGCGATTAATCTGTTTGGACCATTACGATACTATGGACAGACAAACACGACAAACTAAGGTAGGTATAACATTTATTCCCAGCCATTTTGCGTGGGGGTTAATACCAAATATTTGGTTTCTTTGCAGTTCCAGGCTCAGGTTCCTTTTAACTTTAGGCGTCTTGGCCACGTGGTAGCTATTTATATAGGTAGTCAATCCTTTAAAACTTCGATAAGTTTTAAAGGATTGACATTACAAAATCACGTGAGTTTTTCATGTGAACAGAAACACTGTCTGTCAGTGCGGCTTTCACGCAAAATGTAGCTACAGGATGTATTTAAATGAACTTTTATATTTTGCTGCTTTTTAATCCAAAATAAGGAGTGCTAGGAGTTGACGGGGGAAGGTGAGGGAAACGAAAGTTTGAAGAGAAGTATCGTAGCGTAAGTTAGAAACTATAAGAATAAACTCTGAGGTCTCAGCTTTTTTCAGGAATGTTGTTTTTCCCAGGCATCAAAACATCTCTCCACCTCAAAAATAAAGGTACCAATTTTGAAAGGTTGTTTGAGGTTCACTTGCCAACAGAGCTAAGAAGTTAATGAACCTGGTCATCTTTTAATTTTTTAAAGTCCCTATCTCATTTATTTACAGTTTCTCATTTTACTCGAACATTTTATCTATAAAAAAAATTTGCAGACAAACTCGGAGTACGGTATATGTTTTTACTTTCTGCACACGAACTGCAACGCACTTTCGTTAATCAGATTCACATTGTTATGCGTAATTATATAAACCCAATTGTGGAAAATTAATATCAGTGCGATTGGGTGATTGTTTTGGTAAAGGTGCATTTAAATCAAGTGAGTTTTGTTTTTAAATACAAAGTTATTGTTTTAAAAAATCTTCTTAACTAATTAAAGGAGTTAACCTCCTGGGAACTTCTAACAATCTACAATAATAAACTTAGGATACTATTGGCACTTAGTTGCTTGTCTTGTAAGTCTGGTTATTGTGGTCCAGTCTTCTTTAGGCTTTATTTAAAGACTGGTCAAGGGTTTGCGTCATGCGTGTAGGTACAATGTCGTTGTTTCTAAGGGTTGTTGGGTTGAGAAGGATTTTCAGAACGGATTCTGGAGAAACCATTTTTGATACATCACGGATATAAAACATTTCTGAAACAACATAACACCTACACTGTAGGTCCTACAGAATATAGACCGTACTCATTAAGTGGCTTCGAGACCTATTAAAACAAGCCTAGTCAAAACAACTCATCCTTCTACTAATAAGCACAGAGCCAGCGTGGTGAATTACCTAAGGTCGAATGCATTTAGACGCTGTACCGTCCTTATGTTCTGATCGTAAGAATTAATTTCGAAGTGTAAGTTTTAGGTCCGTAGATGCCAACAGCGGTAAACTATATCTACAGTCAAATCACGTTATTTGGATGAGGGCTGTGCGCTGCAGCAATGTTGATCAGTGCTCTTAAATTGTATTGAATTTTTTTAGCAACCGAAACCATGGTACCTTCTCCGCAAGTTTATGTTCAGCAGACTCCGGAACCATCCGCCATGGACCCCGTCTCGGATAACGATATCGTCATTTCTGGCGTGTCTGGAATGATGCCCAATTGTGACAGTTTTAAGGAGTTCTCTGAAAGGCTTTACAATAAGGTAGCTGTTTTATCTTACTTTGTCATAATAGCTTTGTTATTGTGTGATCAATATAGGAATTAAAGCAATCAAATTGAACTACCAATTTATACCAACTTGAAGCAACAATGGGTTTCTCTTTTAAAATTAAGAAACTTTCAAAACGTTTGTGTCTTTTATAAGTACCTAACCAGGCCTTGTTATAATTATAGTATTCATTTTGACCGCTAAAACATGTGCATATAGATAAACTAGCTGTGCCCGCGACTTTGTTCGCGTGGACTACATCCTTTCATGGTCGGTTTTACCCCTTTCTCCCCTAATATTCGAAACAAAAAGTAGTCTATATTTTAATCCAAGTTTCGAGCTTTCAAGGGTGGTATTATCCCCATCCCCCCTTATTTTCTAATAAAAAGTAGCCTGTGTCCGTTCTTGAGATTCAATGTATACCTATACCAAATTTCATCAAAATCGGTTGAGAGGTTTAAGCAGGAAAGCGTAACAGACAGACAGACAGAGTTACTTTCGCATTTATAATATTAGTAGGGAATTTATTTCGGAGAGGAAAAGTGCTGTGATGCTTACCCAATTTTCCTTAGATTGGGCACCTAACTTGTGGTTCCTCGTTTTATCTCCGAGAAGGAAAGCACTGCTTTTGAATTACAGAGTTATGTATTGGAATTTTACAGGAAAACATGGTAAAGAAGCAAAAGGGCCGCTGGGAGCTCCAGCACCCAGAGCTGACGAAGTACGGAGGCTTCATCCGCAACGTGGACAAATTCGATGCGCAGTTCTTCTCCGTTTACGCCTCCCTCGCGCACCACACCGAGCCGTTGCTGAGGAAGATGTGCGAGCAGACATACCAAGCCATCTTTGATGCTGGTCAGTGATTTCTAAGTATTGGAACTACCAGGAGAATAGAAAGAACGAGTGTCTCGTTTAAGTCTTTAAAATAAAAATGTATTAGAAAACAGTTTTAAAATTACTGACTATTTCGGATGGAGGTAGTAGGTAGTAGACAAATTGAACCTTAATCCCAAAATACATTAATTTTCATGATGGCTGATCCATGCCAGATACAATTGACGTTGTATTATGTCAAAAATTCCGACATAGGTACAATGTGTTAGGTGATTGCTATCCAAACTGTATCTTGAACTAAACAATTCCTAGATCACACACACTGAGTCTGCTCCCATTCCGAATATATTTCACATCTTTGTAGTCCTATCATTGTAAAGTAAGTTTCTCATCGGATTCTTCACCATAGGATCAGGTTATGAACCATTGGTTGCTACATGCATTATGGTGTAGTTTTTCCTGATTAGAGCTAGAACCATTGTTTTTTACCGGTAGCCGATCCAGTTGACCACATCATGATTTCCTGGTATCACTATAAGCTAAAGTTTTTCAGAGGTATGTATTACGAAATGTTATATGTTTTCAGGAGTAAATCCCAGTGAACTGAGCGGTAAGAATATTGGTGTTTTCTCTGTGACAACCACCTGTGATTCCTCGCAGCTGTACCATTGCTCCGACGATGACCTGGTCGGGTAAGTTTACCTATTTCGCTGAAGTATGTATTTTATATAGAATTTTTCAATGAATTACGCATTAAAATCTGTATTTTTCAGCTTGGTCTTTAGCTGGTAGCTAGTCAAAATTAGAGTCTGAAGTTGAACCTCAAAGATTCATTTAAGCTCATTAAAAACGGACACTTATTTTACTAGTGTACTATAACATTTCTAAGCGCCTGTAGATTGGCAGGCACCAATATGGAAAGAGATTTAGAGGGACTGTCTAGAGGGAAGAGGTGATCATTTACAATGTCGAAAATATGACGACCTCCGTAGCCGAGAGGTGGGCCGGACTTTGGCATCGCGCCATCTAAGAGGTCCCAGGTTCGATCCCCGGTCGGGTCAATATGAGAAACTAACTTTTCGATATTGTCTTGGGTCTGGATGTTGTAATAACATCATTGTGTCTGATTTCTGTAACACAAGTGCTTAAACTACTTATTACAGATTGAGAGCAATGTAATGTTATGTTATCTAACATTTATTTATTTATTTAATTTATGCCTATCTCACTGGATTCATTACCATTTAGGAACAGTCGAGCTATGCTCTCCAACCGCATCTCCTTCTACTTGAACCTCAAGGGTCCCTCCGTGACATTGGACGGTGGCAGCATCGGCACCATCCGAAGCCTGGAGATCGCGCATCAGGCCTTGACGAAGGGAGGCTGCGAGGCCGTGATCGTGTGTACAGGAAGGCTGGTGCTGCATCCGCAAGCCTACATTATGCACAATCGGTAATCTTCTCTCATATTTTCTTAAGTTAAGTTTGACCTCATCCCACCTGATGTTAAGTGGTAATGAGGTCCTAGCTTAAAGGCGACAAGCAAAGCATAATAAAGCTGTTACTAGGCTTCTCGCCATGTCTATAAGCTGTTTTCAAGAGTGATCACGAACCGACTTGCGAGAAGATTCGACGACTTTCAACCGCCGGAACAGGCTGGATTTCGGAGCGGATACGGCACCATAGACCACATCCACACAGTGCGACAGATTATACAGAAGACCGAAGAGTATAATCAGCCCCTGTGTCTAGCATTCGTGGACTATGAGAAGGCCTTTGACTCGGTTGAAATCTGGTCTGTTTTGGATTCTCTGCAGCGATGTCAAGTCGATTGGCGATACATCCAAGTGATGAGATATCTCTACGAAGCCGCTACCATGTCCGTCCAAGTACAAAATCAGCAAACAAGGCCTATACCATTGCATCGAGGAGTGAGACAAGGGGACGTGATCTTCCCGAAATTGTTCACAAATGCAATGGAGGATATGTTCAAGACGCTTAACTGGAAAAGACGTGGCATCAACATAAATGGCGAACACATCTCTCACTTGCGATTTGCAGATGACATCGTCATAATGGCAGAGACGCTGCAAGACCTACAACAGATGCTGAATGACCTGGCTGACTCTTCTGTACGCATCGGCCTACGGATGAACTTGGATAAAACCAAGGTCATGTTTAATGAACATGTTCTACCGGAACCGGTCCAAGGCGCCGTCCTCGAAGTTGTTCAAAAATATGTGTACCTCGGGCAAAAATTGCAGTTGGGTCGAAACAACCTAGAGGACGAGGTGAATAGAAGGGTTCAGCTGGGCTGGGCAGCGTTTGGGAAACTACGTCGAGTCTTCTCATCGCCCATCCCACAGTGCCTGAAGACAAAAGTCTTCAATCAGTGCGTTCTACCTGTTATGACATATGGAGCCGAGACGTGGACACTGACGGCACGACTGGTTCACAGACTTAAAGTCACTCAGCGGGCTATGGAAAGAGCTATGCTCGGTGTTTCTCTAAGGGATCGAATCCATAATGAGGTGATCCGGCAGAGAACTAAAGTCATCGACATAGCTCACAGGATTAGCAAGCTGAAGTGGCAGTGGGTTGGCCATATCAGCCGCAGAGCCGACAACCGTTGGGGTAAACGAGTTCTGGAGTGGAGACCACGCCTCGGTAAACGTAGTGTAGGACGCCCTCAGGCCAGGTGGAGTGACTTTGCGCAGGACGGCTGGCGGGAGCTGGATGAGAGTCGCCGAAAATCGAGCGAAGTGGCGAACATTTGGAGAGGCCTATGTCCAGCAGTGGACTGCAACAGGCTGATGATGATGATGATGATGAGGCTTCTCGCCCCACCTTAAAGGCTTGTCCATTGCCCACCTTAAAGTAAAGTCTACTAGAGTAGCGCCCCCAGGAGCTCTGGAAATCTTGCTCACGCGCAGGAACACAACAGCACCGAAGTGTTTGTTTTATTTGGCTGCGGTTTTCGGTATTTAAAAAAAAATGTCATCTATAAAATATCCACTCGAATCCTAGTTTTACCAATATTGCGTTATCACCACCCCAAGACCAGCCCGCCATCTAAGACTTACATATTCATTTTAATGTATTTTTTTTTAAAGTACTCTCATAAGTAGATTATATTGATTACGGCTTTCAATGATTTTGAATCCAGTTTGATTAAATCGACTTTTTATATTATTTCTGAGTATATTTGCATACTGAACAAGCAATAGAATTTGCAAAAGAACTTACAATGTATAAAACTGTCACATAACACTGTAATGTTAAGTCATTGTGAGTAGAAGTAAAGGATTATTATTATTATTTAAAAAAAAATATGGGAGTAATGTAAAAAAAAATGCATCGCCAAAAATGTGTACCTCCTAAGCGTAAAACTTCATAACGACTGCACCAATTTGGATATTTTTTATTTTATTCGTAATTATAATAATAATAAGAAAATTTTAAGGGATTGTTTGCGAAGCCGTGATGGGCTACTAGTGTAACATATATTTATGATCTAAATGTTTATACTTTAGCAATAAATATTTGAGTTATTTCAGAATACAACTAGATACCTACCAATCGTAAAAAAATAAATGAAGAATCAACATGATTTTACCAAAAAGGTTTTTATGCGTAATATATTTTTATTGCGTGTTAAGCGTATTGCTGGCCACCAAAATAAAAAAAAAACTGACAAGAGATTTATTGCTTTCTTTTGTTTTCATTAATTGTGCAGCTTTGATCAAAAGTAGTTCAAATCATGTATTTACTACTGGTTTCACAGGCATTTATGTTGATTTTCAATCTTGCAGTACAGTTCCAATGAACAGTGATGGCAAGACCAAATGCTACGACGCCGGTGCGGACGGCCAATCTCTTTCAGAATCAGTCGGCGTTTTGTACCTGCAAAAGTACAAAGATGCTAAAAGGTATGTTACAAAATGTTGAAAGTTTATTTAATTTGTGAGTTTCTTAATAGTTTCGCCTAGGCTAAAGACTACCAATGAGCAGGCTTAATTTAAGCATCTATACTAATATTATCAACCTTCAGAATGTGTTTGTTTCAAAGCGTCAATCTCAGGAATTACTGGTTTGAATAAACAATATAGTTTTGTAGTGAATAGTCCACTAGTCGAGGAAGGCTGTAAAATTATTTGACGACCCCCGTAGCCGGGAGGCGAGCGTGCCGTTTGGCGTCGCGTCATCTCTGAGGTTCCGGGTTCGATACCCGGTCAGGTCAATATGGGAAACGAACTTTTCTGTATTTTCTCGGATTTGGGTATTGTGGTACCGTCGTTGTTTCTGATTTCTGTAACACAAGTGCTTAGCTACTTACCACAGAATCAGAGCAATGTATGTGATGTTGTCGACCATTTAATTTATTTATGTATTTATATACCATCAGGCTGCTAGCCGCGACAGGTTGCTAGTGAAATTACTAATCAGTCATCCAAGAAAAGGTGCCATAAATATTTAAATAAAAAATATCAAAGCGAGGGCCCCTAGATTAATATGTACCGAGTCCCCACTCTATATTTTGTGTGTATGTTTTTCGATTAAGGGATATTTATGTTTGAAAAATATAAGGCTCCCCTCATAGTACTTAAGTTAAAAAAATATTTGAGGCAGAATTTGATATCGAGTTGCTTAGTGTGAACTGTACCTACTTAACCGCCCATCCAGGGTCTACGGCATCCTAAAACACGCGATGACAGGTTGCGGGGCATCCCGAGTCAAGCCCTTCAGGGAGCCGGAGCCGATCCCGCGAGACCCGAAGATGCTGAGTGACTTCTTCCGCACTTTCTACGAACAGGTTGGGGTATCCCCCTCGAGTGTGGAGTACGTTGAGGGGTACGGAGCAGGTATGTTATATTGGCAAATGGCCAACCAGTGAAACAATTTAAAGAATACTAGCATTTCATCTCTCACTTTTGGGACCTGAAATGACTTCGACTATAATTTCGCAACTGTACTTTAAATCTGATCCAGCAGAGGCCACTAATTGAAGGTCTAGTTTACATAATAGAAAGTATCGTACGCTACAGCTACTTTCATTAAACTCAGAGGGAAGACAATCTCATGAAATACGTGATGGTTATTCGTTCAAGTCCTACAATGAGAACACAAACGCTGCGCTGATGCAGCATTGCGCTGCAGCAGCTCATGCTGAGGCTGGGACCTTTTGGCACATAAATGTACCTTATATAAATACAGAAATACTTACTATATGTACAAAAGTTGTGTGTCTATGTGTGCCAATAAATGTCTTTTCTTTCTTTCTTTCTTTCTTTCAAACGATTTCCCTCAATAACTACTTTATTCAAGTTGGTCACATATAACACTTTTGAATCGTCATTGAATACAATGCAAAGTGATTCTAGATAATACGAAACGGTCTTTGTCTTTAATCTATTAAGTACGCTATCGTGGTGTGCTGCAGTATAAATATTATGTAGGCTCAACACGTGTGCTTCAAGCACCAGGTTTTTAAGACACTGACCGATCGACTCCAGAAACAGAGCAAATCGGCTCTTCGTCAAGCTTCTGCTTCCAAAGAATCTGTATCTTTGTCAAAGAAACAAGATGTCATAGAACACATCAAACCACTTAACATTATTCAGAAGAATACAAAAAAGACAGAGATTCAAAGCTTAGTCTATTTTGAAAAGGTTGATAAAATCGTGTCTTATGTTTACAGCCTTACCAGAAGTGGACAAAGTGGAACTGCAAGCCATGGAGCAGGTGTTCTGCAAGGATCGGGAGGGTCCCCTCCTTATCGGAAGTGTGGCTTCTAACGTTGGATTCACAGATTCGTCTTCCAGCGCTTGTAGTATTTTTAAGGTGCTTCTATTATCTTAAGTATTTCTGTATCAATACTCATACAGTCTTTACTAATAGTTTACTGCCACCTAAATGTATCCTTTGTCACTCATATATATTGTGTTCTTATCCACTACTGTCCCTTAAACTCTAGTCTGGATTGATGATCTGCTAAAAGTGTTATTAGCTCTTTGTAGCTGTCAATGTTATCATATTCGTGAACTCGTTATGGTTACGTCTCTTTAGTTTTCTTGCCCTTAACTATATCATCACGCCCGTTGATGCTTATTTGTATTTTGTTGTACGGGTTTTTAAGTATACAGCTAGTTCTATGGTCTTGATTCTGCAATAAGTGCTTACGTTAAATCAAATCAATATGAAACATTTCGAGTAAGCCTAGGTCCTATAATGTGTACTGAATAACAGCTAAAGCAATGTCGCAATCACGCAATATAAATTGCTATGAGCAAATCCACAACCAATATGAATTATATATTTTACTTATTAGGGACTTTCATTTGAAATCATATAAATACTTGTACAGTTTAAGTTCATTACTTTACAGTTTATAGAAGCTAGGACAACAAATAGATGAAGCTTTGGAGACTTTAACAATATGTGTGTAGTTTATGGTACGAGGGAACAGATGATCAGACATACATAGCAATCAAAACCATAACTCATTTTTGGCTTCACCGTATTAGGGTTAAAGGCTCAGCTCTATTTTGCATTGACTCCGTATATGTAGTTCCACTATTTCCTCAGATAATCCTTGGCTATCAAACTGGTAAGCTTGCCGCGACCATCAACTGCAAGAACCCTCGGCAAGACGTGGCAGCTCTCCGAGACGGCCGCATGAGCATCCTCACCGAACACTCCTCCTTTAACAGGACTTACGCAGCTGTGACAGCTCTGTCCCACTTCGGTATCCACGGACACGCCCTGCTACATGGTTACAGGAAACCGAAGGTATTAAGTGAATGCTTATTTCCCTTGGTCACGCCATCACGCGTGAACGGCTGGACCAATTTCACTTTTTTATGTGTTTGTTTTTGTGAAGAGAACCTTCTTTAAATAAGAACCTTCAAGAAAGAAAAAAATTAAAAAATAGCGCGGTAAATTAAAGAATTTAAGAATATTATTGTCGTCGTGGGTGAAAAACAATCCGAATTAAATAGTCGTCGCTAAGACAGGACAACGCCTTCAGGTCAACTAGTATCTACGTATTTTATAAATGTGAAAGTTTGTGAGTTTCGATGTTCGGATGATGGTTACTCTTTCACGCAAAAACTACTTAACGGATTTGGATAAAATTTGCTAGGAAGAGACATCTCTCTAGTTAATCTAGTATGTCATCACATACTAGATTAACAAATAGGATACTTTTTATCCCAAAATTACGCGGGCGAAGTTGTGGCAGAAACTCAAACTCAAATATTTCTTTATTCAAATAGGTTACATGTAACACTTTTGAATCGTCATTGAATACAATGCAAAGTGATTCTACTTCCGGTAGAAGCTAGTTAGTATATAAAAACTGGCAATAGGTATGTTTACTGGCAATTCGAAACATGATTCCTTCATAGACGACTTCCGTAGCCGAGAAGCAAGCGGGCTGGACGTGCGACGCCTAAAATCTGAGGACCCGGGTTCGATCCCCGGTCAGGTCAATATTAGAAACGAACTTTCCTATATTTTCTTGGGTTTGGGTGTTGTGGTACCGTCGTTGTGTCTGATTTCTGTTACACAAGTGTTTAAACCATTTACCACAGAATTAGAGCAATGTATGTGATGTTGTCCAATATTTATTTATTATTTCCTATGAAGATATGACGTCACAATTTTACTTATCAACCCACTGATTATTATATTCTTTCAAAGCGTTTTAAAACAGCATTACTTGCGTGTCATTGCTTTTATGTTTTCCCCTTCTATTTTTCTTCCCCATTAAGAAAGCATCAATTGTTTCACGGCTGAGCAAAAGTTTTGGTAACCAGTCATTCTTATTTCCAGGATCTCACTAAATACCACTCGAACATTCCGTACCTTGTCCCAGTATCAGGAAGGCATGAGGCAGCGGTCGAGAAAATCCTGGACGATATTGGCTCCAGACCCTTGGATGCCGAAGAACTTGCGCTGATACACAATGTTTACAAGACCCCTAACTCTAAGCATTTGTCTCGTGGATTTGGTATTTATTGTAAGCCAGGTTTTTATGTGTACCTTACCTTAAGATAATGTTTCGATGCCTTGGTTAAAAAGCCCTTGGTTTAGTTGGTTAGTTGGTTATTCAGAAGCCGCTGCTTAGAAGATTGAATTTTGATTGCTGAAAGTGAACTGCAATTACAAAATCTATTTGACTTCACAGGATTACACAATATCCCGGGGTTAATTGGCATATGCTGATAAAACTTATCAGTTTGTGATAAAATTCCTTTATGACGACCATTCTTCTGAGATATCGTTTTTTTTATCAGAAAGAACAAAAGAGTATTTTCATGCGCAAGTTGAAGGTATTTGGTTCCATATAATTTGAAATCTTATGGCTAATTTACTTTTGAACTTTTGAGAGATCAATCGTCGTACCAATGGTAGATTTAGTACTAGGCTTAATGGTCCGGAGCCTGACCCACAAGATTTTATGGGGTGCCAAATAGGACAATCGAGAAATTAAAAAGGTCGTCACCAAAAGAAGAACAGATTTGAAGACCTAAAAGAGTTTGGAGTCTCAATTGAACAAATAAGTACTAGTGTCAAAATTTTACGTCTATTTTATCTTGCAGCAACTTGCAACGGAGAGACCGTGACTCATTCTAAGAAGGTAGAGCACCGTGACGATGCCAAGAGGCCTCTGTGGTTCGTGTACAGCGGCATGGGCTCTCAGTGGGTAGGCATGGCGAAGCAGCTCATGAGGATACCAGTGTTCGCGGCCTCTATTGCAAAGTGAGTTTTCCTTTGAGAGGATTTATGAGATGAACATTCTATGTGGGAGGCATATTTGTTTTACTCGGATGACCTTGCATAAAGAAGCTGCCCATAGTGTGAAAGGCCCTGGCTTCCATATCTGTTAATATAGAAGCACATTTTTTCTATATTAGCTTGGTTCTGGGTGTGCTGGATTCCTTCTGTCAATGTCCATCATGTGGTACTTAAATTACATGGGAAAGCCTTTGAGACCACTTTATTAGAAAGATTACCAAACTGGCGCTTTTACTTATATTTAATGTGATAGTGAATATTTTTTTTACATACAGGAACTAATTTCCCAAAAGTGATTGCGGTATCTAAAAGACAGTAACAATCAACCTATTGGTTTGGAATCATTG
The DNA here is from genome assembly GCA_037074685.1 of Glyphodes pyloalis. Taxonomy (NCBI): domain Eukaryota; kingdom Metazoa; phylum Arthropoda; class Insecta; order Lepidoptera; family Crambidae; genus Glyphodes; species Glyphodes pyloalis. Next base: position 8,150,890 of record JAYKKO010000021.1, read on the forward strand.
ATGGTAGTCGAATTGTTATGAGACATCTAAAATACTAGTTATTAACTAATTTTAAAACCATCTCTAGGTGCCACAAGGTACTGGAGCCCAAAGGCCTGGACCTGATCAACATCCTCACCAGCGAAGACAAGGACATCTTAGATAACATCTTACACAAGTTCGTCAGCATCGCCGCCTTTCAGGTCGCGCTGACTGATCTTCTGGCTACCATTGGTATAGTCCCGGACAAAATATTAGGTAAGACCTAAATCTTTTAATATTTATGCGACTTCGTCAGTGTTATTTCAGGGTCAATAGTACCTTTTATCTTAATTTTACAAACTTTTACGTTCCGTCCTTAATTGTTTAGGGCACAGCGCCGGCGAACTTGGATGCGCGTACGCAGACGGATGCTTAACGGTTGAGCAGGTGATGCTGCTGTCGTACTTGCGAGGATACGTTTCTATCTCCCACCAGCTGGACTATGGCGCTATGGCTGCGGTGGGGATGGGCTACAAGCAAGTAAGCAGCGTCTTTTTTGTAAATAGGCCACCAGCTGTGCCCGCGAATTCGTTCGCGTGGACTACAAACTTTGTGGTTGGTTTTACCCCTATTTCCTCATATATTCGAAACAAAAATAAGTCCATATTTTACTCCAACTTTCGAGCTCTATTTGTGCCAAATTTCATATCACTAACTTATCAAAAGAATATTTTCCCATTTCCCAAACTTCCAAGGGCGGTATTACCATCCCCTCTTATTTCCAAAACAAAAAGTAGCCTATGTCTGTTCTGAAGGTCCAACGTATACCTATGCCAAATTTCAACAATTCGGTTCAGTGGTTCAGGCGTGAAAGCCAACCAAAGTGGACAAACAAAAAGACTGACAGACAGAGTTACTTTCGCATTTATAAGATTAGTATGAATAGTACTATTGAATAACTTTATTTCTTCTTCGCGGATGTAGCGCTGCTATAGTTCTTGCAAGGATATGCCTCTTGGATAACGTGACACCGTAGTTTATTTTTATAAATGACTTCATAATTTATAACTGTTTGTCACGTATTTACATCAGTGACGTTATTTCATTGGTAATAGTATTGTTCTGATCTGACATTGCATACGTTAATATCCAATGAAGTATGTTTTATCATTTAATACGGAACAAAAAGTTAACCTTTAGTCCGTCTGTTGAATGTTCCAAAAATATGGGATCCGTATTATTGTATTTTCCACTTAATCATAAAATAACGGCGATACATGTAATTGCATTAATGGGTACATTTTTTACCCACCACTGACGTAACGAGACCCCACGCCGCAACTTAGCATGCTTAGCATCGTTGTATTTTTTTATTACTTTGGCAAATGATAACATAATTATGTGTCTAATATTTGTTCAATCACTTTTTACCTGACCAAAAACAATCTGGTATTTTTGAGCCAGTCCGCTTCCCTATTCTCAATGCTTAGAAGAGGTATTCCAGAAGATTATGATGACGAAACTTCATTGATTTTATTCATTTTTTTAAGAGAGGTAGGGCAAAGCTGTTTATCGCTCGAACTGGAGCAGCCCGACTGGTGAAATACCTCTACCTTACAGAAGACCGCCAAATAACAATTACTTCTGTGTTGTTGTGTTCCTGCGTGTGAGTAGGGTTTCCAGAGCTCCTGGGGAGTGCTACGTTAGTAGCAGGGGTCAACCCTTAAAGGTAAGGGTGACAAGTCCAGTTACAGAATTATTATGTTGTACTTATCACCCTTAAGCTTGGACCTCATTACCACTTAACATCAGGTGGGATGAGGTCAATCTTGAAGTGCAATATAAAAAAAATCAAGCAAATTACATAAATTTTTTTCACTGTTTTAGCTTTCTAAGATCTGCCCACATGATATCGAGATAGCCTGCCACAACAGCTCAAACTCCTGCACTATTTCTGGCCCCTATGAAAGAACTCAAGAGTTTGTTAAACAATTAACAGCTGATGGTATATTCGCTAAGGAAGTGGACTGTTCTAATATTGCTTATCATTCGCGATACATTTCAAAAATTGGTGAGTAGTATTTACCTTACTTCAGAATTTCAGATTTACTTAAGCCCTTTTAAATTCTCTGAAAAGAAATAACGGTAAAAATACAAGGCGAATAAATTTAAATGTTATCATAATATTCCGTAACAAAGTAACTTAACGACGTTCATAATTTAAACAGTTAATACTTTATCGGCGTACAAAAAATAAAAAATGAGCTCTTATTAAAGTAAAATATATCAGCTTAAATACAGTTGGAAAAAGCTGCCATGACCATCGGTTTTCAAATGCTAGTTTACAAAATCCATAACATAGGTACTTCCCTCTAGCTGGGAAGCGAACCCAGGCCCCGAGCTAGTGACCCGGTATTCATACCACTAGACCAACAAGGCTATTTTAACGAGGAATTCTCAGTAAATGATTGGAAAAACAAACTAGGATATATACCTTCAAAGTACAAAAGTTGTAAGTGCCTGGGCCTCAATGAATCTTGAGAAACATCACATACATTGCTCTGATTCTGTGGTAAATAGCTTGAGCACTGGTGTTACAGAAATCAAAAACAACGACCAGAACGTACGGACCCGAGACAATATTGAAAAAGTCCGTTTTCCATATTGACCCGACCAGGGATCGAACAGGGGACCTCAGAGATGGCGCGACACCAGAGTCCGGACCGCTCACCTTTCAGCTACGGAGGTCGTCGACATACTTTGATACTTAATTCTTCATACCTACTAGAAGTGGCATGGTTTTTGCATTTAACACAATTTAAACTCTCTTATTTTCTAAAAAAGGTCCGCCATTTTTGAAAATGGCGCAAGAAGTGGTGTTGGAACCCAAACTCCGCAGCGAGCGCTGGGTGTCATCGTCGGCGCCTTTGGAAAGGTGGAGCGAGCCGGATGTGATGTATTCATCGGCTGAATATCATACACACAACCTGCTGGTAAATATCCGGTCAAAACAGTTACAATTATTTTACCATCTACGTAAGTAGAGTTACAAATACATTTAATAATCACTGCGATATCTTTAAAAAAATATTGAAGGCATATTCAAGTCAAAACCAAGTTATAATCTTTATTTTATATAAACAGATTACATCAATAACACTTATCGTCTCTATATCAATCAAATGGTGCTACCTCCGGTTTGTAACCTACAACTACCGAGAATATACCGGCAAGAAAGAAACTCAGTAGTTATTTTTTTACAAAAAAAGCTAAACTTAATACTAGTTTTGCACCAAGGCATACAGCTAGTTTGTCATTGTAAACAAAATTTATAATCTTTGAAGTAAAAAATAATAATTATTACTTATTACAAATTTACTTGAGATGCAGGCTGTACTATTTTATATGTAGGTGAGATTTTTGTGTTTTTATATTGTTGCTTCTAGTAGGTATAACTATGTACTATTATGTTAATAAATGTATGTATGTTTCTCTGAAAATATCTGAATTGAAATTGTAGATTGCGGCACATTGTTGGGTGTTGTTTTCGACTCTGGTATGTCTTGGAGGCAACACATTGAGAAAATTGCAAATAAGCTATCTCGTTTTACCTATGCATTAAATGAACTTAAAAAGTCCACAGATTTAAGTACAGCCAAAAGTGCCTATTACGCGTATGCATACGCATGGCTGAACTATGGTATAATTTTGTGGGGAAATGCTGTAGATGTAAGCCAATTATTTGTTTTGCAAAAAAGGTGTGTTAGAATATTAGTTAATATTGGAAACCGAGAGAGTTGCAGGCCTCATTTTAAAAAACAAGATATTCTAACACTACCATCGATGTATATCTTTGAAATTTGCAAGTATGTCAGAAATAATATGCAACATTATAACAAAGTGAATAATACCCACACAAGATCGCGTAATTTGAGACATGACAACAAGATAAATCTTCCACGCTCAAAATTAGCTTTGGTACACTCCGGGATACATTTTATGTCTATAAAAATTTATAATAAACTCCCTGGTCGATTAAGAAAACTTGAAAATAAATTAGAGTTTGAAAAGCAAACCAAACAATTTCTAAGTACGCATTGTTTTTATAGTGTTCAAGAGTATTTCGACCTCTCAACAAAAACTTAAACGCCTTATTTTTATTGTTTTTGTAAATTGTAAGTAGCTAGTAGTATAATTTTTATTTAATATGTCGCCTAATGAAAATAAGATTGCTGTGCCCTTGCAGGGTTTATGTGAGAACTATTTTTACCTATCAATAAGACCTTATGTAACCACATATTGCAATAAATAAATTATTATTATTAAATTATTATTATTAATATTTTAAAGAATAACGCTTCGGCTTTGCACGGATACCTACAATGTAAATATTTAGATTTTTTTCCTTATTGAACTAAATGATGATGGCCTTGGATGATCTTTGCATTTTCACCGAGCTTGTGGGGAACCGGAAGCTATCACCCCTAAAAACTAAAAAAAAAAGATTTTTATGTTCTCTATTGGAAAAAAAACCCTCCTCTTGAATTACACTATAAAATAAACAAACCAGCATCAAAATCTGTTGCTTAGTTTTAAAGATCTAAGCATACATAGGGACATACACAAAAAGCTTTGTTTATACTGTGTAGTGATACCTATAGAGTTTCTTACCTGATTCTTCTCAGTAGGATTGCACTCTAAACTGGTAATAGCTTTAATATTTTAGTATGTACTAGCTGTGCCCGCGACGTTCGCGTGGACTACAGGGTTTTTCCAGTTTTTTCCCGCTTACTCCCGTTCCCGTGGGAATTTTGCAATATCCTGTTGCAACTAAGCTTTAATTCGTCTAAGGAGCATGCATGTCAAATTTCAAGCGTCTAACTTAAGCGGTTTAGATTCTTCATACAAAAGGATTTTCCCGCTAATTCCCGTTTCCGCGGCAATTTCAGGAATTCCTTTCTTAGTGCACCTCTACGGCGCCTAAGCTACGTCCCTTCCAAATTTCAAGTGCCTACGATTAGCCGTTTAGGCTATGCTTCGATAGGTATGCCAGTCAGTCAGTTTCTCCTTTTATATTTTGATTTTATTTCAGAACACAGTATTGTTCGAAGAAGCCCTCCGCTTCATACCCGCACATGCAGTCCTGGTGGAAGTGGCGCCCCACAGCCTCATGCAAGCCATCCTGAAACGCGCGCTGCCAACTTGTGAACTGGTTTCTGTTACAAGGCGGGCTCACCCGGACGGGGCACAGTTCTTGCTAGAAGGCATTGGAAAGTGAGTGAGGATTTTTCACAGTAAACTAATAGGCTAGTAGGTATAGCTGATGAAATCACAGGGAAACTTCATAAAGTTCTATAATAGACAATTCTGGAGCGCACTTGACTGGCCCGGTAAACTTGAAGGGATTGGAAAGTGAGTCAGGATTCATCAAATTTACTAATTAGTGTAGTAAACAGTAGCTGATGCAATCAGGGGAAATTCCGCAAGGTCCTGTTATAGACAATTCTGGAGCGCACTTGACAGGCCCGGTAGAACTATATTTATCGCTCCTGGCGAAACAAAAGGGTCGTGGGTTGGATCCCTAAGACAACCATTTCGTCACCGCGCATGCAAAAATGCGTAAGAACAGTTTGTAAATAACGAAAACGTACTTTTCTACATTTTATCGAGTTTGGGTATTGTGGAACCGTCGTTGTATCTGATTTCTGAAACACAAGACCTTTAACTACTTATCACGGAACCAATATTAACCACAGCAATGTCTTTTTTGTATTAAGATTTAAGATTGACCTCATCTCACCTGATGATAAGTGGTAATGAGAGGTCCATGTTTAAGGACGACAAGTACAGCATCATAAATCAGTTACTGGACTTGTCGCCGTTATCTTGAAGGCTTGACCCCTGCTAATAATGTAGCTCCCCCAGGAGCTCTGGAAATCTTACTCACATGCAGGAACACAACAACACAGAAGTGATTGTTATTTGGCTGCGATCTTCTGTAAAGTGGAGGTATTTCACCAGTCGGGCTGCTCCAGTTCAAGCGATAAATCGCTATGCCCTCTCTTAAATGTATGTGATGCTGTACAATATTTTATTTGTTTACCTCTCCTAAATAACACCGATCAATCGACACAGGCACCTCATTGTAGGTAATTACCAGAAATATTCAATGGCACCTTTTACTGTACGTACTAAGAAAAACAACGTCTTAAAAAATTTAACATGTCGAATTAAGAACCTCCTCCGTTTTTTTTAAAGTTTTTTTCATTACAGCCTGTACGTGGCCGGTTTCAACCCAGACATCAGGTCTCTGTACCCTCGGGTAGAGTTTCCTGTCTCAACGTCGACGAGGCCCCTCTCGCACCTGATCGAGTGGAACCATTCGGAGAATTGGTATGAAAAATCGCGAAACGATTTCAAATTAGTGTCCATCTGTAGTGGCATTTAAATTGTATCTAATAATATTGATATACATTTGTCAATTATCTTTTGATGCGAACCATTCTTCATCAATTTGTTTGTAGGAAACTGTGCAGGTACACTAAACCGATACGCAGATTCTGTTCAGAGTTCAGACAGATATTGGCAGTGGAAGATGACGAGTACCAGTATCTTAAAGGACATCGTATTGAAGGTACATACCTAGTAATAAAATAATAATACTTTTTAATGTCACATATTTTATCCCACTAATATTATAAAATAGTCGTAAGAATATATAGATTTTTGGATGTAGGTATATTCGTTAGATTTTGACGCAATAATTACCGTATATATTTGGATGAATGTGCAACAAAGAAATTTAAGATAGTAAATTAACATATAAGATGCTTTAAATTCGAGCGAACAATGTAGCTGGCACCATACTTAATTAAGGTGAATACGAAAATGATTTTCCAATAGTCACGAAAACACGTGACATCTGCATGGTAGGAGAACTAGAAGTTATAAAACTTTGAAAACCACTGTTGTACAGTTTGCATCTATAGTTTCTTTACCGTTCTCCTTAGCACTTCAATACCTTGTCACATTAACCTGACAAGTTAAACATGTAGTCGAATACTCAGTTACATTAAAGTGTCAAGGTACTGAGTTCTTCACAAACTAAAGATGATGACCGTACAGTAACGTAAGTCTGAGTTAAATTGCTAGCCAAATTTAGTCCTTTTCCTTCATTCCAAAGGCACACCAGTGCTCCCGTTTGCTGCTTGCTTGGTGGCTGTATGGGACACTCTCGCTATGACCCTGGGTCGTGAACGACGTCAGCTCTCGGTGCAGTTCCAGGAAGTAAAGCTTCACTGCCAGCCTCCACTGCGCGAAGGTCAGCTAATCGACCTCACTGCTACGGTCCAACGAGGCAGCGGCTACTTCGAGGTACCACTTCATTATCAGCTTTTAGTTTATGTAAAGCTTAGGCCTCTGTCATTGAAATTAATGCATGATCACCACGCTGGCCAAATTAAGAATAATCAAATATTTATATTATTAAAGTGTTTTCTTACTGCACTAAGTTTAGCTTTTATCGCTTGGTCAGTAACATTTTCTATGTTACAATTTATGCCTGATCAAAAGCACGTCAGATTCTACTTTGTACCTCTCTATTGTCGTGCACCTTAGTACCTATTAATATCGAACTGCAAGTGTTTGGAATCACGGTTACCGTACACGTACATACAATAGAATACACGGTTGTAAATCTTGTATATAAAAATGAATCGCTTTCCTTAGTCTCGCTAAAACTCGAGAACAGCTCGACCGATTTGGCTAATCTTGGTTCTGAAATAATTGTGGAGGTCCAGGGAAGGTTTAAAAGCTTAGAAACTAAAAAAATAGGCGTTACGAAGTTCGCCGGGACAGCTAGTAATAACTAAAACTCAGAAATATACAAAGCTTAGATTCTTAATTAACCCCAGTTAATTCAAAGTATTCTATGCGAATTTATTTTTATAAAAGTATTTGTTTATAAACATTTTTTAACAAAATGTTGGTACAAAAGGTGGAAAGAAAGAAGAAGAAAGAAAAGTCATTTATTAAACGTACAATAAATAATAAAAAAAAGGTAACAACCAATTACAAAATTAAAAACAAAAATAAAAAGTTACAAACCATTACATTAGAGGTCAAAGGACAAAATGAAAACGCTAGGAGCATTGTCTACCAAGCAACCACTTAATCATGCAGATAGTTTCTTAAAAATTACGTGTTTATAATATATTTTGCTGATGAAAATCTAATCTATTCAGATTCAGATTGACTAGCTAGAAGCTGTGTGAGTGTGTGAGTGAAATTAGATTTAATAGATACATTATTTTTACAAAATTAAGACGTGAAAGTTCAAAACAACCAAAAACAAGCTACAAATCTTTTCTTTCAGGTTTTCGACGGCAATGTTATTCTCGTTGAAGGGACGATTACTATAAAATCAGAAAAGAACAATTTTAATCACGCAGCGGACAAAGATGTCACAACGTATCTCAGTAAAGACGATGTTTACAAACTGTTATTTGAAAGAGGATATGATTACAAGTAAGTAATTATAACGTTCAAAATGATAAATTAAATAAATGACAACAACACTGACTCTTTTTTCATTTTGAATGTCAGTAATCTCACTTATAATGTCAATGACAACGATATTGACTCCTCCTTCATCCCGAACCAATTCAAATTAACGGGCAAATCCTAAAGGCGTAGGTATTGATACTTTTGGGAAGCTCCCATCTCTTTGGGGTTGATTACCAAGATATCCCTGTCCTTGCCGCATTAAGGTAGTACCCCATTTTTTTTATTATGCACTTCAAGATTGTCCTCATTCCACCTGATGTTGGAAACCTTACTCACATGTAGGAACACAATAACAACAAATTGATTGTTTTTCGGCTGCGGTCTTCTGTAAGGTGTATTTCACCAGTCGGGTTGCTCCAGTTCAAGAAATAAATCGATCAATCTGTAAAAATTATTCTGCGTCTCCACATAACTAGGTACAACATTATCCAGCGTATATCCAGCATTGAACGAAAAGCGCTTGTAATCGGTTTCCACATACAAGTAACCATTTTATATTCAGAACGGTTTTCTTCGCGTCTGACTTGATGATGGCTGCAAATGGCCTTCTTAACTTTTCATTCTTTTTCAATCAGTCGCATATCTATAGTGTCGGACGGAGACCAGTGGCAAATAAATTCATCACCCTTCTAAAATATACTGGACTGCGCATTAATTCACTTTTGTTAACCTTCGAAAACGTTTTTTTTTTTAAACTTTTTAAAGCCTTCTCAAACTGTTTTGGCAATGTCGTCGTAAAAATCATGGTGGTATTTAGAGCCCTAATAGTTACACGATTTGTTTGTTTTTTAAAGAGACTCATTCCGGAGTATCTACAGCTTGGACCCGTCCATGATGCATGGCTTGATCGAATGGCAAGGAAACTGGATAGCATTCTTGGAGGCAGTGATTCAGATGCATATACTGATGAACAAGCATCATTGGATTTCTCAGCCGACAGCTATAAAACGTCTGGTGATTGACATCAAGCAGAATTTGTTTGACAGAAGCAGTGATTTTCTTACGGCCATTTATGATCCATTCCAAAATAGAACCAGGTAAGTTAAGTCAATAGCTGCATGATATTTGCGGGATTTTGATCATCAACAAGCTTCTTTTACATATAGCCTCTTCATTTTCATTCAATTAAAGGCTTAATTATTTAGAGAATTACGTTTGTTAAAACTACTTTATTATTCTGTAGGTGCGGTGGTGTAACTGCAGAACACGTTGCATTTAAACAAAAAATGCCAGTGACAAAGCAATCTGTAGTGCTGAAAACCCTTAAGTTTATGCCTTTTGAACAATACGAAAATAATGATGTAAGTGCTATACCTACCTATGTAACAAACTCTTTGTGCTATTTTGACTTTGGAATATTAAACCTCATGTCTGTTTTCGGTTATGTATAACGCCATAAAATAAAAAGTGAGATGTGAAATTTCTTATAAAAAACAAAATATAAAAATTTTTGAACTAAATGTAAAATAATAATTTCAGGAATAAAAGCAAAGATTTAGTTATACGTTTTAAGTTTTTATTTTATTATTATTTGACTTATCCATTGGTCCTTCGAGCTGGATCAAAAAACAACACACACAAATATTCAATTTAAATTTGACATCTCACTTTATTTTTTTATTATGAATGGCGTTACATGCTTATGACCAAAAACAGATATCAATATTAAAACTATTTTCCATTAAAAAGTAAAAAAAAGTACAGACACTAACTGAATGCCATATAGTTTAGGATATTTTAATTGACTGTAACTAACTAACTTGTTAATATCTTTAATATTACACAGATTACTACAGCAATCAGCATTGTAATGCAAATCATAGCTGAGAACGTGGACTCGAATAAAATTACATTATTTTTTGTCGACGTGCCATCAATGCATAATTACGTCGATGAAATTAAGAAAATCAATCAAATTCTACCTGAAGTAGACCTCAATGTCGTCGTTGTAAAGAAGGAAGAATTTTTAAAGTATAAGTCTACAGAAAGTAAACCAGATGCCGTCTTTATGCATGATCTTCTTTCAGAAAAGAAGGTAAGTTTCCATTGTGTAATGAAACTTTTCATAATATGTAATGCAGGTGTTATTGATTGTTCTATCAACGCACATAGTTTTATTGTCTGTTTTACCTTTTTAATTTAATACATCTCCTCAAGACGTAAAACAGGGGTCCAAAGGATCACAAAGGAATTCGCGGTTTTATAAAAAGGAAATATTTCATAAAGATAACATGTTTCATTAAATTAGATGTATTAGATTAGCAACATTATTGCTATTCAACTTAGGATACATTTTGGCACACGGATATTGTTTTTTATAGTTCCTCCAAGTTGATTTAATTTTGTTCTATCTCCAATGATTTCTTGTTCTAGATATTCGAGGTAATATATCACACCTTGCCATCGGATACTTTCCTGATTAGCGTTGGTTTGAATTCCAACAATGTGTACCCCTCTACAATATACAACAAGGTGTCGACAATCGGAACTGGTAGGACCAGTGTGGAGCTGGCCAAATTTAAGCCAGCTTCCATACCATCTAACACGACAGCCATAACCATTCGTTCCATGTCTGACGTACATCAGTTGCGAACCACTTGTGAACTACTTTCACCGAAACATAGACTCCTGGTACTAGCTCCACACCCAGCACCATCGGGATTGAAAGAACAAGTTAAGTTCTGGAGGAAAAATGGTCATAAGAATGTGTCCATGGTAATGTTCGATCAGAAGAATTCTATGGATAAAGAGATGGAGAGTTTTCCCAATATGGCGTTCAGTGTTCTGTATAAGGTAATGAGATACATTATTTTAAGGTTTTTAATTTTTTAACATCCATACTAATATTATAAATGCCAAAGTAACTCTGTCTGTCTGTCTGTCTGTCTGTCTGTCTGTCTGTCTGTCCGTCTGTTACTCTTTCACGCCTAAACGGCTGAACGGATTTTGATGAAATTTGGTATAGGTATACGTTGAATCTCAAGAACGGACATAGGCTACTTTTTATTAGAAAATAAGGGGGGGATGGGGTAATACCATCTTTGAAAGTTTATATGGAAAAAAAATATTTTTGAAGTTAGAGATATGAAATTTGCCACAAATATAGCTCGAAACTTGGATTATAATATAGACTACTTTTTGTTTCGAATATTAGGGGAGAAAGGGGTAAAACCGACCATGAAAGGATGTAGTCCACGCGAACGAAGTCGCGGGCACAGCTAGTTGGTTATAAAGAAACAAAATCGTCTGCAGTAAATCGTGAAAAGGAGCAATCTGCTAAACCAAACACCAAAAGCCTGATAGCCGTTTGGCAACACTTATTCCTATAAACTTCCAAGTTTAGGTAAAGATTAGGGTCTTTTAAGTCTTTTAGAGCTGTCACATCTTATAGAAATTTGTACTGGTTTTACCGGATTAGAAATGTCAATGGGGTTGGCCTGGCGTGTTCAATTAATATTATTGTTCTTTCAAAAGGGTCAATGGGGTGGAGAATACGTCGTACCTACAAAGTTGGACCCAGCGCCACCAAAAGGTATCATGTCCCTCACATGTACAAGACCTGGGGACCTGAGTTCTCTCAGCTGGATTAACGTAGAAGAACCGTCTAATCGAGGAGTCGAAATAACGGTAAGCACACTCACAGCTTACTGATGCAAACCAGACAGTTTTTTGTGAGTAATGTCACTTCGATAAGACTTAGCTTTTAAAACATTAACCTAACTTGGCTAAGAACTAAGTATAAAATTTCCTTGCTAGTAATTTGTAAAATATATCGTTGCTGTCCTTATAATTGTAATGCAGGTACATTATGCTGGCCTTGTTGGTTACGACGCGTCCAGAGCTCAAGGAAACGGTTTTGGATCCGTCGAAGGAGGATTTGGTATGGATTTCAGCGGTAGCACTGCAAGGTTTGAACCAATTTTTTTTAAATTGAAAAGGTACTCTCTTAACAATTTAGCCGACCAAGAAGGTTTCAATTGATGTAACATACCTTTTTTCATTACCCCCACCCTTCATCACCCCTTTTATAAAAAAACATGTTTTTACTCTAACAGGATTCAACGATCTATCGACATATTTTTTTATAAAAGGGGTGATGGAGTCGATAGTTTATTAAATATCGACTATGCATTCTTACAGCGGTGACCGTGTAATGGGCCTGATGCCACGAGGGTCTGCTGCGAGCAAAGTTCGCATCGATCCCAGGCTCTTGTGGCCGGTTCCTGCCCACTGGACCATGGAGGACGCTGCTACAGTCCCCTTCGCCTATTGCTATGCACTTTACATATTGGTGAGTATTTTCAACTTTATTTCGACCTAAAATACCAGCAGAGTTATTTTCTAGATTATTTATCATCATAATATGAGCAGCCTCAGGCCTTTACTCCAGATTGAACGCATGACTTCTCATCTTAAGGATGATGTGGCGCATTTTGGGATAAGATTCGTTTAAGAGCATTTTTTCATCATCTATTTGAGAATATGTACCGGCTAACCTCTGATTGAGATGAACAAAACATAAAAACAATCACATATTTTAGTAACACACATTGCAGCAGGTAACAGCGAATGTTGGCTTTTACAAATTGTGACGAAAAATTAAGGCAGATGAATAATGAATGAGCATTTAACCACTTCAATATTGATATGTAAAATTTCAGAGTAGGATCTGTAATCCGGAGCCTGGTATGTCAATACTAGTTCACGGAGGATCCGGGGCGCTCGGGCAGGCGCTTATTGCCGTGTCTCTAGCTTATGGCCTTGAAGTATTCGCCACAGTCAGTGATGTCCACAAGAAACACTTCTTAAAGAAACTCTTCCCTGAACTAAAAGGTACTGTGCTTACATATCTCAGTAAGATGTAATACATCGTTAAATGAATCGTTAAGACACATGTAATTTGTAAAACAAAATTAATAGGAAATGGGCATTTCAGACGATCACATTGGAAACTCCCGTGACCACACTTTCAAAGACATGGTTAAACGAGGGAAGCCATCGGATAGTGGTGCAGATATTGTAGTCAGCTGTGCTAAAGGAGGTCTAAAACAGGCAAGTTTTAATTATCATTTTCGACATTTTATCTCCTATTAATAAAAGATTACGCTTTTCGTTTACTCTGCAAAATCTATGCTCATGAACATTCCGGACTCATGAGACAGAACTTTTCTCTTTAATGTTATCAGTAGTCAATTTACCTTTAGCTCTAAGATAAATTGACGACCTGATATATTTCTTTCGCTATCCTCTAGTGAGGACACTAAAGTATCTACCATCTATTTTCAGACCGCCATTGGTAGTTGTGGGCTTTTCGGCTACATCATTGACACAACACAACTGGTAACAGGAGAGAACTACGTGTTGGGAATGATGTCTCTGGTCGGCGGACGCACTTATAGAACCATTGACTTTGCTGGTAAACTGACTGAGGATAACGACCTTGAATTAAAGGTAAATGGAAAGTCAACTGACTTTCTTACTCTTCTTTTTCTCTCATAACAACTTATACCCGCTGTAATGGATTAATGAACTATATTTACATTTAAATACGTTCTATGCTCATATAAATATATTGGACAACCACAACCACAGCGACACTTACCATCTAACACTTAATAACAAAAAGAAGGTAGTATCAAAAATAAAAGTAAAACATATTGCCATATAAAAGCATAGCCAAAAGGGCTGTGGAGGTCGGATCACAGCAGTCGCTAACACCCGCTTTAGCACAAATACCTACTTTCGATGAAACTAGCTGCGCCTAATTCGAACAATGTTTAAGTCAGGAACTTCAGGACCATTGTCTCGTAATATGTTTTGGTTACCTAATTACAACTATCATTGGAATCTGCACAAATAATGGAGTTTAATAACTTCCTATATCTGATTCTTGAAAGCTCATTTCTCCGAACGCGGTCATTCGGCGAATGGCTCAGGACTCCGTCAATACCGATTAGAGAAAATTATGTGCCATTTGATATGTTAAAATGTTTCGCTAATTTAATTCCTATTAAGCTTACAAAAGCTGAAATTGATAATTTCATATTGTTAACATCGTAGTGTGTGTTCACTTAATGTATTCTTAACTATGATTCCAAACTGGGAGAAAGATACCTTACTACTTTATATTTTCTAAACGTACACATGCAATATCACACTGCAGACAGATATTGCGGGTCTAGGTAAAAGTGATACCTACCTCACTTACGTTTCAGTAAAGTATGCCCGATTAGACCTCACCCATCAAAAAACTAATACCCCACCATTACTACGTCATGACCGATGATCCGCTAAAGATATTACTTTTATTTAAGAGTTTTATTAAATGTCATTTGTCCTTCCAAGTGGCTGCAACTGATGCTCAGTGAGGGTATCAGGAAGGGATACGTACGGCCGCTGTCAAGGGTAACCTATGCTCCGCACGAGACCTCGCGGGCCTTCAGACTACTGGCGGCAAGCCGGCATCGCGGGCGAGTCCTGCTGTCCTTGAAGGAGTCTGCTCCTCTCATATTACCCAGGTTTGTGCTGACATAAGCAACTCAATGTGCAATCCAGCGTAGGGAAACCTGTTCAAGCATCGCGTAATAAAATTATGTTCAAATTATGGCTCTAGATGGTAGGTATGGTACGTGTATTAAATAATATTCATTATTTATGTTAGCGCCCCTGTGAGTGAAACTAAGGATCATGTGTTCGATCCCCAACTAGAACAAACTTGCATTTGATTAACAAAGTTTAGTAAAGTAGCTGCAGCATATTTAACACTTTTTATGTTAAAAACTGCGAGATTACTAAGAATTTCGAGTTTATTAGTAACACAATGATACATTTTTCAATAATGGTTTAGGGTATCCTGTAAACCGACCAGTAGTTACGTGGTTGTCTACGAGGATGAAGAGTTTGCTCTTCAGTTTGCCGATCTGCTGGTCTGTCGAGGAGCCAGGAAACTACACTTACACGGCAGGCACACGTCTTATCTGACGTACAAAATACAGTAAGTTTTTTATAGTCATCCATAGCCAGTTCTTCCTTCTTTCTCCTGGCGTTTAAACTGGTGGCGCTTTCGTTACGAAGCCCTGCCTTGGTTTAAATTGCCATCTGATCCTCAACCCTGACAACATGATCTATTACAGCCTCACACAGTTAAAGACACAAGTCTTCGCTGGAATAAAACTCATAACCTTCGGGATTTAGAACCCAACGGTCTAACTAATACCTAAATCACGGAGGCAGACATAATCAGTTTTTCCAACAGCATATATTTTATCACAACTGGCCAGCAATTTGTGTCTATCCTCACATACTATCACTATAATGCCTCCAAATATATTTTGTTGTTAATAATAGCTTGTTAACCTACTATTATAGTATTGTAATTTTACTGGGTCAATGAATAGCCATCCAATGCAGTATCCTGGCGGTTCTCTCTGGGTGATATTGGCAATTATTCCTGACGTCGTGAACTTGATAGCTAGACTGTTTTGCACTGGACCAACGTCACGCTATGGAGAGGTACGATGGGGGTTTAGAAGGTGGTGACTTTTTTCAGGGATTCCACACTCGTTGCTGTGGTGTTTATTTTATCCAACATAGTAACTTTTCTTTCAATGTTTCAGGCAGTGGAAGGAAAAGGGAGTCCAAGTCGAAGTTTCGTCAGTGAATTTGTCCAAAAAAGCAGAAGCGCTGTCATTGCTCCTCCACTCCAGTAGCCTGGGGTCCGTGGACGCCATCTATGTAGTGGCAACTCACGCGAAACAGAAGTTGGATGTCGATGTAGCCATACTGGCTAACTTGGACAAGACTTCGAGGAAAGTCTGCCCTGACCTTAGGTGTGTACCAATCTATAGCATAGAAAAAATGTTAAATTTATGATTGCACAAGCTTTTTTACAAACGAAAAAAAAGTAATAATTCAAATTAAACTAAAACAACACTACTCGCATATGTAAAATTAAATAAAACAAAAATAAAACGGACCTAAAAACTTATACAATAAACACGTCATCGTGTAAAGGACTATGGGTAAAAATGTATAGGCTCCATCCCCACCTACCAACAAACATGGAACTGATACCAAAGTGTTCCTAAAGTGCCCCCTATTTAATTAAAATAGTTTGTTTTAGAGAAATCAGTGGGAAGTGTTGTATTACAGTACTAAATATGATTGATTAACTAAACAAAATAATACCAAATGTATTTCAATTGGTAGTTATCCATTATATGTATAGTTATTATTATATTTAAGTGTATTATAATTTATGTAATGGATATAAATTATTTATATTCTTACAATACTCATTATTTAATTTTAATTACAGTAGGCAAATATAAAAAGTAAAGGGATGTTTTAAAATCGCTGAATAAAGATCTAAATAAGCTACATAAACATGTTATTGATTTCATATTTCAATAATTATGTTTACTCGTCAATTATAATGTTATCTAACAGATGCGCTGGCTGATTAAAATCTGTGTGACGACCTATTCCCATGTACCATATAAATAATGGATATGATATTAGCACAACTTCCTACAGTGCGACTGCCCGTTATAGAACAAAAAGAAATAACACGTGAACGTACCCACACTGCAGCGACCTGACTGTGACTAAGGTTCGGGCGACTACTTGTGCTGCGCAAGGGTTGGAGAGCGGTGGTAGGGGATTATTTTGTACCCTGTTATCTTTATGTGCATGCGCCGCCCGCCGCTGTGTTAATAGATACAAAAGAGAATGGTGACATTGCCCCTCTGTGCAATGATGGACAGTTTTTGAGGAAAATACCTGCAAATCCTGTGGTCACCCAAGCCGAGGATCAAACGTGAGGGCAAATCCTTCACGATTGACTTCATGGAATCTGATCATGGTTCCATGGTCTTTACTGCAAGCGCTGCAAATTCATAGTGTGACATAAGAGGTTTTGAACAAGTCGAAAGTTCATGTTTTATTGTACCCAAAGTTAATCCGTTAAACAAGTTAAATAGATAACAAAAAAAAATACTTTTCAGATACTTTGCTGTCATAAGTGAAGATGATCGTGTTTTAAGGGAAATTGTAAATGAAAGAGCTCGTGATAAACTTCCTTCACTTTCGCTGAAGTTGCCTAAATTATACGAAGTAAGTACATTTGCTTCGTTGAAAACATTTCACATTCAACTGTGAAAGAAATCTATAAATTTATTCTCTAGTCTAAACCTGTATTTAAAATCGATTAGTATTATTAATCGATAGAATCGATTAATATCTCGGTGGCATGAAAGATCCCGATTCAAGATAGAAAACCTTTTTTTCTTATTAAGTGTAGGTCTGGGCTTACGTCTCCACTTTGTTTCCATATTTATATTATATCTATTGACGACCTCCGTAGCCGAGAGGCGAGCAGGCTGGACTTTAGCGTCGCATCATCTCTGAGGTCTCGGGTTCGATCCCTGGTCAGGTCAATATGGGAAACGAGCTTTTTCATAATGTCTCGGGTCTGGATGTTGTGCTACTAACGCTTTTTCTGATTTCTGTAACACAAGTTCTTAACCTATTTACCACATAAGTGTAGCAATGTATGTAATGTTATCCAATATTCATTTATTTATATCTGGCAGGTAGTCTCAGTCCAAGTGAAAACTTTTGTTTGAGATGAATAAGTTGTCTGGCTCATTTATTTTTAAATATTAGAAACAGAAATTTTTTATCTCCCCTTGCGGTGCGGGAATCGAACCCACGACCTTCACGTATCGCGCGTGCTGCTCTTACCAACTGATAAGTATGTAGTTCTAAACATATTCAGCAGAGGGCACTTAGGCTACGATAACTTGCGGTTAGCTCAGTTGGTAAGAGCAGCACGCGCGATACGTGAAGGTTGTGGGTTCCATTCCCGCACCGCAAGGGGAGATAAAAAAAATCTGTTTCTAATATTTAAAGTTCGCTAGTACGGCGTTTAGTACTATAAAAATAATTAAAATCATTTATTTTTATTATACAAGCAATATATGGAAATGATTATAAACCTTCGTGTTTTAGTTCAATTCGTCCGTTACGTGCTCCAGTGTAGAAGCAAGTAGTGTAGGTTTGCCAGCGCACGTGGCTGTCGAAGCCACGGAGCAGGCTTTGCTCAGCGGAGATCGTGTCGTAGCTGCGTATGCGCAAGTTGTCACTCCAAGCTCGATACTGCAAGAGGTGGCTAAAATACCAGGTAAGTGTTGCTCATATGCATTTTTCTGTTTCGAGTTTTTTATCTTTTGGGTAAATTTCAACGAGTCTATTCATTTCGTTGTTTTTTAGGGTTCCGTACCTCAAAAGGAAAAAACGGAACCCTTATAGGATCACTTGCGTGTCTGTCTGTCCTTCCGTCTGTCACAGCCGATTACTCTGAAACCACTGGACCAATTGAGATGAAATTTGTTACACATATGTAAGTTAAAGACCCAAAGGTGCATGTGTAACGTAAATAAATAAATTATGAATTTGGGGGTCACTTTTGGAGGGTAAATCACAACATTAAAAAAAAAAGATTCGCTAACCATATCGTGTGACATATCAAATGAAAGATCTTGCTGTAAGGATTGCAAATGTGTATCATTTATAATCTTGAAATAAATAGTTTTTAAGTTATTTAAGAAAATAGTCGAAAATTGACCATTACCCCCCCCCCCCCCCCCCCCCCTTATCTCCGAAACTACTAGGCTAAAAATTTTGAAATTAATGCGGAATATAGCTCTTTACCTATAGATTACAGGAAAACTATGAGAAGTACATGGATTAAAAAAAGTGTTGTTTTGTTAAATTTACGTTTTTTTTATTGTTACCTGCCTGTGCCATGTGATTATTTTCAGCCATATATAGTTTTTTCATGCGAGTACTTACCAGGTTCCAGAAGTATTTAATTATCTAATAACCTTTTACCATGAACACGTTTCAAAGCAAAGTAAATTAGCTAAAGAATAAGAAGAATTAATTACTTTAAAAATCGACGTCAACAACTGTAATTTATTTACCTACATTTGATAAATAATTGTTTAGTTTATTGTGACCTATGAGCCCAACGTACGGAACCCTCTCCACGCGAGTCCTACTCGCACTTGACCGGTTTTTTAATGCTTACGACCACAAAAACCATGCAATAATTGTACGCTCATCATCGTACATTTAGTCCATTGTTTATGCGGTCGTAATCAGAGCATAAACATAAAATGATATGAAATTTAATAATGGTTGGAATTAATTATTGTTTCACAAAGATAAGTTTTAGTGTCTAATTTATTCGATTGCAAGAGTCAAGTTCTTACTGTTAATGTGCAACGAAATACAAATTATCGCTTAAAATTGTCATTAAGTGTTTCGGAAGAATATGAAGTGTTACAGGAATTATCCTAGGTGAAAATTACTTTATTATTTATGAGTATATCAGTATCCCTATAAAATTTTAAAAATAACTGTTTGTAGCGTACGGCACCGATGCCGTCAATTTCCTATTGTTTTGAGGTAGGTAATTAATTTGTAATGACTTTCATAATTTTCGAGCTTTTGCGCCAACGCACTGAGAAGCGTGCGACCCTCACTACGGCTGTGGCGTAACTGTTGCCTTTCGGTGACAACTTGAGGCGGCACTCATCTTGCAGTGGCGGGGTGTTCATGCCTTTGGGCGTTAACGTAATGACGTAAAGCAATCCTTCCATCCTCATTAGCACTTGCGTCTTTAACACAGTTAATTAGCTTCATGTTATATCTCTCCAGGTGTGAACATAACGAATGCGACGGTAGACCGGACGCGCTTGGAACAAGTCGGCGTGGACCACGGCCGCGTCCGCGAGCTCTGCAACCTGCTGCAGGACAGGTTCAGCATCACAGTTCCTCCGGAGACTGTGGCCAAGATGACCATCGGGCAGTAAGTGGACAGGCATTCACTAGTTACAAAGTCATGTGGCGTAAACGGAAGTTGCTTATTTTTATGTTTGATGGGAATAAGTCGCTTTTTTTACCATCAAAGATTACGTCAAGGCTAATGAACCTGTTGAAATATATTGTAAGGCACAAGCAGAACTAATGAGCTTTTCACGTGGACGTGGACAGGGACAAATACATCATACTCGTACGATTTATTTAACGAGTATCATGAATTTTACGTATGTGAAAATGAGCTCATACCAAAATATGCTTAGAATGAAATGTGAAATTTACATAGCTGTATTTATTAATTTAACTATTTGTTCTAACTATGAATTATTTTATCATTTAACCTTAAATAAATATACAAAATCAGAGATAAACATTGACTCCATTGAAGGGCACACATCACTTGGACCTTCAATGATCCCTTGTCTGATGATGATCCTCAGAACTTCCGCTTTCAATTTAAAACAGCAGTTTATTGATCATTATACACAAACAGGTTGAAACGGTTGAAAAAAGAAGTTCTAGATGTGGAGAAGGAAGTGGCTGGCTTTGGGGCGTACATCGGCGTCGTGGATGACGATGA
The DNA here is from genome assembly GCA_037074685.1 of Glyphodes pyloalis. Classification (NCBI taxonomy): domain Eukaryota; kingdom Metazoa; phylum Arthropoda; class Insecta; order Lepidoptera; family Crambidae; genus Glyphodes; species Glyphodes pyloalis. Next base: position 8,171,882 of record JAYKKO010000021.1, read on the forward strand.
ACTACGAGCCACCACAGAGATGATACTCATGCCCACCCTGGTGCATCGCTCCAAAATGGTGGGTCGACAATAAGGTCAAGGACATACCTAATAAGGTAGAAGCATTAATGTCCCACTGCAAGGCAAAGTCCTGAAAACGCAAAGTTTGTTTTTGGGTCGACCAATAATAGCCCAGGATCCCGAGATTAGTATCTGGTACTTAAACTACTTGAGGATTGAGACATAGAACCTATTATAGAACTACAGAGATATTTTCCGTCTGAGTCGTTTGTAAGTTTTTTTGGGATTTATCATGAATCCTCACCATGGGACTACAAAGTGCTTTATTTTTAACTTTATTATGAAGAACTACAGTTTAGACTTGAAGGTCCTGTACATATTACAGATAATCACTTCCCTACTCCCTCAAATATAGTAAGTTCAGATTAGACAAAGTCTTCATATCAGTTACAAACGGCCCGACAGGTCGTAGGTACTATCCCTTTTTTCCACATTTTCTTCTGATTGTTCACTTCTATTAGCCGCAGCATGATGTTACATAGCCTAAAGCTTTTCTCTATAAATTTAATATCTAACAATAAAACGAAAGAAAGAAAGAAAGAAAGAAACATTTATTACTAAAAGACATCACAACATTGTCATATAAGTACACATATACAGAGAGGAGACAAAGAGATAACGACAAAAAAATATATATACAATAAAACGAGAAATCGATCTCCTCGCGATCTCCTCGTCAGCCGGGCGGTGCAGACCATGACAAGGCGTAATGTCCCAAATAAAAGGGCATAAGTCATGGCCCACGGCGCAGGCCATGACGCTGGTTTTCAGTGAGTCCTGCCGAGTGATTACGCACGGACGCCAGCGAGGTTGCACAGTAACGTACCCATTCATTTTGGGTTTTCATAAACAAAAAAGAAAACGAGTAGGTCCTGAGATTTGCGAGTTTAAACTAACTAAATACTTTACTTACTAATATTATAAAGCTTTAGCTTTATTATTACTTTACTTACTAATATTATAAAGCTTTAGCTTTATTATTAGTAAGTAAAGTATAGATTTAAATGACGTAGGTATAATCAAAATTATGTTAGATTGCCTTGTCGGTAATACCGTCATTCATATTCATTAACATCAACACTTCAGACCACACCTTCCCTCTACTTTTGCCTTCCATTTAAATCAGTCCCTTATTACATTTATCTATTTCATGGTGTATTATATAAAACAATTTGTGATCAGGTAAATGTATGTGATTATGTCCATGTGCCCATTCGTGATGTTCTAATATTATTACGCAGAGAGCCGACGAACTAAACCTACCCCAGGATACCCTCTGCATCATACCAGGCCTCGAAGGGCATCACGGGCGGTTCCACTCGCTTTGTGCTAGACTCAAGCAGCCGGCTGTTGTCTTCCAACTTGGACATGATCACCTCGAGGATACTCTTCAAGAAGCTGCTCAGCGACTTGCTAATGTAAGATAATGTGTATTTCATCCTTTTAATCTTGTTTCGTTGGCTGCATTACCTACTACTGATCTTCTTTTTTCTTAGTACGCCTATTATTTGTCTATTCTACCGTTTTTTAATCTAGCTACTTTGTAAATATTGTAAGTCTCCCCTCAGTGTAAATCGACGGTGAAGAACAAATATTACTTAACTCTCTTTTTATGAGAAAATACTTCAAGGGTTTCTTTTGTACTAAATATCATCCTACTTTTTATTAATTTGAATACTGATAGTTAGGCGATACTGATACTTGACCATCAATATGTGAATTCCTCTATGCCTTTTATCAAAGTTTTGGTAAAATTTGGTAGATAAGATGAAATTATTTACTTCACCTATCCGACTGAATCATATGTTCTTTTTCTATTTTTTTCTAGTCCATAATGAAATACGTAGCGCCAAAGCAGACGTTCTATTTATTGGGACACGAATTTGGAGTCTTACTAGTTTTGGAAATTGCAGCTATTCTAGAAAGCTATGGTGAGTGCTTAAAATATAAATTGATCAACTGATTTGTTCTTTGATTCCATAATTATTTATCATGCAAAATGTGTCAAATCTCAATAACAGCCGTCAAAATTAACTAAGCGTAACTGACACCTCATGATGTACTTACTAATATATTTTAACATCGTTTCCATTTTCCAAAGGTATGACTGGCACAGTGTACATGATTGGTGCAACTCCCGAAGATCTGCGCTCCTCTTTCAACACTCGCTGGCAGGACACTGGAGAAGACGCCATGCAAGATGCTCTTGTGAAACACATCTACTACATCATGTGCAATACTTCTTCTCTTGAGCTGAATAAACAGCTTCAGAACTGCAAAAGCTGGTCCGTGAAGGTCGAAACATTAGTCAAGGCTTTGCAAAAAAAAGTAGCCCACGCCACCGAGTACTTAACTGGTATTGTCAACGGTATATACACAAGAATCAAGCTTCTCCAAGGATATGAAATCCAGCCTTACAAGTTGAGGTCTAAAATCGTGCTCGTTCAATCCAAGCCTTACAAAGCGACAAAGCAAACTCTAAAACCCTTGACGGAGCAAGAGCCGGTGGTGGAAAATCTGAAGTCGAATCTTTCGTTTGCCCTGAACGACTTGACCTGCCCGATCATCATCAATAATCATTTGAATCCGGATCTTCTGGCCGCCTACAACCATAGCAATCAGTGCAACACGGCGTTGGTTAATGATTATGAGTTTATGAGGCATGTTTCATTCGACATAGATCAATAACTTTGTGGAAGCATGTGTCCTAACAAAATCCACTGACTTAGGCGTTTTATTGGTATCTTCTTCATTGATTCTAAAAACTGGTCCATTGTTTTGACTAGTAACAAGTTCGTTACTGGAATCAGGTCTATATTTACAAGTGTGATCTTTTGAAAATGATTTTAAGCTAAAACTTTGGCAAGAATCCGGGGTTTTCTAATTAAAGCACAGTTCCAAAAGAAAAGAGCTTCGTTTGATTTCCTTCTGTACTGGTAAGAAATATAATTGATCATAATCTTGAAATGTAGTGACAATACATACAGTTCGGGTATTTAATATAAATTTGAATGTTATAGGATTAACTGAAAATAAACAAATAACTTTGTAACATACTTTAATTTGATACACATAACAAGGTTATAAAATACAGTTTTTCACCAATTATGAATAATAAACAAATAAATAAATGCGTCAGACAACCACACCAATCACCTGGTCTCAAACTAAGGTTTTCCCTTTACTATGAGTATCTACTAGACGGATGATAACTGGGGGCGTCATCCTAGCACACCCATAGTCATTATGATCATTAGACATGTATAGTCGATGATACCACTGGAGAAGAATACTACTATTGAGGATAGATCATTATATTTATTTCGTAACTAAGTAAACTATGAATATTAGAAACAGAAAATTTTTATCTCCCCTTGCGATGCGGGAATCGAACCCACGACCTTCACGTATCGCGCGTGCTGCTCTTACCAACTGAAAACTATAAAAATAATAAAATCGATTAAGATGCCAGGTGTCTTCGATTCCGTGGTTTTCAAACATTTCTGCAACGAATGTACCACGGGCCGATAAGTATGTAGTTCTAAACATATTCGGCAGAAGGCACTTACCGGAGGCTAACGGTTGATACAGCAGAAAAATTGCATCGCCTACGATAACTTGCGGTTAGCTCAGTTGGCTTACCAACTTCACGTATCGTGAAGGTCGTGGGTTCGATTCCCGCATCGCAAGGGGAGATAAAAATTTTCTGTTTCTAATATTCAAAGTTCGCTAGTACGGCGTTTAGTACTAGAAAAATAATAAAATCGATTAAGTAAACTATGAATCAACTAGAAGTTCAGATCAGATGTAGTTATGCATGGTTTGTGGAACATATTTGTATCTATAATATATTCTAACAGCTGAATTAATACTGTTTCCGTCACTTGTTAACAGCCACGAATTTTCAATGATTCCAAGTTTAGGTATTCTGAAGTTGTTAACAAAGCTTCACCTGTATGTTTTCAAGTACATATGTCTAAAACCAACTTTTTCGACCTATCAATTTGTATTTTTTTTAAATGATACATCAATAAATTGACGAAAATATCCCATTACTTTGATAGAGACTAGGTAAATAATAAATATATTTGCCAATCTCTACATGAAAGTAATAGTTAGCATAACGATCTACGCATGCGTGCAGTTTCAATTATTATGACATACATTAATTAGGGTGTCCCATTTCCATAGTACAGTTAGAATAAAAAAAAGATTTACTATTCGACAACGTCACATACATTTACTTTTAGTTTGTATTAGTTGTTTCTATTTCTTTCAAGATCTTCAGCTATCGTCACTCAAAGCGTGCGAGTTCAGGAAAGTATCAGCGTTCATTAGATACGTTTCGCAGAGGTTCTTAGCCTCGAATTCCTGCAGCAGCGCCAGGTGCAGATGCTGGTTGATCACAGAGGCACAGCGCAAGTCCTGGAGCGAGTGCGAGATCGGCGTGCGCAGTTCATACACGGAGATGGGCAGCTGGGAGTATTGCTGGAGTTCGGAGATCGAGTGAGATGAGCTGGAAATAAAGAAGTTCATCATATTTCTTCCCGATTACAGCAACAGTCCGTTGGTCTAGTGGTTATGGTACTGGACTACGACTTTCGTGCCAATTGTTTGAAGGTAAAATGATTGGTTGTGTCGCTACTTAAGTAAAACGAATGTAGGACTCCTTCACTCTGAAAAGAGGGAACTATCCACTGAAACTATCACCTAAATGGAGGCGTTATTAATGTAGTCTATAACGACCATGGACGATTTTGTGGTTCTAGTTTGATTCTCAGGTGGTACTATAAGTTACAGATTTTACGAACATAGTTGATGTTTATGATCATCGAACTGCATTTGGCTAGCGAAGTGGTTAATTAAGTCAACACCCATGTATGCAACGATGCCATCAATTATGGGGCCCTTTTTTACTTGCAGCGCGACTTCGTTCGCGTTTTTTCCATATAATATATAATATAATATATTTTTATGGTTCCTTTTATCCCTATCTCCCTTTAAATTCGAAACAAAAAACAGTCCATATTTTAATCCAAGTTTCGAGCTATAGTGGCAAATTTCATATCTTTAACTTTAAAAATAAACATTTGCCTATATAAACTTTTAAGAGCGGTATTTATTTATTTATTTATTTATTAGGTTTACCAACAACTGTTACATTACATACAAGCACATAAAGAAAAAATAAAAAATAAAGTTCTAGGCTAAATGCACAGTCTCTTAGAGGTAAACACCGCATGCAAAAACAATCATCAGAGAATGACTGCAGTCCATATTACAATGACATCGATCGCAAGAATCCGAGACGGGAAACAGGGCTTAAAAACGAAGTTAAAAATAAAGAGGAATAGAAGGCTGTTCGCATTGGTGTAGCTACCAAATGCGGGCAATCTCCCTTCTAAAGGTGGTCAGTGAGCTTAAGAAGACGTCAGAGGAAGAGCTAATTCCGTTGAGTAAGCGACTTATGCGGTAAATAGGAGAATTTCTGCCATACACCGTGCGTCGTTTAGGCGTTATCAGGGGTTTGATTGGGTTTCGTGGAGGTCGACGTGGGACATTAAATTTAACTTGCTGAAGTAATGAAGGACAGTCTATGCCATTTCTTGTTAATTTATACAGAAACATAAGGTCCATCATTTATAACCCCTATCCCCCTTATTATCAAATAAAAAGTTCATCAAAATCGCTTCAGTAGTTTAGGAGTGAAAGTCAGACGAACAGGCAAATAGATAGAGTTACTTTCGAATTCATAATATTAGTATGGATAGTACGAATAAGCAACCTTGTGTTATCCGATTGGTCTACAAGTTCACCAGCAGCATGTAGCAGCACAACTTTGGAGCGCAATGCTCGAGCATCGGAGTGATGCGCACGCGCCTGTGCTATGCGCCCGTAAACTGCTTCGAACTGCGCACGAGCGTACTGCGCAGACATCTGCGCACGGCCAAGCACTGCGCGCACGCAGCGATCCACCTGTTGTTAAAAAAGATAGAGGAATTACAACGAGAAGATAAAGGAGAGAAATCTCAGCTCGGTGAATTACAGAAATAAGCACACCTTTCAGAGGATCCTTAATCTGCTGAGGAAATGAAACACAGCCCAACTAAACCAATATCCAAAATACTTTTCCAATGATTTGATTGAGACTCAAACCAGGAAACTTTCACGCTACAGTCGCCACTGCTCCGATAATGAACTTCAGAACTTGCCCGTTGGAGATATGGTTAACACAACGGAGATTATGGATATACACATAGCTGGGCACCGTTAATCAAACAGTTAACTTCGTTAATCGTTAATCCGTTACTAAAAAAGTTAGCTTCGTTAAACGTTAAAGCGTTACATTTCGGACGAATTAACGCAAGATAACGTTAATCGTTAATCTGTTAAAATATAATCAAAATGGACCAAACCTAGAATCCGATTTCATGTCTCCCATGATAAGATTACTGACAGTAATTTAGTAAAACGCTACAATGCATTTCAATAAAAAAATAAGTTAAGAAACTCCCATTTGGAACCCTTTTAGTTTCCCTACGGTTTGAACGGGTAGTCCCCGATTGTATTAGTGTGGTCGTCTTTTTTTGAAAAAAGAGGGAGGGGATTACTGAAAAATGTTACGGTGCGTTACGTAGAGTAGGGGGGGGGGGGGGATCTTAAACAATGCGTTCCGTAATACTTGTACGCTCCCTTCTTTAAAACAAACACAGCAGTCGTCATTCTAACTAAACACCGACGAAATCAAATGTACATTAAAAATTTGAAACAAAACCCACGACAGTAAAAATCGGGAAAAAATACATCCCCCATTTTAACCCAATTATTATGTAACGAAATATTATAATGGACGTAAAAATACTTTCTAAAAAAAGGGTTGATATCTTGGGAAATTGGTAATAGATATACTATAAGTACCTAAACAATGAATATCGATGTTTACAGTTTTTTCCTGACGTGTCTGGGCGTCTACTGTACTAGACCCCCTGTTTCTCGGAGATATACTTACGAGTAAATGTAGCGATAATAATTTTACCATATTGATACATAACCAAGGAATATCCGTCAGGGGCTGCCTTCCCTATGTGAAATTTCAACAAAAAATTAATCATACTCATAAGTGTATTTTATGTTAAACATCTACAGGTCTTCAATAATTATACGTCACTAGAAAAACTATAATATTTTTGAAATCGAACAATCCGTTTTAATATTATTGCCATATTATTTTGCACTAATATTGTAGCGCCCTCTAGTGAGTTATAGACGTAATTTTTATTATTTGGGAACATGCATTTAAACTACCACGTACACATTTCTGAAAACTGAATTTGAATCGGACATTTCGTTTTGATTATATTGAAACATTGTTTTACACTAATATGGCGGCGCCCTCTAGTGAGTTGGCGCCCTCTAGTGAGTTACAGCCATGACACCTATCTAAGAACATGAACTCACCAAACACAAACCCGTTATTGAAAACCGCATGAAAATCGGATCATTCATTCACTAGTTTAGAAGATAGGTGGCAACATTAATTTGCACAAACGCACACACAAACATAGCTCACCCTAAACGCATACACCTGCTCCGTTCCGTTGTGGGTAAAAATGAATCTATTCGCAGCTTTCTTACTCGAACTAGTATTTCACTCGCGGTGCCATGCGGTGGATAGTAGACATTGGATTAACGATTTACGGACTTCAATATTATTAACGGAAGTTAATGAGACCGTTAACAGTTTTTCAAGTTAACTTAAAAGTTAATCCGTTACTCAAAATGTTAACTTCGTTAATTAACGATTAACGGATTAACGAGTTTATGCCCAGCTATGGATATACAAAACATTATAGAAGCCGATGGGTATCCTGTCTTTAAGGACTATAAGATTACGCATCGTCATAAATTCAAAATTAATAAATCAACCAATTCAGCATTTTTTTTATTAATCTTTAATGCGCTACACCGGTTTTAGGGCATGAAAAATTTTATCGAAGTCGCAGGCAAATGCTAGTTACTAATAAACTTCTACTTACCTTTTCATCCCATGTTAGGTTGCCAAGGTCTAAGTCACAGGGACTTCCCAGAATCAAACGATGCATGTGCCGTACGACAGCATCTTGCAAGGCGGCTTCTGAAGAGAATTCCCGGAGTTCCTCTTCCAGCCATGCTTGGAATTCTATGGGTGCAGCTCCGATGCAGAAGATGGTTCCTTCCAACCCTATCGTATTACCAATAGATCAATCATCAATCTCCTAAAAAACTGTATCAAGTTTGCTCACTTGCTTCTTCTACTCATTTTTTCCCGGTTAGACATCCCTTAAATAATGAGCCTGGTATCTTCTACGATTATAATACAAATTGGACGAGATTGGCTATTTTACATTGGAACGATTGCCATTTGATTTCCAAAACCAAAACCAATTACAAATGAAACTAGATCTATGTCGTTCATGGGTGGGACTAACGGCATAGCTTGCTATCCGAAGCACGGAATCATTATTCTTACCAGATAAACAGAATTATCTTACTAGACTAGAAAAATCTCCCAATAACCATATTTAAATATCAAAGCGAATACCATTTGATAGCGAGCCCATAATCTTCAGGTATAGAAATGGAAAACTCTGACAACTAAACTAACTGAGCCAGTATTTATACCTAAAACTCCAATGCTTTACTCTTTAGTACGAAAATAAGTTCGTCCTAATTTACTCGTTAACATAACTTTTATCATAAGCTGGGTTCCAATATTTTACGATTCGTGTCAAAAATGGCTATTCGTTTTTCTCCAACCGACTACGAGTCGTTAATACCTTACGTCTCGTATAATATATTGCTATTCGTAGCAAGAACGGATCGTTTTTTAAATATTGGAATCGGGCATTAATGACGTACGCAAAATTTAGTAGTGTATGTTCTGAAAGACATTGGTTTCAATGAATCTGTGCCTACTTGCCTTACAAATTAACTTTATTTATTGCATCATAATTTTAGTGCGCTCATCATTGAGCCTTTTATGTATTAAATATTTAGGCCAAAATAATAATCTAAATGATATCATCTCTGTAACTCCGCACCGTTCCCTAATTTGTAATCGTTATTAATAACAATTAGTTAAGATTATTTCTATTGGAATATTATTAACCACTCGCTTTATATCTGTTGTACAAGAAACACATTACACGCACTAGTGTCGGAAAACTAAGTTTTATTTATTCGACAACCCCTGGAGGAAGAAACCCTCTCACTCCGATATAACCAGGTCTCATCGTGTATAAATCCCTCCATAATTATACTTCTTTTCGTTTTCTTATTACCCTAATAGGAAAAGAAAATTTGCTACCGAAACCCTGAACGACTATCAGAAGTTTAACGTACCATAATCTTCCAAAATAGCAGCAACTTCCAAAGCAACCATAACACCGCTTTCATATCCCAAAAGATAGAAATCCTTTTCTATAGATGATTTTTTTATCAGAATCTGTGAAATGAAAAAATCAAAATTTGGACATTAAATAAGGGTTATCACCCTAAAAACACACTGAATTAAAACAAGAAATTCTTGCCTTAGCGTATCTTTCGGCCAATTCCTTAACAGTTTCATTTGGAAAGTCTAGGCCAGGCTGCAGGACAAGGGCTGGCATCTTAATTCTTTCGCATAATTCATTGAATCGCTCATAGTTACCTTCCAAGCCTGGCACAATGCATAGGGATTTTTTGCTTATATCCTCATGATAGTCTTTCTAAAACGTAAAATAAAGTATTACTCAACCTCATTACTCAACTCAACCAAAAGCACAGATATATATATTATTAGACATCTGTGATTAAAAGGAATGATTTTCACATTCATCTGTGATTAAAAGGAATGACTTCTGATGAAAATGAACGTTACCTGTAAAGATCCAAAAATGTTGTTCTGCAAATTGGCTTGGTTTTAGTTTTGTGATGAAAGGATGAAAGTGCAATTAGTATTAATTTTTTTGATAAAAATTTGACCTTGACCATGAGGATATTAGAAAAAATTAAAACGTTACAAGAAAAGAAAGAAGATGTAATGTAAATTCTTTGGATTAGATTAAAAAACAAATCAGGACTCCTGTCAACAAAAATGCAAATCCAGAGGTATAACATTACAAAATTTTACGCACTATACGAGATACATTATAAGTAGATGAGAAACTTTTTTTAAGTTCTCTCGCCACTCGATAACATAGAATAATGATGTGATTAGTTTTACAATTGGCTGGGTTTTGGAATTAGAAATATTGTCGTACCAGCATTTGCTAAAGTGGGATCCAATGACATTGAAATGTACTTACTTTATATGTATTGTATGTTATGGTCAGTCAATATATTTATATTTCTCTTCACATTGAGGGTTGAGAATGACGTAAAACTTACCATAGATACAGTACCCGCAAGCGTAGTCATATATACCGTGTCAGTAGTAGCCATCAGTTCATCTGAATCCACGTGTGAAAAAAACACATCTAAACCTCTGATCTTTTTCAACTCAAAACCATTTGTATAGTGTTCGATATCTTGAATCCTATAACATTCAGTAAAACGTTTATAATCGTCGTACTTAAATTAATGATTAAATACATACCTACTGTTACTGTTATTGGAATGATACAAAACCTGCATTCCTGAATATTGTTAAATACATGACGATATTATTATGAGCTCAGATAATAAATTTGACGACCTCCGTAGCCGAGGGGCAAGCGGGCCCGGGCCGGACTTTGGCGTCGCGCCATCTCTGAGGTTCCGGGTTAGATACCCGTAGGGTCAATATGAGAAATGAACTTTTATATATTGTCTCGCTGACAAGTTTTTATGCTATAACCACGGAATCAGAGCAATGTGTTGTCCATAATTTATTTATTTATTCATAATGGTTATTCTGAGGTATTATCAATCAAAATTAAATTTACAAAAGGTATTCTTATTTTGTAATAAGTTCACGTAATTTTTATTGGGTCAGAACTGGTCATAAAACAAGTCAAAATTATAATGTTACAAAATTTCTTACTGTTGAAGGGTAAGTGAAAGAATATCTTCTTCAGAAAACATAAGGTTGTGTTCGTTTCGCAGTAAAGATCCAATTGCTGATGCTTGCACTTCATTTATTCCACATTCTTTCAAAACTGCTTCATGTGTTAAATTATCTAAAACCGTTTTGTCTACGCAAAAAAGCACCAATAAAATAACATACGAATGATATTAGTTCGTTTAAAAGGAATTTCAAATCAGTTAACTTGTTAAAACGCGACAACGTTTTTAGAAGTTAAATGTGAAGCATAAAACTTGGAACAAATCGTGTAAATCAAACTCACATATCTTTAATTTCATATTCAAAGAAATGGAAATAAATAAAAACTAGGAATTACCAGATAAAGCTGCTATTTTCTTCAGTAAATGGTATCTCGTTTCGTTTTTTATCTGTGCATAAATAACTGGATCAGACGATCTCAGAGCTGCTTCCATTACTTCTACGGCAATTCGCCAGAAGTTAGACTTACGTTCTGAATTTATCTATGGAAAAAACCAGTGTTAATTACGTGCGATAAATTTTAAAAAAGTTTAACTATCATAAATTAAATAACTATCACCTCTTTTATCCATGGTACAGACAACTTTGTAGCTGGTAGCTTATCTTGAACTCGAGAAATACAAATCCGATTTCCAAAGTCTTTGCCTGTGCTTATTACAGAAAAGAAACTGCAAATAAAGTATATTGTAATGCTTTAGTACTCCTACTTGAATTAAATGTTAACAATTTGGTAAAAATCTCTACTTCATGCTTAATTCTTACTTACCTCAAGGATGTGCATAGCTTCCGGGACAAAACGTCGATGCCACTCAAGACTTCTCTATTCGCTTTATCGTTTGCTATTGATACAAAACATATCCCTTCAATAGTACCCATAGCAATGGCTTCTTTAAATAAAGAATTTAAACCTTTCTTTTCACTCAGATTTATCGCCGTTACTTTAACTTCAACGCCTCGTTTCTCCCACGACCTGAGATTTTGATCAAGTAAATCTTCATCAGTTATGGTTCAAACTAGCATAAGTACAAATTTGAGCTACGTAGTTTTGTGTTATTCACGATTATGAACTTACAGTTTCTTTCTCTGAACGAGCGTTGGAATCTTCGGCAAATTCAAAAGTAATTTTCTTACTCCACTTGCCACTAGCTGGTCTGCAAACTGGACACCACAGAATTCTTCGTCGCAAACCAGAATATGAGTCTTTCCCGGCGAACAGGATATTCTGCACAGTTTACCATATTACCTATTATTGTTGTTGAAAGACTGGTTGAATTACCTATCCACTTTACTTTTGCATCAAAGACACTGCTATTATAACTTCTGCATTACCTTATAGTTCATTTATAGATTAGTCTTGGTTTTGAACTTAAAACCTCTTTAATTATTCCTTTGGATTAAAAAAATATTCTTCTTGTGGTAAAAGATTCAGCTTCCTTTGCAATGAAAACTACAGAATTTATTGCTGGTTTACTTTTGTGTATTGATGCCGAGCCGGTGGATTCTAATTGGACAATGTTGGACAACATTGGACAACATCGGACAACATCGCATACATTGCTGTGGTTCTGTGGTAAGTAGCTAAAGCACTTGTGTTACAGAAATCAGAAACAACGACGGTACCACAACACCCAGACCCGAGACAATACAGAAAAGTTCGTTTTCCATATTGACCCGACCGGGTAATAATATTATAAACGCGAAAGGTTTTAATAAATGTATGGAGGTCTGGGTGTATGTTTGTTATTCTTTCACACAAAAGCCATGGAACCGTTTCGAATGACAATTAGTAGAAAGAAAAATAAGATATCGGGTTAACATTTAGGATAACTTTTTTTATCCGAAATAACGCCGCTGAATTCGAGGACAACATCTAGTGATTAATAATGATCTGATCCAATCTTTAACGATTCGTAATGTGTCAAAAATGACTAACCGTTTTTCTCCAACCGACTACGAGTAGTTTATTACCTTTCCATTATTGACTTTTCATACCAGCTGTCATCAGTAGTCTGTCAGCCGTTTTTAGCTTACGCCTTGTATAATTTATTTCAAATCCGTAACAAGAACGAATCGATTTTTGCCCTAATCGAAAGTTTGCCCTTCTTAAGGCATGAAAACACAATTTTCTCATAAGTTCTTTTGTTTTTTGAATGGCTATTTGTATAATAAGCTTAATAAAGTTTTAAACTTCTACTCACTATCAGCGCGTGCATGCAAGAAATTAATTAAACAAAGTCTAGATTATGAAGGTACGGAAAACCTATTGGCAGTATTATCGTGAAATGCAACAGAACATATGTATGTATGTATACACATTAATGATGAATACACATACGTTACTCCAATACACCAGTGGTGAGGGCCTGGCGATCCGTCACACAGGGTACCCTACCCTAGTATGGACACCAGTCTCTCACAAAGGTTTTTGTACAAGTTGTTATTGTTTTGTGTTTATTTTTAAAATTACCTTTGCGAAGAGAAAATAAATGATATTTATTATTTATTAGTATTATTATTATGATTTTCAAATACTGGAACCGGGCTAGTTACTAATGTAATTGTAACGAGTAAAAATATTTTAAATTGTGTTATATTCACCTATGTTGCGCGCGCAGCGGTGTATCTACAAGGCGCAGTAGCACGCGACCGCGATGCTGACTTGCCTGCACCAGTCGCAGCGCTTGCGCAGCTTGGCACGGCTCGTACGACACGCGGGAAAGCGGACGCACGTACCCTCGCGATATGCCTTCACTGATAAGCAGTTGTAGTTTCTAAAATATTTGTACAGACATATTATTTTTACTTTATTATATTATTAACCAACATCACATACATTGCTCCGATTCTGTGGATATAGCTTAGGAACTTGTGTTACAGAAATCAAAAACAACGATGGCACCACACAGACCCGAGACAATATAGAAAAGTTCGTTTCCCATATTGACTTCAGAGATGGCGCGATGCGAAAGTCTGGCCCACTCAAATACGTTGTTGTCAAATAAATGAATTTATTAATTCTGCCTTAAAATCTTAGACGGGTCTGTCTCCGTACAGTTCATTTTAGAATCAGGTTGTATTTACTAATGTATGTGACTGTACAAAAATAATATTAAACTATGTCTGTATGCCGTATTTCAGTAATGAGTTATGAAGGGTTTCACACGAATAATGTTTACAATTTACGTGTTGTGGTCAATCTGCTAACTTTAGTTAGCATTCGAATAGGAATAAATTATATAAAATGGTAATATGGCCACAATTTGTTCGAAGTTTAGTTTTACAAAAATGAAGTTTGGTAAATTATCAGATACAATAAATAAAAGGCTTGCTTTACTTACCAACAATTCATTGTTTTTGTTCGATGTGAATATGGATGAGAAATCAACTGGCATATAATTTCTGGACATTGTCATATTAAACATGCCATAGGTGTAGTCCTCGTTTTTAGGTAGTTGGTCAGTGTCCAATACTATACCACTGAACCCGGCACATCTAAGGGAGATCTGAAATCCATCAACGATATCCAATTGTCACATTTTTTTTTTATATTGCACTTCAAGATTGACCTCATCCCACCTGTTAAGTGATAATGAGGTCCTAACATAAGGGCGACAAGTACAGCATAATGCAGCTGTTAGTGGACTTGTAGCCCTTACCTTTAAGTCTTGACCCCTGCTACTAATGTCGCACCCCCCAGAAGCTCTGGAAACCTTACTCACACACAGGAACACGACAACACCGAAGTGATTGTTATTTGGATGCGGTTTTCTGTAAGGTGGGGGTATTTCACAAGTCGGGCTGCTCTAGATCAATGCCCTACCAATCTTTAAAAAAAATCTTTCAAAGAAGTGCACTTGGTAATAGATAATTTTTTTGCCGAATGATACGAGTATGTATATACTGCGGCTGGTTTATTTACTACGATCTGTTATTTATCTATCGATGCTGCACATTAGGCGTATAAAGTGAATTTGGAATCAAATGGGGTTACATTAGAAGTATTTGGTATTTGAATATGTGCAGTGAATAAGATGTTTCACTAATATGCTTACGTTTTTAAGTTCGCCAGGAACAGAATTTAGAATGTATTGAACACCATCGCCTTTGGTAAGAAGTTTTATCATATCTCCAAAAGTATTGTCTCGAGAACAGCCAATATTTTCATCTGTAATAGAAGTTTTGTGCTGTAATTAAGTGAAAGATTCACGAAACAGTACCGTTATACCTTTCCCATACCTTTTGTACAAGGAATTCATCATATTTTTCAATTAAAACTTAATAAAATTAATAAAAGCAGCATAAATTAAATACCTTAGAAGAGGATAACCGTTACAAGAAAGTGGATAACCATTACAAGAAAAATAAAGAAGTGACTAAAATTAAACATACAATTTAACTCACTGCAAAATGCCTGCAAGATAATGTAGGTAATATCAAAATTTAAATCTTAATAACTAGGTAGAAGGTACTACTGAATCACTTTAAGACATGTGCAAAAGATCCATACTTACCTTTTAACTCAGAGAACAATCTCCTAAGGAAGCGCTTCTTACGAATGTCGCTGACAGTGACAAAGACCTGAAGCCCAGCAGCCAGGCAGATGCTGATAGCGGCCTGGCCAAGCGCGCCTGCTCCTCCGTGGATAAGAATGCTGCTGTTTGGTGATAGGTGCACCTTTATAGCCTACGAAAAAGGAACTTTTACCATCTGGCATCCCATCGTTGGCAAACAACCTTCAGCATCATACAAAAGGTCAAGGTGAAGTGCATACGTGTACATTTCTTACTAGTGCATAAATATCGTAAAATAAACGTTTTTAAAAAGACTACAAAGGTGATATAATGTTTTTAAGTTGACCTTCTGGGCATTAGAGATCTTAACAGATCTGAATACAATAAATAACACTGTATGTTTCACACTTAAAATCATCCGTCCCTTTTCTTCTTATTAGGACTAGCCTCTCACGTATAGCACGTCCCAACATCTCAATCTCACTTCGTTTCCACCCGTTTAAGTATACTAATTTCAATATAGAATTTAAAACCGTGGTCCACGTGATCACGTTTTGTGCACCCCAACCGAATCGAACGGCAGTAAGTAGTTCGCAATTAAGCACTCAAAATTTCATGGTGTTTTGATCCATTAACTTATTTTATATAATTTAGTACTTACAAGGCAGTAAAAAGCATGTGCGTATGCCAAAGGTACAGTAGTAGCTTCTTCCATAGTCCAGTGGTCAGGTACAGGCCACATCAGCTCTGGGATTGCTGTTATCCACTTGCTACATGCACCGCTGGGTACAATTCCCATCACTCGAACTCCGCTAAAATTAAAGACGACTCTAATTTTCAGTAACGTTAAAAAATACTTTAAATATTGTTGGTCAAAAGAAAAACTTCAAGCAATTGTCGGTGCATGCGTGATGCTTGTGACGTATGTGCCAACATAAGCTAACATAACGCTTGGGAACTGATTAGCTCCAGCTTACCTATCACAAAACTTCATACTTACTAATTTACTTTTTACTCAACGCCTTAAAACTCTGCGGCTTTACGCATAATTTAATCATCTTATTGGTATATTACACCGCAGGGAATTTCGTAAAGTCCCGATGGATAAAGAGATTTTCTTTCTATCACTTTTGTATGTCATATATTTATTTTAATTAAAATGAATCGCCGAAATGTATGAACGCGCGTAACGAATATTTGGTTGTTAATGGTATATTATAAGAAATACATGCAAGTAAGAGCCTTTTTTGAATTCGGTCTAACAGCAAATGGAATTCTTTACTACATCATCAGCAAACTTTTGAAACTAAATTTCAATATAATGATTATCATTATTTACCTGTCAGTAATACCACTGTAATCCATTCCAAATGATTTGGTACTTATGGTATTTCTTGCTGAAAACATACTTGTTGCCTTTTTAACATCCATAGTACTCAAACCAGCGTAATGAACCTGGAATGAAGAGGTGGATCCAAATTAATAATTAATAGTTTAACGTTAACGAGTAACTTTAACTAGTTAAACACACGTCATAATGTTAATGTTAAATATGCACCAGATTTTACGAATCGACCCATGGCTTCATACATACCATAACTTTTTGTCCATGAAGTTCCTGATCAGGTATCTCAACCCATTGCAAGGACTCCAGATCACCAATTTTTTCAATTTCAAGCGTAATGTTTTTGCTCTCAACTTTTGACTGTTTATTGTGACTTGTAAAAGGAACGTAATATTCTCCTCCCAATAAACCCTGCAAAGCAAATATAACGAGAATATATAAATTGAAAATATAATCCCCTTAAAAGTTTATGTAGGAAAATATATATTTTTAAGTTAGAGATATGATATTTGGCACAAATATAGCTCGAAACTTGGAAGATAGAGCTATAACAGACCTGAAGGTATAATATAAGTGGAAAAACTAAAACAGCGAAAGAAATAGCGGGCACAACTAGTGGTCATGTAATAACGTTTTGTATCAAAAAGTGGTTTTAGATTAGGTGGTTTTTGAGTTTATTTTAGATATTTATATAATTTAATGGCGCACTAGTTACCGTACTCTACCTCAAATTTCAGAAGAATACCTACCAGAGTCGTGGTGCGCATAGTTGCCGCTTTAGCTCATTTTTATTTAAATTTTTGATTAAGTTTAAAAGTAGTACCTAATAATGCGAGTGACACAATAAATGTACCTTCTACATTATACTTAATAGATAGATAGGTTGCACCTCGGGATTATTCAAAATTTATATTCTCACGTTGTGTGCAGCTTTTATTGAAACTCAATAATACTATCTTTAACGTTGATTGTAGGTACATAATATCTATTGTATAATTTATGTTTTGTTGTTGTACCTTATAAATAAATAAATGACTTACATACTGCAGCACGTTGAATACTAAATCAAGATCTGGTAACTGTGCTGCACGCTGATCTTTGGCTATCTTGTGATTTACCATCACCAAACAAACGTTTTGCTGTGAAGCCCTCCACTGAGATATTAGGTCTTTCATCCCATTTACGGGAGGATAAGAAGTGAGAATGACAAGCTTCTGATCAGATGATAAACTTTCCCTCTTAGAAATTAAAGAAGCAAAATCCGTTGTACTGAGAACTGTGATAGTTTGCGTGGAATTGGGCTTTTGCTGTGGATTCCTACGAGCAAGACTAAGCCGGATGTTTCCTGTGTTGTAAGATGATACAACGCGGCAAGCTGACGATTGCCATTTTGATTCAGACATGTCGTTATTTTCACTTATTACTAGAAACGCACCAGCCGGTAACTTGTCTGTTATAATCTGTAAATTAAAAACAATTTCTTGTATTTTGTGTCTCGGATTAATTACAGTCACTAAAATATTCAGACTTACATTTGCATTGCTGAAGCTGTTTATGATCGTCAAATCGATATTGACTAAATCATCATGATTCATTTCAACAAATTCTCTGTTTTTGAGAAGTTTATAATTCACTTTTATCCCTGGAGTGTCGTTTACGTCAAAATCAATAACAAAATTATCTTCATTTTCATTCTGTAGTTCTACGACATTTATTTCATTTTTGTTTGTATTTTCAGCAACAATTTGTATGTATATTTGTAGTGCTGCTTTCATCTGATAAACAATTTTAATGTAATACTTTGAAATCAATCATTAAATCTATGGACTAATACATTTTTACTTACATCTATTATTTCTGTTTGGAAACGGGGAACAAACTGCAGGGTTTTAAGTTTTATTGCCATCGATTTTGATGGTGGCAAATTTGAAAATTTTATATTTTTTATTACAATTCCACCACATCTGCAATGGAAATTAATATAAAATTACCTATCTTCTCCTATTAGACATTAGCTAAACTTACATGCCAAACAGAGACGAAAGTAGCCAAAATTAACGAATTGTAATTACTTACCTTGTGTACTCGTGTAAATCACATACAGTAGCTTTTATAACAGACTTGCCATTTAAATCAATAGTATCAGTAGATAGATGTTCATTCACGTCTATGCTTAGACTCTTAATATAAGCTACTTGAGATACTGATTCATATTCTTGTCTTAACACATTGAGTTGCAAAATGCCGTCTATAAAAGTTACCCAATTATTATCCCAAGCTATAAAAGCTTTCGAGAATGTTTCGTTGGTTGCTTTAATACTCTGAAAACTCCCTCTGTAAATGAAAGTTGTTCATTTGTTTATTAGAATTAAGAATAAGTGTTTTATCTTAATCTTTTGTTTTAAAGACTTTTGCGAATTAAGATTGATGGAGGTTGGATGGATGGATTATTATAAATGATGAAGATTTGCAATTTGGATATAGAAATAAATAAATATATGTATAAATAAATCTAAATTTACTATGAGATGTAATTTGGATTTATTTATGTATTTTAACTCATATTGTTAGTCATAAAATATTCTTAAACGCAGCATGTAGTGATGTAGATGATAAACATACTTATATAAATATTCTCTTTCGTATAACAACTGATAGATATCTTCGGAGTTAAACATCATTTCGTCTTCAGATTCTACATCACTGTTCCATCTATTGTTAACTTTTTTGGATCTGGCTTCAATATATCCCGTAGCGACTATCGATTTACCGTGCAATATCTGAAAGCAAGATAATGGTTTTGCAGCGAAAATAATTATATATACTTTGCTAATAAACTAATCTTACTACGAAAGTAACCATCAAACTTACCTCAAAGTGGCCAGTGCCTCTATGAAACGATACGCTGAGCTTCAAGGGTTGTTGACGATTCAATATCGGCTGTACATACAATTTTACGTCATGAAATTTAACAGAAAGTTGCTTCTTCGGGACTCCACTGGACATAGCCAAAGTATCCCAAATAGCCACCAGAGACGCAGCAAACGGATAAACATTCTTCCCTAAAATTGTCAAATTCAGATTAATTATTTGCTAGAATATGTTTAAAAATTTGATCTAATTTGATTCAAATTTGCATAGCTTGAAAGTTTTTGAGCATAACATTAAACTTCTTTAAATAATTACTTTCACAAATATTATTAAATGTATTAATGTGTTACCAAAATATATAATTACGTGATAAAATGATTGAATAAAATTACAATGGACTGCTTACAGCCCGATTGTTAGTAAAATAAATCAGTACTTAATTCTGTAACTCTTATCACCTTTGATGACATTCCCTAACAAATAATTGTGCTCTTCATCATGGGTAGTGATAGTAAACATACAAGCAGCTGCCGTTTTTCTACTTGCAGCCATATACAGAGGAAGACTCCTAAAAATGAGGTACCGTCATCAGAAAATTTTGACAAAAGAAATTAGCATTCCAACTGTTTACAATTAATACCATTTCTCATGATGTGCCCATTCCACTAAATGCGATAAAAATGGAGTTTCTGTAGATACAGGGAATTCCACTTTTGGATAAAGGACTTCAACTTTCGGATTGTATCCTTCCATAAATAATCTGCGAACAGTAAACATTATTTTAGTTAAACTAACTAGTTTTTGTTATCTTTTTAGACTCGATAGTACCGCTGAAGCGATCTTAAACTGAATCTTTGGCCGCCATTGAAATCTTTGAAAGGCTGTAGAACACCGAAATATCATAAAAAATGGTAAATGTTTACGTAATATTGTCAGAAATAGACTTCGCTAAAGAAGTTTAGTAGTGACTAAACACAAAAACGATGCAACTAATTAATACGCTGTAAAGTAATTATAGAAAAGAATAAATTAATTACGAACTTGCCAACAGCTTCAAGTACCAAAAATGGATTGTCTGGGTGTCCTCGGCGTGTTAGAGGAACATGCTTGCAAGTCGGAAGCGATCGTTTAAGAATTGCCTGCAGTAGACCATGAGGAGCTATTTCTACCAGAACTGCGTTCGCTGGTATCAATTTGGAAGCTTCTTCGAATAAGACTGGATTCTGTGAAAGAAGGTACGAAATTACATAGAAATCCAAATAAGAAAGAAGTTTCATCATCATCAGCCCGTTCACCAGTGGCGTAGCTGGCGTAGGTGACATTTGGTGCGGTTCTTCCCGAAGTACCTACATACCAAAAAAAAGATAACTAACTAACAAAAAATTTCACACAGCAGTCATAAGATTTTGTACAGCGCCTCTGGTGTCTAAGTTAGCATTTGTGGAAAGTTCTTCAATTACAGAAATTATCCCATTATTTTTTTTATTTACTACTGATTAATTTTTGATTGACTACTAGTGTGTACAGTCGCACACCCGATGGGTGTGTGACCCCCCTCCCCCCGCCTTAGCTACGCCGCTGCCGTTCACTACAGGACACTCTCCAATTGCACGTCATCGAGCTCCGTCTTCAACATTCCGTCATCGTTCAACTTTTCTTAAAATAACACATATTTTTCTATTTAAGCTACTGTATCCATAAGTCTCGTCTTACAAGTAGATTATTAGTGTGGTACTCTGCAGATGAATATTTGGCAGCAGGATCATCCCATCGATCCTGTGGGATGGACGTTGACACCCATCGTTCGCTCCGAGGTTTTGGGTCTTTGATCACCTCTGACAAATACTTGAGTAATCCAGGTCCTGAAAATACATTCCAAGTAATATTGTAGAATAAAGAACAATTTACATCCATTACTCAATTTGCGAAAGATGAGAATTGTGTGACCCAACCAATGATATTTTTGTGTAGAGTAAATAAAATGTTTTGTGGCCGTGGAAAACAATGATAAGCCAAATTTCAGTAAAGTCGCTATTGGTCCTGCAGTCCTTACATTCCATTTGCAACAGTTGCTTTTTTTACGTACATCTTTACACACTATAGTAATAGTATAACTATTTCCAATTAATTAGGTAGCTTAAGCTATTATATTAATAAAAAATCATTCTTATTCTCATGCTCAGTTTAATAAACATACCACGGCAAAACCACTAAACTTAATGGAGTCTTACCTGCATCAGCAATATACCGCGAGTGGTACGCGATATTGGAGCACGGTACCTCCTTTGCAAAGATACCCTTGGCAGCTACTGATGACACAAACTCCCTCATTACTTCAGAAGGTCCAGATATGGTGCATGAATCGGACGAGTTGTGACATGCTACTTCGATTTCAGGTGGAACCATTGTAATAATCTGCAATCACACACAATCGCCTTTTGATCAAATCCAATCATTAAACACTAAAGGATAGATTATATAAAACATAAAAACCTTGTTAAATGCATACAAATATGCACAAAAAATGCTTAAAATATGCACGAAAACCGGTAGAATATGCATAATTAAATGGGAGAATTTAGGAGCATATCTAAAATAAAAAAGAGAAATGTTTTCATTTTGTATCTCAATATCAGCATACTAACAATATTGTAAATGTACTGATAATATGCAACATAACTATGTAGATCCAAGATCTACATAGTAATAAAATATGCTAATTGCCGTTGAGAATGGCTTGAATAAGCAAATGCCTATGACACTAAAAAAATGCATATAAAACCGGTCTCTACTGATCACCATTTGACAATTTCGTTATGTAGGTACATACTCCGAAGTTAGGCGTCGCGATATATGTAAAGGTTTTATCTCCGATAAGGTCAATATGGAAAACGAACATTTCTCTTTAATTGTCTCGACTCTGGGTGATATTGTCGATTAATACTAACGTTAATTTTGGCTGCGTTGGTTTCTTAATCTGTTGTTACCATCACAGCTCATATTTAAAGTACAGCCGACAGAGCGTCAAGGAAAATACTTGCAGTTCGATATTAGCTTTTATCCTCACGATTATAAGGGCGGAACAAAGTCCAGAGTGAATAGTCTGACTTGCTGTTGATCGTGTCATTAGCAAATAGTTGGATTAAACATTTTTGGCTAGTTGTAGGTGAAAAGACTTTACCTGTAGATAACTCAATCCTACAGCAGCCATTGATCCACGAATGAACTGCGTCTGAAGAGAGACAAGCCCGCGACTGTATGCCGAGAGTATCATTTCTTCTGCAGTGAAGCATCCATCAGCATACGCGCAACCCAATTCACCGACACTGTGACCTGCAAAACTTGTAAATTAAGGATCCTCGAAGATCTCGGTATAGGCATTCTCGACTACGAATTTAATCGAGAATACTGTCTTTAAAACATTACTACTTACTGCTTGACATTTCGGTTAGGTTGTACCAACAGTGGTCAGCTAGTGACCATGTAACGCGTGTCAACAAATAAAATGAAAAGGAAAGAGGCCTCGTAATTTTTGCAGGTTCATTACAGATAAAACCATTAAAACTTAACAGGTAAATACTATTTGGAAGCCCAAATGTTTTATGGCTTTTACAATACCTTTATTTTTATTTTTTGTCTTTTCTCCAACTCGTGGAAAGATAAAAAAACGGAACACAATTCTTTCAAAATCTAATCAAAGCAAAATGTAATCTTCTAAAAAAGCCGTTATATTAACTTACCAATTATTTTGTCTGGAACTAGACCTAGCTCATGCATTACATCAGTTAAGCCAATCTGTACTGCTGCTATTCCAACAAAAGAATGAAGTATGTTGTCAAAGATATTTTTGTCCGATGTCGTTATGATATGGACTAGATCAACTCCCTTCACTTGTAACGCTTTCTGGCACCTAAATAATGCAAAAAAAATTATGTAGTTGGATGATTGTATCATGTATTCATAAACCTTTTGAAAATAAATGTTCAGGACATAGAACGTTTTAGTGTAAGAAAATTAAGGCCAGATAGGCAAGTTCCATAAATAGATGATTCAAATCATGGTTCTTACAAAAAAAACTCAAATATACATTTCTAAGTTTTGTTTTTTTTTTTTTTATAAAATTATGATGGCTTTGCATATCCATAGAATGAAACGTTAGTAACTGTAATATAAAACTATTTTATTAAAAATAGGATTCGCTACATTTCTTTAAAAAACAATAGAAAACTTCAGAGAAAAAAATCCATAGTTTCTAAATAAAAATCAGTTGTGATCGCACCAACTACAAAATTTAAACATTTAATAAAAGATAACGGATCAAACTGCGGTCCGTAAAACGTCGGGTAGTGTCTAGTTCGTATTAAATACTAAAAACGGTGTCGCGTTTTGACCCGTTAACTTATTTTAAATGTTTAAAATGGAACAAAATTACTTGTACTTGTCTATACTCAAGACCCTGTTTACCTTTCGATAGCTGCAGCAAATACAGGTATGCGCATAAGTTGCTTGCCCATTTCAGGCCACTGTGAGCCCATACCGCTGTACACGAACCACAGCGGTCGCCGTGCATCATCAAAGTACTCGCATTCACTAGCCAGGCTGACTGTTGTTTGGTTTGGGTTCGTATCTACATGAAAAAAGTATGATCATCATTGGGATGTGCCTACACAGGTCACGGGCTAAGGGGCTACTAAGTTTAGTAGAAGTTGCCGTTAGAGTTCTAACTGGATACTGCCAATTTGAAATGCATCATTTTCCTATGAAATTGTGACTCTGATATAAGCAGGTAGTCTGAGCGGGAATGGGAAGCCAGTCAGAATATCTGTTAGGTCGATAGAACCACAGTTCAATTAGGGGCCCCACCAGTAAGCCTTATTTCAGCACGTATTCTATTGAGGAAGCTAGTATAGTGTGGCGTCCCACTTTTTCTATATTACTTTTAATACGTTATTTTTATTTACATTTGGTCAACAAAACAGCCTGCAATATGAGTTGCTGATAAAACTTCGGAAGTTTGGGCCAGTATGGCGATGCTAAAGGATAGGATTACAATAGGTATCAAATCCGTCGTTATCGCGTGTGGATTCCTCTCTTACTTATCATCAGGCTGGGAAAAGTCAATATAATGTCCTGTTTTAAAAAAAAACTGCGAAAACTCAAAAAACTGTAAAAATAAAGATTATTATTATTTCAGTTTTAGTGCAGCTTAGAGCTATTAAAATTGCACAAGTGATGAAAGTGAATTTTAATGACATTAATCAAAACACAGTACATTTTTTTGTATTTTTATCTCATTTCTTGTACTGTCAAAAGCACGTCAGACCACCACCACCTCCTTAATATCTTATGCATAAGAACGAATATCGAACTTGAAGTGTTACGCGTATTTTCTACCAGTCAGCCTACATACCTATTTACCCTTTACCTATTTACTTACCAAGAATAGTAAAACCTCTCCCAAGATGACCACTTATTTTCATCTGATGAATGTTGTGTAACAATGCTATTTCCTCAGGATCAATCGGACGAGACTTCAAGTTGTCCAGTAAATTTTGGACTGCTATTTCTTGCCTTCCAGATATCGTTACCAGGTAAGGTAGTGTCGTTTTGTATTTACTTAGATCCTAAAATAAATAAGACGCTAATGTTGAAATTCCTTCCAAAATGGCTACTAAAAATTGAATCTCATCCACTGCAACAAAACCTTCTTTTGCTGAAACTAAGTTTAAGTACTAAGGGTAAGTTCTTTAAGCAACCGCAGGATAATTGTATTTTCTTTGTCACAGCGTATTGCTACGATTCCAGTACAGAGGTGGGACTCATCTGTAAAAAGAGCTGGAGAGTACCCTCAATAGTAAAGAATAGGACATTGCACTACCCGCAACGATGTAAAATTGCAATTATTACATACTACATGTTAACGAATTAACGATTAACGCTAATTAACGGTATTTTTTCCAAAATGTAATATAAAGCTTTAACGTATAACGAAGTTTAATTTTAGTAAAGGATAAACGATTAACGATGTTAACTTTTCGAATCAGCACCAGGTTTGGACATAGAATATTTCATACCTTAGGTTTAAAGTGTCCGTGTAATAATATGTGAACATTACACCCCGTAACGGAGAGATTGTTAACAGCCGTAAAGCCCCTTTCGAAGGGTTGGTGCTCGGTGACTATGCGAATTCGTCCTTCTTGCAGCGCTGGTACGTCCTTCCGAGGATTGGAGCAGTGGAGGTTCGCTGCCAGTTCGCCTTCACGGTATCCTAGTAACACCTTTGAAAAATATTGAATGCATTAGTTGCAATAAGTTTCTCTACATTCTATAAAATCCTCTAGATGGTACTAAGACTCTATTTTTCAACATATCTTACAGTTTAATGAGTATCACAGTGTTTTCTATACAAATAAGTTAAATGAATGTTATCCCAAAAGCAAACATTTTTCAGAGAAATTAAGAAAATTCTGACCTTAAAATTAGTATGCAAATGTGGAACCATGAAGACTAGAGATGCTCTTTTTCATTTACATTAACTATCACCGAATCTAAATTTAATACTAGATTAGATGCTGGATATGTCGTGCTGAAGACGGCCCGATGGCGCTCCCTAAGTCCAGCAGTGAACTAGTCTAGGTTGATGATGATGATAAGACGAGAGGGATGATACGATTAATTATATTAGTCGATACTATGCATACAGTGAGCAACTACTACCATAACATCACCAATAATAAAAAAAATACATGAAATTTTTTGGATGTTAAATAAATTAACCGTATCTTGAACGAGCTCCGCATTGGAGATACAATATGTGTTGGTCCAATCCAAGCCTCAAATTTGAAATCTAACCTTTATAATGGCAGATATTCCTGTAGCTGCTTCAGCGTACCCGATATTAGACATAACACTACCGACAAGTAGCGGATCATCCCTGTTTCGGCAGAATATGTCACTAATAGCTTCCAGTTCTGCTTTGTCAACATCTGGAACAGCTGCATATAAAACATTTATTAAAATTGACAGACTAAGTCTCTGTCCCTACTTTTCTTGGTTAATTTCTCTTTTTTTTTGGTTAATTGTTAAGTTCTTGCTTAGAGTTTTTATAGTGCTTCATGCCATGCCATACGTCCAACAAGGGGAGATTAAAATTTTCTGTTTCTTGAAAGTATTTAGAGTTCTTGCCTGTTATTATGAATTTTGGTACCGTGATTGATTCTGATTTCCATAATGACGAGTTCGACTACTTATTTTGGGATGAAGTGAAAGCATGTGATGTGGTCTTTATTATTAAAATCAAATTGTCATAAGTTATTCAATACCTGACCCAAATGCCTCCACGTATTCTACAGCTTGTGGTGGAACCCCAGCTTTCTCGTAAAAGGTCTTCAGAAACTTGCCCACAACTAAGGGATCCCGGTAAAATCCAAATACTGGACCAGAATCACCTTCTCTCGACAGGAATTCACTTTTTACATGCATTAAATCACCGTATATTCTGAAAAAAGGAATATAACCTAAGCTAAGTACCTAAGGAGTAATTACTTATTCACCATTTCTTATTGTAGATCTACGAACCTCAATGCATCTTTGGCCTTCTGTAGAAACAGCACGTTAATGGCTTCCGTTTTTGCACAGCCGTCAGCATTTTCGTCAAAAGATTTCGTTTTGCCGTCCATGCATAACTTCAAAATTCTATAACAAATAAACAAGGTACATAATACTACTTAACGGAATATGATTATTAAATAAAATTATTAGGATCCAGTAAAGCTAGATGATCCTAATCCTCCCTCTCCCTCCTCTCCCATTGACTTTCCTTAACCTCATCCAGGTGTCAATTGGATCATAGGCAATGTCCGTGGAAGCAAATCTTCCGAACTTTTTTTTATATTGCACTTCAAGGTTGACCTCATCTCACCTGATGTTAAGTGGTAATGAGGTCCTAGCTTAAAAGCGACAAGTACCTACAGTATAATAAAGCTGTAACTGGACTGGGCGCCTTTATCTTGAAGGCTTGACCCCTTCTATTAATTTAGCACCCCCCAGGAGCTCAGGAAACCTTACTCACACGCAGGAACGTAACAACACCAAAATGATTGTTATTTGGCTGCGGTCTTCTGTAAGGTATTTCACCATTCGGGCTGCTCAAGTTCGAACGATAAATCGCTATGCCCTACCTCTCTTCAACAACCGCAGACGATAACAAAAATCCGCAAAATTGACACAATAAATCCAGTCAGAACAGTAATAGGACATTTGATGGAAAATCTTGAAATTGCTATTACCTGCTATAGTGCACCAAGGATTGCGGATGCAGCGAGATGTTGGCACCTCCAACAATGGCAGCGTCACACTCCCCCCGAGCCATAGCCAAGTAGGCCTGCTCAAGCGCCACCGTGGAGCTGCAGCAGGCCTCGTCTATGGCTAATGATGGACCCTTCGCGTTCAGCCAATAGGAGATGCGGTTCGCGAACATGGCTTTACTGCACCTGTTATGATAGATAGTAATATAGTACCTCTTAATGTGGCCAATCCTACAAATTATATTATAGACGTGAAATTTATAACAATGTATATATGTGTGGATGTCTGAATGTATGTTTGTTACTCCTTGACGCAATAATACAGTTCAATCCCGGGGCAGGTCAATTTAGAAAAAATCGTTATCCAGTCTTCGGTCAGGGCATACTGGGTTTACGCTCGCAGTTAGTACTAATCGTCTGGGTATTTATATTAAAAACCAGGTATTCACCTAATTCGGGGTACATAATATATCTAGATAACAAGTTACTATAACAGTATAGGTAGGTCTTAGAGTTTCGGAAAAAAGTGGCTACGACATACGGACCGATAGACAGACAGATATGATGAATCCGTAAGGGATCCATTTTTCGCCATTTAGCTACGGAACCCTAAATGCTCGTAAGATGAAGAACTTGAACTTACCCGACTATACCGAACCCTGTCCGAGTGCTGGCCACGTAGAAGGATGCCTTCTCAGTCTCCGAGAAGCACGTCCCTATGTATACTCCGACCTTTTTCCCAGAAAGATGATCTGGACTCAGACCTTTGGAAAAAAAGGCATTACAATAATCAAAAATGTCGACCTCTGTAACCGAGAGGCGAGCAGGCCGGACTTTGGCGTCGCGCCATCTCGGGTTCGTCCCCCGGTCACTATGGGAAACGAACTTTTCTTCATTGTCTTAGGTCTGGGTGTTGTAGTAGCGTCGTTGTTTCTGATATCTGTAACACAAGTGCTACTTAAGCTACTTACCACGGAATAAGAGCAATGTATGTGATATTTTCCAATAATTATTTATATCATCGTCAGTCGTCCGTCGGTCGTTTTTAGCTTACCTACCTCGGATCGTTTTTCAAATATTGGATCAAATCCAATAGACAATTGGAGAAAAACGGACATCTATTTTGACACATAACGAATCGTAAAATATTGGAACCGGGCATAAGTTTGTCAATAAGCGTATTCTTCTCAAATTACCGGCGTCATAAATAGCCTGGAACACCTGCTCCAGTAGCTTCCTAGACATGCTGTCCATGCTAGTCCCCAGGCGGTAGTGGACTCCGAAGAACTGCGCGTCGAACCGATCCAGCTCTGGGACACTGCCAGCGTACTCCGGTACCTCGGGGTGGGTATACTGCCAACGCTTACTGTCAGCCGTTATGGGATTCACCTGTTGCAACATTATAAAGGAATACCATCAAAAACCTGTGAAGCTACCGGCTTGCGGAAACGTGATTTTGTGAAGGTCGACATTGTGATAGGGGCCTTTTTAAAATTCATTGGCTCCCCGTACCGCGGCTTCGGGAAAGACTGTGGTCGGGATACGGTGAGAGATGTCCTTCTCTGAAAAGAACGAGGACTACTCACCAAACCCCTGCACCTCCCATCGCTAGGTGAGGGCGTTATAGGAATTTAGACAAAAGCAACCACCGCGCGAGCGGCAGAATATCTTCCCCAACAGAGCGGCTCTGTCTAGTCTCCCCAGGCTTGTTGGGGATCTGGCAGGAGTGGCACCAGTAAAACAAGGCTCAAAAAGGCCTCAATTAGCAGCGCATGATCAAAAATTATTTACTAACATGGGTGAATTCTTAGAATAAGGAATACCGATACTAAATCTATATACATACTTATTTCCTAAGCTTATTTCAGTCACATAAGGTTATTTACATTCATTAGATTATACTCTACTGACATTTACTTGAGACCTTTCTTGCAATAATTTTGTTGATATACAGACACCTACATATGTAGGTACGTCATGGCGCGGGGTACAATAATTTATTTGTATTTTGCATGCAACTGTAGATCTACAAAATCTTCGATCAAATACCGACGATTAATTTTGCGATTCTTCATCGTACAGCTAACTCTAAAGGGAAGAAAGTGCCTCTTCTGAGTTCTTGCTTATTAGGCTTGGTTTGAATGCACCGAGATCTTACCTTATTATAGAGGACGTCTCGTAACTCCTTGACGCTATGGCACTGAGGGAACAAGCCTGCCATTCCTGAAATGACAACCCTTTCACCATCAGGTATTGGAGACGTCTTCACTCCTCTTGTATTTTCTACCTTCAGCTTTGCCATGATCTTTTCTACTTCTGCTTTTGTTAAAACCGGTCACAAGGTTCTACTTCTTCTTTAATGAATAGTTATTAAGTAAAAGTATTATTTACTGAACAATGCACAAACCTAGAACTACAAATGTATGTAATGTGCATTTTTATGCATTGATCATTGTCTTTTATAAAGAACTTTTTTTAATTCAATTATAATTAGAGTTGCTTTGGCGTTAAACTCATATAAAAGCATACATTTTGGCGATCTCCGTAGTCGAGAGGCAAACACCCGGATTTTGGTGTCGAACCGGAAAGCGAATCCGGGACCTCGAAGATGGCTTCTCTACTTTTTTCCTTCCCATATCAACATTATTTTTTTCTTAAAATAACGTTAAGATCCCTAGGTACAAGCCCTATCTCAACTATTAGATGAAATGGCACCAGGAGCACCAGGAGCAGGCCAGGTCCATTTCTCAATCTACCAAAATGCCTCTGGCTATACTTCGCAAGTAAATAAAAATGAAGTTTTCGGCTTTTCTGTAGGTACATAAATATGTATGGATTATACGTATTTCCTTCCTCATACTCACTCTATACATCACTCTATCTATAAAAAATCCCATTAAAATCCGTTGCGTAGTTTTAAAGCTCTAAACATCTATAGGGGCCTACAGAAAAAGAGACTGTTTTATACTAGTTTCGTAGTGAATTCGTGTTATCAGTTCAATATTAACACTAGGTATTGACTAAAATGCTCAACGTGCCGTTCTTTTAAAAATATCATAATAATGTCCCTTTCAATCAAATCAAAATATCAAAATGTAAATGCGTTCAGTAGTATTTATGTGAAAGAATAACAAACATACATCCATAAATTCAAACACTCATAACATTAGCAGGATAGTAAATAAAAGACAGAACCACAACGATAAAATACTAGTACTTTTTATTTCTGTCTACAAAAACTTTCCGGTATTAACAAATAGGTACCTACCTACCTATTTACTTATGTGCATGTAACGAGTTAATCTAGGGGTCGATGAATTTAAACAAGTCTAACAATGTATTACTTTCATATCGCCGTCCCCGTTGAATAAAATTATTTAATATGATATGATATGATATATTATGATAACTGCACCTATCTTATTTTTTGGGTTTTATACCATTCTTTGTGTTTTGCCGACTTCCGGTAGCTGAGAGGCGAGTGAGCCGGACTTAAGCGTCTATCTCTGAGGTCCCGTGTTCGATCCCCGGTCGGGTCAATATGGAAAACGAACTTTTCTATACTGCCTCGGGTCTGGGTGTTGAGGTACCGTCGCTGTTTCTGATTTCTGTAACACAAGTGCTTAAGCTTCTTACCATTTCAGAGCAATGTATGTGATGTTTTCCAATATGTATTTATTTTATTTATTCATTTAATATTTATCTATTTATTTCTCCATTCATACGTATTGATGAGTACGAGGTCCGATGCAAAATTGTTCATCACGTATGAAAAATAAGACAATATGAAATACTGTGAAGTGTATTTGGGTGAAGTAGGTAATAAAGAAAGATAACCAACATTTGAGAAATATTCTTAAGTTTATTTAAACGTATCTCAGAATCATTCAATATCATAATATAAATAAATAAAAAAATATACTGAAAAACATGTCGCAGATTGTTTGTCTGAGATTTTTTAATAACGAACGTACTACTTTGAGAATTGCCGAATGCTCCATACAATCTTCCCCCAAAAACGAAAAGACAAAAAGAAGCCTATTTCATTCTCCATCCCTTCAAAAAATCATGTCAATTCGTCACTCCGTTTTGCACATGAAAAACGGACCAACAAACAGAGACAGACATACACTTTCCCATTTATAAAATTAGTGTGGATTGAGCAGAATTTGTTATAAATTACATTATTAAAATGATCACTATAAAAACTCCTATTTAATTCTAACAGCAATAGTCAGAGTTGGCTACTTGACAGTTTTTGAAAAAGTATTGTAAAATGTGCGCTCGTTCATTTTATATCCCAAGCAATTCGATTTATCTGGAAATAATCTAAATAACCAGAGAAAAATAAGATTTTGTGTAACACATTTAAAAAGCGCGCGAAAACGCCTAGTTGCGTCACTGTTGCAATTATGACGTCAACGTCCTAGACAACGAACCGATACGCATAGGAACGACTTAATTAAGATAAACGGAAAATGTTTCAATAAATTCTATATACGAGAGACACAATAATTCAATTTAATCGGTAAAATAATCATTGTTTCGCCACATTGAAATAAATAATTTTCGCCGACAGCTGTCATTTCCGAATTGCAATGGTGGTTTCCGTTTCGGTTCTTTTGTTCCACAGATAAAAAAACTAAAATTTATTTAGCAAAAATAAAATACTAACTATGCTTTTAATTAAAAAGTAAAAATGTAAAATGATTACTTAACTAATAAGCTAACATATCTAACACTTTTCATATTTTATTGTTAACACTGTCAAGTAGCCAATTGCTATTAAATTTCACAAAAGAAGCCTAAAGAGACTCTATTGCTGCTTTAAATTGCCGCACCCAAAAATGCCTGGAAGTCATCAATATATTTCATTGATTGTATTTAATACTTTATCTGAAATTATAGGTCCAGGACATAAAATGTATTGCATCATATAAAGATAACTGCTACATTTCAGTTACAGTTAAAATTTGTTTTGATGGAGGTATCATAAATTTATCATAATTACTGCACAAAGTAGAAAATAAGTCCCTCTGGAAAAAATATTTTACTTCCACTTCGCTGTATACCACATAGAGTCAACAAAATATGGAGATCGATACATTTATAATAAGTAGGTACCTACCTATGTATACCGTCAACAGCAGTAAAGAGGAAGGTACCTATCACAGACATAGATTTAAATCGATTGCATTGCGAGTTCTCGATTCGTAAAATAATCAGTCGAAATTTGACTACCTAGTGAAACATTATAGTCAGGTTCCAAATTAACTTTGACGCTAACCAAAAATTGTCAAAGAGCACGAAATGTTAATGATAAGTGGTGCTGTTTTACTTATTAAATGTTATTCTTTTAAATTCTAAATTTTAAGTATTTCAGTTTAGCAAAGTAAAACCTCAGAAAAGAAACAATCAATTGAATAACTGAACGTATTTGTTTTCCTTATCTTTTACTTCACCACGTTCAATCGATTGCGGAATCGATTAAATTAGTGACTTACACACACGTTTTACTTTAACGATGATTACACATCCCTACAATCTGTCAGTGCAATGCGGCGAAGGGACTGCAGTTTTTCTCGTTAAAATCGAAGAATATTTACTTGTTGTTATAGAATTTAAGTCTAAAATTATTATTTATTGAAATAATTAAGTGTAACAGCCATGCCGGATATCGAAAAACTATCTCTCAGTGAGTATCTCCTAAAAATTAAAAAGAATAACCTATCCAGACCAGCTGTACAACACGTATGCAAATTAATGGAATAAAAATTGTGATGTTTTAGACGAGATCTACACGTCTGAGAAGAATGGAAGCGACGAAGCTGGGGACGGTTCTGCCGAGAAGCCATTCAAGACTGTTCTGCAGGCGATGCGGCGTGCAGGGAAAGAGCCGTTCCCAACTATTTACGTCGATTCTAAAGACGAAACGAAAACGTACGATGTCGCTGCTAAGTCCCAGTTGAAGAAGATTCAGAAGATCTGGGTGAGGGAGAACCACAAAGCAGCGGACAAGGCTAAGGCGGAAGAGGAAAGCAACGATAAGAGGTTGCAGAACTTGGAGGATGCGAAGAAAATTGAGATTAAGCAGGATCCGAGTCTGCCCAAGGCTAAAGTCATTAAGATATTCCAGAGTAAGTACATATTTGGTCAGCATACCACTTATTGAAAATCTTGGTTACCAGGTATTGATTAGTATTAGGGAGTGACACCAGACTTGAAATCAATAAAGATAAAAGTTCATTTAAAATATAGGTTGGAATGCAGTAAAGGGTGTGCTAGGCGTATGAGACTTACAAAATAGAAAACTGCTCAGTAGATATTGTAATGCAGTCAATAAATAGGTTTTTTTTTGTAAAGTTACTAACAGAAATACACACACAGATTGAGAAAAGAGAATTTATAATACATGAAATTGTACTAGAAATACAATATATACAATAAACATTTGCATGCTATAAAAGTAGATAATTAGGTAGGCATAGTAAGGCAGAAATTAATGTGTATTTTGTGCTTATGTATTATCAACTTATCCTTGCGAATTAATAGACTAAATGAAATATATTTAATCTAAAACAGGTTATTAAAGGTAAATGTAAAGGTACAAGTAACACAATGCATCATCTTTCTCTATCTGAATGAAAAGAGATGATGCAATACATTTCTAGTTATTGCAATAGACTGGAAAGGAAATACCTACATGCAAACTTCCCAGCGAGTTATCATGTAAACAACATTTATGCATGCTTTGCTTTTTGAGATAATTGTCCGAGAGTGCTGTAACAAAGATGTTGATAAATTTTTATATTGTTTTATCATCTATTACAACGTAAAAGAATATTTAGAAGATAGATTATAAAATGTTTTAAGAATAATATTTGGTTTTTGCTTGTAAGCATATTTATATCCGGGCATTGATATTATGTACATCAAATCGCCTCTCTTCAATTGCAGTGCCCTAACAGGGTCTATAATGATCAAAACATTTATATATATAACACCTTTGTACTACATTATAGAGCAATAACTAAATGAGTATTGAGTATTGAGTATCTAAACTTGCGGTTATCTCAGTTGGAAGAGCAGCAAGCACAACACATTGTAGGTAGTGGGTTCAAATCCCACACTGCAAGGGATGTAGTAAAATATTCATAAAAATAAAGTGAGGACAATTTACACTTTAATTTAAAATAAAATAAAAATAAAATTAGCCTTTATTCTCATTCTAATTAAAATTGGTAACACCCGCACTATTTCATTCAGGTTATCCTCCTCGGACATAGGACACTTTAATTTAGTTAACAATTAAAAGGCGATACAGATATTCTGTCTCTTGGAGTTTATTTGGCTCTGAAGGTTGAACTGTATCATATACATTATATAGTTTAGGTCTGCGTACACTCACAAGTGCTTTTTTTTAAAGTTATAATGATTTAGGTGGATACAGAATTAAATTTTTCCAAAGCTCTGGCACTCATATTTATAATTATGTAAACTTTTAGTGGCTACCTAAATATTTAATATAGACAACCATTTGTATTACTTTGTTTGTGAAATTGACAGAACAGCTTTTATGAATACTACAAACCCATTACTAATATTTTTTAACTCTGAAGGCTTTAATCAATAAATTTTTACTACCTATTACACCTGAAGGAAAAGAAAGCGAAAGTTGCCAGATTCGAACCCACAACCTTCACTTATCCGGCTTGCTGCTCTCCAGACAGAGCTAGTTATTGTAGGTTACGAATTTTTCTGGTTTACTTACCTAAGCTCTAAGCCTTCAGTTAGTGCCTCTGTCGTATTAATTCTGACCTACGTATTAATCGAATCTTTAAATATTGAATTCATATAAAAAAATATATATTTTTCTAATAGCCGGTGATCACCGAGGTGAACGCATCTGCATCCGTGGTTGGGTGCACCGACTCCGGAGGCAGGGCAAAGCCCTGGCCTTCCTCACGCTCCGAGATGGATCTGGCTATCTGCAGTGCGTGCTCCACGGATTACTCTGTCAAACATACAATGCACTTGTGCTTTCGACAGAATCTTCAGTTGCATTATACGGAAAGCTAGAAGTTGTACCTGAAGGGAAAACTGTAAGTTTGTGTTTATCATTATGCTTAGAAAAAATTCATTTAGAAATGAAATTAAAAAAAACATTTTTCCCCGATTAATAGAATAATCAACAAATAATCTTTCAATTCAGTTCTGTTCCTGCATTCAAAGAAACAAACAAACTAGTTTGATAATATTAGTAAAGATTTTATGTTGCAATCGTGTATCTACAAAATTTTTAATCGCAGGGTATGAGTTGTTTTTCCTAAGGTTTTTTTTGTATTCTAGGCTCCAGGCGGACACGAGCTGACGGTAGACTTCTGGGAGCTGATAGGGCTGGCTCCTCCTGGCGGCGCAGATGCTATACTGAATGAGGAAGCTTTGCCGGATGTACAGTTGGATAACAGGTTTGTTATTATATAAATGATCATTATTGATTATTGTCTTTGATGTGCCAAAGCTATTAATACTATATAGCGACGATTAAAAATGTATGTCATCATACATTTTTGTATTTTGTTGAAGAAAAAATGGATTATTCATTGTATTTTGAAAATCTGACGAAATAAATAGAATTATATTTTTTTTCGACTAGCCATCAATCGCATTCCTGTTTTTCCTTCCTATCTATGATGGCTGCGAAACCCCTTACATTTAAGCGACGACCGGAGGGCGCCCCCTAAGGGTAATTACATCCTTATTATCAACAGATTGTCAGATGTCCCTTTCGAACAAAAAATGTAAGTGTTAATGTGTCATCTCGTATGTTTTCACGTGGACTCCTTGCAGGCACATAATGATCCGCGGTGAGAACACGTCCAAGGTGCTGCGCGCGCGCGCCGCCGTGACGCGCGCCTTCCGCGAGCACTTCAGCGCGCGCCACTACACCGAGGTGCAGCCGCCCACGCTCGTGCAGACGCAGTGCGAGGGCGGCAGCACGCTCTTCAAGTTCAGCTACTTCGGGTGAGGCTCTAAGGGACCGTTCAAGTATTACGTGACGCATTTTTTAAGATAAACCCGAAAACTGCAGGATAAGAAAAATGGTTGTTAATTTGGGAGCCCCCCCCCCCATTTTACAGTTATATTTAGACGATCACACTAATACAATCGAGGGATTCCACGGAAACCGCAGGGAAATAAAAAAAAATAGTTGCCAATTTGGTAGCGCCCCCCCCCCCCCCCCATGTAACCCACCGTATAGTTATTCTGTACTGTCCCTCCCCCTTTAATATTTAAAGGACTACAATAATCCAATCTAAGGATTCCACGGAAACTGTTGGGAAACTAAAGGCATTGCCAATTTGGGAGTTTCATATCTTAAAGTTTTTTGCTTAACGCATCTTAACGTTTTACAAATCACCAAAGAAAGGATCCCATACACAACAAAACGCAATTTTTGGCCTATTTTTGCTCGATATCAATAGCCTACCTGTAGACACTTGTAATTTTCAATGAAATGTATGTTCCTTATCAAAGGTACGGAACCCTTCGTGCGCGGTTTTTTTAATTAAGTCTTGTCAACAGTGAAGAAGCATACCTGACGCAGAGCTCCCAGCTGTATCTGGAGACGTGTTTGGCCTCACTCGGAGACGTTTACTGCATCGCGCAGTCGTATAGAGCGGAGCAGTCGAGGACTAGGAGGCATCTGGCTGAGTGAGTAACATATCATAACTAGTTTTTACGCGTAACATATTCACTTATAAGAGAAATACAGAGTAATAATTAATAAGTAAACATGTGTTTAATAGATACTGATAAGGAAGTCGACAGGGTTAAAAAATACAGATTGTTGTAACCTCGTTAAATAGTTATGAAAAAAATGTTAGACACGGATTTTTTTCCTTTACCAAGTTAAAAAAAATCCCAAGTTGTGGGGTGGGGCTCGTTACGTCACTGTTGGGTAAAAATGTACCCACTAATGACGTCATGCGACGATTCAATTCGATGAATCGCCGTTATTTTTATTAAATTAGGTGAATAATTAAAAATGGAAAATGTCCCATTTTTAGTCCGCATCCATATTCCCATTAATATAAAATATTATGACGAGAAATAGTGTTATTTAGTGATGTGCTTTTGTTTGATTGAAAATATTGGATATTTTGAAATCTGTTGCTTTCGTAATCATTGTAACATATTTTGACGACCTCCGTAGCCGAGAGGCAAGCGTGCCAGACTTTGGCGTCGCGCCATCTCTGAAGTTCTGGGTTCGATCCCCGGTCGGGTCAATATGGGAAAAGAACTTTATTATTTACTGATGTTAAATTTCTTATGAGAATAAATTCTTTAAACCTAACCTAACTTTTCTATATTCTCTCGGGTCTGGGTGTTGTGGTACCGTCGTTTTTTCTGATTTCTGTAACAAAGTGCTTTAGCTACTTTCCATAGAATCAAAGTAATGTATATGATGTCCAAAATACAATGTAAAATAATGAAATAATTAGTTGTTTGATTAACATTATTCCGTACTTTGCAGATACGGGCATGTGGAAGCAGAGTGCCCGTTCATCACATTCGAAGAACTATTAGACCGGCTCGAGGATTTAGTGGTAGACGTTGTGGACCGGGTTCTGGCCTCTCCTGAGGGTCACCTTGTGTATGAGCTGAACCCCAACTTCAAGGTATGCACATGACCCTTTGAGGGGGGGTTAATAGAGTATCGGGCATTCTAAAGTGAGCACCAGACGACATCGCTTATTTTTCTCCTGGACTCTTCACTTTCAATCGCATGTTATGAAAATGTTATCCATTTTTGCAGAAACCTCAGAAGCCGTTCAAACGCATGGCGTACACTGAGGCGATCGAATACCTGCGCGAGCATAACATCACCAAAGAAGATGGCTCCTTCTACGAATTTGGAGAGGTTTGATACAAATATAATTCATTTTCAACTGGGCGTTTCTTCCATTAGTTATTTGTTTACTTAACTTGACGTGACAACGTCTAATAACTCGATGGGCTGCTTGCACGAAAAAGATGACGTCATTGTCCCGTTATGGTCATTGTCGCGTTCCGCAAGTGAGAGCGCGGCACGAACGAGAGAGAGGCTTGATTGGCTCGAGCGATCGGTCAGCGTTGTCAGGTCAAGCTACCGACTTATAGATTTTTTAATTGTTATGTATTTTTGTCACTGTCGCTGCGTGCAGCACTGCTTACCACTCGAAAGGCATATACGGAAGACCAGCGTCGGGGTGTCACTCCGATACCTGGACAAATGCCTGATTATTTGCTGTTTTAGTGACATAATTTTATGTTCTATAAATTATATTCCATGTTACTAAAACATTTACTAAAGTTACATTTTAATAAAACAACCTAAAAATATAATTTAAAAATAAACCCGCCGACAGTTTGATATTAGAGTTTATATCTACCTATAGCCGAGAGGCGAGCGGGTCAGACTTTGTCTTTGCACTATGTATGATGTCTCGGGTTCGATTCCCCGTCGGTTCAAAATGGAAAAAAAAACTTTTCTATATTATTTCCGCTCTGGGTGTTATGGTACTCTCGCTGGTTCTGATTTCTGTTACACAAGTGCTTTAGCTACTTATCGAATCAGAGCAATGCATGAGATGTTGACCCAAACGGGAATTGAACCCGGGACCTCAGATATGGCGCGACGCCAAAAAACCGGCCCGCTGACCTCGGCTACGGAGGATGTCATCGAAACCCGTCTTCTGAACAATGATTTAGAATTACGTTTAAATGTTCGAAATTATTAAAAATGTTACATGTTGCAAAATTCTCTTGCGGTTGTCGCCCAAACTTCATAAAGAACTTCATTGTAGCGACTCGTAAAGTATAACAGCTATTCTAACTATCAGGTACCGTATTATTGTGGTTTTAAGGTCGCAAATGCCTTGATCAAACCACACTTCTTTCATTTCTACTTTTAAAATGGTCTCTAATATCTATCTTACTCTTCCCAGGATATTCCAGAAATGCCAGAACGTAAGATGACTGACGCGATCGGCGTCCCAATTCTGCTGTGCAAGTTTCCGGCCGAAATCAAATCTTTCTACATGTCTCGCTGCCCCGAGGACCGGCGGCTCACGGAGTCTGTCGACGTGCTCATGCCTGGTGTTGGTGAAATTGTGGGCGGCTCCATGAGGATCTGGGACCACGAAGAACTTATGGAAGGTGAGACCTTTAATACATTTCGATAGGGTAATGTTCTGCAGCTCAGTTCAGGTATAGCGGACGATTAGAAATGATGAAAAGGGAAACCTATCATTAGGTAAGGGAAACCTATCATTAGCTTTACTCATAGCCATAAGTACTAGATAAGAAAAATTGTAAATTGTAGCAGTTGGTTTTCGTAATAAAATAAAATAAAAAAATAAAATAAAATAAAGTGGTGCCCAAAACACTTAGTAAATAGGTTTATTGAAAAAACACAACCTCTAATTGCACTGTTGTTTATTGCATTTACTGATTTCACAATTAATTTTGCTCTGCAAATATACTTATTACATAATGTTCTACTTAGGTCTACCTAAGACATTTCTACTCTAAAATATTAAGGCACAGTAAGGCAATCATTAGACTGCGGGAAATGTTTGCCCGTAGGGTATTGCGCTATCAAGGTTCATTTAAAAGGTACATTTGTTAAACCAAGAAATAAACCAGTATTGAAATGAAATAAAAATATTTATTTCTGCAAGAGGATTTACAATAAGTTCTTTTGCTCGTCAATATTTTTTTTTATTACCATACAACCTTTCCATTTATTTATTAGTTTTAAGAAACCTAAATTTACAAACACAAATTATAATTCGAACATCAGTGAAGTTTTTACTAACAATTTGAACATATCATAATACAAATAATTTTTAAAAAGTAAAATGAAAAATCAAGGTTCAATTGATAAATAAGTACATTACAATTAAATTGTAAACATAATGCATGGTTAGTTAAGTGATGTCATCTTAAATCCAATATGGCGGACTATTTATTTTTCTGCAGTACGAATAAAAGTACCTTTAAAAAACTTAAAAATAAACGCACTAGATGTGCCTATAACTAACTTGCTATGACACACTATGAAATGACTTTATAATAAAATGTATCTTAGAAAATAAGCAAATAAATGTCGCGACAAGCTTTGTCGCGTACATAGTACTAAATTGATTAGTTCGATTTAATTAAACGTTTATTTTCATCTTTTAGGTCACTAGAATAAAATATTAAATAAAAAAGTTTTTTCTACCGTCATTTTTTTATGTGTCAATGTTGCATCTCTTTCGTATCGCTGTTGACTAACATGTTGTTATATGTCGCAGGCTACAAGCGCGAGGGCATCGACCCGTCGCCGTACTACTGGTACACGGACCAGCGCAAGTTCGGCTCGACCCCGCACGGCGGCTACGGGCTCGGCCTGGAGCGGTTCCTATGCTGGCTGCTCGACCGGTACCACATCCGCGAGGTCTGCCTCTACCCGCGGTTCCTTGATCGCTGCACGCCCTAAGCAGCGGACATTAATAAACGCTTACACGTTACTTTCTAGTGTTTTTTTTTTGTTCCTAAATCTTGAGATAAATAAACGCCCAAATGACGCCCGGCACACGATAATTTTAACCTTAAGCTTAAAACATAAGGCTTAAAAACATTTCCCGTTCGTCACCCAAAAAATATCTTGCTGTGCATAGTCCCTTTTGTAAAGCGGCAGCCGGCTGCCGCGTGTGACTCATTCCATTTGTTCCTGATGGAGAGGTTATGCAGCCCCGGATCTTGATTTTTTCAGAGGTGGAGTAAAATCGAAACCTAAAACCATGAACTATCTAAATATCTTAAAACAAAACAAAGAACGTTCATCATTATTACAGAGGATAATATATAGGATATTAATAATTGATAGGCACAGGCCTCCTGGAAAGTTACTTACTTTACAATATGTGGACCTGTGGATACAATTACAATCCACCCTCCCTTTCCTACACAGAACCACAAGAGCCGGCCAACGATGTCATCGCTTCACCGTGGAAAATATTCCATCACGAACCAAAAAGTTCGGTAACTCTTATCTTTGCCGGACCATAAAGAAGTGGAACTCGTTGCCGGCTCATGTGTTTCCTCCTTCCTTTGACATGGATTCCTTCAAAAGGAGCGTGAAGAAACATCTTGCGGGTCAGTATGGCGATGCTAACGGGTAGGATATTTTGATATCAAATCCGTTGTCATCGCGATTTGGGTTCCTCTCTTGCTTACCATCAGGCTGGGAGGAGCCAATATACTGCGCTACTATAAAAAAAAAACAATATGACGCCTCCCTCAAATTTGGCGCACGGGGAGTGGACGCCCCTCCATAGATTTTGACAACGTCGGTGGCGCAGTGGCTAAGGTAGGCGGCCAAAGCGCGTAAGGTCCCGGGTTCGATTCCCGGTCAGGTCAATTTGGAAAACGAACTTTTCTAAATTGACTTGGGTCTGGGTGTGCTGGGATGACGCCCCCAGTTAGATTCCGTCGTCTGGTGCTCATAGTACAAGGGAAAACCTTAGTTTGGGACCAGGTGATTGGTGTGACTGGCGCATTTGTTTATTTATTTATAGAACCGAGCTGCCCAAAAGGTTACATTGAAGTGATCTTTTTATCTCAAATGGCAACCTCAGCAGAGACCATTACTATAAATTAAAAAAACCCTTGTCGTGTAGGTACCTAAGTCTGATCAAAATCACATCATGCTACATTTGAGACTTTAAACTTTGAGCGATAGGTCCCGGGTTCGATTCCCAGTCAGGTCAATTTGAAAAAACGAACTTTTATAAATTTACTAGTGGTAGTACAGTGGGATGACGCCCCCAGTTAGTATTAGTCGTCTGGTACCCAAAGTACAAGAGAAAACCTTAGTTTGAGACCAGGTGATTGGTGTGGTTGTCTGGCGCATTTATTTATGGCTACTTGACAGTTTTTGAAAAAGTATTGTAAAATGTGCGCCTGCTCATTTTATATCCCAAGCAATTCGATTTATCTGGAAATAATCTAAATAACCAGAGAATAATAAGATTTTGTGTAACACATTTAAAAAGTGCGCGAAAACGCCTAGTCGCGTCACTGCTGCAATTATGACGTCAACGTCCTAGACAATGAACCGATACGCATAGGAACGACTTAATTAAGATAAACGGAAAATGTTTCAATAAATTCTTTATACGATTAGAGACACAATAATTCAATTTAATCGGTAAAATAATCATTGTTTCGCCACATAAAAATAAATAATTTTCGCCGACAGCTGTCATTTCCGAATTGCAATGGTGGTTTCCGTTTCGGTTCTTTTGTTCCACAGATAAAAAAACTAAAATTTATTTTGCAAAAATAAAATACTAACTATGCTTTTAATTAAAAAGTAAAAATGTAAAATGATTACTTAACTAATAAGCTAACATATCTAACACTTTTCATATTTTATTGTTAACACTGTCAAGTAGCCAAATATCTAAATGCAAGTGTTTAACTTCAGGTGCTATTTACCATAACATAACCAAACCGAAAAACGTCAGCAGCATAAAATAGAGTAGGTTAAATAAAAAACATTACATTTAATTGCTATTTTGTTTATTGCATGAACCGATTTCACAATGAATATTGCATCTGCAAATATACTTATTCCATTATCTTCTACTTAGATCTACTTCATACATTTTTACAATAAAATAAGGCAATCTCTACTGCGGTAAATTTTGCCTTCTCGAAACATTTTTAGTATTTTACTTCACTTGAGTTTAATGTTTGCCCGTAGGCCGTAGGGTATTGCGCTATCCAGGTTCATTTAAAAGGTATCTACATTTGTTAAACAAAGAAATATATCAGTACCTTTAGCAAGAAGAAAAACGGCAATAGAGTAGTTTTACCTAATTCAAAATTCAAAAATTCAAAATTAATTTATTTCAGTAAAAATGTGTTTATATTAGCTCAGAGTGTGATTGGAGCCTCCTTTTAAGCATAAAGATGGCTGTGCCAGGAGACCTAATGGTAGTTTTGTATGACAGTACCATTAATTTCGCTACTTACGGTTACTCTAGACGGTATCCTAGCACACCCAGATACTATACTACTTGATTACTGTCTTTGTTCGAGCTTTAAGAGTACATAATGCCTCATTTAACCTTTTAAACCGACTTAAAAAAAGGATGTCTTGGGGAATTATCCCCAACGAGAACAATATTTATATAACTATTGTTCTCATCAAAGGAAAGGAGATATCATGACGGTGGTACCTTGATAAGGAATGAAAGATCTGATGATAGCATCCCTGTGAAATCTAGAAGTCTTTTTTTGCTAAGTAAAAATGATTGTCATA
Organism: Glyphodes pyloalis; assembly: GCA_037074685.1. Lineage (NCBI taxonomy): Eukaryota > Metazoa > Arthropoda > Insecta > Lepidoptera > Crambidae > Glyphodes > Glyphodes pyloalis. Next base: position 8,216,397 of record JAYKKO010000021.1, read on the forward strand.
CGTTATCTTAAACTAAGGCAATGATCACAATCTCATTCCGTAATAATAGACTGAGTATTTGGTTTAAACAATGGTCCTTGTTTTGAGATAGATGGAATAGAGAAGCTTAGGATTAGAGGATTTAGATAGGAGATTCTGAGCCTTCATTACCTAATCACGAGATGTTTTTAGAAATCTTTTTAGACGTTTGTTCACAAGTATTGGACGGCAGCGAACTTGGCCCGGCCCGTAGCGATTTTCTACGCGTACGATCTCGGTAAATTAAAACTTTTTGTAAACTTTTTTCTACCTATAAACCATCCTCGTACTTCAAGGAATATTATAAGAAAAATAATTAACGAAATCAGCAGTACTCAAGCGATTGAAATTTATTTAATAGATAGGTACATAAGAAAAATATAAAAAAATTAGTCTGCAATACTTTGAAGCTTACCCAAAGTCTCTCCAGTTTTCCTGACTGCTTCGCCTATGTTGTGGGAGGAGAAAGTGTCGGGGTGGATATTGATGTTGACGCCCTCGGTCGTTCCGTTAGGGTGTGCCGGGCACCCTGTCTGCGTGATGATGGAGAGGTCGTACGGGTCCACGCCGAATGAAGCCAGCTTCGAACGCATCTGGAAGCCAGAAAAGGATAAGATATCCAGGGAAGTAATACCACATACCTATAAGCCACTTATAGACGATCTTTAACAAAAAAAAGTTTTCTTCAAATCTTGATTAATAGATTTTTATCTAACTACCTATGAATACCTAATAAGTAGATGCAGAAATACTGGACAAAACCAATACGTGCGAAAATCATTGGGATTCTATTAAATTGCCTGGTCTTTTAAGTATAAAATTAGGACTCATCATTGGAACCAAATCAATAATGACTGATGATCGTTTTGCTGCACAAAATATCATCTCAGCCGATGCAAATCCACTGCTGAACATAGGCCACCCTTGACATTCACCCCAATTAGCAGAAGTATTTTTAAGGGAAAATGTTAGTTATCTCATTAGCATTAGGGTAGGTACTACAATGGCGAGAATCTTACCTTGCCGTAACACAGTCCTCGGACTAGCACGGGAGGTAAAGAGTTTTGTCGGTATACCTTCAATAGATGTTAATATTTGTCATAATTTGTGTAATGTACTTCAGAGTGTTTGGTCAACTAGATGGTCTTAGTTATTAACAAGATAATGTTGTTACTATTGGTTTCATAACAATTTACTAGTTTTGCCTTGTAATGAAGTGTGAAATGGTGTACTGTATACTTAATTATGCAAATAAATTTATTCTTTCATTTATTCATAAAATTTATTTATTCATAAAATTTCTTAGAAGCTAACAGATTTCATCCAAAACGCTTAAAAGAATAATTAAAATAATAAAAAACACACAATTAACGAACTACAATTTCAAAATTAATACAAAGATTTTATAAGCATAAAATTACAATGACGCACAAAGAGGAAAAACAGAAAATGTTGGTCACACAGAATGAGTCATGAAAGTTAAAAAAAAAAAAAAATGTCAAATATAATTCCAAAAAATAAAATAGATAAGTATATCAAATTGCTATATGTCATTTAAAATTATACGGAATTGGTTAAACAAATGTCCTAATCTATCGGCAAATAAATCAAGTTCCTCGTGCTGAGCAAGTATGTCTCCGATAGCGCGTAGTGCTCGGTTGGTGGGCGCGTGTCGGCCTCGCTCGGTGCGCGCGACGGGCCTCTCCAGCAGTCGCGGGCGTCGACGCGGAGCCACCTGACCCCCTCCCGGTTCTGCCGATATGTTCCCAGGAACCAGAATACCAACACACTGCAATATTCGGGGACTGTCGATTCGATTGTGAATTATGGACAGATACTGCGCGATTTGAGACATAGCTCTTCTAAATTTCAGCGTATCCATGTCCACCATACCTGTTACGAATAAAGACGGATATAGATAGGGATAGTAACCGTATTGTTTTTTGTATACCCATCGAGCGAATTTCTTGTGTACTTTTTCAATAATTAGAGCATACTTCTCCTCATAAGGATTCCAAACAACGGCGCCGTACTCTAATTTGCTGCGAACGTATGCATTGTATAATAATTTTGGAATCGCTATGTTTCCAAACTGCGATGCAATTCTCATTACAAACCCTAACGTTTTATGCGCTGCCTTACACATTTTAATGATATGTGTGTGAAAGTCTAACTTACTATCTAATACTAAACCTAAATCTCGAATGTCAAAAACTCTATCCAAAGGAACGTCAAATAAGCTATAACTACTCAAAAGTGGCTGTGATTTGCGTGAAAATGTGATCATTTTACATTTGAGATTATTGAATGGAAGGTGGTTCTCTTGACTCCATATGGATACCGCATCAATATCTCTCTGCAATGCCACCACATCAGCTTCCGTTTGAATACCTAAACTTAGCTTTAAATCATCCGCAAAAAGAAGACACTCGGAAGTCAGGACGACTTCCGGTAAATCGTTTATAAATATAACGAACAGTAATGGTCCTAAAGTACTACCCTGACTAACTCCTGACCTCGTAAAGTAGTCTTCAGAGTCGTATCCATCTAATCTTACGTATTGCCGACGATTGTTTAAATAACAAGAAAAAAATTTGAGGAGCTGTGGGGTGAATCCAATAATCGCCATTTTTTCCATAAGTATATCGTTGTCTACCAAGTCAAATGCTTTTTTAAAGTCAAAGTAGGCCGCGTCGACCTGCTTCCGGCTATCCATTTGAGAGCATACGTAGTCAGCATGCGCCACCAAATTGGTGGTTGTGGAACGAGCGCTGCGAAACCCATGTTGACTGTTATGTAGTCGGTGACCAATTTGTCTATTAATATGATTGCTAATTATTGATTCAAAAATCTTGGCGAATACGGACAGAACTGCAATCGGTCTGTAAGAAGTAATATTCGAGCCTGGATTACCTTTAGGAACAGGAGTGACCCTCGATAACTTCCAGACTTCAGGATATGTAGACTGAGCCAGAGATAGATTGTAGAGGTAAAGTAGTGGCATACCAAGAACCGATATACAATCCTTGGCCAGAAAAACAGGAATGCCGTCGGGTCCACCTGAAGATCGAGGCTTAAGGCGTTTTACTGCATTTCTCAGATCGGTCTCGTCAACTGCTACAATGGAGACAGAAGTTGCATCTTGTAGACTATGTGCAGCTTGAGCAGCTTTATCAGGGTCTAATACCGGTTTCTCTTTATGAAATACCGAGGCAAAGTATCCTGCAAAGGCGTCGGCTGCTGCTTGTTCCCTCACCTCAGTACTTTCATATGTATACGAATCTGCATTCCTTCTATTTTTCTTCTTCTCTTTAACATAGTTCCAGAATTGGACAGGATCGTGAAATATTTTTTCCTGGAGCAAATTCATATATTGCCGATATTCGTAATTAATCATCTTTTTTACTTTCTCTCTATAGTATTTAAACATGGCCCCATTGAATTCGCTGCCCTCTTTCTTAAATCTCTTGTGATGGAAATGTTTTAATTTTATATTCTTTATTATTTCTGCATTATACCATTTGGGATAGTTGTATCGCGGATTATGCGCTGAACGGTTTTTTGAGGGTGCGTGGAGATTTATAGATGCATAAAGCTTATCGTAAAATAACTGAACAGCATTGTTTATGTCGGTTATTGTTGTCAGATCGGACCAGTCTAATTCTGACAATGTCGTGTACAGACCCTCAAAGTCAGCCTTGCGCCAGATCCAATCGGGACTGGCTCTTGAGTGAGCATTTACGGGTTGTGAAGGTGATGGCGCCGATAATACACATGGAAGTCTTATTATTATATCGAGCATAGGGTGGTACTGGTCTATCTTAACTAAAGGATCTTCACTACGAAATAACGTTATCTCATCGTGACCAAAATTGCCCAGCACAAGGTCTAATATGCCCCCATGATCGTTTAAGACATTGTTATATTGTTTTAGCGAACAAAAGTCACAAAAAAAATCAAAATTCATTTTTACATTGGCACTGCAAGAATTCAAATTAAAGTCGCCTAGGATTAATACATTCATGTCAGGATAAGTACAAATTGCATTTTCTATACATGTCAAGACTTTTAAATATTGCTCATCCTTATAGTTAGGAGGCAAATATACGACACAGCATAAGATTTTTACTTTTTTAAATGTTACAATAGCGAATAATAATTCTTTGTCATCAGTCATACCAGTTATATCCGTAACTACTCGCACATTACAACAATCACGAAAAGCGAACATTACTCCTCCCCATCCACAGTCCCCTATCCTGTCTTTGCGCACCACGTGGTAGCCCGGAGGGAAAAGTTCACTGTCTGACACAGAACTCGTGAGAAAAGTCTCTGTTACAGCTATAATATTGTAATCACTTTGCGTAACACTATTAAGGAATGAGTTAGTCTTCGTCCTTAGGCCACGCACATTTTGGTAACACAAGTTGATCTCACAGGATCGCAGTCGACACTTGCTTGACCTTGTCTGATGTGCGAAAGTTCTGCCGCCATGGCTTAACACATATATCAGTTGCCCAGTTACCGGACGACATCACATGTTCAGCATCCTTCAAAGCAACTCCAAGTTTAAACGACGCATAGTGTCCCCGCGATTTCAGCATTTCTACCGTGCACTCATCACTACCACATATTAAGTTCAGGTGTTTACGGACTTGCTCAACTGTGGTGCCTTCCCTCACATAGTATAGGTGTAAGTATCTTCGCCTCTCTGCTGCCTGCAGCATCGTTGACCCAGGCGCCGCTGTACCTCTGAGTATGCCGGGAAGTGAAACTCTGGACCGTTTCCGCCTTACTACTTCCCAGTCGCCTTTATCCCCGGTACCTTCAGAGTCCCGATTGTTCGTGTCAGTAAGAGATGTAGAAGATTTAACCTTTAGGGTTTGGCTTTCACGCACAGTGGTCCCAGACGCCTTAGCTGTACGGGGTACAGGAGACTTTATATCAACCGTGGGAGCCGCGGTATTTGCAGACCGAGGTTTCGGTTGAGTAGAGTTGTTTTTGGCGGTTTGTGTATTTGCTGTCGTTGGTTTTCTTTCCGGAATTGGAAGTACTGGGGTACCACAGGTCGAGGTCTGCGTCGAGATTTTGTTTATCGGCGTCGCTTCGCAAGACTTATTGATATTTGACTTGCATAATTCTTCTAATTGTAATACTTTATTTGTAATCAAATTAATTTTGTCCATAAATTCAGATTTAAACGCCATAAATTGGTCAATAAGCAGTTTATTAATTTTGCTGATAAGCTGCGTTTCAAAATCAACTTGTAGGTTTTTTATTTCCTGGATTACAGAATCCTGCAAGTTATTGCATCTCATATTATTATTTTCTCCTACACTTTCATTAGCAGTGTGTGGGTAACGCGGCCTGCGGATAGTCACGTTGTCAGGAGTCTGCATAGAGATGTCTAGGCAGTGGGCAGTCTTATTTGGATCTGGCATAAAGTGCTGTCGAACCGGGGTGTGGGAATTATCACCCTTTGGTTGTCTACAGCGACATTCCACACAGATCCAGGACTTTTTAAATTCCGCCGACAATGTATCAAATACATCGGTAGCAACATTAGCACAAATAATGTCAAAGATCTGCTTACATTTTGCGCATTTTAAATACGGGCCGTCTTCGCTGACTTCGCCGCGGCAGCCGGCGCACGGAGCTTTCCTAGATCCCATCTTTGTGTCGTGCGCAGTAGGTAGATATTACGATGGCACACTCGGCGTTGACCGGCAGCGAGCACGATAGCGGTGATTCACCGCAGCCAGCGGGCGCTGCGCGAGTTGTCGTAGGTCAGGGTCCAGGACGGTTCCACCAATAATTTTGAAATATTTTTGCTTATATCTCTGGTATTATTTATTGGAATTTAATTTCAATATCACCACTAGATTTGTCACCAAAACAGCTTTGAGAATTGTATACACTCAACTTTAAATAACAACTTTAGACACAGATTTTAGCAAATTTTTTACGGAGCGCAGTTGTACAGATGTTGTCACAGAAACGGATTTTCTACACTCTTATTCTTATTCTTATTCTTATTCACTCTTGGCCTGTGTGCCACTTGCATCCATCGACTCCCTACTAACATCACCGATAATTAATTTATCCAACTTATGGGGGATCGTCCTAAGCTATAACCTTTCCCTAAATTTTTTTACCCTCATACATTTTGCGCTAATTTTTGCTATCGCATAGAGGCAATGTGAAGTGGTGGAACTAACCTTATCCACGAACATCTTGTCCAGTAGCTTAGACCTGGAGAGGATGGTTGCGGAGCGTCGGTGAGCAAACGCCAGCTTTTGGCAGGTAAAGACAGCGGCGTAGGTTGAGTAATCCGTTGCGAGCACAATGTATTGGGCCGAGCCTGCTACACCTGGAAAAAGAGTACTTATTCAGGCATACGCAACGCGACTAAATTTTATCGCGCTTTTAACAAACGTCAAAATCGATTGAAGTCAGTGCGTCAGGTGTTGATTGGCTAAAAATACGTGCGGTGTGCTATTAGCCAATCAACAGTATAGAAACTTTCGTCGTCTCATGCGATAAATTTGACATATTGCGTATGCTGGGCCTGATTAACTCTACCACGTGACAAATCTACTATCTTAGTTATAGTTTAAATATATTCCCATGGCACCAACAATAGGCGATGAGGAGGTACGTGGGGGCTTAAGTGGGAAGTCTGCTGAGGGAGGGGGGAGTCCCACACACGCTGCTACCTTCCCCGAGGCAGTAATCAACGTTTCGTCCAATAATACAAAGTGGTTTGGAATCGGAATATACTTATCTATTATGTTAGGGAAACTTATTTCGAAGATACAAACTGTTTTGCTCCCAGTTTCGACAACTGTCACACGATCACTGTCTTGGTTTTATTTTTAAGTCTTGTGTTCATGAGATAAAAAGACTATGAACCTATGTAGCCACGTTACAAGCGATGACCTCTTACTGAACGGAAATCAAAATTACAAACGAGTTTGCAAACATGCCACTGTAGGGGTTTCTGGTTTTATATGCCTTAAATGACTTACTCAGTGGGAAGCGCACTTTCATTTTTGCGGGAACTGATGGATCAGGCACGGTCAAAAGACCTTTGTATCTGAAAAAAAAATACAAAATAAATGGTTATTGAAAAAACTGTCGGTGTTCAAAATCAGAGTATCGTAAGGACAATGAGAGAAAATGACACTTCTACATTGCTTGGGTCTACTTATTTATTCGTCGCTTAAGTAGCTAAATGATTAAAGTTGACTGGCCGTCGGGATGTCACTCAGTTAATTAGAAAAATTATTAGTAGGTACTTATTTTTCTTTTTAGTGACATAATTTTATTACATAATTCATATTAAAATAAAATTTATAAATTCAATGTATGTTACTGAATAACATTTCTCTTTCTTTGTTTTTGGTGTGATTAGACGCCCTCCGTCGCCGAGAGGCAAGTGGCCCAGGCATTGGCATCACGTTATCTCTGAGGTACCGGGTTCGATCCCTGATCGGGTCAATATGGGAAACGAATTTTTATATATTTTATCCACTTATAGGCGAATATGCTCTTCGCTGTATATCTACGTATAGTAACATAATCCTCACCTGTAGTCATGTTTGAGGGGTGTCAGCCCCAGGATGAAGTGTTGGGAGACCTGTTCCAGCTCGTACGTGTAGGGCTCCGGCGTGGCCGTGAAGTTGTACGTGATGCAGTGTGAGGCAGTCGAAGTCTTCTGGATGACGTACCAGATGCCAAGGAACTGCGGTAAAGTAAAATATATATTTATTGTAATAACTGGTGATAAGTTAGAATATGACATGCCTAATGGGAAGCAGTACCCAGGCTTAAACTAAGCATATGTTAAAAATATAGTTTAAAGTTAAAGCCAGGTTTTTATATTATATAAGTGTTTTATTTTTAATAGATATGTAAGATTTTAGTATATATATATATTTTTTGTTAAATTTGTAAACAGTTTTACAATATAAATAGAATAAGTAAGTAATAATTATAAGGATGGCTATACTATCGCATTAGGTTAAGATATCTGTAATGGTAGTATAAGCTTGCAATAAATAAATAAATAAATAAATAAACCAATGTTTCTCAAAGCGGAATAAACGAAGGCCTTTGCCTACCCTTTAAAGTTAGGTCATTTTGTTTGAGTCGCGTGAAGAGAGAGAGAGAGAGAGAGAGAGAGGAGTCATTCGGTGTAGATTACCAACTACAGTAAAGTTTAAAAAATAATAGTTTAAAAAACTAAAAAACACGCTTTTAGCTCGCACTAAAAATTACAAAATAATTCAGACATTTAAGAAAGAAAGCGTGGAGCGTTTATGTTATCTTTACTCTTTTTGGACAAAACGCTCCACGCTTTCTTTCTTAAATGTCTGAATTATTTTGTAATTTTTAGTGCGAGCTAAAAGCGTGTTTTTTAGTTTTTTAAACTATTATTTTTATTTTCTACTTTTTAGTTTTCTCATGTATCAAAAATAATATAATTCTTTTTCGTATCCCATTCAGCAAACCCTTTCATTTAATACCCATATCATAGGGGTGCATTTCAAATAGCCTGTCCGTTATCTTGGACGCCCGCCATATTGGATTTGAATCACGTGACTATTTTTTTCGTATTCCTGCCAGCAAACCCTTTCTTTTGATACCCATATCATGGAAGTGCATTTCAAACAGTCAGTTCGCCATCTTGGGGAGGCCGCCATATTGGATTTGTAATGACGTTTCTTAGCTAGTCATGTATTGTCATCAGAACTCAGAGCGTGTGCAAAATTTCATCTTAATCAAAGACCGGGAAAAGGGTCAAATTAAGATTCAAAGATTCCGTTACATACATACAACCCAAGCTAATAAAAGCGTGTTAAAAATCACTACTTATAGTAAACAAGGTGCAACGTTATACATCCAATACTTTTTATTCATTTTAGTATTCTTGTTACTACTACCTTAGCTGTTTGTGTTTCTTCAGGTAGTTGCAATGCAAATGCAGACTCGCTATACTTGTGCTTTTTTTGTGTGGGGCGTACAATTTTAAGCAAGCAATATTTTTCCTATTACGTAAAAGAGGAGGGGGGGGGGGGGGGTTAGGTCTACTCTCAAAAGCGAATTGTGTTGGATCCGATGACGGATGACGGATGACGGAACACTTTGCGTTTCGTTTACAAGTTAAGTAGTTTTCGGTAGGCCTACAGGTTTTCATTGTTTATTTATTTAAACTTAAATATCTATCTATATTCTTAGGAGTGCTATGTTCTCTTGATAATGGGTAAGGATCCGCCGAGCTAAAACTTTGAGAACCTATATAGTCCATGGGTTTTGGCAAGGATTTTTATTATTATGAGTAAGAGACGACTGACACTAAATGGTCGCAAAGCCAACCCATCCAGATGAATCCGGGACCTTTCGGGGTTCACGTTACTACCGAAGCCACCGCCGAGGTCACCATTAACGACATTATGCAACGACGTCTATCTCATTACACTGTCATTTAAAATTACTTTGGCATCAAATGAACTCTTTTGTTCGGAGAAAACATAATATCCGTCACACAATGCGCCTTTATTTGATAACGTAACGTTTGCATAGCCGTATTTGATATCAAAACCACCAGTTATTTATAGGTAAGTCGACTCCCAGTTATGGTCACATGATCGGTCGTGAAACTATAAACATTCTTTGACACTTTAGTATATGAATAATGTGTAAATGCGAAATCATACTCAAATTACAAACGCGAAAGTTTGTGAGAATATATGAAAGTCAATATTTTTTATTCACATAGATTACTTACCTACATTAGTAGGCAATGCTTATGAATAGTCTCTATATAAAACAAATGAAGCTACCACCGGTTCGGAATCTATAACTAAAGGGAAGATACCGGCAATAAAGAAACTCAGTAGTTTTTTTTACAAATGAAAGTATAAATGACTTTACTACTCTTTCACGGAAAAAATAAAGTACAAAGATAGCTGATTTTCATATAAGATACTTTTAATCGCGAAATAATATGAAAAAAGTCGCGAGCAACAGCTACCTACTTTGTATTGATTTTTGTGTCACTGCTGAGCACATGCCTCATCTCAGCTATCTAATCCTGATTTTATGATAAAATAAAAGATCTCTTTGAATAAGTAATTTTTTTCAGAGAGGAAGGGCTTAGTTATTTATTGCCCGAACTGATGCAGCCGGACAGGTGAATTATCTCCACCTTACAGAAGACCGCAGCCAAATAACAATCACTTCGGTGTTATTGTGTTCCTGCGTGTGAGTAAGGTTTCCGGAGCTCCTGGGGGGTGCTACATTAGTAGCAGGGGTCAAGCCTTCAAGGTAAGGGCGACCAGTCCAGTAACAGATTTAGTATGCTGTACTTGTCGGCCTTAAGCTAGGACCTCATTACCATTTAACATCAGGTGGGATGAGGTCAATATAAAAAAAAACTCTTTCTCTCTCTTTTTCTTTGTATAAAAATTTAAAATGGTATTCTAATGCCGTGCTTGTCGCGTCACTGACCTCCCAGAAAGTTACCTATATGACTAGCTAGGTTCGTCAAGGGCCATGATTGGTAGGTACCACTTGCCGTCGGGTAGTCGTACCTACTCAGTAATCTACTATATAAAAATAAGTCGGGTTTTCCTCCCTGACGCTATAACTCCAGAACGCACGAACCGATTTCCACGGTTTTGCATTCGTTGGAAACGTCTCGGGCTCCGTGAGGTTTATAGCAAAGAAAATTCAGAAAAAAATTCAACAGAAAAGCGGGAAAATCCTCTAAGGCGAAACGAAGTTCGCCGGGACCGCTAGTTAGATATACATATAAATAAGACGTAGTTGATTTGTCATAAAGCGAGATCGTACCCTATTCACAATCATCTCAATGTTATCTGATGTTATCAGAGGTCGACTATCCGGCTCATTGTGACCACGGCTGTAGCAATGAGACCATAGAAAATATAGTGTAACATGTATAAATATATGCTCGTACTGAGTATCGCTCTGTTCTGCCGGATATAAGGACATTTTCCATTTAAGATGTAGTACGTACCTTAGGTTGTTTTGTAAGAAAATACTTTTTTGATTAAATTAAGTAAAAATTTGGTATCATAGAATCTTGGTTTTTGAAGTTAAAATTTTTTTTTCTATGAATGTACATGACATCAGTAATATTCGTATTTATGAAACATCTATACATATAATGCAAATGACGTTACCCCTGGTTTAGAACTACAAGTTACAGTGGACATCCAAGAAACTCTTGAGTTCACATCCATACTAATATTATAAATACGAAAGTAACTCTGTCTGTCTGTCTGTCTGTCTGTGTGTCTGTCTGTCCGTCTGTTACCCTTTCACGCCTGATGGGGGTAATACCACCTTTGAAAGTTTATATGGAAAAATGTTTATTTTTGAAGTTAGAGATATGAAATTTGGCACAAATATAGCTTGAAACTTGGATTAAAATATAGACAACTTTTTGTTTCGAATATTCGGGGAGAAAGGGGTAAAACCGACCATGAAAGGATGTAGTCCACACACAGCTAGTTACAAATAAAGCTGAACTTATAACTAGTTTTGCACTAAGATGTACACTTTTGTGTGTAAATTGTAAAATTAAATCAATTAATTCAATAGACTGATGAAACATATACAAACATATACCTACCTACTTATTTATTAAGTATATACATTTAGTTGGTAACCTACACATATTTATCAATAATCTTGTCAACTTTGTAGTATCCTTTTTTCAAAAGTAAACTGTCTTAAATTTGTGCACAAGTAGGTAAATAAAAAATAACTTGAGACAATTTATTAAAAAAGTAATGAAAAGTTTATTATACCTACCTACCCGTATATTGTGTGGGGAAGAACCCGAGTACCTACCTACCTACATGTCAGGTCCATAAGGTCACTGTCTTTCACCAGGTCAAACCTACACATTCACATACCTATCTACATAGATTCAGTAGACATACATCTCAGTAAAGCCGTTATCTATTAGCGATAAGGAGGTCATTATCCTTACCGTTCACAGTTATGTACGAAAACAAAATGGTGTTTGTCAGAACCAATATTGCTTTCTTTTTAACGGGTAGAAGAAGGATACACTTCGCATATGTAATTCAGAATGTTGCGGGAGGGGGAATGTAAATATATTTTAATTTTTTTCTTTCCTTCTTGTCATTTACTCTTATCTTCTCTCTTCCGTTCATTCTTGTTTGCTGCACTCAGATTAAGGTTTCGCCAGAATGCCAGCGCTGCTACCAGCATTGGATCTAATATTGTAGCAGCTCATGCTGAGGCTGGAACCTTGTAAGCTGCGCAATCAATAATGTTATTTCTTATTTGTTTGTTAATTCCTTTTACACAGATTAATTATGTATGTTCAATTTAGGCGGTCTTATCGCTAGGAAGCGATATCTTCGAGACAACCTTAAGGTAGAGGAAATAGTAGATTTCTTCGTGTCACTTTAATGTCGGTGTACCGTGTATTGATTGTGTGTGCTAATAAATAATTCCTGATTCTAATAACGTGCGCAGAAGTTATCTATATGTATAGCAAATTATAGGTAATTGAAGTGTCTATTTGTACGGTAAACAGCACATCAAGGAAACATTTTCAGTTCGATTATAACTCTTATGCCCGGGAAATAAGGGCGGTAATAAGTCCAAACTGTGTAGTCTGAAGTGCTTTGACCATACTTTTAAATAATCGTATATTTTGAGTTTAATTAAAAAGTAATTAAGGCCTTTGTCATTGAAATCGTATCATAGTTACTTCACATTAAAAAAGTCTCGTTTCTAGCATAACAAAAAACCAAATTCTCACTTCACAAACTCGGGCGGAAGTTATTAATGAATTTTATAGTTATCAACAAAAAACTAATTATAGGAAGCACTTTATGAAATTTTATTAGGCATTGCACAGATAATGCAACGTCAAGGTTGTTCCAAGATCGTAGATAATTTTAGGTGATGATTCACTTAATGACGTTCGTTCACCTTTGTTAACGCATTGCTTGCAAAATATTGGAGGCGATTGTGTACAATCTTAATATGTGATATCACAATTTTACTTATTAACACACTGATTATTAAATAGGTTCGTGGTAAAAATTATAAGAGAGGCAGGGAAAAGCGATTTATCGCTCGAACTGGAGCAACCCGACTGGAGAAATACCTCCACCTTACAGAAGACCGCAGCCAAATAACAATCACTCCGGTGTTGTTGTGTTCCTGCGTGTGAGTAAGTTTTCCAGAGCTCTTGGGGGGTGCTACATTAGTAGCAGGGGTCAAGCCTTCAAGGTAAGGGCGACAAGTCTAGTAACAGTTTTACTATGCTATACTTTTCGCCCTTAATCTAGGAACGTATTACCACGAAACATCAGGTGAGATGAGGTCAATCTTGAAGTGTGTTATAAAAAAATAATAATAATAATTTGTGTTATATGACAAATGTAACATGATAGCTTTTGAGGTATTGGCACAAGCAAAAGCACGTCAGACTATACAATTTGAACTATATACTGCACTTATGTCACGCATCTAAACTAAAATGGCATTGTAACTGCTGTTCACTGTACCGAATTAGTGAATAGTGTTAACGTCCCAATTATTTAATGCAAATCGGTATATTAAGCAAAATGGAATACTAGCAGTGCCTGCGACTTCTTTCGCGTGGACAAAAGGTTTCTCCATAAAAATACTTTCATGGTCGGTTGGGGGTAACCATCTACCTAAATATTAAAAAAGTAGTTCATATATTAATCCAAGTTTCGAGCTAGATTTGTGCCGGACTTCATACTTTTAACTTAAAAAAAAACATATATACTTTCAAGGGCAATATTACCCCCATCCCCCCTTATTTTCAAAAGAAAGAGTACCTTCGTTCGTTCTTGAGGTTCAGCATACCTATACCTACCAAATTTCATTAAAATCGGTTCCGAAGTTTAGGCGTGAAGGCCGGCCAGACTAACAGACAGACAGACAGAGTTACTTTCGCATTTATAATATTAGTAGGGATAGACCTTATGCTTAATATCTACAATGAAGTCGTAACAAATAGACAGGCAGGCAAATATGAAAGAGTAAGGGTTCAATATGACCACAGAGTAGGTTATCAAAAGAGACGAGCTCACAACAATTTAACTGATAATAAATTGTTGTTGTTTTTAACATCCAATTCATAACATCCAGCCTAAACAGACTGCTTGGCAGCCCCAACAGAATCCTAAAGGTGTTGGCGGGGAGGTGGGTTAGTGCACTAAGGTGGCACTCAGGCCTAGCATACCTACGCAACGCGACTAGATTTTATCGCGGCCTTAACAAACGTCAAAATCGATTGAAGTCAGTGCGTCAGCTGTTGATTGGCTGAAAATACGAGTGCGGTGTGCTATTAGCGAATCAACAGTATCGAAACTTTTGTCGTCTCATGCGATATATTTGACGTATTGCGTATATAGGCGACGTAGCCCTGATGGTCACAGAGGAGTCCCACACACACCATCTTTCCTCAGATGGCGGTACGGTTCGTCAAAGAATTTCCCCCCGAAAAAATAAATAAATAAAACAATATGGCACATCATAACTCATAGAGTAATTGAAACCAAATAAAACCAGAAGCAATAATAATAAAAACAAAACAACAAAACAATCGTAAAACCGCCATTTGTAGGAAACTATTTCACTATATTTTATGTTGCCCTGCACCCATTATTTTCCCTTACATTTTTTCAAACGATTGCATCTGTGTGGGAATTGGACCAACCTTATTCATCTCAAAACCAGGCATCGGTTCCGCTACGGGACACGCTCCGAGGTGGTAGGTGTGCGCCAAGGCACCCCCACACACAGCCAGCAGCACCAACAACGAACACCTATCCATTTCGACCACAAAAACTGCAACTAGTTCCCAAAATTACTACTAGTTCACCCAATTACTACCGACTAGTTTCCCCAATTACTACTAGTTTTGAGTATTTGAGGCAATGCGTGCGCGCGCGCTCGCGTCGTTCCGAACACTGATCGAGATGAAACAACTTCCATTCATATAAACAAAGCGATTGCGACTACAAAACAGCGAATGCGATACTTGTTCTCAGAAATGTTTATGGATGAAGACTCATTCATTGATCTCACAACTGAAACTTGAAGCGGTAACAATTATAAATATTTATCATGTTGTTACAATTTGCGTATTCATGTTACTTATTTTTTAAGTGGTTAATAATGACTATGAGGAAAAATATTGTCTACAAGACTTGTTACAAGTAATATGGGATATTGCTTCTTAATAGCAATCTTAACTTATTACGAGTATTGTAAAACCGAAGAGTTGGTTTGATTGAACTCGCTAATCTCAGGAACTACTGTTTCAAGTCGAAAAAATATTTTTGAATAAGATAGTCGATTTATTAAACAAGGCTTTGGAATAGTGAAAAATATGGGTGCAATGTAGTTAAGTACAGTTTTTCGTATTTTCTGTATTGTTATATGTATATATATCAAATACATTAACCTTCTCCATGAATCTCTATATCTATTAAAAACCGCATCAAAATCTACTGCGTAGTTTAAAGGTCTAAGCATGCATAGAGACACACAGCGAGAGGAAATAGGAACATCCTATATAATAATATCAAAACTGAACAGACATACAAAAAGGCATTTAGAAAACACTATTAAGTTACCAGGGAATTAGATAACAGGATACATACAAAGGGTAAACCATTGCGTAACACCTTAGTGTTACGCTTCCATAGATTAAAGGAATGTTAACAGCGGCTTTTCAAATTCCGACAGGAAAATTGACCATTTCATTATAGGGCCATGGGATACCATACATTTGGGAATCTGGGACACGAACCATGGCCCATTCAGAATAATAATCACCACTGCAATTGTGACTTCTCGCTCGCCACCTAATTTGCTACAAAGCTATTCAAATGATTTCAACCTATGTATTTTATTTTAGCTAGTAAGCTGTGCCCGCGACTTTGTTCGCGTGGACTACACGGTTTTTTTTCACAATAATAGGTAGCCTGTCCTTTCTCAGGGTCTAAAAATTTTCTGTGCCAAATTTCATCCAAATCGGTTGAGAGGTTTAAGCGGGAAAGCGTAACAGACAGACAGAGTTACTTTCGCATTTATAATATTAGTAGGGATTTTTAATAATTTGGATTGTCAAAATGTATATTGCATTATTTCTTGGCGGATTGTTCATTTAAATCTATAGAAGAATATGGAAACTGCCATTCCCTGTTTCAATCCCAGAAGGGGTTGATTTCTACAACCTGTAAAGCAACCTTTTTTTTTTTATATTGCACTTCAAGATTGACCTCATCCCACCTGGTGTTAAGTGGTAATGAGGTCCTTTTTTTTTTTTTTTTTTTTTTTTTTTTTTTTTTTTTTTTTTTTTTTAAGGGAGGGAAAATGCCTTTGCGCACCATATCGCTGCCGTGGGGACGACAGCGACGTGTGTGGGACTCCCCCGCCCAGAGGGGGCGGGGACTACCCGAACTAAAAGACCTCCCCACCTTCTCATCGCCTATTGACGGCGCCATGGGATATCGGTCGACCCATGACTGCCACAGCACCGTCGGCGGAATTGCTGCCCCTACAGGGCGGCGTCGCCAAGTCTCCCCTGGATGGTCGGGGGACTGGCGGGAACGGTCGAAGGTGCTAAACCGTTCCCGCGTATCTGCGGAGTACCGTGCAAGGCCGGCCAGGGTGTCCCCACACCCGCGGCCGGCTGGTCCCCGCTAACAAGCGCGAGGGCATCAAAGCGACGCCTCGCACGCATTCTTCTTCGCCTACGAAGAGGTGGAGCGAGGGGGTCGTCCTCTCGCTCTCTTTCTAGGGTCTCTTTTCTCGAGACTATTTGCTCGCTAAAGGTGGCAACTGCCGTCCAGGCCTCCTCGCTCCCAAGCATGGCTATAACTATGCTTGAGAGCGAGAAATCACCTCCAACAATAGCGGCCAACTCGGCCCGCTCGGTCGCCCAGGCTGGACACACGCCTAGCGTGTGGTCCGCTGTGTCTGCCGCCGCGCCGCAAGCATGGCACGACGGCGACTCTTCTCGCCCGATTTGGTGCAGGTACTGACCAAAGCATCCATGCCCGGTCAGTATCTGCACCAGTCTGAAAGACAGATAGCCGTGGCTCCGGTGCAACCACTCTTCTAAAACCGGGCCAACGGCATCTAACACCCGCCCCCTAGGTCTCGCCTCGTCCAATTTCACCCGCCACTGCACAACCATTTCTTCCTGGGCCTCTCTTCTAATCGCCGCAATTTCCGTTGGGGAGGGACGCTCTCCCTGCGCCCTCTTCTCCGTTAGACGCCAGTAAACTTGTGCCTGCACCCTTGCCTCGAGGGCCCAAGGCGGTGTGCCGGCCAGTACACAAGCCGCATCAAAGCCCACCGTGCGGTACGATTGGGCCACTCTCTGGGCAATAGCCCTTTGTGGCCTCCGCAGGTGGGCTGTGTTTCCCCGTCGAAACAGCGCGTCTGCCCAAATGGGGGCG
This sequence comes from Glyphodes pyloalis, assembly GCA_037074685.1. Classification (NCBI taxonomy): domain Eukaryota; kingdom Metazoa; phylum Arthropoda; class Insecta; order Lepidoptera; family Crambidae; genus Glyphodes; species Glyphodes pyloalis. The sequence continues at coordinate 8,233,937 of JAYKKO010000021.1, forward strand.
CCATAGAGGGCCATGCTCTTAAGAATGCCGGCATAGAGTCGCCGACATTTGGCCCTTGGTCCACCTAAGTTGGGAAGCAGACGCCCAAACGCCCCTGCCGCTCCAATGAGGCGCTGGGATAACCCCTTGAGGTAGGGCTCGAAATACCAGCGCGAGTCTAATACTAGGCCCAGATATTTCATGTGGGTACCCACCCTGACGGTCACTCCTCCGACGTCGATGTTAGCGTCTGGAGGGGGACGGCGCTGCCGAGGCCCGAAGAAGTAAATGGCCTCTGTCTTTTCAAGCGCCACACGTAGCCCCAGACGACCAATGCGTTCTGCTACTCGTGTACCGCCGGCAGCTGCACGGCACGCGGCTTCGCCGTAGGTCCTCCCTCGGGCTGTGACTAGAGTGTCATCTGCATAGCAAATGATGCTCATGCCCGAGAGGAGAACACCCCGCAGAACCCAATCAAAGCCGATGTTCCACAAGAGGGGCCCCAAGACAGACCCCTGTGGAACACCGGACTCGACACCCGCACGCCGAAGCAGCCCGTCCCTCCCTACGTACGCGACCCTTCTGCCGGACAAGTAGCTACCTAGAAGTCGTTGAAGGTATTGGGGCACCCGATGATATCTTAGGGCCGCCAGAATTGTGGAGTGAGGGATCGAGTTAAAAGCGTTGGCTATATCCAACGACACAGCCAAAACTCCCTCCCCCGCATCCCAGGCCTCACCAACTATTTCTTGTAAGCGCGCCAACGCGTCGACTGTGGAGCGCCCTGCTCGAAAGCCGAACTGATAATCCGACAAGTTCGGCCCCTGCTCCTTCAAGTGGCGATTTATCCTCGCCGCCATGATTTTCTCGAATAGCTTACCGACTTCGTCCAACAAGACGATGGGCCGGTAAGCGAGAGGACTGTTTTCTGGGCGTCCCTCTTTTTTCAGGAGTACCAGCTGCCCTTCCTTCCATATGTCCGGGAACCTCCCAACCTCAAAACATGTGTCAAAGAGGTCCCGGAACCTGGTCTCCATTTCAGCTAAAGCCATGGCGACTATTTTGGCGGGAACTCCGTCGGGGCCTGGCGCCGTCTTTTTTGCACGGAGATACAGCGTAGCCGTGCCAAATTCTTCTTGTGTTAATCGTGGAATTTCTTCTGCATCAGGATTCACCGCGTAAGGCGGATTCATAGCTGGAGGGGTGAAGTGGGGCTCTGCCGGGAAAAGAGCCCGGACCACCCTGTCCAGCAAGGCAGGCTCCATCGACTCAGCTAGTGGGGGACCAATGGGGCGCAGCTGATTTCGCGCAGCCCGATACGGTCTCCCCCACGGATCGGCATTAAGTCCATCTAGCATTTCCGCCCTCGCCCTATCTTTGGCGGCACCTATTTCCGCCTTTAAGACCTTCTTGGCGTCCTGGTAAACGGCGTATAGGCGTGCCTCCCTGTCGGCGTCCCTTATCCTGCGTCGACGACTCCGCTGATAGGCCCTTCGTGATGACGTGCAGGTCGCCCGTAGTTCAGCTATCTCCGCCGTCCACCAATAGACGGCGCGGCGGGGAAGCGGGCGGCGGGACCGAGGCATGGAAGCATTGCATACCTCGGTAAGAGCATCCCGAAGCTGGGAAGCCCTCTCATCCACGCTCAGATGGTTGGAGGGAGGCGTGAACCAGTTCTGAACAAACGCGGCCTCCCTAGCCACCTCCCTGTCCAGGCGGGTTAGAGCCCACCTGGGAAACGGCGACTCGCCCGACCTGGGCGCTCTAGTGGAACCCTGAGAGGGGGAGATCTCCCACCGAATGTACCGGTGGTCAGAGAGAGTCTCCCCCAATTCAACGCGCCAGTTTCGCACACGTGTGGCGAGAGCAGGGGTGGCGAAAGAAAGATCCACCACTGACCCTCCCTGCTGCCGCACGCACGTGTGAGTGGAGCCCACGTTAAGTAAGACCAACCCAGAGGCAGCCGCCCAGTCTTCAACCAACGGCCCGCGTGCATTACCCCTGTTGACCGGGTTACCCCAGGCCGACGACTTGGCGTTAGGATCGCCAGCCAGAAGAACTCGCCGAACGCGTGACAGTCGTCCTATTACGGCCCCCAGAACCCCAAGAAATGACTCGAAATCCCGCAGGGGACGATTAGGGGAGAAATACACGCCCACCAGGGCAATCTCACCCCATGCGGCTGCTACGTACCCCGAGCCCCTCTCCAGAAGTGATAGAGGGGGGGAGTCTGAGGTCGGGCGTCGTCCGATGGCTACCAAGCCATCCCGGTCTCCTACCCAATTATTGGGCACCGAGTACGGCTCGGCGACGATTGCCACGTCTATTGACCACTGGGCCATGGCCTGGGACAGCATGTCCTGGGCCGACCGACAGTGGTTGATGTTCGCCTGTATGACGTTGCGATGTCCGGTGTCTGGCATTATTCGGACATCGCACCGTCAGTCGCTGCGGCCGGGGCTGCAGCTGCGGCTTCAGCAGGTGGGGTCCGCACCTGCATTTTGCCCTTCTTGGGTGGGGGGCGACAATTTCTCCCCCTCATGACATGGTTCGCCGGACACCCGCTTTCGGCGCAGACTGCGCAGTGTGGTTTTGCGCTGCACGTGGCTGCCTTATGTCCATCCTTTCCGCACCGGAAACAGAGCTCCGTCCTTACTACTTTGGAGGGACAGAGCGCACTTGTGTGTCCGAGTCCGAGACATCGGTAGCAGCGTAGGGGCTGTTCTTCTAGTGCCCGTACTGCTGCGGAGCTGAAGCCTAACGTAAGGCGGCCCTTCTCCAGTAGAATTTTGGCCGCCGTGATGGGGCACTGCAGGCGAATAGCGCCCGCCCCCCCTCTCCCGGTGCGGATTTCCCCAGCCCTGACTGCATCCTCCGGACACCCACCGATTTTGGAGACCTTCTCCACGACCTCGGCCTTGGACACTGTGTCATCTAGGTCGAGGATTATTAACCCGATGCATTTTTGAGGCCGGGATATTGCAACCACCTCTGATATTGCCTCCTTCATTTTGGAGGCAAACAGATCCGCCTGCTGCTCATTTTCAGCTCCCGCGAAATCGAATTTGGCAGCCCCTGCTGCAGTTCGGCGGAAACGCGGTGCCTCTAGCTGGGAGACGTCTATTAGACCCCGAGCCTTTTCCAGGACGTCTTTGTAGGTTTGGCCCTTCTCGATGGCCTCAGGGGTCAGCTTAATAACGACCGCAGCCGTTTTCGGCGGGGCCAGCCGTTTTTTGACTGCTGCAGCCTTCTCCTTCTTATTTCGTTGCGCGGCGGTAGGCTGAGGCCGAGGCTTAGACTTTCGCCCCTTTTTTACCACCTGGGGCGCAGGAATGTGCGGATTATGGCGCTGAGTTTTCTTGCCCTTTCTTCCCCTTTTAACAACTAGACTCCAACCTTCATTGGCCGGAGTCGTCGACGGGAGGAGGAGGTTCTCCTCAAATACTGGGACCGCTCGTGTAGCAGGAACAGCAGCGACGACTACTTCTGCTGGAGCTGCAATCTTGGATAGGCCAGGTGCAGGGCCCAACTTCTTCGACTTCTTGGTCTTTTGCGGCATTGGCGGGGCGGGAGCCTTAAAGATCTCCCCGATTTGATCGTCCGCGGCGAGAGGTGGTCGCAGGCGCTCCACTCTCGGGAGCCTGCTTTCGATACCTGCTATATAGGTCCGGACAAATGATCTCTCCTGTATTAAAAGCCTTTGTACTATGGCCTCGAACTCCGAAGGGAGAAGACCGCAGTTTTGGGTGGCAGCCGGGACCGGGGCTGGTTCAACCGGCGCCATTTCTGTCTCCATTTGAGACTCCTGTGACTGGACATGGGATTTGCTGCCGCCCGCACTTGCAACCATTGCCCTGAGTTCTGTCACTTCCCGCCTGTAGTCGTCCAGTTCCTTCTGCATGCGAGCGATTGTCGCATGCAGTCTCTCTGTTTCCTCCGAGACGGAGCGCTTCACTAGCTCCTCCACACCTGCTTTAGCGTGGACGGCCCGCTCCTTGAAGCCCTTTTGTATGGTTCCTTTTAGATTTGAGGACTTCACCGCCATTTCAATGATTTTGGAGAGGTCCTCCTCCACCGAATTGCGGATCTCGGGAACGGTGAGGTCCTCAAACTTGTTATCCATATTAGCACCATACCCTGCCTTGACCTTCGCCATTCTGGTCAGGCGTTCCCTATTCGCAAGTTCCTCCTCGAGTTCTAGCTGCAGGGCTTCGCGTTTTGCAGCGTTCAATTTCTTTTGCGCCTCCACCCTACCGACATAGTTGCCGGTGCTCACGGGGCGCCCGCGGCCGCGCCGTGTTTTGGCGACCTTTTGCACATTATCTTGTGAGTCTAGTTCGGCTCCACCCTCTTGATGTCGTCGTTTCGTTCCAGGTGTCCGCATGAACTGCTGCCGCAGAGACCCCGTCGACATAAAGCTGACGTCGGACATGTTTGTGAGCGTGTCCGATTCACCGTCCGACAAGTCCATGATGGCTTCATTTCCGCCATCTGTCCTGGAGACGCTACTGACTGACGAGCAGCGACTCACCACTGCCTCACGTAATGGAATGGAGTCCATTTTTTCACCTTGTTTAAAGGTTTTGGCGCGTGCCATCGGGGCACCCGCCTCCACCGCTAATGCACCAGTATCCAAATCGCCTGTAGTTTGTAATCCGTGTAGAGAAGCCAAGTCGTTGTTAACGTTGACCGATGCCGAAGCGCCGGCCCCCGAGGCTTGAAGTGCCCCCCCCAGAGTACGGTGGGGCATGGATGCTGCCCCCAAGGGAGCAGCACCGAGGGATTCTCCTCTGGCAGTGCCAGAGGTACCCTCCTGGGGTAGTATACATTTTTCCATCGAAGCCATAATTTTTGAAGTTTGCTCATTTCCGGGTGAGCTCCCCCCTACTGCCGCCACAAGCGGCGCCATGCCAAGGTCAATGGCAGTGACACACTCCTTCAGGGAACGTGTTTCCGCCCCCGGTTTAACAGAAACCAAATCGCCAATGGTAGATCGGTGTACGAGAGAGGATGCCAAGTCGTCATTTACGTCGACCAGCGCTGAGACGCCAGTCTCCGAGGCCTGAGTTGCCCCCCCCAGAATACGATGGGGCTTGGACGCCGCCCTCGAGTGAGCGGTGCCGAGGGATTCTCCTCCGGTGGAGCCGGAGGTACCCTCCTGGGGCAATGTGATATTCTTCCTCGAGGCCATTTTGAGATCGGCTCGTTTTAGGGCGAGCTGCCCATCACCTCGCCTCGCCCTCCACTGCTCTTCTCAAACCGAGAATAGCAGAGAGGACGGTATTCCCCGTTCCCCCCCCCCCCCCGGTGTTTGGTCTGCGGGAGCTACGCTCCGACCCCCGCCCGCCGCCCGCAAGGCACCCTATAAGCGGGAATACCCTGCGTACGGCGGTCGCAGGCTTCCCCTATCCGCCACCTGGGGACGCACCACGTCGGGGTTCACCTCCCCGCCCACTACAGTGCGGTAGCAGGGCCGTGGAGGTAATGAGGTCCTAGCTTAAGGGCGACAAGTACAGCATAATAAATATGGTACTGGACTTGTCGCCCTCACCTTGAAGGCTTGACCCCTGCTACTAATGTAGCACCCCCCAGGAGCTCTGGAAACCTTACTCACACGCAGGAACACAACAACACAGAAGTGATTGTTATTTGGCTGCGGTCTTCTGTAAGGTGGAGGTATTTCACCAGTCGGGCTGCTCCAGTTCGAGCGATAAATCGCTATGCCCTACCTCTCTTAAAACCTGCTAAATTTCAAGATTTACCTACGCGTTGTAGTTTATGATATTTCGTGAAAGTGATTCATCATTTCATTAATCAGTCAGTGAGTGGTATTTTGCTTTTATCTAAATACCTTACCTTCAATGGCTATTTTAGCGTAGATAGAGGTAAATACGGCTTATTGTTATTTCAAGTGTATATGGAGGAATTAAATTACGAATGACAACTCGATTTAATATTTTTATAGTACTTTACGCCGTACTAGCGAACTTTAAATATAGAAACAGAAAAAAAATATCTCCCTTAATTAAATAAAGATTTTATTTCATCTCAATCGTGGGTTCGATTCCCGCACCGCAAGGGGGGATAAAAAATTATCTGATTCTAATATTTAAGAATGACAAAGTTCTAATATTGTTAAATTGTGCTTAAAATGCACTGCCATTATTTATATCGCAAAAAAATACCTTTAAGCATCGTCCTTTTTTTTAAGTTTAAGTTAGAGATATGATATTTGACACAAATATAGCTCGAAACTTGGATCAAAATATACATGGATACTTTTTTTTTCGTATATTAGAGTAGATAGGGGTTAAACTGACCATGAAAGTATAAATATATGAAAATAACCTATAGTCCACGCGAATGAAGTTGTGGGCACAACTAGATGGTATATATTCAATTAATTATTGCCTATAATGTTGTACAAATTACATAAATACATGTTATTGATACCAATTTTTGTAAAAACTGAATGAAAGTTGTTGATAGTCTTGCAAATCTGTCAAAATCATATAAATATACGGCCAATCTCCGTTTTTAAGGAAAATAACTGTACTGTTAACTGAGTTTTGTGACTAATTGGTTATTGTTACAAAGGTAGTGAGTAAGCCTATACTAATAACATTGTTTAAAATTTGAATAACGTTTCGCATAATGAATGAATCACAGTAACAAAGGGTAAACAGATGTCTACTTACTACCTCTGTTAAATTAAAATCTACAACAATTTACCTAACTTTATAAAAAACCTAGAAAAACCAGCACAATTTAATAATAAGTTAAAGTCTTATCTTATAAGTAAATCTTATTATTATAGTCTGCAAAAATTCTTTGAACACTAAAGAATTTATTGTTTGTGTTTTAAAGTGTAAGAAGCAATAATTTTTTTTTTAATATTTTGATTTTTTTTTTCTTCTCATTTGTGTTAATGTTAAAAGAAAGTTTTTGTTTGTTTTACATATCCATATATATATATATATATATATATATATATATATATATATATATAAATTAGTACGAATAATTGAATAATAGAGTAAGTGCCATATTAGATATAAGATAATTAATGTTAATAAATAATTATAATAAGCCCTATTATAGTTGCTATGCCCTTGCGGGGCGTCACATGTATACCTTCTACATATACCACCTATGTAACTGTTTTTGTAATGTGGCATGCAATAAATGATTGAATGAATGAACATTACGAACAAAAATACGCCTATAAAAATATCTTAAACCATCTTAAAAATCAACAGACTATGAGACTTAAATGAGGTGTGTTGTGCACAACATCTTTGGTCTCTTTCGAGCTTTAAGCTTGCAAGAATTTCGACAGTGATAAGAATTCCTATATGATCTCCCACTGTATTCCTATATAATGGCCCACTGTATTCCTATCACTGCTTGTGCTAGGAAATACCACTAACATATGTGGAACAGTTTCTTTCAACGATTCGGTTAAGTTTGTCATTCTTCTGCTCTCTTCCGTTCTTTCTTTTCTGTCACCGCGCTACTCAGCTTAAGGTTCTACCAGAACTTTTTTCTTTTTTTGTTTGTTATTTGAATTTTAGTTCGTGTCACTTTAATGTCTGTGTACCTACTGTGTATTGATTGTGTGTGCTAATAAATAGTTATTTGTCACTGTTGGTCCAACTTAAAAATAAAAATAGGAATTTCCTATTCTTATTTCAACAGTGGTCACGAGCAGACCGTGAAATCCAAAGTGTATTGTGTGCGTGTTATTATCTGTACCTATAAAAATAAAAGATATAGATATACCGAGAACCAGTATTGTTACATTCGCTGTATTGAACGACCGTCTCGTAAGCGCTTTAGTAGTGTTACGCTATTATCTGGTAGTAGGAACTAAGTCCATTATGGATGAGTCACGAAGCCATAGTGGGACAACCGTTGAGGTGAGTCAGGCTGTTCCGACCCAGAGTCCACGGTGAGGCCTTTCTTTTGTACCCAAAGAAAGTGTTTCAGCGGTTGGAGGTGAATGGAAAGAAAAAGCTATTATGAATTCTTGGCCCTAAATACGGTCAACAGCACGATAAACTATACTATAGTACAGTTCGATATTAGTTCATATGCCTACGACATAAGAGTGGTGTGAAATCTGTGTTTGTGTAGTCTCACGTAGGTCTATTTGGTGACGATAAGTACAAATTATATCCTCATTTTTTTCACATTTGCCACTGATTGTTCGCTCTTATTGGTCGCACTGTGATGTTATATAGTCTAAAGCCTTTCGAAATAAATGGAATATCAAACACAAAAATAATTTTCCTCTTCGTACCAATAGTTATTAAATTTAACGCTTTCAAACAAACAAACAAACAAACAAACAAACAAAGCTTTATGATATAAGTATATTTATTTATTTAAAAACTTTATTGCACAAAAAAAAGTACAACAGGTGGACTTAATGCTATGGGCATTATCTACCAGTCAACCTTTGGGTCATGCGGAGAGTTAGTTTATGGGTGCGGTAATAGTGACAAAGTGCATAAGTAATCTAAAAAATAAAATAAAAACATAATACACGAGAATAGTAACTATCAAGCGTTACAAAATTCATTTCGATCATTCATTCGATCATTCGATTTCGTCGAAGTATAGATATTAGACAACGTCACTTACCTACTTATATCGGAAGTAGCTAAAGGACGCGGATAACTTCAAAAATACTGGATTGAACTTAATTCCGATAAGTGAAATACCTCCACCTTACAGAAGACCTCAGCCAAGTAACAATCACATAGGTGTTGTTATGTTCCTGCGTGTGAACAGAGTTTCCAGAGCTCTTGAAGGGTGCTACATTAGTAGCAGTGGTCAAGCCTTCAAGGTAAGGGCGACAAATCCAGTAACAGCTTTATTATGCTGTACTTGTCGTCATTAAGCTAAAACCTCATTACCACTTATCATTAGGTGGGATGAGGTCAATCATGAAGTGCAATTTAAAAATAAATCCTGTAGTCCAAGCGAACGAACTTGCGGGTACAGCTAGTAGTAAATATGTTTCAACATGGTCACCCCTTGGAATACTCTCGTACTAATATTGACAACGAAGCGATGTCTGACGCACCATCAGCTAGATTGACAATTTCCTGTCTTCTCACGTAATACCTTGTTCAAAGGATTACTGTTGTTATATCTTCTAATGTAAAGTCGCAAATTCTGGGGTCTGTTGTTTAATCTGTGCTAGCGTAATGTGTGAGTGGACCGAGGGACCAGACCCTTGATTATAAATTACTAGCTGTTGCCTGTGACTTTGCACACGTTTCGGAATAAAAAGTAACCTATAATATATAATAGTTACCGTAATGACTTTTATAACGCTTAGTAGTTATTATTGTTGTTTATTATGTTTTTTTTTTTAGATAACTTATGCACTTTTTCACTATTACCGCACCCATAAACAAACCTCAAAGACCCATAGGTTGACTGGTAGACAATGCCCCTAGGATTAAGTCCGCCTTGTAATTTTTTATGCAATATAGTTTTGAGATCTCACAACAAAATTTCATCCAAATTCGTTTTCATTCAAAGTTTTTATCCAGACTTCCTTACATCATGACATCCATATTTCTTTATACTTACAGCTTTTGCATTTTTAATACCTAATGTTATGCCTCCTCCACACTACTCGCGAAGTTACTCGGCGAAGTTCCTCGGGAAACTCCGATGAAGTCCGAAGTGCGCATCTACACACTCGTTAAAATCCATGACAACAACCTTTGACACGGGTGCAAAAACCGACAAAAAATGGAAGTCGTCCGAGGAGAGGCGAAGTTTGACGAGGCAAGCCGAAGTGCCTCTCTACACTATCGTTTTGGTCTAACTTCGTTCAACTTCGCGAGTAGTGTGGAGGAGGCATTAGGATATCGCGCACGAAAAGTCGCATTCTACAACTGACAGGGCCGTCATTCTCACTGGGCACTCTGGAGGGCCCAGGGCTTCGAGATACGGGGCTCCTCTAGCCTCTACTCGATTATTATTTCGATGACTATTATGTACAGTCGCCATCAGATATATCGGAGCGGACAAAGTGACCAAATATTACCATTAATATCTGAACATTAATTACTTCAATAATATCTGAGCAGATGCTAGTCAATAACTTCTATACACACAACTTACCAATAATATCTGAACACTCGTCTGTACAGCTAAATAAGACACATGACATGCGTGACACATATTGACGTTATGAGTGTTCAGATGTTATTGGCATCTGCTCAGATATTATTGAAGTAATGAATGTTCAGATATTAATGGTAACTTGTGGTGTATGGAACTTTTTGACATTTTAACTGTTCAGAAGTATTTGGTCACTTTGTCTGCTCCGATTTATCTGACGGCGACTGTACTTACATGTTGGCTTGATGATAATCAACCTGTACACAAGGGAAACATTTTAGTTTTAGACCAATTGATTGGTGTGATTATCTAGCACATTTAATATAGACGACCTCGGCGGCGCAGTGGCTAAGGTAGGCGGCCCAAGCGCGATAGGTCCCGGGTTAGATACCCGGTCAGGTCAATTTGAAAAACGAACTTTTCTAAATTGACTTGGGTCTGGGTGTACTGGGATGACGCCCCCAGTTAGTATTCGTCGTCTGGCACATATAGTACACGGGAAAACCTTAGTTTGAGACCAGGTGATTGGTGTGCTTGTCTGGCGCATTTTTTTTTATTATTTAATAAACTACTATTTTTGTGTTTTTTTATATTTTTGTCTTAGTTTTATTATTTAAAACATTTTTTTTTCAAATGTTTGTTATGACCTGTGTCATTGTATCTACCTAACCTTATTTGATTTAGACGAAGTTGTTATTTTATTTACTTTTGATCAAGACAAGACATAAAATAAATAATAATTTATAATAAAGTTTACATTCAATTAAGGTAGGTGATGCGCTGACGTCTATAAAAGGAAAAACTAAAATATACTGTTTTACAAATATTTGTATTTTTATTATTTTTCAATTACTTATTAAATGACATACATATTTATTATTGCTTCAAATATTTTGTCAATAAAATACACGGTAATAATAAAATACAGAAGGTTATTTTCAAAGAAGCGTGCCGAATGACGGGTATAGAAATCTCAGCATGTCTCAGCATACTTCAAAAATCTTAAACGTACCTTTCTGTTATTACTTAAAGCTTATTTTTACTTGTTTAATCCTCCCCTCTCTCCTAAATAATGGCAGAATCTAAGGGAAGAACTGTCTTCAGATTCTCTTCTTTTGTTTGGTTCAATGATTATTTTTGAGAGACGCAACTTGGCTAGAGTTTTCATGACAAATGGACCTGCCGTTCGTTTATTTATGCCCTGTTCCAATATTTGAAAAACGGTCCGTTCTTGTTACTGATAGTAATTAATTATACGAGGCGTATGCTAAAAACGACCGACAGGCGACTGATGAGATGACAGCTGTATGGAACGGTATTATTTGTTGTGTTGTGGTACCTTCGTTGTTTCTGATTTCTGTAACACAAGTGCTTAAGCTACTTACCACAGGATCAGAGCAATGTATGTGATGTTGTCCAATATTTATATTTATTTATATTTATTTAAGTTTTCTGTCATTTTTGACACATTACGAATCGTAAAATATTGGAACCGGGCATTAAACGCACCCAAGTGCCCGCAGAACTACCAGATTCATTACTCTTATTTCTGTAATCAGAATACTCTCCCACCATTTAAAAAAGTAAGACATCATAGTCGAGCCCCATCACTCTTAAAGTGATACGTACGTACATATTTAAAAAAATCCGACTTCCTACAATTTTTATGGGACACCATCATCGGATAACGTAATAAATCTATTAATATTAAATAAATACTTATTTAAAATAATATTTAACCTCTTGGCTCTTTTATTTGTGAGTTTTATATTTTTATATGTATGTTTATAATATTTATATAGAATCAATTAATAAGTTACTTTTAATTAATTTTATGTTATATTTCTGTTACCATTATTTTTGAGTAGATAAATGTAATAAATATGTATTGTATGAATATATTTAAATAAAGAATATTATATCTTTAATTAATAATACAACCACCTTTTTTTAAAAGATAGTGTAAGGTTCAAAAAGAAAATAATGTGTCAAAATCTACAATTCCCGCACTGAACTATCAAACATGATAATTTAAACGACTGTTGAACTACTGTATCACTTGTAACATTACCTAGATCAGGGCTGTCCAAACCATGGCCCGCGGGCCGCATGCGGCCCGCGGCTTGTTTGATTGCGGCCCGTAGAACCTTTTTTAACTGACTTCAAAAAAAGTCCGGTTTCCAAAATTAACAAGCAAATTATTTTTCTCGCATCAAAATCGAATGTTTTGGGTATGTTCGATTACGTTGCTCACATCACTATTCACTCGAGAATTCGGGGAATTCCCCGAACGCAAGATACGTGTACCTACTACCGCGCATCGTTCATTGGGCATTTGTTTGTCACTTGTCATTCAACGCGACGAAAGTCTTGATTACGCAAGGTTACTCTCAGGTTAAAGACTTTAACATTATTTTAAAGTTTGTTCGCTTTGTGTTTGCGTATAAAAAACTTTTAACCTCATCATGTCTACAAAGAAGAGGAAGTTAAGTGAAGAAAAACGTTCATTCAATGAGAAATGGGAGTTAGACTACTTTATTTCCAACAATAACAATAAAATTCAGTGTTTGATTTGTATGCAAGTTTTATCTGTAAGTAAAGAATATAATGTTAAGCGACACTATACTTCTTTACATGAAGAAAAGTATAAAAAACATGTCGGTGAAGCAAGAAAAGTTATGGTGGGTGAGTACAAAAAAAACTAATACAGCAAACAAGTATGTTTTCAAAAGTAAGTACTGAAAATGAACAAAGCTTGGCTGCTTCATATGAAGTTTCATTACAATTAGCCAGAGCTAAAAAAACATTTAGTGATGGAGCTTTAATAAAAAAATGCGCAGTTGAAATGGCTAAACGCTTTATGCAGCCGAAATTAGCGGAAAAGTTTGAATCTGTTGCATTATCTCACCAAACGGTGGCGCGACGAATAGAGGACATGGGTAATTATATTATGAAAAGTTTATGTGATTACTTTGTAGATTGCGAATATTATTCAATATGTTTGGATGAAAGTACCGACCAGACCGATGTCAGTCAATTAATAATCTTCATACGTTGCATTTCCAAAGATTTTACAATCACGGAAGAAATGCTGGATTTAATACCATTTCATGGAACAACTAAAGGCAGTGATATATTTAAAGCAGTTAACAAAACTATTGTAGAATATGGAGGATTTCGTAAGTGTTCTTGTATTGTGACCGACGGGGCAAAAGCTATGACCGGAAAAGTGACAGGATTTGCGGGACTTCTAATACAAAATGGCATTGATTGCCCGTTGTTCCATTGTATCATACACCAAGAAGCCTTGTGTGGAAAATCGTTGCGTCAAATGAATGCTATGAAAGTTGTTATAAGGATAACCAATTTGATTAGAGGTGGAAACAGATCATTGACACATAGAAAATTTAGAGACTTCTTATGTGAAATCGATGCAAACTATGGAGATTTACTATTGCATTCAGAAATCAGATGGCTAAGTGCTGGCCAGTGCTTGCAAGTTTCTGGCTGATCTTGCGTTTTTAACTGATATGACGCAACATTTGAATGAGTTAAATTTAAAATTGCAAGGTAAAAACCACAATATAGCCAACCTGTATGGAAATGTGAATGGATTCAGAAATAAACTTAAATTGTTCAAGACGTCTCTACAACAAGATGATTTTTCTTTTTTTCCAAGTTGTAAAGAACATTATTTAGAGATGAAAAATTTTGAAGAATGTAATTTCTTGGACCACCTCAAATACATGGACGAAATAATCGTCGAATTTGAGCGGCGTTTCGCAGATTTTGAAAAAATTGAGAGTGATATAGCACTCTTCACTCAACCATTAACAATCGCAGTTGAGACTGTAAACATTGATTATCAACTGGAACTGTGTGATCTGCAATCAGACCCCTTTGACAAGGGCAGAACAGAAACAGGCATTGATTTTTTTAAACTCCTCGCTGAACGTTTCCCGAAACTGACAAATTTTGGACAAAAAATGGGCTCGATGATGGGCAGTACCTACCTTTGTGAAAATGCATATTCGACAATGAAGTTTATTAAGTCTTAATACAGGTCTTCATTGACAGATACTTCACTTAAGCATTGATATTGACAGAATTGTAAAAGACAAATTAACAAAACAGTAGGTTATCTACCTACTAAATAAAATAACAAATCATTATAAACTGTTTTTTATTTTTACAAATATTTTGCGGCCCACCAATGTATTTAGTATTTTTTATTGGCCCTGGGTCCCATCTAGTTTGGACACCCCTGACCTAGATAAAAGCGAGGAAACATCTAAACACATACACCTTGAACTTTTGTCAATAAATTAGAAGTTTTGAGGGTGTGTGGATACACTTGAATACACACGCCTAATATAATAATAACTTACGGGTAATTTACATAGATATAGGGAATTTGCCTTAAATAATACATGTCACTCAAATTGTTTGTCATTCGCGTTTCACTTTCTAAATAAAATAGACTAGTCTCTGGGAAGACAGGTTGTTTGGTAAGTGTTCACTTGCTTTAGACTTTAAATAAGTAATACTAAATGATTGGCACCCTCGGAATATTTGAAAATCTATAGATCAACCAATACCTGTCTTTTATTGTAACATTGGCAATAAATTTATTTAGCTGTACAAATCTAGCACCTCATAGTTTCACACATCTAAAAATGTCATCTACCCTTCTTTATTTCATTGTCTGTTTCTTTAATTAAAAAACTAAAAAACACGCTTTTAGCTCGCACTAAAAATTACAAAATAATTCAGACATTTAAGAAAGAAAGCGTGGAGCGTTTATGTTATCTTTACTCTTTTTGGACAAAACGTCTGAATTATTTTGTAATTTTTAGTGCGAGCTAAAAGCGTGTTTTTTAGTTTTTTAAACTATTATTTTTATTTTCTACTTTTTAGTTTTCTCATGTATCAATAATTATATAATTCTTTTTCGTATCCCATTCAGGAAACCCTTTCATTTAATACCCATATCATAGGGGTGCATTTCAAATAGCCTGTCCGTTATCTTGGACGCCCGCCATATTGGATTTGAATCACGTGACTATTTTTTTCGTATTCCTGACAGCAAACCCTTTCTTTTGATACCCGTATCATGGAAGTGCATTTCAAACAGTCAGTTCGCCATCTTGGGGAGGCCGCCATATTGGATTTGTAATGACGTTTCTTAGCTAGTCATGTATTGTCATCAGAACTCAGAGCGTGTGCAAAATTTCATCTTAATCAAAGACCGGGAAGTGGGTCAAATTAAGATTCAAAGATTCCGTTACATACATACAACCCAAGCTAATAAAAGCGTGTTAAACAGTAAAGTTCGCTAGTGCGTCGTGCAGCACTATAAAAAATGTAAAAATATATCTTAAAATGTCGCTAAAAAAATTTATTGGACTTTAAATGGCTACTTTGCAAACCCCTGTCAAGGCAGATTTTAGTGCTGTACTTACAGACACAAAATGTACTGTCGCGTTGAACTGTACACTGTACAGTCATAAGCGGTAATGTCGAAAACTGCGATGCCAGTACCAATATCATCAACGAATAATTAAAAAGCCCAGTATAATCATATTGATATGTTTAATATAAAAAAATATCCCTGGGACGATTCCGCCAAATACCTTATGGATGGTCTTGATTGGTTACAGCGAAGGGCTGTGCGCATTATCAATGTTGAAGAGGTTACTGAGAACCTTGATCCTCTTCAACTTCGTAGAGACATTGGTTTATTGATGGTATTTTATAATATTTTTTTAAACCAACGTATAAATTAAAACAAGTTCAAAGACTAATAAAACATTCGGCACCATTAGGTATACCTACGAAAAGATTTTTTTTTAATAAATCTAAAAAATGCCTTATAAATCTGATAAAACGTTGGGTAGTACCCAACGTGTTATCGGTACGTTGCATTAATTTCCAACGTTAGTAACTTTAAAACAACCCGATTCAATAATCGGGTACAATTATCACAAACACTTTTACAATTTACAAAAATTTTACACTTGATATCGAAGTATAAAAGATGTCTACCTACCTATTTGTAATATTAATTTGACAGATATTAATTTGAGTATCGTATACTAGCTTTCAAGTTTTATCCTATCTTCAGTACTTTAGTCGAGAGAAAGTCGCAACTTATCTTTACAAGTTTCGCGTTTAAACTAGTATTACTTTGTAATATTATTTACGCAATTTTATTCTTGCATTGAACTACTAAGAATAGTAAATAATTGATGAAAATAATACTAGGTAAATAAAAGAAGAAGTAAATTAACGAATTTGAGCTTACCTATGTTACAGATTTTAAGTCGCCATGAGATGTTTGGAAAAGACGTTGGCAGGAGCAGCCATGTTGCTTGCACAGCTACTGACAGTATATGCAAGTAAGTTTTTTGCTATCCCACATATTCATGAATTATATAGCCAGATATCTCTCAATTAATTTTTATGCCAGACATCTCTTAATTTATTTTTATGATATTTGCTTAGCGCCGCACTAGCGACCTTTTAATATTTTAAAGAAACAGAAAAAAAATATTTTACCGCAGGCTAACGGGTTGATACAGCAAAAAAATTTCATCGCGTCGAAAACTTTTTTTTTTTTCGGTTATTTTGGCAACAAACAGTCATGTTACAATTCAATACAGCAAGTAGACAATACAGGGTCTTTCTAAATTAGCTGCGTTCCTTTTAATGGAGGCATCTATACGTTGTAACAAATACGTCCACAAAATTTGAGTAGGTGTTTTATTATGATTTTACAAAGTTATGTTTTCTAACAAAAGTAAAAATTCATTTAACCTTAAAATAGACATCATGCTGTATCTTTTACTAACACATCATAACTGCAGGGTATTGATTGTGTACATGCATACAACTCACACTACTACTGTACGTACACAATAGGCCGTTTGGTAGTTTACGGCTTACGCACACACGGAACGACTATCAGCTGATGCCCTACTGTGACTAATGATAGCTAAAAATTCGGATATTATCCGGCTCTCTCACACATCTAGCGTCCGAGAAAGAGTGAAAGAGATGAATACAGCGGAAAATGCTCAAACCTACTAGGTTGTAAATAAGAATGAAAGAGTTAAGACTAGGTACAATAATATCTAATAATCAACAACACACGCAGTTTGCTCATCTTAGGTCTTTAGTCAATGAAAAATCACTACCTACAAAAAATATGTTTGCGGCGCGTAAAGCATCTTTATTTGTTTTTTACTTGTAAAGCTTTAGAGTCTGTCAGCTAGCTAGGCAAAAAAATTACAATAACAACTATCAATATTGGCTATCGTCAGAAAAGGAAATTTCTGTTAACATAACTTTCTCAGTTATTGTATTTTTTTAATGCCATTTAAGAGTAAATAGGTAGGTACTTACATGTCTATGAAGAAAAAACAACATTTCAGTTTCATAACATTTATTTTATTTAATGATTATTCTTCACAATTTTAAAGCCTTTGGGCAACTTTTCCAAAAACTGCTGAAATTATCTACCCTGGATGTTAATACAAAGTTTCCACTTTCACAAGAGTGTCTGTTTTACTGAGCATGATATTAAAGACGTTCACTATGCGCTTCTTTAACTGAGTTACATTTGCAATTGAGTGTCCACTTTCACTGTAAATTAAGTCTTCAGCTCGGCCCCACACGTAAAAGTCGAGCTCGAGAGGCATCAATCCGGGGAGGGGCTCGGTAACGGCACAGGTCCTCCACGACCGATTCACCGACAGCCATACGTCTCCGACAGGTTGCACACCGCACCTTCAGACTGGACTGGAGCACCATCCTGGAGTACTAATCCTTGAAGTACAGGCTGCGACGCGAATGAAGTGTGACCTTCGCAATCAATTCTCCCAGAGTTTCTTGAAGGAATCTTAAGCACCGGCAAAACTGGTCATCTGGGGAAAACTCCTGTAGCTTTCAACTCCTGAACAAGCGTGAAGTGGTACGGACGTTGATCATCACACCGTAAGATAGGTACGCCACACACTTTTCGCCGCCACAACGAACGTATCTCCTGCATCGACTGTTGGGTGCCGACAGAAAATGTCCAGTATGCGGTTTCCTCGTTGCACTCGCAGTTGGGGTTTTCTACTATCTTCTACAGGCACGAACATACCCCAGTCCAAAAATCGTTTGAGAGTTTACAGCATCTCCGTAAATGCTCGTGTACATACGCGTAGCCTCCGCACAGTTATCATTAGAATCTGCATAATACAGTACCATGTGTAGATAATCCACATTAGTGTATGCGTGTGGCATTAGTCGATTTAATTTACCACAAAGCGCACCTTCGCGAAAGAATTCAAATCAACAACTGATGATCCTCCGCGGCAAAATCAAAGGGCGCGTGCGGTCTTTTGTGCTCCAAAGTGCGGCGCATTCGCCGAAAAGCCACGAATCGTTCACTCGGCGCGAGCGGCTCGTTTGCAGTGTTGCCAACAGTTCGACTAGCTTTCCACCAGATTCAACTCTTAAAACCACTAAAAACCACTAAAAAATTTTTTTTTTCACACTCAAATATTTCCCAATAGTGTTGCCAAACTATCCATAGTATTGAAGATCAATATCAAAATAACTATTGATATTATCGATAGTATCGGCCATGACAATTTTAATAATAATTGATACTATCGATAGTATCGATATGATTGCGCTATCGATAAGTAGGTCATTATTCAATAGTATCGCGTATGAATATTGGTTGAGGTAGCTAGTAAACATTTTAAGGCTGCTATCTTGTATTTGGTTTGACTTGAACAGTATAGTTTAAATACTGCAATAGTATTTAAGGTGGATTCCTTCTGCAATGAGAAAAGAAAATAACCATGAAAAATTAAGAATTAAAAAAAATTAATAAGAACGTAAGTGTAAGTGTAGTAAAAGTAAATGGCTAAGTGTGTGAGAGATCGCACTTTTAGTAATTGAAATTAAATTTCAATTATCCACTAAACAATCCACCAGCCACTAAAAGCAATATTTCGCCACTGAATGGGTGGCTAAAACCACCAGGTTTAGTGGAAAATCCACTAAGTTGGCAACACTGCTCGTTTGTCGCTCTTTTGTAATCGACCGCTGACATTAGGGGTGCCAACTCCAGAATACTTTTTCATGTTATCAATAACTTTAATAAGATTCGTTTTAATTCATTATGTTTTTTTATTATGGAATATCGTTAAAATTTCGAATTAGCTACTTGACAGTGTTAACAATAAAATATGAAAAGTGTTAGATATGTTAGTTTATTAGTAAAGTAATAATTTAACATTTTTATTTTTTAATTAAAAGCATAGTTAGTATTTTATTATTGCCAAACAAATTTTACTTTTTTTATCTGTAGAACAAAATAACCGAAACGGAAACCACCATTGCAATTCGGAAATGACAGCTGTCGGCGAAAATTATTTATTTTAATGTGGCGAAATAATGATTATTTTACCGATTAAATTTAATTATCGTGTCTCTAATCGTATTAAAAATTTATTGAAACATTTTCCGTTTATCTAAATTAAGTCGTTCCTATGCGTATCGGTTCGTTGTCTAGAACGTTGACGTCATAATTGCAACAGTGACGTGACTTGGCGTTTTCGCGCGCTTTTTAAATGTGTTACTCAAAATCTTATTTTTCTCTGGTTATTTACATTTTTTCCATAAAAATCGAATTGCTTGGGATATAAAATGAACGGGCGCACATTTTACAATACTTTTTAAAAACTTGTCAAGTAGCCAATTGGCTGAAGTCTTGGTACACTGAGACACGTCCTAGCAAAAAAGTTATCGTCTCTCTCTCTCGATAATTCTATTGCGTGAAAACATTTGGTAACTTATTGCCAATAATATTAATAATATTTTTTTTGCTAAGAAAGATAACGTTTATACTACACTATTGAAGAGTTGAGAAATTTGTATTTCTTCACGTAGAGCGCGAAAAAGTGAATTGAAAATTTTTCTTTCTTTATACTTCAAATAGTACACTTTAGGGCACTACACTAAATCACTAAAGTGCACAGTTACATTTTGTCAAGAGCCCAAAATAATTTATTTTTAAGATAATCCTAAATACTTAGTGGTAGCCCTGTTAAAATTATTCGATAATAATTTTTACCTAGCCGCGTAGCTGCCCCGCTTCAAAGTATGCATCGTAAACGTATTGTTTAATAGTGTGCGTTTGTCGACGATGTAGTAGTAGAATCAGCTGACATAGGGCGTTGTATTATGTTGACAAGAAGTATTGTTGTTTCCTTGATTATCTCCAAAACTAGCCTGAATTTTTGGCTCATTTTTTTTGTACGTATTCAGTATGATGTATAGAAACCCCCATTAAAAGGAATGTAACTAATTTAGAAAGACCCTATATATAAGACATACACAAAACGACCTAACAGTGCCAAACATTATTTATTCTGATAAAATATTAATGAAAAAGAGTATTGTGGAGATACAAGAGTATGGTAAAATGTAATGTAGTATCTTTTTATAAAGTACATATTATTATATTGATGATTTATTTATCTATTACAGTAAATAATAAACACATTTTATTATTATACACAGCGTCAACCCAAGGCCTTGAGCAACGGAAAATTGAAACGACTATGGAATTAATAATTAATACTTGATACCCAGACAAAAAAAAAAAAACTTGCGGTTAGCTCAGTTAGAAGAGCAGCATACGTAAAGGTCATGAGTTCGATTCCCGCACCGCAAGGGGAGATAACATTTTTCTGTTTCTTCTTCTAAATTAATTTCTGAAATAATTTAGAAGAACTTAATTTCTGAAAGTCTAAATTTAGGGCATCAGTCACTACCGATAATAACATTTTATAAGTAAGAAAAATAGTACACGTTGCACCTAACTATGCTAAATTGCCAGCATAGGTATCTAGGTACCTGGTAATTTAAAAAGAGGAAGTAGCCAGAGGAATAGAATAGGTTTTTGCCCCAGGGAGACAGTAGAAATGACCCCCCTCCCCCTAACCGATAAATATATATATATTTATATTATATAACTAAAGTTATATTATACCTTATGACTTTAGTTCAAAGCTGAAAAAAATTTTTATTGCATTACACTTTACATTGATACTAAGAATTGCTATTAAAATTCATTAGGAGCTATACGTTTAACCACCCAAAGTTCCCATCCCACAAGTGTCTAGCGAGATCTATTTCGTATTTCTAACCTCAAACTCAAACTCAAACTCAAATATTTCTTTATTCAAGTAGGTTACATGTAACACTTTTGAATCGTCATTGAATACAATGCAAAGTGATTCTACTTCCGGTTCGGAACCTATATCTACCGAGAAGACACCGGTAAGAAACTCAGCAGATAAGTTACAGTAGCAGTATCTAACTTATAGCTATGTGTAGAACACTTTGGACCAAGTCATATAGTTTTATTTTGATGAGTGAAAAAAGCATGAAGTATTATTTTATTTTACGAGGTAAGCTGGAGCAGACCAGTCCCCAAAGGTGGCTGTTCACAAGCATGACGTATATGCCAGCCATCGCTTCACTCAACCATATTGAAGGGAATGTAACGACCCGCCACATAGCGCCACCACCCCAGTGACATTTTAGTGAGCATGACTTACTCCCAACTCCCTTTGGAAAGTAATTACAATTTAAGTCATCAAACCAACTATAGGACCCGGAGCACGAAGTAGTAACCTACCTACATCTTATGCTGAATTTGAGACTACTTAATAATTCGTGATAGCCATGTCTATCGTACAAAATTACCAATAACAATGTCATTTTGTCAAATGGAAATTAAAAATATCGACATGTCACATAATTAAAATAAAAGAAAATAATAATTTATGTCTACTTATAGTATAAAATTAACAATGTCATTTTGTGAAATAATAAATTAAATTATCGAAACTGGCGCTTAATTAAAAAGACAAAAAAACGTTTCAAAACATGTGCTGTCACGTTAATTAATATCAGGCCAAATATCTTTATCATTGAGATAATCATTTACTGTATAATAGCCTTTTTTCATAAGTTCATTTTTAACATTGAACTCTCACTCTAAAACTTGTGCGTAGGTAAGTTAACAATAGTTTGCGGTAATTTATTGAACATTTTTATGCTTAACCCAACGAATGAATTTCCAATTTTATGGAGTCTACGATTTGGAGCAAGTTTATGTTTATTTCGGGTGTTAAATCGATGAATGTCTGATTTTTTAGGAATTTTGTGCAGGTTTTTGTGAACGTGCAATAGACAGTCGAGTATATATTGCGATGCGACTGTTAGTATGTTAATCTCCTTAAATCGCATTCGCAGCGAGTCGCGGGGTCCAAGCCTGTAAATGGCTCTAATAGCCCTCTTCTGTAAGATGAAAATAGACTGAATATCGGCTGCAGACCCCCACAAGAGTAGACCATATGACATTATACTGTGAAAATAACTAAAATAAACTAATCTTGCTGTTTCCTCATCAGTTAGATGTCTAATTTTCCTAACTGCATATGCGGCTGAGCTTAGTCTTCCTGCCAGAGCAACAATGTGAGGAGACCATTGCAGTTTTGAGTCCAAGGTAATACCAAGGAATACTGTCGAGTTGATGACCTCAATAGGCTCATCACTCATTTTAATCACAGTGTTCACGTGTTTAACATTAGGCATTGTAAACTTTACACATTTAGTTTTTTTGGCATTAAGTAACAGATTATTTGTCGTAAACCATTGCGTTACTTCAGAAAGAGCATAATTAATATCATCAAAAGTTTGTTGGTGCCTATTAATTTTGAAAATCAAAGATGTATCGTCCGCAAATAAAACTGTATCACACAAGTTTTTTGTGAAAAAAGGGAGGTCATTTATATAAATTAAAAACAATAAAGGTCCTAATATCGAGCCTTGAGGTACTCCCATACATAGAGGAGCACCGGATGAATTTACACTAACTTTCTGAGTTCTGTCAGATAGGTATGATTGTATCAAATTTAATGAATTTTTCGAAACACCATAATGCTGTAGCTTCATTATCAACGTATGGTGATTAACACAATCAAACGCTTTTGATAAGTCGCAGAAAACCCCAACCACATCCCGTTTGCTCTCCCACGCATCAAACACATGCTTAATGAGTGCTACTCCTGCATCAGTAGTGGATTTGCCTTTTGTAAATCCATATTCATTTTTGTGCAGTAAATCATTTTGTGTAAAATGAAACCCACCCGGGTCCTTCGGTTTTGCGAGGGAACCGAAGAGGGTTGGAATGAGGTTAAACCTCTTTGTAACGTCTATCCCGCTAAAGCAGCACCGTAGGACCATAGGAACGTGCAGACAGAAGAGAGAGAGAAGGATGCGAAGTTTCATTGCCGACTTCTTATCTCTATTCAATCCCATCCCGGGATACTGGTTATTTAACTTCATGTTTCTTTCGAGATCGAAAAAAATGGTTTTAGTCAAATTCAGTTTAATGAAACGCCTTCCATCGAGCGACATTGTGGTCAAGTGTGAGTCTATTTAAACCCCGGATACGAAAACGTCATGCAGGCCTAGCATACGAAGCGCGACTAAATTTTATCGCGCTCTTAACAAACCTCAAAATTGATTGAAGTCAGTGCATCAGCTGCTGATTGGCTGAAAATTCGAGTTCAGTGTGCTATTAGCCAATCAACAGTATCAAAACTTTTATCGTCTCATGCGATAAATTTGACATATTGCGTATGCTAGGCCTTAGGGTCTTAAAAGTTTGACGTTTCTGTCTGTCCTGTGCCTGTGCTTTTGTGTCTATCTATGGCATCGTACCTTCCAAACTGATGAACCGATTTAATTTTTTTTTGTTGTGAATGGTTATAATATTATGATAAGGGCTTGAGCATTAGAATAAAAAATGAATAGAATATTACATTTACTTATTTTTAAAAAGTACTTTTTCAAAAGTATTAATAAATAGTCAGATTATGTTAAACTACAGCCGTATTCGCAAGGTCGATGCTATCGTGATGAACCGGCAAGAAACTCGATAGTTAGGTACTCTTACTCTTTTCAAAATATGTAAATATGTTAACATGCAAAAAAAAACACTTTACACTATGTATGTTTCAAGATGGCCGCCATTACTAAATGACGCAAATAAGTATATAACAGTCAACGTAACGGTCTGGACTTTGCCGGCTCGTCGCAAATAGCGTTCATATGAAAATGTAGGGATTTTTTTATGGAAAAATCAATTCAAGAAAGTTCAATCGATTCAAAGTAAAAATCGGCCGTCGCTTAATATAATGGTTTGCTTCCTCGCATCCAAAGCTTCTCATTTCCTTGTAAATAGGGTAACGGAGTGTTAACATTGGTCACACCAGGAACAAATAATCAGTATCAAGAGCAGCGCTCGCGTGTTCACAAGTATTTTCAAGTAATAGGTATACTTAGTATGTATAAACTGTAATTTTTACGATACACTGATACGTAGAACTATATAGCACGGTGTCATGTGCTATAGAGTTCCATGAAAGATGATCGTTTACAAAGGATTCTTTGTTTGCACGGTTTTAGTGATGGGAATAAACGCCGGTAAGTATATTTTCGTGCTATTTTTGTTCCAGTGATAAAGTATTTAAACAAAATAATAGTTGTGAATTCGGGCACCGATATCATTCGACTGATAAAGAAGCCGGGATACAAGTACTTATCCTCTTTATGTACAGTATATATTACATTCTTATTATTTATCTGTGGAGATTGAGTATCAACTTTATATATCCAACATACTCATTATAAAGCATTCAGATCTTTAAAACTACGCAACGGATTTTGATGCGGTATTTTTGGTCGATGTAATGGCTCATGAGGAAGGTCAATATGTTTAATGATACTTCAAAATAAAATTACGAGTGTCTGTTTGTACTTACTATTTAAATAACTGCTTTTGACTATATGAATATATATAATAATACGTAATAAATAATACACGATAATAATAATAATATGACATTTTACAGTTTTTGTCTCTCTATCTGTTTGTTCCGGCTAATGTTCGAAATGTCTGGGCCATTTTAGACGAGACCTATAACAGGTTGCTAATGTAACAAGGAGTAGTTTAGGCAACTTTGTTTTAGTAAAATAATATAATAATACAAAAAATCGAAGCCGGGACAGGTTGATATTTATCTAAAATGATGTAATGAATATCTTAATTTTAGTGCATATAAAATAAATATCATAACATGATCCAAAATCGAATCGGAGACTCTGAGCTGACACGACATCAAAGTTGGCTTGCTCTGCCTCTCAGCTACCTATATTACGATACACGTTTAATTAATTTCTGGTTTATTTATTCTCGATAATACTGCTTAATACTGTCGCATATTGTTTCTGCAAACTCCATGAGGATATTCTTCAGGAAGACGGAGTACGCTGTGTTCTTTACGACCCCCCTATTCTTGTCTCTGGTTGTTGACGTGAGAGTAAAATATAGGTTGGTGATCATCACAAACCTGAGCTAGAACTGCCCCCTCAGTCACAAACGTCGAACGTTTCCGATTTGAAACACTTTTGGTTTGACATTGTCCAATTGTTAGGTTACAAGATGGACAGTCGACCTCATCACGATGATAGTAGAGGCGATGGTCGCAGTTAGCGCAGATACGAGAATTGAGGAAGTATTCATCCCTCAAGATTTCCATAAAACGTCCACAGTTTTGTCGCCCTATTTTCGTAAATGTAAATGTTCAACATTTGCCGACGTTTTGTAAATAAGAGGGCTGGGAATCCAAAGACACCGAAATTACAACAAAGCGTTCAGAGCCAGCATCCGTTTAGGACGCTGCAGTCAAATACCCGGTGCCAATATTTCACGAAATAGGTAATGTGTCAAAAATACTATTCGTTTTTTTTTTTCCAACTGACTACGAGTCTGGAACGGCTTTAGCTTACGCCTCATAAAAATATTACTACCCATATCTAAAACTGATCTTTTTTCAAATATTGGAACTTCCCGACCAACGACAG
Source organism: Glyphodes pyloalis (assembly GCA_037074685.1). Lineage (NCBI taxonomy): Eukaryota > Metazoa > Arthropoda > Insecta > Lepidoptera > Crambidae > Glyphodes > Glyphodes pyloalis. The sequence continues at coordinate 8,260,064 of JAYKKO010000021.1, forward strand.
CTAACTAATAACAGTTATGTCAGTTACTCAGTTAAATGCCTCATTGTTAACTCAAATTTGATCAAATGTTTTGTCTCCCAGATAAGGACTGTGCAGCGAGACAGATTCCCGGGCAGTCGGTAGTATGCGTTTGCACCTCGGACTTCTGTGACGAGATCACGAGGGATGCGCCTGCGCAGGACAAGTATGTCGCCTACACGTCATCCGAGGTAATCACTTTATTGAATCCCATGTTTATTCTAGATCTATTGTTCCATGTTTTAGATACTTACTGCTAAATGCATTATTATTTCATTACATTTCATATTTCATTACACTTAAGATAACAATATGTAGATAACATCAATAATTAGATAATTTAGATGGGAAAGCGGTAAATATTATCATGTTGGTATTGTACTTCGTGAGTTATTTCCTTGGTTACATGTTTTTTACAAATAGGTATACAAACAATGCATTAATTCTGAATATTGTAAACGCCAATGTTGGTAAAGATAGATGTGTCAATGTTTGTAACTATTACGCGAATAATGATCCATTGAACAGAACTTAAAAAAATGTAGAAAAAAGGGAAATATAATAAGCCACTTATAAATCGGTAGGTACTGGCGTTTTAACGTTTCCAAATACAAGTCCGAGAGTCAGAAATAATTACCTGTCTGTTTCTTATACTAAGCAATCAGACAGTGACCAAGCATAAGCTTTCCGAATCGGAAAGTTTTTAACGTTAATGAGTAAGCCAAATGTTGGAACGAGTTTGAAATTGGCATACCAAATAAATTACTAATACCCTAAATTTCGTTTGTAGGTATACCTATAAAACCAAAACTGGCAAAAGTACATTAAAGTGTAAAAATCATTAATCTTTAATCTCTTTCATTAAGGAAATTATAACGGATTTTCTTTTACAGGCTGGCCTTAGATTTCACAAGGAGACTGGAGATCGTATCAAAAGTGATTCAGGCAAGTTACTTGTTTTTATTAATTATTACTTCAGTTTGGAGTAGATAGCAGTATCTTATAACATCATCCGCATAGTTATGATTCGTCATCGTAAAGTCGACCTTATTATTTACAGATAAATGTTCCATAACCCTTACCTTGAAACCGGACAGCAAATTCCAAACTGTCGAAGGATTCGGTGGAGCAGTCACAGGCTCTGCCGGAATCAACTGGAAGAATCTTTCTGATCCGGTCCTGCAGCAGAAACTTATTGAGTAAGTCGTCTTTGTCTGACAATTGCCACTATTACTTGTAACTACTTGTAATTGGCTCAACTGAGCCAATTAGACTTTTTCATTTGACCATGAATTCTGTGTCTTGATGAAAATTAATAGAATAGATATTCGTTCTATATGAAAGTATACAAGGAAAGTTTTCCAGCAATTTGTGAATGGCTTTTTGACACGTCTCCTTTTTGACTTCAATCTAATATAAAAGGTTTATTACAATGTCGCATTTTTTTTCGCATTGGAATCCAAAAAGAGCACACTAAATCTAAAAAATGCTCAATTTATAACACCCGGTAAAATTAATACTTCCATTCTTCCCAGTTTTTAATATAATATATACAACTAAACATAATAAGTAGATACTTACCTACAAAGTCTCAGTAGCCTTTGTAAATGGATTTCATTTGTCATTCAAAATTAACTAGGATCTAACTCCATATGTATTTTTTTTTTGCATTTACAGTTCGTACTTCAGTAAAAATGGATTAGAATACAATATGCTTCGAGTACCAATCGGCGGCACCGACTTTTCGACCCACGCGTACGCGTACAACGAGCAACCGGAGAACGATGCCAACCTCTCCAACTTCACTCTCGCGTCAGAGGATTATGACTTTAAGGTAGACTTGATTTAAGATTTTATTTTATAGAATCCGTGCTCAACAACGACCTGTCAATCTGTCCTTGATATTGTGTAGGTACTTTCAAGATGAACGTTAACTAACCAAATAGGTATTCGTAAGTTCATCGGTCATATACCCGTTAGGAGGACTCTACCCAGAGGAGTGTAGACTCTGAATCAAATATATTTTTTAGAGTAGTAGTAGTAGTAGTATATTTGATTCAGTGATATCAATGACAGTAAGCTATAACCTACTTACCTACTATCTGGATAAGGATATTATTGAAGAACTAAATCCCCGATTGAAATTAATTTGGAAGTTGGAAAGATAAACTGAGGCTTACGCTTGGCAGAAGAATATTATGCAGGCTGCCTTATTTGCTATCAATAAACCCTTAAAATTTCCAGATACCCATGATCAAAGCGATCAACTCGGCTGCAACAAACGACGTACACATCGTGGCTACCACTTGGTCTCCGGCGACCTGGATGAAGACCAACGATAAGATCACGGGATTCAGTCGTCTCAAGGCTGAGTACTACCAGACTTATGCCGATTACCATCTTAAGTACGCGGTTGTTTTAAGAAATAATTTTGCAAAATTTTCATACTGACAGGTACCCACTGTCAGAAAGCCTTGAAAAAATTCATATCCTTTGATTGGAATGTGACTTATACAAACCTTCATTCAACGCCGCTCTGAAGTCTATGCTACCGCCAGAGTGTGCCGGAAATCCAGGAGAATTCCAGCAAATGTAGATAAACGGGAATAGTACGAGTGAGAATCTGCAGCGGGCCGCTAGTGTAAGAGAATTAATGTATCCAAATGATAGTGGATAGTTCTTTCTTGTGTGCAATTCAAAATACCGTAGCTCCTATTTCGCGTATCTAAATATAGATTAAATTCTCGTCCTTTAGGAGTCAATCAAGTAGGTACACAGAGTAATGAACAGTAGGTAGCTGTGATCGAAATGAAACAGTCGGCTATCAAAACTATGCAATCTTAAAACTTCAGGTTTTTGGAGAAATATCTGGATGAAGGAGTCAACATCTGGGGAATCACCACCACAAACGAGCCCACCAACGGTGTTTTCAATTTGGCCAGGTTCAACTCTCTCGGATGGACTCCAGATGCGATGGTGAGTGGTCCATCTTCATAACCATACTCATATATAATTCATTTATTCATGTTGGTTACAAGAAAACTTTGATAAATATAAAACCATGTTTCAGGGCAAATGGATTATTAACAACTTAGGGCCGACGATTCGCAATTCTACATTCAAAGACTTGAAGATCCTCACTAGCGACGACCAGAGGCTTACAATACCGCTCTGGTTCAACCTGGTAAGTTTAGCATAAAATTAACAAGAATTAAGGTGAATATTATAGGATTACATTACAAAAAATAAAAATCTTCTAAAATTGGGCCTTGTGGGATCGAGCCCAAGACGCTGGCAGCATTACCTCGCTGAATAGCCAACGAAACACGTGCGATGTATGTGCCAGCCATGGGGTGGCCCGAAATATGGACCAGGATTTATAGGATCTATTTTTAATTAGTTGTCGGGCTATCACGCCGTAAACATTAAAAAAAATTGTTTTTACTTTTCTTAATTAGTTTGGAATTCGAAACCACGTCAACGACACATGTTACATGAACGTGTCCTTTTGTTCCAACTGAGCTAACCGTAAGTTAAAGGAGGACGCGATTTTTCGATTATAATAATTTCTAAGCCTTCGGTTCGTGACCTCAGTTACAGAGGAGTACAGGGACCTGTACCTACTACAGACTAATTAGCCCGTGGTACATCCGTTGCAGAAATATTTGAAAACCACAGAATAACTCGCGATTAGCTCATTTGGAAGAGCAGCACGGGCGATACGTGGAGGGCGAGGTTTCGAGTCCCACACGGAAATGGGAGATGAAATTCTTCTGTTTCTATAAAATATTTAGAATAAATTGTAATCACAGCAATAATACCCCCGTGACAACTATCCGGGTTTTACTCTACATTGTCATCATTAAACATTTAGAAATTTCACAGCTGGTCGAATTGCACCCAGAGGTCTTAGAGTACATCGACGGTGTGGCGGTCCACTGGTATACTGACAAGATAGTGCCTGCTTCTACACTTTCGTTCATCACAAAGACACACCCGGACAAATTTATTTTAGCTACGGAGGCTTGTGAAGGTACTTTGGTAGCCGACTTCTATAGTTTTTGGGGATGATGTTTTACTAACTAGACCAGCGGGTTCGATCGCGTTATTTCGGTATAAAAAGTATTATATGTTAATCTAGTCTTCCATCTATCTATCTACCTATACCAAACCATTTTAATCCTAACAATCTGTAGCTACTTATCTACTGTTAATTTTTTTTCAGGTAGCGAGCCTTGGGAAAAGGAAAAAGTGATCTTAGGATCATGGGATAGAGCTAAGAATTACATCGTAGATATAATGGAGGTAAATTAACTCTTCGTGTATCCATTAACAATTCAGGGCTTAAAAACATACGACTTTTATAAAAACATTCAAAGTTCTTTTTACCGTCTTAGGCGTAGAGTTCCATGAAATCTGTTCTTAGATAATGCTTACAGACTTTAAGAAACATAGGTACCTGCTAAATATCAAGTTCATTGGTATAATAGTTTCCGAGATTTCATGAACTAATCAGTGAGTGGTACCTATATTGCTTTTATATTCATTTATAGATTGGTCACCAATAAGTACATATTGACAACACAAAAGTTGTCAACTTTTGAACACGTATTGTCAACACAAAAGTTGTCAATTTTTGAACACGTATTGTCAACACAAAAGTTGTCAACTTTTGAACACGTATAGTCAACACAAAAGTTGACAACTTTTGAACACGTAGATATTGTCAACACAAAAATTAACAACTTTTGTTTAGTGAAGACTTGGATTTAAGCAAGCGGAAGACGCATGTGCCAAGCACGCGCGTTTGTAGCATCAATACATTACCTACTACAATGTTATTTTGTTAAAAACTGTATTTATTCGTTTTACACGATATAACATTACGTGCGTCCATTGCACATAATAACATGCTAAAGACTGGTAACGCACGTGCGTAAGAAGAATACATCAACCTTTCCGTTTCTTCAGGACATGAATCAAAACGTAGTGGGCTGGCTGGATTGGAACCTCTGCCTGAACAGCGAGGGTGGCCCCAACTGGGTGAAGAACTTCGTCGACTCTCCCATCATCGTGTTCCCTGAACAGGGCGAGTTCGTCAAACAGCCCATGTTCTATGCAATGGGCCACTTCTCCAAGTTCGTTCCAAGAGGTTCGCGGAGGATAGAAGTGGCGGTGAAGAAGTCTATCTTCACGGGTGGAGTGGAGAACCTAGCGTTCCTGACGCCGCAGAATACAATCGTTGTTGTGTTGTACAATAAGTGAGTGGAAGCATTTTTATTCACGCTTTCATTAGTCGGTGGATTCCCATGAAACTACAACAGTGCCCTTAGCACAAACGATTGAAATTAAAAGAAAGGCCGACAATTTGGTATTCGTGCTTATTCTTACGACATTAGAACGGTCAACGTTTAAACTCTTGCATTGGCAGTACCTATTATATAATTTTGCTATTTTGTACTATAATGTACTTATCTAGCCTTGGGACTTAGGTAACTACATTATGTCAAAATTAAAATCCAGGATGCGGTAATATTGAACTTTCGGGGCTTTTTAAACATTATAATTTTCTGTCTGTGTTTAAACTGTTAACAAAACATTATTTATTTCTATAACCTCAGACCCTATCGCCTAAAAAATAGTTTTAGGCCTAGCATGCGCTTTTAATCAAATTACTCACAAAAACTGATAGAAATGTTGATTTTGTTGATTGGCTGACCACATTCCCCACTTGAATTTTCAGCCAATCAGCTGTTAACAAACTAAATTCTTACGGTTTTGTCATTTTAAGAGCTCGAAATAACTAACTCGCTTGGCTTATCATCAACTAGGAAAGTTTAGGGGATTCATAACAATTGGGTCACTAATATTTCCGGTATTATTTGAACTGCTTGATATTCCACTTCTCTTTTCTTCTCTAAATTAAGACTTTTCTTTTCATTTTCAGTGGCGGGGCAAAAGATGTATGTTTGAAACTCGGCGATGAGACTATCACACTTAAAATTGGCAAACGGTCTATTGTCACTCTGGAGACACCTTACATGTCATGAGAGTTCATGGTGAATCACGGCGGCACATCAAGATCGACACTTGCTTTTCGATATTAGTTCTTATGCCCACGAAATAAGGGTTGTAAAAAATTGTCTTTCACCTTTATACCGTATCTCGTAGTTATGAAAACGGGTGTATCCCAGTTGTCCCCTCTGGCGTTTGTCCCCTTGAGGGACAACTGGGATTTTTTTATAAAGATCTCCCAGTTGTCCCCCGTCTCACTGATGGAGGGGACAATTGGGACTTGATTTTTTAAATATCGGGTGTATCCCAGTTGTCCCCTCTGGCGTTTGTCCCCTTGAGTATTGGTGACCTGCTCGAAGTAAAACAGTTCCATGTTGCCTTTTGATAAACACTAATGAATCTGAACCCGAACTACATGAAGCACTTGCTATTGACATTGTTAGGAATACACTGATAAGAAATGGAAAATTCCTTAATGCTTTGCTGTCGTGCAACGACCGTGCCGATCAATCATAGTACCTAGCTATATACAAATAAAGTTCATTTTTGCATGTACTATTCCAAGCAAAAACACCCCCTCCAGAAATTCCCTCAAGAAATCCGCCATGGAAAAATGACATTTACGTTCCATGGCATTATGAGCGATCGTGGTAAAATCACGTTGCACCGACAAACTGAGTTGTTTACTTTTAAGTTTACATGTGCGAAAGGGATAGAAACAGTACTTTTATAATGGCGGGAGGCGTCATCTTGAACTAAGCTACTTTATGTTTCTATTTTATTTACCGAAATATTTGTTTTTAACTTCTGAGTGAAGTCGGGGGTGTAAAATATAGTTCTTTAATATAAAGAGCCCAGTTTAAAGGTAAGGTAGTTGTTAATTTTACCTATACTTAAAAGTTTATTTTACCCGAGTATAGTTAAATGAAAACATTGTTGTACTCGTTATATTTTACATAAAATAATAAACTATACCTAACATCATGATTTTTCCCTTAATTAACTATTCCTGTTCCTCATTAGACACTCTTCGTCATAATCGGAGCCAGTGGTATATGAAATCTAAAAAGTGCTATATTATTTGTCACTTCTAGCAAAATTATACGGCGACATCTCAAGTGAGGGAGATTGGGACGTCTAAAAATTAAAGTCCCAGTTGTCCCCCTTGTCGCAGGGTAGAGGGGACAACTGGGAGACATTTATAAAAAAATCCCAGTTGTCCCTCAAGGGGACAACGCCAGAGGGGACAACTGGGATACACCCATGAAAACTGACGTCTAAATGCAATTGTGTAATGTAATGTATTTGGGGATAGTACATAGCAAATTGTTTTGTTATACATATCTGACGAAAACTATGTTGTTTTTTTTACCAGATTCTGTTCTGAATCCTTTTTTTTTTAATAATACATTTCATAATTTCCGAAGTAAATAGGCCCCGCTAGAATAACAGCTCTTACGGTATCACTTCTAATTGTTTAATGACATCATAGTTACTTCGAAGGGCTCTCGCCCACGAGTGCTCTGATTATATGGTAAGTGGCTAAAGAACTTGGGTTTAGAAATCAGATACAACGACAGTACCACAACACCCAGACCTCAGACCACATGGAAATGTTTGTTTTCCATGTGAATCAAACCTTAATTAAGATTAATCTATGAGATTATAACTGTTGCCCGCGAATATGTCCGCGATATTTCAAGATAAAAACTAGGTATCGCCAATATCGTATGTGTCTAACTACCAAATTTCATGCAAATATGTTCAGTAGTTTTTCGTGAAAGAGTAAATAACATTAATAAACCAAATGTTATCGTTTCTGATATTAGCAGGATATCATAAAATTTTATTACCACTGTAATAAAACAATCTTCCATCAAAATTTCATCACTATCCATCGAAATAATGGAACTATCAATAATGGGGTATTGTTGAAATCAACAAGGGTATAAAAGATCGTCCCGACCGATTTCACAACACACAAGTACACTCTCTCTTCCTTCACTCTTTAGATCCGCAGGCGCAATGTTGATCAGGTGCAGGAATGATTTGACATTGGTCCTACGTCTGATCTCTTTCCGGTCATGCCGTCCTAGTCACTAATGGGAGTGAATCATGATATAATAAAAATATAGTAAAAATAACGCCCTTCTGACAGCAATTAATTTTTCCTTATTAGGAATTATAGGTGACCAGTCTGAAAATGTCCTATTCAAACAGAAAACTAGCCAACGATTATGGCACCGTGGGAATTGAACCCATAACTTTGATCAAAATTAGACCTCAGAAGTAAGTAGAGTTTAAACGAACCCACTAATGGGCAACGCTAGTTGTTAAGCATGGCGATTCTGATGTAGAACTATTTTAGGTACAGACTCCTGGGATAGAGAGCTTCGTGATGGTAAAATGCAAAGATACGACTATTTCAGCCTTTTGTAACATATCGCAGGTTTTGATATTGGCAAGGAAAGATGGTGAGTCTTACAGCAAAAGTAAAGGGAAAAAAGTTGACATACAATTTTGTACGGAAACCTCGGTGCGCGAGTCCTACTCACATGTTCTCACTTGTGACATTATCCTTGACGCAAGCGTGACGGAGGTTCTTGTACAAATATAATAGTACCCATTAAAAGTGAGTTCTGCTGTGAAAACATTCCATTCTACCATCTTGTCAAAAGGCAGGTATTCGACGACCTCCTTAGCGGAGAGGCGAACGGGCCGGACTTTGGCTACGCGCCATCTCTGAGGTCCCGGGTTTGATCCCCGGTCAGGTCAATATGGGAATCGAACTTTTCGGGTCTGGGTGCTGTGGTACCGTTGTTGTTTCTGATTACTGTAACACAAGTGCTTAAGTTACTTACCACGGAATGTGAGCAATGTATGATGTTGTCCAATATTTATTGCACATAGTCGAGTTTACATCGTAGGAAGCATCGGCCCGTGATCCTAGACCCCGACGCCATTACTGGCACTTTTTTCCCTTTCGCTTATTTCCTCAAACATACATTCGACAAGTCCCAGTATCAAACCCAGCCGAGGTTCGAGTCCATTGAAGGTTTGTCCATTAAAAATTAAGTTGAAGGTTTTCCGCGCTCTCTCGAAAGTTTGGTGATGATGATAAGCCTTCGGGGATTAACTCCAACTCTACTAAAGGGGACTTGTTATGGAACATTAAGTCATGTTCCGTGTTAGACCAAAGAAGAAATGGTACAGATCTGGTCAGTATAATGTAGTTATCATCAGTGGGTTATTAGATATCCATTTTCCACGCGTATATCTATCAAACATTAGAACACAAACACAAAGATATGGACTATTTTTTAAACTTATCAACAATTCAATTAACAGTAAAATGAGTATGGACGCACAATTTAATGGCTAGAATAAAAAGGAAGAAGAAATAATTGGTTGTTTAATGGAATTTATTTGGCAAAAGCATTATCGGAGTTACATCTTATGACGCAATAAGCTTTTAAGAATAGATTGAATGTGACAATTGGCTACTTGACAGTGTTAACAATAAAATATGAAAAGTGTTAGATATGTTAGCTTATTAGTAAAGTAATAATTTTACATTTTTATTTTATAATTAAAAGCATAGTTAGTATTTTAATTTTGCAAAATAAATTTTACTTTTTTTATCTATGGAACAAAAGAACCGAAACGGAAACCACCATTGCAATTCGGAAATGACAGCTGTCGGCGAAAATAATTTATTTTAATGTGGCGAAACAATGATTATTTTACCGATTAAATTGAATTATTGTGTCTTTAATCGTATTAAGAATTTATTGAAACATTTTCCGTTTATCTTAATTAAGTCGTTCCTATGCGTATCGGTTCGTTGTCTACAACGTTGACGTCATAATTTCAACAGTGACATGACTTGGCGTTTTTGCGCGCTTTTTAAATGTGTTACACAAAATCTTATTTTTCTCTGGTTATTTACATTTTTTCCAGATAAATCGAATTGCTTGGGATATAAAATGAACGGGCGCACATTTTGCAATACTTTTTCAAAAACTGTCAAGTAGCCAATTGGCTACTTGACAATGTTAACAATAAAATATGAAAAGTGTTAGATATGTTAGCTTATTAGTTAAGTAATCATTTTATATTTTTACTTTTTAATTAAAAGCATAGTTAGTATTTTATTTTTGCAAAATAAATTTTAGTTTTTTTATCTGTGGAACAAAAGAACCGAAACGGAAACCACCATTGCAATTCAGAAATGACAGCTGTCGGCGAAAATTATTTATTTTAATGTGGCGAAACAATAATTATTTTACCGATTAAATTGAATTATTGTGTCTCTAATCGTATAAATAATTTATTGAAACATTTTCCGTTTATCTTAATTAAGTCGTTCCTATGCGTATCGGTTCGTTGTCTAGGACATTGACGTCATAATTGCGACTAGGCGTTTTCGCGCGTTTTTTAAATGTGTTACACAAAATCTTATTTTTCTCTGGTTATTTAGATTATTTCCAGATAAATCGAATTGCTTGGGATATAAAATCAACGGGCGCACATTTTACAATACTTTTTCAAAAACTTTTAAGTAGCCAATTAAGTGTTTAGTAATTTTGTACTTTTTAACAAATTCACCAGAGAAACGATAATTGAAGAAGATCCTCAATTTATTCCAAGTATGGAAACTCCACTGTGGTGATGGATTCAGGCTCGAGGTCGACAAGAGCGGATGTGAACCCAGTGCCTATTTGGATCCGGTGGTTTTCCTTGTGCCTGAAACAAATTCCACTTTAGAATACAGATTTAAGGAACTGGTGTAAACTCGTATCAAACCCGAAGTTCATAGCTAGATTAAGAGTTTAATCACATTATTGGATGCGCAGCAAAGTTAGTGCGGTCGTTAGTTACCAGTACCTACTGCACGAAGATTTGATTCCACCTCGAAAACAACCGTAATAACGGATTACGATTGTTTTCGAGGTGGTAATGTAGTAAAGTTGTGCTATCAGATTGCCCCTAAATAACATGAATTAAAGTCATTGCAAGACCAGTTCAAGTATTTGGTGCATGAGGTTTCTAAGCTTTCCTCTCTCTTTAGTGGCGAAGGTATGCGCCCAAAACACTAAAGGCTATGTTTCCGTGTCACTCTGTGTCAAGGTACTATCGTAGCCAATATACAAAACATTGGTTGGGATTGGGTCTGTTAGGGGACAATTAATTAATCTTCAGAAATAAGGTCTGATGCATTAAAACTAGAAGGTAAAATCATACGTAGGAAACCGAGCAAGGACTTGAAAGGAGAAGTCTGGCGAGCTAAAAGAGAAACTTGCTAATAGCATGACAAAGTTTGATGACGATGACCCCAAAAAGCTAAATAATGTCACCGATTGTAAAGCACAATGACAATAGTATTTTTAAGAGTCGGAAAAGATGTTCTCGACTACCTACCTAAAACTAGATAGACCATGATATTCGTAGAGCAGCAAAGAGGAACATTATGGGGACAGCTGACGAGTCAATATTGTGATTTGCTATAGAAGAAGCCTACGTCGTCATAGTGTGATAGGGGCCAATGATAGAGCTGATGACACCATAACATATCATCTTACCGATTGTAAAGCACAGTGACAAGAGTGTTGTTCGGAGTCAGGAAAGAGACGTTATCGACGTCTGACCCACAGGGGAAGTCTTCTATCTTGGTGATCCTTCGGGATCCTCTCGGGATGAACTTGGCGAAGTGGCCAAGCGCGTAGAACAGAGGCTGCTTTGCGAACTCTTTCTTCGCCAAGTCGATGAATATCGGAGCTTCTAGCCTGGGGAGCAAAGATAAATATATTTAATTTAAATAAATATTAACTTTTCAACTCTAACAAATTTCAATATTTTATTAATAGCTTGTAAATCTTACTAATATTTTTATATTTTAGTGTATGGTTTTTAAAATACAATGAAAACGTATTTGGCTACAGGAAATAAATAAAAATTGATATTACACAGCACATCAAAATTTTACTAACTTGTACATATTTATGTAACTTTTTAGTAAAAACTGCTCGAAGTTGCGTCGCACATATTTTTAAATATATTCTAAGTAAATGGTTGGTTCCATGCAAAAATGTGTCATATTTTTTAGTAATATAACTGCTGGACCAAAGATTACATTTTTAAACATCTACCCTATTACAATAATGAATTATAATTATAATGAATGCTAACATCTGTTTAGACATATTTACTTGAACAAATAACTTAAGTACGAGAATATCTTTGTTTTTATCTTTAAGCCTTACCTGCTAGACAATTATGATAGACTGATTTAAAATCCAGAACAGATATTTAAAGTTAAACAATTGCTAAGTAAAAATGGGTCAGTTGTGTGTTGATTTTAGTTCAGTATTTTTGAAACGGGATTCTAAAGTTACATAGAGCCGTGATTGGCAACAAATTTTAAAATAATAGGTAAATTTTAGAGTAAACTAAATTTCTAGTTATGGTAAAAAGACCATGTACATTTTATTTTTTATTTCAAATCATTACTTACTGTATTTTAGACCACGCTGGTCCACCTTCAGGATCCAGACAAAGATTCCAATCGATGAAGCCCGTCACGTTGTAGTTAAGATCCTGTAACAGAATTAAACAATTTAAAAACTCCTACAAAAATCCCTACTAATATAATATTATAAAAGCGAAAGTAACTCTGTCTGTCTGTCTGTCTGTCTGTTACGCTTTCCTGCTTAAACCTCTCAACCGATTTTGATGAAATTTATGTGTACATATTTATATGTATACGTTGAATCTCAAGAACGGACATAGGCTACTTTTTATTAGAAAATAAGGGGGGATGGGGTAATACCACCTTTGAAAGTTTATACGGAAAAATGTTTATTTTTGAAGTTAGAGGTATGAAATTTGGCACAAATATAGCTCGAAACTTGGATTAAAATATAGACTACTTGTCTCGAATATTTGGGGAGAAAGGGGTAAAACCGACCATGAAAGGATGTAGTCCACACGAACGAAGTCGCGGGCACAGCTAGTATAAAATATATTTAAATAGTCAAAACTAAAAATAGGTAGATATACTTATACAATTTCCTTTACCTAAAGGTCGTCTTGCTTTCTAGCAATCAGACAGCCTACATCGTACATGAACATGTCTGTAACACCAATTTCTGGAAATTTTCTGTGCAATTAAGTGCATCTATCTATCTATCTGATTATCCTTTATCAGTCAGTTAGCAGAGTTGCCACCCGTCCCGATTTTGCCGGGACAGTCGCGATTTCGAAGACATTGTCCCGCGTCCCGACGACCTATCGATTTTGTCCCGATTTTGAAAAATATGCGATAGGCTAAATCAACACATTCACGTCACTGGTACCCGACCCAGCAACACACCATAATTATTATTAAAAACGGCTCGTAACAACAAGAAATACGGAAAAAATATTTTTATGAAATAAAAACAAAAAACCCGCCAAAAGCGTGTCGGGCCACGCTCAGTGTAGGGTTCCGTAGTTTTCAGTGCATCACAATACTTAAGTATCCCCTCTTAAAGAAAGCAGATACATTGAAAATACAAAAAATATGTAAAGTAAGAAAAAAAATGCTAGCATATACGCTTAAATTACAACTTTAGTTAAAAAAATATTTTTTCAAAAATTTCAAAAACTATTAAACCCTACTACTATTAATCAGGTTCAAAATAATTTTCCTACAAAGCCTTAATGCAGTCCTATATTCTAGATTTTTTTCATACTTTTTGATCTTATGGTTCAAAAGTTAGAGAGACACACTTTGGAGCGATTATTTCCCAAAATATTAAAATTATCAAAAAATTATCTTAGTAAACCCCTGCTCATTTTTAAATACCTATCCAACTTAGCTTAGCGATTGTATTATGGCTTTTCGTTTGAGTACAACGTTAGGTACCTACTTATTCAAAAGTAGATATGAGTCCCCTACCTGTATAATATTTCTAGTGTACTGTTCTGCCTTATCCCAAGAACTACCAAGTTTCAATTCTGAAAAAAATTAAGAAATTTTAATACAATTAATTAATGTGTATATATATATAATAAATAAAATGTAAAAACATAAATGACTTATTAAAAAGGTATAAAATATTCTAGATAATACAAAAATCTTATAAAACTTATAAAATATAATATGTACGTACAGAATATTTACAAAAAGTAGTCAGCTCAGGCATTTAGGGTACCAGGCTACGTTACCTCTTTGAACATCCAGACGGAAGCGTTGGCCGAGGTAAAATATCACATATTCATGACGCTCAAAAATCGCCAACTAATAAGTCCACGCTAGTGGAGCTGCACTACCCTAAAATCATCTCGAACAATCGCCACTACCATACTAGGATAGCCAAGTCAAGTCAAGTCAATATTTTTTTATTCACATAGATTACTTTAGTAAAACTTATGAAAAGCAAATGAAGCTACCTCCAGTTCGGAACCTATAACTAAAGAGAAAATACCGGCAAGAAACTCCGTATTTTTTTTTTTTACAAATGAAAGCTACACTTATTACTGATTTTGCACTAAGACACACAGTTAGTTTGTCAATTGTAAAATAAAAATTAATAATCAATTATTAAATTTTTTTTTTTAATAAAACAAAGGTATTTGTGTATTAAATTAAATTAACTGTATGACTTACATGCGTCATCGAGGCCCAATTCTGACATTGATTGAGAAAATGCGTTATATATTTTTAAAATAAAATAATACATGTAAGTACAGGCGAGCAGACTAGTTATTGATCCACACGTTCTTGTCATTCAAATACTCTTCTACTTTGTAGTAGAGTTCTTTTTTCAAAAGACAACAGTTGACAAATGTCTTAAATTTGTACAAAGGTAACTCAACAATAACTTGAGGGAGTTTATTAAACATTTTTATGCTTAAAGCAACAAATGAATTACCTATTTTATGTAGTTTACGCTTAGGAACAGTATCTGAAGCTATTGAAATCAAAGAGTACAAGAATTTTATTATAGAAGACGGATATAAGTTTTCATCAGAATGGAATCCAGTGATTAACAAATATTTACTGCAGTAATAACGATTAAAAATAATTCCGGATACGTCGATGTTACTTCAGTAACATTTTGTTATGCGAGAATGTGAGGGTGGATGAAGATTTGCAAGTTCCCCCGAACAGACGAAGACGAGCAAGACCAGTCAGCTCGTGACCACGGTTGGTGCAACCTAACCGAAACGTCGGACAGTAAGTAGTTCGTATTAACTACTAAATTTGTCGCGCTTAAAATGGAACGCGAAAATTTTAAATTTTATCTTAGGGGGGAATCTATGTTCAGTAGTGGTGGTTTTCAGCAAATGGTGGTTTAATAATAATTGTGTAGTACTGATACATACGTAAGCTGGACTCAGTATAGAGGACGAACTTGTCTTCGTAGCCCTTCAGCGGTACAGTCAGCATATCAGCTGGGGTAAATTTGTCAAAGTAAAAGTGTACCCCAATGCCATCCACGTAATCCAGTATCTTTGGCACCTCAAGGGCAGTCTGCAAAGAACGAAGTTTACTGGTAAGTTAGGAAGAGCGAGCTGGACTTTGGCGTCCCGTCATCTCAGAGGCCGCGGGTTCGATATCCGGTCAGGTCAATATGGACATTTTTTTCCACATTGTTTCGGATCTGGGTGTTGTGCTTACATCACCCAGATCCGAATCACATCACCAAGTGCCTTAGCTACTTACCACAAAGACAGACCAACGTACATATGTATGTGGGAAAAATGAGGTATAAACAACAACACACCGGCATTAAAAATAGAACAGAGTGGAAATTGAGTTTCTTATTTCAGGATAAGTCTTTGGATCCTTGGGTAGCCCGACTGGTGAAATACCTCCACCAGGAGACCGTATAACAATCACTTCTGAGTTGTCGTGTTCTTGCGTGTGAGTAAGGTTTCCAGGGCTATAGTTTTGGGGGGTGCTACATTAGTAGCAGGAGCCAAGCCTTCAAGGCAAGGGCGATAAGTCCAGTAACAGATTCACTATGCTGTACTTGTCACCCTTAAGCTCGGACCTCATTACCACTTAACATCAGGGAATGAGGTCAATCTTGAAGTGTAATATAAAATAAGTAGCGTAGTGGGGAGGCCGAGTGGCGACGGCCTAGGACAGCACATTACAGGGGGTGGTAGCACTGACCTTGCACCTTGACCAGGTGGAGTGAGAGCATTAAATATCTGTAATAATCTCCAAGCACCCCTCCCTCTAAAATTGAGTAGTATTTTGACGCCCTTGGAACCCTGCTTTTAAGGCAATCGCTGCTCGCTGCATTATCTGCCTCAGTGCCGTACAATATTGTATCATTGTGTGTAGGTACTTATTCGGTTTTAAGTAAATAAAAAAAAAACTGAAGAAATTTATCTCCCCTTGGAAATAGGATCCGAACTTACGACCTTCACAAATTGCGCGTGCTGCTCTTCTAACTGAGCTTATCATAAGTTATCGTAGGCAATTATTTTTCCTGTTAAATTGACCTCTTAGCTGTAAGTGCGGTAAGTGTCTTTAACGCAAGGGAACATTCAATTTATCTGTTTCTTTCAAACATTTAAGGTTCGCTGGTGTGACATGAAGTTTTGTAAAAATTGTAAAAATCTAATCGACTTTATCCCTGTTTTTTTGTGGATAAAAAATAGATGTGGTATACTTACAAGAGTGAACCACATTCCAGTAGTCATACGCATATCTTCTCCGATGATCAGCTTCAAGTCTTTGAAGGTGGAATTGCGAATAGTTGGTCCCAAATGTTCTGCCATCCAC
The DNA here is from genome assembly GCA_037074685.1 of Glyphodes pyloalis. Classification (NCBI taxonomy): domain Eukaryota; kingdom Metazoa; phylum Arthropoda; class Insecta; order Lepidoptera; family Crambidae; genus Glyphodes; species Glyphodes pyloalis. Next base: position 8,276,880 of record JAYKKO010000021.1, read on the forward strand.
TTGCCCTGCACAAGTAAACAATATTTTACATTATGTGCCACAGACGATCACACCAGTCAACTAGATACGGAAGCCAGCACATCAACACTCGTAATTTGATATTAGTCCTTATACCCACGGTATAAGCGATGTGCAATGTACTCGTACAAATTATTATTTCAGGATAAGTCCTTGGATCCTTGGGTAGTAACGTAGTTTTAAGAAAAGTAGGGCATAGCGATATATCGCTCAAACTGGAGCAGCCCGGCTGGTGAAATACCTCCACCTTACCGGAGACCGTATAACAATCACTTCTGAGTTGTCGTGTTCTTGCGTGTGAGTAAGGTTTCCAGGGCTATAGTTTTGGGGGTGCTACATTAGTAGCAGGGGCCGAGCCTTCGAGGCAAGGGCGACAACAGTAACAGATTCACTATGCTGCACTTGTCGCCCTTTAGCTAGGACCTCATTACCATTTAACATCAGGTGGGATGAGGTCAATCTTGAAGAGTAAAACAAATAACAAAATGAGAGAAAGAAATTAGATAGCTGACGCCTTGGCTAGATCCTGTTCTCTTTCACTTTCTTTCACTTACCAACCCTTGAACAGTCCAGGTGATCCTAGCGTTCTCTGATAGAGACATGATACCACTGAGGGGCTCGTTGGGTGTCGTCAATGCCCACATTTTGATACCCTCCGCCGCGTAATGCTCCAAGAATCTGGAACATTGTAGGATCCAGGTGACAGCAGCTTCATAGTCTAGTAATTGGTTTTAATGATGATGAACTATGTATGGTTCGGCAACACGATGGTCGGTGAAGCGTAGCGTCGGTCGAAAAGTATTCGGTAAAATGATATGAGCCCAAGTCTTTTAGCTTACTTATGGTGGTACTTCGCGAGGGGGCCGTAATACTTGTCCTGTAGCCTGGCGACGCCCGACACTTCGCGTTTGGTCTTCATCCACAGCGGCGGACCCCACATGGTGGCTACAATGTGGAGAGGCGCAGTGGACGTTGCATTTGCTGCTTTTATCATCGGGATCTGAAGATGAGACCGGCTTTATGTATCATAGAATGGAATGAAAATGGTACCTTAACTCTTGCGGCCTCCGCGGCGTCCCACTAATACTATCACCGTTTTCGGCATCAGTCCCTCACTAATTAGGCTACAACTGATGTACCTCTATGATTTATCACAATAATCTAAGTAACCATATTCATGTAGGTACCTAACTATGAAGGGAAAATAAGTAGATTAATAAAGTAGATTAATAACTATATTAATAAATATTGGACAACATCACATACATTGCTCTGATTCTGTGGTAACTTGTGTTACAGAAATCAGAAACAATGACGGTACCACAACATCCAGACCCGAGACAATATAGAAAAGTTCATTTCCCATATTGACCCGACCGGGGATCGAACCCGGGACCTCAGAGATGGCGCGACGCCAAATACTTCTACAACTCTCTTCATCATTCATCATCATCATTTCAGCCTTCCGCCAAAAAATTCCAATATTGCTATGCTCAGCAGACGTCCCACTTTAATACTTCTACAGCTCTCTTCATCATTCATCATTATCATTTCAGACGTCGGAACCCTTTACTGGTATGTTCAGTAGCCACCCTCCGGCACCCAATCTCGGCTTTAAGCCCCTAGCATCTATACAGACATCCATCATTGATGCAAAGTCGTCTATCCATCTAATGGGAAGGATATCCTAACTGCGTTTTTAGTACGTTGGTCGGTGGTGGTAGTAGGTAGAATTTTACTTTACCTTATACTTATAATCTTGTTTGGTCAGATTGAAGTTACTAAGACTAGGATCATGTTCCGGCCTGTCCTGGTACGAGTAAAAGCTTGGAGAGAAGTCGGTAGAGCCTATTGGCAGTCGGAGCATGTTGAATTCGATGCCCGAGCTTCCGAAGAACGAACTGTAAGAGACAGAACAGAAGTAGAAAAGTAGTATTATGTAAATCTTCTTTCTCCTATATTGCATTCCGAGTGTGCTCGCTTCTTTAAGAATGGAAACAGGACTTGTGTCATGGTTGAAACTGCCTGTGGCTTTCGGAAGCACTGAAGCATGTCACGAAATTCGGAAGGAATGGTCGCACAAAAATCGCACATACAAAATTTGGCATCGCTCTCGCACTTTAATTTCTAGGTGCCACTATTAAATTAAGGCCCAATACGAAGAGAATTAGCGAAACTTCATGTATTTCTGTTCACTACAACGATGACCTCAAGTAATTCTAAGCATTAAATCACTTTTTGTACGTTTATTCAGATATTTTACAAGGTCGCCGCCTTCTTGAAATTTTAAAATAAATGAATATATAAAAATTATACCGTTTTTAAAAAATGTTAAAAAATGATTTCTTCAAATTATTTTTCTTCCAAAACTCTGTAAATATATACTTAGAAAAAAATATTTTTACTAAAAAATGTTAGGATTGTGATTCCAAAGGTCGCCGCCTTCTTCATTTTTTATATAATCTATTTGTTATTAAAATAATTCATTTTAAACACAAACGCCTGATTAAATTGCACTGAATTGCATAATTCTTAGATATGAAAGTTTGCCGTTCAGGTGCTTCGATGTGTAGTGTTGACAGGTGACGGCAGTTAGTTGTCTGTTTTGAAAATAGTAAATAAATTGGTTTACACGCGTAGTCTTTACTATAACGGTGAAATAATGTTAGGAAAAGAAATAAATATTACCTAAGGGCTAAAATAAAAAGAGTTTATTACAACAACGCAGCTCGAATTGCGAAAATTCCATTTTGAGATTATATTTTTTGTAAAATACTTTTTTGTTGGGAGGCTGCTGAGGCTGCATTTTTAGGGTTCCGTAGTCGACTAGGAACCCTTATAGTTTCGCCATGTCTGTCTATCTGTCTGTCCGTCCGAGGATAATCTCAGAAACCGTTTGCACTAGAAAGATGAAATTTGGTACAAATATGTATATTAATCACGTCAACAAAGTGCAAAAATAAAAAAAATAAAAAAATTTTTTTTTATGGTACCCGCTCTGCCGGTGATGTTGTGGTGGTTCTTAAAAATTTTCCCACAGCATTACCATTAAGGCGATGAGGTACCCCGGGGAGTTTTAGGGGGTAGGCCTGTCCTTTTTAGGGCAGGAGAGTCCCACACACGCCGTCACCTCCCTCGGGTGACGGTACGGTGCGCCAAGCATTTCCCCCCGCACAAAAAAAAGGGTACCCCCTCTACACGTAAATTGGGGTGTGATTTTTTTTTTATTTCAATCCCAACATGTGATGTATCGTTGGATAGGTATTTAAAAATGAACAGGGGTTTACTAAGATAATTTTTTTATATTTTTAATATTTTGGGAAATAATCGCTGCAAAAGAAAATAAAATTGTGTCCCCCCCCCCTCTAACTTTTGAACCATAAGTCAAAAAGTATGAAAAAAATCTGGAATATAGAACTGCATAAAGGCTTTCTAGGAAAATTATTTTGAACATCAGGTTCAAGATAGGGTTTAATCGTTTTTGAAATTTTTGAAAAAATATTTTTTTAACTAAAGTTGTAATTTAAGGATACTTAAGTATTGTGATGCTTTAAAAACTACGGAACCCTACACTGAGCGTGGACCGACACACTTTTGGCCGGTTTTACTTATTTACAATAGCCAAACTGATCATTTATACGTTTCTAGGCAAGTGAGAAACTCAAAAATGCAAATCGTCGACGCGCGTGCAATACCGCGTATGTAGCATTTGCCATAAAGATCAAAGTGGTCTGTTATTTCATATTATTTCAATCTAAATTAGAACTTATGGGAAAATGTCATTACGCGGTATTGAACGCGCGTCGAAGAAATATCACAACCGAATCGGAAAGAGTAAGTGCAAACACAGAGACGGCAAATAATGTCATACATTGTCATAGGGGTATGATTGACCGCTTGGAGTCTAGTAAGAATTAATACACTCAGGACCTTACCCCCACTATGGAGAAAACAGAATAAAGTTTTTAATTTTTAATTTTTGCAATTTTTACAACGACATTTTGTAAGACTCACAAGTACAATCATTTCAAAGTATGTACGTGAAGTTATTTTTCGTACAATGCACCTATTACGAAAATGTGGTCGCATGTGGCTAAAAGCCAATCATAATCTTCAGTAGGCATCTGAGATGGAATTGACCGATCGTGATCGCCATGTATACTTACCTGACGGTAGCAAGTTTGATGTCTTGAGAGCAGAAGACCTCTGAATTTAGCTTACTGAATGCCGCGACTGCAGCACTAATTCTGCTTATTATTTTAGCATCGAGGTTGCACTTGGGTGTTATTGTACTCCCAGGTAGCGGAATTTGTCAACCCGCTTCAACTAGTCCTCACCAAGTCTTCATTTCAGTGTCTCGCGACCATTAACGTCTTTCGACAGCCATTCCTCTTTTTGATACTTATTTTTAGACCAAATTTTTGGCAAGACGGTGAAAATCCGACATGATTTGCTGCAGGGTTTTGGGGATTCTGCCACGAAACAAAGGTCATCTACGTACAAGATCTCATTAATCATAGCGTGTGTAACACGTTCGTGCAAGCCCTGAGTGCGGAACCGGATGCGAAAACCTTTCAAAGAAGTCCTTGAGACATCCCTGTCATCCAATGCAAAATACAGCGCGGATAGTGTAGGCTAGTACATACCCTTGCTTCATACCACAGGTGACGGGGAAAAAAGTCAGACTATTCGTCGTTGACAGAACTGCTCCGTGCATCATAGCTTCCCTAGCACCATCTAGAGAGCTTTCCGGGGCACGCCATCGAGAGCCTTCTCGAGGTCAACTCTTTTCTTGAAGATGACGCACTGAAAAATTAGCTTTGCACGTGCCCCGATCAGGCCAAAATCCAAATTGGGTTTCAGGCAGGTGCTCTTCGGTGTGTTTTAGGAGTACTCTGGCAAAGATTTTCCCAGGGGCTGATAATAGTAAAATACCCCGGTAAGAGGTGCAATCGATCAATGCGAGAAACTGTAAAAATTCTAGGACTTGGTCTTTTTCCCACAAAGTACAAAAAGGCTCCATATAGCCGAATGAAACCCGTCACCACCGGATTTAAGTAGTTGCTCTCCCGGTATCAAGTTGATACCAACCACGCGCTATTTTAGTTGTTAACTGACCGCAAGAACAATCTCAGCAAGTGTCAGCGGCTTATCCAGCTTAGCTAGAGTGGGGAGTTCAGATATCAACAGAACATATTCAAAGTCAAGAGACCAGCGCACGTTGAGTAGAGCGTTGAAGTGTCCCATCCATTACTCGAGCACTTTCTCCTTTGTTTTGAGAAGTCCTTCACCATTCGATGGTTTCAAAGGAGCTTTTGAAAAGGGGATCGTGCTAATCAACTTTCGAACCTCACTGTAAAACACCCCAAGCTAGTTTGTGTCAGGAAACCACTGCATGTAGTGAGCTTTGTCTTGCCACCACCGATCCTTTCCCAAGATAGTCGACGAAACTTCAGGTTACTCTCGTCGTATTTCCACAACACTTTCAGGGTGAATTGCTCTGCTTTGTCGATTGCGCTAACTATGACTTTATCGTTTTCAACAAACCAATTTTCATGTTTTTGGTTGTTAGCCCTTGAGTGAATTTAGCCGTGTCTAAGATATGAGAAGATATAGCCAACCAGCTCTTTTCGATATCACTGCTCTCAGGGCTTACAGACGGTTAACTGATTGTTAGCGCTTCAGCATATGTCTTCATTGTCTCATGATTCATAAGCCTAATACCGTTTAAACATGCAGACTTGGATGGACCGGATCTGCGAGGACGCCGGAAGCAAAGACGTAGTTTTATAACGTCAAGTCTGTGGTCAGTCTAGCAATGACCACCACGCATCCCGCGGGTGATTAGGACTTGGGAAACATCTCTTTGCCGTACTTTCGCATAGTCTATTAGATACTAATATTTGGGCCTTGGGTGCTCCATGTAGTTTTATGCTTCGCGGGGAGGCTGAACAAAGTGTTTGTAATAGCAAGAATTTGTGCACATAAATTGAGCAGTAGCTGACCATTCTAGTTCATGTTACCCACTCCGTTTCTGCCTAAGATTTTAAGCCAGCCTTCATAGTCTTGAGCCATTTTGGCGCCCAACAAGAGTACCAGCGCGATTGGACGTACACTCTTGATACTGCGCGCTAATTCTTCGGAGAATTGCTAAGTTCCCAAGAACAATTGCGGTTTTCCGTTCTGGATAGGTGTTGGAGTTGTGATCAAGTAGGGTTAGCACGTTCTACGCGCCTGAAGTCATATTAGGTGATTTTAAAAACCGTATTTTATTGTATCGTCGACTACGAGTGAAACGATGCGGAGGCAGCCGCGGTTACTACCATCCGTGTGGGTTAGGGTGAACATTTCTTTAGGGCATCTTTTCTAGCCCCCTCCCCGGCTGAGCAAGCAAAGCAGTACCCCCCTAAACAGGCCACCTTTGTCACTAAGGTGCTGCTGAATCCTCTTTATCTCCCCGGTGTAGAGTGAAAGCGACCACGATGTACCAACTACACCCCCAGAGCCGTCCAAGTGCAAGCCTCGGACAAAGCCCAGTCTGTATGAAACTGGACCTCTGCCCTACCAGCTTGCCCTATGCTTATCAGCGTGGACTGCCTTTACCGCCGAGTTAGACTTTATACACAAAGCAGGAGGTTCCACCGCAAGACCTGCCAACTGAAGCATGCAGGATTCCTCATCGGGTTTAGCTCACAAGCCGTCGTAATAAGCCGGGGTGTGATCGTTGTGTGTACCACAGCTACTTGGAGCCACCGATGAGGATGCGTGTACCGTCTGCAGTTCTGCACTTCATGTACACAACCTTTTGAAAGGTCGGTTAGCATACACGCTGCAAACGCTCAATTACACCCCATATATCGATGGCCCCAACGAATAAACGTGCAAAAGCTCTTGCCCAAAAATTTTTTTTCGTTTTTATGGCATAGAATACACCTACATTTTTTTTTTGTAAATTTTAGACTTAAAATAAGACTTTTATAGCACAAAATTCGTTTATTGTAGGGAAATTAAATTTCTTCATATAACATTAATAACAAAACATGCGTCTATTGAATCTAATTGTTTCTTTGAGTACACCAAAATAAACGTATTAAATCAATCTGCCGCTTGTGTCTAACCTTTCCTTTGGGTAATAACTCCTACACAAAAAAAGACACGATTATTCGTGTAAAAATGGAAGCTACTTTTATTAGTTATGCTTCATTACAGACCGCAAAAATTTTAATACAGCTATCCTAATGTAGAATTTATTATCTTTTACTAATTTGTAGAATCGTGTATCGTTTTACTACACTTGTTTATGCTTCATTTATGACACGAATAAACGTGCAGTGATACATTTCTGTTAACAAGTCACATATTATTCATCTATACTAATATTATAAAGCTGAAGAGTTTGTTTGTTTGTTTGTTTGAACGCGCTAATCTCAGAAACGACTGGTTCGAACTGAAAAATTATTTTTGTGTTGAATAGACCATTTATCGAGGAAGGCTTTAAGCTATATAACATCACGCTGCAACTATTAGGAGCGAAGAAATAATGGAAAATGTGAAAAAAACGAGGAAAATTATTCATCCTTGCGGACGAAGTCGCGGGCGGCCGCTAGTTAGAATAATAAAATTATATGTTTTTTCTTGAATACTGAGATAATCAATCGACGACCTCCGTAGCCGAGAGGCGAGCGGGCCTGACTTTGGCGAGCGCCATCTCTGAGGTTCCGGGTTCGATCCCCGGTCGGGTCAATATGGGAAACGAACTTTTCTATATTGTCTCGGCTCTGGGTGTTGTGGTACCATCGTTGTTTCTGATTTCTGTAACACAAGTGCTTAAGCTACTTACCACAGAATCAGAGCAATGTATGTGATGTTGTCCAATATTTATAAAAAAAAAAATCGATAGTTTTATTTTCTTAAAAAATATATGATCTGAAATATTTTTAACCTTTAATATAATTATACATTAAATATATCTATTCATTACGACATTAAAGTAATGTGATTTCAAACGTTTTTATGGTTTCCTGAAAAGTAGTAGTTTTTCGTTTGAACGTTTATTCGTTGGGACCATCGATATGTTTGTATGTATGTAACGAATAAAATACAAAATTGATAATCTATTGGTACTTACTAATATTACAAAGTAGTAAGATTTAATAAATTATACGTACGCAATGCTGTCTCTAAATCAAAATTACTCTGCACAGCATGACATGTATGTATTAGTACTACATGGCATTAGCTCGTACTAGCACCGCACACTCGTGCTGCGCTAGCACGAGCTAATGCCAAATGCGTTCAATAGATGGCGCGCGGTTCGCCGCGAAACGGGTAATGTCAATTGCTTCGTATTGGGCCGTCAGTGAATAGTCATTGTTGAGTGCCTAAATTTCCTGTGAAAACATGATTCTTTCATATATTCTCTATGAAGACACTGTGAGGTCAAGATTTTGCTTATCAACACACTTGCCTAATAAATAGGTACGCAGTTTGGAAGATTTTTTAAAATTTTGAAGCTAAGTTCGAAAAAACAATATGCTAACAGTCCTTTTTTACAGCATTGGCACCCTTAATTTATTTGCCATACTAATTTTAGACAGGTCAAGAACAGCACGACTCATGCATCGACATCTGATGTTCTACTTCAGTACTAACTTGATCAAGTGTTTCTTCAGCTGAGGGTCAGTGAGGTTGACCCAGAGGGCGGCGGAGATGTCTGATACACCGCCCCCGAAGCCCTCGACGGTTTGCTTCGGTTCATTAAGGTCCAGGACAAGAGTGCTCGTGCGGGAGACTGCAAATTATACATTGTACATATACATAAAGGATTACACATTACAATAACACACGATAACGTACAATATACCTTATAAGAGCGAAATCCGCTCACTTACTGACTGACTAATTAATCACGATATCTCAGACGCTATAATATATAACACCTTCAAACTTAAAATTTTGTAGGTACGTTTTTATAGTATGTAGATATCCGTTAAGAACAAATTTTATGAAACTCCATCCCTAAGGGAGTAAAACGGGGGTTGGAGGTTGGTATGAAAGGATGTTAATGAAGTAGACCTACGAGACATGAAATTTTAAATGTATGCTCCATTGATAGTGTGTAAGTTTAATAACAATGTTTTGTAGGAGTCAACCCCTTTTTAAAACAGGGGCTGGTAGTTTCTAGTTCATATGCTCGTGAATATTGACGTTATATGTAATTACGTGATTCGGTGGAGAGTAGTGAAAAGGAAAACATGATCAATCCATTTATTCGTTTTTATTTATCATTTAATGGAATATGGTGCATGAAGATTGAGTAATTTTGTACAGACATTTTATAAAACCATATAGCGATGACATACGATTTTCAAAGTTTTTTTAGGCGTAAACATTAATATTGTTATTTATTGTGGCTGCACAATGACGCATGTGTTTTAATAGAACCCTTTTTTCTTAAATTAGTGAATAAAAATTCTAAAAAATAATTGTTAAGCATCCCTTTTGTCGCTAACATTCGGATCCGGCTCAAAGGACCAAATAATCGAAAGCAATCTTTATAAAAAGGTATCAATCAAAACATATGCGTCCTAAACATTTTGAATCTGACTTACATGGTTGCCAGTAATATCTCAAGTTGTCTGTTTTTTTAGAAAACCTTTGTCCGCTCTGAAACAAAATGACCAACTCAGTAATCCATTAATGTAAAAAGGTGCGCTTTGCATAGAATTCATATTTTTAGATATTATATACATTTTGCATTCGGTTTTTTTACCGACCAGCATTCGTTATATCCATAATTAAAAAGAGTAAAATCTCACATCAATCATCTAAACTCAAGTTGGGAAAGAGAGGGTCTTGACAAATATCACGCATTTTTTTCTCTGATGAAACACTGAACAAAAAACAATACACTATTTTGCTCCATTTAATCCAAATTGCATGTACATGTTTACGTCATCGTAATAAGATTAAATAAGAACGAAGTTAAAGGAGCAGATGATTTTACTGAAAACCATATGGACATGTTGGTTCCAATAGTCTCTCTTGAGACCGCGCATAATTCTCCATGGACTAAATTAGAGTAGATATTCTTTTTTTTTTGTCACGATTTAACATTATGTTGTTAAATTGTTATCACATTTAAAACTCTCAGCAATATTGATCACTAGTTTTAACTAGTCGTAAATAAAAGCGCGAACCAAATTGTTTTTTTTCTTTTTACTATAAACAATCCAACACGTTTACGTAATAAACCCACATTCTGAAAAATCTCACGTGAGATTGGAGGCCGGGAGAGGGAGTTGAATAAAATCTCACGACATCTGACTGAACAAATTTGGGCCGCCTTCTAGTGGTACACCACCAACCTTCCCTCTATAGTAGTGTTGCCGTCGATTCGATTGTAAATCGATTATAATCGATTATTCCAAAAGAGGCCTAAATAATCTAATAATCGATATGACAATCGATAGTATCGATACTATCGATATAATCGATTATATCGATACCTAATTTTATTAGATATAATCGATTATAATCGATTAATCGATTATAATCTAAGTCAAATACAATATAATCGATTATATCGATATCAAGTTGAAAGCAATACTATCGATATAATCGATTATTTCGATATAATCGACTAATTTGCAATTATTTTTAGATTTAATCGTCATTCATATAATGTCTTCTTAGACATAACACATTCAAAATGAAACCGTGAAAAAGTTATTTATACCCTACTTTTTATTCATAAAACGTGATAGCTAAGTTTCTTGGTACCTACCTGAACTGTACCGTCATGGCGATACTATCTAAAAATAATTGCAAATTAATCGATTATGTCGATAGTATTGCTTTCAACTTGATATTGATATAATCGATTATATCGATTATATTGTATTTGATTTTTGATTATATCTTATAAAAATAGGTATCAATATAATCGATTATATCGATAGTATCGATTGTCATATCGATTATTAGATTATTTGAGGGGGGGATAATCAATTAATCGATAATCGATTATCCGGCAACACTACTCTATAGGAATTTGAAATAAAAGTCAAAGTCGCACAGTCAAAAACAGCTTTATCTGATATAACATTTTAACCTTTAAACATTCGCACAAAAATATTGATACCGCGATGTAAAAGCGTGCAACGCCATCTCTTGACAAGTGGCGGAACTAGCAACGAAACACTGACCAAGGGGAAAGGAGGAACAGAAAATTGAAAAAAAACACCTCATGTAATTTATGGACGCCCCCTTAGTACCTTACCTTAGTCGTAGTGTAAACATGAAATTTGCCCTTAGAAGGGGTGCTCCTGGTGATCTCATCGCAGTATGTGGAATTGCAGACGCATTCCACAGAATCAGACTTTTTCCTCGCAGCACACGGCTTGTCGGCCCCTGAGGTAAGAAAACGAATCATTCCATTTTTAGGGTTCCGTAGTCAAATAGGAACACTTATAGTTTCGCCATGTCTATCTGTCTGTCTGTCCGTCCAAGGATAATCTCAGAAACCGTTTGTACTAGAAAGCGGAAATTTGGTACAAATTATGTATATTAATCACGTCAACAAAGTGCAAAAATAAAAAAAAATGTTTTTTTAGGGATTTTTTTTTAATTTCAATCCCAACGTGTGATATAGCGTTGGATAGGTATTTAAAAATGAACAGGGGTTTACTAAGATAATTTTTTGATAATTTTAATATTTTGGGAAATAATCGCTCCAAAAGAAAATAAAATTGTGTCCCCCCCCCCCCCTTTACCAACTTTTGAACCATAAGTTCAAAAAGTATGAAAAAAAAAAACTAGAGTATAGAACTGCATAAAGGATTTCTAGGAAAATTATTTTGAACCTGATGGGTTTAATAGTATTTGAAATTTTTGAAAAAATATTTATTTAACTAAAGTTGTAATTTAGGGATACTTAAGCATTGTGATGCACTGAAAACTACGGAACCCTACACTGAGCGTGGCCCGACACGCTTTTGGCCGGTTTTACTTGTACGGAGTATCACTGCATCGTATAAAGCAAAGTCGCTTTTTCTGTATGCTCAGGTCTTTTAAACTACGCAACGGATTTTTATACGATTTTTTTAATAGATTCAGTGATGTATGAGGAAGGTTTATATGTATAATCCATACATATTAATGTACAGAAAAGCCGAAAACTTAATTTGTGTTTACTTGCACCCGTGCGGAGCCGGGGCGCGTAGCTAGTAATGTCATAAATAACAACCCCCGACAGTCGCATCTTGGATTTGAAATTTATCATAAATAAATAAATATTGGACAACATCACATACATTGCTCTGATTCTATGGTAAGTAGCTAAAGCACTTGTTTTACAGAAATCAGAAACAACGACGGTACCACAACTCCCAGATTCGAGACAATGTAGAAAAGTTCGTTTCCCATATTGGCCCGACCGGGGATCGAACCCGGGACCTCAGAGATGGCGCTCGCCAAAGTCAGGCCCGCTCGCCTCTCGGCTACGGAGGTCGTCAATCATAATTGAATGACACAGCTCTCTCAATATTGGTATCAAATACAGACCTTTGATTTGATCTACAACATAGCCGTAAAATTAATAATATTGGACCCATGCAAGTCAGAGGTGAGCCGCTAGTTAAATGGTTAAAGAAAACTTACCATAAGTAACAGCAATCACATAGCAAATAATAAATATAGCTACAGTAGCAGGACACACACTCTTGCCACACCGCATTCTGCAGCTGAATAATGATTAATGGAATTACTACCTTATTTGTATCGATAAATTAACAACTGTCGTCGGTAATTTATGCTAATACGCGCTTCTGTTTATTTTATTTAGCATAATAATTACCAATGAATTAATTGAAATATACTAGACTTCTGTCCAGTTTAGGACTCAAAATTTATTAGAACTTTAACCCGAATAAGTATTGGTATTATGCCCCGTTCCAATATTTGAAAAACGATCGGTTCTAGTTACGAATAGTATCTAATAAATTATATGAGGCGTATAATATATCGCGGGCAGACTAGATTGCCCTTATATGAACCGTTCTTGCGCTATTTCGGGGGGAGTAGTGCAGGAATGGCCACTTTAAGTTTTAATATTTTTATTTTGTGTATTGTCTTTTTAAATTGTAACTAACATATTTCATATGTACTACTAACAACATGAGTCATTGTTACTTGATTAATAAATTCATTCATTCATTCATTCATTCAATAAAGAGGACCGGCGCCGGACAGCTGATGGCCGTCGTAAGGAAAGTAAATTATGGAACGGTATTAACGACACGTAATCGTTTGGAGAAAAAGGGATAGTCAATATTGACCTCGCCCTGACTGTCCTATCCAAAAACAGTGGATAAAAACAGTTACTGGGCAAATAAAATAAAATAATACAAAAATAATAACTAACTAACCATAACTAACCTAATTTTATAAGAAAACTAGCTATGCCCGCGACTTCGTTCGCGTGGACTACCTCCTTTCATGGTCGGTTTTACCCCTTTCTCCCCTAATATTCGAAACAAAAAGTAGTCGAAACTTAGATTTTAATCTAAGTTTCGAGCTATATTTGTGCCAAATTTCATATCTCTAACTTCAAAAATAAACATTTTTCCATGTAAACTTTCAAAGGTGGTATTACCCCCATCACCTCTTATTTTCTAATAAAAAGTAGCCTATGTCCGTTCTTGAGATTCAAAGTATACCTATACCAAAATTTCATCAAAATCGGTTGAGAGGTTTAAGCAGGAAAGCGTAACAGACACACAGACAGACAGACAGACATACAGACAGACAGACAGAGTTACTTTCGCATTTATAATATTAGTAGGGATTATTACATACTACTAACGATTCTATGGATTTGAAAAAGTGTGAAATAAATTATTTTTATTTATTTATTATTGACACGTTACGAATACGTAAAATATCGGAACCAGGCATATAGTTTACTTCGTAATGCATTAATAACTAAAACTATTAATTATTAATTTAGACGACCTCCGTAGCCGAGAGTAGACGTGCGCGCCGGTCGAAAAAAATCGGGCGGCGGCGCGCCACGAAAAAATCCGCGGCGGCGGCGTAACGCCGGCGGCGTGGGATTTTTCAACTTTGTATATGAAGACGTATAATGAAAAACCGGCCAAAAGCATGCCGGGCGACGCTCAGTGTAGGGTTCCGTAGTAATAATAGCATATACGCTTAAATTACAACTTTAGTTTAAATTTTTTTTTTTTCAAAATTTTAAAAACTATTAAACCTATCAGGTTCAAAATAAGTTTCCTAGAAAGCCTTTATGCAGTTCTATATTCTAGATTTTTTTCATACTTTTTGAACTTATGGTTCAAAAGTTAGAGGGGGGGACACAATTTTATTTTCTTTTGGAGCGATTAGTTCCCAAAATATTAAAATTATCCAAAAATGATCCCCTGTACATTTTTAAATTTCTATCCAACGATATATCACATCTTGGGATTGAAAAAAAAAAAAACACTCCCCAATTTAAGTGTAGGGGGGGGGGGGGGGGTACGCTAAAAAATCATTTTTTTATTTTTGCACTTTGTTGACGTGATTGATATACATATATGTTTCTGAGATTATCCTAGGACGGACAGACATGACGAAACTATAAGGGTTCCTAGTTGACTACGGAACCCTAAAAACTACGATTAAACGAAATAATTTTATTAAGTAAAATGACTAAACGCTTTACTTGACATAAATATTTTGTTTACTGCTATAGTTGTCGTGCACAAAAATTAAATTTTGGCTGATAAAAGCAATCCAACAACCGAAATAGTCTTTCGCTCGGAGTGCTGCTTGCTGGAATGCATAACAGAGCCTGTGCTAATGACGATCAACCGGGCAGGCAGATTGTCTGGTTTGCCAGTAGGACAAGATGGCCTCATCTTTAAGTATCGTAGGATCAGCAGTACCTAGGTATTTCCAAGCTTCCTGGCCAACAGCATCATCGAAGCCGGAACTATGAGAACTGTGTTTCATGCTGTATTTACGCGAAAGTTGGGAAAGTATCGAAACTTTACTTGTACTAGCTTCTTCCGGATGATCCTCCTGGTGTAATAATAATTGTTTATGTTCGTAATAAGGGATTAATTCTTTGGCATATTCTGCCAAGAAACCAGCTGGAGTTAATTCGTTAGCAGTCAGATAGAAGTCAACTTCTCCAAGCTTCATAAACCTGCAGTCTAATAATGCTGCAGCAATAACAGCCTTACTGGTAGGGAAGCGTGTGTCTAGTTTCATCGACATATTCTTTTTTAAGGATGTTATTATATACTCGTATAAGCTGTATGTTTCAAAATATAAATTAGATCTATTTTTAAATGATAATTTGTGGCCAAATGGTATAACTTTTAGGCGATTTGTGCGTTTTATGTACAAACGAGGAACTGAAAACATAGTTAAAGCGGATTAATATTTTAAATTTATTATGAATGTATGTGCTATTCAATATCTTAAACTAGTAAGCTTTAATTGTTATTTTGTTAAGAGGTCTCTTGATGACCTGCAGGCTATTTGTAACAAGGTAGATATAGTTGCTCTTCAAGAGACTTGTCTACTTCCGCATGATATACCATTATTAGGAACAATATCAAATGATTTCGAATATACAGGAAAGTCTGCCGTTGATACGTCAACTGGAATGCTAAGGGGACGACCATATGGGGGAGTAGCTTTACTTTGGCGAAAGGGCATTTTTGACAGCATAACTGTGGTAAATTGTAATAGTGTCCGCTTAGTAGCCATTAGAGTAACTATGGGACAGCGTTCCTTCATTATATTCTCCGTTTATATGCCAACTAACTCGTTTGAGAATCTACATATTTTTAATGAAGTATTAGGAGAAATTAGTGCTGTTGTTGAAAACGAAAATGTTGAGAGTGTCTTCATACTGGGTGATTTTAATGCACACCCAGGTGAATTGTTTCATGATGAGCTGAGTAACTTCTGTGCTGACCAGACCTGGAGATGTGCAGATGTGGAAAAGCTGGGTTTGCAGTCAAATGCCTATACATATGTGAGTGCGGCACATGGCTGCAGGCGATGGCTGGACCACTGTGTTGTCTCGGAATCGGCATGGAGAACTATTGTTGATGTGGAGATTATAGAGGAGGTTTTTGTATCGGACCACTTTCCGGTGCTTGTTACATGCGATATGGATACTGTCAGGCCTAAGCTTATGTCACGCGATGTATTTAGAAGCGCAATAGTATGGGGCGACAGAGATAACACCCAGATATCTAAATACCACGAATTATGTCACAATAAGCTGCGTGAAATAGATTTTCCTCCCGAATTTAGGAACTGTGACAGGGGGTGTTGCAGCCTGGAGGAACACAAACTGGCTCTTGATCGCTTATATCATAGTATTGTACATATCCTTAGCGACACGGCTGCCAAAACTGGTAAAAAGCGACGTAATGATTCAAACAAACGTAAACATCTGTGTGGGTGGAATAGACATGTATATGATTCGCATAGGATGGCCAGGCTTAACTTCAAAATGTGGGTTACTTACAATCGGCCAAGGTCAGGTACAATATTTGATCTTATGTACGAATCACGTAAAGTGTTTAAAAGTCGACTAAAATGGTGCCAGCAAAAGCAAGAACAACTCAAAATGGACATTTTAGCCAAACATAGGTCTTCTAAAAATTTTAATAATTTTTGGAAGGCTATTAGAAAACATGATGTTAAGCCTGGTCTCCCTGTAAATATTGGGGAGGTGAGTGAGCCCAAAAAGATAGCCAATATGTTCATGGGTCATTTTAAAGTAAAATCTCCACTGGGTCCCTCTGACCCTACACTTAGTGATGGTGACGGGTGTAGAGGGTCGCACGTGCTTCATATTACAGCAGCGCAGGTGCGTAGGGCACTAAAGAAAATGACTGGTGGCAAGTCTCCCGGACATGACCACATTAGCATTGAGCATCTGAGACATGCGGGGGTCCATTTGCCACGGGTATTGGCTGTGTTCTTCTCAATGTGCATAAGTCATACATATCTGCCACAAGACTTACTCAAAACCATTGTAGTGCCTATTGTGAAGGACAGAACTGGTGATGTCTCCGATAAAGGGAACTATCGTCCCATATCGTTAGCAACAACGATTGCTAAAGTGCTGGACAGTGTGCTCAAGTCTTCGCGCGCGCGAGCTCTTGAGCGCACGTACTCAGCGAGCTACCGGCGTCGTTCTTTTTATTGTGCGAAAATGACGTCGCAAATCGTGAAATGTGGGAACTGTAACATAGTTATCTCGGAGCTTTTGGCTTTTATACAAAATAAAGCTGACATAATGGACGAGGAGAGTATTGTGCGGTTGATATCTTCTACCTTCTCCGAAGTCGAAATAGAACTGGCGAAGAAACTACTGTACAGTGATGTGACATTACCGTCTAGACCCATGGTAAAAAGAAAAAAAGAGGGGAAAAATATAAGAAATATTGAGGATATCATTGCAGTTATTAAAGAAACGGATCCAGAAAAATTGCCAATATATGTTGCGAGAGATCTGCAAAAACTACCTCCAGTAACCTTCGATCATGTCGACGCATCACGGCTACTCAAGGACATCATAATATTACAACATGAGATGGCGACAATAAAGGAGACATATGTCTCTAAAGATATGTTGAATATAGAGAATGGCAATGTTAACTGTAGAAAAAGAGGAGCTTTTATTGACAGCTTTAACTATGAGAGTGGGCCAATAGGCTTGCCGCATATATCTACGGGAGAATATCGTTCAATAAATCCGCATAGCACCGCGCAAAATATTGCAATGAACATGCCAACTACGCCGGTAAGAAGATCGGCTGATATCGCCAATGACTCAGTAGTTTCGCTAACACAGTCGTCCTTGAAGAACAGCGAGACTCGTCCGACGAGTGAAGGAGCGCAACAGCGGCGCGTGGAGGCCCCCACCTCGGTTTCGACACCACCAGATACCTACGCTGCGTTACCTGCGTCTGCAAGAGTCTCAATCACCGCGGTTTCGAACATCGAGAACGAGTGTGTTAATGTTGCGGCGGCGGCCACTGCGGTGACCGGCGAACGTCGACTAATGTCTGATGTGGCGAAGAGCGGAGAGTTTAAACCGGAGAAGCCAAAGGAAGATTGGCTTTTAATACAACGCAAACGTCTTCGAAATAAAAATAAATTTATTGGTAAGAAGGGAAAAGCGGAGTTAACCTCCGAGTGTAAATTTAAGGCTGCGGAAGTGAGTTTGCCTTTTTATATTTATAACGTTGATACGGAGTCCTCTGTTGATGATATTACTAGGTATATAAAGTGTAAAACAGGTGTTACCGTGTTGTTACAAAAAACACATATGAAACAGAAAAGGGATTACGTAGCATATAAATTTCTTATACCTAAGGATAAATTATCTGTTTTTATGGACGAAAATTTGTGGCCAAATGGGGTTGCTTTTCGTAAATTTGTGAATTTTAATAAAATATCGAGAGACTGAATTAATTAATTAAATGGAAAATGAGTAATGAAAGTAATAATATAAATGCAAAATTTGTAAGTTTTAATTGTAAAAACGTAAATAGATCAATAGAATCTATTCAAGCACTTTGTAAAACTGTTGATTTTATAGCACTACAGGAGACTTGGTTATTGCCTTCAGAATTACCAAAGCTGGGTGAAATTAGTAAAGATTTCAGTTATCATGGCAAGTCTTCTATGGATGAAACAAAGCTAGTCCGTGGCCGTCCTTTTGGGGGGGTAGCTCTTCTGTGGAGAAAGTCTACATTTAACACCGTGTCTGTGGTGGAATGCAGTAGTAACCGAATTGCTGCAGTAAGAGTAGACCTATTGGATAAATCTATGTTGATAATGGGTGTATACATGCCTACTAATTGTCAAGATAACTTAGCAGAGTTTTGTGATTGTATGAGCGAACTTGCAGCCATAGTAGAAAGCTGTAACTTGGAGTCTGTATTTATAATGGGAGATTTTAATGCTGACCCTAAAGAGTTATTTGGTAAAGAGATGCAGCAGTTTTGTATGGATCAGAGTTGGCATTGTGTAGATATTGAGAAATTAGGAAAGGACTCAGGCACATATACTTTTATTAGTGATGTGCACGGTTCCACTAGCTGGCTAGACCATTGTCTTGTTACTGAGGCTTCACTGCAGTCTGTAAATAATGTTGAAATTTACTGCGACATCTATTGGTCTGATCATCTTCCGTTGGTAGTGCATGTGAGTCTTGACTCAATAGGGTCAAAGACAACTCGTTCTTTTAAGCATGTACATATCAATAATATTGTGTGGGGCGAGAGAGATCAGCATCAGATTGAGTCTTATCGCAAGAAGTGTACTGAAGCACTCAGAGCCATTGACTTCCCTGTGGAGTTGGGCACTTGCTGCGATCAAATGTGTAGTAACCGCGATCATAGAGTAGTCATTGACAATTTGTATACTGGAATTGTAAACGTGCTCAGGGAAGCGGCTGAACTTAGTTGTGTTAAAAATAAAAGTAAAAAAAGAGGCCGTCATATTGCGGGTTGGAATAAATACGTCAAAGTTGCACATGAAACAGCGAGACGGGCGTTCTTAAATTGGGTGTGGCATGGAAAACCTAGACTTGGATGTGTATTTCAGGATATGTATGAAACGCGAAAAATATTTAAGACAAAATTGAGAGAATGCCAAGAAAACCAGGATCAAATAAAAATGGACATTTTGGCATCCCAACACAACGCAAAAAACTTTTCTAAATTTTGGAAACAGACGAAAAAACTTAGTCCTAAGCCAGCCGTTTCCGTGAGCGTGAGCGGAGTCAGTGATCCGGGGGAAATAGCAAACTTATTTAAGAGTCACTTTCAAGTCAAATCAATATTACCGCGAACAGTAGAGAGGAGGATGAGAGGCGGGGGGGCCATTGTGACTGGTGAATCTGTCCGTGTTAGAGCTGAAGATGTAAGGGTGGTGTTAAAGCTGATGACAAGAGGAAAATCACCAGGGCATGATGGTCTCAGTGTCGAGCATCTTCTCAATGCAGGGACGCATCTCCCTAGGGTCCTGGCAATGCTATATACCTTTTGTTTAAGGCACTCCTATTTACCTGCCGAGTTAATGAGGACAATAGTTACTCCAATTGTAAAAAATAAAACTGGGGATATATCAAACAAGGGTAACTACAGACCTATATCCCTTGCAACTATATTGGCAAAGGTACTTGACGGTTTGCTTGAGCGTCAACTTAGCGGCTACATACAGCCAAACGAGGCACAATTTGGGTTCCGATCAGGCTTGTCGACGGAGAGCGCTGTTCTGTCATTGAAGTGTACCATCAGGTATTATACTCAGAGGCAGACGCCTGTGTATGCTGCTTTTCTGGATCTCTCCAAGGCATTTGATCTGGTTGACTATGCCATACTTTGGAGAAAATTGCGCGAAAAAGCTGTTCCAGGGGAGTTAATCTCAATTTTTAGGTACTGGTACAGTCATCAGGTTAACCAGGTCAGATGGGGTGGAACGTTATCCGAAGAGTATGTAATGGACTGCGGTGTGAGACAAGGGGGGTTGTCATCACCTTTGCTGTTCAGCCTTTATGTAGATGGGCTCATCGAGGCACTCAGCGACGCTAGGGTGGGCTGTTCTGTTGACGGACATATCATAAATAGTATAAGCTATGCCGATGACATGGTGTTGCTGAGTCCCTCGGTGAGCGCATTGCGTAGACTGTTAGCCATATGTGAACGGTATGCTGCTGAACATGGACTCCTCTATAACACCAAGAAGAGTGAGTTAGTGGTGTTTCGAGTAAGCAGTAAGAAACCGCTATCTGTGCCGCCGATAAATCTCCTCGGAGTGCCCTTAAATAGAGTGTCTCAGTTTAAATACTTGGGACACATTGTTAACGAAGACCTCACGGACAACGGTGATATGGAGCGTGAGCGGAGGGCATTGACGGTCCGATGCAACATGATAGCTCGCAGGTTTACTAGGTGTACAAAAGAAGTGAAAATTACCCTATTCAAGGCGTACTGCCAGACCTTTTACACCTGCAGCCTGTGGTGTGACTATACGCAGAAGACACTCAATGCACTCCGCGTACAATATAACAATGCCTTCAGGAGGTTGATGGGCCTTCCCAAGCATTGTAGTGCATCAGGCATGTTCACTGAAGCCGGTGTTGATGGGTTCCAGAGCATCCTAAGAAAGCGAACTGCGTCAATGCTACGTAGGTTGCGGGGAAGCTCCAATAGCATCCTGAGAGTATTTCATGAGCGACTTGACTGTCCCATTCAGAGGCATTGGATACGAATGCATGTGGGTGGGACATTCAAGTTTATGAACTGACCTGTACTTTCTTTTGTAATATTTTTATTAACATAGTGTAATCAATTACTAACAACTTTGTATGGATACCTGTCCGAAATAAAAACTTATTATTATTATTATTATTATTAACTCTTGCTTAGAAAAATAAGCTGACATACATGACGCGCAGTTTGGTTTCCGACCCGAGTTGTCTACGGAAAGTGCAATAGCAAGTTTAAAGCACACTGTCCAATACTACACGAACCGCAGGACACCGGTGTATGCCTGTTTCCTTGATCTCTCTAAGGCATTCGATCTAGTATCATATAATGTACTCTGGGGGAAGCTGGGGGACAGGGGTGTACCGGTTGAAATACTGAATATTTTTAGGTATTGGTATACAAAACAAACGAATTACGTACGGTGGGCGGATTCGCTTTCTGAGGCTTATACGCTGGAGAGTGGGGTGAGGCAGGGGGGGTTGACCTCACCCACGCTCTTCAATATATATATAAATGATCTCATAGTGGAGCTGAGCAGCATGCGTGTTGGCTGTCGAATTGATGGAGTCGGTATCAATAACATAAGTTACGCAGACGACATGGTGCTGCTTAGCCCTACGGTAGGAGGTCTTAAAGAGATGCTGAGAGTCTGTGAAGGGTACGCCGCTAAACATGGTCTCATATATAATGTCAAAAAAACAGAATACATGGTTTTTAAGGCCGACGGGAAATATCCCGACAACATGTGTAAAATTACCTTGAACGGAATAGACACAAACCGTGTAACTAAATTTAAATATCTAGGCCATATCGTGACCGATGACCTTAAGGATAATGATGATATAGAAAGGGAACGTAGGGCTCTGGCGGTTAGAGGAAATATGGTGGCTCGCAGATTTTCCCGTTGTACAGAACAAGTGAAGGTCACGCTTTTCAAAGCCTATTGCCAAACCTTGTACACGGGAAGTCTGTGGGTCGAGTATTCAAAAAAGACGTTGGACATCTTACGTGTCCAATATAATAACATCTTTAGGATGATGTTGGGACTGCCTCGTTTCTGCAGCGCATCGGGAATGTTTGCGGAATACCAAACTGACGGCTTTATGGCCATATTCCGCAGGAAGACCGGATCCCTGATTCGGAGGATACGGGACAGTCGTAACAGCATCCTAATGACCATAGCGGATAGGTACACCTCAAAGATGTGGAAGTGCCTGGTGCTGAGAGTGACCACAGAAACAAATTTCTTTGGTGGCTCTTAGCACACGGCTGCTGGTATTTTTAATTTCTGTTTTTATATATTGTTCTTTGTAATTTACTAACATACTTAGTATGAATGGTGGACTGTATGCTGGTGTAAATAGTAAATAATAACGATGGAAACTGGTATTTAAAAAGAATATAATAGAAAAAGCAACTTATAACAAAATGTACAAAATAATCTTAAAACGTCAATATTTTTAAAGTAATGACATATCCAATAAAAAGTAAATAAGTCATAGACAAATAAAAGAGGTGCGTTGTGCACATCGTCTATAAACAAAGAGAAAACAAAAACAAACTTAATTATTAAACTAATACAAAAATAAAACAAATATAATTCTTAATATAAAACAAACAAATAAGATAGCTTAGCTGCTTAACAGGAAAACAAAATTGAACAATAAACAAAACTAACAACTGTTGAATTCCTAACAAGTAACAAAGATTAACAAAATATTATATAAGACAAACAAAATTAATTCTTCCTAATCAAACTAACCCTAACAAATCGGCACTAACTTTTTTGGCGGGCGCCTCAATATCCCTGCTGCCGTTTGTACGTCTTCTACTCAAATCATGTTGTCACGTTCATGAAACAAAACAACCATGCGCCTTCTTGACCAAGTCCCTTGGAGCAAGTCTTCATCAGCTATTAAAACCCCAATCCACGATTTTAATTTCAATTAGGTCTCCAGAACCAGCACTCAAATCTTCGAGGTGGTAAACGGGTAACACAAAGAGTCATCTTGACACTTCTTACAAGACGCTCCCAAACACCACTCTTATCAGAATCATATCAGCTTAAAATGGAAATAACTTCCACTGGATTCGCTCCCTGGTAGCAAACTTGCTTCTTATCGTAAAGGCTATGTAGCTCTCTGTTGTGCCAACAAATGCAATGCCGTTATTGGAGACTCAACGGACAGTATTGAGTAGGCTAAGATTTAGTACATGTATCATCTGTTTCAACTCATGACGAAGTCAGCTTTGGCGTTTCAAGGGTTGCTGTTTCTTTAAGATATTTATTTCATCGTCAAAGTTATCAATGGTTTTGACGAACATTGTTTTTCTCAGCTAAGCTCCTTCCACAGCAGTCTTCCGCCATCAGGGCTTTGAAAATACTAAAATTATTTGGAGAAGCTAGTGCCATTACAATTAAATAAGAGAAGTGAAAAGTACACATACAATTTAAATAAAATAACGTAATTAAATAAAATAATTGTAAATTAATTTCTAAACATCCCTACACTTTTTAGCAAACTACGCACATGCAATAAAAAAAAGGAATTAATGCGCAGTAGCTGTCGTGTGTATGAATCTAAGCTTAGATCTAAAGCGATGGGGTCAGCTCTAAGCGGCAAATTAAAATTTGATTAGTACAAATACATGAGATGATGAGAAGCCAACAAAGCAACTATTACTTAACGCAATGATGTGTGTTTATGCGCTTAAAACGAATGTATGCGAAACGAGATGCTATGATACATTTTAGAGACGAAAATTATATATTCTTATTTTACTATCTACAATGACAATCTAACTTAATTATTTTTACATCTAATAATCTTTAATAAGCTTCCGCGCTACATTTACGTCAAGTCTTCTTCTCTAATCTAAATAATTTGTAAGAAGCTATTTGGTAAATGTCTGAAATATTTGACTTCCTCAGAAAATCGTTCTTAAAGCGATCTCTCTTCGATAAACGAAATGTCATTCTTATGAGATCCCTACAGTAAGCATGATTTACAAAATTTACAATGTTTGATTTACTTGATGTAAATCCAAATACTACCCATCCTAAAGCGGTCAAAACTGCCACTGGTTGAGACTTTGAACCTTGCTTTGTTACTTTAGGTATAGACAGCTGCCAGTTATCAATACCTATGATTATAGTAGGTTTTGCATCGTAACATAACTCGTCTACTATGTCCGACAAATATGAATAATTAGAAATATCAGCTTTTCTTACACTCTGGTGAGCTAAATCTAAATTGCTAATGGATCTAGCATGCTTAATTTCGTATGTAACTGGAGAATGCCGACCTTTAATTTTAAAATTAACGTATTGGACGTACGACTGTCTAGATAAACCTCCAACACAACGTAAATCAATTTTGCCCATTGGCCCTGATAACCCAATTTGTTTAGAAACTTCCGAATCAATGAAAGTAGCTGAGGATCCGTCGTCAAGCAAAGCATAAGTGTCTACCGCTCCAGTCGGGCCGGACACAGTAACGGCAACAACCTTCAGCATTGGTTGAGGTGACGAGCAGCCGACAGCAGTAGCGTGCGCTGTTAACTCTGAGGGCAAGTCATCATTATTAGGTTGACTTCCAGATGGTGATGCTTCTTTAACGGCATGCGCAGTATCGGTCCTGAAATTCGGGTTATGTAAGAGTTGATGGTGTTTATGGGAACAGTCTATTTTAGTGCAAACTCCTTTTGCACGACAGCTAACATAATTATGTGAACCTTTTTTAAGACATTTATGACACAATTTATTTTCTTTTACGAAATGCCACTTTTCATCGATTGTCAATGCCAAGAAATCATGACACTTGTCAATTGTATGGGAATTTATTTTACAAAATAAACAAACTTGGGATGTTATTAATTTAGATGTTTTTTTAGCCAAATGTGAAGATGAAAAGCGTTCCGGTGTCTCTGAGTCCGATTCGACTTGATTGACTCGCTCGAATTTCGCATTCCTGTCACAAGAAAAAGATGTTTTAAAAGTTGGACTATCTATGACGCCGAACTTAGCCTGCACTTCTATTTTGTTCAATAAAAATTCAGAGAGCATCTCAAGCTTGCTCTGGCCACTGTATTGATGAGCGATGGCAAAATCATACCACCTACTTCTCATCATTAAGGGCAACTTTTGCAAAATCGTATTAAATAATTCTGGCGATCTCATATAATCTTGACCGTCCAGAAGGCGTAAAGTTTCAATACAGTTACTTACTTTACTGGAAAATGTTAAAAGGTCCCTATCAATATTATAAAGCTTAGGCAAAGACCTTACCAGATGGAGTTCCTGTAAGATTATTAAATCTGGCCGCCCAAAACGAATTTCTAGCGCACGCATTACAGTGTCAGGCGTGTTCGCAGTTACGAGCAGCTTGTCAACCGACTCTCGTGCCGCACCCCGCAATGCGTGGCTCAGGCGCGCCAAATTCTGATTATGCGAATAAGACGGCGAAGTGTTCTGAAACACCTTTTTAAAAGATAGCCACTCCGTAGGAGACTTCCCGTCAAAATAGGGTAGAGAAATATTAGCTCCGTTAGGGTGTATGATCTTCTCCGTCAATTTTTCAAATGCCGTCGTGAGAGCGGCAATAGGTTCTAAAGAAGCTACAGCAGGGAGATTTGCGTTCAATTTAGTTGGTGGACAATAATTATTATGGTCTACTAACCTTTCCCCAACACTTTTACAATTGACGCTAGCACGACTAGATCGGCTGCTCCGACAGCTTTTAGCCTCAATTTCTGCCAAAATTGCTTCATGTTCTTTATTGGCCGCTTCCAACTCAGCACGAAGACGTCTCTCAGCTGCTTCAGCCTCTAGTTGGGCTATGCGCCGCGCGTGCTGCGCTTCTGAAGCTAGTTTTTGCGCGCGGATGGTTGCCGAAGAGCGGCTGCGGGACGACGTGCTGCGAAGGTTTGATGGTGCAGTGGACGCCGGCGCTATAACGCCAGCATCAGGTTGTGTGCCTTCTTCATATTGCGACACTATTGCTGCACTAGTTTTTTTAACAACTTTGCGACCCGACCGAGTTTCCATTATTAAAAACTGTTAAACATTTTCGAAAAATATGCAAGAATTTAGGATGAAATTTTGCGGCGAATGGACCAAAATATGAGTGAGATTTTACGGCGATTGGACCAAAATATGAATGGTGGACTGTATGCTGGTGTAAATAGTAAATAATAACGATGGAAACTGGTATTTAAAAAGAATATAATAGAAAAAGCAACTTATAACAAAATGTACAAAATAATCTTAAAACGTCAATATTTTTAAAGTAATGACATATCCAATAAAAAGTAAATAAGTCATAGACAAATAAAAGAGGTGCGTTGTGCACACTTAGTCTTTAAGAATCTGAAACTGTAACTAACAGCTATGGATCTAGGTTATCCGAAATAAAACATTTTTATTTTTATTTTATTTATTATTATAGACTCGTCATCATCAATCGAATTAAGCACGTCTTTGATTTTGGCTTTAAATACGAGAGCAAGGTTGATTGTGCTCGATTTTAATGCTGATAAAATTTTAACAATTAGCAGAAAATTGCATAAATCTTCAAACAAAATCCATTCTGCTTAAGAAATTGTCATACAATCTTGCACCACCCGACGTAAGATGCTATTTATCGGGTTCCTATTACAGCAGGGCGCCATACTTTCGAGTATTTCTAAGACACCGTACCATCTCGTTGAAGTAGAAGTTTTAACCGTAGGTATGTTTGCCAAATATCCAAATAAGGTACGAGCTTCGGTCTCTTCTACCAGGTCTTCGCTGTCTTGAGAGATTGGATTGTTTTCATGTTCCTCTATCACTTGAGAAACAATGTACAATTCTGGCAAACGATACCTACCTGACTGTGTTTAATATTTTCTTGCATTTCGTCACAAGTTATTCCATCAACCGTAACTAAGTTATGGAGAACGTGCCCTAAGAATAGATCGTTGTCAGTATCTGCCAGCTCCGTCGCCCGCTTCACATTAGCTCCTGCGTCTGTTTAGAACACTATGGAGTTTCTTGTCATGAATTCCAAATTCATTTTTGGTGATTTTTTTACTTCCACGACCTCAGGTTATAGAGTGAATGTCTGTAACTCGAAATCTAAAATAGTAAAACGTCTTTAGAACCTACTTAAGGACTTTTTGTTCAGTTGTCTCGACGTGTCCCACGCGCTTTATGTCCATTGATTTAAACTTGTACTCTCTTGCGGGTTTTATCGGCGCGAATTTTAAACTACCGGCGGCGGCGGCGGCGCGCCGAC
Organism: Glyphodes pyloalis; assembly: GCA_037074685.1. Classification (NCBI taxonomy): domain Eukaryota; kingdom Metazoa; phylum Arthropoda; class Insecta; order Lepidoptera; family Crambidae; genus Glyphodes; species Glyphodes pyloalis. The sequence goes on from JAYKKO010000021.1 coordinate 8,304,487, forward strand.
TCCTTAAGGCGGCGGCGGCGGCGCGCCGACTCCTTAAGGCGGCGGCGCGCACGTCTACCCCGGCAGCGCCTGTGTGCGAAACCTATGAAGCGCCTCTTTTTTAACGAATCATCATAAAAAACTAATTTAATTTTTGAATTAATATTTTTAATTGTTAATTTTGACTGAAATAAATGTTCTCCAGTTTTACAGTACTTAGATAATATTATCATTAATATCTAAGTGTACAAAACTGTGGAACATTTAGGAATTAGGATACTAAATAGGTAGACTAAAACCCTAAACGTAAAATGAAACCATAAACGTGAATAATAATAAACATTAAATATTGCGAGACTTGTTCAATAAGCGTTATACATGTTTTGTTGTTTACAAGGCCTATGTTGCGCCTATTGTACCTACTTACTTGTCGATACTCCACTACAAAAAACAATCATATAGGTGGCAAAAATAATTTAGGTGGCAGTGGCGGCGCGGCGCCCCTATTGTCTTGGCGCCTGTGTGCGCCGCACACTTCGCACACAGGGGCGGCGCGGCCCTGGATTCAACCTAGTGATTTTAAGAGAGGTAGGGCATAGAGGCTTATCGCTTGAACTGGAGCAGCCCGACTGGTGTAATACCTCCACCATACAGAAGACCGCAGCTAAATAACAATCACTTCGGTGATGTTGTGTTCCTGCGTGTGAGTACTGCATCAGTAGCTGGAGTCAAGCCTTCAAGGCTTATCTTCCAGTTCTTCTTTTGTCCTAGGGGCGACAAGTATCAGTTATATTATGCTGTACCTACTTGTCTTAAGCATAAAAAAATACCCATTATTGTCACGATGTCATTTATATCAATGGTACAGACCTTATTCCCTTTGGCACATTCATAGACTTTAAATTTACCTAATAAGCTTAGTTATTTCTGTAAACAGACTAACATTCGCATTTTAGGATGTTATATTATTATTGCCGATAAGGAAGCAAATGTAATTACGACGTTCTGTTACGAAAACGTATTGTTATCAACTTTTAAAATTTATTAGGTTAACTTACGTTATTTACCGTACACAAACATTATATAAATGAGTATCCAAAAACTTGGTACTACAGTTTGATCTAATGAATAACAAGTTATTTTAAGTGAAACTATTGTTTTACAATCATAATTCTCATAAGCATTGTAAGTATTTTATCCGCATAACAAACAAACGGAATTGAAGATACCCAATATTTAGATTAAGTATCTACCTACATTATTTTAAATTATAATGTAATTTCGCATTGCGCTACCTATTTGCAGTCTTAATTAAGCATGCTCTTTTTCATTTAGCGGAAATGAATTATTGAAACGTAGTTTATGTTAAATGAAATGCAAAGAGACACAATGATGTTAGTACCTAGGCAATTAAAGCGTCGAATTTTAATTCTTTTGAAAAGTGTTTTATTCATTAACAAAGTTTGAATTAGAAGTATGTAATTAGCATTAATTATGCCTGCAAATTTTTATATTTTTTTCATAGGGGTCCTACCTACTCTCGTGGTTGAGTCACATGTCATGATGTTACTTTTTAGTTTTGATCACTATAATTATAGTGATAAGTATAATAGATACATACAGGATAAAAGTAGGTAAGACAGCACGTCTCTTGCACGTTCTACTTTCTAGCAATTATATCGATGTTGGGTAAATTGAGCCATTTAAAATAAAAACATGTATAAAACAATTTAATAGTTTTATTCGTAAAAATGTATAAAAAGACTTAAGCTATGATTAAATTAATAAAAACTAAAGTTTACAACATCTGAGGAAATAATAAAGCAGAATACTTATTACGTTTTAGACCATCCCAATACTCATGCATAAAATTTCCATAATATATAACTATTTACACAAGTTGCCTAAGAATTTGTGATGTACTTAATAAGCCTCCATGTCATTACGAATTTTTAGTACACGTCATCTTGCAAGTGTACGACGTATTTTCTTTCATAGTCCCTGGTACTACTTCCGTAACATCTAAACTATTCGATGCTGATCTTGCCATATCCACGTCACCAGACGTTTTGGCCTGATCTGATATTAAACTCTTACTGGAAATTCCCTCCGAATTCACATTGCCACTTAAATTACGACCAATTCCTGCTAACCTAGCTCTTAATGCTTCTCTTACTTTAACAAGAAAAGTATCGTCTATTGTCTTTGGCCACGACAAATTTCTATTAGGACTTCTCAACGGTTCTGAAGTGACTTTATCAATAGCGCCGTTGGAAATCAGAGGGGATTTTGGTTTCATATCGTCATAATCCTTTTTTTGTCCCACATTGCTTGTATATTCCTTGTCTAACGTTGGTGGTTTGGGCCTGGACAGCCCTGGAGGATCAGTCGTAGGCTTAGGAGTTGTTTTGTAAACAGTTATTTCTTTTTTACCATCTGTTTCCATTGTAGCAGCTTTAGGACGAAGTGTCAGCTTCCAGTCCTTGATAGATTGCCGTTCCTTAAATGGTGCTTTAACTTTTGTGGACACCGGCTCACTTGCGTGGCCACTCGAATCCCTGAACGAGCTTAACAATCCAGTTTTATCTCGCGACACACTCTTGGGAAATTTTGGAATTTTTAAAGCATCTTTAGAAGATGAACTTTTCGCAGTAAGGTCCTTAAATATTGGTTTGTTTTTCAATCTTGGAGGTGACGGTGTCGTTGAAAACGAAATCTTTACCTTAGTCTGACCCAATTTCGGTAAAATCGGTTTTTTTATCAAAGGTCTGCCAGTTTCTATCGTATTTTTATCTGTGTTCTTGAATAAACTCAAAGCTGGTCGATCTCTTGGGAGTAAATGTGTTCTTTTAGAATCCTTTGATAATCCTTTAAATATTGGTGATTCCGCAGCTCTTAAATTAGGGCTGTTAATAGCTTTTAGACTAGTTACACTTGCTGCTGCTGGCATTTTTAGCTTATTTTTACTGGCGGATGATCTACTTACAAATTTTCCTTTAGTTCTTGAATCGGAGCTCAGTGACAATTTTTTCCCTTTATTTGAAATATTTGACGATTTTGCTTTAGGTTTCACAAAGCTACTTTGTCTGGGCATAGGTGAACCGAGCATTGACATCCTATCAAAAATGCTAGACCTAAAAGCTGGAAATCTGTATTCGTCAAGAATATTGTTGCGCAAGGTTTCAAGTCGGTCAGATAAATCATAACTTATACCTTTAAGTTTGTCATTAACATCATCATGCTTTCTTGATATCTCTTCAAATAAATCGTTTGGACTTCTAAACGAACTGCTTGATAACAAACCATGATTACTCAATCCAAATGTAGATTGCAGATTACGGTGAAGATCTTTGACGGTATTCTCAGCTTCTACTCTAAGATTTTCTGTAAGCACCTGCCCGGACCTCAATGTATCTTCAACGACATTTCTACCTGTTGTCTCCAAAGGAGTATTAAATAAATTTTGAGCATTTTCCAACATAGTGTTACGCAAATCATCCAAGCTGGGCAATGCTCCTAACGATTGTCCAAGTACATTTGGTTTCTTTAAACTAGCTTGCCCGAGCATATTTGAAGGTCGTAATTCATTTCCATCATTGTCGCCAAAATACAAACTTGCGCCAATTAAGCCTTTTTTATTTCCCACAGATGATTCTATTACTAACGGTCGTAACTGCAATGTTTCTGGTATGGCCAATTTAGTTTTGTACGAGTTTAAATTCAATCTGGGTATGCTTGGTAAATCAGAACCTAATGGCTTTAACTGTAATATATCCAAGTTAATATCTTCAAGCGGCTTTAAAGGTGGAAGGACTGATCTGAAACTCGAGGTGCTAGGTGACATGCTTTGTTTCGTACCTAAATTATCAACATCTTTGTCGCGTGCAGAAATAATTTCATCTGTGGTTTCTTTGCCTTTGAAAATGTCTGTCAATTTAAGTGAAGGGTTAAATAAATGTAATGGATCACTCATTTCCAATTTCGGCAAGTTAAACAGATTCAAATCACTCAATGATGTTGGTTGTAGTACAATACTTTGCCTCAAAGGTGAACGAGCCCTGTCATCAAGATATATGGTATCAGTAAAACGTTCACTAGCTTCGGATGCCATTTCATTATTTTTGACGTTAGTGTCTGTGTTATCTTGTTTCACAGTCTTACTTACTGGAACTTTCTCCAAACATTCCAATGCGTTTTTATTGTTATTTTCGTTGCCATTCACGTTATTAAAGTTATAGCTTTCCAGTATGGTATTATCTATTGAACTGGTTTGCATATTATCATTCAAAATTTCTCGGTTCTCATTTTCACGCACATTGTCAGTTTCAAAATCGTCTTTAAGATCGGCATTTATATTTTGTTCTAAAGAGTGGTCCTCAGATTTTAGATTTTCCTGAAGCTTCTCTTTCTCAAGCAAGGAATCGGACATCTCTTGTAAATCTTCAATACCTACTTGATCTTGGTTTTCTTCCAGTGGCACACTTTCAACTTCAGTTTTCAAATGTCTTGACTCTTCATTTTGATTATCAGATGTGGACTGGTTTTCAGCTACACCGTTATCTATAGAAGATTTAGGTTTTTCAATATCATTTAACTTTATTAAGTTACGATTGATTTTTGATCTTTGTTTTAAATTTTCTAATGTGCTTTTAATCCTTTCTCTAAATGGAAATGATGATTTCTCATCCACGTTTTCTTTATTAACAAACTCATCTTCTTGGTCATTATTGGCGTCGGAAATATCGAATCTTGTAGTTTCTGATCCGACAAAATTAACACTCGCATTTGTTTCATCTGTGGGTAGATTCATATTTTCTGATTGGCTGTCTCTATCTGATTCACTAATTATGGTGTCATCAATAATCTCGTCATCATTAATTTCTTCCATCTCGTTATTCAGTTCTGCGTTTTCATTCTTTGTAATAATGTTCGTTTTTGCTTGAACGTTTGGATCAGTTATTATATTTGTCTGTGCGTTTTCAGTTTCACTAAAATTTGTAGTCTCAGGTATGTGATCAATGATTTCTGTTTTTAAAGAAGTTTGATTGTCCTCTTCTTCATTATTTTCTTCATTGATATTGTTGTTGATTCCACCATCTTGCTCAACTTCATCAAAGTTAATGTGATCAGATTTTATCTCAGAAGGACTTGGTACAGCATCTAGTATTTCCGTTACAAAATGTTTTTTGTCTGGTTTTGTGTGCACAGATTCCTTAGCTGTAGATTTGGCTTGCTCGTTCTTTCGCAAGTTGAAAATATCAGAAGAAAATAGATTACTAAGATTGGGTACTTCTAACCCTTTTAGCAAATTACTTAATAAATCAGTACTAGCATCGCGAGGTTTAGGTGTAATCACCAAATTTGATGGGTCAAATTTCGACCCAAAATTAATGGTTTCTACGCTTTTAAAGCTAGGTCTTGTTGCTGTTTCAATTGGTCTAGTTACCAATGCGTCATTATAGCTAACATCTTTGGCAAAACCAGAATAATTTTCTTCTAAAACGCTTGCTGCATTTTGACTATCTGAAACGCTACTTAGTTCTTCGTTCTCATTTCGCCATAGTAAATTAGGTGTTTTTGATTCAGGTATTGAATTTAATGTACTGAGTATTTCAGGTTTGGCCCATACCCTAGATCTTATAGTAGTTGGCCCTATTATATCGTCATTTGTACAATCATCTCTCGCGAAACCAGCATTTTGTGCTTTAAGGATGCTTGCTGCATTTTTTTTCTCTGAAGAAGTACTAGGATCATCATCTTCTTTACTCCGTAGGAGGTAAGGAGTTTTTAATTTAGGTAGTAAATTTTTTAAACTTGTTTTTATTGCATTATCCTTTTTATCATCCTTATTCAGAAAATCTGTAGTTTGTTCTCTTAAATTGCTTGGCGCATTTTCATTATCAAGAGTAGTACTAAAATCTTCGTCTTTATTACGCTGCTGTTGAGTTATCTTGGTCGATTGAGGTTTTACATTTTTAACACTGGATGTTTCATCTTTATTTAATGCCTTGGAACTAACTGTACCTCGAGGTGTAGCTATAATTGTATCGTTATCCCTTCTGTCATTCGTTCTGAAGCCAGTATACCATTCTTTAAAAATACTAGGTGTATTTTGATTTTCCAAAGCAGCACTCTTGTAATCATAATTATTTTTACGAAGCAAATTAGGCGAGCTCAATTTAGGTAATAAATCTTTTAAACTAGGAACTGAAATTTTGCTTGATGTTTTAAGTTTTGGCAGAACTAATTGATTACTTGAGCTCGAACGTTCCCTGTTGAGATTAATCGTAGGTAATTTCAAATTAAGTTTTTCTAAAGTACTTAAAGGTTTACCATTTTTTGATAAATCCGGCGTAGAAAATGCTGACTTGATTTCCGTTCCATCATTTTTGAACTCAGGCTCAACCACGCGTTCATTGACGTTACTGGCTCCGACTCCACTGTCTAAATCGAATAGGTTCCATGACCTAAAAGACGGTGGCGCCCTTTTCGGTAGATTTAGGATGTCTGTGAGTAGAACTGGCTTGTACGCTGAAGTCCTCATACTGGATCTTCCTAGGGGATGTATGCATCTAGCTTCATGAGCATGAGAAGCTTCAGCCATGACGTCATCATCAGTCATCGCGTCTTTAGCGTTGACGATGACAGTTACCAGATTCCTTCCGCTCTCGGCCGCTTCTCCGTCAACTGCGCTTCGGGCCGCGTCCCTGGCTAATGCTTCTTCGTATTCTTCATCAGTGACCTGGCGAAGAGTTTCTAGCACTGAAGAGGCGAGGTTCACTTCGGGGTGCAGAATCGGGTCGGGGTTTTCTTTGGAATCTTCCAAACTGCAGACAAAGAATAATACCATGGTAAATGCTTTATTTAATTGGTCATAGGATCGTCTTATTATCGTACCTACCTATATATTTATGTATCTAAACTGCCAAGCTAGAAAACTAGCTTTTCAAAATCAGCTGTGTTTAGCTAATTTTGATTTGAGGCACCGGTATAAAAATGTTGAATGATATAATATAGTCATCTACATTTTGGGATGTTATATTTATAGACAACTAGCTGTGCCCGCGACTTCGTTCGCGTGGACATCCTTTCATGGTCGGTTTTACCCCTTTCTCCCCTAATATTTGAAACAAAAAGTAGTCTATATTTTAATCCAAGTTTCGAGCTATATTTTTGCCAAATTTAATATCTCTAACTTCAAAAATAAACATTTTTCCATATAAACTTTCAAAGGTGGTATTTTCCCCCTCCCCCCCATATTTTCTAATAAAAAGTAGCCTATGTCCGTTCTTGAGATTCAACGCATACCTATACCAAATTTCATCAAAATCGGTTGAGAGGTTTAAGCAGGAAAGCGTAACAGACGGACAGACAGACAGACAGACAGAGTTACTTTCGCATTTATAATATTAGTAGGGACTAGCGGCCTACTGGTCTAGTACTTCTTGAGCTTTGCCCGTAGGTAGGTACGTACATTTCGCAAGCCATTTTTATTTCTAAAAAACATTTAAAACTGTGAAAAAATGCACATTTTTATTATTTCACTAAGTAATTAGACTAAGAAACTAAATTAGAAACGTAGTAAGACTAATGCCCACCTCTACATGTAGACAGATTCGTCTGCAGATGACATCGCCAATCAAGTTAATCACCCCCTCTACACGGTGTAGAGGGGGTGATTTGCTCGTCTCGATCAAATACCTACCACAGACCAGCAAATCACACCCTCTACAAGTCGACGGACGCGTCCGCCGATGCCATCTGCAGACGAATCTGTCTACGTGTAGAGGGGGCATCAGACTTACCTAGCCGTGATTATACGAACATTATAAGGCGCAAATTTTGCGTATAAACCCTGATCATCCTGTCCACCAGGCACAAACTCTGGACACGTGGCCAGGGTCCCCTGAAGCGTTAAGGCCCCCTTATCCCAATTGGGTTACTGTACACTCGCTTCATAATTTTAATGCCTTTATTATAATATCTACATTTTAATCAATAAGTTTTAAAAAAATCATAAGTGAATTATTCGTGATGTCATCAACAATTACAATAGTTAATTGCGTTCAAATGAAGCGAAAAAACAAAGGGTTAAACGCGAAGATTGAACTGTATTACCTTACCCCTGTATATAATTCTAAAGTGCCCAGGGCCTCTAATGAGTAATAGGCAGCCCTGTGCAAACCCAATCATAATAAAAAATTCTAACGACAAACATTTTCTTTTCTTCTTAACCAATGTTGGAAACTAAACAATGGTGCTTACTTCACAAAAGGTCTAACAGCGCGCACTGCGGCTGGAAAGAAGACCGATGGGGCACCCACGGAGTCAGCATCTCGGAGTCTACACGGGCACTCGCCAGAAGCCGCAGCGCGTGCCATGTCGCCAGATGAGCCGGCGGCCGCCTGGTCCAGGCTCTCGCCAAGCGACTGGCCTGCCAGCGGATTGCCAAGCGCGTCTTTCGGGCAAGGACAGCATTCTGGTTTAGTTCGGTCTGGTTGCAATGATACCTGTAGTGCAAAAATCTAACATCAGTAATAGCTCACATCAACAGTAACATCATTAATAAATCGATTAAGATGCCAAGGTGTCTTCGATTCCGTGGTTTTCATATTTCTGCAACGAATGTAGGTATCACGTGCCGATAAGTATGTGGTTCTAAACATATTCGGCAGAGGGCAGGAGGCCCGAGGCTAACGGTTGATACAGCAGAAAAATTTCATCGTCTACGATAACTTGCAGTTAGCTCAGTTGGAAGAGCAGCACGCGCGATACGTGAAGGTGATGGGTTCGATTCCCGCACCGCAAGGGGAGATAAAAAAAATCGATCAGTAATAGCGCTTATTGCCCGCTTTCAATATTTGAAAAAACGATCCGTTCTGTTACCAATAGAAATACATAGAAATACGAGGCGTAAGCTAAAATCGACCGACTGACGAATGATGACGGCTGATATGAAAAGTATTAACGACTCGTAGTCAGTTTGAGAAAAAAGGGATGTCATTTTTACACATTACGAATCGTAAAATATTGGAACCATATACAAATCTTTTGTAAGAACCTCCGTAGCCGAGAGGCGAGCGGGCCGGACTGGTGTTGCGCCATCTTTGAGGTTCAAGTTTCGATCCCCGGTTGGGTCAATATGAGAAACCTCAGATCATAGAAAGAAATGTTCTGTATGGGAAACGAACTTTTATATTGTATATATTACTTGTATATTGTCCCGGGTCTGGGTGTTGTGGTACCGACGTTGTTTCTGATTACTGTAATACAAGTGCGTAAGCTACTAACCACAGAATCAGAGCAATACATGTGATGTTGTCATGATAACAAGGAAACACAAAGTAGGTACATTTCAACAAGACACTTCACTTTTGGAATGATACTCGTTCGTAACCCTGACTAGTTACCTACTTACATTTTAAAACAACGTCGGTTAATTATTCGTATTTTACACTGTTAAACTATGGAACTGTTGCACTTTGTAGGTAGGTACTATTGTAAGAAATGAATGTACCTAATAAAATAATAATTATCAAAGCTCCAGGTCAATGATCTACTTTTAAATTACCCTTGTACAGTCATACACTTTGTACCACCCTTAAATCGTAAGTAAGAACTAGAACTTATATCCCACTGACAATGTTTACCGTGATATGCTTTAGTATCAGGCGGCGGTTGCTAAATGGGGGTTGTTAAACCTGCACACAGGCCCGAGCCAATTAAGAAAAGAACGTAGGTCAAACCAACTTGTTCCGAACCCGGGACTCCTGGCGCTTTGGTTGTCTACCCTAGCCAAAGCGCCGCCGACGTCATCAATCTATTAGTTTACTCACTCCACTTCACTGGGATACTCCTCCGTACTCTTTTTTTATTCGATACGTCGATTTCCTTAATAGTATGTGCAACTTTTCGACCCGGCAAGATAAATACCAATCACAACCGTAACACACACATCTTAAGTGAGCAGATCTCGTTATCTGCCCTTACTTAACGGCTATTAGAGAAGGTAACTATATAATTAGGTACTCACGATATCCCAAAGCGCTGCAGCAAACAGCACCACCCACCAACAAGTCACCATCTTCGCGACCCCCACATCTACCGCGTCTCGAGTTATGCGCCCCTGGTACCCAGAGCTGCTATATTTAAAATATCCGATCAGAGCTAGGAGATAACGCATGATTGATTAATAGGGCTAGCACTAATTAGTTTTATCTCATTATAATTAATTTTGAAATCAGATAATATTGTAAATTTTAATTGTATGGTGCAAGTCACACTAGCCTCCATAAAATTCATCACCACTCGCAGTATGGAACTTCATGAACCATGAGGTAATTAGATAAGAAATAACTATTATTTTTTTCTGTTTCTTTAATAATTGGTATTGGTAATTAAAAATAGGTAAATACTATCCTACATAAGTAGGTAAAAGGTTAAGAGGGTGTACACATTTTGATTTCAACTTCATCAATATCGTTATGCATTAATTTTATTAAAAAACCTTACTACGTACGTAGCTAAAAATCTCTCACACCTAATATTTTTAAAGATCTATGAAACTTTTCTATATTGTCTCGGGATGTTGGCTTTACCATACTTGGTGTACAGAAACCATTCCTCACCATTTTAACTTTTTAAACTTACAATAATTTTCGAATAGATGCATCGTAGGTATCTACCAACCCTATTGAGTAGGAACGTCGGATGTGCGCTCGCGCACAAACGTGACCGCGCGCGCGCAGTCAGCATAATACCCGATATCAATGTCAATCACTATCAAGATGCAAACGAACCGTGAACTCTTCGTTTGTCCTATTTTAACGGCGATTTGATAAGCCACAATTGCCCAGCGCCCTTCTTCAGAAACTATTCCGATACAGGAAAAAACGAAATAGGTATGTTGAATCCGATGACGGGTAGCAATTGTTAATTCTCATAATCGCAACCTTTAAAAATAAAATGAACTTCGAATGCGAATTAAGCGTTCTCATAAAACAAAATATTATTTACGCAAATCAAAAACCACGATTCCCGAACTTTTCATAAATCTTCATTAACGAAACCTTTCGTTTGCTCGTTTAAGTGTACTTACCTACTTACATCATATCAACATGCCCTTCATGCTAACTTAGGTACATACCTAAAGCGGTGCAAAGCCAGCCCAATAAGAGCATATCGTTTTATAATAGGAAGGGGAAATGCTTTGTGGCACCTTAATGGGGTAAGGCAGCGGCGTGTGTGGGATTCCTAGTCCAGGTTAGGGGGCTGGCAGGTTGGCCGTAGGTGCTAAACCAGTCTCTTGCAGTTGGCAAGGGACTGTACAAAGACGGCCGGGGTGAAACCGACGTATCGAATGCAATCTCGTGCAAGTCAAGCTGTGCGGATATCGCTGGCTTTAGTAGATTTACGAGATGGTAGCTACTGGCTGAAATAAAGATGCACCAACATCCTTACTTCCTATATTTTTAAGAAACAGAAAAAAATCATCTCCCCTTGCGTTGTAGGGCTCGAACCCACGACCTTCACGTATCGCGCCTGCTGCTCTTCCAACTGAGCTAACTGTTCGAGAGTTCACCAGTTCGAGCGATAAATCGCTATGCCCTACCTCTCTTAAATATTTTAAAGAAACAATAGGTATGTAGTTCCAAACATACTCCGCAAACGAAACGAACTAGCGAAAGGTTTCGTTTTAAAGATTAATCAAAAGCTTGGGAATTGAAACTATATTTTGGTTTATTCAAAACGCTTCATTCGCATTCGAAGTGAATTGGTTACGATTATGAGAATTAAAAATTGCCATCCGTCATCGGATTCGACATATTTCGTTACTTACTCTTTGATATTATTGCAGTTTTTTTTTATAAGGCGCTTAATTTCGGCCTATCGTTTAGAATGTACAGGCAGTCCTCGTACTTACGGCATGTTAGGTTCTCGAAATACGCGACGTAAATCGAAACGACGTAAGTCGAGACATATTTTTTCATATGTTTACATGTAAGCGTAACCCCACACTAGCGTTCTTTGAGCGTCGACGCCCACGCAACGCCGTCGCGACGTCGACGCAACGCCGACACGACGTTGACGCAACGTCGACGCGGCGCCGACGCAACGCTTGCGCAGCGGCGCGGTCGAAATGACGAACGCCAGGACTGCGCTCCACAGGCCCGACGCCTGCTGCAGCGTTTATTTGACAACAGTACAATGATCAACTCAATTGTTTCGGCCCGCCCGTGTTTTAGAATCAGTAGGTAGAAGACTTTTTAGCTGATAGCAAATATGGATGTAGCTTAAAATACTAACTCATATTGCCGAAGAAACCCATTTTCAATTAAGTACTTTTAGTTTTCGAGAAAATAAATGCTAAAGTTGCCTATTCGGGCCATGTGTTAAATAGGTAAAATATATTTTTTCCTTTACAAGTTGAAAGCATTAATTTATCACTGCAATATAAAACATTATATTGTGCGTTATTCAAATCTTACATTTCCATTTTCGAAACAACTGTACATGACGTCAGCGCGGCGCGACGCTCGAGCGCGATGTGCAGAGGACGCCCAGCGCAAGCGCCGCGCCGACGTTGTGCGGGCGCCGCGCCGACGTTGTGAGGGCGCCGCGTCGACGCTGTGCGGGCGCCGCGTCGACGCTGAGCGGGCGCCGCGTCGACGCAACGCCCAACCAACGCTAGTGTCGGGAGTCGCCGGCAAGACGCTGACGCTCGAAAGACGCTAGTGTGGGGTCCCTCTTAGAGGGACCCCACGTGCCGACGTTGTTTGGGCGTTGCGTCGACGCGGCGCCCGATCAGCGTCGACGCGGCGCCCGCCCAGCGTCGGCGCGGCGTTTGAGCGGCGCTTGCGCTGGGCGTCCTCTGCACATCGCGTTCGAGCGTCGCGCCGCGCTGATGTCATGTACAGTTATTTCGAAAATGGAAATGTAAGATTTGAAGTGTGTGATAAATTAATGCTTTCAACTTGTAAAGGAAAAAATATATTTTATCTATTTGACACATGGCACGAAAAGGCAACTTTAGCATTTATTTTCTCGAAAACTAAAAGTACTTAATTGAAAATGGGTTTCTTCGGCAATATGAGCTAGTATTTTAAGCTACATCCATATTTGCTATCAGCTAAAAAGTCTTCTACCTACTGATTCTAAAACACGGGCGGGCCGAAACAATTGAGTTAATCATTGTACTGTTGTCAAAATAAACGCTGCGCAGGCGTCGGGCCGGCGCGGCGCCTGTGGAGCGCAGTCCTGGCGTTCTTCATTTCGACCGCGCCGCTGCGCAAGCGTTGCGTCGGCGCGCGCCGCGTCGGCGTTGCGTGGGCGTCGACGCTCAAAGAACGCTAGTGTGGGGTTACGCTAAAACTGAAGGGTTAGGTTCCACACGGACTCGAAATAATAAAAAAAACTGCATTTATAACAAAGGACGTACTTTATTATTAAAAGTAAGTTCTTAAAATAATTATATATTATGCACTTATGAAATTGATTGTCCGTTGTCCCTTTTTTTTTTTTTTGACGGGGGGAATGCGTTGATGCACCGTACCGTCACCCCGAGGGAGGGTGACGGCGTGTGTGGGACTCCCTGCCCTGAAAAGGGCAGGACTACCCACTAAACCCCCCGGTTGGACCCTCATCGCCTAAATGGCGGCGCTGTGGGAAATCGGCTCAGCCTTTGCTTCCACAGCGCCGCCGGCGGAGTTGTCCGTTGTCCCTGAATGTACTAAACAAAATCAGCGACATTTGCGCGGTATTCCCCGCACGAGACGACACCGCGCCCCGCCCGCGACCTTTCACGGACATTGACCTTGCGACAAGTGAATTCTCCGATATGCCGGAAATCGAAACAAATGACGTATGCTTGAGAAATAGTGTCAAAACATTGTTTGACGTAACTTGAAACGACGTAAATCGAAACGACGTAAGTAATGATGTGCCAACTCGGAAAAAACGTAACTCGATTTAACTCGAGTTAAAATTCACGGAACTCGGGTTGAACTCGAGTTTCGTAACCCGAGTTACCTCAATGGAAGAGTGAATAATTTTTACCAATAAATTCCTCCAGTGTCGCCTAATAGTCAAAAAAATTAAACAGACCTAATATTTTCTTATCTGTTTCAATTAATATTTTTTTATATATTATTAATTTATAATTTATTGGGAGAGTTATACTAACGAAAGTAATTTGTCTATTGATATTTGGCTTGAATTTTAATGAAAAAAAATATTTTTATTCATTATTAATAACACTATCTAATTATAATATAGCAGGCTTTTCAAAATTAAATCAGACTAACATTATGCACGTATCTCATGGGTAAACTTATAGGCTAGTAATCACAATCACAATATTACAAGAAGTTAATTACATAATTAGTTTCACAAGAAAAAAATTAATGTAGTTAAATTATATGTTGCGATATCATACATAACTGTTCCTACAAATAAAAGTGTTACTAGAAACAAAACGAAAAATATATTCCTCCTTTCTGTCAATTAACTATTAATTAGTTATTAGATAATAAACAAAACCTAAAAAGCTTACATAAATAACTAAAAAACTTCTTAAAGGTTTAAACAAAAATAATCTCTTTTTTATTTAAACTAAAAAAGAAAAACAAAAATCCATATCGGTTTCATTCGGATTTCGAACTCGAGTCGGAGAGAAGTCAACTCGAGTTGGTTCAAGTTAAGCCCAACTCGAGTTAACCCGAGTTAGTTACTCGAGTTAACCATCACTAGACGTAAGTCGAGGACCGCCTGTAATGTATGTCGCAATGTTTTTGTAGTAGGTAAGTTATTCCCGAATAGCAAATTGAGTTCACAATAAGCTATAATGGCCATCCGGGGTCCATAGAAATCTAAAACAATGAAAAAATGTTTTTTGTGTGCCGAGGTTTAACATAACCATAATGAGGTGGTAAATAAAAAAACGTACTGCAGCCAAAGTTAATTTTTTAACAATTTATGCATAGGTACATGCTGCTTGACTACGTGCGTGTATGCATGCACATTTTTGATACCCTCTGCATTGACGGCTCTAAAGGTTGTAGTGTTAAAATTTACTTTTAAATGTAAATAGTCATTGTTTTAAATATGTAGCTACACTTTATTATAAACAGGGAAAAATTTAATGCAACATCAGTATATATTTATTTTTATAGTGCATTAACCCACACTAAACAAAGCAAAAGAAAACAAAATTCTTATCTCCTCTCACAGTTTGCGATTTTTTGTTTAAACTATTTGCGTTCCATGGTGTAGCATGGTGGATGAAGTATAATCTAAACCCCCACTTCAATAATTGTCTATTAATAAGATGTCTATGCCTTTTTTTTATTCCTACTGCAAATTCAAATACTTACTAACATTCCTATATAAATGTTACAATTCAGAATATAATCTGTACAATGTAACCTTTTTTACTTTATATTTTTTTACTATAATAATTGTGGTTTGTACAATTTACAAATAATGTAGTAAATTGTTAAACAATTCAAATAACACATCACACATCTCATCTTAATTATTCTTGGGAATCATAATTTGGGGACACTTTCAAAAACAGAGTTGGTAACAAAATTAAACTTTATTTCATAAATCAGGATGCAAGTGAGTTTTAATCTTTTTAGTTGATCTTTCTGCAGGTCTCACACATAAATGTTTTCCAAATAATGTCACTTTTATCTTCTTAATGTACATATCAAAAACACATTCACGTTTGGGGATGGTAGTTACTAAATTGTCCTTAGAAACTATCTTAAATGTATTCCTTGTATCCATGATACAAATACCTTTTTTACCTACATAACTAGGACATTTTGAACGAACCACTTCTAGAACACTGCCGTGAAAATCAGCCTTGTACAATGTTTGTGAGAAGTTCTCCCAGCCTTTACTGCTACATTCAGGAATTTTTCTGTCTAATTCCAACATATTAGTTATGTATTCCAACCAAATCGCGTTCATGGGTAGCATATCTTCGTATTTTACGTCTCGCCTAGGTATAGAATAGAATCCTAACGCCTTTTTTTCTTTCCTAGTTAGATTGCGGGTCTTTTTCTTCCTAGCTTTCTGCTTTCGAGTTTTACTTTTACGTTTTGCTAAGACGAAGTCCTTTTTTAGCTCCGCTTCTACGTTCGGAACATCTGATCTAGAGACATGAGATTTTACAAAATCAATGATAGCTTGTGCCGATTCTTTATCCATTTTATCTTCTTCTGATATATCGGCCATTGTGAATAATTAATATATCAATCTAGATTAAAATAAATAAAATAGAGGTTAAATTCGTAACAAACACAAAAACGAATCGTCAAAGTATTTTAAAGTTTATTTTAACGCAACGAAAAGACCTGTCACTAAGTTGATTGACCTGATTATTTTACACTTAGGTGTGGATACTACACCGTACGTTTGGTAGGTAGTTAAATAACTGAAATTTTATTCTATGAAGTTAAACAAAGGCAACGTGTTCCACTACGGGTTTGTTCTAATTTAAACACATCAAAAAGCAAGGCTCGATAACAACAAGAACAAAATACTGACAAAAAAGCATTTTTTTATCTGTGCTTATTGTTTTTACAAATGTCTTACAAACGTCACTGCACTGTATCAAGAAAAGAACTTGATCTCAATCAAATTTTACGCAAATTGCAACATAATATATTATTATCGCAATGGCTAATTCAAAAGACGAGCCCGTCGTACTGGCCCATCAAAGTTTTATTAAAAAGGACTACTCAACAGCTCTTCAACATCTGAACGAACTAGAAAGCCTGGTCGGTTCGACTCACAAGAGAGTGCAACACAACAAGGCCGTCGTGGAATTTATGGCTAGTGATATGAAGAATGTGGATAAATTTAAAAAGGCTGTCAGCCAAATGACAGGCCACAATTTCCCAGACGTCGACATAAAAGATCTCAGCGCTCCTCATCTTCTTTACAATTATGCAGTGCTCTTGTATCATTCTCGCTATTACTATCAATGTACCGTAGTTTTGGAGAAATTGTTAACATTGAAGAACATCAAAGACCAGAAACTATTTCAGCAAATTGTTCTCTTGTTATTGGAAGCCACACTATGCAGACGCACTTATGATAAAACTTTAGAGGTTTCAAAAACACATGGAGAGCCTTTGAAGAGCAATAACGAAATCAACGATCTATTCGAACGCCTAGTGAGCAGAGCGCAACTGTTGCTGGGTCAGAAAGTAAAATTAAACTTGAAGCCGGACTCCATTGAAAATATTTTCATAATTGCCCAACAACAGTATTTAAATGGGGATGTCAAAGAAGCCGCCAACACATTAGGACAGTACAAAACACTGAAATATAATTATGATCTCAAACTTCAGGGGGAAGATATTTGGGCAGCTATCAATAACAACCTTGGCGTGTTATACTTATCAATTAGGAAACCGTTTTTGGCGGCGAAATACTTCCAACATGCTGTCAAAGAACACTTCAAAGCTATGGAAAGTGAAGACAGCGAGAGATTGATTGCGTGTAGAGACAGACCTCTTTATGTCTATAATCTTGGTTTAGCGTTATTAGCAGCAAATAATTCTGAAGGTGCTTTTGAATGTCTAGTGGAAGCTGCTCGTCATTACCCAAATAATCCTCGCATATGGTTGCATTTAGCAGAGTGCTGTGTCAAAAAATGTTGCAGTGAAGAAGCATTACAGTATACTGTGAAAAAATTAGGAAGCGGACCTCATACTAGAATCTTATTAGCAAAAGAAAATAAGGAAAAGTATTCAACATCAGGTGAATCATTTGCAATTCCATCACTGTCATTGGAATTTGCAGCGTTATGTTTAAGAAATGCTATAACCCTACTTCCAAATCAGGATCCCCCTGCTGAAGTTACAGCTCTGCTTATCCAAGCTCCTCCAGGTCCTCCGATTAATTGGAAGCAAAGGTGCGAATTGAAAAATTCTACTCTAGTACTTCAGAGTTATGTATTACTCAATTTACAGGACCCACTTTCAGCACTAGTGAGTGCTAATGAGTTATTGAGTCAAACTGACGTATCGAGCAGTCACAAGGCATGGGCTCATATTTACGCAGCAGAAGCTCTAATCAACTTAGACAAAATCACAGACGCTGTGGAACACTTACACCCACCGATGATACATGATCTTGTATCGGTCCTGCCATACCAAATGAGTGACATGATAGCAGTATCAGTATGGGCCAAAGCTGCAGTATGTCATATTTTACGAGGAGACTTAGTTACAGCAAGGAAGATACTAATGCAAATCAACTCACCGCGAGTTCTGCCTTTGCAGATGTATTTGGAAATATGTACAGGAAATATTGAGAATTGTCATACAATTTTAAGAAAACTGCGACTTACGAATCTGTCTCAATAACATAAAATATATACATTTTATTTACAGTTAAAGTCTTTCACTTTCGCTTTTATATATAAATGCATTCCCTCCGAACATATATTATGATCACTAGAAGTTTCACCAAACCATATGTTCGGTGAAACGTAGCGTTGGTCTAAAAATGTTAGTTAAAATGATATGAGACCGTTTTTGTAGCCCATCTACTACTTGCCCCTAGACCTTTTATAAGTAAGTATGTAATTAAAACACGTAGACATCATTTGGATCATTGTATCCATATGATAGTTACTGTTTAGGATGTGTCACACAAGTAAGTTTTATCTCGTTCTTAACAAATGTTAAAATCTATGAAATTTGGATAGTGAATATTACTAATCAGTTGAAATTAGGAAGGTGGTGTTCATTGGTGTTATGTTAACAGCCAATCGACTGTTTAAACATTTATACCTTACTAGCTTCCTACACGCCCTGTGTCGCACAGGTGCAAGTACCTAAATACAAATGAAGTTTTCGGCTTTTCTGCAGATTTATATGTACCTATGGATTATACATATAAACCTTGCTCATACATCACTCGATCTATCTAAAAAAATCGCATAGAAATCCTTTGCGTAGTTTAAAAAGGTCTAAGAGTACATAAGGCTTAGACATAAGGACATACATGAAAAGACTAAAGTTATATGCCGTTGATTGGGTGATCATACACTGTGCTCGTATATTCAGCTAATCAGCAGTTGACGCATTGATTTCTACATTTCCTAAGAGAGCGATAAAATTTAGTAGCGTGGCAGATGCTATAAAAAATAGGCTTGTTTGTTTTGTACCATGTCGTGATCATGCGAAATATTTTTAAATAATGCATGTAGGTCATAGATGTAGGTATAGCAACGAAACGCATTAAATGTCAAAACAAATTTGACAATACACAGATGAAGTTTGACAGTTCGAAAACGCAGCAAAATGATCCTAAAATCCGATGCAAAAATGCGAATTTTATAGGCCTAAAATGAGTTCCTCGCGAATTAATTATGACAAAAAAGTATTCAAAACTGATTAGCTACCTAACTATTAGAAACACGGCTGTGTCCAAAATGTGACCGATTCAACCTTCGTCGTGTTGTTTATGCTGTAAAACCGCAGTTTTCAAGGCGTGTTGCGCAGAAATAAATTCTAATGAATCATAAAATCATGAATCGGATGTTTGTTTTTGCTGTATTAGAATAAACAAGAATTGCTAGTCATGCCTCGAAGATCGTTGTTTCTGCTCGCGGCGGCGGTTGTGATGCTATATTTTATGATAATAATTGTTATGTTGAGTCCTCTCGGCGGCACGAAGAGTGTGTACGGACAAATGAACCACTTCAGGTACCGTCACCTGCCTGTAGTGGATTGGTGCAAGGAGCTCCACTGGCGCTCTCCTCCAGGGCCCGTGGTGGCGCTCGCTTCCTACCCTGGAAGTGGCAATACTTGGCTCCGATACCTGCTCCAGCAAACTACAGGTTAAATATATTTGAACTTCTAATTTAATTTTCATTAAACCGTTTATCCCGGATGATTTCGCTAATTTTAGTTCAACACAGGGTTCTTTCTAAAAGACAGCCAAGTGAGTGATGGGTCCTATATACTTACTTATCTACTATTTTTGATATCACATTTATCTTTGGCATTTTATTATCAAAACTTATTCAAGTTTTTAACTACATATTTATTTTGATTTCATACAAGACAGGAACAAAGTGGATATGTCAAGAAAATTCTAAAATAATTTTGCAGGTAGAGAAATCCTTTGTTTTATATCATAGGCATTTCCATATCAATATCAACATTTTCCCTAATTCATTCATTAGTTAAAAGATACTGATCTTTTAACTAATGAATAAAAACTATTTTAAAATGAGTAATATTTTGGCAAATACTTTGAGAGAAATCAACGTGCATTTGCAATAAAAAAGTAGAATGGATTGATTCCAGCGAAATGTTAACAGAATAACATTAATATTAATTACCAATTTTTAAAGCTAATCTGATTCAGCTCTAACTGATCAACTAGTTGGTTGCATTAATAAAACAGTTTTCCAACATTAATATTGGTTGCTAGCTTTATATTCTGATTTTAAAATCATAACTACCTACATTTATTCTCATAGTATTACTGAACTTTGTGAAAGGTTGATTTTATTATTTTTATGTATCTTTTGTCAGACAATTTATGAATGCCTATTTTTTGTTGATTCATTCAAATAATATTAGTTGAAAATAAAGTATGTGAGTTTTCAGGTTACCTTGGATTCTGGATTATTTGTCAGATAAGATCCACAAAAAACATATAGTGAAGTGTTCTATAACTGTGAAACATCATCGACATCAATTCTGGCATGAGCCTTCTATAAACATGAATATTTTAAAAACTCTAGTTGCCAGTTGAAATAAAAAAAAAATTGTTCTAGGCATAGTTACCGGTTCCATATACATGGACTATGGTCTAAGAGTCCATGGGTTTCCAGCTGAGAATGTCACCGATGGCTCGGTGCTGGTAGTGAAGACGCATGAGGCTCCGCCCCTGGAAGCTAACAAGTACAAAGCTGCTATACTACTAATAAGGGACCCTAGAGATGCTATACTGGTAATTAATTTTCAAATCAAACAATACAGCTTATTTATTTAATCATTTAGGTTTAAACTTTATTGCACAAAAAATTTTGAACTTAATGCTTGGAGCATACTGTTGTCAACTCTTAGATCATGCAGATTGTAGTCAGCTTCTTGCATAATCCTATCCTTTTTGATTTATAAAACACTTGAATGCTGAAGTGTGAGTGTTGGCCATATCTTATTAAGGATAACTGCTGGATTAAATGGGTTTCTGAGACGAAATAGCTCAGTCAATATAGTGGGAGGACAACCTGTGAAAGATTGCATGCAGATGTTAGTATATCCAGCTAAAAATAGGGTACAATGGTGCTTGTTAGGGGAGGCCTATGTCCACAAGTGGACTATTATAGAATAAGTAATTGGTGCTATTTTGTACAAGTTTTGTCTTTTCAAATGCAAGGGGACGCCATTTGCGAAGGGCTGCATAGCTAAGCCAATGTCAGGACATACATACATCATACAAGTATTATGAAAATATCCAAAATTTGTAATTCAAAATTCGTTCTTATATATTTGTATATAAGGTTTATACAAAATCCAGGCTTTCATATTCTGAGATGCTTTTGACTGTAGAAACAATCACCAATTATTTAGAAAACAGTGTTTATACTTAATGCTTTAAAAAATTCAGTCAATTTAAAAAATTCAGCCTTTATTTATTGTACATAACTTCACAAATGTTTATTTGTTTTGAATTTCTTAATAGTTACCGCTTCTACTGCACGGCAGACAACTGCAATGTTTGTTTAGTAACAAGTTCAAGACTTTTGTCTGGTAACTATAATTTTGACATTATTTTGCATTATTTATTTGTGTAAATATTTTTAACTTTTTAAGTAAGTAGGAACTATCGCTTTTTTCATTCCTATATTTAATGGTAAGTGTAACCTTTGAAAAGTAGAAAATTGTGTACAAAAAATATTTATCATATGTAAAACAATTTTAGTTATCGACCGATTTTACTGTAGGTATACTCGTATTAATTACATCACTTCTTTATTATTTAACCTTGTCATGGGCCATCTGTTTATAGCATGTTGTGTTGATAAATAAATGAGTACATGGAAATATCAGGCTATTGTTGATTATAATATTATTTTTATATTTATGATAATACTTTTGGCTCACTTTGTTAGCTATTGCGATCGAGTTTGTTTAGAGAATTGTAGGCTTAAATCATTGTCTGATAAGAATTATAATTCTTGCGGTAGCTTAAACCGTCGGTCGCGGCTTCAACTGTGATCTAAGTAGGATTGGTTCCCTTTCAAGCAACGGTTTCATGGGTCAGACGGTGATCGTTCGTAATAATCAGGTTTATAGTTGCAGCGGTCCACGGGCTCCATACTAAATACACTAATGAGATACACGCTAGGAGAAAGAAGTTTTTGCTTTAAATAAATAAATATTGAACACCATCACATACATTACTCTGATTCTGTAGTTAGCAGCTAAAGCGCTTGTATTAAAGATATCAGAAATCAGAAACAACACCCAGACCTGAGACAATACAGAAAAGTTCGTTTCCCATATTGACCCGACCGGGGATGGAACCCGGGACCTCAGATGCCTAGCACACTTTTTTCTTTAGCAGTTCGGCACTATCGATATTTTTGTCATCTCATATGAGATTTTTCTCGTATTGTGTAGGTATGACTAACTGGTTTTGTAAGCTACTAATATTATATAAACATCAAAGTTTATAGGTATGGGTGTCTTGCAAAAACTACTGAGCTTTAAATGTTGGTAATGATAAGAGATGGGACACTAGATTCACTTTTTCTTATGCTTACAAGTAAACTAAATACCGGTTCTCATATTTCTTATCCGTAAATTACGAGGGTGAAGTCGCAGGCAACAGTCTAAACTTAAACTATAATAAAATAATTTATTATTAACTTTTGACAGGCTGACTTCAATAGACTGCACAAAGGCCATATAGGCACGGCTCCGAAATCAGCTTTCAAGAGGAAATCACATGAGCAGAAAAAGTCAGGTGACTACCTAAGCTTTTTATTTATATGTTTAAGATACTGATGATTGTTTTTTATGGCAACTAAATTTTACTACATTGTTTTAGAGAAGCATTAAAATTTCGCTTCTGTACAAGTGATTGCAGAAAACATGTTATATGCCAATAATTACAAATCCTATGATTTTAAACCAGTCGCAAGCGATCTTAGGCAAAACAACAAAAATCAAAAAGTTACTCGCCTTTCACCGTATTATCTACTATATAAAAATAAGTCGGGTTTTCCTTCTTGACGCTATAACTCCAGAACGCACGAACCGATTTCCACGGTTTTGCATTCGTTGGAAAGGTCTCGGGCTCCGTGAGGTTTGTAGCAAAGAAAATTCAGGAAAAATTTCAACAGAAAAGCGGAAAAATCCTCTAAGGCGAAACGAAGTTCGCCGGGACCGCTAGTTAGGAATGTATCTTGAGTTAGATTTTCAAAATATAACTGAAACGTATTTTGTGCTTCAACAAATACCTAACGATTGGTAATGAAACCGCTTTTCATAGTTCAGTAGAAGGTTGCACGTCACTTATTCGTAAAAACTGTGCAAAGAAGTGACGTCGCATTCAATTTTAATTTACCTTAGTAAATTTTTGTAAATGTATTGAATACGTATTTATTTTAAAAGTAGCATATGTCCATTCTAGAGTTTCAACGTATACCCATACCAAATTTCATAAAAATCGGTTATGTGGCTTAGGCGTGAAAGCTGGACAGACAGACAAGCAGACAGAGTTACTTTCGAATTTATAAAATTAGTATGGATACATTTTTAGTAATATACCCTAGTAGCTGTGCCCGCGACTTCGTTCGCGTGAATTACAGGGTTTTTCCAGTTTTTTCCCGCTAACTCCCATTACCCTGGGAATTTTGCAATATCCTGGTGTAACTAGGCTTTAAGTTTACTAAGGTACCTGCATGCCAAATTTCAAGCGTCTAACTTACCTAGTAGCTTAGACTTTTCATACATTTTTCCGTTTCCCGTTCCCATGGGACTTTCGGGAATTCCTTTCTTAGTGCGCCTCTACGATACCTAAGCTACGTCCCTTCCAAATTTCAAGTGCCTTCGTTTAGCCGTTTAGACTTTGCGTTGATATGTCAGTCAGTCAGTTTCTCCTTTTATATATTTAGATGTATACTCTGTCAGCAGACTGGACTAGGTACGTGTCAACGCAGCTGAATGTCTGGGAGTCTTTGAACCGGCTCTGGCTGACGCGGTACCCGGGGCCGCTACACGTGGTGCTCTACGAGACGCTGGTGGAAGACACCCGGGGGACCCTGCGGGCCATGCTGGACTTCCTCAACCAGACTGTATCCGAAGTGAGTCAAGTTTGATACAGCAATACCTCCTTACAAAAGACCGCAGCCAAATATCAGTCACTCCGGTGTTATTGTGTTCCTGCGTGTAAGTAAGGTTTCCAGAGCTGCTGGGTGGTACTACATTCTCTCTCCCACCTGATATTAAGTAGTAATGTGGTCCTAGTTTAAGGGCGACAAGTACAGCATAAGAAAGCTGTTACTGGACTTTTCGCCCTTACCTTGTAGGCTTGACCCCTGCTACTAATGTAGCAGCCCCCAGGAGCTCTGAAAACCTTACTCACACGCAAGAACACAACAATACCGAAGTGATTGTTATCGGGCTGCGGTCTTCTGTAAAATAAGATGCTTGAATAACTATTTATTTTGAAATAACGCGGACACCGGGGCAACGATTTGCTGTTAAAAATCGTTTGTTTAATTCCAGACCGATATGAACTGCGCGATTTCGCTAAAAGAAGGCATTTATCGGCGCAAGAAGAAGCTGCAGAACTTCGAGCCGTTCTCGCCGGAGATGTACCGCGCGCTGGACGCCGTGCGCACGCGCATATTCGCGCTCCTCAACCAGCGCACGGCGCAAGCGTGAGCGAGAATGGTAATGGCGATAATGACTCGGTTAATAAACAATGTTTCTAATTAGTCCGTCAGTTTTAGGGGTGAGAGTGAGAGAGGTCAATACTCAATATTTTATTGAATGTGTTATGAATTTCCATTGATAGAAATGCTGGGCGGGTTCTACCACTATTTCAATGCTGGTGAGGTAGTTGATTTCGGGGGGAGACTGGGGATGGCCGGTCCAACGGAACCATCCCCACCTCGCAGTGGAGACTGGTGCAATGCCGGCTCAGGTCCCCTCACACCGTCACACACTGGTCCGGATTTTTAATATGGAAGACTTAGGACCCAATGTCAATATTTCGGGCTGAAAAAAATCATGTGGATAGATAAATGAACGTTCATCAACGTTTGTTCTAGCAGTTTTTATGAAATTGGTTATTTTTGCGAAAAAAAAAACATTGAAAAAAAATTTGTATGGAGAAAAAGTGAAATATTTTTTTTTTCGAAAAGTTCAAAACTGTTAGCAGTGAAACCTTTTGTGTGTTATTGTATTACACTTATTCGTTAATTCCATATTTTTTTTATTTGCATATACTTGCAGCCTTGGCCAAAATATGCATCGGAACTTTCATTGTATTTATTTCAACTATTTGTGACAATTTAATTTTTTTATTGATTTATAGTCACATAATTTACGCATATTTTCAATATAATAAATTTTAAAATCCATTATTTGTTGACTATGAATGATTTTGAAAAATAGATTACAATTTAATTTAAAAAATCAAAATAATATTTTACTTCTCATGGTTAGCTGTTGCTTAAAGCACAGCTAGTGATCGAATGAGGCATTGCCTGCCTGCTAATATTCTCCTATTCCCTAATATAGCTATCACTTTTATTTTCTACTATTGCTGTCTCTTTCATTCTCTTTTGCTCACTCTTTTTCTTCTTAAGACAAGTGGTGTTCCACGCTTATAAATCAGATAAAATAGACAAGAGCTCTACTGGTAATACAAAATATTTACTTGCAGCTTTGGCGTTTATTTCGTTTATCCTAATATATATTTATTTAAAATCAGTACTTTTGCTTCTTTAAGTGGTTTCGGGAAAGTAAATTCGGTACTAAGATAAAATCCATACTAATATTATTAATGTGAAAGTGACTCTGTCTGTCTGTCTCTCTGTCGCTCAATCACGCCTAAACTACTAAATAAATCTAGTGTCCCAAAGAATATCTATACCAAATTTCATCTATATCGGTTCAGTGGTGCAGCGGTAAATTTAATGTAATGTAAACGACCTTCAATTATTTTTTATTGTACTGCGAGAATTGTGCAATAAACTATGTCTGGTTATTTTGTTATACATTTTGAAGTTGATTTATGAATAACTAGTGGCCATCCGCGACTTCGTCCGCATTAATGTCGGTTATCGCGACGCTATTCACGCGGACGAAGTTTTAAGTAGCATAGGGTATGTATGTAAATGTATTACAAAATAACTAAAAATTGTTTATTGCATAATTCTTGCAGTACAATAAAAAATAAATTGAAGGTCGTTTTCATTACATAAAATTTAATACATTTTTTATCAATTTAGTACATAATAAATAATAATAAAATAAGTAATTAAATTAAAAATAAAGTAATTAACTAAAACTATCTATACATAACATACAAATTAATATAAATAACTTAAAACTACAATAGAAAATAATTGAAGGTTGTTTACATTACATTAAATTTAATACATTTTTCATTAATTTAGTAAATAGGAAATAATAATAAAATAACTAAAATGAAATTAAAACTAAAGTTATTGACTAAAACTATCTATATATAACACGCAAAATAATAGTTATAAATAACTTAAAACTTATTCTAAAGGATCTGGCACATTTTCTGGAGCTTCTTCATCAACTTCAATTTCTTCTTCAACTTCTATTAATTCATCTGATAATATCAACTGCGTAGCTTCTGGAAACATCCTTGATGACTTAAAATTGGTGTATTTAGGTTTCAGATGAGATATATATGGATCTGATGATATCAAAAAATTGTGTATAATGTCTTCATTATTTTGCAGTCTTCCTGTTTTCCTCGTGTGTCGCTCTCTGGTATTTCGAAAGTCCTTATTTCTTGCTTCTCCTGCTTCTTCTGACAAAATTCCGATAGGAAGGCAAGAGAAATGTTTGCATATGTCAGCGCCATGTATCAACATTTTGTGTATGCTGGAAGGCATATTGTACCAGGGGTAGTGATGTACAAAGATCTCAGCAGTCTCCTTGCAGTATTCACGGAAACTATCGATATTGACAGCCTTTCCACAAGATAACACTTGCAATATAACTGCGAAGTGCTTTATCAAATCAGCATCAATCTTCGTTATTTGAGCACTTTTTTTGTATTCCCGAAAAAATCTTCTGGCCGTGTTTCCGTCATTAGTAGTTCCAAAGCCCTGCTTTACAACATCAATCAAAAGTCCCATTTGTTGTTTGAACTCCGATTGCACCATATCCTTCCTTAACTTCTTAAGGTTTTTGTTGTCACCTCGTGCACTCCACATTTTGAAATCTAAATTATATGAAATATGTAAAAGACACTCCATGCTTCGAATCCACATATGGAGTGTTGATAGTCCATATTGATACACATCGTCCCGTACAGGTCTTGAAAACATTTCTGAAAGATTATTCATCTCACTAGGTTTTGCAAGACAAACATTGCACGTAGCTGCAGATGGAGTATCTGTAATAATTGTAGCCACTTTCCCATCAATCATTGTCATGTGCAACTCATGAGTAACTTCCAAGTTTCCGCAACTTGAAATAGTCAAATTTCGTATTTCTTCCTCCATTGCCGCTTGTTCTTGCTTAACAAATTCGGTCGTTTCCTTCGCAAACTGAAATTTAATAGGTCTGCAATAAGATGTTGAAGATGGGTTTGGATTATTCCAAATAACAACATTGCCGCTCTCGAGCTTCAAAGGAACGAGGCTCGTCATGAACACAGAGGAGTCGTCGAATTCTGCCAGTTCACTTCTTTGCTTGTAGTTGCTCTGTGCTGAAGATCCATCGAATCCCCACTTGGAGGTAAGCTTCAAGTTTTCACTGCACATATTTAAATCATCACCAACGACTTGCAGTATTCTTCGAGTTGTCACGTCTAACAGTGCTTGTAGTTTCACCTTCACTAAATGTTCTGATACTTCAATATCTCTGGTATCTGGATAACACCTCTGCTTAGCTTCCAACAACTTGTAGTAAGACGGAAGCTTCAATTGCTGTGACAATGCTGACCGTAAAGTAAGATACTTCCACTTTGACAGATCCAATGATGCAGTAAGGGCCAACGCTTGATCTTCCTGCATAGTGTCCGTCTTCTCGTTTGTTGATAAAAGTGATTCGACAGCTTCAACCTTTTCAGGATTCTTCACAAGGTGATCGATGATGCGAGCAAGACCTTCTTTCCCATTAGACTTTAGCTTCGTGACAAAAGCAAAAGTCAGTTCCTCTTCCGGATAGTCGAGTAATGTACCCGATCGCCTTTTCTTCTGCTTATTCCCCAAGTCTTCAAATGGCTTCCTTGATGCAATGTCTGTAGATGTTCCAATGTCACTAGTCGCCTTCGAAGTAGATGGAATGGGTTGAACAGCTGCTTCTTCTTCTGTAGAACGAGGATCCAAATTTTCGGTCCCTTCAAAAATTTCGGTGAGATTTACTGATTCACATTCAGGCCACTTAATTCTTGTTTCCAACCAGTTCATATGCTTCTTCATGAATGTTTTTTGCACCCTGTGTGCCTCGGTCCATCGACGATTTAAGTTCACAGTAAAAGATCTTGCAAAATTCAATAATTTTTCTGAATCTTCTTGCGAAATTTCAAGCAAAACGCAATCCAAAATTGCTTGATGCAGTCGTTTGTAATCCTTGAGGTCCTCTTGTCGCAGAAACACGTAAATGTCCAGGTTAGTGCCAAATCCAGCCATGATCAAGTTGCTAGATTATTCACGTTAAAATTTCCAGGTATGTTGACTCTTCAAGGGTTGAATGTCTAATGACGCTCCAACATGAGCTCCCGTCTGTTTTATTTGATTCATAAGCGCTCAACTAGCAAGGGTTTCAAGGAGCGAAAGAGAGAGAAGTATGGAATGAAAGAGATAGCGATAGTAGGAAATGAAAGAGATAGCAATATTAGGGAATGGGAGGGGAATATTAGCAGGCAATGCCTCATTCGATCACTAACTGCGCTTTGAGCAACAGCTAACCACTAAGAAGTAAAATATTATTTTGATTTTTAAAATTTAATTGTAATCTATTTTTCAAAATCATTAATGGATTTTAAAATTTATTATATTGAAAATATGCGTAAATTATGTGACTATAAATCAATAAAAAAATTAAATTGTCACAAATAGTTGAAATAAATACAATGAAAGTTCCGATGCATATTTTGGCCAAGGCTGCAAGTATATGCAAATAAAAAAAATATGGAATTAACGAATAAGTGTAATACAATAACACACAAAAGGTTTCACTGCTAACAGTTTTGAACTTTTCGAAAAAAAAAAAATTTCACTTTTTCTCCATACAAATTTTTTTTCAATGTTTTTTTTTTCGCAAAAATAACCAATTTCATAAAAACTGCTAGAACAAACGTTGATGAACGTTCATTTATCTATCCACATGATTTTTTTCAGCCCGAAATATTGACATTGGGTCCTAAGTCTTCCATATTAAAAATCCGGACCAGTGTGCGTCAGCCGGCCGGTCCCCACGAATTTCAGTTCCGATGTGCGATTCTAACCCATAGCCTTCACGTATCGCGCGTGCTGGTCTTCCAACTGAGCTAATGAATAATGATGAATTTTCAGGCCGATAAATATGTAGTTCTAAACATATTCGGAAGAGGACACTTACCGGAGGCTAAGAGGTTAATACAACACAAAATAACATCATAATAAGCAGCACGTGCGTTACGTGAAGGTCGTAGATTCGAGTCCCGCACCGCAAGGAGAGATGAAAATATCAGTTTCTTTAAAATGTTTAATGGGATATAATTTGGAAAAAAACGTTTGTTCAGCCATTTCTACTGCAGTGGAAAATGGAAATAGTATTATATAGCCAATTCGTTGCCTACAACAAGTTATGGTTAGCTCAAATGGAAGATACGTAACGCGCGTTATAAAGGTCGCGGGTTCAAGTCCAAATCTGAAATGACGATAATTTTCTGTTTCTATAAAATATTCAAAGCACGCTAATGCGGCGTGTTGTAATATAAAACATTGTATCTATCTATTTACATATATTGGCTTAGATAAGTTACTATTGAGAATTACTTCAGTGTTGAACGAAACACTTTCTACCCCGTATGGGTTATTACCGTATTCAGGGTCAAAATGATGGGTGTAAGTAATTGGTATTAAAATTATAATATCCTAAGTAGCTCACCATTTCCCAACATGAGGGTGATACACACTAACTAATAACGAATAAGACATTCGAATTAGGTAAGGATATTTTACAAATGCTAAATTATTGCAATAACTTGATGGGTTGAGAAAGTAATTTATTGACTTAGTGCATAATAGGTGCATCCAAAGGAATGCTGTAATTTAAGCTGTTATAGTAATGTAGCTTAAACGTAACTATTTTCATGTACAGCCAACAGTTTTAGTTCCTTTTTTACATTTAGGGAGTGTTCTCACAATCGGGACGGCTCGTTAAAGGTTTTTGGGTGACGAACAATACCTTTTATCCTAAGATTGAAATTTGCAAGTTCAATGATTTTAGGAAGCCGCGGTATGCTAAAACCGTTACCAATTGAAATGATAACTTTAATGTTTTAACATAAGGTAATATTACCGCCAACTAAAATTTATCGCTCAAACTGGAGCAGCACGACTGGTGTAATACCTCCACCTTACAGAAGACCGCAGCCAAATAACAATCACTTCTGTGTTGTTGTTTTCCTGCGTGTGAGTAAGGTTTTCCAGAGCTCCTGGGGGGTGCTTCATTAGTAGCAGGGGTTCAAGGTAAGGGCGACAAGTCCAGTAACAGATTTATTATGCTTTACATGTCGCCCTTATGCTAGGACCTTATTGCCACTTAACATCAGGTGGGATGAGGTCAAACTTGAAGTGTAATATAAAAAGAAAAAAATTATTTACTGTACCGTGCCAATAGAGGGCGCAATAGGTAACTTGATATTGACGCACACTTGTCGCTATCTAGCGGATATTCTGCGAAGCGTTAATCATAATATTTAATCGGATTTTGGTACGATAAAACTAACGACTCTAGGAAACTGTTTCCCTAGAAAAGCCAAAATGTGACCGAATTACTAATAAAATAGATTGACAGAATTTTAAAGGATAATCTAAGCACATGTCAATAAAAAAAACTCAAAGCATTTGCCAGTGTTCTGGTATTGTTGTGTAAAAAATCGGTTTTATCGAGAAATAAATAAGTGATTTATCCAATGATCGATTCCTACCCCGAAGGCTTAATTTAGATTAATACTATAGCACAAATTTGAATCGGGGTTGTGATAAAATAGTAAATACGTACTTACGAGAGAAACTTCTAATTAATATGTTACTTTTGCCTGCAATTAGGGAATGCAATCTCAATTCGACATCTCGCCGAGTAGAAATAACAAACTCGTGAGATATCTTCTATGAATCTTGTATTGTTTATAATCGTAAGACTCAGACAACCAGACATAATGGAAAATCAATTGTGTCTGGCTTTTAAAAGGGCATTCGGTCTTACGAGGTTAAGTAATTATGCTTTATTCATGAGTGCTAAAATAAATGTTATTCTAATATAACATAGAAATATTATATTATCGAAAAGTAACCTTCAAAAAACAAAGAATATCAGGAGTGTCTGATAAATAGCATCCTATATCAGTTATATCGCTCGCGCACTTAGGCTATGTGTTAGTAAGTTATCGCTGAATATCTCGCACGAGATCTTGTCAAATTGTTCTTCGGGATAGACCTCGAAAAATGACACGAGATCTCTCATCATCATCGGGATTGCATTCCTAACCTGTAATGTAATATTGCAGATCTGTTTTCGAGCATTAAATTACAATTATGACTTCCGGACTGATGAGCATTTTCCTGAAATTTAACATTATTCCTGATTTTGAGCTTTGTACAAGTTGTATCACAGTAGGTTACACGTTGTGTTATCAAGTCATTGTAACAGATGTAATGCTCTCTGCAATGTTACATTACTGGTAAACGTTACACGCGCAGTTTAGGAAGTAGGAAAATACAAAATGATATTGCATAGTACTGAGAATGAATAAAACATTTTATTCATAAAAGTCGCACTGATGGTTTCCTTGTCATGAAAGCTTGATTTGCCAAAAAATTAGGTTACAAATAGGAAAAAGTAGTTTTAGTTATAAATTAAGTCATTTTCTGGTACAATAATATTGTGCTCAAAAATGCTTTTCATTAAACTTTTTTGAAAACAAGTTACGGGTTTGCACCAAAGCTAATTTAACAAACTAGAAAACACGTTAAAAATATAATTGTGAAATGCATTTAAAATATTGTTTTGAGAACATTCCGCACTAAATATGTAATGAATGAGCTTTGGTGCACACCGGTATAATATCTTTATAGGTTTTTTTGTAATTTACATATGTTATTCTTATTATATGTGCCCCTTCACAAACAAAATTATTGTTATTAATAGATACGATATGTAAATTTTAAGACTTTCGCGTTCCATTTTAAATATTTTAAATAATTTAACGGGTCAAAACGCGACACCATTTTTATTTAGTACGGGTAGTCGGGGGAACAGACCCCGACGAAGGCGAGCAAGTCGACCGAAACGTCGGTCAGTAAGTAGTTTGTATTAACTAATAAATAAAAATGGTGTCGCGTTTTGACCCGTTAAATTATTTTAAGATACGATATGTTCCTAATCAAAGCTATACCAACACAAATATTAAATGGTGTACTTAAATTTTCTAGTCTAACAACTACCTCCATTACTAAGAGAGTTAACTAATAATTTGTTATATATACTCTCCTTTAGTAAGTAGAACTTAGTATTAATATCAACGAAATCAACACTAATTATATTTCGATTACCAAACCAAGAGCCTAATTAAAGTGTTTATTATTGTAAATGATGGCCTAATTTTTGCATTGCCCTCAAAAAATAGTTAAAAAGCATATCACATATATTATTTTTAAGTAGCAGGTGTTTAATAGAGTACTCAATTAGGTAACTGTGTTTGTATATACTAATGACTGATCCGTTTCTAGTTCATATGTTTAGCATACCAAAGCAGTGCTCATATTAGGTAAACTGATGTGTGGTTAAGTATATGTGTATCTATATTCAAATAATTGATACGCAATCAGTATCGGTTCACCTAATGGACACAGCCTTATCGCGGTTTTTATCAAAGGGGAGACGAGACGAGACGAGTTTTGGGTAACCAATCAGATTTCGTTATTTCTACATCTGTCCGCTTGGATTCGCATGAAATGGATCAAGGGGAGGGGGGGGGGGGGCGTCTAATTTATTTATTTAAGGAATTCATGCTAAAAATGTTTTTTACCAGTCAACCCTTGAGTCATGAAGAGAGTTTGTTTTATGGGTGCGGTAATATTGAAATTTTTCGTAAGTACGAAAAATAATAAAAAGAACAATAAACTTAACGCTATAAATATCATGACGGTAACTATTTATGAAGACATAAACATATACGATTATATAAAATATATGTTTCACATATTAAAGTATGCATGAGCTTATATAATGGATATATATGTATAAATATGGTTATACAAAAAATAAGTTGCGGAGTTATGATAAATTCATAACTAAAATTCATACATAATTTTCGTGAGAGAAAAGAACGAACGGTACGAAAATGTTTACGAACTCTCACTTAAAAAATCCCTTGGTCAGCGATTGTTGAATCTAATTATATGCCGTCCGCTTCCGATTTGCTCGATATTGCTTGCCAGCTTTTCAGCACATCTCGTCTCGTCTTATCTATGCTATGGTCGAAACGGGACCTTAAGCTGTTGACCCACAGTTCAACACGCTATTAAATACATAATTTGGAAAACACTGACGTCATAGCGTGGGCAACTATGTTTCCAGCCTGGCTGTGGTTCGTCGACTTAATTCTAGTCTACTACACTGCGTCCAAATCTCACTAAGTTGTTTTGTTTAGCGTCTCTATTAGCCAAATAGATAAGTCTATGTTTTCCGTTAGAAATCTACTTTAAGGGAAATTTGTAAAACGATAGAAACTGATCTTAGTGGCTACAATGATATCCATTCCGAAGTTTGGTACTAAATTGGGGGCGAATACAGAAGCGATCTGCTTGCGCGGTGTGAGCACGTTACCAGGCCTAGCATGCGCAATACGTCAAATTTATCGCATGAGACGAGAAAAGTTTCGATACTGTTGATTGGCTAATAGCACACCGCACTCGTATTTTCAGCCAATCAGCAGCTGACGCACTTCAATCGATTTTGACGTTTGTTAAGTGTGTGTAAAAATTTTGTCGCGTGGCGTATGCTAGGCCTGGATGTCATATGTGGGTGAAAAATATACCCACAAATGACGTCATGCGACTATTCAATCCCTATGTATCGTTGTTATTTATTAATTAGGTGGAAAATGCGAGGTGTCCCATATTTGGTTTTCGTTCACTTATGAACTAAATGTATGGATATTAAAAGTCGAAAATAAATTCCAAAACTTCAAGGTGCCATTGATTTTGGGCCGTTTCGAATTTTAAGTTCACCTGCCGATTCTGAACGTTTGGATTCATTGTAGGCCCTCTGCTTCTGCATTTGTTGTTATTATAAGGATAGTTGTAAGTACAGAAAGATCTTAATGTATTCGTTTAAACCGTTAAATCCTCTTGAATACTTACAAACAAAACGAAAGCCGCAATGTCATAGCTGCGCAGACGCACGATTAAGTAGGAAGGGCAATAGAGATGACTCGGTAAATAAACAATTATTTAATTATGTAAGTTAGATTGTCAACATATAATGAAAATGAATGCTTCAACAAATAAATAAAAATTGATAACGGTACAAGCACCACAAACAGTGGCGTAACTATACCATTCGGGGCCCGTGGCAAATTCATCAATCCATCGACCCCCCCCCCCCCCCCCCTCCTTCTCAAAGAAAGAATAATGTCTAATACTTGTTTGGAAATACCAGAAATGTAGTGCATACTTTAGGAAAGTTTGACGTAAAAATTATTCTAAGTAATTGGGATTCTCCTCTTACCTGGGGCCCCTTCTGGCTGGGGGCCCGTGGCATTTTGCCGACTTGCCACCCTGTAGTTACGCCACTGACCACAAATCAGTGGAGGGGTGTGTTTTCGTCACTCTTGCGTAGGTAAAACTATACGGTACGTGACGCCGCGCTAAATTTTAACGTAGTAATTAATAATTATCAATAACAATTTTATCATATTTTTTTTTATTTACATGACAATCTAACTGATGAATCAAACATACATTTTCATTCATCTACCCCATTAAACGTATGTCAACACATACGTAGAAATGTCATTGTGTTAGTAGCGGTCGTAGCCTACGCAGCTATGACTTTGTGAAAGGGGCTCTTATCATTTTACCGAATCTTTTTCGACGCAATGCTTCACCGAAAATCGTTTCGCCGAATCATAAAACTTTGTATGATTCGGCGAAACGATTTTCGGTGAAACGTAGCGTTTGTCAAAAGATTCTGTAAAATGATGACCCCTTGTGAAACAATGTGCATTGCGCTTCATATTTCATGAAATCGTCTTAAAACTTAATTTACTCAGTGCGCTACTCTAGTCGGACATGTAGCTGTCACCCGCCGTGTAGCAAGTATTATTAACTGCCAACTTGTTTTACTGTTAATTAGTCTTAGTAAATTAACCCAATGAGATGTCACTATGCTGTCTCTTACGGGTAATTCCTCATTGTAATAACGCGCTAGAAAAATCAAACGGTACGGGGGGGGGGGGGGGGGGTCGTTCATGCTTCGTGATTGGTTCATTTTGATATGATATTTATATTTTCATTGACATTTTGGCGCATCGTTGAAGCCTAAACCCCTACTGCCATAATTGACTTTCTAGAGCGTTGTGCATTGTGATGAAAAGCTATTGTTATCTTTGCATTTAAGCACTTATAGAAGCGATCTAGTCACAGGATCCTACAAAATGCCAAAGGGCTGTTAATTGAGCTGAATAGTGTAACCAACTGTTTTATGAATTTCGCGTTCATAATATTAAAAGAATAGAACATTCTATCGTGTAAAGATCCTCGAAAAATAATAATTATAGTCCGTATGTTTTGACGACCTCCGTAGCCGAGAGGCGAGCGGGCCTGACTTTGGCGAGCGCCATCTCTGAGGTTCCGGGTTCGATCTCCGGTCGGGTCAATATGGGAAATGAACTTTTCCATATTGTCTTGGGTCTGGGTGTTGTGGTACCGTCGTTGTTTCTGATTTCCGTAACACAAGTGCTTAAGCTACTTACCACAGAATCAGAGCAATGTATGTGATGTTGTCCAATATTTATTTATTTATTATTATATGTTAAGGTAACCGAGTCATCCGAGAAAATTACACACCGCTTTTACCTAAATGGTATCGGTAACCCTCGTATATACACAGCCTTGTTTTATAGGATCGAGTGATATTGCAGAACTAGATGACTTAAGTGTTAATGAAAAATCATGTGAAAAGGAAATTGGGATAAATGGTGTTTTCTTACGTTTTGTTTTTTATTTATGTCCTTATGAAAACCTAAGGCTTTATAACATAATAACAACAGTAGGTAAGTATTGGGCATTCTAATTCACTTTCGATCGGTCACACATGTAACCTCTCTCAGTGAATTAGAATACCCAATACCAGCTTTCGGAAAATATCGGTAGTACTTATTCTACAAAAATCAAACCAATACAAAACTTCAGGTCTAAAACTTACCAATTTACCGCGACACCTAATTTTAATTATTACTACACTGATATATCCTGCTTATTGAAACCAGTTCCCTTATGAACAAAGTTTTTTCTAGCCTGATTGGTCGTACTAAGTTTTTTTTAGTACGGACCAGCGCATTGCGGTGTTCTTCCAAATACATTGTCAGCACCCAGAATGAAAACCTTCGCTATGGAGTGGCAGATTCTGGCACGTTTCGTCGTACTGATAGTATTTGATGTGTTACAGAAAATACCACCCACCCAGAACCGAAACCTTCGCTACGGAGTGGTTTATTCTGGCGTGATTTGTCGTGGGTGATATAACTGAACTCATTGTGAAGTACTAACCGCTGTGCTGTTCATACTTTTGTTAAACTTTAGCACCTAGAGGTAAAACTTCGCTCGGTTACTCGTGCTTAAATACTAAACGTGGGATATGTGGATAGCTGCGTTGCACATTACCAATTTTAAGTCGTCAGCATTTTGCTTCGGCCTCTTTCGCGCCGCTGTTTACCTACTGAATGTTGCAATACGATATTCAGCGATACTCATACCTAACTGCGCCGATTCCTGTATGTAAATCATAATCGGTGAATGAAATATGATATTTTATAATCATGTTTGAATTAAGGTTCCGCAGATAGCTTAATAGCAAAATTTTGAATAAAATGAAGTTACTTTCCAGGATATACTGGTAGTAAACGAAGTAAGTACCTCTACTTAAAGTTTATCTATCTGTTATTAACAATAAAAGTACAGAATAGAGTAATGATACTGTTGAATTTAAGCGGTCTTATCATTTCGCTGGTGAAAACAGTTGTAATTTCAAGAATTTGGGTACATTGTTCTACAATTATTTAGGTAAAAAAAAAAACAATCAACATATTCATAACCGAAATACGGTTATGAATTATTTTCACCTTGTGTAGTTTTTATAATATATTTTACTAACCGAAACGTAACGGTAGGATATATTATAGTGCACAAAAGTGTGCGCTAGTTCTGATGATTTCCCTATTTCTGAGGTCACGTAATCCGTTCGGACGATTGTTCGACAAGACTGGAGAGAGATCAGGTGCAGAACCAACAACCTATGTGACATACTTTCGGATGCACCTATGTGTCTGCAACTGAGTAAATTCTAGACGGAAAAACCATATTTTAACCCGATCGAGATTTAAACTCGGGGCACTTTTAGTTCAAGGTGACATTTGCAACCATTGAACCAACGAGGAAGTCTGTATCGTATTATTAAAACCAGTTCTAAGGAACTCTAAAAACACAGTAATTTTGTTAACTAAATAATATATTTCGCTTACACCACGCTTTTAACGTAAAAGTACAGTCAACCGCATAAATAAGCTCAATAATAAAATATTACACTTGTAATAGTTTTAAATCCGTTAAAGCAAACAATGTATCATATTATAATATCACACTTGATGCGCATGAATTGCATATTATAAAAAAGGACCCGTAATATTTCATTTCGAAATACACTATATTTTGTGCTGTTTTATCGCTAAGACCGATTTCTTCCAGACAATATGTTCAGGTTTCAGGTATATGTTTGCATTACTAAAAAAGTATGCAATGTTAAAGTAAGTATCATTATTACTCGAGGTCTTTGCTTCGCTGTACAAAACTTTTTCACGATAACTGTACTTAAGAAATTCAATCGAATGACGTAAATTGTATTCCCGCTTTTGCTGATCGGCAAAACAATCTTCATACAGTCTTCATAAACCTTTTTTGCGAATATTGAAATGGTTTTAAAATAGAGTAGGTATAAGTAAGCCGGTTTGGGTTCTACAATTAAATTGTTTGCGATCTCTATATCTGAGTAAGCAATAAGTTTTGAATAAAATGAGAGCGCCAATCGATCAAATGTTATTACATCAGTGCCATCATTTGTGATCGTCAAGTGCAAAGTGTTCTTCAGTGTTTGTGTTCAAGAGGAGCCCCCTTCGTAAAACCATGTTCGTAAGTTTTTAACATGTTTGATTTTTTATTGTAAGTAATTGTAATTATGTTAGTGTTTTATTAACGATGTGTCAAGCGGCCCGCGCTCCAGATGCAGGTTCGAATTTTGCAACAGAAGGTGTTAGTGTGATGAGCACTATATCTTTTACCTGAGTTATTGAAGTTATAACTTTTACTAGGTCTTCTTAGTTTAAACTCTGCTAATTTTAGAGCCCGATGATGAATGTGATTGTTGGTATTTAAAAAATATAATAATTTTTAATCTTCGTATTTAGGTCGGACATTGAATGTTATAACGCTGAAGTCGAAGCCAAACCTGGCTATACGAACAAGCGAGAGGAGTCGGACTCGGAGAACGAAAACGCTAAACGTCGGCAACGAAAGTCATTATTCTCCGATTCTGAAGACGAGCTTCATAACAAACGGTAATTTTATGTATTATTTATGGTTCAGATATTTTGTAGTAACCAAGTTTTAGTGCATTGTTTTGTATAGGTAATCATTCAATTACTTTTGTCTTAAACTTTATAAACTTTTTGAAATTTCAGTGTAATTAAGACAGCGAAAAGAATTTCATCATCTAAGCGCAAGTCACCTAAAGGCGGAGAGATCTTCGAATCTGAAGACGAGCAAATTAATAAGCGGTAAGTTAAATCAATTATGATTCACTAAGTGATAGACGAGCTGGTCCACTGCCGTACCCGAGCCACGGAACTAACCGACGCGACGGGAGTTTATGTCTAGCATGCGGTATTTTTTTTTGTGAAAAGCGTGAAAGTACTTGCTAGCCGCGTCCTAAACATTTATTAATGTATTCGTGTTTAGCTGTTCAGTCAGTCTGTTTAGCTATTATTCAGTACTTACATCGATTGTAGATTCATCCAATACTTTTAACTATTTGTATACGTACTTTAATTGTTTATGTTATAATTTTCAGTGCAAATAAGGCAGCGAAAAAACCTGCAACATCCATACGTAAGTCAGCTCAGAGGTTCGAAAAAGAAGGCGCCGAACTTGAAAACGAGGAGGTTCATACAAGGTAAATTTTATTATGTATACTTATTTACTACTGAAAGTGTTTAATATGGTACTAAATCTTTGAAATCAAAAAATACTTTAGAGAGGCTAAATAATTCGTTTCTATTTATCGAAAAAAGTTTCTTTGATCGTAACTTATTTGATAAAAATGTATCAACTATTTGAATTAAATCAATCCTTCAATTTATTTAACCCTGTTATAATAATTTCAGTGTTAAAAAGGCGGTGAAAAGACCTGTTACGTCTAACAAACGTAAACCAGAAAAACGAGGTCGGTGTGCAGGCTGGGAGCTGGAGTTGGACGACGACGAGATCGAAGTGGTTCGCGCCCGCGCCGCGCCCGGCCTCCTGCAGTCCGCGCTCACGCGCCGCGTGGCCGACGGGAACCTGCGCAACACTGCTACTCTGTCTGGAGATCTGTTTGTAGAGCTACGGCTCTACAATACTAAAGATATTAAGTCTGTAGCTGCAAGGGATCGCTGGGAGAAGTCAGTGCTGTCGCTGAAATATCAGACGGATTCGGAAGCTGAGGAACTGGACCTATTGCGTCAGTTTATAAGGCGAGCGCGTACGGAATTCGTTGGGAAGGGTACGTTTTTCCCAGATAAGAAAAAATAAAATTTAGAAGTTAAATCATTGATAAGGATTTGTTACAATTTATACAAAATAGATAATATATTATTTCAAATATTACTCAGTGCCCAGTCTATTTAATTTCATTTTAAGTAGTCCTTATTCCTAAGCATTTTAAATTATTTTTTATACAATGTCGAGTAGATCGATATACTGCACAGTTTGCGATGTATCCGTTAGAAGCAATGCGTTCTCAGCTCATTTAAAGAGTAG
This sequence comes from Glyphodes pyloalis, assembly GCA_037074685.1. NCBI lineage: Eukaryota > Metazoa > Arthropoda > Insecta > Lepidoptera > Crambidae > Glyphodes > Glyphodes pyloalis. Next base: position 8,345,234 of record JAYKKO010000021.1, read on the forward strand.
GTTGCATAAAAATAACTCAGCAATTGAAATTAGTGATGGTATCGAAAAAGTAGCTAGCGCTTTCCGTAGCCGAATCGCGTCATATCGGATCCGTGACAGCGAGGCGAGCAGCGCGACGCAAGTTCCTGCGGAATTCCTTCGCGGCTTGCGCGCACGCGTTCGCCAGCTGCTTCAAGCACGTCAGTCGACTTTCGTCACTATCAAAGTCAACTTTGAATTATTTGCTGAATTTTATTTGCGTAGTAACGATTCAGACAAATCCGAAATTAAGTCTTTTGTTACGGAAAACGTTATCTTACATAATAATTTTAATTTTGAGGAAATCTTTTCTAATGCGATTAGTACTTTATCGGCTAAAATTGACGAATTTCAAGAGCGTGATAGTGGTTGGTTATTTTTACGCAACTGCTATTTAGAAATTAACATCAATAAGTATAATCCACTGAGAGCTTCTAGATATATTGATTTACCAAAAGCTTTGAAGCTTAAACGTGCGTGTATTAACATTCAAAACAGAGATGAATTTTGCTTTTTATGGAGCATAATGGCTGCATTATTTCCTGCTGAAAGTAATGCACATCGAACATCTTCGTATCCTCATTTTAAGAGCATGCTCAATGTAGATAATATGTCATTTCCAGTAAAGTTTTCCGATATTAAATGTTTTGAAAAAAATAATCCTGATATTAGTATAAATGTTTACGGACTAAAAAACAAATCAAGTATTGTTGGTCCATTATACCGAACCCAGAATAGAAAACAGAATCACATAAACTTATTATATGTAGAAAAGGGAAATCTTTCTCATTACTGTTTGATAAAAAACCTTAGTCGTTTGTTGAGATCCCAATTAACAAAGCATCACGCCAAAATATATTTTTGTGACGATTGCATGTTGTTTTTTGAAAATGAACTTAAATTAGACTCTCACACATGCGGTGGTGTCGCTACTATTTTGCCGAAGCGCGGCACGCTAATTCAATTCAAAAACTATGAAAAAATGCAGGATATGCCTTTTGTTATATATGCAGACTTTGAATCACTATTGCAGCCTAGTGCGGATGGACCAAACTCCAGTTGTACGAAAGTGTTTCAAAAACACATTCCTGCTGCATTTGCTTATTACGTCGTATGCTCTTATGATAATACCTTAAATCGTTACGTATCTTACCGTGGTCAAGACTGCGTAAAAATATTTATAAAAAATCTTAAAAAAGATGTATCCAGGATATTACGCATTTATAAAAACACAATACCTATGAAAAAATTATCAGTAAATGAAATGAAATCGTTTCAGAAATCTAAGTTATGTTACCTATGCAATCAATTATTATTGGACGATAGAGTTAGGGACCATTGCCACTTGACAGGTAAGTACCGCGGTGCCGCACATACTTATTGCAATCTTAAGTTTCGTTTGCCTCAATACGTACCTGTGTTTTTTCACAACTTGTCGGGTTACGATAGTCATTTGTTTATTAGCCAATTAGGACAAACATCAGGACCAATTAAAGTAATAGCTAAGAATAAAGAAAACTACATATCATTCACTAAGTTTTTTCTTACAGATGATAATGAATATATGGCAGTTCGTTTTGTAGACTCTTTCAAATTTTTGGGCACAAGCCTTGAAAAGCTTGTTTCAAATTTAAATACAGAAGATTTTATACATTTATTGCATTTCTTTCCTAAAAATTATCAATTTGATTTATTAAGACGAAAAGGTGTATACCCATATGAATATATGTCAAACTGGGATAAGTACAATGAAAACAAATTACCTCCACGACAATGCTTCTATAGTAGCTTAAATGAATCTACTATTTCAGAGTCTGACTATAATCATGCTAAGCATGTATGGGAAGAATTTAGATTAAACAATCTAGGTGAATACACAGATTTATATTTGAAATCTGATGTTTTATTACTAGCAGATGTTTTTGAAAAATTTCGTCACACCTGTAAAAGTAATTACAATTTAGATCCATCTTTTTATCTCACTGCTCCTAGTTTAAGTTTTGATGCAATGCTTCTCAAAACGAAGGTAAAACTTCAATTAATCGAAGACTTGGAAATAATTCGATTAATTCAGAAAGGTATTCGGGGAGGAGTGTGCCTTTGTTCTACCAGGTATGCGAAAGCAAACAATAAGTACTTGTCCGATTACGAACCGTCTTCTCCGGATAACTACTTATTTTATATAGATTGCAATAATTTGTACGGCTATGCAATGTGTTCGTATTTGCCTCATTCGGACTTTCGATTATTAAATTCGTCTGAATTTAATACCCATGAAATACTTCAAACCCCCGATGACTCTGAAGAAGGCTACATTTTGGAAGTAGACTTAGAATATCCAGAAAAATTACATGATTTGCATAATGAACTACCTTTTTGTCCACAAAAATTTACACCAATTGGATCCAAAACACCTAAACTCATACCGAACTTATATGATAAATTTAACTATGTGATTCATTATGTGCATTTAAAAACGTGTTTAGCTCATGGGCTTAAGTTGATCAAAATTCATAAGGTAATAAAATTTAGGCAAAGCCCTTATTTAAAACAGTACATAGATTTAAATACCGAATTACGAAAAAAAGCAACGTCTACTTTTGAACAGGACTTTTTTAAATTATTAAATAATAGTATATTTGGGAAAACTTTAGAGGATACCGAAAAGAGGCTCGATGTGAAATTAGTCAATCTATGGGTTGACGCTAAAAATAAAACAAAGAAATCATATACTGCTGAACAATTGATAGCGAGACCGAATTATCATAGTTCAACTATTTTCGCTGAGAATTTGGTAGCGGTCCAAATGAAGCCTGAATCAGTGATATTAGACAAACCTATTTACATTGGATTTACGGTTTTAGAAGTTTCTAAAAGTCATATGTATAATTTTCACTATTCTGTCATGAAACCTTATTACAGCGATAATTTAAAACTTTGTTATACAGATACGGATAGTTTTCTGTACTCCTTGCAGACAAATGACATATATAGAGACTTGAGGTTAAGATTTCAAACCTATTTTGATACAAGCAACTATGATAAAAATAACCCGTACGGTATTAAACCTCAAAACAAGAAAGTACCCGGTTTGTTTAAAGATGAGCTAGGAGGACAACTTATTACAGAGTTCGTTGGTTTAAGATCTAAATTATATTGTATCAAAACTAAAAACAAAGAAATAAAAAAGGCGAAAGGGATTAAGAAACCGGTCGTTCAACAGTTAGTTTTCAAAGACTACAATAGAGTCCTGCTAGAAAACGATATTTTACGAAAGAAAAATATAATATTTAAGTCTTTCAAACACCAAATATTTACTCAATCCGTTAATAAAGTGGCCTTGTCATCCAACGACGATAAGCGAATAATACTTAAGAATAATATAAGTACGTTGGCTTGGGGCCATAAGTCCAGTTTCTTTTAGTTGAACATTGTAATTTTTATTGAAGTTAAATAGATTGGGCGTTATGTAAAATTATTTATTGTATCCAGATTAAATTTATTTCAATAATATGGAAAAATAAACCATACATTTATGTACATAAACACTATAATAGTGTGAAATGAAATTGTTATGTCTCGAGTAAATTAAACGTTTATTAAATACTTACTTTGTTTTATTTCAATGAAAACAAGAACTTGTTCAAACATGTACAAGATGTGTCACTTAAGAACCATAGATGACCTACTTAATCAGCAAAAACAATGCACGTTGCTCATACACGTGTTGATGCGAACATGAAACGTTTGGTAAGCAAAATCAAAATTAAAACGAGCAATAGGTAGTTAGCGTTCATATCTACTCCATCATCGTTCGAGAAAGCATCGTTGGTACGTAAGTTTAACATATTTTCCAATTATAATGTAATTTTGAAGGTAAATTACTAATTATCTATTTTTTTTGTTCACAGTATTTTAACCATGTCGGACTGTTCCGAAATAATTTTCTCCCAATATGCTCAAGATCCATTGGAAAATTACACCCAACAGCTCCAAGAACTATTCGACAAACAACCGAACAGTATTGAGCATAGACAAGACAAAAAAGGAAGGCAAAAGCGCGATAGCATTGGCAAAAAGAAAACTCAGAACATATCATCTAAATCATTTGTTATTCGCAAAGAGCAGAAGGGGAGTAAACTAATACAAATAAAGATAGTGGACCTAACAGGCGAACATTTTCCGGGCACGCCTGCGCATGGGGCCGACAGCGGGGATGGAGATGTAGTGCTCAGCGCGCAGTATGTGGTGCAAGATCCGGTGGATGAAATTATGGACTTGACAGATAGTCTTGTCAGAAGAATTTCAAAAAAATTAAGTGGTGAAAATTATTAGTTTATAATCCGATATGTTGTATTTTATTTTTTGTTAATTAATTATATCTCAATAAATATTGTTTTATAGCAAGTAAATGTGTTATGATTATTGTATAGGTATCAAGTTTTAAATTAATAAATTATAAACAATCAGTTCCTTTTAAAACATTTATTATTAATAAAGTCATAAAGATATCTTATTTTCTAAACACCATTTTTTAATACATAATACATTTTTTAATGCACAATATTTCGTGTGTATAAAACAATTCAACATATCTTTAGAATACAATTTACAAAGAGTCTGCAAGTTAGGTACACTTAAGTCACTTATATCAATAATATTATTGTGGCCACAAATATCACGCACCCACTTAATTTTTTCTTTACCTTTAACCATTATTTTCTGACGCTGTAAGAAAGGTTTTATAATCCTATGAAATTCTTTGTAGTCAATGTAGCCCTCGCTCCATCGAAATCCTCTATTCGTTTCCACCCATCTCACTTGACTCTTTTCTGCGTCAGTTAATGTTGAGAACGGGTATGGAGGTTTAATTAAATAAATGTAGGTAAGCTCTTGAGTCGCTATGCCCAGCTCTTTAATTATAAACTCATTATTACGATTTTTAAATCCTTGTAAGTCTAGTATAATGGTATTGTTGTTCATGATAGCTTCTTAACAATATTGCTCAAAGGTTTATATTCAAATACACAATCGTTTAAAATCAAACAATATGCAGCGGTCTGATCAGGTATCTCTTGGTCAGTTTCAATTTCAACCCTCACATCGATTGAACCTTTTAACATTTCATGTTGTCGTGAACAATCAACTACAAATAATGGAGCTATATCTTTAAATTCTTTCAAGCTCATCAATGGTTCTGGTCGACGTCCGTGATAAGACTGTTGAAATCTAGCATATTGCTCATATAATAAAGAGAATTTGTCTTCTGAAAAACTGACATTTAATCCTTCATACGGATAATATAACGAATTTAAAAATACTCTTACATCACGCACATTACAATGATCAAACTCAGCCATTGAATTCAGACTGTTGTGTTTACGGTTTGTTTGTAACGCAATTATAACATAACGCGGTTTTTCTACTTGTGATGAAGTTTTAATAGACCAAGTATGCTTACGTGTTTTAGGTAGCAATGGATATTCATACAAGTCCCAATTACGAAACGCTATCGGAATAGCTCGGTCTTTCTCCAAATGTTTTAATAAGTTAATTCTCTCACGATCGGATACTTTGATGTGGGGAACACGCCAAACAATTTTATTAATAATTACTTCGTCCACCACCTCTCCTATGTTTAACTTCAGCGCATTCAGATTTGTGTTACTTCGTAACAATACTAGTTCGTGTTTACAGTTGATGATAATTTTCTCGTAATCTTCTGCAAATCCTAATATTTTGTTTAAGGGTATAGATGCGGAGAATACACCGCCGTTTTCATTGGTGGTTCCTGTAGCTGACCAGCCCCAGACTCTTGCGCACTTTGATTCATTTTCATTTAAGGATAGATAGGATTTCATAGTTGTTGTTATACCAGCATTCTTAACTTTATCGATTTCAACACCATTTAATTCGTATCGTATGTCTTGAAAAAGAAATAACAGCGGGTTATTAACAAAATGCACTGTAGATACTTTTTCTTTTGGTGTACCTTTGTAAACATTGACTTGACCTTCGATATATAAAGTACTGAGTGAAGGTAATACATACAAGTCTTGCTGATTGATAGGTATTCTTATTTCATCGTTCTTGTTAAAGCTTGTTACATACGGTTTGTATGAATGATACTCAAAACTTTCAATGCTATTATCGTATGAAGTTTGTTGAGATATGTTTAAAATATTCATTTTGTTAAGCCTATTAGTTTTAGAAAATCCTTATTGGTTTTTGTAAGCTTCTTTTTTATCTGTTTAGATGTGTCTTTATGGGTTGTTCTTTTAGGACTGACTTTAGAACACGATGAGGGAGGGTTTTTATTGAAATTTATCATTTTTTCTTAAAATGTAAATATAGCTGCACTTCTTCTCCACGTAAATTGATCTGTTTATTATCACCATCCAACAGTCTAATATTGATAGCGCTTATGGAATTTTGATTAACAGGAAAATAAATAAGATTTTTAGGTATTTCAATTATTCGATAACCTGGTGGTACATTAGGTACAAATTCGTAAATTATATGGCTTGCTTTTCCGTTTACAAATGAGCCACTAACTACGTCACATTCGATTCTCACAATGGTTGTTGATAGAATGTTAACAGGGTACTCTGAATCAGTACTTTTATTTGCTTTTATTGTTTTCGTTCCAAAACCAAGAATTTTTCCCAGTGATTCACTTTTATTAAAATGAACATCTTTGGAACAAAAAATATTTGTTTTTAATGTATTATTATTGCAAGTTAGTTTTAATTTTGTATTTTTAATGTTGCATTTTAAATACTCGCAAATATCTTGAAGCTCATAAGAACCTTCAGGTATTTTGATGACTTCATTTTCACCATAATAAAATTTATTATTGCGTTCGTCTATATTAGGAATTGAGTTAAATGTTGAAAAATATAAAAGACCACACTCATAGTCTCCTTGAAGTTCTAAAGTTGGAGAATAGTTTGTGGTCAAGGAAGCTCCGCTCCCAGTTATTGACACAGTGAAAGACATTTTTATACTAAGACATTTATTTCTGTTTTTTATTTTATAAATACATTTTCCAATAATTGTTTAAAAATTTCAGGCACAGGTGACCACAATTCGTGGTACCGAAGGCTTGATGTCTCTTATAATTATAGTGTATAGGTAAATCATGCATATAGTTCACAAATTCTAATGGTGGTTTCAAATTACCAAAACTATCATAATATTCCACATAATTATTATGCTTAACAAAGGCTACCCAGTGCGTGCCAGGATTTTTGTTGCTATCCAAATTTAATATTCCGCATTCTATCTTTTTAGGTTTCGGTGGTAACGTATCTCTCATGTAAACACCTCTGAAGTGAGGAATATCACTAGCATGTGCTAAAATATCGAGATTAGTAAGTGCACGTTTAGGTAGCCTTTTATTTAGTTTTTTGGTGGGTTGAGATATAAACCTGTTCCTTTTTTATAAGGTTTGATATATAACCCTTTTCCAAGAGCTACTGCTTCCATCATTCTGTTGTGTCTTTCTGACTCCTGAAGACTTTTCTGTGCCGCCTTAGAATCATTAACGGCTTTGGCTATACCTGCTGCTCCTCCAGCAAGCGATCCTAATGCTGACAATCCCGCAAATATGGGAATGAGTGGCAAAAGCCCACCACATTTTGGGAGAGGAATAAACCGAGGTAAACGTACTCCTTTCTTGTTATTGAATAGTTTCTTTGCCGCTGCATATGCATACTTTATCGCAGAGGTGTGGTCTTTGGATTTTAGTTTTTTTAATTGAGACCTAATTTTTTTAATCCCCTTCTTAAATGATTTAATACCACTACCTGCTCGAATTTTTGCCTTCATAGCATTTTTTACTATCCAAGAGGCAAGTTTTTCTCCTTTACTCGCATCTTTCGATAACAATCTCCTTTTAGCCATGTTCAAAAGTTCTAAGTCTGCTTTACGTCGAGTTTCTGAATCTTTATTAATATATGCAATATCGTGGTGCATGCAAGCTTTGTCCAAGTGATTAATACCACGTTCACCTTTTAGTAGACGTTTTTTAAGTTTTGTACCAGGACCACAAAATTGATATCCAGGTAAATGTAATTCAAACGGTAAACGATCTATTAGGTTATTTAATATACCACCGCCTTCTTTCATTGATAATAATAAAGTGTAATAAATCAGTAATTGTACGTTATTTATATAAAAAATTAAACCAAATCATTTTTCTTAATCCAACTATTTTCTTTATCACTTAATCCTAACCATTTGACAAATAATTTGTTTCCTTTTCTTCTGATAACTTTTTCAATAAGGTATAGGTCTGGAAATTTAGTTTTTAATAGTTCATACCCGTAAAAAGACCCAAGAATATTTTGATTTTGTTTGTCTACTATTTGGTACGTTAAAGGATTAGTTTGATTAATTTTGACGATGCGAAAAATTTCCGTAGACCAATTAGGAGTGTAACCTTTATAGAAATCTCCTTTGTATTTACTTATGCGCACAAAGTCGCCTACTCTAAAGTTAAATTGTTTACCAACTAGTTTTGGTTGTTGAGTTTTGATAATGTTAGATCGTACTAAAATCTCATTTGAATGATTTACATCGACCGGCTTGAATTTCGTAATGCGATGTACAGTATTATTATAATGATTTATAACAAAATCTAAATTACTTTGAAACCATTCATACCGTCCGCATAAGCTAAATTTTTTGTAGAGATTTGATTTTATGGTTCTTATAACTCTTTCTACTATTGATGCTTTTTTGACAGAGAACGTGGAATAATGATTTATTTTGTAACTTTTCATTAACTGATTGAAAGTTTCGTTATAAAACTCTTTACCTTGATCTGTTTGTAAATTTTTAGGTTTTTGTTTCGATTTAGATAATATGCTTTGCATTGCATTAACAACGCATGTTTTAGATTTTGACTTCAAAGGTCTAACCCAAACGTACTTTGAAAATGCATCAATCACTACCAGAACATAATTATGTCCCTTATTCAACGATGAATATTTTTGAAAGTCCATAAGATCAGCTTGCCATAAATCATTTATTCCCTTAATCAATGTATACCGACGAATGAAATTTCTTCTAGCAGCTTTGTGCAACTCTTCGACAATATCTTGCTTACTCATTCTTGGAATTTTTTGCTGCTAACATAGAATCAATTTCCTTTTTTGTATAATATGCTTTATTTAAATGACTCGAAGTAAATTTCTCTAAATTATTGAGATATGTTTTTAAATTGCTTTGAATTGTTTTTACTTCTTCTTTTAATTTTTGAACACAGTCATCAACATATTTTTTATTCACAGCTTCATTATCTTGTTCAGGGATTTGTAATCCTTTCAACCTTGATAATTTCAAATCGAATTCGCCAGCGTCTGTTCGTAATAATGCTTCCGTGAAGATATCAGTGAGTTCAGGTTGACGTAAACGCTTATGAACATGATGACCGAATTTATCTATATTCATTGCCGTCTTATCGGCTTCTGAAGTCCAATGATACTGCTCAATTTTCCTGATGGCAGCTTTATATATTTCATTTCTTTTATTATACCAGCTTCATACAACTCTTCAATTATTGCATAGAATTCATTTTGAACCCCATTATTACCAGCTGTCCAAGACGCATATAGAAGTTTTAATCTTTCCACTAACTCGTTAGGATCATTCCAATAAATCAAATCAGTATTCTTTTTAACAGATTTTAAAATATCAACACCTTTACCTCGTGGTAAACTTTCCATGCTACTGGTTTGACTTCTAGAGAACTTAAACAGCGGTTTTATTACATGCATATATTTAAATCCCTTATTACTGTTTATTGGTTTAGATGGATCATAGTTTCGTTTATGCGCATTGGTATCCATTAGCAACGTTTTATAATTTTGTAAGTCTTCTTCTGTAATAGAATCTAAATCTGGTATTTTCTTATACAACAATTCTTTTAAGCCTAGAGTCTTCTTGAGGCTTCGGTTTCCGATTTTCAGAATGCGATCATCATCGTTAACTCGGGTATTGCCGAGTAAAAGTTTTCCCTTTACATTTCTTACACCATAAGGTATATCTTCCATAGCTTCAGACGATATAGACCAGGATATAGAATCATTTGCAATGCTTGGTGATGACTGAAGAGATTTAAAAGAGTTATCATTCACTTCACTATCCTCAGGGGGAGACGTAGTAAGAGTTTTATTAGGTGTTTTACAAACTTCAATATCAGAGGTTTCACCTTCATCGGTTGTTTTAAAATAATCATAAACTTCATTTGAAATATTCGATGCCTCACTTTCCCTGCGCTTAAAATGTTGATTTGAAGTATTTGATGCAACGCTTTCCTTACGCTTAGTTCTTTTCACTAATAGTGGTTGTTCCATTTCATCGTCTGTTTGACGTTGATCTCCAGATTTGCTAGTCAACTCTTTAAGTGGGTTCACAATAGGTTTAAACAAAGTTTCCAGAGCCAGATCATTAGCATTCTTTAAATCTTTTATCATTCGTACCTTTCTTTTTACAGCAGATACAGATTTAACAATTTGTTGCTTTAGGTTTTGCTCCATTATTTAAGATTCCTCTCTGTTGGATTTCTCAAATTAAACTGACTTATAGAAACATATCTAACAGCTTTATAAAACTTTAATCCAGTACTATGAATGTATCAAATTTCATTCTGTAACAACCTTTGTTTCGTTCACAATCCTTATTAATTACTATATAACTGTATGGTTTACTCCAAACAGTTGAGCACATTTCACGGAACTGAGACCACGTCATGTCAGAACCTACGTGTTCATCGTAAACGTGTCTTAAATTAATGTCATCCTGTTTAAATAATATGATGAGGTTAGCATTATCTCTTACTAGTTGTTTGGGTATTTTAGTGTAAGTTTGATTCATATAAAAACAGTCGATATTTTTATGACGACCCATTGCAAAATAATCACGTATATTGTTTTGATTTTCACATGCAACGTCATCAAATATGATGATCGAGTCAGGCAAAGCTTCGTGTGGACTAACTATTTCACTATTATGGTTAAACTTATTATACGATGTATCCGCAACCTCATCTAATACTTTTTCTAAAAACATGTATTTTGGTTGATACAAAGATTTTGAATATACATAAAGGTTGCGGAAACGTGGTCCATCTTTATGTAACAACAGACTAATTACCAAATTTGTCTTTCCACAGTTTGATGGACCGCAAACAATGCTACGTATAGAGTTTGGAAATAAAATACCATGGCGTTTGCGATCATTAGATGACTCAGGAAAGAAGCAATCCAATTTTAACAATTGCTTTTGTTTGACAAATTTCATGATGTTAAACTTGACCGCAGCGTTTCGCGGACTTCAATCAAATGACCTCAGATACACACTGCAATTCATTTAAACACGCGCTTTTTTATCACCTACACTAAACTGTATTATTTTCCGAAAGCTGGTATTGGGTATTCTAGTTCACTGAGAGAGGTTACATGTGTGACCGATCGAAAGTGAATTAGAATGCCCAATACTTACCTACTAACAACGTTATGTTCAGTTAAAAGCACGTCATATATGACTTGGAACTTTGTATCGCTCTTATGACGTGGGAATAAGACGTAATAGCAAACTGCCAGTATTGAAGTATTTGTCATGACGTGCTTTGACTATAATTTGTTACACGAGTTAACTAACATAAATTAATAAAAAAGCACTTATCAGTTCATTTTAAATAATTTGAATACTGATGTTAGTTAGTGGCTGCGACTTAATTCGCGTTTTTTTTTTTGGGGATAAAACATTATAAATGTGTTAATATAGTAGGTATCTCATCCATTTTTCTACCAATTTTCATCAAACAGCAGTGTCTTATAATTACAAACATACCGACTTTTCTAAAATATTACAAACTTTCGCCTGTACAATATTAGTAGGTGTAAAAGTGATATTAGCTTGAATAATAAAACTTATCGTTATATTTTATAATCACAGGATACCTGATATGAATGGTTTGAAACACCTGCCGATTTTTCCATTAATAATTAATCAAGGAAATAAATAAAAGATAATAATTCATAAAACTAAATATGCTTTATTTCACATCGTGTCAATATTCATTGGTCACAAACAAGTTTTGCACTCGACAATGGAACTTACCGTTACTCCGTACCTCGTTACAATTACAATATAAAATATATGCAGTTAACAACAATCCCCTCAGTTCACTAATAAATACAAAATCATTTTACACGAAGCACTCGTCTCGAGTCGCGACGCAGGCCCGAATGTTCGCCTAAGATTACATTTCATGGACGCAATAGTTTTACTATAACTAGAAACACGACAACTTCAGAACCTTTACGAAATATCACTTATTAGAAATGTCGATAATTCAGGTCCACATCCCATAAGGAATCTAATATTGATGGGTCATATGCGAATGCCTGCTCTATCTAAAAGTAAATAAAGCATGAATTAGCTTGACTCGATCTAAATTCCTCAATCAGTCTCAGAATACGGACCTTAAATAGCGCATGCCCAAAAAGTGATGCCGTAAAGCTGCAATTACAGTTCATTTTCGAGTTCAATTATATGTACACAACCATGTGTCTTATTCCTTTGGCATAAGGTGTATTTACACATTTTGAACTCTAAAAGTTGACGGTAACAGTCAGCACAATCCAGTCTTGGCACTTTAGGAGGTACTGCTCAATTCGGACGTGTGTCTACGACTTTATTTCACCTTGCCAATGACAAATCCCAACTGTGGCGCAGATACAGTCTAAAACAAATATTATGTATATGATATAGAGTTGATTATCACGTTGCAAGTCGGGATTCGCTTTTGACAGGCGTGGATATACACTAGAAATATTGATTTCTGCCTTGTGATACGTAGTATTCGCTTCTAGTACATCTTAGCCGCGGGTCCAGCGACAAAAGTTCTATATAAAAATCTACTCTCAATTCGTTATTATAACACGGGGAATACATGATTTGACAATCTAGCTGCACTAATAATTGTTCAAAATATTGTTCAGAGTCCTTAAACAGAGTAAAACAGATGTTTAATAATACGATACATGTTTTGTACATTATTTTATTGCTTCCATACTTTGGCTCAATAATTCGGCAATTTACTTTCCATTATTGTATTCGTATTTAATATTTGGGGAAAGTAAATAGCTGAATAATTTTGCTAAATGTTAATTAAAATATATTTCACATCTGTTTCATAGGACTATAACAATGATTTTAATATAAATAATTTGTAACGTACTCCGTAATAAAATATTTTCGCTAGACCGCGTTAAGCCAACAACAAAAATCAACGCACCGCGAGGGTATATTAAAATAATCACCAGTAAAATTTAACGCCTAATAACATGTTATTAAACTCTTAACTATCACACAAAATTATCATCAATATCACAAATAAAATACAGAGCTCGGTATTAGTCCTACATATAACGGATAAGTCGGTGGCAAACTATTAAAGCGCTTATTGCGAAGTGAACAAGGTATTTTATCGGAGGAAGGAGATTATCGTAAATTTTTACAATATTTTTAACATTGTACAATCACGAGAGAAATGTGTAATTATTTAAAAATACAGAACATGGCTGATGATTAATTCACTCGTAATTGTACTTACAATATCCGGATTTCATAAAATTACATTTCAAACACTATTTTGCGATAGATATAATTTTTAATTTGTTTGTAGTCGGCCATGATACTTTAAATGCCTGATGCAATTTATTTAATTTTATCTCCATTAGTTTCAAGCTATTACAGGAAGGTAGAAATATCATTCAATAACTAAAACAAGACCAACGAACAACAGTATAAAATCATATCAGTCGAAACAAATGACGGCGGACGTATTTCATACAATCCTTAAACCCAAGGAATAAGATTCAAAAACATTCAGCAACCGTCTTCACAAACTGCACGAGTCTAAAGACTACCCGAGCCCCGTCAACTGACAACTATCTATCTATCTCCCTCGCACGCGTTGACACACAACGTCCCGTCTCTTTCTATCTAGCCAGCGCGCGTCGACCGCGTGACAGTGTGTGAAACAAAACTTTACTGTACAAAAATAATTATAGAACAAATGAAACACTATAATACAAAATAAAAATAAAACAAAAAAACAGTATTTTATACAAAGTCGTTATGATATCATGAGAGGTAATTAAACCTGTCGTTATCGGCCGGCAATGTGCAACCATTCTAGACGTATGATGTAATCGATGTGTGAGTTCATCGTTTGAATCACAATCGATTAGTAATCGATATGGTGTCTCGGTGTACATTACCGACCAAGCGAGGCGTATTAACGTAATGGGTACACAAACAGTTAATCAGAACATGGTAGAGTCAGCCTTCGAAGCTTACAACATTCACAAACATTTCCTATCTAAAACCGCGTCCCGTCATGCGCTCGCGCCGAAAGACTAGATCGCACAACCGATTTCATTTACAAACTTTCGTTTTGAGCTATTTTGGACACTGTATCCCTGCATAGAGAGATCATTATCGCGCATATTATAATAAACAATATTATAATAAACAGTTGAATGTTCAATGCAGTTATTGTAAATAATACGACTTTAGTTAGTTACTTGTGACGTCTGTTTGTAACTATATCAAAATTTCGTGAAATCCTTCGCGTCTTATTTTTTTCAGTACATATTTATTGTGCTTGGAATTCTGATTAGTGATGAGTTAAAGATATTTTTTCCCAGACAATTCGGCAACAGTTCACGACATCTGTTTGGTTAATTCATTCGGTATTTCATCTAATTGGTTAGCGTGTGAACGAAATAGCCCGAACCGATTACGTTGACGCAAACAGTTGAAATAACAGTGGTTCATACAAGTCTTACTGTTTTTAATATGATGTTAATATTTCGGAGTTATATATGTTAATTGTAGACACAGCTCATCGGTAAAGCTTTATGCTGACTAGTATTCTGGCGCGGCCCGTCTCAACTTATGATCAGTTAAGTAATCTTGAATGTAACTTTTAACCAGTGTTCCAATTGATAAGCCATCCATAAGGCACAGTATTGAGATACTTTCGTTACGTCTTATTGCGTGCAAAATTATCAAGATAATATTAGTGGTTTAATAGGCAAGTTTCTAAGCTCAATTCACATATTCGTTGGCAGATTTATTAACGGTTATTGTACATGTTCAGTTCATTATTATCGTCGTGATAACTTTTAACAGGTAGTGTCGTCGCATTTCATTTATTTACAAGGGATATTTAATTAGTGCACGATCAGTCTCAAAATTATTTAAAATAAAGATATCTTTGAAGCAAATAACTGTTGTATAAATTGAAATCTATTTGAATGCATCATTCAATTTAAACACTGTTTAAATTTTACCTCTATGATTTGTCTTGAAGGCAAGTATTTATTTTATTAATTTTAAGCAATTATGAAGACATTTCACGCGCGTTTCGTTAATTTAATGACGTGAGACGTCATACAATTTGCTAATTTTCTAAAATTATAACTCTGACAGATGCGAATTATGGTGACAAGGCAATTTATTTGCGAGGATTAATGTTTCCCTATTTTTAAAAGCGCGCGTGAACCGTCTATAGACGACCATTTAAGATTTCATACAATTATTAAGCATGTCAAGTTTTCCACATACTCCTTAGTAGCATGATAACATACTGTCTAGAAAATAATACCGAATGGTACGTTTGTTACTAATAATAATATTTACAGAGCATGCTTGCTCGAAAGCATACATGATCAGTCAAGTTTGTCATTAAGCATGCCGTCCTGTTTACTTAATCATCTTTTGATTTCGTTTAGGAAACGAAAATAGTACTTTTATTTGGCAACAAATAAAAGTTGTTCACCTATTTAAGCACACTACTAAAGAGCATGAGTGTCAAATCTCTTATTGCTGATTTGGTTGTTTCGCGGCTACAAATTGTATTAATAATTCACATCGTATACTAATATTGCGTTGCGTTGTATCCTCTTACTCATAAAAGCTAAGTGACAGCATTGTAATCTTGCCCCTATCTCGCATTCACTGTAGGATCTATGATGGAGGGAGACAACCGCTAAGTTTACGACTTAGCTTAAAATGAATAAGGTTCATTTTATTTCTGGTATGCTTTCATTTCTTTAAACTTTACCATCAAAACGTATCTCGTGTGCTATAACGATGATATTTGAATTATTTTCCAATTTTATTGAGGAATTGGAACAGTTTTTTAATTGTTATATTAAAATGAACAAACAGCGCAATATGACTGATTTATAACATTTTGTTTACGTAATTACAAATGAGAGACTAACCTCATACATTCACTGTTAGCAATGGAACTATTTGAGTTTTACAAATTGAATAATGGACTTCGTTGTAAAATTATTAAATTCACGAGTACAATAAAGTACCACTTAAACCATAAAAGAAAAACTAGTTGATGAAAAACATAAATCAGCCATATTGTTCATTTAATGTTGAAAAATCCATCTGCAAAGTACCAGGATAACATAAACCGGCCGGAGGTAAGCGTGTAACACGAACCACGGTTAGTTAAATGTGTGCTTGAGCAGCGCCACGACGTCGCGAGCGAGCGCGCGGGGCGCGGGGCGCACGGGCGGCGCGGGGGGTGCGGGCGACGCGGGGCATGCGGGCGCTGCCGGACATGCGGGCGGCGCCGGGCATGCGGGCGACGCGGGGCATGCGGGCGCTGCCGGACATGCGGGCGGCGCCGGGCATGCGGGCGCTGCCAGACATGCGGGCGACGCCGGGCATGCGGGCGGCGCGGGAGATGCGGGCACGCGTCACCGCTGCGCGCGGCAGCGGCGGCACACGCGGACCGAGCCGCAGTCGCCCCACGAGCTCATTTCGGAACACGATCCGCAAAATATACCGCCGCAACGCCTGTGGACAACCGTTTATCGTTAGATTATCCATTACATTATCGGATGTTCCAAAATGTGTATCCTATTTAATATTAACTTACAACTCGTTAAAAAATTTAATTCTCATAATGTTTCGTTAAATTTTATGTTTTATACAATGAAATCAGGTGTAATACAAATCCTCTGTTGCATATTAATATTGACTAATCTTTTAAATATAAATATGAGACATTATTATTATTATTGTGGTAAGTAGCTGAAGCACTTGTTTTACAGAAATCAGATACAACGATGGTATCACAACTCCCAGACGCGAGACAATATAGAAAAATTAGATTATTTTACTAACCCGACCAGAGATCGAACCCGGTACCTCAGAGATGGCGCGACACCCAAGTCGGGTCCTTTCGCCTCTCGGATATAGAGGTTGTCAAATAATTTTATATGAATCTTATTTTTTGTTAAGTTATCTGCTTTTATTTAAGAAGTCAGTATAATAAGTAAAATTGTGAATCTTCATAGAAAATGTAGGCGATATTGAGTTCTTTAAAAGTATCTCAGTTAACTAGCCAGACACTATCCCAATTGTCGTCAGTCCGGGGTAGTATATTGATAAGCCTCATGCCTTTTTAAATCGCGTTTTAACAATTATTACAAAAGAGAAAGCTTCACCTGCAGTGGTGCCGGCGGCGCGCGAGCCAGAAGTGGTTCCTACAGTGCTGGCAGCGAGGCGCGGCGCTGTCCGGCAGCCACACGACGCCGCGCGCCTCCTCGCCCACCTCCACCTCGGACGCCGAGCCGCTGCCGCTGCTGCCGGACGCGCTGCCCGACGCGCTGTTAGACATGCTGCCAGACTGGCTTCGGCCTCTCTGGAAAGACAAATATATGCCGTTTCAAAAAAAGTCACATATTTAAAAAATTATAATACGAATTAGTCGTGTAAATTGAACCAACGGGATTTCATCCTGTTGGTATACGGAGCACTGGGCAGAAAATGGCAGAAAGTTGTGATGAAATAGGTAGGTAGTATGTCGCACATTCCCTGCAATACCTCATTCAACCAATTAAGAAATTAATTTTAAACTTAATGATAAAAAGTACAGAGCCTTATCTTTCGTCAACATTTAACTTAAGCAGAAAGTTTGTCAACCAGTATATAATATTCACAATTAATTTCTGCATCGTCAAAATGAATATAAACTAAAATTAAAGCTACAGCCGGTCGGAACCAAATCCTACAGAGAAGAATCTGGTTTTGTCAACAGCACTGGGCGGAAAAACGAGCAACGCGTTGCGTTTAAGTATCTCACGCACGGTTTTTCTAGTATTGTATGAACAATGTTGTACCTGGTTGGTGTCTGGAGCACTGGGCGGATGCGTGGGCGGCGGCTGCGGCGAGGCGGACGCGCGCCGGAGCATCTCGCGCGCCTCCCGTAGTTGCTCACTTAACTCGTCTACAACTTTCTGCAATTATTAAAAAATAATATTATCGATCTTGTTTTCATTCTGATTTTTATTTTAAGATCCAAGTTTGAGGCCAAGCTTCGAAATGGTCAATTTAATTATTTATGTTCGACTGGCCTGTACCATTTGTATCAAATCATCATTACAATAGTGGGTTCTTTTTAGTCACAACTCTTGGAGGGGCCCATTATGAGTGTGTGTGTTCTAGATTTCAATGGGTCCGGCCCCTTAAAGTTATCTATAGGTTAATTTCTTATTTAATTTCTTTGATATTGTTCTATCAGGTCTAGCATGCGCCACGCCACTGAATTTTATCGCGCTCTTAACAAACGTCAAAATCGATTGAAGTCAGTGCGTCTGTTGATTGGCAGAAAATACGAGTGCGGTGTGCTATTAGCCAATCAATAGTATCGAAACGTTTGTCGTCTCATGCGAGAAATTTGACGTTTTGCGCATGCTAGGGCTGATTGTGCTAGGTACGTAGTTTAGTAGACTTTTTACGCAGCCGGGATTTTTGAGATAGAAACTAGGTAATGTTCACACGTTGTACCTTCTGGTAGAGTATGATCTGGTGCAGCCTGTCCTGCAGCGGGTCGGGCGCGGGCGGCAGGCCGTCGAGCGCGTCGGGCGCCGCCGCGCCGGGCGCCGCGCCGCACACGCAGCGCACGCGCGCCCCGCGCCCGCCCGCGCCCGCCGCCTGCGCCGCGCCCGACGACCCCGGCGTCTCGATGCCGCCTGTGGACGGAGATACAAATGTCGAGGGCGTTTCTTTTTTTTTTTTTTTTTTCAAATACAGTTCAGATGATTTTCGAAAGGCCTTTTATGGCATTTGACCGTTGGTTAACCGACCGATATTGAAGCTCATTTAGACTGCTTAGAGGTAGGGCATACTGAGCTTTTATGAAGGAAATAACTCTAGGGGGCAGATTCACACACGTCAGAAAGGATTCGGAATTTCTACGTTTAGTCTCTGTTCAATCGTTACGATAGAGACAAAACCTAGTTTCCGAATCCGATTACGAAGTTTTCTTTTTCTTTGCAGAAAACGACCAAAGTTTGTTTTTATATTGTACTTCAAGATTGGCCTCATCTCACCTGATGTTAAATGGTAATGAAGTCCTAGCTTAAGGGCGACAAGTACAGCATAATAATAGCTGTTACTGGACTTGTCACTCTTGCCTTGAAGGCTTGACCCCTGCTACTAATGTACCACCTCAAAGGAGCTCTGAAAACCTTACTCACACGCAGGAACACCACAGTGATTGTTATTTGGCTGCGGTCTTCTGTAAGGTGAAAGTATTTCAGCAGTCTAGCTGCTTCAGTTCGAGCGATAAATAGATATGCCCTACTTTTAAAAAAAGCCGGGGCGGGTAGCTAGCTCTCCTTGAGCCGGTAGTCAGAGCTGAGTGTACTGAGCGTACTCACTGGTGGTGTGCGCGCAGCGGCAGCAGGGCGCGCGGCGCGGGGAGGCGGGGCACAGCGTGAGCTGGCTGCCGTGCCGCCGGCCTGCCGCGCGCCGCCCGACACCCGCCCCGCCCTCGCCCTCGCTCTCCGACGAGAGGCTACTTGAGGTACCACCTCCTGCATAACGATCATTTAAGGAGGTTAAGTCGGACCCTTTTTATTAAACGGTTTTAGTTAGCTCACCCCGTTTTATTATTTATTATGAGGTCACTTGCTTTTGTTTTGTATCCCATGTCACTAAGGATACTGTAGGTTTAATACAGAAGAAATAATAATTAAAATAAAATAGATTTTTTTTATGGACTCTGTCCCGCGTTTAGAAACAACGAATAGGATTGATAGTACTTGACGCACCACATCTTGCCTAACAACCATTTATGGAGGTTAAAATGGACCTTTTTACAACATTACTTGTTTTTCACCACGGATTTTGTGTTTTTATTCCATGTCACTGAAGAACAATGAAGTTTATCACTGGTGAAACAATTTTTAAAATACTTTCCGTAGTTCAAGATAATCGGTCATACAAACAAACTTACGTAATTCGTTTGATTTATCATGTTAACTTTGCCCTTACAACTAGTCAGGTGAGCTTAACACAGTGTGTTGCGTTGAATTTCGCGTTGAAAAATTCGTAAAAATCATTCACATTCATTTAATAAAGCAATGACCCTAACACCGAGCCCTGAGGCACACTTGTTAAAGGCCATGATAGTTTAATATAATAATAGAACCGGAGGTAGCTTCATTTGATTACATTAGTAAACTTATGAGAGACTATTCATAAGTATTACTAATGTAATCTATGTAAATAAAAAAGATTGACTCTGACTTTGACTTTGAAATATACAAACGGATTTTTCTCTTCTACGTATATGTATAATGTTAAGTAAGAGGAATTTTATTTAATTACGATTTTAATTTACGATGTTATAAGCTAAACTTCATAAAATCAAGTATTGTGATCAATAAAATCAATAGCCTTAGTCAAATTTCATAACGCTACAATATGCCCATGTGGTGGTATCTATTCTTTAATTGAATACCGGCATTGATTTGTTGCTTGCAGATTGTAACTTAAGCTAAATTGTAACACTTACAGTTTTTGAGATTCTGTCTAGTCAATTACTATCAGCAGATTTGTTGTTCTGTCGAAATTAAAGCTCCTGAGCTGACCAGTTACTAGGTATAATGTTACATCAAATGGGTTAGGCTTACCTTTCAGGAGACATGATTATGACTTTATTATCCATCTACTGATGCCAGGTTCCAATATTCCAATAATTCGTAATCTATACTAACTAATATAATAAAACTGAAGAGTTAGTTTGTTCGTATGTTTATTTGTTGGTTTATTTATTCCCGTTGTGCATCCATTACGTGGCCAGAGGTCCTCACATTTACGACACCGGTAAAGGCACTTACTATTTTATTTATTAAACAAATTCCAGGCGTATGTAGTCCAGGCGAACGAAGTCGCGGGCACAGCTAGTGTTATATGACTTCAAAAGGACACTCACCATTCAACTCGACTTCAAGAAACTTGGCAGTGACTTCATCCACCCCGTTGACGGTACCGTTGACGCCATTCGTCACGGCGACCACGTTGTGATTGGCCACGTCGCCCTCGGTCGAGTTGTGGTTGTCCAATGGCGAGGACTCGTGCGACTGGGGCGGTGTCGGCTCGCCCACGCGTGGCGTGTCCGCGATGTCGAAGCCCGTCGACGATTGGTTAGATGATTCGGATATGGAGCGCCATGTGATGCTGATGTTGCGTGTTCGGCCCGTTTCTCTTGTTGCCTGGTGGTAAACACATAATTACATTAAAGATTTGATTTTATTCAGAACTAGGTAAGGGGCCATCCATAAAGTACGTCACACGTAAAGGGGGGGGGGGAGGGGGTCGAAAAAGTGTGACATGGTGTGACAAGGGGTGGGAGGGGTCCTAAGTTTCGTGACATCACATTTCAAAATCTAGAGGGACTAATCGCGTAATTTGAAATATTAATTAAACTAAAAAATATGTCCAACTCTATCTTTAGGGCAATACGGTTTAAATTGTATAGTTGACAAGTTCATAGTTCATAGGGTTCAAAGTCCATGGACTGAAGATGATTGAGTTACTTTTTCTTCTTGTTCTTTATATTCATTAGTTTATTTTTTGTTATTGTTTCAAATATTTGATATTATGTTGATTTCATAAAAAAGTACTTAATTTAAATGGAAATAAAACTAATTCCGGAACTGCTGTTTTAATTTAATAATTTTTCGATGTTAAATTGCAAAACATGTGACGTCACACTAGGAAGGGGGAGGTCTCAGAAATGGGACCACCTGTGACAAGGACGGGGGGAGGACCTCATTACCACTTAACATCAGGTGGGATGAGGTCAATCTCGGAGTGCAATATATTTTAACGAGAAAACAATAAGGTAATTAGTTCCTACAGCAACAAAAGAATTAGTTTATCTGATAAACAAAAACAATTCAGCCATTTTTGTCTAACTACATGCCTTATTTAAATTATGAGATGGATTTGGCTATATTCCAGCACGTGGACTCAATTTCAAGATAAATTCCAACTCACGTCTTTCACGTACTGCAAGTTATCTTAGGTGAAATTTCCTATTATAACGACCTCAAAGCTTATAATAATATGATTACTAATCGGCCTGTGGCATATTCGTTGCAAACCACAAAATCGAAAACACATTGGCATCTGAATAGATTTTTTTTTAGTGCATCACGCCTTCCAGGGGACTTTGAACTTCATGTCACACTAGAGCAAATCATGACAGTTTATATTGTCTGAGTGAGAAAGATTGAGCGGTAAGGAATGTATGTTCTTTACTAAAAATTGAAGTATTTCCGCCGAGCTAGGTGTAATCTGCTCGGGGACTAAGGCTCAACTACCAATCTTGGTTTATATATAGTTAGTGGCAACGAAAACTGTGACATCGCGATGTAGGATCGATGTATTGATTGTCTAATCGCGCATTACGTGAGCGTTGTTTACTATGCCAATTCTGCTGACGCTGTATTTGTGTCGACTCGTAGGTAATGTCGTAGGTCGCCAAACTACGTTAGTAGGAGGGGGTCAAGCCTTCAAAGTAAGGGCGACAAGTCACAGTAACAGCTTTATTATGCTGTACTTGTCACTTTTAAGCTGGGACCTCATTACCACTTAACATCAGGTGGGTTGTAGTCAATCTTAAAGAGTAAGTTAAAAAAAATAATAGTTTAAAAAACTAAAAAACACGCTTTCTTTCTTAAATGTCTGAATTATTTTGTAATTTTTAGTGCGAGCTAAAAGCGTGTTTTTTAGTTTTTTAAACTATTATTTTTATTTTCTACTTTTTAGTTTTCTCATGTATCAATAATTATATAATTCTTTTTCGTATCCCATTCAGCAAACCCTTTCATTTAATACCCATATCATAGGGGTGCATTTCAAATAGCCTGTCCGTTATCTTGGACACCCGCCATATTGGATTTGAATCACGTGACTATTTTTTTCGTATTCCTGACAGCAAACCCTTTCTTTTGATACCCATATCATGGAAGTGCATTTCAAACAGTCAGTTCGCCATCTTGGGGAGGCCGCCATATTGGATTTGTAATGACGTTTCTTAGCTAGTCATGTATTGTCATCAGAACTCAGAGCGTGTGCAAAATTTCATCTTAATCAAAGACCGGGAAGTGGGTCAAATTAAGATTCAAAGATTCCGTTACATACATAGATACATACAACCCGAGCTAATAAAAGCGTGTTAAAAAAGCATGCATCACGCCTCATAAGCGATCTTTAAACTTTATGTCATGCTAGAGCACATCATCAGGCCTAGCATGTGCAAAACGTCAAACTTATCGCATGAGACGACAAAAGTTTCTATACCATTGATTGGGTGTTAGTACATCGAACTCATTTTCAGCCAATCAGTAGTTGACGCATCGATTTTGACATTTCTTAAAAGCGCGATAAAATTTACTCGCGTGACGCTTGCTAGGCCTGCATGACAGATTAAATTTGCTGAGTGAGTAAAGATTGAGCTGTATCAGCAAGGTACGTGACACTGACCTCGTGTATTCCAATGACGTCAGCATAGGTGTCGCAGAGGAAGACTGCCGGCTCGTCCGGCGTGTCCATGTCCGGGGTCGCGGGCACGCGCACCACGCTCTCCGCCATGTCTTGGCCGTTCACGACCACGTCGTCCTCCGGCGTGTCTTCATGGGAGATCACCTATGGAATAAGGTAAACATCATGTTTATTTGAAAACTGGTCTTCCGCCCTGGCTTAGCACTGATAGAGATAGTTTTTTAACATATTCTAAAGAAACAGAAACATTTTATATCCCCTTGCGGTGCGGGAATCGAACCCACGACCTTCACGTATCGCACGTGCTGCTCTTCCAACTGAGCTAACCGTAAGTTATCGTAGGCGATGAAATTTTTCTGCTGCATCAGTGCCATCTGCCGAATATGTTTAGAACTACATACATATCGGCCCGTGGTATATTCGTTGCAGAAATTATTGAAAACCACGGAATCGAAGACACCTTGGCATTTTAATCGATTTTAATGATTTTTAAAGTGCTTTATTTTTATATTTTTTTTTGTTTTTAAACACCTTGAAGATTTGGGCTAATATTATTTTACCGAATCTTTTTCGGACGCTACGCTTCACCGAACATCGTTTTCGTCGAGTCATAGAATTTAGTATGGTTCGGCGACGCAACGAAAAAAAGACCCAAAAAAATAAAAGCCCTGAAGTTTTCGTAAGAATGCCTAATTTTTTGGCCTGTCACCCGGAGATAGTGTGGCTTCCCAAGAGTGAAAGATTTTTTTAAATCGGTTTAGTAGTTTCTGAACTTATTCAAAGCAAACAAATAAAAAATAAAATATTCGGTCTTGACAATATTATTATTGACCAGCGTCACAAAACTTCCACATAAAACACTTTATCTATTAAACAAAACTGTATTCAAGTCCGTTGAGTAGGAGCCAACATTTGAGCGAAAAGACAGTAAAATCGATTTTCATACTAAACTTAATCATTATTAATTTAATTATTAACTAAACTACTAAACTTAATTATTAATTTAAGAGAGGTAAGGCATAGCGATTTATCGCTCGAACTGGAGCAGCCCGACTGGTGAAATACCTCCACCTTACAGAAGACCGCAGCCAAATAATAATCGCTTCTGTGTTGTTGTGTTCCTGCGTGTGAGTAAGGTTTCCAGATCTCCTGGGGGGTGCTACATTAGTAGCAGGGGTCAAGCCTTCAAGGTAAGGGCGACAAGTCCAGTAACAGATTTATTATGCTGTACTTGTCACCCTTAAGCTAGGACCTCATTACCACTTAACACCAGGTGGGATGAGGTCAATCTTGAAATGCAATATAAAAAAAAAATCATTGGCTTCCACAATACCTTTGAAAGCTATAAGCTATCGTAAAATTGTATCAATTCTCACGCGCTATTGGCAAATTCAAATTTTCTCGCATTACAAGCCAAAAGTTTCTTAATTTGCAGCCAATCAACAGCGGGCGCTTTTAATATTTCCGATACTGATATATCAGCAGCTGACGTTCTGTATTTAATTGCATAAATTGTGCAAAAGAAGTCATATAAAATCCTGTCCCTACGCAATATGGTACAATATCGTATATACCTTGTCGGTTATTTCAGGCTCGGCGGCGCCACCCAGCTCCCGCTCTAGAGACGAGGAGCCGCTAGCAAGGTCGCGAGGTAGCCGCATACTGTTCTCGAAGTGGTCTGGGTGCAGGCCGTCCACCTGGCGAGGAGAGACATCGATCAATATACAAGTACTTTTGTTAAGGAAGATAGAATCGACTGGCACCCAAGTCCTGCTAATAATATAAAGTTCGTTAGGGGTATGTTAAGTCTTGCAATAGATGAGTGTTGAGTGTCAAAAAAAAGAGGGAGCGTGGCTTGGGTCAGAAGATGAGCAGAGTGATGCAGAGAGGCGTGGTTTAGGTGGTAAGGAGAGGTAGAAAAGGGGTTAGCAACGCATTGTGTGCTGTGGATTTTTCTGACACTACCTATTATAGCATCTGTACAAAAATAATTGTCCTGCTTTCTATGAGAGAGAGAGAGAAAGGAGGAGAAAGAGAGATAGAGAAACAAGCGCACCCCGGATTCTATAGCAAAGTATGATTACAAGTTTTGGACTTAATATTTTCCATTTAGCCCCCTTTCGCTACGCGCGATAAGGAACTTCTTTAGGGAGTAATAGATATATATACCTGATCAGCGGGCGTGTCATGTGTCGCGTGTGTGTCGTGTGTAGCGTGTGCGTCGTGTGCGTCGTGTGTAGCGTGTGTCGCGTGTGTGCCGGGCAGCGCAGGCAGCGCGTCGACGCAGCTGTCAGTGAGCGCGCCGCGGCAGCCGCGCCGCGACTCGCACGACCCGTTGCTGCTGCCCTCCATCATAGACAGCTTCCTGGAGTACCAAATAATCGATGAAAAATCGGTAAAATGCTAAATGCCCCGACGGTTTCACTAGTCTTATACTCAACAAAAAATTAACAAAAATCGAAATAGGTCCACACGTTTGCGAGCTACATTCAATAGAGAAATACAGAGTCAGACAGACAGACAAATAAACAGGCCTAACTTTTTGTCATTTCTTATCATTTAGACACAACCGTTACTTTTGAGTTTTATCACCATACTACCGATACAGTTTGTTTTGTTATAAAACAAGTCAAGAAGACCACGAGACTGATTGTAGCATTAATATGTGCAAACGTTAGAGATTATACCACAAAAATAATAATCAGTAAGTATAATCAAAGTTGGGATTTTACAAAAAAAAATCCTACAATTTAAAATAAGATTCGTAAAATGTACGTGTCTATCGAAGAAGTTATAAAAATTAATCAACCTCCTTATTAATTTAAATGTATTTAAAGTCACGATAAAAAGTTTTGCGCTTACATAACGTCAGGCGCTATGCTGGGGTCGCTACATCTTCTTTGTGTTGTTCGTTTTTCGCCTTCGTTCAGTAGATTGTCACAGGATCTTGTCTTTGTCATTAATCCTGTAAAAACAAACGACAACCATTGAAACTAAAAATAATTTTGATCAATCATACACAGAATGAGCTACCTCGACTCATAAGTGACAAAGTCTCTATTCGCTGAACACCGTATGAATGTACACTATAAATATTCCGTATAGAACACGCTAGCATACATTGCCGAGATTATCTCCTACAATTCTGCGCCTTAATTAGATTCGGCGGCAAGATCTGTGGTGACACGCTAGTTCACGTTCATAAAACAATATTTTTTTCTTTCAAATAAAAATGACATAATTAGTTTAAGCACTTGTGACAGACATCAGAAACAACGGTGGTACCACAACATCCAGACCCGAGACAATACAGTTTTCTATATTGACCCGACCGGGGATCGAGCCCGGGACCTGAGATGGCGCGTCGCCAAAAACCGGCCCTCTCGCGTCTCGGCTACGGAGGTCGCCATGTTGATATCTTACTAAGGTACGCACGTCGATATGCATAGCACATGCCGCAAATGTGAACCCTATTGCTATTACACTGAGGTCGAAATGAGTTCGGACTATTTTGTGTCTTTGCCTGCTTGGCGCAGAACATATCACCAATATAAACCCTATTGCTATAACAAGAAGAAGGTCGTAATCATCTCGTACCGTTCTGCGCCTTGGTCCGCTTGGGCGGCGCGGGCGGCGGCGGCTCGTCGTCGACTCGCTCGTCTCGCTCCGCGCAGAACATGCCGGCCCACACACGCATTGCACGGACACTATATTCAGGCCAGAGGACCTGGAACAATACATAAGTACTAAATTTAATACAAGGTGTTATCTGTTAAAGGAAACCAAAATTTGAGAGGGTCTTTTCAATTTTAAAAAAAGAATGGTTACGAAAGGTGACTTGTGTAATTTTCGGCTAACTTTTATCGCCATTTTAATATTTGATATTGTTTATGTATTAGGCACATAAACCTTCCGCTTAAATCACTCTATTTAAAAACAACCGTATCAAAATCCATTGCGTAGTTTATAAGATCTATGCATACAAAGGGACAGGCAGTCAGCTGGAAGGGACAGATGATGATTTTATATGAGGATAATTTAAGTTTATTAATTAACATGCATAACAACTGATCGTGAAATAAATAGAAATTATGACTAGGGCTAGGGCTATTAGTACAGCATAGTGAATCTGTTACTGGACTTGTCGCCCTTACCTTGAAAGCTTGGCCCCTGCTACTAATGTAGCACCCCCCAAGAGATCTGGAAAACTTACTCACACGCAGGAACACGACAACACAGAAGTGATTGTTATTTGGCTGCGGTCTTTTCTAAGTGGAGGTATTTCACCAGTCGGGCTGCTCCAGTTCGAGCGATAAATCGCTATGCCCTACCTCTCTTAAAGTCCGCGATAAAAGCTTCAGCTTAAACACTGATTCTAATTAGTTTGTCAGTTAGATGAGCACGTGGGTGGCAAGGAGCAGTCCATGTGAACCTATGTGCAGGGCGGCTGCAGGGCTCTGACCTGGTCGTGGTGCGGGTGGTAGAGATGGTTCCTGTAGGCGGGCGCGCGCAGCAGGTGCCACACGTGCGCGGTGCAGTCCATGTGAACCTATGTGCAGGGCGGCTGCAGGGCTCGCGTCTGACCTGGTCGTGGTGCGGGTGGTAGAGATGGTTCCTGTAGGCGGGCGCGCGCAGCAGGTGCCACACGTGCGCGGTGCAGTCCATGTGAACCTATGTGCAGGGCGGCTGCAGGGCTCGCGTCTGACCTGGTCGTGGTGCGGGTGGTAGAGATGGTTCCTGTAGGCGGGCGCGCGCAGCAGGTGCCACACGTGCGCGGTGCAGTCCATGTGAACCTATGTGCAGGGCGGCTGCAGGGCTCGCGTCTGACCTGGTCGTGGTGCGGGTGGTAGAGATGGTTCCTGTAGGCGGGCGCGCGCAGCAGGTGCCACACGTGCGCGGTGCAGTCCATGTGAACCTATGTGCAGGGCGGCTGCAGGGCTCGCGTCTGACCTGGTCGTGGTGCGGGTGGTAGAGATGGTTCCTGTAGGCGGGCGCGCGCAGCAGGTGCCACACGTGCGCGGTGCAGTCCATGTGAACCTATGTGCAGGGCGGCTGCAGGGCTCGCGTCTGACCTGGTCGTGGTGCGGGTGGTAGAGATGGTTCCTGTAGGCGGGCGCGCGCAGCAGGTGCCACACGTGCGCGGTGCAGTCCATGTGAACCTATGTGCAGGGCGGCTGCAGGGCTCGCGTCTGACCTGGTCGTGGTGCGGGTGGTAGAGATGGTTCCTGTAGGCGGGCGCGCGCAGCAGGTGCCACACGTGCGCGGTGCAGTCCATGTGAACCTATGTGCAGGGCGGCTGCAGGGCTCGCGTCTGACCTGGTCGTGGTGCGGGTGGTAGAGATGGTTCCTGTAGGCGGGCGCGCGCAGCAGGTGCCACACGTGCGCGGTGCAGTCCATGTGAACCTATGTGCAGGGCGGCTGCAGGGCTCGCGTCTGACCTGGTCGTGGTGCGGGTGGTAGAGATGGTTCCTG
Source organism: Glyphodes pyloalis (assembly GCA_037074685.1). Taxonomy (NCBI): domain Eukaryota; kingdom Metazoa; phylum Arthropoda; class Insecta; order Lepidoptera; family Crambidae; genus Glyphodes; species Glyphodes pyloalis. The sequence continues at coordinate 8,374,631 of JAYKKO010000021.1, forward strand.
TAGGCGGGCGCGCGCAGCAGGTGCCACACGTGCGCGGTGCAGTCCATGTGAACCTATGTGCAGGGCGGCTGCAGGGCTCGCGTCTGACCTGGTCGTGGTGCGGGTGGTAGAGATGGTTCCTGTAGGCGGGCGCGCGCAGCAGGTGCCACACGTGCGCGGTGCAGTCCATGTGAACCTATGTGCAGGGCGGCTGCAGGGCTCGCGTCTGACCTGGTCGTGGTGCGGGTGGTAGAGATGGTTCCTGTAGGCGGGCGCGCGCAGCAGGTGCCACACGTGCGCGGTGCAGTCCATGTGAACCTATGTGCAGGGCGGCTGCAGGGCTCGCGTCTGACCTGGTCGTGGTGCGGGTGGTAGAGATGGTTCCTGTAGGCGGGCGCGCGCAGCAGGTGCCACACGTGCGCGGTGCAGTCCATGTGAACCTATGTGCAGGGCGGCTGCAGGGCTCGCGTCTGACCTGGTCGTGGTGCGGGTGGTAGAGATGGTTCCTGTAGGCGGGCGCGCGCAGCAGGTGCCACACGTGCGCGGTGCAGTCCATGTGAACCTATGTGCAGGGCGGCTGCAGGGCTCGCGTCTGACCTGGTCGTGGTGCGGGTGGTAGAGATGGTTCCTGTAGGCGGGCGCGCGCAGCAGGTGCCACACGTGCGCGGTGCAGTCCATGTGAACCTATGTGCAGGGCGGCTGCAGGGCTCGCGTCTGACCTGGTCGTGGTGCGGGTGGTAGAGATGGTTCCTGTAGGCGGGCGCGCGCAGCAGGTGCCACACGTGCGCGGTGCAGTCCATGTGAACCTATGTGCAGGGCGGCTGCAGGGCTCGCGTCTGACCTGGTCGTGGTGCGGGTGGTAGAGATGGTTCCTGTAGGCGGGCGCGCGCAGCAGGTGCCACACGTGCGCGGTGCAGTCCATGTGAACCTATGTGCAGGGCGGCTGCAGGGCTCGCGTCTGACCTGGTCGTGGTGCGGGTGGTAGAGATGGTTCCTGTAGGCGGGCGCGCGCAGCAGGTGCCACACGTGCGCGGTGCAGTCCATGTGAACCTATGTGCAGGGCGGCTGCAGGGCTCGCGTCTGACCTGGTCGTGGTGCGGGTGGTAGAGATGGTTCCTGTAGGCGGGCGCGCGCAGCAGGTGCCACACGTGCGCGGTGCAGTCCATGTGAACCTATGTGCAGGGCGGCTGCAGGGCTCGCGTCTGACCTGGTCGTGGTGCGGGTGGTAGAGATGGTTCCTGTAGGCGGGCGCGCGCAGCAGGTGCCACACGTGCGCGGTGCAGTCCATGTGAACCTATGTGCAGGGCGGCTGCAGGGCTCGCGTCTGACCTGGTCGTGGTGCGGGTGGTAGAGATGGTTCCTGTAGGCGGGCGCGCGCAGCAGGTGCCACACGTGCGCGGTGCAGTCCATGTGAACCTATGTGCAGGGCGGCTGCAGGGCTCGCGTCTGACCTGGTCGTGGTGCGGGTGGTAGAGATGGTTCCTGTAGGCGGGCGCGCGCAGCAGGTGCCACACGTGCGCGGTGCAGTCGCCCACGCGCGCCTCCGCGCGCTCGCGGCTCGTGTTGCACATGAACGTGCCGAACATGCACGAGTGCACGTGTGTAGCCAGCTTTATCTGTCAAAGAGACATGTTTGTTTAAATTCAACCATGTTGTTAGAGCACACAGTTGCGTGCATTATACGGTCGAGAGTCAAAGTCAAAGTCAAGGTTACATGTAACACTCATGCATCGTCAGAATGAACATAAACCAAAATTGTAGCTACAGCCGGTTCGGAACCTAATCCTACCGAGAAGAATCCGAAAAGAAAATCAGTAGTTATCCTAATCTTTAATTAGATAACTTAAAACTATGGTGTGCGAGCGAGCAGACTTTCATGTCCATATATTTTTGTCGTTTAAATATTCATTAAGTTCATAGTAGCCTTTTCGCATTAAACATGATTTAATATGGATCTTAAATCAATGCATAGGTAAGTCAAGAATACATTGCGGTAACTTGTTGAATATTTTTATACATGATCCTATGAATGTTCTACTGGTTTTACGAAGCCTATGGTTTAAAATAGCGAGCTTTTTTTTTTCTTGTGTTAACATTATGTATGTCGGATTTCTTAAAGAACGAATGAAGACTTTTAAGTGCATACATGCAATCAAAGATGAATTGGGCTACGGTTAAAATAGCACTTCAAGGTAAACACTCGTAGTCGGATATTAGTTCTTGTGCGCACGACATAAGGGCGATGCAAACTCCAATGTGTGTTGTCTGACGTGATGTTGTATTTACCTACCCCGCATCATGACCTACAAAAAAAGAGTAAAAGCTCACCAGGTACGCCTCATTGAACTCGAACCCGCAGGGGTACTGCAGCATCAGCTGGTGCACCACGTCGAGCCACTGCAGGAAGATGGGTGACCGCTCGTTCGGCTCCTCCGCCGCGAACTGGTGCCCGCACCGGTCAGCGAACTTGTGGCCGAAGTCGAGCCACTCGCGCTCCACGAGGACTCTGAAGCCCTGAAAATAGCAATATTCTTATTATGACGAATGTCCACAATAACAATGAAATGAAATGATTTAATCAAAAGGAAATGATTTATTTCTGCAAGTGGATTTACAATAAATTCATTTGCACGTCAATTATTTTTGCCTACCCGCGCCTCGACGTTGGTTCTTTTGAGAAGAAGCGCCGCAACAAACTCAACAGATATCCTCTATTAAAATAAATTACAAACATCACAATGTCCCTTTAAAGGCTAGACACAATTGATTTCTATTGTGTCTGGTTTTCGTACTACTATCTCTACTAGTAAGCGCAATACGTCAAATTAATCGCATGAGACGACAAAAGTTCCGATACCGTTGATTGGTCTAAGCACACCGTACTAGTTTTTTAAGCCAATTAGCTATCAGCATAACGATTTTGAATTTTTAATGAGATGTGAACGCATTCCCAGTGGCAGTTACCTCCAGCGTCCGGTAGTGGGGGTCGAGCAGCAGCTGCGCGGCGGCGACTATCTGCGGCGTGCGGTCCCAGCCGTCGGAGCAGTGCACCAGCGCCGGCCGCCCGCCCAGCACGCCGCGCGCGACCACGCCGGCCGCGCGCAGCACGCCCGACACGTACTGCGGCCACAGCGTGCGCTCCAGGTTGCTGTGCCAGCTGCCGAACAACAATACGCATGATGACACTCTTCACTAATCATTTTAAGGTATCGATATCCAATGCCCACGGTGGGGAGTAGTACATCATTATATTTGAGCTTATATTATTACTATTTAGTTAGGACTTACCTACTTCCACAATATACGTTTAAACCTCATTCGATAGGTCGATGCCCACGGTGGGGAGTAGTACATCATTATATTTGAGCTTATATTACTATTTAGGGCTTACCTACTTCCACAATATACGTTTAAACCTCATTCGGTAGGTCAAAGTACCAGGCGTGCATAATCCACGTGGAGGCTACTCACTTGGCCTGGTCGCTGGGCTCGTGCGCCAGCGCCCGCATTTGCACGAAGCTTCGTCGCACATGCTGTATATTGGACAGACTCATACATCAAATGCCTACGGTGTGAGGATTCCAGCTTATCACTGTTTAGCTCATTCGGTAGGTCAATGTACCAGGCGTGCATAATCCACGTGGAGACTACTCACTTGGCCTGGTCGCTGGGCTCGTGCGCCAGCGCGCGCATCTGCTGGAAGCTCCGCCGCACGTGGTGTATGTTGGGCAGGCTCATGAACTGTATATCCGCGGCGGGGTAGTACTGCTGGCACTCGCAGCCGCCGCCTCGCGCGCGGTTCGTCACCGCGGACGCGTACGATCGCGCGTCCACTATTAGCAGCTTCAAGTTCTGGAAGTAAATTGATCAAAATAATAAATAAATTATAATAAATAAATGCGCTAGACAATCTGACCGATCATCTGGTTTTAAACTAAGACTTTCACTTGTATTACTAGCACCAGACGACGGATACTAACGAGGGGCGTCATCCCAGCACACCCAGACTCAAGTCAATTTAGAAAAGTTCGTTTTCTAAATTGACCTGACCGGGAATCGAACCCGAGACTTGTCGCGCTTTGGTCGCCTACCTTAGCCACTGCGGCACTGAGGTCGTCAATATTTAATATTTACTGTGCTCAGACGTCGTACGCGGGGAGTTGAACTTAGAATTATTGATAAGTTCGCAAAATCCTAAATTATATTATAGCTAAAATAAAAGTATTATTTTTTACTCCCTAAAATATTAGATATGTACCTATTTGCTTTTTTTCTATTTTCTTATGTAGATTATGTTTTTTTAATAATTCGTTTAAGCATGATGTGATTGTCTTTAAGATAAGGCTAAATTTAACTGCAACTTATTGATTTGTTGATGAGTGAGTATGAGTCTCATTAATAAAATAATAAATTATTTTGCCTACATCTTTTTTTCACGCTTACTCACCACGTCACAAAAGATGCACTTTACTATTGCAGATAGTGTAAAATGCACGCAATTGTAGCACACAGGCGATGTACACGGCAACTCAAGAGTTATGGAAGATTTGACGAAGGCTCAAGTTAAGGCAGAGCTTGTAACAATGATGATGAGAACACACCTTGTTGTTAGCATTAGCCGGCTGCACTCCCCTGTCAGCGTTACAAGCATTCACGAACGCCGCCAGGAGCCTCTCGTCCTCGCTGGACCGCCACCCGAGCCAGCCCACCTCGGGCTGGGACGAGCGAGCGATCACGGCGCCGTTACCGCGGTGCCGCCACACCACCGCCGGTATACGGCGCATGGCGCGAAACCTGGAACGTTATAATGTATGTGTCAGAAAGATTCGGACAAAAGCACGTCAAAAAAGAGATAGGGCATAGCGATTTATCGTTCGAACTGGAGAAGCCCGACTGGTGATATACCTCCACCTTACAGAAGACCGCAGCCAAATAACAATGACTTCTGTGTTGTTGTGTTCCTGCGTGTGAGTAAGGGTTCCAGAGCTCCTGAAGGGGTCAAGGTACGTTAGTAGCAGGGGTCAAGCCTTCACGGTAAGGGCGACAAGTCCAGTAACATGTTTATTATTATGCTGTACTTGTCACCCTTATGCTAGGACCTCATTACCACTTAAGATCAGGTGGGATGAGGTCAATCTTGAAGTGCAATATAAAAAAAAACGTCAGACTGTAATGTGTGTTAAACCTATCTATGTATTTATTTGAACTACTTTCAAAACACATGTAATCCTATTTTGGAGTAAAAAACAGGACATCAAGGTAAAAACTTGTAATTACATCGATTTTAATGATTTTTATAGAGCTTTGCGCCGCACTAGCGAACTTTAAATATTTCTAGCAGTGCTGGAAACGAGCCCACGACCTTCACGTTTCCTCACCGCAAGGGGACATGAAAGTTTTCTGTTTTTCAAAAATATTTCAATTTTATTTTAGTTCTTATTCCCACGACATAAGGACTCTACAAAGTCCAAAGTTTGTATACTAAGGTGCTTTCGACTGTTCTTGAGAAAAGTTATTTTCGCACATCATAATATAATACGGCAATAGCATATCACAAATATCAATCAGATGCTAATTCTCTGTGTTTGTAATAATTTTAGGTAATATAAAAAAGTTTGTTTTCAATATTTATGATTTCAATAATACATATTTTCATTTACTACCTCAACCAGCAACTCTTGACTGCTTGGTATATGCTTATAACATTTAGGGTATCCGGCTCGAAGGACCAAAAACTGTAGGGTGCTTACAGTTATGAGATGAGTGCGATGACTAGGATGGGAAATGTACGAGCCCAAAGATAGTTGATCTAACACTGATTTATTTCATAAGAAATTACAAATATATACACATAAGCAGAACCTACGTTTACCATCATCTGTGTGTTTGTTATTGTTTCTAGGTGCTATATATTTACATGTCATTGCCATTATACCTATTGTGCGGTAACACGTACAACCACAGATACCTCTTTAGGTATATAATTGATTAAATTATTAAATAGCCAACAAGTTACTTTATATATTTATTTTACGATTATTTATATTTGAAATAGTCATTAAACAAGGAAAAAGTATTTATTTACTGCAGTATTTGTAATATTCATTGCCATACTTTCATTTACCGATGCAGGAATTCATATTGAAAACAATCGAACATTTCTAAAGAATTACTCATACAAAGCATTGTTTTATTAATTACACGCCCAAGTCGTTGAAAGAAAGTACATATTTGTTTACACACAAACACACATTCCACGGATGCCAAGCTGTAAACGCCCGTAGTATACACAATTGATCGCTCATAATGAGCAATTGATTGATATCATTGGCATCTTTAGCCGGCTAGACCAAAAATACACATCATACATTTTTCAATTATGTTTACGATACAATGTAATTGTAGAAACATCTTACACCGCAAGAATTATTTACAATTACTTATGTGATTGTTGAAAGCTATTGTAATTTTGGTGGTTAGATTCAAAGTACCTATTTCGATATGCTGTGGCTTTATCGTACCATAGAGCAGACAACTAAAATTAGGTCCATCAGTTAAATCACCAAAAAAAGGTATAAGACATTTTTTTATCATGTAAACAAGAATTTACTACGCTACATTGTGTCAAAATTTGGCTCGACGTCACTTGTTCGTACAGTTTTAACGAAATAGTGACGTAAATACATCCCTCCAATAAACTTTATTGCACTCTATCATCAGTTTTATTTTTTTTATTATCAATAAAAACGTTTTCCTTCTATTTTGATAATATAATTGACAACCATTGTTTTTTTTAGCTTTCATCCCTCTTATTTATGATTTATCTCTTATATATATTTATTTTGTTAAATAAATACACAATTACTTATATTCCAATCGGCTATTTATCATTAAATGTACAACTAGCGAAGCGTTAAAAGAGTGGAGAATGGAGCGTGATATAGCTCTGAGATCAAGTTTATCGAAAAGGTCGAGCACTCATGAATGACATTAGTAATACTCGTGACCAATGATAACTTACGATTCACGCCACCACATAGGTTTATCCAAACGAATAACAAAACGAATAGGGATAATGACTAGGAGAAAAGCCAAAGATTCGATTTAACCCGTCCAGTTAGATTATAAAAATGCAATGATAACGTATTTTAACAAAATACGTCATGGTTTAGTACGGTCATTGACAAATCATGGTGAACACTATCAGTTCGATATCGAGTCTTATGCCCACGACTTAAAGGTCATACATAGGTGGTTTGAATGTCTGTGAATCACCTGGCGAGCCATTACGAGTTGAAGTGACGTATGTCCAGCAGTGAGAGTTATCTCCCTTTGTGTTCTGGGACGTATACGGATGTCACAAAATTGGCCCGGCACACTGACACCGAAGAAAGATAGGAAAGACGACTCGAACAAGCCTAGCATATCCACACCAAAATTATTTGACTTCAGAGATATCCCTCCGGTAACAAGGTCCGGTTCAAGTGCTAATTTTGAGACATCCTGTATGGACAAAATGATATATTATATGGCTTACCGAGCAACAGAGTCCAGATCTTCATCCCCAATGGTGGCAGGCACCACGAGCAGAGGCGGGTACGAAGGGCACAGCTTGTAGTCCGCGTTGGCCGCCGTCACTCGCCATGCGCCCTTCGCCGTGAAACCCAGCCTCTCCACCTGCAGGACGGATTCTATGTCAATACATAGAGGGGAGTTTACTGAGTCATGCTAAGAGGAAATAGGAGGGAAACTCTTCTGCGCTGGCTGGGTGAAACAGCTTCGTGCGTGGAACTTCTCTCTGAAAAGAGCGGAGGCTACCCACCAAATCACCCCGTACCGCTCATCCTACCTAAATAGTGACGCCATGCCGAAAAAGATAAACTCTAATTGCCACACGACGCCACCAGGGGAACTGATCTACCGGTTCCAACATTTCACCCTTAGTTTGGGAGACCGATGGAAACAGTCAGAAGTCAGTGTTACCCCACTTCTGCAACCGGTTGATCTCTAATCGGAAAGGCTGTTAAATTCGCGCCTTATCCACGCCTTCAGAAAGCCTTTGGCAACTGTGGTCTACATTATCAAAGTGGGATCACATTCCAGCAAATTTGCTCTAACTCTGCAATTCATCCAGCTACATAGCGATGCATCGCGAGAGTACCTGTGACATATGTAGCGCTACATAGCGGATCGTTGATATGGTTGAGTGAAGTGGAGCGACATGCTTGTGAACTGGTGTCACATTTGGGAACACGTCTGTCACTTAGTTTTTGATAATCTAAACAAGTGCCCTATTTATAATAATATGGGTCCACCGCATTAAACACATTATTTAATTAAAGCCTTAATCATCAACCTCAGTGAACAATTAAAATTCCGCAACCTCCCACAGTGGTAATAATCAAAAGTACCAGGCTGCCATAAGTCCTATAGAGCATCTCACCTCAGGCCCGAACCAGTGTCTGTACGGTGCATGTGAAGCCTTCATGAGGGCCCTATGCACAGACGCGGGCGGTTGTTCCTTCGCCCACGCGGCATACGCGGCCGCAAATGTCTCCTGCACCGATCCTATTGGCGCCAGAGCTGTGTTCAGTCTCCGCCACCACTCCACGCACTGATCTCCTGTGCTGAATGTAGCCCTGGTGACAAGAAATTGGTTTCTGTTGTTAAATTGTTTTTTCAACTGCTTCCATGGTGTAGTGGTTAGAGGCTTTAAAACTCGATCGTGGGATTCGATCTCGCGTGGAACAATTTCACTTCGTGAGTTTTCCAGTTTGGTTAGGATACATACATGAATCATCAGATTTTCCGATAGGTAAAAGTTATGTTACCGTACTTCAGAAGACACTTTGTGTATGCCGTTAAATCAGGCTATGAATAAAATAGGTCTGGTTTAAAAACCATGTGCGTTATTATTATAGTTTGCTTTGTTATATAATACAGAAATATTGGATGACCTAGATCACATTTACGAATTCAGAATTATTTTGTAAGTTATCTGAAATGAGATGTTTTGTCTCAATAAATAGGTACATAATTTATATAATAATAACGATGACTTTACAACAATAAAACGGTCTAAATCAGGCATATCTCGTCAACCATGATTAGTTTTCATTTTATTTTGAGCATGGCTATTAATGAATAAAAATTATCTACGCGTTTAATATTATATTGGATAACATCAGACATGTACATTGCTCTGATTCGGTGGTATGTAGCTAAAACAATTGTGTTACTGAAATCAGAAAAAAACGACGGTACCACAACACCCAGACCTGAAACAATATAGAAAAGATAGTTTCCTATATTGATCCGATTGGGAATCGAACCCGGGACCTCAGAGATGACCACACGCCAAAGTCCGACCCGCTCGTCTCTCGGGTACGACATTCGTCATATTAATATCCTAATCAACATTTTTCGAGTAAAGCCTTTTATTTGGATAGTTTTGGATCAAAATACATAATATAATTATTCAATAAGTTACATAATTTCAATAATAGATCACCTAGCAACATAAAACTGGATTATTACACACTTATTGATAAACCTGCCCATAAATATTATTCCAAAACAAAAGCAGGTAGGTAAAACGGCACATATAATTATCACATTAATTTTATGTCTTAAAAACAAAATAGCTTTTATCATTTGTTGTTGAAGGAAAAATTCGAGTTACTTTCTCGAGTTACCACGCGTTTATCGTGGTAGCCTCAATTCGGGTATGCGTCGGTGTCTTATCGAACATTGGTCGAACATAACATAGACAACGTTTGTGGTTGATAACTAAACATATTTGTCCTGTACACGACTTGTGGTAAAAATGTGTAGTACAATTATTTAATGATAAATCTATATTTTTTTCAATACTTTAAACAATAATAAATAATAAATATTGGACAACATCACATACATTGCTCTGATTCTGCGGTAAGAAGCTAGAGCACTTGTGTTACATAAATCAGAAACAACGACGGTACCACAACACCCAGACCCGAGACAATACAGAAAAGTTCGTTTTCCATATTGACCCGACCGGGGATCGAACCCGGAACCTTAGAGATGACGCGACGCCAAAGTCCGGCACGCTCGCCTCTCGGCTACGGAGGTCGGAGGTAAATAACCACCTCGAAAAATCTAACTAACAACCTTCACGTACATCGCGCGTGATGTAAAGACACACTACACTACACACAAGGATAGTTGATATTTTACCATTTCTAACTAACAACCTTCACGTACATCGCGCGTGATGTAAAGACACACTACACTACACACAAGGATAGTTGATATTTTACCATTTCTAACTAACAACCTTCACGTACATCGCGCGTGATGTAAAGACACACTACACTACACACTAGGATAGTTGATATTTTACCATTTCTAACTAACAACCTTCACGTACATCGCGCGTGATGTAAAGACACACTACACTACACACTAGGATAGTTGATATTTTACCATTTCTAACTAACAACCTTCACGTACATCGCGCGTGATGTAAAGACACACTACACTACACACTAGGATAGTTGATATTTTACCATTTCTAACTAACAACCTTCACGTACATCGCGCGTGATGTAAAGACACACTACACTACACACTAGGATAGTTGATATTTTACCATTTCTAACTAACAACCTTCACGTACATCGCGCGTGATGTAAAGACACACTACACTACACACTAGGATAGTTGATATTTTACCATTTCTAACTAACAACCTTCACGTACATCGCGCGTGATGTAAAGACACACTACACTACACACTAGGATAGTTGATATTTTACCATTTCTAACTAACAACCTTCACGTACATCGCGCGTGATGTAAAGACACACTACACTACACACAAGGATAGTTGATATTTTACCATTTCTAACTAACAACCTTCACGTACATCGCGCGTGATGTAAAGACACACTACACTACACACTAGGATAGTTGATATTTTACCATTTCTAACTAACAACCTTCACGTACATCGCGCGTGATGTAAAGACACACTACACTACACACTAGGATAGTTGATATTTTACCATTTCTAACTAACAACCTTCACGTACATCGCGCGTGATGTAAAGACACACTACACTACACACTAGGATAGTTGATATTTTACCATTTCTAACTAACAACCTTCACGTACATCGCGCGTGATGTAAAGACACACTACACTACACACAAGGATAGTTGATATTTTACCATTTCTAACTAACAACCTTCACGTACATCGCGCGTGATGTAAAGACACACTACACTACACACTAGGATAGTTGATATTTTACCATTTCTAACTAACAACCTTCACGTACATCGCGCGTGATGTAAAGACACACTACACTACACACTAGGATAGTTGATATTTTACCATTTCTAACTAACAACCTTCACGTACATCGCGCGTGATGTAAAGACACACTACACTACACACAAGGATAGTTGATATTTTACCATTTCTAACTAACAACCTTCACGTACATCGCGCGTGATGTAAAGACACACTACACTACACACTAGGATAGTTGATATTTTACCATTTCTAACTAACAACCTTCACGTACATCGCGCGTGATGTAAAGACACACTACACTACACACTAGGATAGTTGATATTTTACCATTTCTAACTAACAACCTTCACGTACATCGCGCGTGATGTAAAGACACACTACACTACACACTAGGATAGTTGATATTTTACCATTTCTAACTAACAACCTTCACGTACATCGCGCGTGATGTAAAGACACACTACACTACACACTAGGATAGTTGATATTTTACCATTTCTAACTAACAACCTTCACGTACATCGCGCGTGATGTAAAGACACACTACACTACACACTAGGATAGTTGATATTTTACCATTTCTAACTAACAACCTTCACGTACATCGCGCGTGATGTAAAGACACACTACACTACACACTAGGATAGTTGATATTTTACCATTTCTAACTAACAACCTTCACGTACATCGCGCGTGATGTAAAGACACACTACACTACACACTAGGATAGTTGATATTTTACCATTTCTAACTAACAACCTTCACGTACATCGCGCGTGATGTAAAGACACACTACACTACACACAAGGATAGTTGATATTTTACCATTTCTAACTAACAACCTTCACGTACATCGCGCGTGATGTAAAGACACACTACACTACACACTAGGATAGTTGATATTTTACCATTTCTAACTAACAACCTTCACGTACATCGCGCGTGATGTAAAGACACACTACACTACACACTAGGATAGTTGATATTTTACCATTTCTAACTAACAACCTTCACGTACATCGCGCGTGATGTAAAGACACACTACACTACACACTAGGATAGTTGATATTTTACCATTTCTAACTAACAACCTTCACGTACATCGCGCGTGATGTAAAGACACACTACACTACACACTAGGATAGTTGATATTTTACCATTTCTAACTAACAACCTTCACGTACATCGCGCGTGATGTAAAGACACACTACACTACACACTAGGATAGTTGATATTTTACCATTTCTAACTAACAACCTTCACGTACATCGCGCGTGATGTAAAGACACACTACACTACACACTAGGATAGTTGATATTTTACCATTTCTAACTAACAACCTTCACGTACATCGCGCGTGATGTAAAGACACACTACACTACACACTAGGATAGTTGATATTTTACCATTTCTAACTAACAACCTTCACGTACATCGCGCGTGATGTAAAGACACACTACACTACACACAAGGATAGTTGATATTTTACCATTTCTTTTTATTTAAAGTTCGCTCAAGCGGAGTGATCTACTATATAAAAATAAGTCGGGTTTTCCTCCCTGACGCTATAACTCCAGAACGCACGAACCGATTTCCACGGTTTTGCATTCGTTGGAAAGGTCTCGGGCTCCGTGAGGTTTATAGCAAAGAAAATTCAGGTAAAATTCAACAGAAGCGGGAAAATCCTCTAAGGCGAAACGATGTTCGCCGGGACCGCTAGTGCACTATAAAAAAAATAAAATCTCCTTTTTTGTCAAACCTCATCCTAATAATAACAACGATTAATAATAACAACGATTAAAAAGGGGTAGATTTTGCGCGATGCATTTTAATTTATACCTATGTTTTTTAAAGTGTAAGTACGAATTGATAGATACCTACCACTTTTATTTCAGTTATTATTATGTTTCTGTGTTTAGCAAGCAAAATCAAGTAAAGTAGGTATATATATTAGAAACAGAAATTTTTTATCTACCCTTGCGGTGCGGGAATCGAACCCACGACCACGACGGCGTAAAGTACTATAAAAATAATAAAATCGCAGTAGGTATATAGGTATATTCAATGTTTCTAAAGTAACGTAATCTTGCAGAATACTATCTATCTACCTTAAGCATAGGTATACGTAATTTTACCCCTTTTAAACCATAAGATAAATTATGTAGTCATAATAATTTGAGAGAATTAAAAACTGACTTAAGTTGACATGACCTTAACACTAAAAATAGAAAAAATCGACAGTCAAGACGTGTGTAAATAAACACCAAATCTTCGATATTAACCTCTAGTTATTTTTAGATATAAGCAGAAAATATTGTCACAAAACCGCGTGTGAAGAGCGAACTCTAAGGTTAACCAGTTATTTCCAAACAAACACCAATAAATCAATAAAACGTTTTGGCACTTCTTTATTAATTATATTACTTAGGACGAGCTCTTTGCATCTGAATTGTTAACGTCAACAACACTTTATAGGTACGGTTGAAAGCACAGTAAAAAAATACACTTTGGACTCTGTGCCGCGCTTACTTGGTTGACATAAGAGCTAAAGTCGAACTGCAGTGTTTGCTCCGATGTGTAAAGCATGTATGCTTATGTATATTTAATAGATACCGTATGTAAGTTGATGTTAATTATGTTTTTTTTTAAAGATTATTTACGCACTTTTTTACGCGTTTGTATATGTGTGCGGTAATACCACACATAGCTATACACACTCGCTGCATGACCCTGGTAGATATTGCCCTCAAACTAGTATTAAGTCCACCTGTTGTACTTTTTTGTACAATAAAGTTTTTAAAACCATAATATATTATTATAAATGCGGAAATCGGACTGTCTGTCTGTTGGCTTTCACGCTTTGGTACAGGTATACGCCCCCCCCCCCCCGGAGCTCTCTACCCACACGCAGGAATACAACAACCAGTGTTAGTTGGGTTGCGGTGTTCTGTAAGGTGGAGGTTTATCACCAGTCGAGCTGCTCCAGTTCGAGCGATAAAACGCTATGCCCTACCTATCATATGTACATATGTAGTCCACGCGAACGAACCAACCCACCCAGTTAGTAAAAAAATAAATGAAGGTGTATATTTGACTCACTTGAGCTGCCTGCCGTGTTTGCACAACACAACCAAATGCAGCAGGTCGCGTATCTCAACCGCATCAATGAGCCGCAGCGGCAGCGAGGAGCCGGGCCCGTTGCGCCGCCTCGGCTGCATGTGCAGCCTGTAGTTGGACATCGCTACTGTGCCGCCGTCCGCCAAGCGTCCGACCCACTGTGAACAATAAACTTTTATTAGTAACACGTCAAACTCTTTATAAAGTAAAAGAAAGAAAGAAAATACATTTGTACCGACCCACGACAATACCTACAAGTGGACACAAATACAGCGTCAGCAGAATCGGCTACTTGACAGTGTTAACAATAAAATATGAAAAGTTTTGGATATGATAGCTTATTAGTTAAGTTATAATTTTATATTTTTATTTTTTACTGAAAAGCATAGGTACCTAGTATTTTATTTTTGCAAAATTAATTTGACGTTTTTTAGCAATTTATGATTTTTAGCAATTAAATTGAATTATTGTGTCGCTAACCATATTAAGGATTTAATTCAACATTTTCCATTTATTTCCAAAATTTCAACAGTCACGTGACTTGGCGTTTTCGTGCGCTTTTCAAATGTGTTACACAAAATTTTATATTGACATTTTTCCAGCTAAATCAAATTGTTTGGGATATAAAATGCACGGGCGCACATTTAACAATACTTAAAAAAAACAAATTGGCATAGTAAACAACGCTCCATACATAATGCATGATTAGCCAATCAATACATTGATCCTACATCACGATGTCAAAGTTACCGTCGCCACAAACTATTTAAACAACAAACCAAGATTGGTAATATGACCTTGGTAAGTAATCAATTAATCATTGATGCCGGTAAGTAATGACATATAAAATCTACCTTCGAAAATCTAGAAAGACCTAGTGCTTTAAACACCGGTTTTAGATATAGAGCTCCTGGTTTGGAGTCCTGAGTTCAGATATGTATGTTTTGGATTTATCGAACATTTGATATCTATATTAATCTCAGAAAATAAGTAAGTTCCTAGAATCATTTAAAACTAGCCAAAGGGTCAAGCGATGGTCAATGACTGATCCGAACGTCTATAAGGTCGAACCGACAGCTGCAATATCTCTAAATACAAACACTGTTGACGCATTTGTAATCAACTATGATAAGATAACGCAAGCGTCCCGTTATAGCATGCATTATACACAACTTGAAATGCATCTTTCTTAACCTTATTATCAACGTATTTAGTAAAGCAGTAAATAACAAAAACTTAAATAAGAATATGTCGAATGTAACCAAATAAGGGCGAATATAACGACTTGAAACGAAGACTTGTAAGGTGTAGGTACTTCACCTATCGAGCTGCTCCAGTTCGCTATGCCCTACTTCTCTTAAAAACACAATAATAATAAGTGGAGAGATCAGTAAATAATTCCCTGATCTGCCACTACTATAAACACCTCCTGATAACCTATGCGTCCTTGGTACTTTTGCAAGCATCATTATATCTTGCGTGCGTCATTGCACAACAATGTGCACCTACTTATCAAAGTTCATGTGGTTTCGCATGAGACAGATCATTGTTATACACATTCAATTGTACTTACTCAATGTTATGTATGCCTGGTGTTTTTTTTAGAAACAATCGAACATCTAACTAGCATAAGGATAGTAAAAATTGCATGTATTTGAAAAGCGTATTAAATTCATCGCCTTCTGCCTCCCACCCAAATGCGTAATAAATTTTTGACCAGCCCGTTGGAACAATAGTAGAATAGTAGCCCTCTCGGCTGTTTTATAAAGGGTCGTCCATACAATCCCCACCTAGGATATTCGTGTTTAACTTGTCTTCGTTTTGTGTCTGGGCGTTCTAAATATATTAAAGTGCACATTGGTATTGCCTCCGGTTCTGGTTTTAATGCTTAATATACTTTGGAATCAGGTATATGTATGTACGTCACATTAAACTATATGTGATACTAGGTGACCCGGCGAACCTTGTTCCGCCTTAGAGGCAATAAATTACTTAACCTTTAATTAGGCGCGCGGGGTCGCCGCGACCCCAAGTGATCTTCAAGTTAGTTTATTTTTTTACCTATTAACGCTGGCAACCCGAATTTCTTGCTAGCTTCCTAACTCTCTAGCCCCCACTCGAATGAGTGTCGCTCGCGCCACGGAGCTGAATACACTTGCTGCACGGAGGGGTTTGGGGTCGCGGCGACCCCGCGCGACTTATAGTGTAGTTCAAATTTAGGTAAGTAAATATTTTTATATTATGATTTAAAGCATTTTTTTCACCTCTTACTGTCAATCACAAAAATATATAACGTTAATCTCAATTCTTTACACAATTAAAGAGTTATATAAAATACAAAATTGTGTTTTTAATGTGTTTGCTTGATAGACACAAGCTATTACGTTTTGTTTATTTCTCTATGCCTATAAACTACGGCGACTTGTTTAGTTTATTAAGTTTTTTAACAGTATTTATCTTTCACAGAATTATTTCATTATGGCCCGAAATAAGCAGAGTCGACCAGAACAAATAAGTGCGATTCTTGAAGATGAAGAAGAAGCTTTCGATGAGACTGACGATGACTTGTGTTTGGAAGGAGACGCAGATACACTTTTGGAGTCATTTGGAATCAGATTTAGAATTAAGTGATACTGAAGAGCCAATCAATCAATTCTGAAATTATTAGCAACAGAATTAGTAAAAGCACATAGATTAGCGCGAGCAATAATTCCGCCTAGTGCTTTGAAAAAGCGATTGTCTGAACCTGAAGTTGCGACTCCTTCAACATCTAACACTGGGTTGCATTCACTAAAAAGAGGAAGGTGCTACATATGTCCACGAAAAGGCGACAGGAAAACGACCGCAAAGTGTAATAAGTGTAACAAATTTATCTGTGGCGATAACACAAAGAAAATTTGTGATAATTGTTGAATTATTGTAGTACTTACGAAAAACATATTTCTATACTGTTTTAAACATCTTATAAAGATTTTTTTGTATTTCGCTAAAAGTTTAATAAGAAATAAGTAGAATAAAAACAATTAAAGTTAATTACTAATTGAAATGTTTCTTATTACATACCTATCAATTTGGGGTAACTGCAGACCCCGCGCGACTAACAATGTTATTTTATTTGCGCGCCTAATTAAAGGTTAATAAAAAGCAATAATAAATTATTTAAAAAATATCCTATGTCCTTCTCCTGGTTCTAAACTAACTCCCCACCAATTTTTAGTCAAATTTGTTCTGCCGTTCTTGAGTTATAAACAGTGTAACGAACACGACTTTCTTTTATGTATATAGAAGATATGTATTAATATTACTTTCCCAGACATAATTAGAAGTGGTAATGGTTTCACTGTGAAACAAGAAGTGGGCAGATACTGTCATATTGGATAAGGAAAAAGTACTCATCGCATCGTGCAAATTACAGCGAACAACACCAATGCAAAGTCCAGTTGATAAATTATTCTATTGCTAGAATCGTACGGTCGCTAACAACGCTCCGAGAGCTTATGCTCACCTGGTATTTCTTGAATTAATTATAAACTGATGAATACACATGAGTAACATGAGTTATTTGTACACGACCAATCGGCCGATTATCGTGATGACGTCACGGCATGCCGGCCGGTCTAATTGGAAGTTATTAGAGTGTAATGAACTACCGTCCAATAACTCATGAGCTCCTGGTATATATCATTGTGAGACATTCATATTATCACTGATTATGGACCTCTGTTTTACTTCGTGTTTGTAATATCGATTTGATACTTCTGAATGGGAGTTTCTTTAGATATACATAGTTTAAGTACAATTTAACACAATTCCTGACGAGAATCCCAGTAAATCATATTATAGAAGCTGAAGGATTGGATCATAACGGACACTATTTTGGCAGAGATGACGTGCAATTATTTGATTTTAAAGGTGGCTATTGCAACCAAATGGAAGCAATCTTCATATAAGCTGACATTATTGCTAAATTATTTTCAAATGTTCATTACGTTAAATGTACATACATGAAACGAAACATCTTATGGCAGAGAAAAACTAATCCAAAAATTAATTTCAATCATTCTCTTATATAAACATTGGAATGACCAATTTTTTTCCTACATAACATGCGAAAGAAGCTACTCCAAACGTTATTTGTCCAGCCGGGTCTCAATGATATTAAATCTCACATGGACTAGAGGGATTAATAAAACATAAAGAGTACAGCCACTACCACCACAGGCTACGAGTTATGGAAAAACATTCCCAAATACATGGAACGAACTAAGTTAGAAAAACAAAAAATTAGCATAGCAGATTAAGAAAATAGAGTACACCTCTAGCTACAATCAGGTGCACTAATATGTACTATACCTTATCCTTAGCCAGCCTTATGGTAACGACTTAAGACTTCAAGTGTTTACACATTATTGCTCGCGACTGTACATATGCGCGTGGGCATTTTAACAGCACTGGACCAGCGCACGCGCATCTATCGGCGTGCATTCAACTCTGCATATTCGACCCGGTTGCCCTTTTAATATGCACACAAACTTGTCTATTACGATTTCCGTTTAACTATTTCGCTAATTGGATGGCTTCTCATAGAGAAACGTATTTTTAGAAGAGATAGGGTTTATACGAAAATTTCTCATGAAATTCGCATATACGCAACACGCTATGAATATGAGAAATGAGATGAATCTCAAGGGTTCAAGTTATCAAGATAATTATTTTCTTTGTCATATAACAACGATCATTTTTAATACTGATTTACAAACGGATGTTTTTAATAATGAACTTGGTTGGGTTAATCAATGTAGTGTAAAAATAAATTATTTGGAAGTTTTTAAAGTAAAAAAATCAAGCTTTATACACACTAAAATGTATCAAAAACGTGTCACCTATAAACTTAATTACTAAACCTCACCAAAATAATAATCCAGTTTTATTTCAAAGTACAAGACAAACATAAGAACATTAAAAGTAAACGCTCGAGAATGCAGCATTGTCTTAATTTAGTTTTCGAATACATAATGCTCCACAGTTTTATTCACACTGATTTAATTTGTTCCGGCCAGTGACATATCAAAACGGCCGCGTAACAATTATTTATCTGGTTATGTCACGCCCATCTTAGTATGCAACCGCCATTCATAACTTTTTATTGTCTGAAGGAAGTCATTATTTTTTATTTAACTCACTTTTTGGGTCGTAAGATTTTTTTTGAACTCAAGCGGCGTGGAACGTGTTACTAGAGGCATCATTGCCAGATCAAACTAAAACACATGATTATTCAAGGCAAACATAAACAAAAAAAAAGACAGTTTGTACCGCCTAAAGTCGTGGGCACAAGATCTATTATGCAACTGCAAGTGTTTTTTACCATGATGTTATTTTGGTCGTGCAATCAGGTTTTTAGTATGTATCATTTAGTCGTGTAATGACAAACTTGGGAGGAGAACAAAAATTACGTAAGTGCACGAATAAATGTCCACGGTAAGACATACACTTACACCGTTCTGTCAGAATTGGACAAAAATTGCTGCACGTGGTATGCAGTAAATGCTCTAGCTGTAATAGTACTAGCAGTAACACTAGGTGTACGTGCACAAACTCCCCGCATATGGGAGTGAAGACAGTGAAGACGCAAGCAAGCGCAGGTCGGCTGCGCGTGCGATGCAGCAAATGCTCTAACTGTAGCCAGTAGTAACACTAGGTGTACCTGGACAAACTCCCCGAATATTGGCGTAAAGACAGCCTCAAAGCCGGGCTCGACCTAGTCCCTGGGCAAGCGCGGGTCGGCTGCGCGTGCGATGCAGCAAACGCTCTAACTGTAGCTAGTAGTTACACTAGATGTACCTGCACAAACTCCCCGCATATGGGCGTGAAGACAGCGCTGGTCGGGTGCACGAGCGTTGCAGCTAATACTCTAACTGTAGCTAGTAGTAACATTAGGTGTACCTGCACAAACTCCCCGCATATCGGCGTGAAGCCAGCCTCAAGGCCGGGCTCGTCGTAGTGCGTGCGCAGGCGCGGATACAAATCGGCAGCGCGCACGCGGTGCGGCGGCGGCTCCGGTTGCGGCGGCGCGCGGTATCTCTCCCGCTCGCTCATCTCGCCCGACGTCGCCGCTGACACCTGCTGAAGATAAAAAGAAAACTTTAGCACAAACATCAATAGGGCCTATGAAATTGGTGGATTTAGTCGTGAGCGTAACCATTTTCTCTGTCCTCTTTCTGATATCTTCGCAGACGAAACGACAGCCTCTGCTGTTACTGTATCTACTTTCCAGCTATAGCAAAGAAGCTCTCAGTAATATATATGTCACCGTAAGATTGTAAAAACCGTTAGATTACAATCTATCTCGCGAGATTGTAAACTGTCGACCGATTGTGAACTGTAACTTGGGATTGCACTTTAACGGATTATTTTTCGCTGTATTGTAATCTATCGAAGTGAAACCGTTAAATTACAATCTGTCCGGCGTCAAACTGTCAACTGTCCGAAAGCTCGGTTTATTATATGAGCGACCAATCACGACCAGCCTTTCTATGGCCCCGTAAAGTTAGGAATGAAACTCAAATCAAATCATTTCTAGTAATTAAAAAAATAGAGATGTCGTTTAAATAAATTAAATGCACTTCAAAAAATCTTCAAGTATTTATTTACTAGGTAATCAATAATCCTGACATACTTTGAGAAATAATTGTACCAAAATATTTATTCTTCAAACACTCAAAATTTTAATTGAAAATTACAACAAAATGAAACAATTATTTTGTTTTTTAACACAAATTAAAATTGAAAATTTTTAAGAAACTCTTATAAACAAATATTTAGTCCTTTAAACATACCATAAATTAATAGTATAAAAACAACAAACGAAATTACAAACAAATATGGCGAATGACGGGGCGGCGGGGGGCACACAACTCTCAACCAAATAGCGCGCGAGATGCATTTCGTTCTACGTCAGTTCACAATTTGACCGATTCTCATCGATAGATTACAATATAGCGAAAAATAACGCGTTAAATTGCAATCATAATGTTACGGTTCACAATCTGTCGACAGTTTACAATCTCGCGAGATAGATTGTAATCTAACGATTTTTACAATCTTACGGTGACATATACAATCCATCATAAACCATCTTTAACAGGCGACTATAGGCTGTGATCTCAGAGCCTAGAAACTGACTGTGCAGGACCTAGCTGAATACAAAACACTGCTTTTGCGCTAGTCATGTTTTGCTAATGATAAACCTGGATAGAAATCAGCCATCTTATCAAAAGGTTTCAATACAACTAAGCGTTTGCTAAATCCCGAACACAAAGTTATCTTACCGATTTAACGACTCTCAAACAGGCAAAAACAGTTAAAATTAATTTGGCCAAACCCACCCATACAACCATTTCACATACAACCATTTACTAGGGAATTAAATTTTGTGGGTAAGCACGGCATTAAGCAAATAACGTCTAAAACTGACACGAAAGTTACAACTTTGCTTCATTTTCTCTGGAAAAAAAATTATCATTCGACGATTATTAAGAAGGAGATCGATTTTATTTTTTATCACTGTGGTATAAAACATTCCATCATAATAAACGTTGATCGACAAAGCTCCGTCTCTCCAAGTACACAAACTATGCGGTGAGTGCATAACAAACAAAGGGCGGGTGTAGGGACTAGAAAAGGGAGAAAAAAGTGAAATTGCCGTATCGAATGTCGACAAGTTCTATCGCATTTTATGTGAGCAATAGAAACCGTTGGCAATAGTCAACAGTAGGTACAGTCAACAGCAGATCAAGGTAAACACTTGCAGTTCGAAATAAGTTCTTAAGCCGACGACATAATGGCGATACAAAGTCCGAAGTCTATAGTATGATGTTCAGAAGTTTATTGAGAGATCTTTGCATTAGAAGTTGCTTAAATTAGTTATAATTTTTAATATGGAAATTGCAATCTTCTTATTTACAGTGCAATGCAATAGAAGCATTACAACTGCATAAAGAATATGCCTAAGCAAGTTCTACATATTCTCATTCTACATAGGTATATTAAAAAAAGAAAACCGTTAGTAAAAATGTTAATAGAGCCAAACTCCGCTTTTAACAGTCAATTTCCAATGATATAGAGGAAACTACCAATTATATTATGTCATAAAAGAGTTATAAATAAACAGAAACGATTAATAGGTTAAATAATGCATAACTGACGTAATGATTGAAATTTAAATACTCATTAATTAAAATACATAGTTAAATAAAACAAAACAACACACCTAACTTTTCGCTTTCAACAGGTAATCTTATTCATTTTATTCAAGAGTTATCTAACAAGGAAAATAAAACGAATTATAATCGTATTGATGACGTATAAAAGCAAACATAAATTTTGTGAGTAGCATTGAGTAAACTAGAACATTAAAGAATGAGCAATTGATAACAAGATAAATAAGAAAACACATTGGCTACAAATTACAACAAGAATTTGAATGCGCCCTAAGTACGGTGAACACATCACACCAAAGTAATGATGACTTCGGTGGCAAAGTGGCTAAGGTAGATGGCCAAAGCGCGATTGGTGCCGGGTTCGATTCCCGGTCTATTCTAAATTGACTTGGGTCTGAGTGTGCTGGGATGACGCCTACAGTTAGTATCCGTCGTCTGGTGCTCATAGTACAAGGGAAATCCTTAGTTTAAGACCAGATGATTAGTGTGATTGTATAGCGCATTTATTTATTTAAATATAGAGGCTGCCCGCGACTTCGTCCGCGTGGATTTCGGTTTCCATACAAACTTTAATAATAATTGCAGCGTGATGTTATATAGCCTAAAGCCTTCCTCGATAAATGGTCTGTTCAACACAAAAATATTTTTTCAATTCGAACCAGTCGTTCCTGAGATTAGCGCGTTCAAACAAACAAACAAACAAACAAACAAACTCTTCAGCTTTATAATATTAGTATAGATTAGTATAGATACTTGCAGTACAATATTAGTTATTATGTCCTCGACATAAGGGCGGTGATAAGCCCAAAGTATGTAGTCTGACGTGTTTTTGACCGTACCGTAGGTATAGCTCTTGCAAATATTCACTTTATTAATTAAAAATATCCAAACGCTTTCTCTTCTCATTAAAAGTATATGGTTTCCTCATGATAGGCACCAATTCAATTTCAATCAAAGCCATGGGAACAATATTTAAATGAACAAGAAAAATCTGGAGATCAAGTTTAGAGCCCTTTTTCTTATCACGCACAAAAAATAATAAGCTAGTATGCTTCGGTATCCACACGAGTATTTAAATCTACATAAGCCTTAAATTGACTAAAATACTTCACTCTCAGTCCGCACAGTATATCATAGAGGCATGGTATTTTTACACACGTCACTTTCGCTATTATCACATACATTTGAACGGAAAAGGATTCACACTTCCCGCTATAAATGACGATTCGTCCCGACAACCGCACGCCAGATTGTCAATTGCGGCGATGTCAAAGTTGTAACGAGGACAAGGAATGTATTGCCTTTCTCTTTCTTCTGTCTGCCTGTTATCTGGAGGCAAAGGTTACTAGAGACTAGTTGGACAGAAGTCCTTTGACAATATCTTATAAATAAAATTTATAGGTGTAATATCACATTTTAATCGACATTCGAGAATGACCTAAGACTTCCTAGAACTATAATTGAATGTAATGTTATTAAGACGTAATTGTTCACAATATTATCGCAATTCATCAGTTAAAATAAAAAAAAACGGAAAACTAAACGTACTTCGACTTGATTCCAATGTAAATAGCTAAATGACTTGTGTTATGAAAACAAAAATCAAAAACATTTTTGCTTAAGTAAGCAAATAAACATCCAGACACAGAACAAGTACAAATGTCCATCACATGAATGCTTGCCTTGATTGGAAATCGAACCCACGAATCCTGGTGCAGATGGCAACACCGCTAACGAATGACCCATCATGCCAGTCATATGCAATTGATTAATGGAAGCGGTTATTAATTTCATTGACTCTTTGGATACCTAAAGATAATAAATGTAAAATAGCCCAGGTTTTCCCGTATACTTCTGTAGACGCATGGTAACTACTGCTGTTACGCTGCAACATGGTGTTCAAACTAGCCATAATAAGATTAAAATTCCATTCTCCACAGGTGTATTAAGATATCTCGATAATCACATTTCCGTCGTAGTATGCCGGATTATACTCAGCCAACTATAACAGATCTTATTAAAACCCTCTATCATCGTAACCACTTCGTCAGGGACTAGGAGTTTTTTAAAGGTGTGTTATATGGAATATTAAACTTGAAAGGTATTCATTGTTTCTCTATTACCAAATCACACTATGTCATTAAACTTATTCTTCAATAACTTTGGAGCTAAAATCCCACCCTGAGTAACTCCGTAACTAACATTTCTCTGAAACAACGTTTGTAGTTTTTTTCTTACTTTGTACGGACCGAACGGTGCAATTTAAACCGCATTGTTAATTGAAACGTCAGAGAACTCACTCGTGAAAAAATTGCATGAGATGCGTTTGCGTTTAAAGGAAATTCAGATAGCTAAGTAATCAGCAATCACTCAAAACGCGAAGACGAAGTAGTTGTATTTCAAACATGCATAGAATTGAACCTGACCTATGTTAATTGATCTGTATTGTCCATTGCGTGAACTACAAAAGTTTTGTAAATAAACCATTTATTAGCAACAGTTCGTAACCCGTTATTGTCCAGCTAGCTTCTTCACCTTCTTAGCTTAATCAATAACTTCTTTACTGTTTTATTTATCAAAACTTTGTAAATCATAAATTGAATAAAATTATTACAGCCAACCAGAAAAATTTAAGTACATAAGTACCATGTCATTTATAGCGTCGTCACTAACATAACCCAGTACCACAGCAAGCTAAGTCGACGCGTGCGTCCGCTGAGGTCGTGCTGGCAAGGATAGGATGTTGGCTAACGCAAGGTTGCTTTCGTGTTTAGTAAGTATACTGGTTATTTGTAAGTCCGAATGAGAATGTAGATGGTGAGGTGGAATTTTTGTTCACAAGATCTTATTTACAAGATGGGTTAAGTGAGAGTCCAATTTTGTGCAATATTTACTTGATTTCAAAATAAGACATCGAGTATTTTTGGCATTGGAAAGTATCCAGACAACGTAACGAGAATAAAAATGCATTTTTATGTAACAACACTATTCAGAATGCGAAACACGGTTAGTGCTATAAAATTCTTAAGTTAATGCGTCTTTCGAATGTTTTAGTTTCGTATGTCGTGTTTCGAATACGATGCCGTGAGGCATGCATGCTCTCACAAACATTACCAACAAGTAAACTTGTCTTAAAATAAGTGTTTCTTGCTCTACAATTTTTATATTTGTTAATATATGACTTGACGTTATTTAATTGGTTGAAAAGTAAAATTGTTATTGGTTCGCATGCGGACTATTTCCGAACACATATAAATTGTTAGCTTATTATTCGCTCTTATTGGCCGCAGCGTGACGTTACATAGTCTATAAAGCTTTCCTCGATAAATGGACTCTAAAATATTTTTTCAATTCAAACCAGCAATTTCTGAGATTAACACTTTTAAACAAACAAACTCTATTAGGAATAGATTTCGCAGTAATGGTAATATTATTAAATCGATTGCGTGAAACTAATTAAACTAGTTATATATCCGTGTGAGGCATTCGGCAACTTCTGTCTCTACTACTGATACAAGACAGAACACAAAAAATAAGATTTATTTGTTACAAACCATAGCATGAAGACTGTAGAGATACAGAACACAGAACTCTCTAACAGTCTCTTTAAAATGCCCACGTTATCACGCCTAGATTATGTTGCATGGAATTTACTTCATACTATTAAAATTTGTTACATAAACTAGTATTTGCTTTATTTATCTGGAAAACACTTCACAACATTTATTTATACTGGCATATAATAGGCTACGTAACCAACAGTATTTTGTTTATCTCTTGTTATTATCCCTACTTTTTCTAACGCTGTTATATTAAGATACAATTTGCTACTTTATTCCACTGATGGTACCCATGCCACGCCGTCACTGTGAAGGGTACCAACCCGGAGCGACATTTTACTGAGTTTTTTTAGGGCAGAACTACTCATTAAAACACTCCCGGTTGGAGCTCATCACCTAGAGTGGTGATGTTATTTGTGTGATGCCCGATCCAGCAGGATCATTTCCTCGCCTTATGTTCTCACCCATTGGTGCTTGCTTTGACGGGGAGGACTCCCCCCCCCCCCCCTTACGCCACCACTAGCTGTTTAAACTAACTAACGGTACGAAAATCGCACTCTAATTTTCTATCGACAAGAAAAAACTAGATAGCAGTCTGAAAAGTCATAAATATTCTTAAAAAGTAGATGAAAATAACCTGATATTGTAGCACATTACTTTTTACGAAGTAAGCAGGTATATTTATTTCTTTGAACAACCGAACAATTTAGATAATTCTACGCACTTTTCGTAACAGTGTTGGTTTACTCTGTTAAGTATGTATGTTACACATACAATGCATTGCATCAAAAGTGCGTACTTACTCATTTTGTTGTTGTAGAATTAACATTTTTAACTGTTGTTAAGCAATTATGTCACTTACACAATTTTCTATCTATATTGTAACTGAACATTTTAATCCGCATTCTGGTGTCCCCTTTTCTTAAACGATCAGCCTAACTTGTAAATCTAAGGACATAGCATATTTTTTTATCAATTATTTTTTTGCTTTTTTTTAAATCATTATTGTCTATAAGGCGGAACACAGTTCGCCGGGTCACCTAATAATTAATAAATATCTGACACAAGACGACCTCCGTTGTCGAGAGGCGAGCGGGCCGGGCTTTGGCGACACACCATCTCTTAGGCCCCGGGTTCGATCCCCGGTTGGGTAAATATGGGAAACTAACTTTTCTTTTAACACAAGTGTTTAAGCTTCTTACCACAGAATCCGAGCCATGTGATGTTGTCCAATTTATTATACTTTTATATAATTTGCGCTAAGTTTAGGCATTGTGTTTGAAAAACTAAAGGTTTAAACCGTGAAAGAGGCCAACAGCACGTCAAGGTAGACTTGCAGTGCGGTATTAGATCTTATGCCCACGACATAAGGGCGGTGCAAAGTACCCAAGTGTGTATTTTGAAGTGCTTTTGTCTGTAGTCCAATATACTTGACTTGACTTTTTAACACACAAAATAACTATAAATACGCCAAAAATAATGCCTGCTGTATGCAAGCCTCTCATAAACATTTGTTTTCTATTCAAGATTTATTTTGAACTAAATACCTAATAGGTTTCTATGAACATTTCAAGAGTAATTTTACATGTTGCCGTTATCAAAATCGAGCATACGCAAGTAAAATAATACGTTATAAATTTTTTAAGTATTTGTTACTATTGCGGCAACGCAAATTTCACCTGTCAAACTATTTTTATTTCACAGTTCATGAGATACAGCCTGGTGACAAGACGGCCTGACAGACGAACATACAAATGGACCACGAAGTCTTAGTAACAAAGGGGCCCGTCCCGTTTTACACATTGGGCAAGGAACCCTAAAAAAGCCGCAAGCGGCTCGACATTCAACATTCCTTTGGCATCGATTGTACCAGGAAAGCATAAACGCGGTGTCGTTTATTGACGCAATGTTTGCGCGGACTTTGGTCTCGGAGCTCGGACATGCACGAGACTGCGCGCTCTTGCAACATTACCCTTTGTCCCAGATACTTAAGTTTCTCAGTATTCTGTGCTCATCGTCGGCATTTCATTACTTAAAAGCCCATTTGTAAGCGGAAGAACGAATTCACTGATCACATCTGGATCGGATTCGAATAACGAACTATGTCTGAAAATTTTGGATCTAACTCGTCTAAAAACTGTTGAATGTGCTATTATATATATATATATATATATATATATATATATATATATATATATATATATATATATATATATATATATATACTAGGGGTCCCGGCTAACTTCGTTTAGCCTTAGATAATTTTCCCGCTTTTCTGTTGAAATTTTTCCTGAATTATCTTTGCTATAAACCTCACGGAGCCCGAGACCTTTCCAACGAATGCAAAACCGTGGAAAACGGTTCGTGCGTTCTGGAGTTATAGCGTCAGGGAGGAAAACCTTATTTTTATATAGTAGATCATATATATTGTACGATATATAACAGAATATATATATATATTTATACATGTTTATCTTCATATTCATAATACTCATAACTATTATTTGTAATCGCAGATAGAATGGGATTTATCAGTGAATATGTATTTTTTATTGTATTTTTGAGTTAAATTTTGCTTGCTACATTACCTATATCGATTATTATATTCGTATTTCGTATGAACGTTTCAAATATTTTTTTTGCATGGCCTTAATTGTTTCTCGGTATCTACTATTTACCTCTATCTGAAGGTAGTCTGAAGAAGTCAAATTTATCTGTAAAACGAATGTATTTAAATGTTTCTTGCAAAACGTTATTTCCTTTAACTAGCTTCTAGGTTACTACTAAAAATCTATTCTAGTATAGCGTGCATGTTATAACCCTTATTTGTCAATTTAATCGCCGATTGAATAGGTACTGGTTGTAACCTTCGATCCCGTATATTCACACAGAGAGAACGTTTTATAATTATTTAACCGTCACGTGCAATAAAAATGACGAAAAACGCATCTGAGATATTATATTGTAAAAACACGTGAAATTATACATCTTGATATTTCTAATTTTTACTGCCATTTATCCCGAGCCATTATTAATTATTACGATTATAAAAAATCCTAAGTCATGACAGTTTGCAGATCATCGTACCTATACTAAACTGATTTGTGTGTTGAAATCAAAGAAAATATTGGTAATTCTTCATTTATACTTAGGGCTACTGATTTCTTCCTAGTGAATACATTTCTTGACTCCAACAAGTACCTGTAACAATAAAAAAACCTTATTAGACATTTTTGTAAATTTTAATTAAATTCTTAATTTAACATTATTCATCAGTTCAGGTGGAAACCATATTATTAATATTAAAAACGCGAAGGTTCCTATGATAAGGATGAAGGAAAGTTTATTATTGATTTGCGCAAGAACTAATTAATGGATTTGGAGTATCTTGGTCGATAGATGATAAATAATATACGAAATTTACATATAAAGCAAGAATTGAAAAAAAAATAGTTAAAAATAACTTCGCAAACATTATAGTTTAATATTTTTTCTAGTCTAGTTAGATATTCTGATCGACGAGCAAACGTTGTTTTATGGTGATGTGGAATAGAACTCAAGAGACATGGCGAAACTTGTCACTTCACATTTGCATAGAAAATAAATTTTATTCATAGGCTGGGCTGCATTTTACTTGCAGTTCAAGAAAAAATTAGGTAACGTATATCTTATTGCATTGACTTAAAGCTCAAACGAGGTGTTTTAAAAGCCTAAATTTATGGTAGCTTTCGAAGAATTTTCTTAGAGCGATGTCATGATAACAGGATGTGGACGCACTAAGCAGATAATATTTTACGACCATATTGCATTAAAACCGCAGCCAATTTGTAATGTACACTCGGACCATGATTTGTATTTATTTTAGCTTAAATGCGTTCGTCGAATCTACAAAATTCGAAAACCAAATCCATAAAGCAATTTTTGCGTGATAGACGTCAACTTGCGTACAAACTTATTTTACAAACCTATTTAATACGCGATTAGTATGAAGGACAGAGTAACAAGATCAAGACTTTACAAATAACATTGTTAATAAATAACAATACTTTGTTACGAAACTATTTGTTATTGTTACGGAAAGGCATTATTTTCCAACGTAACTATTTCATCTGTCTATTGTCCTATTGGTTAGAGTATAGAGATAATGGCAACCGGATTAAATTTTTTCATCTCCGTACAAAGCTATATTGTTCACATTTGTATGTAAACATATTTTAAAGAAACAGAAAAAAAATATCTTCCCTTGCGATGTCGAACCCACGACCTTCACGTATCGCGCGTACTGCTCTTACCACTAAGCTAACCGCAAGCCATCATATTGAAATATTTAAAGTTCGCTAGAGCGGCGTGAACCACTAAAATTGTAAAAATCGATTAAGATGCCAAGGTGTCTTCGACTCGGTGGTTTTCAAACATTTCTGCAACGAATGTACCACGGGCCGATAAGTATGAAGTTCTAAACATACTCAGCAGAGGGCACTTACCAGAGGCTGAGAGGTTGAAACAATAGAAAAATTTTAGGCCTGCGATAAATCGTGCCCTGAACCGCAAGGGGAGATGAAATATATCTGTTTCTTTAAAACCTTAAACATTTGCAAATGCTATTGCAAATGTTTAAGGTTTTAAAGAAGTACTATTTAAAAATTGTAAACATCTCTTTGTATGTAAACGATAATTACGAAACGTAATTGAATTCATTGAAGTTTCCATGATAGTGCACTTCATTGAACCGATGTGTCTAGGAAGATTTCATCCCTGATACCATAATTACATTTCCGTCCTCATTAAACGATGGTTACAATACTTACATTAGTCATCTTGCAAGTAATTTTACCTCAAAGCGTATATTTATACCTCGGAGCAATAAACCGAAGACCCTAATTGATGTTACATTCCATAGTAATGATGTAACGCGACTGACGGCCTAGCAGTCGAGTTTGCTTATTAACCTTTTCCCAGCCCAGCTATCTTTAACGTAGTGGCCCGCTGTACGCCAACGTATAAATGTATAACAGTTTCTATAGTACGAAAGCAAGGATGTGGCATAACGTCATATCGATAAAAAAAATTGATGTCTAAATCAAGATTTTTTATTAAACTTTGCAAATATAAATAAACCCTGATACATTATAATAGTAATTTGTTTTATTTTATGAACATTTTAGTAAGAAAAACGAGTATCTATTATCATAGACAAAAATACATGCATAATCTTGCAACACATTTATTATAAAAGGCACTTCACTATTCATTTTATAACGTAGTCCGTTGACTTCATATCAAGTCGTTGGCGCTCGTGGCAAGATAAATATCTCAAATAGAAGTGTTGTCTATGCGTTTCTTTCTTCACATTGAGTGAATCTCTCTCTATCTCTCTAGACGATTTGAATAAAGAAAAGACGGCTCTTGTACGGTATTCATAAATCATAACAAGTATGTTACGGTGAAAAGTAAGACAAAAGAATGAATGGTCAGTTATTATTCGTATATTTAATAACTTTTTATAGTTTGTGTAAGTTTACCTTTCGATATTTTACTTTTTATATTTTCGATAATTATATTTAATGATTATTGTACGAAAAAAAAACAGACGAGCGCACGTTTGTAATGGCCGGCACTATGACACAATGACCTTGACACCTGTACGCTTACGACGTCACAGGTTTACTTGCATTGAAGTTGGTGGCGCTCGTAGCACTGAAATCTTGTCATTGCGTAGAGATGGGTGTTGCAATATCGAAAATTCTAAATAAATTATAAATTAACTAGCTTCCGCCCGCGGCTTCGCCCGCGTGTAATTCGGTTATATTGCGGTATAAATCACAACTATAAGAAAACTTCTCATTTCCACGGAAAAATCTAAGAAGCGCGATGTAACGCTGGATACGATTAGTTGTTAAACAAAAACTGAATAGTACACTATATTATATAGCTAAGTAGATGTAAAAATCAGTTTAGACGATAAAACAAATTGTACGTCATCCCTCGGGAATTCCACATTTACGGGGATTCATTATCGTATCATTTAGCTTCTACATTTACATGTTTATATTCGTTTACAATATTTTACCTTCCAATCCATCAATCCATCCATCAAGCAAACTATATTTTTGTTTTCCCTCGGGAATATCAGTTTTTTTTCGGGATAAAAAGTAACCTATTATTTAATCCGGACTTCTAACTATACGTCTGCAAAATTTAAAAGCAATCAGTTCAGTAGTTATGTCGTGAAAGCGGAACAAATAAACAAACTCACTTTCTGATTTATAATATTAGTAAGGATCTTCGTGAAATAAATTAATTTCAATATTTATTATGTAATACGTTATTTTCAGACCGGAATTAATTGTCAATCATAAAATCTATGAATATTTGTATGGAACAAAACAAAGTAAACATGTAGGATTGTAATGAATGCAACTATCGCGTCACATCACTAGCCTACTTGATATGAAGTCGTTGGCGTATGGGACATCAAAATATTTCAGGCGTTTTTGTTTTTATCTGTTTTAAAACACTATAAAGCCTGTTTCTTTTGGCGAAATAACAAAAATGGGCTTCAATCCTGTCCATCTTACAAAATTACAAGAGAAACAAATGTTTAATGCACCGTAAAGGTATTTAATTAAAGTAGGTACAATGAGTAACTTCTATAGAAGTAGTGGCGTTGACGGCACGAAAATCCTGAACTTCTATAGAAGTAGTTGGCGGTTATTAGGTTAAAAGTATGCCTGCCAGCATAGTCTGTATTTCATCGCAAATAAAGTTCTCTTTCATTAGGCAACGAAGTGATTAAATATGAAATTACAGAGAGTTCAGTCATGCATGTAGATTCTTATGATTATAGTTCGATCTGGAGCGGATTGAAATTTTAATACGCTAAGAATGTATGCTAGACCGGCACGGTTGTACGAAACATTACTTACGCCGATAACACAAATTCCTAGATATCTTTCAAGCATAAGTATTCAATAACAATAAGACCGCCTTTATTTTACTTGAATATGTCTATAAAACCAAGTTCTGTAAATTTTCTGTGCAATAAAGTGTATCTATCTATCTAATAACATAATGTATGGACTAGACCATCAGACCAGTCAACTGACCCCAAGCTAAATTTCTTGTACTATTGGTGTCACATGACGGTACAAACTAGGAAGTTAAAAAATCTAATTACATAAAGAGAAAAGGTTTTTTGATATAGCATTTTATTGATTTGTTCCAAAGTGTCTATCTACATTTCACATTAAGTTACATACTGCTGATGAAATTCTTACCGCTATCTTCTCGGTACGAGTTGAAAAAACGTCCGAGAGTCATCTTGAATTGTTCAATGACGATTCAAAATAAATGTTTCTACATGAATGAAGAAATATTTGATTTGATGATTTTATTTCATTCCAATAAAAGATACAGCTTAGTTTCTTTTGAAGATAACAGTAAGCAGAATGTGTCCTGGAAATACCAGGCACCGTTCTTGGGAACACAGTCTTCAAAAGATGATACCTTCGCTCTGGTTGCTGTGTAATGTTGAGTTATTGATGATTGCTAATCTCCTGGGAGTAAACTACTAGTCATTTGAGTTACGACGACGCAGTTACTCGTCTGCAACTAATACCGAAACCTGTATTTATACGGCAATGAAACATGGCTGCCTAGCCCATTAAAGCCTTTGGACTATCATTTCTGATGTTTATAGGCCTTTATGCAAACCCGCCACGTCCTGGGAATTCATGATCGATTTAATTGGAACTTGAGGTTGAGCTGGCTCTAAACTATTCTACGAGTTAACGTGATTTGCAAGTTCAATGACCTTTTTAAGTCCTGTTCAAAAGGACACAAACAGGAAAACATTCAGAATTCTGCGTGTACTGTTTTCGAGATAAAGCGGGACTATGTAACTACTAAAGTATGTTTTTAAGTAATAAATGTTTCTTTCTTTCTTTCTAAAAAGTTATTTGGAAGGCGAAAAAACTTTTAAGTACATAATGAAGAAGCCAGCCAAAAACCACACATTCCTACCAATATTCCAAGCTATAAATACTAAATGTAACCCAATAGTTGTAATCTTGAAAGTACATGAAAGCATGAAGATAGTAATATACAACCTGTAACGGAAAGGGGGTAACAATGTAAAGTAGGTGGATACTATACCTTGTATAGATTCTATATACGAAATCCCGAGTTAAAATAAACACTTTATTGTTTTTATGAAATAAAAAATGATTAACTATAATGACTGACTAAAACGTAAACAAACGCATCACAACACTATTGAGGTCAGCGACCCCAAATCACGTTATCACTTCACTACAATCACTGCGATCCTGAATTTCTCCACCTCCTTCCTCGACATGCGCGCCTAGTACTTTTCGGCGTGAGCGCGTGCGACCTCGGCTTGCTTTGGCGGCTTAGCACAAAGGAATCGGCGTTGTCACTAGGTACATTGTAGCGAACGTTTATGGAAACACCTGGAACAAACGAAATGAGGACTTATTAACGTGTCATAAAGACCAATTTGTTATTATTAATTACGTAAGTACAATTTTTTACATAGTTTATTTTATCTCTTAAAAACCAAATTCTAATTGATAAATTGAGGATTTAGAACAAAGTTATCTACTTACTTTTCAGAAGAACGGTTCAAAATAGGTATTGTCCTTGAAGCTGGATGCATAAACCACCTCGCCGATATGAAGATGCGCGAACATTATGCAACATTTGTGGTGTCACTGTACAGAACGCGGCCTTGATGCTTTCTATCATCTCTTCCCTTGACGAGCATGCTACAGCGTACACCTTCCTTTTAACGTAGTCCCACAAGAAGAAGTCCAACGGATTGAGGTCTGGTGACCGAGCTGGCCATGTGATACGACTTCCTCGCCCAATCCACAGATGGAAACGAGCGTTTAGATGGTTTCATAAATCTCTTTCTCTAGCTCTCGGTCGGCCATCAGGCTGCCGTCGGTTGCTCCGACACAGAGAATCATCTCGAATATTCTTTATTGCTCAAAGACATCACGAAATATCACTAGGCTATCCGTAGGAAGTAGGTAATCCAGAAGCAAAAACACGAGATGTTGTCACGGCGACGACAACACAACGACGTAACTAAAGTGTCAAAATGAGAAACGCTAAACCAACAAATTTCAGATGTGATTCAGTAAACACTAAAAGATAACCACCATTGTGATATTTAAATTAATAGCATAATAGGTACATCCAACTCTTTCGACGATTTCAACCTTATAAGGAAAATATTAATAGACAAAATTTAATAGGTTTCAGAATTGGTATGAACTTGCGTCTAAATATTGACTATTGAATTTTGTAGCATTAAAATAGATACACTGACGTTTTAAAAGTGTGTACGGCAGCGAAAGAGTGTACGTACTGAACGTCATCTGTCTCTTTTTCTCTTATGACTATTCCATGCTTGAGAAAACAGTACAAGTAGTCATTTCTGAATCACATTTTTAGCACTCTCTCTATTCTAATCCTTACTCTGAGATTCCAACTACAAAGTTGTGACAATCAATATTAGGGTTCAAGATTATTTTACTAAAACTAGCAACAAAAAAAATCTTTCATACTCATGGATTCCTTGTAGCTCCGTTACTTTGCATGGTCAAGTTTGAGGATTTAAAATGTAATTCAATTAATACTTTTTCTTTATTATGTTTTCGGCGTTCTTACGTAAAATTATCGTCTGTAAACCGATTTTACAGACAGCCAATTTTTTGGACATAACGTATACGATAAGATTTATCGTATTTTTGCTTGAAAAACCTTTAATGCAATTACGAACTGTTCTAAATAAAAAAAGAATACGCCTGATAGTTTTACAGTATGGGGCACACAGTTGTAACATAATCTTACCAAGTACCTATTTAATACAATTTGCGAAAAATTTTAACTCTGAAGGGTCATGAACATAATTTCAATGTAGGTATTAGAATCGCACCATTAATAACATAATTGTATTATTTCTAAAATTGTAAGAACGAAATAAATTAAAATGCAGAACCCATTTTTTAAATTAGCACTATTTTTGTACCAGGGCCATAGTAAAGTATCATAGCCACGAGACCCGCCCATTTTTAGGGTTCATTTAAAAAATAAATTAACTCATTTAGTGGAATAGTTTTGTTTATTAAATATTTCACCGCTTATTTTTTTTATTTAAATATTTTTGATAAATATTAAAAAAATACTCTTTAGCCGGAATCACTGGGATAAGATAGTTCTTGATACGACAGATTTGTTGATATCATTTTGTAACTGTTAGAACTGAAGAAGTTCCATTTCACAATCCTTAATGTCAACTAGCTCGCTCATAACCTCTTTATTCCTAATTTATTGGACATAACGTATACGATAAGATTTATCATATTTTTGCTTGAAAAGCCTTTAATGAAATTACGAACTGTTCTAAATAAAAAAAGAAAACGCCTGATAGTTTTACAGTATGGGGCAAACAGTTGTAACATAATCTTACCAAGTACCTATTTAATACAATTTGCGAAAAATCTTAACACTGAAGGGTTATGAACATAATTTCAATGTAGGTATTAGAATCGCATCATCAATAACATAATTTTATTATTGCTAAAATTGTAGGAACGAAATAAATTAAAATGCAGAACCCATTTTTTAAATTAGCACTATTTTTGTACCAGGGCCATAGTAAAGTATCATAGCCACGAGACCCGCCCATTTTTAGGGTTCATTTAAAAAATAAATTAACTCATTTAGTGGAATAGTTTTGTTTATTAAATATTTCACCGCTTATTTTTTTTATTTAAATATTTTTGATAAATATTAAAAAAATACTCTTTAGCCGGAATCACTGGGATAAGATAGTTCTTGATACGACAGATTTGTTGATATCATTTTGTAACTGTTAGAACTGAAGAAGTTACATTTTACAATCCTTAATGTCAACTAGCTCGCTCATAACCTCTTTATTCCTAATTTTTTGGACATAACGTATACGATAAGATTTATCATATTTTTGCTTGAAAAGCCTTTAATGCAATTACGAACTGTTCTAAACAAAAAAAGAAAACGCCTGATAGTTTTACAGTATGGGGCACACAGTTGTAACATAATCTTACCAAGTACCTATTTAATACAATTTGCGAAAAATCTTAACACTGAAGGGTCATGAACATAATTTCAATGTAGGTATTAGAATCGCAACATTAATAACATAATTTTATTATGGCTTAAATTGTAGGAACGAAATAAATTAAAACGCAGAACCCATTTTTTAAATTAGCACTATTTTTGTACCAGGACCATAGTAAAATATCATAGCCACGAGACCCGCCCATTTTTAGGGTTCATTTAAAAAATAAGTTAACTCATTTAGTGGAATAGTTTTGTTTATTAAATATTTCACCGCTTATTTTTTTTATTTAAATATTTTTGATAAATATTAAAAAAATACTATTTAGCCGAAATCACTGGGATAAGATAGTTCTTGATACGATCGATTTGTTGATATCATTTTGTAACTGTTAGAACTGAAGAAGTTACATTTCACAATCCTTAATGTCAACTAGCTCGCTCATAACCTCTTTATTCCTTACGAGAAAGGTGTTGTTATAACAAGTTGGAAATGTGAAACCGAAAACGCCTAGTTTTCGATTCAGAATTAAAATCAATATCTACTTTTCCTTTACTCACTTTTACGATCTGTACGGCATTCGATATTCAAATAACTTTTCTTTTTGTACGCCCTCATGACAAAATATGTTGAAACTACATTGATCACTGTTTGTCATCTTACATTTGCACATGTTTACAAAAATTTATAAAAGTTAGGAGAAACTAGCTTAGCTTAGCTACTGTTCGTTTTTTTTGTTTGTTAAAATGTAGGGAAATAATAATACAGATAATAAACCCCAATCATAAGAAATTGAACAATGTATGAAAATAAATATCTGGAACCCATTTAAGATTATTTAATTGAATACCAGGAGTGCAGTGTGAGCTGATTGTTGTTGTTGACCCCACAGCTGATACACCCTGAATACTGTGATAGTGTTGTGCAAGCTGACTTAGTCAAAATTTTGACTTGTGTTTGACTGATATTTCAAAAAAAAATATTGAAGCAATAAATGCGTGTACACAGCTACAAATGGTCCCATACAGTTTGTAACCGTTAACTGCTTTGGTATTTTTGATATTGTTATACCCTTTCCGTTACACGTTGTATATAAGATGAGAGGTGAGACAGCCAAAAAATATAAGTCACACATTTGTTCTTTTAACGTGTAAACAAAAAATTACTTAAATGCGTTAAAAATTAGCGCGAAGTCAATTATTTGCACAGGGTCCACGAATCAGTAACGAAATGTCAACAAAAACAAAAAAAAACTTAATTTGTTAAAGCAAAAAATAATGTTTAAGTGTCCTTTGAAAATCTAACTGACATACTAAATAAAATCGTCGTTGATTTAACCAATTCATCAGCCCAAATCAAAACCATGAAAACAAAACGAGAATCGCATTTGTAATAGTGATAGAGAACGCCGTATATTAATAGACACGTAGAAACAGTAGGCATTTGTCATACCGACTTGCAAATTGGTCACACAAAAGTATGACGTGCCACGTTTAAATGGCAAGCAAGCGCCGTTTGATGGGAAATACCGCTCTGAACAAAGCGTCCTTGTCTGCGCGTATGAATGCCAATTATGCCGTCAAGGTTGGAAGGGTTCAACGGAATTCGAACTTTGATTCAAAGACTTACAATTAAACTGCACAGGTATTAATATTACCTGCATGCTGATACGACTGGTTTTACTGTTAACCAGACAGATCCTCATGATATTAAAAGCGTGAAAGATGGTTTGTTGTTGTATGATTTTAGGGATGTTTGGTACTTTGCCCACAAAAGCTACTCATTGCATTCGAATAAAATTTGGTAGCCAGACAGTGAGACAAATTCCCGAAAAAACGTGAACGAAGACGCGGACAAAATTTGTTCAATAATATTATTAACCACACAACATTAACTTAAACCTATACCTACAGGATGCCATTGCCGTTTAGTTTCAGCGCTTCTTATGCTAAAAGCAACTTATTTTGCTACTACTCTTACTTATACCAAAGTTGATAATGACGACATAAGCAAAAACACAATGTCGAAACTTATTTGTGACTAGCCGAGATATTTTGTGATTTGTTCTGGTTTCTAGCTATCATGGACACGGAGTAGCTTGTCCTTATTTTGGATATACCTTGTAGAGAACATTAAATTAAATAAAAAAAACTTAAGCATACCAAATGTCTATTACCTAGAAATTGTAAAGTTGATATTCAAGATGAAGTGGTCAATCCCACTGATAAAAATGTTCCACCAACAAGATTCCCTGATAAATTTAAACTGGATCTTTAATGCGATAGTGAACTGACATGATTTATATTCGCATATAAGATATGCAGAGTAGTTAGCACTGTCTCAAGAATACTACTTGTGAGGTCCAGATAGATGTCATTATCTGAAGTGAGTGGTTTTATCTGATAAGATTAAAACTGGTAGTTATCTTGATTTGCCTTATTAAACCTCTTCATCGTAAGCTTATGCAGAGGCACGAATAGTCAGAACCTTATCCATAATAATACGAAGAGGTTGAAACATTTTAAGTGTCTATTGACTTTTGGCAATAGTCGTTAACATTACAATTTAAATAAATATATTAAATCTCCATAATCTATGTTGATTGTGATTTGATTTGAAGATCAATTTGCAGAAGCTGTACTAGGGAACCATAACTTAACGCGGGTTATTCATAACAGCGTAATGTCAGCGATAAAGTATTGAGCATTAGGCGGCCTGCGTAGGCGTGACGCCCACGTTTTGTTTCGCACATTCACCCTGACGGTGGCCAGGGCAACGAACAGAAGACCAAAAAAGGTGACGAGGAGTGAACAATAAAGTTTTTGCAGTTACATCGCTTCTCGGTAAATAAACAAAAAATCGAGTGCGGCGAATTTCGAGTCGTGATTGGATAAGATTCAATTAAATCACTCGCGCTTGGAGCGAGATTTCGCTTGAATTATCCATCAATGGCTACTGAAACTTAGTCATCATTCAAGTTATAGCGACGTGATCAAGAATATCATCTATTTCAAGGCTTCAACAAGGCGAGGTACCTTACTGAACTTAGTTACGACTTGTACTTACAACATTTTTTAATGCAGCAGAACAAAGTTCAAGGTTAATGCTGAACTATTTTAGCGATTTCATCGATTCACCCCATTCTCAGAGAAATAACTAAAATTCAAGGCCGGAGCATTTACCTAATTCACGATGAATTGATATTAAATTCCAGTGTATGGATTTTAACTGTATCATAGACTAGTGAACCAAGAAAGTGTCATCTTAATAAAAAAATTAGTTAATCTTCATCATTATCGCTTCATCTAAAGGACGTCTACTGCTGGACTTGTTTGAAACGAGAGACTGCCCTCAAAACCTACAACTATCGGCTTTGTGCCATTTACATCAATCGCCTCGTGACAAGGTCATCTATCCACCTTAATAGGCGCAAAGCTAGTTTTCCACCTTTAAACCAATTGGTCTTACTGTTCAAAAATATATAAAATGCATGTTAATCATGGGCATGCAAAATAAACCAAAAGAAGAAAGGTGAAGCACACTTCCTAATGTAGTCTAACATGATATAAAATGGGGAAACATTAACAGTTTTATGTTTCAAAACTTTTTCAAAGTAAACATACGAACAAAGCTTTTAGTTCAAGACTCGGCACTAAACATCGCATCGTTAAAACAGACTTCTGTCCGGGTGGCGTACTAAATTAACCGACCGAATGAACGAGAACCAGTGGATCATAGTTTGAAGTAAGGATACAACAGCTGGTCGTGTTCGGTGGCTTAATAGTTGAATTTCGTGGGCAGTTCGTTCACCTCATGGCACAGACGAATAGATGGATGACGGACGTAAAAAACCAGGCAAGCGCGATCCAGGCTTACGTGATGTCAGTTCCATTTTTAAATTCTCACTTATGATTGTCATGTCAAAGTAATTTAATTTTTTTTTTTCAATCGTTCCATTGATGCTACTTACAATAAACCTTTTCATTATTATTTCCAAACCTATTTGGAAATATCATGTATTTCGTAAATAATAGTTAAAGTTTACGACTGAATCTGATTGCACATAATGTTTTTTAACGGATCGTTAGAGAGCTATTAACAAATCCGTTCTAGTTACCCAAGAATTACATAAAAATGAGTAAGTGTGAATCAACGTTGCTAAACCACTTACTTGATGTTTTTCTCATAGAGCACGCAACAAACGGTCGTAGGGTGTGTTTAAAATACCGGAAATAATGATAATTTCGTACTTTGGAAGCCACTTTTCTGGTGTGGTTGTTTTCTGAAGTCAGATACAAAATAATCCCATGTTAAAATCAGGCTCGGTATTACAATCACGTTTAGAGCGGATTTCATAATGTTATGGATACACAATTGGAACAGGCGAACACGTCGTCACTATTTTACTAACATTTATGTTAAGAGTTTTCATATTCCCGCGCGGAACCTTAAACCTACAAGCTTTACTCTGGCAGTGAACGACGCACTCACCATACATACAGATTAACTATTTAAAGCAGCCTTTGTTTTGTTGTAATTTCGACTTTACTGCCTTGACGTTAGGATAAACAAAATATTCGTTTCGTTCTCGAGGGAATCCAAAGATCCAATCCTTTTAAAGCTGATACGCTTCCGAAGGATAATGTAATGTTGTTTACAATTCTTGTATTATAGGTAGATAGTCTTATGCCCGGTTTCAATATTTAAAAAACGATCCGTTCTTGTTACGAGTCGTACTAAATTAGACGTAAGCTAAAAACGACCGACAGACGACTGATGATAGCTGGTATGGAACGTAAATTCCGTATAACGCCTCGTAGTCGGTTGGAGAGAAAAGGATAGTAATTTTTGACACATTACGAATCGTAAAATAACCGGGCTTTAGAGAAGATTTGAAGCCAAATTCTAAAAATACTTACTTCAGAGGATTTTGTGACTCTATCACGCAAAAGTCATACAACTCGTCTTATTAAAATTATAAACGCGAGAGTTTGTTTATTATTTACGTTGCGCTGGATTGATGAACGGGTAGATAGACATACGTTTGATATTCTTTCACGCCAAAGGTACTGAATAGATTTGAATTAAATTTGATATACAGAACAGGTACCTACTGGATTAACAATATCTATACTAATAATAAAGCTGAAGAGTTTGTTGGTTTGTATGTTTGAATGCGCTAATCTCAAGAACTACACGTTAGAATTGAAAAAAAAATATTGTTTTGGACATTCCATTTATAGAGGAAGGCTTTATAACATCGCTGCTACGACCAATAAGAGGGAAGAGTCTGCGGCGGGCTACTAGTTAATTTACATAATAATTATGTTCCAGCTAATTATTATATACAATATTTTTTATTATTGTTGGAAAAAAATATTTTTTGTAACATATAAACTCATGAACTACTATAAAAAAACCGGGCAAAAACTGTTTAAATGTACATACTATGAAACATAATTAAATAAAGAATGAAAACATTAAATTCGTCAATCAGATTTGTAATTTAATCATATTATTATAATATAATATTTTTAAAGAAACTTCTCTATAGCTTCCCCTTTATTTAAAGATCGCTAGTGCGGCGAAAAGCACTGTAAAAATCATAAAAATCGATATTATTATAATGTTCTATTCAACAAAAAAATGCATCAGCGGAGTAGCAACACTCGTCTCGACTAGTGCTCGTATTTTCATAAATCACCAACGGAATTTTACAATAAAAAACATTCCATCCACAAATTCTCTAATGCAGAATTCAGCTGCAAATCTAAGGCAACATAGTATAGAAAAATACTACAGAACGATTTATGTATTCTGAGTGGATTAATGAAAGCCACGATCTACGAGTACAGTGTACAGTCAGTAGCTAATAAAGTCAGGTACATTTTTAGCTCGCGTCCATTTGCTCGTATTATCGCTACCGTAAATCATTGATCGGCATGCAAGTGCAAGGGAGATGGATTGCATGCGACGCAAACATTCAATGTGCACGATATTTGTGAATGGACAACGTAACCCCCGTGTAGTAAATTACCCTGCCGGTACCAGGAAAACATGAGCGCAGAGGGCTTTCGACGATTTCCACGAAATCGGATCAGAGGTAACTTTCCATAATATGAAAGGGAAAGTTGTTTTGATGCGCTCGCGAAATAGTACGAGATATGAAAATGTTTTCAGATAGAAAACGACGCCCACATTACTCGCGCGTTAGATAACTTTGTTAGAATGAAGTGTAACATAGCCATGCCGTTGAATGGCTTTCCTGACACTTAAATAAACGTGTTGTTACAAATATTTCTAAATAACTTACTCAAAGTTATACGCTAACTAAGGTAATACGTTAATATGGTAAAATATTTAATTTGAGCTATTTTTTAAATATTATTTACAATTAACTAGGTTCTACAAATGTTATCGCTGTTTCGCCCGTTATCTTATTTTAAAGTCTAAACTTATAAAATTGTATGCCATAATGATGCAAGTTTCATACATATCGATATAACGTAGTAATTAATAGGGTAATTAATTAAAATTTTGTGTATGGTCCATGAGATCGGTTATTTTACCATGTTAGCAATTAAAAAGAGCAGTTTGCTAACCCTTATTGCAGGAAGTTAAACTTTAAAATCTATTTTCGATCTACTAACATTAAGCTTGCTTGAGATTTTATTGACGGCTATAAATTGCGCAATATACTTTTTACGAGCAAACCGAGCAAAGAAATGAGCCTACGCTAGTTAGCATAAAATTAAAATTACCAGGAAAACATATTTAAACAGGAGTTCTCTTCGCGACTTCTTAGATCCTCAGAACCTGCAGACGCTTAAGAAGTCGTACGCGGAATACCTACATACAATACAAATTTACTATTAGGGACATTCATGCTACAAAATATCTTGACCATGATTAAAGAAGGCGTCTTATTTGTTCGCATTGAATAGGCGTCCAAACATACAAACGATTTTACTGTTGGAAAGCTACACTTTCTACAGTCACTATACAGAATTGCATAAACCATGTGAGTGACGTTTATCGAGCTCTTAACAATGTCAAGATCGATGCGTTAGCTGCTGATTGGCTCAAGAGAGGATTGCGTTGTACTATCAGCCAATCAACAGTATCAAAACATTTGTCAACTCATGCGAGCAATTTGACATTGTGCATGCTAGTAGGGATAGATTATATTCTATAATAAAAAAGGAAATCTTACTAAAAAGTGTCAAGG
Source organism: Glyphodes pyloalis (assembly GCA_037074685.1). NCBI lineage: Eukaryota > Metazoa > Arthropoda > Insecta > Lepidoptera > Crambidae > Glyphodes > Glyphodes pyloalis. The sequence continues at coordinate 8,419,167 of JAYKKO010000021.1, forward strand.
GCCGACCACTAATAGCCCATAAAGAAAGGACGTTTAAGACGCTTCTTAAAAATCCCTCATTAATTTATTGGCCACTAGCATGTGCCCGCGACTCCGATTTATTTCGCGTGTTAAAAGTATCTCATCCATTAACCAATTTTTTATCAAAATCCATTTTATCATTTTAGCGTAAAAGTGTAACAAACACCCATAATACAACATTCACTTTAATAATATTAGTAAGACGTGGACGTTATCAGGGAACAGATGAAAAAAAAATACCGGTCGCACACAACCTCCCTTTTTTGATGATGGAAAATAAATGGTTTTCATAAAAAAATCATTAATTTCTACAAATGGGTGAAGAACGACGTAAATTCGTATCCAATCCATCGGCAGTACCAGGGCAACATAAAACCGGACTGGTATGTATTTATGCTTTATTACTTGAATGCGCGCCAAACGCATCACGCCAGTTACCATTGATCAAAATGTAGGACCGCTTACCGGCGAGGCTATCGACAAATCGGTCTATTAACCGACGTTGGATACAACCACGTTTAGACTAACGTGACCACATTTTAATTCTCAAATCGAGACATTGTTATAATTTCATGTTACATTTCTCTCTTAACTCGATTTATGTTGTCGTACCCATTTCTCGTCATCTACAATTTCCTTTACCTAAAGGTTGTCTGATCGATTCGCAAGAGATCTATTCCTAGCGATAAGGCCGTCTAAATTGTTTGTTTAATCGATTTCAGTATAGTTTTGAGCAATAATTCTATCTATATTTCATACTTAAGTTAAATGCAAATAAACATAATGAATGTTATTGAGTTACATTATTATACTTTCTTTTCTAATAAGTACGGTGAACATCACATCAAGATAAAAACTTGCCATTCAATTCTGATTCTATGCTCGGGACATAAGGGTGTCAAACTCCAAAGTGTGTATGTTGTCTGTCGTCCTTGAACTGTACTAAGACTAAATTTTACACAAATTTTAAATTTACCGAATAAAGTCAGCTGATATGCTTGACAGTGTGAAACAGTCGTTTTAAATATAGGCAAGAACAGGCAAGAAGCTGCCAGTTATTGCAACTAGTGTGTGGATGCACTAGTGAAACATACCTTGTCAATTTTAAACCCAAAACAAAACCATATGAATTGCTCAAAAACATAATATCTTTCCCCAGGAATATATTCCGGTCAAGATTTCCTATATTCTTTTTTTTTTCTTGCATGTTTGAAGGGAGGGACTGTCCTTTACGGCATGATCAGTGTGGTCACGTTATTAGAGGGGCAAGCCCTCTCCGGTCGCTTGCATAACCTCACGCATGACTAATCCGACACTGGTATGCGTAGGATAGATATTGAGGTCGTTTGAGGTCGCCATATGGGTGCCATTACTATTGCTGTACCGGCTTGTATACAAAGATAATTTATGTACAGATAAAGCACATCAGACTACACAATTCGGGAGTTTGCACCGTCCTTACACCGTGCGGATAAGATCTAATATCGTACTGCTAGTTTACCTTGATGTGTTGACTGTACTCGTGTAGTCTGTGTCCAGTCAAAAGACGCCAGACTAAACTTTGGTAGGTACAAGAAGTAATCTCAAACTGGAAAAGTTCACCGTGATATGATTTTGATTTTGATATAAGGGAATTCGACGCAAAAAGGACAGGTAAAAAAGTCGATGTTTCCGATTGTTGTTCACATAAAACGATTAATATATTATCAAAATTCACTGGCACTTCTTGTTCCAAGAATCGATAAATGGATTATTTACATATTAGGTATTCTATTAAGAGTGCGGTAAGCATTACCCAATATTTATTTTTAATTACTTTTATCAAAATGAATGACTAATAGCTTATCTCCGCTTGACATTTATATTAAACATGGTTGTGAAAGTTTCTAGATCAAACTAACATTATAAACCGCAAAAGTTTGTAATGTTGTATTTATGTATTACGCAAAAACTAAACGGATTTTGATGAAATTAAGGTAGGAACACAGATAACATAGTAAATTAACATATATATGATACTTTTTATCCCAAAATAAATCAGACGAAGTTGCGGTTTACATCTAGTATATTGTATCTGCTTCGTAGCAAAGACATTACCCATAACATATTCAGAATCTTATCCCCATTATTATTGATGAAATGGTTTGTTTCCTAACTGACTATAGATGATGGCCGCAGATTGACTTTTTCATCTTCACCGAACTTCTGGAGGAGCGGAATGCTCTCACCCCTTATTGATAAAATTCACTTTGTACTGATATAAAGTATTTCGTCTTTGTTACTTGTCACTATTGTTACAAGCAAAGTTTAGTCAATACTCTGCTATTATTATGACGTTGCATGTTGCGACCCATTCCATAATCAATTTCAAATGCACGTTGCTTGGTTGCATTTCGGTTGTATTATAACTCGTGCTTATTCATCAGCGTTTGCATTAATAATTTTCAATTATTATCTGTTAAAATAAAAAATACATGAATAAGCATTATAGTCACATAACAATTGAATGTATTATGTTGAATGCGTGGTTCTATCTTCTTTACGATATTATCTATATTGACGAGCTGCCAACGCATAGAAGGGTGACTATTTCGTATGTCAGCGTTTAGACCTTTGTTTCATACAGATTACAGGGTTGTTTCAATGTTTAATTACAGGATTTCAAACTTCAATGACAGTAGAATAGGCGCCTTAAACTTTTGCAACAAGCTAACAGCGATGTATGTTCTAGCAACAACTGTAAACGAAACGATTAACCCTTACTCGAGCATTCCTCAATCACGTTAATAAGTAAGCCTTCACACCCATACTATTATAAAGCTGAAGAGTTTGTTTGAAAGCGCGAATTTCAGAAACTACTGGTTCGAATTGAAAACATATTTTGGCGTTATATAGTCCATTTATCGAGGAAAGCTTTGGGCTATATAAAATCACGTTGCAACCAATAATAGCGAATCCGTGGAAAATGTGGAATAAAGAGGTAGAGTGTTTTAGAGAGGTAGGGCACAGCGATTTATCGCTCGAACTGGAGCAGCCCGACTGGTGAAATACCGCCACCTTACAGAAGACCGCAACCAAATAACATTCGCTACGATGTTGTTGTGTTCCTGCGTGTGAGTAAGGTTTCCAGAGCTCCTGTGGGGGTGCTACATTAGTAGCAGGGGTCAAGCCTTCAAGGTAAGGGTTACAAGTCCAGTAACAGATTAATGCTGTACTTGTCGACCTTAAGCTAGGACCTCATTACCACTTAACATCAGATGAGATGATGAACAAAAAAAAAATGTACGCGTGCGAAGCTGCGGCGAACTGCACGTACTAAAATATTTCACGATCCACCCAACCGTACTACAACAGATATAGTATCTTATTTGAATGGACTGAATCCATTCATCAGCAGTGACGTGTCATTCAAGTAGTTGGTCCACAAAGGATCATTCAATGCAGAGCCTGCTTGTTCTTAGCCGCTACCATTTGTTACTGAGAAAAGGACAGAGATGTGCTTGTATTGTCGTCTCGTTCGCGCACGTCCGTCTTCATTGTAGACAACAATGGCTTGAGAAACTTCCGGTGCAACTGCGTGGCCCATTATGATTGTATAGAGATAGTCATGATTCTTATCCAATTTAATCCTGCCGTAATGCTTTTATTCGTTATATGTAAGATTTTATTGCTTTCCACTGGTTTCTTTGATGAGTTTATCATAGCTATTGGTTAAATAATAAATGTGCGAAACAATCATACCCATCATGTATTTATACCCCAATGGTCTTTTCTGCTCCCCACAGAGAGTGATGGTTCGGTAGGCATTTGCCCCTCGACAAAAAAAAGGTTAGTACTTTTTTGATGCTCCCTTAAATAGATACCCATATTTTATTGCAACGATTTAGAAAAATAGATGCATGTTTGCAAATCTCCAACACAATCTCCAAAAAAATTGGTAGACTGATAGATGACATAAAAATCCCATATGTTACATATATGGGATCTTATTCTAAAATAAAGCGAACAAAGTAACAGCTAGTTTTCAATAAAAACAACCCAAAAACTTCTTTTATTTAACAGAGTATAAAACATGCTTAATATGGTACAGGAAAAGCTGAAAAAACACAGTATTTATTGCAGTCGTACGAAACCGTGGTCGCTAGTTAAATGTAAAACTAATATCGGTTTCATAGAAGTTAAACTTCGTAAACGAAAGTTCAGACATTTGTCGAGCACTTGCATCTACTTCAGTCTACACAATAGTTATTTAAAGCGACAGAGCTATGTTGTCCAAACATACCGCGCTCATGACTCATACACATCACAATGAACCGGTGATTACCACTAATGTGTCCTCCGCTGTAAATTGACAGAATGAATGAACATTGATTGGATTAACTCGTGTCGGGGTGAAATGGTCTGGACAAAAGAGAATTTAATAAATAAATAAATAAACGTTGCGTTGGACGTATTGGCTCCAATAATTCGTCAAACATACATAATATACAAAAGATTTTAGCATTTTTTTTTAAGAGTACGCCGCACCAGCGAACTTTAAATATCTCAGTTAGAAAGAGCAGCACGCGCGATACGTGAAGGTCGTCTGGTTCGAAGTGTTTACAAAAGTGTGGATACAGATTAAATTTTGGATTAATCCCTACTAATATTATCCCTACTAATATTATAAATGCCAAAGTAACTATGTCTGTCTGTCTGTCATATGGTAAAATGTTTATTTTTAAAGTTAGAGATATGAAAGTTGGCACAAATATAGCTCTATTAAAATATAGACTACTTTTTGTTTCGAATATTAGGGGAGATAGAGGTACGACCATCAAAGGATGTAGTCCACGCGAACGAAGTCGCGGGCACAGCTAGTTGTCTATAATTGTCTAATATAACGTTCTTTCGTACTGCGAAACATGTTACCTTTTCAAATGTTTGAACCTAATTAACGTTAAGGATTCCTATGGTTTAAATTAATACGGTCAACAGAACATCATATTCTTACTCATACAACATAATTTTCGCTTATGTAGTATGAGTAAGAATATGATGTTCTGTTGACCGTATTAATTTAGACCATTTCATGTATTAGCCAATAATAAATAAATTTTTAGTTTTTTTTTTATATATTGCACTTCAAGATTGACCTCATCCCACCTGATGTTAAGTGGTAATGAGGTCCTAGCTTAAGGGTGATAAGTACAGCATAATTATTATATTACTGGACTTATCGCCCTTACCTTGAAGGCTTGACCCCTGCTACCAACGCAGCACCCCCCAGGAGCTCTGGAAACCTTACTCACACGCAGGAACACAACAACACAGAAGTGATTGTTATTTGGCTGCGGTCTTCTGTATGGTGGAGGTATTTCACCAGTCGGGCTGCTCCAGTTTGAGCGATAAATCGCTATGCCCTACCTCTCTTAAAACTCCTACCTCTCTTAGTTTTAGTTTATTTTAGATTTATGACAGTTGTAGCGTATTTTGATGCAGCGCTGGTCGCCGTTCCTACTCTTCCTCTGGTTTCCGAAGAATGCCCACAGCCTCACCACGACATATGATTAGCGGAGACCTTTCAGGTACCTAGTGTGTTAATTATTCCATATTATTTAATTTAACTATGGATCGACAGTATGTACCTAATAAATATTTTTCTTTCTTTCTTCGAATTATGAGAATTTGTTTAGTTTATCCTAACATAACAGCTTCGCTGTAGTCCGGTAAAAACAAGCAATATATATTCATAGCCCCATAATTAAGTATCTATTTTATTCTGGTGTCGATTCATTAAAAGAAGTACTTTAACAATTTAATTGCCCATTTTGCTAGACTGTCATTGACTAGGTCTTTTAGATTATCTGTTAAGGGCATACTAATTAAAAGATGCTATTTTATGAGACGATTTTAATTGATACAATTACTGAAATGTTTTAAGATTGCATTAGATAAAAATGTCCCGCAATTTAGAGGCTATAGGTTTTCGGAATTCATCAGACATCGAATAATATGACGACTGATATCTCTGAGATCACTCGTTCGATTTTAGGTCGGGTCAATATGGAAAACGAACTTGTCTATGCAGTCTCGGCTGACTATGTGGTACCAACCATCGTTGTTTCTGATTTCTGTAGCACAAGTGCTTAAGCTGGACTAACACGGCCACCTGGACTTGAGCTAATTAAGAAAAGATAATATCCCAAATTGACTCAAACGGGAATCGAAAGCGGAAACTTTCACGCTTCTTTTATCCGGAAGACTCCAGCCTGCTGCTATTTATTACTCTATTACTAAGTGACAAATATTTCAACAAATAAGTGGGCCAATCTCAAGTGGCCCACTTATTACATTTGTGCCCAACCTGTTATGTAGTATTTTTTTGATTCTCTATTAAATATAACCCTTACTAAATCCTACCATTGAGATTATCTTTGAGATTTCAAAAGGGCTAACAATAAATACCATGTACTAATGTTAACACGGAAGTGGGACAGTTGGCCCAACACCATCTACGGCCGGTTCAATAACTAGTGGGTTGCGGAACCGCCTTCGATCAAATAAACAATTACGTTAATGTTCATAGGACACTCATCCCGCAGACAAACTGTGTGAACAGTTTTGTGAAACTGCCTATTTTATGCATTTACTTGATTTATTTATATATTAAGTTAAATAAACAAGAGTTGTTGGACATCTTCTTACTCTTGTATCACAGATGCTCAATGGTTTTCTATAAATACATTATTTTATCAGACAAGTCACACGTTTATCTTAATCGCTTGTGTTAAAGACACTAGAACTAATCGTTGTATCACAATCTATTGGACAGCTTCACATGCATTGCTCAAATTATACAAATAAGTATCGGACAACATAATCGGATTCTGTTGTAAATAGCTAAATCACCTGTGTTATAGATATCAGAAAAAACGACGTTATCATAACACCCATACCGGAGAAAACAGGAAGGTTCGTTTATCATATTGCATCAGGGAATCAGGGACCAGACAGAGCGCGACGCCCAAAATCCGACTCACTCGCCTCTCCGCTATGGGCGTTAATCTATAAAATCTGTACTTAAGTAACATTTACAAATACCCCGACTAGGGAATGCAATCCCGATCTCGCGGGATCCCGTGTATTTTTTCGGGATCAATCCCGAAGCATAATATGACGAGATCCCGTTCGGGATTGACGCGATTGGGTGGCAATGGTCAGCGGCGCTATAGGTACATATTCGTACATGACGCAAGCGGTGCAAAACCGTCTAAAGTCCTTTTACATGTGTGTCCACTTGCTTAGATAAATTAGAGTCAATTATAGAAAAATAAATGGTTTTTTTTTTGAGTGTGGAGGAACAAGGGGGAGATTTTTACAGTTTGCATATAACTTTTTAGTCACCTTGTCGGAGTCCCCGACACAGTGTTGAACACACGAACTTTTGCCCTGGTTGAGGATTGAACCCTTTTTTGCCTACACTTTTTGTTCTAATTATGAATGAAGGCTTGTATCCACTAAGTATTTATGATCGAAGTATAGAGGCAACTGAATGGAAGTGTGGGAGGGCGGTACTGCGTCACCCTCAATAAATATCATTGCTACTCAAGGTGAAAGATCTTTACAGTTATCGTTAAGACAAACCACAATTTGTACTCTCAAACTCTAACTCAATTATTTCTTTATTCAAGTAGGTTACTTATAATACTTTTGAATTGTCATTGAATACAATGCAACGTGATTCTACTTCCGGTTCGGAACCTATATCTATCGAGAAGACACCGGTAAGAAACTCAGCAGATCAGTTACAATAGCAGTTATCTAACTTATTGCTATGTGTAGCTCACTTTGGACCAAGTCATATAGTTTTGTTATGATGAGTGATGAAACAATTAAGTACTCAAGTAAGTATTTACTTCCGAGAGGTAAGCTGGAACAGACCAGTCTCCAGTGGTGGCACCTGTTCACAAGCATGACGTATGTGCCAGCCATCGCTTCACTCAATCGTACAGTTTGATGCTTCTGATATAGGGAAGAAAACACGCCAATATAGAAAGTTGCTTTAGATTTTTTGGGATAAAAATGGTATCCATGTTATTTTATTATCTTATTCATCTACCTGTTGTGCCGACCTACGACATGACCTACAAGTCGACACAAATACAGCGTCAGCAGAATTGGCGTAGTAAACAACGCTCCATACGTAATGCGTGACATCGATATCCTACATCGCGATATCAGAGTTTTCGTCGCCACTAAGTATATATATACAACAAACCAAGATTGGTAGTTGGGCCTTGGTCCCCGAGCAGATAACACCTAGCTCGGCGGAAATACTTCCACTTTTAGTAAAGAACATACGTTCCTTACACTGTCAAGTTTCATAAAAATCAATTCAATACTTTTTGCGTGAAAAAGAAACAAACGAATTTAGACTTATCCAAAACGCTTCCTACAAACAGGCTAACAGGAATCACGTAATTGCAGTTAATTTCGTGGATATGTTATGGAGCCTTAAATTTGAATTTATGAATATTTGAAACTATAAATACAATACATTTCCAATCAATGTAATACTTTGAAAATATACTTAGCTACAAGGTAAGATTTATGAGAAAATCTAATATCAAATGTGACGATTTCACAAACAAATGATCAATTACACTGGTCAACAAAACTTTGTAACAAGAAAGGTGCTGGCTAATTTTAAATTACCTACCTATCCTCATTTTATAACCATATTTATTTTGATTCCATCAGATCTAGTTTTCGTGTTACAGCTACTACCCACAAAATTAAAAGTTAACCGTTTTTATTTTACTTTCGCATTCACAGAATATGTTTATTTGAAGAGCATAGTGGTTTGTTCTGTTTTTAGAGTGAAGTAATTCTTAAATAATGTCAAGAAAGTGTAAAAATGATCCTGACATTTTTTTTACATTTGTGGTGACATTACTTTTAAAACTAAGCGAATAAATTTAACACCATTTTCGTAACTGAGTTATATCAACAGTATTTTGGTTTTGCCATCAGACAACAAGACAAAGCATAGGTTCCACACATCTGTGTGTTACATGGGTGGGTCTTCTCACTGGATGGGCGAAAAGATCTCGATCTATGCCTTTTGCAATCCCTATGATTTGAACGGAACCAACGAACCACTCATATGATCGTTATTTTTGTCTTACTGATACAAAAGATATTACAATTAAAACAAAAAGTAAAATCAAGTATCCTGATCAGCTAAATGACCAATCCCTCATAGAGAAGATACCAGAAACACCTCAAACTAGCGATCTGTCCCTTACGCCACAAGTCGAAAAAAGAGACATTGGATCCTGAATTTCAAGAAACTTCCTAAAGAAAGAGAAAGAAGCCATATTTGTTGGCCCCAAATCAGGCAATTAATCAAAGATAATATATTTAAAGAAAAGCTTAGTAATTTTGAAAAATCAGCTTGGGAATCTTACATGATAGTAACTTTAAATTTTCTGGGGAATCAGCGATCAAGTGACTATAAATGTTTTCACGGAGCTTTTATCGACATATAAAGCTTTGGGCTGTAATATGTCATTGAAAATACATTTCCTCCATTCACATTTTGATATCTTTCCTGGAAATTTGGGCATCGTCAGCGATGAACACGGTGAAAGATTCCATCAAGACATCTTTAGTATCAAAAAAATATATCAGGGCAAGGAGAGTCCACGTATGTTAGCGAATTACTGTTGGACATTAAAACGAAGCAAAATACAAACAAAAATCATAAAAATAAATTTATATTAATGTAGCAATAAATCAAAATAACTTTTTTTTGTTTGTAACAATTCTAAATTTCCAAAATGTTATAAAATGGTATTACAAAAAAACTATTCGTATTTGAAGCATTTTAATTTTATCTCTAGTATCCTTATCGTTGCCCCTAACATAACTAGACAAAAGTTCTCATGTTACACGCCAAAAATGTTTTTTTGTTGACCAGTGTTATTATTGTGTGGAAACATCATAAACCAACTACTTGAGTGTATTTTTTTAATCTAGTCCTATTGACCGGTCGGGCGCATTATGTCCACTTCGCAAAATGTTCAACTGTATGTATCATAACATTCTGCTAGTATTTTTTTTTCTTTTTCTATTAGTTAAGTTAGGTTATGGTAGAGCAGCATTAACTAAAATATATAACTGTATTTTAGTTAATGTAATATAACTATATTTTAGTTAATGTATATTTTAGTTTATTTCAGAATTTGACAGTTGGACATTTTGCGAATTGGACATAATTCGCCCAACCGCTATTGACTACGGCTAAAAACACATTTATCTTTAAATATGATTTGCTTACGATGTGAGCACTTCAAAGGAAATTACTTTCAAAAGGAAGACCCAATCTGCGGTAGATAGGTTTGAGAGATGGCAGAGACGGATGGAATTTCATTTAAGCCACGTATTACCGAGAAATACACTTAATTTTAAACGGTAAGAAGAGCAATGTTAGGCAAATACTGTTTAACATAAAATCAAGGCCAAATTCGCGTTGTGTAACAGAAATTCCCATTCAATTTTGTACCTACATTTACTCGTGTATGCGTTTAACTATGAACTTAGAACATGTTAAACGCATTATTGTTTACCTTTGAATCTATTCAAAATCAATTTTGAATTAAGTTCAAGTTTGAATGATAGGTACTCTAGCGACATCATAGGGCATGCTATGGAAGCATATCCGCTAGTCTCTCATCTGCGAAGAGTCTTTGCAGTGCAAATTGTGTCTTCGCCGAAGACACAATTTATCAGAGGTTAATTAACTCCAACAAATCTACATAGGTATATAAGAATTGCTTAAATTTGAAAGAATGTACAGATGTATAGATTTGTAAGAATGTATACATCTAGATTGATGAAAGTATGTTTGTTACTCTTTCACCCAAAAACTACAGAACGGATTTTTAATCATTTGGTAGAATAAGAGATGAAATACTTATATTAACATAGGGATACTTTTTATCCCCAAAATAAAGCGGGCGAAGTCGCGAGCAACAGCTAGTCCCTACTAATATTATAAATGCGAAAGTAACTCTGTCTGTCTGTTACGCTTTCCCACTTAAACCTCTCAACCGGTTTTGATGAAATTTGGCACAGACAGTCTTTAAACCCTGAAAAAGGACATAGGCTACCTTTTATTGCGAAAAAACCCTGTATTCCACGCGAACGAAGTCGCGACAGCTATAATTTATAAATCTAGGACAAACCTGAGAGTAGTCTGGTGATGGGGGCCTGGCAGGATACTTCGAGGCCATGCGCGCTCCGACCCCACAGCCCTGGGCGGCCGGGGGCTCATCCTCCGGATAGTAAAGGTGCACGAAATCCTCCGTGTCCAAGTATGTATTGATCAGCATACTCCACAACGTACAAACACTAACTAATAAATAACTTAACGCAGTCTAACAGATCAGACTTTGGGAGCACTATTCACTATTTTAACAATAAGGAAGCACACCAACGGAACGCCCGACATTTGTAACGTTCCATGTTTAGTCTTCACTTACGTTGTTATGACTATGATTAATAAATAAGTTAATATGAATCACTACACTTGTATAAAATCACATTTGTCTGGCGACTCAGCCACACAGTTATCTACTGAAAAATCGAAAATTTTAGTTACGTCACGCGGAGATCGCGGCGATGACAAACAACGCATACAGCCAGTTTCAACTAGACGACCTCCTTGTGGGAAACTTTAAAGATTCTATTTAGGCATGTTATCGTTATTAATGAGTATATTTATTCATATTAAAATGAGACTCGAACACAAATTATACATTCAAAAACGTTCTGTAAATATTTAAAACTATTATACACGTGTCACGTGCAAATTTTTGAATTTGCAAATATTTTTTTCTTAGAAACCTTCTGAGAATTACGAACATAATAACATTTGGTGCAGTTGTTCTGCCGCTATGCGTTAATCTATATTTTGTCGATTCATTTTTATTAATGAACATATATAGGATTGATTTTGTCACATTTTACACAAATAAGGAAAAAAAATGTTCTAGTTCAAGGCTATCAACACAATCTTAAATCAATATGTCTCTTTCAAGTGCCTTAATTGAACTAAAAGATGATCTGCACATTAGGCATTTATCGTTCGTTGTTTAAATAGCACAATTACTTCTTCTCCATTTTCTTAATGTTTAATTTTCACAGTCAAATCAGTGCCCTTTTAAAAAAATAGAAATGATATCAACGCAATAATGACGTCAATAGTACAATTTGTAATTCTATGAATCCTTGATCCCACGGAAATGTATTACATTCGGAGGTGGTAAATGTCATGCTCTTGACTCTTGACAGTAACGTATGTTAAACAGACTGCCTGCGTTGCCCATCATATCTTTGAATATGCAACACTGACGTCAAACATAACAACATGGTGTTCGGAACAGCTGTTTGGTTTGCGCAAAGAGAGAGTGTTTATCTACCGTCAACGTTGTGAGAAAGGAAATAATACTATGTTTTTTAAACAGTTTGTTTTATGTGGACATCGGAATGCGAGTCGTTGTAACAATAAATAAACGAAAGCTGCAGTAACAAGATTGGAATGAGTCGTTTACGTAACTTACTAACTAGTATACTTTGAGTGTTTGATTTTATATTTATTGAAATTTAGTTTTTCATTGAAATCCCAACAGTAGCAATAGTAATTGCAGGATTAAGATAACAGTAGGTCTGTCACCATTTTAAGTGTCTAAGCTTAAGGAAAGTTTTGATAACATATAGTTTATCATTAATATTTTATTTATTTTATAATACTTCCCTTGCTCACATGGAAAGCAAAGTGAGCTTTGAGTTGTTGAGATATTTAAATATCTAATAGTTGTAATTATGAGGGACCATCTATAACATAAAAAATGGCTTCATCAAGCTCCACATCTTGATGTATGTAGCTCACAATTAATTATGAATCCAAATGTATCATTTAAAGTATACAAATGACCCAGTTATTAGTTATAATTAACAATGTTTGTCATAATTCTAACGTCATCACGGACCCATATACAGTTATCAGAGTCAACAAATGGATTATTATGTTAAATACAAAGTCTAAGTTCATTAACCCCGACGGATTTATCCAATATTTAGTAACTTGCCAATCCACCTAGTTTTATTTATATCATAGGCTAACGTTTGATCTCAATTTCACTTGATAGAAGGCAAACATGAGGCCTAAGATGGTATGCGTTTGCCTAGAAGGTGTCTGTTCGCTTTAGCCTTAAATACATATATTATCCCGATTATAACATTTCGCAAAAGATTACAACGGTTATAAGGAAAGGCCATCCGCTTCGTGCTTATTGGAGAAATATATCACTGCATCTTTGAATCATTTCAGTAAAAAAGGTCACACAAATATTCAACTCCAAGAATCATGTGGGCACACTCAATAAACTACGTATTCTATCTACGAAAGTGAAGTAAGAATTTTAGTTCAGAATTAAATTGAGCTAGACTCAATTTGAACCTTATCTAGTTTAAGAAGTTGTCGAGTCTTGCTCCTTTAAATGTCTCTTTTGTTCTTAAAATAGTTTCTCTCGAGATTAAAACTTTTCTTGGATAAATATTAAAACGTAATCAAGAAAGGACGCCATCAGACAAGTTTTAAAGGAAGAAATGTATAGAAACGAACTCTAAAATTAAAACAATTCAGCTCGAATTTTGTTACCAAAAGCTTCACTTCTTGATGACCTTGTATTCAAATTAGTGTACGTAGAAGCAGCACATATCAACCTATTGTAATATATAAAAGAAATATGGTTCAAGTTGGCGTAATTTTTTTATTCAATAGCACCAAATAATATTATTGAAATAAAATGTGAAGAAGAAAATTATGCATGGTAAAGCGTTAAGGGTAAATGGAGCTCGCTTCAGTTGTGATCCGGATTCGACAAGGCTTGTTCTCTGATATTGGAGCAATTGCCATCGAACCTCCGCAAACAAGTGGACCAGACCTGTATGGATCATAGCCTAGGGCCAACAGATTAACGTGCCTTCCGAAGCAAGCAATCATCATTCTTCATCAGACAATCAGGTGATTGCATGTAATGGAAATCAAACTGGAAAATCTCACAAAGTGTTCCTCGCGGGAACCCACGACCTCTAGCTTCTTGAGCCTAACTCTCTAAATATAAGCTTCACTTATCTTGCAAAAGTGTACTGTGTACGTAGGTAATGCAGAAATACGTCTGAGCGTCAGTCTGAGTCGTCTTTTAACATGAGTCACTCAAGACAAATTCGTACTGGAATCAAAACAAACTCTTGAAACACACAGATCTGTTTTGCATAAGGATGAACGTTATTGATAAGATACCGGGATGCTTTGTTGTTATTGGCGTGATTGCCTAAAGATTATTTAGTAACTGATATGACTTTCTTCATAATTTCTCAAGAATATACGTTTATACATATATGTTTCAAGCGACTTTTAAGTCTTTGTCTGGTTGAAATGTTGTTTTTCTTTCATTTTGAGCACATTGCCTGGTCCTCATCAGAATAACAGGATTTATATAATAACAAAGTAAAATTTTATGCAAGGAATTACCAACAGAAAAAGACAGACAATAACATTTATTTGCTTTAACTAAAACAATCTTTGATACTACACTTGAGAATCTAAACATTTTTGTCTTCGTATCCTCCTTATAACAATATCTTACATCGCAAATACTTCCCAAAACGTAGGATGATTAAGCAAATTTTATTGCGAGATCAGAAAACAAACAGAATTATGTCCTTTGTCCGGAACATAGGATGTAAAACGAAATTACTTCACGAATTCGTCTTTGTTTAGAAATGAAGCAAGCAAATCCTCATAAGAATATCTTTACCGATCTAATATTGGCTAGCAATCATTTGTAGTGTTACATTTAAAAAAAAACGAAAATATTGAGAAATTAGAATATAATCCAAACGGATGACCCAAATAATCACTGCATGGTTGTATTCAATACACTACAATAATCATATTTTTATCGCGTGTCCATTGACCTGTCAACATTATGCAACCGGGACCCGTTCGACGTATCAATCAATATGCATTCACGTCTATAATGAATATTTCCATTCTTGTATTTTAATTTCATTAAACATTTATTTAGGTGATCAATTGTGTTCAATGACTTGTCGTTTACAAAATTTCCAATGATGAATAGTTGTAAATAATGTTTTGTTCAAATAGCTAAACAAAGATCAAACAGGTATACAAAATGTTCAATGGCACGACATTTTATGATAATAGCCATCCGGCAAGCTAAACACATAAAAATGTAGGATAAAAGTGCATCTTGGAGTGCTCTATTCACACAAGAGTACTAGGAACCAAGAGGGTGGCAAGAGATATCACATTGCAGATCTAGTAGACGTTCAACGGATGCTTGCTCCACTTTCTGAACAGTAGGCGCCGAAGAATGCGGCCACGGCGCCTGTAGACTACACCCGCTCGCTGTTGTCCTAGTAACTAGATATCTTAAGAACGACCGAAAATTCACCTTGGCTTGAGATAATGAATAATTCATAAAAACGAATGAACGAGACAGTAAAAAGATAAAGCTAGTCATGAAGACACTACCACGATTGATCAAATACAGTCTTGTGCACAACAATGAGAATGCAATAAATTTAATCACTGCATTTTTTTACAAAACGGTTTGCTATGACGTGATTGTTTTTGCAAACAAATAAAAAGTCTTCCGTAATAATACTAATAATGCTTAAAAAACAGTGAGCAAGAGAATGAAAATGCATATTATTATCTTATTCTTTTACAAATTCTGTAAACTATGCAACTGTTGTTGAAAGTCCTTTGTTCAAATGATACACAATAACGCCGAGCATTTTAATTCAACAGTTACCGATTGCGTGTCTTAAATCATGCAACAGGGCATTTTAACTGCATTATGAATCGATTACAAAACTGAAATCAGGGTCTGTAAAAATCTACTTCCGTATTCTAGAAATCCGTTTTAAAAAATGGCTCATGTGTAACACACACCGTATAAATGGTGTGTCGTACACACCATATATGTTTTTGAATATGATTTAGTATCATAATTCGTTTCGAGTTTGCTGGAAATAGTATTTTTTTCGGTAGCGGAATTCACGCAAAAAATATTCTTAGAAAGAGACTAATCTTACAGGGATTTTTGTCACCATAGCCAGACCAAAATTGTCTAAATTGTATTTGATTATGTCTGTAAAACCAATTTCTATAAATTTTTCTGGGCAATAAAGTGTATCTATCTATCTCAAATTATCCTATCACACTATTACTTAAAAATGTTTTTCTAGAGATAGCAACATCACTGCAACAGTTTCTCGACCTGCCTTTTAACACGCTCAACTCACTGCAGTATCTACAAAACGCTTGAAATAGTTAGAGACGTAGAAAATGCAAAAGAGGTCGGGCATATCATATTCCTGGACCGCAACTGCGTTCAGTCGCAGTTCACGCGGTGTATCGCATTACTGGTACACCCAGCTGCAACTGTAGCTGCAACATGTGAAACGTTAATACTTATTGTCAGAGCTATAAGACATGTCTAAACTGTTGCGCCCAGCGTAAGCGCACGCTTTTGTTCGAGGCGTCATGTCACAGAGATTTCTACTGAGTATTTCGTTTTGACAGGACAGTTGCGCAATCTCGTTGCGGTCTCTTTACTATCGGTAAGGCGATATAGCGGATCGACATGTGGCTGTAGTCCGTGTTACATAGATATACAAAGGTGCAGCTGAAATTACAGTTAGGAAAGGATCAATATACGGAATATAGAGGTCTAAAAGTT
Source organism: Glyphodes pyloalis (assembly GCA_037074685.1). Taxonomy (NCBI): domain Eukaryota; kingdom Metazoa; phylum Arthropoda; class Insecta; order Lepidoptera; family Crambidae; genus Glyphodes; species Glyphodes pyloalis. The sequence goes on from JAYKKO010000021.1 coordinate 8,436,011, forward strand.
CAATTTTACAAGAAACTAGTCTACTTATATGATTATACCAATAGTAGAACAAAAAAGAACTGATCACTATGTTATAACAGTATTCATGGATTGGCTTGCATGATAATATTAAATTGACCGACAATATTTTCGTGACAGCAAATTTTCGAATAGACAACCTATTTTATCGTGCCAGTCATAATGAGAAATGTACTCAAGTCACGCTATTAGGAAATGCAAATGAAATACCGGACACTAACAAAACGCCCACGAATTCGGATCATTGAACTCCTATATACCCGACTGTCGTGTCAACAGAGGCGAAATTGTTATCTATTCAAAATCCTGTTTGAATGGCGATAGATTTTTTTTCGCGAGTCGCTATCATACCCCCCAGGGCGGGAAAGCAGATAGCCGGATTCGAGGCGGTGACGACGTCAGTGGGCCAAGGCTGGCTTCCGCTGATATCACGAGTCGTGTCTAAAATCACGATGCTCATCCGTTTACCGCTGTGAGCATGTGCAACTTGACGACCTTCTGTTTTCCTGAGGCACAGTTAACGAATTTGGTTACTGATTAATTTGTTGTTTGATGAATAGACGCGGTTAGCAAAATTTGACTGATATTGAGATGTTCATTCTTTTAGTATTATTGATCAATACTAGTATTATTCTTCACATATAATTTAACTTCACCAGTGTCCTCTAATATAAATTACATTTTAATTTTTTATAACAGTAAAGATATCAATCACCACAATAAAAACCCTTTAGAGCCTTTTCATAAACCTTTTTAATGACTTAAACAATGATCGTTTTTACCAGATCCTATCACCCATCGTATTATTGTTTATCAAAGTGTTTTTATTATTATTGTAAACAACTCCCCATTTTATTCAAGATGCTTCGAGGAAAAACTAGAGAAGTACTTAAGTTCGATCATAAAACTCACACATGCCTTGAATTCTTTAAAGGCCAACATCACTATAGGAGATGGTTAAAGACTTATGGCTACAGTGCAATAGGGGAGAGTCGTAAAAGAGAATACCCACACGAACCGCTACTTTGGCCGGCAACTCGTAATAAAAACCAGGAGTAATCCGACTTAACGACAGAAAAAAACTGTCACGAAGGACATAAAACAAAAAAACCTTCCTATTTTTATTTCTTTTCTATTCCTATTTGTGTACATCCATATCCGAAATCCAAATGCGTCTTTGGCAGCTCTTAGATTAAGATTTGAATGTTGTGAAATGTCCCAATGATAAATGTCCACCTACAACACTAACGCTATAACTAAGCTTTGGCTATTTCAACGAATTCGATTCAAAACAAACATTCAAATAATGGTGCAACAAAATTTGAAATTCTCAGTATTTAGATGTAAATTTGTACTCAATCTGACACGGTTCTGAGTAAACGCCTAATAGTATGTAGGCATTTGTTCACTTTCAAAGTAAAATCACAGTGTGGTCGTTTGAAGAAGAATAACCTTGTAGTAACGTTCGCGAGGGCGGCTGATGGATGGACCTTCCATTAATTTGGGCACGTGAGACGGCACGATTTTTGCCCAGTCACGAAAATATAGCGACAAGCATAAATCACTAGTAAGCTTGTCGTTTCAAAATAGAATATCTGATTACAACGCAATGCAACATGAGAATCTCGCATTTCGTATACCTCGATGAAATCGGATACCAAATTTGAAAATAAATATCAAAATTGAATAGGTAATCGTAGTAATTTATATAGCGGAAATAAGAAAACTCTTTATCTAATTTAACCGCAATGTGTACGATCGATACGTTTAACTGATATATCAAAAACACATACAGGAAGGTCAGTCCAAATTGCACACACAGTATACACGAGACCAAATCAACAGAGGAAACCAAAACAAACGTGCTGTTTTTATAATTGGAATAAAAAAAGGACAGACATCCTTGATTCTTGTTTGTTTGTCCTCGTGGTGGACTGAACTTATTCTCACTTGAAGATAAGGATAAATACAGCATTGACGCAAGACATTACGCATTAATATTATCTAAACCGTTGGAAAAGTGCTGCAATGTGGCCACTTTAGGGATAATTAATAATGAAATAATACTTCATTAGAATACATTATTGGGAAGATTCACGATTTACGACCTGATACTGACAATAACTGGCAAGAGTTTTAAACGTGGATGAATTTAATTAACTCAATTCAATATAACGATTAATTATGATAAATAAGAAAAAAAGAAATGATGCTGTTTTGAAAACGTTAGTAGTTAATGTTCAATAAAAACGTTGTAGCCATTATTTTACAATTTACTAACAAACCTGTCAATACTAATAACATTTATTTAACTGCTAAAGTAAACACAATAAACCGAAAACAACTACAATCAGACTAGAAGATATTAGAACAGTGAAAACTAGGCCAAGAATAATGTACAATTGTTTTACTCGATACTTCATTAGCATGTACCGTAATAAACAAAGTTTTATCAGCTTTGACAGGCCTCTAAGACAACGGACATAAACTTTTATCTGAAATTGTTTGAAGCCAGCACATTTTAGTGATTCAATAAACCACTGTTATTTACCTTTCTCTCAAGGCTTCGGGCTAGAAATCTTGCCTCGTCGCTTTATTGCACCAGTACTAGTTGTTCCTGAGGAGTGTCTGCTAGACAGTGGGGCTGTGTCTACTCTGATCAATGTTTCAAGTCAGGTATTGAAAGAAGGAAAAACAATCTTAGCAAAAATGTAAAACAACTTCATTTATCAATCATACTTAATCATAGGAATCCTTAAAATATACCTTATTCCGCATTTTGAGTGACGTTGGTGACGCCATTGTCAATACAATACAAATAAAACAAGATGGCCAATTATTCAGTATCAAAGCAAGACAGGGTCAAATTCGATAATTTTGTAGGGATGTCAGAAAAGTACTTTCAAATCTCAATGAAGTACAATAGGTGAATTTGTACATCGAGAAACCGAACAATTGCTATTGTGTCCGAAATTCCGGGACATCGGTTAAGAAACATGAAAATGCAAGCAGCCAGCGACATCCTACACAAACGATTAGAGGATTTGTACAGGCAAGTTTCTACTTAATGGACGGCAACCTTCGAACAGCATTTTGTCGGTAAACGATGATTCGGTAATATTCCCACGAGCTGCCGCAAACAGGAAATGCGAGATTTAACTCGTTGTCAACATCATAAGAGCGAGGCCAATCTTCCGGCTAATGCAAGCGAGCGAGCCTCGGAGGTGTTTGTCACTCGTCCGCGCTTGCACTTAACTAACGTTTTTCGCAATTTGCATATGAATATTAGAACGCGAGGATACTAGAAGAAAAAGGCATCTTGACTAATGAAGAAACGATGATGTTAATCTCAAGGTAGTTAACGTTGCTACGCTTTACGAGTATGTAGATAAAAGTGTACAAAAACTAGCACCTGCACAGTTTTTTCAAGCACGCACTCATTCAAACGACCACGAAATAACACCCTTAAATTTTTGAGAATAAATCAAAAAGCTCTTCACATTTCGACTACCTGCGACATTGAGGCACAATTTCAAAACCAAGAAAAAAGGAACATCTGTTTCAACAGTCTAGTGAACCGTTAATTGTATACGAAAGAAAAGAAATTAATATATTTTAGTCAGTTTTTATTTTTTACTTGACGAATATACTGAGAGAAATTTTAAAAAATTTTTAGAAAACATTGAATATGCAAATTGTCATTTTAATTGGCATAACGGTACATTATCATTACTTTTTGCATCTTTCGACATTCCATTGTTAGCTGTGCGAAGTCTAAACATAATTTTTAATACTTAATTAGCTTTTGTAGAAACATTAAATGCTACCCATTTTATAAGTAGTAATTATGTAGAGAAAACGAAAGTGTTCACAAGATTCTTAAGAGTACTGTTAGATAACTGTTTACGAGATGAACTAAAACACACAAGTTCCATTATGATTCGCTTTTTAAGTAAACTAGTCCAGTTTCTAAAATGAACTTAGTTTAACAAACAATAAAGTAAGAGAAACTACGTGTGGAAAGATTAAAAAAACGAATGTCAATGTCATTCGCAAATGGATCGATCACGCTTGGACCAGACACCTACATTCTACCCTTTATTGCGCCCATTTGAATAAAGAAACACAAATATTGTTTACAAACGTATACATGGAAAACGGCAATCGATTAGCGGAGGTGTATATGTGATGCGAGCGATTCCGATAATAATACACAACCACCTACGAGTGCAAACTAAGCTATGTCTGTAGTATATAAAGCGTAAGAGGCGTATGTCAGTATGTCCGATACCGTGAAATCGAATGGACATGCGGACACCTCATAGTTTTCCGTTATAGATGTTATTTACATTGTCTTATTAGGGATGTTTCGACGCTATACATTTTAACATAACAAGAATAAACAAAAGAGAGAGGATTCTAACACGCAAATAATGATGACACTGTCAGTGTCATTAAATTCAAAAGAGGTATTACCAATTGTTAAAAAAAATGCCTATACAAGTGACGTCTACCGCCCTTATGTCATCGCTAGAACTATATCAAACAGCATATGTCCATCGTGATGCACTATTGACCGTGTACAAATAAAGACATATTATTTAATACATCTGATGCAAGTGCCATAAAACAAGAAAAGCACATTATGGATAAGACGACACATTGAAGCCTTACTTCACCTTCAAGTATTTTTGCATAATAAGATCTCAACCATTCTTAATCTATCTTATATTGCACGTTAAAGATTTTGACTACACGCCAAAAAACATAAAACTATTAAAGAACACCTTTCCAATAATCAACACTATCGGTGCTTCACACATAGCGAAAATGCCTATAAGAACTTTGCCTCCGACAGCCCTAAGTCGGATCGACCAATCACGCGGGCACACGCACTCGACCAGACCAGTCATGTGAGCGGTAACATCCAGGCGCCGCGACAACGGCCATGACCTTCACCTGGGCCGATTGCAGTAAACAAACCGAATACTACCACCGGTGCAACGCAACCTATAAATAACTCAATGGAAAAAAATCAAAGCCAAAATAGTGAAACAAAAGAAACGCAAGCCAACGAAAGGAAGTCTGAATCTATTGTTCTATATGAATGGTGTTACGGTTGTAGAGGGAGTTGTAAGAGAGGATGTGACTTGACATCAAGGTGATTGCGCAAAGAGTTTTTTAGTGTGCCAAATCAAAAAGGAAGAATGAAGACGTAATTGTTTTGATAAAACCTTATTGTTAATTTTCTTGCTCAGATGATACAGCAGCTATGGCTTTTATTCAAATGGAATAGCTTTTTCAACAACAGAAAGTTATTGTCCATTTTATTTATATTTGAGGTATAAAATATTATAAACACATTAAGATTAAAAAAACAATAATTAAAGAACGGAACCAGATGACAGTAAAAATTATGCCGTAATCATTTAGACGTAAGACAGCAAGAGGAATTTGAACTGTAAATATTAATAGCAGAGTAAACATGAGATTGCGGTAAAGAAAGTGCCAGGACACGTTAATTTCTAAGTACACTTATCCGCATGCTCAGGCTAAGCATCTTCCGTGTTGAAGATGAAACTTCCGCGATGTAGCAAGCACGAAAGCCGGACTGGAGTGCTCATTAGGCAAGCAATGTGAATGTTGTCTCAGAGTGCAGTCTTGCAAATGTCAAACGTTTCATATCCCGAGTAGGAGCTGATGCGGACATAGAACCGACATTCTCTGTCGGCAAGGTCGTCTAGATAATGACCGATCGAGGCCGCACTCACTAATTATGTTTTTAAAACGTAAATAGTCAGCCCGGCTAATTGAATTGTTGAATTTTTATACAATATGGACAAATAAAAAACACGGTACAAATTAACTACTTCTGTAATGAATACCTTCTAAAACTAAACAAAACAATTTGTGCTCATTTATCCTTAGCAATTACACGAAGGTTATTTCTTATACCATAAGAGGAATCTGAAAAACCTCTGCTTTGAACTAACATTACTGAGCCTTTTTTTTACATTTGAAACTGTATATTAAAATAAGTTAATTTGACGGCAACACCATATTTTATATGTAAAATTTTGAGTTTGCGATCGATTTATCGCAGTCCACTTATACCCGGCAATAAATCGAAAGCAACGTCAGACAAACGTAATATTGGAATCGTAAATCACAAAATATCATATTTCCCAGAAGACCGCTATCCTAATTCCCATTGCCTTAGACCACAAATTGATTTATATCATTCTCGTTCAAGATTTATTAAAGCCGATGCAACGGGAGAGAAAGTTGCATTGGCACAGTCTCCTTATGCGAACACAAGTGAAAACTAAATACGAAGGGTATGTACTGATACCACACATCACGTGAGTTAAAGATCATGTTAAATATATCTTGGCAAAGATAACAAAACATAACAAAGCGCACAGCTCAGAATGCGACCATAAATAAGAATCTAATTATGCCGAATATAACTTAGATGAAGATAATGATATTGTTGTAAAAGAAATTAAACAATACGCCGTAGTAGACACGCTAATTGTTCATGAACGACCGCGACCTAAATACATGATGATAAAAAGCTGAACTCTACGACTTATGTTGATGCTCATTGAAGGTAATTTATTACTTCAACGATAATTTGACCGATCATGAAGTAAGTTTTGATGTAACGACAGCAATATCGACAGTACAAATAAGGAAAACAATAAAACGTATGAATTAAAGGAGAAGTTTACGTTAAGAGTATATTTAGTTTTATCTCATATTAGGATAAGGCCCGTACCTCGTGTGGGGAGTGGAAAATACACATATACACACACACACACACACTCACACGACAGAAATCTATTGTAGATAATATTTTTACTAAACATTAATCATAATTTGGGTATACCTGATCAAGTAGGTGAAGATGTTTTTTGTGATGTAGCTCAATATAAATAAAGCAGTCTATACTTACGTTCAACTATGCCAAATAGTCTCATTTCTCCAAAAATTAGCTTATGGTGGTAGAGTCAGATTTTAACAATATCAATGGCACTAATTAAATAGGGCACTTCTGGGTGAGGCCAAGATAAGATAATTTTAATACAAAACTATATCATCAAAATATTTTCTCTAATCTATAATTTACTAAATTATCACATGGGTTATAGATTAAACTCAAGGACTTAAAGCAATCGTTTAATAGATTGATTGGTATACAGATAATGTTTACATGATAATGGGATTCCGTAACTATAATTATAATACCATACTCAAACGAATGGCTATTGAGAGGTTCGAAATGTCATCTCTCTCTATTATCTGAATGAGACCATGAATACCACTTATCAGGTCGGGTAGCCGTGTAATCTTTGGCAGTTTTTAACGGGTTGAACAGTCAGTATACACTTTCAAGTTAACACATGATTAGAAAAAAAAAGATATTACAGAGGTCGGTAACGATTTTCTCAGATCACAGCTGAGACGGCACGCATGCGCAGTACCTGCTTCCACTGCAACCACGTGGTCCAACTACATCAAGTAACTTTTAATTGAATAACGTCTAACGTCCACTTTCTAATAGGAAAGTGAATTTCCATTTAATGTATGAAGTGCTTCTAGGCTTGTTTATTGATTGCTATCCCATCAATAGTCTTATAAATTACAAGCCATTATTTGCAGAATGGGCATTTTGTGTCTATGTAATTGAAGATAATTATACGGATGTGTACCCAAACCATTTGATCATATGTGTAAACCATTGCGAAATTTTATTAGTATTAGGTACTGTCATTACTATTCGATAATTAAGTACTGACCTAGTGCATTTCTTTACTGCACCCAATAAATAGAAATATGAACTACCAATTCGTTGTAAATTTTCTAGGTCAACATATCATTAAATGATCAACGAGGAGTTTCCCAAAAAAATGGGAGCATTGTCATGGATCTATTGTCCAGACATGCGCAATAGACGGCATGTTGCCACGTGGCCCTATCCCGTTGCATAACCTTTCTAGGATAACTCTTATTACAATAATTCTCAAACCTCTCATCTAATTCAAGAAATTTGCAAACACAACAAGCTTAGGAAGGTAATTGATATAGAGACGCAGCTAGCTTGATTAGATTTATCATGAAAGTGCATTGAGCACAGAGAATTTATAAATTTATATTTCAGGTGTAGATTGATTGATGAGATAAATTATTCATTAAGTAACACCAGAGACATCAAGGGAATGTAATTGAAGGAGACTCAAGAACTGTTAATGCATTACTATCGCCAATATAAAAATATCACTATCGAATTACTAGGTAATCATATCAATATATGGCATAGGCTTAGACTAAAGTACCAGGAAGTAAGAAATAGAAGAATGTCTTCGACCACGCCTACCAGGCCCTGCTAGTACTACAGCATGCCGCAGTCACGTTGCACTATGACAACGCACACACATGCACTCAGTCTGGCACACAGGGACAAGCGCTGCAGAATGGCGGCAGACTTGACCCGCCATTTTCCGCATGGCTCGTAAGCATGTTTCGAACAACTCTAGAAAAACCACTTAAACGTAACTTTGTCACTAACAGCACTTCTTACGTTACTTGCCAATGTAAAAACATTGAGGATACACAAACTACATACAAACAAATTACTGGACTTTGATTATGGTTATTGAATCAAACAATTCATTCAGCGGCGCGAAGTGATTAGCCAACGTTTCGTTGAGCCAGTGACCTCGGACGAAATCGCTGTCTGAACAAAGCAACAACGATCCAGTCAAAGAATTCAAAACACTGATTGCAAAACCACACTTTTGAAAACATGCAATCAGCCTATCATAACATTTTTTGTTCGTCGCATATATGAGGTATGTTTATAAACACCCGACATACTTCACATATCACTCGCGTGGGTTTTTACGTAATGTTGTTGGTGATTACAATGATGGCACATGCAATTTTTCTATACGATACCGTTTAGGAGCAAAAAAACCCGGCACAGAGTAGCGTAGACGTGGACGCGGCGAGAGCGCCTGGCACCCATAACGCGGCACAAATATTTCAACAATATCACGATATTTACAACTCGAGCATAGAAGAAGACTCAATATTTACACTCTCGCTTTACTTTGCAACCGATAGTAGTATTTAATGACGTAATTTCCGAGAACACCATATTATTATGAAGCCATGTGCTGAACACGTCGGCGTGTCACGAATTGCCATAATAGAAATTCCAATGCGGACCTTATAAAACTAGTAGTTTCTTGGAGCACTTTACAATATAATCCATTTATACTTTTCGAAGACTTCGCAAAACCACAGATATGAGAACTGGATGTTGATAAGAGCGCGGATGTGCTGTATATCCATATTACGGTAGAGAGAGAGCGGAGTCGCATGAAGTATGCGACGTACGCGCGCGGCAGCTGCGTGGCAACTGACGGCGCCGGCGGGTGTGTCGCGAGGGGCGGGAGGGGGGAGGGCAGGCGAAGGGGGGCCAGCGGCGTCTGAACCGCGTCTCTGGCTCACTACTAGAGGCCCGCGTAAATTGTGCAACGTCAGCAGGCGCGTGCGTACTATGGCGGCGCCCGACTGCGGGACGGTTCGCAGACGAACACCGCAAAAAAAAAACTCCGCCACTCCACAGCATCGGTCACGACCGGTGGTTTTCCTTACAAAACTCATTAATTCAAGCTCCTGTATTGTAAATGTTCGTTCGAGGTTTCCAATAAGTTTTCGTAGTCTCTTCACCTTTTTCAGTCAAGGCTAGACTATACTGACTTCTATTTATTCATGAAGATATAAATAACTGGTGGCAATCTCAAGTATTCCGAATAAATTATCAAAGTTAAATATAAACCACTTTGATACGTCATTTGAGATAATTCGATTGGGCTTGATTGCTTTTGTTTGACTGGATATTAAATCATTACCAATACAATAAAAATGAAAAATATTTTTTTTAAGAAAATAGTAACTGTGATTTATCCGTCGGCATTTAATGGACAATGGCCAACAACATAACAAAAATTATTGTAGACATCAAGAGCACTTTCGGTTGCATCGCACAATCGCCTCTTAACAATTTCAGGATACTTGTAGAGTCACGAGTCGATAGAACTGTCAAGATGAACGATAGTAAACATAAACCTTACAAGGAAGGCTAGAAATATAATCTCTTGTGGACAAATCTATTGGCGGCTTTTAATAGATACAGGAAGGCAGTTCATATAGATAAATCTAGCATTTATCTACCACGCAGATAAATTAAAGTGCCTACGTCTGATATGGTAATATTTTAGTTTATTTACAAGGCGCAAATCTAATTGCTGGTTTGACATTTATCAGGAATGCCTTAACTGTTAAAAGGTTGGCATTGGGATCTTATCTCGGAATTTGAAATAGTTTTCAAACATAGGTATATAAACGTCAGGTGTCGATTGAGCAGAAGATATTTTAATGTTAATAAATATCTCGCTTTTCTATTTGATTAATAAACTTTTACCTACAAGATTTAAAAGTTCTTATGAAGTTTATGGAAGTTTGACAAGTCATTAAACATTTTCCGCAGACGGAATAATTTATATGTCTCCCTTCATTACTTACAATAGCTTCTAGTCCTATTTTCTTATACATTTCAATCGTTAGTGTATTTTGCATCAAATTATTTATTATAATAGAAGCAGTAAATTTCAGTAAGGATAATATATTGTCTTACTCTTATAACTGACTATTTTTTACATCTCATACACAAACACAATATTTTACAGTCTACAATTGCTCTTTTATATATGTACACACACCTATTTTACCTACTCATCTTTTTTTTTTACTCGTTGTTCTTAAGCTATTCGTTTATTTTTATATCTTTTCAAATAGTTAATTGCAGCTACTACGAGTATTGCAATCTGTCGCATTCCTGTTTGTGGTTTATACTGGGTGCCCACGATACAAGACATTCCCTATTGTGGGACTCACTATTAAGTAAAGCTATTACGTACTCAATGTTTTCATAGAATTAGAGCATTTGGTTTATTTAATTATTTCTTTGAGTCCATATAATCTGTAAACCATTTTATAATTATTATTTCTCTTCAAGTTTCCTGCTTCTCACTTCAATGGCTTTAGGTCAAGCCAATGTTCATCAACTGTAGAATGCATTCGTTCGGTCGTAAATTCAATTGTTCTCAGCATTCAGATGCTGTTATCGATTCCTTATCGAAGGTTAGCTACAACACGTGGCCAAGTCGCTATGGTGACACACAAGGTTATACAACAAGTGATTGCGAAAATATTTTAACGCTTGCTTGAGTTGCAGTTAGAGTTCTGGTGTAATTGGAATTCGCAATCTCTATAGCAACAACAATACTAGGGTTGATTATTCACAGCTTTCGAAACGACCAGTCGGTATGCTTGTCTATTCGGACAGTTTACTCGATATAAATAAATTTAACGATAACGTGTTTAATGAATTACCACATAAAACATTTTCAAACTAAGGTATAAAACTTATTTAACATCGCAGTTTTTATTTTCTAAAACCTGACATTGACGGAACCATGACAGAGTTCATTAATATTTTCATGAACTTAAATCATGTGAGTTTCGATCAAATTTGATGTTATTTTTATCACATGACCGGTTAGAAGCATAAATCTGAGTTCATAAGACCTACTTAGTTAGCGCCCCTTGACAGATAGAAAAGGACCCATAAATAAACATTAATAAATATAATGTATTTTACTTACATTATGTAGTTTTTAAGAAAATTTGATACTAACTATAAGCAAAGTAGCACTGAAATAATAAAATTGAATTGCTCTAGAAAATTTAAGTTTGAATTTACGAAGAGGACGGCTGATCTTTAGGGATTTTAAAATAAACGTGTAAACAAAATATTTTTGAATGCAATGCAGTTATAACAGTTCATTTTAAAGTTATGACCTCTCTTAGTTCAATTAGGCTCCTCAGGCCAAAAATAACAAGATAAAAATAATGTTTTTATAAAACTTTTGTCATCGTATCATTCGCCACGTTAAATTCGGTCGAGCAATCGGGGACGTGCAAAAATAAATAAAGGTCAGTAGAGATACAGCAACAAACGTTTTAAACGTTTTCAGTTACCGACATACCTGCATCCTGCAATAAATCTCGTCCGTTTTGTTTTAAAGTCGCTTGCTGCTTCTGTTACTACATTTCTGGGTTGGTATCCGTTATTGGGAGCAGTGGAACTTTTGCAGAGCAATGTTGTAATGACAATATAGGTGATGTTTCCAGTGGTGGGTGGGCGTCAGCGAGATTGCCTGCCTACGCTCGCCCACAACTCACTGGCGTTGGAAATTATTATCGCGTCTGGCGACGTCACTGTTGGGAAGTACTTTTTTACATGCAAAAATAATAAGACTTTGCAAAACTACAATTAATCTACGGTTAAAGGCATAGGAACTTTAATTTTAATGTTAAGTCATAAAATAAGAAAACGATTAAGATCTGGTATAATACTACACAATGCTAAATTTATGAACATATTAGCATTGTCTGGTGCTATAAAGCTAAATGACTGTTATGTTTTACGTCATCTCCCTGGATTTATGCGTTTAACGCGTTAATTTGCATCTAAATTATAATGAACGGAAACTTTGCGTGAATATCTATAATTATATAGATTAAGAAAGTAAGTAAATCTGAATGTCAAGTGAGCTAAATCTAAATCCGTTCACTTTGTTATAATGGCTTGAGCCAAAGGTCTGAGAAACAAGAATTATGGAGCTAGATTGTCGTCTTTCCATATATTGCAACGATTGTAAAGTCAGAGTCATATACAGCTCCAACGTCAGCTAGTTCATATAAATTGGTCAAGGACTTATTTGTTACTACTACCTTTCTTCTTTGTAATACACCTTTAGCTTGTTCACTTTCCCCAAGTTTTCTGACATTGGCTTTTCGCCAGCATAACTTTACTAGGTTGGGGTTAACGCCAACTTCTAATCACCATAGGTTTTATTTACACTAGGCTGATTCCATACGTGTTTGATAGTCAAGCAAAAACGGATTTCAGTTAGCTGGTGTCTCATTCCTATGTACTGAATACCAGAAGAATTACACAATATCCCAAAAACATCACACCTTATACTTTAGAAAACATCTCGTATCCTACATTGATCACCGAACCTTGGTTCTCCTAGTGTACCCCACGCAAAATTAAAGATATTTGCTAAGTTGACTCGATAAGGGAATGTGGCATTAGTAATAAACAGATTTCAAATGAAATCAAAGATCTTGGTCAAACTTACCAATTCTAGAACATAGCCTCAAATAGAACTGCAAATAAGATGTGGTTCTTTGTGTATCTTGATAGTTAGACGTACCTGTTAACAAAGAAAATAATAATAGGTATATTGAGACACTTGTTTAAATTTTTAATTATGGGTTTTTAAAGCAGCAGTACTGAAAATCATATGGATATGGGAAATAGTATTTTCCAATAAAAAACTTTTAATAGTTTTGGAGAAGATTCCCGATTCACTTTCAAACGAAATAATGCAATCTGCTAAAATTGGCTAAAATAAGTTGCCTTCCCACTCGTGCCTTGTCTTTAAATCTAACTTAAGATACTAAGGAAGGTGTGAAGCAACAAAATCTTGTCGAACTATCAGGCATTTTGTGTTCCATAAAAAGTAATTATTTTCCTCTATCTCCTCCTCCATTTTCCAGAAAATGTTGTCGCTGCAGAACTACGAAATAAGAAAGGTGTCAAGGTCGAGTTCCCAACAGAATTCGGAACGTTATCGAACAGCTGCAATACTGTAGTATATATATATATATATTTATCAGTATTACTGCCGAAGGAGTCGCGGTGCCCCAGGTGGCTTGAGAAGCTGACAGTTTATCAATAAAAGTCACACATGGTTACCGAAAATAATCATGTCGCTCCATAAAATGAAAATAATTCATTCAACTAGGTTAATAGCTCTAAGGCTGGCCATCCTAGCTCTGCCCCTAAACAATTCTGGAGGGAGATTGTGGGGCTGCTTAGTTAGTGGCCATTCCGCCGGTGATTATTTGGCAGGTCTTCTGTTCCGACAGCATCACTACCAAGGCGATTAGGTCCACCCGGAGCTTAGTAGCCTTACCAGGGCAGGGAGTCTCACACGCTGTCACCTTCGCGAGTGATGCTACGGGGTAAAAATGCATTTCCCCTGAAGCTTTATAAAGTTGAAGCTACCATGGGTTTGGGACCTAATCATAAGTCCAAAGTAGTAGTCTGACGTGGTTTTGTCTGTACCGCTCATTAAAAGGATTTGCTTAAGCAGACGTTTGTGTAATGCAACTCTGTCGTATAAACTAAAAATTCAAAATGGCGCAAACAGCGGGCGCAACAAACAGCGTCTGAGTTACTCCAAGCAATCTAGCTGATGTCTACCACTCCGTATAGTATAGAAGCTGTGTCGTTTTACGGCGCTCGTAGATCTAGCCCACGCCCAAAGTCTAGGCAGACTCGGGAATTAGGCCAGGGAAAATCAATAGTGGGCCGACGAACACCGCAACTAGGGTTACCAAGTATTTCCGCTTGAACAGGACATTGGAGACAATTAAGTATAAAACTTTTGAGGTTCTTACACTATTTACAGTCATGTTAATTATTATGTATTTATAGAATGACTTTTTCTTAATCGAACTTTATGTTAATGACATAAGAACTCAAATGCTAACATTTGGTTATTCTTGATTACACACATTGGCTTAATTAATTTCTACAGCTTGTGATTGCATATTAAGTTTTAAAAAGTCCCGGATGTCACGGTCCTAAGTGCTATTCTTGGCCAGGTCATTCTGAGAAATGTACTTTTTAGATCGGAGAGCATTAGGAAGGTACAGACAACACACCGCTTTGGACTTTGCACAGCTGTTATGTCGTGCACATTAAAAACTAAAATTAAACTGCAAGTGTTTAATTTAAAGTGTTGTTGGCTGTACGAAATGTCCCATATACAGCTATTTACGAAGACGTCTCGTCAGCACCAGACCTCCACGTCACTTTCACAACGGAATGAATTACCATCCGCATTCTTCGACTCATCCGCGAGTAAGCCAGGGGAATATTAAATTTCTCGACCCTCTAAAGTGATCGGTAACGCGAAACTATAAAAGCGTATAATGTCTACTGTTGGTCTTGCGGATACAGGCCGAACGTTACAAATATCTTTACTTTGTCATTGGCTGCGAAATTATCAATATATTTTTTCTTTGTTATATCGATGATGATTAAAAACATGATATCTATGGTTTTTAACTGGCTTTTGACAAATGACTCATTTTTTTTTAAATAGACAGTTCAAGAGTAGCGCGTCTTGGATTTGTAATTTGTTATAATGTAAGCCCTTTTATTTGACACTTTTATTAAGACAATTGTGACTTGAATATGCGTAGAAGCTGCAAATTGCGAAGAATACCCATGAAAATTGCTTTTTTGTTATAATGATAATTAAAAGTGTGTTTTTACCAAGATATCAGTAAAAATTATAACTTCAATTAGTTCACACTCCTAGAACCATTTCTCCTTTGTTTCTTTCATGAGATCTAGGTCTTTAAGCCTTCACGTAAAATAGATTTTCACATGTTCTTACTTTATACGTCTAATTTATAGATTACGACCCGTTCTATTGAAACGAGACCTGTGTCCAGCAATGAGACAATTATGGCATTTTTAATAAAGAACCCAGACAATATGCACTCCACTTGTTAACCCTCACTTTACCTAGCAGACGTTCATAATAAACACGTCCCATCGAAACATGAGCCGATTTAACTAATTCAATTCACATTAGCGACTTGTAATCGTTTCGAAGCGGAACGACAGCGCGGCGAAAACGTTGCGACTGCGGGTCAGAGACGTCCCGGTCTCGCACTGTAGCAGCAAGGGATGTGTAGTAACGGGCGTTGCGACTATTTTATTTTTATATTGCACTTCAAGATTGATTTCATTCCACCTGATGTTAAGTGGTAATGAGGTCCTGGCTTAAGGGCGACAAGTATAGCATAATAAAGCTTTTACTGGTCTTGTCGCCCTTACCTTGAAGGCTTGACCTCTGCTACTGACGTAGCACTCCCCATAAGCTCTGGAAACCTTACACGCAAGAAGAATGCAGAAGTGATTGTTATTTGGCTGCGGTCATCTGTAACGTGGAAGTATTTCGCCAGACGGGCTAGTCCAGATCGAGCAATATATCGCTATGCTCTCTTACGAGTCTACTGTGCTCAGTTGTCATAACGCAAACACGAGTGTATGTCACATCAGCGCTGCTTGATATGCAGTCATGCCAACGCTAACATAGAGCCTCTCTTAAGAGCCGTCGTTTTAACACAGCTAGCTACCTTCCAAGGAGAAGAGATATCTTCTCCTTGTGCGTTGCGCGCGCGTTCCGTCACCGTCCGTCATTTCAACGGATGCAGCACCGCTCAGTCGACGCGGCGCTAACGCAACGCAAATTCAACGCCGGTCTGCTATCGTCCTAATGTTACGCAACCGGCGAAGTCGTTGCGGTGCAGCCTCTCCACTTTGAAAACGCCCGCAAACCGCTCGCTAATATGTTATGGCTACGTATACTGCGTAACGCAACTACAGTTTGTTTGTACAGTTCCTTAAAACACGCGTTTAAGCTCGTATGAGACAACAAACTTACAAGCGCAGAGAAATACACAAATGCGCCCTGAGGTGTGAGGCGCAACCCATACATTTTCCTAAAAATATCTTTCTAATGAATATCTTTCCAATTTTCTAAGCGTTTTCTAAATTTTCTTTTCAATTTTATCAGTTACTGTATTTTATGGCACTCTCAATAATTAATATAATATATATAATATAATATTGGACAACATCACATACATTGCTCTGATTCTGTGGTAAGTAGCTTAAGCACTTGTGTTACAGAAATCAGAAACAACGAAGGTACCACAACACCCAGACCCGAGACAATATGGAAAAGTTCGTTTCCCATATTGACCCGACCGGGGATCGAACCCGGAACCTCAAGAGATTAATTGTCAAAAATAACCTCGCAAATTTTAACGAATTTAAAAATGTACCACTAGGCCACTCTTTGGCTACTTTTTAAACAAGTCCTAGACATTTATGGGAAAACAATGAGGGTGTTCCCGCATGAAAAATCCACTAGATGGTCTCCAAGTGTTATTTGATTGGTGATTTAATCGTCATGGTGACATGTCCATCAATGTCATGTCAACCATAACCAATCACGTAGCAATAGGACCCCACGCCTACATTTTAAATTGGCTAAAATAAACGAGGTTATTTTTGAAAATTATTTAGGATGCCAGAAACTACAGTAACTGGTACTACTTTAAGTTATTTTAAGGAGTATATGTGATCTAAGCTACGTTTCACATAGAAATTTGTATAGTTCGGTGAAACGTAGCGTCTGTCGATAAATGTTCGGTAAAATGATATGAGTCCTTGGCAGACATAGTACACCATGTATATGAAGCTATGATATTCGTAAAGCAACAGACATACACTCGATGTTGATAACTCAGTGGCGTGTCATGTGAGAAGCCTAACAACGTGTACGCATGTAGGTATAAGTACAAAAAAGTGCGTTTACAATTATTAAGGAAATAGTTAAGTCATTCTCACCTTAATGTCCATTTGAAGTGTCTGGTTCAACGATACAGCTACTATCTGAAGTGCATTTAATGCACCGGCCGTGTGACTCAATATTGACTGAGCTGTTTACGGAAGCTACCGCGGGAACGACCGTGCGAATAAACATATCCTCTCAAGGTGAATGATATGAAATTAATAAATAATAAAGAAAATTGTGAACGTATGAATGTTTGAAAAGGAATTGATGTTTTTAATCATTTATTGATGAATATAGTTATTTACGGTAAAAATAAAGACGAAATACTTCAAGGCCTAAAAGATATTTAGATCATACTCAAATATTTAAATATTTTTTCAATAAATATTTTGCACGGGCGCACCCGTTTCTCGATATCTACTTTTTCCTCTACCTAAAGGTTGTCTGGAAGAGATTGCTTTCTAGCAATTAGACCGCCTAAATTGTACTTAATTATGTCTGTAAAGCCAATTTCTGTAAATTTTTCTGTGCAATAAAGTGTATCTATCTATCTATATTTCTTTATTTAAGTAGGTTACATAAATACCACTTTTGAATCGTCATTGAATACAATGCAAAGCGATTCTACTGCCGGTGCGGAACCTTCACCGGTAAGAAACTCAGTAGATTAGTTACAGTAGCAGTATTTAACTTATTGATTCTGTAGGTCACTTTGGACGAAGTCATTTAGTTTTGTTTTGATAGGTTGATGAAACAATTAAGTAGGTACTCAAGTTAGTATGTATTTACTTTCGAGAGGTAAGTTGGAGCGCACCAGTCCCCAAAGGTGGCACCTGTTCACAAGCATGACGTATGCCATCGCTTTGAGCAAATTGTAATAGAAGTGAATGAAAGAATAAGACTACCGCTGGTTTATTGGATATAAAGAAAGTTATAAGTTTGACGACCTCTATAGTAAAAAGGCGACCTGTGCTCATTTACCGGTCGGGTCAATATGGAAAACGAACTTTTCTATATTTTCTCGGGTCTGGGTGTTCATCGTACTTTCTAATTTTTGTATAACAAATGATTTAGCTACTTACCACAGAATCAAAGCAATGTATGTGATGTTGTTGGATAATTGGATAATTCAATTTTGGTTTGATTTGATTTGTGGAACAAATATTTGATGAACAAAACAAATACAAACCAAAATTCAAGCTACTATCAGTTAACAAGTCAGAACCTAAGTGTACCCAATAATTCAGCAAAAAAAAAAACTCGGTAGATATCATTTTTATTACAATGTAGTGTACAGTCTATAATGTAACTCCTGCATCACATTTGTATGAGTCAATCTATCTATTATGATGTTCACGGAAACGCGCGCAAAAGGATCAAGCAACAGGCTACATGCACTGCATAAGATGTCCCTCAAAATTGTACAACCGAATTGTATTTGATGCTAAACAGTGATAAACCAAGTAATAATAAACGCGAAAATTTAACAAGGCATGGATGTTGTATGATGGATGGATGGACGTCTGTATGTATGTTTATTTATTACCATTTCACGCAAAAGCTACTAAACGAACTATAACTCAAAGAAAAGAATAACGCAAGTGAAGTCGCGGGCCACGGCTAGTACATAAATAAATCTGTTCAATAATTGAATTGATAAAGTGGAGCGTATTAAAAACGCCCAATGAGTCCCGAACGACTTGAAACAAGCTTTATTTATTGCCCTCCACAGAACCCTGGAAAGCAAATAACACCAGTATTCATTGCTTCCCAAGGATTCTATCAACTCCCACATCAGGCTGGACTATGCAATGGGGGTATATTTACCATAATGTAAAATGAGACTTTGTTTTTCATTTACCCCATAATAATAACCATTCGGCAAATCTGATTCTTGACCTCGGCAACTGGATGAGTGTCCAGACGACCTGAAGAATCTTACCTTGCAAATTCCTTTCCGTCAATAAAAAGATCTGGTGACCTTCGCTTTACGGCTTCACCAATTTACTTAATTTAGCCAATAGGCGCTGTCCTTGACCTAGATTAGAAGACAAATTAGACCGTCGGGAGAGCGTGGGCGATTTAGTCTGTCTCACTAAACAAACAGTACAAATAAACAAATAGCCACGGATAACAGTAGGGAAGCGGATGAGGACAAAAGTACCAGCTTGTTTTTAGTTCCTTAGTTCCTTAGCAACAAGTCCAGTAACAGCTTTATTATTTAAAAGCTGTAACTGGACTTGTCGCCGTTACCTTACTGGACTTGTAGCTCTGGAAACCTTACTCACACGCAGGAACACAACAAGACCGAAGTGATTGTTACTTGGCTGCGGTCTTCTGTAAGGTATTTCACTAGTCGAACTGCTCCAGTTCGAGCGATATATCGCTATGCTCTACCTGGTCTCTACTTGGGCACGTATTTTTAATTTGCCTAATTAATTCAAAAAATACACAGATAAAACTTTTTAAATTGACTTTGACTTTTGACTTTGATGCCAAGGCACGGGGTGGGTGCTCGTAACGTCAATGGTAGGAACACAATGCTCCACGTCACACGACAATTCAATTCAATGTATCACCGTTTTGTTTAGGCAGTAAATACTAGAATACGTATCGCATGTTTTAGTTCGCTTTCCCATTCAGTAGGACGTCTGACTTAAATACCAGCTTTTAGGCCTTTTTTTTCGGAGGGAAATGCATTGACGCACCGAATGTGGTGACGACGTGTGTGGGACTCCCTGCCCTTATGCGGGCAGGTATACCCACTAAAACCCCTCATCATCATCATCATCGCCTTACGTTGATGACGCCGTAGAAACAGAAGACCTACCACAGCACCACTGGCAGAATAGCCGCTAATTATGGAGCCCCGTCATCTCTCCCTGGAATGGCATGCGCAATACGACAAATTTCATGACGCATGAGACGACAAAAGTTTCTATACCGTTGATTGGGTGTTAGTACACCATACCAGTATTTTCAGCCAATCAGCATTTGACGCATTCTTAAGAGCGCGATAAAATTTACTCGCGTTGCGCATGCTAGGCCTGTTTATGTATTTCACCCAACCTGGAATACGGAAATATGAGAGAAAGAGAGAGAGAGGGGGGAGAGATCTTTAGTGATCTAATTTTAAGATTGTTGTAAACACTTTCTATGCAATAAAATATTGAGTATTGGGTATGTGATGTCTATTATTTATTTCAATTAAACGTGAACATTACACATGTATACGGTTGTCTCATCAGACAGACGCGTTGCATCGCGGGCTGCGTTGACTGAACGGCCTTCGGAGGCCATCTTTAGACACGTCGCGCAGATGCAGCGCTCTCGGGCGTCGAGCGCTTCCGTATCCGTAAACACTGGATGCGATGTTGACTCAGAGATATGCACTTTTTTTACCTAGTATTGGCAAAAAAATGGCCTTCAAACAAGTCAATAAGCGGCCTGTCTTCTAATCAGTCAGTTTGATCAATTTTTTAAAAATCGAAATGCCTTTTTTTATGTTTTTTTTTAAATACAATCAGTAGTACTACTTAAAATATACTATCGATCGATAGTATTTGAACAACATCACACACATTGCTCTTATTCTGTGATATACTTAAGCACTTGTGTTACAGAAATCAGAAACCACGATGGTACCACAACACCCAGACCAAATGAAACCTCCTGTATTCCGTATACCCGAAAATCCGGATGATTAATTTCAAAGCATATCAAACAAAATTTATATTTAAAAAAAACAGTTTAAAAAAATGTATTATGTTTGGGTTTTATATGCGTCTTATAAAAAATTACAATAGAGCCGATATTAATGATAATCGGATGTTCGAATAATCAGGATTCTACTGTATACAAACCTTTTATTTCTACTATGTAATCTTTCTGATCCCTTCGTTTCTCTAAACTAATAGTTTTAAAAAGATCTAGGTTCACAATAATCACCTGGCAGAATGGTCACAAGTGACATTTATATTAGCGAAACAAACACACAGGCGTGTTTAAGTGCACGTTCTCATTGCAGCTCTGACCAAACATATTTATTCGACCTCGTTCGAGATTGATATGTTTGTTTCGAAATGCACTCTATAAATAGAGAGCCGTTAATTTTCCGTAAACAAATACTTCGCGGTACATTGTAATGCACATTTCATTCAGTACGTTATAGTAATATCGAATGTCGTGTTCCGATTCAAAACTTATATGTTACTAGCTGTGCCCGCGACTTCGTTCGCGTGGACTACATCCTTTTATGGTCGGTTTTACCCCTTTCTCCCTTAATATTCGAAACAAAAAGTAGTCTATATTTTAATCCATGTTTCGAGCTATATTTGTGCCAAATTTCATATCTCTAACTTCAAAAATAAACATTTTTCCATATAAACTTCCAAAGGTGGTATTACCCCCCTCCTCCCCTTATTTTCTAATAAAAAGTAGCCTATGTCCGTTCTTGAGATTCAACGTATACCAAATTTCATCAAAATCGGTTGAGAGGTTTAAGCAGGAAAGCGTAACAGACACACAGACAGACAGACAGACAGACAGACAGAGTTACTTTCGCATTTATAATATTAGTAGGGATTCTTAGTTCTGACCGCATAGTAAGTACCAATCTACCAATACATACTTGCTGTGGTTATATAAGTGTGACATAGTTAGCGATAACAAATATAAATGCACACATGAGTAGACCCGGTTTTGCACGGGTAGATAGTTTTTTTACACCTTTTTATTATATTATTTTAAAATATAATATAGGCAATCCTAAACTCATTATAAGTTTTAGTCATTTAAGTAATCATCTGTTTTGTAGCAGCTCTTTCTTGTTAAACAATTTTTAACAGACATAAATCAATGCATATGTAACTGTATAATATAAACTAAACGCATACTACTAGTTCTTGAAAGAGTCGATTCGTACGCGATTAAAATTCATTCGTGCGAAACGCCTGCCTAAAAATATTTTTATTGAAAGGGGACGATTCGCACGTTCGGGCGAATTAATTTCGCGACAAACGACTACCAACCCTATAATATTATCAGGCAACTTATAAAATAATTTAAGGCTAAATAAACCCACAAAGAAATTAACTTTATGCACTCTTAGTTATCAAACACCAAGCTTCTGTTTATTTCTAGTGTTAGAGTGATTACGCCTACCTAATCGGCACGGTGACAATCTTGTCAAATGGTGATCATATAATGCAATGGTGAAAACATAAATGAAATAACCATAACTGCACCCAACACCACGCCCTTAGCGTATGTCACTTTCACGGCTCACCGAAGGTGTGCCCGGCAGCGTATTTAGTAAAACTAACTTTATTCCAATATATAAACAATTTAAAAAATCCGGTTTGATCCAAATCGCACGCAAACCTAACCGAAAATTACACTAGAACCTAATATAAGGTTAACTAGAAATCAGACACAGAAACAGGCCTTTGAACAGCCTTAAAAAGAGGTTTCTTAATTCGACCGTACTATTTAGGTGGTCGCGGAAAATTTCGTCATTGTTGAACTGATTTTGATTTTTTTTGTTGAAAAAATGCAAGGGTTACTGTAACAAGGAAAGTAAGTGCTGATGATGATTACCCTGTGAAATCAAGAAAATGATATATTTTGTGAAAAAGTGTTATCCCTACTAATATTATAAATGCGAAATCAACTCTGTCTGTCTGTCCGTCTGTTACGCTTTCCTGCTTAAACCTCTCAGATTTTGATGAAATTTGGTACTTTTTATTAGAAAATAAGGAGGGGAGGGGGGTAATACCACCTTTGAAAGTTTATATGGAAAAATGTTTATTTTTGAAGTTAGAGATATTAAATTTGGCACAAATATAGCTCGAAACTTGGATTAAAATATAGACTACTTTTTGTTTCAAATATTAGGGGAGAAAAGGGTAAAACCGACCATGAAAGGATGTCCACGCGAACGAAGTCGCGGGCACAGCTAGTGTTAAATATAAAAACAACAATCTTCGTTAAATAATACATTTTTGTTCTTCATGTTGTCTATGCTGAAGCATACTCTTTCATCCATATGTATTAGTAACACTTATGAATAGTCTCTATATAAACCAAATGATGTTACCTCCAGTTCTGAACCTATAACTACCGAGAAGATACCGGCAAGAAACTCAGTAGTTTGTTTTACAAAAAAAGCTAAATTTTGCACTAAGGCATACAGTTAGTTTGTCAAATGTAAGTATATAGTTTTGACAGCTGTCAAATCATCCGAAAGCGTTAAAGTTAAGTTGTTGCCACTGGGCACTGGCCCGAACACAATACATACTATGGCGTATACAGTAGCTTTAGAAAATACGCTGCCCTGCTTGTTTACGGTACACTCTCATAGTGTCATCGTCCTTGGTCGCTTTTCTTTTAGACATCAGTTGCATTGCTCTTATCGGTAAATTGTATAGTAAATCTTTTAAATTCTAATTTATGTAACTGGATGTTATTTTTAAATGTAATCTGTACTTAACACTATTAATTTCACCAAAAATAGACTTTCCTTCGATTTCTCTCTATTAGGTTTCTTTTTTATGGTACCACCCTTGAGATTTTTGGGTATATAATTTCTATAACTTTATTTTAAACTAGTTTTTTTGGGTATATAATTTCACTTCAGGTGAACTCCTAATTGTGAAATTTAAGTTTTTTTCGTTACAAACCAAAATTAAAAACACGTATTTCAAATATTAGCCTCCTTGAAATTTATTTATCTTATTGCGTGTTAACTTATTACAAAGACTTTTTTTAAGAATCATAATACTTTTTGCTATTTTAAAACACTATTGACAATAACTCTCATAAGATTAGAAATACAAACATGAACGCCATTTTGAAAATAAACACACTTTTTATCAACAAGGTCTGTGTACAATAAATCTTACTGCCTCTGTTGTCTTACTTGTGTTAGTTCGTAATATTTGTTTAACCAAACTGACCTTTCAGATTCACTTAAATTGATTAGTTTGCTGCTTGAGGAGTACCGCTATTTAGGCAATTTGCGGCCTCTTACTATGTTGTAACACATTGGACCCAAAACAAGCATAGCCAATGGGTATACGTAACCCAGTCACAGCGGAATTACAGTCAGTGAAACATCTTACATGATAAAGACAATTACTTACTATGCTATACTTTTCGCCCTTAAGCTAGGAACTCATTACCACTTAACATCAGGTGCGATGAGGTCAATCTTGAAGTGCGTTATAAAAAAAAATACCAGCTAACGATTCTGGTGAGTTATGACCGAGAGTGAAGGGTGATATCCTGAGGAGGGATCAAAGTAACAGCACAATAAGAAGTAGATTCTCTTATTCTCTACTATTAATTAAATTGCAATATGCAAGCATGGCGAATGCGGCAAGATCACCGAAAGTATCCTAAGGCCTACGTCCGGCAGTGTCACTTTTATCTGATAGAAGCCAATAGTGAGATCGAGGACATGAGATGTCTTACTCATGATGTCAACACTTAAATACTTTTCAATGCCGATTTAAAGCACACCGGTCGTAGATTGTGCTCAATCTCTGAATCTCTCTCGAGAGACACTTAGAAATCCAGGAACAATTGGAAATTAATTTACTTGAGGTTCCCGATTTAGTACATTGTTCCTGTCTATGAACCACTTTACTACCTTCTAGTCATCTACACTGTGACAAACTATGCTACGAATGATGAATGCTTATAAAGTTTTTTCCCGACATTGTAATTATTGAGGAAGCGTCCATTAACTTTCCAATTTCCCACACATCAGTAGGTGTTACAAACTGTTCGAACCGACGGATGTCAAGTTTACTTTACTCAGCAATTTCGTTGATGTGGACAACATTAAGTCCTTCGTAACTTTACATCTAGAGTTACGTAATTTGAAACCCTATGGTCTTCGTTTGAAAGGTTATAGATTTTATATTCAGCTGCAGCGGTAAGTAAGCCCTAAGATTCCCAGTCCCACGCGCGTTTTGCATAAATGCATTGTTTAAGATTAACTTGTTCTAAGTTTGTAGTCACGTGTAGCTCGTAATGTTGCGTTTGCAACTTCGATCGCAAATATTTAACCAGACAAAACATTATTAAAACGAAATTATTTAATACTAAACTATTTTTTACATTTTCACTCAGATTTTGTATTGGAAAAGTATTATATCTGTTAAATTTAATGAAACCCATCTTAGAGAGTTTTGCTAAATTATAATATAATCAAAATGTAAAGTAAGATTATCTTGAAGAAGAAGAGGTTGTTTATCTAGACAATCTTCAAGTAGTAAGAACCGAAAATAGAGATATGTTCTTAAAATCAATCCTCATTTTCTATCTAATTCATTACATTCGCCTAAGATACTTAGACTCACTTTGAATGATTCTCAAACTATCCAATATTTTCTTATGTAAATTACATCAGTAACACTTTGGAATAATCTTTATATCCCAAACCACCGATAATCACCAAGAAGATACCGGAAAGAAACTGAGTACCTATCACATGAGCCTTCTTTAAACCTCTGAAAAGAAATATTAGGTTTAGGCAACGGTTTAGGGCATTTTTTAAAATATTTAAATAATTATAATTTTATTTTTCTAACATTATTTTTCATGCCCGTTTTCGAAGACAAGTCCGGGCAAATATACTTGATCGAAGATTTGCAACAATGTCCTCATTGCGACTAATTAAAACGTTGCATTACACTCGATGTTGATAACAAACGCATAAAACACGTTTTATTTGTTCGATGAATTAATTAATGTTTATAAAGATGCGGCTTCTTAAGTACTGTTTCATACAAGTCAATCAATCAAATGTTTCTTTATTCAAGTAGGTTACATATAACTGTACCTATTATATGCCATTGAAAGTTATGAATCGTGACTCTACTCCCGGTTTAGGACTTATTTCTACAGAGAAGATAGCAGTAAAAAAATTAGAAGATGCTACTGTAACAGTATTAGTATTTAACTTATTTCCATGCGTGAATTAGTTTGGATCTGGTCGAATTGTTTTATTATGATGAGTGAAGAAATAATTATATACCCTAATACATAGTTGTGAAAGTAAGAGCAGAACAGTCTCCTAAGGTAAGGCACCTGTTCAACGCCCAAAAAATGACAGAAAGTCTCCGCGCCCACTCATTACCAATGCGTAGTCAACAATTTAGCTACCAGTCTAAGCCGTTAACAAAATGCCGTCATCCAATTAAACAGCTAAATAACAACTAGCCGATTCATTAAGCGCTACGCTTTATCAGACTGAATGTCTTGTGGTCATAGTTAAAATACATTGTATATTTAAATTGATAATGTTACGATGTTTAGTGATGGTAATAAGCTCTAAAATTAACAGTCACCAACCAAGATGTCCAATCCATCAATTCTGACCCAAATTTAAAAACTCATTATTTTCCACCTACAGGGTTTTTTATTTGAAACAATATCTCTTCATTTACATTTTTAAATGCACCGCGAACGAAAAATAATACACTTTGCTGCGCTGTTGACCTTATACTTGTTTTGGTCACACTAGCGCTACAGAAGAAAAAAATACCTAAATTTGAAGCATTTTCCTCATAGTCTATAGTCAAATATTTTTAACCATACGTATATACAACATCAGTAACACTTATGAATTAATTAATCTCTACATAAATCAAATGATGCTACCTCCGATTCGGAACCTATTACTACCGAGACGATACCGGCAAGAAACTCGGTAGTTTTTTTTATATTGGTCTTGTTGTTAGTAATTGCCAAGTTTCAATATGTCAAGTCATTAAACTTTAGAATGATTGATTGATCAATTCAAGGTTAATTATTGCCCTAGTCTATTATTTGGATACCGTCGTCTAATGAACGGTCTAGGCGTCCAATTAGCTGAAATTTTTACTTGATGGTTGTGAAAGGGATTTAAAAACTACACCGTTCACGGTGTAAGATCCGTTGCAAACACATTATTATTTCATTTTGTTTTACTCACTGTTCAATATACAATTGATTTTCCCGATACATAATTCATGTGTCTTTAACTCTCATTAATTTCAAGAACAAAAGCGTATTGCCACATGTCAGTATTTATTTATGACAAAACATTTATTTGAACAAGTGCAAACGTTTGATAATTCAAATTGAATAAAACTTGACCCAGAAACATGCCTTGACTAACTCTTCAACAAAAATTGAATTAAAGTTTAGCTACATCATCGAAGACTATTTGATTTTACTAATAGAGAACACATTTACAAATAAAAAACATCATGATATTAAAATCACATTTTAATAGATTGCTACAGCTATTGAATGAATATTTCTTATCGAACTGTCAAAAGCATTTGATTGCATCACCTTGTCATTCTGTGTCATTCACACAAACCTCATGCCGCGATGCCGTCTCGAATTTTCCCATCAGCTGACTGACCCAAATAAAGAAGCGAGAGAACACCAAAGACACGTTCTATAGATAGAAAGAGACGGGTGTAGGAATAGAACAGTGTGACGTGTTATGCGTCACGTAGGCACACGCCTACCATATTCTAGGACAAGGCCACTCTTGGAATTCGTGTATGGGACATTTTTTTGTACTACTCAAAGGAAGTAATGTGTTGTAATTAAAACTTACAAGTTAATGGGCTTTCGCAATAGCCTGTTATTGATCCTCGAAATACCGTAAGTTATTTTTACGATGATTGAGTACTTCCGAGAGCAATTATTCAGGCCCAATGTTTTGGAAATTAAAACAATTTATTACCGTCCACACTTTTTACATACCAAAACACTCCACAATGGATTTTACTGGGGGCTTTAAAGAGCTTATCATTTTTAGAAATCCATGTGTGTTTAAGATCAGGGCGTGTGTTTGTTCCACGTAACACCTTTGATTTATTTGTTTAAAATAAATTTTCAATATAGATAATCGGAACCTGCATCTAGTAAAACCTAATGAATGATCAAGTCATCTGTCAATATCAATGTCCAGTCCTGCGATTTAATTAAAAACTTATCAAATCATGATTTAGAGAATAAACTGCCCTATTAAAACCGTAACACTGGATAGACCTTACGTCTTGTTGTGTTCTCAGCAAATCTCTCATGCTGCACGAAGAGTCCACGGCACTCAAAGGTCAAGGATAAATGCATCACTGTCATGCACTCCATTGCAGCAAGCTCCTTGCGTGACTTTCGAAGTACGGTCTACAACACGTCTAGGTAAACTCTTGCATTTAGATATTCGTTCTTATGCACACGACATAAGGGCGGTGCAAAGTCCAAAGTGTATTATCTGACGTGAGCGTATTTTCAAATGGAACAGCACCTAATTTAGGTGACTCGTTTTTTAGCTGAATACCATTTGCAGGTGGGCAAATAGGTGGTAGATAAGTTGGTAGCTATTTTTATTTTTAGCCTAATTTATGGACTGCATAATTGTGTGTCAGAGACACAACAGTATTATGTTCAGGTATGGTCAGCAGCATGTCAAGGTAAACACATGATATAAGCTTTAATGCCTACGACATAATGGTGGTACAAAGTCAGAAGTGTAAGTTGTACAAAATAGAGTAATTTAAGTAATTAGGTGAGGTTGTTAACTGAGACTGATGAGAGCCTTTTACACTTCCCCGAAAGTGCGGTGAAGATGATAATGATTTGCAGCCATCATCGAAAGTCAGATAGGAAAAAAACATGGGAAACTAATAAAATTAGTCTGTTGATATTTTTCATACATGTTATTAGAGAATTGGTACAAACATCATACAAGTTTCTGGGGTCACAATCACAGCCCTTATCTCACCGCTACCATCTTGGAAATGAGGGTTTAGATATTGACCTTCGCAGTTCATCTACAGGTAAACACAAATCTTTTTCGTTGCACATTAAATCAACCAAAATCAACTACCAAAATTTTAGGGCATAAGATAGGGCATCAAACCGCAACCAAACAGAGCAGCTGCATAGTGAATGGTCAAGAAAAAGAAATATGCACTCCTTAACACAAACACATCAATGTGAATAAATCAATACAAAAACTTATTCATACATACAGGTTCTTTCAAGTAAATAAATTGATGATGAGAACACTGGACACTCCTTTATTGACATGACTACATAAATGCCTCAACATTCAAAAGAGTTTCCCAGTTATTGAAAGGCTCGCTATCGGAACACGTTTCGCTTCATACGATATCAACAAATTGATCACAAAACATCTGCGTTTGCTTTCCATTGGTGTACTACAAAAGCAATACTTTTGTGGCGAAGCAAGCGGATGCAGTAAAATCTGATTAACTTTTTCAAAACCTGCGGCTGCGACAAATAACAACAAAAAAGGAGAATAAACCTTTGCCATAATTAATGATAGGAATGCAGTGTTACCAGCTCTTAATTTCCCTACCCCCCTAAATCTAGGTCAAACATCACTAAAATCTTCAGCAGTTTGATTATCAGGAACATTTGTCGAATGATGACTATTTTTGTCCTCAATTACCGGGTTGCTGCATAAAACAGGGACAGTCGTCCTTTGATGACCATACCCCTAAATGCCAGATTGTACTTATTTACTCCATAAACCTAGATGCAAAACCCATTAATTAGGAAAACGGAAGAAATAACAGTGTAGGTGTTTATTTATTTATTTAAAAACTTTATTGCACAAAATAAAAAGTACAACAGGCGGACTAAATGCTAAATGCATTATCTACCAGTCAACCGTTGGGTCATGCAGATAGTTCGTTCATGGGTGCGGTAACAGTAAAAATGTGCGGTGTTGTGGAACATAAGTTGTTTCTTATTTACACGTTCTCTATTCATATATGCTCTCTAGCTTTATCACAGAATATATATTTGACATGTTATCCAACATATTTTTTTCTTCATTTATCGTGGTATTACTCAAACGCGTAATCTCTATGACAAAATATTTTATATATCGTGCATTTGAAAGGTTATTGCCTTCTATAAATTCCTCCACCAAGTATTAATACTTAAGTCCACAAGTGGGCCGTTGCATAGGCTGAATTTGTTTCGTTCGTTGAATTATGTTGTCTACATCTGATTCTGGTGTCCATGAACTTCTGACATCACAATTGAATCAACTACTAGCACGCGACAACTTCACGTTGACTTCAATCAAAAAAGGAAGGATCTTCAATCTTAATAAATTTGAAGCAAAAAAAGTAATCACAGCTTTTATTTTGCAAATGTCGTATTCCGATACAGAAAATCTCCTTAAATAAATTAACTCGTGTACTTGTCAATAAATAAAACCATATTTATAAAAAAAAAAAAATATTTAGTAAACATATTATTGTTAGAATAAATAGTCACCATTCCTGGAATTAATCACAAACACACACACACACATCAACACACTCATTCTTTTTTACGTATTTTGTGTTCATGATCCTTAAGCCAAGACTATAATGTAATGTTGTGGTATTAACTTTTTAAATGTCGAGGAATTACTGACATTGAAAATACAGTTTTTACTAGTTTCGATGTCAGGGATTCATCCCTTTGATTCAAATATGCCTACTGATTAACCCTAGACTTATATTATATGAACTGTAAACGGAATTTTGGGTTATGAATAAATGATTATTATTATTATTATCTTAATTCGTCTAAGACATTTTGACGAGTGTTCACTGATACTCGAAGATTTATTTATTTAGGTAAGACTTCCCGAAGGAACCTATAATCAAAATTGGTTGAGTATTTTAATAGACATAATAATTTAAAAAAAAATTTTGGCCTTCTTATTGATGTTCATTAATTACTCTAAGATTTCTAGACCGTTTGGAAATTGATTTTCTTTGATTGAAGAATGTGTCCATATTTAAATGTAAAAAATCATACTTTTATATTAGTTAAATATTTCACATTTGAATATTAACGAATATTGACCTGGCAATCCCTATATCGAACCCCATAACTGTGCTCTGAGTTAAATATGATTACAATGTATAGAACAAGAAGTGGTATGGCAGGTTTGTGCAATCGCAAACTACAAAAAAAGAAAAACCAGATTTTTTGCCGATGTCTTCGCAGAAGAGCCTTACATCATTTTTCCTTACATCATTTTTCCGTTCAAGGTTGGAATAATGGTACACCTAATCAAAAGCACTAGGCAAGAAGTTTGAGAACAAACGAAAGTGTTCCACAAAAAGTTCATCCACACGGCAGAAGAACCAATTCCAGTTCATGGAACAAGTCCTTAACGTGACACACCTATTAAAATCGATAGAGTAATCAGATCCAGACGTCTCCCTCCCCCCCTCTCCCCCGGCTCCGGTCCCTGACGGTTCAAGGTTACGGGCAGCTCGCTGTTTACTACGCACTTCGCAATTGCGCCGAAGGGCGTCTGGCGGCTATTTTCATTTTTTAATTGGGGGGTTGCTAAACATAACGGCTTTTAATGCAGT
Source organism: Glyphodes pyloalis (assembly GCA_037074685.1). Classification (NCBI taxonomy): domain Eukaryota; kingdom Metazoa; phylum Arthropoda; class Insecta; order Lepidoptera; family Crambidae; genus Glyphodes; species Glyphodes pyloalis. The sequence continues at coordinate 8,468,040 of JAYKKO010000021.1, forward strand.
TGGGGCGTTGCATAATGGTTTTGGAAGGGGGAAACGCGATCGCGTACTTAGTACATACGCAATTTCACGAGCGTAGCCACCCTTAGGGCTGTATTTTGTTAGGGTATCACGGTAGCGCGACCTTGGTGTCTTGAACGAGAAACAGGAAAACCAGCACGGTTCTCAGTTTTCCAACATTTAAATACAGACATATGCACTAGGTACGTAAAATTTATCACATGACATATCAATGTCAGTTGTCGATTGACTGATATTTTGCCACACACATATTTTTAGCCAATCAGCACATACAAACTGATTTTTTCGATTTTATTATTTTTATAGTAACTTCACGCCGTACTAGCAAACTTAGTTTAGTTGGTAAGAGCAGCACGCGTGATACGTGAAGGTCGTGGGTTCGATTCCCGCACTGCAAGGGGAGATAAAAATTTTCTGTTTCGAATATTTGACTTTTTCGAATCCTAAGTATATGTACTTGATGAGATAAAAGGTGCTACAGCTATCGCGTTTATGGTGTCGTAACGAAATATAAAGATTGGAAGGAAGAAGCATATCAGAAATATGTTTACTTGGCAAAATAGTTGTTCAAATTTTGTGATTTAAAAGAAAACATTAAAATAAGCATCTTCTACATCAACTGGACGATGCAGATAACGGCAGGTTGTTATAACGCCGGCCACGGCACTGGAATTCATTTGACAAAGTTCCATACAAACTTTTATCCCCCAGTTCATTATCTTTGAGTTGAAATGATCAAAATCCTTTCTTAGCGTATGCCTACATCATAACATCTACCTGCATGCCAAATTTCAGCCCAATCCGTCCAGCGGTTGGGCCTGTGCATTGATAGATCACTATATCAGTCAGTCACCTTTGATTATATTTAGAAAAAGATAAGTTAAAAATAGAATCCTTGAGTTCAAAATCCCTTGCAATTTTACGTGGGAGGCCAATACTCGTGTTACTATGAACGGACCACCTGATTTGTTTTCAATGCTTTTATGCACCGAATACGATCGTGACTCGTTTAATCCCTGATCTAAGTAATTACATAGGTATTTTACCAAACAAGTATCAAGACTCTTAGCACTGTATAATATTGATTATGTGCAACTTGACGACAACATTTGGACATGATCATACTTACATGAGAATATAAGATACAGTCAGCTAATTTCGTTTGTACACAACTCGGTACCTTGTCACATTAAGTAGACTGACTAACTGACCTACTAAGATACGCGGAGGATTAATGGGACAAGGTACTGAGGGTGTATACGAACCAATGATGCTGACTGTATACTTACCTGAAACGTATCTTAATCTTTGAAAACTGTGCCCGTTAGTGGTATCCTTACCTTTTTTTTGAGATGGGGAAAATACTTTTCGTACTATATCGCTGCCATGGAAGTGTTATCCTTACCTGGTAACAAAAAAAATGATATTATAACACTAATAATAATAAAATAATAACACTAAGTTATGAAATATCCAAGAAAAAGAAGCTTTACATAAGCTCGGTTCCAATATTTGAAAAACGATCCGTATTAGTTACGTATAGTAATAAATTATACGAGGCGTAAGATAAAACAACGGACGAGTGATGACAGCTGATATGGAAAGTAAATCATGGAACGGTATTAACGACTCGTAGACAATTCATTTTTGACACATTACGAAACGTAAAATATTGGAACCGGACATTTATTTATTTTAAAACTTTATTGCACAAGTAAGTACAACAGGCGGACTTAATGTTAGGGGTATTCTCTACCAGTCAACCCTTGGGTCATGCCGATAGTTTGATATGGGTGCGGTAATAGTGGAGAAAAAAAGATAAAAATCATTATAACAGCAATAAATTAAGCAATAATAACATTATGGTATCTTTTAAATATACAATGACTAGCTAGCGGTCCCGGCGAACTTTGTTTCGCCTTAGAGGATTTTCCCGCTTTTCTGTTGAAATGTTTCCTGAATTTTCTTATAAACCTCATTTTGCTATAAACCTCACGGAGCCCGAGACCTTTCCAACGAATGCAAAACCGTGGAAATCGGTTCGTGCGTTCTGGAGTTATAGCGTCAGGAAGGAAAACCTGACTTATTTTTATATAGTAGACTAGCTGTGCCCGCGACTTCGTTCGCGTGGACTACATCCTTTTATGGTCGGTTTTACCCCTTTCTCCCCTAATATTCGAAACAAAAAGTAGTCTATATTTTAATCCAAGTTTCGAGCTATATTTGTGCCAAATTTCATATCTCTAACTTCAAAAATAAACATTTTTCCATATAAACTTCCAAAGGTGGTATTACCCCCCTCCCCCCCCTTATTTTCTAATAAAAAGTAGCCTATGTCCGTTCTTGAGATTCAACGTATACCTATGCCAAATTTCATCAAAATCGGTTGAGAGGTTTAAGCGGGAAAGCGTAACAGACAGACAGAGTTACTTTCGCATTTATAATATTAGTAGGGATTAAATTAATAGTGTTGATAGAATTCGATCCAAAGAAGTATTGGATCTCACTCTCATGCGACAATGGTTTCGTAGTATTAAATGACTCATTAGTTATTGATTAATCATATCATAGTTCCTCATGCATGAGAAAGAAGTTTAAACAGACATTGATTTATCAGACTATAATTCATAGATAAAACCATTTGAGAGGGATTCCTACACGCATTTCGGAATATGATTACGATAAGTCATGATAACAAAAAATAAGACGCAATCAGAATAACGGCGCCCCTACTGATAATGTTCTTACATACATTATCATATCAAATTCGGTATGTACTTACTTGTTACATTGTTTTATTTCAGCCGATAATGAACTATAAATAAACCGATAGAGGCTATTAACTTACCTACTGGATTTTAATTAGCCAGTATTGAGACTTAGCATTTTACTAATGGCTGTTTAAAATTTGTTGTTTTCAATATATTGTTATATATTCTCATACTACATTTATTATATACAAGACTTTCAAACGACGAGGGAACTGAAAAGCGGCCTTGACCTAACTGAATCCTTTGTCGACATAAGCTGAATTTTCTTCTATATTCAATAATACAGAAAACGTAGGCGGCTAAATATTTTTACACAGACTCATTGTTATGAACGAGAAAATACCTGAGTTATTATTTATATTTTGATATCTTTCCCCGCCCCTAAAATAGGGGATGGAAGTTTGTGTGACACTTTCCGCGAAATCAGTAGCGGGCAAAAGCTATGAACAGATTCTGATGAAAGGCAAAACTTACTAACTGATCTATTAATACACAGCTTAAAACACTAATAAACAATAATAAAATACAATAGCAAAACTACATATAACATAGTAAGTAGTTATTAAATAAATAAATAAATATTGGACAACATCACAAACATTGCTCTGATTCTGTGGTAAGTAGCTAAAGCACTTGTGTTACAGAAATCAGAAACAACGACGGTACCACAACACCCAGACCCGAGACAATATAGATAAGTTCGTTTCCTATATTGACCCGACCGGGGATCGAACCCGGAACCTCAGAGATGGCGCGACGCCAAAGTCCGGCACGCTTGCCTCTCGGCTACGGAGGTTGTCAAAATATTAATATTGACATGGCTATATATTAGACAACATCACATATAATCATTTCTCTCAATCAGTAGCAAAAGCATTTGTTTTCCAAAAATATGAAATACATACATAGCGACTGTTCGACTAGTTGTATTATATACCAGAAAAAACCTAGTTCGTTTTCTATTTTATTATACTCTCATTATCCTAGTGGTTCATCCCCGTTGTGTATTAAGGGGCCATCAATCATTTAAGGAGTTAGGGTATGCTACGACTATAATCCTGATTTAATAGCTTGCCATAAGAAAAATTGCCTACTAAAATAGTTTTGACCATTTTTGGGTGAATTCCGAACACGGTGGTAGAATACTGAACTTGTAGTGCCGATTCATAAGTGCTTTTGTAAAACTTACATGACTAAAGATAATTTATATTCTAATTGGCTACTTGACAGTGTTAACAATAAAATATGAAAAGTGTTAGATATGTTTGCTTGTTAGTTAAGTAATCATTTTACATTTTTACTTTTTAATTAAAAGCATAGTTAGTATTTTATTTTTGCAAAATAAATTTTAGTTTTTTTATCTGTGGAACGAAAGAACCGAAACGGAAACCACCATTGCAATTCGGAAATGACAGCTGTCGGCGAAAATTATTTATTTTAATGTGGCGAAACAATGATTATTTTACCGATTAAATTGAATTATTGTGTCTATAATCGTATAAAGAATTTATTGAAACATTTTCCGTTTATCTTAATTAAGTCGTTCCTATGCGTATCGGTTCGTTGTCTAGGACGTTGACGTCATAATTGCAACAATGACGCGACTAGGAGTTTTCGCGCGCTTTTTAAATGTGTTACACAAAATCTTATTTTTCTCTGGTTATTTAGATTATTTCCAGATAAATCGAATTGCTTGGGATATAAAATGAACGGGCGCACATTTTACAATACTTTTTCAAAAACTGTCAAGTAGCCAATTGTCGCGCTTATTCTATGGTAAAAAAATCGACGTTTACAAAAAAAACAACCTCGAAGTTATTGCAGTTGCAACAAAACACATTTTCTGTGACGCACATTTATGACAAAAAGCTCAAAACCGACAACAACAAGAGCAAATCTGCGATTTAAATGCCGCCTCATACATTTTCAGTCGGCCAACCCATCTGACGTTACCGTTTGATTTTGATTATGCCAAAACTATGCACGAAAACATTGGAAATGTATTCAGGCACGTTTCAGTGTCACCTCTGCGTAATGGATTTCAATCATCAATCAATAAGTTAACAAAATCTTGACGGTCTCCGTGGTCGAGACGCGAACGGGCTCGCGCCATTCTTGAGGTTCCATGTTCGATTCCCGGTCTGATCAATATGGAAAACGAACTTTTCTATATTGTCTCCTGGCGTAGGACCCGATCTAATAATAAATAATTACTATATTTGTGGAAAGTTCTTCGTAGTCCTATTACTAACATGATAATATCAGGGTTTTTAGGTGTTTTATCGGAACGAGACCAGCCTTTGATTTATAACTAATACTAGCTGCCGCCTGCGACTTCGTAAGCATGGAGTTAGTCTTTTCCAGCAATAAATATAATATATGTGATGCAAAGTGAATAATGTAGCTTGTCAATGGTGAAACAATTTTCGAAATCGTCACAGTATTTTTTGAGTTTATTCATTACAAACATACACACAAAAAACAAATCCTTCCTCTTTAAATTATTAGTGTAGGCTACATGATCGCGTCAACCCAGCACACCCTTTCAGAAAAGTTAGTTTTTTAGTTGACACGACCGGGAATAGAACACAGGCCCGTCACGCTTCTGGGCCCTAGCCACTGCGCCACTGAGGTCGTCAAAAATAGATACAGGTTTCAGTCCAACAGACCATAAAGTGGCTACTAGACCGAAGAGACGTAACATGAGATACTAAAACTCAAAATAGCTCTACATTTCGCACTAGCGACGCGACGCCTTAAAAACTAGTCAGCCTTGGTTTTAGGGTTTCAAAGTAGACAAAAAAACGCTTAGGTGTGAGCGAAAGTGTTATTTTTGTCTGCGTATCATTAACGCTGTGTTTATTTCATTGTTTAATAATATAGACAACGCTGATACTTGTAAAAATAAAAATAACTACCTATTTAACCTAAACGGGAGGGTTACGTAAAAACACAAAAATGAATAATGAATAATGAATAAATATTGGACAACATCATATACATTGCTCTGATTCTGTGGTAAGTAGCTTAAGCACTTGTGTTACAGAAATCAGAAACAACGACGGTACCACAACACCCAGACCCGAGACAATATGGAAAAGTTCGTTTCCCATATTGACCCGACCGGGGATCGAACCCGGAACCTCAGAGATGGCGCTCGCCAAAGTCAGGCCCGCTCGCCTCTCGGCTACGGAGGTCGTCAAATATTAGTATCTTTAGTATCATTTTTAGTTTAATACCTGTTCATGAAGAAAGGGGGGTGTAAGGTTTTCTTTAGGTATCTGTGGTATAAGACGCTGTTTCAAATTCAGGATTCCGAGTTCAAGGGAAACATCAACTGTATATGTTTTGATTCCGAAGCGAGTGTCGAAAATTTGCGGCATAAATATGTTTAGAAATTTAAAATTTCACAGCTCTAAGAGACAGGAGATCTCAGTTTTTGACACGAATTTCAGCTCCTATCCTATCGCACACTCGACGATAACAAGAAGAATTAATTTTTGGACACAGTAAATTTATTTTCCTCTCATTTTAAATATTAAAAAAAAACACAAAGTATAGATTTTGAAAATATCCATTAAAACATTTTAAAGTAAAATTTCCTGTGGTAGGCAATACCGATCAATACAAAAATAGCACTGTTTACAAATTAACATAGATAACGGCAGAACCGGGTCACTTAAACGCTCTGCTGGCTTATTTAAGAACCCGCATTAATAACACATAATACCCATATTATATTCAGTAAAACATGCACGATTGACATCAAGTAATTAAACCAGACCTATAAAGACGCGAGTACACTGTCGGGGCGTATCGACGAAACACATGCTAATAGCTTGCATTGCTGATTTGTGAGATGTACCCCAAAATGTAGAGAATTTGCTGAACTGAATATGGAATTTGACGAAAGCGCGCGGGGAAAATGCGATTCCAGTAGATTTTTACGCCATAAAATAGGGAATCCTGTACGCAACATTGTATGTTCATACCTTAAACCAACTTTTTAAAGATTTTATTTTCAAAGGTCAGGAAATAACGGTTGGGAAAAAAAACTAAAGCAGATGTATGTAGATGTTTGTATGTATATAACCAACATAAAATTGCTTTACCCAAAATGTATCTTAATAACGGCTTTATTTTGCTAATTATTTATTCTGCTTATTATCCATACATGTATTAAATCCTAACCGATCCACTGACTAGGGCGTCCTATTTATTTGGTCGAGAGCCAAGTTTAATAACCAAGGCGTTACCACAAATTAAGTGCTTAATTGACAATGTAGTCATAACAGGCGGTGTTAATATTGGTTATAAGAAATAAAAAAATAATAAGGCTTCATATCAAATTAATTTTGGTGAGAACAGACTAATGATATAATTCAACGGAGTTGTTTATGTTACGAAATATATCTGTAGGCCACATCGATTCTCTATTCCAGTAGTTTGATGATGGTGAAGTCAAGACATCAAAAGATGTTGAGTAGAGGATAGCTTCAAAACTATTCAACCATGCCATATCTACATTGCTCAAGATAAATTCACCGAACTCCTTCCCAAGCAGCAGCAGCAACATCTACTTGGAAATCCTGCAGCAAAACCTGACTAGCTAATGCAGAATGACGTTATATTGAATATTCAGTATTTCTCTCTCGGTGCCCGAGGAACGCATGGCGTCGCTCCGACGCCATTGCAGTGCTATAAATAGCAGCGAAGCGCACGATACAACGCACCGATACGCGAGGAATCCATGGGACAAATTATAGCCTTTTATAGGACTACGAACTGAAGTGGCAGCAAAGCAGGAGACTAAGACGGATAGCAGATGATGATGAGAGAAGTACCGTAACAATTCCATAATATGCCTCTGTCGAAATTGCCACACATTCATCAGGTATGTTTCGTCCATTGATTGTAACCTTTAAGGGTCTACACAATGTTCCGAACGCCGTTTGGCAACGTTTATTAGGGTTGATATGCATTTTGCTAGAATCACGTCAATGTGATATCTATGTTGCCGCCAATTTTTGACTTGTGTTAGTTTGAATGCCTATAAACATCTTCTCTTCCCAGGATTTTTTCGGTAGCATCAAGCTGACGAATTTGTTTTTATAACGATTGACCAGTGTTAAATCGAAAAAAATTTTAACATGGCCTTGATTTAATTCAGTCTCTTCGAGATTTCCTTTATCTTTTTTTGTAAAACTGTACCGTCCCGCCGTGCTCCCATGGCTTGAGGCCTAAAAGCACGCACATACGGCGAGTCAAGGCCAGCGTTGCATCTGCGCAATGAGAGGCCACCCCAATATTTTATTTTGTTATTTCACTGCAACAAAACTTTTATTGCACTTCGAGGCGGGGACTTTTAAAATTAAACGCGGTCAAAAAAAGTTCCCGGTTATACTTTTTGCGCTCCGTGGAACGAAAGGAATACTTAAACATCTAGACTAGTAGTCGGCAGGATGAACACAGGGGTAGAAACTATTTTGAATGAATAAACGAACACCATTTTGTTTTTTTATTTTAGATCCAACTTATTGCACTTTGTTGGTTGGTTGCGGATTATGAGGTCCACATTTGTATTTTGAAAAGTCCATTATTACCCAATACCTTTATGTATTGTTTTACTATTGATGATGACTCCTCAGAGTCCTCATTCATCTAGAAGAAAGAATATAAAAAGTGTAGTAGTGGTGAATTTAGTTACTTAACGTGAAAAGGTTCATTGTTCCTGGACCCAGTTGTAACCAGTTTGTTAATCTATTCAACCTTAACCGTTTTTTTATTTGCAGTTTTAGATCACTGTACTGTAATCTTCCTTAAAACTATATTTTATAAGGCGTTGGATAGTTACAAGAAATCCCCTGCACAAACCATTTAAGTTAGGTACTTTTAGAAAGCGGCCTGTAACCCGCTACAGCTTAATACTTTAAGCAGACAAGCAAATCCAGCACCATAAATTTAAGTCTTAATCTGTGATTCATGCAAAATTATGCAAAAGGACTTGAAGAAAATGCTACCTGCAGACGTACATACGGCGGAGTAGCATACGCCAAATATAGCGAGATATCCTATTTATATTAACTTTGATATGAGCGAAATGCAATCCATACTAATATTATAAATGCGAAAGTAACTCTGTCTGTCTGTCTGTCTGTCCGTCCGTCCGTCTATTACTCTTTCACGCCTAAACGGCTGAACGGATTTTGATGAAATTTGGTATAGGTATACGTTGAATCTCAAGAACGGACATAGGCTACTTTTTATTAGAAAATAAGAGGGGGAGGGGGGTAATACCACCTTTGGAAGTTTATATGGAAAAATGTTTATTTTTGAAGTTAGAGACATGAAATTTGGCACAAATATAGCTCGAAACTTGGATTAAAATATAGACTACTTTTTGTTTCGAATATTAGGGGAGAAAGGGGTAAAACCGACCATGAAAGGATGTAGTCCACGCGAACGAAGTCGCGGGCACAGCTAGTAGATCATAAACGATACGTAAAATCGTAGCCATAGAAAACTCAATCTCCATAAACAGTGTCACAATCTTGTTCGAATTAACCTTTGCCAAGATTGTTTAAACACCAATGGAGCACAACATAATAACCATAATGCACAGCTGACTTTTGTAGATCCCAATCAAAGTCTTGTGTTAATGGATCACTTATAAACAAACAGTAAGGAATATTCCGTTTAACTTTTAAATTACGTTTTATCTTCATTCATCTAGTTAGCATCTAGCGAGCAAATTTATGAGTTGGGTCTTAAAGTCACCAAGTATAAGGTTAAAAACTAAGTTTGGGAGCGAATTATACTTTTCATCAGACCACACTAAAAAGATGAAGCTTTAAAACCTATGGCTGACATCACTTTTCTTCATATATAGATTCGGTTTAATTATTACATTCATAATCTCATGTGTAATGGAATAGCGGACTGTATGAAAATATAATAATGATTAAAACTCGTTCTATGCTCTAAGAGATAAGCAACAAAAAAAAGTGTGTACTTACACACACACTTATAAAAACAAAAGTGAGAGAAAAACAAAAGTAAAACATATTGGATCCCATAACGCACGGTTCCAATACTTGAATAACAATCCGGTTTTGTTACCGATTGTAATAAATTACACGGGGCGTAAGCTAAAAACGACCGACAGACTACTGGATGACAGCTGATATGGAAAGTAAATTTGAAATTAGAATTCACGACTCATAGAAAAACGAAAAGTGATTTTTGACACATTACAAATCGTTAACTATTGGAACCGGGCTTTAGTCGCTAACATGATGATTTAATACTTGTGGATTTAAAGTCCGATACAGTCAAGAAAAGTAAAAAAAAATCAGGTTAGATTTTAATTCATTATTTCATTGCAACTTTAGCACTCTTCAAATAATATGTCGTATTTTTATTAACAAGCTTTTATCAGCTTCACTTGTAACCATCAGTATTGGGTAACATTTTATTGCAAGGTGCAATTAAAAATAACTCTTTTTGGACAAAACGCTCCACGCATTTTTCAAGACGGCGCAAAAACGTGATCGCTGCTCATGCATAACAATGCTTTTCATGATTTGTTCAACTTGGCAAAACTTTTATAAATTATTTTTAGACTTATTACCAGGAATCCTTATAGGACCACTTCCATTTCATTCCTTTCACTGAGAATAAAAAAAAGTCTGGGAAACAATAAAGTCTAAAATCACTTAGAGGCATAATACGAGTTTCTAGATGAAGAGCTAGATTTTTAAAATTTCCGTTTGGTGGTTGGTCCAATAGTTAGATTTCCTACCAAAAAATATTAAGACATATTTTTTATTTTTATTATGCAAACCATTTAGCCTGTCACCACTTGTTTGCACAGTTTTCACGAATTAGTGACGTAAACATCCACTAAATTTTTCATCACCAATTTGTATTTATTTGGTGAAGAAAAATATATTTCATTGTATTTTGAAAACAACAGAAAATTACTGAGTTTTTTGTCGAATTCTTCTCGTAAGAATTAGGTTCTGAACCGTCTGTAGCTTCAATTTTGGTTTGTGTTCATTTTGACGTTGCATAAGTGTTACTTGTAACCTACATGAATAGACTTTAACTTTGAATTTAATCAGTATATTTTAACAGAGTCATCATCATAATCTTTGAGAAGCCACTTTTGCTTGTGTCATTGTTGCATTGAGATAAAAGAGCGGCAACATCTAAATCTTGTTCGAAGTTTTGGCCGCAAAATTGACATACTAAATATATTTTCCTCGAACGTCAAATACGAATCCGAAAACCTTCTAGCTTCTTCGAACTTCGAAACCTTTTTAAAATTAAATTTCGTGCGCCGTTCGGATGTTTCGTTTCATTGTAGGCCCTCGGGTTCCATTTACAGCTAGCACGCTATAGACAAATAGATATTAACAATAGCCATTTGGTTCTTGTTTACATCACCACGACGCACGTTGTAAGAATCTCGTGACTATATTGTTGACGAATGGAACGAGACTTGTAACATTTTAGTACAAATTGTTGCAGTAGTAACATTGCTTGTTTGTATTTTGCAAATGCAAACTTTGATTTGTTAAGGCTCAGACTATTATTATTTTTACATGCCCTTTTTTCTCAAACTGACTACAAGTTTGGAAAGGTTTTATCTGACGCGTCGTATAATTTAATACTATACGCATCTACTATCAAATATTGGAAGCGGGCATTAGACGCATAAAAATGATGAAATTACATTGAAATGTTATTTGCTCATTTTTTTGTTTGTGTCTTTTCCACCTCATTGGTGTAAAAAAAGAAATTACAAACGCTTTCCTCCCGCCTTGACGTCTCTCTACGCCCCCTTTTAGGAGTCGTGCCCCCCTGTTTGGGTACTCTTGGTTTAGAACCAGTTTTGGTCTCAACTGACTATGGGTGATGGGTGCGAAGCTTTATCACCTTCTGGGGCATATGAAGCTGACAACCTTTTAGACCGGTAGTTTATGAATTTAAGCAACTTTACCGCATACCACATTCACAAAACGTAGGAATCAGATTCGAATTCAGAAATTGTATTTTATATCTCTCTTAACATAAAATAATAAATAAAAAATAATCTTGAGTTAAATCTTTCCAACCTCAAATAAATTATTGTAAGTAATAAATTCCAAATTATTCAGGTCTTATTATTGCAAGTATTTTCCGTAGGTAACATTTTGAAACGATAATCCTTAAATATTTTCCAAGTAATAAAACTGTCAATCAATGTAGGTAAATGACACTTTGTAAAGACCTTAATTATAATATTCAAATAAAACATTCCGTAACAATAGCTCGTAAGTCACTGTCTGTTAAATATATTTATTCGTTAAACTTGTATATTGATGTAAAATATTACACGTGCGTGACCTTATGAAGGTTTTCAAAAATAATACATCCACTAGTTGTCTAAACTGCAACGTGATTGGTCGCTTTTCTCGACTACGGCTTAGCAAAAATTGACGGTTATCGATTGATCAGTGTGTAAACCTTGCTGTTCCACTCTTACTATTTTGGTATTGTCTATGTGAGAGAACAAATAAAGAAAATATTATTATCACAATTTAAAAAAAAAACTTATCAAGATTTAACTACCATATTGTTTTAAATGAACTAGAATCTCGCGTCATAAAACCACGCGATGATTCTGCCAATGTCGAGTGTTCAGAGCGACAAGTTATTTAAAAAAAAATGACGGGTGATGAGTGTTTACAACAACTGATAAACGTTAACAATAAGTTAACGGGTCAAAACGCAACAATATTTTTATTTAGTAGTTAATACGAACTACTTACTGCCCAACTCTTATAAACGTTTAGGGGAAAACAAATCTCTAGACGAGCCGCCCACCTTCAGTGACCATAGTCAGCAACCTTCATGAGTACAATGACAGTACCTAGTTTACTACATATATGTTGATTTGTGGATTCGTCTCCCGAGTTACATTTTGACGCCCTATAAATTTGGTGCCCGGGGCATGGGCCCGACTTGCATTTTAAAGATAAATAAATAAATATTGGACAACATCAATCAAATCAAAAAAATATTGGACAAAGATCGTTTCCCATATTGACTGGACCGGGGATCGAACCCGGGACCTCAGAGATGGCGCTCGCCAAAGTAAGGCCCGTTAGCCTCTCGGCTACTTGGTCGTCAAAAAAAAATATACTTTACAAAAAATCTAAATAGCCGATGTAACATTACTTCCCGCCCCCAACGTATCAGTCTCTTTTACAGAATAAATGCGCCCATGAATTACCATTTATTTTTAGTTTTATCAACTTTTTCCTATGCCTCTCTAACCGCAGCCTATGTAACGCTAATTGTTTACTTAGTGACCCATTCCGTAATTAATTAACCACTTCGCTATCTCCATATCATAGCCCCACTCACGACCTACGTTTGTAGCCTGCGCACGCGCATACGCCGATATGTAAATCTCACGTGCTTTGTGCATTAAATAACAAGCAGTCGCTGCGGTAAACACATATTGCCTACAGTATTTATTACTATGGCACGGCAACAATATGAATACAGATACTTCAACAAATGTTAAAGAAAAATAAGTTGGCATCCAAATCAAATGTATAGTCAGCACGACAAGGATTTAGTTTTGATATTATTTCTTATGCACATGACATAAGGGTCGTACAAAGTACAAAGTGTGTAATCTGACAAGATTTTGTCTGTACGTATATCACTACATAGTATAAAACAAAGTCGCTTTTTCTGTCCCTATATCCCTATGTGCGCTTAAATTTCTAAGTATTTACATTACATCTGTGCGAAGCCGGGGCGGGTAGCTAGTTAAAAATTAAGGAACAACATTTTTTATGTTTTTACAGTATCATGTAAACAATCAGCCTATTTCATGTCCGACTGCTGGGTGTTTGTAGCTTACGTAGAGTCCACTCTCAGCAGTAGATATACATACAGTCCATGTTTATCTGTATGTATATCTACTTTACTATCTATGGGGAATCGCTGCACCATTAAAACTGCTAAAAACGCAATAAAATATTTATACGTAACTCTGTGTTACGTAACAGGGAGAGGGGAAACGGAAGTGAGTGCTGTCACAAGACAAAAATAATAAAAATTTAATGTTGGTGTTACCAAAACTGGGCGAAGGCCTTGTTTACGGGGGGAAATACATTTTTGTACTTTACCGCTCCGTGGGGAAGGCAACTGCGTGTGTGGGACTCCCCCGCTTTAAAGGAGCGGGGACTACCCGAACTAAAAGCGCTCGGTAAGACGTCATCACCCTAGTGATTTCCTGTGCCTCTCAAACCGCAGCACTCCTTATGTAACGCTAATTGTTTACTTAGTAACTCATTCTGTAATTAAATAACCACTTCGCTATGGTCGTGTTGGAAAGCAGGACTAAAGACTTTATAATTGAAATTAAGTCATCGTTACAAACATGTGTACTAATTTAAAACCACAAGGTTTATTTAATTACCAACCTGACGTTCCGAAACATCCTAAACAGACTTTACTCAACCCAAGAATCGAACTCACGACCCTAAGATCATGAGCTGGTATTACACAGTCAAATTGAGAATGCTCCTTTTTTTTAAGTCGGTCCAAAAGATAAACATATAGCGCAGATTAATGTTTAATTTAAGTACTACTCAAATCCAAAGGAAAAATACAAATGAGATAGCTTACTTCTCGAATACGTAAGTAGATGATAAATTAAAATTAAATAATAGTAAGTAGGAAAGGAAAGCAAACGTAATTAATTATAACAATGAAGTCCTAATCTTTGAAACTCCTCATCTGACGGACAAGACAAGGCAAATCGTGTAATCAAGATGTCCATTGTTGATCTCAACTTCATTACGAACTTCATAATACGAAGTTAACGCTGGAATCGTGGTTTATTTAAATATACGGTCTAGGGTTCCGTGTAATATCAGTTTCCAATGTTTTACAAACGTCGTGATACTCTGTAAAATTTTGAGGATAATCTTCTGGGATTTCCGCTAAGTAATGTAATCAGAAGACATTTAACAGGCGAGGTCGCAGGCAACAGCTAATTACTCATTATAAATAAGAATTATACATATAATAATAAATAAAAAATTCAATATACTTCAATTGAATTATAAATAAATGCGCCAGACAATCACACCAATCACCTGGTCTCAAACTAAGGTTTTCCCTTGTACTATGAGCACCAGACGACGGATACTAACTGGGGGCGTCATCCCAGCCAGTCAATTTAGAAAAGTTCGTTTTCCAAATTGACCCGACCGGGAATCGAACCCGGGACCTTTTGCGCTTTGGTCGCCTACCTTAGCCACTGCGCCACCGAGGTCGTCAATTTGTGCCCACTTAACGTTGTTTTTTATTTATCAGAAACTTATAAGTGGAGCTTTGTACAAGGTTCTTTACTTAAGTACTATATTTACTTTATGATTAGTTTTTTTATATTGTATTGTTATGCAACATTTAGAAAGCTGTAAATTTAAATTATAAAAATAATATGTGAACAATGAGATTAGACATACAATACTCACATAATCGTTCACACACTCATTAAAAACTTAACAAATAAGATGTAAACCCTTTATGCTAAACGTGTCAACAATTTCTTTGTTTTATAATTGGCTACTTGACAGTGTTAACAATAAAATATGAAAAGTGTTAGATATGTTAGCGTATTAGTTAAGTAATCATTTGACATTTTTACTTTTTAATTAAAAGCATAGTTAGTATTTTATTTTTGCAAAATAAATTTTAGTTTTTTTATCTGTGGAACAAAAGAACCGAAACGGAAACCACCATTGCAATTCGGAAATGACAGCTGTCGGCGAAAAGTATTTATTTTAATTATTAAAAACAATGATTATTTTACCGATTAAATTGAATTATTGTGTCTCTAATCGTATAAAGAATTTATTGAAACATTTTCCGTTTATCTTAATTAAGTCGTTCCTATGCGTATCGGTTCATTGTCTAGGACGTTGACGTCATAATTGCAGCACGGAGGCGACTAGGCGTTTTCGCGCACTTTTTAAATGTGTTACACAAAATCTTATTTTTCTCTGGTTATTTAGATTATTTCCAGATAAATCGAATTGCTTGGGATATAAAATGAACGGGCGCACATTTTACAATACTTTTTCAAAAACTGTCAAGTAGCCAATTGTCTACGTTTCCTTATAGAGAGCGGGACTCCCCTAACACAAGTATTGTTACTTAAAAGGGAAGTTCCTCATTATTTGTTATATGGATGTCTTTAAGAAAATAAAGAAATTTTTGATTTTGATTTTGATTTGATTTAGACAATATTGCGCCAAATCAAGACCGATCCAGATGTACATTTATCCCTTTCGATAATATGATACTTGAAAACAAGTGATTCCGAATCAAACGCCTTTTTTTAGCATTGGTACATCATACCGCCACCTGGGGGAAGAGCGAGGACTACCCACTAAAACCTTCCTTTACTTCTCATCGGCTATAGATACGAATAAAGAGTAATATTAACGGCCATAAACCCGTACCAGACCTAAAACTTTTAAGTTTATCCAGTTTGGTCCGGTTTGATCGGAGTCTAGTCTACCACGCTCGACCGCCTGCTCTGATTGGCCGTAATAACCGCAGATTTACTCTGGATCACCGCTCCTGAATTGGCTATTTCATGCTCCGCTTGCAATCCCGTGCTTTATTAAAACATTGAATAAGCTGCCTCCGAGGTAATCTGCTTGGGACGTGAACTCTCGAAAACGAATAACTATCGACGAATGAAAAACATGCCGATTGCATGTTTTTGGTAAATTCAATTTTATTTCGCGTAACAAAATTTAAACATATACTATTAATTAAAACATTCACAAATATTTAAAATTTTTCCAACATTCTTTTTACATTGTTAAATGATATAATTTCAAAAATAAACATTTGTTTGTAAATTTATCATTAGACAAACACAGTAATAAGATTTAAACATTAAAATGCATGTAATTTAGTATTTTATGTATAACAAGCGACCCGCCCCGGCTTCGCACGGATGTAATGTAAATACTTAGAAATATTGGCTTTTCTATTATTTATTGCAAACAAAAACCTTCCTCTTAATCAGTCTATCTATTAAAAAAAACCGCATCAAAATCCGTTGCGTAGTTCTAAAGATTTAAGCGTACAAAGGGATATGGGACAGAAAAAGCGACTTTGTTTTATACTATGTAGTATTATAGTAGTAGTAGTATAGTGATATATAATCGTATTAAATTTCTATAGTGTTTAGTATATTGTTATTTATTATTATATTGTTTTTGTAATACTTTCACAAACTCTTATTGTTACTGCATCCAAAAACTAACTTCAATCTGTATAATCCAAGGGTTGACTGGTCTACCAGGCAAAAGGTACAAAACGAAGTCAAAAGGTACTAGTAACTGTTCTACATTTGTACTTTTTCAATAAAATATTTAAGCAAACAAATATTCGTTTAAAAACACGTTTTAGCAAATCGGACCAATAAGTTGGAAAAAGAAATTACTTTTTAGGATGATTTACTATTTAAAGTGTTATTTTTTTAGTTTTTTAAAGCAATTATTTCTTTTTTTATATCTTAATCAATTTTGCTATCATGTTATCGGTCTTTAGAGACATATGCAAAGTTTCAAGTTAATCAGATGTTTAGAAACCGGTGAAAATCGTGCTCAACGATTCCGTTGCACACATAGTTATTAGTTGCAACCCAAGCTTGTAAAAGCGAGTTCAAAATTAAACTTCACAATGTATGCCTCTTCCCACTACCTCAATGGAATAACTCAGGTTTTAAGCCAGCCTTCAGAAATCAGTTCACCCAACTAATTACCCAACTCCTAGCACAGGGGTAACCAATTAGTTATGCTCGGGGTCCGTTTTAAGAAATGAAATGACCATCGCGGTCCGCACATTTTATAGAAAAAAAAATTATTAAAGAAATGTAGTTACGGAAATAACAAAGATAATTTTTTACTTTTCAATGGGAAAAATGTTTTTTTCTGTTGTGGACTATCTGTCTGAAGTTTGGAGTATAATTGGTGCACGCTATTGTCATTAAATCCTGGAGATGTTCATTAGTAAGTTGAGATCGAAATTTATTCTTTGAAATTCGAAATTTGTCGAATTGACGTTAACAAAGATAGTGCGGGAGATACATTTTTATTAAATTTCGTGCTCTGTAGTGCAAGTTGCTGTGTTCTTGCGGTCCGCACAAAATGGGTTGGCGGTCCGGATGCGGACCGCGGTCCGCCATTTGGTGACCCCTGTCCTAGCATATTTGTCGGCGCGCGTCGCCTTACCAGTTACACAAGGCAACAACGCCAAGCGTTAGAAATAAGTTCGATAAATACCTTAAGAACTCGTTTACACTCCAACAGAAAATAGAACTGTGGCCATTGAACCCAGTCTCACACTAAGTTTAGCTCTAATTACATATAATATTACATAGTCGCTTACAACACGAACCTGCATTCTGTATACTAATTACGGCGTAATAGTCGTACTATCTGCGAAATATGCTGACGATTACAGGTTGCTAGCTGACAGCTTGTTGGAGATATAAATAAGTGGCAAATTCTTTTGTTCGTATTACGATGGCGTGTGGCGTTCATAAGTTAGTTGAATGTTATCGCTTACTTCATTTAGTTCTGGATTATCTGCTAACACATTAAACGTGGCATAAGAGACGGCAATGGACTCTCTTACCCAGTATGTAATTAAAACATATTTAGGTTTACTAATCAGAATCGGTAAGCTACTGTTTTACTATTGATATTTTATTTACATTAGGTTTTAACTTCATGAATGTCTGTGACATCTTATCAACTATCCCTTTTATTATGTATATAATACTAGCTGTCCCGGCGAACTTAGTAACTTTTAAACCTTCCCTAGACCTCCACAATTATTTTAGAACCAAGATTAGCCAAATCGGTCTAGCTGTTCTCGAGTTTTAGCGAGACTAACGAACAGCGATTCATTTTTATATATAAGATAATAAATAAAGTTTCCAGCTAATTTATTTCTAAACTAGCAACTCGCCCCGAGTTCACACGAATGCGATGTAGATAGATACTAATATGTTTTTTTAGATTTTTTGTACTATAGTATGTACGTACCATATATTTAAACCATACTATTGAATCATTCTACCTATTAATAAAACCGCATCATAATCTGTTGCGTAGTTCAATATATTTAAGCATACATATGACGGACAGCGGAAAGCGACTTTGTTTTACACTATGAATTCTTAGTGACTTCCTAGAGTTGAGGCTAAATTTTACTTCATGCATGAAACTTTTTGGCACATAGTCTATAGGTTTCATTATAAACGCCAGGGTGATTCTTCACTTTAAAATCAATTATCTTCAGAACTCTTCTCATTATCTCTGATGTAAAAATAACAATTATTATGTCGAGTTTTTATTACACTCTTGCAGCATTATCAAGAAAAGATTAAAAACAATCGATAGAAATCGTCATTTTCAATAATAATTATACTACACGTAGATGTGATCTTATGTTTATTACCAGGGTTAAAAATTATCAATATAATTATTTACCATGAGTTCATTTGAACTTATTAATTTATATTAATATTTTTAAAAATTTAGAATGAATATGGACTAAAATTATTAATCATTTTAATATCTGAATAATTACATAATATATTTTATCGTTTACATGATACTGGCCTTGAACATTTATTTAGCATAATGATAATCATCTAGATATGATAATTATAATATCGAACTCTGAATATCCAACACCGGTGATATAGATTTTTACAATCTTTAATAGCGTTTCTTCAGCAACTAAGTAAAAGTGTTTACAATAATTGTGACATATAAAACTTACTATAGGTGTCCATAACACCGGCGCAGTAATCCGCGCTTCTGGGGCGCACAGCGCCACACTGATACGTATCTTCACATGCGCGCGCGCGCAATTATTTGAGCAACTTCACTTGACAGAGATATACACAAATGGGATTTGATTTGCTAGAAAGCGTCCGTTAGGGAGCGTGCAAGTATTACGTAACGGAAACAAAAAGGTAGCCAATTTGTGAGTTTCATTTCTTAATTTTTTATTGTAACGCATCGTAAAGTCTTACAAAGGCTCTCGGAGGGAGAGCTGGAGTGAGAGTATCAGGTGTCCGCAGTGGCGGTAGGCAGCGGAGCCGCACAGCAGATCCGCTTGGAACACGGAGACCGGAGACGCCAGGCGTGGGGTAAGTCTGAGGTCCGTTACCTCGGTCCCGAGGGGGTGGGGCGAGTCAGGCGGCCTGATACGCTCCAGCTGCGTTTTGCGCGGCGAGGTTGGCCGCTTAGCGGTAGGCGCTGTAGGGGAGCCTGTGTAGAATCCATAAAGGATCGCGACTCCGCCCACAACTGCGCAGCGTTGGCCTTCGGTAGCCTCAGAGGGGCTTTAGTGACCCTGTGGTCCGGGACGTTGAGGCTGGCCATGTCACCCTCAGATACCGCACCGGTGCAAGCCCGACACACTACTCTCTGTTCCCGCAGAGAGTGACGGTGCGGTAGGCATTTCCCCCTCGAAAAAAAAGTCAGCGGAGACTATCCACTAAACCCCCCCGCACCTCTCATCGACTAGTGACGGCGCCATGGGAATATAGAAAAGTAAACACTTGCAGCTCGATATAAGATCTTATGCGCACGACATAAGGGTGGTGCAACGTCCAAAGTGTGTCCTTTGTCTGTACGTATGCATGCATAAATTAATTAATATCATCACTCTCATACATAACTCTGATTATGTAGTAACTAAAGCACTTTTGCTGCAAGATATTGAAAACAATGGCAGCATACACCACACCACCTACTCGTATGGATACAGAGAGCTTTGTTACTCTTTTATGCAAAATCTACAGTATGGATTTGGAGAAATTTGGTAGCTAAACAGATTCGATATTCTAAGACATATTCCCAATTATATAGAGCTGTAATTTTTTTTTTTTCATTTATTTTGGCAACAAACAGTCATTTTACAATTCAATACAGCAAGTAGACAATATATAAGATATACACAAAACGACCTGACAGTGCCAAACATTAGTTAATCTGATAAAATATGAATAAAAAAGAGTTTTGTGGAGATACAAGTGTATGGTAAAATGTAATGTAGCATCTTTTTATAAAGTACATATATTGATGATTTATTTATCTATTACAGTAAATAATAAACACATTTTTTATCTAATTATACATAGCGTCAACCCAAGGCCTTGAGCAACGGAAAATTGAAACGACTATGGTATTAATAATACTTGATACCCAGACCCAGAACAGGCAAAAACGCTCATCACGTGAATGTCTGCTCAGGGCGGGAACCGAACCCACAACCTCTAACACATAAGGCAGGGTCATTTACCATATGCGCAGTCGAGCTCGCATAGCTTTTGCAAATTCCACGCAATGAAAGTGTACCGGAATATGAGTGATATAATTTGATTTTTAAGTTGCTGATATATACTATGTCATGCCACTAAATAAACATTTCTTTCTTTTCTTTCTATGAAGGGAATCAAGACGTATAGGCGTCCCTATTTCGCGAATCTAGGTGACCCAATAGCGGTAAATTTGGCAAGGAGCAAACAAGCGTAGCGATTGTATGTCTATTGTGCTATTTCTTTATTTGATGTCAATGTTTCTATTACAAGATTGTCGGCCTTTACTTTGAAAATAGATAGGTATACTATATTGCACAAAACATTAGAGAAATTTGTTTTACAGACGAATATAGTATGATTAAGGCCGTCCTATAGCTATAAAGCGGTTTCTACCAGACAACTTTTAGGTGGAAACATAATTTGAGTTTTTATTTTTCAATATTATATTTATTGTAGGTTTGATACATACTGATGTAATTTTTCACTGTCGAACTTACTATAGAAACTACGTTAAAACGCTGGATTTTTTTTTCAATAAAAAATATTTAATCAATTTAACTGAGTTGTGACAGATTTTAAACGAATAAGTGATTAGAAAATATCATGCTTATTACTTATTTATAACGATTAAAGTAATGTTTTTTCTGTGTTGCTATTATCTCTTCCACAGAATGGTATTGTCATGTTCATACCGCTTGTCGTGCTAGCCGGACCCTCGTAATTTTTACATAGGGTTGTCAAATAAACGTACCCGTAGCCGCCCAAAAAAAAAGATATCACAAGACTGAAATCAATGGAATTTAGGGAATCCTTAGGAGCACAGGAAAACTCGTGCTAACATTCAGCTGGTCAATACCAGACCACCATTCCGTGTTGACAAGCAATAACTTAACACAAACCATAAAGTATACCATACAAGGTTTACGTATGCAAATCACAAAATCTTGCAAGATGGACAAACGACCTTGTCGGCGTGATAAAGATCTGCCGTGACAGCTTTAGTTTTTCTATATTCCCATGGAGCCATCGATAGACGATCAGGATGCGCTTTGGAAGATTGGGGGAGTCCCACACTCACTGCTGCTTTCCCCGAGACAGCAGTACTTACAAAAAGGGGAGTCGACCAATGCAAGCGGCGCAAAGCTTCGACTTACGAAAGAATTGGAGTTCAGTACATCTACTCCGAAACGAAATATGTCGGATCCGACGACGGATAGCAATTTTTAATACTCAAAATCGCAACCAACTCACTTCGAATACGAATTAAGCGTTAACAAAAAACAAAATATTCTTTATAAAAATTAAAGACCACGTTTTAATTCGCAAACTTTAGATTTATCTTCAAAAACGAAACCGTTTGTTCGTTTCGTTTTTGGTATTAGACCCCCAGCAGTGAAAGTTCTTCGTCAAATATAATGCTCATGCGGGCCTAGCATGCGCCACGCGACTATATTTTATCGCACTCTTAACAAACGTAAAAATCGATTGAAGTCAGTGCGTCAGCTGCTGATTGGCTGAAAATACGAGTGCGGTGTGATATTAGCCAATCAACAGCATTGACGCTTTTGTCGTCTCATGCGATAAATTTGACGTATTGCGCATCCTAGACCTAATGGTATAAATGAGAGATTCAGATCGGCAGCCCTACCTTAATAATGTTACCTTGCTCACGCGATCACCGATGAAGATCACCATGCAACGCTACATTGTACAGTCAAGAACATATCAAGGTAAACACTTACAGTTGGAATCTAGTTCTTATACCTGAGACATAAGGGTGGTACAAAGGCCATATTGTGTAGTCGTCGCATTCGACCGTACTGAGCTAATAGGCTGTTTGGGGATTATGCTACAACTAGCTGTGCCCGCGACTTCGTTCGCGTGGACTACATCCTTTCATGGTCGGTTTTACCCCTTTCTCCCCTAATATTCGAAACAAAAAGTAGTCTATATTTTAATCCAAGTTTCGAGATATATTTGTGCCAAATTTCATATCTCTAACTTCAAAAATAAACATTTTTCCATATAAACTTTCAAAGGTGGTATTACCCCCATCCCCCCCTTATTTTCTAATAAAAAGTAGCCTATGTCCGTTCTTGAGATTCAACGTATACCTATACCAAATTTCATCAAAATCCGTTCAGCCGTTTAGGCGTGAAAGAGTAACAGACAGACAGACAGAGTTACTTTCGCATTTATAATATTAGTATGGATAGTATGGAAGTATGGATAGTATGGATAAGAGTTTTCCAGGGTCTAGTTAAATCAAACTGGATACATTACTTATACAGTGCCTATTGCCCTAATTATGCAAACAAGGGTTATGCTGTTACTGTGCAGATTGGTCGATTGCAAGATGCTACTTGTAATTGCATATTAAAATAATATTATATCCTATCTTATGGAGTTATTCCATATTTTCAAAGTTTAACTTAAGTTCACTGGTGTAAGTGTTGGGCTGGAAAAGCCGGAGGTCGTGAGTTCTAATCCCGCAGGGACACACTTTCCCAGTGGGATAGCATTTAAGACTTTCGCGTTAACTTTTAAATCAGTTAATGGGTAAAAACGTGATAACATTTTTAGTAGTTAATACAAACTTCTTACAGCCTGACGTTTCGGTTAGGAGGCACCAACCGTCTAACTTTATTCAGCTAATTCAGCCCATGTTTTAACGCGAGGTTTTAACTCGTTATCTTTTTTTTAATATTTCAGAATGAGGTTTTGAAAATCGATTTTATAATGTTTATAGTACTATACGCCGTACTAGCGAACTTTAAATATTAGAAACAGAAAATTTGTATCTCCCCTTGCGGTGCGGGAATTGAACCCACGACCTTCACGTATCGCGCGTGCTGCTCTTACCAACTGAGCTAACCGCAAGTTATTGTAGGCGATGAAATTTTTCTGCTGTATCAACCGTTAGCCTTTCGGTAAGTGCCCTCTGCCGAATATGTTTAGAACTACATACTCATTACATTTTCCTGTTCTATCTTTGTGATGGAAATTAAAAAACATTAGTGAGATTTGTTACTTTAAAATGTGACAGTCAGTTTGATTTGATATTTGGTAAATTTTCTAGGGAAAAAAATATGTTATTGGCATTTCAAAACCATGTATGCAGTGAGATCCAACTTTCAATATTTAATTAAAGCATCATACGAGTTTTTGCATAAGCAACCATTTAGTACAGTCAAACGCATATTATATACTAGCTGTGCCCGCGACTTCGTTCGCGTGGACTACATCCTTTCATGTTCGGTTTTACCCCTTTCTCCCCTAATATTCGAAACAAAGAGTAGTCTATATTTTAATCCAAGTTTCGAGCTATATTTGTGCCAAATTTCATATCTCTAACTTCAAAAATAAACATTTTTCCATATAAACTTTCAAAGGTGGTATTACCCCCATCCCCCCCTTATTTTCTAATAAAAAGTAGTCTATGTCCGTTCTTGAGATTCAACGTATACCTATACCAAATTTCATCAAAATCCGTTCAGCCGTTTAGGCGTGAAAGAGTAACAGACAGACAGACAGACAGACAGATAGGCAGACAGACAGAGTTACTTTCGCATTTATAATATCAGTATGGATTGTACAGCATCACATACATTGCTCCGATTCTATGGTAAGTAGCCTAAGCACTATTGTTACATCAGAAACAACGACCGTACAACAACACAATCTAATTCTAAGGTGAACCTTATGGTAACGTCATAAGAGTTGAAGTAAATATTTTATTGCTCGAAACTGTACCTACTTATAGCCAACTATGACTTTCAAAGCATAATGTCTGACATCAAAAGAACGACAATTTATCAACGCCCATGTATTGAAAGATCCTCTTATCATTTCATATGTGACATTTCAAGCATTTATCATGCTCTCCTAGTCATCCCTTTGTGTCTGGGGGGAGGATCGATTACGCCGGGAGGGCCATACGCCTTCGTACGCCCTTGCCCTCGACGTAGATGTGACGCAAAACGACGTACTAGTGAAAGTGTTATCCTTGGTATTAGGATAAGGGGTATTGTTAAATAACTGTCAGTTCAACTACCTCTTTGATACAGACAAATTTTTAACTACTTGTACATTCGTTTCGAAGTTTTTTAAGTGTGTATCAAGTTTATTAATGCCAGGTTCCAATATTTTACGATTCGTTAAGAGTCAAACATGACTATCCGTTTTCTCCAACTACATAATACGAGTCTTTAATACCGTTCCATAATTTGCACTCCGTATCAGCTGTCATCAGTCGTTTCTAGCTTACGACTCGTATAATTTATTACTATCCGTAAGTAGAACGGATCGTTTCTGGAATATTGGAACCGCACATTCGTGTTTTTGCTCTAGACGTTATTTGGGGGATAAAAAGTATCTTATACGTTATTCTCGTAGCTAATTTGTTTGCCTACCATAATCTCATCTAAATCCAATTTATTAGTTTGTGCGTGAAAGAGAAACAACTACCAACCAACTACACATACAATCAAACATACAAAATATTTATAATTAATATTTTAAAATATTTCTTCCTTCTATTTTTAATTATAAATAGCGGTAAGTTGCCAGTATCAACAAAGGTTTAACACCTTATTAAACGGGCTAACATGGCTTTAACAGAGATGTTTTGAAAACGATACCTGTCTAACATAACATAAACTGCTCCCCCTAAGGGGGTAAAACGGGGTTAGAAAATTATTATGACACTTTGCCGATTTTGAGATTATACGAATGAAATTCAGTATGAAAGTTCTTCATCGACTGTCATGAAACAAATGTAAAAAAATCGAAAATTATCACCTAAGAAATTAAAACAGGGGTTAGAAGTTTTTATGAAAGGTGTCTGATTTTTAACGTTAAAATATTTTAATAAACTGTTTGCAGTGCCGTACTAGTAAAAGCTTATCAAGGCATTTATACTTATTGGTCGTATTTATACAGGAACTAGCCTTAATAATTATTAAATCTACTAAATCACTGTTCCACGCGGCAACATAGTAATATAGTAGTGTAGTATAATAGCTTGTAATATAGTAGTTGAGAAGTCATAAGGAAACAGATTATCATACATACATACCACATACCTGTAAAATCATAACTCCCCTTTTGCTACGCCATTATCGGGTAAATAATAGCTTTTGCTTCGCAGTAATCGAGACATAATGAACTAACTCATTTTCCATTTATGTAATCCGCTTTACTGATAAAAACCAGCATTTCATACAAGTGACGCCACCTTCTGGCGATACAAAACATTACATAAGACGTGATAAGGCAAACATAGCTTGCTGTTTATTTACGAGAGGCGCTTTGATATATAGTCTTTGATGCCCTTTGCGGCTGAGGTCGTGGGTTCGAGTCCGATACAAAGCATAAATTTAATGCGTAGCAGTTATAGCATGTATTGTGTGTGACCAATGCATTTTTGTGTGCCTTTGAGTGGACAAGTCACTTAACAATCTATATAAATAAATATTGGACAACATCACATACATTGCTCTGATTCTGTGGTAAGTAGCTTAAGCACTTGTGTTACAGAAATCAGAAACAACGACGGTACCACAACACCCAGACCCGAGACAATATGGAAAAGTTCGTTTCCCATATTGACCCGACCGGGGATCGAACCCGGAACCTTAGAGATGGCGCTCGCCAAAGTCAGGCCCGCTCGCCTCTCGGCTACAGAGGTCGTCAAATATATATGTCGCAGTCATCTGGCTTAATCAGCTATTTGATTGGATCACTAGCGCGTTCATTGAATGACGACGTTTAATTGAATGACTAAAGGACAACTCGTCAAATTGTTTAATATAACGTTCAACTTCTTGACTGAACGTCATTTAGCATAGTCGTTGAATGGGATATAGCTGACAGACATGACATAACACACCTTAATAAGATTTTTTAATATGTTTTAACAATTTTAAGTCTTAAGACAATTAGGCTAAAAAATTTTTTTTTTATGAATAAGTCACTTTATATCTCAATTTCACTCTAAAAATTATCAACACAGTGCTATTCGATTAAATCTGTACCAGCTGTTTGACGCCATCTTTGTTTTGATGAGCACTAACGCCGCAGTGGAAAAAAAATGAACTAAATTACAATCACCTGACTGATTACGTCCGCTATGTTCAAAGGTCTATGTTACAATCCGCTAACTTGTTGGACGTTCAGTGAGTCTTATTCATTCAACGTTCGGCCTAGTCATTCAATTAAACGTCGTCATTTAATAAACACGCTAGTGATTCAATCAAATAGCTGTTTCAACCAGATGACTGCGACATATATATATGCATTGAAATGCGATACACTTAGTTTGATTTTAACATTGATCATTCCTACACAACTTCAAATTTAAAAATGAAGCTCACTAACTTATGCATAAAGCTTAGAAGAAGGAGTGACAATGCTTTTCCATTTACTAACTTCCGCTGAATCATTTCGTATACGATTTCATTTGTAGAATACTAATAATATTATAAAGCTGAAGAGTTTTTTTTTTATATTACACTTCAAGATTGACCTCATCTTGTCTCATACTTAATGAGACTTTAACGCGAGATTTACTGTGACACTGTATTGTAATCGCGTTATAATATAATTACGTGATATAATTATCAAACAGAACACCTGAAGAACATTAAGTCGCATATCGAACAAGGAGTATTTTGGTAAAGAGGACTTGAGATGGGTTCGTGTCCCGTCAGTAAGGGCAAATTTTGAGTTCGTTGTCGCCAGTAGCCACTAAAGAATCTAAATGGCCACAGCGATGCTAAGTTACACGACTAACTTGCGTAATCATGCGGTATTCGCGCTACTAACTTGCGGCAAAACCTATCAGCATCGATCAAAAATTAAGTTAATACACAGTTGCAACCTTAAAAATGGTACCGACAAAACAAGGCCTAAATCAGTATTATGCCTAGTTTTGCTCTCATTCGAAATTTGAATAATGTAATTTTACGTAACTTTATACGTGGTTTTGATTACAGAAATACAGACACCTACGAACGTAATGACGCGAAGCTTTTTTTTTGTTTACATTTTGTATGGTCCTGTAGATGTACGAAATAATAATGATCGAAGCTTATCGGCTACTTTTAAGGTGCAGACTGCAAAAGATGGACTTATCAAAAATATATAAGCTACATTTACGGTATAAGTTCATCTAAATAGATATCGCCAATTTTGACTACCTGAGCTAAAAATATTAATTGAACAATTAATAAATAAATGCGCCAGACATCCACACCAATCACCTGGTCTCAATCTAAGGTTTTCCCTTATACTATGAGTAACAGACGACGGATACTAACTGGCGTCATCCCAGACCTACGTCAATTTAGAAAAGTTCGTTTTCGGGACCTTTCGCGCTTTGGCCGTCTACCTTAGCCACTGCGCCACCAAGGTCGTAAAATAAGATAAAATATGATTATAAGTAAACATTTACATAATGTTTACTACTAAAACTTTATGCAGTGTTCTTTATGCCGCTGTTGTTTTTTTTTTTTTGTAGTGTGACAAATTCATTAAACACAGCTCAAATATTCCAAAATGTAAAATTAAGTTGACACAATGTCAATATTTCAAGAATTAAACATACAACTTGCCATGTCTCACCAAAACATATCAGTCAACCTTATTAAGGACATATTTTTTTTAAATACCGGTAGGTATTTAAAAAAATTATGTCCTTGCGTGAAACATAAATTCTCATAACAGGCTGAAAAATATGCATTAGATCATGACCTCAAAATAAATACAGACTAAACAAGTTTAAGTTAAATAATATACAAAGAAAGAGACAAATAAAATTCATATTGCAGTACACAGTAAACTGTCCAAAATCATTTGAACATCATTGAAGATTTCCAGGAGAGTAACAAAGTAATAATTTTTTTGGTATTGAAAAGTCAATGAACCTGAGATGTTTACATGCATTTAGAATATCAATATCATCAATAATATTTCTGATTCACAAAATTTTGCAATACAAAACTATCCAAAATCATTAGAACAGTATTGAAGATTTCCAAAATAGTAAAATAATATTTTTTGGTACTGAATAGTCAATGGATCGAGATGTTTGATACATGCATTTACAATATCAATATCATTAATAACATTTCTGATTAACAAAACACAAGTTTAAGGTTTTTTCAAGTTATGTAACATTGTGGTAATGTTATAAGACGGAATGGTAAATTATTAATAAACATTTCCTCTTTTATTCTTACTATTGCTTATATTTGATAGTCCTAAATGTACCTTTATTAGGAATTGATTTGGTATAAGATACCATAATACTGAATTTAGTTAAGATTCCCAACCCAATAAGTTTCATGATATTGGGTCTAAATAATGGCACAAAAAAAGGAGTCTCCTGCTAGCCTTAATGCTTTAAAACGATGATAAATAACAATAAGAGGGACAAACACATTCACATTCCTATAGATTAACAAACATAGTGCTTCTACTATTTTCTTGCTTGTTTTTCTGACTTTATTGTTTGGAAACTGATCGGTGGATCTTACACCAAGTGAGCGGTCAAACGTAAATTAAAGGACAACAAATTTTGTGACTGCATAACTGCATCACACAACATTATATTATTTAAAATAATTTTACGGGTCATTATGTGACACCATTTTTATTTAGTAGTTAATATGAACCACTTACTGCCCGACATTTCTGTTAGGTTGCATCAACCATGGTCATGAGATGACTGGTGTCACGTTTTGACCCATTAAATTATTTTAAATGTTTAAAATGGAATGCGAAAGTCTTATTGTTAACATTATATTATGTCTGCCATTGTTGTCTTTTTTAGCCCAATGGAACCCTTAATCTACTGTATATTCACTCACCTAATATGTGATGCTGTGATCTTGTCTAGTTAATAATAACATTAAATCAAAGGTATGCCACAAATTTCACTACAAACAAGTTTGCAGTTTTGATTTTTAACATATGTATTAAGACATGAATTATGCATTCTGAAGTTGAGGAGTGCACAGTTATTTCTACCGTGTTCTTTGAAGAGGAATTAAAATATGTTTATAAGTATGAAATAAATAACTTGAGGGTACTTTTGAACAAAGAAAATGATTGAGGGACTTGCAAAAGTTTTGTGAACATTTTTACTCATATTAGAATCAAAGCAGTTTAATAATTAAGTATAGAAACTGGTAGGTTAACAGTGTTGAAACAAATAAGTTTTAGTAAATTGACAAAACTAAGGTAGGTAGGCAGGTAGACATACATTATTGAGAATAAAATTGTCATATAGAAACAGCACTTACTGTTAAAGGGTTGTTAATTAGTTATGCAATTAATACTGGTAGTAGCCCGTCTATCTTGAGACCAACCACATTTGAAATTGTCTATTATGGATAAATAAGCTGATAAGAGGAAGACTGTGTAGAAATATTTTCAACTCATTTATGTAATGTTAAACAAAGAGAAAGTCCGGTGAAATGTAATCCCATTTACATACAGGATTTACAGATCACGAAGGGACACGTTGAAATACATGTAGAACAAAGAAAACTGGTATTTTCTATAATCTCAAGGTTGATAAAAGATGCTCAAGTACCAATATGTACCAATCACGAATGTCATTTTTAAATTCAATGCGTAGTAACAACTTACCTGATTTTAGGAGTCCGAAAGAGGCGTCTCACGGAGAAATCCAAGACAGGAACCACAAATTTCACAAGAAATATTCACGGGAACAATCGAAGATAAGATATTATTTTCATAACACAGTAAAATGCAAGACAATCGGACGGAACAACAAGCGAAAACATACCGAAATGATAGAAAGAGACAGAACGATAACCAATAACCCTAAGAAAAGAACAGCAACCAAAGACAAGAAACAGCTGTTTTCAGTAGTGGCAAATAAAAAAAATATATGAAGACTTTTGAACATCATAGATAAACTTTTTAAAACACATTCAGTGAGGGAATTATTAAAATTGTAATTAGGGGCCAGCAAACTTAAATAAAATAGATATAAGTTAAAGT
Source organism: Glyphodes pyloalis (assembly GCA_037074685.1). Lineage (NCBI taxonomy): Eukaryota > Metazoa > Arthropoda > Insecta > Lepidoptera > Crambidae > Glyphodes > Glyphodes pyloalis. The sequence continues at coordinate 8,499,294 of JAYKKO010000021.1, forward strand.
ACGGTTAATGCCATCTCGCAGAAAAATTTGATACTAAATTCGAATCTACAATCTTGCTTATTACCTATGTGGTGACTATTTCTCATCCTCTGCAATGAACAAAGTGGGATTTCTAGTTTTATTTAGTTAGGGACGTTGTTAAAAAAAGCTGTAGAGATATGAATAAAAATATTTTTCGGTATTTGTTATTTTTTTTAATAAACATTAACCGGCTGTGTGATCAGGTCAGGGTCAGTTGCACCAACAAAGCTATAACAGTAGGTAACAGACGAATCGCCGGAAATGTTTTTGCAACTCATCCGTAATTCATTAAAGTTTGGATAATACCTAACTACGTTACTTATGTACCACGTAAATTGTGTTGTAAAGTACTTTCCTTATTCTAAGGTAAAGCCTAACCATTGAAAACACTTATTTTATTATTCATAGAATTGCATAGATGGCACTAAATGCGAAAAATATTAATTGACAATTGACATTTGATGTCGCAAGTAAAAAATTATCTGTGTATCTACTTGTCAGTTCCATTCACATTGAAAATTATATCTTAATTTTTGATTTCTCAACTGGAGTTTACATTAACGTGAAACATAAATTATAAAACTAATAATATTTAAGACCAATCTTTTCTAGTTTCAATCTAGAGAGAAATTACTTAAGCTGTGTGTCCACAAGTGCATTATTCCTGAATAAACCATACTTGATGTCGGATGTCTACAACAATAACCTTTCGTCATTGTAGTCGGACATAATTACGTCTAATTGAATAAGTATCAAATAATATAATAGCCACAATCTCGGGCAGCATGGCAAAAGAGGAGGACGATGACAACTTGCCTGACAAGGATGCGGCGAAAGAATTTTATGCAAAATACGAGCCCAAAGAGATAATAGGCAGGTGGGTATCAATTTGGCTCCTGTAATATAAATTGTCGCTTCAGTCAACAGTGATCTTTTGACGATTTGTGTAGCTGCCAATTTTTAGAGACTAGCTATTATTTGGGTACATGTATGTACTTGAGCACTTGTATTCGTTGTCGTAAGTCTTCTGTGACCTTGAGAGCGAAATCGTTCGCTTCCGACGTTTATAAACCGATTATTTTCTATGGAATCAACCACAGGGGTGGGTTATACTGTAAATAAATCATATTGAACATTGAGTACATACAGATAAATCAATTTGTGCTTTACAAATATTTTGATCCAATGATCCTTGCTGAGGTTGACTTATTGATTTTTTGTCTTGCTAATTAACTATCTTATTGACCTGAGGATACCTATTGCTTCCTATATGCCTTGCCATACTACCTTTCGTTCCTCCTTAAAGGTTTTGGTCTCTATAATCCTTTTTAAGTCTGTAGTAGTACTCAAAATATGTAGTAGCAACTTTTGCCGGCTACTGCGTATGTGTTATTTTGAAATAAACAGTATTCTGACATTTTATTATTGTGTCTAATCTACCAAGTTTCCCAATTCCATTCGAATCCATTTAGTAGGAAGTTGGAGTTTGATAAACAAACATACAGACCTTCATACATGCTTACAAACTTTTGTATTTATAATATTAGTAGGAATCAAAAAAATTTGTCTTCAATAAAATGGATCATCCTACAATGCAATACATACAATGTTCCTCAAACCTTGGTCCAGCTATTTCATTATTATTAAACAAATATTTTACATTTTTGCATTTCAATTAATCACAGGTAATTGCTAATTGGATGCATCAAAGCATTAGGTTTCATTTTCAAGGTTGTTTCAGAGATTTCACAATTCATTTGATTTATAAAAGTTGCTTATTAAAAATCAGTAAATCTAATAAGAGTAAATATAAAATTTGTATGTAATGATTGTTTATAATCATTGCAACACCTTTATTACAGGGTGTCACATGTTCTTTGCTTTAAGAATATAAGTTTTACATTCCATATGTACATGCAATAAAGAAAAAAAGGCTTGAACATTTGCTAATTCAGGCTCTATGTAAGTAGTAAAATATGCCATCATTGAAATGATAATGTATTTTATGTTACAATGATTATGAACAAGAAATATTCCCTCTAGTGAGACGAATATTTCTTATCATATAACTGACAATGTTTTTATCAATTCCAATGCAAAATGTGTCTTAAAACACTAATAAAATGTTAAATTTTCAATACTCCTGATACAGAGGCATCAGTTCTACAGTCAGAAGATGTGTAGAAAAAGAAACAGGCAAGGAGTATGCAGCAAAGATTATTGATCTCAGTCAGGAGTCCCAAGATGGGGTGGACACACATGTTATGCGAGATGCAACTAAGCAAGAGATCCAAATCCTGAGAATGGTCGCTGGACACCCTTACATTAGTGAGTGAGTTAGTACTTATGTTGGGGTCATGCACTATAAGTAACATGGTTAGACGGCCAAATTACACCAGCTGGTAGTTCTAAATACATTTGCAAGAAAAAATTTAATCACCCGTGTTTACTTAAACCTCCTGAAGTGTAGGTTAGGGGAATAGAATCTATTGAAAGTTTATAATATGACCATTGAAATAATTGTGTTCATTAACATTGGATTTCATAAAATCACTTGGAATCACACTGTTTTGCTGGCAAGTCTAGTGAACTATTGTCAAATGTTTGCTGCTATTTGAGTCATTGATGGGATCCTTAATTTGTATGGTCAACAGCATATCTAAGTTAATACTTGCAGTTAGAGATAAGTTCTTATATGTATGACATAAGGGCATATATGCATGACATATAGGTACCAAAAGGGGACGACGTTCATATTGTATGACTATGTCTATACAATTTGGACTTATCCTCTTTTTTTAGCAATACATAGAGCAGACATTCTGCATAGCATATGCTTTTGGTCATACAAATTTTTTAGGACATTATTATTTAATCTAAAAACATTTGGTTGTGATCTGGTCACTATGCATAAAATTAAGGCATCATCTAAAAGGTGTTTGTAAATATTTTCATTCCAAAAGAGATACCTGCCGTTTTCCCTGAATCTTTTGAATCATCTTACTGGCTATTTTGTGAGATGCTTTGGTTTTTGTTTCTAAAAAATATATATGGTTGAATTAAGAACCTCCTCCTTTTTTTAAGTCGTTTAAAATTCATGGTGTGATGTTTTTTTTTCAGTTGAGCTGCAAGATGTGTTTGAATCGGAGACATTCATATTTCTGGTGTTTGAGCTGTGTAAGAATGGAGAGTTGTTCGACTACCTCACTTCAGTGGTCACACTTTCTGAAAAGAAAACTAGGTACATTATGAGGTAAGTTTCTGACTGCACTCATTTGTATTGAACCAATCTGTATCTACATTTTTTATGCATTAAACAAAATTCCACCTTTGAGCAAGAGTTTGAGGTCTGAATTTGTATGTTTTCAGAGTAAGAAATTTTAAATATATGTATGCTCAATAGATGATATGAAGGTGTTTTATTAATGTATCTTTGGAAATTAACCTCCTATTAGGGTTAAGAAAAAAAAATGAAATTACAGTCAAAAGAAAGATGAAATAAATATTTGTTCGAATATTCCTTTTTTCTTTAGAATGTCTTTTGGCTGATAGATGATTGTTATAACATACTTTACGGGATTACTTTGATAAGGATCAAACTAATAAAACAATGTATCCTTATTTAATTAGTTTATCCATTTAAAGAAACCGCATCAAAATCCGTTACGCAATTTTAAAGATCTAAAGTTACTAAGGAAGCGACTTTATTTTGATACTAGGTACTGATAAGGGGTTCTCAGAATGATTTGCTTGTTTTGTAGCCATTTCTTGCTATTTTCAATCGGTGTAACCACTATGCGTTAATAGCGAAATCAATTGAGTGACACAAATGATGGACTCACCAAGAAACATGATTTATTTTTTATTTATAGATTCTAACTTAACCTTTACTTGAGTAAATCAAATCAACCTTTGCAATGTCAACCAGTTTTACGACTTGACGGTTATAATTTGCCTACTACCTCATTAGTAGTAGCATACTCTGATCAGGTGATGCTATAATAAGGATGTTAGTAGGAGTCAATTAACAAACATATCTCTAAGAAAAAAAAAAGTGGTAATTGGCTACATTGTTCGTCACTAAAGTGGTAATCGTCGGGTTACTTTTTTAAATGTTCTATTCAATAGAGCTAATACTAACATAACCTAAATAATAGGTTGGCCACAAATTTAATAAGTAAGCCACTTGAGTTTGGACGACTTGTGGCTCAGTCAGTATTTCTGTCGCCAAAAATAATATCTCATTTTTTTACTTTATAAAATAGGTTTACGTTTGACCGCAATCTCGTTTAATGGAAGGTGAAGATGAGGCCTAAGATTGAACAGATTTGCCTAGAATATGTCTGTTCATTTTTGCCAATAGAATGTCAAAATTGACCTGGTCAGAGCTTGTAAAACTGATGATTGATGGGGTATAAGGTTAATAACAGGAAAAGGCAGCATAGCATCAAATACGGAAACGAATATATCGGAAAACGATTCCTGAAAACAATCAATGCGCTACCATAATCGGGACTAAGGAATTAATGTTCAGATATTAATGGTAACTTGTGGTGTATGGAACTTTTTGACATTTTAACTGTTCAGAAGTATTTGGTCACTTTGTCTGCTCCGATATATCTGACGGCGACTGTACATATAAATTTGAACCAATTTTAGTAGCTAGATGGATTAGATACTAGGATAAGAAATACTTTTAAGGCCCAATACGAAGAGAATTTGCGAAACTTCATGTATTTCTGTTCACTAGAACTATGACCTAAAGTAATTCTAAGCATTAAATCACTTTTTGTACGTTTATTCAGATATTTTACAAGGTCGCCGCCTTCTTGAAATTTTAAAATAAATGAATATGTAAAAAATATATTAGTTTAAAAAAATTATAAAAATTGAAATCGTAAAATTATTTTTCTTCCAAAACTCTGTAAATATAAATTTAGAAAGAAATATTTTTACTAAAACATGTTAGGATTGTGATTCCGGAGGTCGCCGCCTTCTTCATTTTCGATACAATCTATTAGTTATTAAAATAATTCATTTAAAACACAAACGCCGTTTATTTTCAAATATAAAAATTAGCCGTTATAAATATACCAGGCGCTTCGATGTGTACCTAGTGTAAGGGCATTTTAGTTAATTGTGTCTGTATTGACTATAACAGTGAAATAATGTTAGGAATAATGTTAGGAAAAGAAATAAATATTACCTAAGAGCTAAAATAAAAAGAGTTTAGTACAAGAACGCAGCTCGAATTGTGAAAATTCCATTTTGAAATTATATTTTTTGTAGTATTTTACAATACAATAATATTTTTTTGTTGGGAGGCTGCTTAGGCTGCATTTTTACTTATTTACATTAGCCAAACTGATCATTTATACGTTTCTAGGTAAGTGAGAAACTCAAAAATGCAAATCGTCGACGCGCGTGCAATACCGCGTATGTATTTGCCATAAAGATTAAATTTGTCTGTTATTTCATATTATTTCAATCCAAATTAGAACTTACGGGTAAATGTCATTACGCGGTATTGCACGCGAGTCGACGAAATATCACAACCGAGTCGGAAAATAATGAAGAGTAAGTGCAAACACAGAGGCGGCAAATGATGTCATATATTGTCATAGGGGTATGATTGACTGCTTGGAATTGTCTAGTAAGAATTAAGACACTCAGGACCTAACCCCCACTATGGAGAAAACAGAATGAAGTTTTTAATTTTTGCAATTTTTACAACGACATTTTGTAAGACTCACAAGAACAATAATTTCAAACAAAGTACGTAAAGTTATTTTTCGTACGTAAGAGCTCTTGCCCAAAAATTTTTTTTTCGTTTTTTTTCGTTTTAATGGCCTATGATACGCCTACACATTTTTTTTTTTGTTGATTTTGGACTTAAAATAAGACTTTTATAGCACAAAATTCGTTTATTGTAGGTAAATTAAATACCTTCATATCACATGAATAACAAAACACGCGTCTATTGAATATGATTGTTTCTTTGAGTACACCAAAATAAACGTGTTAAATCAATCTGCCGCTTGTGTCTAACCTTTCCTCTGGGTAATAATTCCTTTAAAAAAAAAGACACGATTATTCGTGTAAAAATGGAAGCTACTTTTATTAGTTATGCTTCATTGCAGACCGCAAAAATTTTAATACAGCTATCCTACTAAAGAATTATTATCTTTTACTAATCTGTAGGTAGAATAACCGTGCACCGTTTTACTACACTTGTTTATGCTTCATTTATGACACGAATAAACGTGCAGTGATACATTTCTGTTAACAAGTCACAAATTTTTCACTAGAATAATAAAATTATATGTTTTTTCTTGAATACTGAGAAAATCGATAGATTTATTTTCTTAAAAAATATATGAGCTGAAATATGTTTAACCTTTAATATAATTTATACATTAAATATATCTATTCATTACGTCATTAAAGTAATGTGATTTCAAACGTTTTTATGGTTTCCTGAAAAGTTGTAGTTTTTCGTTTGCACGTTTATTCGTTGGAGCCATCGATATGTATATAACGAATAAAGTACAAAATTGATAATCTTTTGGTACTTACCAATATTACAAAGTAGTAAGATTTAATAAATTAATACGTACGCAATGCTGTCTCTATTGTATTAGTACTACATGGCATTCGCTCGTACTAGCACCGCACACTCGTGCTGCGCTAGCACGAGCTAATGCCAAATGCGTTCAATAGATGGCGCGCGGTTCGCCGCGAAACGGGTAATGTCAATTGCTTCGTATAGGGCCTTAATCCCGAAGTAAAGCAAACGTGGTCGGGATCAACAGCTAGTTTTTCACAATTTGAACTTTAAATGGACAAAAGTTTGAACAAGAGATCAGCTGAACTGTTCGTCCATAGTGTCGACTACTATAATTTTTTTAAATTTAATTATTTTTCATCAGAAATCTTTATAATATTTTGTTAATTCTTGCCTTTTTTTCTAATCAATACCTACAAACAATTAACAAATACAGATTCTATTAGTTCTGACGTATGCTAGATTTGTGCTCATTGAGCAACCACGCCTACAAAACAAACATATTTGTGTTATATGATATATTATATTCTGCGTATCACTAGATAAATATTTAGGTCGCAGTGCCAGTTTTGTGAGTAATGACCTACTGAGCAAACTTTGGATCAGGGATTAGAACGTTTTCCTGTTTGAGTATTTTATCTTTGTTTAAATTATTGCCTTATTGATTATGTGCGCGGGATAATTATATGGGGTTCTTCAAGAAAGAGTACCTAAATACGTTTATATGCCATAATCTCATTAAGACAATTACGTATTCCGGACACCAGCCCTACTGTAAGTCATAAAAATGCGGTTTAAAGATAGCAAAGTCATTATAATTTTACATCCATTCATATTAATAGGCAATATATTGCAGACCCCTATTGCCTCTATAGATGTTAGAATATATTAAGTTCACTAATTATCTAAAAAACGATTACTACCTGTCTTTTATTAATAAATAACTGGTGTTATTTTATTACACACTAGCGACCCGCCCCGGCTTCGCACGGATGTAATGTAAATACTTAGAAATATTGGCTTTTCTATTCTTAATTACACATAAAAACCTTCCTCTGGAATCACTCTATCTATCAAAAAATACCGCATCAAAATCCGTTGCGTAGTTTTAAAGATTTAAGCGTACAAAGGGATATATAGGGACAGAGAAAGCGACTTTGTTTTATACTATGTAGTGATAAAAATATAAAAATTATCAATATCTAGACGAAGTTTTAGATTTATTGAAATCGATTTTGAACATTTCATTGGAATCAGTGAACTTTTATACTAACTTGTCCCTCCCCCTTCTACGCCCTCTAGGGATGATTTTCGAAAAATATTTGACACGTGTATTACGAATTACAATGATGAACTTGCATGCAATTTTTTTTAATAACTTTAAAAATCAGAGAGTGATTTCTCCGAAAATGCGGTACCTTACTCAGGTATATTTGCCTGTTAACATCCATTGCCAATCAGGGGTCTACGTGACTAACGCGTCGTATCGTTCAATCCTAAAACAATCTTGAATTGGGTTTGCTAATTATTTAATTAAATCCTATTCTATTCTACCGGGTTAGGAATCAACGTGCATTATTCTACTGAATGTTACTTGTAAACACTAATTAATTGTTTGTACACAAAGCGTGTGCGCGATAACACGTTGCTGGGATGCGAGATCGTGTATTCTACATGATTCTAAAGGCTCAGTCGTGGCTAGAGTTCGTGACCGACCTCTCGCGTCGCTCTGTGCTCCTAGTACTTTACGTCGGATTAATTTAGTTTTCGCGGAAATTTTGTTACTTTTGCGGTCTCATTAACTGTTAATTAATGAAAATGGCTTTGTCTGTGAGTTTCATTGCGGCATCGCAGGGATTGGGCAAGAGGAAGAATATAGAGTGTGTTGATTTAGTAGCTTTTTACAATGTAGTTTTAGACACTTTGGTAGAGTGTTACTTAAGGTAATTTAGTGTTATTAATTATGTGTGACGTATCATTTCACTTATTGATAGTTGATAGTTAACACGTTCCCTGCTAAAGTAAACAGTGAACTTTTCTATTCAGGCCATAGGGGGCAATGATGGGCGGCATTAATTTTTACCATTCAGGCCATGGGGGACAACGATGACCGCGCGTCCTTTACATTTTCAAACCTCACTATTGAGCCAACGGACAGAAATGTAATGATAATTTGCTAAAGAAGTGACCCGCGCGGCCCTCTTGTTTGTACTACACACCTTGGTTCTTAAAAAAAGTCATGCACTCAGAAAAAAAATTAAGATTTTTGTAACTCAACCGAGAATCGCTATTAACTGTTAGGATTAATTAGAGTAAATTATAAAGGTCGGGTTTTCATGAAATAAATCTAATTTTTATAGTAAGAATAATTGTTTATTGAAATACTTATTGTAAGGACATTATATCAGTGTACTTTTGTAAAACACTCCACACAAAAATACGGTTCATTAGGGCATTTTTCACAAAAGGTATTGACTTTTTTCGTTTTATTTTTAGCTACTAATCTTCCATGTAAAGCTACTAAATCTTTATAGCACTGCTGGCACGCACGGCGGGTTTTACTCGAACGTCCTTCTTTTTTTTTCAGTACGTGTTTTTCTCTTCTTGGTCTCTGATTTCTACCTGACTCACCAATATCAAAATCTAGGAAACTCTTCATAATTTCTTTTCTGAACTCCACAACAGGAACTTTTTTTTTGTTTACACTCTGATAAAGTATTAGGGAATTTACCATTGCTGTATTCAAAAGTAAATCAAATGCAACTTTTTTGTACCATTTGATGGTCTTTCTCAGAGGTGTTTGGTAAGCTGTCATTTGGTCGGATAGGTCAACAGCACCCTTTGCTTTATTATAGTCGACTACAATTTTTGGCTTAGAGACCTGCTTTCGATGTTTTATTGTAGTTTGAAAACGTACGGAATGTTTTGTTGATAGAACCAGAACATCTCTCTTGTCTTTCCATCTCATTACGGTTATTCCATCTGAACTCTCTTTTGCTATGTATTGTCCTTTTTTCAATTTAGTAGAAACTATTATTTTTGGGAAATGCTTGCGGTTCTTCCTGAGTGTACCAACCAAATGAGTCTCATTCTTTAAAAGTTCTCTCGCTAATCCAACGCTAGTATACCAGTTGTCGGTAAATAAGGTATGGCCTTTATTTAGTAGGTCTTCGCATAGTGCTAATACTATGTTAGTAGGTGTTGTGTTAATGTTATCATTCTGTTTGCCACAGTAAATACTGAATTTGTAGGTGTAACCAGGTAGAGTACATAATTTAAACAGTTTAATGCCATATTTGTGGCGCTTTTGCTTGTTGTACTGACGAAATATTAATCTTCCGCGAAAAGGAACTACACTTTCGTCGATACACAAATCTTCACCGGGTGTATAAGTGTTTTTGAAGTTATTATTCATGGCTTCCACCAAGTCTCTAACCCGATGCAGGCGGTCGGTCGCATTCTGCTCATCATTTTCAGAAAAGTGTAACATCCTGAGTAACAATTCAAATCTATTTCGCGACATAATAGTTCGTGGAAAATGCTGACCGGTTATTTTGTCATTTGCCCAATAATCTGATATTTTAGGAAGCCTTACGATACCCATGTATAAAACAAGCCCAAAGAATCTTTTTAGTTCAGCAAGATTAGTAGGAAACCAGGCACGAAGGCGTGCTCCTATTGAAGCTTCATTAGAGTGTGTTATTTTAGTCACAGCAAAGGCATTAGTACAGTCCACAATTTTATTTAAAATATCATCCGTCACCAAAAGCGCATAATAATCAGCTGGGCATTTATTTATCATGGCCATGCGTAAGTTACGTTTCATTCCAGGGCACTCGGTAAAAGCAATAATTTGGCGTTGATTACCTTTCGGATCAGTCCAAGTTGAAGACGGTGAACTTACGGCTAGGTCTTGGATGGCACGATTGGTATCAATATCGGAGTCTTCACTATCAGATAATATGACTCGACGTCGGTTTGAACGAAGTGGCTGAATATAATTTTCTTCATCAGAACTCAAATTATAATAATATAATAATAATAATAATATTGGACAACATCACATACATTGCTCTGATTCTGTGGTAAGTAGCTTAAGCACTTGTGTTACAGAAATCAGAAACAACGACGGTACCACAACATCCAGACCCGAGACAATATGGAAAAGTTCGTTTCCCATATTGACCCGACCGGGGATCGAACCCGGAACCTCAGAGATGGCGCTCGCCAAAGTCAGGCCCGCTCGTCTCTCGGCTACGGAGGTCGTCAAATGTCAAATGGAGACTTGTATTTAATAAATCGAACTCAATGTTATCTATCTGAGTCAAATCTTCTTGCGTTATGTCAAACTCGTCAAAGCTATCCATTTTAGAAAAAGAAAAACGTAAGAACGTCGTTCGAAAATCATTCGATGCGATCGATAAAAGCGTACGCCACACCTATCGATCGGATATCACGACTGGACACTGGACTGAGAACGCGGGCGGCGGGAGAGGCGAGCGCGGGCGAGAGTGGGGGTGGTCGACGATGTGACCGCGCGGCGCTATCAAACGGTTTTTTGATTTTTTGAACGCAGAGGCCATGGGGGTCAATGATGTCCGACGCTTAATATTTCTTAGTTTAAGGTCAGAAATTAAGCAGAAGTAATAAAATGTATTATTTTTACAACTAATATAAACAATTAATCATAAAAAACAATCGACGTAATTTGAAAAAGTCGGGAAATTTTCCTTGGCTTGTTCTGAAAATGAAGCGTGGCCCAACATTGACCGCGTTGACAGGGAACGTGTTAAAATTATCTTTTTTATTTATTTATAAACTTTATTAAAAAAATCTAACAAGGGGTGAACTTAGAGCTAGGATAAATTTATATAGTTAGTGGGTGCGGTAACTGTAAAAATGTGTATGGGTTACAAAATACCAATAAACTTTTTGAATACTCGGAGATTTTGTATTCAAACCGAAATTCTGTTATTATTGGTGCAGTAACTAAGACCATCGACTATAATCCTGTGGAATATATTTTTTTCTTTCATGTCATAACTGTAGTAAAACTTAAACTAAAATATGAGTGAGTCGACAGTAATGTTAAATACATGTACAGTCGCCGTCAGATATATTGGAGCAGACAAATTGACCAAATATCAACCAAATACACTCATAACGTCAATATGTGTCACGCACGTCATGTGTCTCATTTAGTTACCTGTGTAGTTGAGTGTTCAGATATTATTGGTTAGTTGTGTCTCTAGAAATTATTGACTAGCATCTGCTCAGGTATTACTGAAGTATTGCATGTTCAGATATTAATGGTAACTTTTAGTGTACGGAACTTATTGACATTTTTAACTGTTCAGAAGTATTTGGTCACTTTGTCTGCTCCAACATATCTGACGGCGACTGTACCTTATTTACTAAAAAAAGTAACTAAGGGAGCTGTGCGTCTATATTTCTTAGTAAGGTTAATTTTATTATATGTATTTGTTTCAGACAAGTTTTGGAAGGCGTGCAATTCGTGCACAGCAAGTGCATCGTTCACCGGGACCTGAAGCCGGAGAATATCCTGCTGGATGACCAGCTCAACGTGAAGATAACTGACTTCGGCTTCGCGAAGGTGCTGAAGGAGGGGGAGAGGCTGTTCGGTAAGTTAACCCTTAATCTGGTCTGGAGTATCAAAATATTTTTTTTTATTGCACTTCAAGATTGACCTCATCCCACCTGATGTTAAGTGGTAATGAGGTCCTTTTTTTTTTTTTTTTTTTTTTTTTTTTTTCGGGGGGAAATGCGTTGATGCACCGTACCGTCACCCCGAGGGAGGGTGACGGCGTGTGTGGGACTCCCTGCCCTGAAAAGGGCAGGACTACCCACTAAAACCCCCCGGTTGGACCTCCATCGCCTTAGTGGCGGTGCTGTGGGGGATCGGCTAAGCCTTTACTTCCACAACACCGCCGGCGGAACAGCCGCTTACGCGGCTCCGTCTACTCCCCCCACAGTGTTCGGGGGGAGAATGGGGATGGCCGATCCAACGGAACCATCCCCAACTCGCAGTGGGGACCGGTGCAATGCCGACTGAGGTGTCCTCACACCATCAGCCGGCCAGTCCCCACGCGGTAGCTGGGCGCGGTCATATTGGCGCCGCGCCCTCAGCCGCCTTCTTCGGCGGCAGGCGGGAGCGGATGGATCGTCCTCCCGCTCCCGCTCTGCGGCCTCCTTCTGCGACATGACATCTTCGCAGAAGGAGACCATACCAACCCATGCCGTCTCACTCCCGAGCATAGCCTCGACTATGCTGGGGAGTGAAAGATTTGGCCCCACCAACGCGCGCAGACTTGCGCGCTGCGCATCAAAAGCGGGGCACACCTGCAGTGTATGCCCCGGCGTGTCCTCCGCCGCGCCGCAACTGTGGCACGCTGGAGACTGCTCCCGACCAATGCGGTGCAGGTACTGCCCAAAACAGCCGTGGCCGGACAGCACCTGCACCAAGCGGAAAGTCAGGAATCCCGACTTGCGCTCGAGCCAGCGATTTATTGCTGGCTCGAGCGCATCTAGGGTCCACCGACCCGACGGAGTCACCAGTAAGGACTCCGCCCAACGCCGGACCACCTCTTCCTGCGCCTCCCGGCGCACACGTGACAGGTCCTCCGGGTAAAAACGTTCCCCGGAGGCCTTTCTTAGGGCCTGCCATTGATAGGCCCTCGCCATCGCCCGGGCCTCCAACTCCCAGGGTGGCGTCCCAGCGAGTGCGCACGCTGCGTCAAACCCAACGGAGCGATAGGCTCTACACACTCGCTGGGCAATGGCTCGCTGGGGGCGCCGCAGAAGCCTCTGGTTCTCCCGAATGTGGAGGGAGTCGGCCCAGATGGGCGAGCCGTACAGGGCCATACTGCGCAAAATGCCGGCGTAAAGGCGTCGGCATTTGGCCCTAGGACCCCCCACATTGGGGAGAAGCCACGCTAAAGAACCCGCCGCCTTAATGAGGCGCGGAGATAATGCAGCAAAGTGCGGCCCAAAAGACCAGCGATGGTCCAAAATGAGGCCCAGGTATTTCATCTGGGCCCCAACCGCCACCCTGACGCCCCCGACGACGATGTACGCGCCGGAAAACAATCTTTGCCGAGGCCCCGGAAAAAATATGGCCTCGGTCTTATTAAGAGCCACTGTAAGGCCCAAGAGGGCAATGCGTCTGGCAATTAAATTGCCACCGGCCTCTGCCAGGCGAGCTGCGGCGCCAAAATCCCTCTCCCGGGCAGTAACAAGTGTGTCGTCTGCGTAGCAAAAAACGTTCATGTCCGGGAGGAGGGAGCCGCGCAAAAGCCAGTCGTATCCGATGTTCCACAGAAGGGGCCCCAAAACAGACCCCTGTGGAACACCGGAACGCGCGCGGAAACGACGCAGGACGTTGTTGGCACCGACGCAGACAATTTCCCTGTCGAGAAAATAGTTCTCGATCAGGGCCATCAAATAGGAGGGCACTCCGTGATAGCGGAGTGCCTCCAAAATTGTAGAGTGGGGGAGAGTATTAAAAGCATTGGCTATGTCAAAAGAGACAGCCAACACACCCTCCCCCCTCTCCCTAGACTCTAAAACGAGGGATTTCAGATCGGACAGGGCGTCAATAGTGGACCGCCCTGCCCGGAAACCGTACTGCCTGTTCGACAGGTCTGGACCGACGGAACGAAGGTGGTCCTTCAGGCGCCTGGCCACAATGCGCTCGAACAGCTTCCCGACTTCGTCGAGAAGCACTATGGGCCGGTACGCCGATGGCGAGTCCGCCGGTCTGCCCTCTTTCCGAAGGAGGCAAAGCTGCCCCTCCTTCCAAGGTTTAGGGAACTGGCCGACTCGGAAGCACGAGTCGAACAGCTCCCTAAACTTCTGCTCCATCAAAACTGCGCCGAGGGCGACGAGCTTCGCCGGAACCCCATCCGGACCAGGGGCCGTCTTTTTGGCACGAAGGCAGATTGCCGCCGTGCCGAACTCCTCCTCAGTGATTTGCGGGGCCTCGTACGGAGCAGTTGCAGGCTCCTGCTCTGAAGAGGCACTCATAGCCGGCGGGACGAAGCCAGGGCTGCTGTCCGGGAACAAAGCCCGGACGACGCTGTCGAGCAGCCCTGGCTCGAGGGTCTCTGTAAGTGGGGGACCTATGGGGCGCAACTTGTTTCGTGCGGCCCGGTACGGTCTCCCCCACGGATCTTGGTCGAGACCCTCGAGCATTTCGGCGCGTGCGGAATCCTTGGCGGCTCCTATGGCCACCTTGAGTGCCTTCTTCGCATCTACATAGGCTCCGTAGAGGGAGGCCTCGTTTTCGAGGTCCCGACGAGCGCGGCGCCTACTTCTGGTGTAGGCCCGCCGTGCAGCCACGCAGACAGCTCGAAGTTCGGCGAGCTCTTCCGACCACCAGAAGCAGGCGCGTCGGGGAGGTGGACGACGGGACCGAGGCATGCTAGAATCGCATACCTCGGTCAGGAAACCTCGAAGAACGACCGCGGAGGAGTTCACGTCGGGACCAGATAAGGGAGGCGAGAACCAGTCTTGCAGAAAGGCCGCCTCCCTTGCAACTGCCTTGTCCAGGCGGGACAGTGCCCACCTGGGAAAAGGCGACGACCTAGGCGAAATTGGTGAAGCCTGCTGAGGGGCACCGGAGACCACCCCGAACCGGATAAATTTGTGGTCCGAGAGTGTCTCGGACCGGTCCACCCTCCAGTTGTGGACGCGTGCGGCGAGTGCAGGGGTGGCGAACGTTAGGTCCACCACAGACCCCCCTTGCTGCCGCACACAGGTCTGGACTGCGCCCCGATTTAGGAGGCAAAGGCTGGACGAAGCGGCCCAAAGCTCCACCAGTTGCCCCCGTCGGTTGCATGAGGCAACCACATTACCCCAAGACGCCGCCTTGGCATTGAAGTCCCCCAGAATAAGAACTTGATGTCCAGCAGAAACGGCCCGCTGGACAGCTCCCTGCAGGAGACCCAAAAACGCCTCGAAGTCCACAAGCGGGCGACTTGGGGAAAAGTAAACCCCCACAACGACTGTGTTGCCCCACAAACAAGCGACGAAACCCGATCCCCTCTCCACAAGAGATAGAGGGGGAGACGTGGACGTATGTCGCCTGAAAATTGCGACTGTACTGGTCTGGTCCCCGTGCCAACTACTGGGGACCAGATAGGGCTCTGCCACCACCACTAAGTCTACCAACCACTCCGCTACAGCCTGGGACAACAGGTCCTGGGCTGCGCGGCAGTGGTTGGAATTTGTTTGGAGGAGGTTGTATTGGGCCATTTATTCGGACATTATAACCTCCTCCACTACTGCCGACGTCGAGCTGGACTCCAAAGCATTAGGCCGGGCCTGAGCCTTTACTTTGCCTTTCTTGGGGGGAGGCCTGCATTTTCTACCCCCCATCAAATGGCCAGAAGGCCGCCCACTCTCCGCACAGACGGAGCAGTGCGGGGTCTTCTCGCTGCAGGCAGCGGCTTTGTGGCCTTTTTGTCCGCAGCGGAAGCAAAGGTCCATTCGCACCACGGCGGAGGGACAGAGAGGGCGAGTGTGCCCGACTCCCAAACACTTGAAACAGCGGAGGGGCTGTTCTTCAAGGGCGCGAACTGATGCGGAGCTAAACCCGATCAGAAAGCGCCCCCCCTCCAGCACGGCTTTGGCGGCAGCAACAGGGCACTGGACACGAAGTGCCCCCATGCCCAGACGGCCAGGCCTGATTTCGCCCGCCTTAATGTGATCGGCTGGGCATTTCCCGATGGCCGCCACTTTCTCAACTACTTCGGACCTCGACACAGAGTCGTCGAGGTCCGAGATCATAAGCCCCGCGTACTTTATTGGCCTTGCCACTTTGGCAAGGTCATCCCCGATCGCGAGCCGCATTTTCTCTGCGAAGAGGTCGGCCTTCTTTGATGAGTCCTCGCCCGGAAATTCGATTAACCGTGCCCCGGCTTGAGTCGGGCGGGTGCGGATGGATGTCACCCCAATCTCCTCGAAATTGATGCCGCTACGAGCCCTGCGGAGAACCGACTCATAGGTTTCCCCCTTTTGCTCCGCCTCAGCCGTGAGTGTAACCACAACTGCTGCGGTTTTGGGGGGAACCAATTTCTGCGTCTTCTGTGCTTGCGACTTAGAAGCCGGGGCCTTCTTCTTCTGCGACATCGTCGAGGCGGCAGCAGCAGTAGTGGCTGTTCTGGGAGCTCCTTTCGCCGGAGGGACCGTTAAAGGCGCAGGCTGCGAACAGGGAAGAGCCGTCGATTTCTTGCCCTTCCCTTTGCCCTTCCTGACCACCGTAGCCCAGCTTTCGTTGGCTGGGGTGGTCGCGGGCAGAAGAAGGTTTTCCTCCGCTACTGGAGCTGGAAGAGCGGCTCGGGGAGCAACGACAGGAGGCAAGGAGACAGACGCAGCGGCTCTAGATGCACGAGATCTCGTGGCCCTCTGGGGTTTTGGCGGCTCAGGTACCCGGAAAACTTCCGGCAGCCGCTCGAGGACCACAACGGACTCCTTCCTGCGGTCCGCTGCTAGTGGCGGACGAAGCCGCTTCTCTGGGAGGAGGCGGTCTTCTAGGCCCTCTATGCGGGCATTGAGCCGGGCGTTTAAGAGAACCCGCTCCTCCATCATTATTTTCCGGACCACAGCTTCAATGTTTGCTGCGTCCGCTGTCGGTGATCCCGCTGATGAAGGGGACATCTCCACCACCTCCATCACCGTCTCTACGGGGGCAGGGACCGAAGCAGGAACTGAAGATGCCTGACCAGACTTGGTCAATTCGGCAACTGCGGCCTCTAGCTCGGCCACGCGTTTCGTTTGGCCGGCTAGCTCAGTCTGCAGGCGATCTACTGTCGCCTGCAGCCGCTCCGTCTCCTCTGAGGAGGTTCTCTTGAGGGCCTCTTCGCAGATGGCCCTCATATTTATGGCACTCTCTTTGAGTGCCTTTTGGAAGGTCCCCTTTAAATTGGAGGACTTTCTAATCATAGAGACGGAGCTCTCCGCCTCCGTGGCCACCAAACGCTGCAATTCCGCAGTCGACTTCCCCTCTAGCGATGCGGTAAGGGACACCCCGTATCCGGCCGCATTACGGGCCATGCG
Organism: Glyphodes pyloalis; assembly: GCA_037074685.1. Lineage (NCBI taxonomy): Eukaryota > Metazoa > Arthropoda > Insecta > Lepidoptera > Crambidae > Glyphodes > Glyphodes pyloalis. Next base: position 8,516,956 of record JAYKKO010000021.1, read on the forward strand.
CAGCCGTCTTTCGGTTTCCGCTACTTGAGCCTCAAGCTCAAGCGCAACAGCAGCCCTCTTCGCAGCATTCAGCTCTCGCTGCGCTTCCGCACGACCGACATAGTCTGTAGTGGCAGGCCTTCCGCGTCCCTTTTTCGACTTGCTCTTAGTCGTGCGGCTCTTGGATTGGGAGGCATCAGAAGACGACCCCTTTTCCCCATCAGATAGCGGGCGTTTACGCCCTCCCCCCCGGAGATACTGGTTCCGCTCGGACCCTACCGACATTTCGGACACATTTGTTAATGTGTCGGACTCCTCGCCCGACGCCCCTCGCCCAGTGAATATACTGGGCCTGGCAAAGAAACTATTTGCCGAGGCCAACGACGCAGCCGAAGATGCCCGACTTAAACTAGCAACAGCAATGTTGCCCTTCCCCGACGCACTAGAACATACGGCGTCATATTCTGCGTCCAAGGACGCAACGGCAGATTTTGGCGCGATCGCACAAACGGCGCCAGACTCCGCACCCGAAGGTGCCACTTCAGCAGACTCCCCACGTTCGTCATTTTTTTTTAGTTTTGGAATTGGTGTACTCATTATGGTTCCCACGATTAAACGGTTATAAAGGACCACCGGGGGCAGAGCCGAATACCCCCAGCTACCCTCATACTGCACGGGGGCGGGCGGTCCCGTGCAGGGAGGCCGATACCACCGACCACGACCGGGTTTGTCCCACCCGGTCACCATCCCTCCGAAAAGAGATGGCCCCGACGCCTCGAGCACTCACGACGTCGGGATTAGGGGTTTTTTATTGTGGTATGCTCCACTTGGGCCAGCCAATTAAGGCAAGCGCCCTGGTCTGGTCGAGCCGATAGACATGATCACCAGACACTCGACCAGGAAACAGGTTGCCCGACGGTGGCCGAAGCCTGCTGCGACCGACTGCTATTACGCAGCCGGCCGAGCCCGCCGCGCCGCGGAGATACCCCGCCATACGCCGCTCCGAAGAGCCCGGACGTCAAACAGGCCAACATGGCCAGGCCATAAGCAAAGTCCCGACACAGTGAAGCTGACGAATAAAGACATCAACTTGCACGACAGATTTCCCCCCCTCCCCAAAATCCCCATGCTCGTTTACGGGCGAGCTCCCCTACCACCTTGCCCCGCCTTCCACTGCTGTTCTCAAAAACCGAGAACAGCAGAGAGAACGGTATTCCCCACCCCCCCATTCCCCATTCCCCACCCGCCTACCCCACCCCCCCAGTGTGTTTGGTCCGCGGGAGCTACGCTCCGACCCCAGGCTGCCGCCCGCAAGGCATCCCTGTAAGCGGGAATACCCTCCGGACGGCAGCCGCGGGCTTCCCCTATCCGCCACCGGAGGACGCGCCAGGTAGGGGTATCACCTCCCCCCCTGAGGAATGAGGTCCTGGCTTAAGGGTGATAAGTACAGCATAATAAATCTGTTACTGGATTTGTCGCCCTTACCTTGAAGGCTTGACCCCTGCTACTAATGTAGCACCCCCCAGGAGCTCTGGAAACCTTACTCATACGCAGGAACACAACAACACAGAAATGATTGTTATTTGGCTGCGGTCTTCTGTAAGGTGGAGGTATTTCACCAGTCGGGCTGCTCCAGTTCGAGCGATAAATCGCTGTGCCCTGCCTCACTTAATATTCATTGGTTTCTTCGGAAAATAAGGTACAATTTGAGGTGGTAACTATTTCCCCATTGCTTGTATAAGGGTTAAGTTACATTAATAATCGTAAAAACGCGATCCCGCAGACAAACTATGGAAATAATTTTGAGTGTCACATACTGTTTGACGCTGTCTGTACTTTAAGAGAGGTAGGGCATAGCGAACTCGAACTATAGCAGCCCGACTGGTGAAATACCCCCAGCTTACAGAAGACCGCAGCCAAATAACAATCACCTCGGTGCTGTTGTATTCCAGAGTGTGAGAAAGGTTTCCAGAGCTCCTGGGGGCTGCTACATTAGTAGCAGAGGTCAAGCCTTCAAGGTATGGGCAACAAGTCCATAAACAGCTTTATTATGCTGTACTTGTCGCCCTTAAGCTAGGACTTCGTTACCACTTAACATCAGCTCAATCTTGAAGTGCAATATATAAAAAAAACAATAATTAAAATAGAATCAAATACCCCAAGAATTAAGGCGGGTTTTCGTTTTTATATTCTTCGTCTTATTTTAAACGTGTTTTATTCTGACGTAAGTAAGTAACTTGATAGTCATTTTCTTCTGCGCACAATACGCACGCCTGACCCTAGGTCACGCTCTGGGGCGCGGGTCGGCCACTTGCGCCATCTCGTGTTACATCTGCCTGAAAGGACTTGGGACAAAGGACTTTATTACACTTATATTACACTGTTTTATGCCTCCTCTACACGTAGACAGATTCGTCTGCAAATGGCGTCGGCGGACGCAGCCGTAAACTTGTAGAGGGTGTGATTTGCTCGTCTGCAGTAGGTATTTGATATCTAGTCCAGTCATTATATATAATCATAATATATATCGGTTCATTTGCATTTTCAAATGTATACATTTGAAAATGCAAATGAACCGAGAAAGCTAAATTTTTAATATGTCGTGACGTAATTAAGATTTCCTATGTGGGTTTTCCGCCATCTTGAAAGAGGGGATAAAATTGTTTTTTTTGACATAACTCGGTTACCCGACAAGATATGAAAATATTGATTCAATGTTTTTTTTTGTAGCGTTTTCCATGCCCTATATTTATGCATTTATACATTTATTGCGTAACATGCATTGTTATCGAGATATCGATCAAAAAAGTCGAAAATTAAGCTTAACTTCAAGTTAAGCTCTTTTAGGCACCCCCCACGTCATATTTTATTTTCTAAGCCGTTTTTGCCGACGAAATGACTGGACTAATTAGCAGACGAGAAAATCGAAAGTGATTGACTTGATTGGCGATGCCATCTGCAGACGAATCTGTTTACGTGTTGAGTAGGCAATATTACTTTTACTAGCGAGTTTTACTTATTGCGCTAATATTTACAGAACTGTGCGGAACACCAGGCTATTTGGCCCCGGAGACGCTCAAAGCGAACATGTTCGATGATGCGCCTGGCTACGGGATGGAGGTAGATGTGTAAGTACCCTAACATCATCTTTAAAATAATCCTTAGGACCTATAACTTAAGGGCATCGTGAGCCACAAGCAGATGTAAGGCTAAGACCGCACTATGGTTTATTCCCGCAAATGGTAAATCGTCAAACCGCCCGTAACGCACGCGCAACGGTTAAAAACCGCGACGCCAATATAAGTTCTATGGACTACAAATTTTGGCGCGGTTTTTTCCGCTAAACATTCTGTAACAAAACGCGGTTTTAAAATCAGTCACGGCAGAAAACCATAAATGCACCCGTTACCATTAGTTTCTTTAAGTCACAAAATCAGGCGGTTAAAATCAGCGGCGGTTTAGCCGTAGTGCGGCCTAAGCTTTTTTCTTATTGTGTGGAGAAACTCCTTATGACAGCCATCCCGTTCGGGGAAACGGTACGGGTGCGTAGGACTTTCACCTACTAAAACTCCACTACTTTCCCCCCTACGCCTATTGTGGTGGGGGTCGGGTTCCGCCATTGGCGATTCTACTCAACCCCCCACAGTGCGGCCTAAGCCTAGGGGAATACGAACGCTAATTATTTTGGCCATTTAACTAATCAACAAAATGTATGTCTGGTCGCAGGACTAAATTTACATATTTGCCGCCCTAAAGCTTTACAATTTTAACTGCCCCTACTGACCTCTAAAATTAGAGACATCGTATACATAGTTTGAAAATAGTGTTTAAAATTAAATTTAGTTTCTCATCGGGATAGAAGCAGCGATGGGTGCCTAGTTTGTTACAAAAAATTGTCTCTTCTTTATAAATCTACATAAATAGAAATCATTTTCCGAAATGTATGTACGCGTAAATCTTTAGAAATACTAGACCATATTGGATATATTTTTTTGTTATGATTGATATTTTCAGGACAAGGTTTGTAAAAATACCACTTAAAAATGTACGGGGATCGTACGGAAGTTACAAAATACATATTTTATAAAATTTTATAATTATGATCCAGCTAGATCAATGTTATAATGAAGAATGTGTTTGATGAAACGCGCCTATCTGAGAGACTACTATTTCCAATTGAACGGACAAAGCTGCCGGCAACAGCTTGTTTTAGAAAATGACGTTTATTCGTTGTATTCCGAATATTGCTAAACTGCACATAGTTTTGACTATTTTAGATTAACGAAAAATATGCTCATATTCTATTAATAAATAAAACCAAGTGATCATTTCCTGAACACTAAAAATTATCTATTTCTATTTTGAGCATTGTTATCTCCACTCGTCGTTACGTAAACTCTGTTTAACATGTTTTTCTTGTACAAAAATAGAACAGATTGTAATCTGGTCTGCCATTAACCTAACTTGTTACTTACAGTGAACATAGAAAACGTTATTCACGCTGTACTAATTATAATTTAAAATTAACTATTTATGCTGTAAATTTTCTATGTAAAAAGAAGTAAGGATACTTGAGGATAAATGTAAGAAAAAAAAGCTATTGTAGAGAATAGCCAGTCGAAAAAAACATATAAGTCCCGGGTTCGATTCCCGGTCGGGTCAATTTGGAAAACGAACTTTTCTAAATTGACTTGAGTCTGGGTATATATATAGGCGCCGGGTTCGATTCCGGGACGGGTCAATTTGGAAAACGAACTTTTCTAAATTGACTTGAGTCTTTTGGTTGGTATCCGTCGTATGGTACTCATAGTACAAGGGAAAACCTTAGTTTGAGACCAGGTGATTGGTGTGGTTGTCTGGCGCATTTATTTATTTATTTATATAATGTAAAATTATCAATATTTTAATTATAAACATACAGAAACCGTTATTACAAAGCATGCTTGTGAAGTTGTGAGATAATAATTCATTATCTGAGACGAGTGTTCCGCGTAATTGATTGAACTTTGATATCAAAAAACGTCGTAAGTGCAAACAAACATGATTGTTTAATATTAGAAGTCCTGTTTATTGATAGTGTTTAGTTACTGTCTATTTTAGTTAACATTTTTGTCATTAAAATAAGGTTAAGATTGGTAATAGCTATCACGAGCCTATTAAATAATACGGTCAATGTGTAAATAGATTCGGATAGTGTCCTGTGAAAACAATTGCTATTGTTAACAAGCTGTTGGCCGCGACTGTGCCTGCGTTATTTCGGGATAAAAAGTATCCTATGTGGTATTCTAGTATGTCATCTCTCTTCGTACGAAATTTTAGGCAAGTCCTTTTAGTAGTTTTTCCGTGAAAGAATAACGTACATCCAGACATCTTCAAACTAACAAATTTTCGCATTTGTTATATTAAAAGGATAGATTTGTTGACGAATATAGAGGAGATTGAACTCATCCCATCTGATGTTACGTGGTAATGAGGTCCTAGCATAGGGGCGAGAAGTACAGCATAATAAATCTGTTACTAGACCTGTCATCCTTACCATGAAGGCTTGACCCCTACTACTAATGTATCGAAACCGGAAAGACTTAAGAAAGGTAGGGCATAGCAATTTATCGCTCGAACTGTAGCAGCCTGACTGGTGAAATACCTCCACCTTACAGAAGACCGCAGCCAAGTAACAATCACTTCTGTGTTGTGGTATTTCTGCGTGTGAGTGAGGTTTCCAGAGCTTCTGAGGAAGGGGGTGCTACGTCATTAGCAAGGGTCAATCTTATCGGGTGGGATGAGATCAACCTTAAAGTGCAATATAACAAAAAAAGGTATTTAAAAGTAACTTAATTGACTATCCAGTCTACATTCCTATTGGTTAATGATAATACATTACATAACATATCGACCACTAACGTCAGTCGTCTTATCAGTACACTTTGTTCGAAAAAAAATGGACATGAAGACGAGCGCGGGGTTATCCGAATTTGAATGGCAGACACGCGCCAGATAACGATGGCTTCTCTGAGCTAATAAGATGTAATTATTCGTTTGAAGTTATTTTAGGGAGGCAATGTCATATAGAATTTAAGACATCTATACTCATAAGATGTTTGCGTTCCATTTTAAACATTTAAAATAATTTAACGGGTCATAACGCGACACCGTTTTTATTTATTAGTTAATACGAACTACTTACTGCCCGACGTTTCGGTTAGGTTGAACCGTCCGTGTTCGCGAGCTGACATGGTCTCGCTTGTCTTCGTTTGTTCGGGAGAGCTTGTAAATCATGAGCATTTTATTATGTGAGAATGTGACTGATGAATCTATACTAATACTAGCTGTGCCCGTGACTTCGTTCGCGTGGACTACATCCTTTCATGGTGGGTTTTACCCCTTTCTCCCCTAATATTCGAAACAAAAAGTAGTCTATATTTTAATCCAAGTTTCGAGCTATATTTGTGCCAAATTTCTTCTTCTTCTAACTTGAAAAATAAACATTTTTCCATATAAACTTTCAAAGGTGATATTATTTTATTTTATAATAAAAAGTACCCTATGTCCGTTCTTGAGGTTCAACGTATACCTATACCAAATTTCATCAAAATCGGTTGAGAGGTTTAAACAGGAAAGCGTAACAGACAGACAGAGTTACTTTCGCATTTATAATATTAGTAGGGATTATAAACTAGCTGTGCCCGTGACTTCGTTCGCGTGGACTTAGGGTTTTTCCAGTTTTTTCCCGTTAACTCCCGTTCCCGTAAGAATTTTGCAATATCCTATTGCAACTAAGCTTTAAGTTTATTAAGGTACCTGCATGCCAAATTTCAAGCGTCTTAAGCGGTCTAGATTTTTCATACAAAAGTATTTTCCCGCTAATTCCCGTGGGAATTTCGGGAATTCCTTTCTTAGTGCACTTCTACAGTACATAAGCTACGTCCCTTCCAAATTTCAAGTGTCGTTGAACCTCTAGACATAGGCTACTTCATGTTTTAAAAATAAGGGGGGTGATACCGCCCTTGATAGTTTATGTGGGAAATTTGAAATTTGGCACAAACATAGCTCGAAACTTGGATTAAAATATGGAATACTTTTAGTTTCGATTATTCAGGGAGATAGTGGTAAAACCGACTATCTATATTTATTGCTAGAAAATACTAACTTGTACGCGTGACGAATTCGCGGATGGCCACGGTGCACTAGATAGCAATACTTAGACGTGGGGTCCAACTGTTGATTGATTGGTGATTTAAATGTCATGGTGACATAGATTGACAGATGTCAATGTCGTGTAAACTACAACCAATTGGAGCCCACACCTACGTATCGTTATCTGGTGGAGTTTTACTATGAGCGAATAATGCTGACCGTACAGGGCCCACACCGTTTTTTTCTGAAATTCTGCTAGTGTGGCTTTATTCACTCTGCATTAAAATGATGCTATTAGGTATTTGATTCGTCCGATGTATCGCAGAGTTAATTTTATACATAAACTGGATAAAACCGCAAATTACTTTGTTAATCTATTGAGGTTTCGCTACTACGTCAGTGCTTGATGTCTTCAGTGATTAATGACAAAATTACTATTTGTTTGCTGGTATCGTATTTTGGAGAGGCGAGCAGACTGGTCTTTTAACAAATTAAGATTTTTTAAATACGGATTAGAAGATCCTGAGATTAGCGTATAAATAACTCTTCAGCCTTGTAATGTTTATTTTACACAGCCTGATATTATGTCCAGTTCTTTTAGCAATGATTTATTTAAATAATGCACTTTTTCAGTTTTTTATTTATTTTTTCAGGTGGGCATGTGGCGTCATCATGTTTACATTGTGAGTATGTTTGTATTTCAATTATTAATTTGTTTTATCTGACATTAACACGTGCACGCAAATCAGGAATCAACATAGAGATGGTAGCAATTTTGATTAATCACACTCATAACCTTAGAACTTTGATTTAATTACATAGTATACTCTATAAATAATTTTATGAGTCGTTATGTAAAATGCTAGAAAGCAACGTAGTTAAAATGAAAACATTGTTGTTATCACTTTATTTTGTAATACTTGTTTCTATTGATAAGTAATGCATATTGGATATCATACAAATGTAGAAAGAAAATTGTTCGTTGGTAAAAGTGATATTTTCTGTTAGGATCTAAAGCAAAAAAGAGTCGATTTGGAAAAAATACATTTATTGACGATCAATTGCCGAACATACACAATATGAGACAGTCTACATAAAACATAAGGTATCGTGTGAGGCCAACTTGGATTCCACCTCAGCAAATGCTACTACGGCAAAATATCAAGAGCACTGCCCGGGAAAATAGCAAGAGCCAGGGCTCTTGATATTTTCCCGGGCATAAGAGTAGCGTTAGAATGTTAACAATTATTAAATTGGAAATCAAGTTCAATATTATTTTATTCATGTAAATTACACCAGTAATATTTATGAAACGTCTATAAAATGCAAATGACGCTACCTCCGGTTCGTAACCTATAACTTACAGAGAAGATCCCGGCAAGATACTCTGTCGTTCATGTAACAAATAAAGATGAACCTATTACTAGTTTTGCACCAAGACGTACAGTGTGGTGTGTAAAATCAAAAACATGCAATGATGCAATGAAAGCAGCAGATTAGTTATTTGTGCAATGGACAGTAATGAGTTGTAGTTCTTATTAAAATGTCTGACCAAACTGTTATGCGGTCAACAGCAGGTCCAGGTAAACATTTGACATTGGACAACATCAACATCATCATCAACATCAACATCACATACATTGCTCTGATTCTGTGGTAAGTAGCTTAAGCACTTGTGTTACAGAAATCAGAAACAACGACGGTACCACAACACCCAGACCCGAGACAATATGGAAAAGTTCGTTTCCCATATTGACTCGACCGGGGATCGAACCCGGAACCTCAGAGATGGCGCTCGCCAAAGTCGGGCCCGCTCGCCTCTCGGCTACGGAGGTCGTCCTTGTTAACCATACCCCCGTACCATACCCCTGGTGGTATGGTCAACAATTATCTTTGTACCACCATTCAAATAGTGATGCTCCTATTGCAACATTAATATATTGTCGTCATTAAGGCCTGTCAGTACTTACCGCTGTTAATTCTCAGTAAAAACTGTACCGTATCCGTGTTACAGGCTGGTGGGGTGTCCTCCGTTCTGGCACCGCAAGCAGATGGTGATGCTGCGCAACATTATGGAGGGGAAGTACTCCTTCACCAGCCCCGAGTGGGCCGATATATCAGGTGAGCATGCGACGTATGACATTGTCATACAACATTATTATTTATTACTATCCAAATTGTTTCTGAAAGGTTTCGAAATTATCTAGATAATTAATTTCTTTGATGATAGTATATGTTTCAAATTTAATCATAGTCTAAAACCTCTACTCTAGACATTAAATTAGATGTTATCGAGTTCGGATGTGCGTAAAATGACTGTTTAGTATTATCACGATAATTATCAAGTATACCTAAGAATAATTTTGATGAACCTTGATGGCGGTTTATTGTCACGGTCTTGACATCATTTTTCTTTCTTTCAATTTTATTAATCTTCTTACTCTCGTTAGCTTGAGAATACTTAATCTTGATCTGCTGCTGTAATAGAATTTTGGTGAAAGCTCTACTTGGGTATCTATGAAAGTTGGCTGATAATTAATTGTATTCTACTTTAGTAATTTAGTATTGAAATAAAACATTGTTATTATCACTTTCACAGAGGATCCCAAAGACCTAATCAGGCGAATGTTGGTGGTAGATCCAAACGAGAGGATCGCCATCACCGAAACGTTAAACCACTCGTTCTTCCATACAGTGGTGAGTTGCGCTTACTCCTTACTCCTCATGCCGCCCTGGTACTTTGAAGTAACATGCTTAATGATTCTTTATTTTCCGCGTACTAATTAATTTGTTAAAGTAATTGTGAACTTAAAATTGAGTATAAAATAGTTTTAAAGTAAATTTAATTACTTATTTTGAGTATATACATTTTTTTTTAATTAATGAGTGACAACAATTACGACAAAATATAAAGTCAAGTAACGTTTACGAAACATTTTTGAATGTTTTAGTCGTCAGTTACAATATATATTTTTGTAACTAAAAAATTTGCTATAAGTGCCATTATATGAATTCTTAAAGAGCCAATGAGTAACACTTACTCTTATTTTAAACTAAAACTAAAGAATTTCCAAACACCTTCAAATATTATCAAAAATGTTGACGACCTTCTTTTTAAACTTTCTTTTTAAATAACTTTTGAGCCAGGTTGAAGTTTGTATTCAAGAAACCGTATAATTTAATAATGAAAAAAATATTAAAAATAATCTAGAGTTTAATTGCCTATCTTTTTCAACTTGCTGACTTATTTTCTTTTGCTTAGTGAGTTATTAATGTCATATACAACAGAATAATCTTTCTGCTTACTAGAATGTTCTGAATACATGCATACGCGACTATGCATGCTGCACTGTAGATGCAGATGCACATTTTAAGCTTTATGCGGAAACATTACAATCATAGTGTTTAAATTCAGTCCTTAAGACCCCGCTAGGGAGCGCCCTCCGATTGTTACTTAAATAAGGGGTGAGAGCCATCTGCGCTCCTCCTATAACTCGGTGAAGATAAACCTTTTATTTATAGTGCTTAACGCCGCACTTTAAATATTTTAAAGAAACAGAAAAAAAAACTTATCATTCATTCACTATGGTTGAAATGAAAACGCATAAAAATGCACAATCGAGTTCAAAATATTATGGAAAAGTACCAACGTGAGATATGAATGCCGGATCCCAATTTTAAATTACTTGTATGTTATTAATATCTTAATTAATCAAGGGCCTTACTAAAAATTACGACGGTCGAAAAGGTGAGGCGCCGCTATGTTCAATAAAATGCGGCACTTCACTTCCTTAATGGAATAAGTCTGGTTTTAATAGCTTGTGCTTAGCCTTCCAGTATGGTATTTTAAAAGAACAGACAAATTTCATTCAGATGTAACAAAATTATAGTACAATTTAGGCGGTCTTATCGTAAGAAACCAAACTCGTTTAGAAAAAATTAGGTAGAGAAAAAACCAGAAACGGGTACGGGGTTTTGATCTGTTTATTGTAGATTTTATTATTTGATTTAATAATAGCATAATATAAACTCTTATATCTGCAACTGCTAGAATAGTCTGTGGTCAACCATATGGTAAAATCTTTAGGTTGTTATGGGGTCGGGGCGTAACAGCGTACAAAATGGCACTTAAAAATTAAACATCAATAAAGATCATTTTCGTGTGGTTAAAGATTTGTTTAGTTCCATTCGTTATTCATCTGTCTTTTGAGTAACTCATGCATAAGACCACCGTGTTAGTATGAAAACAACTTGTATTTCGAATATTGGGATCCGACGTTTAAGCTAATGCAAATAAGGTTTAAATTCCGAATCCGTAATAATTTTCAACTCGGCTCGAAGTATAAGCGCACACTACATCCCATATTCTCCTGGTAGCTATGGGACCAGGACATGACCCCGCTGAAGAAGTCTCTCTCGAGCACCAGCCGTCGGATGTCCAGGATCGACCAGTTGACGATGGTAACAGTTACTGTTTGTGTGACAATGGGCCTTACGTTTGGGATTACGAAACACTAATATGTACTACGACGAAGTTTTGTGACGTAGAAGTATGATCAGTATTTGAGGTAGCTTCGTTTTATTTATACAGATACTATTCGTAAATATAGTGATGTAATCTAAATGACTAAAAATATTTGACTATTAACGACCTCACATCTATGCTCTGATTCTATTAGGTAGGTAGCGAAAGCACTTGTGTTACAGAAATCAGTAATGATGACAGACACACCTGAGACAATATAGAAAAGTTCGTTTTTTTATTAATGCGACCGGGAATCGAACCCGGGACGCGACGCCTATATCCGGCACAGTTATGAAGGTCGTTAAAGGTATCGTTTAGTTGTCTTCACTTCAGTTTAGTGTCCACCAGATGGCAACACTTAGAGATTGTCTATAAGTGTTGTTAGGTTTATGGTGGGAGCATGGGGGACGGGAGTTTTCTGATCGCGATCTGATCTGATTTAAAAGCGACCTTTAGGTAGAGAACTCATTATTGTTGTTAACTTCAAACTATCGTTCATTTTCAAAGCATTCTTCTACGTCAGAAGCACTTCGTACTACAAAAAACATATGTAAAATTGACGTTTTGCATATAAACACTGACATACAAACCTACAAAATACACGTAACTAATATACATATTATCATATTGTGAATATTATTGCATGTAGGTGTTATGTCGAATATACATAATGTTACATTTTATTTGATAACTGATCTAAGATGTTGTTTTATTGTATTACAACCAATTTTAAAAGGTTTCTATTTAATCGAGCATCATATAAATACTAACCTGACCTAAATAATTAGGTTGGTCACAAATTAAATAGGTGAGCCACTTAGACTTTAAATTTAAGTTAAGTCCCATAAAGCAACGAAACTACATATATGAGGGATTTACACATTCACAGCATGACACTGACACAACATTGTCACAAATATGTATGATTACACGGTACATTTGTGTATGTTTTATAATTTTATATCGAATATTGAATGCGATTTCTTGCTTGTGTTTGCTTTAATTGTTTTTGCACGTCGAATGTTTGCATGTATTGTTATTTTTTATATTTTAGTTTAAAGGTATCCTCACCTTATCCCTTTTTTTGTATAAATTTGGTTCCTTTAAACTTGGGATAGACGTCAATTATACTTGTAATAACTGCAAGGTCTAGATTTAGCATCATACCCTTAACAGAATACAATATTCAGGTACTTAGCATAAAATTTGTACAGTGAATTGTTTGTATCAATTTTAAAACACCGCGTGATAGTATGTATCTCATATTACCTTCAAAAATAGATGTTTAATAAAATTTGAGTGAGATGGTATTTAAAGTAACCTAAGTTTATGGGTTACTTTAAGGCCCACTTCACCCGTTCTACTCATCATCAGATCACACTTTAAAAAGATGCAGTGCGAAAAGATTTGTTCGGAAAACATATTGTCAAAATTCGTTAGGCAATGGGTAAAAACACTGCCCTACCTAAATCGCGTGCTCATTTCGCAACCGAAACGTTCCCAAGGGGTCTTCCCGTTCCTGTCTATCTATCATGGGAGTCTCGAAAGGAGTTGGGGAGGGGGGGTCCATAAAAAAAATCACGAAATATAACAAGGTAGGAGAAGGGGTATAGTTATATACCTATCATGAGTTTTTAATAAAATTTGATGGTACTTAAACCTGTATTCTATAATAAATATTTATAAAAATTAAAAATTCTTTGTAGGGACTAAAAAATATACGTGATATAGGGTTGGGAGGGTAGTGTCACCAAATCACCAAGGGGGGTAGGACGATGTTAAAAATGCCAACAACCAAAAACCAAACTTCACATGATTAATGGACGATCCCTAATCAGTACGTTTACGACATTCGCAGGCAATAAAGGCGGGTAGATTCAACGCGCGCGCGAAGCTCCGTCTCGGGCTGCTCACGGTGCGCGCCGCCGTGCGCCTGAGCCGCCTGCCGCACACCTCCACGCGCGCCATACCGCTGGAGGACGCTATACACGATCCCTACACTATGCGCGTGCTTCGGAAGGTGAGTAGCCTTTAGGGTTTCTTTGTTATTATACTAACGGTCTTCAATGCGAGGTGTGGATGGCCTAGGGAATCAACCGTCCCCCTCAACCATTCCGGGGGGAAGAGCCGGGGCTGATTGAACAGCAGCCATTCCGCCGGTGATGTTGTGGTGGTTTATTAAGGCGATGAGGTCCCCCGGGCGGTTTTAGTGGGTAGACCTGCCCTTAGGGCAGGAAAGTCCCACACACACCGTGACCTCCCTCCGGTGACGCAGCAAAGACAGACAATTGCGAAACCCTTTATAGGTCAAAAACAGCTGACATAACGCGTTGATCTCAGATATATTCAAATACAAAACTAGTATCGACCGAATAGACTACTAAATAGCTTTGAAACAAGCAGATAAGAATTGGCCTTCACTGAACAGTGTAAAGCTATCGACCATCCAACTCTAGCTTCTACCAGATATTCCTTACACGTATAATCGAAGCTCATGCGTTTACGTTCCAGGTGATCGACGGCTGCGCTTTCAGAGTTTACGGGCACTGGGTCAAAAAGGGTGAGGGTCAGAATCGTGCGGCCCTCTTCGAGAACACTCCCAAGACCGAGCTGAAGAGCCTCTACGTCAGCAACCTGAGCCGATAGCCGCCCGCTGGCGGCGTATTGGACCACATCTCGACTGCTGCTGCTATCCTGGTAGCCCGTGAGTTTAAAATTCTTACCTTCCTTTCCGAAATCGTAACTGGCTACTTGACAGTGTCAATATGAAATGGGTGGGATATGTTAGCTTATTAGTTAAATAATAACGTATTTATTTTTTAATTAAAAACATAGTTAGTACATATTTTATTTTGTACCAACTAAATTTTCTTTTTTTATCTCGAAACGGAAATCACAATTTGTGTGACGTCACTACACACTGTAATCGCAAATGACAACTGTCGCTGAATTTTATTTTTTAAAATGTGGCTTAACGATGATTTTTGATTTTACAGATTAAATTGAATTATTTTGTCGCTTACTATGTTAAGGATATATTTAAAAATACGATATTTCGTAAAACTAATTGTATCTTAAAGCTAGAAAACTCTATTCGACAGTCACGAGACCAGGCGTTTTCGTGTGCTTTTAAAACGTGTTGCACACAATCGTATTTTTCTCTGCTAATTTACAATTCTTTCCTAATAAATCGAATTGCCTGGGATATAAAATAAACCGGTGCACATTTTAAAATACTTTTTCAAAAACTTTCAAGTAGCCAATTATTATTATTTACTTTATGTATGTGTATCATGTTTACACTATGAATATAATTTCCAAAATAAAAACTCGAATTATGTTGCACGGCCGTACCCTTTTCTCGTCATCGACTATTTCCTCTACCTAAAGATTGTCGGAAAGAGCCAATTTGACAATAAATCGTGAAGTCCTACATTGATCACATTCATTCTAAAAAGCACGAGCGTAATAATCACACATTTTTTTATTTCTGTTATTGAATAGTAAACAAATTTTAATATTTTACTCTAGATTAGTCTATGTACATAATGAATTCTATGTAAATAAATTGCCCTAATGTTTCTTCCAGGATTACCATCGTCACCAGGCTGGCAGGACCACGAAGGCATTGCCTAGGCGTTATGACGTCACTCCGCGCCACGAGTGACGTAGGTTAGTCGTAGTAACTTATGCGAGTAGCTTTTATGACACAGTAAAATAAGAACAGTAAAACGTGTTTTGAACACGCGGATACTTTCTTACAATAAAATGTGAGCATATTGCAGGTCATAAATGAAAACAGATTGATTGGCAACTAGCCGTATTTACTATACCAGTGTATTAAAAGTTTATCTTACCATTAATTGTGATAGAATGAGCAATAAGATTTAATTCAATGTTGACCTGATACAAACACAGACTATTTTATTTTCGTATCAGAATGACACGACACGATTCTATGATGCACAGGCCCTATCACTTCTTTTGCTCTAACCGGAAGTAAAATACTGAGTACCGATTACTTACCGCGCAGGCAAAATAAAGTTTTCCTGCGTGCATGCAATTATTTGCAGATATTCATAGGGTCTTCTCATATTAAAATTAAAAAAGAACAACTAAAAGAAGAAATGACTTCTAGACTGATAACGCTGGGGATATCATATATCTTATGTCGAAATTGCGATAGACGACAAGAACTTTTCTCATCAATGTCTTTAAATATGAACCGATAGGACACAAAAGTGTTTACAACTCAGTTGTCAGAAATGTTAGTTTTTGTCACGAGATAACTTACCGTTCTTATTTTACTATGACCGCACGCTACAAATAGTTCAATTATTGTATTATTTCGTTATTCTATTTGAACGCTAACCAATAGTATGCGTTGAAATCAACGTAAAAATTGTCTTGTTTTCTAGTTTTATGGAATGTATTTTACTATCTACATCATGGTACAAATATATTGGCAATAAATGATATTGCGTGAGTGTTTTGTGTTACGTTGTAACGGAGATTTTGTTATAAAATTGTTTTCTTTTCTCATTAGTATAAGGTTCACAATATAGGAGTAATTTAGTATTATTTTACATGTTCGCATTGTAAAATTGTACTTTAGTAAATGTGGTTTTACTAAAATCAGGCTAATTGTTTTTATGAACTGTTTATTTTTAAAAGGTTGCTTGAGACATGTCTATGCCTCTTTCGTTACATACGTTGTTTCTTTGGTATACATTTTCTTTGTAACCTTATTAAAAAGTATAGGGTTGTACAAAAATTATGTGCGTTAATTTTACGAACAGATTTTTGTTTTGTTGTACTTTGTTAAATTACCAGGAATATACCTTATCCTCACAGTTAAAATTTTGAGCATAACTTTTAAAAGTTATCCATGTGCATTGTATCAGATTACGTCTAAATAAGACATTAAGAATTAATAGTGTAATAATATATTTGATATTTTAAGAAAAAGACAAAAAGCGACCACGTATATTAACATTACAGTACATGTAAAGGCATAATGTCTTTATTTCCCATGAAATAAGGTGCCTTCTCAGTTTTGGTGCAAAATCTCTTTGATCGAATAGTTTAGAAACTAATCAGAACATTTTATCCTTATTTTTCTACTTTTACCTTACGTACAAAAGGTATTCGTTTTCTCTTCATATAATTTATTGTCTTTCTTATGAATGCCAAATACATGATGTTCGCAATTCCTTGTATCTTTTGTACTAAATACATGTTATTATTATTTCGGTCGGTAAATGCAATGTGCTCTCTGAAATCGTGATACAAATTAAACAGCAAAAATATGTTTTGAACTTTCATTTACCTTTAATATTAATCAAATTTATTCTGTTTAAACTTCGTTATAATTGGCTTACTCACGAAGTAACGATGATAACTGTACAAAGATATTAACGAGAACAGACTAACTTGCCCATATCGGTAGAATTTTCAACCTTATTTGTACAATCAAAAGTTGTCTTAAGTAATCGAGCGTGAGTATAACCACAGGAGGTATGAGGACTCGGTAAAAAACAATGATTTTATATAGTCAGCCATATACATTTTCAAAATATATTGGAAAAGTATTTTTTCTATAACAAGTTAATCAAAATTTATGATGATACAGCTAATGAAAGTCCAGTGTGTGTGTACGTCACTAATTCGTAAAATCTGCAAATTAGTTACGTCCTCTAAATAGTAACGCAATGTATCTTACTGATCTGTAGTATAAAAGAAAAAATACGTGTCTTATATTTTTGAATGAGCTACATAACAGTGGGCTAAACAGTCATTTTGTAGTCATTTGCCTTTTTTTCGGGGGTGCTTTGGCGCACCGTACTGTCACCCGATGGAGGTGACGGCGTGTGTGGGACTCTCTGCCCTAATAAGTGCAGGAATACCCACTAAAACCCTTATTCATCTACCCTGTCTAAACTAATCTAAACTGTGGTTATGCAGGCGCTCGATTATTGTAGCATTATTATCACTTTGTGCGGTTCTTTGTGTGGGCATAAGAATTAATATTGGACTACAAGAGCTTACCTTGGTTTGCTGTTAACATCGGTAGTAGGTACATTCATAAAGTTCAATATCCATTGGAGATTTGAATAGATTAAGGCAGGTTGTCTTTAGCGTTAATTCGGACATCAATACAGAAAGCAAGCCAATGCGAATATTTCCTTAGTATAATGCATAACAATGAAATTATATCACCGTCCTGCTCGAAAAACATTTAAAATAATCATTTTATTTTCTACTTACTTATCATAGGTAATCTTACAAAGAGATTTAGAAATTACTAATATTAAGTATAGTATTTGAAATGTTTTGTTGTACTTTAAGCTTGTAAATATGGCGTAGATATATATAGTCAAAGCAATATTTTGTCCGATTATGGATTCGTTTTACGTAAATTTGTGATGTGAAATGGGGTTTATTGCAAAAAAAACATCTATTATTTATGATCTCGCAAAGATAATCGACACACCTTACGGACGTTGACTGGCTAGTTAACTGAGATACATTTAAATACCTGTCAAAACAATATCCTTCATAGATTTTCTATGAAGATAGCACGATGTGACATTACAATTTTATTTATGAAATATAATTTCGAAGGTAATTTACTAAAATGTTATGATCAAGTGATTTTAAATTCTTTTAACTTAAAAAAAGCCTTAATTGGGCTTCCAATACCGTTGTACAAGACATATTGAACCAGATTAAGAATTCATAAGATACATAGATAAACAATAAGAATTAAATTCGGTTCACAACATTTAAAATAAAAGTCTACTAAATTCCAAAAAGTAAACTCTTCCAACGACTTGTAGTAAACAGTAAGAAAAATATACATTTGATTATTTTCTAACACGATGGTTTTGTTTTTATTAGACAGTTCAGAGTGATATGTTTTGTACGTGTGTGTTTTATAGAGGCCACCAAGAAACAGGGATTTTTGAAAGAGTGTATGTTTTGTTGCAATCTTGCATATTGAATTTGTAATAGTGACGTAAGTCAAGAATATAAGACTTAAAGCAAGTCGTATGTACAGACAAGAGCACTTCAGATTACATACTTTGAAATTTGCATCGCCCTTATGTCGTGCGCATAAGATGTAATATAGAATTGGCTACTTGACAGTGTTAACAATTAAATATGAAAAGTGTTAGATATGTTAGCTTATTAGTTAAGTAATCATTTTACATTTTTACTTTTTAATTAAAAGCATAGTTAGTATTTTATTTTTGCAAAATAAATTTTAGTTTTTTACCTGTGGAACAAAAGAACCGAAACGGAAACCACCATTGTAATTCGGAAATGACAGCTGTCGGCGAAAATGATTTATTTTAATGTGGCGAAACAATGATTATTTTACCAATTAAATTGAATTGTTGTGTCTCTAATCGTATAAAGAATTTATTGAAACATTTTCCGTTTATCTTAATTAAGTCGTTCCTATGCGTATCGGTTCGTTGTCTAGGACGTTGACGTCATAATTGCAACAGTGACGCGACTAGGCGTTTTCGCGCGCTTTTTAAATGTGTTACACAAAATCTTATTTTTTTCTGGTTATTTAGATTATTTCCAGATAAATCGAATTGCTTGGGATATAAAATGAACGGGCGCACATTTTACAATACTTTTTCAAAAACTGTCAAGTAGCCAATTGCGAATGTTTACTTTTACGTGCTGATGTTGACCGTACACACACATTTGTGTCTGCAGCTTTTTGCGATTAAATCAATTAATATTCTACTACGCCACTACAAGAAAAAGTTTTTGAAACCGAATTATGCCAGGTTCCAATATTTTACGATTCGTAATGTGTCGAAAATGACTATCCGTTTTTCTACGAGTCGTTAATTGTAATTTCAAATTTACTTTCCATACCAGCTGTCGTCAGTCGTCAGTAGGTCGTATTTAGCTTACGCCTCGTATAATTTATTACTATCCGTATTATTTTTCAAATATTGGAACCGGGCATTAGTCGATTAATTATTTTAAGGGCTGATTATATGCTAATTACCCATTTTTGAATGAAAAATGCGGTAATGAAGAAATTAATAAACATCGTTCTTCGTTATTGGTATCTTTTCCTAGTTTAGATGTATGTAAAATGACATTAATAATAATAGACTACTTTCATCATAAAATTAAACATTTCTGATTATATCAGCTATGTTGAGCTCTGAAAACTTCGATTCTAAGTATTTTTGACTTACGTCACAATACCACCATGTAATTTAGGTATCTTCGAAATATTATTCGAATCTTTGAAGAAATATTTCGAAAACACGGCTATTGTAAACCTCCTATTCAAAATAAAACGTGATTATAAAGAACTTTTTTGTTTTATTTTTAAAACCTTGTAGAATGTGTTTATTTTAAAGACTTCTGTACTAATTACAACATTTAATTTTTTTTAAATGTCAACATTTTTAGAATCAATTAATTTATTTTTACAATTACACACCACTGTATGTCTTAGTGCAAAACTACTTATAAGTTTAGCTTTATTTGTAATGTGAACTAAAGAGTTTCTTGGATTTTCTCTGTAAGTTGAAAGGTTCCGAACCGGAGGTAACGTCATTTTCATTATATGTATAGATGTTACATAAATATAACTGACGCAATTCACATGAATAAAATAATTTTGAACTTTGAACAAGTCAATTTACTTCTTTTTTAAACTGTTGGAAAAGGAACTTAATTATTATGAACGGCGATATATTAAGTGACGCTACACTGTGACCTCTTTCTTTCTCTTCAGACAGTGGTCGTGCGAGCTCTTAAAGTAGAGAATCATAGGACTAATAAACAAACGAGGAGAGGAGAGGTCGCCATTTGGTTTGTTGTGTTCTCTCTTCCTGAGTCTAATAAACTTTGTATTAAATGCTCGTATTAAAAGCTTCAATCTTGAAAGTTGTACTCTGTTAATAATTTTTTGGGCATCTGGTTCGTAATCAAGATACAGTTATCTGCTGCACAGCTTCTGTAGTCAGAGTGCGTATTCAACAGCAATGAGTGTAATAAATTGATGTCATATTTATTTCACACCAATTGAAAGTATCTGATACCCCAACATTCAAGCTTAATAAAGTAAGAAATCTACTAAAGAGTTTTATAATTCACAGGATATATATTTTTTTCAATTCTAAAACAAAACTAAGTTTGTACTCAATGTTGTTTTTTCTTGTATGCTGCCTTTGATTTCTAATGTTGGAATCGCTATCGCAGTCATATATTTTATTCAATCTAAAATAGGCTGTTAGTTTATACTTTTACTGTAGAATATAAAATTGATATGGAATTGCAATAAAAAAACATTTATTTACAACAAGAAAGTCCTATTTTTGCAACCACATTATTTTTCTAAACATTTTTATGGACTCCTACATACAGTGGCATAACTATAGCGTGGGGTCCAAGGCAAATTCACCTGGCGAGCAATAACATTGCAGTGGACACTTCAAGAAGGATTGATGATGTAAAAAAACTGCTAGTATCTAGTTGAGATTTTCCTTTTACCAGGGGCCCCTTGTAGTTGAAGACCCGTTGTATTTTGCCGACTTGCTAATACCTATGCCACTGGATTGAGTGATCTTCTTTTAATTTTCAACTAAACCACAACGTACCTTATTGCACGGTTCCAATATTTTACGATTCGTAATTTGTCAAAAACGACTATCCGTTATTCTACGAGTCGTTAATTCTAATTTCAAATTTACTTTCCATATCAGCTGTCATCAGTCCGCCAATCGTTTTTATGCGACTTCAAAAAAGGAGGAGGTTCTCAATTCGACCGTATATATTTTTTTCTTAATGTGTTCGGGCATAACTCTGTGGTTTGTGAACCGATTTTTAGCTTACGCTTAGTATAATTTAGTTCCCGTGACTAGAACAGATTGTTTTTTAACCGGGCATTAGTCAAAAATTGTGTCACTAACATTAAAAAACTCATAACTACTTTAAACGTACGTATCCCAACTAATATTATAAATGCGAAAGTAACTCTGTCTGTCTGTCTGTGTGTCTGTTACGCTTTCCTGCTTAAACCTCTCAACCGATTTTGATGAAATTTGGTATAGATACGTTGAATCTCAAGAACGTACATAGGCTACTTTTTATTAGAAAATAAGGGGGGAGGGGGGTAATACCACCTTTGGAAGTTTATATGGAAAATGTTTATTTTTGAAGTTAGAGATATGAAATTTGGCACAAATATAGCACGAAACTTGGATTAAAATATAGACTACTTTTTGTTTCGAATATGAGGTGAGAAATGGGTAAAACCGACCATAAAAGTCCACGCGAACGAAGTCGCGGGCACAGCTAGTGTATCTATATTTTATAGTTAAGCCAATGCCTCCGTGCTAAAATTTTTATGGAATAACAATAGAACCTTTCATGGTGAACTTGTTTTAAACGGAGATCTAACTACCCCTTTGTGAGACCTGAGTGAGCATACGTTTACCTATTTATCTCAGCTTATATCGTTTTCCAATTCTATGATTGGTTTTTACAAATTGTTTTAGACCTTTTACTAAATGATAGGCGTATCATTTTTTTTTCTAGAAGGTGCTCACTCAATCCACACGCAAGTAATTAAGAAGAACCTCCACATGGTATTTTACATACCTACTTTGTTACTCATTCATTGCTAACTGAAATAATTGACAACAAAGGCTTGTGTGTGTATGTTGTACCTACAACAATGAGACTGGAGTTCGTCATTTGGTTACTAGGATGATGTAATAATTATTTGTTTTGTGTTATATTATATGTGAAATGAAAGTTGGTGAGGCAACTGCCGGTAGGTAATCAATTTAAATAAGCAATGTTTTTCCATGACACTTCCTCTACATTTTAAAAATAAATAGCGACTTCGTTCGCGTGGACTTCAGGATTTCAATTTAAAAAAATGAAATTTTCTTTAAAAGCTAGCATTATTTACTCCCTATTCCGTCACCTACCTACCAGTAAATGTTCCGTCAAAATTGGTGCAGCCACTTCAGAGATCAGCCGAAACAGACAGACAGCCATACAAAAATTGTAAAAAAAATATTTTGGTATATATACCGTATACATATACATTCATATGCATATAGTGAAAAGCGGTTATTTTATTATATTACACTCAAATTTCATTTATATGTTGATTAATAAATATTGGACATCACACACATTACTCTGATAATGTGGTAAGTAGCTTAAGCATTTATATTATAAAAATCAGGAAAACGACGGTACCACAACACGCAGACCCGAGACAATATAGAAAAGGTCGTTTCCCATATTGACCTGACCGAGGATTGAACCCGAGACGGCGCGACACCTAAGTAAGGCCCGCTCGCCTCTCGGATACGGAGGTTATCAAATAACATCCAGTATAGGTCTATAATTTTTTAACATATGATAGATGGATGACATACCTGTGATGAGTTTTTAAGTTTTTCTACTTTATAAGGAGCGTAACGGTATTACTATTATTATGGACAGTCATAAAAAGGTTGAAGACACGTGTAAATGTGTCATCTTTAGTGAACATTAATAATAGTTACTGCGACTTAAGCACTTAGAATGACACACGATTGTGAATATATTTTACCACTTATATTAGCTGGTGTAACTTTGTATTACTTCTGAATATAAAGTAAACTAGCAGGTAGGAATCTTAACCTAGTGGGGCCTATTTGATGGACCTCCTGTGGAGATACAAAATTCATTCAGTAGTTATGCGTAAAAGAGCAACAAACATATAGATATCTATCTGAATGACCCAAGGGTTGACTGGTAGAGAATGCCCCTAGCATTAAGTCCACCTGTTGTACCTATTTGTGCAATAAAGTTTTTAAATAAATAAATAGATAAATGTACACTAATGCATACAAGAATTATTGTATAGCCAGCATTATTAGTTCATATACACCTCGGTACCTTGTCGTACGAAATCTTCGCGTAACTAAACAAGTCAGATAGACAGTGACTTAATGTTACAAGGTACAGAGTTGTTCACGAACTAAAGCTGCTGACTGTACCTATACGGTTTTTTAGCGGGGAAGTGCATTGGTACACTGTACCACTGCGTTAGGGAAGGCATCGGCGTGTAGGGGACTCCCCCGCTTTAAAAAAAGAGCGGGATTACCCACTAAACCCCACCACACCTCTCATCGCCTAGTAACGCCATAGGAATGATTGTATACCCAGATAGGTACATAGTTTTCACGTTTATAATATCAAGCCTAATTCACAAACTTCATAATACTAAATGGGAAAGTTTCTGTTCTGGTCCTAAAAATATTTTTAGGTAAGAATGAAATAAAACATAGTTTCCGAATTCGATGCCGATTTCGACATTTTCATACGAAGAATACGCCACGCGAGTAAATTAAACGTCAATTGCTGATTGGCTGAAAATACGAGTATGGTGTACTAACATCCAATCAATGGTATATAAACTTTTGTCTAGGCCTATTTGTGAATAGATATGCTGTACGTAATTTAATAACACTTATACTTTTTAACAGACTTCAATAAGAGTACTGTTTGCAATACTTGTTAAATATGCGTAGATACTTACTCAATAAGATTTATAAATATTACCAAATAAATTTGACCAGGGAACATACGAAAGACAAGTAAGTAAAGTCCTTTAATCGGATAAGTTTTAGCTAAAGTGGATTCGAATTGCTCATCGGCAAGTATTCCTACTTCTCTGTTGTTCTAATAGTCTTAGCCGGGAGTTCACGCATTTAAAGACATTTAAGTTTTAAACTAGAGAAGTGAAAACGATATTACAGAGTCTTACGCTAAGACTACAACGCAAATAACTACCGAAAGAGATGATTTAAACGAATAAAACTAAAATATCTACTAAACTTAACAACATGTCCTTAATTCAACATTGTTCCCCAACTGAACGGCACTCATTCTGTTTTAGAACGTTTTAGGAGACCCAGCCATTCATACACACTACATAATCAAATGAACCCTCAGACCACCGCAAAATACACTTTCCATATTTCGGCTCAAGGTGTATTTTCGCCCAAACCGCAGGCGGCCTTGTCAACAATCCGGGCCTGAAAAACTGAACGAAAAGGTCGCTTCCACGTGAATACATTTTTTGGTCGATGGTCCAGACGATTTTTTATTTTAGTATTAATTATCGTAACAACCATAAACACGCGAAAGCGTTTGAATTTTTTTTTAATTATTTTTAAGAAAACTCATGTAAGGAATGCAGAAAAACGATTTAACGAGTGTTTTCTTCATTTTCAAAAAGACGAAATTTTTCTTTTGTCTTTTTTTCGAGTTAGCTACTTTTCTCGGACAACTTGTTAACCGCTGCGACAAGTAGGAAGTGAAAGTCAGACGGCACGTGCCCGGGCTCCGTTGGGCCTCGGCCTAAAGTCGACCCATAGGCTTCCACGACACCTAATAGGCCTCTACCAACCACATATAAACAACAAACAGTTTTATCGGGAGCGAGCATTACAGAGGAAAAGTATTAGATAAACAAAGCGGCGATTCAACCGGTTCCCTCGCGCTAACGACCTAGTTCGTACCAAGCTAGAAATAAGGTTCAAAACGGTCCGCCTAAAGTGTGTCAGAAGTTGGTAAAAGTGTAGAGCGTGGTTGCTGCCGCGTCACCGGGCGGCGGGCGACGAGGGGGGCGCATGCATTCGATCGCTGGTCGCTGCAATGCCATCGATCGCGCACGCCCCGTGCTACGTCGCCGCAACTTGCGCTCCCATTGGCCGGAACGCGGTGTCACGTGACTCGCGCGCTCGCGCCCCATTGGCCTGTAGTAGCGGCGGCCACGTGAGAGCGCTCGGCGCGCGTGGTCAGTCGCGGCGTGACAGCGGGCGCGCTCGTATCGCGCGCGGCTGTGCCGCTCCCCGTCATGAGCCTCCTCGACACGCTCCTAGAGGCGGCGCGCTTCATCGAGCTCCAGGAGCGGCGCCTCCAGGCCGGTAAGTCGCGTTCCATGCTCGGCCCCCGCTCTCGGCGGGACGGCTCCCCGAACCAGTGTTTACCCGCTCTCTGCCAACGTCACGAGTGAAACCGGTCCCTGGGCGTGCGCCGATTCGCGAGCGTCCAGTCGTCGGCGCGCCGGTGCAGCGAGCCGACGCCCGACGCTCTTGACCTTGAACACCACGCAGCCGCGCCGCACGCCCGCCCCCCGCGCCGCACGCCCCCGCCGGCCTCGCCCCACGTAAACAAAGGAAGCCTGAAATTCACCGCCGCACACTGGTCCGGATTTTTAATATGGAAGACTTAGGACCCAATGTCAATATTTCGGGCTGAAAAAAATCATGTGGATAGATAAATGAACGTTCATCAACGTTTGTTCTAGCAGTTTTTATGAAATTGGTTATTTTTGCGAAAAAAAAAACATTGAAAAAAAATTTGTATGGAGAAAAAGTGAAATATTTTTTTTTTTCGAAAAGTTCAAAACTGTTAGCAGTGAAACCTTTTGTGTGTTATTGTATTACACTTATTCGTTAATTCCATATTTTTTTTATTTGCATATACTTGCAGCCTTGGCCAAAATATGCATCGGAACTTTCATTGTATTTATTTCAACTATTTGTGACAATTTAATTTTTTTATTGATTTATAGTCACATAATTTACGCATATTTTCAATATAATAAATTTTAAAATCCATTATTTGTTGACTATGAATGATTTTGAAAAATAGATTACAATTTAATTTAAAAAATCAAAATAATATTTTACTTCTCATGGTTAGCTGTTGCTTAAAGCACAGCTAGTGATCGAATGAGGCATTGCCTGCCTGCTAATATTCTCCTATTCCCTAATATAGCTATCACTTTTATTTTCTACTATTGCTGTCTCTTTCATTCTCTTTTGCTCACTCTTTTTCTTCTTAAGACAAGTGGTGTTCCACGCTTATAAATCAGATAAAATAGACAAGAGCTCTACTGGTAATACAAAATATTTACTTGCAGCTTTGGCGTTTATTTCGTTTATCCTAATATATATTTATTTAAAATCAGTACTTTTGCTTCTTTAAGTGGTTTCGGGAAAGTAAATTCGGTACTAAGATAAAATCCATACTAATATTATTAATGTGAAAGTGACTCTGTCTGTCTGTCTCTCTGTCGCTCAATCACGCCTAAACTACTAAATAAATCTAGTGTCCCAAAGAATATCTATACCAAATTTCATCTATATCGGTTCAGTGGTGCAGCGGTAAATTTAATGTAATGTAAACGACCTTCAATTATTTTTTATTGTACTGCGAGAATTGTGCAATAAACTATTTCTGGTTATTTTGTTATACATTTTGAAGTTGATTTATGAATAACTAGTGGCCATCCGCGACTTCGTCCGCATTAATGTCGGTTATCGCGACGCTATTCACGCGGACGAAGTTTTAAGTAGCATAGGGTATGTATGTAAATGTATTACAAAATAACTAAAAATTGTTTATTGCATAATTCTTGCAGTACAATAAAAAATAAATTGAAGGTCGTTTTCATTACATAAAATTTAATACATTTTTTATCAATTTAGTACATAATAAATAATAATAAAATAAGTAATTAAATTAAAAATAAAGTAATTAACTAAAACTATCTATACATAACATACAAATTAATATAAATAACTTAAAACTACAATAGAAAATAATTGAAGGTTGTTTACATTACATTAAATTTAATACATTTTTCATTAATTTAGTAAATAGGAAATAATAATAAAATAACTAAAATGAAATTAAAACTAAAGTTATTGACTAAAACTATCTATATATAACACGCAAAATAATAGTTATAAATAACTTAAAACTTATTCTAAAGGATCTGGCACATTTTCTGGAGCTTCTTCATCAACTTCAATTTCTTCTTCAACTTCTATTAATTCATCTGATAATATCAACTGCGTAGCTTCTGGAAACATCCTTGATGACTTAAAATTGGTGTATTTAGGTTTCAGATGAGATATATATGGATCTGATGATATCAAAAAATTGTGTATAATGTCTTCATTATTTTGCAGTCTTCCTGTTTTCCTCGTGTGTCGCTCTCTGGTATTTCGAAAGTCCTTATTTCTTGCTTCTCCTGCTTCTTCTGACAAAATTCCGATAGGAAGGCAAGAGAAATGTTTGCATATGTCAGCGCCATGTATCAACATTTTGTGTATGCTGGAAGGCATATTGTACCAGGGGTAGTGATGTACAAAGATCTCAGCAGTCTCCTTGCAGTATTCACGGAAACTATCGATATTGACAGCCTTTCCACAAGATAACACTTGCAATATAACTGCGAAGTGCTTTATCAAATCAGCATCAATCTTCGTTATTTGAGCACTTTTTTTGTATTCCCGAAAAAATCTTCTGGCCGTGTTTCCGTCATTAGTAGTTCCAAAGCCCTGCTTTACAACATCAATCAAAAGTCCCATTTGTTGTTTGAACTCCGATTGCACCATATCCTTCCTTAACTTCTTAAGGTTTTTGTTGTCACCTCGTGCACTCCACATTTTGAAATCTAAATTATATGAAATATGTAAAAGACACTCCATGCTTCGAATCCACATATGGAGTGTTGATAGTCCATATTGATACACATCGTCCCGTACAGGTCTTGAAAACATTTCTGAAAGATTATTCATCTCACTAGGTTTTGCAAGACAAACATTGCACGTAGCTGCAGATGGAGTATCTGTAATAATTGTAGCCACTTTCCCATCAATCATTGTCATGTGCAACTCATGAGTAACTTCCAAGTTTCCGCAACTTGAAATAGTCAAATTTCGTATTTCTTCCTCCATTGCCGCTTGTTCTTGCTTAACAAATTCGGTCGTTTCCTTCGCAAACTGAAATTTAATAGGTCTGCAATAAGATGTTGAAGATGGGTTTGGATTATTCCAAATAACAACATTGCCGCTCTCGAGCTTCAAAGGAACGAGGCTCGTCATGAACACAGAGGAGTCGTCGAATTCTGCCAGTTCACTTCTTTGCTTGTAGTTGCTCTGTGCTGAAGATCCATCGAATCCCCACTTGGAGGTAAGCTTCAAGTTTTCACTGCACATATTTAAATCATCACCAACGACTTGCAGTATTCTTCGAGTTGTCACGTCTAACAGTGCTTGTAGTTTCACCTTCACTAAATGTTCTGATACTTCAATATCTCTGGTATCTGGATAACACCTCTGCTTAGCTTCCAACAACTTGTAGTAAGACGGAAGCTTCAATTGCTGTGACAATGCTGACCGTAAAGTAAGATACTTCCACTTTGACAGATCCAATGATGCAGTAAGGGCCAACGCTTGATCTTCCTGCATAGTGTCCGTCTTCTCGTTTGTTGATAAAAGTGATTCGACAGCTTCAACCTTTTCAGGATTCTTCACAAGGTGATCGATGATGCGAGCAAGACCTTCTTTCCCATTAGACTTTAGCTTCGTGACAAAAGCAAAAGTCAGTTCCTCTTCCGGATAGTCGAGTAATGTACCCGATCGCCTTTTCTTCTGCTTATTCCCCAAGTCTTCAAATGGCTTCCTTGATGCAATGTCTGTAGATGTTCCAATGTCACTAGTCGCCTTCGAAGTAGATGGAATGGGTTGAACAGCTGCTTCTTCTTCTGTAGAACGAGGATCCAAATTTTCGGTCCCTTCAAAAATTTCGGTGAGATTTACTGATTCACATTCAGGCCACTTAATTCTTGTTTCCAACCAGTTCATATGCTTCTTCATGAATGTTTTTTGCACCCTGTGTGCCTCGGTCCATCGACGATTTAAGTTCACAGTAAAAGATCTTGCAAAATTCAATAATTTTTCTGAATCTTCTTGCGAAATTTCAAGCAAAACGCAATCCAAAATTGCTTGATGCAGTCGTTTGTAATCCTTGAGGTCCTCTTGTCGCAGAAACACGTAAATGTCCAGGTTAGTGCCAAATCCAGCCATGATCAAGTTGCTAGATTATTCACGTTAAAATTTCCAGGTATGTTGACTCTTCAAGGGTTGAATGTCTAATGACGCTCCAACATGAGCTCCCGTCTGTTTTATTTGATTCATAAGCGCTCAACTAGCAAGGGTTTCAAGGAGCGAAAGAGAGAGAAGTATGGAATGAAAGAGATAGCGATAGTAGGAAATGAAAGAGATAGCAATATTAGGGAATGGGAGGGGAATATTAGCAGGCAATGCCTCATTCGATCACTAACTGCGCTTTGAGCAACAGCTAACCACTAAGAAGTAAAATATTATTTTGATTTTTAAAATTTAATTGTAATCTATTTTTCAAAATCATTAATGGATTTTAAAATTTATTATATTGAAAATATGCGTAAATTATGTGACTATAAATCAATAAAAAAATTAAATTGTCACAAATAGTTGAAATAAATACAATGAAAGTTCCGATGCATATTTTGGCCAAGGCTGCAAGTATATGCAAATAAAAAAAATATGGAATTAACGAATAAGTGTAATACAATAACACACAAAAGGTTTCACTGCTAACAGTTTTGAACTTTTCGAAAAAAAAAAAAATTTCACTTTTTCTCCATACAAATTTTTTTTCAATGTTTTTTTTTTCGCAAAAATAACCAATTTCATAAAAACTGCTAGAACAAACGTTGATGAACGTTCATTTATCTATCCACATGATTTTTTTCAGCCCGAAATATTGACATTGGGTCCTAAGTCTTCCATATTAAAAATCCGGACCAGTGTGCGCCGCAACGCGCACGCTTAACTCCCGATATTAGCCGGCATAGTCCCCAGTTAAAAACAACAACAAGCGCACGCTACTCTTTGGCACTGGCCACGTACACAGCAACGTAGGCGAAGCGAGTACCGAAAGTATCGCAGCTATCTAGTGTCACGTATTCCTAGTTGGTGTGGGCGGTGGGGCAGGTAAACGCTTCGAGTGTATACTTACGTGGAACCGACATTAGTCAACTTAGGAGCATGACGCACCGAGGTGCGCAGGGGGAGCTGGTCAGCTGATCGAGACGTGCTGCGGGCGAGGCGGGGGGTGGGCCTGCGGCGGCGGGGGGATGTGCACACGCATTGAAAGGCACGGCCATTGCGCCGCGCTCTGCGTTTTGTAGTAATTTTACACTGCATCCTCAGTCGAGATTCGTAATTTTTGAGTAGGTATGTTTGCCTAGAGAACAACTAGCACAAGGTATGGTTGCGTAACGTGCGTGCCTGGTGTCTATTCATTGTTTACGCTGGACCTACTTATAGGGCCTACAATGGCGTCAGTTGACGTTATCGAAGAATTCGTTTGTTATTTATCACGCTACTTAGACCAGAATCTTTTGTTGCAAACACCAGCAATGAGCCAGTCAGTACGGGATCGGCTGGAACTAAATGACTAACTGAGAAGACCTATCAATCCAAACGATTGGTCTCTATGACTAATGGCACCGTTTCAAGATAACCTGTCATTTGCATGTTAGGAAAATTACTACATACCTATTGTTATTCAATAACATAACACCATAATGCTGTCTAAAGTAAATAAATGATTCCATCACAACAGCCGAAAGAACTATGTCGTCTTAAATCAAACAGAAGTTATCAATCTTCAATTGAAATAATCCCACACCTAAAGCATATACTTATTATCTGATTAGATATTTATTTGTTAAAGGAGAAAACAATCGAAATTAATATCAACAGTTCAACTAAATACTTAAGATTGTATTATAACCTACCAAGACTTCTGAAAAATGTATCAACAAGGAATATTTTCACCTCAACATTTGCCTTACAAATCTTGCAATGGACTTTTATTTTATATCTCATGATGCAGTAACCAATGAAAACAAAATTACAGCATAGATTATTGCAAAATGAACGAAAACATTAACACTCAAAACGCGATTTTCATCTGATCATTTGAATACATTACCTATTGAAATCAATCTCTTTCAAAAACAAAGAGACATTCGTCAGATCCTACCAAAAAAAATATGTATCTAATCTTTTCGCCAGCCAACGAATGTATCGGCTGATTTTATTATCACATTGATATTTACTCAGTACCTAAAACTGCCGATTCGAAAAAATTCTAGACCTTTTTCTTACAACATATTTTTAGCTGTTCGCGAATCTTCAGCCCTCTTTCCGAAAATAGAATTATCAAGACCTGACCTTATGTAGAAACATTGATCAAATAATTTAATTTTCTCTTCGTATTATCTTCAGTTTGATTTTATAATGTTTCATTGATCAAGTTTTTTGAAAAACAAATTGTTTTGGATGGTGTTTCCAAAATGAACTTGATAACTATTGCAGAGTTAGGATTCGTAAATTTGTTATCTGAAATCAACAGATTTTTTGCACCTCTAATAGAATTTCCAATTACAGGAATCAAGTATTTTTAAACTAATTGATGGTGTAGCAAATGAGCAAGAGCTCGTGTAGTAAGTTTGTACAAGCTGGCTAGTACGGTTGTTTTCGTCGGTGAATACTGATGTGAGCGCACAGGGATGGAAAGCCAGATTCTGCTTTAGCTCTTCGTGTTTAAGTTCGCTTTTCGCGTGAGTGTCACTCGGAATGAGTCCTTTGTACTACCAAGTGTCGGTATTAAGTATTCTGCCACAGCAACGCACGCTCGGACGTGTTATCGCGTCTTATCGCCGGTCACTCGGCTCCGCTCTCTTCACTCGGCACCCTTACGCTAGCAGCCGACTCGGCGTTCCGACACAAAGCTGTTAAATCAGCAATATCTTCAGCTTGAGAAAGCTCGAGATCATCTAGTCGACTAACATGTTTAAATTCTCACGTTGGCTTTGGTTAGTTGATGAATCATTTGTTTCAAGTAAAGGGTTTAATTTAGGAAGTATTATAACTTGAACTATTGATTCTGGGCTTCAAATCTATTAAAATTTTTGTTCTTGTCAAAATTGACAAGCAAATTGATCATATTCTATTACGTTAAAGGGGGAAGCAAGCTGTACTTTAAGATAATCATCACGTTCAATATTAATGTCTATTATTTCGTATTATTTTTGTGCGTACCATTTTTATTGCAGCTGAAGCAAAATGCTATTTATTTTTGCGCAATAAATCAGGATATCGATCTATGTCCCTTTTCAATGTTGTAGGAACATTACAATGTAACACGTAACTATAGATAGACACTTCAAAATCTTCAGGTCACCGATGTAGAATTCTTAATTCGCAACGTAACTTTAAATATACTTGCTCCAGACCCTTCTACACCCCTTGTCATTTTTTCTCCGCCAGTGGCTTGTGAACATTACTTCAGCCATTCAAACGGAATAGATAAGGGAGAATCTTTACACTCGTCAGTCTTTACCCTTTCTTCAAATGTTATCCGTATTTTTTTGGACGCAAAAAATATCGCGTAGATTCACTGAATATTAACATTTATTTCATCACGGTATATATATATATATATATATATATATATATATATACAAGCGTTATTGGTTGTCGTTGTAATATAAAGCGTAATACTTGTATTGCGTTTGATATCGATCAAGCATAAAATAAATAATTTAATTGATCCAGTCACAAGACTTATAGTGTTTGAAAAAATCTACCCTTGATTTAGCTAGGCCAAACATTTTTTTTAAGTTATTAATCAAAACGAGCAATTAGAGTCAATATTGTGTCTATCGTCTGATCTCAAGTGAAGACTTTTGTGTTAATACATGAAACAGGGATATAATTGAACGTACTTGGGTTCTAACGTATTTTACTAATTATAAAATAAAATGCGGTTATTTTCTGACGTATTTTACTGACAGATCTAAGCCAACCAAAAAACAAACGTTTCAAAAACAGTATGTATAAAAAAGTATATAAAACGACATGAAAAGAGGTCCCATTCGGGGACAAGGGAGTTGAGGTTTACCAAAGATTGGGCGACTTTAAAAGAGGTGTTTATTTACAGTGCCATTGACGATGATACAGAGACGAACCGACACATCAAACTTCAACACGTCGTTTTTGCGTCGGCGATAACTAAAATATAAAACAAAATCCTATTAGAATTGAATTAAGCGTCCAATAAAAAGCTATTACTGTAGACGGCTGTACAAAGTTTGTGCAATTGTAGCACGTACCACAGCGGCGTCAAACATGTGAAATTACCCGCAAAACAGAGCTCAAACGCCGGATTTTAGTTAAACGAATGTTTTGACTAACTTTTAACAAGCGGGAACGGGAGAATTTAAATCTAAATGTTGTCTAACTTTTTAAGCATCGTGTGGTGTTTGCGTTTGAAACTGCAGTAGTTTGAAGTGCAATTGCAGTGTTTTTTTTGCTTTATTTTGGTGTTTGGGATTATCTAGCTTCTGAGGAAAAAGGGGTGATATTTTCGTTTGTTTTTGTCCGTTATCTTTTAGTTATAACGTTGTAAAGCTATTACTGATAAGTATTCAGTCATTCGGACACATCATAGTCATGAATTCGTATACCTATCTTTTATGACTGCATAAGTGACCGCTATTGTATTTTATATCATTGTTATTTTCTGGGATCCCTAGTACTTGGGTGCCAAATCATATTTACTGGCCAATAATATAACCCACAACATAAGTTCAATAAATTGTTAACGGACGAAAAAGGAGGAGTTATTCAAGTCGCGCGTATACTTATAATGTGTGACCACGTATAACTTCTCTATGTGGTAGTCTGATTTTGATTTCTCTATTTATTAGATATATTTCTAAATCGATATAAGTATTTGATCACAAATGAGCTAGACGTGGTTTTTTTAGGTCACTGACCTAACGTAATAAATACTTGTAATTTGGTTTTATGGATTAAAAACCTTTTTCGATTACGCACAACATGGAGCCATTCAAACTCGCCACATAACATTTGAGTGCGTCCGACCGGCCGTTCCGAAATCGTTTTTCCCTCGGTTTTGACAATATCATTGTCTGTCCGTCTCTTAATTTTAATTCGTCGTGGCAAGTTAGGCGTCAACAATCGTGGCATCAAGGCTCGCTTAAGGTCGCCGTGTACCCGGCGCGCAGAACGGTGAAAGGGATCTCGCTCGACCTCGCTGTGAGCGTGAGGACGTATGCGTAGTATATTGAACCGGGCTAGGCACCCGTGTAAACACTGCCTGCCTGTACTGCCTGGGGAAAATGCTGGCCGGTATTCTTTTTTTAGGTGCACTTTAGGGCGCGCGTTTTTCGAATTTCGAATAGATTGTCGCTGAGATACCATAGAGTTTTGTTTTTTATTTGGTTTCGCTTCGGACGCGGGCTGAAACGGCCTGCTCTTTATTCACAAGTGGCATAAAAGTTTCTGACAAAGAAAGTCTATGCTTTGACTGGTTAAGAAAATGACAAAAGCATAGTTTTCTGCATGAATATCCATTTAAATTCTGGCAATAGTAGTAGATATACAAGCAGGTAGGTAGGTATTGATGATATTATATTTATGGTGGAGGAGGCTTTGGCACTCATTAAGTCATTAATTATATTAATGCTGATAATAAATTTTTTCAACGAACTTCAAAAAAAGAGAAGGTATTTAGGTAACCATTATGTTAGACCGATTCTCACTTTCTCCATTAAACTAAGAGAGGTAGGGCATAGCGATTTATCGCTCGAACTGGAGCAGCCCGACTGGTGAAATACCCCCACCTTACAGAAGACCGCAGCCAAATAACAATCACTTCTGTGTTGTTGTATTCCTGCGTGTGGGTAAGGTTTCCAGAGCTCCTGGGGGGTGCTACATAAGTACCAGGGGTCAAGCCTTCAAGGTAAGGGTGACAAGTCCAGTAACAGCTTTATTATACTGTACTTGTCGCCCTTAAACTAGGATCTCATTACCACTTAACATCAGGTGGGATGAGGTCAATCTTGAAGTGTAATATTTAAAAAAAAACTCAAAATGTTTACTTCTGAGGTAGGCTACCTTTTTCGTTGACCATTCGATATTATTTTCATAAAAGTTTATTAATTAAATTAGACGTAGATAAATTACACATAGTGTCTGAAGTTCTAATTGATACAATTCGTTAATGTGAAAGTACTCGACATTATTCGATAGTAAAGTTAACGTGAAAAAAATGTAGGTATTACAAAGTTTCTCATGTTTATTACTTAAAATACGGAAATAGGAACAGTTTCCGAAAAAAAATTGAGATAAACATGGGCGAAACCATGAACACAAGCATGAGCTTGAGTTCATGAATATTTAACGAATAGCTACAAAGGTATCCGACCTTTGTCGAATGTTCTAGAAATTAAACTGACGCTGCGTGTTGGCTGGCAGATTTATTTATTTATTTAAAAATGTTTTTTAAAGAGCAAAAAAATACGGTTAGACGAAGTAACGCCCGGAACTGGAGTTGAATATTTTTGAATATTGCTGAAAGCTGTGTCTATGAGGTCACGTTGAAAAATAGCTGAACTGTTTTTTGACTTTTGTTTAACTTTTCCGAATTAAAATAGAATTTTATATTGGCCTGTTAAGGCGTAATATGGAGGATATTTGGTAGGGCTGCCAAAAATGGCGCAGGGCATGGTTTGCTTTCCTAGAACATTGTGATAGGATATACGGCTTAACGGATATGATATGATAATATGATATGTTATGTCATATCCATGCATAAAAAAAATTAAATTGCACAACTTCAGGTCCACAAAAATACACTGTACTAACTCAGGATTGGAAGATGAAATAATGGTATTGACTAGTTAAACGATGGATCGAAATTTTACTTTAACATCTCATAATAAAACTCATCAACAATCATTATAATATCACCGAAAAACATACGAAAAGGGAAAATAGAAGATTGTAGTAGGTACTTGTGCTACATTGAATTTTACGTTGTTTTTATGGATTTTCCATCAGGTGAAAGGTTAAGTTTATCTTTCCAACACATGTTGTGACATTTAAATCAAATAAAAAAAACAGGAAATGAGCAAAATAAGAAGACGGCACTAAATCTTACAGCTGCACTAAGAACGTAGGTTCAGCCCCAGATCATGCAATCTTTATTCATATTTTTACATATATTCTCACTAATTTGCCTCAGCTAAAATAGACTTGTTGATTGTTTTAAATTCTTTTTTACATCTATCTGTGCCCGCGACTTCGTGGAATTTATATTAATAATTAACAAAAATATATAAAAGTAACCTTAGTTACTTCTTATTACATCAGCTATCTGCCAGTAAAGTCTCGTAAAATTGGTCCAGTCATTTTAGAGATAGGAATGCGAAATAGACAAACATTGTAAAATAACTAAATTGCTATATATACTGTGTACACCCACATATATTTAAT
This sequence comes from Glyphodes pyloalis, assembly GCA_037074685.1. Lineage (NCBI taxonomy): Eukaryota > Metazoa > Arthropoda > Insecta > Lepidoptera > Crambidae > Glyphodes > Glyphodes pyloalis. Next base: position 8,553,865 of record JAYKKO010000021.1, read on the forward strand.
AATAAGCTTTTTTTTTAATATTAAAAACAGATACTCCAATTTTATCTAAAATCTAAAAAAAATGGCCGGCAATATGTCCGGGCTTTCGCCAACCCTAAAGAATCATTGGTCTATTTACATATTGCCTATGTATCAGTTTCGCAACGGTACCTCAAACCTCCCCGTTATGTGTTAACAATTCTGATGAGTTCGAATTTTTAATCTAACTCTGCCCGGTCGTGTGACACCGAGTAGTTGCCATTTTGACTTGGACTATTTTTCTCGTTTTGTCACGTGCTGAGGCCATTGCACACGCTCCAGGATTCGAACTTGTTGTGACATAGACTTTGACTTATGTGACCGTGTGTTTCGCGAACGGAACATTGGAAATTGTAATTACATTAGCGGATTTATCATTTAGTTTAGCATTAATATGTGGTCTCCTTTGGATTGCACGGGAAGTTTTACCTTCCAGGGCGTTTGGAAGGCTTGCGTGGGGGCAAAGGCCCAACACGTAAAGTACCCTTGAGACGTTAGAATATGAATATGAGATGGGATTATTATATTATAGTACTAGCTGTGCCCGCGACTTCGTTTGCGTGGACTACATCCTTTCATGGTCGGTTTTACCCCTATCTCCCCAAAAAGTAGTCTATAAATAAATAAATAAATAAATAAATGCGCCAGACTTTAAAAGAGCTATATTTGTGCCATCTTTCATATCTCTAACTTAAAAAATAAACATTTTCCCATATAAACTTTCAAAGGTGGCATTACCCCTTTCGCATTTATAATATTATATTAGTAGGGAAGTAGGGATGGCGCCTTTTTTAAGGAAGGGAAATGTATTGGCGCATCGTACCGCTGCTTGGAGAAAAAGGCGTGTGTGTTGGACTCCCCCGCACTGTAAAAAGCGGAGACTACCCACTAAAACTTCCAGCACCACTCATCTCTGTTGGAGCCATGGGAATATAGTTAAACTATAAGGGCCACAGACAGTATCGAGCCTAAGGCGGCCAACTGTGCAATCCAACATTTTGAATAATCATCAGAAGACTAATGCCCCGTATCCGTAAAGGGTTCAGCGGTGTAACTATATTAAAACTACCCTCATGTCTAATGACTTAGGACTTCAGAGGGCATTGATTGTTTTTTTTTAAACTACGATTCGCCAATTTGTCCCTTGCATAATCTATTTCGTAAAATTATAATATTAAATACATAGGTAGGTAGCAAATAATAAACAATAAAGAGATTTTTTGGTAGGTGCCATTTTGGAAGTTCGTATCAAAACGAGGCCAAAAAATATACTTCTCGTTTTTAATAATTTCCAATACCCAACGCTAAAATTATAATAATATTAATATTGAAAACAGTTTAGTATACTTATGTACATGTATAATTATCATTAAGATATCTTTAATAAATACTACGAACTTAAAAAAAATAAGGTAGGGTTGTCACTCCTATTATTACCTCATCTCAAAGCAAGTGGTTTAAACATTTCTCTTATGGAAACTAGATGCACCACCAACAAGAGTCGAAACGTAGACAATCGTACCAGAATTTCAATGCATGGACCGGTAGATAAATATTAAATAATGTACATAATATGTACCTTATGCGCCAGAAAATAAAATTTATTATAATTGTTTTAACGATATATCTTGACTCTCTCAGCCTCATTGCTGGAATTTTTGGAGTCTTAAGTATATTTTAATCCAAGTTTCGTGCTATATTTGTGGCAAATTTCATATCTCTAACAAATAAACTCTTAAAAAATAAACATTTTCCCATATAAACTTTCAAAGGTGGTATTACTACTTTTTTTTTCTTACCTTTGTCAGTCGGTTTTGCTTCGTTTTCTTATATTGCTATTTCACCTTCTTAAGTTTTCGTTTTATCTACCTACCAACTAACAGATCATAAAATATTAGGTGGGTCCTAACTATGAGTGTGTTCGTGTCATAAAATTGTTATTTATTCTGTATTGCATTTCCTTTCAACTTACGCAAATTTGCGCATTTTTGGAAAAACAATATTACTCATTCTTACTTTATTAAAATAGAATTTAGGAATTTCGCTCGTGGTAATTATTTATCAGAAATCTACTTAAAACAGGTTTTACAACCAAATTTTTTCCTGCCTTACGTACCTTATATCGAAAAAAGAAAGAGAAAGTAGCGCAAATATGTTTCTAGATATTTAATAGTCTACGCAGTTTGTGAACAGCTGAATAATGTTTCATTTTATAGATTCCTTGAATCGTAGCCGCTTGTATGCATTTGATACATTGTACTGGATAATAGTGTCTCGTGTTTTAATATTATCATAATTATTTTAAACAACACGCCCATGAAATTTTCAAGCAGTAAACATTCGCTGTTTTAATGAGGCGTTACAAATTGAGACAGTCTTGGATGAACAGTAGTGAAGGAGGATAGATAATTCTACCAATATTAAAGACTTTATTTGCGTTCTTAAATACGTACGTGTAAGATACCTGACATTAAGGGCAAAGGTACAGAAACAAACGTAAAGAACCATGAGGTGATACCTATAATAAGATCACATTATATCGGTCGTGACTGTACCTATTCTGCAGGCCTTAATCATTAATTTAAAAACTGAAATGTTTTGTTGTGAGAGGTGATGAATAAGACGATTTCTTTCTTTTATTGAAATCCTTAAAAATGAGGAGTCGAGTTGCAATAAACATCGATGGGATAGTCCGTGACTAATATTTAATCCTATTGGATAAGGAAATCAATGGAATTATGGATACCGCAAATCAAACTTTCCTTTTTAACCGACGAAAAAATCAGATGAGACTCAGAAAACACGTTTTTTTTGTTTAAGACTTCCACGCAAACCTTTTTTATCGTTCTTAATCGTTTTTAAGATTCCATTCCAGCTCTACCATTCGAATTGTTATTTTATTATTCGAATTATCATTAATTACCGCAGTCTTTGGTGCGTGGCGTTGTTTTTAAAATGTTGTTTGCAGCATCGGGTGCATTAATCAGGCCCTTTCACGCAACAGACGGGTCATATCTCCGCATCCGGTGCTGTCGGTGGACACCCCTCGAGTTCCACTTGAGGTCGTATCGCTAAATGTTCCGTTATTGATTGCTGATGACGTATTCCATCTAAAACCTGATAATTTCCACAAGGCTTTGATTTGCTACATGATCTAAGCTTTATAGAGCTTCAATAAGCTCGTCAAGCCTACATCGGATTTGCTGGTAGAAAAATTTCATTTCACCTCGCAACTTGATTTAATCAGGACTCAGCGTTCCAGAAATAGAATCTAGGCACAATGCTAGGTCGCAACAACCTGCTAAACCGGCAGGTGTGGTTACAGAGGAGCGGGGAGGCGACGAGGGTTCCCCGGGCGGGGAAGCGCCCGGGCTGCACGCTGCACCGCGCCAAGGTCAGCAGCCGCACGCATGCGCGCTTCCCCCCCCTCGCCCGGAACCTACACCCACTCTACTTATGTGCTCCTGTGAGTTGCACTCCAAATAATGGTCGCCCTCCCCCGCATTTCTCGCGAACAAAAGTTACGCTCCGAAGCGTCTTCAACGTTCAATCCGGAATATTTTCTTCGCGACTTCAAACGGCAGATCGCTGTTCGAGATAATCGTATCCTGCCCTGAGCTGTGTTCTTGCACAAAGGATCAGATTTCTATCGCCGATATAAAAAGGCTTCTGACGGTTTTCCGGTTCCGCAAATGCTTCGAGTTCAGGGTTTTCGCGTAGGTCTCGAAACTCACGAAGCGATCGCTCACTACACCAGTCAGTTGTAGGTAAAGTGCTATTACTGTACACGCGTCTAGATATGGCGGCATGATACAGATAACACGTGCCTCAGACCGCGTAGGAGTGGAGTAGCGTATCGGCGCATAAACACTACAACATGTAGAAATCCTATTAGGCAGATTAGCGATAATGACGTAAGGTGAAATGGCTCAATTTCGTGTTCAATGCCATAACGTTATGTTACGTTGGCCTAATTCTGGCTTCGATGTACATATTTTAGCGAGTGTGTTTTATTTATGGAGTTTCATTTCGGATGAAAAAATGTTAAAGAAACTGCAGCCGCGTGTATGGATCAGCGATGACGCGTTTGCTTCCTACGCTTTTCAGCGTTTAAAAGGCAGCCAGCAGTGCTACTCCGGCCACGTCCATGTCTCATTAGAAAGCTATACGCCATTGTGCATAAGAATCGTCGCAGCGGCGCGGGCGACTCCTACGTTAGCACTGTTTCGCCGCTCCATTCGATTGCAATGTTCCATTCACCTTATTCGTCCGCGTCGAGGTTCAGTGACTCCGCCGGCGACCGACTAACTCCTTAGAACACGTCATCTGCGTGCTAATGCAGCGTTTCATCACCTACGGCCGGTCGCCGCGGGGCTCTTTAAATTCTGTGGGTGTCCCGCGGCCGTCGGTGCGACCTCATTTCGAGGTGAGTGCGACGCGACGAGCCGTTCATGCAGCATTATGTAAAGTGTTGAGAGCGGTGCAGCGGCGAGCGCTGCGCTCGACCGCGTGCGCGCCCCCCGCGCGCCTACCCCCCTCGCAATTTCGTCCGCCGTCGGTTTCACTCGCGACGATCGGCGCGGGGTTCCGGAGGTCGCGCTCCTCCCGCCTCCTCCGCCCTCCTCCGAGACGGTGCCGTCCGCGGCCCTCGGGCACTCAGTCGTCGAGCGGATCGCGTCGACGGCGGCTGACTCGTTCGCCGTGCGCGGTATGTCGCGAGTGATCCTGTCTCGGCTCGCAGCTGAGGTGTACTGACGGTCTGTACCGGGAGTTTCCGTGGTAATTTCGCGGTTGCGTTTGCGTTGGTCACGACCGGCGAGCTGGCGTGGCCGGTCGAAAATAGCGTGCGTTATCATCGCGGCCTCGGGTGGCGAGACGAGATAGCGCGAGGTCGCCGGCACCTGCGCGCCGCATACCACGTGCACGCTCCGCGGTGCAGCGGCAATTAGCGCTGGGCAGTGATCACCGGCCACCCATCGTAGCCGCCGACCACCCATCGGCCGCCGGCTCCTCGCGCCGTCTCGGCCCAGGACTTGCGCACTATGCCGACCATTACCGGCCTACACGGTTCATCTTAGACAGACTCACATTCAGTATAAACCTGTAATTTTGCATATTTCAAGAACGTCATAAACAAAGCATAGATTTGGTCAGTGCTTTCTTTAAAATGTGGTAACAGTTTCCTGGCTTACGATTGAAAGCTTGTTGTGACGGTCTACACTTAAGCTATTTTTAAAGCTTTAAAACATAACTTAGCAATTTCTACTTCACTTCAGCTTCTGTAAATTAAAACACACTTTGCGAAATTTAATTTACTTTTAAGACATAATATGTCCACTGATAACGTTTCACAACGAATTCCTTGAAGTAATAATTACATAATAATTAATTTCCGTGGCAACCGTGAAGATATGGCTGAAATGCCTTTGTCTGATATGATTCTTGATTTATAAACATGTCACCTTTTGCTGGTTCAAGTCTTTTGTTTAATTAAAATAAGTCTTGATTTAATTTAATAAAACTAGCTGATGTATTTAGAATATGATGGATGTGTATAAAGGATACAGTTTTTATCATCTTGAGGTTTCTACCACTGTTGTATCACTACTCAATTCAATTGTATTTCAATTGTTTATGACATAACTGAGTCTTGGGAGAAAATCTTTTCCATTTGTTATGTTTGTTACAGCATGTACAGGAAATTTGAGTTTACGAAAATTGTTCGGCAGTTGTATTGTGACAAAAGGGAAGACCTTTCCTCATTGCGTAATTGGAATTTAGTCTCTCCGCTATATACATCTTCTGATCAGTATCATTTGTGAAGATTTATGATTAACCCAATAGATGTTTTAGTATGTCTTTTGCCATAATTTTTTTGGATAGTTTGTCAATGTTAGAATCTAGTTCGTTCGGGCTTTATCTAAGTCAGGTGTTGTTCCTCTTCACCGCATTGGTCCCAAGAGTTTTGTGCAGTCCATGCAGACCAATTCCATTATCCCCATAATAGCTGTTAGCTTGTTAACAGTCTGTATTGACACGCGTCAAACCTGTTCTTTGTGTAATTGTATGTGTAGCGATGTGTACAGTTAATTCTATTAGCAGCGTCGACTCCGCCGTATTGATTTGTGCGAAGTAAATCATTATTAGAATAAATTGGTTCGATAATAGATTTAATTGCTTGACAATTTTTATTTCATTTTCAAATTCTTCAACTAGGTAGTTACGTCGTTTCGTTATTTTTGCGTTTATATTGTAATTATGATTGGTTTTTATTGGTCGTTCCTTTTTTTCTACCCATAATTTAAGTTATGACCATGTTAATGGGACATCTCTGTCGATATGCATTTAGTATTTTATGCTACTTCTCTCCCTTTCCTCTTTTCTGCGCTACATTCTCCACATTTTATTGAGTGGTTGCCTTCTAAAAGTCACTTTCATTCAATTATCTATATCTCCCTAATAAGTAGTATTAATTCAAACTCCTACGTGTTGCATTAAGTTAAAGGTATAAAGCTACACTAGAAACGTCATCTATGATCTTGTTATTCATAAGATTCCTCTTTATTAATAGCCTTTATTCCTAATGGGAATACTATGCAAGAATATTCTTAGCTGTAATTGCTGTTTCATCATTCTTCGATTACATCTCGGAAATATCTATAGGCTGGTTGAGAATCGCTCTTAAAGACATTGATGCTTATTAGGTATGCTTGAAAAAATTCTATATTGCGCAAGTGTAATAGTTTTTATTGCGCAATAACAGATTGCAATATTGTAAGTGTGCTTTGTAAACGATGCTAACTCAACAATCCATCGCAGTGACCCCTGTAATGCCGATCACACTGTTTTTACTTTGTTCACAAGTTTAATCCACTGTCAAGAATATACTAGTATAAGCAGTTTTCGTCATCACAAGTCGTAATGGTTGATAATGATATCTTGAACAACAGAGACAAACAAACATTATACTATACCTACTGTGACGCGAATTGTTGCGGGGTTTTCAATGTTTAAACTAAAGCTGGTTTCCCACAGATAGAAACAAGTGGTATCCTCTTAAACTGACTTAATACTATCTGTCGCCTGTAGTAAATCCATTAAAGAGAAGGTTTCCTAGACTCTATTTCCAGAGCCGGATATCAAAGCGCCAGAGACGATCTAGAAAAATCTTATTTCCATTGCAATCCAATTAATTACTTTGCGCTCAGCCAGTATAAATGGTAGTACATGGCATGTTGATATAGCTCCGTTTGCGTCGGCCTGTAGGTAACTAGTTACTAGTTACATAATGTAAACACCGACACATGTCGCTCGCCGCTTATATAACCGGCGCGTGTAGTCGACTGACGCTTTGAATGCCCGAGACCTTACCACGGATCCTTACTCTAATCGTCGACCTACTTTCCCGGTCTTATCTTTAACTTTTTTGCTCCTTCCAACGTTACGCGATCATTGTTCCTAAACAAAAGATTTGTGGCCGGTCCTCTAGAACGTTTCCGAATGTTGTTTTACAGGCAACGTTTGTTATTGCACGATAACAGCAATGCTTTCGCAGCACGTGTACGTTATATCGCCGTAGTCTGACTAAACCGATAACATTACCCATATTACTATTATGGTCTCTGTAACACCTGCTGGTTTTACTTTATTCTTTTACGGTCTTCGAAATATGCGTCGTCTTGGCGTCCATTCAGTTGTTCTGTGCGTCATTGCGACAAAAGACATTCGTCGGGACATGAAATTCGGCTAACTAATCCGGCGTGAAATGCCACGTCTATCCGTATAATTTAGACGTTAACGCTTGTTCTACTTCGTTCTTAGAATTTTCTTATCATCCTAATCTTCAATTCTCCTTTATTTATCGGAGCGTTTATTTCTCAAACAATTTTTGGTTGTGTTTCTTTTGTGCGTCGTGAAAATCCACTATGTCTGCCAATTCTGTCGGCCACGGTACCAGGGGCGCACGATGCAGCAGGAGGTGAAGTTAACTGTCAGTGTTGCGGGTGCCGCGGGGCGGCGGGGGGCAGTGCACGTGCCGCGAGCCGTGCCATGCGTTCGGCCCCCCTCACTTGTTGAGCGCCGCGCCGTCGCGTCCACAGACGTTTCCAGCTCGCTTCTTATCGCCATTCTCTTAGCTTCCTTGCTCACACACGATATCTCTTTCTCGCAAACATATCATGCGTAGGTTCGCGACTGAGACTATCTTATTGATTCCACTTATCATATCAGTTATGATTTTTTGACTGTACGTAACAACGTTGGAGCTTACACTGTTGATTCGGTATCCGCGTAAGACGGTAACGTTGTAAGATAGGCTGGTTTAGTAAATTCGTCAAGTTATTGACCTAATCAGTGATTGATCACGGTACAATTTCATGTTTGTTAGGAACAGTATGCTGATTGACCTAATGACACCTTTTTAATTTAGCCACGCAAATAGTGCTAAGTGTTCAAATAGCAACTTGTATAGGCAGTGCCGGCATGATAACATCGGAATTGTGAATCGCAAACGCAACCTGAAATTAACGTCACATTTTCTTTAGATCTTTCGCAAGTCATGAACAATATAATTCTACAATAGTGAAACAAAACAAGGATAAACAAGTGTGAAACTGTTCAGTTGTAAATGAGAATGAACAGGACGTAGTGCATAATGGGGACTTGTATTTAACGTATTTTGCGTCCCATCATAGAATGGGTATACTTATGGAAACCACGCAAGTCAATCTGGGCACTGCCAGTTGCCGGAGGCGACGAAAGGAGCCAGAGTTTTTCGGTGCGATGGGGTCTCCGGGGGACTACTACACGGATACTGTGCACACCATAGCTATAAATACTCGGGAGACAGAATTCGGTAGCATCGTTGAGCCGATCCCGATAACGCTGAAGGCGTACACGCAGTTCCATGCCCACGGTCATCCGATAAACGGCTACTCGTATCCTCAGCAGCAAGTGTTGACTTCACTGGTTGCTGCGCCCCGGATACAGCCGGTGGAGAGGCCTTCGACTTCCACTTTCATTCCTAGCCCAGTCAAGGATGAGGAGAAGGCTGTGCGGCCCCCTCCAAAGAAAAAATGGATAAAAGAATATTTGGGTAAGTTTTTTGCTGGTTAGTTGTAGTCGTTCAATTTGTTTGCGGTAAAACACCTACTCTACATACTTTTTATACTTCATCGTTATTTTAAGGAGCATATTCACAAATATCAAAAACCAATCAAATTCGGAAAGTCGTATGTTTATTTTTTGAAAGAGACGAAACATAGTTCGATTTTAAATAGGTAGTGAGTACTTTTAGGGTGTGGTACCAACGGCTTGAAAATCGTTTTTGTAAAATTACCAATTTCATCGGTATAAACTCTAATTTCATTATGTTGATTTCGTTGGAAATTTCAATTAACCAATTCGACATCAATGAACTTATTTGTTAAATTAGTAAAGATAGCGTGAAATTAACGCTTGTCCTTTCAAGAGTTTGAATGGTGTTTAAAAGGTTAGTGTTTATCAAGTGTTTTCGAGTTAAGCCTTTGCTCGTTTACAAAACGTTATCGGGCGTGAATATTCACGAAAGTCGTGTATTAGTTGGAAGAATGGCGAACAGACGACCTCGCCACGCGTTCGGCCTTGTTGTGTTTTTGCAACAGCATCAAACAGTTCGTAGAACGACACACCTTCATAAGTAATGTTCGCAAATCACGGTGCCTCTTTTAATAGATTGAAAATTGATCATCTTTTTGAGGCATTTGGGCCTTTATTCGATAATTTTGGTCATGGCACACATAAATAAGAGCTGTAACTTTCTTTCATTTAAAACAAATTTAAGAATTTTGATTAAATTAAAAAGGATCACGACCTGACGGTTTCCTATCCTATTTTAGGGTTTTTATGCTCTTTATTCGAGAATAAAGGTGATGGCAGCCATAAGAGCCATAGTGATATCTTCGTTTAAAACAAAAAACAAAATTGACATGTTTTACAAACTAACAGCGTTCACGACTTAATATGTTACTTTTACTTCTACTCAGAAACATATTGTGAACAATGCCAGCTTTCTGTTTCTACAACCTTCATGGACGTTTACAATTAAATGTTAGTAATTGTAAATAATGAAATGCATATTCTATTTGAAATTACTAATCCGTATCAAGAATATGAAGTAACCGGTAATCAATGTAATTGAGACGTGTCACACATTGTCGCAGCTTTGAAAATATACATGAATGTAGGGAGTAATCAGGTAGGTAATGAAACATCTGTGGAAATGCCGCCAAGGTAGGCTTCTTTGCGAGGCCAGCCGTACCTGCTTCACGAGCATGCTCGATGCGTCACTTTGAAGTTGGTACTGATAGGAAACGAATTGTTGACACCTTTGGCACTTTTGCAGATGCAACACTTAGTGTAGGAACTGGTAACTAGCCAGTTTACATGTTATATCTTTATAAAACTACCTCATACGTAGCAACACAGGTTGCTACCATCTGAGACTCCCTTAATGCAGCAATTTGTACAAAATTACAATTGGATCTCCCCAAAACGATGTCTTTAGCGGATTTATTAGCCAAAAAAAAACAGGAAGCTAAAGATATCAAGTTACGTTCGTGAAGTCGATGTACGGATTTTCTATACTATAATTCGTTGTAAGAACAAAAACTCGTGAGAAACCTGTCAAGCTTAAACAATCTGACAAGTCGGAGGTCAAATAGCAGTCGCTGCATTGTAAAACAACAGATCTTAGTGAATGGGTTGTGGACTGTGCAAGCAGAAGTGATTGTGACGATAAAGAGAAGTTACATCGGGCAGATACTGAACAACGTACGCCGCTGGTTTTCGCACTAGGCAAAAAACCAATAGTCCGCCTGCTAGATTATTCAAAATTATGGGACACATTGGAATCAAAAAATAAAGGCGATAAATTGAATGGAATTGCCACATACGTAACGAGCCTCAACCGCGCTACTTGGGATCGTTTTATCCTCAATTTTTTTTTAACTACTTATTCATTTGACTAACTATTCAACGAACTAAAAACAATTTGTTATTTTTAATACAGTCCGCTTCCCTATTGTTCTAAAACTAAGCCTTTTGTATTGTCTAACATATAAGAAAATGCCTAGAAGTGAATGTTAATCTGAACAACACATCCTTTTTTAAAATTTGCACTTCAAAGCAACTGAGGGATGAAAATGACATTAGTACATGCTTGCTTCAATCAACACCCCTAATCATCACTGAACGACCTTACCAGCAGCTTTTAAAGCAGTCCTTGTTCCGTTGGTAGTGCGAGACGACGTTTTGTGCTGTGGAGTGGGGCATCCCACTTCCTCATCCCTACTAATATTATAAATGCGAAAGTAACTCTGTCTGTCTGTCTGTCTGTCTGTTACGCTTTTCCGCATAAACATCTCAACCGATTTTGATGAAATTTGGCATAGGTATACGTTTAACCTCAAAAACGGACATAGGCTTCTTTTTGTTAGAAAGTAAGTTTTTGTTAGGGTAATGCCACCATTGAAAGTTTATATGGGAAAATGTTTATTTTTTAAGTTAGAGATATAAAAGTTGGCACAAATATAGCTCTATTCAATTATAGACTACTTTTTGTTTCGAATATTAGGGGAGATAGGGGTAAAACCGACGATGAAAGGATGTAGTCCACGCGAACGAAGTCGCGGGCACAGCTAGTTGGAATATATAAGCTCTGACTCCTGCTCGCAGTTTTAAGTGCTATGAATGAAGTTTTTTATACAATATTTTGTTTCGACAATGGAACAGAATCTGCAATATATTCATATTTTTGTTTAAGAATTCAAATGCATAATGTAAGTAAATATTTGGTTGACGTATTCTATTGTAAGTGACGTTTTGAGTTACGTCATATCATTTTGTACATTGTTTTGCGTAGTCATTTTACAATGAGTTATCAAATTTGCAACATAGCGACTCATATCTGCTCTGGCTTTAATTCATGCACACTTAAATCGACTGTTATCTTTATTTACTTACATTTCATTGTATTTATAAGTATGTTGCCTTTGTCTTTCAAATGTAGGCAACTAAGCAAAACATTTTGAATACCACATAATTTGGTTTTATAAGATACTATAAAAAAATTAAAGAAAAAAAAACCTTTTTAAAAACAAGCTTTTATTATTAAATGAACTAAAAAGTTAAAAATAAAAGCATGTTACATTTAATACAACACAACATTTTCCTCAACCTATCACAATGTATGTTGTGTTGTATTAAATGTAACATGCTTTTATTTTTAACTTTTTAGTTCATTTAATAATAAAAGCTTGTTTTTAAAAAGGTTTTTTTTTCTTTAATTTTATTTTTAACTTTTTAGTACCTCTATTTTTAATTCGAGATTTACTACGACGTCTTCTCCTGTCTCTTCAATTTCGCCTTCTCTAAACGTCGTTTTCTTTGTGTAGTTGTTTCTGTTTTCTTCATGTTATTCCCACGAGTATAGGACAAATAACGGTCCATCCCCCCAGAGGTCCGTTGTAGAGGGATAAGGGCTACAATACAACAGGGTTCGCCCTGGTACCCTGAGGCGCAACGTTAGCGGCAAGACATGTTTATACACTCTCATACCATTCAGCCCTCGGTACGTGCTCACCTTGACATTGGGTCATCCATCCAATCAATCATATATAATTAATATGGGACGAAAGCAAGAGACTCGTCAAGACGAATCAAACGAGACCAAACTCGATGGGGTTGCGTCGTTTAATTACGGAGTTCCTATGGCCACCTTCCGGCTCCATCATCAGACCCTGGTTACCATATAGTATCAAAGTACTTGTCAAGACGAATCTAATGAGCCCAAACTCGATAGGGTTGCATCATTTAATTACGGAGTTCCTATGGCCACCTTCCAGCTCCATCATCAGATCGGCTCTATGTTACAATAAAATTGCATTGTCATCCGATTTATACATGCATTCTAAATTTCAGCTCAATCGGAAACCGGTAGTGGATCAAATTTAAGTTGCAAGATTCGATTACAGAACGACAGACAACGGGACAGGTGAAACTAAATAAAAGCTTGTAAAAACGGATAAAGTACGCGTGCGAAGCCGAGATGGGGGCTTTGCACGCGTACTTTATCCGTTTTTTTTTCACATTTTCCGTTAATTCTTCGTTCTTATTGATCGCAGCATGATGTTATACAGCCTAAAGCATTCCTCGATGTATGGACTATTCAACACAAAAATAATGTTTCAATTCGAAACAAATTCATCAGGTTTATAATATTAGTATAGATGACAGATGAAGTAGAATCACTTTGCATTGTATTCAATGACAATTTAAAAGTGTTATATGTAACCTACTTCAATAAAGAAATATTTGAGTTTGAGATTGGTGTGTAATCTGGCAGCTGATTATTTAAATATGCTTATTAAAAGTTATGCTAATTGCCTTCGAAACCTGATGTTTGCTAATTTAACATAAATCTATATTTAAAATGACGTATTTAGTAATAGTGGTAAATAAACTAAAGACTTCGATTCCTTTTAATTGATAATACAGTATTATTTGGTAATCAAAGTATTCATTCTAACGCAACGAACCGAGTGTTCAAATTACAATCTGCATCACATTCTCGTTGTAACACTTAACGGAAAACAAAGTTTAACTCCAGTAAATGTTACAATTAACAAATAATGTCTTTTACGATAAATATGTACTTAAAGCTGATCTAGGAACGAATCTCGTAGATTGTATTGTCGTGTGAATAAAGGTTGTTCTCAGATGAAGGTAGCTCCGTATTCGAGAACATGTTCTAAGCTACATTGTAAATAAATACACCATTATTACAGTTTAGCCGGTAATTGTGAGTAGACAGAGGGTTTACGTAACAGCCAGTTGGCGGATGCGGCGTCTCGATCGTCCCGTAATTCAATAAGATGGCCATTATCTATTCTGTTGGCTTACGTAATTCCATTTTCAAATTCAAATTGATTGAGGTACTGGAAATTGTTTTTAAATTAAGAAACATTGTAATCCTTTTGTGTAACAATCTTGATTGAAGCGTTAGCTGGCGAGTTTCTTGCTTTTTTTTGGGATGAAAGAGTATCCTATACGTTATTATGGGATCTCAGCCATCTTACTTATTAAGGATATTATTGACTAGCTAGTCAACTGAGGCACTTTTAAATACCTGTCGAACTCAAATCCTTCTTAGTTTTGCTATGAAGATAGCCATCTGTGACGTCACAACTTTACTTATCACCACACTGACTTATTCAATAGTTTCGAAACATTCTTAATTAGGTTCCGAACCTCTGTAGCTTCAGTTATGGTTTATATTCATTTTGACGATGCATAAGTGTTACTTGTAACCAACATTAATAATCAATTATGATTATGAACGAGAAACCTAGGAAAGAAATTTCGATAAAAATAACGGTCCCGCTACGAAAAACATCGGATTCCCTTAACAATAATGGTAATTTAGAAAATGAAATACGTCTTCTAGTAACACAATATTCCCTAGCGGTTGTTTTCGCAATATTGCGATTATTTTATTTACGCATTGGCTTATATCAGTGTTAATGTTTCTTTATCGTTGGAGTTATTGCGTTTACTGAGAAATGTTGTGTCTTTGATCAATAAATACTTCTTCTTTTTTTACTACTTTCTTCTAAAATATTATAAACGTTAATTTGTCGGTGTGTAGATGTATGGATTTTCTTCCTTTCTCGTAAAGAAGACCCAATAGATTCGGATAATATTACGTAAATAAACAGGTTAGATACTAGTAAACCATTAAGGATACTTTATATCGCAAAATTGCGCGAATAAAGTTGCTTTTTTATATTATGCTCATGATGACTGCAGAAAGCCTTTTTATTTTCAGCAGACTTAGGGAGCGGAAGACTCAACTGCCAAAGGCTGCTCTATAGAGGAATTCCAACCTCGTCTCAGGTTGTAGTTATTTGGGAGATGGTAGTCTTTTTTTTTTATATTGCATTTCAAGATTGACCTCCTCCCACCTGATGTTAAGTGGTAATGAGGTCCTAGCTTAAGGGTGACAAGTACAGCATAATAAATCTGTTACTGGACTTGTCGCCCTTACCTTGAAGGCTTGACCCCTGCTACTAACGTAACACCCCCCCAAAGAGCTCTGAAAACCTTACTCACACGCAGGAACACAACAACACAGAAGTGATTGTTATTTGGCTGCGGTCTTCTGTAAGGTGGAGGTATTTCACCAGTCGGGCCGCTCCAGTTTCTTGTGGGGAGAAGCGTCCCGGCACATGTCGATATCGTTAGAAGGACCTAGGACTGTAGGTGGATCACGTCGCGCGTCCTCCTTGCCTGCAAGGCATACAAAGTCGCAAGCGACACCTAGTTCTACTGAATAATGATTATTTTCATGTTTGTTTTCCTTTAACCATTAATGCCATTTTCCTCCGTGCAATCAACTCCTTTGTTACCAGACACATACCTCTTCAAAGTTGCATCAAAGCATTTAGATCTTAAAAGGGTAAACGTTTTATTATCGTCCTTATCGCCTACGTTATTGCGTCCACTGTATTGTGAATCTATTGCAGTTTTGAGCCTTGTGTTTCATTAGTCATTAATGCAATCGGCTTAGGTGCAAGAGAATTCATTGTTTCCGTGTACAGACCTCTTTAAGGTTTCATCACAAGTATGCGTTTGATGTGTAGTAGTATTATCTCTTTATAAGGTAACCGTCATTTTAGTCATGTATCCTATGTTTTATATGCCTTAAAATATCGGTTTGACCCAACAGTTAGATAACCAAATAATAGTTTTTCTTTTATCATGAAAACAAGAATTGACTGAGGTACATTGTGTTAAAATTAAGCGCAACGTCACGTCGTAATCACACAGTTTTTACGGAGTAGTGACGTAACCAACTCCGCTGTATCATATAAACCCGATAGTCAATGAATAAGGTTCCAGAGTGAAAACTACAGAGTTTCCTGCCGGTATTTTTCTTGCAGTTATAGGTTCCGAACCCTAGTTAGTTAACCGTAATAATATTCGTATAGTTATTGCAAACAAAATTACTGACAGCTAGAATAAAATCAAAATAAGGTCAAATCACCCAGCACAATATTAGGTACTAAATAACGGTTGTTTTAAAATCCAATAAGATAAGATCTCGCCCGTTCCTGTCACCCTGTTATCATGAATAAATATGAGAAACTGTTGTCGATGTTTATTTGTAGTCTCTTTGTCTTTCGTTGATCTTCAATTTGATTTTCTTATATATATATATATATTTCTGCTTGTTTGGGCATAACTCAGCGTTTTTTGTGAACCGATTTTGAATTTTTTTCTACTATATTTGTTGCACAAATTTTGCTTACCGACGTCCTATCGGAAGAATCCTTGAACAGTAAACGAATTGAATCCACGGAAATGGTAGCAGGAAAAATGTTGGTACATTCGGAAACTTGAAACATTTTACTAAGAAATCACTGGAAAACGGTTCCCACTTATTACTTATTCATGTTTGTACAAAAAATGTTAGAATTGAAGAAAAAGGTGGAGTGCTAGTGGAAATTTAAATTACTGTCGATACAAATAGCGTAGAAAATGAATAAATAATAAACCGGCGCGGCGATTCAAATAATTGTTACTGGCTGGCAACAGAGTAATTTTATTTAATTTCTTTTATCCGCCATAATATAAAAACGTATAGCTGGGCTTGGTCTAAGTATAAGCCAACTAATTTGAAAAGTGCGTTACTATTTATGACAATAGACAACAAAGCAGACCTTTTAATTTTTATGCGGTTAATTCAAAGACCAAGTTTAATTTTTTTTGGGATGAGAATCTTAGTCTTAGATACGTAATTAATAAAATCAAACTATGTAATTGTAAACAGCCTTTATAAAATGTATGGAAAGAAAAGCATTACAATGCAGATATTATATTCGATTCATTTGACTCAGAAACTTTATAGCTCAACATGGAATTTGATATTTGAACGAAAGATATCAGTCATATCTCTTTGCCGAATATAACAATTTGGGTAATCTTATCTATGACATCACTGAGGTTGATAGCATAGTGGGCCTCAACAAAACAATGAAATTGATATCCTGATAGAGACTATTCTGAATGAATTTAGTGGCATTTGTATGAAACATGCAGGCCTAGCATGCGCAATATGTCATATTTATCGCATGAGACGACAAAAGTTTCGATACCGTTGATTGGCTAATAGCACACCGCACTCGTTCTTTCAGCCAATCAACAGCTAACGCACTGACTTCAAGCGATTTTGACGTTTGATAAGAGCGCGATAAAATTTAGTCGCGTTGCGTATGCTAGACCTGATTGAGATGTTCAATATAGATGTCAGAACGAAGCAGCTTTGAAAACATTAAGCTAGTACGCAAACTATTCCCACATTATTATGGTTTTTGTCACATTTTCCACTGATTCTTCGCTCCTATTGGTGGCAGAGTGAAGCCTTCCTCGATAAATTATCCAAAACATAAAGGTTTTTTTCAATTCGATCCAGGGTGTAACCTTCTCCCAAAAACGAAATATGTCGGATCCGATTTTGGCAATAGCAATTTTTTATTCTCGGTTCCAATATTTTACGATTCGTAATGAGTCAATGACTATCCCTTTTTCTCCAACCGACGACTCGTTAAATAATACAGTTCCAAACAGGTGTCATCAGTCGCCCGTCGGTCGTTTCTAGATTAAATAATACAGTTCCAAACAGGTGTCATCAGTCGCCCGTCGGTCGTTTCTAGATTAAATAATACAGTTCCAAACAGGTGTCATCAGTCGCCCGTCGGTCGTTTCTAGATTACGCCTCGTATAATTTATTACTATCCGTAACTAACGGATCGTTTTGCAAATAGGGGGACCGCGCATTGATCGTAACTAAACTCACTTCGAATGCAAATAAGGCGTTTGCAAAAAACAAAATATTACTTATATAATGTAAATCAAAAACCACGTATTAATTGCCAATATTTTGATTGATCTTCAAAAACGAAACCTTTCGTTTATTCGTTACGTTTTTGAGGGTAGACCTTCAGTAGTTCCTCCAGTAGTAACTCTCCATCTTTTACTACTAATATTAGTACAGATTTTGCTGAGAGCGAGATGTCTAAAGTTAAAATTAGTAACAATTCGATACATTCAATCTCGAGAAGAAGATCGAGAATAACTTTACTCGATCATCCACACTTTCCGTTCCTACAACGTCAAGGTTTCCTTTGACAAAGCGATAGACAGCACGCGATACGAACACGCACGTAACGCATCGCTTTACGATCATGCACTTTCTGTGAAGGGCATAAAGTTCATTTAGCTCCTTCCGTGCTACTTAGCATGTGTGCAGCGGCTATTGCATAAACAAGTACAGTAACAGCGCGTCAAGGTAAACACATGCAGTTTGATATTAGACCTTATGCGTACGATATAAAGGCGGTGCAAAGTCCAAAGCGTGTCTGATGTTCTTTTGTCTGTACATAACGTAATCAACATTTCTGTCTTCAGTGAGAAAGGGATAGCTTCTTTAGCACAGTCTATGTTATGCAGGCTTAGCATACGCAACGCGACTAAATTTTATCGCGTTCTTCACAAACGTCAAAATCGATTGAAGTTAGTGCGTCAGCCGTTGATTGGCTGAAAATACGAGTGCGGTGTGCTATTAGCAAATCAACACTATCGAAACTTTTGTCGTCGCATGCGATAAATTGACATATTGCGTATGCTAGGCCTGATGAAGACGTTTGTCGACGGCACTATTCAGTTTAACTATTCAACTTCACTAATTAAGGGGAAATTGACTATTGAACTAATACACCATACTCTTGTCTGTGGATAATTAACATAAAATTATAATTAGTTGAAAAATTAACGTGCGTTTAAGACTGAGATAGAATTCGTCCGTTGATGACAGTGATTTCTCATGGAAGCCGAAGAAGACATCTGATATCTTTCTTACTAGCAAATTAGAGGCTTTAGACGGTCGAATGATATACAGATTATACAGGACGTACGAGATTAATTTACAGGATACCTTTTATGTCAACATAACTCAAGCAAAATCGTCAGTAAAGCCAATTAAGCTATTTCTAGTATTTCATTCAGTTAGAACTTTACTTCTGACGCATCCCTACTAATCCCTACTAATATTATAAATGCGAAAGTAACTGTCTGTCTGTTACGCTTTCCCGCTTCAACCTCTAACCCGATTTTGATGAAATTTGGTGTAGGTGTACGTTGAACCTTAAGAACGGACATAGGTTACTTTTTTTTAGAAAATAAGGGGAGGATGGGGGTAGGGGAGGTAGGGGTAAAACCAACCATGAAAGGATGTAGTCCACGCGAACGAAGTCGCGGGCACAGCTAGTTGAGAATAAATGTAGCATCGCCTAACTTTTGCTTTCCAAGGGCGTTAAAGATTCGCAAAATCGGTCATCAAACCGCATAAATCGTAATATTATCAAACAAAACAGTATTCTCAGCGTGGTGTTGTAAAAATGGAGCAACTCGTGTACTGCGAGGTCGTTGCCATTGCGATAAAAATATTATTCTAATAACCGACTGAAGCGTTTTAAAACGGCCACACTTCGCAGTTCGCTTGTTATCTTTTATTTTTTTTTCTTGTCGGGATCAAGGAATCTTTAAGTCTTAAGTCAAGCGCGCAGACCCAGTGTCTTGGCTGCCTAAGTCCATTTTCATGCCAGTTTTCCTATATCTCCGAATAATAAGAATTCAGAATGGCGTAACTTCAACACAAGAAATAAGCATAAACTTGCTGTTCCACTAAGACTTAAATAAAATTTAAAAATGTAATTCTCTTGTGGGGTTAAGCCTAAAGATGTTTAATAAGCTGCCAGAAATGCATTACCTATGCATAGATTTAGGTCAAAAATCGTCTCATGAAAAAACTTGTTACAAAATAGAAGACTATTTAAAAGACGAAAAGTGTATGGAATTGATAGCTTTATTTATGTACACGACAAATACAGATGTAAGTTGTCTGACTTTGATTTTTTTACAAGTTTCCATATTTGTATTTTTTTAAAAGAGTAACTATCAAAAAGAACTACCGCCGAGTATAATAAAATTGTACTGACGATTCATAATTGGCTACTTGACAGTTTTTGAAAAAGTATTGTAAAATGTGCGCCCGTTCATTTTATATCCCAAGCAATTCTATTTATCTGGAAATAATCTAAATAACCAGAGAAAAATAAGATTTTGTGTTACACATTTAAAAAGCGCGCGAAAACGCCAAGTCACGTCACTGTTGCAATTATGACGTCAACGCCCTAGACAACGAACCGAACCGCATAGGAACGACTTATTTTAGATAAACGGAAAATGTTTCAATATATTCTTAATACGATTAAAGACACAATAATTCAATTAATCGGTAAAATAATCATTGTTTCTCCACATTAAAATAAATATTTTTCGGCGACAGCTGTCATTTCCGAATTGCAATGGTGGTTTCCGTTTCGGTTCTTTTGTTCCACAGATAAAAAAAACTAAAATTTATTTTGCAAAAATAAAATACTAACTATGCTTTTAATTAAAAAGTAAAAATGTAAAATGATTACTTAACTAATAAGCTAACATATCTAACACTTTTTATATTTTATTGTTAACACTGTCAAGTAGCCAATTGCTTTTGTAATAGTTTACATGAATAAGGCATTTTCTATTGAATTCTCCATACTATCAGGTGTGTTGAGGTCTTATTCAAGTCGAGTTGCAATAATTACAGTGACATGCTTGTAGAACTTGGACAGTATTAGATATATCGCTCACTGATTTCTTACCGCGATCACCATCATATATAACAAGGCCAGCATTGTTGAAGTCCAGATAGGATAAAAAAGGAACATATTTCTTCGTGCAAAGCTAATATAATCTGGATCTTATTTAATAACGCAGTTATTGGTTGCCCTGTTATCAAAGTACCTTACGTAAGAAGTTTCAAACACGCCTACACTCTTATTGATTGATTTTATATTTGGTGAAGGCATACAATTTGTGCCCGTAAAGATGGGTACTCACTGTGGCCATCCGAGTATTTTATTGTAACTCTTGTACCATCAATCAAAATAATCCTCATACAAGTATAACTGTTAGCAGTATTACTTCTCTGAAGCTTACAGTGCACGTTGTTACTAGATTCGAAACTACTTAGCGTAGTAAGCTCGAGCCTGTGAGCTGGTCATATGACGTGTGTGAAAACTGAAAACTGATGTAGTAGACATGTTCTGCAGTATAGTATTCTACACGACTTGACCAATATAGGATTTCCTTCTCCTAGATGTAGAGAGATATTAATATAGAATTTTGCAATATAAACGGCTTTGACGCTGGGGTTCTGTTTTACTACACACAGGTGATTGAAAAAGCAGTTAACGAGAAATGAGTTAGGGCATGCAAAGACTAGAATTTATGATCGCAGAAATACAATGAAATCCTCAAAATCTAATTCATGATATTTTTTTAAGAAGCCGATGAGTTCTCACCTTATATTCCCCTGAGTGGGAGGCTGACTGACCTACATCAATGTCTGTTGCCAAGCGAAAAGGGCACAGGATTCGGGCCCTCGATATTCGGTACTTTAATTGTCCAATTTGTTACGTAATCAAATGTTTTCAGAGATTGATCGGAGCGAACAGAGTATCGATAACATGAACATATTTTTGTGGAATTCGTAGAATCTGTTTGAAAAGGATAACCATATCAGCCGGCCTACAACGAAACCAAATATGTCTCAGACATCATAAAAAAGGCACCTTGATGATTTCCGGATTAAAATTTTACCATAGATTTTGTTCTTGAGTGAAAATGAAGTTCGTTTTCAAAATGTACATGGTACTAATTCGTTAGCAATTTGTACTTGTAAAGAAGGACGTATTTATAACCTCACAGATCTCCCAAAACGTGCCGAAAGCACGGATACAATAATTTTTCAATCAACTTTGAACAGAAAATGCATATACAGTCTGATCGTTCTCAAAGGCCGAGCTAGAATCTAAATCCTTTGAAACGCATTCCGTAAAGCGCTATTTCCTATTGGACGTTGAAGTTCAGGTAATCTGCTTACCGGGGAACCAGCAAAGCTGGGAACGCGGCGGTGCATGCGGCTGCGGGAGGGTGGATGGGCCGGGAGGGGGAGGTATCCGCGTGACGCCGTGTCACGTGCCCTTGAGGCCACCCCACCCGCTTATCACAGCCAGGCCCGGGCAACCCCTCCCACAGCTCGCCACATTGCAATATTCAATTTGAACATAACGCTTTTGATAGCTGCAAATTATTTTTAGAGTTTCTGATTTGGAAATTTTTCCCAACCAAGGCATGGTATTCTAATTTTTCAAGGAATGTATTGCAATTTGCAAGTCTTTTATATGAGATACAAACTTATTTATGTTGTAATACATTTCTGAGTACTGATATTTTTTCATTTTAGGAATGAGTTCTAAAAATTAAGTAAATCATTGCTGTTTTTGATCGTATTCATTTCATTAAAATTTAACTTTTATTATCTTAATGACAAAGTAAAATGTAGAGTATCATCATATATCTGTAGAGGTCAGTGATCTTTCCTTTAAACTGATTCTAATCCATAAATTCAGATTTCTTCTTCCCACACTTTAGTCGAGAATGCGGGGGACCTTTCTGTTCGTCCGTTCGTGGGCGCGCGTTCGCCATGCGCAAAGAATTGTACCAGGAGAGCATGATCTAACGAGAGCTCTTACCGTTCGCTGAAGCGAATGGAGTAGGATCTTTATTTTGTTTTTAATCGACGCTTTAAGAAGGTTTCTTTATTCAATGATTTTTAAATGTTTAACTACACGTGTGTCTGCGATGTTGCATTCTTTGGATGTTAATTAAACAAATATGTAGTTAGGATGAAGAAAATAATTTTGTTGTTAGGTATAGGAATTTGACACGGTACAGTAATTACTTCTTGAACTTTTTTTTCGAATAACCAAATTTTGTATTAATAAAAATTATATTTGGCACATTTATTAACATTCCTTCTATTTTATTTGAGTAAAAATAATTTCACTCCAATAACTTCGCAACGTAAATTCGCAATTAGTTGCTATAATTTAATTAAGCAATAAAGGTTAATTGCACGCAACTTACGGCGCATTACGAATGAGTAACTTCTCGGTACGCGCTTTATCTGGGAATACCTATGAACTAAGTCATAGAACGGAATATGTAGTAATTAATTACTTCCTTGGTAGTCTAGCCTAATATGAAAAATGTTATTACTAGTACTTGTGAGATATACGTAGGTAACACTAATGTTGGAAACGTTTGTTTCATTAGTAATAATAATCAATGTGCATATATTTATGTTTCGTTACATAATTAATTTAAAAAAATATTAAGTACGTATTATTTAAAAAAATATATCTAATGGCATAATTTTATTAGCTGGCCGTTTATTTGTGTCACGTAATATTTTTTCTAACGACCTCTGATCTAAACTATGATTTTATCGAATAAATCTATTATTGAATAGTTACTTACTACATATATTATCGCGGACTGAGTAGTTCATTGTGAAAATATTAATTCAGTAACGCACGTATTTCGTATTAGGGCATCAAAATTACTCCATTTTGTTTTAATTTTGGTGTGAAATATTTACTTGGTATTTTTATTGTATTTTGTTAAGTGCATTTATTTATTAGATTAGAGACATTTTCGTTTCCAAACATTTAATTAAATACAAATACTAAATATGTACCTAAAATGTTAGACACAATAATATCCTTTACAAATATTGGTCTAGAAAAGCGGTCGCGGGCCTGCCAAGTTCCAGCTAATAAATGAATGTCGGAACTTTTATTTGGAGTGGAGTATAGGCATTAGATATGTATACCTTCTCTAGTCTTTTTCTGACTGTTCGTCAAAGTGCGGGGTGAGGGGGGGAGGGCGACGCACGTCACGGCTCCGCCCTGGTTGCATAACCACCCCGAGCCCATGTCGGCCTGGTAGACAACGTCTGCGCCCGACAGCCAATAATCGCGAGACTTTTTGTTTTATTTTGCATTGTTTACAACAATTTAATATTCAAACAATTCATATAAAACAGATGCAAAGACATATAAGGATAAAAAATCACAAAGCATATATTCATATTTAAAATAAGTATACTCTAACTCAGACTACTACTACTAAAAAAATAATATTTCAAATTAAGTTCTCGAAAATTCTTCACATAATTACGTACTCATTTTAAAAACTCATAAACTTTCATCCTTCGTACACTGTCCAACACGAAAATAAAAATATTAAATACTGTTCTTTGTCGATTTAATTTTACCTGCAATATTCTGTCCAAAGGGTTAAATTAATATTAAAACGGGGCTCTTTCTTTTCACATTTCCTCTTTTACACAATGTTTAAAATAAAATAAAGGGGCGAAATTCTGCTAACAAAATTACCTAACGCTGGAGTTGGGAACGTGTTTTCTCTTAAAACGAGTTGAGGTATAAACATAAATAATAAAGTACGCACGTTTTTTCTTGTTTCTCGTTTCTTGGTCACGATCTTGTATTTTGTAAAAGCGAAATTTAGAAATAAATCTGTTGAAATACAATTTTGCGTGGGGTTTCCTTAAGGGCGTCTCAAAGTGTAGGTAGTTCAGAGATAGAAAAGCTATTACGCAAACGATACCTGTTGTTCAAAGATGTTATGTTAATGTTATCTAACATATTTATTTATGTACTTTATCACGAAGCTCACTATTTTTTCGGCAAAGCGGTGCTTTTTTTATTGGCATGTGATGCTTAGAATTCATAATATTTTAGTTTCATAATTTTTAAATTTTTAATCTCCTGCTGAATATTAATATTACAAAAGCTCAAGCTCAAAACTTTCAAAATAATATAACTAATTGGATTTGGATACAATTTTAATATAGAAAACATGTAAAGAAAGAATTTAGGATACCTTTTATACCGAAATAATGTGTTTAAATGTTTCGTCCTAATACATAAGTGATTATAATACTTATTGACAATAATATCGTTTTCAGATATGTATTATCATATGAAAACTATGTTTGGCGACGATATTATTGTTTTTTGACTTCCTCTATTCATTTGGATCGCTCAGGGTGAGCGACACTAACTAACTGTTTGACGCTGACTGTACAATAAACAATACCAGATTTTGCATAGATTGCTATTTAATAGTAGCGACTTGAAGGCAGAAGCCATGAAAACGCTTTGACGCATTTCGAGACCCCAAATTTATATATTCGATAGAAATTTCACCTAGAGTATCGATGTTAGCAGTCTTATAGTCTATAGTTTTCAATGTCACCAGTCCATCGACCCCAACATCACCTTTGGTCTAATTCATATTGAACACCTAACTATTGAATAATTCCTGCTCAACAGTTTCATGTTCTCCTAATTTGGATTCTATTTCTACGGAATTAGGTTTGTTTAACTTTGTAGTAAAAGCACATGAAGTAAACAATATCTTGCGTTTATTATGAAAAGTTATGTGTTTGCACATTTGACAACCAAATCAACGCTTTAAAAGAGAAATTGTGACAATGCCTTTAGAAATTCACTAGGATTCAAAAAACTATGATATTGATGTCAAAATAAAATTTATACTTTTTAATTAAAATGCACACAACCATTATGCTCAAAAATGGCGTTAATTTATAACGTTTTTTTTTTCTAGTATGTCTCTGGTACTTTTACTTTTATCGTTTTTAGTGTCATTATCTTAGCTAAAAAATAAGCGTTGCACTTATTTCCAGCGTCTTTTTCCAATAATTTGAATTACCAATATAAATTTAAAAAAACATGGCATTAACTGGATGGTCTCTAACGCCATTTAAATATAATATTGACGTTAACTAGCCAAAAAAAGCAACTGCATCAGTATTTGTTATCGTTATTACATAAAGTCTATCTAAATTGTTTCCTACACTTTTCAAACAAACACCGGTTATCAGCAATAGGTGTATGTTATTAAACATTAACTACGTCACACGCGATTGTGCACATACTTAGTTATATGACTGGTATCTTGTTGTTAGCTATGCATTTGCGTGTAGCTATCACAAGAATTAATATTTGATATCCAACTAATTTTAAGAAATTTTGTAACGTAATGTACGAAAGGTATTCTTATATTATCTCTTATAACGCAAATACTACTTGTGCTAATTTGTTAAAACGATATATGAGATACTAAATTTACATATAGGATACTTTTTATCCCAAATATATGGTAATAAACAGTGTTCCAAAATTATATTATTGTTTGGCCTTATCCTTTCCTCGTATTCAATTACTTTTTCCATGGGTAAAGTCCGTCTAGATAAATTATACTATGCGATACCGATCCATATTAATAAAAAACTAGAAGTTCTCTGTAAATAAAGAATCTAGAAGATATCACTTCTTTGACACCGCCTAAAATTATACTATGAAATATCGGCATTGGAAAAATGATAATTATCTATTTTTTTTAAATCTAGGAATCTAGAAGAATATATCACGTTGTATCATGAGATTGTCTAAATTATATTATTAATAAATTTTTTTTTTTCAAAAATATGTACAATTTAAATCTCTCATTAAATGGAAAACAGACGCAATCCCAAATGCCTTTATTTAACAGGACGGCTAAAACAACAAAGAAATAAAACTAATTGAGGTTTTTTTTATAATTTTTATGAAGGTTCTCTATTTTTGTTATACATCATTGAACTGGAACTATAAAAAATAATAAAAAATACCTCATTCTTTTTTTTTCACGACCTGTAAAATAATGGTAAGTATTTGGGATTGCGTCTGTTTTGCATTCAATGAGCGAGATAATCAGTTTTCCTTAAAAATCCCCGTTTATTTGCGTTAACTTCCAGGCAGCGACAGTGGGTGGTTCAACTTTTACATTACGCAATGTAAAAACCAAACGTAACGCTTCAATATTCACTACTTACAATCTTTTTGTTCTTTAGACTACATTACGTATTTACATATTTTGTACACGTAAGTGCTATTAATATATTTTCGAAGATAACATGTAACAGATGATAGGTATAGAAGTATTGTTACAATGTCGGCTACAATTTAAAAGTAAAATGCTCACGTAAGTGTGTATTGTACATGTTACGCAATTCGCGGTATTGTATGAAGGTAGGACGTTGTTTTTCAATAGGAATACTTAGTTTAATTTTTAACATTGATCGCTACGTCATATTAATGGCTAATTATTATTATTTTAGCTCATAAAAAGGACTATATATTCATAAGATATGAATTTAAAGCTTTAAATGGATCGTTAGCCTGCACATAATCCTTGGAAAGCCATTGAGAAACGAACACCTGTGTTCTGTCGTGAAATTATATTAATTTCCACGCGACATTGGCAGAAATAGACTTTACTGAAGAAGCTTTGTAGCCTTTTAACATAATAGTATTAGAAAATGAATGCAGTAACGAATAAACTAGTCGCTTGGTAATCATTATAGATCTCGAAAAGTGGTTGTTTCAGAAATGAGGATGAATACTTGCACTTACCATATCATAAACGCCTAATTAATCATGTACATGTAGTTAAAACATAATAATAAAAAAAAAACAGTTGCCACTCGTTTTCTCTGGGAACCCAACCTTAGATAATAGTTTCCCATATATTACATCTCTCCTGAAGGTACAACAAAATTATGCGGTCGAATTGAGAAATCTACTTTTTGGTACTTCAAATTCAATTTCAAATCATCACTATTGTTTATGAAAAGGCCTTGAAAGTTTGATTTAAAAAACTGTAATAAAATTTTAAAACGTGGAAGTTTTATTTTAAGGATTTTTATCTCTTTTTCATTAAGGCTAGATTAGGATAAAATTAGAACGTTAACCATTCATAAATAAATTTTAAGCCTATAATGCCGTAAAAGAGGATTTTTATGTTACCTACATCGGCCATGCTGATATTTGGAAAAATATTATATACCTAACATATCTTTGTAAATGCTTTGAAATTATTTAATAGTCGGTGTGTTGATAAATAAAATTGTGACGTCACCTTTATAGAAAATCTATGAATGAATCGTATTTCAATAGGCACCAATTTTTCATGTATAAGTAGGTTTCGATATGACGCATTCAAGCTACTCCATAGTTCCCTTATGCGCAAAACATTGACAACAAATTCAAATCCGTAAACTACATATCTTGGTTTTCTCGTTACTTTTCGTATCAAACATTACCTTTATAATGTTTGTGACAGTCTGTCTAGCTAGGCGAGATGTGATGTGTACCTTTTTGGAGTTCAAGTTAAATGTTACAACATATTGAAATCCAAATAATGTATACAGCTGTGCCATCAAATGATCTCATTTATCATTCCAATTGTATTATTATTATGTTATTATCAGCATTAATTAAACAAAAACAAGTCCGATAAATATCAATACCGACCACGCTCATTATTTATCTACAAACCGGTTGCTCACTACTTTTATTTTTGTGATAATTCTACTCCACAGCTGATTTTCGGCGTGGCAACCGAACTCGAGTCAACAACACGCGCGATACCACATGCCCTGACGTCATCCTAATCAGCTTGTCCACGCCACGCCCATACAACCGTCCCGCTCATTACAAACAGTTTAATCTCCCCTTCTCGCTCTTCATTGCAGCGTGACTGATGACAGCATTAACATGCTAATTTTAACCTTATTGCTCGAGACCTACAGACTTTTTTTGAATGAGCATCGTTCTGTGCCACTGACGTAGGATGTTGTTTATATGATCGTCTCGCTCTAAACTGTAGTTCGGTCTCGGCTGTTTCGAGCTCTCGCGGTGCTATGCTCGCCTGGTACTTTACCGCCACGGATTGCAGCCGCCGACGAGCGGTTGACACGGGTTTGACAAGTGCTGACCGAAGTGCGGCACCAGGCGGCGGGTAATCAGGGAAAATGGGTGCTTAGCGCACTGTTATTACGTGCGATTGGGAGGAATTTCATAATTGGCATGTTGAATGTTGTTGACGTGTCGCCTTGTTTACAGAGGAGGAGCCGCAGTCGGTGTCGGTGCGCGTGGTGACCGGTTTGCCGGTGACGGCGCGCAGCAACGGCGTGGTGCGACCGACGTCGCCTCCATCGGCTCCCCCCTGCGTCCCCGTGCCGCTCGCCGAGCCGGTGCTCGTGCCGGCCCCCGCGCCCGTCCTCGACTTCGTACAAGAACATTCCAGGCCCCGCACCACTAGTAGTAGTCATGGGTACGTATGCTCCCCTGGTACCGGCGGTGTCTAAAACAGCTGGCATTCTTTGCGCGGTCACGTATTTCGCGTGCTTTTTACGCGCCGCTCGTTCACATTCGTGGCAGCCGGCCGTTTGAGTTTGATAAAAATAACTGTACTTACATTATTTGTTGTTAGGTCCACTTTATTAAGCTTTTGCAAAGAAATACAACAAAAAATGTACCTGAACGACACAATTTAGCGGATTTTTCGACATATTCCTTTAAAGAAGAACTAATCCCTACGTACCTAATATTAAAAATGCGAAAGTAACTCTGTCTGTCTGTCTGTCTGTCTGTTACGCTTTCCTGCTTAAACCTCTCAACCGATTTTGATTAAATTTGGTATAGGTATACGTTGAATCTCAAGAACGGACATAGGCTACTTTTTATTAGAAAATAAGGGGTGGAGGGGGGTAATACGACCTTTGAAAGTTTATATGGAAAAATGTTTATTTTTGAAGTTAGAGATATGAAATTTGGCACAAATATAGCTCGAAACTTGCATTAAAATATAGACTACTTTTTGTTTCGAAAATTAGGGGAGAAAGGGGTAAAACCGACCATGAAAGGATGTAGTCCACGCGAACGAAGTCGCGGGCACAGCTAGTTACACATATTTCAATGCACTAATGCACGGTTCCAATGTGTCAGAAACGACTATCCGTTTTTCTTTGAGTCGTTAATTCTTATTTTATATTTACTTTCCATATGTCACCAGTCGGTCGGTTTTAGCTTACGTCTCGTATTAGTTATTACTATCTAACTAACCAGAACGGATCGTTTTTCAAATAATGGAACCGGGCATTAGTCAAATTCAAATTCAAATTCTATTCTACGCCTAAATATTTCAATAATAATATTTTCATGCATGGTATCATCACTATCAGCAGCTAAAAAAATATTGCGTTTTTTTAATAGACCTCCATCAATGTACTTGCGAGACGCATACTTGCTAAATAAAAGCATTGAATTAAACCTCGTCGGTACAATAGATTCAAAATACAATAGTTGCATCTATGTTAGGTGCATATTTTAAACTATTAGTAACGTCTTTACATCTGGCCATGAAGATATTCATAAGTCAGACTTACTTCGATAATCTGATCTAGAAAAGTGGAGTGAAGCCATCTTGAAAAACAAATCAATATTCGTTTATAACCCTATAATAGCAATATTTGTATGAACATGAAAACAAAACATGAAAAAAAAAAGAATTTATATGATACTTTTAATCCCGAAATAAAGTGCTTTCTTCGAAAAGACAGAAGCGTTACCATAGTCCAATCCGAAGTTCGAGCCGAAATCGAGAACGAATTTGAATCGAGAAAATATTACTTACTTAATATCACCTTTTTATTTTTCATTTACTTATGAATGGACTATTAAATGGACGTCAAATAATAATGTACTTGCGAAGTATAATATCTGAGCCATTTCAAAAAACTTGTTTATACCCACCGTCCTTTCGGATACGCGTCCTATCAGACTCTTATTTTATTAAATTTATTATAATTAATTCTAGTCCTGTTGGTGAAAATCCTAAATTAACTGACAATTGGAATTATGGCATTGCAATAATATCTGTTAGGTAACACATACTGCCAAATTAAAACATTCGTAGTTGATTCGAATCAATATTATTAGCTAGATAAATGGTGGTAACGTTGGAAATATGATCCTTGCACAAAATACGTCGCATTTCTCAGTATAATTATAAGCTTAATAGCAGTGACTTTTGGCGCATTATTGCGGGATAATAAGTATCTTATATGTTATTCTAGTTCCTAACATATAGGCCTATATTTCACATTTACATTACAGTAGGATCATATTATTTTATAAGTATGTCTGAACACTCTATCGATCCTAATTTATCAAACCTCCAAGGTAATCGAAATACAATCGAAAACATATATTCAAAACTGTTAACTGTAGGTACCCAAATGCATAAAACAGCACACCGCTTAGATTACCTAATAGATTTAAAGTTTAGATCAGTCGTTTAGATTAAAACATCGAGGCACATTAAATGCGACCTCAATAAAATTATAACAACCCAACGACATTAGGAATCCAATGGATGCATCTGATTACTGCACGCTGCAGTCGCAAGGACTGCATCGAATGAGAACAACAGAGCAATAACTAATCGATTATTCAATTCGCGTATGTTAAAAACCAAACCTTGACAGCATTCGATTGAAAAACACGTACCACATGTAGAGAGGAGACAAGGATGAATCGTAATTTACATTTTGACCTGTTTACATTTTATTGTATTTAATTTTATGGGATGGAAAGTTCTAGGTTTGACGTCGGTGGTTTGAAGTCGCGCGAAACTTCCCGAATTCGATCTCGGTCAAGTAAATTTGGAAAACGATTGTTCTTAATTGGTGTGCATCTATGTGTGTGTGTATATGTGTTGACGCAATCAAAAGTGCCTGTCGTTTGGTACTCATACTGCAGTCAGAATATGGTTCACTACGCACTTTGGGCTTGGTACAGACTTTAAGTCGCGTGCATAAGAACTAATTTCGAAATGCAAGTGTTGACCGTTCAAGGGATCTTCGTCTTTTCTGCGCTATAGGATATATGATTTTTACCTAAAAACCTTCCTCCTGGATCACTATCTATTAAAGACTGCATCAAAAATTGTTGTGAATCTTTTACCACATTAATGCTTTAAAAAAGACATGTACACACATCCTATGTTTTTATTTATTTTTTGTTTTATTTTTCTTAATTTTAGACAACATCATATATTATTGCTCTGATTAGGTATATACATAGCAAGTAGCCATAGCACTTGTGTTACAGAAATCAGAAACAACGACGATACCACATCAAGGCCCGAGACAGTATAGGAAAGTACCTTTTCCATATGTACCACACCGGGCATCAAAACTGGGACCTCAAGAGATTGCGCGATGCCAAAGTACTGATACTGGCTGCACGCCTCTGAATTATTTACTAAACAATGATTTCTTTTTCCACAGGCTTCCCCAAGTCCCCTCCCCACCCTCAGTCGGTAGCAACGGCAGCAGCTCCAGCAATAGCTCCAACGTCCCCCGCGCGGGTACGCGGGAGGTCCACAATAAACTGGAGAAGAACAGGCGGGCGCACCTCAAGGAGTGCTTTGAGTTGCTCAAGAGGCACCTACCTGCGACGCCGGACGACAAGAAAACCTCCAACCTGTCCATTCTTGGCTCAGCCATTAGGTATATTCAGGTCGGTAGAACTTACACTTTCCTAATTTGGTTAGGGCTTTGCAGAATGAATCTTCTGATCATCCGATAAGAATGACGATTCCGTGCGTCACGCACGTTAAGGTTTTGGTCCTGACTCTAATTCAATTCAGTCTGGTTTCCCCTTGTAACGATTGCGAAGTTCGATCGCCGATTGCTTCAGTGTAACTACGAAGCTTAAATATTCTTCGATTACTGTTTCGGTTCGTAGTAAGGGTACAGGCAAAACCACACTGCGACAACCGCCCTTGTGTCGTGCGCATAAGAATTAAGAACTAATATAGAAACTGTGCTATGTTACCCGCATCTTAATTTTGTTTTCAAGACTTAGGTAATGTCTGGAAATCTAAAAGAAAAAGGAATGAAAGCTAAACAAAAAAATTCTTACAATGTAACTCGCCGAAGTAAAACAATGACCAAGACTCCATAAACGGCGAGGAGGTACAACAGTAGCGTCCACGTACTTTCTACGGCTTTCTTCTGTTGAAACGTTTTGTGCACCGACGTCACCGCGGAGGGCACCGAAGTACCCGCTTTCGTAATTCGATTACTATACGGCTTCTTACGTACCAGAAACTTTCTGAGTAGATCTCGGCAACAACTTTCTTTTGAGTCTAAGCGACCCCTTTCAGAGGCTTTGGATTGCGTTTGTTCGGTCAACAAGTTTCTACATCCATTGTTGAGAAGTTTCGGGACTATTATGAAAAGTATTGGAACTTTGCCGGCCTTTTTTGTGCAATATAGAACTGTAAACAATATACAAGTAGGTACTTAACAGAGTTCTGAAACTTTCATGAAATTGTTTGTTGATTTCGTTATCTTGGAATACTTGATTTGTTGGAATGAATTACTTATTCATCTTTGAATCACGTAAGCCATGATGCACAGTGTTTTAGAATCGCTAGGCAGAAGACATTTTTAACTGATAGCCAATATGGATGTAGCATAAAATACTAACTCATATTGCAGAGGAAACCCCTTATCAATTACTTTTAGTTTTCGAGAAAATAAATGCTAAAGTTGTCTATTTGGGCGACGTGTCAAACAGGTAAAATATTTTTTTTTCCCTTATTAGTGCAAGTTGAAAGGATTATTTTATTACCGCATTATAGAGCATTATATTGTACGTTGTTCAAATCTTACATTGACTATGAGTTGTAAGTAGGTACAATGATATTGGCAAAAAACGTTATTTTAGATATAATTTTTTATCTCTTTAATGACATCGTATATGCAACTTATTTTTAATAGGTAGCATTATAAATATTTTATCCCATTTTTGGAAAAAAAATCAGGCACCAAATCGGTGGAATTTCGGAGTTATACTTAATTAATTAAAATCCTTAACTCCTGTAAATTTAGTAACAGCAAAGAAAAATTGTCACTTTGCTATTTCTTGTAGAACATACTCGTAGCGTATTAAAGTTACATTTTGAAAATAGTTCAAGGTTTCGTGCAGTCTCATGTAGTCTATCAACTCCATATTATTGTGGGTATATGTACATACTCTCTTTACCAATTCTACCACACAATTCCAAGTAATTCTTTAGAAGTATTTACAATGATGAGTTACAAGTAGTGCGGGAAGGATATATTTGCGGATACCCCTGGAGATTGAAGGACACAGGCTGTGTCGTTATCCACAGCTTCGCAGGCAAATAAATAAGATTGCGCGCGTCTTGCACGACATAGCCTTCAGCAACTCATGCGCCCCTGGTACTTTGTTCGCAGGTTCTCCGTCGCAAGGAGCGCGAGTGCGAGCACGAAATGGAGCGGCTGGCGCGCGAGAAGATCGCCGCGCAACAGCGGCTCGCCGCTCTAAAGAGGGAGGTCTCGGTGCGCGCTACCGTTCGCCCTCGGAGTATCGGTACGTTCACCTCTACGCGAGCCGTGCGCTCCTGGTACACGCGGTTGGGATTATTTAATATTTGGCGCTTGTGTCACAATAATAATCAAATTAATTAATATAACGAACGTCTTTAATTATTATTATTTATTGGTAAATAAATAGTTTGTATGCTAAGATCGTTAGATTTTTTTGGTTATTATTTTAGTTGATTATTTGCAGAATTCGATTTTTGGGTTTATGAGTCATTTAAATCTACTTAATCCATAAAACATGTGCAAATATAATTAATTAAATAATTATGTTTAATGTTGAAAAACAAATAAAAGATTATTTGTTTTGTTTCAGATCCTACTTCTGAGGACAAAGATAGGGATGAAACAGTCAATAATCAAGTTGTAGGAATTCCTATAAGTGTAAGTTGTTACTTTACTAATTAGTATCGTATTAGAACTCATTTGCATCATGTATTTAGAAATGTCTATTATTTTGTCAATAATTAAAACTTCAATGGCTACTTAGCACCTTACGAAGTTGTATGCTTTGGTTTTAAAAGTATAATCCGTCCGATTTCAGATTACCTCTTCGCCGCCGCGATCCGTGGGACGGATGGAGGCTTCGCCACCTCACACCTTAAACCTAAGCACGAAGCTGCGCACACTGCCGATACAAATAACACCAACCACCTCGCAGGTATGGGCTCCTGGTACCGCGTTACAAATTAGAGCTGACTAATCTTGGATTAGGTGGGGTTAGATTGAACGAGGATAGCAGCCTCTTTAGAATCACTAGCGCCGTCTATGATTTTTAGTTGTCATATAACTTATTGTATCTAAAACTAGATGGCGTTGTTGAAATGATGTGACAAAGTATGTAAATATTGCTGTTTTTGTAAAAGTAAATCGCCCGTCGCATTCGTTAAATGAAAACATTATCATGCGAACACGCGCGTGTTGTATTTAATTAGGTAGATAAATAGTTCCGTAGCTTATCTAAACAATAAAATTTATCACCATACACATGACGGGTAGGTGGAGTTTTAAAGTTCCACGTGTAGGTACATTCACTTAAATAAGGTCGTTTCCAAGTGTGAGTGAGGGGGTAGACAACAATGTCAACTTGCTAAATTAACATAACTAAGGTCTTCTTATAAATGCGATTAGTAATTCGTTTAAAAAAACAATATCTAGTCGCCAACGAAAATTGGGCAACAACAATCCTCGACCGTTAAGGTTTATCAATATTATCATGGCGTTACCATTTAGGCGACGATCTATTAAATAGTCAGCCATTTTAGTTTGTGGACTGGAATAATGACATAAAACGTCAGAAATTGGCACGGACTATCGCTAAGAGGGCAACACAAATAACATAAATAAAGTTATTTTTCCCTAGGTGGTAAATGGAGGGCTAAACATGCTTCAAGCCAAGCGTATAAAAAAGCATATATTTTTTATTAAGTCAATCTTTTCTAATTTTATCGATAAACCACATCTATTTCAAATTAACAAAAACCGATTCAAAGACACTTGCAATATTATAATAATGTAGATACACAAGGGATAAAGTTATTAAGTTTTTTTTGTCTCCTGAAAAGTAGGGATTTGCCTATATCTATCTATCTCTGGTTTGAAGACCGTGATGTCTATTTATACCATGGACTTAGTTTATTATATTATGTCCATGATTTATACAGCCTAAAATTATTATGTCAATTATTCAGAGTGGTCAGAGAGAGACACACACAATTTTAATTATGAACACACTGCATATTAAATTGTTTCGATGCATTTAAAATTGCATTTTAAAGATTGCTTAAAATAATATAGCTGATGTAATTTAAAGTTCTCGTTCACGGCATTTCTGCCATAAAATAATTTGTGACTGGTATCAACATCCGATCCGATTTTTTTTGCATGTTTTGGGGCCATTGACATCTCCTTTTTTTTTTTTTTTTGGTCGAGGGGGAAATGCCTACCGCACCGTCACTCTCAGTGGGGAACAGAGAGTGGTGTGTCGGGCTCGCACCGACTAAAACCCCCTCGGTGGCCAACGCTGCGCAATTGTGGGGGAGTCGGGATTCCTTGCGATTCTACACAGGCTCCCCCACAGCGCCTACCGCCAAGCGGCCCATCTCGCCGCGCAAATACGCAGCTGGAGCGTGTCAGGCCACCTGACACGCCCCACCCCCTCGGGACCGAGGTAACGGACGCCAGGCTTACCCCACGCCTGGCATCTCCGGTCCCAGCAGCGGATCTGCTGTGCGGCTCCGCTGCCTACCGCCTCTGTGGACACCGAGACTCTCAATCCAGCTCTCCCTCCGAGAGCCAGATGAAGTCCCGAGACCCACCGGTCGCGGAGGATAGGGAGACCGGCAAACGTAATACCGTATCCTCCTCTTCCTCCGCGACCCCACCACGACGCGATTCGCGCCTCGCGCGGCAGCGCGCCACTGCCGGGTCGCGGAGGACAGGGAGGCCGGCAACGAAACACCGAGGTCCTCCTCTTCCTCCGCGATCCACCTCTGCCCTTGCGGGCTTGCCGCAGAGAGCCACCTTCTCTCCGCAGCCCAGCTCGGGATCCGTCTTGGCTTCACCCTGTGTGGTATTGGAGGCTGGGTGACAAGGCCAGCCTCAACGTCCCGGACCACAGGGTTACTGAGCCCCCCCATCGCGACAAGATGCGGAACCCAGCGGGGGGGCCATTGACATCTCCTAGGCTATCCTATTGCAGACATGGCCTATGTTGGCAAACTCATAGTGCCCATGGTTTTAAGAACCATTTTAACGTTGTATTATTCTGTTTGACAGGTCGTGCGGACGTCTTACGGCTCAAGACATAACACCCTCACTCTCACCACCCTCGCGTCTGCCGACACTCCTGTGCAGGTATACCGAATAGTTCATTGACTCTTAAAGTAGTACATGGATAATCACCCGGCCCTCCACTGTGCACCAGCGTCATGGTCTGCGACGTAGGCCATGACTTATGCTGAGTGAGGCCCTTTTATTTAAGACATCATGACTTGCCATTGTCTGTATCGCCCGGTTGGCGCTGGTCGCTGATTTTTTTACACTTTATAATTTTTCTGTCTTCAATGTTCTATAATGAATGTTTCTTTTTTCACATATTGATATCAGTGTTGCCAAGCGTCCTGATTTTGGCCTGATCCCACGATCAAATTCAAATCTCTAATCCTGGTTTTAAATCGAAATTAAATGTCCGCGCGGGATGCTTTGCCCCACTTCGTCTTCGGTCTCTTTCTCATTGAATGGTCCACTGCAATAACGATCAAATTCCTTTGTTTTGAGATTTTAAACTAAGAAAGAAAGAAAGAAAGAAAGAAAGAAACATTTATTACGTGCAGACATCACAACACAGCCAAATAAGTAAACATAACAATAACAGTAAAGGGATGGACACAAAACAGAAAAAAGAAAATAACAGAAAACATTACAAGGAAAATGAAAAATGAGCGTTCT
The DNA here is from genome assembly GCA_037074685.1 of Glyphodes pyloalis. Classification (NCBI taxonomy): domain Eukaryota; kingdom Metazoa; phylum Arthropoda; class Insecta; order Lepidoptera; family Crambidae; genus Glyphodes; species Glyphodes pyloalis. The sequence goes on from JAYKKO010000021.1 coordinate 8,591,729, forward strand.
CCTCGTCAACTAAGTTTATATTGCCGTGAGGTACCTGATACTGAGCGTTCTAGACAGTGCCGGATTTTGGGACCTCCACAAAAAAGGAGTCCCCACAATAGAGACTTGGCAAAAGCAATCAAATTGTAAAATTATAAGCAATAATTGGGGACTAGGTGCACCCCAGTCCGTTACTGTTCTAGACCTGATCGTTAGATCCTAGCCGTGTAGTCAAATACCGGAAACGTGAGTATTTATCACAGGATTGATTGCGTGAATGTGTTAACGAGATTACTAATTGCATAAATACATAAATTAAGTAACAGAATCATGTTGCTCATTAGATTTAAATATTTTTGGACATAATCTTTATTGCAGTGGCTTCATTTATTGATCATGTTTTCGACGAAATAATGCCGTTTTTTCAAATAGACAGATACTTAAACACCCTGTAGTCAGGTTTTAGTTCTAAGGCCTAGAATTATAAAAAAAAAATTTTACAGGTCACGACTAATTAAAAAGCTCCATAATCAGATAGTTTCACAGCTAATTGAATAATTAGCCCCTGGCATAGACGCACAGTAAAAGAAATCCTGTTCTAAGAGATTTTTCATACAAACATTTTTTTTTCAGAATGGGCAGCCAATGGAGAATGGAGTGACGAATACGCTTAGCACAGCCATAATGCATCCAGCACAGATACACTTGCCAATATCCCAAGTGAGTCTCTGAAAATATAACAATATTACCTATCTATATTATATAGAATATAGCAATCAACCAAAGATCAAGATATTCAAATATGGCGGTTCTCAGAAGACCTAGAGTTGTGGTACCGTCGTTGTTCCTGATTTCTGTAACACAAGTGCTTAAGCTACTTACCGCAGAATCAGAGCAATGTATGTGATGTTGTCCAATATTTATTTATTTATAGGTTTTTTCCTTGTACTTTGAGTATAAGATGACAGATGGGTGCACTTTAAAATCAGGGCAGATTGACAAGGAGACCGCATATTGCCAAAAGCAAAATGTCAAAGGCACACATATGGAGTCAAAATTTCGAAAATCAGGTTAAATGTATTTAGGAGCGTAAAGTCAAAAGTGCAAAATGACAAAGAATAGCAAATTGTCACATTCAAAAAATGACAAACCCTAATTAGTGGTCTACACGTTCTTGTCATTCACATACTCTTCTACTTTGTAGTAGCCTTCTTTTAAATTCGATCCTCTGATTAATTGATGCAGATGGATTGTTAAAGTAGGTACGTGCATCAAAGCAAGTTCTAGAAGTACTCTTGTTTTCCAGGTGATGGGCAGTGGCGGTCTAGTGGTGGGTCCAGCTGCGTTGCAGTTGCTGTCTGCCGGCGGCGGCCTCAGGGTACTGCAGGCTCCTGCTGTCCATACTAATGGTAAGTTGCATCTTTCTCTATCCTCAATATAGTCACTATAAGTTGCCGGGGCCATTGTAGTCAAACCGTTGAGTAAATGCCGAGTTGACATATGCCAAATACTCATTTGTCAAAACTGTAATAATTCAGCGGCGTAACCTAATCCGACTTGATAATAAATATACTTACACTCGACTCGGAAATCGAGTCGGAACTGTGATATTAAACCCAGGACTAAATGCGGGTTCATTATATAATATTTTCTGTGAGACAACAGTTCAATTATTTATCAAAAAGATTTAAGTATTTTTTTGTATTATTTTGCCTCTATTTCTTTTTATCATTTTTGAAATATTTCCCATTTTGCAGGTGTAACGCAGGACAACAATAGGACACCTAAAGAAAATGGGTTGGTTTCACCCACGCCTGTATCATCAGGTAATTAAGGTTTATTTTTAGATTGCTAAATCGATGAAAAGGCTTATTCTAGTTGCCATTCATAGAAAAAAAAAACCGATTGCCTTCAAGCCGGCATTACCTACCTGTTAAATAATAATAAGTGCACGTGAACTAAACTTAGCCTCATTCGCCCCAACATAGCTATATCGGTAATAAACAAGTTGACAGTTGTTAATTTTAAACAAGAATGGGATTTGACAGTTTTGACAGCTGTCAAACCGATGTAAGATAAAGTCCTCTCTCACGGCATACTATAATGCTTTAAATTATGTATTAATAAAAAAAAAAAATTAAATTCTTGTTCTGTTCTAGAAGGTGGCAGCGTTGTGGTCAGCGGGCTGACTCCCCTGGTGGTGTCGCAGCCTGGCGCGCATCTACTGCAAACGCACACACTTACGCATAAGGTATAAATAAAACAATTTTTTTTTTACGTATTTGCCACTGGATCTTCGCTCTTATTGGTCGCAGCGTAATGCTATATAGCCTAAAGCCTTCCTCGATAAATAGAGTATCCAACATAACAATCATTTTTTAACTCGAACTGGTACTTCCTGAGATTGGTGCCTTCAAACAAACAAACTTTTCAGCTTTATGATATTAGTATACATGTATCTATTGCTACATTTTATAAAACAGATCAAAAGATCAAACAATTTGTTCAACTAAAAGAAAAAAAAACAGTTTCATCAATTCAGTTCAATCAAGAATATAATATAATATACTTATAAATTTCTACATATTTACAAAACGGATCTAAAATTTATTCAACTAAAAGTTATAAAGATAAGAAAAAAAATAAAAATGAGGAAGCTTTATTCAGTTCAGCCAAGAAAGTACAAAATTGCTAATTACTAAATTTTAACAGTATCGTCAGACTTAGATTCCTTGTGTCGTGAAGACCAGACTTCTCATCTAGTTTTTAATATTTTTTTATATTGCACTTAAAAATTGAACCTCATCCCACCTGATGTTAAGTGGTAATGAGGTTCTAGCTTACCTTAAAGGCTTGACCCCCGCTACCAATAGCCGGGTCCCAGGAGCTCTGGAAACCTTACTCACACGCAGGAACAGAACAATACCGAATTGATTGTTATTTAGCCGCGGTCTTCTGTAAGATGGAGGTATTTCACCAGTCGAGCTGCTCCAGTTCGAGCGATAAATCGCTATGCCCTACCTCTCTTGTTTTTTTGTATGTATATGCTAGCTCTTAATCGCCAAAACGTTCGTTCCAGATGGTAGAAACGCAAATGGTGAAAGGCAACGTCGCCCCGCTGACTGTGAGCGCGCAGTACCTGAGCGCGACGACTATAGTGAAGCCGGTGGTGGTGGTGTCGCAGCCGCGCGCGCCGGACCCGCCCACGTGATCCCGCCGCGCCCCGCGCGCGCGACCCGCTCCCTACGCCTGAGCCTCCGCCGCGCTCATGGGCGCCTGGTACGAGGGACGCCGGACGCGGGGAACGCCACCGGCGACGGATTTAATTATACCACAGCTGGGTACAGACGCCATGTTTTTTTGAGTATGCAATAAGGATGATGATTATTTTTTTGACGTGACAACGTCTAATAGCTGGATACTACGGGCTGAATGCACGAAAACGATGACATCATTGTCCCGTAACGCTAATCGTCGCGTTCCGCAAGCGAGAGCGCGGCACAAACAAGAGAGAAGCATGATCGGCTCGAGCGATTGGCTCAGCGTTGTCGCGTCCAATTTCCGTCCGCAAAACGACTTTTGTTTTTACAAGTTCTAAGATTTTGTACAAGAACAACTATTCATTCGTTTTCGTGGATTTTATATTCATGGTTTAAATATGTACCTTTACTTAAAATCTTGCAAATTTTGTCATCATCTCTATTGTATAACTCAAATTTTCATAGGGGCGGTCCTTTGATAACCTGTCTAGGTCGTTGAAGTTCCAAATTTGAAGCCCCTGACTTCAGTGTACCCAGCTTATTGAGTATTTTAAATCCGCCACTGGATGCACCGTGACGTATGTGAGCAAACGCGGCCTGCCCTACACTTATGGACTCCTGATACTGAGACACTAAACGCGAGTAATATAAAAACAAAATATATTTGTGAATTTTGAAAAAAAAAAATGTTAAAACGTAGCTGTGGATTTCTGTACCTATCAAAAAAAAATCTGCTGAGCTATGAACTCTTGGTACTAACCTTCAAATTAGCTGTGGTTGTTTGTGCCGTGTAACGTGTTAAATCTGAAAAAATAACTGCTGGGCTGTTTTGAACTCCTGGTAGCTGGAAGAAAGAAGTTTTGGATGAACGAAGCAGTAACTTAAGAGGGTATATAAATAAGCTCTTACATATTGTATGTTAAATTTAAATATATTCAAAATGTACCCTACTGGATTTAGTTTTAAACTCCTGGTACTTTTGGTGGACACGTCATTAAAATTAACAAGTTGAACATAAAATGTAAACAAACACAAGTGAGCCGTTAAGATTTCTATAACAAAACTTAAATTCTTCTTGACTTAATAGAACTTTGTCCCATTCTTCTGGTATCAAGCGATACCCATTTCAGTTTAGATCCTTTCTTCACTGCCAAATATCCTACAAATACACTAACTTACATCGCGTCTTATGTTAAGATGTGAATGCGTCGATCAACTTGCATGCAGTGAAAAGAAAAAACAAATTGAAACAACAATTAAGAAAATCAAATGCGATTTATATGAGCGATGGCGTTCGATTTTCGAAACTGTTTAAAGGTTTTTTGAGCAAATAATTTCCGGTCCTTATTTTAATTTCGTGTTCCGAATATTATCGTTAGACTACAAGCTAAGGTGTCGCTAGCTTTTTTTAAAATCTAGCAAAGGAACCATCAATGTTTGCCCAACGATTTTTAGTACCTATCGTTTATCGAATTAAAAAAATATTCAGAAAACAGCATGTCCTAAGGAGTTTGATTGGTTGCTTAAATGTCAATTACAATGACATTTTGGTTTTTAATTTTTTATTGCCAAGGGATGTGCTGGGATGGCACAGTTAAGAAAATTTATATGTTACAAAGCTCTGGTGTGACTCCGTAGTCGCCTATAAGATGTACCTACTGTATCACTGATTTACTTTGTTCTTAAAGAGCATCATATTCCTTGTTGGTAATCCGTTGCATACGGGTGTACGTTTTATCTATATTTTTCTACTGGTATCGATAGTTGACAATGTGATCGCATACAATAATTTAATAGTATCGTGCGAGTGTAATAAAACCATTTATTTAATTTTTTATTTATTATTAGAGCTAGGAAGCAAAAACGTAGTCAAAATAACGGAATGGACCGGAGCGGATTCCTATATGCAAAAAGGCGTGCGACTTGACATAATCATAGTTTAGTCGATGAGAAGGGCGTGTTTTAAGCGGTAATTTGGAATGGAGGTACATGTAAGCGCTTTTGAAGGACAAGATAAAAATTGAACGAACGAAACTTCGTCTTATGTTCAACTGGCGCCATTTTTGTAGTTTCTCGATAGCCGTTACATGTCCTGACATTTCAAATTCGCTGTCATAGAAACCTATCAGAATTAATTTGTTAGTCACAATTTTTCTATTAGGCAAGGGATAAAGTATTTGCAAGGTGAAAGTTCATGCTGACGCTATATTCTAATTTATATACTTCTTATTTATTTCGCACTTAACCCCAAACGGCGGTTATAAACTTAAATAAGGTTTGAAAAAGTAGTATCAAATCGTAACAAAAGTTTGTTTCATAAATAGACCTCACCTAGCTTCGAATCCAGGACCTTTCTCGCTTCGGGTTCCTATCTTGGCCAGGCCATAAATCTTATTAAAATCTTGCACATACTCTATTACTTGTATACTTTTGTAAATCGTTACTTTCCCATAATCTGAAAAAGTAGGTATAGATTAAAGTGTACTTGTTATAAATAATAGATTAACAAGATAAAGTTTATTTTTTCTATTATAATCTGTGATGTGTGCAGTATAGGTATTGTAGAAAACTCTGTACAAAGACGTCTATAGGTGTTGTCAATTTCTAACAATTGTATGTTATAAAGTCAATAATGGATAATGAATAAATAACTAGATAATATTAAAAATTGTGGCTTATACATGTAAAATGCAATATTATTTTGGACATCTTACCTTTGTGATATGAGCTGGCAGGAGGCACTGAGAAACCAGAAATTATAGAGTAATGTCATTGTCTTGCTTTAAATAGGAACAAATTGTACAGTCACTATATGAAATAAACAAGCTCATTTGTAATCGATCCTTATTCGTAACAAAATTAGAGCTCAAGTGTCTATATTTATTTGTTCTTGACTGTACGTGTTTGAGCGACAAATACGCATTGCTACATTATAAATTAAAATCATGAGTATTGTACTAGTGCCACAAGTCTGGTGGTACTTTTATTGATAAATTATTGTATTATATAGTCTTAATATTATTTTTTAGTGAAAAGCCGACAATTTCCTATCTGAATTAAATTAAAAAAATAGGTATCTATTTTAAAAAGTTGTCGAATTTGAATGCCGTTAAAACATATTCATTTTTAATTTCTTGTGCATAGCTTTCGGAATACGGTGAAAACGGAATGTAAAAAATTGTGAGAAAAAGGCTTATCTAATATCAACATTTTCTAGATTAAGTGCGCGTTGCACCAACTCAATTTAAACATTTTGAAGAAGTAGAAAAAAGTAATCAGATTTTTTTCTGTTTCTTTAAAATGTCTAAATTCGGTACTGTAACGTGATACACTATACAATTCAAAATATGTTACTGGCGGTTTGACAACGGTTAAATGTGTCAAACTTCTGTCATACGACATCTTTTTGAGGTTAGATAAATGTCAAACCGCCAGTATCATTAAAAGTACTGTTTAGTTTTAAATCAGTGGGATATGAGGTTTGTGGGGGGAGCAGAAGGGGTTTATTGTGGCATTAGTATAGATAATAAAGCTGTTATGTTATAAATGGGAGTTATTCTGGTTTCTAGTGCTGGCACGGGCCGCGCGGCCGTCCTCACAGTGTGCCTACGCGGGATTACTATATATATTAATAATTATAATCTAATGCTATTTACTGGGCATGTTACAATGCAACCGGAACATTTTCTATAAATGCCGATACATAAATAACAAGGGATTGTATTTGTAATACTTGTACGTTCTGGCTAAAATACGTTCAAGCATGATTTCTATGTAAGAGTCTGGTTACATGACGTTAATTTTCCAACACGAATGAAAGAAGTTGTACACACGTGTCAATACATTTCTTTACACTGTGGGAAAAAAACCGTCTTGTAAGTTAATTCTTACTAATCTTTTTTTGCAAATAATGTGTTTCAAACTATATAATTGGTACGAAACACGCTATTTGCTTCTGTATCCTCCTATCTATTGTAAAAATATTTAAATTGCAACATTTTTATCTTGAATTATTGTCAGTCGAATCTTGACAAACTAGCTTTTCGCTCGACTGACTTATGCTCATTGAAAAGAAATTTCAATTTTGGTTTACATTTTACACAATTTATCTAATTGAAAACAAAAATCAACATGTATCACAAATTAAGGAGATTTTCCTATTATCTAACTCTAATATGCGCGCCATTTTGGAACGCGGTTATAAAATGTATCGTAATTTAATGTTGCCAGTATTGGAAGTTAGTTTCTGCTAAAATAAGTATAACGAGGGTATAATGTGACTCTAATTTAAGCTCTCTGTTTCCACATTGTTAAGTTTTGCCAGCGTCCAGCGTTGTACTTGTTATCTTAGCATTAATTGCAGTCAGGTCAAGCAAGTATTGTTTAATTTAGACATACGATTAGTCTGATATGCTTTATGGATCCATGTATATAGCGTACATTTCTGTTTGATGTGCTAAATGACATCTGACGTCAAATCTGTAAGACGATGTGACGTATATGTCAAATAAAATGGTATTTACGTCATTATTTTCATTATGTCATGCCAAGCCGATTAGGATGCGCTACGTGAATAAACTTTATCGGGGTCATAATAAATGCCAAAATCGATAAATTCTGTTGCGTTCGCTGTTGATTAGCTGAAAAAAAAGAGAAATTTCACGTATTGCGCAACCTAGTAGGGCAAGTGAATATGCTATTTATACTTTGTACATGCCATGGGATCTAGTACAATTTTAAAGCATGTTTGTTAAAATATTGAAGAAGATGTTTATTTTACAGTACTCGCCAGAACCATATTCTGTCTCTTTTGCTCACTTTGTAGAAGGTTAAAACAGAAAGAGACAGTGATAAATGTACCGTTCGTTCATCACAAGCAGTATGGTGCCAACAGCTGACGTTTGATTGTTGTATTTATGTATAAAATCGTTTTATTCGATAGTACATAAACGAGCTTACACACTGCTCAGTAGTAAAATAATTAAAAATGCTGACGACATTATGGACTGTGCAATAATTTCCTTATAAATAAATAAAATAACCCTTCTAAACAGAATAAAAAATATTTTTGCAACGGTAAAAATGTAACGGAATTATAAAATACTTTGAACAGAGTTGCCACCCTTTACAAAATTATGATCGGAATTAAAAAATTAAACAAGTTAAATTAAATGCTATACTACTATTTTTCTACTACCAGACAAATGAGAAATAGTCACCATAGTTTGCTAAAATAGGTTATCAAAACGATACAAGAGACTGCGATTAGCTTTTCAAATTATTGTAAGTAGATTAAAATTAAAGTAATCGGTTAACAATATTGTATTACTAAAATCATGAAAATGACACTTTTCGGCGGGTGGCAACCCAACGATGTAATGATGCATTGATCACTCTATTAAAAAAATGTGTTTAATAGTAAAACATTTGTTTTTTTTTCAGATTTTTGTTAGATTTTATAAGTACATTTGATAGAAGTATTTTTCTTTATGTTTTTATTTCATTCGTCCGTCAACTATTAATATTAAAAAATAATAATTAGAACAGCTACTTATATGTTTTTCATGAAACCTTAGTTAAATGCAAAATTATTTGTACAATTTTATGGTAGTATATTTATTAACTATTTATTTGTAAAAAAGTACTAGAGTATTTTACTGTCCTATAAATAACTCTTAAATTAAAATGTATTTATTAAAAATTACTTCGTTCCAACTGGTACACTTAGGATTGGCTGTGACTTCAGTTATTTTTATTTTTTCATCTATTTTTTTGTATTTTGGTCACAATTTTTTATTTATTATGTCAAACACCTAGCATATTTCCCGTACAATCAGTACCTAAAAGAGTAACTATTTGAACTTAATTTTTCATTTTAGATTATATCATTGGTTAGTTAAAAAAAAACAATAAATGTAATATAGAGCCCGCTCCGTCGATTCACTTTTATGTCTACAATATGCTTTAATATGTTTTTTTCAAAAAAGCAGTATTTGTTTAAACAGTGCTTTTTGAACTGATAATAATATTTTTATCACTTTGCCTAATGAATAGGTTGAATGGAAATATGTAAAAATAATATAATAAAGAGAGAAATTTATTTTAAATGTAATAATAATATTGTGAAGCGAATGCTCATGTAAATAAAATGACGTAGTGTATAAAGTTATAATATGTTAGAAATACACAAAAAATACATATTTTTTACCGTCTTTTATTGCTCCATTCCTCGTTAGCAGCATTTTTTTTAAATCACTAAAATTTCTACAAGTATTTTAATACAATTTTACACTTAAAGCCTTATTATATCCGTAATTCCCATTTACTACCTTAGATTTTGTCAGCGGGGTGGTGATTGGGAATTGGCTACTTGACAGTTTTTGAAAAAGTATTGCAAAATGTGCGCCCGTTCATTTTATATCCCAAGCAATTCGATTTATCTGGAAAAAATGTAAATAACCAGAGAAAAATAAGATTTTGTGTAACACATTTAAAAAGCGCGCAAAAACGCCAAGTCATGTCACTGTTGAAATTATGACGTCAACGTTGTAGACAACGAACCGATACGCATAGGAACGACTTCATTTAGATAAACGGAAAATGTATCAAAAAATAATTAATACGATTAAAGACACAATAATTCAATTTAATCGGTAAAATAATCATTGTTTCGCCATATTAAAATAAATTATTTTCGCCGACAGCTGTCATTTCCGAATTGCAATGGTGGTTTCCGTTTCGGTTCTTTTGTTCCACAGATAAAAAAACTAAAATTTATTTTGCAAAATTAAAATACTAACTGTGCTTTTAATTAAAAAGTAAAAATGTAAATTGATTACTTAACTAATAAGCTAACATATCTAATACTTTTCATATTTTATTGTTAACACTGTCAAGTAGCCAATTATTATTCCTGATCGCCACCCCGGTGGTATTTCTTCCCATATGCCCCTTTGTAGTATAATACAGGAGGATATTAGGTATCAATAGAAATTGAAATAAAACCTCGCTGGATATCATGAGAAATAAATAATAAATTTAATAATGGAAATAAAGGGTCATTATAGTATTTTAAACATACATACAGGTAAATGTTCTGTGACAAAGGTGATTAGACGACCTCCGTAGCCGTGAGGCGACCGGACCGGACTTTGGCGTCGCGCCATCTCTATCGGGTCGGGTCAATGTGGGAAACGAACTTTTCTATATTGTCTCTGGTCTGGGTGTTGTGGTACCGTCGTTGTTTCTGATTTCTGTAACACAAGTGCTTAATCTACTTACCACAGAATTTATTTACAAATATTGCACTGAATTATATGTACAGACAAAAGCTCGTTAGATTTCACGCTTTGGACGTTGCATCGCCTTTATGTGGTCCGCATAAGACCTAATATTGAACTGCAAGTGTTTACCTTTGCTGTTGACTGTACTTTGAACACCAAAGAACACCCACAATTATAAAAAAAATAAAACAAATATTGGACAACATTAGATACATTGCACTGATTCTGTGGTCGGTAGCTGAAGTACTTGCGTTACAGAAATCAGAAGCAATGACGTTACCACAACACCCAGACCCGAGGCATTATAGAAAAGTTCGCTGTCCATATTGACTGTATAGCCGACATAACGAAGACGAAGAATTAAGACATCAAGACGCCAATGGACTCAAACGTATATTTCTTTTTCTAAAGAGTGACATTAATGAAACAAAATATTTTTTCTTCTAATACGTTTCGACAACCATGACGGTTGAACATTGACCCAACCGTTCTTGAAGGGGTCGATTCGCACGCGTATAAAATACATTCGTGCGAAACGGCTATAACAAAGATATTTTTATTGAAAAGGGACGATTCGCACGAATTAATTTCGTGCCAATCGACTACTAACCCTTTTAGAGCTGCTAGACTATTGCTTTGTGAACCAAGTCTGTCACCTTACAGAAGACCGCAGCCAAATAACAATCACTTCGGTGTTGTTGTGTTCCTGCATGTGAGTAAGGTTTTCCAGTGCTCTTGGAGGGTGCTACATTAGTAGCAGGGGTCAAGCCTTCAAGGTAAGGGCGACAAGTCTAGTAACAGTTTTACTATGCTATACTTTTCACCCTTAAGCTAGGAACTCATTACCACTTAACATCAGGTGGGATGAGGTCAATCGTGGAGAGCATTATAAAAAAAAGTTTTTACTCTGATGGGCGGGTTGTACCGTCGTTGTTGTTTTTGAGCTCTAAAACAAGCGCGTAACACAATTTTATTTATTTATTTATAAGCATACAAACATAATCTTTACAGGCTAACCCTAATACAATTATGTCATGAGCAATGTAGGTATGTGACGTCCAATATGTATTATTATTGTTAGCTGTGTACTTACATACATTTATAAACCACTCAAAAATAATAAAATATAAACAAAAATAGTTCAAAAATAATATTTCCATATTACAATTTCTAAATAAACATTAAGCCACAAGGCAATACCGCAGTGGCGCAGTGGTAGAAGAAATGTGAAATATTTGGTCGCTTTTTCTAATAGGGATGAATATTCAATTCCACTATTTGTTTTTAAGAAAACAGCTAAGTAATGAAGCTAGACAAGTAAGCTTCATAAACGTCGTCTTTATTGCTCAAATTAAATAGATTTATAGCAAGTTTCCTATCAAGCCTAAATAGGGGACCCGTATTAGTTAACCGATCGTAAAATAGGGTTGTTGCACGTAAACGATATAACAGTTTCGTGTTAATTAGGAGTTGGTTGACCCCTTCTTCGCTAATTAAGTAAGAGATAGATACTGAAAGTACCTACAACTCAGCAAATACATTTTTTATTTATTTGAAATATAACGTCGTATAACGAATAAAAAATAATAAATAAATTAATATTGGACAACATCACATACATTGCCCTGATTCTACGGTAAGTAGCTAATGCACTTGTGTTACAGGAATCAGAAACAACGACGGTACCACAACACCCAGACCCGAGACAATACAGAAAAGTTCGTTTCGCATATTGACCCGACCGGGGATCGAACCCGGAACCTCAGAGATGGCGCGACGCCAATGTCCAGCACGCTCGCCTCTCGGCTACCTCCGTAGCCGTTCGGAGGAATAATATAAATTAAAGCCAATTTATTTAAAAACTAGCGGCCCGAGGCGGCCTTTGTCCTTAGGGGTGAGGGCCTTCCGCTCCCCCGCAAGCACAGTGAAGATGAAAAGGCCATCTGCGGCCATCATCTATAGTCAGTTAGGAAAAAAGAACGGCCTTTGTCCACATTTCCCCTGATTGGTCACCACGCAGCGTGATTTCATAAAGCTAAAAGCCTACCTCGATGAATGGACTATATCAACGCAAACATATTTTTTTCAATTCAAACTATTAGTTGTTGAGCACAGCACAGCGCCATCTACAATCCATCCATCAAGGAAACTATATTTTTGTTTTCCCTCGGGAATATCAATTTTTCCGGGATAAAAAGTACCCTATTATTTAATTCGGACTTCTAACTTTACGTCTACAAAATTTCAAAGCAATCGGTCCAGTAGTTACGGCGTGAAAGCGGAACAAACAAACAAACAAACTCACTTTCCAATTTATAATATTAGTAAGGATAAAGACTTGTGATATAATACCTTAGATCCATACAAAAAATAAGTTAACGCAACTCCAGCTTACCCAGGAACCTACCAGCCAAGTACATATTCTGGCAAATGCAAATATTTTTCAGGAACTCGTCACATTGTAAGGTTGTGCTGTTCAAACCAATCAGGATATCAAAGGCCGCGGTGAACCAACGAATTCCTTCCGTAATATTATTTGACCTTGCTGTCAATGTACGATAACACATTTTGTTTATCTTCATTTTGTTTGACGGTGATGTAACGATTAATTATTTTGCAAACGCATTATGCAATTTTACTGTTTCCGTCAGACGTGTTTATTTGTTTGTTTAGAATAAGAATAATTTTAGAATAATGTTATAATCTACACTAATATAATAAAAGCTGTAATATGACGCGGTAATATGAAGAACTACTGAGGGTCTACTCCCAAAAACTAAACGATCAATCGAAAGGATTCGTTTTTGAAGATTAATCAAAAGCCCGGGGTTTCTACGAGGACTATGATTCTGATTTAACATTCCTATTTATGGCTAGATCCCAAGTGGTGTCCCAAGGGAAAACCACACCTACATCCACCACACCAGATCTCAAAGTGAATATGGCAGGTACAATTAATATAGTAACGTTCATACTAGTAATGTGTATTGTGTTGTGATGACTTGTGTTAATGTATGGAACAGATCTGGGGGTCTACTCCCAAAAACGAAACGAACAAACGAAAGGTTTCGTTTTTGAAGATTAATCAAAAGTTTGCTAATTAAAACGTGGTCTTTGATTTGTATAAATAATATTTTGTTTTTTGATAACGCTTTATTCGCATTTAAAGTGAGTTGGTTTCAATTTTGAGAATTAAAAATTGCTATCCGTCGTCGGATCCGACATATTTCGTTATTAGGAGTAGACCTACTGACGCGTCACTTAAGCCGCTTAAAAATTCGTCAAAAATAAAATATTTTAACATGTCAGCAAATAAATGGTTTTCAAAGTCAAAGTCAATGTCAATATTTTTTTTATTCACATAGATTACATTAGCAATACTTATGAATAGTATCTATATAAAGCAAATGAAGCTACCAAATAGTAACATCATTATCATAGTTCTCCTTTTTTAACGTCTCTTCATATTGAGAGGTCAGAAACAGTTGAGTACTCGAAATTTATCCACAAAAAGCGAAATTATTAGTGTTATAGCTGTACATCGTCAAGCATCCACTGCTGACCATAGTCCTCCCCCAAAACTTCCATAACTCTCGCATCCATCGCCTCACTTCCACGTGTAAAGGTCATCGGAGGAGAACTTCCGAAGGCTGCGGATTGCGCACACGCCTGGTTGTACAAGAAAAGGAACATTTGGAAGCGCAAAGAAGAAGGTTTGGTGGAACCAAGGGAATACCAGGAAAGCATCGATAGCAGTACTGTGACGTCATGCCCTAGAAGGAGGAGAGTAGCATTAAGGCTGTTCTGCCTGTATGAACAAGAGGTCGGTGCTAACCTTGTCCTATCTTATGTGTACTTAGTAATATAATGTTTTGTGGCTTTGCATTTCTGGTTGAACTTTAGCCACCGCGTGTGATTTCTGAGATCTTTTGTGACTCGCCTCCAGCATTAAATATCCTAAGCCAGTTAGCCTTTGGAAAGGCTGATATTTACCTAATTACCTTCTAGAGTTTTCCGCACGATTCGATTAAGTGCCACAGGTGGATGTATTTATTGTGGAGGTAGTCCATTTTGCGCACCCACTTACCTAAATAGTACCTGACCGAGTTCACATTCAGAACCAGTTGTTATATTTGACAGATGCTGTTAGTGGATTAAATTTATCGATAGACTTATCGAATGAATTGAACTAGGCTAGGTGCTATTTAGGCTGATGCTGAATGAAGATTACCACCTCTTGTGTGTCAAGAATTTAATGCAATCAGATAAAGGTTGGTTCTTCTTCTCAGAAGGTACATCAATGGTAACATCATTTCATGTTAAATTGGTGTATTTGCAATTTCTACATAGGGTTTTTATTAGTTCTTTAGTCTATTGTTGAGGGTATTCAAGAGAAGTTTAGAGTGTCTTAGGCCTCCTTTTTTAAGTCATTGTTTTTGGATAGTTTGCCTAAAAATTTTTAATTAAAAAAAAATAACATAGCTTTATTTTTTGCTGTATCGGCCTGACTGGATCTATTGGTGTCCCAGTTTTAGCATCTTAATGTCTTTTCTATAACCGACGTTATATTATCCATCTATGTTGTACTTAGTTTGATTGATAAGTTTAATTTTCACCTCAAAATATAAATTATAAATTGCAACCTGCCTCTGAACGTATTGCCATTTTCAAAAGTTCGTGTAGAGTTCTTTTCTTTATCCTAAGCCTGACTAACTTTATGCCTGACTGTATGTCTGACTAATTGCTATGATTTTTAATTTTAAAATCGTATTTTTTTGGTTTATCGTCTAATTGGGAGATCAGCCGACTGTACCCTGACTGTACTGCTTAATAAGTACAGATACAATTTTCAAATTTTTTATAGTGTTTCACGCCGCATTAGCAAACTTTAAATATTTTAAAGAAACAGAAAAAAATCATCTCCCCTTTCAATACATTTATTGGGAACATTTAATAATAGAACATGGGAAACCCTAACAATACTCCCAATTTAAATAGCTCACAGCGGCAATGGGACGAGCTTCTCTGCAAGATAAATTTTGACGAGCTACTTTCCACGTCTTGCAGTGATTTAGAGCGAGCTCGTCTCCTTGCTGTCGCAGAGAGGGAATCTGGCTTTTGGCTGCATGCTCTGCCCTCGGCTAACGTGGGAACCGTTTTGGACAATATCACCTTGTCCATTTCGGTATCCCTTCGTCTCGGCTTGAGAGTGAATGCCACACACACCTGCAACTGCGGTGAGTTAGTAGGGCCCCTTGGTCTCCACGGCTTATCTTGTGTCCGAAGCGCTGGTCGCATTCCTCGCCACGCTTGCCTTAACGACATCCTTCGTCGAGCCTTTGCCTCTTCCAGAGTTCCGGCAGTCCTAGAGCCTCTGGGTATCTGTCGGAATGATGGAAAGAGACCTGACGGGATGACGCTCATTCCATGGAGTAAAGGCAAAGCTTTGGTTTGGGATGCGACTTGTGCTGACACTTTTGCTCCAAGCCACATCCACTCCACCTCTCTGAGCGCGGGGGCAGCCGCTGCCGCGGCGGAGAACCGTAAACGATTGAAATACTCTGCCCTCGACGGCTGCTATCGTTTCGCACCATTTGGAGTGGAGACTTTGGGGCCGTGGGGTCCAGAGGCCCGAACTTTATTCAAAGAATTGTCCGCTCGCCTCGTAGAAGTTTCTGGTGACCAGAATGCTGGTAAATACCTCGGCCAACGTTTAAGTCTGGCCATTCAAAGAGGCAATGTTGCTAGCATTCTGGGCACCCTAAACACTGGAGCGGACTATCTTTTGTAAATATTTTGTATATATGTAATTTTTTTTTTTTTTAATATTTTCATGTAAGTTTTTTTTTCTTGTATATAATGATAAGTAATATTATTTCATTTTAGTATTAGTAATGTCTTTAATCTTTGTTGTATTTCCCCTTTCAATTGAGATGGAAGAGCAGCAAGCGTGATACGTGAAGATCGTGGGTTCAAATCTCAAACCACAAGGGGAGAAAAAATATTTCTGTTTCTTTAAAATATTTAAAGTACAGATACTTCACTATGTCCAATATTAAATATTAGGCATTTAGATAAAATCGAACCAATTTGATGAACATAATTAAAAATATTTTTGTAATTGTTATCGCTTTCCCAAATTTGCTGCAAGACCCAAAGCTGGTAAAAATGTTTTTTTTTTAATAAATGTAAATTAAAAGTTATCCATTGACAAGAATCACCACTTTCATGATCTCACTACCCGGTGTTTAAACAACGGAAACGTAAAGTTTTTGGTTTACATTCAAACGAAAATATCCAAGGCTCGCCTTATCGATTACTTTACATAATTTCTCGTATCCTTTATCAAGAGGAGGAACGAACCTTGCTCGTGTTTACCCTATGACTGTCCCGCGGCCATATAAATACTCACCGCTTGCTGAAAGATGCATACCACCAGGGGACTTCTAGTTGCCTGGTACTCCTAATCGTCTAACCAACATAGTTTTTGGAAAATTCGTAGTTTTAATACGAAACCGGTTTCATTTTACAACTTAACGAATTTTCCAAATTTGTTTTTAAAAATGGCAACGATAGGCCTTATATTTTTATTTTTGTTATCCTCTGGATACAATGCGTTGCCAGTGAGTGACAATGACATTGATGCATTGTTTGGACTGTATCCAGACGATTTGAACGAAAACGGCATTTACGGGAGTGATCTTGGCGTCGACTTATCTTATTTGGGGATGGAGGCGTATGGAACGCCAAGTAATGGAAGCGGTGAGTTAGCTTATCAATTTAATTTTGCGATTTCTAATACAATTTTATGGTTTTAATATGTTCCATCATCTTATTTGTAACCGACTTCAAAAAAGGGAAGGTTCTTATTTCGGCTGTAAAATGTAGGCCTAAACTTTCGTCTGTGTTAACTAATTTTGACGATTATTTTTTATTTTAAAGCTATTGCTTTTTTTGTTATCCCATTTTAATTTTGTGCAATTCCGACAGTGTCATTCATGGAAAAAACATGTATAAGTCTTAAATTGGCAATTAATATGTGGTAATACGCGACAAATGGACGAATAGGGAAGAAAGAAGAAGATTTCTGGACAGATTTTGGAAACTTTTTCTTTTGGAATGGATATAGGTACCGTGAGATTAAAAGCCTTTCCTAGTAATATTATAAAACTCAAAATATTTAAAGACACTTGCTCAAATAGATGCAAGCGCTATTTTTTAAAGAACGACGCCCTTTAAAATAATGTAGGCACTAAAACTATGCCAACTGTAATTTATAAGAGAAAAACCCCTATAAATATTGTTCAAATATTTTTTTGGCGGGGCTCATATAGGTACATGCCGTACCTATTTCATACATCTTTCTAGTATCTTCCTTCTTTCGATATATGTAATGATTAACTAACTATGTTAGTTTCGTAAGCCCCAACTACAAAACCGATATTAACATTCCTATAAATTAGAGTGGTCCTAAATAAAAATGAGTTTCTTTTTAAAGATTCTTAAAACGTAAAGGAAATTGCCATAAACCGCGAATTTTTCTCGAAACTGAAGCAACTAATCGTAAAATAATTTATACTCACTTATCGGAGTACCAAGGTGTCATAAATTGGAGGAAGTGGCTGTCAGGATCATGATCGAGTTATCGCCCAACAAGTTTATCGAGCCACCTGTCAGGCGTTCATCGTTCGCTGGGACGTGATAACCGTTTGATGGGTTAATACTGTGACCCACTTCTGAATGCAATTACCCCACTGTAGTATGCGTCTTTCTTTCGTCGACTTTTCCGTTTCTTTAGTCAATTAGTCATCATCATTATCAGCCCAAAGATGCCCTCTGCCTGATGTCTTTTTCTGAGCAACGGAACGTAGATACTTCTCCGTTCAATTGGGTGATTCTTATTAAAACCTCCCTCTCATGTCCTAAATGCTGGCGCTTCGGTCTTCACACCTTAACTACAGTAATAATTTAATACCTTTCCTAGTTCACACTAATTCTAGAAGAAATGCATTTATTTAAAAGACGTACCTACCTAAGTTATTCTCTTTTTGTCATAACATTTTAAAAAAAATACTTCTTCTCATTTTCTCGGAGATGCCTTCAACCGATCCTGTATTTTTATCATGTTACTCTTGGGATATCTCATTTCCAACAAAAAAATCATATATTAAAATGGATTCATAAACAATAGTTACCGTGGACGTACAAAAAATTATTAACCACAGTAAATTGAGAAACTTGCTATTTGGAGTCACTCCGATACCTCGACAAATGCTGAGTATTTGTGTTTTTAACGACATAATTTAATATACGTGTCACTAAATAAACATTTTTTTCTTTCTTTCTTTCATTCGTTCTATCCTCTTTCAGGCGATGCTGTTTCCACCTGGTCGGAGTCTTCCCTGATGAATCCTGAGGAGATGGGAGAGTACGCCGAAGGAGACATCCTGATGCCTTCCACCACTACGAGGAACGGCATCAGCGGCCAGACCTACCGGTGGCCCAACGGAATCATTCCTTACGTCATAGATGGGTACTACAGTAGGTATTCCAGTAGAGTTGAAATTACTAGTTTGTTTTCTATGGATGAAGGTGGGGGTTTCCATGAATTTATATTGCGTAGGGATAAAAACAAATATGATCTGCAAGTATTCCTTGAGCAAGCACACATATCATGACATTTTATGTTTTTGTAATATAGTTCCCATAATAACGTTTCTTGCCGGATTCTTCTCGGTAGGATTAGGTTACGAACCGGCAGGAGCTTCAATTTTGGTTTGTGTTCATTCTGACGATGCATAAGTGTTACTTGTAACTTACATGAATAAATGAATTGACTTTGACTTTGAACTGCAATGAGCTATAAAGCTTGGTGTTATTGCATTCTATGGATGGCGCTGATAATTGACGTTTCTCTGATTCCAGACCAACAGCAACGCGACATGATCATGAAGGCCATTGCGGACTACCACCGCCTCACCTGCCTGCGGTTCGTTCCCTACAAGGGACAAACAGACTACATCACCATTCAAAGCAGGAACACCGGCTGCTGGTCCAGCGTTGGGAGGATCGGTATGATTAATTATACTTTAGCTATCGGAGGTTCTGTGTATGACTCTTCATTTCTAAACAAGTGCGAGTTGCACCAACAAAATTTGCGCAGAAGCTAATGTAGGCGCCTGGAGCGTGGAAGGTACCAGTTTGGATTCAATTTGGAAAAGGAACTATTCCAAATTTCTTTCTGGTACTCGAAGTACAAGAAAACACCTAAGTTTGATAATACAGAAATGGGTGTAAAAGGCTTGACGAATGTTGTCCGTTTTGAAAAAATAATGAAAAATCGACACAAGTGACTGTTCCACAAGTGAAGGTTATAAGGGATCAAGGAAGGAAAAGCTTAAAAACAAGGGCAAATGTTAGTTTATGGAGGGCGGAATTTGGCGTCGCACCATCTTGGAGGTCCTGGATTAGATCCCCAGTGGGGTCAACGTAAACCATATTGTCTCGGGTCTGGGTGTTGTGGTACCATCGTTATTTCTGTAACACAAGTGCTTAAGCTACTTACCACAGAACGAGATTCATATTTGTGATGTTGTCCAATATTTATTTATTTATGTTAAATAAACGAACGATTGAGTAACGATTATCTTCCGATTTCCAGGAGGTCGTCAAGAGATAAACCTCCAGGTGCCCGGCTGCGTCACCAAGAAGGGCACGGTGCTGCATGAGCTCCTCCACGCCATCGGCTTCATGCACGAGCAGTCCCGCCCCGAGAGGGACGACTTCGTCACCATCAGATACAACAATATCAAACCTGGTAAACTGTTTCTTTCTATCTGGTAAAGGTAGAGAGTAAGACAGAACTTCACTAATTCTGAAAAGAGGAGATATGATCCTTTCAAACATTAAATTCTGCTAGTGTTGTTTGTTAACCTAGATTTGAATTTTACAGTTGAAGGAGTTTTCAAATATTTGTGTTACGAATGTTCCGACTAAGATCCGATTACTATGCATTTTCAATGGAACACTTACAAAAGGCTTAGAGGTTTCAGAACCTAACAGAAAATTACATCATCTGCAGTTAGCTTAGTTGGAAAAGTGTCATTTGCGTTATATGAAGGCCGTGGATCTATGTCATCCATGTCTCATAATCAGAGGATATGAGGATTACTAGTATTATACTGTTTGACTACAAATCTTTTGCGCGTGAATGGTGTGTGTCTGTGTGTATCTGTTGTGCATGGTGTGATGAGCGTATGTCTAGAAGTGGGTCTCCATAATTAATTATTTATTTTAACTAATCTTTATGTTATTTTTGTCAAGAGTTTTTCAGTTTCTTTGTTGTTCAATGAATTAAGCCAGTCAATCAACATTTTTTTACATTCAAAAGTTGTTTTGTTGTAAATTTTTAGTTTTTTGTTAGCTTCATTATAAATAACAGATGAGCGGGTAGTAAGTCAAGAATAATTAACAGGATATACAGTTTCCTTATCGATAAGAGGCCACAGATCTTAAATAGGTCGTTTGTCGGGAACTGATAGGGCTTAGAGTACATAACTTTTATAAGAGACCTTTGAGCCCTCTCAAGATGTAGGATTTAATTACAAAGTACAAATTAAGTATTCTGAACTTTGCGCCGCTCTTAAGACTATTAATAGCAAATGAGCTAATATCGAACTGTAAGTGTTAACCCAGACGTGCTGTGACAGTACATACATTCATACAATCACACATTTTCTCCTGAGGATTTCCCAAGATCACATCCTTCCGTTACATAATATTAAGCGCAGCAAACCGACTCTTAAAGGTACGTTTTTGACTCCGTATTGCGAAACACATCAGAGCCATTTTGATTTGTTATTTATTATGACGAATTCATTGCGTTCCCACGAGTAGCGAAGGAAATCGCATACTGGAAGAAGTTTAGCTTTAGCCTAGGGTACCCCGGCCCTTGGGTAATATGGCACGCTTACTGTTAAGCTCTACCCTAGTTAAGCACCCATCTGCATCGCAGACATTGTATTACATACGAGAAAGAGAGACAGAGGGAAGTTAATGAACCATGAAGGAGAACCTTTTGTCTATTTCCGTACCTTTCCACGGAATCGTCTGTTTTCAGGAGCCGAGAACAACTTCAAGAAAGCAGAAAAGAAGAACACAGAAGACTACGGAGTCACGTACGACTACAACAGCGTGATGCACTACTCTGAGTACGCTTTCTCAAAGAATTCTAAGAAGACCATCGAACCTAAGGTAACATTGTGGTGCTGTGACATTTGAATCACCAGATACTTTTTACTAGATGAGGAAGGATGAGGGGGTGCTCTTGCGCAGTTTCGCTGCCTCGGTGAAGACAGCTGCGTCTGTGGGGTTCCCCCGCAGACTTTAAACCACCCATATATTTCCTCGACTTTTGTTGGCGCCGAGAGCATACTTATCAAACATAACTGTCACTATTTGGGTCAGCAGAACGTACGATAGGAAGTATTTGATATTTTTTACAAAAAATCCATCTTTACAACAAAATATACAAACTAATGATGCTGCCTATACTTTACCCATCATCAATGTTATGGTCATATCAGCTCGAATTCTCAGAGTTTGACTAGATGTTGTTCAGCAGAATGATGATGGTTATGATTTCTGCGATCACAGGTCAGTGGAGTGACTCTTGGACAAAGAGAGGGGCTAAGCCGAGGTGATGTTAAGAAAGTGAACCAAATGTACAATTGCAAGAAAAGGTATGTACCTAAGTTAAAATTGTATTAAAACCACTATTTAAATATGTGAGGCGAAGCTAAATAGGTTCACTATTCTTGTAACTATATATTTTTTGGGTTCATATCATTTTACCATAACTATTTTGATCGACGCTACGCTTCACCGAACCGAATCTACGAATCATACAAAGTTGTATGTAGCGTCACTCGTAAAAGTTTCGGTAAAATGATATGGGCCCAATTTTTTTACGCCAAATTTGTCCCCCCTTTATTTGGCCGCCTTCATCTTAACCTTCGTCAGCTTCTATGGTGAATCCGGCACTGATGGAACTCCATTTAAATTGTCAAACTTGAACTGGCTCAGAATGACGTTCGACGACCTCCCGAGAGGCGAACGGGCCGGACTTTGGCGACGCGCCATCTTTGAGGTCCAATTTGGGAAACAAACTTTTTATTGTCTCGGGTCTGGGTGGAGTGGTACCGTCATTGTTCCGGATTTCTGTAACACAAGTGCTTAAGCTACTTAGCACAGAACCAGTGCAATGTATGTGATGTTGTCCAATACTTATTGTACTTATTAATTAACTTTTCTTAGCTAAAATATACTTAATATACGTAAAATTTTTCAGCGACCCACCGAGCAGTAGCAGCCAAGGGGGTTGGCTCGGAGATATTTGGCAGGCGCTCTTTGGCAACAAAGACCGTGCATTTGACCCCTACCACTGATGACGTCATCGAGTACCAACAACGTCACTGTTGTCTCCCAAAGATCTGTTAGTCTTAATAATATGTGTTTGCTAGTCTTAATTTTTATACCAATTACGTGAGTTCGATTTTGTGAATAAAATTATTTGAAAGAATGTTTCGTTTTTCAATGACTTTGCCAATAGATGTATCTTCACATTAGTTTTAATTACAGATAAAATCCAGGACATTGTACTTATTCAAAGGTATTAAAAATACTCGCACTATTATTGGGCTATAACGGTATGTTGAACTATATTTCAAATTGTGAATTTATAAAGTAATCCCTAGATTATTATTATTAGGAATAATGTTATACTTAGGGTTTAAAAGCTGGTTTCGTTTTTTTAACTTTTGTAATAATTTTATAAAATTTAAATGAAAACTAACAAACCACTTTGGTTATGTAGGAACTTACGTCCGAACGTGTACACGATTTAGCCAGTGGCCAATGCTCTAATGCAGAAACTCATTTAAGAAATGCTAAATCGTGAATCCAGAAAACTTAAATATCTATCACCGTTAAAGTTTGTTAGTCTCACTTACGCTAAGAAATAAATAAGAAACATTAAAGGTCTCAATATTGAGCCCTGAGGTACTCCGATAGATAAAATGTGACATGACATTGTTACATATCTTATCATATGTATAATATTATAGAAAACCTTAACAACAATTATAAGGACGTGTTTCGATTTATAAGTAACTTTATAAGTTGTAAAAAAACCATTTCTTTTCGAAATATTTTTTATTGATTGCAGTTCTAATCTCTATTTTTTGTTAAACATTTGTCGTTAAGATAGTTCACAAAGAATGAGGGTATTTGTTTTTTAAACGATATTAGACGAACAGATTTTATTTTCCGGCCCTGCATAGTTATTCTTTATCTAAGATGAAAAATAATTCACTTTAGATGACAAACAATTTGAAATTTTTGATTAAGTATTATCTTAACTTACGCGTGTTTTTTACTAATAAGCAGTTGGCACACTGAGTTTCAACGACTGTAACTCTGTATTTAATTATACTCTAGGCCAGCCTTATTAATTAGATACAAAGGTCAACAATCTCTTCGACTTGAAAGATCTATGCTTTGTCCTGTTCAAATCGTTTAGGCTAAACAAGGTGAAGTTAGAAGAGGGTTAAGTTAACAGACCATAGTTCCGAATTCAAATCCGTTTTCGACGTTTATTAAACAATGGGCATACTACGCCATCTATTCGATTTCAAAATTCAAGTACCCTCATTGCTTAGAGTTAAGAAGGGGTTCAGCTTAGCTTGATCCACTCATATCCGCTTTGATCTCAGCTTCCATAAGGCACTTTATAAATTGGTATGCCCTGTTGCATTTACATGATTCGTCTGAAACAATTAACACGGACTTAAGTAATTTATAATTGCTATTTTCCAAAAAAAGGTTTCACCAGAATGCTGCTGCTGTGGTGTAAAAAATGTCGTAGAAGCATTTTCTCAGGTGGAACCCAGTTGGCTTATAAGGTACCATTAGTTATATGTTGATTGTCTTGTATTGTGTTTGTTCGGTAACTGCAATGGTCTATTAATGTATTTATTTCGTTATTTCTTACTTTTTTAAAAGATCAAATATAAATTCAAGTCCAGTAACAGATTTATTATGCTGTACTTGTCACTCTTAAGCTAGGACCTCATTACCACTTAACATCAGGTGGGATGAGGTCAATCTAGAAGTGTAATAAAAAAAAACATTTTACTTACTCCTGTTAGAAGCACAAGTTGTGGCCAGGTCCTGTGCTTCTTTTATCTTCTCTTCATTTTGTGTGCTCGAAAAGTAAGCAGCTGTCACGGCAGGGTCGTATTTGCCGTCTTCTGAAGCTATACCCAGCTTCTCCAGAAGACAGCGGACGAAGCACTGTTGAAAAAATAACGGTAGATTGCAACTTTGATTCTGGACTAGTGTTGCCAAGTGTCTGGACTAGATTTGTGGGACATCCGGTCTTCAGGGATCAGGGTCACTAAATGTCTCAATGAATTAAAAATTTAAAAAGTGTTTTCATAAACATAGTTGCACTATTAGTTTAAAACGCAATCAATGTAACTTAGACTTGTTGTGGTCTGCAACCCTAAATTCCGTTTTATAGACATAAAGTCAAGTACTTAAGGGGGGGCAAGTACAACAAACGTGATTTCTTGTCCCTTATTGCTCAATATTCTAATAAATAGTACGGAACTCTTCCTGCGCCTGCATGACCTGCACTAGCCGATTTTTAAGGTTCTATATTTTTTTTCAAATTGGTTTAGATTAAAGAGCTCAAAACAATGCTTAATAGTACCTTGGGTGTTCTGTCTGTTTCGTCGGGAAAACTGCCGCCCTCAATAAGAGCATCCATGTACGCTGCAAAAGGATTTCTAATAATAAATAAAATAATAAATAAATATTGGAAAACACCACATACATTGCTCTAATTCTGTGGTAAGTAGCTTAAGCACTTGTGTTAGAGAGATCAGAAACAGCGACCGTCCCACAACACCCCGACCCTATAGAATATAGGAAAGTTCGTTTCTTATATTTACCCGGCCGGGAATCGAACCCGGAACCTCATAGATGGCGCGACACCAAAGTCCGGCCCGCTCGCCTCTCGGCTACGGAGGTCGTCAATTGTACTATAATATGTATATAAAGCCAAACGATAAACGATATAAAACGATAAGTATGTAGTTCTAAACATATTCGGCAGAAGGCACTTACCGGAGGCTTACGGTTGATACAGCATAAAAATTTCATCGCCTACGTTAACTTGCTATGTTAGCTCAGTTGGTAAGAGCAGCACGCGCGATACGTGAAGGTCGTGGGTTCGATTCCCGCACCGCAAGGGGAGATAAACATTTTCTGTTTCTAATATATAAAACCAATTTCTGTAAATTTTCTGTGCAACTATCTATCTATTTATTTAAGTCACAGCAGTAACCGTTTTTATACAGAGAGTGATAATCATGGGAAACCCTTTCTCCTGATAGTCACTCGTTGTATTTAGGTACTAAAAGTAAGTTTTATTTGAGTTGTAGTATTTAGTTTTAACATAGTTTTGTTCAAGTCACTCATATTACTAACAAATAAGGATGTAGAGTTGTCCGAAATAAACGATTTATTAGATACTAACGGTCCCGGCGAACTTCGTTTCGCTTTAGAGGCAATAAATAAATGAGCAGACTTCAAAAAAAAGAAAAAATAATTATAAAAACGTATCCTATGTCCTCTTCCTGGTTATAAACTACCTCCCCACTTATTTTCAGCCAAATCGGTTCAGCCATTTTTGAGTTAAGTTAATATAGTATAACTAACACGACTTTCTTTTATATATTTAGACTACTAGCTGTGCCCGCGACTACGTTCGCGTGGACTACATCCTTTCATGGTCGGTTTTACCCCTAGTATTTGAAACAAAAAGTAGTCTATATTTTAAACCAAGTTTCGAGCTATATTTGTGCCAAATTTCATACCTCTAACTTCAAAAATAAACATTTTTCCATATAAACTTTCAAAGGTGGTATTACCCCCATCCCCCCCTTATTTTCTAATAAAAAGTAGCCTATGTCCGTTCTTGAGATTCAACGTATACCTATACCAATTTTCATCAATTCCGGTCAGCCGTTTAGGCGTGAAAGAGTAACAGACGGACAGACAGACAGAGTTACTTTCGCATTTATAATATTAGTATGGATTATTAGTAACCTCTTACCCATTTCAACCCTGTAGGTTTCATTGCATTCTAACATGAAGTTCATCATGGCGGTTGTCTCTTCGGAGTTCTCGGAGTCCTTTGAGCTCATCTCTTTAGTCTTTTCATCACCCGATGATCTGTTTAAAGGTAAAATAATCTATATAACAGAATAGGGGAAGAAAATGTACTGTCGTTGCGTTTGTTTTCATTATTATTTACTGACTTTTATTATGTTAATTTTATGTTAGCAGATGGCAGCAAATGGGATAATGTCTATACTAATAAATAAAACTGGAGTTTCTGTCTGTAATAATAAAATAATTGTTTTTTACTTAATGTAAATGGATTTATACAAGGTACATGCACTAAAAATTTTTATATATATATAGTACCTTAGAACTAAATATGTCAAAGAGACCAGACTAGTTAATGGTCCACACATTATCTTTATCGATCTAATCTCCTAGTCTGTAGTAGCCTTTTTTTTAAAGGATGACTTATATAATATTCGAACCCAAATTAGTCCATATTTTAATCCAAGTTGCGAACTATATTTGAGCCAAATTTCACATTATTGAAAAAACTTAAAAAATATTTTTTTTTCCCATATACAGGGGTTACGTTCCACAAGTATGCTGCAAATATCATCATCATCATCATCATCAGCCTGTTGCAGTCCACTGCTGGACATAGGCCTCTCCAAATGTTCGCCACTTCGCTCGATTTTCGGCGACTCTCATCCAGCTCCCGCCAGCCGTCCTGCGCAAATCGTCACTCCACCTGACCTGAGGGCGTCCTACACTACGTTTACCGAGGCGTGGTCTCCACTCCAGAACTCGTTTACCCCAACGGTTGTCGGCTCTGCGGCTGATATGGCCAGCCCACTGCCACTTCAGCTTGCTAATCCTGTGAGCTATGTCGATGACTTTAGTTCTCTGCCGGATCACCTCATTATGGATTCGATCCCTTAGAGAAACACCGAGCATAGCTCTTTCCATAGCCCGCTGAGTGACTTTAAGTCTGTGAACCAGTCGTGCCGTCAGTGTCCACGTCTCGGCTCCATATGTCATAACAGGTAGAACGCACTGATTGAAGACTTTTGTCTTTAGGCACTGTGGGATGGACGATGAGAGACTCGACGTAGTTTCCCAAACGCTTCCCATATGCTGCAAATATGGAAACTGTGAATATGGAATGACTATTTATATGGTATTGTAGGAGATACGTTCTATGTTTCCGTTTTTATTAATTTGTTTTAATCAAAATTGTCAGTCATAGAAAAATTAGCACAAAACAATGTACTGCTCATTTATTTTCCAAGATGCATGCTATGGGAAAGTCATAAACCTTCGATAAGGTTTTTTAAGATAACTTTTTCAGTGCATAAAAAACGTTGAGAATCGCCCATTTAATTTACTCAAAACCTACTAGATCCACGAATATGAAATTTTTTACCCGCGAATATGGAAAATTAGTCGCAATTTTGTAAACCCGCGGATACAGGAACCGTGAATATGGAGCTTTTACTCTAAACTTTCAAGGGCGGTATTACACCTATTCCCCCGTATTTACAAAATATAAAATAGTGTAGTGGAATGGGAAATGGAATAAGCAAATTGTAAATAAATCGAAATATATTAGCCAAATAAAATTAAAAACACCATACACACGTTTTTCATACCGTCGTTCGTCGTTCAAATCTAACTCCTGTCATTCTCTTCATTCGGATATTCAAACGTACAGGCATCGCACATGCACTACGTTCGGATACATCCGCTATCCCACAATAGCATATGTCCATCTAGAGGTTTAACATCAACCTATACATATATATAATATAACCTATATATAGTCTTTCAAAATTTAAAAGATTAACTCTGTGTTTTCTAAAAGATTGAAGAAGTTTTTATTTATTTTAGTTAGTAGAAGTTTTAGTTTATGTTTTTATTGATTTACTCACACTCGCAAGTCGTGGCAGCCTGTAACTGAATCTGCACTTAGCATGTTTATATATATATATATATATATATATATATATATATATATATATATATATATATATATATATATATATATATATATATATATATATATGTATTTGAATACTCACCAACAAATTTATTACCAATTTTGTGAGGTCCACGTTTTGGAACAGCAAGCTTACCTGTCGGGAGCTGCAGTAGTACTAGATTCCGTAGTTCCCGTAGAAGCTGCCAGTGAACTTCCTAGGAAGAGAGCGAACGCGAAGGCAATCACTGAACCTCTCGCCATTTCCTGTTCCCCTGGTAGTCTCGACACAATAAAACGGATGGTTACGCGCTGTTGTGGTTTTATTTGTCTTGGTTAAATTGTTCAGGGGCTACCAACCGTTGGCTCGGTAGCGGAAAAAAACTGAAATTTACAGGTTATAAAAAAGCTTCTATCTACTTTGAAATTAACATTGAACACGGTACACTCGGGGAAGGGCACTGCAAATTTCAGAGGGCGACTAATTATAAAAAGCTTAAAACTTTAACAATATATTGTGAATATCGATCCATTTTTCCAAAAATATTTTCCAACTGACAAACTAACAAAATGTCTTGGTGCAAAATTAATAATAAGTTTAGCTTTTTATTTGTAAAAAAGACTACTGAGTTTCTTGCCGGTATCTTCTCGGTAGTTATAGGTTCCGAACCGGAGGTAGCTTCATTTGCATTGTATAGAGACGATTCATAAGTATTACAAATGTAATCTACATGAATAAAAAATATTGACTTTGAATCAAAATCTATATCGGTACTTAAATGTGTATATTTTCTGTTTATCAAACTTTGTTCTTCTCTCTCTTCTCTTGTCAGTTAGTGTCTTAAATTTGTCACCGTATGGTTTCAAACACGTCTATGTAAGGGACATTAGCCCTTATGCCCACGTAACAACCTTATCTAGGTTGTTACGATTTGACTGTACATAATGTGGCACAACTATGAACTTAAAACTAGTTTCAGACACCAATGCTGTAGTTTCACGGTACCCTTCATAATTATATTTTAACATGTATTTTTATTTTTTCAAACTCAAGATAACGAGGTACTATGCAGCCTAGAAAAAACAACCTGTAACGTTTTCCATGTGATATCTTTTTTTTTAAAGTCGTGAAAATATTATGACTACTATATACTATAGGTATTTAATGTAGTTTGGAATAGTTTGCCTCCAAATTCGATCATACTGAAACGTACATACTAACACACCTGTTTCCATAATACATAACGAAATGAAAGGCTTCCGCGTTTAATGGAGTTAATGTGTGTGATCTTCGCCGGCCGCTGCTCTGATTAATGTGATCATTACGGCAATCACCGCCTCAGTAATCGATGTGGCCTCCCATCACTGCCGATGGCCTGTGGTTAGGTGATGTCCTCGAACACGACATGACTGTCAATGTTTTTGAATACTGTAGAGTTCGTTTGAAGATCATTAGCATGTTATATTTTTTGGTTTGACGACCTCCGTAGCCGAGAGGCGAGCGGGCTGGACTTTGATGTCGTGCCATCCCGGGCTCGAGCCCCGGTCGAATCAATATGAGAAACTAACTTTTCTAATTTTTTTTCGGGTCTGGGAGTTGTGATACCGTCATTTCTGTACTTATGTAACACAAATGCTTAAGCTACTTACCACAGAATCAGAGCAATGTACATGTGATGTTGTCCAATATCAATTAATTGTTTATTTATAAATTTTTTAATTACAAATACAATTTTTTGACAAACTGGAATTATGTAAAATGTGACTTTTTTGTAGACAAAACAGCTTTCATATCTTTTGATTTGAATTATGTTACATTATACTCACATCCTTACTACATAAAACAGTGCGTATGATTGTAAAAAGGGATGTTTTGTGTAAAGATAATTAGATAGCTGGAATATAATATTATAATATAATAAGTACATTTCAGACAACATTAGATATGTCGCAGTCATCTGGTTTAATCAGCTATTTGATTGGATCACTAGCGCGTTCATTGAATGACGACGTTTAATTGAATGACTAAAGGACAACTCGTCAAATTGTTTAATATATCGTTCAACTTCTTGACTGAACGTCATTTAGCATAGTCGTTGAATGGGATATAGCTGACAGACATGACATAACACACCTTAATAAGATTTTCTAATATGTTTTAACAATTTTAAGTCTTAAGACAATTAGGCTAAAAAAATATTTTTTTACGAATAAGTCACTTTATATCTCAATTCCACTCTAAAAATTATCAACACAGTGCTATTCGATTATATCTGTACCAGCTGTTTGACGCCATCTTTGTTTTGATGAGCACTGACGCCGCAGTGGAAAAAAAATGAACTAAATTACAATCACCTGACTGATTACGTCCGCTATGTTCAAAGGGCTATTTTACAATCCGCTAACTTGTTGGACGTTCAGTGAGTCTTATTCATTCAACGTTCGGCCTAGTCATTCAATTAAACGTCGTCATTTAATAAACACGCTAGTGATTCAATCAAATAGCTGTTTCAACCAGATGACTGCGACATATACATCGCTCTGAATCTAAAGTAAGTACGAGTAGCTTTAAGCACTATGTTACATAAATCAGAAATAACGACGGTACCACAACATCCAGACCCGAGACAATATAGAAAAGTTTGTTTCCCATATTGACCCGACCGGGGATCGAACCCGGGAGATGGCACGACGCCAAAGTCCGGTACTACCGTAATAAAAATCTCTCGTGCACGTAATTCATATTCACTACAACATTTAGCAAAAACGCACAACTACATTGCAGATTATTTGCACTAGCTATGCCCGCGGCTTCGTCTGTATGGAGTAGTGACTTTGGGTAGAATTCTAACTTATTTAGGCTTTTTAAATTACAAACACACAGGTTAATACCTTCCTCTGATGTTCCTTCTTGTTTTTTAAAATTGGAAAAATGCACAATTTTCGTCATCCCGTTCCGGGAAAAGAGGCAAGTTAGTTACTCGCCCCCACTAAAATCTCCACTACTTTACGACTTTGAGTCAAAGTGTAAATGAAAAAAAAAACAACAAATTGCTTAATTATTTATTAACCTATTAGGTACCTAATAACATTGTTCATCTCAAATAGTCAGTTTGCACCTTTATTGGTTTATCGTATCATAACAGGTGTGAGATAAATTAATTTTCATGTAATTAATTATATTAGTCAGCAGAAGGCTCTTACCTTGCCATTATAAACTATAGCGGAACCGACAGACTTCAAAAAAATTGGAATGTGGCTTGACTTTACATTTAAGTTAAAAAATGTTTGTACTTGAAAAAGAAAAGACCTTTTTTTTTCTCGCCGTAAAAACCATCCTTGAACTTCCACAAATATTAAAAAAAAAATTGTCCAAATTGGTCCAAGCGTTATTGAGTTATGCTTACCAACACATTTTGCGATTCATTTTTATATGATAGATTTATCAACCTATATATGATACTTATTAATTTAAATTTAAGTTTAACTTAATTCCAATTTTGTTCATCTCTCACACCATGTTCAACTGGTTTTAGTCCTGCTGGTAGCTGATCGATGGGCCCTTTCCCTGGGCCTCGTAGTTCCCGAGTTGGTCCTCTCTCTCTCTGGTATACTCTGTCCCTTTCTCTCCGTACCTCTCTTCCTTGCCCTCCACCTCTCCCCTGACGTCATGGCGGTCCTCATGGTCGTTTCTGTCATATTGGTAGTGCTCTTCGTCGTTTCTGGTGGAATTATTTTTAAATATTGTTAGTCCTGCCTCCAGGTTTGGATCTCAATATATTTTGAAGGTGGGGAAAATGGGAACGATGGATGGCGGGAGAAATATTCCCCCATTCTACATACGGTTGTTACCTTCTATAACATGACATGTATGATGACGACCTCCGTAGCCGAGAGGCGAGCGGGCCTGACTTTGGCGAGCGCCATCTCTGAGGTTCCGGGTTCGATCCCCGGTCGGGTCAATATGGGAAATGAACTTTCCCATATTGTCTTGGGTCTGGGTGTTGTGGTACCGTCGTTGTTTCTGATTTCCGTAACACAAGTGCTTAAGCTACTTACCACAGAATCAGAGCAATGTATGTGATGTTGTCCAATATTTATTTATTTTATTTATTTATTAACATCAACATTTTTGCTCTCAGCCACTCATATATGGATATAACTAACCGTAAGAGCTAGATAAATAAAGGTCTGGTACATTTTACTGCTATCTCTTCAGTTAGGAGGGAGGGGAGGGGGAATCAACCTGTAGAATATACCGTCCATCGCTGGTGTTCATGGTCAGCACTTTAATCATGCGTACGATGACAGTACCTAGTTTTGTTTTGAGATGATGACTTGTGTTACACGTTGTGGCGTAGCATGTTATACCAATATGTACAGTCGCCGTCAGATATATCGGAGCAGACAAAGTGACCAAATACTTCTGAACAGTTAAAATGTCAAAAAGTTCCATACACCACAAGTTACCATTAATATCTGAACATTCATTATTTCAATAATATCTGAGCAGATGCTAGTCAATAATTTCTATACACACAACTTACCAATAATATCTGAACACTCATCTATACAGGTAGCTAAATGAGAAACATGACATGCGTGACACATATTGACGTTATGAGTGTCCAGATGTTCACTAAACTAACTTCAACAAAATCATTAAATGCTCTTTGATTCGGCCACATCACGCCCAATATAGAAAGTTAGTGGGTGTAAGTGTCATCACACAAGCACACAATTACAAAAGCTGGTTTTTTTTTTCTTTCTCTATATTACTTGAGATTCCTAGTATAGATATTATTATACCCAATTAAATAATTATCTAATCTAATATTTATTCAAAGGTCACCTGTTATGTTGCTCTAAGTTCTCGCGGCCGCTGTTGTAATTCTCTTCTGCCTCTCTGTTATATGCTTCTCGCTCTTCTTCACGGTACTCTCTTTCATCCTCAAACTGTTGTTCACGATCTTCTCTGTTCAGCCACAATCAGATAATCAGAAAAATGTTCAAAAATCTACAAGGGGCAATACTTGAAGAAATATATATATCTGGCCCTAGGAACTAGTATAGATTTTGTTTTTTTATATTGCACTTCAAGATTGACCTCATTCCACCTGAAGTTAAGTGGTAATGAGGTCCTTTTTTTTTTTTTTTTTTTCGGGGGGAAATGCTTAATGCACCGTACCGCCACCCCGAGGGAGGGTGACGGCGTGTGTGGGACTCCCACCTTCCTACCATCCTCGGACTACCCACTAAAACACCCCGGTTCGACCCTCATCGCCTAAGTGGCGGCGCTATGGGAAATCGGCTCAGCCTTTACTTCCACAGCGCCGCCGGCGGAATAGCCACTTACGTGGCTCCGTCTACTCCCCCCATTGTGTTGAGGGGAGCCTGGGGACGGCCGGTCCTGGTAATGAGGTCCTAGCTTAAGGGTGACAAGTACAGCATAATAAATCTGTTACTGGACTTGTCGACCTTACCTTGAAGGCTTGACCCCTGCTACTAATGTAGCACCCCCCAGGAGCTCTGGAAACCTTACTCACACGCAGGAACACAATAACACAGAAGTGATAGTTATTTGGCTGCGGTCTTCTGTAAGGTATAGGTATTTCACCAGTCGGGCTGCAGAATATAATTGAATAGTCCTGGCTGTCGAACCAAGAGTCGTGGGTTCCAGAATCCATGTCCACTCAAGGCAAACAATCTTGTGACCATTTGTGTTATATACCTCGTTATATACCTGTATCTGTATTTAAATATGCATTGATCATCCAGACAGGTATGAGATCTGACCTGTTCTCTTCCATCTTTTCCAGCTGCCCCTCCCCTCTCTGCCCTTCCCCCTGCCAATACTCCGTCTCATCCTGTCGCTGGTCTTCGAACTTTTCGCCGTGGTCCTCCCTCTCCGAGGAGTAGTTTGGTAGGTCTACTTCCATCTTGTCAGGGGATCGAGCTATGCGACAGCCGATTGTGTTTTGGA
This sequence comes from Glyphodes pyloalis, assembly GCA_037074685.1. Taxonomy (NCBI): domain Eukaryota; kingdom Metazoa; phylum Arthropoda; class Insecta; order Lepidoptera; family Crambidae; genus Glyphodes; species Glyphodes pyloalis. The sequence continues at coordinate 8,626,403 of JAYKKO010000021.1, forward strand.
GTACTGAAAGTAAGTTAATTTTCATCCCTCATTAAAGGAGTGTTAGCGGTTTGGTAACAATGTCCAATGCCCGGTTCCAATATTTTACCATTCGTAATGTGTCAAAAATGAATATCCATTTTTCTCCAACTGACTGCGAGTTGTTAATACCGTTCCATAGTTTACTTTACATAACAGCTGTCATTAGTCGTCCGTCTGTCATTTTCAGCTTACGCCTCGTATAATATATTACCATCCGTAACTAGAACGGATCGTTTTGCAAATATTGGTATCATTAATGAAAATCAATCGCGGTTCGTTAGACTCGCTAAAACGAGAATGGTCAAACCGATCTGCTGGTTTCTTACCGGTGTCTTCTCGGTAGATATAGGTTCCGAACCGGAAGTAGAATCACTTTGCATTATATACAATGACGATTCAAAAGTGTTACATGTAACCTACTTGAATAAAGAAATATTTGAGTTTGAGTTTATTTGAGTTCGATTTAGCTGACATTGGTTATGATTTAATTGTAAAGGAAATTGGTAGGCTAACACGACTTTCTTTGTACTTATATTGATTTATTAAAAATTAACCCAAAAACAGAGTCAGAAGAAGAGTAATGTTGGTAGATTTTCTTTCCCTATAGTTTGATGGTGATGGTCATAAAACCTACTTGGTATAAACCAAATATATGAGGCTTGTGCCCAACTCTTTTACCATGTTGCCTGAATTAATTTGGTGTGGAAATGACTCACCAAGAACTCCTGCCAAGAACAAAAGACTTGCTTTAGGAAAAGACATTTCGAAAATGTACAAGTTGCATATGAGCTGGTTGACTTATATACCGTCTTTGTAAGTACAATATGTAGGTAAGTATATAATTACTCCCATAATTGTGGGTTACATTTCTTGAAATTGTTTTCTGTTACTTGTGATATGAAACACGCAAGGGGATTTTTCAATTGATAAGATAGGTATTTAGTACATATCTAAAGCGAAATGTTGGAATTTTTATATTTTAGAATTGCAAGGCCAGTTTTATTAAATGCTACCGACTCGCCTTAAGTGTTTGAAATACTTTATCGAAAAAATCGAATCAAAATCCGTTGCGTTGTATAAATATGAAAATAGTTCTGTAACACAATTGCTTTAGCTACATATGTGTGATGGACAACATCACATACATTGCTCAGACTCTGTGGTAAGTAGCTAAAGAACTTGTGTTACAGAAATCAGAAACAACGACGGTACCACAACACCCAGACCCGAGTAATATAGAAAAGTCCGTTTCCCATATTGACCCGACCGGGGATTGAACCCGGGACCTCAGAGATGGCGCGACGCCAAAGTCCGGCTCGCTCGCCTCTCGGCTACGGAGATCGTCGAGGTCGGAATATTACAGATCATCAGAATCATATATATTTTTGGTAGTAGACCCACAGGATCACCATAGGTGAGAGGTACCGCAGTTGGCATTTCACATAATATAGTCTTTAATGCGAGGCACGGATGGTTCCGTTGGATTGGCTTTCCCTGCTCCTCCCCAACCATCCCGGGGGGAAAAGACGGGGCTGCGTATTACCGGCCATTCCGCCATTTTTGTTGTGGTTCTGGGTACGTCGAGTTTCCCACAGCACCATCACTAAGTGGGTTCTACGGTGTTACTAAACCAATCGATCAAGTGGATCGAGAGAATCTAACGATGGTAGAATAGATTAGCTGACGTCGTTTGATTGTGCTACCAAACATCGATGGATCAAACAGCCATCAATCGATGGTAAATCGATTAGTCGACGTCGATCGAGCTGTTTGTTAAGACGGATCCATCGATCTACGTTGACCTATGAAGTCGATTGATTAATTATTTTGTTAATTTTTAAAATTGTTAATTTTCCGAAATACATATTAATGTTCTTGTTTTGTACAACAGCGAGAGATTCGCACTCGCAGACAACCATTTAAGAGTGGTTTGCGAGGCCTTATGTATAATTTAAAAAGTGTTGTTTGTAATAATAATAAATAAATAATAATAATTAGGCGAACGGTATCGGTAAATCAATTAAAGCTACTAAACGAGTAACTTCGATCGACTTCAATAGATGCCTTCGATCCGGTATGGTAACACCCTAAGTATGTAGTCTCGAGTCCTACACACATCGTCAGCTTTTCTGAGGTCCGTCAAGGAATTTCTCCCCTTAAAAAGAAAAAGTATCGTCTAACGCGCTTCCCGTATTTTTATTACCTGACAATAAACGATCAGGTATATTTAACCTCAATATTGTAGTTAATAGTAAACTTGTAACCTTCTTTTGCAGTGTTAATGCGTTTATGAATTAGTAATTAGCCAGTAGCTTGTTATCGGAAGTACTTATTGCAGCTCAGGCGATTGCCCGGATAAGTCGCCTCTTTGCCATGAGGAACCATAGTGTTGCCGCCATTTTTGTTCTGAGCATATGCTTTGTTTTTTCTGTACTTTGTGATGGTAAGTTTTGACCGTGATTATATTCATGTTGTTTTTTTATATCAATTATTCTCTTTACGTCAAATTAAATTCGTTTTGGATTCAAATTCGGAATCTAAGCTGTCATAAATGGTTGGAAAGAAACAAAACATAGATCTTCGCATGGGAATCGTTCTTTTTTTTTATTTTAATGGCAACTAAGCTCCATTAACGAATTGTACCGCTGCCAGTGTCACGCACGAATTGATATAACTTTATGATCTTCCGTGCTCTATAGCTTTCAAAGGATTCTGTGAAGCCCAAATTCAGTATAAGCTTGTTTTCACTTCAGATTTAAGATACTTAGAACTATGTCGGTACTTTTAGTGCGATATGGTAAAGTTTCTTTAATAATTTTTATCCAATTCTCGCTGGTGCGAAAAAATCTAACAAAAACAATTTAAATTTTTAAATTTAAATTTAACAATTTAAAAAGAAAATCCTTCCTAACAATATTTCTGCTAATTTTTTTTCAGATCCTCTACCACAACAGACGCCTTTTGATGAAATTTCTTACTCAAAAGACGAATACAACTTCATCTTCAAAAACATACCAGTACTATTTGAATACTTGCTCGCTGCCCTCCAAACTAATCCAGAAGCATTTGAAACTAATAACATAAAAGTCTTCACTGATGCAAACATACCACAGCACAAAAGAGTGAAAAAGGATATTGATGATCAATTAAATCTTAACCACGAAGTTTTTGATTATAATGTTAACGAAACATATAAAGCTGATTCAAATAATGATACTAATATTGAAGAGCTAGAAGATTCAGAGCCTGACCAAAATGATAATGGAAGAATTTATTTGAATGACATCAGCTCATTTCTGGATTTCTATAATAAAGACGAGAACACTGAGAATCAATTAGATGATGACGTTTTTGATGAAGTCAAGGAAGAGGGGAAGATTGACAGGGATTTGTTTGATGATTCCGAAGATAACTATGTTGATAACAGTTGGAGTAGGGATATGATGCTGAAATATTTAAAAAGGCAGTTAGAAAGAAATGTTAACGAAATTGGTAAAGCGTGAGATGAAAAATTGGCAGAAAGTTTTATGCATTGTCGTTAAATTTTCAACATTGTCTTTTCCTAAACTTAGCCTAAGTGCTTTGATGTTAAGATCTATTTTGTTATTTATTTGGACATTAATTTCTTTTAGTATGGAAGTATTAAAATAGTACCTTTAAGTAAATCGACTTGTTTCGAAAATTTCTAAAAAAGCTTCAACTAAACTAAAACTTATAATTGAGATTTGGGGCTACAAACATTGAATTCATGTCCTTGCAAAGAATTTTATTTATTTTAATGTATATTTCAAGAATGTAGTTTCTATTAAACAATACTTTGTATTATTTTTTATTGACTAACTCGTATTCAGTTGGCAAGTAGGAATTTAGAAACATATATTACATACACCCATAAACGTACTATCTGCATGACCCAACGGTTGACTGGTAGAGAATGCTCCTTTCATTAAGTCCACCTTTTGTACTTTTTTTGTGCAATAAAGTTTTTAAATAAATAAATAAATATATTTTTTAATCATGTAAATTTTAAATGTAGTGTATCTGTAGTTATTTTATAAAGCTGATGAGTGTTTGAACTCGCTAATCACTACTACTACTGTTTTGAATTTTAAAATTACTGTTGTGTTGGATAGCCTATTTATCGAGAAAGGCTTAGGACTATCTTACATCACTCTACGACTAATAGGAGTAAAGTATCATTGGAACTAATTGAGTATGGGAAAACGGGGATAAGGAGGGATACCTACGCGTGCGGCTGGTTATAAATATTTTGCATTATTTATAATCAGCTTATTACGTTTTAGAAACAATGTATTTACTTATCTATTTTATTGTGAACAAATGTTAATACTTATGAATTGTACATGTTAATTTGTACATGTTATGTTAATGTATGTCCGGTACCAATATTTTAAAAACGATCCGTTCTAGTTACGAGTCGTAAGCTAAAAACTGCCGACAGACGACTGATGACAGTTGATATGGAAAGTAAATTTGAAATTAGAACGGATAGTAATTTTTGAAAAGTTACGAGTCGTAAAGTATTGGAACCGGGAATTCGTTTCAGTGCATCCATTTGGGATTAATTTGTATAGTAAAGTTTAATGACGAGTGATAAATAAAATCGATCAAATATAAAAATAAATCGCTGTTCGTTAGTCTCGCTAATACTTTATTTTTAATCATTATCAGCCTGTTGCAATCCACTGCTGGACATAGGCCACTCCAAATGTTCGCCACTTCGCTCAATTGTCGGCGACTCTCATCCAGCTCCTGCCAGCCGTCCTGCACAAATCGTCACTCCACCTGGCCTGAGGGCGTCCTACACTACGTTTACCGAGGCGTGGTCTCCACTTTGAACTCGTTTACCCCAACGGTTGTCGGCTCTGCGGCTGATATGGCCAGCCCACTGCCACTTCAGCTTGCTAATCCTGCACCTCATTATGGATTCAATCCCTTAGAGAGAGAGAGAGATTCGATCCCTTATTTTTAATGTTAATTTTAAAATAATTGTGGAGGGAAAAGAAATTGACGAGATGGAGGGAGAATAATGACTAGACTTCGTTAAAGAAGCCTAGTTTGAATGAATGAATGAATGCGCCAGACAATCACACCAATCACATGGTCTCAAACTAAGGTTTTCCCTTGTACTATGAGAACCAGACGATGGATGATACTAACTGGTGGCGTCATCCCAGCACACCCAGACCCAAGTCAATTGAGAAAAGTTCGTTTTCCAAATTGACCTGACCGGGAATCGAACCTGGGATCTTACGCGCTTTGGGCGCCTACCTTAGCCACTGCGCCACCGAAGTCGTTAAAATATAGTCTTTAACGAAGTCTATTTGTTATTTAAAAAGCCGGCTCGGACTATGGCATTGCGCCATCTCTGAGGTCTTATCGAACCCGATCAGTTATCGTCCTGGTCGGGTCAATTTAGAAATCAAACTTTTCTTTTTTGTGTCGAGTCTGGGTGTTATGGTACCGGTTTCTGATTTCCGTAGCACAACAGCTTGAGCTTGAGTAAACAGCGAAATGAGATGTGTGCGTTGTTGTCCAATATTTATCCCTAGTAATATTATAAATGCGAAAGTAACTCTGTCTGTTACGCTTTCCCGTTTAAACCTCTCAACCGAGTTTGATGAAATTTGGTAAAGGTATAATTTGAACCTCAAGAACGAATATAGGCTACTTTTTGTAAGAAAATAAGGGGGGGGGGGGGGGGGGTAATACCGCCTTTGAAAGTTTATATGGAAAAATGTTTATTTTTGAAGTTAGATATATGAAATTTGGCACAAATATAGCTCAAAACTTGGATTAAAATATATACTACTTTTTATTTCATAATTAAGATATTTCAACTATGAAGTGTTAGTGGATACATCTTTAATTTATTACAGGCTCGTATGTACCGTTCCTTATGTCATTTGTGTTTTTAAAGTACCTTAGACAGCAAGTTTTTTATTTTTGCATCATTCTGGTGATTGTGTTGAAGGTTGAAGGTTTTTATTTTGTTTCTATTATGTTTTAAATAATACATAGCAAATATATTTTCTATAAAAAACCGCTTGCAATAAAATTAAGACATGATTTCATTGTTTAATTATTGCATTTTTATAGGAGGCGTAACCGTTAAGTTACATTTTCATTCATAGCGTACTTGTAATAAGTGATTTTGTTTTCAATGACATACGGGTTGCAGTTTTTATTATGATCAAGATTTTCTTCCGCTTTTATATTTGTAACTTGATATTTAATGATAAATAGTCATGAGGTGTAATTAATAAAGGTATTTTGATAATTTATCTTACATAAACATATTTTTAGTCATTGTTATTACACAATCTGACTTAAAAACATTTTTATGTAATTTATTAAATACGAATAAAAACGAATTTTAAATTTTATTTATTGCTTGTGCTGTAAGGTCTTTACGTGCCTATTTTTAATTTTAAGTCTGTTGAAATTACAATACAAAGTTTGGTTTACCTGTAAAATTTAATTTTCTAACATTAAATGAATAAGCTTATGAACTGTGGTTCATCATCATCATCAGCCTGTTGCAGTCCACTGCTGGACATAGGCCTCTCCAAATGTTCGCCACTCCGCTCGATTTTCGGCGACTCTCATCCAGCTCCTGCCAGCCGTTCTGCGCAAATCGTCACTCCACCTGGCCTGAGGGCGTCCTGCACTACGTTTACCGAGGCGTGGTCTCCACTCCAGAACTCGTTTACCCCAACGGTTGTCGGCTCTGCGGCTGATATGGCCAGTCTCACTGCCACTTCAGCTTGCTAATCCTGTGAGCTATGTCGAACTGTGGTTCATTTGATGCTAATTTGAAATTGATATCTCACAATTCGTTGTTCCATCCTCACTGAAAAAAATTTAGATACACAGACAGCCGTATAATCGTTGAAGGGTTTCTCTGTGGAACAAAACCAATCTATACTAATATTATAAAGCTGAAGAGTTTGTTTGTTTGTTTGTTTGTTTGAACGCGCTAATCTCCGAAACTACTGGTGCGATTTGAATAATTCTTTTTTTGTTGGATAGTCCATTTATCGAGGAAGGCTATAGGCTAAATAACATTACGCTATGACCAATAGGAGCAAAGACAGAGCGGTAAATGTGTAAAAAACGGGGAAAATTATTCATCCTCGAGGGCTTCCGTTGCGTGCGCTGCGAAAACGGTTCAAGATACCAAAAATATATGTATGAAAGAATAATTCCTATTGAAATGATCTAAAAAAATGTCCACGCGGACGAAGTCGCGGGCGGCCGCTATCAATGTATATTTTAGGATAATTTCAGGATTAGGGTAGACAGAATGAAGAAACAATACGAACATTATGTTTTGACCTTCGCACAAGTTTCATACAAATGAACTTGTAATCTGAAATTGATTAAGTTGTTTTTGACGGAATTCCTAAGTGTATTCAGACCATTACTGTGCCATTATTATTTGTAGGTCAGACACGATACTTATGTATATCATTTTAATGACTTCATGAGTTCCACCTCACTATGTAAAAGTTATCTGAAGTAATTGGTATAACAAGTAGTACTATTTTGTAACTGTCACTTTTCCCACGTGTTCTTACGGTAAAGATTTTTAGATCTAGAGTTCCATGCAAAATACAAACAATATATCCATCTCGAATCGCACCATCGCATCATCTTTGAACATCAAAGTCTATATGTCACAAGCATTGTATAAGAGGCTTAAAGTGTTATATAGTCTAATCTAATTTAAAACTTATGTGACTTGGATCAGTATGGAATTAAATCATTTTTGATGTAATGTCACGCGCGCGGTAAGGAAACGAATGAGAGTGAAAGAAGGCTTAATACTGTTTTAAGCCTTATTTTGCCGATTTAGGTCGCAACTTGACCATTTAAAATTGCTCGATTTGCTAATAAGTTAAAGAGAACTATATAATAATCTTACTAAAGATTTTAACTCACAAACGAGAAAAAGTAACGATTAAAACTAAATAAAAACTACATTATATGTACAAATATACAAAATTAAATTGAATAACATAAAACAGGCCTAAAAACTTACAAAATAACACAATAATTTTAATAATCTTACTCATTTATTTCTAATCAGAATTTACCGAACATGTGAAGTGATTCGGCTGAGTATGCACTTAGTGGAGGTTAAGAGGTTAATACAACAGAAAAAATCGCCTACGATAACTTGCGGTTAGCTCAGGTAGAAGAGCAGCTCGCGCGATACGTAAAGGTTGTGGATTCGATAGGGTTTTCTGTTTCTTTAAATGGTTTAAAGTTCGCTGGTGCGGCGTAAATAACTTAAAAAAAAAGTCTTATTTCAGTCGAAATTACTAAATGGATTTGGATAATATAAGCTAAATAATATATCTAGTAGTGTATACTTTTATATCAAAAAAAGAAGAAAAGCGGAAGTTACCTCATGAGTGGATACGGTCAGAGAAGTGACAAGCAGGTTTTGATTTCTGCATTCAAGAAACGTGTGAAATGGAAAACAGCGGGTGAGTAACGCGTTGGTTTTAAAATTCAATATTAGTTCTTATGTAGAGGAAATAAGAGCGGTACAAAATCCTTTATACAAAATCCAAATCTGTATAAGTTACAATTTATTACGATGTGTTGAGGACTGCAATAGCACGTAAAGGTTTACCTTAAGTGGAATGAAAATTGAACTTTACGGTTGTGCCTCTTAAAAAAAATTAATAATCCCTACTAATATTATAAATGCGAAAGTATCTCTGTCTGTCTGTCTGTTACGCTTTACCGCTTAAAATTTGGCATAGGTATACGTTTAACCTCAAGAACGGACATAGGCTACTTTTTGTTAGAAAGTAAGGGGGGAGGGGGGGGGGGTTGTAATGCCGCCTTTGAAAGTTTATATGGGAAAATGTTTATTTTTTAAGTTAGAGTTATGATAGTTGGCACAAATATAGCTCTTCTAAAGTATAGACTACTTTTTGTTTCGAATATTAGGGGAGATAGGGGTAAAACCGACCATGAAAGGATGTAGTCCACGCGAACGAAGTCGCGGGCACAGCTAGTCTTATATATAAAATTAATCGCTGTTCGTTAGTCCCGCTAAAACTCGAGAACAGCTAGACCGATTTCATTAATCTTTGTCTTAAAATAATTGTGGAGGTCCAGGGAAGGTTCAAAAGGTTAGAAATAAAAAAAAAATAGGCGTGACGAAGTTCGGCGGGGTAGCTAGTTAAGCAATAAAATCATGTTCATTGTTTTAATTATGATTTTTTATATTACACTTCAAGATTGACCTCATCCCACCTGATGTTAAGTGGTAATGAGGTCCTAGCTTATGGGCGACAAGTAATAATAATAAATTTGTTACTGAACTTGTCGCCCTTACCTTGAACTTGTCGCCCTTGGCTTGACTCCTGCTTCTAATGTAGCTCTGCCCAGGAGCTCTGGAAGCCTTACTCACACGCAACAACACAACAACACAGAAGGGATTGTTATTCCGTTGCGGTGTTCTGTAAAGTGGAGGTATTTCACCAGTCGGGCTGCTCCAGTTCGAGCGATAAATCGCTATGCCCTACCTCTCAATTCTACGTTATAGCCACGACCTATGCACGCAGATGTGAACCAGCCTGAGCTCAAGCCGCTCCACCGAGCAAAATGCTCGGTATCTGGCGCGATGCGGCTGATGTTGCTCGTCACGCGGCTCGGCTGTATTGCTCCGGTCAAGTTCGAGACGAAGCGCGGCGTCTGTTACGTCAATGTGTCACCGGCCTGGTGTATCTTGAGCTACGTTGTTGTAAGCTTTTTAAGTGAGTTGTTCCCTAAAGCTGTAAGTTCATACACTGATCCTATATATTGGTTTAAGTCATAACAACCAGATATAAATGTAGGTGTAAACTTATGTATTTATATTATACAATGTGTTCACAAATTAGCACATAACCTCAAGACTTTAAAAATAAAAAAGTTGAAAAACCATAATAAAATAAGTTCTTTCATAATAAACATTTAACATGCTCTCTCATATGGCGTCAATATTTTTTTCCTGAAATAACTTTTTTTGACGGGGGAATTGCTTGGCGCGTCGTACCGTCACCCGCCACCGTGACGGCGTGTGTACTCTAACCAAAACTCCCGGGGCCTCATTGCCTTTAAGGGAATACTGTGGGAAACTCTAGAACCACGGCAACATCACCGGCGGGAATGATGTCGATATGCTGGCAAACTCACAAGAACCTGACTGGATAGTTTTCTCCATTTATAGAAATATTCAATTACAGAAATCAATTATGCCACATTTAGTTGAACCGATATTTCCTACTCCTCTAAGACTAGGAATTCTTTGTGTCCCTGTAAGCTCTTGTTGAAGCACTATTAATATGTTTTTATATAAAAAAAGTCTGAGTCATAATCCCTGCTGGTTTGTTTCTTACTACAGACAGGTATTTTTTTGGTTTATTGCATCGTCAAGCGCGAATGTAAGTTTTTTTTTTCATCAGACGCAGGAGCAGTTGTTGGGCTCGGAATAGACCTCAGCTTGCCTCTAAAGAGGGCCGTTCGCGTGGGCACCCCCACCCGCCGAATCGTCTGGATCTCTGACTTTGCCACTGTGATGCTAAACGTAAGCGTGGCGGCTTACAGAGCTCCAGGGAGGCTGCGCGAGCTGGTGCGGATTATGAACCACATTCAGAAGGTAATCAAGACAAGGTGACCTTTGAGGAAGACTAAACTATTCGCCATTCAATAAATGCTTATTCCCAAAACATAAACACACAAAACCTCTAGGAGTTAGCCGCCTAAATTTATTTTCTACCTGACTATCAATGTTGGCTGCAGTTGCAGCAATATCATCTTCACTGAACTTGCAGGGGAGCGCAATAGGCTCTCGCCCCTATATGATTTAAGGAACAAACAGAGGGCGCCCCCTAACAAGGTAAGCTGATGCAGATTATGAACCACAATTAGAAGATAATCAAGATATGAGGTCAACCTTGAAGTGCAACAATAAAAAAAAGTTCGCTAGTGCGGTCTGATGCACTATAAAAGTTGAAGAAATCTATAAAGTCTTAGATTTATCGGTGAAATTCAACTGATTTGGGTACCTTGAAGTGCCTAATGGGATATAAATTAAAATTTCATCCATTATGTACGGAAATCCTGTGTTTTTTCCAGATCAAGACCAATTTGGGAGGAGTATCCAATAAACTCTTGTTAGTCGAGTTCAAGAAATGTGTCATACTTTGTTCCTCCCTGGGCATTTTCACCATCATCTTGGTACTGGACTATTTGAACTTTATGCAAGAAACGCATATGGAGAATAAAGACAGTAAGTTTATTTTGTACAAACATACAATCCGAAAATGATTAATTACATAATGTCTTTAATTTCGGCTTTATATGTCACACCCATTCCAAACAGGACCTCGACGTATAAAGGTTAACTTTCGGTGTCGGTTCGCAACCGTTGTAAGTAGAATCACTTTGCATTGTATTCAATGATGATTTAAAAGTGTTACATGTGACCTATTTGAATGAAGAGATATTTGATTTGATTTGAGAGGTTGATATCGCGATACAATCTTTTTAGTTGTATAAAATAATGCTTTATAAATCGTGTTTTTCTCTTTCAGAAACAGTTGCCATATTGTACTCGTGCTACTTTTTGGGGTTTCAAATAATGTACTTAATGCAATCACAATTTGTTTTTACTTCATTAGAAGTTTACAGGACTATGAGAACCTTGAATCATTTGCTGGAAGAAACAGGGCAGCTGATCAAAAATCAAAGTAAGATTGCGAATACTTCTGCTAGCACACCTTTCTGAAGCACTCATTTGTCAGTTTGACGACAGTTGTCAAAACATAACCCATCCATACTAATATTATAAATGCGAAAGTAACTCTGTCTGTCTGTCTGTCTGTCCGTCTGTTACTCTTTCACGCCTAAACGGCTGAACGGATTTTGATGGAATTTGGTATAGGTATACGTTGAATCTCAAGAAATATTATTAGAAAATAAGGGGGGATGGGGGTAATACCACCTTTGAAAGTTTATATGGAAAAATGTTTATTTTTGAAGTTAGAGATATGAAATTTGGCACAAATATAGCTCGAAACTTGGATTAAAATATAGACTACTTTTTGTTTCGAATATTAGGGGAGAAAGGGGTAAAACCGACCATGCAAGGATGTAGTCCACGCGAACGAAGTCGCGGGCACAGCTAGTACGTATATAATTTTAGATATTAATATATTTTTGTCACTGTCGTTGCGTGCAGCGCTGCGCACCACTCGAAAGACATATTGCACCTTCGGTAGAACAAGGCCGCAGTTTTTGCAATTTTACAGGAGAGCCATTTTAAGATATTAACACGCTTTTATTAGCTTGGGTTGTATGTATCTATGTAACGGAATCTTTGAATCTTAATTTGACCCACTTCCCGGTCTTTGATTAAGATGAAATTTTGCACACGCTCTGAGTTCTGATGACAATACATGACTAGCTAAGAAACGTCATTACAAATCCAATATGGCGGCCTCCCCAAGATGGCGAACTGACTGTTTGAAATGCACTTCCATGATATGGGTATCAAAAGAAAGGGTTTGCTGTCAGGAATACGAAAAAAATAGTCACGTGATTCAAATCCAATATGGCGGGCGTCCAAGATAACGGACAGGCTATTTGAAATGCACCCCTATGATATGGGTATTAAATGAAAGGGTTTGCTGAATGGGATACGAAAAAGAATTATATAATTATTGATACATGAGAAAACTAAAAAGTAGAAAATAAAAATAATAGTTTAAAAAACTAAAAAACACGCTTTTAGCTCGCAATAAAAATTACTAAATAATTCAGACATTTAAGAAAGAAAGCGGGGAGCGTTTATGTTATCTTTACTCTTTTTGGACACTCTTTTTATTGCGAGCTAAAAGCGTGTTTTTTAGTTTTTTAAACTATTTTTTTTTTTTGCTTTAGGTCTAGTTCTGTTATCATTACTCTAAAGTTGTCCTCCTTTGCAAGACATAAACTATTATACTATATTCTTTGTAGACATGTGCTTTACAAGAATTAAGATCTATCAGTTTTTTTATTAGTTTTGTTTTTAAGACAGTTGACAATTGTGCCCTCTTTTTACCGAAGGTGCGACATACGGAAGACCAGCGTCGGAGTGTCACTCCGATACCTCGACAAATCTTGAGTATTTGCCTTTTTAGTGATATCATTTTATTAATAAGTTGTTGTTCTATAAAGGCTTTGTTATGTCAACAAATAAACATTTCGTTCTTTTTCATTTTTACAAGTTGATAACTCGTCTGTTACGAGGCATAATACTGTTTTATGCCTTCTACTGTCGGTGCCATTTTTAGGTGGTAACTGTGTACCTACAAAATGTTTGATCAAAGAGTATATTGGTGACGAATTATACTTGTAATATTGGCAATGTAGGTGGCGTAGTCCCCAAAACGCTTAAGGTCCAGACTTGGATTGTCTATATTTTTTTATTGTGCTTCACGCCGCTCTAGAGAGTTTCAATATTTAAACTATTCAGATGCCAAGGTGTCATCAATTCCGTGGTTTTAAAAGATTTTTGCAACGAATGTACCACGGGCCGATAAGTATGTTGTTCTAAACCTATAAGGCAGAGAGCATTTACCTATTGAAGGCTAAGCAAACAGAAAAATGGATCGCCTACGCTAATTTGCAGTTGGAAGACTAGCATGCGCGATGCGTAAAGGTCGTAGGTTCGAATCCCCGATTCAACGGGTTAGTAGTCGATTGGCACGAAATAAATTCGCCCGAACGTGCGTATCGTCCCCTTTCAATAAAATATTTTTGGTAGGCGTTTCGCACGAATGTATTTAAACGCGTGCATATCGACTCCTTCAAGAATCAGTAGCATGCATTTAGTTCTTGAAAGGAGTCGATTCGCACGCATTAAAATACATTCGTGCGAAATGCCTACCAAAAAAGTGTTCATTGAAAGGGGACGATTAGCACGTTCAGGTGAATTTATTTCGTGCCAATCGACTACTAACCTGAATCCCCCACGGCAAGGGAAGATAATATGTTGAACATGCTGGGTGGTTGCCCCTAGTTAGAATTCGTCGTCTAGTACTCATAGTACAAGTAAAAACCTAAGTTTGAGACTAGTTGATCGGTGTGATTGTTTAGCGCATAATTAAAACGAAAACAATTAAACAACATTTCAATCAAACATTTTCAGAAGCAAAATTGACAGTTACAAACCTTTATGTGAGTAGTAATTTAACAACAAAAATAAACAAAACTGTTGACCGTATGATGGCTGATGATGATACTGTACAAGGTAACGTTTAACCTAATTATATTATAAAAAAATATATAAGTTGTCCGAATTAAAAAAGTCGTTAAGTCATTTTGCCGTGGAATATTATGATAACATTTAAAACAAGTCGTATTGTACTTTATTCGACGGTTATTTTTTATCTACCAATTGAGAAAGCAGCCCCAAGTGCTTTGTGCCTTAAGTGAGTATTTGCTCTTTCATTCCAGTTTTCAAACTATTGAATTCAAAGACGATGTCGGGAACGATTCGTCATCTCGCTCTAATGCACGACCAGCTCTGCAGCGTGATGAGACAGATCAACGTCAGCTTCGGCCCAGAGGTGCTTCTCATCATAGCTTCGTGCTTCCTGCATCTCATTATCACGCCCTACAACTTGATCATGACTATTGGTACGTGTTTTGTAGAAACAGGAAAAAATTGTCTTCTCAGGATTCAGGTTTTTTTTCTAACTGACTATAGATGATGGCCGCAGATGGCCTTTTCATCTTCACCGGACTTGCGGGGGAGCGGAAGGCTCTCACCCCTAAAAATTTAAAGAACTGCCTGAGGGCGCCCCATAGCGGGGCTCGGCTCGGGCCGTAGTTGGGAGAGGGTAATCGAACATATCCTCACGTCCAAAATTCCCCAGTGCCTGAAGAGAAAGGTCTATGACCAATGTGTGTTACCAGTGATGACTTACGGAACTGAGACGTGGTCTCTGAACGTTGGCCTCATAACGAAGCTCGAAGTTGCGCAGCGTGCTATGGAGAGGGCTATGCTCGGCGTTTCCCTACGTGATCGGATCCGTAATACGGAGATCCGTAGAAGGACCGGTGTATCCGACATAGCCCGAAGAGTTAGCACGCTGAAGTGGCAATGGGCAGGCCACATCGCTCTTAGGACCGACGACCGTTGGGTAAAGAGGGTCCTCGAGTGGCGACCACGTACCGGACGACGCAGCGTGGGGCGGCCCCCAACACGATGGACTGACGACATCGTCAGATGTGCGGGGAGCCGCTGGATGCAGATAGCGCAGGACCACGCGTTGTGGCGTTCTGTAGAGGAGGCATATGTCCGGCAGTGGACAAAAAGAGGCTGATGGATGGATGGATGGAATCGAACATATGCTCAGGATTCGGGACTTGATCCCTGGATATTTGACGACCTCCGAAGCCGAGAGACGAGCGGTCCAGACTTTTGTGTCGCTCCATCTCTGAGGAGGAGGGTTCGATCCCCAGTCGGGTCAATATGGGAAACGAACTTTTCTATATTGTCTCGGGTCTGGGTGTTGTGCTTTAGCTACTTACCACAGAATCAGAGTAATGTATGTGATGTTGTCCAATATTTATTTATTTTATTTATATTATACTCTCCCAGCTGAGACAGATATAATTTGTTGTAGGCAATGATTTTTTTTGTAATTTTGATCTCTAAACCTTTCGTTGTGGCCTTTTGTCAGTAGAGATCGCAGGATCGCGCTTATACTTCTATAAGATAAGTTATTAAAACATATAAAAAGCTGAAAAACTGAAGAGTTTGTGTGTTTTTTTGAACGCGCTAACCTTAGGAGCTAGATTATTACTTAACTATTTTTTAAGAGTAAAAATAGTGATTAAACATTTTTCTGTTGATGTGAAGTTGTAAATGGAATTACGGTTTCGTTTCTTACAGTGGAAAAAGAAATAGAGATATTTACATTGACGCAGTATGCTTGGTGTGCATGGCACTTATTTTGTACTGTAGCGGTCGTGGAACCGTGTCATGTGACACAACTTGAGGTAAGCGAACCTAGATTTATGAACAATATTACCTCTAGGTGTCTCATCCATAACCAGCAGTTGTTTTGGGAGTTTAAGAGGCATCTTGAGATTTGGGTATCAATGGTTTGAGTTGGACATATCTATACTGATGTTCATCAAAATGTCGGGTTCAAACCTGGAATCCAGATAATTTTGATGTTTATATTTACTACCTAATTTCTACCATTCGCTACCTTGCGTGAAATAATTGCTACCTTGATATTTAGAATAGAATAGAATAGAAGAAGAAAACAGCGGGGCCACATTAAACCATTCGCTGTTATTAAGTACATTTGATTTTTATATTGGCTACCTTTATGCTACCTACACATAATCTTTGTTTAAAGTTACTGCCGCAATATTTTTAAGTTAAAAATACAAACTGTGGTCTCGCCATTTTGACAACCTGATTCTATAAAAAAACATTTAGTAAATACATTTTATGTAGTTAAAATTTACTACCCAATTTCTACTTCACCGTACAGTGACTGAAAATAATTTATTTCATGTAGTTTTGAGTAAAACCTATATATATATTTAACTACATTTTTTATTTTGTGTTTACCTTGATGTGCTATCGAGTTTATATATTTCTAATGTCTGCTTTAAAACCAGATGGAGCGCACTCATTGTCTAATCAGCCACCTCCTTTTGGAAGACACCGACAGCTTCGTCCACGCGGAACTGGTGAAGTTCTCCAGATGTTTGATCCTGAACAAAGTGGAATACTCACCAATGGGTGCGATAACGCTTAATCGAACGCTTTTGGTTTCGGTGAGTTCAAGCGCGACACTTTGTAGTATTTTTTGCTGCGTATACCTAGACTGTGAAATGAGCTCTCTACTGAGATTTTCCAACAAGATTGAGTATTAGGTTGTTAACATCTTAGGGCCGAATATTTTTCTAATGCTAAATGCCTTATCTCTTCAACTATAGAGCCACACTCCTTATATCAATAGCCGATGAGACAAAAAGATACTATAATGACGATCAAGTACTGAAAAACGCTGCGTATATGAATAGAGAAGAATAGACATCGTTCTTTGGCAAAGAAGATAGATGCGAGTAGTGTTGCTGTATGATCGATAGTTTTTATCCAGGGCCAGGCAATATTATTGCCTAAAAGAAATTTATTTACTAAACAAGTAATTGTATGAAATAGGCAGAGTCCCACAAAACTATCGATACTAGCAATAGTATTGTTTCTTAAAAAGAAAAAATAATATGATACATAAGAATAAATGCAATATCGATCAAGCAAAGCTCAAAGCCTTGAGTTGTGGCAGTCTTGGGGGGTCTGTGGCTTAGCCCCACAGTGGTCGAGGCACCTGTGGCCGACGCCCCTGATTCGTTACTTTTGAATTAAAGCAATTTTTATCAAATATCAGGCACAAAAATGTCTTACTAACCTGTATACTTAACTTAATTTATTAGATGTACAT
Organism: Glyphodes pyloalis; assembly: GCA_037074685.1. Lineage (NCBI taxonomy): Eukaryota > Metazoa > Arthropoda > Insecta > Lepidoptera > Crambidae > Glyphodes > Glyphodes pyloalis. The sequence continues at coordinate 8,643,964 of JAYKKO010000021.1, forward strand.
GATAAATAAACAATTTTTGGTAGGCAAAAGGGTGCGGGATAAGGTTATATGTATAGCCATCTATTTTTTCTGCTATTTGAAAGATAACTTTTGTTTACCAAGAATAAATACTATATTATTATGGTAAAACACTTTGCTCATTTACTGTACTAAGTGAAAAAGCACAAAAAAGAGAAGATATTAAAATCATTGAACCGGGGGCTTTAGCCACAGACCCGTCTTGGGAGGACATCTTTGTTCTGTTGTGGACGTCTTTTCGCTGAAACGATGATCATGATATTGTTCCCTGAATATGGCAGTTGTCCCTTTTGATAAAATTTCGCGTACTAAGTTCATTATACAGCCCACCGCTTTCCGCTCTTCATTTAGCGCGAAATTAACTAAATTCTAATTTATGTTTATTATTTTTATTACAGATGCTTGCCAGCGTAGCTACGTACTTAGTCATTATAATACAATTTCAGGCTTTAGAGGCACTGTAAAATACGCGATCGTGTTAGCATGATATCGCTTTACAAATAAGGTTCCAACTCGTAAATTTTCACGGTTCAGTGTTCACTTTTATTAGCTAGCTCAGCATTTTATTTGCATTAGAAAAGATGTGAAATTTCAAAGATGCGCCAAAATGCGACAGACAATTACACCTATTACCTGGTCTCAAACTAAGGTTTTCCCTTGTACTATGAGTACCAGACGACGGATACTAACTGGGGGAGTCATCCCAGCACACCCAGACTCAAGTCAATTTAGAAAAGTTCGTTTTCCAAATTGACCCGACCGGGAATCGAACCCGGGACCTTTCGCACTTTGGCCGCCTACCTTAGCCACTGCGCCACCGAGGTTGTCAAAGATAGCACAAATAAATTAAAAGAATTATAATCGCCGGTTACTTCATATTTTTGATATCATCACGAAAAGTTGCAACTGTCAGCCAAGATTTTTCAATTAACAGGAATCTAATTTTTCAATGAGCTAATTAAACAATAAGGGATTGGATTGGATCACACATGCCAGATTAATTTTAGTTCGTTAAATAGCTTATTTTATAATTTTTTATAGTGCTTACGCCGCACTAATGAACTTTAAATATTTCATCACCTTTCTTATTTCTGTAACACAAGTGCTTTAGCTACTTACCACAGAATCAGAGCAATGTATGTGATGTTGTCAAATATTAAATATATATGACGACCTCGGTGGCGCAGTGGCTAAGGTAGGCGGCCAAAGCGCGAAAGGTCCCGGGTTTGATTCCCGGTCGGGTCAATTTAAAAAACGAACTTTTCTAAATTGACTTGAGTCTGGGTGTGCTGGGATGACGCCCCCAGTTAGTATCCGTCGTCTGGTACTCATAGTACAAGGGAAAACCTTAGTTTAAGACCAGGTGATAGGTGTGATTGTCTGGCGCATTTATTTATTTATTTATTTAATATATCGCCGTTATTTTTTGATTAGGTCGGAAATGCAAGAATATGTGTCGCATATTATTGGAAAGTCTAGCAGACAGACTAACATAAATGTTTAGTTCGCATCCCTATTGTTCATAGTCTACGAAAACATTATTAATACGCTACAAATACGTTACCATCAAGTGTATCCCCTACCTCATTCCACTTAAGTGTTAAATATTCATAGCTGGTCCAAAGTAACTGTTTCATCCTGTTTCCGCGACGATTTCTTATCTTCCAAGTACCAAACTGTAGTTCTATGAAGGCATATTGGTGTAGATCAGTTGAATGAGTTCTAGCATTGCCATGAGCTATTCATGTGCTCGGACTATTTTTTTTCTATACATTTTCTGCTTTTCTTCGTTGGAAATCCTCTGTGATGGTGAGTTGTGGTTTTGTTTTTACAAAATCGAAATAAATTGCAATTATCACATATTTATTACACACAGTGAAATTGGTCGCAGTATAAAATTCACTTAACTTAATTTAACTTAATGATTTTGAATCGATTGGGCTGTAGATATATTAAAAAATATGTGTATTTTGACGGATACAAATACTGTCAAACCGTTAGGAAAGTTATATAAAGTTCGTGCAACACATAAAGTATATTTTTCTAAAGTAATAGAATATCATAGGAAAATATATGATATTACTTTTAGTCAGTGTATTCCGTGATTGCAGTGTAAAATGCGCGAAGTTTGTAATTAAAATTGTCATTTACAATTTGGAATAACACTGTTACATTTAAATACAATGTATTAAATTCTTAACATAATGAACATTAAAACATAAACTACTCGAATGTTAAATTATATTCTAGAACCGGATTCCAAAATGTCTTTTCCTGATGAAATTTCAAACCCGAAAGAGGAATATAAGTACATTTTCAAAAGTATACCGATATTGTTCGAATACTTGTTTGTCACATTGCAGACTAAACCTCAAGTACTTGAAACTAACAATGTGAAGAATTTTAAAGATATGTCCAAATTTAAACCTAAGAGAGTAGGAAAAAGAAATGTCGAAAACAAATTTGATCAAGATAACCAAGTTTCTATTAAAAACTTCAATGAAATTTTCACTAGACACCCTAAAAGTAAGGTTTATAGCACAGGCAAAGAATCAAATTTGAAATACAAGGCTGAAGATTTTATTCCGAAATCATTCATTGATAGGCAAGTGGACAAGAGTAGTTTCAAAACTAAAAGAGACGAACCTATTGGTAAAAATGTTGCTGAAGGTCCTAACAATACTAAACTCAAGAAAAACGCAAAGCGTAATATTCTAAGTCAAATAGTTTCATATTTTGGATTCGGAAAAAATAATTATGATGACGATGATGACGGCAACAATCAAGAAGCCGCAGATATTTTTGACCATGTGGAAGAGGAGTCGCTTTATGACGATAAAGAAGACCAGGAAGAATTTAATGAGAACGATGATCGAATAGAAGGATTTGAATATTCACTAAAAGATGTGCAAAATAAAATTCTACTTACTGAGAAAGAGTTAGAAAAACATAATACTGATACAAAATGACGGCAATACATCGTTTTTGATTAGTTTTAAGTCATGGCTTTGTAACGTATATACTAGCATAATTTTGCTTTAGACACCATTTTCCAGTGATTCAAACTGTATTACTATTACGAGGTAGGTCGCAACACTTCCCATCATCTGAAAACAAAGAAAAAAAATATTTTTGGTATATCACAATGTATTTTAGGTGACCTGTGTATCTGTAAAACTATGAATATTTATTTTTAGATATGAGTATTTACGCTTTGATGTTTTTAAAGTTATGAGTTACAATGCAAACAGTTCAAAAATATAATTCTACTGCATTTTTATTTTTTATGGTTTAGGAGAGGTTATCTCAAAGTACGAAATATCAAATAAACCATTTTCAATGTAAGCTTTTTCTTTGTTTTATTCTTCTAATCTTTTAAAAAGCAAGGTTAAAAAATTTAGGGTTCTACCTTCCCAAACTATGGGACTTAAGATTCTTCAAATGGATTATATTTCTATTTGAAGAACTCACCCCATCACGTAAGTATAACTTATTTTCTTATTGTTAGGAATATTCTGTATGAGTGAACCTACCTTAGTGTTAAGCTTAGCAACATTTCAAGGAAACACAGTTCCATCCATCTCTAGTAATATGTTGGATCCTATAAAATTCCTCAACGCAATCCAGCGTCAGAGTACTAACGCAACTGGAGGAACTAACTTCATACTCACAGATGGAAGCAAAGACCGCATCAGGGAACAAATGCCCAAGGGGGAGTACTCGATCTTGTTGAGCAGCAGGTACTTGTAGAATTTGTCAAGCTCCTCGCTCACCACGTCATCGATGCTGTGCAGCATCAGGTTGCTCACGAGGTGGTGAGTGCGTTCGATCTGGTAGAAATGGCGACTCCGTTCAAAACTACAACGTATGGCCAAACAGCTTCTCAAGGTAAACTTGTAAGTACCCGGTAGATTCCGAAGGTCATACCTTACAACTAATAAAACTGATGTCACTGTAAGCATCTCACCAACTGAAAGTTTAGTAATGTTTTTGGTCGTGCTAAGGGTACATGAGAGGTTTTAATAGAGGTAGGACATACTGATTTATCGCTCGAACTGGAGCAGCACGACTGGTGATATACCTCCACCTTACAGAACACCGCAGGCTAATAACAATCACTTCTGTGTTGTTGTGTTCCTGCGTGTGAGTAAGGTTTCCAGAGCTCTTGGGGGGTGCTACATTAGTAGCAGGGGTCAAGTCTTCAAGGTAAGGGCGTCAAGTCCAGTAACAGATATATAGAATTTCGCCTGTAAGCGGGTCCATAAAAATAAAGATCCTATTTCATAATCAATACTGTGTGGTATCCGGAAAACCCCGTTTTCTAAACACCCATGTCTACCAATTAGTGCGAATAATCGACGCTTTACTGTAGTTTGATATTAGTTCATATGCGCACGATATAAGGGCAGTGTCAGACTATCTGACGTGCTTTTAATTGTACCTTTAGGGATGATGCCTCCGTGAAAAGCAATGACTCTATTTAGTTACTAACATTTTTATTATATATAATAAAACTTACTTTTCTACAATAAATAGGTAAATTGATAACGATACTGGGCAAACGGCAAACATGGTGTATAACACACTCCACAAGTTCCCTACGAGCTTTTAAAAAATATATGTCCCATATTTGGTAGCAACTGTAACTGTCAACTGGCAATCTTCGTCCTTGTCCACTTGCCTGTCAATAAGCAACGTATAGTCAACATTATGATCTCATCCAAATCCATGAATACCCCGTTCCAATATTGAAGAACGGTACGTTCTAGTAACGGATAGTAAAAGGCCAAAAACAACAGACAGACGCATGATGACAGCTGATATGGATAGTAAATTATGGAACGATTTTAACGCCTCGTAGTTCGTTGGAGGAAAACAGATAGTCTAATAGAATCATAAAATATTGGAACCGGGCATAAGTAATCCAGATAGATAGTTGACATAATGTGACAAGGTACTGCCTCGTTAACAAACTGAAGACGCTGACTTCACAAGGCTATCAATAAGGATTTCAAAGACGTTACTCAGGATCCTCACACACCTATTCCTCCAAGATCCTAATACATTTGTATGATCTCATACCTCTGCAAGAGTCATGTGCGGAGGCTCAATGAGTAGCACGGTGCGTAGAAGATGCAGCATGCAGAAAAAGACATCCAGCGTCATGCGCTGGGCCGTCCCCATACGACTAGCTGCGATGAAATAATTTTTCAGGGTTCAGATTAAATAACATCTACACATATAAATAACTTAGTGTCTGTTAAATTGAAATAACCAAATTTTGACTACATGTAAATGAATTTACAAACACCAAAATAACATTTTTTAAATTTTTTGTCCACCTCTTTGTTCAGGCTCATCTCTGAAATGCCCGGACCCATTTTAACGGCCCTTTTATTGGTAAGTAGCTGATGTGATAAGAAATAACTTGGGCTACTTTTATCTTTGAAAATATTTTTTATTTTAGAATAAATAGTTTCTAATTCCTGTAGCCCACGCGAACGAAGTCGCAGGCACAGTAGGTCTTAAATAACTACTGAATACTACTTACTGTGTACTACGTAGTATGAAAAATGTTACGTAATATTGTTAAAAACATGTTTTCTAACACAATCTGGACTCACCCTTAGAGAGAGCTAGGTAGTTCATAAAGTACACATTTTTTTTTACAATTCATAACGGCCGCTCTCCTCTCGACTACGGAGTCGAGAGGAGAGCGGGCCGAGCTCTGGTGCCGCTCCATCTTGAGATCGCGGGTTCGATTTCCGGTCGAATCATTATGGAAAACTCACTTATTTGCATGTCCCGAGTACATGGGCGTTATTGTACCGTCGTTATTTCCGATTCCTGTCACACAACTGCTTTAGCTACTTAACACAGAATCAGTGCAGTATATGTGATGTTATATAATATTTATTTATACCAAATGTTTGACGACTATCGCGCCATTGTTTTGATCAGACTTGTCACCTTTAAAACTGTGTGTTCTAGATCATAATCAAATGTTGAAACGACGTAGATTAACTATATCAGAAACGGCAAATAGCTAGAATGGATGATTTTTCAATACAATGAGTATACGATTCGGTAGAAAGGAAATCCAGCATCACATAGGATTTTCCAAGAATCCCTTTGTTAACTACGTCGAGTTTATAGAAATTAGAATCACTTACTAAGACTGTAGATCAAACGGTTTGGTGTGATCACTAGATGCAGAAGGCAAGAGAACAGCAGCATCACGAGACTCAGGCCGTTGGCTGTATCCAGCCGCTTCACCACGTCGAAGGTGATGGCGAAGGTGGACGTCAGCCGGTGGACGGTCTCGTGGGAGGTCTTCGATGGGTTTTTGGGGACCGGGAAGGCTATGATACCAATATTTAGTTAGACGAGAGTTAGGTTAGATGGTGGTTACTATAGGTAATCTTTATTCCCATGATGCCATCCCTAGGCGATGAAATGTGCGGGGTTTAGTGGCTCCAACACACGCCGCTGCCTTTTCCGCCTATTTTTTAAGGGATAGAAACATGCATTACCACCCCTTCAAAAAAAAAGGTCAGACGGGTAAGTTTACCTCTTATACTTTTGTATGCAATTAAGTTTATTAATAAATTAATAATTCAGTAGGTAGGTCTAAAGTCGCAGAAGAAGGTATTGTGTAAGGCCAAGTTCGGGTTCCACCTTAGCAAATGCTGCTACGTTTAACACCGCAGCAGCGCTGGTATTCTGGTGGAAACCAATTGCTTAGAAATATAGCAAGAGGCCTGGCTTTTGGTAGTAGGAGGACACGGTTGTAATGATGTCGACTTACCAACCAAACTGTCTTTGTAAGAGATCTGTTCAAGCGCATTGTTAAGCGAGCTGAGTACTTCGCATAACTCCACCGTGCTGTAGGCGAATTGGAGTTCCAGAAGAAACATCATGATGAACGCAATGTCGTATGCTGCGTATAGGCCGAGGGATATCACTGGAAAGAAATCTAACTAGTCAACGCGACACCCCTGAACTGCTTGCTTAAAGAGTAATCAATCAACAGATGAAGCAAATCCTCAATATCTGTGTTCAATGGGTTTGCTAAGTTACACATTTTTCTGCTCCAACTCACAATCTTTCATAGTCCAGTCCATATGCTTGTGGAATTCTCTAGTCTTTACCTATCAGGGAATCTGAATTCCTTCTTATTTTCGAATCAAAAGTTTTTACTCTTTACTTTCGTTAGTGCAAATGCAATCTATGTAATCGGATTAAATTTGTGTATCATAATAACAGTTTACTTATCAAAATCGGTACCTGATTTCCCATAGTACAAGGTGCTGTCGATTACCCTGCCATAATCCGCGAATACAAGACTAGTGCCAAACGTGAGGAATAGTATGAAGACTGCATACTTCTTTCTTTCTGTCCAAGCGTTGTACCTAGTTTCCTCGTTGCTTAACGCCTTTTTGATCTGGATAAAGCACACCGTCTCAATTATTTGACTAGCCTAGATGTCTTTCCATTTTTTACCAGTCATACCATGCATTTAACTGAAAAAATGCTTTTAAAAATCGGTTAACCCTTTGAAAATCATCAGCTCTTTTAAGTTTGTTGAACGCACCTGGGTAAATTAAATTGTCTGATCGATTTCATTTTGAAATTTTTGTTAAAATCCTACTGAAAATTTTATGAACTTAAAAGTTTGGAAGTATTTTGTACTCGTTTACGCATGATGAACAACTGGATGTGAAAATGGTATGCAATTCCAGGCGGCCCACTTGTAGTACTTATATAACGCGAAAGTTGGTTAGAATTTTAGGATATCTGGTTCTATGTTTGTTACTATTTAACGAAATAGCTTCTGAATGGGTTCGCATGAAATATGGTGTTTACATATTAGGAGGACCTCCTAATATGTAAACACCAACATGACATGACATAAAGAGGAAAGTGTTCACACGTGTTCAAAAACATAAGGAGGACATGGAGGGCATGACATAAAGAATAACTTTTTATCCCTAAATAACGAGGATAAAGGCGTGGGCAATAGCTGTGTATTATAATGTGGCAATTGAACAACGTACCTCCTGCACCCTGTTCAGACAGCAGATGATCTCCCTGACTCTAGTGGGTGCTCCGTAGGCGGCGATGCTCGCAATAATCATCACCATGGTGAAGTCTGCGAGCCAGAGCATCTTGCCGGTGGAGGTGGGAGGGATCCTGACGCTCATATTAGGAGACACGTTCATGTCCATCACCAGTCCGGTTAACCCGGCTGTATCTGGGATAAGGTTGAAGGATACACAAAAAGGAAACAGACTAAAATTAGCATTCAGTCCGTTTGTTACACTAACAAAAAATAGAGCCGGCAAGTAACATGATATAAAAGTTTATATTTGAGTTGATTGAATTAAAAGTAAATTGTGGTTTACGATTTATGTCGTATTAAAAAAAACTACTTAATAGATCTCGTTCCTACCAAATTTCGCTGGTAGTTTGCATGGAAATGTACACCATTTATTTTTTAGATTTCTCATTGTCTTTGTTTTAAAGTTAGAGGGGGAGAGGTTGGACCAACATTTTTCCACTTTGGAAGCATCTCTCGCGCAAACTATTCAGCTTAGAAAAAAAAGATTAGAAACCACAATATCATTTTTGAAGGCCATAGATGGGGTAAACATACGGGACGATAGATCATAGATGGGTGTGGTGACGGACACACGTATGGGGTTTGATAAAAAAGATTGAGTTTCAGTTCTAAGTATGGGGAACCCCAACATTTTTTTGTTTTTGTTCTATTTTTGTATGCAAATCGTAGTGCGGTTCACTGAATACATCTACTTACCAAGTTTCTATAGTATAGCTCTTATAATTACGGAAGTAAGTGGCTGTGACATACGGACAGATAGAAGGACAGACAGACAGACATGACGAATCCATAAGGGTTTCGTTTTTGGCCATACGGCTACCGAAGCCTAAACAGAACGGCTATTCTAAGCCACCATGGTGCCTTATACCAACGCGTCTAAGCTTATGGATGCCGGCTCAAAGAAAGGCCGTGAATGTTTTTGACTTTCTCTCTCGGCACTCACTTGATTAGTGTACCTAATACCACCAGTAGTACCTAGTACCACCTACCACTAGTAGAGTTCCTTTAGTGCTGCCTAGAACCCTAGTGGTACCTAAGAATGCCTTGATCCAACGAGGCTAAGGTTAGATGCGGCTGGAGGAAAGAAAAGCTACCATCTACATTGGCAATCTTATTCTATCTGATTCTAACCTTATGCTGAATTTAGCCTTCTTACTCAAAACGCTCATGAAGAGGAAAGTGAGGCCGCTGAGTGTCGGTGAGACGCTGACTACAAGAGCTCCGCGTCGCCGGCCGAACCTCACAGGTGCTATGGCCAGCATCTGCGACAGACGGAACGTCAGTGCTAGGGCACCAGACACCTTGCATTCGGCATGGTCGTTGGAGTCTACATCCAGCTTTCTGCTCGTTTTCGCTGGAAATTGAATTTCAGAATCATTGGCCTTATTGCGATTCTGCTTCAAAGTAGTGTATCTTTTTGCTGTTTAGAGGTAATGGTGATTATTTTTGAGAACATGCAACCTGTCAGATAAACGCTAAAGCGCCGTCTGTTAACCTTAATTTCTTTTTCTTTTTATTTGAAATGGCAATCAAGCTCTTTTGTGAAGTCTGGCAGAGTCACGTGTGGTGGGAATTGATACAATTTCAAGTTCCATAGCTATCCGAGGATTTGGTGGATATCCAGTTCATAATCCAGGCATATCCAGTTTAAGCTCTTTTCAAGGTATAATAGGGTCTGAAGAAAGTCGCTCATGTAGACAACTGGTGTGACACTGGAAGGTCCGTCTATTTAACTCATTTTTATTTCGTGAGCTTTAGTGCACAAATTTGGTTTTGATTGTAGTAACGTTCAATGGTAAGACATTAAATATTTTTTAAAGCAGATGACTCTATTGAACATTGGGCCTTGAATGAAACTAGATATTAGCCTCCACGGACTCCTCGAAAAGCTATAGAGCACACGTGTTCAATCATGAACTTTTATAAATTCTCACGTGACACTGGTAGAGTTAGACTTTGTTAAAGAACCTAGTAGTTGCCATTCTCTAAATGAAGAAGAAAGATGAGGGTTAGACCGAATCCCGACTCTAATCTTCTAAGAGTAAGGTTACTTACCACGGTCATAACTATTCAGGATTGATGATTGTTTCCCTCCAGCATACAACCTATTTTCAGGAAAATTCATTTTATAATATCTTTTGCTCAGCACAGAATTTAAACAAGTATTTTATTCCTTGAAACTAGAAACCAATACTAGTAACAATCAAAAGTGAAATGACCTCAAAACATAATTACAGTACAAATAGTTACAAAATAATTTTGTTTACGTAAAACTAATTCCCTATATTTTGAACTAGAATAAATAAACTGAATGTTTGGATTCATAATTGTATCGAATCGTCAATTATGTAATAAACGACGTTCAGAACCCGGGGCGGACCAGTAGTCGTTGTGGTGTGTAAAGAATTTGTGTTATAGAAATTATATGGTACCACAACACCCAGGCCCGAGAGATTTATTTATATATTACATTTTAAAAAACACATACACTATTAACTATTATTTGTAAAATACATACGAGAAGTCATTATTTCTGACTTACTGTTAAATCGAAATAAAGTTAATAATAGGTACATATCTGTTATTTTTGAATTAAAAAAACATCAAAAAAAGCTATGCGAGATGCATAATTTTATTTTAAATTTGTCATTCAAATGTTTTTTTTAATTATAAGGTTGAGTATTTGAGTAAATACTGCAGTTAATTACCGTATTCTATGCCAAACGCTAATGTACCTACCATGAGTTATTTCCAAACCATGTCAAACATTTGTGCTAGTCATTATCTTGCATGAATATTCATAATTGCATTGCCTATAAGACCACAAGCCAACTAAACACACTTACCTGTTCACACAAGCATAGAAAATGTCACGAATTCTCTTCGTAATTTACGTTTTGATATTTCAAAAAGTCCAAGGATATCCAATAATTCCGGAATGTTATTTTGGGCGAAACGAAAACGTAGAATTCAACATCATCTCGATTGATAAACTAATTATAACAAATGACGATCATAAGACGATTTCGAATTTGGAGTCGGCAGACGATTTCTTCGATCAATTCTTTTTAAAAAAGCGCGGCGACGAAGAACTTTACCAGCCAGAGCGGAACTTCTTGGATTTGTTTAAAAGAGAAATTGAAAATAAACAAAATAAAATGGCGATGAAGCAGTCTAATGAAGAATTAAGATTGAAAAGGCAACTAGACTTTTCTGACAATAACATGATAATGGGAACTTTCCAAGCGTTTACTAGACCGATGACATTGCCTGGTTTGCCTGGAGCGTCACAAAATGCGGAAACTATTGAACAATCGGCGGAAAATGGATCTAAATCTTCATAGTCGGGTCTGGGTGTTGTGCTGCCGTTTGGTAACCCGAGTTCTTTATTAACTTCTTGTCACAGAAGCAGTGCGATCTATGTGGTGCAATATTTATATTTGTTTATTTATTTTCTTGTATCTTTAGGTAGATACTAGTTATTTCGCGCAACTTTGGTCACGTTATTTTGGGATTAAAAGTATCCTATGAAGGTATATGCTACTACAGTTTTTTTTGTCTAATTATTTTCACGAGTAAGTATATACAAACATATAAACATTCATAGATACACACTTTCATGTTTATCATAATAGCAGGATTATTTTTTATTTTTTTTAATAACTATTCTCTTGTTAATATATGGTTAAAACAATATTTCTTGAGCAAAAAAAATTTTTGCAGGTGGTAAAATAAATAAGTATTTGTAAAGATTTTATTTATTAATCTTTATTTTCAATTAATTTTATATAGACATAGTTTTTATGACTTGAACTAAATTAAACTAGATTTAAGCAATAGTATATAAAAACGAAAAAGTCATATAATTGTACAGTCAACAGCACATCAAGGTAACCACTCGCAGAGCGATATTAGGTCGTTTGCGCACAACATAAGGTCGGTGCAAAACCCAAAGCGTGTAGTCGAACATTTTCATGAGTATTTCATTTGGAATATTATTACAATATAAGTTAGCACGCTGCCGAAAATCTGGAACAAAAAAAACTAGTGTAAGTGACTAACAAGTAGAATTAGTTCATATTGATTGGTCCTGTATTATACCAATTTGATAGCGATCTTGACCCATACAGGCCTAGCATACGCAACGCGTCTAAATTTTATCGCGCTCTTAACAAACGTCAAAATCGATTGAAGTCAGTGCGTCAGCTGCTGATTGGCTGAAAATACGAGTGCGGTGTGCTATTAGCCAATCAACAGTATCGAAACTCTTGCCGTCTCATGCGAGAAATTTGACTTATAGCGCATGCTAGGCCTGCTAAAGAGAAGATATATTTATATATTATGCACTTGAAAAGTACATTGTATAAATACATTGTATATAGTGACATAAATGCTTAGTTAAATAAAGTCATAAATAAAGTAAAATACTATATTCCATTGGTGAAACTATGTACTTATTTATTAAACATTAACGTTAAATTGATCCATTACTTGTGTATACGGCGGGATATTTTAATTGTACGCCTTTTGCAGCTACGTGGTATGAACATACTGATCTTTCGCGGTTTTGGACAGTACGTACGTCAAAGTATTAGGCATGCAGATATAAAATCGATTCTTTGGAGTAGAATAATTGATGTTTCAAATCAATTTTGAACACTTAACTAGACAGATTCCATGAATTGATACATAAACCTCCCGAATAGGACAGATGAATTCAAACTTCAAAGAGTTTTTTAAACTCAGTGCAGTATTTTGTTTTGTAATTTTTTTGCTGCTGATGGGTCTCAAGTTTGCAAGAATTATATCACTACTGCTCAGCAAGAGGTCCTGGGTTCGATCCCTCTAACAATTTTTACCAAGGAACACAGGCCTGATATTACATTTGTTAATTTAATATGCAATTACTTATGTTTGCGGTAAATGGACATCAATAGTATCCTCTATATTAGATAATTAATTACACAAGTTTAAAATTGTCCCGATTAATCGAAAATCAATTTTGAAAGCTTGATAAAAAATCGATTCTAGTATGTTCGATTTTAATCGATTCGAATATCGATTTTTCTCACAGTGATTAACATGCCTACAAAACATTTCCTCCATCACATAAAAATGTTATCCCTTACCGACACTGCCAGTTTTCGATTTAAAGTGCACGTGCCCATTGCCGAATAGTCCGCTTTGGATAAGAAGAGGAACGCGGAGAACTTCTCCAGTTCTTCTTGGATCTGGCTGTCTGTGGTTTCCAGCGACAGCCCGCTCAATATCCAGTTGGTACGTTCAGTCTAGAAAAAATAACGTGTAAGTAGGCAAAATCAACGATATACCTAGGTTTGGAACTTAAGATCTTCGATACTCGTTTGGTACTTAAGACCTTCGATCATACATTTTGTAGATACATTTGCTTGTGTTGATAAAAACTCATGTAGTCCACGCGAACAATTTGCCGGCACAGCTAGTATCTAATAATTTGCCGGCACAGCTAGTATCTAATAATTTGCCGGCACAGCTAGTATCTAATAATTTGCCGGCACAGCTAGTATCTAATAATTTGCCGGCACAGCTAGTATCTAATAATTTGTCGGCACAGCTAGTATCTAATAATTTGCCGGCACAGCTAGTATCTAATAATTTGCCGGCACAGCTAGTATCTAATAATTTGCCGGCACAGCTAGTATCTAATAATTTGTTTGTATTTTGCATATAATTGTGGATTTACAAAGTTATAAATCCTAGCTTAAGAGACTCGTGTGACTCCCGTAGCCGAGAGGCCACTTTACCATTTCTGTGGTCCCGGGTTCGATTCCCGGTCAGCAAAGAAAACGAACTTGTGTATGTCGTCCCGGATCTCGGTGTTGTTGTGCCATCGTTGTTGTTGATTTCTGTAACACAAGTGCTTTAGCTACATACCATATAATTAGTGCAATGTGTGTAATGTTTTCTATTTTTTTATCTATCTTACCTCAAGTTTCGCTTTATGGCCTGGCTCCATCACGGCCACAGTCCTTATTAAGCCCCAAAAGCACCATGCAGTCTGAATCAATACTAAGTGGACGTGAATTTTTTGACCATCTGTAATTAGCAAGCACAAGTATCTTAATTAAAAAAAACATCACTGGATTATGGTCTGTAGAAAGCGAAAACTTAAACTCAAACTGAAGTACTTTTTTATTCAAGTAGGTTACTTAAAATACTTTTGCATCGTCATTGAATACAATTAAAAGCAACCTTACTCCCGGATCGGAACCTATATTTAGCAGTTTCTAACTAATCGCTATGTTTAGCTCACTTGGGACCAAGTATTTCCAGAATTCTGACGTCACTTAGCTTATAATCGGAAACCATTAAAGATGTCTGTAATAATCTCTCGTTTACAATAAGTACTGTAAATGCACTAGATTACATCTCAATCTACTTAAATAAAAAAGGCACATGGAAGACGATACGAGATATTAACAGAGAAGGAGTGAAGGATGTAGGAACTTCTCGTATGTTGTAAAAACTTTACACACAGAAGAAATAGAAAACATTACCACAATTTATTTTTAAGTTCAGCTTTTGTTTGTAATGGAAACTGCAGATTTTTTTTGCCGGCATCTTCTCTTGTTTCGGCACCGAATCGAAGGTAGCTTCATTTGTTTTATATACTTGTTTAAGAAATAGTATCTACTAATGCTATTTCTATGACCGAGTCTCTAAACACTTGACACAGGCGGAAACATCGCGTTGCCAAAAGCACGAGATTAAGTGCATTAAAAAACGAAAATATTTCTATGAATAAAAAGACTACTCATTCTCAAGCTTGTTTACTAAGTCGTGACCTCACTTACGTAAGAACAGGACCATGTAGTACGGCGCTGTGACCAGGTGCAGCAGACAGGCGGCGATGACAGCCATAAGCTCCAGCGCGAAGCAGCCCACCAGATGTTGCAACGAAGCATGTAGTTCTTGGTACTGGACCAAGAGTTTGTGAAGGGTTCCGGATAGGGGTCTTGATGTTTTGGAAGCTGGAATACGTTACACCATTTTTATTTATTTATTTAAAAACTTTATTGCACAAATAGGTACAACAGGTGGACTTAATGCTAGGGGCATTCTCTACCAGTCAACCCTTGGGTCATGCAGATAGTTTGTATATATGTATATAAAATAACATTACGTTATCTTGTAAATATACGATAATAATACACATACTATATAAATTTATTAGAATATAATATATAAAATATTAAGGTATACATAGATTTACATAATATTGATAATTTATATATAAAACCAAATATCTATATAACTATAAATTCAGAAGATAAATAGATTGGTTCAGCAATTGACAAATTCATGACTATCGTTACTTGTTAGCGAGAGAGAAGAAGTATTCACGAACTTTATTTTTAAAAATTCCCTTAGTCAGGGATTGTCGGATATCAGCGGGCAGAGCATTCCAAAGCCGAGCGGCTTGCACAGTGAAAGACTTAGAGAAGAAGTCACTTTGATGTCGAGGAATGTTTAAGCTTGGGTTGTCTGAGGAGCGAAGAGATCGGTCATGAGATTGACAGAGATATTGAAATTGTTTTGATAGATAGGATGGGGACAATGGATTGTGAAGAATTTTAAGTTAATATATAATATAAAAAAATAAATATAAATAAATATTGAACAACATCACATACATTGCTCTGATTCTGTGGTAAGTAGCTAAACCACTTGTGTTACAGAAATCAGAAACAACGAAGGTACCACAACACCCAGACCCGAGACAATATGGAAGAGTTCGTTTCCCATATTGACCCGACCGGGGATCGAACCCGGAACCTCAGAGATGGCGCGATGCCAAAGTCCGGCACGCTTGCCTCTTGTCCGGCAACCGTGCAAACCGCTTGCAAACAGACATTATTTTTGTCCGTCGGGGCTTCTTTTTACATTTTCCACCGATTTTTCCCTATTGGTCGATGATCCCGACTGGTGAAATACCTCCACCTTACAGAAGACCGCAGCCAAATAATAATCACTGCTGTGTTGTTGTGTTTCTGCGTGTGAGTAAGGTTTCCAGAGCTTCTGGGGGGTGCTGCGTTAGTAGCAGGGGTCAAGCCTTCAAGGTAAGGGCGATAAGTCCAGTAATAGAATAATTATGCTGTACTTATCACCCTTAAGCTAGGACCTCATTACCACTTAACATCAGGTGGGATGAGGTCAATCTTGAAGTGCAATATAAAAAAGAAAAATGCGTGATATATTCATATAGCCTAAAGTCTTCCTCGATAAGTTGACTATTAAACACAAAACTAATTTTTGAATTCAAACCAGTAGTTAGCTTTATAACAGTAGTTTAGATTGAACAGAAACAAAACAATGACTTTCCGAATCGGAATCGTTTCTGTCTTTGTGGATCAGCCCCCATATCTGTCAAAATGTCCTAAAAGATTTTTATCTTTATAGGAAACGCAATATTTTTTGTTGACCCGACATCGTTACTCACCTAAGCTCTTGTTTTCAAACGTCAATGTGTCAACCAAGTGATTAATCGAGAGCACATTTACTAAATTATTCGATAACGAGCCATTATAACCTGAAAAAAATCATTAGGTGATCACTTGTATCTTTGTTAATGTTAAAAACTATTGAAATGTTATTTTTTTTATTTACAAGGTGGACAGACGATCGTAGGGAGGAGGATGCAAGGAATACGAATGTTCATAATACGAATGTTTGTCCTGGGTTGGGATCGAGCCCACGACCTTTTTGATGGGGGATATACGTTGACAAAAGTGGTTTTAAGAGAGGGCATAGCGATTTATCGCTCGAACTGGAGCAGCCCGTCTGGTAGCAAATTTACAGAAATTGGTTTTACAGACATATTTAAGTACAATATAGGCGGTCTTATTCTTAGAGAGCAATCTCTTCCAGACAACCTTTAGGTAGAGGAAATAGTAGACATCGAGAAACGGGTACAGCCGTGCAAAATGTTATATATATTATTAGTAGCAGGATCAAGCCTTGAAGGTACGGGTGACAAGTAGAGTAACATATTTATTATGCTGTAGGTACTTATCGCTTCATTACCACTTAACATACCACAGATGGGATGAGGTCAATCTTGAGGTGTAATATAAAAAACAAAAAAACAAACCGTACCGTTGGATGTTCGGCGTGATGAAAACTGATCTGTCTTTGTGAAAACACAAGGGGAAAAACCTACAGCATCACCACTTTCTTCGGGGGACAGAGAGTGGTGTGTCAGGTTTGCACCTAAAACCTCCTCGGTGGTCAACGATACGCAGTTGTAAGGGAGTTAGGATCCCTTGCGGATTCTACGCAGGCTCTCCCTCCACGTCTGTTGTTACCCGTCCCTCCTCGCGCCAAGAAGCGCGCGCATGTAAAGGCCACCAGACATGCCCCACCCTTCGGGACTGAGGTTTCGGGCGCCAGGTTTAAAACCCACTCTTTGTTCCAGTTGATTAAGCCAACATCGCTATTCGTTGTGTCACCGCACCACTCAGAATATAACTACCACTAGAAATCACAATGTTATGTCCTGCATTTACCTGGTTTGTGCTGATACTTAGCTGAATTGCCTATTTCTTCCAACTGGTCATTAACGGCCTTCAATGCTGCCTGTGCCTCCAACATCATGAACACGAATTGCATTTCCATATTCATCACCATCAGGTAGGAAATAAAGTAGATCACATACATAGATCCCACTTGAGCTAAAAACAAGTACCTAATGCATATAAGATTTAGTACGTACAGTCAACCTTTATGTCATTGGTTTAAGAACTAAAATCGAGTCGCAAGTATTTACTATGATGTGCGGTTGACCTTTCCTTTTCTTAATTATGAATTGACCATTTAAAAACAAGTATGATCTAAATGTAATGTGACACCAACCGATTATCCCTGTATACAGTATAAAATGCAGTCAAGGATAACCCCCGGTCAGTGCAGGACTATGGAATGAAGTGGAAAAACAAGGAATCTGGGCTATTGGGTTGAGGTGCTGATGGAACGGGTAACCGGGACTATGGGAAGGACAATGGATTATTATCAATCTTTTTGATTTCACCTTGTCTTGTCTACTTACTGTCATATCCATGTGCCTCCACATAACTTAAAAAGTAGGAAAAGTCTACCACAATGAGTGAGACGGAGACGAGAGCGTAAAATACTATGAAAGCACTGTTTCTCTTCACATCGTAGTTTGTTTTAGCTAAATTGCCTTCTTGGTCAAGCTAAAAAATAAATAAGTACACGACAGCTATTTAATTCAGTGGTCTGAAAGATATGAAATGATTTCTTTCGGCAAGTGAATTTACAATAAATTCTTTTGCAAATTTTCTTTCCTACCAGCGCCTCGACGTTGGTTCTGTTGAGAAGAAGCGCCGCAAAAAACTCAACAGATATCATCTTTTAAAATAAATTTATTATTATTTATTATCAATTTATTTTTAAATATTGGACAAAAGATAATCTTCCGAGCTACCAAAATTATTTTAAAGAAACATAATATTTTTATCTCCCCTTGCGGTGCGGGACTCGAACCCACGGCCTTCACGTATCGCGCGTGCTGCTCCTCTAACTGGCCAAAATGATTATAGATTATTTCGATATAAAAATACCTAATCGCTTATTGCTTCTATCACAGTACATGTAGAAATCTTAAAATCAGATCATATAGACACGGTTAGGCACTGCAATTTGAAATTAAAAATAGTTTCTAGTATCTTAGGTGTAATTATATGTAGTAGCTAATCTGTCAAAATGAAAAGTCATAAAACATTATTATTCCTTATAAAATAAACTTTAAGACTTTCGAGTTCCATTTTACACATTTAAAATAATTTAACGGGTCAAAACGCGACACCATATTTATTTAGGAGTTAATACGAACTACTTACTGCCCGACGTTCCGGTTAGGTTGCACCAACCGTGCTCACGAGCTGACGCCTGAGCCGAGCTGAGCGTTTTGACCCGTTAAATTATTTTAAGTATTATTCCTTCTTTCGCTCCCATTTGAACTTTAAATTAGTTTGAACTGTATGACACGAGGCTTTTTGCTATTTGCACAGTACGTAACGAAGAGGGGTCATTCAGTACGTTTTGAATCTGGTCCAGGCACCGTCTCACTCTCGCACTTGACCAGCAATTTTGGTTAATTCATTCATTACCTTTTGAATCTGGTCCAGGCAGCGTATCACCCGCTCCATTCTCCAAGGGGACCCTAACAGAGAGATGGTCATATTCAGCAGCACAATGAAGTACTCCGCGGCCCAGAGGAACGGCTTGGTCAGAGGGCCGACGCGCACTGCCTTCTCGGGGGGTAGGCAGAAGTCCTTGATTATAGCCGCTAAGCCACATCCAGCTGAAAACAAGGAAGGTTCTATACCTAAATTGTTTAATAAAAAGGAGTTACTACAAATTGATGATAATTTAAATGACAAAAACGTATGGGTTTAAACACTTTAATTCTTGAAAATCTAGCTTTCTATACTTTATTTAGGTACCGAGTACCTATAAGGAAACATTGTTATATTAAAAAGAGTAAGTGTCGAGTTTCTTGCCAGATCTTCTCGACGTGATCCACATTCGGAACACGGCGGTAGAATACTTAATTTGTGCTGACGATTCATAAGTGCTTTTGGAAAGCTTACATGAATAAAGATGTTTTCTATTATATTTCTATTCTATTCTAAATGTCAAAATAAATAAAATAAATTGACAACATCATATACATTGCTTTAAATATTGTTTGCGAAGGCAGAGTCCCAAGTCAAAGGGCTTGAGGTTGTCGTCGTGGAGCTAAACGAGTAAATAAATAATAAATAAATAAGTAAATAAATGCGCCAGACAATCACACCAATCACCTGGTCTCAAACTAAGGTTTCCCCTTGTACTATGAGCCACCAGATGACGGATACTAACTGGGGGCGTCATCCCAACACATCCAGACACAGTGTAGTCACACTTCGGGCTTCGCCGGAGTTTGCCGAGGAACTTCGAAAGTGATGTGGAGGAGGCAATAGAGATGTACTAACTCATCAAAAAATCTTTGTTTTCCCTACACGATGATGGCTGCGAAGCCTTATTATCTTCACCGAGCTTTCGAGGGATGGCTCTCACCCCTTAAAAAAAAAGTTTATTATCTCACCTATAGCACTATATAATATGAAAGTATAGACAGATAATGCAGGTGACACA
This sequence comes from Glyphodes pyloalis, assembly GCA_037074685.1. Lineage (NCBI taxonomy): Eukaryota > Metazoa > Arthropoda > Insecta > Lepidoptera > Crambidae > Glyphodes > Glyphodes pyloalis. Next base: position 8,664,302 of record JAYKKO010000021.1, read on the forward strand.
CAGACGAGTCGCTCGTCGCGCCGTTCGGCGAACTGCACGGGCGCGAGACCGAGCACCCGCGTCACACGGAGCACGAGGTACGTAGCACCGGACACCGAGCATTTTGCTCGATGGAGTTTCTTCGTCTTTAATCGTTCTAAAAAAATCAAATTCGATATTCAATCCAAGTATTGGCTTATTACTGACCCACTGTAGGACAAACGCTTACATAAGCATTTGGAACAAAGTTGATCATAGTAAGTCATAGTTCAAAAGGTCCTGACCGGCTAGTTAACCTCACTCGCCAAATACGGATTGGTAATCCGTAACATATTTGCTCGAATGGAGAATCGAACCCATTACCTTGAAATCGAATACAAGTGCGTACTTAAATCACTAACTAAAACATCAAGTTATTAATTGAATTTAAATGAAAATAAAAACAGCTTAGTTTAATTATTTGTGATTGCTTATATTATTTTATTCATTTGTTTTAGAAATACCACCCTTATAGGCACCAGATTTTGCCTCTGTGCAATGGAAAGATATTAATTTCACACTAAATCAATTATTCTCACAAACAAAATGCAAATTAGAACACGAAGTTAAACGGCATATTTGTTTGCCTTTATTTGTTTGATAGCCAGTAGAGGAGAGTTTTTTTAAAACTTTACAAATCTAAGAAATAATAAGACAGAAGTGATTAGGACATACCTATATTATGAATAAACTTTGATTTTTTCCAGCCTTCATCAGACATATTTATTGGCATATTAAAAACATTTTTTTTTAATCTAGTCAGTCAATTTAGTCTGTCGCTCGCGACTTCCATGACATAAACGGAATGAGTTATGTTAGTCGGAAAAATCAATGAAAGCTTATGGTTACAAGATGCTATCAGTATCAAACATGTAAACATTCAACATGTTTGAACGCGTAGCATAAATACAAACGCAGAGCTTGGCAAATATGAGGAACAATTTGTCATAGTTAACATTGTGAGGTTAGAAAATAAAAACAGTAACTTAAGGAATTCAGTAGCTCGAAATATTATTTTCGAACTTATGTTAAAAGTGTAAATATATTTTTATTTTCTCTTTCCCTCTCTTTCCTTCTCGCCATTTTTCTGCTTCTTTCTTCCGTTGCGTTGCGTTTGCGCCACTCAGCTTAAGGTTCCGCCAGAATACCAGCGCTGCTGCAGCATTAGATCCAATGTTGTAGCAGCTCATGCTGAGGCTGGGACCCTGTTAGCTGCGCAATCAATATGTTCTTCCTTTTTTTTGTTGTTTGTTCATTTTACTGTTTATCTTTTGTTCGTGTTACTTTATTGTGTATGTACCGTGTATTGATTGTGTGTGGTAATAAAATAATTTCTAATTCTAATTCTAATTTACTTTTCACTTTTATCATAAGTTTTTCTATCTTTGCACTTTTTTACTGTTCCATGTGTCCTTGTTACTTCATTTTGTTTATTAAGTTTCAATTAAGAGCTTTTCCTGAACATGTGTGGCTTATTGTGGTTATAAACAGTTTGCTTCTATTTTTATCTTATCTAAAACTGTTCTTAAGTAACATTTAAATATAAATGATGCTAACTGAAAAATATAAATTAATAGCATTTAAAAGTGCTTAGATGTTGCAATACAAGCCTATACAATACAAATAACTACGATTAACATTATGAAACAGTTCTATGACCATTTTATCCTGGTTTATATGGGCTAAAATAGCACAAGGTTTCCATACTATTAAGCTTAAACTTTATATAAGCTTAAACTTTTGTCCAGTTTACTATTCATTTACGTAAGTACTCTGTTTATTCTAAACATGAAGTCAAACATAGAATTAAGGCAAACAATAACATCAGTTAGTTCAATTCAATAAATCTTCAACGAGTTTATATATTAGGCAATATTACACAAGGCGCCACTTGTCATGTTATTAATGATCAGGTCGAGGTTGTAATGGTTAACATTTTGATGTTTTCTTACCTTAGTCTGCTGCTGCTGAAGTGATTGGATCAAAGATTCACATTTAACGTAAGTACAATTACTTGAAAGAAAATTATCTAGCACAGATTTGTATATAAATTTCGACTGCAAAGAAGCTTTTATACGATTTCCATATACGAGCCTCATTAAACCATTAGGCTAAAAAAGTCAAAGCTTTTATTTGTCATAGAAAGTTCAACGATAATTTAACATTATTAAATGCTTGATAAGCAGGATCAAATTGAAAAAATAAATAATACAAATACGCAAAAATATTATTTTAATTTTTCCGTAGATGAATACCAAAAATAAATTAACTTATATGTGTTTTATAGACAGTAGCACTATAAATACTTGCTGATTTTAAATGTCACATTTTCCTTTATAATTCAAAATTGATTTTCATAATTAACCAATTAATTAAAAAAGCAATTTTTGGTTTTTTCCTTTCCAATTTGATAAAAAGAAATAAATACCTTAAAAATAAAAATTATGAGTATGCTTACAAAAAAATACCTCAACATGACTTAATTTGGCAGAAGAAGCTGTGTACAGTCAAAAACAAATCAAGGGAAGCATTTCAAGCTAGATTCTGGTTTTATTTAGAGTCATGTCAGGCGTGTTTTAACTGGACATTTTTATTTATTTGGCTCGTGTTTTAGATTATGAAGAAATCGAAAGTATATCCTATAAGTTCTGATATGAGTGGGGGAGAGTGCTGTGTGTCAGGCGTGCTGGCGTGGACATTCCGTGTGTCTCAGCTGTGCGGGGTGGCACCGGTTAAGTTCGCGAAACGGCGCGGCGAACAGGTCATCAGTGTGTCACGGGCTTTATACATAGTGGATTGCTTTGTCATGACCATGTTGAGTAAGTAGCTGTTATGCCAAGATCCGCTTACAAGATTTCAGACCAATGTTTTAAGACTTAAAACATTGGCGTTCCATTTTTAAGATTGAAAATAAGTTAACGGGTCAAAACGCGACTGTAAATTTAGATAATGCGAAGTATAGCCAGCATCATTAGTTCGTATACGCCTCAGTGCTTTGTCATACCAAATCTCCACGTAACTAAGCAAGTCAGATCGACAGTGACTTAATGTGACAAGGTACAGAGTTGATAACGAACTAAAGCTACTGACTGTACTTGCTGCTCGAAGTTTCGGTTACGTTGCACTAACCGTGGTTACGACTGTCTGGCCTTGCTCGTCTTGGTCTGCTAAGGGAGCTTCCAAATGTTCATCCACCCTCACATATACAGTATCGGCTTCTATTGGGGTCGTTTAGTCGTGTTTGGCTCGCTAGATGTCGCCACATTAGAATGAAAGAAAAGAAATATGTTTATTTAGTGACGTAACATAGCATATAAAGAAACAGAAAAAAATTATCTCCCCTTGCGGTGCAGGAATCGAACCCACGACCTTAACGTAGCGCGCGGGCTGCACTTCCAACTGAGCTAACCGCAAGTTATCGTAAGCGATGAAATTTTTCTGCTGTATCAACCCGTTAGCCTAGAAAAGCACTAAAAAATAATAAAAATCGATTTATAGGACTAACTTATAAATAAAATTACGTCACTAAAAAGGCTAATCCTTCGCATAGTTTTACATTAATTTTATTGTTTTTATTGCAGATGTATTGTTCATTGTCGATATGTTTTATTCCTTCATCGGAAACCAAGGCCTGCCGATTCATTCCATCATCAGCGACATACTCCTGACTGTAGATTTCGTCTTGGTCCTACTGATCGCCACCGTGGGCGCATATGGTGGTCTCAACAGGATGAGAATGACCATGGATTGTATATCTCGAGTGCAGAAGGTAAAGTAAATCTTAAGGAGTGTGTCAGCTCTAGGATATTGAAAAGAAAGCCTTTAGTAGAAACTTGCGATATAAAATAACATAACAACATAACTCTTGTTTTATACTTTAATGGAGGGATAAATACTGGGATAATAATATTTTATTAGAATACTAGATGAAAACCCGGCTTCGCTCGGGTGAAATCCGGTGAAAAACCGGCATAGTGCGAGTCGGATTTGCGGATGAAGAGAAGAAGATCTATTCAACATTAGACACAATTATTTATTATTGAAGTAAAAATATAACTTAATATTTTGTAAATAATTTAGGCGTCTAACAACAGTTTTTATTAATATCCAGCGAAAAAATTACGTTTGTTGTAGGGGAGCCCCCCTTAAATAATAATTGTATTTTTATTTTAGTATTTGTTGTTATAGTGGCAACAGAAATACATAATCTGAAAATTTTAACTATCTACATAGCTATCACGATTCTTGAGATGCCGCCTGGTGACAGACAGACGCACGTACGGACGGACGAACCGACAGCGAAGTCTTAGTAATAGAGTCCCGTTTTTACCTTTTGGATACGGTACCCTGAAAACATACATTCAATCTTTAATTGTACAAAAATTTTATAAAGATTTAGCGGTTAACAAAATGATATAGGTCATCAAACAAAGTAAATCACTTCGCGAAACTAAATGACATTTGAACTAAAACTTCTATGTTTATTTTTTTTCGTTGTTATTGCAATCGGCCAATCTCAGGTTTAACGAAAAATCACATAAAGAGTTTATCATAAAAAAGCGTCAAAAACAATATTTTCGCGAAACGTCAATTTCGGCAAGGCGTAGGTTCATACATACCTAAGATGGCGGCTGCGGTTTGTTTGTCAGTGCTATTAGAATTTAACGAAATACTCCGTAATCCGAATTTTACAGATATATGTTGTCGACTCGAAATCAATATTTTTTTATGCTTTGTTATTTATCCAAGTTTTCGATCAAGTCTACGGTACCCCTTGACGAATTATATAATTAGAACATAAATATGTAATATTTTGTAAATATTCTGTACATTTTCTAATTATTATTTTATCCTTTTTTATTATTATAATTTTATAAATAACTGTTTAATAGTTTCTTATAATATGTATAATATATAATATATATGTATAATATATATGTATATGAGTAAAACACACATGCTTTATATCAACTTTACCAACAATTCAGTTGTAATTTTCCCATTGAGATTCGGAAAAAAAAACACTACATGATTCATTTATGCACCTTCATAAACAGTTCGGTGCGCTCGTATCAAAACCACCAGGAAACTCACCCAGGGCTTTCTTACAACTGTATCTCGTTAAGCCGTTTAGGGCTTTGTTCTTAAAATAATAATATAGAATAGAGGTAGCACAAAGTTTTAGGAGAAGGTACTTTTGATATGTTTCTTTTTTATACAGTGAATATAATATATACAGTGTATACAGGTATACACAACTGTTGTGATTACGGGAAGGTGTAAATACAACCTGCTTTATATATAATCACAACAATGGCAAGTTAATTGTTTGAACTTTTATAATGTCTATTGTCTTTAAACTATGTCTTTTCTTTCCTTAAACTTTGTGCTACCTCTATAATAATAACTATATTATTATTTTACCTCAAGTTTCCACTAAAGGCTTTTATTTCCATTTCCTAGATTATCCTTAAAACACAGTGTCGGTTTTAGCATTACGGTCTAACGACATTCATGTTTTGTTGGCGATAGCATTGACTCTCCGAACGCAGGCCACCCGGCGAACTTACCTTTATTACCTTATATATTCCTCAAGTATACTATACTGTAAAATCAAAATTATATAGTTAAATAAGCAGGCATTTTTTTTTATAATGGACAACATTACATGTAATGTATGTATACCTTCCTCTGATTCTGTGGAAAGTAGATTAAGCACTTGATGATCAGAAATAACGACTGCATCACACTACCCAGACCCGAGAAAATAAGGAAGTTCGTTTCCTATATTGACCCGACAGGGGATTGAACCCGAAACCTCAGACATACATAACTCGTACTACGTGTGGGCCATGGTGTAGAAAGGCTCTAGAATGAAGTCCAGGTTCTAGGAAATGCGGCATAGGATGCCCCCTCCTTATAAGATGGAGAGACGTGGTATTGAGGTGGAAACCCGGGTGCTGTAAAAGTTTCTGGGGATGGAGAGGGTAAGTTCTGCAGCGGACGTCTGTTGGCTGAAGTGATGATGATAGAACAGTCACGAGCAATAAATAATAAATATTGGACAACATCATGTAATCAGAGCAATGTACATTGCTCGCCTTTTGGCTACGCTGGTCGTCAAATATAAACACATGAGCTCTTATACTATTACTATAAAGTTCACTTTACAATTACCTAAGTTTCATAGATTTTAGTGCTTGCGACTGTACCAGATACAATACTCTTTTTTTTGTTCGCAGATCAATAAAGACGTTTACGGCTTGGAAACCAAAACCTCGACTTCAAGAGACATAAGGAAAAGCGCATTTTTTCATGGCTACCTCTGTTTTGCCGTTCTGGTCACATTAGCCGAATACGGAAGATTTATTTCAGAGCGACACAATAAGATTCTTTCTTCTTTTTTATGTAAGGACTAGCGGTCCCGGCGAACTTCGTTTCGCCTTAGAGGATTTTCCCACTTTTCTGTTGAACATTTTCCTGAATTTTCTTTGCTATAAACCTCACGGAGCCCGAGACCTTTCCAACGAATGCAAAACCGTGAAAATCGGTTCGTGCGTTCTGGAGTTATAGCGTCAGGAAGGAAAACCCGACTTATTTTTATATAGTAGATTTTAAAGAAATTTCCAAAAGACTTGCCGACGCTACAGGGGACCCAAAAGCTGGCTGCTACCTCGCCCAGCGACTCTCAATCACCATTCATCGAGGTGATGCAGCCAGCATTTTGGGCACCTTACCACAAGGAAAAGAAAGAAAGAAAGAAAAATATTTATTTTGTACTGTTTGTTTCTACATAATTAAATTTAACAATGTTAAGTCAACAGACATGGTAGGTACCTAAAAGGTCTTCGCTCAGCATATGTCGTGGTGACGCTGGTATTCTTCCGAAACCTGAGGCAGAGTAGGTACGGTGACTAGCGGTGCATTAAAATACGCTATAATTGTATACCGGAGGTTGATACAGCAGAAAAATTTCATCGCCTACGATAACTTGCGGTTAGCTTAGTTGGAAGAGTCAGTCAGCATGCGCGATACGTGAAGGTTGTGGGTTCAATTCCCGCAACGCAAGGGCAGATAAAATTTTTGTTTCTAATATTTAAATCTAAAATAAATCAAATTTAAAACACTTTTAGCAGAGCCTATCTTTGCTTAGTTAAATGTTGTTTTTTACTTTTTTTTTATTATTACGAGTAGTTTCTATTAAATTATTAAATATGTTTTCAAAAGTTTAAAAAAGCAGCATTATAGTCATATTGACGTAGTATGAACCTTTATAATATAAAGAGTCAGCTAGATCAAGGTTCAATATTTATTTTTCAAATACATCACATATAACTCTTTTGAATCGTCATTGAATACAATGCAAAGTTTTTTTTATTTATTTACACTTCAAGATTGACCTCATCCCACCTGATGTTAAGTGGTAATGACGTCCTAGCCTATACTATACTTAAATATGTCTACGCCTATATTGTACTTAAATATGTCTGTAAAACCAATTTCTGTAAATTTTCTGTGCAATAAAGTGTATCTATCTATCTATCCTAGCTTAGGGGCGACATGTACAGGATAATAAAAGTAAGTCTACTGTCAGAAATCGGAACCTATAGCTACTGGAACTGTAGCAGTATCTAACTTATTCCTATGTGTAGAAGTTGGCCGAAGTCATATTTTTTTGTGCAGAAGTTAGACAAAGTCTGTTTTGATGAGTGAAAAAACGTTAAGTTTTTTTGAGAGATTAGTTGGAGCGGACAAGTAATATTATTTATATTGGTTCCAGTTTGCATTTCATCGCTGCACGTAGCATACATCATGACATTCCTGCTGGTGTACCAGTTTGCTTATACCGCGCTCGAAGTGCTAGGTGTATTAAGGGGGCTGAATGATGTCATCGAGCAACTGACGGTGCCTGGCAGCTTGACAGGTGAGACTATAAATAATAAATGCGCCAGACAACCACACCAATCACCTGGTCTCAAACTAAGGTTTCATCTATGAGCACCAGACGACGGATACTAACTGGGGGCGTCGTCCCAACACACCTAGACCTAAGTCAATTTGGAAAAGTTCAATCGAATCCGTGATCTTTCGCGCTTTGGCCTCCTACCTTAGCCAATGCGCCGTAGGGTGCCTTTAGAAGCATAAAATCGCGTTCAAATTAGGTGTTTCAAGTCTCACTACTACTTCTACTAATGGGTATACTAATTTAATACTTCGGTCTAAATTGCTGAGAACTTGCATCTGGCATCATATGTTTGACGGGATGAAGAAACCGTTTGTATAACCTGTAATGTGACATGCAATAAACAAATTTTTCTCATAAAAGTAAATGTGTTTCTCAGGATAATGTCGTCAAAATGTGGTTAAGCTAAAATTACTCCCATTCTGTGATTTTTATTTAAGGACATTGAAGAGACGACAGTATTTTGAAAATTACAAAAGCAGAACATTTTTTCAACTTCTATTATTACAATATTAAAAAAAAAAAGAAACATTTCATCTCCCCTTGCGGTGCGGGACTCGAACCCACTCATCTCCTTTATTACAAATTTCGTAGGTCACCAACGTTCCTCTTTAGAAATGTACCGCACATTTTTCCACACAAGAACGTTTTATTCTTTTCCAGTTAAATCCATGACGCATTTGACAGTCCAGCGGCTGACGTCAGGATTTTCTGTTGTCTGTGACGTGATCAGATGTCTTGGTGAGGCCTATGGCTTTGGCCTGGCCTTACTTCTGTTCTCTTGTCTGATGCACCTGGTGATCGCGCCCTTACGACTCATTGACAGCTTTTGTGAGTATTACGGTCCTTCTGTGGGGCTGTGCCACGGTATTGATACTACTACGCCTAGCCAAGTGCCTTCAATATCGTTTTGATAAGTTTAAAATGTATGGGATTCAGACAGTAAACGGAAAAAACATAGAAGCCCTTGTAACGCTTGAAAATGGCACTACAAAAAGTAAGGCACGGTGGGCGTGGCTTAAAAAAGTGAGCTAGCGGTACGAATAGCGTTTCCACGGATGCCGCGAGTCATAGGCGCGGACCAATCACGACGCGTGCTCCATCCTATTCTATGAGATGACGTAACTTAACGAACGTCTTTTTATCGACCTAAACGCATTAGCCTTACAGCTTTTTTTCAAGTGTCGATACTTTATTACTTGCTTGTGTGCTTAACATTTGTGTGTATTTTGATGGCAATATTCGATTGAAGTTTGTAAGATGGAAGTTCTTCCATGTTTTTTTCGTTCACTGGATTCAGATTTTACACGGAAAAGTCACATACTTGTTTTTTCTCAGATCAGAAATATGTTGAAAATTTTAAAGTTGTCTAAACAATATCGAACTGTCACATGTCTATGCCCAATGTAACGAAAACATTTTATCTCCCCTTGCGGTGTAATTTTGACATCTATTCTTTTTGTTTATCTTTTCATTCTGTCACTTTCCTTCTACATACTTTTATCACTTGAATAATACATAATTTTTCCATCTTTCTTAATCGTTTTCTTCGCTGATTCCTCACGTCCGGCAACAGTATGGTTGAAAACACAAATTATTTGCAATGAAATTTGATTTGTATTTACGTATTAACATATTTTTTAAGCTAGTATTTGGCACGGTGAGTAGGACTCTCTTTCGAGATGCTATTAAAAGCCATGGAGGGAGTAACTCTTTTTCTAACTGATTAATTTCTAGCCCAAATCCTAGAGTTCATAAAAACTAATGTAATTCATAACTATTAGTTACAGTTTTAAAAACAAAGTCTTGTTGACAGTGTTTGTGAGCTATTTTAAGCCAAACAGGTGCACAGACAGAGAGTGCTTATAGTTTCAGACACAATACTGCAAGTTAAGTTACACTAGCCGTAGTCCAGTATTGGATTGGTAGCCACACAAACTGAATTTATTATTACAAATCAAATGTATCATTAACACGCTTTTATTAGCTCGGGTTGTATGTATCTATGTATGTAACGGAATCTTTGAATCTTAATTTGACCCACTTCCCGGTCTTTGATTAAGATGAAATTTTGCACACGCTCTGAGTTCTGATGACAATACATGACTAGCTAAGAAACGTCATTACAAATCCAATATGGCGGCCTCCCCAAGATGGCGAACTGACTGTTTGAAATGCACTTCCATGATATGGGTATCAAAAGAAAGGGTTTGCTGTCAGGAATACGAAAAAAATAGTCACGTGATTCAAATCCAATATGGCGGGCGTCCAAGATAACGGACAGGCTATTTGAAATGCACCCCTATGATATGGGTATTAAATGAAAGGGTTTGCTGAATGGGATACGAAAAAGAATTATATAATTATTGATACATGAGAAAACTAAAAAGTAGAAAATAAAAATAATAGTTTAAAAAACTAAAAAACACGCTTTTAGCTCGCACTAAAAATTACAAAATAATTCAGACATTTAAGAAAGAAAGCGTGGAGCGTTTTGTCCAAAAAGAGTAAAGATAACATAAACGCTCCACGCTTTCTTTCTTAAATGTCTGAATTATTTTGTAATTTTTAGTGCGAGCTAAAAGCGTGTTTTTTAGTTTTTTAAACTATTATTTTTTTTATGAGCTTTTTTTTTCATTTTACAGACACAAAGGATGTGCCAGTTACCATCTTGGTTTTGGAAACTAGCTGGTGTTTGATGCGCATCATCTTTGCGATGATCATTGTTGAGCCTCCGCACATGACTTTATTTGAGGTATATTTGCTATATATGTATATCTTTTTTTTTATATAGTAGTGCAGTATATTGGCTCCTCCCAGCCTGATGGTAAGCAAGACAGGAACCCACATCGCGATGACAACGGATTTGATATCAAAATATCCTATCCGTTAGCATCGTCATACTGGCCCGCAAATGTTTTTTTACGCTCCTTTTGAAGGAATCCATGTCAAAGAAAGGAGGAGACACATGAGCCGGCAACGAGTTCCACTTCTTTATGGTCCGGCAAAGATAAGAGTTACCGAACTTTTTGGTTCATGATGGAACATTTTCCACGGTGAAGCGATGACATCGTTGGCCGACTCTTGTGGTTCTGTGTAGGAAAGGAGAGGGTGGGATAAGGGAAAATAGTTCCTCGGAACACTCCCCGTGATAAAGCCGATAAAAGACACTTAATGAACCAATGTCTCTACGTAGTTGAAGAGGTTCAAGGTTCCCAGTAATCTCTTCATCGTTAATTATGCGTACAGCCCGTCGCTGCAACCTATCAAGGCAATTATCTTAGAAGACATACACTGATACGCTTGCTTTCCATCTAACCTATCTAAAATATTTATAAAAACATTGCCGTCCAACAGGAAATAGTTAAAGAAATTACTAGAGGAAATAACAAGCATGATAATTAAAAAACACGACAAAGGATAGACACTACAATATTGAAAGTTTTCTTATATGAAAACCCGATTTTTGGAAACTGACATCCAGACCCTTAAACTTAGATAAGAGTTATATAAGATACTTAAATACAAACTTATGTTATAAACCATTTAACTATTGCGACGCCCTAACAGGGTACATGTATAGGTACTAACTTTTATTACTACTAAACATCATATGTAATTAATTTATTGTATATACATAATTGCAAATAAATAAATAAAAAATATATACGGTGGAATTGACAACCTCCTCCTTTTTTTGAAGTCAGTTATAAAAATTAAAAGCATCTTCGCAAAAAATACTTCTAGCTTTACGGTCAACTCTTCAAAAGTGTGTCCTTCATAAGTCGTTAAAAAATCAAATACTATATTAAATAATGATGCCTAAGCGTAATGTTATCTCCGATCTGAATTAAAATGTAAACTGATAAATATAATGATTTGTATGTTGACAGATAAGTTAGTCAGTGAATGTTTCTTTTTAATTTTATAATATAATTTCTTTAAAAACTAACGCTAACCAAGCCAACATAATTTCATCAAAGTGTGAATATTTAACAGTTATTCATAAGTTTCAGAATCAATTAAAGTAATATGGTTTTAAATAAATGTTGAATCAAGACATGAATTAATTTGGAAATCGTTTAATATACTTTTTTTATCTCTATGTCCTAGAACAATAATGGCATGATGCGCCACAAAGGTTTGCTCTCAACGTAATCAAAACTGCTACCTTATTAAGACGCTTATCTTATGATCATAGATCGAGCGCACTCGCCTGTTGGTGAACAAGTTGTCAGTGCAGACCACTGAGGTACTCGTGAAGAAGGAAGTCAATAAGTTCTCCAAGTACTTGCTCCTCAACACAATTGAGTATTCGCCTCTGGGGATCTGCTCAATAAACCGGTCGCTGATGGTTTCTGTAAGATATTAACAACATTATGTATTTTAAAGAAACAGAACGACTTTCTCATATCGCGCGTGCTGCTCTTCCAACTAAGCTAGTAAGGTTTGGGTGATGTTTTTTTTTTATATATTATTCTCTCTTTGCCTTTGGTAAATGTCCTCTGCCTTATATTATATATTCTTTAAAATAATTAAAGCTTGCTAATGTGGCGTGAAACACAACAAACATTATTAAAACCTATCAACTAGTTTTTTTTCAATTTGACAAGTTGAAAACTTAGGCGAATGTTTCACTATTGAATCGGTTATATTGTTGAAAATTTGAAGTCCAGAGTATTTTTTACACGCGTGTACAAGAAGATTTACGACTGTGGAATAAGCAAAAGACATAATAAATGTTAGGACCAGAGCAAGTGGAAAAAAATGGTTGTTGTTGACCCCGTTGGGATCAAGACGGAAAATTCACGTTTGTGTGTGTCTATATGTAAGTGTGTTGTTAGTAGTATTATTTTTTCTAAATGATATCTTCACATGTAGTTATCATTTAAAAAAGACGTCCACAGATGATTCCTTTAGAAACTGGAATAACTAAAACAACACGAGTCACGTTCTATTGAAAATGTGCTACACATACTTTAGTCACATCGAAATTCAATTTATTAGAATCGTGTACTTTTAATCTAACGAGCTTTGGGCTTGCGTACTTGCAAACTTACTACTTCGATATTTCGTACATCGGTATTTTGAACATTCGGGCCACTACTTCGAGCTTTCGTATTTTGAGATTCCGTTATGGAAGTTAATCTTCTATAGGTCTTCCCGTTCCAGGTTATGGGTTCTACAAGAATTCGTTAACAAAACGGCGATTGAATTACACAATTACCTACCTATAAGCATGTTAATTTCTTTCATTTCAGATATGTGGCAGCATTGTTACTTATCTAGTGATAGTTGTGCAGTTTCGAGGATATGAATAATCAGGCTGTAATTGTCTGCAGATTTTTTTTCAGCTGCATAATTGGATGCACCTATAACTGGTTTATCAATATGATTCACGATGAAATGTGTTTTCATTAAATTGAGAATTTAATTTGTTCATATTTTTTTTGCATGTGTGATAGCACACAAATCAAATGTCCATCTATTTAGATCACTAGGTCATAATTTAAGTGCTTTATAATCGGACAACGGGTCATCAACTAGGTACAAACATTTTAAATGCTTAATTAACTAACCTGTAGCATTTTGTTTATTTAAAATTGGTAAAACGTTATTTTTGTATTACTAAGAATGTGATTAGTCCGAAGTAGATATAAATTAAGAAATAGTTATGTCGATGTGTGCTATCCGTAAGATTTAATGTATTTAATAAATTTATGGCAATAAAGAACTTTGAAAATCAAAACAGTGCTAACTAAGTTTCTTGCAAAATTCGAATTTGATGTTAGATGTTTAATTACTGAATTCAGACCTTTTTTTTTTTGGCGGGGGGAAATGCTTGGCGCATCGTACCGTCACCTGAGGGAGGTGACGGCGTCTGTGGGGCTCTCCTGCTCTAAGAAGGGCAGGCCTACCCACTAAAACCCCCCCGGGGACCTCATCGTCTTAATGGTAATGCTGTGGGAATTTTTTTAAAACAACCACAACATCATCGGCAACTGAATTCTGACCTACGAAATTACTTGGATTCGATAAATCTTCGCCAGGGAACTTTATACCTATGTTTGGACGAATTTGATGTTTGTTGAGATTATTTTATCCAAGAATTATGAGGGTTCGCATCGGAAGCTTAACGAGTGTTCTGTACCCAGCAAACACTTGAAAGAAAAATTTTAAGCTATCAAGCAGAAATGACTAGCATTTTTGCTCCTTTTTCGAAAATCTTTGCATGTCAAACCGGTTTAAATATTTGACAAACCTTCACCTTTCCAAAAGAAATGTAAATGACTTGGACTTGGATATCAATTTCGACGAGTTTAAAATTTATCCTATTTCCTACCGTTGTCGCAATAATATCGCAATTTACTATTACCACTGGGCTAGGTTACCTGACTGCGTCTAAAATACTGTCATAAGACATTCATTATACTCAGTGCTATTGGTGGCTTCGAAAACAAACCACCAAATGGTGGCGAAAATAGCAAACATATAAATCAGTTTGTGATGCCATAAAGTAAACGTTAATACATAAATAAACTAACAATACGACTCGCAAACATAATTAATAGACGATTATTAATTGTTTAGGTAAGTTTTCTTTTTCCTGGAACTACCAACGATGGCTGCGAAGCCTTATCATCTCTGAACTTTTGGGGGAGAGCAGGAGGTTCTCAACCCTTACAAAAGACTTTGACCTCTGTCTATATACATTGGTGAAATGGTTCACGAATATTTATAATTATTATTTGACCTGATGTGAGCAACTGGAGTTTTTCTTCACCTCGTAATGAGTTTTGACGATTAGCGTAGCCGAGTGGTGATCGAATTGGACTTTGGCGTCACGTCATCTTTGTCGTGGATTCGATTCCCGGCCAGGTCAATGTGGAATAAGAAGTTTTCTATATAGTTGTTGTCTCGGGTCTGGTTGTTTAGCTTTAGCTACGTAGCTCAGAATCAGATTAATGTATGTACTGTTATCCAATATTTTTCTTTTTGACATAAAAGGTAAAATCGATCCGACCAATTTCAGCTGAGGCGCCTAATCTCATTGTGACCAACCATTTACGCAGAGTTTAATTTATCCGAACGTTTACGCAACATGCCATTAATTAGATTTTTTTTTAAGGCGGTTAGATGATATCGTTTTTTTATCTAAATACAGGTAATTTAAATACTCCTTATTTGCATTCAAACCTACTTAACTACTTGCCCCTCACCACATAAGCTACAATACCCACTAGGGGGTTAAACCGCCTCCTTTGAGAACGTATGCGCAATGACAAGAAAAAACAATCATACACACATACGTTGAACCAATTGTTGGCTGTTATGAGAGCCTAAAAATGCAAAATAGGTTATATGATTAACTTCAGCTTTCGCAAAGATGCACTAGTTTTGTTAATATATAGGTACCTCGACACTCATCAATACAATTATTGATTCGCGGCTCTTCTAAACAGCGCCGTATTTGCGGCCATAGGCTACCTATGAATGACACACTCTCTGTAAGGGTGTCAATACACCGCCGTGATATGTTGATGTTAGCGGTTACTATACCCGCTCTACGTTAGTTCACGCCGCGAACGCCATAAGCCTCCACGTGGTTTCTGCGAGCCTGGTACAAGCGCACTGTTTGTTTTGGTGTTGTATGAAAACAATAAGATTTAAAATTACGAATTTAATTAAACTTTTATTGTAGTTTGAGTACGGTGACGTGATGTGTAATTCTGACATGAAAAGCTATTGGAGGAATTAAAACACATGGGTAAGTCACAACAACTAGATTTCGCTCCCGGTTTCTCTTAAGTTTTCCTATTAGAAGACTTACGGAGGGCATACATTTTGAAATGTTCATCCAATATTAAATATCTATTTTCCTTCTTATTCATACTTGCAGTTGGATACTGATTTTTATGACCCGAAATAAGAGCAGGCCAAACATTGCCTTACGTTCTTTTGACTGTACGACCATAACAAAAAACAATTATCTACTTTAGTCCAGTAAGTATTAATAGTATTATCTTTATAATATTACTTTTATATTGAAAATTATATTTTATAAGCCATATTGAAGTAATTATGTTTTGAAATATTTTGTATATAGTCCGACTAGCTGTGCCTGTGACTTCGTTCGCGTGGACTACATCCTTTCGTGGTCGGATATACTCCTATCTCCCTTAATATTTGAAACAAAAATTAATTTATATTTTAATCCAAGTTTCGAGTTATATTTGTGCCAAATTTAATATCTCTAACTTAAAATATTATCAATTTCCCATATAAACTTTCAAGAGCGGTATTACCCCCATA
This sequence comes from Glyphodes pyloalis, assembly GCA_037074685.1. Taxonomy (NCBI): domain Eukaryota; kingdom Metazoa; phylum Arthropoda; class Insecta; order Lepidoptera; family Crambidae; genus Glyphodes; species Glyphodes pyloalis. The sequence continues at coordinate 8,680,596 of JAYKKO010000021.1, forward strand.
CTCCGTAATTTACAAAACAAAAAGTAGCCTATGCCCGTTCTTGAGAACGTATACGTATACCAAATTTCATTACAATCGGTATAGTGGTTTATGCGTGAAAGCTGGATAGACAAACAGACATACAGAGTTATATTCTCATTTATAATATTAGTATGGATAAATTTAAGTCATTCTGTTTTGTAAACATTTTGTGAAATAAATATAGGCCAATATTTTAGGCAGACTACACACTTTGAACTTTATACCGCCCTTTTGTCGCCGGCATACCTTAATTTTCAAATTCAATTAATCTTTTATTCAAGTAGCCTACATATAACACTTTTGAATCGTCATTGAATACAATGCAAAGTGATTCAACTTCCGGTTCGGAACCTATATCTACCGAGAAGACACCGGTAAGAAACTCAGCAGATCAGTTACAGTAGCGGTATTTTAAGAGAGGTAGGGCATAGCAATTTATCGCTCGAACTGGATCAGCCCGACTGGTGAAATACCTCCACCTTACAGAAGACCGCAGCCAAATAACAATCACTTCTGTGTTGTTGTGTTCCTGTGTGTGAGTAAGGTTTCGTGAGCTCCTGGGGGGTGCTACATAAGCTGGAGCAGACCAGTCCGCGAAGGTGGCGCCTGTTCACAAGCATGACGTATGTGCCAGCCATCGCTTCAGTCAACCATATTGAATATAATTTGCTTTTCAGAGTAGATTTATTTCGGCGATTAATTTTTTTTATTAAGATGCTAATGAAAAACTAAAATCAACATTTATAAAAATGTATATTCCTTAAATATTAGAAACAGAAAATTTTTATCTCCCCTTGCGGTGCGGGAATCGAACCCACGACCTTCACGTATTGCGCGTGCTGCTCTTACCAACTGAGCAGAAGAACTGAGAGAAGGTCGTGGGTTCGATTCCCGCACCACAAGGGGAGATAAAATTTTTCTGTTTCTAATATTTTAAGTTCGCTAGTACGGCGTATAGTACTATAAAAATAATAAAGTCGATTAAGATGCCAAGGTGTCTTCGATTCTGCGGTTTTCAAACATTTCTGCAACGAATGTACCATGAGCCGATAAGTATGTAGTTCTAAACATATTCGGCAGAGGGCACTTACTGAAGGCTAACGGTTGATACAGCAGAAAAATTTCATCGCCTACGATAACTTGCGGTTAGCTCAGTTGGTAAGAGCAGCACGCGCGATACGTGAAGGTCGTGGGTTCGATTCCCGCACCGCTGGGGGAGATAAAAAATGTCTGTTTTTAATATTTAAAGTTCGCTAGTACGTCGTATAGTACTATAAAAATAATAAAATCGATGTATATTCCTTCCTTCTCTTTTATTAAACATTTTGGTAACCTAATTTGTAATACACATGTTCTTAAGTCTTCATTCAGTAATATTTTGTTCGCCAACACCGTGAATCAATATGCATATGGCTGAACGATTTATCGATTGTTTATTTAGATAACCAAATGCAACGTGTTGAATCTACGAATCGATTCGCTTATGCATAATGATCGTACTCATATATTTCATATTGGTATGATTCTGGGTAATAATTCTCGTATTTTAGTCTAAGACCAAAAATAATAGTCGGGTTCAAATATAGAAACTTGTGAGATGAGATGACTCATTTAACGTGGTAAGATTTGATTGAAGCATTAAATATAAAATTTTGATTTTATTTATATCGTTCTAAAGGTGTATTCAAGATGTTCAATATAGAATACAAGTTATGACTGGCCCCCTTGAACCAATAGAATAAACGGCGAATGTAATCTCGATATATGCCACGAGCCTGGATCAAAATACAATTCATAATTATTTATTACATAATTTATTATTTATGTAACTCGTACGGAATTCTGAACTTATCATCTAAGTCTGTTTTTTGGTTAATGTTGTGCTCACTTGAAATTGGTTTGCATAATATATGTAACTTTAATTTTTACTTCATTTAATGTTTGTATGAGACCTGTTGGTGTACCAAATAAATAAATTTGTTAATAAATTAAGTTAAGGTTAAAATCTAATATTTCTCTATTCAAGTAAATTATATATAACACATTTGAATCGTCATTGAATAAAATACAAATTGATTCTACTGCCAGTTTCGGACTCATATCTACCGAGAAGATACCAGTAAGAAACTTAGGAGAATAGTTACAGTAACAATATTTACTTATTGTTATACGTAGACCAAGTCATATTGTTTTGTTTTGATGAGTTAAAAAACATTAAGTATTTATTCTCAAGAGGTAAGTTGGAGTAGACCGGGACTGGACTACTTCAGCTTACCTCTTAAAAGAAATACTTAATTTTTTTTTTTTTTTATATTACCCTTCAAGATTGACCTCATCCCATCTGATGTTAAGTAGTCTAGCTTAAGGGCGAAAAGTATAGCATAGTAAAACTGTTACTAGACTTGTCGCCCTTACCTTGAAGGCTTGACCCCTGCTACTAAAGTAGCAGCCCCCAAGAGCTCTGGAAACCTTACTAACATGCAGGAACACAACAACACCGGAGTGATACTCAATACTCAATACTCAATACTTTATTGCACAATAATGTTTCATTTACAAAGTAAAAGATACATCACACCCTGTTAGGGCACAGCAACTGGACGAGAAGAGAGGACGCTTGTTTTTCTTTTGTTTTATGGTTTAAAATAATATTTTAAGTAATAATATTGTTTATTATGAGGTGCTGTTACAAAGCCTCATTAATATATAGCATCTAAATAATATATTAATAAATATATGCATATTATAATATTGCTATAAAGTAGGTACTTATGATTTACAATTAATAGGAAATCTGTCTTTTTTTTTGTTTATATTTTTTATAACATTTTTTCTATATTTTATCTTTTAAATATTCATTGATGTCGTAATAGGCTTTGGATATCAGAAATTGTTTTATTAATTTTATATATTTCTTATAGTTTTCTTCATCTTTTATATTTTTTGGTAATTTATTGTATATTTTAATCGACATTATAAGAGGGCTATTAGTATGGAGTGTTATTCTAGAAGTAGGCAATGCAAGGTTATTTCGATGACGTAATCTGTAAGTATTATTATTGTCTTTTTTAGTGTAAAATCCAGGGTATTTACGTACAAATTTGCATGTTTCAAATATATATATACAAGGCAGTGTAAGAACAACTAGTCATCTGATCTATGTTAGCTATGATTCTAATAAGTTTTTTTTGAACAATAAATAAGGTATTAATTTCTGTACTCTTTCCTAATAGTAGAACTCCATAGCTCAGCCAGGCGTAGGCATAAGCATAATATGTTACTATGGCTGTATCCTGGTTTACAGTTTTTTTAATTTCTCTTAAAGCATAGACAAAAGCGGATAATTTCTTTTTGATTTTTTGAATATGTGATTTCCAATTAAGGTGACTATCGATTACTAAACCAAGAAGCGGATACTCTTTTACTGCCTCTAATTGTACACTATTGAAGCTAAAGTTAATTTCAACGGGGGTTTTCTGGTATGGGTGGAAGCTGATTAATTTAGTTTTATTAAAATTGAGCTGTAGATTGTGGTCTTCCAACCATTGCACAGTCTTAGCTATAGTTTCCCTAAGTTTCTCCTCTAGACCAACATTACCTTGGCTAGATGTTAGTATGGAAACATCATCCGCAAACAACACACAGGGATGGTCTATTGTTTCCGCCAGGTCGTTGATATAGATGAGAAACAGAAGACATCCTAACACGCTTCCTTGAGGGATGGAAGCTTTCAGAAGTATATTTTGTGATTGGATGGTTTCAATTTTAGCCATGTCTGCATTAATATATTCCAATTCTACTATTTGTTCCCGATTTTTTAGATAAGATACGAACCATTTGTAACATAGTCCTCGAATCCCTATTCCGTAAAGTTTATTCAGTAAAATGCTATATTGAACAGTGTCATAAGCTTTGGACATATCTAACAGAATGCCAATAGCATATTCATTATTATTTACTAAATTGTAAGCTTCCTGCATAAATTTGTACACGGCTAGAATGGTTGACCGATTTTTACGAAATCCGTTTTGGCTTTCATTGAAAATTTTAAATTTTTCACAGAAATCATAGACGCAGTCACACATCGCCTTTTCAAAGATTTTAGAAGCTGTAGGTAGCAGTGCAATAGGGCGGTAATTATTAGTGTCTGTTTTTGAGTTTTTGAGTTTGTTTGTTTTTGAGATTGTTATTTGGCTGCGGTCTTCTGTAGAGGTATTTCACCAGTCGGGCTGCTCCAGTTCGAGCGATAAATCGCTTTGTCCTGCCTCTCTTATACATCACTCTATCTATCAAATAAAATGCACAAAAATCCGTTGTGTAGTTTTAAAGATCTAAGTATACATAGGGACATACAGGAAAGCTACTTTGTTTTATACATATAGTGATAGCATGTTCACAAGGAAGCGTTGGCGATGAATCGGAATTTACTCAGTATCGTTGTTACACAAACACTGTCATTAGTTCGTTTAAGGCGTCACGCGAAGTACATTTGAAAAAAAGCGGTCAAGTGTGAGTGGGCCTTGTTCTCTAGAGGTTTCGTAACTATCAACTTTTTGCATTTTTAACATACTTCATTAACATATAGGATACTTTTTATCCTAAAATAACGGGGCATCGTGGGAAATAGCTTGTCATAGTAATATCATAAACGCGTAAATCAACACAAAATTTATACAGCAAGGCTCAGTTACCACAACGAATGTCAAAGCAAAAAATGTATTGGATATGACAGTTTTGACAGCTGTCAAAACCGTTAAGTTTCTGCAACCGAGTCCAAATATACGCAATCTCTTTTGTGACGTGTCTCTCAAAACACTTGACATTGGCGGAATCACTGTGTTGTTTCTAAACGCGAGACAGTGTCCATTAAAAAAAGAAATACTCCAAATCTATAAATGTTGAAATAAAAATGAATCTCCGAAATATATAAATGCGCCAGACAATCACACCAATCGCCTGGTCTCAAACTAAGGTTTTCCCTTGTACTATGAGTACCAGACGACGCATACTAACTGGGGGCATCATCCTAGCACACCCAGACCCAAGTCAATTGAGAAAAGTTCGTTTTCCAAATCGAACCCGGGACCTTTCGCGCTTTGGCCGCCTACTTCAGCCACTGCGCCACGGAGGTCGTCAAATGTGGACGCAGGAATACTGAACCAAATTGGATAATTATTTTTTGTTATGTTCATAACTGCAAGGATAAGGTTAGTTAACATTTTTTTTTTAAATTTAAGGACTCTACGCGTACGAAGCCGCGGCCGAGAGCTAGTCAGCCGCAGCGTTGGGCTATTAATAAATGATAACCACAAAAATCCAATCCATAATGTTTTTTTCTTCCATTACCCTCCACTGAATCCTCCTTTCCGATCAAGTATTTAACACCTAAATCTTATTAACCCTAAAACTGTTCTAAACTGACATTTATTGACACAATTAATGACAAACACGTCATAATGTATAGTTCTTTGTTAATTATCATTATCATTAGAATAGGGAGTGCACGCGACATCGCTTACAAAGGTCAGTTTTGATTGAGCAGTCAGTGTTATAAAACCTATGACTGAGATAATTTCTGTGTTCGAAGTTCACAGTAAAACGGTCCTAAAATCAATTTTAAAATTACTGCTATCTAAATGAAAACTTGTTTAACACCTTAAAACCTAAGTGTTTATATTGCAAGAAAAATGAGAATGTTGACATTTAAACAACTTAACTTGGATTTTATATTTAACTAACACTTAACTTTTATATCTCTAAAACTAATCGGTGCCACTAATAAAAAGATACGCCACACAATTTCATCGATAAACTGGTCTCAAACAAAGATTTCACCTTGTTCTATGAGCACCAGGCGACGGATACTGCTTGGATCAGCACACCCAGACCCAAGACAATTTACAAAAGTCGTTTCCCAAATTGATTTGACCAGGAATCGAACTAAAGACATTTTGCGCTTTCGCCACCTTAGCCACTGCGCCACCGTGGTCACAATTAATTTCTACTATTCCTTGTTTTCGCCGGTATCATTTTATAAAATAGTAATGGTTTTAAGTTATTTTATTTGATAAGAAAAAAGAAGAAGGGGTGGTCCTTAGGGGTACTCTCAAAAACGAAACGAACAAACGAAAGGTTTCGTTTTTGAAGATTATTCAAAAGTTTAGAAATGAAGACGTGGTTTTTGATTTGCATAAAAATATTTTGTTTTTTGAAAACGCTTAATTTGTATTCGAAGTGATTTCTTTATGATCATGAGGATTAAAAATTGCCATCCGTTGTCGGATCCGACATATTTCGTTTATGGGAGTAGGCCCCCAGTTATGCATTAGGTATAGCTAAAACTGAACACTTTACATTTTTAAGATAATAAAATGAGGTTCTATTTAATAGAGCATCAAAAAAAATTAACTTAACTAAACCTTAGTAAAAGGTTGGTCAGAAAATTTAATAAGAGAGTCACTTGGGCTTGGGCGAAATGGGCGAATGTCAGTCAGTATTTCTTTCGTACAAATTTATAAAAAGGTGCATGTGAAATTATTTCTCAATTAAATCCATAACCAATAAATCGTTGCCCACATGTTTAACAAAATTTTAAATTATTAAATAATGACAGGATGCAGTTAGATACTTAAAAGCAATAAAAAATATTCAGCGTTGTGGTGCATTTATGAGTAGTTTTTTAAAACACAATTTCATGTCATCTAGTGTAATAAAAGGACTTATGAGTGTGTATTTCAATTGTATTCCATTAAGGACGTGGCTAGAGAATGGGGTGACTACTTGGCGACAGATAGGTAAGTCACGAATCCTATTTGAGACCAATTCTCTCGAACTAGCTGAAAGTTATCTTTCGTTATTAAATCGTTTTGTAAATAAGCAAATATTTTTTGTTAGGTAGGTAAATGTCATCCTCAGCTTGAATGAGCCTAAACTAACTTCACGTCGTTACTTACACTATAAAGCCGATCGTCCACCGCCAACTAAACTAAGTTAGTTCAGCTTAGATCAGATAGTTGAGTCAGTTTTTCATACATGTGCGTCCACGGCAAACTATGCGAGCTAAGCTATGTATAATAGCCGGGCTAAGTCGAACTAACTTAGTTGTGTATCCGACCTGTTACTACGTGAGCTAAACTAAGCGCCCCTCACTCTCTTGCCTCACCCCTCTGGCGCCTGTCGCTAGTGTTGAGTGAGACAGTGAGCGATCGTGCGCAGGCAGTCACTTATTTTTCGGTGGACGTATCGTTATTTCCTAGTTTAGCTTAGTTCATTGAGCTTAGTTTTTAACCCCCGACGCAAAAAGAGGGGTGTTATAATCACTTAGTTTAGTTGGCGGTGGACGGCTTTGAAGTGTGTAGACGATGGAACTGATAACTTGTTGTGACATGAGGTTTTCAATACATTGACGTCACCAGACACGCCCTAAAGCGTTATGTTGCCACCACTAACAGAAATGTTATTTGGTTACAGATAAAAATAGCTGATATTGACATAAATACGCAGTTCAAATGTTTTGGTCTTGATTAGTGGTACAAAACTTGAAAAATATGTGTTAATGGAAAAATCGGGCATGATTAGTTTTAACTGCATAAGTTTTTTTATAGAAATAGGTACAGTTTTATAAGTTCCTTCCAGCCTGATGGTAAGCAAGAGAGGAACCCGCATCGCGGTGACAACGGATTTGATACAATAATATCCTATCCGTTAGCATCGCCTGCCTACATACTAGTTAATAAATGGTTGCTTTGTCAGAAAATAATATCATAATTTGTGCGTTGGACAAATGGTTTTAATTGACGCTTCTAGTCAAAACTACTTTTAACTGTAACAAAATCTGAATCCTACTACATACTAATACTAATGATTGGATGTCTATTTGTACATTAGTTACTTTTTCACGCAAAAAGAACTGAACGATTCTAGAGGAAATTTGATGAAAAGATAATATAATCCTTACTTATATTATAAATGCGAAAGTAACTCTGTCTGTCTGTCTGTCTGTCTGTCTGTCTGTCTGTCTGTCTGTCTGTCTGTCTGTCTGTCTGTCACACTTTCCTGCTTAAACCTCTCAACCGACTTTGATGAAATTTGGTATAGGTATACGTTGAATCTCAAGAACGGACGTAGGCTACTTTTTATTAGAAAATAAGGGGGGGAGGGGGGAAATACCACCTTTGAATGTTTATATGGAAAAATGTTTATATTTGAAGTTAGAGATATGAAATTTGGCACAAATATAGCTCGAAACTTGGATTAAAATATAGACTACTTTTTGTTTCGAATATTAGGGGAGAAAGGGATAAAACCGACCATGAAAGGATGTAGTTCACGCGAACGAAGTCGCGGGCACAGCTAGTATGTAAATATAAAGGAGTCTTCTTATCCCAAAATAATGCGGGCGAAGTTGCAGGAAATCGCTAGTATTAAAGTTAGACAGATAGAACAAAAAAATCTACCATGCTCTAACTTCCACAAACGGAATCAAACAATTTTGGTGAGTTCGGTTTCTGATATAAAAAGAGAATTGGTATTTCCAAGCTGTTTGGTTGCAACTTCAAAATCTCATCATCTCACCTGATGTTAAGTGGTAATGAGGTCCTAGGTTAAGAGCGACAAGTACAGGATAATAAATCTATTACTCGACTTGTCGCCTTTATCTTGAAGGCTTGACCCCTGCTACTAATGTAGCACCCCCCAAGAACTTATTCTTGCTATCACGATTACACAAACACGAAACACACATAACTTTAACACCTATTGTTAAACAAACAAACAGTGAGTGGTTGTTTTTAGTGGCAAGCAGGCGTGCCCTATTAGACCAACAAATGTCTATACATCACCAAAACCAATGACAATAATTACTTAGGCCGTTATCGGGCAACCAGTCAATCAATCAATCAGTGTATAATCATGATCAATAATGGAGCAAGAGACTCAATAAAGAATGAGTTCGTGAATACTTCTTCTCTCTCGCTAACAAGTAATGATAGTCATGAATTTTTCAAATGCTGAACCAACTTATTTATCTTCTGAATTTAAAGTTATGTAGATATTTGTTTTTATATATAAATTATCGATATTATGTAAATCTAAGTATACCTTCATATTTTATATATTATATTCTAATTCATTTATATAGTATGTGTATTATTATCGTATATTTAAAAGATACCGTAATGTTATTTTTTATGCTTAATTTATTGTTGTTTAAAATGATTTCTTTTTTTTTCTCCCCTGTTACCGCACCCATATACAAACTATCTGCATGACCCAAGGGTTGACTGAATGCCCCTAGCATTAAGTCCACCTGTTGTACCTATTTGTGCAATAAAGTTTTTAAATAAATAAATAAACTTACCCCATTTTTCGCATACTTTTAAAACCTTAAACTCCTATGTAACCTTATTACTTAACATCAGGTGGGATGAGGTCAATCTTCAAGCGGAATATAAAAAAAACATCTAGAGAAAATTACTGTTGAAACTGTTTGGCAAAATTGATTTGAAGTTTCTAATGGAATTATCCGTACTCCACACTAATATTATAACTGCGAAACTGTGTCTGTCTGTCTGTCCAGCTTTCACGCCTAAACCATTGAACCGATTTTGATCAAATTTGGTATAGGTAAACGTTTATTTTTATAGTACTAAACGCCGTACTAGCGAACTTTAAATATTAGAAACAGAAATTTTTTATCTCCCCTTGCGGTGCGGGAATCGAACCCACGACCTTCACGTATCGCGCGTGCTGCTCTTACCAACTGAGCTAACCGCAAGTTATCGTAGGCGATGAAATTTTTCTGCTGTATCAACCGTTAGCCTTTCGGTAAGTGCCCTCTGCCGAATATGTTTAGAACTACATACTTATCGGCCCGTGGTACATTCGGGCCAATAAGTATTTCATCGCCTACGATAACTTGCGGTTAGCTCAGTTGGTAAGAGCAGCATGCGCGATACGTGAAGGTCGTGGGTTCGATTCTCGCACCGCAAGGGGAGATACAATTTTTCTGTTTCTAATATAGGTAAACGTTGTATCTCTAGAACGGACATAGGCTGATTTTTGTTTTGAAATTATGGGGGTATGGGGGTAATACTGCCCTTGAAAGTTTAAATAGGAAAATGTTTATTTTTTTAAGTTTGAGACATTAAATTTGTCACAAATATTGCTCGAAACCTGAATTAAAATATGGACTCCTTTTTGTTTAGAATAGGGAGATAGGGGTAAAACCGACCATGAAAATATATGCATGGAAAGGATCTGTAGTCCACGCGAACAAAGTCGCGGGCACAGCTAGTGAAAATATTTACAAGCAATCCGATTTCTATTAAATTTTGGTTATTTAATGCAACCAGCCCGCTCACAAAGGGTCGTTACAAGTACATTATTAAAAGTATAGTAGCCACTATCAAGTTACTCTTTACGACCCACCCATGTAGGTACATTGTATGTAGTAATAAAGTGAAGTGTTTACTGCTCCTAATGCTATCATTAGAATATTGACTTGATAACCTCCCGCGAATTAGGCCTTTGATGAGCCGGTTTACTGACTACGTTGTTAGGGATCCGTAAAAATTGTCCAATATGTGGAAACTAAAAAAAATAAAAAAGTACAATTATTTTTTTGGTTTCCGTACTCAAAGGGTAAAAGCGGGACCTTATTACTAAGACGGCTGTCCAGTCTGTCCGTCCGTCTGCTGTAACCAGACTGTATCTTAAAAACCACGATAGCCAGTCAGTTAAAATTGTCACAAATTGGCCGCTATAAAAACAAAGATATAATAAAATAATTATTTAAGGGGGCTTCCGTGCAATAAATGCTGTTTTTTTGCTCTTTTGGCACGGTATCAATATTGGCACGTGAAAATTTCACAAAAGTCTTAATTTAATATTTACTTTAATCCCTACTATCCCTACTAATATTATAAATGCGAAAGTAACTCTGTCTGTCTGTCTGTCCGTCTTTTACGCTTTCCTGCTTAAACCTCTCAACCGATTTTCATGAAATTTGGTATAGGTATACGTTGAATCTCAAGAACGGACATATGCTACTTTTTATTAGAAAATAAGGGGGGAGGGGGGTAATACCACCTTTGAAAATTTATATGGATTTTTTTTTATTTTTGAAGTTAGAGATATGAAATTTGGCATAAATATAGCTCGAAACTTGGATTAAAATATAGACTACTTTTTGTTTCGAATATTAGGGGAGAAAGGGGTAAAACCAACCATGAAAGGATGTAGTCCACGCGAACGAAGTCGCGGGCACAGCTAGTATTAAATAATTAAATGAAAATAAGAAATATATTCAGGGAGGGGCTCTCATAAAAGTGTTTTTTTTTCTGCTGCTTGTTCGATATCAGTATCAGAGGTTTACGTTTGAAAATCTCGAAATACTGACAAAATATACAAAAATGTATACCTACTGTATAACAATATTATATGTTATTCAAGTATGTAATCTTTCTACCTCCACATTTAGTACCATTATTCTACCCGGGAAACGCAACGATTGTGGTTCCCACAAAACATAATTAATATAGCTACAAACATTATCTAGATAGTCTGTTTACGATTCGGATTCAAAACATATTAGTCACCTCGAACATTATTACACTTCAAATCAATATTGTTGTTGTTCTGTTAGTACTGGATCAATCACGTAAATAAACATATTTTAATGGCCGCTGCCTGTTCAAACAAGTTTTTTGTTTTTCTTCCTGACCCTCACTAAATACTTAAACTAAAAAACGTCCCGTTTTGCAAATTTTTAGTATTTCATGATTGACGTTTGCACGGTTTTCTTATGTTAAGAGAGGTAGGGCATAGCGATTTATCGCTCGAACTGGAGCAGCCCGACTGGTGAAATACCTCCTACCTTACGGAAGGCTACAGCCAAAGAACAATCACTTCTGTGTTGTTGTGTTCCTGCGTGTGAGTAAGGTTTCCAGAGCTCCTGGGGGTGCGACATTAGTAGTAGGGGTTAAACCTTCAAGGTAAGGGCGACAAGTCCCGTATCAGACTTATTATCCTGTACTTGTCGCTTTTAAGGTAGGACCTCATTACCACTTAACATCAGGTGGGATGAGGTAAATCTTGAAAAGTAATATAAAAAAAATTTTGGACTAGCTATTGCCTATGACTATATTTGTTTTGCGTTCATTCTTATTCCGTTCGTAAGGTAGTAGTAGGAATTTGAGGGAATTGTCTGCGAGAAAGTTCTTAATAAATATAAGTATCATGAAAATGGTCCTTTACTGTCGGTTGAAAAAATAGGCAACCGCATGAAAAAAACAAATGAGATACAGGCCTATCATGAGCAATACGTCAAATATATCGCATGAGACGACACAAGTTTCGATACTGTGGATTGGTTAATAGCGCACTCGTATTTTCAGCCAATCAGCAGCTGACTTCAATCGATTTTGACGTCTGTTAATAGCGCGATAAAATTTAGTTGCGTGGCGCATGCTAGACCTGGTAAATACGAACAGACTAGAATGATAAATAAGTAGATATTTAAATTTAAAGCTTGCAAGTGAATAGATTGTGCACGATTTTAGAAACAAATAAATTTCGCTGTTTAATATAAAATACGTTTGATTTTCCTTAAACCTTAAACCACACTCGTGTGTTATTTGATGACTTTTTTCGAAACTCCCCTTTAGCAAGTTTGTCCTATTATACCGTGATAATAGGGCAGTCAGTTTAATTATCTCTTACTAGATTTACTACGAGAGTTGCAGGAGTAACTATTTAATTAAATAAGTTTGAGAACTAAGCTCCAACCATGAAGTGATAGATTGAAATAAATTGCGTAGTAGTTTGTGAACACGGTCCGAGGCTGTAAACTTGTATTTATTCTTCACTAGCTAGGGGAGATACGGCTACAGATCATGAAAGTATGTAATCCACGCGTAAAGTAGTACGTAGACGAAGTTGCGGGCACAGCTAGTTGCTAATAAATGAGATTTGGTTAAAGGTGTGGAGTCAGCGAACGAGGGCAGACCAGACGCGGTGCAAGTGGTCCCGGCCACCCCCGAGACGGTGACTCAGTGCGTAGTGGGGGGCGCGCATGCCTTCATCCTCAGGGTAAGCATCTCCTCTTTTAATGGGACCTAGCCAAGAAGCATTTGTCGGAATTTGATGTTGTTTTGACAAGATAAAATGTAAAGGCTAGACATTTCGCTTGGATAAATTGGAACCTTAAAACCAATCTCAGTTTGATATTAGCGCTGTTATTACGACGTAAAAGTGGTCCAAATCCGAACGGTTACCTAAGTCGACTGTTCATATTATTTAATTTCGCCATTTTGTGTTGGCGGCCATCTTGGATTTGACATTTGTTACAATATAGATACTGTTCAAGCCCTTTTCATTTCATACTTGTTTAGAAATTAATGTCTAAATATGTAATCCGACATTTTCTGCCGCTGTCCTTACAAACACCTCTTCTTTAATCTGCACAGGGCCCACGTGGTCTGGTATAGGCTATCCCGTTTCATAGCGGGGATGAGGACCACAGAAGAACATGTTATAGGGCTGATAAAATGCGATTGGTTGCCTTAAAGGTTACATGACTTAAAGACATTTGTATAGGTCAGTGAGTGTATGTTACACATACTCTGTTTGAATTGTATATTTTATGGTTAGTGTATGCTGTTGTAATCGACATGCAATCACTAAGCAATTTTGAGTTTGAATTTGAAAATGTGTACATACGTCTTACCTTCCCCGTTATGTTCAGTGAACAGCACATCAAGGTAAAAATTTGGAGTTCGATTTTATTTCCTATGCCTGCGATATTAGAGCTGTACCAAGGTTATAGTCTGACGTGCTGTCGACCTTTGGAAACTATGTTTTGTCCTTTTCTTAATCTAAACCGTATTTTTATTTACGCCGTATATTTCCTGAATTAGGAGACCTACTACCTAAAACGAAATATGTTCGATCCGATGACGAATAACAATTCTTATTTCTTATAATTTTAACTATCTCACTTAGAATGCAAGTAAAGCGTTTTCAAAAAATAAAATATTAGGTATTCATGCTTTTATTAATACAACTTCCATTAATATTGTAAAACGAAACCTTCCGTTTGGTAGTTTCGTTTTCGGTTGGCACTGAAGCGTTTCTGACGTTAATTAATAATAAGGCACCTCACCGATAATGGTAAAGACAAATTTGCATCAGTCGTAGTGGACTTCAGGCTTCGTAATGCATAAATAACTGGGACACGCGCTAAAATAAAAAGGGATAATTATTAAAAATATATAGATATATTTTCAGATAACGAGTTTCTTTGGCCTAGCACCTCTGCGGTTCGAGAGTCGCGCAAATGGATTCACAGTCTCCATATCGAGTACCATGACTATTTACAGCTTTATATTGGTAACAATATTAAGTAAGTAACACAGTTCTACTAATATCATAAAGCTTAAGTTTAAAAGAATGTATGGATGTCTGAATGATGTTTGTCTTTTGAATTTGGTAAAAACATAAATAAGATGGCGAGCTCGACGACGTCTTTTAAGGCCTTTTTATTTTTGGTTCAATAAATTGTATATATTTGTACATGTTATATGTATTTAATAGGTTTTAATATTTTTTTTCGTTGACATTACTGTAAAACAAATTCCTATAAACAAGCTGAATTAATTAAGAATATATAGGTATTTTAATTCGAAACAGCAGTTCCTGAGGTAAGCGCGTTCAGACCAACAAGTATGGTCTTCAGCTTGATCATTTCAGTACAGATTGTTAACTGTATCTATGTAGTCAATTGTCTCGCTTTTAGTTGCGGTTGTTAAGGCTATTAACCAATACCGAAAACTGAAATAAAAAAACAATTAAAAATAGCAGGTTTGGTTGGCCTTACTTTTTTTAGACGACCTCCGTAGCCCGTTTATTTCCGATGCCCTCAACTATTTGTCCACCACTGGTAGACATCGGGAAAAAAGCCCAATATCGCTATATCGTCCAATGGGGGATAACGCTACTGAAATCTTCCCGTTGGACCCTACTAGTGGACACTGAGAAGAAGTGAGTTGCTCTGTCCACTGTTGGATATAGCAAACTTTTTCCCAACGTCCACCAGTGGTGCACAAATAGTGGGCTAGATCCGTAATAAACGCCGCAGCCGAGGCAAGCGGCCGGACTTTTCGATCCCTGGTCAGGTCAATCTGGAAAACGAACTTTTCTATATTGTCTCGGGTTTGGCTGTTGTGGTACCGTCGTTATATCTGATTTCTGTAACACAAGTGCTTTAGCTACTTACCACAGAATCAGAGCAATGTGTGCGCTGTGGCTGCTACACATAATCTATATTCCCATGGCGCCGTCACTAGGCGATGAGAAGTGCGAGGGGGTTTTAGTGGGAGTACTAAATACGGTACGTGCGCCAATGCATTCCCCCCTCAAAAAAAAAGAGTTCTGTATGTGATGTTGTCTAATATTTATTAACACGCCGCTGCGTTCCCCAACGCAGCGGTACGGTGCGCCAATGCATTACCCACTCAAATAAAGAGCACTGTATGTGATGTTGTCTAAGATTTATAATTTTATTTTTTTCTAATTTCCAGTAGCCTCGACGATCTTCGGGCTCGTTGCGGAGATCAATGCAGGAGTGGAGCTCTCTGTGCGGATGTCTTCCCGGATGTCCCAGGTGGTCTCCACGTGTGACGTGCTGGTGGTGGTGGTCACGGCTGCAGTGGGGGTCTACGGCGCGCCTGCCCGGATGAGGAGCATGCTCAAGGTCATGGAGAGAGTCGCCACTGTGAGTAGGATAGCGCTAAATTAGCAACCTATTTGTAGTAGGAAAACGGGCTATTTTCTACAACTTGACATTTTATGTAAGAGTTGGAATTTTAATCGATTTCATACTCATATATATAAGTCTGTATAAGTTCGACGTTTAACTTTTTATGAAATAGACAAATTTCATCTCCCATTGCGATTCGAACCCATGACCTTCACGTATTGTGCATGCTGCTTTTTCAACTGTGTTACTCGCAAGTTATCGTAGGCGATGCGTTTTTCTGCTGTATTAATATCTTAATATTCGATAAGTGCCCTCTGTTGTATGAATTTAGAACTACATACTTATTAGCCATAGTTCATTCGTAGAACAAAATTGAAAACCACGGAATCGCACACACCATGGCATTAATTACAATTTTTATTGTGCTTTACGCCGCACTAGCAAAATTTAAATATTAAAAAAAAACACAAAACTAATATTATTTATATCCTTGTGGTATGGGATTCGAACTCACGACCTTCACGTATCGCGCATGCTGCACTTCTCACTGAGCTAACTGCAAGTTATCGTAGGCAGTGAATTTTTCTGTTGAATTAACTTCTACAGCTTCGGCTATCTGTCTGTCTGTATATTCATCTGTATGTGACGGCCGTAGCTCTCAACGAATGGACAGATTTCTTCCGATTGTTAGGGTTGTACCTACCTTAAACTATTTACAAACATTCATCCATTCCACCTGTCTTTCTTTCAGGTGGACACCACAGTAAGCGGTCACTACTCGTTGGCGACGGAGCGCAAGCTCTGCGCGGTGTTACTGGCCATTCTCCTGTTCTTCTCTCTGCTCATCATCGACGACTTTTGTTTTTATACGCTGCAAGCCAAGGAGATAAACAGAGAGTGTGAGTAGCATTTATGCATATAGTTAAAGAACATTTACTACAAGTACGAGGGTAGATAACAATTTACGGTTTTTTTGTGCAAGTAAATGTAAACATTTTGGACAGCAAGTCTTTTCCCTGAAGATTAATCTAATATTTGTGATGCCATTTCCTCCAATTTTCAATTTGATCATTGAAGTTCAGTACCCTAATTGTGGAATAATTAACGACTTTAAGGACTGTTTGAAAACATTTCCGAACCGGAGGTAGCGTCATTTGCATTATACAGACGTTTCATAAATATTCCTGATGTTATTTACATGAATAGAGAAACTGATCTTAAACAGTACCTCCAATTAATGTATTTTCCAGGCAGCGTTGCCAGAGTCCCCGAAATAAAAATCAACAGTCCTGATAAGTGCAGCCGCAACATCTCCTATATCTCTCTCATTCTTTTCTTATTCCATTTTGTTAACTATAGCCGGCTTCAGACAAAATAAATCCGTTTTATTCACTGGCAAAGTTCCAAACTTCGGTTCTAGTAGAAAAATTGTTAATGCTCTTCCAGGGGAGATAGTGATGAACTACATCGGTTTCTACTTGCTGTGGTACGCGGTGATGTTGCTGGAGCTACAGTTCGCGTTCACAGCGCTGTCGGTGCGCGCGCGCTTCCGGGCGCTCAACGATGCGCTTGCGCTTACGGCGCGCAGCCTGTCCGTTCCAGGTTAGATACAAATCACAATCCCTTAGGTACACGAGTAGAATAAGCAAAGAGCCTACTTTGTCCCACATTTGTATTTAAATGATCACAACACTACAGGTACATTAAGAGATGTAGGGCATAGCGATTTATCGCTCGAACTGGAGCAGCCCGACTGGTGAAATACCTCCACCTTACAGAAAACCGCAGCCAAATAACAATCACTTCTGTGTTGTTGTGTTCCTGTGTCTGAGTAAAGTTTCCAGACCTCTTGGGGGGTGCTACATTAGTAGCAGGGGTCAAGCCTTCAAGGTAAGGGCGACAAGTCCAGTAACAGATTTATTATGCTGTACTTGTCATCCTTAGGCTAAGACCTCATTACCACTTAACATCAGGTGGGATGAGGTCAATGTTGAAGTGCAATATAAAAAAAAAACAGGGGTCCCCAGCTAAGTGCCAAGGTCGTGACAAAACGTTTCGACGAGCGATTGTCATTTCAAGATCACGTCACTCTTCTAATGCTCGATATTTGAGTAAACCGTCCGTTCCATTTACGGATTGTAATAAATTTTACAAGTACGACTGACGGACAACTGATGATACTGATATGGAAAGTAAATTATGGAAAGGTATTAACGACTCGTAGTCGGTTGGAGAAAAACGGATAGTCATTTTCGTCACATTACGAATCGTTAAATATTGGAACCGGATATAAGCGTCTTATTTGCGACCAATGTTGTGGAGGCACAATTAATATGAATAGTCCACTTGCGATTGTTTTTCTTTTCTTGTTCTTTCTAGTTTAACTCTACGAATATTGTTTGAACACATGCTGGTATCTCATCTTCACATGTGTGCCTTGTGAGTGAAGATCCAATGTGCATATATAGGTATATTATCTATAGCCCATTCCATCTCATAGGTTTGTGTCCATTACAGGCACGGTGCGTATCAAGGTTAACACTTGCAGTGCGATTTTAGTTTTTATGCCAGCGACGGAAGGGCGGACAAAGTTCAAAGCCTGTCGTGCTTTCGACTGATGCAACTGTATCATGTTTCAGTTGAGAAGGCAAAGAAACCGGTACCGTTTAACATCTTCGCGATCCGAGTAACGCCTCTGGACCCACAACGGACTGATGACGTCAGTCTGCTCATGGATGCTACTCCGAAGAAGCGTCAAATCATTGTCAGGAGAAGCGGTGAGTGATTGGTTTGTGTTTAAAACCTAGTAAGGTTATATTAGGGTTGGGAATATCTCGGTGACGATTCTGGTTAATCCATTTTCACATGACGTCAATGAAAGGCGATGGCGGGAGTTTTTTAGTTCGGGAAGTCCCTGCTCCTTCAGTCCTACTCGCATTTGCCTTTCCAAGGCAGCGGTATCCAGCTCAAAGGTATTTCTTCTTCAGTTAAAAAAAAGAGGGTTGGGAATATCTGACAGAGAGACTAGTCAATTTCATAACAATTATCAATTAAACAACACTGGGTCCTTGTGCTGAAGTGTCGTCCTAAGAAGTTAGGGAACCCAAAAGGCTGAGCTACCAAACTTTTTCAGTGCACGGCGCTCTTCTAGGTTTAGAATTATAAGGCACCGCCCTAGAGCATAGAGGAGCTAAAAATCTACCATGAATTACCATTGATTATCGAGTATTCGGGTCCCAACCGGTATAACATCAAATTAGTAGTATAAAATAGTTTATTTTGCCATTTGGATCGTATCATACTCGTATCTGCTGTAGGTACAATTTTGGAGAGCGTGCGAGAGAGGTGTTTCCTCACGACGCCTAACAGGCCTAGAAAGCGCGATACGTCAAAAATTATCGCATGAGACGACAAAAGTTTTGACACTGATGATTGGTTTATATCAATTAATGGTCAATCAGCAGCTGACGCACTGACTTCAATCGATTTTAAAATTTGTTAAGAGAGCGATAAAATTAAGTCGCGTGGCGTATGCTAGGGCCGTAAATAAATAGAGAGTGAAAGCAACTCGATTTTCAACCGACTCCAAATAAAGCAAGTGGTTTCTCACATAGACTGGATTTATTAACTTTTAACCGTGTCACGGACAAGTTCGTTATTTGTGAACCGATTTTGATCATTATTTTTAAATGAGATGAAACCGAAGTCAAGGAAGTCTTTTATTATAGTAAAAAAGATACTCACCACTTATCCCACAGAACCAAGTCATAAGCTGTCATCGAACATAAAGCCAGTTGTCGGCACGACTAGTCGCATAACCCTTAATTCGTCGCCCAAAACTTATGGATTCCTGTCTAAATACCTGCCGCAAATATTTCGTGAGTTTTAAGGTTTTTTGAATTTCGTCTATACTCTTCGATCATGTAACTCTTAATTCCACAGTTTCATGCAATAACAAACAAAGTACTGAACTCCCGCGTCAATACATACTGAAATAAGGTTTAACGTATCTTACAGTTTAATTTACTTCAAAATTCGAATGAGAGCAAAACAAAGCATAATAATGATTCCTGCCTTGTTTTGCCGATGCCATTATTTAGAATACAACTGTGTATCTATAAGATTTATGATCGCAGTCTGTACCTTTACCTCGAAAGAAAACGGGAATCGAATAAGTATTGACCTTTTTGTAAGTCAATTTAATTATTTCGGCAGCTACTACGGTATTAAAATTTGTAGTTATAGTCTCATTTAGTTTCTACACAGTTACCGTTTTTGTTCATGGTAATCCAGATGCAAGATTGACAACTTGAAAAAACGAACACAACGATTTTTGATGGATGACTAACAATAATTATTTTGTCCTAGAGTAATTAATTACTTATTCTTTATTATGATGCTATTAACCTGTTACTATTGCATTGCCTTTAAAAATTATGTGTTTTTTTATTATTTTTTTTGAGGTCGTTTTTCAAATATTCCCTTAACTCTTGTTGTGTTAACTTTATATCAGAGAGCTCGCTAACTTACCTAATACGTAATATCTCAACATTCTAATACCATAACATGGCTTTTCTCAACTTCTTTCCCTTGCAATCTTCTTTTCTGCTGCCGTTTTACATGACATCTGGTGTCCGTAACTAGTGTTTATAATCTAATGGTCTGATGCAAACACTGAAATCTTATGATGAAATTAAAAAATCGGTACTTGTCCGTTGCCTAAAGGCTACCTCTAGTGATTGAGTGTGATACATAAATACCTGCTTAAAATTTTACTGCCCAGGGATATTGGTTGAGCAAAATTAATTTAATTTTTTTTTCTAAATCTGTTAAAACAAAACTAAAATAATATTTTGTTACATAGTTTTTTAATTAAAGGAAGGAAACTTTATGTTTAAGCGTGTAAATTTAAAATTTAATGGCAATAAGTGATCACAGTGCATGACCCACAATATTCCTATGGATTTGTACTCTGAGGCCGCTATATTCACATGGTACCGTTAGTGGGAAATCCCCGTTCTGTTTAGAGTTCCATGTATGCCGCTGCGTTCCCCGAAGCGGTAAGGTGCGCCAATGCCTTTCCCTTTTATAAAAGGCCAATTCACCTGCTGCGGTACGTATATGAAACGCTCACTTTCTATAGGGCCTCACATTTTATTTAAACTCCTAACACTTCAGTGTCAACTAACACCCGAAAAAATTCGGGATGGAGCGTTTTGTTTTTAATAGTTTGACGACCTCCGTAGCCGAGAGGCGAGCGTGCCGGACTTTAGTGTCGCGCCATCTCTAAATTTCCGGGTTCGATCCCCGGTCGGGTCAATATGGCAAACGAACTTTTCTGTATTGTCTCGGGTCTGGGTGTGGTGGTGCTGTCGTTTGCTTGTCGTTCTGATTTCTGTAACACAAGTGCTTTAGCTACTTACCACAAAATCAGAGCAATGTATGTGGTGTTATCCAAGTATTATTTATTTATTAATTAATAATATTTTTGTCAGTGAGTGGTGAGCCCCGCCTCATTGTGAGCCCATGCGAAGCTGTTCATGGTCTGGCGTCGCTGCACGGCGCTCTGTGTGAAGTGGTGCACAGAATCGACGCCAGCTACGGGATCCCGCTCATCGTCATCCTCATATCCACGCTGCTGCATCTGATCGTTACGCCGTACTTCCTCATCATGGAGATCAGTGAGGGAATTGTATCTAGTTGTATTTAATATTTGATAGAAACTGAGAAATTCAACCGTCTCGCTTTTCAGAATCAATAGTAGAGATGCAACGGATAGTAGATTGGTCGAATATTCGGTCAGCCAAACAATACCTAAATTTTAGTTTATCGGCTGGCGCTTCGTCAGGTTTCGTATTTTAGGTTCGAGCGGACCGTTTTCTAGCCATGAAACAAGTTTTCTTAAGTCACTGTGCGGAATTATTTTGTGTGCAGTACACGTGCGCCCTATTTTGTTGAATAGATAAGTTTTTTTGTGTTTCATATGTACAATGGTGTATATTGTTAATTTGTTTTTGATTTCTTGTATACTAACTATTTTTCAAAGTAAATTACCAAACAGAATCATTATCCGGTATCTGGCCGGATAGCAAAATAATGGCCGGATAGACCGGATAGTAACCATCCGGGTATTATTATTATTTATTTATTTATTAAACAAACAATGGTTAACAAGAGTTGACAGTAGTCCCACAAAACTATTTACATAGTTTGTCTGTGGGATCATGAGTCTCTAACTTAAAAATTAAGAAGATATCCGTTGCATCTCTAATCAATAGTCCAAATTTTATTATTCTTATAGATTGCATCAAAGTTCAAAGTTCAACATTTTTGATGAAACGTCTACAAATTGCAAATGACCTCCGGTTTAGAACCTATAACTTTTAGAGAAGATCCCGGCGAGAAACTTTGTCGTCTATATTACAAATAAAGCTGAACTTATAATTAATTTAGCACTAATACATACAGTGTAGTATATAAATGGTAAAAAATCAAAGGAATGATGAAACAATTATAAATCATCTCCATTTAAATCAATTGATGCTACCTCCGATTCGGAACCATAACTACCGAGAAGATGACGTCAAGATACTGAGAAGTTCAGTTTAGTAACGACCTTCGTAGCCGAGAGGCGACCAGGCCAGACTATGGCCACGCCATATCTGAGGTTCCCGGTTCGATCCCCGGTCGGGTCAATATGGGAAATGAAATTTTCTATAATGTCTTGGGTCAGGGTCTTGTGGTACCGTCGTTGTTTCTGATTTCTGTAACACAAGTGCTTAAACTACTTACCACAGAATCAGAGCAATGTACGTATATGTTGTAATTTGGTAACTTGCTAACATCAGCGTTGAATAATCATGAGTTTATGTAAATCCTTTCCATCATTGCAGTTATCTCCTCCCATAAGGGGATACACTTCCTGGTACTGCAGTTCCTCTGGTGCGCAACGCATTTACTGCGCATGTTCGTAGTGGTAGAACCTTCACACTACACAATTATTGAGGTTAGTTAAAACGCAGCCCAGCTTGGGATCTTTCCTTACCCTTGTATGGTATCTGAAGCTGGGTGGTGAGTCCAGCCTCAATATACCGGCCCGCAGGTTACTGAAACTTCGGCGCAATAAGATCCGAAACCCAGAGGGGGGGGGGGGGGGAGGAAGATATGGGAACTAGCCAAGTCAGACTTTAGGCTTTAAAGCGAAATACTACTTACTGACGCTGTGCATAGCGATTTATCGCTTGAAATGGAGCAGCCCGACTGGTGAAATACCTCCACCTTACAGAAGACCGCAAAAAAAAATAACAATCACTTCTGTGCTGTTGTGTTCCTGCGTGTGAGTAAGGTTTCTAGAGCTCCTGGGGGGTGCTACATTAGTAGCAGGAGCCAATCCATCAAATTAAGGGCTACAAAACCAGTAGCAGATTTATTATGCTGAACTTGTCTCCCTTAAGTTAGGACCTCATTACCACGTAACATCAGGTGGGATGAGGTCGATCTTGAAGTGTAATATAAAAAAAATGCTTTAATTCAGGGTAAGAGAACCGAAGGGTTGGTCTGCCGGCTGATGACGTCGGTGCCGTCGTCGGGGTCGCTGCCCTCTCGGCTGGAGCTGTTCTCTCGGCAGCTGATGCTGCGATCAGTCTCTTACACACCCATGGGCATGTGTACTTTGGACAGGCCGCTTGTGGCTTCGGTACGTATTTAAAGAAATAAATAAATTTATTCTACCGCGTATACGCTTTAGTATGTTTCGATTTCAATCTTTCTTCTAAGCACAATTATTTGTAAGTACCTATATGGCTTAGAGGTTATGACAACACATCAATTTTTCGCCGACATAAAAACTTTCGAATAGCTCAGTCAGATGGAAGGAAGCAGCGGAAAGGGTCAGAGAGGAGGACCCGTCCTCCTCAATTTCCGCGCGGAGACCGGCCGGCTAATGGTGTGAGGACACTTCAGTTGCCACTGCACCCACGGTCTTCACAGGGAGGGGGGGGGGGTCCAGCTGGGGCCGCATAAGTGGCCATTCCGCCGGTGGTGCTGTGGTGATCCGATTTCCAACAACACCACAATGCAGGCGATGAGGTATACTGAGGGTATTTAGGGTAGTCTCGCCCTTTTTAGAGCAGGGAGTCCTACATATGGCTTCATCACCTTCAGGTGCGATGTGACAATGCATTTTCCTCCGTCAAAAAAAGGCATGCGTGATACTTAAAAGTAGTATGTTCTCATACTGTAAGAAATTATTTTTCTGTTTTCTTATAAAAATAAAATAATAAGTCTTGATTCACTTCTCTCTCTCTCAATTATATTTAATCAATCAATAAACAACAAAATATGTAAACGTAGGTAATATCAGAAAGAAATACTTAATTGAAAAGTATTTTATCCCTACTTAAAGGCCATCTTGTAAGAAAGTTTAATAGAATGCCTTTCAGTAAGTAAGGGTTTAAAACGTTGGCAACATAGTCGTTATTTAAAAAGCATTCAAAGTTTGGCGTATTAATAACGAGGCAATTGGCATTATACCTTCCTTTTTTTTTGAGGGAGGGAAAATGGCTTTGCGCACCATACCTCTGCCGTGAAGACGACAGCGACGTGTGTGGGACTCTCCCGCGTAGGGACGGGGACTACCTGAACTAAAAACCTTCCCCACCTTCTCATCGCCTATTGACGGCGCCATGGGATATCGGGCGACCCATGACTGCCACAGCACCGTCGGCAATTTGGCATTTTACCTAGTTCAACTCCCTTATAGTGACCGCTTATTTCTTTTTTCAGATTCTGGGTGCAGTCACAACATATTTGGTGATACTTATACAATTCCAGAGGTATGACTTGTAATTTTATGTTGTTACTATCTAAATATGTCCCTAGTCGATCTAGTCAAAGTAGTACATTAATATAATTAATGAATGTCAAATTGTTTGTAAGATAATTTATACAATAAAGTATAATAAAAATAGAAATACTTTTTACTTATTGACTTTCCCCAATTTTACGAATTCCGTGAGACAGTTTGTTTTTCCTCCTATATTTTTCAGATGCAATTCAACAAAATGTCGGGAATTAAGTAAGTAGTCCGCAATTAACTGCTAAAAAGTTATCGTATTTTCTTTAGCTAAAAGTTCAAATTGAAATGAATTTTTAATAAATAAATAATGGGCAACATCACATGAATTGCTCTCATTCTGTGGTAAGTAGCTTAGGCACTTGTGTTACAGAAATCGGAAACAACGATATTACCAAAACACCCAGCCCCGAGACAATATGGAAAGGTTCGATTCCCATACTGACTAGACCAGGGATCGAACCCGAGACCTCAAAGGTGCCGCGACGCCAAGAGCCGCACGCTTCTCAGCAGGTCATCGAAAAAGAAACGCCAATGTCCGGACCGCTGGCCTCTCGACAAAGGTCGTCATAATCATAGATAAATATAATTTATTCAAAAACTTCACAGAAATTGGTTTCACAGATTAATTATTGTACAATTTACGGTCTTATCGCTAGGAAGCAATCTTTTCCAGTCAACCTTAAGGTAGGGGAAATAGTAGATGGCGAGAAATGGGTACGGTGGAAATGTATCATAAATAAACCAAATCTGTAATCTAATGGGAGGAATTCTCCCATTAAAACGTCGACAAACTCAGCTGGGGCCAACATGTAAATGAAATCTAATATAGAAGTGGCGAGCAAAGTTATACTGTACACGACTTTTGAATGCGCTCGCTGCATTCGTGAATAGAGCTAAACGACTGCGATGCAACGAGAACTTAATTTGAACATCGTTGTGAACTATTACGTAACAATTTTGTATCACCCGTTGGAATAGTAAATAATAATAAATGCGCCAGACAATTACACCAATCACCTGGTCTCAAACTAAGGTTTTCCCTTGTACTATGAGCACCAGACGACTGATACTAACTGGGGGCGTCATCCCAGCTTTTAGTGGCATAGTAGCGAGCTGTTGCAAGCATCGTGGATTCGATCGGAGATAAACAATTTTGTTGGACAAATGTTGGAAAACTCGATCGGGGACAAACAATCGGGTTGGAAAAGGGTTGGACAACATCCCATACATTGTTCTGATTGTTTGGTAAGTAGCTAAAGCACTTGTGTTACAGAAATCAGAAACAAACATGGCACCGCAACACCTAGACTCGAGACAATATAGAGAAGTTATTTTACACGTTGACCCGGTTGGGAATCGAACCTGGGATTTCAAAGATGGCGCAAAGTCAAAATCTAGTCCTTTGGCCATCTATGGCCATCACGCTTTTGAGATTGTAAGGATTAATTCACATTCCTAAACTTGGCAGCAATGTTTACTATCTGAAAGTCATGGCTTGTCTGTAAAACAGTTCAAACCCTTTTTTGCCAAAGGATGAAGAGAATCGTTCTGATGGTTCCTTTTAGTTATGCGTTTGTTTAAAGTTTACTTTAAAAGATAGATAAATTTTATTGCACAGACATTTACAAAAATTTTTCTTACATACACAGTAAATATCGTAGCTGAGGCGTGAACCTTATAAGTAATGGTGTTTTGCTTAAAACGAACCTCCCATAAATAGCCGCAAAGCCGAGTTCAGAGTTAGTGAATATGTCTCAATAGTTCAAGACTAGTTGTAGGAGCCAGCACTAAGAGCTTTTCAAAGTGTATAAGCAGGATTAATTTCTAGTCGTCGAAGTATAAGTCTGAGTTTACACGAAGCGTTTTGTGTATCCGAGAGCTTTTGTTCCCGATGCCCCCCCCCCCCCTCACTATTTGTCCAACACTGTTGGACAACGGGAAAAATGGGTACTTTACTTACAGTGGGGGACGCGCTACTGATATTTTCCCGTTTAACCCTACTGGTGGACACTGAGAAGGAATGAGTTGCTCTTTCCGTCAGTGGCGGACATCGAAACTATAGAAGTCCTGCGTTCCCCACGATTTGTCTTGTTTTGTACATTATTAAAATAAAATCTGCGACTTTTACGTTATTTTGGGATAAAAAGTATTCTTAACCCTTAATGAGGCATGGAGTACAGAAGTTTTTCCACCGGTTTTCTCCTGTAAGTCAATGTTTATTATTATTTATTTTGTTGTAACACATATTTGTATTGTTAACGCGCTCATAAACTAACTATTTGCATAACCCAAGGGTTGACTGTTAGAGAATGCTTCTTTGTACTTTTTTGTGCAATTAAATTTTTAATTATATAAATTAAAACCGTGTTTTTCCCGCTTGTGCCCGATGCTGACGCGGCGAAAATATACCTACGTAATTATTTCGTAAAATAACATAATTTGTATCGACATATTTTATCAAGACACACTTTTGGAATGAAACAGCCCTATTCAAGCAATAAATAGCCACAGTCAAGCCAACCATCAAAAAATGCCACGTCTGCATACGGCCTAAGCAACGATACTACACAACATGCTGTTCTACCGCAACTGATCTCTAGCAGAAGTTTACCTGACGAAACTTCTTTGCGATATACTCGCACTCAATGAATCTACTGATATAACCCCGGGTTCCAGTCCCGGTGGAGTCAATTTAGAAAACGAACTTTTCTATATTGTCTCTGGTCTGGGTGTTGTGGTACCGTCGTTGTTTATGGAATCTGCAACACACGTGCTTAAGTAATGTATGTGATGTTGTCCAATTTGTTTGTTTATTACACGTAAGTTGGCTACTTATGTTTGGTAGAGACACGGTTTAAGATTCACTTAGAAATTAGGCTATTTACGAGTAGATCAGTGATGAAGAACATCTTTGTAACATAAGTTATAGTAAATATTTTGTATATAATTTTTTTTTTTTATATTTTTTTATGTATAGTTTTGTTCCTGTATATAGTTCTATACGTTGATTCTGTGATTTGTCCTATCATTGTTTGTTATCATTAATAAAATATAATCCCTACTAACATTATAAATGCGAAAGTAACTCTGTCTGTCTGTCTGTGTGTCTGTTACGCTTTCCTGCTTAAACGTCTCAACCGATTTTGATGAAATTTGGTATAGGTATACGTTGAATCTCAAGAACGGACATAGGCTACTTTTTATTAGTTCTTATTAAGTGCTTAAGCTACTTACCACAGAATCAGAGCAATGTATGTGATGTTGTCCAATATATATATATATATATATTATTAGAAAATAAGAGGGGGAGGGGGGTAATACCACCTTTGGAAGTTTATATGGAAAAATGTTTATTTTTGAAGTTAGAGATATGAAATTTGGCTTAAATATAGCTCGAAACTTGGATTAAAATATAGACTACTTTTTGTTTCGAATATTTGGGGAGAAAGGGGTAAAACCGACCATGAAAGGATGTAGTCCACGCGAACGAAGTCGCGGGCACAGCTAGTAATAGTATATGTAGTAAGTAGGATTAATTTCACCCCGTCTCAAGAGTTAATATACGTGAAAACTACATGGAATTCTACTTAACGAACGTGCCACAACTTATCTTACCTCGCTCTTTCTTCCGCCCTTTGGTTCTAGGAATCTTCTAAAATTACTTAGTGTTTTAACACTTGTGTGTTGGCAATCTATAAAAAAACGGCCAAGTTCGAGTGGGATTCGCGCACGGAGAGTACCGTCTGCAACCTAATCTTAGTAGCAAAAATCAGCAAAAATACCAGTGTTTTTTGTATGGGGGCCCCATTAAATAATTATTTTCTTTTGTTTTTAGTATTTATTGTTAAAGCGGCAACAGAAATCATAATCTGTGAAAATTTCAACTCTTTAGCTATCAAAGTTTTTGAGATACAGACAGACGGACACACGGACAGACAGCGAAGTCTTAGTCCCGTTTTTAACCTTTGGGTACGGTACCCCAAAAATGAGTAGTTTTGGCCTGAGAGGGTAACAAGCATACATCCAGATATACATACATCCATTAATTCTTACACATTTCGCGTTTATACAATCGGTAGGATATTTCTCTTACTCGCCGTCACCCCCTTTCATACCCCCACACCCCTCTACGCTTCAGTGTATTTAAGCTATCACAAAAGCTCCTCTCAATACAGCACGGCACAATTTTGTTTCACTTTTGAGCTGAAGTAACTCAACTATTATTAAGTTAACCTCCTCTATATGTTAGCACGGGCTCATAGTACAAGCATAGACTCGAGAACGAGGAAAGTTCTCAATATGTACATTATAATACTGTACTTATTTTTAGGGAATGTCTTAATTTATAAGCTGTAGCGGTTTTATAATCTAACTAGCGGCCCTTCGCGGCTTCTATCCCCGTCAGACTCCTTGATTAGGCCTAGCATACGTTAAATATCTCGCATGGACGACAAAAGTTTCGATACTGTTGATTGGCTAATAGCACACCGCACTCGTACTTTCTACCAATCAGCAGCTGACGCAGCGGCTTCAGTAGATTTTGACGTTTGTTAAGAGCCTGATAGCGTGTCGTATGCTAGGCCTGGATATTAGTTGCTATTAGTCGCAGCGTGATGTTATATATCCTAACACCCTCCTGAATAAATCCCTACTAATATTATAAATGCGAAAGTAACTCTGTCTGTCTGTCTGTCTGTCTGTCTGTCTGTCACGCTTTCCTGTTTAAACCTCTCAACCGATTTTGGTGAAATTTGGTATAGGTATACGTTGAATCTCAAGAACGGACATAGACTACTTTTGTTAGAAAATAAGGGGAGGATGGGGGTAATATCACCTTTGAAAGTTTATATGGAAAAATAATTATTTTTGAAGTTAGAAATATAAAATTTGGCACAAATATAGCTCGAAACTTGGATTAAAATATAGACTACTTTTTGTTTCGAATATTAGGGGAGAAAGTGGTAAAACCGACCATGAAAGGATGTAGTCCACGCGATTGAAGTCGCGGGCACAGCTAGTATACTATATATTTAAGACAAATGTATTTTTTTTAATTTGTACCAGTTTCTGATATTAGCGCATTCAAAAACACAAACAAACTCTTCAGCTTTATAATATTGGTATTGAAGCTGACTGGAAATTTCATCAGTTGGATTTTTAATTAATATAAGACACATATTTTTCTTTTATTATATGTATAAGCAATATCAAGAGAAGCAGGGCAAAGCGATTTATCGCTCGAACTGGAGCAGCCAGACTGGTAAAATACCTCCACCTTACAGAAGACCGCAGCCAAATAACAATCACTCCGGTGTTGTTGTGTTCCTGCGTGTGAGTAAGGTTTCCAGAGCTCTTGGGGGGTGCTACATTAGTAGCAGGGGTCAAGCCTTCAAGGTAAGGGCGACAAGTCTAGTAACAGTTTTACTATGCTATACTTTTCGCCCTTAAGCTAGGAACTCATTACCACTTAACATCAGGTGGGATGAGGTCAATCTTGGAGTGCATTATAAAAAAAAAATAGTTATAATTTTATTTATTTTTATGTATTTTTTATAAATTAATCTCGTTATGGTATTTATATTTTCTGTTATATTTTTCTCGATATATATTATTTCCTCTACCTAAAGGTTGTCTGGAAGAGATTGCTCTCTAGCATTAAGACCACCTAAATTGTACTTGAATATGTCTGTAAAACCAATATCGGTAAATTTTCTGTGCAATAAAGTTTATCTATCTATTTAATTCAGATACTTTGCGTTGATATTAAGCGCCTCGTTACCCATTCAAACCATTTTTCTGAATCTGTCTGGTTAAATGGTTTTTACTCTTTTACACAAAAAGTATTGAATCAATTTGGAATAATTTCGGTCAAAACATAGATGAAAGGCTAGATTAATAAATAGGATACTCTTTATCCCGAAAAAACGGGAACGGTATCACGGAAAACCGCTATTTACTTATAGTCCTTACAGGCCTGGTTTTTTTTATATTTATTACTACGTCTTGTTCCTGCGTGTGAGTAAGGTTTCCAGAGCTCCTGGGGGGTGCTACATTAGTAGCAGGGGTCAAGCCTTCAAGGTAAGGGCGACATATCCAGTAGCAGATTTATTATGCTGTACTTGTCACCCTTAAGCTAGGACCTCATTACCACTTAACATCATGGGGGGATGAGGCCAATCTTGAAGTGGAATGTAAAAAAAAACGTAAAAGAAAAAAAGTTACTGAGTTCTTCTGCTTTGGGCCAGGACGTAGAAATGAATGCCAGCCAAACTTCCCGTACGCGTCGGGAGCCCGAGAAACTTTTCGCCGCTGAAAGAATAGAAAATAGAAAATAGAAAATAGAAAATGTCTTTATTCATGTAAACTTTTACAAAAGCATTTATGAATCGTCAGATTATACTACCACCGTGTTCGGAATGTTGCTTCTATCGAGAAGAACCGGCAAGAAACTCGATAGTTACTCTTTTCAAAAACTTACAAAAATGGTAACATGCAAAAAAAAATAAAAATACATATAAACAACATAGCGTATGACTATCAATTCCAAACATTTTTGTCGTTAATATAATCTTCTATTTTATAATATCCTTTCTTCATTAGACAATTTTTGATCAGAGACTTAAATCTATGCATAGGTAATGCAGTGATCTTTTCTGGCAGCTTATTAAAGATCTTCAGACTTAACCCCACAAAAGAATTGCTAATTTTGTGAAGTCTTAGATGTGGAACAGCAAGTCTGTGTTTATTTCTCGTGTTAAATTTATGACATTCTGACTTCTTAATGAAGGAATGTAAGTTTTTGCGTACATATACAATACAATCAAAAATGTATTGTGAAGCTACTGTTAAAATGTTAATTTTTTTAAATAATTCTTTGAGAGAGTCCCTTGTTTTAAGACCGTATAGAAAGACTCAAATGCATTTGCCACGTCAGAGTCGTTATCAATCTTGGTGTTGTCTATCTTGAGAGAGATCTTGTTATCGTGTAATTTATTTTTGCAAGTCTCTATGTTAATAATATTCCACGTGGCTTTACTTTTGTTAGAAGCAGATAAAATCTTTCCCTTTAAATATTTCGACTTTGCAGATGCACATACCTGCTTAAATAGCTTAGAATATTTTCTAACATATTCTATAACGGAAGGATCATTTGAATTAGCCTTAATTTCGTATAATTCAAATAGTCTTCTTCTACTTTTAAAAATGCCTGGGGTAGCCCAGTTACTAAATTTGGATTTCTTGTTGTGATTAATTTTCACAGTTTTTTTCATAAATGTACTGTTAAATTCTTTTTCAACTAAATTGAATAAATCTCCATAAAGTTGATCAACTCCCTTACCAATAAAACTAAGATGAGGTAATTTAGTACCAACGTTATTCTTAAATTTATTTATTTGTGACGCAGTGATTGGTCTAAAAACAATGCTTGACAAAGCCGGGACAAATCGGTGCTCAAATATAGCCATCTGTCCGCTATGGTCTGAATTTATAAAATTTATAATTGAATTTTCTAAAGCAACACAATTACAAAAAACATTATCCAGGCATGTAGCTGTTGTGGCAGTAACTCTTGTTGGTTCATTAAAAAGCTGTTGTAAATGATCAGTGAGTTTACGTAAGTACCTACTTTTACTTATTTCATACACTGCCCTAGTAAAAAAATGTAAGTATCAGTACTGCAGGGCCCCTATGTTGGTATTTTTTTTTCGACGTGGAAGTGTCACAGTGGGAACAGAGAGTGGTGTGTCGGGCTCGCACCGACTGAGACCTCCTCGGTGGCCAACGCTGTTAGTATAAGTTACATTTTATAACAATGACTATTGGATTCATCACTACACTTAATATCAGAATGCAGAGTACAATGACGTTGTTTTTTTTTGTCTAGACTATTACGAAATGGTCTTAGCAAAGCCGTAGACAGTCGCAGTAGTTAATAGGATGATGGCAACACAAACACAGATAAACATTCTCAAACACCTGTTAAAATTCTAAACGATGTATCTATGTAATTGCTGTTAAATGTTTTGTGCCAAATATTTTTTTCTTTCTTTTGGTCTTTTGGTGACAATATTTTTTTTCTCTATATCTCTTTACTAACGACCCCAAAAGCTTTGAAGTATCCAGCTTAAGACACCGAACTGTTATATTTTTATCATAGGTATACATTTTATTTCAATTCATTTTAATTATCAACTGAGTTAACTTAGGTCTGTCTAAGAAATGACTGAAATTACTACGTTGATAAAAAATGTACGTTTTTTTCGCGAGTTTTGATTCGAATTTAGATTTTCGTTTTTTCTTTATTTTTTTGTTTTTTTTTTCTTACCTGACTATCGATGATGGCTGCGAAGCCTTATCATTTTCACCGAGCTATTGGGGGAGCATGCAATTTCTTTTTTTTTTGCCGGTTTTTAATTTTTTGCCGGTTCTTACCGATAGAATCAACATTCCAAACACTTTAGTAGATAGTATAATCTGACGATTCATAGACTAAAGATAAAATTAGCTAATAAACTAGCGGCCCGTCACGGCTTTGCATGCGTACTATTCCCATTTTTTTTACATTTACCACTGAATCTTCTCCACTATTAATTACAGCGTGATGTTATATAGCCTAAAGCCTTCGATAAATGGACTATCCAACTTATTAATACTTTTTTAATTTGAACCAAAATAAACAAACTCTTCAGCTTTATAATATTAGTAAGTAAAGACGAATGTTGGCTAAAACGAATTATCAGAACCAGGAGTATCTGAAATTAGCGCCTTCAAATAAATATATAAGCAAAGCTCTTCAGGTTTATAGTATAAAGCTGTGCTCGAGACTTCGTTCGCGTGGACTACATCATTTCATAGTCCCCTATCTACCCCTTTCTATCTTAATATTAAAAAAAAGTAGTCTATAGTTTCGAGCTATATTTGAGCCAAATTTCATATGTCTAGCTTAAAAATTAAAATTTTCCCATATAGTTCTTGAGGTTCAACGTATACCTATACCAAATTTCACCAAAATCGGTTCAAAGGTTTAAGCGGGAAAGCGTAACAGACAGACAGACAGAGTTACTTTTGCATTTATAATATTAGTAGGGATATTTAATTTAATTTAATCATAGTATGTTTAGCCAACATAATTTAAAACAATTTGAATGAAGATTTTTGATAAATAACATATAATAAATTAAATCTATATTACTAACTAATTAATGATTCACAATAACTCATTAACGAAAAAATTAAAATCAACAAAAACACGCATGTCTCTGAATTTCGAGCTCAGCTTAAATGGCTTCCTATACGTCGACGC
The DNA here is from genome assembly GCA_037074685.1 of Glyphodes pyloalis. Taxonomy (NCBI): domain Eukaryota; kingdom Metazoa; phylum Arthropoda; class Insecta; order Lepidoptera; family Crambidae; genus Glyphodes; species Glyphodes pyloalis. The sequence continues at coordinate 8,714,535 of JAYKKO010000021.1, forward strand.
CGTGACCTCCACGTTTTATCTCTCCTATTTAATGTTCTATTTAATCCTCTTGCTCCACCCTATCTTAAAGAACGTTTCCGTTTCTTGCAGCCCAACCAGGATCGTGATGTGCGGTCCTCACGTAAACTTCTCCTTACTTTTCCTACTCATTCTTCTGAATTCTATTCCCAATCCTTCACTGTCCAATCTATACGCTTATGGAATTCTTTACCTTTATCTATCAGATTATCTGAGACTCATCCTATTTTCAAAGCCAGGGTTAAATCGTACTTCCTCTCACTTGCTTAATGTTAATTTATGTCTTTTATCTATAATTTTAGCTGGGCATGTTGGTTGTTAGTAAGTTTCATACACTTATCCATATTAACTTATTATTATTATTTTTTTTTTTTTGAGTCAAAATACTTTACTTAATTTTATATTTGATAAGCATGTTTATTTGTATATATATATATATATATATATATATTATGTTATATATCTATGAGTTTATGTATGTTTATAATGCTATACTATGAATATAATTCAAGAAATAAAACTTTATTAATGTTGCACGGCCGTACCCATTTCTTGCCATCTACTATTTCCTCTACCTTAAGGTTGTCTGGAAGAGATCGCTTTCTAGCGATAAGACCGCCTAAATTGTACTATAATCAATCTGTAAAACCTATTTCTGTAAAGTTTTTGTGCAATAAAGTATATCTATCTATCTATCTATCTATCTACACGCAAATTATAAAAGCTAGTTACTCTCTCCCGCCAGTCTCCGACGCAAAGGTGCCCAAAACGCCGCATTACCACGCTGAGTAGCAATGGCCAGCCTCTGTACCAGGGGGTCTTCTCCCGAAGACGCAGGAGGGTGCGTGCAAGGCGTCGATTTGACGGCCTTGTTCCTCCTGGTAGAGACCAGCCGTACGCGGGTGTGGGGACACCCCGGCCGGCCTTGCACGGTCTTTCATAGTTACGCGGGAACGGCTTAGCACTTTCGGCTAATTGCGCCAGTCCTCCGACCAACGTGGAGGAACAAGTTGGAGCTGCTCCTTAGGAGTAGCAGTTTTCGCCGATGGCGCTGTGGCCGTAATAGTTAAACTACATTCCCATGCTGCCATCAGTAGGCATTAACAGGTGCGGGAGTGTTTTAGTGGGTAGTATCCGCTCTTTTCAGAGCGGGGAAGTCCCACCGTTGTCTTTTTTTCCCCAGGCAGCGGTACGGTGCGCCAATGCATTTCCCTTCCAAATAAAAAAAGGGGGTTCGTCTCCCAGAAACGAAATGTTTGTTTTTGAAGATTTATCAAAAGTTCGAGAGTTAATACGTGGTTTGTGATTTGCATAAATAATATTTTGTTTTATGACAACGCTCAACTCGCATTCGAAGTTAATTGATTCTATGAGCATTAAAAATTGCTATCCGAATTTAAAAATGTCGGGTCCAACATTTTGTTCTTTTTTTATATTAAACTTCAAGATTGACCTCATCCCACCTGTTGTTAAGTGGTAATGAGGTCCTAGCTTAAGAGCGACAAGTACAGGATAATAAATCTATTACTGGACTTGTCGCCCTTACCTTGAAGGCTTGACCCCTGCTACTAATGTAGCACCCCCCAAGAGCTCTGAAAACCTTGCTCACACGCAGAAACACAACAGCACAGAAGTGATTGTTATTTGGCTGCGGTCTTCTGTAAGGTGGAGGTATTTCACCAGTCGGACTGCTCCAGTTCGATATATATATTTCGATTTCGGGAGTAGGCCCTCAGGAACGAACCAGAACGTGAGTCGCCTATTTTAGTATAGATGAATGTTTAGTATTCAAAAGTCTGGACGTGGTTCGACTTTTAGCCACAGTTGAACCTAACCGTCTGGCGTGTGTGAACGGAGGGTCCAACTTATTTTTTCGGATTTTTGGAACTTAACTAACAACAATGCTTAGTTATGTTATGTTAAAAAGTTATGGAAACATTTGTAAAACAAAGGACAGAGGTGTAATAGCATAATTCTAAAGATATATCGTCTTTAGTGGGTCCCTCAGTTCACACACACGCACCGTCTGACCTTTGGAATTCGATGTTTACGAAATGAACTAGAACTTGAATAGTAAGGATATTGACAGCTCGTATAAATGAATTTACTTTGAATATAATTAGTTGGTACTTTTGTTGTTTTAACTAGATGTGTAATTAAACATTTTAGAGATGCACAGTTGCGGTCTATAAAGACAGGGCAGATTTTTGAATTACCCCAGGCTTAGGCTTAATTTACCCTACATTCTAGTTGATTTTAAGAATATGCTCTAAATATAATTTACTTAAGAGAAATATGATAGTATTGTCTAATTTAAACAATTATAATCTAATAATTGTTATTAATCGATTATATCGATTCTATCGATTGTTAGATTATTTGGGCCCCTTTTGGATAATCGATATACAATCGAATCGACGGCAACACTACTCACACCCGCAGATATATAAAAAAACTGTACCAACCACACTAATACGGAACCCCACACATCTTTTTTGTTTACCAACTACAAGTTCAACAAACAAGTTGGAAATCAGTATTATAAAACACCAACAGCTAAATTAAGCATAAATAGTTAAATTCAATAGATTTACTGACTCTTATGCATAATAATAGATCGCCCTAATTATCATGCGTGACCTTTCTATTTTAATTTAATTAATTGCTTTATAAACATAGCATTTACCACTATTTTTTAGTCTGTACGCAACTTTTGACTAAGTTGATCGTCTAGACTCCAATTTTTTTTAAATTCATATTGAAGTAGTTTTTTTTGTGTTTAAGTTTACCAAAGGTAAAGTCATATATTTTATTTCATAGTACCTGTCGCCCGCAATTTCGTAGAGCTATTTTGGGATCAGAAGGTACCAATAAGTTAATTTAATTTAATATCTTATATACTTCATCCAAATTCAATTAGTACTTATTGTTAGATATAACATAATAAATTATCTCAGAAAATATCAGCATGAAACTCAATACATGTTTTGATCGACAGATAAAAATTAACAAGGCGATAAAGTATAAACTGGCTGAATTAAGAACGTCATTAAGGAAATTTGCTCCGGAATACTATGAAAACATTTTAAAATAAGTGTGTTCTACTACATTCATCTGTTATTTCTTATTTGACAATTCAACAATTTAAATGCACAAGAATCAAAATTTTATGTACAGTCATCTGCACATTACAGTTACATATTCGTTCTTATGCCCACGACATAAAGGCAACATGAAGTCCTAAGACTATCGCCTAAAATCCTTTTGACTGTACAGTCGCCGTCAGATACATCGGAGCAGACAAAGTGACCAAATAATTCTAAACAGTTTAAAATGTCAATAACTTTCATACACTACAAGTTACCATTAATATCTGAACATTGACTCCTTCAGTAATATCTGAGCAGATGCTAGTCAATAATTTTCTTTCTTGACTTATTTTTATACAGTAGATATGTTTTATTTTCATCGTTAAAAAAGAAATCTACTAAGATACATTGCGTTAAAATTTAGCGAAATATCATTTCTTTGTGCTAATGCTATGCCTTACTATTATTATCTTCTATATAATATTTTATTTAACCCTCTATCCCCTCCATATCTGAAAGAACGTTTCCATTTCTTGCAACCCATTAAAGAGCATGGTATGCGATCTTCTCGTAAACTTCTTCTAACTTTTCCTAACCATACCTCTGAATACTACTCACAATCTTTTACTGTCCAGTCCATACGCTTATGGAATTCCCTTCCTTTACCTATCAGGAAATCTGAGTCCCTTCCCATTTTCAAATCAAGAGTAAAATCTTACTTTCTTTCTCTTAACTAAACGTAAACTTGTATCATTTATCAAGGTATTTTAAATATAGCATTTGTTGGTATTTAATCTGATTTCATATATATTTTTTGTATATATTTATATATAAATTTATTTATTTATTATGTTATTATTTTTTTATTATTATTATTATTGTATTAATCATGTAATGGTATTTATGTTTCCTGTTAATATTCTCTCAATAAAACTTTTGCACGACCGCACCCGTTTCTCGATATCTACTATTTCCTCTACCTTAAGGTTGTCTTGAAGAGATTGCTTTGTAGCAATAAGACCGCCTAAATTGTACTTGATTATGTCTGTAAAACCAATTTCTGTAAAACTTTCTGTGCAATAAAGTGTATCTATCTATCTATCTACCGAATAATGTTTCGCCGAATCATACAAAGTTCTATGATACGGAAAACCGTTGTTCGGTAAAGCGTAGCATCAGTCTAAAATAATTTTAGTGATAGGTGACCGACGTAAAAAAAACGTTTTGTAACCGAGTTAGGGATGCACTTATAGATTTTTTTTTAAATAATTGTTGCAGTTCACCAGCATTTAAAACATGGCGCCAACACCCCAGGACCTGGCCAGCTTGGAGCCGGACGTGATGCCAACCGTGACCAAGAGGGTCGTCATATCCGGCATGTCAGGCATCTATCCACAATCGAAGAGTGTGCAGGAGTTTTCTGAAATATTGTACAATAAGGTAAGTGAATCTGCACCATTCGAATCCATTTGTGGTAACTGCTATCACTTCCGTAGGTCCCCGTAGGAAGTGCCAGAATAGGCACGTGCTCCTAGACCCCGATCATAACACCAGTGTTACCATAAAGAAGGGCAAACAGCTCGCATAACAGTCCAACACGACTTCTGCTCTTCCGTCCTGCCGGCAGTGGCCTGTGTCGCATCCTCCCATGGCAATAGGGTGCTTTTGGCGTAACCTCACGTAGCAAGAAAAGCAAATCCTACGGGGCCCGCGAATTTGAGAGCCTTGTTCCCAACGTCTTCGTAGTAATGATCAACGTACGACGAACGCAAGAAGCGGGATACGCCCTTTATGAACCATTTTATGGCTATTTCAAAGATTCACCACATATAAAAATCAGATTTTGGGGCCTTTACAGAATTTTCTTAAAGGCCCGCGCTGGCTTAATTCGCCACTATTCCCCATAGGTTACCAAGTCCCGTAGCAGCCCGAGCCTACATTGGAGCTTGGTTAGGTTTGGATTATTCCGGTGCTTGCTTAAATTATATAGGAAGAGAGCCTTTCGGGCTCCCTGCAAGTTTGGTGAAGATGTAAAGGCTTTGCTTGCCATCATCCATAGGTAGGCGGAAAAACCGCATTACAATATAAAATTATTTAATATGTACATAAAGAACATAAAAGACTGAGATTGAAACTCCTCCATTTTTGAAGTCAGATAAATTTATGTCTTAACTATTGCCAGGGTTACAGCGATTCATGGGCAGCTTTTTAAATGCCCCCCATTGTTCGCCAGGTAAACCCAATCACATCGAAAGTGCGATGGAAGTACACCCATCCGGAAGTGTCCACGCATCTGGGCAGCGTCCCCGGGTTGAACATGTTCGACGCTCAGTTCTTCAAGGTCCACTACCGCCTCGGGAACAGCATGGACTCTATGTCCAGGAAGACCTTGGAGCAGTGCTACCAGGCCATCTTTGATGCTGGTGAGTTTTTAACATATTTTTGGAGACTTCTTCAGCGGAATTTCTTTATGCCGATGTCGCATGAAAATGAATACAGATAGCCGATAATACCGTATATTTGATGCTGAAAAGTCAAGGGAAGCTGAAGTTGTTTTTTGTTCACTCCTTTTGTAAGATCCTATGTAGATCTCACAAAAGGCTTATCCTATTTGATTTGTTACAGGTCTTAGCCCACAGGAGTTTGCGACGAAGAAAGTGGGTGTTTTTGTCGGAGCTTGTTTCTCAGAATCTGAGAAAGCGTCCTTTTACCTAGCCAGTACAAAGACTGGTTTCGGTATTCTAGGGTAAGTTCATACGTAAAACGATTTTAATTGATAGGATGTAGAAGTTACTTCCCCATACTTTATTCACCACTGGAAAATTAGTCTTTCATTACAGTTTCCATAATACAATTGGGTTAAGGTTATTTACGTTATTTTCATTTATTTTGAAGTTTTTTTATATACCTGTTATATATACCTGTCCCACTGCTGGGCAAAAGCCTCTCCAATACACATTGATATCAATTCATAGTTACATCAATTGACACTAGCTTTTTGCCCGACTTGGGAATCGAACTCATGAGCCCGAGACAATAAACCAGTACTTAAACCATTCGACCATCAAGGCATATCATAGAAGAGAAGCTGAGACCTCATAAATACCGCGATATTAAAGTCCAACCTGTTCGCCTCTCGGCTAGAAGAGTCTCCAAAATACATTGCCAGAAACCCTGTATTTTACAGATGCAGCAGAAGTATGTACGCCAACCGCATCTCCTACTGGCTGAACCTGAAGGGACCTTCCTTGAGCATGGACGAGGGCTGCTGTAGCGCCACTGCAGCCTTAGAACAGGCGTACCTAGCGATCACCAGAGGAGACTGCGACGCTGCTCTGGTCGGCAGCGCCAGTATCTGCCTTCATCCTCAAACTACCATCCATAATGGAAGGTGAGATAGAAAAATAACGTTATAAAGTCAAATAACGGTGTGCTCTTTGCCAGCAACTTGCAAGACTTCAATTCTGGTGACTTACCATGTCCACCTTAGTCTAACAGCATGCTCCATCCGTCAAATTTCTAACACGAGAATATAAAAGTCTCGATGCTGTTGATTGGCTCCAAGTACAACGGACTCGTATTTTCAGGCAATCGTCTTTAGACTAGAATTTTATTGATCGACGTATCAAATGAGCTCGAACTTCGTAGGCAGCTAAGAGGACTGCAAACTGCAAATTCAGAAATTTACATTACAGCTTTACAAGGCTGTAATGGTCTTTGACGATACAAAGTTATTTGTTTTACACTTTTCCGAATTATTTTCGGCAGATACTTTTCTTCACTGAAATGGGGTTTTTACAATATGGGATGTTCTTAGGTTGTAATGCTCTTTGACCATACGTTGTCATTTACTTCTACTTGTAAATAGTTTAGTAGTACTTGGAGTATATCCAAGTAGGATTATCCACGCTTTTCTGAATTATTATCGGCAGATACTACTGGTTACCGAAATAATGTTCTTGCGAATCATAGAACTTCATAGCAGCGAACAGAAATAATTCGGTGAAGCGTGGAATATCCTAGTCAGTTGCTTGAAATAATACCTATCAGTCACCACGTGACTTCGTCTTGTAAAACATCTGATTTCCATTTTTCAACTTCTAGGGTTATTCTAACGTGTGCAGACGGAAAAACCAAGTCTTTTGACGAAAATGCTGATGGTTGTGCCAAATCTGAAGCGATCGTTGTTTTTATTCTTCAAAAAGCTGAAGATGCGCAAAGGTCAGTTATAAAATATTAGCATTTTACCAACAGTGTATAAGTATTTTAAAAAGGCTTATTATTATTGAGGCGAATGATAAATTAAGAGGGTATAACCTATTGGCATCTACAAATATAATTGGGCAATGTTTAAATAATTTGGCTTCAATTATATTGCACAGCCAGCAATTGCAAAGTATTATAAAAAACTAAATAACGGCTGCGACTTCTTGGAAGTATTTTTTTATATATGGCGATTGAAATTATAGGTGGGGTACTAAAAATAATGACATGGCGACTAATATTAACAGTCGGATAGCAAATAATATTATTATGGCTACTGTAGACTTCCATCTAAAAAAAACTTTCTGGCTATAATTAACGAGCAGCTGTAATTTTAAATCGAATACTATAAATAAATATTAGGGAATCCTTTTTTAGTTTTGGAAATCATAATATAATTTTAAAAAGTGAACCAGACGTACCACCTATAGACGCAATATTGTCATCTTAATAATTAACGAATAAATTAGCCAAAGGTTTAATTATTTATGGGGGATGTTTCAAATAAATTTGGATTTTGTACCTAAAAATTGTTTTCTTTGTTCACCTAGAGCAATCTATCGTTTCTTTCTTTCAGACATGTTAATGTGGAAAATATAAATAGATCAGGAGTTTCTCTATGTTATATATTTTTTTCAGGGTTTATGCTGAACTAGTGCACATTAAAAGCAGATTAGCATCTGCAGCTATCACGCAGTGCGTGACTGGCCAGAACTACGGCTTTACCAGGAACCCACTGGCTTACGAGAAGTTCTTGAAGTCTTTCTATGCTGAAGCCAATATATCCCCTGATTCAGTGGAATACGTGGAAGCTTTCGGATCAGGTTAGAATTTTTTAGCCATTTGATGACGTCACTCAAATACGTACCGATTTGATTCTAAGTAAGTAGGTTAAGGTTTTAATATAACTGTTTATTATATTTATATTGTAATAAAAATATAAATATAATAAACAGTTATTATTTATTATATTTATATTTTTTCTGCATGACCTAAGGGTTAACTGGTAGAGAATGCTTTTAGAGTTCGGTTCACCTTTTGAAATGAGCAGTAGCACTACATTCGTCAAAACACTAAAAATTTTAACAATAGAAAAAAAACGTTATGCGTTTCGTCGATGCAATACCGCGTATCTGCCGTTTGCCATAAAGATTAATTTTGTCTGCAATTTCATATTATTTCAATCCAAATTGGAACTTACGGAAAAATCTACTTACGCGGTATTGCACGAGTGTCGACGGTATGCATCGTCACATCATCACTCATTTATCACTCATCATAACAAAACTGAATCATTTGGTTCAAAGTTAGGTACAAGTTAAATACTGCAACTGTAATTAGGTAATCTACTATTATGTCTATTATATTTATTGATGTCTTCTCGTTAGATATAGATACCGAACTGGCAGTAGAATCACTTTGAATTGTATTCAATGACAATTGTGTTCAATACAAATTCAATAGTGTTTTATAATTAACCCTTTACTTGCAATATAGACACGTCTTGGGTTCGAAAACTGTAAAAAAAATTAATTGTGTAAAGAAATTGCGAATAGAAGGATTTTGATTGAGATCACATTTCTGTCGTCTAGCCGTTCCTGAAGCAGACAAGTCTGAGTTGGAGACCATCGACAAGGTTTTCTGCGGTGGACGGAAGGACCCCCTACTTGTGGGCAGTGTTATGTCAAACGTAGGATACTCCGAGGCATCATGCGGAGCCGTCGCCTTGACTAAGGTATGTTGAAAAGAATAGAATAGAATAAATTCTTTTACTATTTGAACTTGCTTTGCGGAGTAAATCAAGAACTGAAATTATTAGGCATTCATTATATTAGTTATTAATACAATGGATGAGCCACAAATCGTTAGTAAGTTGGCAGTTACATTCACCCTAAATAGAATAGGCTATATTTATTTGCTAGAAAAGATAAGGGATCCTCAGTAATATGTAGGTATTCCACTTTGTAATTGAGAAAGTTTGCAAGACTTCATAAAGACTTGATTCAAAGTGGCATCTCCTATATAAAATTATCCATTTTTATACCACACAGGTTTTATTAGGCTACTACCGCGGAGAGCTAGCAGCAAATCTACACTTGAACTCTCCGCGCAAAGACATCCAAGCTCTGCAAGATGGCCGCATGAAATTGGTGGCCGAGCACTGTCCTTTCAAAAGGTCTTACACCGCCATCAACAACCTGTCTGTCACAGGAGCCAATGGACATATTCTGCTGCATGGACACTACAAGCCTAAAGTAAGTATTAGAAAACTCCTGTCTTCATTTTTAGGTGGAACGGATCACGATCCAGTTGAAAAAACAAATTACATTAAACACCCTATCTATTATGTCCTATGAAGCAAATGCGTGCACTTTTACTGTAGGGCTAGTCCAGCAGTTAAGGAAATACATAGTTATCGATGGAGCTCTAAGAATAAGCACCCCGTATACTGTAAAGTTGCCTATCGATAACCTAATATGAATAGTTTTAATAATTCTAGGCTAATAGTATTTTTACACACAAATATAGTATCGATATTACAAATTACAAAAACTATCAATTGAAAGCAATGTTGTCGATAGTATCGACACTGTTTCTAATTTGGAAGGACAACACTAGTATACTCTACTCTTTGAAGAACCGTCAACCGCAGATGTTTTTGAGTGCAGGCCCTGACTTACCTGTGAAAGACTGCTACAAGATTTCGGATCAATCAAGCTGAAGACAGGGTGCTATCGTGTTTATGAGGGTAGACCTAAGTTAAGCAATGTTCTAGAAAACTAAATGCTGATTATGTAAGTGGTGGAAGAATATATACAGGGCAATAGACAAACCTTACTGTCTTACATAGATGCTTAAGCAGCCAAATGACTTCTGAGACGCATAGTGACTAAAATCTAGATATTGCTCAACTTGCCTTCTGAAGCACAAAAATACTCATTGTAAATGTTTCTAAATTTTGTCGCATTCATCACCTATCCATAGACCGTAATTTGATGTGTCTGCATATCATTTTCAAGCCTTAGTTCCTAATTGAGAATACTTTCAGTGCATTCACTTATTAAGCAATACATTTTCTTCAGGATCCTTCTCTGTACCAATGCAACATTCCCCGTTTGGTGACCATATCTGCGAGGCATGAGTCAGCAGCTAAGAAGATTCTGGACGATCTCAAGTCCCGTCCCGTAGATCCTGAAGAGCTGGCTCTGCTCCACAACGTGCACAGGTCCAACATCGCTGGGCACCTGGGGAAAGCCTTCGCTATCCTTGGTAAACAACAAACATCACTGCTGGTTTATTAGACTGATCTAATAGGCTAGAATAGAATAGAATAGAAATCATCTTTATTCATGTAAACTTTACAAAAGCACTTATGAATAGTCAGTACAAATAAAGTATTCTACCGCCGTGTTCGGAATGTTGATCATGTCGAGAAGAACCGGCAAGAAACTCGACACTTACTCTTTTCAATGTAACAATGTTCCCTTACGCTAGGTACTTAAATAAAATATACAAAGCTTATATAAAACATTTCCGAGAATTAAAGTTATTCTAGACCCATACATTTTTGTCATTTAAATAATCATCAATTTTGTAGTAGCCCTTTTTTATTAAACAATTTTTAACATGAGACTTAAATCTATGCATGGGCAACTGGATAACATTTTCAGGTAACTTGTTAAATAATTTAACGCTTAAACCCACAAAGGAATTACTTATCTTATGTAGTCTTAGATATGGAACAGCAAGTTTGTGTTTATTTCTAGTGTTAAAGTTGTGGAAGTCAGATTTTTTAAAAAGTAGATTATAATTTTTGCGTACATACATAATACAATCAAAAATGTCTAATACCCGCTTCCAATATTTTACGACGTAATGTGTAAAAAATGACATTCCGTTTTTCAACAACCGATTACGAGTCCGTTAAATCTCGTCCGTCAGTCGCTTTTAACTTACGAATCGTGTAATTAATTACTATCCGTAACATGAGCTGATCGTTTATGAAACATTGGAAACGGGCGTAAGTCGGTTTAAAAGATTCTGGAGGATCCGTTATTCCTTAAAGGCCCCATTTTATTAGAAGGCGCCGCCAATTGGTTTAATTATTTCCATCATTAATAGAGCTACCAAGGTTAGCTTAATTTTATTTTAGTACAATGTATGTAAGTTAACCAAAAAAGGTCCATTTATATTCCGGACACTGAGTATGCCTTACTCTTGCCTACTGTATTGCTTAGTGTATATCGTCACACCATTAAGGTGAAGAAATGTACCAGTCGACTTATGATACGACGCTGGGAAATGTCTTTCATCATCAAGATATCCTATTACACTTGATTCTTACTTTAAATGCGTGTTTGTAATCTCAAACCTAAGTTTAGATCGAAGAATCGGATAGGGAATTTTACCCAGGACACCTAGATTGAAACTTAGTGCTTAAATTACTAGACTATTAAGGTTTTCGCAGGATAATTTACGTCATTTTTATTCCCCCAGACACAAACGCAGAAAATAAGACTGTTAGTTTGGTAGACGCGTGCGAGTACTTTGACGATGCCCCGCGCCCGCTCTGGTTCGTGTACAGCGGGATGGGCTCCCAATGGGCTGGCATGGGTACCCAACTCATGCGGATACCCATCTTCGCTGCCGCTATAGACAGGTGAGGATATAAAAATGGTGGTATTGTTTTCTTAACTGGGTTCATTTTCCTATACAATTTCTTCCAGAATTTAATAGTCTCTTTATTTATATTTTTAGTTAATTCAAGACACTTAAAATAAATGAATTTATTAAAACCAAATGAGGTCCTACCACTGGATCGGAATGCTTAGGCGTCGCACATTTGCTCTCCCCATTTGTAGGAGCTAAAGCCATTTTTCAGGCTAGCGTCGTTTGTTTTCCTTGCCTTGTAGGCATATTAACGGGTTATACCGGTAAATGAGAACACTTGTGAGAAAGTGAGCGATGTTTCGCTCGCCGCTACGTAGACTCCGTCAACGCCCTGTAGGTGGCGCTGTCGTCCCGTTGCTCACAATCGCCGCTTGGTGGCGCTAGTGTTGCTACATCCGATCCATTTAATTAATCGTTATGTTCTTTCTAGGTGCCAAAAGGCCCTTGAGCCTAAAGGAATAGATGTGTGCCACATAATCACGTCTCCGGAGAAGACTATCTTCGACAACATCCTGCACTCCTTCGTGGGCATAGCAGCTGTACAGATCGGTCTTACTGACGTGCTCAGGGAACTGGGTTTGGTTCCTGATATGATCATAGGTGAGTTTTATTATGAATGCTACCTGTTGGCAGCGACTGCGTCCGCATGGAACAATGATGTACTTTGTGAATACATTTTCAAAAAGTACATAGTTTTTCCAAATAGTATTAACAAGTAGTTTTTTGTTTCTCAATGCCGAACTATAAAGTTTCATTGTTTTATTATCGACAGTAACAAACTTCCGTGCAAACTTACATTCCCTATTTCAACTCATTTTTAGTTATGTCTTTATTGTACAATGCCTAAGTACAATGGTGTATAATTTTATAGGTGTACGACCTTTATGTCTCCTGACCTGGGTGTTGTGGTACTGCCATCGCTGTTGATTTTTGTAACACAAGTGCTTTAATTACTGACCACAGCACCAAGGCAATGTGTGTGACTTATCCAATATTTGATTATATTTAGTCTTTTGTACTATCCCAACTAGGTCACAGTGTAGGCGAGCTTGGCTGCGCGTACGCAGACGGCTGCTTTACGGCCGAGGAGATGATCCTGTCAGCGTACCATCGCGGTCTGGTCTCCGTGGAGACGCCCTTCATTCGCGGCTCCATGGCTGCTGTCGGCGTTGGATATCAACAGGTAGGTTTACCGGAGTACAAGATAAAACATGGACAAAGGCATATAGTGGTTTCAAGGAGAATTTTTTAGTGGTAGGTATCTTCCAGATTTCGGATCGTCCGATAGTCAAGTTGGGGGGGGGGGGGGGAACTTACCCATGTAGGCATTAAAAGCTTCTGCGTATTAACTAGGAATTTCCTAGGAACTTCTAATGCGGGGTGATGCACTATAAAACATCTACCATGCCTAACTTCCAGATTAAAGACATGGTTCCTCCCGAGATCGAAGTGGCGTGCCACAACGCCGCCGAGTCGAGCACCATCTCCGGTCCAGCAGACGTCATGAAGGAGTTTGTTGCCTCCCTTTCCGCTAAGAGCATCTTCGCCAAAGAAGTGCCCTGCTCCAACATTGCATACCACTCGCGCTATATCAAGGAAGCTGGTAAGTAACAAGTGTTAAAATACAAAAATATGGACAGACGACGTTCATGATTTTGTGAAAAATCTGTTTTGATGACCGTAGCCGAGAGGCGAGTGAGCCGGACTTTGGCATCGCAAACTCTCTGAAGATCGATTCCCCGTCGGGTCTATATGGAAAACGGACTTTTCTATAAATTGTCATCATCATTCATTGTTCTGATCTTGTGGTAAGTAACTGAAGCACTTGTTGAACTGGAACAACAACGGCACCACAACACCCAGACCAGCGACAGTACAAAAAAGTTCGTTTTTCATATTGGCCCGTCCCGGAATCGAACCCAGAACCTCGGAGATGGCGCGACATCAAACTTTGACCCTCTTGACTACGGCGGTCATCGAAGATCGTTTGGATCAAAGACTAAAGTTCAACCTCATTTCAGGACCTGGTCTACTAAAATACTTGACGGAGGTGATCAAAGATCCGAAGCCAAGGAGCAACCGTTGGGTTTCTACTTCCGTGCCGCAGGACAAGTGGGATCAGCCCGCTGCGAAGTACTCGTCTGCTGAGTACCACACCAACAATTTGCTGGTAACTGTTCTGATTACATACTTTGTGTAGAGGAGGTCTATCTTCTATCTTTCCGTAGGTTTTCAGTTGGACTGATTAAATGATTATAAAGCCGAAGAGTTTGATAAATGGACTTATAAAGAAAGTCTCTAGGGTATATAACGTCAAGCGTTACGAAAGAAGCGAAGAATGAGTGGAAAATGTGAAAAAAAAACCGACTAGAGTTCGCGTGCAAATCCTAGTTAGTTGGTTAATAAATCACTTTGCCATCTGTCTCTTTCAACAAATGTTTCATATTAACCGTCAAATGTATATTGTATATATTTTTTTCCTGAATATTTTAGGAAATGTTGAACCCTCGGGTTTCTAATCTCTGACGCCAATACGGCTGGGTGTTATAAGTTTGCCGTGTCTGTCTGTCTGTGGCATCGCAACTCCCGAACGCATGAACCAAGTTCGTTTATTTTTGTTTAAAAGGTGATAGTCAAAAGCCGATTTCCATCAATCGTAGCTAAGAGGACTTTTTGAAGGATTTTGATAAAAGGGCGCGAATAATACATGATTTACATACATGTAATTTTGAGAACTAAAAACCACTTGATCAGTATCAAGTTTCATTCCATACTGAAAAAGATATTTAAAAATATGTATATAGTATAATCATAACACAAACAAATGACAAGAAACATACTCAGCTTGTGGACTCCCCGACGCTGGTCTTCCGCAGGTGCCTAAAGAGTGAGCACCACTGCTAATGACGAGAGTACTAACTCTTTAATTTTACTTCTTTTTCACCTAGAACCCAGTCCTTTTCGAAGAGACCTCCAAGCTGATACCGCCGAATGCAGTGCTGGTGGAAGTCGCTCCCCATGGACTGCTGCAGGCCATCCTGAAACGGTCCCTACCAGTGAGCTGCAAGCACATCCCGCTCACTAGGCGAGGCCACCCAGATAACGCCTTGATGGTCCTCGAAGCTATTGGCAAGTAAGTATCATATCACCGCTATCTCTGAGGTCCCGGATTTGATTCCCGGTCGGGTCAATATGGAAAACAGACTTTTCTACATTATCTCGGGTCTGGGTGTTGCGGTACCGTTGTTGTTTCCGATTTCTGTAACACAATTGATTTAGGTTCTTGGCACACAATCAAAGCAATGTATGTGATGTTGTCCAATATTTATTTATTATTTATATCAAAAGTTCAACATTATTTTATTCATGTTAATTACATCAGTAAATTAATGAAACGTCTATATAATGCAAATGACGCTACCTCCGGTTAGGAACCTATAACTTACAGAGAAGATCCCGACAAGAAACTCTGTCGTTCATAGGATAAATATAAAACTTATAACTCGTTTTGCACTAAGACATACAGAGGTTTCGGTCAATATGGGAAACGAACTTTTCTATATTGTCTCTGGTCTGGGTGTTGTGGTGCCGCCGTTGTTTCTGATTTCTGTAACACAAGTGCTTAAGCTACTTACCGCAGAATCAGAGCAATTTATGTGATGTTGTCCAATATTTATTTTCTATTGATTTTTATTTTATTTATTATCTTTTAGATTGTTTATGGAAGGCTACAATCCTAACGTGGCTGCGCTGTATCCAAAGGTGGAATTCCCTGTCTCCACTACAACTCCCATGCTCTCTCATCTGGTGGAGTGGGCGCACAACGAAACTTGGTAAGAATTAACGATGGGAAAGGCACTTTTGCATATGCGCCGAATAAAATGCGAGCCAATAAAGATGAGCCAGTTTTAGTACGCAACCACAAACATGACCAGTTATTTGGTTTCAATAAAAGGTCCTGTCAGACTCATAACAAGTGTAGCGGAGATGTGTGATTATGATAAAAAATATATTCATTACTTATTATCATATTTTCTAGTATTCATTCTGAATTCTTATTTTTAAACATCTAATTTTTAAACATGATTCAAATTATTATATCTTGAACTAAAAGAGTCGGTTGTCTTTACCAGTCGTGTCAACATGTTATTACTTTGTATAATGAATGTATTAGCTATATGCCCTAACATAGTTCGTACAATAGATAGGTAGATAGATACACTTTATTGCACAGAAAAAAATACAGAAATTGGTTTTACAGACATAAACTAGTACAATTTAGGCGGTCTTATTGCTAGAAAGCAATCTCTTCCAGACAACCTTTAGGTGCAATTTTAAAATAAAAAGGATTTGTATGATAATGTAGAATCTTGTCAAGCTGAAGCCAGTTTCATTTAAATCTATTCCGTAGTTTCTGTGTGAAAGATTAAAAATGTCAATACTTCCAACCAATGATATGAAATGATATTTCTGTGAACAAGGTTTTGTCTAGTTACATACAACAGTTCTAAAGATTTCTTTTACCTTATGAAATTGGGAACATAATTAACATAATTGTGAAGGACAGCAAGCTGGTATAAGGAGTAATGGAAACTCTAAAATATAGTTAAATAAATATGTATTTATAAAATCACATACAAATGAAACTAAGCCTAATTTAAAACGAATGTCAAACACTAATAGATAAAGAATCATCACTTACACAAATAATCAAAACGGTCCGTTATACACAATATCATTACCAAAAACGCGATTGTGCATAAAAAGATGAGATTTGACAAGAAATACTGTATTTCAGGAAACTACCCCTCCATCTGTCAGCGTCGCATGAATCTACTGCATGCTGGAAGCCCGTCATCACTCTTTACGATGAGGAGAACAAGTACTTGCGAGGAAATGTCATTAAAGGTAGGTATCTAGTTTTTGAAGCTCACTCTAATACTGTTCAGGGCCGTCTAGGAGCCAGGGTTCTTGCCTTTTCAAGCAGTCGGGTTCCACCAGAACACCAGCGCTGCTGCGGTGATAAAAATGCCGTAGCAGCATTTGCTGAGGTGAAACCCAAATTGGCCTCACAATGTTCTTTTAGCTTAGTATTTATTGTCTTGTCCTACATTCGTTTGATAATTATGTGATGGTCAATAATTTCTTTTTCTTTATTGTTGATGTTGGTTTGACAGAATTATTTTAACAATAAATGTCTACGTAGTATAAAACAGGCGCTTCCTGTTCTTTGTGCCTAAGTATAATTTGATCTTCAAAACTAGTCAACGGATTTCGATGCGATTTATTTTAATATATACAGTTTGTAGGTTTGTAGGTTGTGAAATTTTTTTGAGAGAGGCAGGGCGATTTATCGCTCGAACTGGAGCAGCCCGACTGTTGAAAACCTCCACCTTACAGAAGACCGCAGCCAAATAACAATCACTCCGGTGTTGTTGTGTTCCTGCGTGTGAGTAAGGTTTCCAGAGCTCTTGGGGGTGCTACTTTAGTAGCAGGGGTAACCACATTTTTAGGTTTTTTTTTATTGTACTAATATAGCGCATAAATATTTTGTACATTTTTTTTTATAACGCACTTCAAGATTGACATCATCCCACCTGATGTTAAGTAGTAATGAGGTCCTAGCTTAAGGGCAACAAGTACAGCATAATAAATCTGTTACTGGACTTGTCGCCCTTACTTTGAAGGTTTGACCCCTGCCACTAATGTAGCACCCCCAGGGGCTCTGGAAACCTTACTCACAACACAAGAACACAGAAGTGATTGTTATTTGGCTGCAGTCTTCTGTAGGGTGGAAGTATATCACCAGCCAGGCTGCTTCAGTTCGAGCGATAAATAGCTATGCCCTACTTATCTTCCTTTAGCGTATTAGGTATATGTTTTTTTTTTCAGAAAAGATCGTATACCCCTTCGCGGCTGCTCTTGTAGCGGCATGGGATACGCTCGCCATGACTCTTGGCAAACCCAAGAAGCAGTTCTCAGTTATGTTCAGCGACGTGCACTTATTTGTGCAGCCTGTTCTGCACGAACAGACAGAGTTGCAGCTAAGCGTGCAGATGCACAGGGGCACTGGTCGCTTCGAGGTAGGTGCCTGTAGTGCTAAAATTGGAGTGTCTGTTTGTAATATTAACATAACCGCTTTTTACTACATGCATATGAATATATACGGTATATATACAAAAATATCATTTTTTATATTTTTTATCTGTCTGAATGTTTGTTTGTTCCGGCTGTTCTCTAAATGGCTGGACCGTTTTTAACGGGTATTTTGATTAAAATCGGTTCATCGGTTTAAGCGTGAAAGCCGGACAGGCAAACAGATAGATAGACAGATTTACTTTCGCATTTATAATAATTAGTATGGATAGTATTTAATCGGTAAAATTAAAACCTTTAATCGATGACGTCGGTCAATATGATAAAAAAGAACCGGAAAGTAGTTCTTGTTTACCTATTTGTTTTTGTTCCCAGATATTTAATGGGTCGTCAAAAGTAGCCACTGGTTACGTTGTAGCTATAGAAAGAAAGGATAAGGTAGATCATACACTGTCTAACAAAACAGAAGAGGAAATGGTTTTAACGTCAGATGACGTTTATCAACTGCTGTATGAGAGAGAATATTCTTACAGGTTTGTAATTCAACAATTAATTGCATTGCAAGAATACATTCAACGTTACTGATCATCCATATTGGACACAAAAATAAGTGAGAGTCTTAAATATTCGTTTGTATCACAATAGGGATGAAGACTAGCTAGTCAAGTGAGATACGTTTAAATACCTGTCAATACACGATTTGTTCATAGATTTTCTATCAAACACACCGTGAAGTCACAGTTTTATCTATCAAGCTACTAATTATTGCATAGTTTCGGACCATTTTAAAGATATTTTTCATAAAATAAATGTGGCCCATGTATACATTGAAATAATATTAATATCCCATTTTATGCTCTTCATTATTCATTTAAACGTGGTAAATAAATATGTTTTTTTCTAGTTCGTTCCATGTTGTGGATATCTTATTTTAATTAGCTTCAATCACTATTATGGACTATAGACTGTCAAACTCTACTCACTTCGTAATTTTCTCTAAGCTCCGGATTACTAGGGGCGCCAAAATACCGCAAGATCTAAGGGAAAATATATTAACTGGTAGTGTGACGGCGTCTATTCGAGTTTTTACGCCTTGAACTTCTATATTATTCATATTGTCAAGCCTCTCCCAGAGGGGTAGGCAGAGATCCTTTCATTTTCTATGGTCTGGATTCACAACTTTCACTTTTTCCACATAAAATTAGTATTTTGGTTCATGCGTCAGACTTTTATCAAGACATCACATATTTGGTGATAAAATATTTTCCTATGAAAGTTTTGAATTAGGTGCTGCTAGCAAACACTATCTATTTAACTCCGTTTTCCGTTTGAGACCGTTTTTAAACGTAAGTACATAATTTACAAGGTTTTTTACGAAGTTGCAGGAACTCTAATGTCATTGACTCCAGCTTTTTTATTTCAGTGGAGAGCTTCGGAGTATTCAGTATGCTAACTCAGCTTTAACGGAAGCTTACATTCAATGGTCAAATAATTGGGTGACTTTGCTGGATGGCCTTATACAGATAAACGTTTTGAGGCAGAACCACGACTCAATCTCGCAGCCTCGTCGGATCCGAAGCCTAAACATCGACGTCGAAGAACACAATTTGGAAATTAAATCGGATTCTACTCCAAAAACCACGATTAAAGTTTTTGTCGATGACCTCCATAGTATTACAAGGTAACATAATTATTGAGTTTATTTTTTTTATATTGCACTTCAAGATTCAACAAACCAATTCAACTGCATAAAATAATTATTTGAATCTGTTGTGAATTCTAACTAAAATTATCTTCTTACGGTATCTTTCATATTTCGTGAACATTGAACATAACTGATCACATTGCATGATTTCTTTTAAAATTTTAGGTGCGGTGGAGTCAGCATGCATAATATTGCCTTCAACAAAATAGCAGCATCAAAATCCGGAAACATTTCTCTGAATAAATTACAATTTGTGCCACATTTCGACTCTAACACTGATGTAAGTAAAGCTAGTAAATTGAATAGAAACACTTCTGCTTCTGATACTCACTTTGCATTTTAATCAAAATATCTATGAGATATTAATCAATCCAAATTATTTTCAGGTTAAAACAGCGTTACAAATCTTCTTACAAATAGCAGCACAAAACGTGAACAAAAAAGTAATAAATGTATTTGAGATCAAAAACTACTCTAAAGAAAAAACTGTCTTTGATACAGTTAAAGAATTGGTTGAGAACGTGCCTGAACTCAAAGTAAGGTTTAATCAGTTGACGAAGGATGATATTACAAATAATAAAGAACAATTAAATTCAAAAGTCGACTTAGTGTTGGTGCATAACCTGAATATGGATGACAGTGTAAGTGGACATGAATTATTAATTTAATAGTATGAAAACTTCAGCTCTAGGTTTTCATTTTTGTTTATTGATAGTTTGTGACACCACGTCTTGATTAGACGACTATGATATAGGATTTCTCAGGAGATTTTCAGTTAAAATATCGACATACCTTCATAAAATGTATTATCTTTCAGATTTTCGAATTCCTCTACAAAATTATACCCAGAGATGCTTTTGTGGCAATTGCTGAAGAAAAATCTCTCTCAAGTCTACGCATTCGTCCCTCTACATTAATCAAAGTGGTTTCTACCCTACATACTAAAGATTTGTCATTACATCTAACCCGTTGGAGACCTAATACATCATCAGCTTCATTGACAGCCTTCACTGTACGTTCTCGGGATGACTTATCATTGCTCTCAAAGACCAGAGATAATCTTCTTCCGAGCCATAAACTGCTAGTTCTATCATCGTACCCTGCAGTCGATGGAGTGAAGGATCTTGTAGCAACTTGGCGAAAAGAGTTGGAAAGAAATCAAATTCAACTGTTGATGATCAATTATAGTGTAGCTACAGACCAAGATCTAGAATCAGCGCCAGAGTTGGATCTTGCATTCAATGTGCTCAACGATGTAAGTACATGACTTTTTGGTAACCCCAACGCAAAAAGGGGTTTTACATGTATGTCTGTTTGTCTGACTGTGAATCTGTCTATAACAGCGTAGTACTCAAATGGACCAATTTCAACGGATTCTATTCTCATTTCAAAGTGTATTTTCCTTGCTTCTTTACTATGGCTGGTTACTTTTCTACCAGTGTGTACCAGTGTAAAAGTATCAGCTGTTTTGAAAAATGATATAAGGCATTTTTTGCGTAAGATTACTCGATTGGATTCGAAGTGCTTCATGCGTAAATTTTTAGATATTTCTTCTTTTTTGTTTTTTTTTCTCAAAAAAATTATATATTTTGAGGCCCTAACCCAATTGTCTTAATTTTTATTTATTGACAAAAAGAAATCTTTATTTCCTCACTTAGTTTTTAAATGTTGCTCCAAGTTGATAGAAATGTTGTACATGTCTTTACAGAGTACATGGGGTGGTGAATACTATTTACCGGTTGTCGAAGAAGAAACTAAAGCATACAATATGGCGTTACGCTGTGAACAATTTGGAGACCTCAGCTCTTTGAGATGGGTTGAAGTTCCTCAACCGGACGAACGACTCAAAGGAATCACCGTCGATGTAAGTTACTTGAATTCAGTTCAAGCTTTAACGGTAACTGACGAGTTAACGGTTGTCAACTTTCAAAAATGTATAAAAGCTTTAACAGCTGTCAAATCTTCGGCTATCGTTAATAAGTTGATGGTTTTGATACTGATTTAACATAAGAAAATATCAAACGTGTATTTGTAAAGAATGACAAATTATCTGGATACAACCATGTTTTTAGGTACATTTCGCTGGACTTAACACCGTTGATGCTAAAAGAGCGACCGGTGTATATAATTTAAGGCAGGAAGATAATTTTGAAAACAATGCTTTCGGAATGGATTTCAGCGGTGTGACTCCAAGGTATGGTTTCAAAATCAAAGTAACGACTCTCAAAAATTTTGTAGGTTCATTGCATTGTATAAATTATATTTTTCTGTGTGTATGGGTTAAGTATTTGTCAGATGTAACATTTTTTAAATTATCACTTTGATGCTGATTATCAGTTGACTTCGGCACAGTGCTTATCTCTACTATTCTAACAAGCCTTTGTGCAAGACGTTTTTAATGTTTCAAAATAAGTACATTATTGCTGGTCTCCCCTTGTAGTGCGGGAATCGAACCTACAACCTTCTCGTAAAGTTATCATAGGCGATGATTTGTTTCTTTTGCATCAATAAAAAATCTGTTTCTTTTAAATATTTAAAGTTCGCCAGTGCGACATAAAGCACTATTTGAAATTATGAATATCCAATATTTCTGGTGTTATCTTCAAAATATTTAATTTCAAGACTCTAAAGCGTGGTGGAGATTTGTCCGTCAATTTGATAATAAAGATAAGAGGAAAGATACGACAGGTTGTGGCTGAATTAGTTTTTAAAAATGTTTTTTTTCAATCAGCGGAGCCAATGTAATGGGCATAGTGCCCAACGGAGCGTGCAGCAGGCGTTTGAAAGCCAACCCGAAGCTGGTGTGGCCAGTTCCCAAGCACTGGACCCTGGAGGAGGCGGCCACTGTCCCTCTAGCCTATGCGCAAGCGTTCTATTGCCTCGTGAGTATACCTTCCTCCCTTGTATTAAAATATTAATCCTTTCCTTTATTACTAAACATAGTTTTGCCAACTCCAAAGATTCTGCTGCAATAATTAGTCCGGTTCAATCTACTAACTACTTATGTTAGGAACAAAACAATGGTGTTAAATACATTACTACAGCGGTTTAATTAACGTTGCCAAGCTATGGTTGAATGTATGTATGTACTCGTAAGCATATTGTGGAAAGTATTTTTAACCGACTTAAAAAAAAGGAGGAGTATCTCAATTTGACCGTATACATATTTTTTCTAGTCAGTTTTAAAAATACTTAGGAATCGCCAGCACAACTGGACATTTGATGTTTGCTGAGCATTTTGAAATCTATTGCCCAGTTTCAAGACAATACCCTTCAAGCTATTGCTACTTTTTAATAAAAAATAGGGACGTATTACAAGAATTAAAAAATATTTGCTATTTCCTGCTGCTATACGTGTCTCCTGTTGAGTATTATCTTAGGTGCAATGCAACACGACATATACACATTAATGATAAAAACATATACGTTACACCAATACATCAGTGGGCGAGGGCCTGGCGATCAGTCACGCAGGGTACCCTACCTTAGTATGGTCACCAGTCTCCTACAAAAGTGATTGTACATGCTATTAATATTAGAAACAGAACATTTTTAACTCCCCTTGCGGTGCGGGAATCGAACCCGACCTTCACGTATCACGCGTGCTGCTCTTCCAACTGAGCTAACCGCAAGTAATCTTGGGGATGAAATTTTTCTGCTGTATAAACCGTTAGCCTCCGGTAAGTGCCCTCTGCCGAATATGTTTAGAACTACATACTCGGCCCGTGGTAAATTCGTTGCAGAAATGTTTGAAAACCACTAGTACGGCCAGTACGGCGTAAAGAACTATAAAAAGTCGATTGTACATGCTCTTATTGTTTTGTGTTTTATTTGTAATATTACTTTTAGATGGTGAAGGCGAACTACCCGAAGGAAAACGAGAGTATTCTTGTTCACGGCGCCACCGGCGCTCTGGGCCAGGCAGTTATCTCCATTGGCTTGGCAAACCGGATGCGTGTATTTGCAACCGTCAGTGACGTACGCAAAAAACACTTTTTGAGGAAGCTATTCCCTGATTTAAAAGGTATAAAATATTGGTATTTTACTAGGTTTTAAAAAGTAGTTCAGAATGTTGATTTCGTAGTTACAGGTCACTCAATAAAATTAGTTTTTTTTATTTGTGAACTGTATTGCATAAAAAAGTAAAAAAAGGTGGACTTAATGCTTGAAGCATTCTCTATCAGTCAACCCATGGGTCATGTAGATAGTTAGTTTATGGGTACGGTAACAGTAAGAAAATATGTTGGCACAATACATAGGTTCACTTTTTTCAGAAAACATTTAATAGTTTTGAACATTTAAACATTTTGTGACATTATCCGGGAACATAATATGTAACTTTGTTCATTTTGTTGAATATGTTCATTTTGTTATTTTCTTTTATTAATAAATCACAATATGTCATCGATGTTTCGAATCACGTGATTAAAATAAATTATTTTGAAATGAAAACATTTGTGCCTATTTGTACCATTTAATTTCTCATTATTTTTTTATAAGTCGCTGACTGTCTCTTTTACCACAATTCATACTATTCTATCATTTCCCATTCACATGATTTATTTATGCAAGTAGGTACGTTCAATTGAATAAATTGTTTTGAACAGTCATTAAAAATAATTCAACGTAACACTGCCACTAGTTTGGAGCCTCCTTTTCTGAGCAGATACATTAGTTTTAATAGAATTATAAACGTTAAGACTTTCGCGTTCCAATTTAAACCTTCCACCACGGTCGGTGCAAACTAACCGAAACGTTGGGCAGTAAATAGTTCGTGTTAACTACTAAAAAATGGTGTCGCTTTTGACCCGTTAAGTTAGAGGGCGTCCATAAATGACGTGAGGTTTTTTTACTGACTTAAACCCCCCCCCCCCCCCAGTGATATAAACCGTGAGATTTTTTAAAAATGTGTGTTTCTTTAAACAAACAACAGAATGACGTTACTTAAAAAAAATGTTACATTTTTCTTCTTTCGAATACATTCACAAGAAGTGTCAAGTTTAACGCTCCTAGCGAACGTTCTATCTGGATTAAATGGACCAAAATAGTATATTTTATTGTTTCAATCAGAACAAAAATTTGCGTGATATTTGTCGAGACACCCTCCCTTTCTCCAACGTAAGATAAGATGAGATAGTACTCGACCTCGTCCCCCCATTAAACATCGCACGTAATTTATTTACGCCCCTTTATTTTAAATGTTTATTGTTTTTACCGAGTCATCATCCCTTGGCTTGTTTGTATTGCAGAAGACCACATCGGATGCTCGCGGGATCACACTTTCGCTGACATGGTCCGAATGCTGACGAATGATAAAGGAGTCGACCGCGTCTTCAACTGTGTTCATGGAGAGCTTAAAAACGTAAGTAAGCAAAAGGCCTAAAATGGCTTAGCTTAGTGCTTTACTCGTATTTTTTCATGGCAGAGTTCCGCCGGTGGGGTTCCCGGCGTCCTTTTTTCGCTGACGCTGACTACCATGGGGTTTAGTCCGTGTAAGTCGGACATGACCCGCATACGCTCCTCCCGGGTACGGGATGCGGGTGTTATGAGGGATTATCTGTGTAATACAAATCAATCATACATGTGTGGTATCCTAAAATCTTGAGCATACAGAGCGAGACCACATTTTAGATTTAATATATTTTGTATCTGCAATAGAACTAACTTATTTAGCACGCAAAAAAAAGGAATTTTAAAATCAATCAGATCGGCACACATTTCGAGCCAAAATGGTCCGCGTATCAGTCAATCAACCAACAGTATCAAAATTTGTGTCGTATCAAAACATTCGGCCTGCTGAAGTTAAGGGTTTACATAAAGTATTGTTTTTTAGGAATCCTTCAAGTGCATCGGAACCTCAGGTATCCTATACGACACAGTTCAGATTCCAAGCAACGAGGAGTACAATTTCGGCATGTTCAACTTGACTTACGAAAGGAACTACGTATCTGTGGACTTCTCGTCTATATTCACGATGGACAAACAGAATGAAATGATGGTAAGGCCAAAGATGTCCTCATGAAATGGTGTTAAGGGTATTCTTAGGAAATTGTAAAGGAGAGATTCGGTAGGTACCTACCTCTGAGAGCCGGTTTTCTGCACTCAATATAGTGGCAAACGGAAAAATCTTTGCCTAACCTTCTGGGAGAAAAGCGTAAATGGTACCACCACGTTCAGTTCTACGGGATCACTGCGTTACTGGAATAAGCACTTGTGTGACACGGCAGTATCCTGTATTTGCAGATAGGTACGGCTTATTGCCTTAGGGTGTTTTCAAACTGCTCGTAGTAGAAAAGACTGGAAATTGAGACGTGATGAATGCTTGTGATTTATTGTATTGTAGTGAAGCCGCCGCCGGCATTGTAAAAAAAAAGAAGATTTTGGCTTCACCAATACTGAAACACCGACCTAAATACGTGTCTTACGCAATGTAGTGAGCTATTTCAGAAGAAATTATAAAACATTCACGTTTTACAATCCTTCAGGTGAAGAAACAAATAAAAAAAAAAGATACCAATATGAGAAAAAGTTCTTAGTTCAGCAAAAATTTACGCAGAAGCTGCTAGTGTGAACATTTATGATTTTTTATTGGTCTAGTCAAATGACAAATTTGAATAATTTTTTTTTGCGGATTAATGGAAACAGGATGTCGATGTGAATGTTAGCATCAAAACGTTTAAAGGTACTACCTACTAAACGGCAATCGGCAAAACGGAATCTTGTAAAAACAGTACCTGCAAAAAAGGATGCCCCCTTGGGAAAGGGCCTTAACTTTGTATGTATAAGATTGAACCAGTCGAGGCAACTGTGCCAAATTATCGATTATATTGCTTCCAATCAATAGAACCGATATAATCTATCTATAGCACTATTAATGTCGTTAATAGTTTTCAAGGTCATCTACTTGGTCCACTCCATTTAAAGTTGACGAGAAAGTCTTGAAGTCTGCAATGTACGTGATGTAGTCTGATCTTTTTTTTAAATATGACAACAGAAAATTCAGCTACTATTAAGCGAAGGCGTGGCGCGTGGCTACGTGCGCCCACTCTCGCGCGTGTCATACGGTCCGCATGAAGCTGCACGTGCGCTGCGCTTGCTGGGGGCCAGCCGTCACCGCGGACGTGTTCTGCTGCGACTAGCTGATGAGCTGCCTTCAGCTCTTCCAAGGTATTAAATGACCTTATTTGCGTTAGTGTGTAAGCGTATATGCGCCCTTGGAAGTCCCTCGGCAGGGTCTACTGAAAACCAGAGTGAGTGCTACGTAAGTAATGACTTTTCTGTGTATAATATCTGCGTCTTTGGAAATCACTCGGTTCTCGGTCTTCTAAAAATTAGAGTTATGACCTGTGACGTAGACAAAAAATTTTACTGTGGGATCTCTTTATTGCTGGAAACTGTTACAGCACCCATAAACTTACTATTTGCATGACCCAAGGGTTGACAGGTAGAGAAGCTTCTTGCATTAAGTCCATTTTTTGTACTTTTTTTTTTCAATGCACTTCAGTTTTCAAAGGAAAAAATAATATAACGACTTGCTTTTACAGTCATTGACGCGTAAAATAAGAATGCCATCCGAAATAAGACAAAAGAGACGCAGACTATGAGTTGTTTTTGGTTTTTTATTTAATTTAAACTATCATAAAACTGTAAAATAGCATGTAAAACATCATTATATGGTTGCGTTGTGAAGTCTTAGAGTTATCTTCGAGCAATGATTTTGTAGATCCACAGTTCCCGGCTCATATTGTACTTACATATTTGTGTAGTAACACAAGCATTGCAAAAAACGTCTAAAATATAATATAGTTTAATTTAATTTAAACCTTAAGTGACTGAGACAAGTATAAATAATTTTTGACGTTCTCTCACGAAGCAAATGAGAACGATAGAAGGCATAATACAGTTTGATGCCCTTTAATCCAAAGCAATATGTTTTTTTTTTCAAACACTTTGCCTTCAACTGATTTCTTTTTTTTTCAGCATCACTTATTCTGGGAAGCAACGTCAGCTAATAGTCTCGGACAGTGCATCTCTGGGACTTCAGCTCGCTGATCGCCTGGTCTCACGAGGAGCAAGAAATCTGCACATTCAGGTGCCGAATATTCCAGCACATACCCTGTGCAAGCAAAAGTAAGCCACTCAAACGTTCGTCACTTCTTCTAATACCTATGTATGTCTTAAATTTCCGTCTTTGTTTTATCTCGGATCATGTCCGAAAAAACCCTTTTGGCGGACCCTGTATTCATTCGTCTTCGGGACAATAAGTTTCTGGCATAAAAACCTAGGTGTTTTGAACAGAAATCTATTTGAATGTTTAACTTTGGCAAAAAGCCTTCGTCACTTTAAAGATATTATGTAATGTGGCTAATTTTTATTAGTAGTTTTTTATTTTATTTGTCGTGTTGTGCTGTCGTGTAAACATGTAGGTATCTTGTGTGTAGTGGTCAATAAATGTATTTTATTTCTTTCTTTCTAGTATCTTTGTCAGTTTTTATTAACATGCTCAAAAAAGAAATATATGTCTTATATTTTGTGGTAATTTAACTGTTACATCAAACAGAAGTTTTGATTCATCTTGGTACTCTAATGCAAGAAGGGACGAAGTAAATTAAAAATTTTGTTTTGAGGCAAGATTGAGTAGACCACTCCTTAAATGTGGTACTTGTATAAGCAAAAGCTAGCATTGACGTCTAACTTATGAAAGTTAGACGTCAATGCTAGCTTTTGCTTCTAGTAATTTTACAATTTTCAATAGGTCATGGAAAAACGTTGGAGCGGAAGTAAACGTTACGACAGAGAATCTTCAAGAAAGCAAGAGTGCTGAAACTGTACTTAAAAAGTTTGAAAAAGATACGATTGAAGGTATATATGTGGTATCATCTATGACGTCAGAAACCAAATTCAACCCAGACATTCTGAAGGTTTTGGACAAGTTGGCAAGGAAACAAACCAAGAACTTAAAGTAAGTGGTAGTTTTAGGAAATGTTTTTATAATATACATATTCTTACATTCGTACCACTGACGACGACCTCGGTGGCGCAGTGGCTAAGGTAGGCGCCCAAAGCGCGTAAGGTCCCGGGTTCGATTCCCGGTCAGGTCAATTTGGAAAACGAACTTTTCTCAATTGACTTGGGTCTGGGTGTGCTGGGATGACGCCCCCAGTTAGTATCCGTCGTCTGGTACTCATAGTACAAGGGAAAACCTTAGTTTGAGACCAGGTGATTGGTGTGATTGTCTGGCGCATTTATTAATAAATTAAAATTACCTTTAAATAAATATATTTTAAATAAATAAATATATTTAAAGGTAATTTTAATGGAGAAAAAATGTAGCCTATAACAGCTTGCCGGTAGCTTAGTTTGATTAGCAGCACGTGCGATACGTGAAGGTTGTGGGTTCGAATGCAATACCAGCTATCGGTTCACTCAACCATATATAAGGCAAAACCAAATTTTAATCTCAGCTATTAACATGCCCATGTTAATAGCTTATCCTGCTTACATTTTGTTTCGGTCAAATCTACTTTATATTATTTTTCTGTTTATGAGTTAAGTATGTTCATCGCGTTATGATACATTGAATGTAATTTTTTAAAATAACATTTAAATTTATGTTTCTCGTCTCTACCATGTACTATAATTTCTCTGTAAAACCAATTTCTGTAAATGTTTTGTGCAATCAAGTATAGATACTATCTATCTAAGGGATGGTAGTGATTTGATCATGCCTAAAGACATAATTTCCCTTTGATTCAGGTATTTTGCTGTGATGAGCGATGACCAATCCCTCGGCAACATAACTTGTTATTCAAGAGCCTATGATAAGTTGCCCGCTACAAAACTCTCTTTGCCAACTATAAAACAGGTAAACAAAACATTGAATTGGTTATAAATATTTAGTTGATACACAGAAGATTATGGTTTTTGAACACCTACATAGCCGCTCGGACTATCGCGTCTCAAAAAGGACGATCTTTGTGTTTCTAGTTTTTTTTTATATTGCATTTCAAGATTGACCTCATCCCACTAGGCAATTTGGAAAACGAACTTATCTATATTGTCTCAGGGTGTTCTAGTAACGTCGCTGTTTTTTTTAATTTTGTTACACAAATGCTTTTACTAGTTACCACAGAATCAGAGCAACGTATTTGATGCTGTCCTTGTATATCTATACTAATATTATAACGCTGAAGACTTTTTTTGAACACGCTTTATCAGGAACTGCTGGTTCGGATTAAAAAAATGTATTCGATAGTCTATTCATCGAGGAAGGCTTTAGGCTATATAAAGTCGCGCTGCGACCAATAGCTAAAATAATAAAAATGTGGAAAAAACGGGAATAATAGGATTGCGGGGCTTAGGCCGCTAGAAATAAAACCAGTATACGTTCATTTATAAATAGACTTACATTTGATTACGTTGCCAACATGAAGTAAATACTTAGACGTGCCTTTCTGTAATCACTTGTAACACTTAGCTGAAATAAGAATAAGAAGTTATTTATTAGCACACATAATCAATACACGGTACACATACATTAAAGTGACACGGATAAAAGATAAACAGTAAAATTAATAAACAAAGATAAATTAAAGAACATATTGATTGCGCAGCTAACAAGGTCCCAGGCTCAGCATGAGCTGCTACAACATTGGATCCAATGCTGCAGCAGCGCTGGTATTCTGGCGGAACCTTAAGCTTTGTGAAAATCATCATCTATCATTATATTCTTTTTAATTATACTACGACATGACATACAAGTCGACACAAATACAGCGTCAGAATTGGCGTAGTAAACAACGCTCCATACGTAATGCCTGACATCGATCCTACATCGCGATGTCAGAGTTTTCGTCGCCACCAAGTATATATACAACAAACAAAGATTGGTGGTTGGGCCTTGGTCGTCGAGCAGATAACACCTAGCTCGGCGGAAGTACTTCCACTTTGAGTAAAGAACATACGTTCCTTACAATGTCTCACTTTTTACTTTAAGTTGTCCACATCAGAAGACGTTGAGGGTATGAACTGGAAGCAGGCTCTAGAGAGTTTGGACCGAGCCTTGCGTTCATCAGAACCAGTTATCTTCGCCTCTCCTAAGCATGAAACTCCAAATTCCCTTCTACAGAAGATTTTCGGTGTAGCAGGTAAATTGAGACTCTTCTTCAAATATTTTGTGCGCTTTTCTGCAAACCAACAAAGACTACTTCCGTAGCCGAAAGGCAAGGGAGCTAGAAATTGGCATCGCACCATCATTGAGGTCTCGGGTTCGATCCCCAGTCGGGTCAATGTGGAAACGAACTTTTATACATTTTATGGAGTCTGGGTGTTGTAACACAAGTGCTTAAATAAAGTACTTACCACAAAAATTAAAGCAATGTTTGTGATGTTGTCCAATGTTTGTAAACAGCTCAGTACCTTGTCACATTAAGTTAACTGTCCAACTGACGTAGTTTTTTACGCGGAAGTTTAATATGGCAAGGTACTTAGGTGTACCTAAGTATACCTACAAATAAATTAATAATCGACTTGGCAACTTTTTATGGTAAAACAAAAAGTTCTCAAATTTGATTTTGATGAAATACGTTGAACCTTTAGAACGGGCGTAGGCTACTTTTTGTTTTCAAAATAAGAGGGATGAAGGTAATACCTATCTTAAAAGTTTATATAGCAAAATGTTTAATTTTAAATTGGATTAAAATATGGACCACTTTTTGTTTTAAATATTAATCAACCGATCATGGTGGTAAATATATAGGTATATGAGAAAAACCTGTAGTCCAAGCGAACGAATTCGCGGGCACAGCTAGTTACGAGTATTATATTATACCTATGAACGTCTTCCAGTAATTTACCACGTAATTCTTGTGTTTATATCTACACAGTCTAAATAACAATTTATCTATCAGGTTTTGCAATCCCTCATGACGCTACTGAAGATATTACCCTTGAAGATCTTGGCGTGAGTGTGGATAAAGCCCAGAGCATCCAAGCTATGATTCGTGATGAGCTGAACTTGTGGCTGTCTGAAGATGCTCTGATGTCCTTGAGCATTCAAGAGTAAGTACAAAAACTACTAACCAACAGGATTTGAAGGTATTGGTGAAGAAAAATAAAGTCAAAGTCAATATTTTTATATTTATGTAGATTACATTTGTAATACTTATGAATCGCCTCTATACAATGCAAATAATGCTACCTCCGGTTCGGAACCTATAACTACCGAGAAGATACCGGCAAGGGACTCAGTAGTTTTTTTACAAATAAATACAGTTAGTTTGGCAGTTGGAAAAAAAAACAAAAAAAAGTATATAGTTATTGAAATAAATAAAATAAAAACATTTAAATTAAAATAACTGTAGATAATAAAATAACTATAAATAAAATAATTGTATAATACATTATATCAATTTTATAATTTTTATAGTTCTTTACGCCGTATTAGACAAGGCAATGTAGTTCTAAACATATCTATTCGGCAGAGGCACTTACCAGAGGCTAACGGTTGATACAGCAGACAAATTTCATTGCCTACGATAACTTGCGGTAAGCTCAGTTGGTAAGAGCAGCACGCGCGATACGTGAAGGTCGTGGGTTCGATTCCCGCACCGTAAGGGGAGATAAAAATTTCATGTTTCTAATATTTAAAAATACATTTAAATTCATTTTCTTAAATGACTAACGGATCAACGCACATCCTTCATAGTGAGATGCCGGATCTTTAACGATATATCCGTTAGTACGGATTTTATTTCGAATATTTGGTGTCAATATCCGCGGATATGAATCTTGACTTTCTTACAGAGTCGTATTTGCGAAGCGTGACCTTGACTTTAATCGATTTATGCCCGGTTCAAATAATATTTAAAAAGCAATTCATTCTAGTTACGAAGAGCAATAAATTAAGCTTAAAACGATTGACGGACGAATGATCACAGCTGATATGGAAAGTAAATTATGATATGTAAAAGTATCTATATATAGGTATTAAAGACTCGTCGGTTGGCGGAAAACGAATATTCATTTTTGATACATTACGAGTAGTAAAATATTAGAACTAGGCATTATGGAAGATCTATTTCATATTTTATCGATATATCCCCTGATAGAATTGAAAAGGGGTCGAAAGTTTATTTGGGGATGAAGTTGATACCAATACTCTCTTTAAAGCTTTAAATTTAATTTTTTGACACGTGTTTTAAAACTCAGATTTTATTAAAAAAACAACTAGCTTAAAAATTACGTGCGATTCGAATACTTTTAAAAATTTGAAGGTTTTGAGTACTCGTATCGTATTAGTACTATGAAGGTACTGTACTGCCTATGAAGGTTTCTATAGAATCCTTTTCTTCAACGGGGAAATGCCTAGCGCACCGTCATTCTCTGCAGGGAACAGAGAGTGGTGTGTCGGGCTCGCACCAACTGAAACCCCCTCGGTGGCCAACGCTGCACATTCTTTGCGGATTCTAC
This sequence comes from Glyphodes pyloalis, assembly GCA_037074685.1. Classification (NCBI taxonomy): domain Eukaryota; kingdom Metazoa; phylum Arthropoda; class Insecta; order Lepidoptera; family Crambidae; genus Glyphodes; species Glyphodes pyloalis. The sequence goes on from JAYKKO010000021.1 coordinate 8,747,847, forward strand.
ACAGCTACACAGGCTCCCGCACAGCTTCTATAGAATCTTACAATAACCCTGGGAAAAATAGGCGGTAGACATTTTTAGTAAGTTAAGGATAGACTAAGATCTAGATCAAAACTAGATCAAAATTGCGAAATCGATTGAAGGATTTACTGACTCTTTGTTTTCTGACTGTATTGTGATATCTTTAGGTAATAAATCTTTGGTCTTTCTTTCCTGATTTTATTTGTTACTTTGCAGCATAAAAGAGTTGGACCAGTCAGCCGAGGGAAAACTGAAAGATGCTGAGGGTCTTGATGTGTTCTTCACGTACATCGATTCTGATGAGCTGATGGCCACCATCGACATGGTCTTCCTGCCAACATTGGCTAATAATGTGAGCATGGTGTAATGTTCGTCTGGCTGGATGAACAGGAATTCCTTTTTTTATATTGTACTTTAAGATTGACCTCATCCCACCTGATGTTAAGTGGTAATGAGGTCCTAGCTTAAATGCAACAAGTACAGGATAATAAAGATACTACATGACTTTTAAAATAATTTAACGTTTAAATGTTTAAATTGGAACGCGAAAGTCTTAAAATTTATACTATATGACTTGTCGCCCTTACCTTGAAAGCTTGACCCCTTCTTCTAATGTAGCACCCCCCAGGAGCTCTGGAAACCTTACTCACACGCAGGAACACAACAACACCAAAGAGACAGTTATTTGGCTATCTATAGCAGCCACAACGCACCTTGTCTGATATTTTTCTTTGCCTGCAAAATAGTCTTGAGCCCAATAGAAGAAAAAATAGGGTAATTTTATCACATTCATTAATTTTGTGTATTACAGAATACTGAAGAATTCGACGTGACCCAGAAGTATCTGTGCATAGTGCCAGGTCTAGAAGGAAACTACGAACGGTTCCGGGAACTGAGCAAGCGGCTGAAGGTGCCAGCACTAGTGTTGCAAGACGGCTTGGACCGCCCCCACGAGAGCATACAAGAGACAGCAAAACATATGGCAGCGGTATTTATATTTTCGTCCTTCTACTTTCTACGTCACTGTTGATATTACCACTTTCTGTTTGAGGTCACATCAAGAATTGTTATTCATTTGATACACAACAATTAGCCTTGATATAAATTAGCATGCAGTGTACGCCTATAAGTGATTGTGCAACTATTCCGCAGTCTTATTAAGCTAGATCTACATATTATTTTTATATTGTAACAATCGTTGGTTGTTTTTTTTTATTTGTTTAAAAGGTACTTAAATAAAAAAATAAAAAAAAAGAATTAGCTTTGAGTTGTCGTGTCAGCTTGTTGATGAAAAACAAGCGATTAAAAGAAATTAAAATAATAATAAATAATAAATAAATAAATAATAAATGCGCCAGACAATCACACCAATCACCTGGTCTCAAACTAAGGTTTTCCCTTGTACTATTAGTACCAGACGACGGATACTAACTGGGGGCGTCATCCCAGCACACCCAGACCCAAGTCAATTGAGAAAAGTTCGTTTTCCAAATTGACCTGACCGGGAATCGAACCCGGGACCTTACGCGCTTTGGGCGCCTACCTTAGCCACTGCGCCACCGAGGTCGTCATAAAATAAGTCATTAGTAACAACGTTTATTAGTATCTAGTTATCTAATACAAAACTACGTGAAGAAACATCGGGCCAGTATGGCGATGCTAACGGATAGGATATTTCGGTATCAAATCCGTTGTCATATCGATGTGGGTTCCTCTCTTGCTTACCATCAGGCTGGGAGGTAATATACTGTGCTACAATAAAAAAATATATTAAAAGGGTTGTCGCGTTTTGACCCGACAAAATTCTCAAATTCTAAACGACAAATGAATCCGTGAGCTAAATGTCTGGTCGTCAGAAGCCAGCTTGATAAAAACAATTTAAGTTGGTTCATAGGGCTGGTTATATTAGTTCATTTTATGATGTATTTTTTTTCCAATTCGCTGAAAATGGTTTAGATCCATAAAACTTCTTAGAACTTTTGGTAACTGGAGGAGAGTTCTTTGATAGATTAAATAAAAAAAAATCAGGATGTTAGTTGGTAAGTTAGTTTCTCCAAACCTTCTGAGAGTCCCACTTAGGTTTTACCTTTCTGGTTCTCATAACGCGCTTACACGCGTTTGTTGGCCGGCGTTTAGTAGAAAAGCAAAGTAAAACCCGTTATTTTTATATTCAACAGACGCTTGTGAAGAAAGCCCGTATTCAGAACCACTTCTACCTGGTGGGTTACGAGAGTGGCGTCTTGGTAGCTCTAGAACTCGCCGCCATTTTAGAGGAAAGCGGTAAGATACCTTTTTTAACTTTTTTAATATCTAATACTGCTTTTGGAACAAAGACAGGCTGCCTGCCTAGTGCCGGTGTTGTAAGTTGATGACAGAAGATCGAATCGCTGGAGTATTGCTGTTTTCGGTCCATAAATAAAAATAGTCTGAAATAGAAAAAGTAAGGAAAGGATATTTTCTTAATTGCCGCTAATCGAAAAGAAAGTAATATAAGCCTGTCAATTCTGTTACAATTGTCACTTTAACCTTGTAACTCATTCTATTTGGAACAGTATATATCAATTTATAATTTGGAACAATATATGTATGTTAATAAGGTTCATTATTAAAGTGCGCGGAAAAAAGTTAGACGCGCAAAATTAACGTCTAAAAGATCAATTGATTTTTATTTATTACGTTCAACAATTGAACTATTGTTCACAATAGGGATCTCCAACTCAAACTCAAATATTTCTTTATTCAAGTAGGTTACATATAACGCTTTTGAATCGTCATTGAATACAATGCAAAGTGATTCTACTTCCGGTTCGGAACCTATATCTTAGATTAGTTACAGTAGCAGTATCTTACTTATAGCTATGTGTAACACTTTGGACCAAGTCATATAGTTTTATTTTGATGAGTGAGGATGAGTAAAGTCGAGATTGCTCATCGGACTATAAAAAAAATCTAACTATTGAAAATAAAATATTGGAATAAAATGGTCTAAAAAATCAAAATACCTTCAAATAAATTGGACGGATCACGCATTTCCTCCCAATACAGTCTACAAAATATCGTAATTTAGGTAAAAGGTTATTCTAACGGTCATCAGGTTTCACCGGTACCGTCTTCTGCATCGGCTCTTCTCCCGAGGAGTTCCTGGCGAATCTTGAGGAGGAGCTCAAAGGGTTCAGCTCGGAGGCCGCCCTGCAGGAAGCGGTGATCCGCCACCTCTTCGGCCTGATGACGGGCACGCCGTGCGACCTGGAGTTCTGTGAGGACTCCACTTGGCAAGAGAAGGTACGAAACATAATGTTGATGTTGTTTGTGGAAACAGCGAATGTAACTGTGACTCTCTGTCTGTTTGTCCGTACGGCTTTCACGCCTAAACCTATGAACTAATTTTTATTGAAATTTGGTGTAGGTATACGTTGAACCTCTATAACGCACATAGACTACTTACTTTTTGTCTTGAAATTAAGAGGGGATGAGGGTAATACCACCCTTGAATATTGTCTCGGGTCTGGTGTTGTGGTGCCGTCGTTGTTTCTGATTACTGTAACATGAGGACTTAGGATTACCGCTGCATCAGAGCAATATATCGTCGACGCGCGTGCAATACCGCGTATGTAGCATTTGCCATAAAGATTAAATTGGTCTGTTATTTCATATTATTTCAATACAAATTAGAACTTACGGGTAAATGTTATTACGCGGTATTGCACGCGCTCTCCTTACTCGGTAAACGTAGTGTAGGACGCCCTCAGGCCCGGTGGAGTGACGATTTGCGCAGGACGGCTGGCAGGAGCTGGATGAGAGTCGCCGAAAATCGAGCGAAGTGGCGAACATTTGGAGAGGCCTATGTCCAGCAGTGGACTGCAACAGGCTGATGATGATGATGATTGCACGCGCTTCGACGATATGTGATGTTTTCTAATATTTGTTTGTCATTTATTTATTTATAATTGTTTGTTCGTAGGTGGATGAGTGTATGCGGACAATGAGCGTGGCATTTACGGCGCAATACGTGCGTGCACACTTCGAAGCAGCCTACGGAAAGATTGTACAGGTTAGTTTGTTATTTTAATATCTCAAGATTTTCTAAAGACACGAGCAAAAAAAATTAAAATAGTTTTGTTTTTTCAATAATGATTCCCGCTGCACAAGCTAAGTTGAAATATTTTAAAGAAACAATAATCTATTTAGATAGCAATGTGTCTTAAATTCTGTGGTTTTCAAACATCACTGCAATGAATGAAGGTATCTGTTAAGGACAGATATGAGAAGATTTTCCGATTTAAACTTGTATTCACGAAATCACATAAAAGTAGAAAAAATACGAAAAAACCACAGTCGAACCCCGATGCTAGCCCACCAAATCACACACACGATAACAGGTACCTAGCAACGCGGTTGCCAGATCTGTCGCCAACAGTATCACCGGCAAACATTGGAGCACTATAAACTACGTCCTGAGTGTTCGTGGCCGATTAGTATGTACATAATTCTAAAATGTGGTTAAGGTGGAAAGGTCCTTTAAAACTAGTTATTTGTTTGTCTTTCCCGCACCATAATGTGTATAATTTATAGACGAACGTTTATCTTGTTAATTACTTTATGTATAAAAAAAAAACGGCGTCAAAATCCGTTGACCGTTGACCGTTGGAAACAGTAGAAAATAGACTTCTGTAGTGTAGGAAGGAAAGAAAGGTAGGAAGCGACTTTATTCTGTGCATGTTTATATTTCATCCTTTTTTCACCAGGCTCGCCAATACAAACCTCAGCCGAAGAAGCTCCGCTCCAACATAGTACTCCTGCACACCGCCTCCAAGGCCGAACCAATCGCGAGCCCCGATCCTCTTCAGCAATACTCGGAACAGCCAATCGTGGTGCATGAATTGGGTGTGCCCCTGGCCAGCGTGCACAAGGACCTGCGTTGCGCCGCCATCATTAACCAGCACCTGGATCCCGAGATCCTGGCTGAGTTCGAGACGAAGGATCTTTGCGAGACCTTCACTATCAAGAGCGCGATGTTCGCTACCCCAGAGGAACTTGGCATTGTAATCGAATAGATTATGCTGCGTTTGTTAGGGTCTGTTTCTACTTTCATGGGTCAATGATGCAATAAAAAAGGTTTGATTCAAAATTCGTGTTTCTTTGAACTTGTTATTTGAAGCATAAACATATATATATATATATATATATATAACAAAATAATAAACAAAACAATAAAATTTGATTGACAACACCTTTCACATCTTTAAACTAGTGATTTTAGTATTTTCTTCCGACGCTTGGAAACCATCATCCCCTGTTTAAATTCCAAAAGAAGGTGGATTTCTAAAGGTACATTATAAGTACCATCTACTAAAACACACTATCAACTGGATCCTAACATCCTGGCTGAGTTCGAAAGGAAGGGCCTTTGTGAGACCTTCACCATTAAAAGTTGTTCGATGTTCGCTACTCGGCATTATAATCATTCAGCGTTAGTTGGGATCAGTTTCTACTTTGATGTGTGATCAAGGATACATTAAATAAGGAGTTTCTTACAAAATTTTTATTTCATTCACCTTGGTATTTGTAGCATATACATCATCATCATCATCTCAGCCTACCGACGTCCACTAACGCAAAGGACAAAGGCTTCTCCTAACTTTGTCCACAGCGTGCGGTTCTGTACCGTCTGTAACCAACGGCTCCCGCCGCCCTTAACTATGTCGTCGGTCCACCTGGTGGGGGGCCGTCCCACGCTGCGCTTTCCTGTGCATGGTCGCTATTCGAGAACCTTTTTGCCACATCGGCCATCGGTTCGTCAAACTATGTGCCCTGGCCACAGCCGCTTCAGCTTTGCAATTCGATGACCTATGTCGGCTACTTTAGGTATCTTGCCAATCTCTTCATTTCTGATTCGATCACGCAGGGAAACACCGAGCATAGCTCTTTCATATACATATACACAAATAGTAAATAAATAAACAAATGGATCCCGAGACCCTGGCTGAGTTCGAGACAAAGGACCTTCGAGGGGGTTGATCCCCGCCTCAGCCGCCATAGCTGCTATTAGATAATCTATATTCCCATGGCACTGTCAATAGGCGATGGGGGAGGGGAGTCAGTGGATAGTCCCCCCTCTTTCAGAGCGAGGAAGTCCTACACTCGCCGCTGCCTTCCTTAACGCATCGGAACACCTAACAAATTACATTTAAAACGATTTAGTTTGTCACAGAAAGAGTATGCAACTGCTATGTATATTATACCTTCACGTGTCGCGCGTGCTGTTTTTTGTAATCGATCCCACACAGTCAAGGGAGATAAAATATTTCTGTTTCTCTAAAATATTTCAGTTAGGTACATAGCCGTTGTAGCTGTACCTACTTCTACTACATAATCTTTATACATATATGCTCGAAAGGATAATAAAAGCTACAGAATGTTACGTGGTCTAACAGATAATCCCAGTGTTCAAGAAAGTCTAATAAAACATCTAGGTTGCATTTATCTGAGCGCATCAGCCGACGTCGTAACGCGAGCCATTTCACAAATATGAACTGTGACGTGAGTGACGTTTAGGAAAGATGTCGATGACTCTTTCTGTTTTGTGAAGCCCTGGTACTTGTCGCTGATTTTAACTAGTAATGGTAGAAATGGTAAGAGCTTAAGGCAGTGGCGGCGTGCCCACCCTTAATTCGATGGGCGCGGCCCGTCGCGTGTTTCAAGGGGTGACAACAAGCAAGGTGGCTATGATCTCGTTGGATCGGCCACAACACAGATAACACCACCACTCAAGGTGATGAGGTCGAACAAGGGGTATTTTAATGGGGAGTCCTGCCCTAAAAAAAGATGGTGCTCAATAAAAAGCCGTCAGTGATCGTGGATTCAAATTTCTTGGGAAACACTTTCAATGTTATCCTAATTTGATTTCTTCACCATTAAAGGTTAGAATTAAGGGGGGATTGGTGGACCTTTTCGCTATTTGGGGGAAATCTGCGGCTTGTGTGGAACTTCCTCATCAGGATGAGTCTAAAACCCTCCCGCAACTATTATCTTGTAAGGAACGTATGTTCTTTTACTAAAAGTGGAAGTACTTCCGCCGAGCTAGGTGTTATCTGCTCGGGGACCAAGGCCCAACTACCATTCTTGGTTTGTTGTATATATACTTTGTGGCGACGAAAACTCTGATATCGCGATGTAGGATATCGATGTCACGCATTACGTATGGAGCGTTGTTTACTACGCCATTTCTGCTGACGCTGTATTTGTGTCGACTTGTAGGTCATGTCGTAGGTCGGCACAGTACTCCCCCCCTTTGGAGTCCAAGCACGTGCCCGATGCGTGTAGTTGCAGGGAGGCAGCTGCTGCTACGCCGGTGTGGACCAATGATTCGGTCGTAGGGCTGCGATGGCCTGCTTCATTACACGGGCCCGGAACCAGGTGGCTTTGTCAGCTGAGGTGGTCCGGTGCTCTTGTCGTGGCTAAGCTGGCTGTTGAGGGTATGGAGACATGGCCTGATGCGAAGGCTCCGTTCTTCAAAGGCTGCTGGTGTTCAGCTCAGTCGGGGTCACCAATGTAAGGAACGTATGTTCTTTTACTAAAAGTGGAAGTACTTCCGCCGAGCTAGGTGTTATCTGCTCGGGGACCAAGGCCCAACTACCATTCTTGGTTTGTTGTATATATACTTTGTGGCGACGAAAACTCTGATATCGCGATGTAGGATATCGATGTCACGCATTACGTATGGAGCGTTGTTTACTACGCCATTTCTGCTGACGCTGTATTTGTGTCGACTTGTAGGTCATGTCGTAGGTCGGCACAATCTCTTATGGGCCACAGTGTCATCAGCAGGCTAAGTGTGCGACACAAATAATGATAGGTATATTGTTCGAAAGGCACGTCAAGCTGTTTGACCCTAAATCTAATTAATTACCAAATGACATTACATACATTGACCTGATCTCAAATGCAGTAGCTTAAGCATATATAACTTAAGTTAATTTACAAACACTTAGACACAAAACATACACAAACTGACAGTCTCTCCGTCAATCAGAATCTCCGCCTTACAGAAGATCGCAGCCAAATAACAATCACTTCTGTGTTGTTGTATTCCTGCATGTGAGTAAGGTTTCCAGAGCTTCTGGGGGGTGCTACATCAGTAGCAGGGGTCAAGCCTTCAAGGTAAGGGCGACAAGTACAGTAACAGATTTATTATAATGTAATTGTCACCCTTAAGCTAGGACCTCATTACCGCTTGACATCAGGTGGGATGAGGGCAATCTTGAAGTGCAATATAAAAAAAATGTCTCTATAGCCGAGAGGCGAGCGAGCTGGACTTTGTCATAGCGCCATATCATCCCGGGTTCGATTACTGGTTTAGTCAATCTGAAAACTGAACATGGCCTCTGGTCATCTCACATAAGTGCTTTAGGTACTTAATACAGAGCATTGTATGTGATGATGTCCAATATTTTTTTTAATCTTTCGTTCATCGATATCGACATAGGGCCAGCATAATATGCATTGAGTAACATAGGGTTTATGGGTTGGACGAGATTGCGGCATGCACGCGAGCCACAGATTTGCACCGACCATCATATCTGTGCATAATGACTGATGTTAAACATAAAAAAATAAGCTGTTTTATAAGAGAAGTAAGGCTGATATTTACAGCAACTTTTTTTATTTAAAAAGCAAAAGGGAAGAGGATTCTAAATCAAATTTAACTCATTTTGCTTTTTCCACCTAATCAAAAGATCACAGCAATATATTGAATTAAATTGTCGCGTCGTCAGCCAAATTTCTGCAACTTGGCATCGTTTAACTCAGTATTTTTTTATTGATTCTGCAAATGAAAAACTCATGGCTATTATTTTTTTAATAACTATTTAACGACTGAAACAATCTGGAATTATTGACCCAGATCTTTATCAGATTTCCTCAGCGAAGTCAATATTGCAAATATCGAGAGTGAGATCTAAAATTTCATAATAAACCACGAGACATGAATGTTGGTAGAAATGAGTAGTTCCCGAATGAATTACTCACTCCACCTGCATCTTTCATTCATTTTTGTTACCATATGTTATCTTGTTTTTTTATAACGCACTTAAAGATTGACCTCATCCCACCTGATGTTAAGTGCTAATGAGTTCCTATCTTAAGGGCGAAAAGTATAGCATAGTAAAACTGTTCCGAGACTTGTCGCCCTTACCTTGAAGACTTGACCCCTGCTTCTAATGTAACTGTTTTTGTAATGTGACATGCAATAAATGATTGAATTGAATTAAATTGAATTGAATAGCATCCCCCAAGAGCTCTGGAATCCTTATTCACAGGAACACAACAACACAGAAGTGATTGTTATTTGGCTGCGGTCTTCTGTAAGGTGGAGGTATTTCACCAGTCGGGCTGCTCCAGGTTGAGCGATAAATCACTTTGCCATACCTCTCTTATTTGCCCTGCCTCTCTTAATCTGATCAATCTTGAGATAATTTTTATAATGATGCTTATGAATTAAGTCACCAAATTCGAATGAAATGGTCACCCATCCAATAATAGGCAGCGTATGAACAATGAAACCACAAATTGTATGCAACAGTGCACAGTTTAATTAATTAACAGTAGTTAAGTTTGATTAACAAAGTTTCCGGTTTCTGCTAACATTTGTTAGTACTTTTGCTAAGTTTTCGCATTAATGACAATGGTTAGGGTTGCCTCTCATGACAGCCGTCACTTTAGCGGGTAAAGAGCGTTTTTAAAGCGCTGAGGCTGCGTGGTAAAAACGCCGCGGTTGTGCAACGTAGGTCGGTTAACTGCAAAACGGTAAACACTTGCAATTCTATATTAGTTCTTATGCCCACGACTTAAGAAAGGTACAAAGTATGACGTGTTTGAGCTAACCACATCTAGCCTTCCCTTCCGGCAGCATACAGTGTGCAATGCATTTCCCTCCCTTAAAAAAAGGTAACCCCTTCTCAATAGCACTACAACGAGAAATGATAGTAAAGGCATTATGCACCAATATTATATCTTTTAATGTTCAATAGCAATTGAAGTTTCTTTTTTCAAAGGGTGTTTATGCCAAAGGCACGTGAGAATCTATATTATTCCAGAATAAAACTCGTTGTTTGTGGTTTTCCAAGGATTCCATAGAGGTCATTGATCCAGTTTAAACTCTATTAAGATTAAACTCGACCTCGTTGAGACACATGGTCACTTTGTTCGTTATGGTCCTCTTTATGAATAATTTTCTTTTTATGGCATATGTAGTGTTGCCCTCGATTCGATTGTATATCGATTATAATCGATTATTCCAATAATCTAATAATCGATATGACAATCGATAGTATCAATACTATCGATATAATCGATTATATCGATACCTATTTTTATTAGATATAATCGATTATAATCGATTAATCGATTATATCGATTATATTGTATTTGACTACGATTAATCGATAATCGATTATCCGGCAACACTAGCATATAGGTTTATGGCACTCACTACTGAACATCACTATCCAGTCAACATCATTAGTTCGTATACACCTTAATACCTTGTTACATTAAACATCCGAGTGTATGCGTATGAAGCGAAGCGTCAAAGGATTAATTTACATCAGTTTCTACTAATTTTGTTGCGAACCATTGGATTAATCCAACTGCCAATTTAATAGCACTTTGTATTAAATCGGTCCATATTTTTCATTGGGTAACCAAACGTGTTGAGTAATTTGATTAAAGTCGATTCGTATATTAGGTTATTTAAAATTTTAAGTTTATATTATGATGAAACTTAACTGGGTTTTGTTATGGGAATATTAAAGGGCGTTAAACTATTTAAAAACCTTGGCAGGATGTGTTCATAAATGTTTCAAGGTAATCTTTCTTCTATTTAGATAAACCATGAATAGATGAAATGTAGGTATGTGTTACGAGTAGTAGTTCATATTGTTGTTTATTAAGTTTTTTTAGATTACTTATGGACTTTTTCACTGTTACCGCACCCATAAACTAACTCTCCCCATGACCCAATGGTTGACTGGTAGATAATGCCCCTAGCATTTAGTCCACCTGTTGTGCTTTTTTGCTATGAAGTTTTAAAAAAAAAAATGTATGCACGTAACTTCAAATATACTTTTTAGAGCTTATCAGTTTTGAACTTTGATTAAACAATTCAATGTTAACAAGTGTTAGTATTTCTCAAAAAAAAATCACCGTTGTCAATCTATCAGTGTGCGCAATAGCTCTACAGCATTTGCGAAAATTTCACCTAATCGCCCTACAACATATAAATCGACTTTAGTCTCTTGTCAAGAACACACTACAGTGACCAATCACACTTCGATTTTAGTGCTTACGCCTTCGACATAAAGGCGGTACTAAGTAACAGTACAGTCTGGCGTGGTTTGTCTGTACTCTCGGGTCAGATGACAAACTGCGCTAAGCTGCATTATCAGTCGTGCCACTCGCACATCGCTGTGGCGCTTCATTCGGACTCATTAACTGTTATGTCTCTATGGGGAGCTGTGGGGAAACATGGCTATGGAAGCTGGTAGTCTGTTTAGGATAGTGGGGAGTCGATACGAAAGATACGTTTGTAGGGTATTTAGTTGTGTATAGGACACTACACACACTGTAAAGGGTTTATTTTTTGGAATTTCCACAATGTTTTTGATAGATAGTTTTTGTTGTTTTTACATTATTAAATCAAGAAATACATTGTCTTAATCATAATATTCACAAAGTGCTTTGTTAAAAATGTAAAAATATGATATATTTAGCTTTTTTGACACATTTGTTGCAAAAATTGGGGGAGGCCACTGACTCTTGAGATACAGGCACTTAAGCCTAGTTCAAGTGTCAGAGTTTCATAGGAATTTGTACTTACGATTACGTCAATAAAGAATTTATTAATTATTATTAATATTAATTATTGGTGTGTAGACTTTTCTTTTCGAACTTAAATATTAGTAATGTCATCTTCGTAACGAAATTAAAGAACATTCATAATTTGATCTGATCTGACTGTATCAACCGTTAGCCTCCGATATGTGCCCTCTGCCGAATATGTTTAGAACTACATACTTATCGGCGGTTAGCTCAGTTGGTAGAGCAACACGCGTGGGTTTGATTACCACACCGCAAGGGGAGGTAAAAATTGTCTGTTTCTAATATTTAAATTCGCTAGTACGGCGTAAAGTACTATAAAAATAAAAAATCGATTAAAATAAAAAAGATTGACTACATGTGAAGGTTATTTAAAAGTGATTAGTACAAAAGCGCATTGAATTACCTTTGTAAATACAATGCATTAGAGAATTGTTTGCAGACTAACCAAATAAAGACAAGAGTTTTTTTCCGAGCAGCTCCAAACAAACGCAAACTCCAAAAAACCGCGCCATGAAACTTCACTCCATCCTCACAGCTACAGAAGTACGCATATAGCATACCAGACTATGTATTATGCAGACCTACTTCTGCTTGCCACGGGCACAGTCGAAAAATAGTCAGTGAATATCCTTTGTTAAAGCGACTTAATTTTGCGGCTCAAATAGAATATAAAATATCTTTATTCCTGTAAGCTTTACAAAAGCATTTATGAATCGTCAGTACAAATAAAGTATTCTACCGCCGTGTTCAGAATGTTGATCATGTCGAGAAGATCCGGCAAGAAACTCGACGCTTGCTCTTTTCAATGTAACAATGTTTCCTTAAACTATGTACTAAATAAAGTATACAAAGCAAATTTCATATTTTTTTATAGAAGCACAGTATATTTGCTCCTCCCAGCCTGATGGTAAGCGAGAGAGGAACCTACATGGCGATGACAACGGATTTGATACAGTAATATTCTATCCGTATATCAATGTTATCTTATAAATATGTTTATATGTATATTGTATATAATATATATTATATCTGTTTTCATAACAAGTTGCTCAGATCTTAGGTATTTAAATATATTTATTCTTTGTTAAAAGACTTGACCAATAACTGTTAATTTAAAAGTGGGAATCGTTTTGTGTCCGGGTTTTAGCGTCGCGCCATCTCTGAGGTTTGTGGACTGATTCCCGATTGGGTCAATATGGCGAACACACTTTTATAATCTCGGGTCTGGGTGTTGTCGATTGTAGATTCTGATACCTGTAGAATGCTTTAACTTTATACTACATAATCAGAGCAAAGTGCAATGTGATATTTCTTTTTAGTTAAATTGAACCCGTTAAATCTTTGTTAAATTAGTAAAAGCACACATTTGGCTAAAGAAAACTTGGCAGTTTAGATTGTTAAAATAACGAAACGATGTGTTCTCATAACCGTATCGTTATATAAATGAATAAGAAACAGAAAATCCGATTGTACGTCAACATCATTGTATGGACAACGTCACATACATTGTTCTGATTCTGTGATAAGTAGCTTAAGCAGCCACAACACCCAGACCCGAGACAATATGGACAATTTCGCTTCCTATATTGACCCGACCGGGGATCGAAACCGGACCTCGGAGATGGCGCGACGCCAAAGTCTGACCCGCTCGCCTCTCGGCTACGGAAGTCGACATTGCTTCACTGTAATCATTTTCGCTGTATTCTTAATACGTACAACCAGACATAGTATAAAGGTAGCCAGTAGCCATCGACTGACGGCACCAGATGTTACCATACTTTAAACTTTACGATTTTTGAAGATACTCCCCTGTCATATTGTGGGGCTACTATAAAAGGTTGGCATTATTTATGCATTAAAGAAGGATTTTGTGGGTTCCCCGATAGTGGACTGTACAATGGTAAACAGCTAACGGTAGGGTTATTAAAGTACAATGATTATATTTCATTGCACCAGAACATATTTTCATCAGAATACCGCAGCCAAATAACAATCACTCCGGTGTTGTTGTGTTTCTGCATGTGAGTAAGATCTCCATAGCTCTTGGGGGTGCTACATTAGTAGCAGGGGTCAAGCCTTCAAGGTAAGGGCGACAAGTCTAGTAACAGTTTTACTATGCCATATTTTTCGCCCTCATTACCACCTAATATCAGGAGGGATGAGGTCAAACTTGAAGTGCGTTATGAAAAAAAAATACATTCTGAATATACTACAAAAAATGTGTTTCTTCTTTAACAGATAAACCAAAATTGCTGATAAAACAGCACATTAAAGTTAAGTAAAGGTGTGTTTAAGTCACCATTTCGTAAAAACTGAAGAAATTACTTTGCGCTAACTGTTACTACTAACTGTTTGCGCTAACTTACAACTTACCTAGTAAGTGTAAACTTGATACAAGAAAAAAAATTGTCTAAGCGGACAAACTTATAACACCTCGTCGTTTTGTCTCGGGGATTGAAAATAACAGTCCTTCTTCTACAGTCGACACACCGTCAGTTTACACACTTGCAGTTCGATATCAATGGTATAGACACTTTTGTCGTGTTATGCGAAAAATTTGATGTATTGCGCATGCTAGGTTTACAGGACTGGACAAAATGAGGGGGTCGAAAATGGCCTGAAATGCTTCGAGAAAAAGATTGTACGGCCGTGCCGCTTTTTTTCTCGACTTGGCGGGGGCACTACCGTGCCTCCAGATAATTGCTTGATTTATTACAGGACTTATGTGGAAGCCAAAATCGTTCAACTTAGAGATGGTGGAAGGCTGGATGATGGTTCGCGTATCGAAGGGTTCTGTAAGATTTTTTCCCTTTCTTTATTTCATTATTAAACCCTGACAAAATCATGACAGGGTGTAATAAATGTGATATGTCTGTCTGGCTATACGTATGTCTGTGTGTAGTATCGTAGCTCCCAAACGGATAAACCGATTCTATTTTTTTGTTTGAACGGTGAAGTAGCTGGTAGTGTCCTAGCTACGTTTAATAGAAATCTACTCAAAGATTGTACGTTAAAATTTCATCAATAAATCATACGATTTCATCTCATTCTTGATGGTCGACAGGTAAATAATGCCACTTAACATTAATTCGCGTTCTTGTACCGTTATTTTTGAATGTAATTGTAAATAAATATAAAAATATATAAAAAGAATTGCAAAAAAGTTATACCATGCATTTTGTATACTCAATAAGTGTCCAGTCACTTCAATAACTAGATTCTAACTAAACCTTATGAGACTCGAGCGTCTTTTACATGCAATAAAATGTACATACATATTAGTCAACAACTACCAAAACAACAGTAATAATACCATACATGCTGTCTACTCAATAAGTATGCATCACTCTTACCAATATTCCACGTCATTCTAAACGAAACCTTATGGTAACCATATAAAAGCTCAAGCATTAAGTAATCGTAAAGGTTGTGCTCTTCGACGGAACAACTAATTTGCACGTTCAGTAACGACCTTAGAAGTCTTAAACTTCTCACTTCAGATAATCCTCAGGCCTACAGTATTCGAGGCAACAAAGATATCTGGTTTGAACAAGCTCCGCTTACAAACGAGACCGCGGCGACTTTGCTGGAGTTTGTTGCAAATAGTTCTACAGTTAGGCTCACTGTCCGCATAAGCGATAAGAGGGGTAAGGCATAGCGATCTATCGCTCGAACTGGAGCAGCCCGACTGGTGAAATACCTCTACCTTACAGAAGACAGCAGCCAAACAACAATCACTTAGGTGTTGTTGTGTTCCTGTTTGTGAGTAAGGTTTCCAGTGCTCCTGGGGGGTGCTACATTAGTAGCAGGGGTCAAGCCTTCAAGGTAAGGGCAACAAGTCTAATAACAGCTTTATTATGCTGTACTTGTGTCCCTTAAGTTAAGACCTCATTACCGCTTAACATCAGGTGGGATTCTAGTTACGGATAACGCTAACGAGTGGGTAAGATAAAAACGACTGACGGACAACTGATGACAGCTGATATGGAAAGTAAATTACGGAACGGTATTAAAGTCTCATAGTTGGTTGGAGAAAAACGGATAGTCATTTTTGACATATTACGAATCGTAAAATATTGGAACCGAGCATAAGTCGTCGATCATTTATATTTTTTAACGCACTCTAAAATCATTATAATTTTTCCACTTAGACATAGCGTAGTTTTTACATTAAGCAATGTTCTTCTTTAAATAAAATGAACTGGATGGCATCCTGAAAATCGACCTATTGTATTTTTTATTTACGTGCAATAAAGTTTGAATAAATATATTGACTCCTGACTGATTCTGAAACGATTCGCCCACAATCGTTTGATCCATGAACGTTTGGCCAACATAATCTTTGAGCATTGAACTTTTCACCCAAAAGACATTTGGCCCATGAACTATTCGCCAACAGAACGGTACGCCAGTGAACGTTTGACCAACAGAATCTTTGGCCCATGAACTTTTCGCCCAAAACACATTTGACCAATAAAGTGAACGGTACGTCAGTGAACGTTTGACCAACAGAATCTTTTGACAGCAGATTTAAGCTAATAATCGTTTTGCCCACTAACTGTTGGCTAAAGTAACTTATTCACTTTATATGTAGAATATTTCAAAATAATATAGGGATAGCTTCCTTCAAAACCTGTTTTAGTACCTAATTAAATTATTGAATTAATGAAATTATTTCAGTTTTTAAATTTGTATACAATAGTTGGTACTCAATTAAGAAGAAATATGAATAAAAACAGTTTTAATTCGTAATTTATGTTTCTTTAATGTGTAGTAAAACTCAGTTCTCCAAATAACACAGATATTTATTTTCTTAAATACAAATACAAGTTACACCGTAGAACACCGTTACACTCTCCGATATCTCTTTAGCGTCCCGACTACACGTCCGTCCGTCAAGAATGCCCCCACTCGCCGGCCGCTAAAAATATATAAAACGATTCTAGACCTTACTAAACCTTTCATTCGCATTCATTTTTACCGTACTTTATATTCCTATATAAAATAAGAGTAATTTACTACAATTCATAATAACAAAAGTATGTAATTAGTACATAAGATCTCATGTACCTACTAATAATAACAAGCTTATTTCATATACGTACAACAACACTTGTAAATACTACTCTATATATTTTTTTTCAATTCTCATAAATAACAACCATTCCAGTATTACATTATCACTAATCATCTATTTCAGAGCCTGAGTAATTAATGTTTTCATCATTAGAATCACTATTAACATTAAGAGCGGCGAGATGAACCCAGGGCAACATTCGATCAGTAGCTACTGTGGTTTTGCGTTTATTTTTAGTGCCTGTTAGACCCGGTATTGATGCTACTTTATGACGGTTATTTACCAATATTTTGACTACCCGATAAGGCCCAATCTATGAAGGAAGAAGTTTTGTACTTTTACTATCGTTGTTAAAAGACACATTCGTTATTTTAACTAATTTACCGACCTTGTACGTGCGTACCGGTTTTCTATTTTTATCATAATTATCTTTCTTTTTAGTTTGCTCTAGTCGTATTTTATTTTTAACTTCCTGCTTAATCGTTATTAAGTCGCAATCTTCACAAGTGGTCCGATTAAATTCATTTAATTTTGGATCTCAACGGGCTCATTCCTGTTAACATTTTCACCATTAGACTTTAAGTTACATTGCTCAGACTTATGGCCAAATTTATTACAGGTGAGGCATTTTATAAGAGGTTTGGGGCATTTCATAAATGGATGCCCGCGCTCTTTGCAATTGTAGCAAAACAAACTTGAGTTAACTACTATTGTATTATGTCTTTTACCGTCCGAGTTAATAATGTTTGTAGTCTTAACATCCTGTGAAAGCTCATTTCTAAAATTTGACCGGTCAAATGTTAGCGTTGGTTGTACTACATCTTTATTACTCATGAGAAATCTTAGGAGTTGGTCAGGTTCCGAACATCGCAATGCTAAAGCACTAGTTTTTAGGGTCTTATCGCTTAGACCATGTATAACACAATCGACAGCACGCTTACCGACGATGTCACACTGATTCAACATCGCAATCTTTTCATAAAAATAAGCTTCAATAGGTTCGTTAATTCTACTCCTTCTTTTAAGCATATCTTCCAGGGATTGGCCAAAATTCTGTTCACAAGGAAAAGCAGCTACTAGTTTTTCTTGCCATTCTGGCCAACTAAATAAAATTGAATTTAATCCCTCGTACCAGGTCTTGGCCAATCCCTGAAGTTTTTGCATGGCAAAATGGATAACAGTTCTATCGTCCCATCCATAGACGGTGGCACACTCGTTAACTTTTCGCAACCACACATCGATCCGTTGATTTTTGGATGAAGGGTCAAACTTGGGTAGTATATTT
This sequence comes from Glyphodes pyloalis, assembly GCA_037074685.1. Lineage (NCBI taxonomy): Eukaryota > Metazoa > Arthropoda > Insecta > Lepidoptera > Crambidae > Glyphodes > Glyphodes pyloalis. The sequence continues at coordinate 8,766,104 of JAYKKO010000021.1, forward strand.
TTATTATGTATGTTATTTACACTATGTGCCTCCGTTGATGGTTGAGACGATTTTAATGACTTTAAAATATGTACTATATTACGGGCAGAGAAAGCTGGACTTGGCAACTTCCTTAAAGATCGAGGGGTCGATTCTCCATTACGATGTTCTCGTCGACCATGTTGCCTATCTATCTCATCAATCCGAGACTGTTGCTGCTCGGATCGTCGCAACGTTCTGGCTGGTGCCTGTTCATTGCGCTTAGAGCGACTTCGCAATCTTGACCTGTACCGCAATCTACTCCGCCTATGTTCTATTTCCCGCTCCAATCTCCTAACTTTATCCCGTTCACGTTCTAACTCACATTCCTTGTCCTGGATACTTCTACTGCGCCCATGGTGCTGCGTGACGCTGCGACTTCGACCGCTGCGGCTTCTCCGTCGTTGCGCCATGCTGCGAAGGTGGCTCCGGCTTTGTCTACCTCCATCACCATCGCCAGACTCAGTACACCCCGGAGTTCGCAACCGGCGATTCTCGCCACTGTCGTCTTGCTCCATATCTTTAGCTCGGAACAACAAATTATATTTGAGATTTTAAATGTGTAAGACAGGAATTCATTTAAACGCCTATAAGTCGAAAACGGAACATCCTAGCTTGAAAATAACAGAAATTTTTACCCACTTTATAAAACTTCACACCCGTCTTGTTACTTTAGAATTTGACCTTAAGTGACCTTGACTTTGACCCGAAATTTTTCTACCAAAACTTATTATACTAAGAACTCTGTTGTTAGTTACATGCAAATAACAGATTTAAAAACTTTTAAAGAAAATATATTTTAAAAGGGTACCCTCGAAAATTGCATAAATATTCTTCAATTAAATTTAATTAACGACCATTGTCTTAAAATCGGTACCAATAAACATAAAGTGTAGCAATATATTATTAAAATCCAATAAAACAACTTGCAAATTTAATTTGATCAAATATTAATAGAAAAACTATAAAAGTGGGCATGTACTTACCACTTCTGATTTGTAGTAAAACTCAGTTCTCCAAATAACACAGATATTTATTTTCTTAAATACAAATACAAGTTACACCGTAGAACACCGTTACACTCTCCGATATCTCTTTAGCGTCCCGACTACACGTCCGTCTCGTTTGAGCGCCAAGACAAGAATGCCCCCACTCGCCGGCCGCCATACTTTTTTGCTCGGTGAATTCAAATTTCGAATAACCGGATATCGACTATTTTTAATTTTTAATTGTGAACCTTACAAATGTAAACGAATACAAAAAACACATACGTAAAAGAATATAGTGGTGACACAAAAAATAATTAAGTACTTCTTATTATTATCATTTTAGATACTTTTACAAGTATTTCATGTTTATCTATTATAAACCTATGTGTTATTCTACGTATTTGCAATTTAAAAAATGCTTACCTACGTTTCATATACGTACTGTTAATTAATTAATTAATTATGGAGTTATAAAAACTATGTATATTTGTTTAGGTTATATTAGTTATGCTTGCTACAATTTCGCCTTTATGGACTGGTCTTTTTTTTGTCGAGGGGGAAATGCCTACCGCACCGTCACTCTCAGCGGGGAACAGAGAGTGGTGTGTCGGGCTCGCACCGACTAAAACCCCCTCGGTGGCCAACGCTGCGCAGTTGTGGGGGAGTCGGGATTCCTTGCGGATTCTACACAGGCCCACAGCGCCTACCGCCAAACGGCCCATCTCGCCGCGTAAATACGCAGCTGGAGCGTGTCAGGCCACCTGACACGCCCCACCCCCTCGAGACCGAGGTAGCGGACGCCAGGCTTACCCCACGCCTGGCATCTCCGGTCCCAGCAGCGGATCTGCTGTGCGGCTCCGCTGCCTACCGCCTCTGCGGACACCCGAGACTCTCAATCCAGCTCTCCCTCCGAGAGCCAGATAGAGTCCCGAGATCCAACGGCCGCAGAGAATAGGGAGACCGGCAAACGTCATACCGTATCCTCCTCTTCCTCCGCGATCCACCTCTGCCCTTGCGGGCTTGCCGCAGAGAGCCACCGTCCCGGACCACAGGGTTACTAATCCCCCAATCGCGACAAGATGCGGTACTCAGCGGGGGGGGTTGGACTGGTCTACTGGAACTCACTCCATCCACGCGAACTAAAATTACTTCCTTCGATTTTGATTGAGAAAACTGTATGGCTCAGTAAATTACTCTATGAAATTACTCTGTAATAAACATGGCAGTTGAAAAGGCTTGGCCATCTACACAAGTAATACCCTTGTAACTGTATATTAAATCATCTAAAATGATAATAATTAATTAAAGAATTGTGTTAAAACTATGTATATTGATTTACCTATGTTTATTACATCCATTTATAATAGATAAACATGAAATACTTGTAAAAGTATCTAAAATGATAATAATAAGAAATACTTAATTATTTTTTATGTCACCACTATATTCCTTTACGTATGTGTTTATTGTATTCGTTTACATTAAATAAACATAAATTACGAATTAAAACAGTTTTTATTCATATTTCCTCTTAATTGAGTACCAACTATTGTATACAAATTTAAAAACTGAAATAATTTCATTAATTCAATAATTTAATTATGTACTAAAACAGGTTTATTAAAAAAAAAAAACAGGTTTTTAAGCAAGTTATCCCTATATTATTTTGAAATATTCTACATATAAAGTGAATAAGTTACTTTAGCCAACAGTTAGTGGGCAAAACGATTATTAGCTTAAATCTGCTGTCAAAAGATTCTGTTGGGCAAACGTTCACTGACGTACCGTTCTGTAGGCGAACAGTTTATTGGTCAAATGTGTTTTGGGCGAAAAGTTCATGGGCCATAGATTCTGTTGGTCAAACGTTCTCTGGCGTACCGTTCTGTTGGCGAATAGTTCATGGGCCAAATGTCTTTTGGGTGAAAAGTTCAATGGTCAAAGATTATGTTGGCCAAACGTTCATGGATCAAACGATTGTGGGCGAATCGTTTCAGAATCCACCTGACCGCTGGTCAATCATCCAGGTAAAATCGTAAAGGGTAATTTTAACAAACACAAATTCATGACACCGCTCATCAAAGGGATAATCAGTCATGACTTGTTTACTGTTGGAGTATTTAAATACACAATAAATAAAATAAAAATAAGGTCCTTAACGGGTGACCATTGTTAAAAATATGTATCGAATAAAATAAGCTTTGATTAAGTTACGAGCAAACATACATAGCAAGCGGTTTGCGTGGACAGTGTGGCTAAGTTCTCAACAAGGAGTGAGAAAAGGGGCGCCCTTCAAGCTCGATCTGAGATCCTGTGTCTCAAAAAGAAAATCACCCTCAGTGGGCGCTCGAGTTTACCATAGGGACAGCATATATAAAATCATCAAGTATCGTCATCAGTAACTTGGGTGTAAAGCAGCTTAAGAATAAACACCTATGTATTCATACTAAACGTACTTTGTAGGGGCTCTTAAAATCGGTATTAGGCCTTTTCTACAAATATTCGGTTGATTGAAATTGTACGAAAATCATTTTTTTTATTTCAATGGTTTTTTTTGTATTGTAAATACAATCTTGTTATGTCTGCCAAGTGTGAATAAAAATAATCTACATAAGCATCCATTTCAGATCTTTGCATCATTCGTGAGTTTATTTAATATGGTTCAATATAAATAATATTAAAATTTTAAGAATAAATAGGTATCTGTGTACGAATAAAAGTAAGTCAGACTATACACTATAGGCTTTGCACCTTTATGCGGTGGGCATAACAACTAATATTAAACGTCAAATATTTACCTTGACTGTAAATAAAAATATCCACATTTTAATTTAATTAATTAAACAATTAAAAATTTTCCACTGATTCTTCGCTCCTATTGCACGTAACGTGATATTAGGGCGCGTTCACACAAACAAACAAACTCTTCAGTTTTGTAATATTAGTATAGATTTAAAACTTCAACCTAGGTCGGCTAGGTTTTTTCTCGAATCTCGTAGGAAACTTTGAGAACCATTGATTTAAAGGTTTAGGCGCTCTTGCGGTGTTATCGACTTAAAGTTAATCAGTTAATCGACCCCAGGTTTATAGCAACGGGGTTTTGTGAGCAAAGTAATTTTAATTTTATTTTATTTTTTTATATTGCACGTCAAGATTGACTTCATCTTACCTGATGTTAAGTCCTTTTTTTTAAGGGGAGAAAATGCATTTTCGCACCATATCGTTGCCTTGGGGACGGCAAAGACTCCCCCGCGGCGGGGATTACCCGAACTAAAAACTCCCCCACACTCTCATCGCCTTTGGTTGGCGCCATGGGAAATCGGTAAAAACCATAGCAGCCACTCTTTCATTTGACCACGACGGGCACTGAGTCAGGGTGTGCTCCGCCGTGTCAGTAGGCTCACCGCATCCCCAACACGCTGGGTCACTCTTCGCGGCCGATGCGGTGCAGGTACGACCCGAAATAACCGTGTCCGGTCAGTACCGGAACTAGGCGGTACGTCAGGTATCCATGCCGCTTCTCTAACCACGCGCGCAAGATCAGCCCTAAAGCATTTACGGTCCACCGACCCGCGGGCGCAACGGTGAGGTCCTCGGTCCAAATCTGGACCAACTCCTCACGTGCGTTTTTGTGCACCGCCTCGCGTTCTACCAAGGCTGGCCGCTGTCCCAAAGCCCTCTGCTCTGCCGTCCAAAAATAAACTATGGCCTAGACCCGGGCTTGGAGTGCCCAGGGTGGTGTTCCGGCCAGAGCGCACGCCGCGTCATAGCTGACGGTTCTGTATGCTCGTGCCACCCGCTGAGCGATAGCTCGCTGCGGTCGCCGCAGTCCCTACTGCGGCGTTCTCCCGTCGCCCCAGAGTGTCTGCCCAAATAGGGGCGCCGTACAGCGCCATACTTTGTAAGATGCCGGCATAGAGTTGCCGGCATTTAGCCTTAGGCCCATCCAAATTAGGAAGCAGCCAGCTGAAGGTGTCGGCCGCAAATTGCTAACGGCTATCGATTGTTAAGCCCAGTGTAAGCGCCAGGCGGGCGGCGCCGTCAAGGTCCGTAAAACAGTACAGCCTCGGTCTTTGGCAGTGCCACCTGTAGTCCCAGCAAGCCGATAAGCCTGGAGATGAAAGTCCCCCCTGCCGAAGCGAGACAAGCCGCTTCCCTGAAGCTCTTCCCTCGGGCGGTAACTAAGGTGTAATCCGCATAGCAGATGACACTCATGCCCGGAAGAAGTGCACCCCGCAGAAGCCAATCGAAACCGATATTCCACGATAAGGGCCCCAATACAGACCCCTGTGGAACACCGGATTCAACCACGTGGCGACACAAACGACCTTCCTTGTTGGCTGTGGTAATGAGGTCCTAGCTTAAGGGCGACAAGTACAGCATAATAATAGATATAATAGATGTAGCTGGACTTGTCGCCCTTACCTTGAAGGTTTGACCCCTGCTACTAATGTAGCACCCCCAGGAGCTCTCGAAACTTTACTCACACGCAGGAACATAACAACACAGCAGTGATTGTTATGTGGCTGCGGACCTCCGGACCCAAAACGCGAGCAAGCCAGACTTTGGCGACATCACTGAGGTACCGGGTTTGATCCCCGGTCGGGTCAATATGAGGAACAGACTTTTCTATATTGTTTGGGTGTTTGGGTGTTGTGATACTGTCGTTGTATTTGATTTCTGTAACACAAGTGCTTTAACTACTTGCCACAGAATCAGAGCAATGTGTGATGTTGTCCAATATTTACATTTGATTGTGAAATATTTAGTAGGTATAGTAATACCCATAGTGCCTTAATTTGGTCTCAAAATGCGCAGAAATATCCTCATAAATCAACACACCCATCTCCAAGGCACCTAATCGGTTCAAACTGTCGGGAATTTTGACACGACGTTCTAGACTGCCTAGGTCTTAATCCAGTCAACAAAGTGATATTACACACACGTCTCCTTTGCAAACGCCGAAAGTTGGCCTCCCCCACGCGCCAAACTAATCCTTAACACATACACAGTGCGCCGTGAATCGTTTGAAGATGCTAATAATCGCGTCCTATTAAAGATGACGATTTGCGAGAAGGTCAAAACGGCAACGGAAACTCCAATGGCCGTTTAGTCGACGCTCAGCGTAGAACAAATGCAGTTTGGAGTTATTGCACCGCGGGGCATTCGCGACCCTTATAGCCTATCTCTTACCCTCGTACGTCAGTTTCCCTCAGCCGCTCGCCGGGGCGGACGTGACGACTTCGCGCGTTCCGAGTTCAAATCTACAAAAGAGAAAAAAGTGACGTTTGTGGCTCGGGATCGGCGTTTCGACCTTTTTTGGTGAGTAGATTTTTTAAAAATGGTTGTTAGATTTTTTTTCTTTTTTATTTTACGGCGCAAGTTTTGCTGTTTGATCCGGCGGAGCTTATTAAAAAAGTTGGAGTTCTGGGATGTTTAAAGAGCGGTTTAAATGTTGCGGCTAGGCACAACGAGGTATATAGCAGTGAGAAATATATTTTTAGACCTTTCCTTTCCATAAAAATGGAAGTTACATTTAATAAAATTCAAATTATAAGAAAGACATTATCAGATATTAAGGAAAATACATTAAATGATAATACGTGATGCTTAAAGGAAACTAAAAGCGAAATCTTTTTTAACCACCATAATAAATAAGTAGGAGTTGCTGTTTAGTATAATCGCTTTATTTTCCACTGAAAAAAAACAAATAGCTAAAAAGCTAGCTTTCTCAGCTCTCTATCAGCGCACACGTCAAAAAATCACGATCTTACATAATAACCAAAACTCAAAATTTTATCAAATTCTATTCAAAACTCAGTACTCATTAACAAGACGTGCAAATTAATTCAACAGCGCCATTTGTTCTGATTTAGTGGGTACCATACGGCTTAAATTGAAAAAAGTTAATACACTTAAGTATTTTATATCTTTACATTTTTTAAATAACGGCAAGTAAATTTTAAAAGAACTTAACTGGCTATTTAATGCATTTACTAACTTGAGCTATATTTGCTAAACTTCTGAATTTTGACAGGGTTTCTTTTCGTAGGTATTAATACTGTTATAGTATTTTTATGTTTTTATTTCTCTACGTGACCGAATCAGGAATGAGGAAATCCGTAGACGAACTAAAGTTGCTGACATAGCCCGTAGGATTAGTAAGCTGAAGTGGCAATGGGCTGGCCACATAGCACGAAGATCGGACGGTCGATGGGGCAAAAAGGTTCTTGAGTGGAGACCACGTACCACCAAGCGCAGTGTGGGACGGCCACCTACCAGACGGACCAACGACCTAGTAAAAATTGCTGGGTCTCGTTGGATGCAGGTGGCAATGGACCGGTCGCGCTGGAAATCGGTTGGAGAGGCCTATGTTCAGCAGTGGACAGTAACAGGCTTAAATGACGATGATGATGATTTTTATGTTTTATATTTATATACTAGCTGTCGCCTGTCCCATGTAATATTGTGCCACCTATTTTTTTCCAAACATTCTTAAAGTCTTTTGACCACCACAATTATGTAAAGGTAATGAGGTCCTAGCTTAAGGCCGAAAAGGACACAATGAAGCTGTTGCTGGACTTGTCGCCCTTATCTTGAAGGCTTGACCCCTGCTACTAATGTAGCACCCCCCAAGAGCCCCGGAAACCTTACTCACACACTGGAAACCTTACTCACACACAGGAACACCACAACACAAAAATGATTGTGATTTGGCTGCGATTTCCTGTAAGGTGTTACAGAAATCAGAAACAACGACGGTACCACAACACCCAGACCCGAGACAATATGGAAAAGTTCGTTTCCCATATTGACCCGACCGGGGATCGAACCCGGAACCTCAAAGATGGCGCTCGCTAAAGTCAGGCCCGCTCGCCTCTCGGCTACGGAGGTCGTCATATATGACTGTACGATGTGCACTCTTCGCGCTCTACCTTCAAAACGGTTGGTCGTATGAAAAAAAAGTTTAAACAAAAGTTGTAGGGAATTTTATAGCCTACAACTTTTATAATAAATGCAAAGCTCATTTAACCGATAGGAAGCCAGATATTCGCGAAAAACCGATTTTTGTGACCTTTGACCTTGAATATCTTGAGACGCGGACACGATAACGATTGTGACTTTTGAGACAATATTTAGAATGACAAAACAAAGGTTCATACCAATTTGCAGCTTATTATCTTTCATTCCGAGGTTGACCCCTTTTTTTACCTAATATGACTGGGCTACTATGCCCTACCTCTCTTAACATAAAAACAAAAAAAAACACAATGGTTCTTTTACACCATTGCGTCCTATGTGCAGATTGAACCCATGACCCTTGGTTCAACGCTAACCATTGTTCCACTAGGTCAAATAAAAAAGTAACCATCTTATAAAGTATAAGCTATTAGAATGAAGAAAGTCATTAGTACATACCTATGTATGTATTTTTTTACGGAATATTATGACATTTATAATAATTCGTATTGTACTTTTTTCAGCTATAACTCTTATCTTTTAAAAATACCCTCTAATGCCTGGTTCCAATATTTGAAAAACGATCCGTTCTAGATACAGATAATAATACTCGTAAATTATACAAGGCGTTAGTTAAAAACGATTGACCGACGACTGATGACACCTGATATGGAACGGTATTATTTAACAACTCGTACTCGGTTGGAGAAAACCGTTTAGTCATTTGTGACACAATACGAATTGTAAAATATGCAAGTAGGCACTAATCAAATTTAATAATAATTAAAATTAATAACAATTAACCCTCAAAAGGCTTAGAAGCATACACACTAGGATAAAACAATTTTTTTATCGTAATTTTACTCATTATAAGCGTAAAAGGTTTTCTTCTAATTTATTGTTACATTTTAGACAAAACCTTAAACTACAATTACAGCTTATAGGTTTTCTTTAAATCCATTTAAATCTTATTCTTCTGAGATATAAAAATGAATCGCTGTTCGTTAGTCTCGCTAAAACTCGACAAGTACTAGACCGATTTGGCTAATCTTGGTTCTGAAATAATTGTGGAGGTCCAGGGAAGGTTTAAAAGGTTAGAAACTAAAAAAATAGGCGTTACGAAGTTCGCCGGGACAGCTAGTATGTATATAAAATTCTCGTGTCGTTCGTTCCCGTACTCCTCCGAAACGGCTTGACCGATTCTCATGAAATTTTGTGAGCATATTGATGAGGTCACATTTTTTTTTCATACCCTTTAGTGATAAGGGTGGTCCACCCTTAACATTTTTCTTACTTAAAAATTATTTATATGGAATTTACGTGAAATTATTTACGTGAAGAAACATCTTGCGGGCCAGTATGGCGATGCTAACGGGTAGGATATTTCGATATTAAATCCGTTGTCATCGCGATATGGGTTCCTCACTTGCTTACCATCAGGCTGGGAGGAACCAATATACTGCGCTACTATAAAAAAAAAAGAAAATATGGCAAAACAACATTTGCCGGGTCAGCTAGAAAAAAATATATTTTACGCAAAAACGACTGAATGGATTTGAATGAAATTTGGAAACTACACAGATAAGACATTAAAATAACAAAATATACACTTGTTATCCCAGTATAATGCAAAAAATTACCAACAAGAGGTAGTCCGGACTAAATATATGTTATCTATTTTACATACGGAGAGTGAGGTTCAGAATCATCGGATCCATTTAATATTCACTTCGCTCCATTGGTGTCACCTTACATTGAGTTAGGTCGCTTGATTGGATATGCGCTCCGACGATCCTGAGGGAATTATTGCGATCGTGGGGGAAATGTACAATTTGTATCTGCCAACCTAATACTGGGTTATGATTTCTTTTCTTTCTCTTAGCTTGTACTGCTTAAAGAAAGAAAGAAGAATATGCATTAGGTACTAGGTTAAAACTAAAACACTGAAAAAAAGAGTACTTATAAAAAAGAGGTTCTTTTTATATTGCACTTCAAGATTGACCTCATCCCACCTGATGCTAAGCTAGCTTAAGAGCGACAAGTACAGCATAAAGCTGTTACTGGACTTGTCGCCCTTACCTTGAAAGCTTGACCCCTGCTACTAATGTAGCGCCCCCCAGGAGCACTGGAAATCTTACTCACACGCAGGAACACGACAACACCGAAGTGATTGTTATTTGGCTGCGGTCTTCTGTAAGGGGAGGTATTTCAGTCGGGCTTCTTCAATTCGAGCGATAAATCGCTATGCCCTACTTCTCTTAAAATATATTACTTCCTCTCTTAAAGGATATTCAAAAGGACTCCGCTTATTTTATATTGTGGTGATGAGCCTGGTGAATATAAGAGCGTTTGCCTTAACTGCAAAAAATGCTTTCGTGCACCTTACCGCAGCCGGGCGTAACTGCCACGTTTGTTGGACTCTCAGGGAGCAGACCTAACTCCTAACTCCGCCCTAAGAAGTGTCTTATATTTTTTATACGCACAACATAACGTTTACCGCATCCATAAACAAACTGTCTGCACGACCCTTAGGTAATGCTAGGAGCATTATCTACCAGTCAACCCTTAGGTTTGCTCCTAGCATTAAGTCTAGCTGTCGAACTTATTGTGCAATAAAGTTATAATATGTACCTCCACCATTCACTATGCAAGTTTAAAACATATTGTATCTTTGATTATAGTGTCATGTAAAATTGAGTAAGGTCACAGCTAATTCAGTATTCCGCCCACCAATCCCGAGGGATTTATTGAGATCGTGGGTAAAATTGTAATTTATATCTGATTGTGATAACGACATTTAGTTTGACATTGTAAGGACGGATGCCTTTTTAAAAGCCAGGCACAATTGATTTCCTTTTGTGTTTGGTTTACTGGATCTTATGACCATAACTAAATAAATTAGAGACATATTATGACAACTAGGCCTGTCGAATCCGATAACGGATAGCAATTTTTTATTCTCATAATCGCTACCAACTTACTTCGCATATGAATAAAACGTTTTAAATCAGTTACTTTTAATTAATCGATTTTATTATTTTTATAGTACTAAACGCCGTACTAGCGAACTTTAAATATTAGATTTCATCGCCTACGATAACTTGCGGTTAGCTCAGTTGGAAGAGCAGCACGCGCGATACGTGAAGGTCGTGGGTTCGATTCCCGCATCGCAAGGGGAGATAAAAAATTTCTGTTTCTAATACTTTTAATTAATGTTCAAAAACGAATCCTTTCGTTTGTTTATTTTGTTTTTGGTAATTGTCCTTGTGATCATTAATGCCCGGTTCCAATATTTTACGATTCGTAATGTGTCAAAAATGACTATCCATTTTACTCTAATCGACTACGAGTCATTAATACCGTTTCATAATTTACTTTCCATTTCAGCTGTCATCAGTCGTCCGACGGTCGTTTTTAGCTTACGCCCCGTATAATTGATTACTATTCGTAACTGGAACGGGCTTTTCAAATATTGGAACTGCATTAGTACCTAAGTAGCTTGAACACATGTTGTGAGAACCAAAACAAACAGATACTTAAATACATTAATTAACCTAGACATAGATCAAACACAAATATTATAAACTTTAAGACTTTCGCGTTCCATTTTAAACATTTAAAATAATTTTACGGGTCAAAACGCGACACCATTTTTATTTAGTAGTTAAAGTTTAGATCGTATTAACTACTAAATAAAAATGGGGTCGCGTTTTGACCCGTTAAATTATTTAACACAAATATTTGTCAAATTTTGTACGAGTGTATGGATCCGAAAAGAAAAACTAGTGATGTGGGACAATTTTTTTTATTTGTAGTTTTGTATTATGATATGTTAATAATGAAATGTTGATTAGCAGTACTAACTTTATTTATTACCAATTATTTTTACCATGGATTTGATTGAAATTTGGTAGAAAGATTCGAAATTCATGCAAAAAACAAACCACGCCGTTATTTCTTTCAAATTATGAAACAAACTTGAAACATTTATGGTAACGATGATGAAGGCTAACTTTTTGATGCCATCTCCCCCTCGGGCGTTCCTGCAATTAAATGGGTCATCATTTTCTTCCATCACAGACGGCCATAAAAACTTTGCCTCTCCAACATACTCGTACATCTGTACACGGCTTTATATCGACAATAACGTAAAGACGAAAGAAACGGAAATGAAAAGAAAATGGCACAGTTTTAAAAAAGAACAGACAAATTTAAAAAAAAATTGGACACCAATATTGGTCTGATTCTGTGGTTAACAGCTTGAGCACTTGTGGTATATAAATCAGAAACAAAGAACAACCAAACCCGAGACAACATAGAAAAGCTCGTTTCCAAGATTGACCCAACCGAGGGTCGAACCCGGAACCTCAGGCGGATAAGTTAGGCACCAAAAATGTTAAATCTTAGTATGTATCATTATACACATTATAGCTATTTATACAATCTTTATAAATAACGTAATCGTGCTTCATGCTACACTAGCGAACTTTTCAATATGTTTATGTTTCTTTAAAATACATTTGAGTCACTTTTTCACGCAAAATCTACCGAATGCGTTTTTGAATAGCAATATGAAGGCATTGAAAACCGATTTATATTGATCATAATTGTAAATCTCTTGCATAGAGGTTTTATCAGGTGTCCGGGAGTTATGAAAAGTACATTATGTATCATATCGTGAGGACCTAGCTTAACCATCATTGTAATTAAGCCGTATCTGCTTCGTCGGATGAGTTTAATGGACTAACCCCCCACACAGTAAGGTACGGTATATATATCACACGGTAAGGTATAGTATCTATATACACACCTATTAAGGATACACCCGAATATAGCAGTATTCCGAGATAATAGGCACACATTTCATTTAGATCTTGTAGGGCCAAAGCTCTTCTACATTTAACATTAATAATGCTAATGGACTAAGCCCCCACACGCTAAGGTGTCTACATATTACACGTATACACCCAAATATCTTAATATTATAGATTACTAGCGCTCACACGCGCGGAGTTACTTATTAGGCTACCAATTATTTTGTTCGTCTTAATTAATTCGTTCCATTAGATACAGTCGTCGTGAGTAGGTAATATTGGAGCAGACAACGTGACTAAATACTTCTGAACAGTTTAAAATGTCAATAAGTTCCATGCACTACAAGTTACCATTAATATCTGAACGTTCATTACTTTAGTAATATCTGAGGAGATGCTAGTCAATAACTTCTATGCATACAATTAACCAATATTATCTGAACACTCCTCATCACGGGCAGCAGGCCGGCGATTTTTGTAGCAATAAAGAAATGTGGTCGGTTTTATCTCTATCTCTCCTAATATTTGAAACAAAAAAGGTAAAGAGAGATAGGGCATAGCGATTTATCGCTCGAACTGGAGCAGCCCGACTGGTGAAATACTTCCGCCTTACAGAAGATCGCAGCCAAATAACAATCACTTCTGTGTTGTGGTGTTCCTGCGTGTGAGTAAGGTTTCCAGAGCTCCTTGGGGGTGCTACATCAGTAGCAGGGGTCAAGCCTTCAAGGTAAGGGCGACAAGTCCAGTAACAGATTTATTATGCTGTACTTGTCACCTTTAAGCTAGGACCTCATTACCACTTAACATCAGGTGGGATGAGGTCAATCTTGAAAAAATAAAAAAAGGTATATATTAGAATCTAAGTATCGAGCTATATTTGTGCCTAACATAAAAAATAAACATTCCTAACATTCCTATATAAATTTCAAGGGTGGTATTACCCCCATGCATAAACGCGAAAGTAACTCTGTCTATTTTTCTGTCCGGCTTTCATGCCTAAACTACTGACTCGTTTTTGATGAAATTGGTAAAGGTATACGTTGAAACTCAAGAACGGATATATCAGTTCTAGAATTACTTTCACATTTATAATATTTATTTTGTATTTTAGCCTCAGATTTCTGTCTTAAACTTTATCCTTAGCTTTAATTAATGTTTATACATATCTTTAATCATAGAAATCGGAGCACCGATCCTCATATCAGTCTCTAAAGCCGACACCGGCTACGTCATCCCCCAGGCTGTCCCGTATCGACCCGAGATAATATTTTGACGGCAAACAGGAGCTCTTCAGACCTCATTCGTTCCCTTTGTCCTGTGTGTTTTGTCTGGTTCGGTACTAATACTAGTTTCGGAACGAGTAAAGTTTCGGTTCTGGCAAGTTTCAGCACAAATCTTATCAATAGTTTACAACGCAAAAGTTGGTAAAGATGGATGGGTGATTGGCAGTTTGTTTTTAGCACCCAAAAGGTTTGCTTTACTTGGCACAATTATTTTACTGCGTAGTATAGAACAAAGTCTTTTCTCGTCCGTCCCTATTACATATTCAGATCTTTAAAGCACCGAAACGGATTTTGATGCGGCTTTTTTTAACAAACTGAGTTTTCAAAGAGGAAGATTTATGTTATTTTTGATAAGTAGGCAACCGTGCAAAGCAATAGCAGTTTTGGAGTTCAAAAGATAAGTGACTGAATTTTTTTTGCCATAGAGGTCTGTGTAGTCAATTTAGATACTTCTAAATAACTTTTAAAAACTCTTCAGTTTTAGTATGAAAATACGAAACCATGATTTAAAAAATTTTACTTATGAACACATTGGTAATAGTGTTGGTTGGTTTTTAATTTGATTTTAAAGATAATTTAACGAGTAGTCCTCTTTTATTACATCGATACTTTTAAATTATTTTTAGATAACGACATCAACCCAATTACTATAAAAACCAATCTAATGGCTGGTTTGTTTCTTTTTTACTATATTTCAAATGAAATAACCGATTTTCTTTTACTTTTCTTAGTTGTGTTTCGGTTTAGGTTTCGGCTAAAGTTGTTGTGGTTGGCTTGTCCTCACTATTAGTGCATTATATCTGTGGTTATGGGAGGTGTGAGCACATGTGGGCTCGTACAAATATTATTTTAACACCGGGCAAACGCATTTATATGGTAAATATGGGGTGAATTGCTGGTGTAATGGGGTCGGATGAAACACAACTACTCTTTTATTGGTATGAAGAAACGCGAATGTACTGTAGACAAATGAGTTGAAATTTTGAAGGAAGTATTTCGTTGTAACAATTTTTTTTTATTACCTTATTTAATATTTTTTCAGTTTTGTATGGCGTAATATCTATCTTTGTTTTATCTTTGAACTGATTTCTTTGTGGAGTTCTTTTTTCTTTAGATAATTTATCTCGTTGGTGTTCTTTTGTGTGTTTGTTAAGAATGTTTTGAAATTTTATTCAATTCAATCACTATCGTAATTATATATCAAATTAGTTGTAATTTCCTTTTGCACCGCCCTTATGTCGTGCGCATAAGATCTAATTTCGAACTGCAATTGTTTACTTTGACGTGCAATCAACCGTACTTATTAAATATGTGAAAACTCAATATAAAACTTCTTGCTTTATATATATTTTTACTTAAAATAAGAGTATTTGTGATATAACTACAATCAATAATCAGATTGTTCTTTTACAAAAAAACATTAATGATTTATCTCAATTTTATTTGCATTAAAGAGATACTTACCAAACATTAAACTCAATACATTTCCTTAGAACTTGTACCTATAATAACAAAAATGGCGTAAATCTAGCGTATCACCTTTTACCCAATTTATGTAACCAAAACAAAAAGTGTTTGCAAATTGCCAAAAATCCCCGATCGTTAATCTACCCTCGAAAACATCACCAGCAAACTCCAAAAGAACTTTGAAACTTATTAAACTCCTTTGCGGCACAAGATTTACATTTAAATATACATATTGGTTAGGTTAAGACCAACACCTAATCTTTGGAAGTTTAATTTTCTTAAGGGCGAATAAAGCTTCCGACCCTTTACAAAAATATTTTCTCAAGCCGCCATTTTGAGCGGCAGGGTTGACACGCTTTGCGGTTTTGGGCGGGCAAAGGGTTAATTTGAAATAACATCTAGACTCGTTTTTGTTATTATAGCAATGGATAGCAATATGGAGAAAGATAATATGCATCTTTCCATGTCATGTGGTATAAGTAGATTCCTAATTCGGAGACTACGAGCAATAGTTTTCTAGATTTGCAGTTTCATGCAAAATACAAACAAACTATTGTTCTCCCGAATTATGACACACATAGGTGAATGTACAGTCGCCGTCAGATATATCGGAGCAGACAAAGTGACCAAATACTTCTGAACAGTTAAAATGTTAAAAAGTTCCATACACCACAAGTTACCATTAATATCTGAATATTCATTACTTCAATAATATCTGAGCAGATGCAAGTCAAACATTTCTATACACACAACTTACCAATAATATCTGAACACTCATCTATACAGGTAGCTAAATGAGACACATGACGTGCGTGACACATATTGACGTTATGAGTGTTCAGATGTTATTGGCGTCTGCTCAGATATTATTGAAGCAATTAATGTTCAGATATTAATAGTAACTTGTAGTGTTACGAACTCCTTATGAGTGATTGGTTGTGTTTTTTATATTCCTTTAAATATGACAATTTTGACTTGCTTATTCTTCTTCTTCTTTTATTTTTCAATCTAACTGTATTTTTTCCTTTTTACTTTTATTTTAAATATATTTTTATTCACCCTATTCTGAGTTCCTTGTCCCTCTTTCCTTTCCCTCCGTAACATGTAGTGTATGGAACTGTTTGACATTTTAACTGTACAGAAGTATTTGGTCACTTTGTCTGCTCCGATATATCTGACGGCGACTGTATATCAATACTAGTATTTCAAAAAAGGCCTTAAGTATCGCATAGTGTAGTAACCTAATTTAAACCTTATATGGCTGAGGAAAGAAATAATGTGTGACGTAATGTCACACGTTCGGTTACACGGAATAAGAAGGCTTAAAGCCTTGTTATGCCTGTACAATTTTAAGTCACAGTTGTGCATCTAAGGAGACAAATAAATTATACGTTTTGTCGTTATGTAAAAAAATATTTATTTCTATACTTATCACAGTCGCATAAGGTTTAAATTAGAAAAAACTTTATGTAGGTTTTCCTTTTTTGCAATGATACATAAGTGCTGTATGCACCTATGTTATCATGACGAGGGAGATAATTATTTGTTTGTATTTTGCATGGAACTATGGATCTAATATTTGTTCGAAACATATCTATATCTATAAACTAATGAGCTGATAAATAAGGTAATAAAATTTTCCAATAAATAAAATATTATACAGCCCTAAGGCTCCACGAGTACCAGGCTCCCATAATCTTAAAGGAGACAATCCGATAATATCGAGCGTGCATTGTCTTTTCCGATACTCCGTTCAGTCTTCGGTTCCAGGAGTTGTTTAAACAAGCGATATTGAAGTTGGAAACAAATATTTTAGTTAAATACTTATTTGGCATTTTTTTGTGATTTTTTTGCTTCTTTTAGTTTGGGTAAATTTTCAGAAAGAAATTTTAGTAAGTCCCATGACTTACGTACAATTTTTTCGACTAACTTTTGAACGAGGATGGATAAATCGCAACCGATTTTGAGGATTTAAAAATCTTTGTGATTGCAGCCTTACTTATTGAATGGAATGCCACACAAAAATAATAATTTGAACCAGTAGTTCCTGAGATAAGCTTATCCAAACAAACAAACGAACTCTTTAGCTTTTTAATATTAGTATAGACCTACATATTTAAATTATATAATATAGATTTATATAATATAGATTATAAGCAAATTTGGTTTTGATTTTTAATAAGCAGCGTCATATTGCCTTATTTCATGTAGTAAAATAATAAGCGTTTTCTTTCTTAAGCATTTTATTTTTTTACGACTTTCGTATCCGAGAGGCGTGCGTGCTGGACTTTGGCGTCGCACCACTCTCAGGTTACGGGTTCGATCCCCGGTCGGGTCAATATGGAAAACGAACTGTATTGTCTCGGGTCTGGGTCTTGTGGTACCGTCGTTGTTTCTGATTTCTGTAACACAAGTGCTTTAGCTTCTTACCACAGAATCAGAGCAATGTATGTGATGTTGTCCAATATTTATTTCTTCAGCATTATTTCGGCCATGCAGTTTCAATGCGGCCGAACTTCAATGTATCTTATTCTAAGAGTTTTTCTCCGTTATTACTTCCGCTGCATTCAACGGGAAATAAAGATCACAAAAGAGTACTCAGACTGCGGTAGATGATTTAATTTTTAATTAAAAGATTGCAAGCGCCTCGAATGGCTAAATTCAGTCTCGGAATTGAAACTTCCGGTCAGGATAATGAACGAATGTGGGTAGTGTACAATTCAATATGATAACGTAAATATTCGCTGAGTAAAGTAAACACTAAAAAAGTGAAATTTATAGAGAGTATATTTGAACTTAATTTTAATGGAAATGTTATTTATTTGAAGGATAATGGATCGTATATTTCTTTTCCTTGAATTTATTTTAATCGATGCGCCACGCGAATAAATTTTATCGTGCTCTTGACAAATGTCAAAATCGATAAGATTCAATACGTCCAGCAGTCAATTGGCTGAGTCACCAACTCGACACGAAAACTGGGCACACGTGTGTCTAGTTGGTGAGACTCGAAATTAATATGACTTATTATATTTCGTCGCTTCATTCTTCAGATATGATATAATTACCAAGTAGTCCCTCTGTTTATCAGGCAACGCTCACACAATTTTTAGAGTTTTTAAACTAGTCTAACAGATTTTTTAAAATAAAGAGTAGTTAAACGAATCTTTTTGTATTTCCGGTTTCACCATAATCTCGCATGGCGCCAGTGGCGCTGTTCATTCCTCTGTTGTGCTCGGTAGCGCTCGCACGTATCAAACTAAGTCGGTAGCCATGCCCAAAAGAAACGCACAAGCGCGTATCGAACGCTATGCAAGAAAGATTAGGAAAATTGAAGAACGCGAAAAGCGACGAAGAATTATATCTCCATTTGATTCATCGTCGGAAGACGAAGGTAAGCGAAAACGTTATAACTTGTTCCAACAGTGCCTATGTAAGTGTTAATTAAACAATACGCTGGTTTTGTTAGTGCTTTGGGATTGACTGCGAGTCAATAACTCTGACGCTTACCAAAACGCAATATTGATCAGCGACTTTCTTATGCATTGGGGTAGACTGCGAGTCTACAACGATGACATCCAGCAGAACATACGTAACTTCTAAAATAGAGGTATCGTTACTCTGCAAAATCAAAAACCGAAGGCTCCAGCTTTTCGTGTTTCTTTTTATTTGTAATACCCACATTTTTGATATTTTTTTTCGCAACCTAAATATAATTTGTATTTTTAGGTAACGAGGTTCCAAATCATAATACGGACTGTGAAATTATTCCGGATCAAATATCGATTACACCGGATATAGCCACGGAACAAAATCTCAGCGAAAACGTGGAACAAATTAACGACCAGTCAGACCTCAGCCTGCAGGCTGAGTCTCCAACCAAAAATGATCTCGATCCCGAACTTTTGTCTGCTTTGGGTGAATCAACATCCGAAAGTCCTGAATATGGCGACAGCATCCACGATAATCTGTCTAAACTGTGGCTTCCCTTATTAAAAAAAGGGATGCCTAAAGAAAGCAAGGACAAAACGCTAAAGGAATACCTCATACCGGATAATTGTAGACTCTTGCAAGCACCAAAATTGAACGCAGAAATATCGGCTGCTATCCCGGATATGGTGCGCAATCGTGATAAAACAATTGTCGCTTCCCAGCAACAACTTGGCCTAGGCATCACAGCAATCAATAGAGGTTTAGATGTCCTCTTGAAGAGCGACAATAAGATCCAAGCAATGAAACACTTTAGTAACGGTTGCCGTTTATTGTGCGATTCACATAGCTTAATGTCAAAGAACCGAATTAAGCTAATCATGCCCAGCTTAGACAGGACCTTTCTGCATATGATTGCCGAGTCTGAAAGAGACGAAACGTTATTTGGATCTTCGCTGTCGGAGAAGATAAAGGCCGCTAAAGCCATAGAAAAACAGAGCCTTCAGATCAAGAAGCCCATACTAAAGCCTCAAAAATCGACAGCAGCTCAGCCCACTGGCCGGTCTGGATCCCATCAGGGAAACTGGGGCGCGCCTCCTCGCTATCCGTCAGCGAACAGGGGGGGGCGAGGAGGTTATCGGAGACCACAAATGGCGTCCACTGTTCGTCGCCAGTACAATGCCCCGACAACGCAACCGCTACGCGCTGCAACCCTGGACAAGCCCCGTGCCCTAGCACAGAATCACCACTAGCACAGGTACATGCCGGTAGGCTTACCCTTTTTTACGATTGTTGGCTAAAAATCACGAGTAATAAGGTCGTACTTGACTGGATCAAATTTGGTTACACTATACCCTTAAAATCTGTTGTTACTCAGTGTGATATCCCTCATAATTCAATTTCACAGGCAGAAAAACTTGATATCTTAGAAGCCATAAATAATTTAATAAAATTAGGTGCTATATTACAGTGTCATGAAACTCGTGATCAGTTTATATCTAGAATTTTTCTCACTCCGAAGCCTAATGGGGATAAACGCTTTATTTTAAATTTAAAACCCTTAAATAAATTTATTCAAAATAATCATTTTAAAATGGAGGATTACCGTACTGCCTGTAAATTAATACCGTACGATGGGTATTTAGCGACAATCGATTTAAAAGACGCATATTATCTTGTACCTATAAATCCTTCACAACATAAATATTTGAAATTCCAATTTCAACAAGACGGCTCATCCAGGACATATCAGTTCTGTGCCCTACCCTTTGGGCTTTCTGTTGCCCCACGTGTTTTTACCAAGATCTTTAGAGAAGTTGTAGGTCATTTAAGACGTAACGGTCATAAATCTGTATCTTACTTAGATGATTTATTATGTATAGGAGATACTTACGAACAGTGTCTTAGTAACGTTAACGAAACATTAAAGTTACTCAAATGCCTGGGATTTGTAGTTAATTATGAGAAAAGTAAATTGACACCACAAAAATCGTGTAAATTCCTTGGTTTTCAATTTAATACGCAAGACTTAACGCTAAGTCTCCCTTTAGATAAGCGAAGAAATATTGCAAAGTTGGTTTCTAAATATTCAAAATTACCATCATGTTCCATACGTGAATTTGCTCGACTCATAGGAGTGCTTGTGGCTGCCTGTCCAGCCGTTAAGTACGGATGGATGTACACGAAAATCTTAGAACGACAAAAGTATTTAGCATTACAAAAAACCAATAATTACGAAACAAAAATTAAATTACCCACAATAATTTTAAAAGACCTCCATTGGTGGTTATCAAATATAGAAAGCACGACTAATTTTATGAGACCTCCCAATTTTGAAACCGAAATCTATACTGATGCCTCTATGTCAGGATGGGGCGCGGTATGTCACGGTAGCACGGTAAACGGTAAATGGAAGGATACAGAGAAAACTCAACACATAAATTATTTGGAGTTGATGGCTGCTTTTTTGGGTCTTAAGTCATTTGCAAACGGTAAAACCAACTGCGCAATATTACTTCGCATTGATAATACAACTGCTATCAGTTACGTGAACCGAATGGGAGGCATACAATACCCCCATCTCAATGACTTAGCTCGATCAATATGGGAGTGGTGTGAAGCGCGTGATCTTTGGATATACGCATCATATGTAAATACAGCGAAAAATTGCGCGGATTCTGCATCTAGAATAGTCAATCCAGATACAGAATGGACACTATCTGATCAAGCTTTCCAAAAAATTACACACCATTTTGGCGAACCTGATATAGATCTATTCGCTTCGCGAGATAACGCCAAGTGCTTGCGATTTATATCGTGGAAACAGGACCCAGATGCCGAGTCCGTAGATGCATTTACCATCAGCTGGCATTCAGAATTTTTCTATGCTTTCCCGCCATTTTCGGTCATATTAAAATGTCTCAGAAAAATTATTGATGATGAAGCTCACGGTATATTTGTTTTTCCCCAATGGCCATCACAACCTTGGTTCCCATTATTACAAAATTTAATCGTATCCGAAATAATTTATATGAATCCAAATAAATACCTTTTACAATCTTATTTCAGGGATCATCATCCCTTACACAAGAATCTTACCCTGGGTGTCGCGAAGCTTTGCGGCAAGCCTTTATACGACGAGGCGCCGATGCAGAGTCAGCGACACTGATGTTGGCTTCGTTCTCCGAAAATACAATTAAACAATACAATACTTCGCTAAAACTTTGGTGGCATTATTGTACAGTTAACAATGTAGACAATATATTTGAACCTTCTAAAATACATCTCTTAAAGTTTTTAACAACACAATTCCAAAAAGGTTGTGCCTACGGTAGCCTCAATTCGCATCGTTCTGCTTTATCAGCCTTGGTTGGAAATAATATTGGCTCTAACGATTGTGTTAAACGTCTTCTCAAGGGCGCGTATAAACTTAAACCTACCAAACCTAAATAGGTATGTAAATACATGGAATCCTAAACAGGTTCTAAACCACGTCTCAGAATGGTACCCTAACAAAGAACTGTCTTTAGAAAAAATAACAAAGAAGCTTTGCATTCTACTTGCAATATGTACTGCTCACAGAATGCAAACTATATCTTTAATTAAGCTGGAAAATATTTTAATTTCACATAACGGAATTAAAATCAAAATAATGGATATTATTAAAACGTCTGCGCCAGGTAAAAATCAACCCGAGTTATTTTTGCCATACTTCAGGGAAAATATAAACATTTGCCCAGCCACAGCACTCTCAGACTATATTTTGTTAACCAAAACCTTAAGATCTGAGAATGTAGGCAATCTGTTGTTAACATACAAAAAGCAACATAAACCTGCGCATACTCAGTCTATCAGCAGATGGGTGAAGCAAGTGTTATCGGAGAGCGGCGTTGACACCAGTGTGTTTGGTGCGCATAGCACCCGACATGCATCGACCTCAACCGCCAGCTTATCTGGAGTCAGTATCGAAACGATACGCAAAACTGCAGGCTGGACTAACTCGTCTAATTCCTTTGCCCTTTTCTATAATCGGCCCATTTTAAATGAAGGAGAATTTGCTCGGTCTGTTTGTTTATTGCCAACTAATTCGTTTAATAATTAAATTAAGAAGAATGAATATGTGTATGTAACTTGAAATGTTATGTTATGTTCATGTGTAATATAAAACTAAAACTTATGAAATTATAAAAATAAATAAAAGTATGATTTAGTAAGCATTTTGTTTCAAAACTTCCCTTCTCTTAACATCTACCTGGTAATTATATCATATCTGAAGAATGAAGCGACGAAATATAATATGTGATCAAACGAACTTCCCAAGTGAAGTTCGATCAATATTATATGAGTCGCTTCATTCGAAGATATGACTACCCTCCCACCCTAAGGTTCACCCATAATTAAATAGGAAAGTTTTGAAAGCATATGTAGGTAGATAACAACTCTGAAAAATGAACAGCGCCACTGGCGCCATGCGAGATTATGGTGAAACCGGAAATACAAAAAGATTCGTTTAACTACTCTTTATTTTAAAAAATCTGTTAGACTAGTTTAAAAACTCTAAAAATTGTGTGAGCGTTGCCTGATAAACAGAGGGACTACCTGGTAATTATATCATATCTTCGAATGAAGCGACTCATATAATATTGATCGAACTTCACTTGGGAAGTTCGTTTGATCACATATTATTTCGTCATCTGGATACGCTAAGATTTTTACGTGTGTCCAGATAGTGAAACTTAATTAAATCACTTTTATGTTTTCATTAACTGAACACACATTCGTATTTTCCTTGAGTTCACGACTGTACAGTCACATAGATAAATGATTTTTGGTACAAAATCATCGGCCACTAAATGTCCCGATACTGGGAACTGATCATTGCAAAATTAATCACTAATCGCGAACTTAAAAAGAATATAATTTTAACACTGGTGTCTATAATCAACTACCTCCTCCTTGGCATTGAAACAGTTTGGACGTGTATTGGATTTAATTTTGTTGCTTTAAATAAATATCAGGAAGAGTGTAGCCGCCGCCCACCAGACTTGGTGCTGCGCCCCTGGTCTTTGGAGCGCCCTTGTTTCGCGGTGAGCCTGACCACTTTTTGTTCATTTTCTCTCCGGATTCGATCCTGCGGCGGTCCGGTTTTAGCGGCCGGGTGTCGGAGCCACTACACCGGCAGATCGGTGAGCGACGGTGACAAAATTGGATAATACAAACTACGTGTGCTACGATACTACGAGTGCGCGACAAATAGCTACGGAGAGAAGCGCCTTTAAGAAATTTATAGAAATAATATCTGGAAACGCTATTGCTTTGATTTATTTATTCTCCTTCTCAATCAACATTTTAATACTTGTATACTATGCCGAAAGTACAGCGTTCTCCAATGGCCAACAAATCACATAGTACATCAGAGCCTTACGTCGACAGGGATAAATCTTTCAACTTGGACCAGTATGGTGATAGTACGCCGCCTAACTACGTTCAACAACGCCAGAAGAGAGCCCGAGAGCATGGATTTGAGGATGAGCTGTTAGATTTTAAAAATGAAATTAAAGTCATGATCTCGTCATTATTTTCGGCACAACAAGCTGAGCTGCGGAAAATTACGTCTACACAAATAGACATAAAACAAACTAATACTAATATTGAGACAAGTATTGCATTCCTCGCCACGCAATATGAAGATTTAACGAAGAAAATAGAACAGCTAGAAGCTCAATCAAGAAAGAACAAAGAGTACATCACCTTCTAGAAGACCAGATTGAGGACCTGCAACGGGAGCGTCGTAAGACAAATATCGAAATTAAAAATATGCCAAGATTGCCTGTAGAATCAATAGAAGACCTTACAAAAATGGTTCTTTGTCTATCAAAAACCATGAACTGTGATATTACAAAGGAAGATATCAAGGACATTTACAGGTTGAAAGCAAAAAGAGACGCCAAGAATTCCAACACACCTATAGTTGTTGAGCTGGCATCCACGATTCTGAAAACAGAAATTATAAAGTCAACGAAGGTTTTTAACATGAAACACAAGGAAAAACTACAAGCGAAGCACCTTGGAGCTACCAAAAATGAAGAATCCGCTGTGTTCATCTCTGGGCAGCTCACTGCCAAAGGAGCTAGACTGCATTTTGTGGCTCGGGATCTTGCAAAGACTAAAAACTATAAGTTTTGCTGGACAGCTCACGGCCGTGTTTATCTTAGAAAAAATGAGAAATCGCCGGTAATCTTGGTCAGAAATGAAACGCAGGTTCATAACCTAATGATAACATGACTGATTTGTAGTTTTCTTCCGTATAATTTATTTATAAGCCACTATGGCGATTCTTCATTATTACTTTTAAAAACACATATGATTACATGGTTGTTCTACACGCGACAAAATTGTATATTTTCAAACTGTACTATACAATTTAACGACACTACATCTCCCACTATCAATGTCAATAATTACAAACACTTTCGTTACACATACAATTTCTCACACTCATTTACCGATACATACACTTCATATACTAAGCCAAGCTTCAGGGTAGATATACTCAGTTTTTTGTACAGGGTCAGCGAACTTCATGTGTTAATGAGGATCACTGGTCTCTTTACGCATTTAGAACAAAGCTTACCTAAGATAAATTCTAATAATGCAATATTGAAACTTATGAACGGGATCCACTCTGATCACTATGAATAATCTGTATGTTAATATGAACGAAATAGACAGCTTACAATTAGCTCAATCCACGGCATGCTCCGTCTATGATTTCGCAAGACAGGCAAACAAAGCAAACTCAGACTTTACGATAATCTCTCAAAACATAAGGAGCATTTACAAGAATTTCGACGACCTTCTAATAACTATAACACAGTTGAAAAATTGTGCAGACCTCATAGTACTTAGCGAATGTTGGATTGATCCAAAAAAACCCATACCTCAAATTCATAACTATACACACTTTTCTACTACAAATCATTTAAATCAATGCGATGGTGTTGTAGTCTATATAAAAAACATATATAAAAGCAATGTTAAAGAAATTAATATAAAACATGCGTCATGTCTACAAGTCACTATAGGTGCTCTTAATATACTTTGCTTTTATCGTTCACCGTCTAATTGTAATGCTGAAAACTTTATTAATTCCTTAAATACTCAATTAAATACCTTAAACACTCGGAAAAACATAATAATAACTGGTGATATCAATATAAATATAATACAAAAACCAATAGAATCATCTCAGGAACGTACAAACAGATTGTCTTATCTAAACATGCTAGCCACGCATGGCCTGCTACCGGGTCACACACTGCCCACCAGAGATGGAAACTGCATAGATCATTTTATACTAAAACTAGATAGATGTAAAAACACAGCTTTTATTTCCGTTGAGGCTGTCTACCCATGCAGCAGCAAGTCCCAGGATTCCCAAAACAAAAACTTTATTTAACTTGGAAGACGCTATAACATACCTAAAAGAAAGTAACATAAGCGAGATGATACACTATGATAATCCAATATTACTAACCAATGATTTAATACATATTCTGCGGCAGTGTATTTTATCAAACACTATCAAATAAACAATTCCGAATAAGGAACGACTTATCAAACCCTGGATTACCCTGGGAATTGTTAGATGTATTCGTAATAGAAATAATATGCAAGCTAAAGTCCGGACTGATCCCCATAATAATATTCTTAGAATCACATACAAGAGGTATAGGAATTATTGCAACAGCCTTATAAAGAAAGTTAAACAAAAATACGAAAGAGATTTGCTTGCCAAAAACAAAGGCAATCCAAAAAAACTGTGGAATACAATAAATAATATAACTTATCGAAAGTCACCCCAAACACAAAATTTAGAATTACTCAAAGAAAATACGCTGCCTCTAAACTCTGTTAATTAAGTTAACGATTATTTTATAAATATAGGTAAAAACTTAGCCGAAGAGATAATCATAAATACATCTTCCAATAAAGGACCGGACACAAATAATCAAAATAACACCCACATGTCATCTTTTGTACTCTTAGATACAGACCCTAAAGAAATCTACCTAACCCTAATGAGTCTCAAATCTGATAGCGCCCCTGGGTGGGACAATATAAATATTAAATTGTTAAAACATGCAAATGAGTTAATTGTGCCCCTAATCACTCACCTGGCTAACCTATGCTTCCGCTCAGGGATATTTCCACCTGCGTTAAAGCAAGCAATAATAACTCCTGTGTACAAGGGTGGTGACAGAGAAGACGTGTCAAATTACCGACCCATCTCGGTTCTCAATGCTATCTCAAAGATTATCGAAAAACTGATTAATAAGAGACTCATGGATTATCTTCAGAAGTTTAACCTGCTTGCAGACTGTCAATATGGCTTTAGACAAGGACTTTCAACTGAAGACGCAGTAACAGCCCTTACAACCAATATTGTGAAAAAAATCGGTGCTACAAAACCTAAAAAGGAGAAGACCTCAATACGAACTTATCATCGTATTGGCGCTTGGAATGTCCGAGGTTTGCTAATGACGGGTAAACTAACCATCGTAGAGAAGGAATTGGAAACACATGATCTCTCCATATTGGGCGTCAGTGAAACACACATGCGTGGCAACGGCCACTTCACCACTACGACAGGGAACACCCTCTACTTTTCAGGCTGTGAGGACTCTAGTAGGAATGGGGTCGGAATCATATTACCACCACACATGAACAAATATGTCCTCGGTTATAACCCAGTGTCTGACAGGATCCTGACAATGAAGCTCAACACTAAGCCGTGTGTACTGAATATTGTACAAATATACGCACCGACGGCACAAGCTCCAGTGGAGGTAATTGAAGACTTTTATGGAAAACTGGAGGAAACGTTGTATTCAATACCTAGTCGGGAAATCAAAATGATTCTTGGTGATTGGAATGCCAAAGTCGGTAGCACAGTTGCTGATGGTCATATCAAGAACACAGTTGGAAAATTTGGACTTGGCACTAGGAATGAACGGGGTGAAAGACTGATCGAGTTTTGCATAGGCAGGAATCTCAGTATTATGAACACGTTCTTCCAACATCACCCAAGACGTTTGTATACATGGAGATCTCCAGGCGATAGGCACAGAAATCAAATCGACTACATCATCCTAGATACCCGCTGGAGATCCTCTGTTTCTAATGTGAAGACCCGGCGCAGAGTGCGGCTCTGACCACAACCTACTCGTAGCCAGTTTTTTGCTTCGTTTAAGGGCACCTAGACGTCAACCACCAAAACTCAGAAGCTTGGATCTTTCTGAAAAATCTATTTTCCGTGTGGCATTAGAGTCGAAACTGAAGGATTGTCCAACGCAAGAACTCGCTGACGCTGACTCGCAGTGGAAACACTTGAAAGTACAAATTAACGATGCACTGGACCTAGTCTCTAAGAAGAATAAATTTGAGCATAAGAAAAAATGCTGGATCTCCGACTATTCCTGGGATCTCATTCAACGTAGGAAAAATATAAAATCTGGGTGTCTGCAGAATCATGCAATAATGGCCGAATACTCCGAGCTCAGCAAAGCTGTCCAAGCAAGTTGCCGCCGTGACAGGAACAACTTCATTGTGAGTATATGCAACGACCTTGAGAGGCATGCGAACAAGCTACAAACAGCAGACCTATTTAAGAAAGTTAAAATCCTTTCCAAGCAGTTCAAGCCTAAATCGTGGATGATAGAAAATGCAGATGGCATTGTACTACACGATTTCGATCGCATTGCCGAGAGATGGCGTGCGTACTGCGAACAGTTGTACACTGATTCCCATTTAACACCCGGCGACGTCCCAGACTGGAAGGATCTAGACCTGGAACCCATCATTCTTCGTTCCGAAATAACTGCTGCCCTACAGTCCCTCAAGAAGAAGAAAGCGCCAGGAAGTGACCAAATAACAGCAGAGGTGCTTGAAGCCATGGGTGATTTGGGTGTGGCGACGTTACACAAGGTATGCTCACACATCTGGCAATGCGGTGATTGGCCGCAGGACTGGTCGGAATCCGTAATTATTCCGTTGCATAAAAAAGGGTCAACCAAGGATTGCGGCAATTATCGAACCTTGTCTCTCATCTCTCATGCCAGCAAAGTTTTGCTCCATATTTTAAACAATCGTATCCGCTACTATCTGGATTGGCAAATACCGCAGGAGCAAGCGGGTTTTGTGAAAGGCAAGGGCACTCGAGAGCAGATTCTCAATGTCAGGCAGCTCGTTGAGAAAGCATACGAGTTTGATACGCCAGTTATAATGTGTTTCGTCGACTACAGCAAGGCGTTCGACTGTGTCAACTGGAGTTGTTTGTGGAAAGTCCTACGGAAACTTGGAGTACCAAACCATCTTGTCGCCTTACTCCGCAGCCTGTATGACTCAAGCCAGGGCGTCGTAAGAGTCGATAAAACAACCTCAAAACCCTTTAAATTCCAACAAGGAGTTCGCCAGGGGTGCATTCTGTCGCCCATTCTCTTTAATGCCTATGGAGAGTACATAATGAGACGTACCTGCGAGAATTGGGAAGGAGGCATCATGGTTGGTGGCGTGAAAATCACCAATTTGCGCTACGCCGATGACACTACTCTTCTTGCAGCAAATGAGTCAGAAATGTCTGGTTTTCTAGACCGAATGGAGCGATTTAGTAGGGAGATGGGGCTTTCCGTAAACAGGTCCAAAACCAAAGTCATGGTGGTAGACAGATCGCGAAAGTTGGAACTCACTGGCACGTTAAACTTAGAAATAGTGGACAACTTTATTTACCTGGGTTCCAATATCAGCAATGATGGTTCGTGCGAAAAAGAAGTGCGTAGGAGAATTGGCATGTCCAGGAGCGCCATGTCTCAGCTTGAGAAAATCTGGCGAGATCGTAACATTTCCGTAAAAACTAAAGTCAAACTGGTACGGACTCTAGTCTTCTCGATCTTTTCGTATGGTGCCGAGACTTGGACTCTAAAAGCTGCAGACCGCAAACGCATTGACGCCTTTGAGATGTGGTGCTGGAGAAGGATGCTCCGTATTCCTTGGACA
Source organism: Glyphodes pyloalis (assembly GCA_037074685.1). Classification (NCBI taxonomy): domain Eukaryota; kingdom Metazoa; phylum Arthropoda; class Insecta; order Lepidoptera; family Crambidae; genus Glyphodes; species Glyphodes pyloalis. Next base: position 8,796,116 of record JAYKKO010000021.1, read on the forward strand.
GCATTTCGGACAAATGTCTCCATACTGCGAGAACTTAGGATTTCCTCGCGGCTGTCATCCGAGTGTATGCGTCGAACCCTAGAATACTTTGGTCATATTGCAAGGAAACAAGGTGACAACCTCGAGAAACTTATCGTGACCGGCAAAGTAGATGGAAAAAGGCCGCGTGGGCGCAGCCCTATGCGTTGGTCCGATCGGGTCCGCACTGCTCTCGACTCTACAGTTCACAACGCCCTTCACACCGCTGGAGACAGAATTAGTTGGAGGAAAATCATACGGATGAAAGTGATGCAAAAGGGAGGTCACGACCCTCAGCAGTGAGGAATACGACTCAAGGAGGAGGATTTCTTGACCTGAAAAAAGCATTTGACACGGTCTCTGTCCCCATTCTCTTACGCAGGTTAGAAAACATCGGTATTAGAGGACTACCACTTGCACTGTTCGCTGATTACCTTAAGGGACGAAAACAAGCGGTCAAAATAGGATCATACAGCAGTGTTCAATCTGAGGTGACACATGGGGTCCCCCAGGGCAGTGTCCTGGGGCCTACCCTATTTTTAATATACATAAACAGCCTATGCAGCATGAAAATTGACCACGGAAAAGTATACTCCTATGCAGATGACACAGCTGTAGTATTTACCGGAAAAACTCGTGAATCAGTGCGAGAATTTACGGAAGCTGGGCTTGTTAAAATAGCTTACTGGTTAAGGAACAACTTATTAACACTTAACATAAGCAAAACTAATTATATCTATTTCACGAAATATAATAGCACTCAACCCACTACCGATCTAGAAATTAAAATACATAGTTGTAACTACAGAGGGAATTGCTCTTGCGCTGTCATAAACAAAGTTCATCATACTAAATACTTGGGGGTGGTAGTTGACCAGCGATTATCTTGGCATGATCACTTGGAATTAGTTATGTCTAGGATTCGTAAGCTGATTTGGACTTTTAAATCTCTAAGACACGTCGCCGACAAACATTTACTGAAACAGCTTTACGTATCACTTGTAGAATCAATTTTGATATACTGTATCCCTGTATGGGGAGGTGCAACTAAAGGAAAGTTCCTTGAACTGGAGAGGGTTCAAAGATCATTACTAAAAGTAATGTGGTTTAAACCTTATAGATTTCCAACAATGGACCTATACGCTTCCTGTAGTCTCCTCTCGGTTAGGCAGCTGTACATCCTTTGCTCGGTTTTAAAAATACACCAAACTCTTAAATATGATAGCAGCAAACTAGCTAGGAGACGCAAACATACAGTGGCCCCTGTAGAGCCCTTTAAATCATATTTTGCAAGAAGACAGTTTCTAAGCCAATCTGCTAAACTTTATAATACAATAAATAAGAAACTAAATCTTTACACGAAGACGAAATATGAATGTAAAAGGATACTCTCGAACACTCTTAAAACATGGAGCTATGCTGAAACTGAAGCCATAATGTAACTAATGTATCAAATAGATACACACACTCATCCACACACATACACATACACACACACACACGCGCTCACACACACTCACACACATACATATACACTCACGCAAACCATGCTCATACACTTACAAATAGGAACAAACTTATTCTATTATTGTCTATCAATCTATCAATCAATCAATTAACAAATTTATCAATCAATCAATTAATACATTTTTTATTTGTCAAGCATACTTAGTTTATTAAAATATATTAGCCGGGTAGTCGAATTATCAAGCCGTGGATGACACCTGGTGTTCTCCGATGTATAAAGAACAGAAACGACATGCAGTGGAAAATACGACTAGACCCAGATAATCAAATACTAAAAGTCACATTTAGACGTTACCGAAATTTCTGTAATACCTTGATCAAAAAGCTTAAAAGGAATTATGATAGGGAACAGTTGAGCAAAGCTGTTAGAAATCCAAGAAAGTTATGGCAGATTATAAACAGTATCACACAACGAAAACCACCAAAGTCACAAAATCTTGAACTCCTCCAAATAGCATCATCTCCCCAAGAGTCTGTGGATACTGTTAATGCGTACTTTGCAAATGTAGGACAAAAATTGGCCGAAGATATTATTTCAAATCCATTAGAGTATCGATCCTTCTCAGCAACCCCTTCTACAAGCCTGCAGCCGTACTCGTTTGTGATGTATAACACTGATCCTGATGAGATTTACTCCTTGCTTATGTCTATGAAATCGAGCAGTGCACCTGGGTGGGACAATATACCGACAGATTTCATGAAACTGGCACACAAGGAGGTGGTCCCTGTCCTAGTTCATCTTGCAAATTTGTGCTTTGAGCGAGGTATTTTCCCCAATGCTCTAAAGCAAGCTATTATTACTCCCGTTCACAAAGGTGGGAACAGGGCTGATCCATCGGACTATAGGCCAATTTCGGTATTGTCTATCATAGCAAAAATTTTGGAAAAGCTAATTAACACTAGATTGATAAATTTCTTGTCAAAATTTAACCTTTTATCAGCTTCGCAATTTGGTTTTCGACGGAATTTAAGCACAGAAGATGCAGTTCTTGCTCTTACTTCTTTTATTGTAGACAGAGTTGACTCGGGAAAAAAGTGCCTCGCCATATTTCTAGATTTGAAGAAGGCGTTTGATACGGTTTCTGTTTCAATTCTTTTAAATAATCTGTATGATATGGGCGTTAGGGGAATGCCACTTCAGCTTTTTAGGGACTATCTTAGCAATCGAAAGACTCGCGTTAAAGTAAACACAACGATAAGCAGGGAATCTACTGTCACCTATGGAGTCCCTCAGGGCAGCGTGCTGGGTCCTACGCTGTTTCTAATATATATTAACAAACTCTGTAATATGCAAATCAATGGCGGGAAAATAGTCACATATGCCGACGATACTGCTATAGTTTTTACTGCTGACAACTGGGAACAATTAAAGATAAATGCTGAAAAGGGGCTCGCTAGGATAGCCTCTTGGCTTAACACAAACCTCCTTACACTCAATGTGCTAAAGAGCAATTACATGTGCTTCACTAAATATAGCAATAGTCAACCCACAACAGATTTTAAATTAATATTACATACATGCAAAAGCGCTTCCTATCTAGACTGCTTGTGCCAAGAACTCAAAAAGGTGACACATATAAAGTATTTAGGTATAATGCTAGACCAGCGCTTATCTTGGCATAACCACACAGAGTTACTCATGGGTAGGGTAAGGAAGCTATTGTGGACATTCAAGTCATTACGTCACGTAGCCTCAGAACGCCTTTTGCTGCAAACGTATACTTCCCTAGCTCAGTCTATCATTTCATATTGCGTGCCGGTGTGGGGTGGTGCTACTAAAACAAGATTTTTAGAGTTGGAAAGGGCCCAAAGAGCTCTGGTGAAGGTAATGTTTTTTAGACCATACCGATACCCAACTGATGCTTTATATGAGACGAGCGGCATTCTTTCAGTTAGGAAGTTGTACCTAATGCAAATAGTGCTAAAAAAACATAAATCTATAAGCTACAACCCAAATCTAACCTCTAAGAGAAGAAAACACAAAGTGGCAACACAGCCTCTTGTTAAATCAACATTTGCTAAGCGACAATTTGAATATCAGTCAGCCTACTTATATAATCAAATAAATCAACAAATAAACATTTACTCCCTACCATATGTCGAAGCTAAAAAATCTTTAATAAATTGGTTAAAAACAATTAATTACAACGATCTCGAATGTATTATAAACCAGATTTCAAAATAAAGGAACAATACTACATTTTATACGTTTTAACACTTGTAAGTTAATTTAAATAAATACCTTGTTTTACAAAATATTACTACAAAAAAAAAAAAAAAAAAAACTTCCGATCATAATGCAACGGCCACACATACAAACATCGCTCACTATACACATCCATTCTCCCTCACTTATACACACGCGCTCACACATAAACACACACACACACACACACATATACTCACACATTCTCACAAACGCACAAATATTATTATTTAACTAGACTTAATAATATTCAAACACAACGTATTTAAGGAAGAGCGGAGTTTCCTAATACAAGCAAACTTGTTGCTTAAAAGGAAGCTCCAACCACAATTTGTTGTATGTAATTTGTGTTACTAAATAAATAATTTTGAATTTTTGAATTTGAATTTTGAATATTAATTTATGTAAACACAGCTTCTATTCAGTCATACATTGCAACACATATCATGCATTGTTACAACTACGGAAGAGCGGGTTCTCCTAACACAAGTGCCTATGCACTTAAAAGGAGATTCCAATCATATATAAGTTTATGTAAACATGGCACTGAATAAAGATTATTATTATTATTATAACTACATTAACAACTAATCTAGGTTTTTTTCGAGGTTTCAAGGTAGGTCTTTTATGAAATGAAAGCTTAGTTCATTTATTCAATGAACAAGATTATTAATAACCTGACTATACCTTTTTTCCAAAAAAAAACTAAGTGTTTCCAGTTAGTGAAAACATAAAAGTGATTTAATTAAGTTTCACTATCTGAACACACGTAAACATCTTAGCGTGTCCAGATGACGAAATAATAAGTCATATTAATTTTGCGTTTGACCAACTAGACACACGTGTGCCCAGTTTTCGTGTCGAGTTGGTGACAAACCCGAAAATACGAGGGTTGTCTGCGATAGCAATTGGCTTTAAAGCCAATCAACGTTTTAGAAACTTTTGTCTTCTCATGTGAAAAAAATGACAGTTGATAAACTTGGGAACCCTTAGAACGAGAAGTTAAATTTAATTTGGTGCAACCCACTTTCTTTTTATCTCAAGATTTCAGCCTCCTATAAATTATACTATCATGACTTTAATAATTTATTTATATTTTTTATCTTTATTGCACATATTACAACGACCCGAAAGCACAATTTCAGTAACTACTCATACCCATTTGTAGGATTTATTTGAGCTGCAATTTATATTAGAATAACGTTAAAATCTTCGTCTCTTTATTTTGTTCGCAACTGTTATAAAGAGAGTGGTTTTTTAAATTTAATATAGAATAAGTCAATATTTAAAGATGCAACGGGTCTGACATTTTTGCTTGGTATCTAGGAGTCTTCCAAAAAAATTACCATCAACCAACAATAAACAGTCGCGCCTAATACCAGGAGCACATACATAGAAAGAACCAACTTTTGTATAATACATGAGCGTGCAACAGGTTTAACCATCAAAGTATTTTTATTTTCGTACTAAATTAGGAAACTGGCAGCTTTGCTTAGTGACGTAGTAAAACTAATATTTTGACAAGTTATAATGTATGGGTTTGAAATTTCAAAATCACGTGACTTTTTTAAGTTAAATGTCAATCGCATACAATTTAAAGTTGAAAAACGATATCTGAGTTAGACCGTTGCTGAAGTTCGATAGGAAACACATTCATAAGTTTTCAAAATTTACGAGCTAAGGCCAAATACTTCAAGTTAGATTTTCAGATAAAACAATAAAATTTCGGTATAAAAGAATTTTTGCTGTTATACAGTAGGCACCGTTTCTACAAACCTTTCATTTTTTCCTACTTTTCACTGATAATCATTCAAATTATGCCTATTTCGTGCTTTGTTACTTCGCGTAAGCAAACTCAGCGTTCGTTACCAGGCATGCATAAACACGTAGAGCTCATTCCTGCCGCAAACAACGAGTGCCGAGCACACAGCGTCTACGCGGGCGCTTTTTGCCGCGAAATTACCAAAAAGGTTAAAATGAACGCCTTTCACTAGGCTTTAACAACGTTTTCGGGATTCCGCCGAAAATGAGCGAACGAGAACCATTTGACACGTTTCGTCGCCTTTTGTGGGTTGAGGTTTTATTTTGGGGTAAAACGTGAGCTTCTAGAGATTTATGATTGAGTAGATTACTTGTGGTGCTCTGGCGGCTTTATGTACTCGCACAAATTAAAAACCTCAGATATAGAAGACCGCAGCCAATTACAATCATTTAGGTGTTGTTGTGTAGGTTTAGTAAGGTTTCCAGAGCTCCTGGGGGTGCTACATTAGTAGCAGGGGTCAAGCCTTCAAGGTAAGCGCGACAAGTCCAGTAAAATATTAATGTATGCTGTACTTGTCGCCCTTCTTGGACCTCATTATTACCATTTAACATCAGGTGGGATGAGGTCAATGTTGAAGTGTGATATGAAAAAAAGGAAAGAAAAAAATACACACGTTTTGGGGTTAAATTTTCTTCATCACCTTATTGCGGAGAGTAAGGGAGGGCCCTTACGCTTTACCTAGGCTACTTCTTACTGCGACATGAGATCTTCAGAGAAGGGTGCAGCAACTCTCCAGACCGGCGCTCCCAAGCATGGGCTCAACCATCCATAAGAGTGAGAGATATGTGCCAAATATAACCTATTGGAAAGGTGGTTTAATAATAATTCATTGTTACTTTGTTCTATATCGCGTAAGTAAACTCAGCATTAGTTACCAGGCATGCATAAACAGGTAGAGCTCATTCCTGCCGCAAACAACGAGTGCAGAGTATACAATGTCTTTTTGCCGCGAAATTACCAAAAAGGTTAAAACGAAAGCCTTTCCGACGTTTTCGGGATACCGCCGAAAATGAGAGAATGAGAAAAATTTGACGTGTTTAGTCCTGTTTTCTAGATTGAGATTTTATTTACAAGTTAAATATGACGAGCGTATATTAATGTCACAGTGAACAGCACATCAAGGTGAACACTTGCAGTTCATTTTAGTTCTTACGACCGCGATATAAGGGCACTTCGAAGTCAAATGTGTGTAGTCTGATGGGCTATCGTTCGTACAAGGTAGACTAAGAACATTTTCAAGTATGCTGTATTATATTTTACTACTAGCGACCCGGCTTAGCGCGGGTGCTATGCTGATACTAAATACACTACAGAAAATTTGTGAACGTATGTAGGCATGCTCCAGCCGCCCCGTCCGGCCGGTACCACCGCAAACGCTACGTCCCGCAATTTTTAAATGTGTAATATCTTCGATAATATTCATTTAAATCATATGCTGTAACAGGCCATATGATCTATTTTAAATCAACAACGTACTCAAGGTATTTAATTGGATAAGGGTTAATGCTGTATTGGTTAAAATCGCTTTGAAAATAAGCCGTTATTTGTCTTAAAAAGTAAATGATAAAATAATGTTATTGTGGGATATCTATTAGAGATAAATATATACCATCGCGGAGTTTTCTATAGACATTTTTAATTTGTACAATACTTAGTACATTATTTTGATAAATCTTGTAAGGTTCAGCCTGCGTTTGCAATGTATAAGCGGAAAAAATGAAATTATTCACGACATCACATTAAAAACCTCAAAAATAACAGTATTTCTCCCCTATTTAATGGATGTTATTCTACATATGTAAACTTTCCTTTTGAATCATTGTATCTATAAAAAAACCGCATCAAAATCCGTTGCGTAGTTTTAAAGATTTAAGCGTACAAAGGGATATAGGGACAGAAAAAGTGACTTTGTTTTATACTACGTAGTGATTATGCGTTTTTTAGATAGGCCTATCCAGAGATTAGCCGTTATCTCATCTTCTGTTAAGTAATGATGAGGTTGAGGGTGAAGCTCGTTTAATCACTAGCCAGTGAACGAAACGCATAAGAACTAATATTGAATTGAAAGTACTTGACGTGATATTCGTTTCGAAAACCCGAAAAATCCAAGTCCTTAAGACCATCCAAATGTTTTGTCTGTCTGTCGCAAATAATCCGCACACTTAGGAGTTTGATATTAAATCCGCAGTAAATACTCTTGCAGTATGCTGCAGTGTTGCCAGCTTAGGCCGCGTTCCAAAACTATTACTCATTTGGTAATTCTGCAGACATATTAGGCCAACTACACACTAATGAACGACATCTATTTGCTAACATTCGCTAGCTTTGGATACTAAACTTCGTTCTTTTTGGCATAGTAGTATCTTAATTTTTTAAGAAATATATGCGTAGCATTTATAGTTTGAACTGGAGCAGCCCGACTGGTGAAACACCTTACAGAAGATCGCAGCCAAATAACAATCACTTCGGTGTTGTTTTGTGCCTGCGTGTGAGTAAGTTTTACAGCTACATTAGTGTTAAGCCTTCAAAGTAAGGGCGACAAGTCCAGTAACAGCTTTATTATGCTGCGCTCTTCGCCCTTAAGCTAGCCTCTTTACCACTTAACATCAGGTGAGATAAGGTCACGAAATGCAAACGTCTATCTTCTACCCGGTCAAGGGGTGTCCCAAGGTTATCTCCTAAATTTTAAAGTGATTGAAATATAGATCAAGCATAACGGTACGGCGCCAAGCCATAGGACCTCCCTAAGTAGTGCAATTAATATATTTCATTATGTATTTAAAAGTCATTCAATATTAAATAATAATAACACGATAAATCAATAGTTAGATCATGTTGGAAACATTTGGTAAAACTTTTTTTTTTAAACTTTTTTGTTTCTCATAGAAATATGAAAAAAAAAACAAATAATTGGCCCCTGCATCATAGCGTACACATTGCAAAAAATGCTTAAAGCGTCATTCAGTTGAATCTAATTCCAAATTCGAATAAGAACGAAACAAAGCATATACTTAATTCGGTTTTGTACCTAATTAAATTATTTGTTTTGTGCTGTGTATTTTACGACAATTTTAGTTACGGGTAGATTTTATTTAAATAATTTTTTTATTGGCACTACCAACGTTCCAAAAACGGCTATATAACTTCAAATATCAAACTTATTAAATTACATAATTTTTTCACGAGACGTTTTTTTTAAACAGTGTACTTCTCAATAGATACTATTTAGTAGCTAGTCTGGTACCTCGACCAAACAACTTCTATTAAACTTGCGTTTCCCCCAGAATCATCTAAAACAACACTACACAAATACATACATGTATGCTTTGAGAAAAGTGAATACATGAATGTAACATCAGCCTCCAAACTAGACACGCTGAAAGTTGCAGGCAAGAGTTTGTTCAAATAAACAGGAAGAACCAACTGAGCATATAATAAAACTGTCATAGTGCTCTCTGGGAAACTTTATGAGTCAGATTAAAGTGGAGTCTACAAGGCACCGGCTTGGGAATACAGTGTGGAAGGCTGCGTATATGAAGTATTATTTATTTATTTAAACTTTGACGACATCGGTGGTGCAGTGGCTAAGGTAGGCGGTCAATGTGCGAAAGGTCCTAGGTTCGATCCCCGGTCAGCCCTTTTAGGAAAATGAACTTTTCTAAATTGACTTGGGTCTGGGTGTGCTGGGATGATCAGAGTATCCGTCGTCTGGTACTCATAGTACAAGGGAAAACCTTAGTTTAAGACCAGGGGATTGGTGTGGATGTCTGGCGCATTTATTTATTCATTTTATTTAAATTGAACTTCCAATAGCATGAGCATACTAAATCAATTACTTCCTTAAAAATAAGTAGTTCTACAGTAAATTAATCTAAGTACCTTCTTAATTTGGGTAAAATTGGCGTTCCGCCATCTCTGAAATCCCGGGTTCGATCACCGATCGGGTCAGTGTAGGAAGGATAAAAACTTTTCCATATTGTACCGGATTTGGGTTGCGTGGTACCATCGTTATTTCTGATATCCGTAATACAAATGCTTAAGCTACTTACTATAGAAACAGAACAAAACCTATATAACACAAAAGAAAAACGAGCGTCCTCTTTTCTCGTCCAGTTGTGCCCTAACAGGGTCTGATGTATCTTTTACTTTGTAAATGAAACATTATTATGCAATAAAGGTATTGAGTATTGAGTATATGTGATGTACTTCAAAAAAAACAAAGTTTCTACGGTTTTTTTGTATACTCGCTAGCGTTCTTTTTACCATCACAGATATCTTATTTCTTTAAAAAGTCTTGTACTCCTACATATATCATAATCTCTTTTTTTGACGTGTCTCTCAACAGTTGACATTGACAAAATAACAACGATCTTTCTAAATAGAGTGGCGTGTCGGAGTAGAACCGACTACAGCTCCAGAGTGGTCCTTCTACGCACCAGAAGTTGGGGTTGCTATCACCACGCAACGGACGAACGCAGGCCCCCACTAACATAGGCACTAATACAACATATTGACACGATTAGATTCATCGATTTACGATTATTATTGGTATGCGATTGCAATAACAATAAATTTCCATATACGTAGTTTAGGCAGATATCGATGGCCTAGTTGATAATGTCATACTCCATCTGTTGCCAACACCGAATGAATTGATTCGGTCGGAATTGAGACGGTCGAAAGCAGACTACACACCTATACCACACTTATGTCGAGGGCATAAGAACTAAAATTGAACTGCAAGTGTTTACATTGATCACCGTACATAAAGGTGTCTTAAAAATCGCTGTAGAGGGATATATGTATACATTTGACGACCTCCGTAACTGAGAGGCGAGGGCTATACTTAGACGTCGTGCCTTCTCTGAGGCTCCGGGTTCGATTCCCGATCTAGTCAATTTAGAAAACGAACTTCTCCATATTGTCTTGCGTCCGGATGATGTACGGCCGTCGTTGTTTCTGATTTCTGCCACACAAGTGCTTTAGCTAATTACTACAGAATCTGAGTCATTGGTCCGATTCCGTTAAATAAACACTTAATAAATATTGGATAACATCACATAAATGTTTAAGATGTTATCATAGTAGGTAATAACGTGACATAAATGTATGTAATCTTAAACAAATTATTTACTATCCCCATCTTAATATATAAAAATGAGTCCCTATTTCCTTAGGGCACGCCATAATGCATGAATGGCTGGACCTATTTCACATTTTTTTTGTGTTTGTTCTGTCAGGAAAAGGTTCTTAGGGTTACTTTTTACTGTTAGGTACTTTTTTCCCTAACGACTATTTAGTCGTCCTGTTATAAGGACATCGTCTATCGGGTCTGCTAGTCTACTTATACATATGTTTAGATATATACAACACAGTGATTGTATATATAGCCTAAAAATGTTGCATCCCGATGACAATATTTTGAAGACACAGAAAATTTAATCTACCTTTGCAGTGAGGAATGCGAACCGCTGCTGTGTCCTCAGTCCTATACATTGTGTTTGTGTACTTTTACGGCTGTGTTATGATGACTCTAAATAATAAATGTTTCATACGTTCTGATAAATGTACCTACTTAAATTATGCAAACGCCATTCGACAGCGGTCAGCCTAGCTAACCCTCGTTTCGTTTCCAAACCATTGCTTGCACGCTACTAATAAATAAATATTGGACAACATCACATACATTGCTCTGATTCTGTAGTAAGTAGCTAAAGCAATTGTGTGTGTGTTACAAAAACAACGACGGTACTACAACACCCAGACCTAAGACAATACAGAAATGTTCGTTTCCCATATTGTCCGGAACAGGGATCGAACCCGGGACCTCAGAAATGGCGCGACGCCAAATTCCATCACGCTCGCCTCTCGGCTACGGAGGTCGTCGAATAATCAGATCGCATTTCATCATTCAAACTTAGGCTCAATTTCCTGGGATGAATTAAAGACGTCAAAACGCTGTCCAATCTGAATTCCTAGCAGCATGACTCCATGAAATAATGTCAAACGGGAACTTGACCGTTGAATAATGCCTCGTAAAAATTCATGCCTCCCTCTGATTGGAAATGTTTCTGGATTCAATTCCGGACGGGAAATGAAGGCTGACTTTTCGGACGTTTTTTGTTATCTACTACTGTTACTTCCAGTTTTCGTCTGAAGTAGGAGTCAGGTTTTAAAATAGAGATGACTAGCAGGCCTAGCATGCGCCACGCGACTAAATTTTATCGCGCTCTTAACAAACGTCAAAATCGATTGAAGTTAGTGCGTCCGCTGCTGATTGGCTGAAAATATGAGTGCGGTGTGCTATTAGCCAATCAACAGTATCGAAACTTTTCTCGTCTCATATTTGACGTATTGCGCGTGCCAGGCCTGTTGATGTTTCTTGCGACTTTAGTCGCGTTTTATGTACAGTAGTATTTACGTAAAATATGATCAAACATTTACACATCCTACCATAGGTATCTAAACTGTCAAACTTCCTATAGTTACGGAATTAAAGGAAATGGGAAGAAATGACCCGAGTGTTTACTGGTAAAGAATGCTCCTAGCATTAAGTCCATCTGTTTTACGTTTTTATGCAATATTTTTTTAAAAGATATCTAATAAGAAAATAAATGGAGAAGGAACTCGTAATAAGAATAAAAGTGAATTTCAACGGAAATACAATAGACAGTTAAAATGTTATAAAAATAGAGAATAGACAAGAAAACAAAGTGATGTGACAGAGACATTATAAGATGAAGTACAGACAGAGTAAAAGTACTCATATGTATTAGTACGATATCTAACGCATTTTTTTTACTTTAATAAATAACGGCACTGTGCGGATTTATTTTACTGAAGTTTTCAAATAGCAAGATGGTCTTCGATTAGGCTTAACAATTAACTTGAACTCAAGTCCCTAAGTTTACTTTACTAGTTAGGGACTAAATTGGGTAACCATCGAACAACATGCCACTTTCAAAGATATTTATGATATCGAACCGTATTCCCGCTATCCCTGCGTTTTCAACTGATTATTTGCTCTTATTCGTTGCAGCTTGATGAATAGATATAGCCTACAACCTACCTCGATAAATTGAAAATATAACACGAAAATAATGTTTCAATTCGAACCAGTAGTTATTGAGATTAGCGCGTTAAAAAGAACAAACTCTTCAGCTTCATAACATTTGTAAAGATAGATATGAAAACTAAAGTCTATTTTTCAGAAGATCCGTCACATGCATTTTGTCTGCACGACGATTCTGGTGATATATCATCCCAAAATCGCTTGAACGTATTACGTAAACTTCAATATCGACTACCGTTACGAAAGTCATTGTAAGTTAAACAATGTCAGCAAAATATCAAGGTTTGATTTAGCAGCGCCTCTCTGTACCAATGCGAGCGTCAATTTTAAGCGGTCTATCGAATTATAGCGACAAAAGCGTCCCACGCGAGCTCTTGCATACTGATGCGACAGCTGGCTGCGATCAATGTGGCGCGACTGTTCTGCTGGCCTAACGAAGAGTGCAATAAGTCGAGTTTTTTTTTTTGCTGCTGCAACAAATTGGCCAATTAAGAGAGATCAGGCATAGCAATTTATCGCTCGAACTGGAGCAGCCCGACTGGTGAAATACCTCCACCTTACAGAAGACCGCAGCCAAATAACAATCACTTCTGTGTTGTTGTGTTCCTGCGTGTGAGTAAGGTTTCCAGAGCTCCTGGGGGGTGCTAAATTAGTAACAGGGGTCTAGCTTTCAAGGTAAGGGCGACAAGTCCAGTAACAGCTTTATTATGCTCTACTTGTCGCCCTTAAGCTAGAAACTCATTTCCACTTAACATCGGGTGGGATGAGGTCAATCTTGAAGTGTAATATAAAAAAAATAAAAAATCGTATGGATTCCTAAATTTACGGCAGAAGTCACTTACCGAAGGCTAAGAGGTAATTATAACAGAAAAAACATCTCCTACAATGACTTGCGTTTATCTCAGTTGGAAGAGCAGCACGCGCGATTCTTGAAGTTTGTGGGTACGAATACCACACCGTAAGCGAAGATGATTGTTTTAAAGAGCGGTGCATGAATTAAAAAAATCTAGTACACAAAATCCCTACTGTCCTTGGATAGGATATCTGTTTCTATGTATGTCTTTTGAGAAACTATACGTTACTCAAAAGACATACATAGAAATAAAAAAAAACTTTAACCAACAGCGAATATCTCGAAAGTAGTCAAAACCTAGTTACTGCACTCTTTATAAGGGCGGCAGTGTTATGTGCGATGCGGGTAGTTAAGTGAACGCGATTTGGGGTACGTTATTCGGTTTCGGATTGAAATTTATGTCGTTAGGGAGTGTTAATGATTTTGACAACGGAGGTAGAAAGGCGAGCGGGCTGGAATTTAGCGTTGCACCATATCAGAGGTCCCAGGTTTGATTCTTGGTCGGGTTAATTACCTTTACAAGATTGTTTTGGGGTTGGGTGTAGTGGTAACGTCTTTGTTTGTGCTTATCGTCTTACTTACTATACATTCAGATCATATAATGAATAAATATTGGACAACATCACATCCATTGATTCAATTCTGTGGTAAGTAGCCAAAGCTATTGTGTTTCAGATATCAAATCACACAACACCCACACCCCAAAAAAATATAGAAAAGTTCGTTTTATATAGAAAGCCGATTCAAAAATCGGTAACTAAATGTCATATAATTAGAATGACAAAAATGTATGGATCTAGGATAACTCGTTCAATTTTTGAAATCAAATGTTGCTTATCTTATGTACATAAGTACCTAGTAAAAGGAGACATTATTACATTTGAAAAGAGTGAGAATCGATTTTCTTGTCGGTTCTTTTCGCCATCATCAACATTCCGAACACAGCGATAGAATACTGATCTTGTACTGACGATTCATATGTGCTTTTGTAAAGCTTACATGAATAAAGACATTTTTTATCTATGCCATTATCATGATTCGAATATTTACCCTCCGCCCCCACACATCGAACCCACGCCCCCCTGTCGTAACAGGTTCAGCCAGGAGCTAATCATTGTTCTACCGCCCTCAAATAATTTGCATTACCCCTGGTCATCCATGAACCCAACCGTCCACTGTTATCTTAAACCGTTTAATAATTCAGAGGTTCTGTAACGCTGGCTCGGTTTTGAACACATAATGTCTGTGCATTAAATATGGCCTGTTTGCTGTTTGCCCCCAACGAACGCGAACTTCAGCGCTCGTATTTTAAGGTTTCTAAAGTAATCTGCCTAGTTTGTAAAACTCAATGGTACAGTACCGAGTTTCTTGCCGGTATCTTCTCAGTAGTTATAGGTTCCGAACCGGAGGTAGCTTCATTTGCATTGTATAGAGACGATTCATTAGTATTAGTCATGTTTTTTTTATTGCGCTTCAAGATTAACCTCACCCCACCTGATGTTAAGTGGTAATGAAGTCCTAGCTTAAGGGTGACAAGTACAGCATAGTAAATCTGTTACTGGACTTGTTGCCCTTACCTTGAAGGCTTGACCCCTGCTACTAATGTAGCACCCCCGGGAGCTCTGGAAACCTTACTCCCACGCAGGAACACAACAACAAAGAAGTGATTGTTATTTGGCTGTGGTCTTCTGTAAGGTGGAGGTATTTCACTAGTCGGGCTGCTCCAGTTCGAGCAATAAATCGCTATGTCCTACCTGTCTTAAATGTGATCTATATGAATAAAAGATTTGGTTGATTGAATGAAAATGAAAGATGCAACAATACATTAATGCCACATTATTGTAAACTTATTTTACGAATAGCCTGGGAGGGAACTCTCAAAAACGAAACTAACAAACGAAAGGTTTCGTTTTTGAAGATTATTCAAAAGTTTGGGAATGAAGACGTGGTTCAAATACCACGTTTTCAAAAAACAAAATATTATTTGCATAAATAATATTTTGTTTTTTGAAAACGCTTAATTTGCTTTCGAAGTGATTTTTTTATGATTATGAGGATTAAAAATTGTCATCCGTTGTCGGATCCGACATATTTCGTTTACGGGAGTAGGCCCCCTGTTGCGGCTAAACAAGCGTTGTCCCCCGTATTTTTCTCATTTTCCATTAATTATTATCTTCTATTGGTCGCAGTGTTATTATATATAGCTTAAAGCCTTTCTTAATAAATAGACTATCCGACACATAATTAACATTTTAACTCGCACCAGTATTTCTTGAGATTAACTCATTCAAACAAACAAGCTTCATAATATAACTACAGATTAATGAAAATAAACTATTAAATGTAGTAAAAACAATGAAATTAAAATAAAATAACAGATGCAGTCGTTTAAAGAAATTATATTTCATCCTGCTAACGAAAATATATTTTCCTTTGAATTCATTCATAAATGGTGTTCGTATAATCTAACGTCATATTTTTAGTCCGTTTTCGTTGTCCAACTTACAGTTTTGATTCAAAATCTCTAGTAATATTTAAGTTATTAAGAAATATTTCACATTTGTTTACCTGTGTAGTCACTACATAAAAAGTTTCCTTAGATCACTAAATTTGATGCGGTTTTGTGTAGATACATTGATTCAAGAGATATGTTTATGTACAACAATAGGCATACATACTACAGTACAGAAAAGCCGAAAAATAATATATAATTGCGCCAGACAACCACACCACTCACCTGGTCTCAAACTAAGGTTTTCCCTTGTACTATGAGTACCAGCGTCGCCTGGTACTAACTAACTACTAACTGGGGGCGTCTTCCCAGTACACCCAGACCCAATTCAATTTAGAAAAGTTTGTTTTCCAAATTGACCTGACCGGGAATCGAACCCGGGACCTTTCGCGCTTTGGCCGCCTACCTTAGCCACAGCGCTACCGAGGTCGTCAAAAATCAATTAATATCTACATTACAACCGTGCTAAGCCGGGGAATGCAGCTATTATTTTACGTACAAAATCAATCGTGGATATTTCCTAACAACGTATGCTAGATATTACGTGATCAGTTAGCCGCTCACTGTTCATTTGATAACAATACAACTCCAGATATTTCTGAAGACAAACAAGAATGAATAAAAACCTGAAGAAAAACCAGATGGCCCACTCGAAGAGTAATTAGGGACCAAGTCCAGTGCCCACTTGAAAATAAAAGTATCTGAAGTAACGAGGAAAAAGTCGTAACTTAAATACCAAGACAACAGGCAACTGCTGGAGATTTGCCAAAGACACTTCAGACACCATTGGATTTAATGGCTCTCTCATTATATACTTATCATAGTCAAGATGGTGCTAAAGTATTAAATTTAGAGTCAACAGCACATTAGGGTAAGCATTGCGGTTGCTCGATTTGCTAGCGTTTTTCGGGATTTTAGTATCTAACCTCAATTAGGCCTAGCATATGCAATACGTCAAATTTCTCGCATGTGACGACATAAATTTCGTTACTGTTGATTGGTTAATAGCTAACCGCACTCGTATGTTGAGCCAATCAGCAGTTAACGCATTGATTTTGACATTTCTTAAGAGCGCGATACAATTTACTTGCGTGGCGCATGCTAGACTTGAATGTTACTCTTAGAGGGACAAACTGCTGAAAGGACTTAAAAATGTAGTAAGTTTGTTTTTTATTTCTTTAAATATATTCAAAGATCGCTTGTGCGGCGTAAAAAAAAATTAAAATCTATTCTGATGTCGCGTTTTCGATTCCGTGGTTTTCAAATAATTTCTGCAATAAATCGACCGATTAGCATGATGTTCTAAACTCACGGCAGAGGACACTTACCGAAGTATAAGGCTAAGAGGTAATTTTAACAGAAAAATCGTCGCGTACAATGACTTGCGGTTATCTCAGTTGGAAGAGCAGCACGCGCGATTTGTGAAGTTTGTGGGTACGAATACCACACCGTAAGTGAAGATGATTGTTTTAAAGAGCGGTCCATGAATTAAAAAAAAAACATCTAGTACACAAAATCCCTACTGTCCTTGGATAGGATATCTGTTTCTATGTATGTCTTTTGATAAACGTATAAAAACAATATTGATATTAAAACCTTAGAATAAGGAATTATAACTTATAACAGTGAAAAAAAGGGGTTTATATTTTATTTCTACTATATAAAAATAAGTCGGGTTTTCCTTCCTGACGCTATAACTCCAGAACGCACGAACCGATTTCCACGGTTTTGTATTCGTTAGAAAGGTCTCGGGCTCCGTAAGGTTTATAGCAAAGAAAATTCAGGAAGAATTTCAACAGAAAAGCGGGAAAATCCTCTCAGGCGAAACGAAGTTCGCCGGGACCGCTAGTAAGTCTATAAAATACGTAGTAAGCCCGTGTTTTCTAATACCCGGATATGACAAAATCCTGGCAAACTTCGAAAATCCTTATTAATTACGTCTTCTTACTAAAATCATCTAGTGCTTTGAACAATAATTACATACATACGAGTATCTTTGTATAAACAACGGTGAAAGGGTGTACGTACTTCTTTAATTTATACGAACTTCATAAAATCTCAGCACACGACGTGACTATTGTCTCTAAAGCGTAATTTACATATTTATTTGTCTCACAATTTGCTATGAATATTAAATATTGTTCCCTGAATGCCCCGGGGCTGAATGAGTCAGAATAAATTAAACATGTCAAGCGCAAGCCTATTGTGGCTGCGAGGCAAACGACGTCGTGTGGACATTCCTGTTATGGATGACTTATTTGATACATACCTAAAGGTTGTCTGGAAAAGATTGCTCTCTAGCAATAAGACCGCCTATATTGTACTTAAATATGTCTGTAAAATCAATTTCTGTGAATTTTCTATGCAATAAAGTGTATCTATCTATCTACATAGATCGACATTCCAGTCTTCAGTAGATTTTTAATAACATCAATAATAGGTAGATAGGTGTTCTTTGGAAAATGATTTTTCGGAATGGCTTGTACCAATGAAACATTATACCTACCATACCATAATACTCAGGTGACTTTAAAGCCCATGCTTCCTAAAACCATCATAATGATATTCTATTAACTATTTGTAAATTTATATCACAGTTGCCAAACTTGTCGTATACAGAATGTGCAATGTACACTTATTTGTTACCACACACACATTTTACACTTAATCACAATTCCATAGAGCACTGAATCTGATTGTTATAGCCATTTTACTTTAATATTTCAAGGGTTTTTATTCCTTTTCTTACTCCTATCAAAATGGTAGCCGTTTTCCGTTTGGGTTATACTTATAGATAGAGACATAATATACTTATTAGCACAAATCCAAAATTTACAGAAATTGATTTTACAGACGAATGTGTATACTGCACAATTTAAAAAACTGATTTTTTTTTGTAATGCACTTCAAGATTGACCTCATCCCACCTGATGTTAAGTGGTAAAATAAATCTGTTACTGGACTTGACCCCTGCTTAGTAGCAGAGGGTCAAGCCTTCAAGGCTACTTTACATTACTATGTAGCACCCCCCAGGACCTCTGGAAACCTTACTCACACGCAGGAACACAACAACACAGAAGTGATTTGTTATTTGGCTGCGGTCTTCTGTAAGGTGGAGGAATTTCGCCAGTCGGGCTGCTCCAGTTCGAGTGATAAATCGCTATGCCCTACCTCTCTTGATTGCTAAACTGAGCCTACTAATATTATAAATGCGAAAGTTGGTAAGAATGTATGGATGAATCGATATATGGATACCGGATATACGTTTGTTATTCTTACATGAAAAAACTACTGAACGGCTTTGTATGAAATTCCGTAAAACAGAGAGATGAGATTATGTATAGGACATATTTTATCCCAAAAAAACGCGGGTGCAATCACGGCAAAATAAGTAATGGCAAATACTTGGCAACCAACTAAGCCATAACATATAATGGGGCTTCACAAAATATGCTAATACAGTTTTCCGTTATATTTACTCGAAGCACTTTAATCAGCCACGAAACATTACCCAAACTACACTGAGGCCAGCAGCTGCTCGTCATAAACTCGTTAAGTGTTCGGCGTCGAATACGGCGGCGTTAACGAGAGTTTCAGAGCCGTAAAGAAAATGAAGAGGCCGGAGAAGTGAAGCGATTGGAGGCGAGCCAGCCTGTGACATACCTCTCCGGGAAATTTGTGCATTAGTTGTATTGCACTGTTGGGATAAACAGTCAGTACTTTGGACTTTATATAGCGCTTATGTCGTGTGCATAAGAACTAATATCGAGTGTGCTGTCTTCCGTACCATGTATTGCATTAAGATAGTCAAAAGTCAACTTTTGCTCTATTTAATGGCAACTTATTTCTTTTTTTCGAATTCTTCCTTCGCCAATGACATACCTATGTCAAATTGGTAATTACGCAACGGCTTGACTATAATTTGTGAAACGTTTATTTGTCGCGTATTTGTTTAAAAATATCTTCAATATCGGATGGCCAATTTTATTTTCTTCTGTTGGGGCCGAAAAAACCGGTTATTTTGTATACCTACGACGGCAACCGTAGGGTTACTACACACACACATTTTAAAAAACAACAATTACTAGCACATTTATTAAGCACAGATCAAACCGCTGAAGAACTTATCTAAAAGACTCATTTATCCGCTATGACAGATTTCTTAGCTTAAACCTACGCTACGAAACTCCAAGCAAACGAAATCGAAAGCTTGAACTGGTAAAAATATAAACACAACTGATTGAAATTGTATTGAAATCACTATTTACTTGATATTAAGACCCTCATTTGCGTAGTGTAGTAATAATTTCCAAATTGAACTAAATGGTTTTGTATGTATCGGAGTGGTACATTCGGATGAAACAATCATTAGAGTCCGATTTGTCTGAGGGGCTGTTCGTAACAAATAGAACTGTAGACCCGAGCCATTTATCTTTCACAGGGCTGTAAGAACCTCCTTAGATTTGGGAACTTACGAGTATATTTACGCATTTCAAAATAATTTTCTTGACAGAAAAATATTTATGTTCTGTCAACACGTGTATACAGAAATTGGGTTACCAGACAATAGGGTAGATTACTAAAAATGTGTATTTGTGGCAAAAGGCAACAGTTACATTACCAAAAACATAAGGCACATATTTTTTCTTTTATTTTCTAAACAAACATTTATACTATGTAATATTTTTTGTTTTTAGTATTTTACGCCGTAATAGCGAACTTTAAATATTAGAAACAAAAAAATCGTGGGTTCGATTCCCACAACGCAAAGGGAGATAAAAAAATTCGGTTTCTAATATTTATACTATGAGTTAAAATTTAGTGCGGCGGCACTTATTCGCACATTTTTTACGAAGAAGAGGGATTTGTTACTAACGTAAACAAACTCCTCCACTAAAGCTAAATGTGCCGTATCATTATCGATTTTTATTTATTTGTTGAATACGGTTTTATTATAATCACTTTTTTTTACTTAGTCGTAGAGACGGTTTTACCTGTTTTCTGTTTCTTTAAAATATTTAAAGGCCGCTAGTGCCGCGTAATGCACTATTTTAAATTTCTGAAGGTTTATTAGCTTACTAAGTTAATTAGTCTTTTCCGAACGCATTGGGTGTCAAATAATTAAATATATAAATATAATAGAAATAATTTATTTTTACTCGTAAGTTCAGACCGTATGTCGCATGTTGTAGGTACAATTAAAAATGCATAACGTGCTGCCTATAAATAGTTAATAATTTTAAATTTTAAGTAATATCAAGTACATATTGTATTTTTGCACATTATTTGGTACATACGAATAAGAAGGACATAGGTATATTGGCCTTTAATATCCATCATTCCTTTTGGTTAATTATTGTTTTACAATTCACGAACTATCAGTCTTGGCACAAAATTTATTTAAAGTTTTTTTTTGTAACGAAAACAGTTTCTTGCCGGCACCTTCCGGTTTTAGGTTCCGACAGACGATTCATCAATATAAGTGATGTAATTTACATGAATAAAATTGTTTATCATTCTCACTCTCATTCGCAATTGACTTGTCAATCCCGGACAATTTATCCGCCCATGCGCCAACCCTAGCTTTAAGATGGCGTGTTGCCCCAAGATAGACATTTCGTGATAGTAATGTACCGTTGGAATAACAGGGATTTCTTGGGCATTACATCGGCCCTTGCTAACATTGTAATCTATCTGAACCCGGGTTCCATGCATGTGTTTCAGCGGTGAAATTAATTTAATTACCTAACGGATTGCTCAAATTGTTTTTAACGCAACATAAACATTATATATACATATAGACAATGAGGTGAGGAGGAGTATTAAACAAAGTCGCTTTTTGCTGTCCACCTGTCCCGGTGTAAGTGTGCTTTGATTTTTAAAACTACGCAAAAGATTTCGTTGCAGTTTAATTAATAGATAGGTGCAAGAGAACACATTTAATTTATACGGATTAAAAAAAAGACGAAAAATTAATACGGTAAAATGGTTTCAGTAAAGGATGGTACGGCAGTGTTTGTTTCGCGCTCGACTTGGCAGGCGCACTGCCATGCCTGTCGATTTGGTAGTATCTACTTTGCACCCGTGCGAAGCTGGAATGGGTCGCTATTTCGGAAACTATATCTACCGAGAGGACACCGGTACGGAACTCAATAGATTAGTTACAGTAGCTGTATCTAACTTATCGCTATGTCGCAGTATCTAACTTGCGTTGGACCAAGTCATATAGTTTTGTTTTGTTAAGTGGTAAAACAATTAAGTACTTAAGTCAGTTTTTACTTTCGAAAGGCAAGCTGGAGCAGACCAGTCCCCAAATGTGGTACCTCTTCACAAGCAAGACGTATGTGCCAGCCATCGCCTCACACAACGAATGATGACAGAACCTAGGTTATTATATTTACTTGGATTCGTCTCCCGAATCACAGTTTGGCGCCCCCTGAATTTGGTGCCTGGCACTGCCACTTGCCCTCAAGACCTGGGGCTGGTTACAACTTAAATAATATTTCTTATGAACACGAATCAATATGCAAAAACGGCGTCCACATCCCTTTTCAATCAAAAGTATCCGTAGGTCATAGCCGGAATCGAATAACGGGTATAGACATCTTATTTCGAAGGGAAACCATTTTGTATTCATTTGTATTCTTTTCATTATATTCCCGGGTTCTTTTAGTAGTTTTGTTATGTGATTTTCTTATGAATGGTCCTCTGTAATTTGTCTAAAATGTTTTGCAAGTGAAACTTATCGAACTACGATATCGTTTCGACAAGTTGAAATTAAAGATCGAGATCAAATTTAAAACTAGTCTTACCTACAACTCTAAAGTATATTTGAAAAAAACAGCTTATTTTTCTGATTCATGTTATTTAATGTTAAATATAAAAATTGTAAAGTTGAAACAATAATTAAATTGTAAAAATAGTTAGTCTTGTTTTTTTCAAGCCAACTCATTTTATTGCAGACAGTGGACTTGGCCGGTTTTGTCCTTAATTCAGCTCTACAGCATCAACTAGATATTACTTATTCATCTAGAACAATGACTCTACGACTTAATTAAGCTATCTAAAACCAAATGCTGTTAAAATCATAACTAGCTTAAGGTAAATTCATGAGATTACCCATTTACCAGACGCAGGGGCCATTTCGGTGTCCAACGCATTGTAAATGACCGTCCGCTATCTGAACTTTATCTTGTTAACATTAAGGTCGAGTTTTGTCGATATGTTTAATTTTATATAGAGAAGCCCATAAGCTGTTCAAGATTGGGCATCAGCTTATTAAATATGGAGTAAACGTTTTCGCGGTCTTGCAGGGTCATGAATTAAATATTATGAGACGTCGCGATTGGTTAGGGATGGGATATCGATTTACAAAATGGCCTTTGGGCTTTTCAAAATGGACGTTACACAGCCCGCCATCTGTTATGCTTGGAGCTTAATATGTATCATCGTATGACTTTGGCGTTAAAAAACATTTAAAACAATTCTGACCATTCTTTGCGACCTTAATTTTTTGACTCATTTCGCCCCGGCCCCATACAAATTTAAAAATTGTGAACTCAACTCAACTCAAATATTTCTTTATTCAAGTAGGTTACATATAACACCTTTGAATCGTCTTTGAATACAATGCAAAGTGATTCTACTTCCGGTTCGGAACCTATATCTACCGAGAAGACACCGGTAAGAAACTCAGCAGATCAGTTACAGTAGCAGTATCTAACTTATTGCTATGTGTAGCTCACTTTGGACCAAGTCATATAGTTTTGTTTTGATGAGTGATGAAACAATTAAGTACAGAAGTAAGTATTTACTTTCGTAAGCTGGAGCAGACCAGTCCCCAAAGGTGGCACCTGTTCACAAGCATGACGTATGTGCCAGCCATCGCTTCACTCAACTACTTACCTACTGCCCAACGTTTCGGTCAGGTTACACTAACTGTAGTCACGAGCTGGCTCAGCTCATTAGTTCGTTTTAACTAACAAAAAAATTATGTCGCGTTTTGACTTGTTAACATACTTATTTTAAACTAGCTGTGCCCGCGACTTCGCTCGCGTGGATTACATACTTTTTTGATCGGTTTTACCCATATCACCCCTTATAATCGAAACAAAAAGTAGTCCATATTTTAATCCATGTTTCAAGATATATTTGTGCCAAATTTCATAAAAACAAAAACTAGCCTATGTCTGTTCTAGAGGTTCAGCGTATACCTTAACCAACTTTACTCTTAGTGAAAGCTGGACAAACAAACAGACAGACAGAATTACTTTCGTATTTACAAGATTAGTATGGATGTTTAAAATGGAACGCAAAAGACTTAAATTATCTATTAAAACTTGTGGTTATCGGCCCGCTGCCAACAATTTTTGATTTTTTAGAAAAGTTCTTCCCCTGCTACTCCTTTATTAGTGTCCTTACACGAAATAAAACATCCTCAAAATATAGGTACTATCTGAAAGTATTTCAAGATGCTGTTCACGTCTTGTTTTTGCAAATATTAAAGCAACGTTGTCTGGGTAAAACGGAATGTGCCTACTTACTCACTATGCTAAATTATTGAAAGTTCTACCGAAGTATGCGCCTCTGAGCCAAGTAATTAGGAAGGTAGGTACTTCTAAAGTAAACGCCCGGTCACTAAGTTGAATTCTCATTGGTTAATATGCATAGTGCTTAAGTAAGTAACTGTAATGTTAAAAGTTCCCTGGCTGTAAAGGTAAGACGAAACACTTTGTGATTTACATTGCGACTTTTAGCACTGATACAAAAATGCGTTGGATAGCCGCGCGACTGTATCGCGACACGGACAACCACAAAGTGTCAAATTCCTTAAAATTATTGACGAAAATAAAGTGTAGCTGGGTCGTTCTTCTTTTTTACCGACAATAAGTTGTCCCCATTAACACGAATGTATAATTATAAAAACAAATATATGAGTACTTCAAACTATTGAAATATTCCTAATGTATGATAGATTAGGAATTATGTTATCATGTCGTAGGTACTTCTCTTAATTATTTAACTTAAGAAAAAAGTTACATCGCGTGACGGAGGTGTAAGTGGTACTATTTTTGAAGACCGTGACGGAGTTGTACATTTTGATCGATATTGTTTGCTTATAAATTAATTTGACATCATAAGATAGACCATCTGAAAAATGATTCCTCACACAACAATTTAGGCAGTATTACCAATGATTACTAATATGATATGTACATATTAAATATTGATTTATCAGTCATGTCCATTGTCGGTAAAAAAGAAGAACGACCCAGCTACTGCTTCTCAGGGTTCCATACCCAAAGGATAAAAACGGGTATCTATTACTAAGACGTCGCTGTCTGTTTGTCCGTCCGTCTGTATGTCACCAAACTGTATCTCAAGAAGTTTTCAGAGATAATATATTTCTGTGGCAACAGAAAAACAAAATCACTAACTTTTTAGGATTGGCAGTCATAGTGGCCAAAAAACAAAATAATTTAATTATTTAAGGGGGGGCTCCTCGACAGACAAAGACGTCATACAAAAATCTTACTTATCATTCATATTTACGTCGGGAGTTAAAAATATTCCATCGCAAGTGAAACGTTCGGCAAAACCATCATAATGTGTACTATTTACCACGGTGGTAACCCTAGAGCATGAATAAGCTCCGACAGTATCTCGCCGTACTATCAGCCGCATGAATATGTGATGTGCCTCAAACTATCGCATCTTAACTTAAACTCCATTTTAAATTTATACCTGTAGGTATGTACGTACGTTTTATATGCTTAGAATGGTTAGTTACAGAATATAACTAATTCTAGATCTCAAATAAATTAAAAAAGAAGCACTGCAACCTCATCTCAACTCTTATAAAAAATCATGAAAACAAACACTATGTAATGTACAATGATAAACTAGACAATTTAGTCAGAAATAATAGTTGTAATAGTATAACTATAACCAAATGTCAAAAATTAAAATAAATTGAATTTAAATGTACAAATAACAAAACTCAATCATCATTCAAGACATTAAGGTATAAGATTACAAGACAAAACGACAAAGCCTTATTACAAGGGCTATTTATCATTATAGCATACATTACTGGAACAATAAAGTTAAACACAGTTCAACAAAGTTCCAACTCATAGATAGGTACGATGATATTTTGAGTTTGTTATGTCTTTGTACTCAGAGATAGTATTTATTCATTTCCCTAACACAATTGTTCGAGTTACTTACTTTGAGATCATTTCAATGCGTGTGATGCCCAATGTTAATTAATTTATATCATTTTTGCATTAGTCTGGTCCTTCGAGCAGGATCGTCATTAACCCAAACGCTCTTAAGAGAAAGTCCTAATGACTTTCTTTGTTAAAATATTTTGAATAATGTAACAAACGACGATGTCTTCTGATTCTCAAAAGTAGTTATTGCAAAGACTACCGCTTACAAAGCTAGGAGCTGGCATTCATTGACAGAGTAAAGTCTGTAGGCCCTGATCCTTCTGTTCACTTTACATTATAACATTTATCGGTTAACTGAACCCGGCTTAGTTGCCACCAGCCGCCGGTGGAGAAATGCACAATGCAGACTGAATACTCCGCCATAATTTAGCAAAGCAGACCCGCAGTGAATAAGACTCCCTTTGGGAGAGTGGCCTAAGTCACAAACTTCCGCGACCGTTATAGTTTGTCTAGAACTAACGGCTGCTCGCGATTTTTTGTACGTGTGGAATTCTTTCCCATTAATAAAATATAGCCTATGTTACTTACTCAGGGTGATTGTAGATTTCCAATGGTGGAATAATTTTGAAAATCAGCACAGTAGCTTCTGAGATAAGTGTAGATAGAAAAGGTAGGAAGACTAATATTATATACTAGCTGTTTTTCGCTGCTTCGTTTGCAAAATTTTGGAATAAAAAGTATCCTAGATGTCATTTTATCATCTCTAGTATCTTATTACCAAATTTCACCTATATCAATTGAGTAGCTTTTGCGTAAAAGAGTAAAAAACATACTTCAATTTATCTAGATATTCAAACAGCTATGCATTATTACAAATTTTTGCGTTTATAATATTAGTACGATCCGATTTTAACCGCTAACTTAAATACTATATGCTGATAGTGATAATCAACTGTACGTCAACCAAATACATACTTAAGTAGATAAATTTTTTATCGAGTCATAATCTCTATTTCTATGTTTGGTCCTACAAAAACATGTGCAAAAACTTCCTGACGCCATTGTCCAGAAATCTCTTCCTATTCTGCCTTAACCAGCTCAAATATTTAGCTGTTCCTGCTCTTGTGAGCAAGACATAAATGTGCCAGCCATCGCTTCACTCAATGAATTTCGAAAACCTGTCGACGGTCTAATTGAAATCAGTTTTGTCACCGTATTGTCATCCCTATTTCCACGCTTGGAACCTGAAAAGCATAAACGAAAACTTTTCGACGACAAAGTTCAGAAATCGCTTCATCTTCTACCTTAACCGTCTCAAGTATTTAGGGGCACCGGCTCGTCCTGGCGAGATAAACAGATAATCCTCGCCGACTGCCGCCTTTGTAACGCCCTGCCTCAAAGTTACTACTTTATACCGAGATTAAATTATGAACAGAACATAACACAAGGTTTGATACAAAGTTTTATCAAGGGAACTTTCAAACGGTACATGACGACGAAATACATTTGTTCGTACACGAATGGAACGAAATTTTAAAGGGACTATGTATTTCGAATTTTATGCGTCTCATTTTTTAATGGAGGGAAATGCATTTGAGCACCATGCCAGGGGAAAAGGCAGGAGCGTAGTGGCCCTCCCCTGCTCAGGGAAGAGCGTAGAAAATGGCATTCAAGCTTTGCCTTTTTAAAAAGTTACTAAATAAATAAATATTCGGCTACAACAAAATTAAATTTCCATATAAGGCTTATCTACAAAATATGTAAACATGGTGGAGTGTCGCGACACTCGCTGACACGCGCGACATGGCCGCGCATAATTTCTCGCAACTTTTGTCGCGCGTCAACACGAACCGTTAACATTCACACAACACGCGTTAATTAGGTCCCGTTTTATTTACTCACGTTTTGTATGTTCGGATTGGGAAGTACATATAGAAGTTATTTGTTATATACGAGCTGTTGCCGATATTTATGATGTACGATGAATGTAGCCATGGGCCGCGACGTCACTCACTTTATCGCGATAAAAAGTATCCTATATGTCAATCTAGTATGTGATGGCATACTAACATATACATAAGGCAGATGTGCGTTCCTACTAAATTTTATCCAAGGCCTTTCAATACTTTTTGCGACACGCATCGAGACATCCAGACATTCTTATACAATTTCACGCTTATAAATTTATTTGTTAACAATATATAGGCGAGGTGATATAAAGCGAGTTATGCCTACTCAATTTTTTACAGTGGTGGTTGTTTAATGCATTTATTTATTGATCAGTTTAATTATTCGAAAGATTTGTTGCGTAATTCATTTTTTTACTACCGTGTACTTTTTGATTAGCCCGTTTAAATGTACTTTATAACTAATCACTGAAAAAATTTTCGATCAATATAAGAAACGTGTAATTTTGAATTTACAGCTCTCAAGAAACATA
Source organism: Glyphodes pyloalis (assembly GCA_037074685.1). Lineage (NCBI taxonomy): Eukaryota > Metazoa > Arthropoda > Insecta > Lepidoptera > Crambidae > Glyphodes > Glyphodes pyloalis. The sequence goes on from JAYKKO010000021.1 coordinate 8,824,741, forward strand.
GCCACATATCATGAATAATCATGATCACACAGACTTTTCATGAAAAGTAGCTATCAGTTATGTTTTAAATTTCTTACGTATGTATTTATTCACACGTTCATCAACAGCGTCAACCACAGTCCGATAAGTCGAAGAATGTATATTTCCAAGCCTTGTTTCTCAGTTTGGGTCAGCATAATAAAGTACTGAGCGTACGATATCAGTAAATATCACTATTTACTGATATCGTACTGAGCGATCACTTTTCATCTTTTTATTTAATGGCAACTTCTTTTACGAAATGTTTCTCTGCCAGTATCACATAAGAATTGGTTATAGAACACGACTGATTGGTGCTTCATAGCTTTTCAAGGCCGACATATGTAATCAATTTAATTAAATTAATATTTATAGTTGAAAAGTAATTTACAGTAATGTAATGTATAGTTGAAACTAATTTCAAGAGATATTCGGGTCTGAAGCGAGATGTTAACGAGGCTCTATACTCAACGCATGTTTGAATACGACCCACTTTATAAATTATTTTATGCATCACTTTTGAATGTAGTTGTCAAATCAACACCAAATTTATTAACTCTCTTGACACTATAAATAAACCACTAATTTTATTTAACCATTATTTCCCCTCCATTACCTTCCACTAAACCCAGCTGTGTACCCCGCTTAGTACATTAGCATTCTACATGATAAATATTAAATAACTCGTAAGCACTTATGTTCGTTTAAACCTTCTAAACTCGAACATCACAAATAGCACTAAATGCTAATGGCTAACTAACCCTTGAATGGATAATTACAACACGCTCAACTCGTGAGATTTAATCAGAACTTCTGATGTAGGTATTTATAACTCAATTTCGGTGTATAATTGTTATAACAGCTCTCAGGAGTTATTATAAGAAAGGTCTAGTAGGTTCCATTGAATAGATCGGGGAGAAAGTTTAGCAGATAGATAGATAGATGCTGCGTTTTCTGATAGGTGTAATCAGGTGCACTAATATTTATACAAGCTTATACTATATCATACTGTTGCGATTTATTTGGTTTATTAAACTATTCGTATGTCAAAAATAACTATTCGTTTTTCTCCAACTGACTAATTAGTCCGGAACGGTTTTAGCTTACGCTTCGCATAATTTATTACCAACTGTAACTAAAACGAATCGTTTTTTAAATATTGAAAACGGGCGCCATTAATGTCTGGCAAAAAAAATGCATGTCTGGTTTAATAGTCTATGAACAGCAAACGTCTTTAACGCAGTTTATGACCGGTTGCAATATTTGAAAAACGATCCGTTCTAGTTACGTGTTACGGACAGTAATTAATTATACGAGGCGTAAGCTAGAAACGGCTCACGGATGACTGATGACAGCTGACACGGAAAGAAAACTATGTAACGGTATTAACGACTCGTGATTGGTTGAAGGAAAACGGATAGTCATTTTTGACACATTACGAATCGTATAATATTGGAACAAGGCATTAGTCAAGCACGTCAAATTTATATTACTACTACTCTAAACAAGTGGAGGGAATGAAACATTCCGATACTGCACGGTGTCCAGTCAACTCGCGCAACAAAATGAAACAAAAGCCATATTTTACGATGAAATACGTTTTTGTACGACCGGCCGGCGAAATGACGTATGCGTACATATTCACAGCCTGTTGTAGCGATGCATCATCTCGCTACAACGTTGGCAGCAGCATTTTATACGATTCATATGTCGAATTATTCACTAACTCTTTCCCGCGTCTTTGTTCGGATTATTTCCGGACTAGTACAAAAACGAGGAAATAAAAAGTAGCGTGATAGTATCTCATTTGTATATTACGAAATTGCATTTGAATACGTGTCACCCCGTGGAACCCTAGTGGGTTCCATCCACTATTTGTTTGGGTTGTTTTAGTAAACACATGGCTAATCATTAAATACTTGCTTTTTTAATTTACCTTACTTATCCGACGACCTCCGTAGCCGAGGGTTCGATCCCCGGTCGGGTAAATATGGGAAACGAACTTTTCTATATCGTCTCGGGTATAGGTGTTGTGGTACCTTCGTTGTTTCTGATTTTTGTAACACAAGTGCTTTAGCTATTTACCACAGAATCAGAGCAATGTAGGTATGTGATGTTGTCCAATATTATTTATTTATTATCTCTGAGGTTTCGGGTTCGATCCCCGGTCGGGACAATATGGGAAAAGAACTTTTCTATATTGTCTCTGGTCTGGGTGTTGTGGTACTTTCGTTGTTTCTAATTTCTGTAACACAAGTGCTTAAGCTTTTTACCGCAGAATCAGAGCAATGTATGTGATGTGGTCCAATATAAAAAATTGATTGATTTTATTGATTGATCTGAATAAAAGATTGACTGTAATAAAATCCAAAGTCTGCTTATTTATTGCATCTAAGGCGGAACAAAGTTCGCCGGGACCGCTAGTAATTCACAGAAATCAGCTTACTTTTCTATTTTCTTTTTATATTTTAAAATATTTTTTTCCTCGCTCTGGTCGACGCAGCTTAGTATACGAATATGTATGGAGCAGTATTTTTTTGTTTGTTCTATATTTAAGAGTAGGTACAGTCGCCGTCAGATATATCAGGGCAGACAAAGTGACCAAATACTTCTGAACAGTTAAAATTTCAAAAAGTTCCATACACCACAAGTTACCATTAATATCTGAACATTCATTACTTCAGTAATATCTGAGCAGATGTCAATAACACCTGAACACTCATAACGTCAATATGTGTCACGCACGTCATGTGTCTCATTTAGCTACCTGTAAGATGAGTGTTCAGATATTATTGGTAAGTTGTATAGAAATTGACTAGCATCTACTTAGATATTATTGAAGTAATGAATGTTCAGATATTAATGGTAACTTGTGGTGTATGAAACTTTTTGACATTTTCGCTGTTCAGAAGTATTTGGCCACTTTGTCTGCTCCGATATATCTGACGGCGACTGTACTATCGCACAATCAAAAAAGTATTAAATTATTTACTTCAATGCCTAACAAAGCAGAATACATATAACCACAAAGGTCATTGCGTTACCTTTAATAATGTGATTGTGTATGTGAGTTAGGATCAAAAGAGATTTTGTTTCCCTCACACACATAATCGGCTTAAAACTCAGTAAACCGACCAAAACGAAGGCGAAATGGATGATAAAAGTATATGCACATTATGTGAATATTTTATAACGGGCTACCTCTGTAAGCAGATTACGAAACTAAAAATATAAGGAGATTTTGTTGTGAATTTAAACGACATTACCTTTGATGGGAAGGGGCTGTTTTATTCAGCTAAAGGACCTCAGGGGCGTAATGGGTCGGATTCACTTTTAGGAGTATCTTTAATGATGGCCGTAGTAGAGAGGCGAGTGAGTCGGTTTATGGCGTCGCGCCATCTCGAAGGTTCCGGGTTCGATTCCCGGTCAGGTCAAAACGACACGAACTTTTCTATATTGTGTCTGGTCTGGGTAAAAAGGTATCGTCGTTGTTTCTGCTTTCTGTAACATAAGTGCTTTAGCGACTTACTAGAATCAGGGTATTGTAAGTGTTGTTATCCAATCTATACAAATATTAAAAAACTGAAGACTTTGTGTTTTTATTTGAATGTGCTAATCCCAGGTATTAATGTGTCTACGATGGAGACAAATTAAACTAGTTTTTAAGATGACTTTGTTTACTAACAATTTGTTTCACAATAAAACATACATAGTTTAAATTGAAATTATTATTAGTGAGCGGTAAGCGATCTTTCTAGAACAAGGTATGGTCAAGAGAGTTTGAGTTTTATTTTTAAACGCTCATTGGTTAAGCGTACGTTCAGAAACTGGCGCAGACATACTAAAATTTGTAAAGCGCTCGTTCGGAAACTAGCGCAGACAAATGTTAAAAGTAACAATTACTTATTGTCTATTGTTAGTAAACGTAAGGGTGCGTATAAAATGTTTCATTAGCGGAGAACTGTAATTTTCCGCTACTGTTTTCAGGATGCTGTTGTGACTACCCCTCACCCTTTTCAGTAGTTACGCCGTTTTCTATATAACGTTACTCTGCGACCAATAGGAATGAAGAATTGTGGAAAATGTGGAACGGGGATAGTTCAGTAGCTTTAGTTCGTGAACCCTGTACCTTGTCACATTAAGTCACTGTCTATCTGTCTTGCTTAGTGACGCGGAGATTTGGTATGACAAGGTACTGACGTGTACACGTAGCTGCGATGGGACGCCAGTAATAATATGATCATAATAATAAATAACTCCTAACCTAACAACATACGGTGCAGTGTACATTAATTTGCCTCAACTTCTAAGTTGGATCCAAACGTTTTCCACAAGCAAGTTTACCCTGAAGATTATGCAAGTTTCAATGAACCTCCGATCGAAGTTGAGGCTGAACTTTAACTGCACATAGATATTGACTGTAGAAGTTTGCGTATGCACCGATGTGCACTTCGCTGTTTCGAGACTTCAAGGGCGTGTGAGCAACGAGGCTAGAATTTACTGTGCAGCGCATGAGAGTACACTTTAGACTTTGCACCGCCTTTATTGCGTTGGAATAAGAACGAATTAAGAACTGCAAGTGTTAACATTGATGTACAGAATCATGTATGGTCCGTTGACCGTACCTACATGAAAACGAATAGGTATAGCAATTCACAACACCTAGATCGGAAGTCCGTAGTCTGGACGCCCCCGATCTAATTTTAATGCTTAGATAAAATCGGAGATATTCATATCCCTTACCGACGGACCCCTCGAGCCAATATGGCAAAGTTCGATTTCTATATTGAGCTGACCAGGAATTAAACCCGAGATCTCAAAGATAGCGCAACGCCAGCGAAGTGAGAAGTCCGGACCACTCGCAAATTTATGGGAAAACAGACATCATGGCGTGAACTGACAGGATCCCAAAGTAAGCAGCTTAATCACTTATTATATAGAAATCAGAACCAGCTACCTGTATGCTTTCAACCTATACGTAGTCCACTACGAATGCATAAGGCCGTTGCATTCGGTGCATTGTACTACTGCAACGCGCTGATTCGCTAATAGATAAATCGTACCGTGTGGGGAGGTTGATGCACTAGGGTTGCCACGGCCTGCTAAGATTTAAAAGACTAAGTATTTAAAAAATAGATTTATTCCTTGCGGCTCTAACCCACGACCTTCACGTATCGAGCGTGCTGCTCTTCCAACTGAGCTAGCCGCAGGTAAGGCCTCGTTATCGTAGGTAAGTGCCCTCTGCCCAATATGTTTAGAACTACATAGGTACTTATCTGCCCGTGGTACATACATTCGTTGCAGAAATGTTTGAAAACCACGGAATCAAAGACACATAGGCATCTTAATAGTTGCAACATGTTACAATTAGTGCGGCGTGAAGCACTATAAAAAAATGTAAAAATCTATAAATGAAATACCAGGCCGGCTGATGGTGTGACCTTTTGTTTTTATTGCACTTCAAGATTGACCTCATTCCACCTGATGTTAAGTGGTAAGGAGGTCCTAGCTTAAGGGCGACAAGTACAGCATAATAAATCTGTTACTGGACTTGCCGCCCTTACCTTGAAGGCTTGACCCCTGCTACTAACGTAGCACCCCCCAGGAGCTCTGGAAACCTTACTCACACGCAGGAACATAACAACACAGAAGTGATTGTTATTTGGCTGCGGTCTTCTGTAAGGTGGAGGTATTTCACCAGTCGGGCTGCTCCAGTTCGAGCTATAAATCGCTATGCCCTACCTCTCTTACCTCACCTTAGTCGGTATTGCACCCAAGGTCTTCAGGATGATAGCCTTGGGTGCCCTGCAAGAGCCTTTTCCGCCAGAGGTGTTGAGTTGGGTAATGGTTGATACTGCTATGAGATTGAACAAAAAAAAAACAAAATGAGGGGGTTTACGCCGTCACCTCTCTCGAGTGACGATAAGGAACATCAAGGTTTTTACCCCCGCCAATAAAACAAATATCTGAATAGATAGTTCTTACTTCTACTCTTTCGTTTCCATTGCTATGTTAACTTGTGTACTTGTGTTCTGATGTCTTACGTTAAAAAAATAATTATTTCCTTATAACCAAAATCATGAACATAAATCTCTTTTAAAATAATAAATTTTTATGCAGATCTCTAACTTTTACTAATACAGTCCATGTCCCAGTTACGCCCATCACAGATAGCTAACTAGGCATCTTATCACGCAACTATAAGCTCGTGATCAAAGGGTCAGCCCTATTGCAACCCTTCCTTCACTGCACAGTTGTAAGTGTGTTTGCACTGTCTGTGTACAGCTAAGGCATGGCTGCCGACTGCAGTAACTGATGCCAAAGATAATACACCTACACAAAGGGTTTCTTCGTTGACTTGTCAACCTAGGGGAACGCTACATTTCTGCAACACATATCGTGTTCTCTATAAAAGCATACACAGCTGTGGTGTTTTTCCTTTGGGTACAAAAGTCATCCAACGCATACATCAAATGGCCTGCGAATAGGCTTAAGATATACACCTCGTTACTACTTTAAATAACATGAAACAAACGTATAAAAAATCACAAAAAAATTTACAATTCGATATGTAAAATCATAATACTACTTAAGCCTTTTTATTTGTTACTATATTGCCGAAGTTGTGACTAAATATGTAATCCGACATTTTGTTGAAGCGGCCATCTTGGACCGATTTCAGGAAAAAAATTTAAAATCCCGGCAATACTATTTATTGTTAAACGTACTTATATTCTGTTTGATTATAATCAAAGTACTTGGGGATGTGCAGTTCTAGTTAACTGTGGTCACTGCGACCTATCAGATCAATTGTGACTCGCCACCAATTTAAAGTAACTCCTTTAGCCGGGTTGATTCTAGAAAGTCTAGTATCTTTCTGGCTTCTAGAGTTTTTAATTCCTTCGGTTGGTATATGTGTCGTTCCAGGTAAATGCTTCTTCTTGGATCTTTGATCCACAACCACATAGGAGGTAAAGGGGTGTTTCCTTTTCCTCCTCGCATAATCTGCATACGTCAAAGTCAATCAGTTTCATGTGAAATTGGTGTCTTTTCAGTTTTCAGTGTCCGGTCGGGACTCTAATCAACGCAATGGGCCTAGACTTGCTAAGCTGTAATAGTTTTTTGATCCATTTGTGCGAGCAAATTTAATTTATAATAAATACATTCTGTTTGCCATGGTCTATTCGATGAAACAAATCGTGGTCAGCTAATGTGTATGCAATGCAGTAGGGCTGCCAAACGTCCTAATTTAGTCGGATACCCATATGACACTGATGAGTGGCATGGTCCAAATGTGAATGGAACAAGTTTAAATTTCAAGTTTCCTATACTCATATTAAAAAGAGAAAAGATTTTTTTGTTTATCAATTTGCATTGAAAAAGCTACAAAAGTAATTAAGCAATATGTAAAATTATTTCACCGTTAGGAAGCTTCAGCTCCGGATGACAATAAATATTTTTTAAATAGGAGTCCCAACTAAAACTCTCGGTAATATCTCCAAAGGTTTTAAAATTAACATATTATACATGTGCAAAGTACAAAGTACCGTGACGGAATAGGTATTAGTCTTATATAAACACTGACCAAAATAGTTTCTCAAAAATTTTTCTCAAGTCAAGTTTTATTTACTTTCCAGCAGCCCTACAGTAGTTAACACGTATTACTGGTCTGTGCGAATAACTTAATGACGTAATAATGACTAGTAATCAGGTAATATCGTTACAGCATTGTCTATGGGGATTCGCTGCATAAACATAAAGTTGCATTGATAAGGTGTGAACAAAATATTCATAAATATATTTATACTCATGTGCCGACATACGACATTACCTACAAGTCGACACAAATACAGCGTCAGCAGAATTGGCGTAGTAAACAACGCTCCATACGTAATGCATGACATCGATCCTACATCGCGATGTCAGAGTTTTCGTCGCCACTAAGTATATATACAACAAACCAAGATTGGTAGTTGGGCCTTGGTCCCAGAGCAGATAACACCTAGCTCGGCGGAAGTACTTCCACTTTTAGTAAAGAACATACGTTCCTTACACTCATAACTAGTGACCCACCGCGGTTTCGCATGCGTAGTACCTATCCCCGTTTTTCCACATTAGTACATTCGTATAGGTTGCAGCAAGATATGATATATATAGAGCCTTCCTCGATAGATTGACTAACCAACACATACATTTTTAAACATTTTAAATAAATTAACGGGTCAAAACGCGGCACCATTTTAGCAAATATTTACCGCGGCTAGAACGATCAAAAACGATTCCGGACACTGTCAGTGTAGTGTGTCAAAGTGACTTCAATAACATTTTGTTATGTGAGAATGTGAGGGTGGATGAAGATTGCAAAGCTCCCGCAAACAGACGAAGGCGAGCAAGACCAGTCACCTCGTGACCACGGTTGGTGCAACCTAACGTCATGCTTGTGAACAGGTGCCACCTTTGGGGACTGGTCTGCTCCAGCTTACCTCTCGAAAGTAAAAACTTACTTGAGTACTTATTTGTTTCATCACTCATCAAAACCAAAACTATATGACTTGGTCCAAAGTGAGCTACACATAGCAATAAGTTAGATACTGATACTGTAAAGATCTGCTGAGTTTCTTACCGGTGTCTTCTCGGTAGATATAGGTTCCGAACCGGAAGTAGAATCACTTTGCATTGTATTCAATGACGATTCAAAAGTGTTATATGTAACCTACTTGAATAAAGAAATATTTGAGTTTGAGTTTAGCCGAAACGTCGGGCAGTAAGTAGTTCGTATTAACTACTAAATAAAAAAGGTGTCGCGTTTTGACCCGTAAATTTATGTTAAATGTTTAAAATGGACAGCGAAAATCTTAAAGTTTACTTCCTTTTTTTTAAATTCGAAATTCTGTCCTGAGATCAGCGCAATCAAATAAACTCTTCCGCTTTATAATATACTTCACGTTCACTTTGCGGCCCTCGTACGCCAATACTATTGACTTTATGAAAAAAAGATAGATCCATGAATTGTAGGCAATTGTGTCTAGTTTTCTTTGGTAGAGGACGGTTTTATCATAAAATGAGTCCGAAAGAATCGCTTTTGGGCGTTGTGAACCAATATAAAACAAAATACAATAGAGAGTGCCAACAATGAAAATAGTTGCTATCATAGTTTCAATATAATATAGTAGAACCTCAAGAACTACGAACTATCCTATTTTACTAGAAATACCGTCTGCCACATATGAATTGCTACAATAAGCAGCGATATTTAATTACAAAAAAGAAGACGATTTTAGACGTCAAACGTAATTGTGGGTAGGTCGTGAATCCCAACCACCTTTTGTTAACTTTGCTATGACGTAGATGAATGATGACCTAATTGGCCCAGTTGCTAAGAAAGGTTCTCAAAACACAGTTTACAGTTTGATTTCGGTCAGTTTTATTTGCGTTTCCCAAACTTTTGTCAATAAGATTGGGTAAGCAATCCTCTAGTGTGACACAGCCGTAAATTCGAAACTGAGTTTAACTCGGTATTTCTACCTATCTGTGTCACCTCTCTAGTACTTATCCAAAATATTTAAATATATATCAGATTACAAGAAATTAAAATAGCAAAGGCTCTTTTTGATCCGTAGGCCACTACGAGTAGATACCTACTTACATCATATAGTTTATTTATATTTTTTGTAATTCTAATTATGAAAAAAGATTTTAATGTAGACTAAGCTTAATTTTTATTTTCTACACTAATGTTGTAAAAAGGAAATACTTGTTTTTTGAATGTTTGTAATTAATTAACCTCAAAAACTACCGTCCTGAATTTACAAATTATTTCACCATTGGAAAGCTACATTCACCTTGAGTAACATGGTTATATTTAATCGATTTTATTATTTTTATAGTACTATACGCCGTACTAGCGAACTTTAAATATTAGAAACAGAAAAATTTTATCTCCCCTTGCGGTGCGTGAAGGTCGTGGGTTCAATTCCCGCACCGCAAGGGGAGATAAAATTTTTCTGTTTCTAATATTTATGGTTATATTTATTGTTAGAAAATACTAATGCCGGGTTCCAATATTTAACGATTCGTAAACGTAATGTGTTAAAATGACTATGCGTTTTTTTCCATCCAACAACGAGTCGTTAAATCCGTTCTATAATTTACTTTCCATACCTGTCATCAGTCGTCTGTCGGTCGTTTTTAGCTTACGTCTCGCATAATTAATTACGATACGTAACTAGAACCGATCGTTTTTCAAATATTGGAACTGGGCATAAGTCCACGCATACGAAGTCGCCGTCAGCCGTTTTCATATACATACTAGCGGTCCCGGCGATCTTCGTTTCGCCTTAGAAGATTTTCCCGCTTTTCTGTTGAATTTTTTTCCTGAATTTTCTTTGCTATAAACCTCACGGAGCCCGAGACCTTTCCAACGAATGCAAAACCGTGGAAATCGGTTAGCGCGTTCTGCAATTATAGCGCCAGGAAGGAAAACCCGACTTATTTTTATAAAGTAGATAACGTTTTTTAATATTTATCTTTTGATTGTTTTCAGGTGACGGGCAAGCTGAGCTCCTGTAAGTTATTTCGCATTGGTAAGTTTAGAAATTGAGTTTTACCTATCTACTTACATAACGAACCAACAATTTAACAAAATAGCCCAATGACGCAAAATAATTGACATTATTGCATGATAGAACACGGGTAGTATTCTATGTTTAATAGCTTTCCATGGATTCCCTGGAGGCCATGTTACGAGAACCAAATATAATGTTCATGAGTGAATGTAAGATAAGAAGTTTATTTTATGTCAATTATCCACGGTTTTTTAAATTACACTTTAAGATTGACCAATGAGGTCAATCTTACACATGATGTGAAGTGATAATAAGGTCCTAGCTTAAGGGCGACAAGAACAGCATAATAAATCTGGACTTGTCACCCTTACCTTGAAGGCTTGACCCTTGCTACTAATGTAATACCCCCCAAGACCTTTGGAAACCTTACTCACACGCAGGAACACAACCACGCCGAAGTGATTGTTATTTGGCTGCGGTCTTCTGTAAGGTGGAGGTATTTCGCCAGTCGGGCTGCTCCAGGTCTTTACGGTCCAATTTACAATTAATTCGGAACTTGTTTCAGAAAGGACTTTAGTGTACCTAGTTTTTAAGTTTATGCTCATCGCCCTTGAATCTGGCTAAACTGTACATATAATCAGTGGCGTAACTATACCATTCGGGGCCCGTGGCAAATTCATCAATCCATCGACCAACCCCCCCCCCCCCCCCTCCTTCTCAAAGAAAGAATAATGTCTAATACTTGTTTGGAAATACCAGAAATGTAGTGCATACTTTAGGAAAGTTTGATGTAAAAAATTATTCTTGGTAATTGGGATTCTCCTCTTACCTGGGGCCCCTTCTGGCTGGGGGCCCGTGGCATTTTGCCGACTTGCCACCCTGTAGTTACGCCACTGCATATAATATCGATTGATACTCAATAAGCGTTGTCATACGGTCTATTTTATATATTGTACTAGCGGCAACGGCAGCTTCACACTCGTGCTTTTCCCGTTTTTTCTACATATTCCACTCATTCTTCATTCCTATTAACCACAGCGTAATGTTATATAGCTTAAAATCTTCCTTGATAAGTGGACTATCTAAATCAAAAATGTTTTTTTCAAATCGAATCAGTTATTTCTGAGATTAGTATAATATTAGTGTAGATTACTTATCACTCACTATGAACATAACTAAACAAATCAACACCAATTTACAGATTGAATCACTAAATAAATAAATAAAATAAATACACACACCCATACACACCAATCACCTGGTCTCAAACTAAAGTTTTGCCTTATGCTATGAGCACCAGACGACTGATACTAACTGGGGGCGACATCCCAGCACACCCAGACCCAAGTCAATTTAGAAAAGTTCGTTTTCCATCGACTGGATATCGAACCTGGGACCTTTCGCGCTTTGGCCGCCTACCTTAGGCACTACGCCAACGAGGTTGTCCTAAATAATAAATAAATTGGATCAACTATGCTTCCTTTGGCGTAAGAGTAGAGTCAATATGCAAAACGAACTTTTCTATACTGTCTTGTATTTATTTATTCCTTCCGCTACCCTCGGCTGGGTAAAAAAATTTATTTTAAAGCCTGCTCATTGATAACCATATAAAATTACCTGCGGGTACTAAATCATCCCCCTACTTGATACTTTTATATTTCCACCTCCATTCCGCCACAAAAGCGTAACAAAATGGCTTCAAAATTAATTTTGAAGAGTAATTTAGGGGAGAATATTATAAGGCATTCCTTTCAGGGAAGATTAAAATAACAATTTTATTATTGCTACTAGCCTAAGACTGCCGCTTGTTCCGAAGTTATTGTTCAAAACTTGGGGTTTTAGTGTCTTTAAAATGTTTCATTTTAGATTTTGTACTCATATTATTGGTTCACTGTCACTAGAATACCAGCGCTGCTGCGGTGTTGGATAAAATGCCGTAGCATGCATTTGCTGAGATGGAACCCAATTGGCTACTTGACAGTGTTAACAATAAAATATGAAAAGTGCTAGATATGTTATCTTATTAGTTAAGTAATCATTTTACATTTTTACTTTTTAATTAAAAGCATAGGTAGTATTTTATTTTTGCAAAATAAATTTTAGTTTTTTTATCTGTGGAACAAAAGAACCGAAACGGAAACCACCATTGCAATACGGAAATGACAGCTGTCGGCGAAAATTATTTATTTTAATGTGGCGAAACAATGATTATTTTACCGATTAAATTGAATTATTGTGTCTCTAATCGTATAAAGAATTTATTGAAACATTTTCCGTTTATCTTAATTAAGTCGTTCCTATGCGTATCGGTTCGTTGTCAACGACGTTGACGTCATAATTGCAACAGCGACGCGACTAGGCGTTTTCGCGCGCTTTTTAAATGTGTTACACAAAATCTTATTTTTCTCTGGTTATTTAGATTATTTCCAGATAAATCGAATTGCTTGGGATATAAAATGAACGGGCGCACATTTTACAATACTTTTTCAAAAACTGACAAGTAGCCAATTGACCATAAAATGTACTGTGTGAGAGATGTGAGAGATTGATTAACCTTTTTTTGTAGTTGAATCAGAAGGTCAATAAACCTATTTTTTTTCTGCCGCTACACAGCATACACAAAATAGCGTTCTGTTTGTTCTTATTTACATGCTTAGGTCCTTAAAACTACGAAACTGATTTTAATACGGGTTGTTAAATATATAGAATTGTTGAAGAGACAGGTTTATATGTATAAAACATAAGTTTTTATAAATTCATAAAATTCATTGGCATGTAGATTGTGCGCAGACGGGCCGGCTCGATTATTTTTTAATATTTAAGAAGTTTATTTCACCTTAATTTATTAGTTTTTGGAAGCCAATAGTTTGATCAATTTTGACGTCCTCCGTTTGTCGTCAAAATATCAAATGATATACTCGTAGTAGTCAAACGGGTAGCATTCCAACGCGTATCGAGTGTGAAGTGTATACCTGAACTCACTTGAAATAAGTTTTACTTAGTCAAATACTACAGTTAAGTTCTTTCTGAAACTAGTTCTACTATATTAAACTAACATAATACAAACTGCTTACCCTCCATTCATGAAGTAATGTAATAATATGGTTTTCAAACCATTATCCTACCTCTCGATCCATGGAAAGCCATAAAACACAGAAAACCTGTGGTCAATCGTGCAATTCTTTGCATATACGAACATATTATATACGTTTTTATTTACATATATTAAGCTGTTTTATTATTAATTTATTAGATATTATTATGAAAGTAAGTAAATAAAAAGCTATATTAGTACATATTTGTCTAAATGTTCATATTTTGCAAAATACAGTCTTAATATTCAAATCCTGACTCAGGAAATAGTATTACAAATATATCAAAGACGTATTTAAATTTAATTCCAATTCAATATCACTAACGTTACTTAAACGTACCAGAAAAGATATTTCCATTTCTCGATATCAGACAGCAAAAGTTACAAAGTTTATTTTTAAAAAGAAAATGTCGCCGCTATCCCGCGACCGTAACAGTAAATATTCCGCGCTCCCATAAATCTACATGACCGGCCATCTTAAAGTGCATTTTCCCCGTAGGTGGGTAATTTCCAGGGGCAGGCAACATTTGTCATCATTCCCAGTGAGTGGTAACACTAAAGTTAATGCACGTCATTTGTTTTGTTGCCTACTTCTTCGCTGTACTTTTGCTCGGCATAAATTCGATCTGTTATGAAACTGGTATCTTTGGGGAAATTTATAATAAAACCGGAGTGGGACTCACGCACGACGGGTAAAGTACCTTTGTCTGTAAATTATCTTAGTATCGGGCAAGAAACGGTAAAAAAATCACGTTTGTTGTATGGGAGCCCCCTTGAATATTTGTTTTATTTTATTTTTAGTATTGTTGTTATAGCGGAAACAGAAATACATATTCTGTACAAATTTCAACTGTCTAGCTATCACCGTTATCGCCTGGTGACAGACGGACGGACAGCGTTTTCTCAGTAATAGGGTCCCGTTTTTACCGACGTATCTTTGAGTACGGAACCTTAAAAATTACTATATCATAATGCTTGTGGATTCCTGTCCGATAATTTTAGGGAAAATAGAGTATAAGCACGCCTTACCGTAGTCCGCAACTTCATTCAAGATATTTCGGGATAAGAATTATCCAAAATGTTATTCTAGTATCTAATCTCCTTGGCGGCCAAATTTCATCCAAATCCATTAATGCCCGGTTCCAATATTTTATGATTCGTAAACTGTCAAAAATGACAATCCGTTTTTCTACGAAGCGTTAATTCTCATTTAAAATTAACTTGCCATAGAGCGTATCACCCCAGTATCAATTTCGTTTAAAGTACCAGGCGATTAGGAGTTGTCTGGAGATATAGCACGTTTCGCAACATAAGCTTATCGTCACGTTTTCAAACAACCAGCCAACATTTCTTTAAAAATATTTTCCCGATATTTGCTGTAGAGCATTGTAAATAAAGTTTGAAAGATAAAAATACAGACTTTTCTGGAATTCAAGTCGTGTTATGGATGTCTAAGTACAGATATCACGCTTAGCCAAGCTTGAAAGGATATTATAAAGTAGTAGATTATATGAATATTACCCTATTCTAATTTATTTTACAAAACAAAACGTAGCGTAACTATGTCCGTTATAGAGGTTCAACGTATACCTATAACAAATGTCATTGAATTCGGTTCAGTGGTTTAGGCGAGAAAACCTGACGGACAAACAGACAGACAAAGTTACATTCGCGTTTATAATATTAGTATGGACATAGATTTTACAATTTTACAAAACACAAAAACGACAATTCAATATGAAATATTAAAAACGGTAAAATAAAGTACCAGGATTGCAGGAACAGTGCAGAGGTACGTAAAAACTCGCGTCGCGCAGTCCTATAAAATTTTCAAACAAACGTCGACACATTTAGCCGTATTTGTCCAGCGTCTAGCCTGTACTGCGCATCAATACATAATGAAACAGTGGACAATGGACGATAACCCATTTCGTGGAATTAAAATTCGCTATGGCGACATAATTAATGGAATTGACGGTGTAAGCTTACATGTTTATAGTCGTAAACCGAATTAATGTTTTGTTGATTTTGGGTGGACAGAAAAGTGTATGTGTTGCATTTGTACTTATAGGATAAACCAATTTAGAAAATTAGATTTTGCACTTGCAAGCAGTTGTTTTAGTATTTTTTTATATCTTCGAACCACAACCACCTACTACCATCACTATTTATAAGTTGATGATAGGTGGTCCAATTTACCCGATAAACTTCCAAATATTTAGGTATTATCTGAGTTTCTTGCCGGATTCTTCTCTATAATAAATAAATTGGATACTTATTTTTTGTTAGGTTTGTAATAGTCACGAGAATATTCGGTATTTCACCAAGATTTGGATTTATATCTGCACACGGAATCTGACATTACTTACTTAATTTAGTTTTTATTATTTTGACACGTATCTAGTGCCTATTTTAATCTGCTTTTTGACAAGCTGACATAACTTAACTTAATTAATTCATGATATCACTCATTCTAAATGTAGGTACCTATTGTTTTGTAGAATTTGATACTTTGTATTCTTTTGACATGTATTTTTAATGTAATTATTATTCTTGTAAGCGTATTGGAAATTATCTGTTAGCTTTTAAGAAAAAACTGAATAAATGAAATTGAAATTGAAGCTAGAAATATTATAATGCCAACGTTTGTTAACATATATGGATGTGGGCATGTATACAGTTTAATGCAAAAACTACTAATTGCATCTAGATTAAATTATTTAAATAAATTTGATTATAATTATGTATATATATTTTTTATATTGCACTTCAAGATTGACCTCATTCCACCTGATGTTAAGTGGTAATGAGGTCCTAGCTTATGGGCGATAAGTACAGCATAATAAATCTGTTACTGGACTTGTTGGCCTTACCTTGAAGGCTTGACCCCTGCTAGTAATGTAGCACCCTCCAGGAGCTCTGGAAACCTTACTCACACGCAGAAACACAACAACACAGAAGTGATTGTTATTTGGCTACGGTCTTCTGTTAGGTAGAGATATTTCACCAGTCGGGCTGCTCTTGTTCGAGCGATAAATCGCTATGTCTCTCTTAAAATAACATAACAACACGTAGAATACTTTTTACCTGAAATAATGCCGACAGAATCGCGTGAAATAGCTATGTTCATGCACATCACAATAAACTAGATTAATACTGATAATCAAACCAAACATTTTTTAAATGACTTCTCTTAATGTTGTTGCTAAACCATTAACAAGTTTTCCTTGAATGTTAAATACAAAACTCATTAATGAGAAGCATGACCAATACTTATTCTTCCAAAGCAATTAGGAGGGGAAAAGTTATTGTTTCAAAATTGTCTTAACTATGCTTCCAAATGATACTTTTTTATTAAGTATTGCATTTTATCTGCTGTATGCCTTGAGATGAATGATTCTTTGTAATGATAACCACCGCAAGGAGATATGAAATATAAGAATTTTATATCTCCTTGCGGTGTGGGCTCAGCTCGAACCCACGACCTTCACGTATCGCGCGTGCTGCTCTTCCAACTGAGCTAACCGCAAGTTATCGTAGGTGATGATTTTTTCTGTTTCTTTAAAATATTACACTAATGCGGTGTGAAGACTATAAAATTGCTTCTCTTTTTTTACTTTTTATCGTTTTAGTTTGTCTATGGTGAATCAAAGACTTTTTTCTTCTTTTAGAAGGCTATTAAAATTCCAAGCAAAGAAAACGATTCCCTGAGTACAAAAAGTTAGGACCTCCGTACAACAATTAGCCAGGTGTACCAGGGGACCACGGCTTGCGAGAGTTGGATCACCTCATTAGTATTGCAGAGAATAAATTCGGAAGACCAGTGTCATAGTTCATTGAAGAAGTAGCACATTAAGGGTGGGGCAAAAATTAAGATTAGGGAAAACTCTTTTGTTAACTTTTTAGTTGCTGGCAATTTCGAAACCCATTCTTCAAGTGCCACGCTTCAAAACGTGACATTTAAAAATTTAACATGCCTTTGTTAATGTCTGAGCATATATTTTTTACAACCTCCATAACCGACGCATTATAAAAAGCCGACAAAGCTAATTGATAAGACTATTGTAATTTTTAGTTTCCATATATATATTCCATATGAAGCATGCTGAAAAGTATAACTTACTATATTTGTTCTTTGCCTACTTAATTAATTTAACTACATATGTAGGTACTACCGTTTGTGGTTTACGTCTTAATACTTTTGGAACAAGATAATTTATTAAATGTTATCTGATGTTAAATATTATAATTATCTCAAATAACTCGCTCATTATTCCAATTAGCATAGTCAAACGTTCTACTTACCTATCCTTTCATAAGAACCAAACTACTATTCTTATTTGCTCTACGTCAAAAAACATGGCTGCGGCGAAATAACTCTTTCGTTCTCTGCCCTCCTGGTATTAACAGGCGAGGTTATTTAAATTTAAAAACCTCTTTTGAATGCAACGAGCCATCTTAATTCGTTGTCGGTGTTAAAAGCTCGAGCTTTTGCAAATTTTCTTTCAAGAATTTTAACTAATAAAAACATGCTTTGCAAATTGTGATTAGAATTAACATTTTGTTATGAGTTCTAAAATATGTGATTTACTAGTAGATTTTGATGTCATATTTTTTATGTGTGTATAATCTGTTGACTGGTCTGATGGAAGAATGGTAAGATGCTGGTAAAATGGTTGCGGGTTCGATCCCAAGATCGGGTTGGCCCAGGACACACATTTTTGTTATGTTAACATTTGTGTGTGTTTTGGATCTGGATGTTTAAACGTATTTAAGTATTAGTGTTTTTTTATTCTACGCTTCTAATCATCGTAGTGTGACTTTATATAGCAAAAACGACCAACAGACGACTAATGACAGCTGTTTAGAGAAGTAAATTTGAAATTAGAATTAACGACTCGTAGAAAAACGGATACTCATTTTTGACACATTACGAATCGAATTTGGACCGGGCATTAGAAGAAAATAAAAAGCAACAAAAACCACATCAAAGAGGTCGGAACACTTTTTGTAAGTAATTTAATCGAGTAAAAAAACTCGCTGTAGATTAAGCAAATATCCTTTTAGCACAGATAAAAAAATCCACCTGTGCGGTACAGAGCGCTCACCGAAGCGTCCCGCACGCTCCGCCGCGCGGCTCCGCGCTCATGCGAGCGTTCTAAATTTAAACGCGACGCGACAGATTATAACGATCGCTTTGTGGTGTAACCGGCCAGTGTCGTGAAGAGGTTATGAGCCTTTTTAATTTGTAACCTACAGTGAACAGTACCTTAAGATTTGCGATTGTAGTTTCTATGCCTGGTAATAGTCCAAAATGTGAAGTTGAAAGTGTTAAGAAAATTACATATCTAGGTTAAATAAAAACAGGAAAAATAACAAAAAGATAGCGACTTAGGTCTTTTCACATCTACACTCGTATTTAATTTATTAAGATGTAATAAAGGCTATAATCTTTTTTGTTAAGCTTTTTTAAAATAATAAGTCAAAAGTAATATATATGTACATAATATAAAGTAATGAAATGAATCGAGTAATCATACGCCAAAAATGCCTTACATCGTTTTTGAGAGAACTTGATATTGGTCGAGCAGAATAACTTATTTTAATATATATAAATAATATTATTATTCTGCTCGACTAATATTAACAAAACATAGCTAAAAACGATCGCCAGGATATCAGTCTTTAAATATAAACCACATCAAAATCGGTACATTCGTGTAATATCTACAATGCCACAGACAGACAAACATCGATGTCAATTTTTTTTTCTGGATTTAAAAATAAAGTATCAAAATCCTAGAAATTGTTCAACAGTCCCATAAAATAGAAGAATGTGTGTGAAGCGAATCCTAGATGACAAAGTGAACAAAACAATAACAAAATCTTTAATCAGACTGTTATATTTTAAAACGTTTCTTATTTCCATATTGAACCACATAACTCTTAAAAGTACCATCCATTATTTCAAGTGCAAACATTTCAACTCGCATTTACAGTGGTTCGCGTCACCATGAAACTCCATCCATTCCTAGAATAAACAATTACAATGTAATTCGTTACAGTGTTTGCAAACTAACTCGGTTTGGTACTAAGACGGCACCTAGCTTAGTCCTCGCATAAAGTTTAAGTCTAGCAGGACAAACTAAAGACAAATACAGTACGGAAGCTTAGAATCAACAACCACAAGAGCCGGCCAACGATGTCATCGCTTCATCGTGGAAAATATTCCATCGCGAACAAAAAAGTTTGGTAACTCCTATCTTTGCCGGACCATAAAGAAGTGGAACTCGTTGCCGGCTCATGTGTTTCCTCCTTCCTTTGACATGGATTCCTTCAAAAGGAGCGTGAAGAAACATCTTGCGGGCCAATATGGTGATGCTAACGGGTAGGATATTTCGATATCAAATCCGTTGTCATCGCGATGTGGGTTCCTCTCTTGCTTACCATCAGGCTGGGAGGAACCAATAATAGGTTTGACGACTAAAAATAATTTGTCAAACAGTTAGATACCAATATGAGACACATATTTGCAAACATCTACACAAAAATTTACTAAGATACATTGCATTATTCAGATGTGCGGGGAGCCGCTGGATGCAGATAGCGCAGGACCGCGCGTTGTGGCGTTCTGTAGGGGAGGCCTATGTCCAGCAGTGGACAAAAAGAGGCTGATGGATGGATGGATGGATGATTGCATTATTTATTATGCACAAAGTCACTTCTACATACAGTTTTAAGAAAATTGTAATTTTACACTTTTTTGACATGACAACGTCTTATAAGTCGATACTACGGGCTGCATGCACGAAAAAGATGACGTCATTGTCCCGTTACGCTCATTGTCGCGTTCCGCAAGCGAGAATGAGGCGAGGCATGATCGGCTCTAGCAATCGGGTCAGCGTTGTCACGTCTAACTACCGTCCATAAATCATTTTCAATTTATCAATGAAAAATATTTATCAAGTTTGTATTCATTAGATATGATTAAATATGCAGGGGTCAATAACACATTGCGGTAGCTTGTTTTTTTTTTATACTCCAACGAAGCTTTTCTTTTTTTTTGTACCATACCGCTGCCGTGGGGACGACAGCGACGTGTGTGGGACTCCCCCGCTCGTAGGAGCAAGGACTACCCTAACTAAAAACCCCACCAACCTCCTCACCGCCCAGTGACAGTGCTATGGGAAACTGAACACCCATAACGGCCATAGAACGAAGCTTTTTCTAGTTTTAAACCTACATGACATGATCCATTCGTCATCCCAGCCGTTATTCACTGCCTTCCAGACTGTTGCATTATTTATATCGTGTTCATTGTCTGCGGTGAAACATAAAACTGATCCGCGCGATTACACCGCGCCGCAATGAGCCGGGAACGATCGTAACTCACTCCCTTAGTTCAGTTAGGTTCTGCTTTGTCTATTGCTTGCAATTCTCGACTTGGCGGCGCAGTTGGCACTATATCCTATGCATCATACGTAAATGTTTATATTTCGGAGGAGATATATGTACTATATATCCTATGCATCAGTCGTAGTTTCCTTTTCGGGGAGGGTTGGTTATAAATAGGGAGCTGGGGTTATATATAGGGGCGCTGGGGCTATATATTGGGGAGCCGGGTATGTATAGGCGAGCTGGGGATATATATAGGGGAGCTGGGTTATACAAATGTGAGCTGGGGTTATATACAGGGGAGCTGGGGTTATACAAAGGGGAGATGTCAAAGCTAATATTGCAAAATGAAATTATGTTAACTGTGGATAACATTTTTGGCCCAATTAAATTTATATGGTGTAAATATCATAGTTGGCTGTTGGTATGGAAACCTTTAAAAGCGAAAACTGACCGACTTACTCGTATCTACAAACGCAGGGCATAAACAATAACGGTTAGAGTCTTCAAATAATGCGCAGAGGTTCCTCGTATAGCGTTGGGGAGCACTAAAAAAGCATAACCTCGTCCCAAAAACGGTCCTCCCTTCCCTAAAAAGAGATTCGCTCCCTCCCCCGACTAGTTTTTATTTTATAATTGCTATGTTATGTCAAACATTTCTTTCATTCTTGGATGCACCAACAGAGGAGCGCTGAAAGAAATTTGCCCCAGCCGCTGGTTTTGCTATAAAAACCAACACTGCAAATTTAGACTGACTGAAACTGACTTTACGCTAAACGAAAGTATGTTTTTATTATATTAAACAACAGCTCTTACTATTATAATATCTTACAGATAATAGCCCAAACAGCAGCCAAGCAGCGCTACGAGACTAGGCTATCAAATCGCAACTTACTTAAAAGTATTCCCTTAGCAAAAGAATGAGTCTGTCTCCTAGGGACATTTAGACGTCTCTGCAATATTTTGCGTCTTAACCGGCAGGACATTTAGGGCCTTGCCACACTAAGACTCCTCTTTTTTTAGCATACATCCCACTGCTGGACATGCAACTCGTCTTTATCATAAAATGGAACTTAAAATTTTTTTTTTTAATTTATGGGTTTTTAATAAAAACTAATAACTATAAAAAAAATAATCTATCCTATAGATACTAAAAACCTCGTCAAATATAACTTGCAAAAAAAATAACGACTAAAAATGTATTTACATTTATCTTATTGTCTCTATTAATTGGAATTGGAAGAAACTTTTTTCTTGTCTCCTTTAATTACAATGAGATGAAAATTTGTTTGAACGGGTAACAAATAAAAGGGCTTGTATAGTATAAAACATGATAAATTTCAAATCTAGGATCAAATTGTCGGAATTTTGAATAACGTTTCATAAAGACACAGTATGCTACAACCATTTACATTGCAATTTTGAATCTTAGTAGGTATATTAAAATGAGGCACATTATTGGTTGTCACTTCTAATTCCTTGCCATACCGTTAGAGAGCGAAGTCCCTTAGTGGTACAAGGCCCTAAACACGCAGAGGAACTTTTCAAACGCGAGCACAATTGCGAAACTCTGAGGTTTACTTTAAAGACTAGCAGAGAAAGAAGGGAGATTTATTTATAGAAAACGTCCCTTACTTTATTCCCTTTTTTTTTTACTTTGCACGTATTAAAAAGTGAAGGGTGTCCTTTTGTTGGTTTGTCAAGGCGAAATATGACGACCTCCGTAGCCGAGAGGCGCGCGGGCTTGGCTTTGGCGTCGCTCCATTTCTGAGGTCCCGGGCCCGATCCCCGGTCGGGTCAATATGGGATTTTTTTATATGGATCTTTTCTATATTGTCTCGGGTATGGGTGTTGTGGTACCGTCGTTGTTTCTGATTTCTGTAACACAAGTGCTTAAGCTACTACTACGCAGAATCAAAGCAATGTATGTGATGTCCAATATTTATTTATTATTTATTGGTGCCTAGTAAAGTCACGTGAGGTCACGTGTAATGTCATGTATAGAAACCCATTCTAAAATGAACCTTACGGTAATGTCACAAGAGCCTTACATTACAATGAGAGTGTTTACATTACAATGCTCATGACATACTTATTTATATTTATATCGGACCCGATGACGGATACCATTTTCTAATTCGCATAATCCTAATCAAATAACTTCGAATGTGAACAAAATATCATTTACGTAAATCAAAACCGCGTTTTAATAACGAAACTTTTGATTAATCTTCAAAAACAAAAACCTTTAGTTTGTTCGTTTCGTTTTCGAGAATAGACCCCTATTGTCCCAACTCCAATAAATAAGGCTAGGGTACAATATCAGCAGCAAACATTGTAAAGCCGCGGGCACAATGCGCGTAGTGCTTGCATTAACATAATAAAGGCGTGACCACACTATAGGGTAAATTGTAGATCACAATCTTCGGGCTTGTTTTATTTATTTCTTTCGTGGTTAAAGGACCTTGCAATTTGAATGCAGTTTTTCCTTTAATATTAGGGTAAACATGGGCAAGAAAATGAAATACTGTGTGGTAAAAATAATCAAAGAACACTAATTATTTATTGGTATTCGCTTGCTTATTGGAATCTCAATGAAATTTAATTTCAATATTAATTTTTTTTTTTAATTTTGTTCAAAATCCTTAAGTTACAAAGCGCATGAAAACGGAATGGCGTTTGCGAAGAATGACGTCACATTTTATGTTGGATCTCTGTCAGATCTACAAATATATTTATTCTTCGATTTCGATTATATTCCGACTGTTCAATATAAGTGGATGTTGGATTTGAAATTCGTCAATTTGTATAGCTTAGGTCAAGCCTTTTTCGTATCCGAACGTAGTGCATGTGCGATGCCTGAACGTATGAATATCCGAATAGAGAGAATGACAGAGCTTTAGATTTGAACGACGAACGAAACACGACGATATGGAAGACGTAGGAATTATTTAATTTAATTTGGTAAATATTTTGGCTTGCTCACTATTTTGCTTTTTTTTATTTCCCATCCACTAAATCTACATTAAGAACTGTGTTAATTAATATATGACATCATGCCTGACTGATATACCCTATCTGTAGCATTGCTTAGGAATCGTAGTAGGACGTAGCATCTCATACGTTTCGTAGCAACACGTAGCAACTGTAGCAAGAACCCTGCTGTGACGTAAGCAATGCCCAAGTTACGTAGCAACTTTAGTTGACTTTCTTTAGAACTGTCTATTGAACGTAGCTAACCGTAACAGCTCATTCGCTACGTAGCATCTCGTAGCAATGTAGCAATAAACCTTAGTTGGTATAACCTACTTATTGAGTTTAACAATGCATCCTAATGGAAAGTGTGGCAACTTTAGTTGATTTCCTTGTCTATAGAGCGTAGCAGACCTTTGCAGTTCATTCATATCGTAGCTCATGAAGCATTTAAGAGAGGTAGGCATAGCGATTTATCGCTCGAATTCTAATTCAAATTCAAATTCAATATTTGTTTATTCAAGTAGGTTACATATAATAACACTTTCGAATCGTCATTGTATACAATGCAAAATGATTCTACTTCCGGTTCGGAACCTATATCTACCGAGAAGACACCGGTAAGAAACTCAGCAGATTAGTTACAGTGGCAGTATCTAACTTATAGCTATGTGTAGAACACTTTGGACCAAGTCATATAGTTGATATAGTTTTATTTTGATGAGTGTTATTTTAAGAGGTGAACTGGGGCAGCCCGACTGGTGAAATACCTCCACCTTACAGAAGACCGCAGCCAAATAACAATCACTTCTGTGATATTGTGTTCCTGCGTGTGAGTAAGGTCTCGGGGGCCAGTAACAGATTTATTATGCTGTACTTGTCGCCCTTGAGCTAGAACCTCATTATCACTTAACATCAGGTGGGATGAGTTCAATCTTGAAGAGTAAAATAAAATATTTTTTTACTCAGCAGTGCGTAGCATCTTTCTTTACGAAATCTTGTAGCAACTTAAGTTGACTTTATGAAAATCTCATACACATTTTTTGTTTCTTTCAAATCTTTTCATGGGTACCCTCAAAACTATAAATATGAAAGTTCTTATAACTCTTTATAACACCTCAGAGTTGTTGCCATAGAAGTTCCAACGCACGATGTTGTTTTCAGTCTCGTTTTTTCTTGACACGTCCTTTGAACAGAACCCGTCAGAGCGGAGTCCCGACCACTACACCTAATCGCTTTGATGAACCGCCTTTGAACTGGACTATTTCGGGATCAGCTTTGTTCAGCCAAGAGTGAGCGAGAAATGGTTCAACCCTAAAATCTTCTTACAAATATAAGGCAACTTTTATCTTCTTATTTAATCTACGCACAGCTTAAGCCAGCTAAAATCGATTGAGGTGAAAATTGTCACAAATTTTAATGTATGCTTATAATTTAAAGCATAAGTACTATTCCCATTTTTTCTACTTTTCAACTGAATTTTCGTAACAGCGTGATGTTATACATATAAAGGTAGTTCTTAAAGATTTTAACTTTATCTTGTCACTAATAAAACAACCTCGACCTCCGTAGCTGAGAAGCGAGGGGGCCGGCCTTTGGCGTCGCGCCATCTCTAAGGTCCCGGGTTCGATCCCTGTTCGGGTCAATATGTGAAACGAACTTTTTTATATTGTCTCGGGTCTGGGTGTTGTGGTACCGTTGTTTCTGATTTCTGTAACATAAGTGCTTAAAAGCTACTTACCACAGAATCAAAGCAATGTATATGATGTTGTCTAGTATTTATTTATTAAATCGCTAAACAATTATGTTTAAACACGCCCTAACTTTTCTATCTGGCCATAACCGTAAAATCTCTCTTTGAATAGTTTAAATTGTAAGCTAAATTGGTTTGCGGCGATAAATAAAGCAAAGACAGGCTCAGGTGTCCGGACGATATATCTATGCACACTAGGGACTAGGGAGGGGAGGACATGAAAATATTATCGATACTTTCTGGGATCGAGGTTTATTCCTTTTTTTTTTAACACGCTTTTATTAGCTTGGGTCGTATGTATCTATGTAACGGAATCTTTGAATCTTAATTTTTATATCGATACTTGGAGACATGTAGATAACTTGTCAAACTTAGAAATTACAAAATTCATCATTCTTTACTTTAGATTATCGTGTTTTTTAAAGCACCAATTTTTTTCAACATCTTCCATCGTACCTAATGTGTGACATTAAGTATCTTAGGTTAGTCGATAAATTGGTATGCCTAAATGGGCAGCACGATATTCTGCTTTTAACGATTACACCAACTGTATCCCATCATGATGTGCAATACAAATTTGAGTTTGAGTTTTTAATTGAATACTAACATATATACTGGAGATAAATATCTAACAAAAACCGATCTGACCCCAAAATGTGAAGCCCAAACACTTGTATTATGGGAACCACAATTAATGATTGTACTTTACTACAAACTCATATATGCATATTAAACATAATAACAGAGCATACACAAATATTCATCACGTTTACATTTGTCCTAGGTATTAAGAGTACGATAACAACCACGAGTGCTGACCTTTGTACCAGTTCAGTCAACCAAACTTGTGCGCACTTATTTATTAATTTCAATATTATTGCACGTTTTAAAAAGTACGAAAAGGTGTACTTAATGCCTAATCGAATCCTTTACCAACTCAACTCTACAGATTTGGGGCCAAAGAAATATTATTGTATAAACTAATTTGGTCATTAACCTCTAAACAAACAAAACACTCGATGCTTTTAAATAGGTATCGATACTTTTGCTTCAATGCTCCACACTACACACCCACCCGCTCAGACCGCGCTGAAAAGGGACACTTTCGTACGTCGCATTACAAAAATCAGCCGAATACTTTTCTATTTAAAGACAAGTTTAGAAATGCTACCATTTACTCTAAAACAGGGATTGCAAAAATAGGCGAGAATCTGCGATTTATTATGACTGCCGTGTGGAATGTATATTTTAATAAATAAATAAATGCGCCAGACAATCACACCAATCACCTGGTCTCAAACTAAGGTTTTCCTTATACTATGAGTACCAGACGACAGATACTAACTGGGGGCGTCATCCCAGCACACCCAGAACCAAGTCAATTTAGAAAAGTTCGTTTTCCAAATTGACCTGACCGGGAATGGAACCCGGGACCTTACGCGCTTTGGGCATCTACCTTAGCCACTGCGCCACCGAGGTCGTAAAAATATATAAATATAATTTTCAAATTTATGTCAGTATTAGTTAATCACATTATTGTTTGGATTAAGAAAGGGGTTTTGTTAATTTTATATATTCGATTAATCAATTTATTTATTTATTTATTTATTTCTTAGGGAAACATACAATTTTCAGTCACATACAGTTAATACAAATATAAATAAGACACAAATCAGTTAAGTTTCCACAATCAAGCGTATTTTGCAGTATCGCCGTACTCTGCCTCAGGTTTCCGACGAATACCAGCGTTTAATATCATTTAACTGTAGTTTCTTTAATATTTTTCTTTCTTTCTTTAAACCCGGTTCATAAAAGATGAATTTTCCAGCAGCTCTTGATACTGCATCTTGTAAGAACGCCTAATTTCATCTAGATCCTTTTGAGCAAAACATAAAAGGCGGTCTCGAAACATCAAAGCGGAGCCGACGAGCGCTAATTAATTAATAACGTTGCATCGCAGGCAAACGCGCTGATTGCCCGATATTGCATCCCCGTACAAACCTGCAGCCTTATACACGGGTCTGCATACGAACCTAAAGGATATTAAATCACTGTAATAACGATATTGGGCAACATCACGTAGGTACATTGCTTCGATTCTCCGGTAAGCTAAAGCACTTGTGTTACAGTAATCTGAAACGACGGTACCACTACACCCTAATCCGCAACAATATATAAAGTTTCGTTTCCCATATTGACTCGACTGGGGATCGAACGCGGGACCTCAGAGATGACGCGACGATAAAGTCTGGCCTGTTCGCCTATTGGATATGGAAGTCGTTGTATTACTCTAAGAAAATCGTGCAATTTCAAAGGAATTAAACACTTTCGAAGAATATTCGAACAAAATCCCTCATCTCAATACTCTAAAAATGATAAGACTACTTAGGTCCTTGTATGTTTTTTTTTTATATTGCACTTCAAGATTAACCTCATCCCACCTGATGTTAAGTGGTAATGAGATCCTAGCTGAAGGGCAAAAAGTACAGCATAATAAATCTGTTACTGGACTTGTCGCCCTTACCTTGAAGGCTTGACCCCTGCTACTAATGTAGCACCCCCCAGGAGCTCCGGAAACCCCACTCACACGCAGGAACACAACAACACAGAAGTGATTGTTATTTGGCTGCGGTCTTCAAATCTGCGGTATGTGATCGTTGACCACTAACACTTTTCATGGTCACCGTAAATATCAAATCTGAACATGACACAACATTTATCCGGGTGTAAGGAACGTATGTTCTTTACTAAAAGTGGAAGTACTTCCGCCGAGCTAGGTGTTATCTGCTCGGGGACCAAGGCCCAACTACCAATCTTGGTTTTGTTGTATATATACTTAGTGGCGACGAAAACTCTGATATCGCGATGTAGGATATCGATGTCACGCATTACGTATGGAGCGTTGTTTACTACGCCAATTCTGCTGACGCTGTATTTGTGTCGACTTGTAGGTCATGTCGTAGGTCGGCACAGTACTCCCCCCCTTTGGAGTTCAAGCACGTGCCCGATGCGTGTAGTATGCAGGGAGGCAGCTGCTGCTACGCCGGTGTGGACCAATGACTCGGTCGTAGGGCTGCGATGGCCTGCTTCATTACACGGGCCCGGAACCAGGTGGCTTTGTCAGCTGAGGTGGTCCGGTGCTCTTGTCGTGGCTAAGCTGGCTGTTGAGGGTATGGAGACTTGGCCTGATGGGAAGGCTCCTTTCTTCTAAGGCTGCTGATGTTCAGCTCAGTCGGGGTCACCAATGTAAGGAACGTATGTTCTTTACTAAAAGTGGAAGTACTTCCGCCGAGCTAGGTGTTATCTGCTCGGGGACCAAGGCCCAACTACCAATCTTGGTTTTGTTGTATATATACTTAGTGGCGACGAAAACTCTGATATCGCGATGTAGGATATCGATGTCACGCATTACGTATGGAGCGTTGTTTACTACGCCAATTCTGCTGACGCTGTATTTGTGTCGACTTGTAGGTCATGTCGTAGGTCGGCACACGGGAATCTCTTTAATTTAACACTTTCGCGTTCCATTTTAGATGTTTAAAATAAATTAACGGGTCAAAACGCGACCACGTTTTTTTAGTAGATAATACGAGCTACTTGCTGCCCGATGTTTCGGTTAGGTTGCACCAACCGTGCTCATGAGCTGACTAGTCTTCGTCTGTTCGGGGGAGCTTGCAAATCTTCATCCACCCTCACATTCTTGCATTACAAAATGTTATTAAAGATACTGACGCCCTCGATGGCGCAGTGGCTAAGGTAGGCGGCCAAAGCGCGAAAGGTCCCGAGATCGATTTCCGGTCGGGTCAATTTGGAAGACGAACTTTTCTATATTGACTTGAGACTGGGTGTGCTGGGATGACGCCCCCAGTTAGTATCCGTCGTCTGGTACTCATAGTACAAGGGAAAACCTTAGTTTGAGACCAGGTGATTGGTGTGATTGTCTGGCGCATTTATTATTATTATTTATTTATTTATTGATGCCCGGGTCCAATATTTGAAAAACGATTGGTTACAATTACGGATAGTAATAAATAGGGCGTAAGATAAAAAAGACCGACTGACGACTGATGGCAGCTGACATGAAAAGTAAATTTGAAAATAGAATTAACGACTCGTAGAAAAATAGATAGGCATTTTTGACATATTACGAATCGTAATATATTGAATTAGACACACTACACTGACAGTATCCGGAATTGTTTTTGAAGTCAAACAAATGTAGTCGCCAAAACGCGACTACTGAACTGAAAACTTATTTTAAATAAAAAAAAATCGTCACTATTATCAATAGGTTCGTATAAAATATGACTTCCGATCAATTATTTTCCAGCTTCAGATTAAATATTAAACTCTTTGAACACAGCTGCAAAGAAAACACATTGATTGATTTGTTTTCGCCACCAGGGCTGAACCCATGATTGATCGCGCGAATGGAAGCGATCGCTTATTAAATACTGTTTAAACTCCGAGCTTCGAAACGGTTAAAGCGTTTTATTGTTTAAAAGGAAAAAAGATCGATAAAATTCTACTAATATTATTATGAATGCTAAACTTTGTAAGAATGCCCATATATTTTCATTCCCAGACATCCGTTGTTGATGAGATCAAGATGTTGTTCACACAATTAATACTGGATGGGTTTTGGTCGAAAAATTAGCATATATAAAAAACTTCGTTCGTGTGGACTTCATACTTTCATGGTCGGTTTTACTCCCATCTCCCTTAATATTTGGAACAATAAGAAGTCCATATTAATCTAAGTTTTGAGCTATATTAGTGTCCAAATTTCATATCTCTGACTTAAAAATTAAACATTTTCCCATATAAACTTTCAAAGGCGATATTACCCCTATCCCCTCTTATTTTAAAACAATAAGTAGCCTATATCTGTTTAGATGTTCAACGTATACCTACAAAATCTCAGTGGTTTAGGCGAGAAAGCCGGACAGACAAACAGACAGACAGAGTTACTGTCGCATTAATAATATTAGTATGGATATGGTGGATTTTACAATAAACAAAACGACAATTCAATATGAAACATTATAAACGGTAAAATAAAGTACTAGGATTGCAAAACCAGTGCAGAGGTACGTTTTAACTCGCGTCGCGCAGTCCTATAAAATTTTCAAACAAACGTCGACTTATTTAGCCGTATTTGTTTGTTTTTTTTGTTTTACTGGTGACGTTGTTTAGGTTGCAATTATGCATCTACGAAATCATCAATCGGAAGGCAAAAGTAAGTAAGTCAGATAGACAGTAAACCTTATGTGACATGATACTAAGTCGTGAACAAATTAAAGACGCCGAATATTCCATTAAAACCGTTCCAAAATTTACTTTCCATATCGCTCTGTCATAAGTCACCCGTTTTTAGCTTACGTCTCGTATAATTGATTACTATCCGTGAGTAGAACGGATCGTTTTTCAAATATCGGAACCAGGCATAAGCCACGAAACGATTTCACTCTTTAGCGTTGCGCCTAAATATTTCTTCAGCAACTTTATTTCCATAAACAAGCCGACGCGCCGTGTAAACAGAGGGCCAAGTCGCCACCTGCCTTTGACAGCCCGACCAAATTGCCCCAAGACTTTGTAAACTCACACGAAAACGACGATCAGTTTGGATACTTCTAGGAATTATACGTTTCAAGATTTAGAACGCAAATAAATAGGGAGGAATCACGAAATCAAATAATCAAGAAATGTGTATTTCAAAACACAAACTGCGCTGTTACATGCTATAGACTGCGTGTGTTGTGTACAATCAGCATCATTAGTTCGTATAAAACTCAGTACCTACCTTGTCATATCAAATCTACGCGTAACTTAGCAAGTCAGATAGACAGTGACTTAATGTGACAAGGTACAGAATTGTTCACGAACTAAAGCTACTGTCTGTACTATCGTGTATTCCATGAGTTTTTCGATGCAGAGTGAAACCTACAGGGGTAGGTCAATACTAGTCCATTTCATTTATTCATGTTGGCTACAAGTAACACTTATGCATCGTCAAAGTGGATACAAACCAAAATTGAGCTACAGCCAGTAAGGAATTAGGTTCTTTACTGGCTGTAGCTCAATTTTGGTTACTACCGAGAAGAATCCTGCAAGAATCTCAGTAGTTATCCTAATCTTCACAATATTTAGGACTATGGAACTTAAAAATAGGGAGTGCGAGCGAACAGACAAGACAGGACAGTCCATATATATGTTTATCGGTTAATGCCCGGATCCAATGTTTATAAAACGATTCATTCTAGTTACTAATAGTAATAATTACGAGGCGTAAGCTAAAAACGAACGACGGACAACTGATGACAGCAGATATGAAAAGTAAATTATAGAACGGTATTAACGACTCTTAGTCGGTTGAAGAAAAATACTAATTTTTGACACATTACGAATCGTAAAATATTGGAACCAAGCATTAATAGTCATCAAGTTTGTAGTACTTACCCTTTTTTTATTAAATATGAAAGTTCTATCTTAGATCTTACAATAAGAGCACGTCATAAGAGCGGGGCAGTGACCAAAATGTTATACCAATTATACTCTTTAGCGTATTTTAGACTAAGATTTGCGATTATGATCCATGTCACACTATAAATTAAGTACAAAATACAAAGTAGGGGTCTGTATAGACACATTTCAGAGCAATCGATACAGGGGCAAAACGAAGTTATCTCAGAACCAGCGGCGCGGAAGCGATAACGATGCTTGAATGAACTGTCATGGTGCAAATACAGCCATCAATGTGATGAAACAACGTTTATTTATAAGGAAAATAAGGCCGCAATTTAATTGACCGTGTCTCACGACCACAATCGCGTACAAGCTTTGGTTTCTCAATTATTCATGAAAAAAAACGGATTGCGTAAAGCGTTTGTTACGTAAATTTATTTCCAGTTCTTAAATTGTAATTATATTCTTAATTTCTTTAGCCTATATTTTGCTCAGTTTGAATATTACGAATTTATCAAACATAGTTAAGAACCACTGTATGAAAACTGGCCATCAAATTTAAAAAACCGCATAGAAATTTGTCCATTCTTTTTAGAGTTAAGATGCCACATACAAACATAAAGATACGTGAAACTCTCGTGCGACAGTAACTCGTTGATATAATAAAAAATCGAGAAAAGCATTTTAATTTGTAGGCGTTCTCTGAGCACCTCAGAAGTTCTTAGTTGGGTACCTCGCGTACACTTATGTACATAAAAATATTTCGGTATTGTTCCCACACCCACGCCAAAACCGCTACCGTACCATAAACAAACAAAAAGTTAAGAAAATGGACGAAAAATTTACTCAGTAAATATTAAATTTGAAATAAAGAAAGATGCCTTACCACACTGAATAGTATCACTAGGCTTTGAATCGTTGTTTTGTTTTAGTAAAGATACTGGCTGGTTGGATATCCTTGCATTAAATAAAATAAATAGCGATCAAACCTTGTGGAGCGACGCAACTTCAAGTTTTCAATACTTTTTAAAGTGTAAAAATTACTGACTTGAATATAAACAATTAACGTTCTTACTGAGGGTTCACTGACCGCAATCAGGAAGAAAAAAGCGCTGCTTAGCGTCACAGCGCCATTAGAGCTCAATTAGTGAGAGCCGCCATTTGTTGTACGACCACTCGGCAGAGAGAAGAACCACAGCTAAGCTGCTGACAGTGAGATAACTCCACATAATGCCACACGCCAGTACATTATCTGCCAAAGCAATGAGCTTGCTAAGTTCTTGAAACACAATTGCATTCTATACATTAAAATTAATATTCTACACTAGTAGCAAAGGCCAAAATTTGCGCTAATAATAAACATGTAAATAATTTGATATGTTAATAAAAAAATGATAAATTGAGTGTGTTACACAAGTTCCTATGCACTTAGAATACGCATACAAACATTATTGCTTCTTAAAGTTAAATTTTACAAACGGAATCAAACATATAATCACGAGTTTTTAGTGGCTAAACAAATGGCGCAGCAATTGTTGAGGCAACTTTGAAGTTAAGGTAATTTCCTAGTTGATCAAAAGAAATAAAAAAATTAACAAAAATAATAACAAATAAACCGGTAGCACCGACGTAACGCTATTTCAAAACACACAACAACAATTCGAGACAACTTTAAGATAGTGAATATAACGTAAAGGATAAAAAGAGCTCCTTTGCGGAGCACAGCGTGACAGGACCATTAGAGCTCAATTAGTAAGAGTCGCCATTCGTTGTACGACCACTCGGCAGACAGAGCAAGACCACAGCTAAGTTGCCAACAGTGAGATAACTCCATCCAAAATCACTAACGCGCTGAAAAGAAAAAAGGTAAGATTTGCATTTTTCTCAGATTGGACAAACGAACAGCTCTGTTAACTAAATACCGTCTGCTTGAAATAGATGTTCTGTTAATAACAATTAATTATATTCTGAAACGACGTGTCCATATAAAACAGTCCCCACGTAATAAGCAACCACCAGTTAGTGTTTTTGCAGCCTCAATGTTAGACCTTGACGGACAAATAAGATTAAGTTAGAAAAACCTTCAAATGGTTCAATTAGTGAGTGACTTATTCTAGGGGTTACAATCGACGCCATTATTTGGGAGCACCACTGAGCAGACAGAAAGCCACAGCTGAACAAATAGCAGTGGAATAACACAAATTCAACAGTATAATAGTGAATAGCGCTACCAGAAATTGTAGCAGCCATGATCGAGCACTGTCATCTGTCGCTTCTTGTTGTGTAATACAAAAATAGGTGGTAGAGATAGAGCAAGAGGTCTACTCGCTCCATCCAAATAAAAGCCTCGTGCGAGGTGACTATTTGCTAGGTTTGCTCCTTCCAGTGTAGGTCAATTGGTCGTAAGCGAAGCCTACCGAATTCAGGGGTGCAAGACGGGGTCTAACGACAATGAGGAGGCTTTTAGTCGATGGACTCCGCTCTGAAAAGAGTCTAACCCACGTCGCTGTCTGGCCAATTTTAGCGGTCCGTATAACTACGATCCGTGCAGGAATCCATTTTTCCCCTTAAAAAAATATTGACAGTGACAATTATTTCAGTCAGAACAATTGAAAATTGATAGCAGGAGAACAGTATCACTGTGTACCTTAATTATACTGTGCCAGCATTAAGTGGAAGGAGCTTTAGTAAAGTAGGTACTTAGAACCAACATCAGCACTGGCTTAACATAATAAATGGACATCCTAGAAAATTCAGACATACATAAGAGTAATTCTTACAATGCGTCTGAAAGGGAAATAAGAAACAAGAGGAACGTTTTGGCTAAAGGTAGTTTAAGTGAAAGAATGGGCGATCTGTTTAAAAGGGTTTTTATTTTTAAATTATAGCTTTTGTCTGCGACCCCACTGGCGTGGACTTTTTTACCTATCTCACGTCCCTCAAGAATAATGCAGCATTCTAATGGTAAATTATATTTTTAAATCTAACTATCTTACTAAATAGTGGCATTTTTTTTAATGACGCATCATCATTAAACCATACATTCTCCGACTAGGAATGATAAAAAAACAGTAAGTCTTTTTGTGCCGCCAAGAAGACTATCAAAATGTAATAAAAAGGTCTCTCTTACTTTAACAAATAAATAAAAATGTACAGCCCATAAAAGCTCAGTAGAGCGGAGTTCACGTCAGTCAAACTTCGTAAAAACTGTACGGAGACATTATCTCACGCCAAATTTAATTCAAATATTTTTTTACATGATGAAAGAAAAAAAACGGATCTTTACGACTTAACAGATATTTTTAGTCATCTACCCTTATCTTAAACAACCTCCGTAGCCGAGAGGCGAGCGGGCATGACTTTGGCGAGCGCCATCTCTGAGGTTCCAGGTTCGATCCCCGGTCGGGTCAGTATGGGAAACGAACTTTTCCATATTGTCTCGGGTCTGGGTGTTGTGGTACCGTCGTTGTTTCTGATTTCTGTAACACAAGAGCTTAAGCTACTTACCACAGAATCAGAGCAATGTATGTGATGTTGTCCAATATTTATTTATTTATTTATTCGGCCCTAGGCGAAAATCTTTGTTGATAAGGTGTGTATCATGAAATTGGTTACGAACATCACCATTATTTGAATTACTGTCCCATGTCTATCATAAGTAAATGTTAGAAAAACTGACATGTAAAGTAGCACGGATTCAATATTTTACGACTCTTAATGTGTCAAAATGACTAACCGTTTTTCTCCAACCGACAATCAGTCGTTAATACCGTTCCAAAACTTACTTTCCATACCAGCTGTCATCAGTCATCCTTCGGTGGTTTTTAGCGTACGCCTCGAATAAATTTATTACTATCCGTAACTAGACGGATCGTTTTTCAAATAATGGAACTGAGTATTAGGCTGGTTAGAAATAGTTTAAAATTTTTAAGAGAGGTAGGGCATAGCGATTTATCGCTCGAACTGGAGCAGCCTGACTGGTGAAATACCTCCACCTTACAAAAGACCGCAGCCAAATAACAATCACTTCTGTGTTGTTGTGTTCCTGCGTGTGAGTAAGGTTTCCAGAGCTCCTGGGGAGTGCTACATTAGTAGCAGGGGTCAAGCCTTCAAGGCAAAGGCGACAAGTCCAGTAACAGATTTATTATGCTGTACTGCTAGGACCTCATTACCACTTAACATCAGGTGGGATGAGGTCAATCTTGAAGTGCAATATAAAAAAATAAATCATCCTTATAATTTATAACTATCCCTAACTAGATGGATCGTTTTTCTTATAATAGAACTGGGCATTAGGCTGGTTAGAAATAAATTAAAATTAAAGAAAATGTTGACTTAGGTGTGGAAGTAGGCGGTTAGTAGTGTAGAAGTAGGTATACAGTTAATAGCTAATGTGGTTAGGATTAAAACTCACAATTTCGTACATTATACATACAGTAGTACAGTATAAATTTGATTAACACTTTTACTTTTTATTTAGTTATTCTTGAAATTAACACAGATAAAATGAAGACAACATAATTATTATTATGAAATATTAAATAATTAGGGAATGGTGCCGGGTGTAACTCTGATTAATTTAACATAGATTTTTGTACATGACTGAATATTAGCGCACAAAACTGATACAAAAATATTACTAATAGTAGTTACATGGTATTTAGTTAGTACTTACTTACTGTTTACCAATTAAATTTGATAGCTAGGTAGGTCCTCACTTGCATGTTCACTGAATATTAATATGCTGTAATATCTTGTATACCTACGAGCAAATAGAGGTACACCATTATATTCTTAACAACCTCACTTACCTTTGAGCTTTAAGTTTACCCTAACCTTTATGGAAATAAGGGCGTGTTTATACGACATGGAAAAAATAATGGAAATCCCTATATTACCGAAATGTATTTAAATATTTTTTTAAACTCATATTAAGTTACTAACAATACCCCTTAAGTTGATTGTTACTAACACCTATGGATGTCACTTGTCTAGATTAAATGTAATCTTATTTTATTTATATACCTAGTATATAACAAAGTCACTTACCTGCTGTCTATTTTTAAGTATGCTTACATCATTAAACGCACGGAACATATTTGATTGCGTGTAAACGCAACTTTTTTTCACCAATTAATCATTTAAGAGGCAGATTTATGAGGTATACAAAATTCATTCATTATATAGTAGACAAATTATGACATGTTTTTGATGTTTCTAATGTAATATCGTGAAAAAGATATATTTTTTGCCAATTTCGGTATGTCCATTCATGCTCTGTTCCAATATTTTACGATTAGTAATTTCAAATTAATATTTCTTTGGGATAGATATTTTTATATAGATAACTACCCGTTTTTCTGCGAGTCGTTAATTCTAATTTCAAATTTACTTTCCTCATCGGCTGTCACCAGTCGTCTGTCGGTCGTTTTTAGCTCACGCCCCGTATAAATTATTACACGTGTCTCTCTGAACACTCGACATTGGCAGAATTATCGCGTGGTTTTATGACGCGAGATTGTGTCCATTAAAAAATAAATAAATAAATTATTACTATACGTAACTAGAATAATTCGTTTTTTTAAATTCTTTGCAATCGTGCATCAGTGGTTTTTTAAATAATGGGTTTTTTTTTATAAAAACTAGCAGTTTCCCTCGTTATTTCCTGATAAAAATATGGTACATGTTAATTTAACTCTTGCGCTTGTAATATTAAGACTGCCTACTATCTACCGTACGATCTGATTGTCTTGTCACTCCAAAAAATATTTGATTCCGTTCGTTTTATTTCTATCTACAATCGAAGGAAGCATGTGTCTCCTCCCTAAGGCATACTTCTCGTATCCTATTTCGGCATTCACAATTCCAGGATTCCATTACAGAAGCAACTCAATCTTCGTAATACTAATACACTACCAAACAATACTTCTTAGAAAAGGTAATCTCCTAACATTCACATTAGTTATCTGTTTTTTAGACGGAATATATGTAAATAAGATATTTTTTCTAAAGTTAAAAGATTTTAGTCTGTCATGTATAACGGGCCTGGCTGATTTAAACAAAGTAATAATGAAATGATAAGACTATGCATTTAAGAAACAAATGATAATGCATTATTTATTTAGCATAGCCTAACTCGGGGATAGTGCAGCTTCACAACATTATTTTTTTTATATTAGCATAAGTCGATTCGGAGCTTATTTGCTGTAAAAAAATAAATTCTATTTTTAATAGCATTAGTTTATATGGTACGAAACCTTTCGTATGCGTGTCCGACTCGCAATTGGCCGCTTATTGCATTTCATTTGATTTGTTGCCATGATCAAAATATAGTTCCACGCTAAATATTAACTTTTTAGTACATGCAGTTTCAGCGTTAAACCATGGATATGACTAATGTATGGTTTTTAAATTAAAGAAGAACCCTAAAACCCCACAAATGTTTTACTGTGTCCAAACCGCAATACCTACTAACGGAAGAAAGAAATGTTTTCCGTAACGAGTTCTAGCTAAGTCGCATGTTTTTATTTGTAAACGCTACTACAGGCCTTCATTAGAGAAGGAAGATACCAGGGAATCATCAACTACTAGATAGTATATTATTCTACTATGGAGCTCGCACGACCCACCGTGCGCGCCGCTAACGATGCTAATAAACGAACTCCTTCTGTATTCATGTCTTCCTGGTACTCGAGGTTACATTTCACTGCGTTTATAAGGAATTGAAAACTGTCCTAAATTAAAAAGCTAAAGCTATGATAACGACAAGCCGACGCGTCGTTTAATTTATTTTATCTAGAAATGGTCCATGAAACTTGCAAAAGAACTAGACGAAAAATCAACCGATTTTGTTGTCTCATTTACTGATTAATGTTTATAAGAAAAAAACAAAAATTTTAATGAGAAAACAAATAAGAAAGAGTTTCACAAACTGTATTTACACTACACTTCATCGAAGGTATTTAATAATTTTGATTTCATATAATCACTTGGAGCCTTAGAAATCAAGACTCTAACTCATAGTTACAAAATTTTGTGTTTACTAGCTGTTTCCCGCAACTTTGTTCGCGTTATTCCGGGATTAAAAGTATCCTATATGTTACTGTAACATAGTATTTTTATCTATCCACAAAATTGAATTAAAATCTATTCAGTAGTTTTGACGTGTAAGAGGATCAAACATACTTCCAGACATCATACATTCTTACAAAACATTCACGGGTATGATAGATCATCTGCCCAAGGCTTATTGGAACCCCCCCCCCCTCCCCCCTCATTTCACATTAGTTAAAAGTATTTCAAAAGTAGTAGTAGTGCGCCATGTGCGATTACCCTCTCCCAACAACGGCCCAAGCCAGGGTCCGAGCCCCACTATGGAGTTCCCCCCCCCCCCCCCCCCCCCGCAAGCTCGGTGAAGACGAAAGGACCATATCCGGCTATATCAATCCATCTATAGCCAGTTAGAAAAAAAATGTGTAGGTACTAATTAGGATTTTTATTTTACTTTCGCTCCTTCTCGCCTAGGATCTGATTGAGGTGCAGGGCCATGGTCTCCCTACCCCGTCTTACGCTACGCCACTGCGGAACTACCATTGCATAAGACCAACACACACTTGACCGGGATATTTTTCAATAGAACAACAGCCGACCTCCGTACCCGGGAGCCTCATTCACCGCTTTGTAAGGTATGGGGTATTATATCAGTACGTATTGTTCACAAAGGAGCCCCGGCGAATGCATTAATGTTATCATATTTCCCGAGAAAAGAACTTTTGATATCCCCGTCCATTTTTTGGAGAAATTATTACTCTAATAATGCTCGCGTGAAAAAGTTGAGGCAAAAATGAACGTGTGCTGAAAGAATAAATAAAAATACGGATTTGGGAATATCGTGTATCGTGAACGAATGCCGAGAGAGATTCGAAGGCTTGAAGATGAGAGTGAAATATGATGGAATTTCGTTACGCACTCGTCTAAAATGAAAGCAATTTGATGGGTTTCCCGTATCTATGTTTATTGAAAAGGCAAACGAAGTCATAGGAATTACTTCGTTTTACTGTTAAAATCTCGAGTGTTTTGTAGGATAATTGAAGGGGATGTCAATGATGGAGCTTTGCTGTTGTGTGTTATTAATTAGGCTGTTAACTTTTGTTAAATACTAGCATACTTTAGCAAAGAAAACAACGTATCGCATAATGCTTAGCGTTTAAAATGTAGACAAGAGCAAATCGTTCACTCTATTGGAAAGAAATTTAAGTATTCGTAGTTCATTGCGAGTGAAGATATATTACATTCATCCATTTCGTATAGTTCAGTAGGTTTTGTACTAACTAAGCCTTTTTAACGAGGTCTACTGCCAGTTTGTTATAGGAATGAATAAAAATTAACTATAG
Source organism: Glyphodes pyloalis (assembly GCA_037074685.1). Lineage (NCBI taxonomy): Eukaryota > Metazoa > Arthropoda > Insecta > Lepidoptera > Crambidae > Glyphodes > Glyphodes pyloalis. The sequence goes on from JAYKKO010000021.1 coordinate 8,865,397, forward strand.
GAAATGTATTTTCGGTACTCCATAACTTTGCCAAGATTCCGTGGCGCTGCGTGTTAATATTTGTATAGACTTCAACACTCAATACGTTACTGCATTGAAATGAACACTTAATGTATGCTAAAAGTCACTAAGTGATTTTAAAAAAAGACAATTGGGTACTTAACAGTTTTTGAAAAAGTATCGTTAAATGTGCGCCAGTGCAGTCGTGCCAATAAAATTATTACTTAACTAATAAGCTAACATATCTTACAATTTTCGTATTTTATTGTTAAGACTGTCGAGTAGCAAATTACATACTGCTTTTCCTTTCACTATTTGTCATCGATTACGTCGTGTACGTTCTACCGTAAACGAATTAAAAAAAAAGTTAGGTCAAGATGAAAAGAGGTCTTTGCCCTTTCATCCACAACTGTCACTGATGAGTGTCAATTATCAGAATCGATCGTGTCGTGAGTACGGTCGGACCCTCGCTTCTATTTCCGCCGGAGGCTGCGACGACTAAGGAAGCAGGCTGTCTCGTTTTATGCCTTTGCTGTAGCGCGTTACATTAAAAATGTATTTCCACGCTGTCAGCAGTTTTTTTTTTCTGTCATTAAAAACGAGCAACGGAATACCATTAACAGCACTGGCCATTTGGATCAATGTAAAAAAAATAAGAATTACAATAGGTACAGTTCTTATTTGGTCTAATAGCATTAGTATGGTATCTAGTTATAGGAAGAGCGGGACCTCCTGGCACAAGTATCTGCGCATACCTAATAGGCGGTCTCAATCACTAATGGCAAAATATATATCCTACTAATATTGAAAACACAAAAGTTTGTAAGAACGTACATATGGCATTTGTTTCGTTATCACAATTTAAAAGTAACGTGTATTTTTTCTTGGAATGCTCTTTATAAAATGTTATCTAAGAAAATATTTAGTCTCTTACAGTTTCTTCACCCAGTATCCCTAGAGTTATTCTGTTGTATTTTATTTTACAGAATACTTTGTTCTTTTTAAGGGCAAAGGGATTCCAATTCGCGCAGCCTTAGTAAATACATACTCAGGAAAGGAAGATCAGGCTGATACAAAAACTTAAACTCAGCAAATAATAAAGGTAAATTTTTTGCCGATTTTTACTTTCTTTTCATGAAAACGAATTCGAATGAAATTTATTAAAAATAAATGAATAAATTAGAATAGCATTGAATATAATACAACCAAAACAAAACGAGAAAATATTTTTTATTTATCCAATCTCCAAAAATAAACTGTGAGCTTTTGATTTTTCATTCAGGGGCAACCAAATTAAAATTTCGAAACAGCCATATCTGTCAAAACCGTGTACATTCCCGCTTAGCCACGCCTAAAATCTTTTTATGCGGCACTCTGCAACGACTTTTCGAACAAAACTCGCTTGAAATCACTCGAAGGTGAATGTGTGTCGAGTGTTCGCCGACCCTCGACGCGGGACGATTGCAATGGGCGCTTTGAATGCTTTGTTCCCGAGCCTTTTACTTCGGTGTACTGTTGTATATTCATAGAATGATACTCAAACATTGGCTGATTCGATAGCGATTTTGATAGTTAGTGAGTCTCTGCGCTATGGTTCATGAATGTTCATCAAAAAAAATCCAGAGATGATTCACCTCTTGAATTTAAATATTTTACAACATCACATACATATGTACATACATTGCTCCATTATGTAGTAAGTTGCTAAATCACCTGTGTTACAGATATGAAAGACGGTATTAAAATACTCAGACCTAAGATAATATAAAAACATCGTTTTCCGTATTGACCTGACCTGAAATCAAACCTAGGACCACAGAAATTGCGCTACGCCAAAGTCAGGCCCGTATTAAAGTAAACGATTCAATTGAATTTGGATGTCTAGTAGGTAACAACAAACATAGTAAAACATTTGGAATAACTTTTTATCCTGAAATAAAGTGAACGAAGTCGGGAACATCAGCTAGTTTTGCAATAAAAACTCGCAGCATCACATTTCCTCTCAGAACGGAATGTGTGTCGAGGATCCTTGAGCTCTAACTATGACTACACCTGGTTGGCTTGTCTCGTCTGTTCGCATTTTATGCACGCTGTATATATGTCGCAGTCATCTGGTTGAAACAGCTATTTGATTGAATCACTAGCGTGTTTATTAAATGACGACGTTTAATTGAATGACTAGGCCGAACGTTGATTGAATAAGACTCACTGAACGTCCAACAAGTTAGCGGATTGTAACATAGCCCTTTGAACATAGCGGACGTAATCAGTCAGGTGATTGTAATTTAGTTCATTTTTTTTCCACTGCGGCGTTAGTGCTCGTCAAAACAAAGATGGCTTCAAACAGCTGGTACAGATATAATTGAATAGCACTGTGTTCATAATTTTTATAGTGAAATTGAGATATAAAGTGACTTATTCGTAAAAAAATATTTTTTTAGCCTAATTGTCTTAAGACTTAAAATTGTTAAAACATATTAAAAAATCTTATTAAGGTGTGTTATGTCATGTCTGTCAGCTATATCCCATTCAACGACTATGCTAAATGACGTTCAGTCAAGAAGTTGAACGTTATATTAAACAATTTGACGAGTTGTCCTTTAGTCATTCAATTAAACGTCGTCATTCAATGAACGCGCTAGTGATCCAATCAAATAGCTGATTAAACCAGATGACTGCGACATATATATGCTGAATAAATAGCGCAGTTTTTTTGGCGAAGCTTAAAGCTGAATATGAACAGCTATTCACGAGCCAGCAGGAGTAATAAATATGTATATTGAGGGTTGTATAGGGAGATTTAATAAAATAATATCAAAAGCTAATTTCAAAACAATGTTTTTTTTTGTATTGCACTTCAAGATTGACCTCATCCCACCTGATGAATGAAGTCCTAGCTTAAGGGCGACAAGTACAGGATAAATCTGTTACTGGACTTGTCGCCCTTACCTTGAAGGCTTGACCCCTGCTACTAATGTAGCACCCCCCAAGAACTCTGGTTTTGTTTTATTTGGTTAAGTTAGATTTTTAAATACAATAAATAAATGCGCCAGACAATAAATAAATGCGCCAGACAATCACACCCATCGCCTGGTCTCAAACTAAGGTTTTCCCTTGTACTATGAGTACCAGACGACGGATACTAACTGGAGGCGTCATCCCAGCACACCCAGACCCAAGTCAATTAAGAAAAGTTCGTTTTCCAAATTGACCTGACCGGGAATCGAACCCGGGACCTTACGCGCTTTGGGCGCCTACCTTAGCCACTGCGCCACCGAGGTCGTTTTAAATGTAAACGTATTTTTTGCTCCAGCAAATAAAATTGATGATGGTCGTCAAAGTTCATCAAAGTTGCTGTAAGGGTGTGTTTAAGTGAAAACTGTGCGAAGCAGTCGCGCCAAATTTTAATGCCATGTATTTTAGTAAATCTTTTGTTGGCATTTATAAGAAAAACTATGTGACTTGTAATTTTTGGTAATCAATCTGTATAACTAAACACCTTTTTTTCCTTAATGGCTGAACCGTTTTGTACGAGACTTTAACTGCCAAATGGCTGTTGTAATAAGACTACTTTTAACGAAGGAAACTTACCACAGAATCAGAGCAATGTATGTGATGTTGTCCAATATTTATTTATTTATTATTAATACTTAATTTTTAATATGATTTGCGTTGCAGAATAATACTGTCTATTAAGAAACCCATTAAAGTCTTCGTCTCTACAAAAAAATAAACAATGTTCGAATATCGAATCGCATAGGTGCCGAGGCTTCATACGGTGCATCCGAGTGCAAAACAAAGCCGGAGTTATTGCAAAAGTGCAATTTCCTGTCCCGCGCCGGACTCGCCGCGTCACGACAGCGTCCGCCCATTGAGGACCCCTACGGGCACGATTGGACAATCGAAGCCTTGGAGCGATTAATCAAGTCCATGAAAGATTTCTTGTTCTCGTTTACGAATGTCTAGTTGACGACCTCCGTAGCCGGGAGGCGAGCGGGCTGGAATTTAGTGTCGCGCCATCTCTGAGGTTCCGAGTTCGATTCGGGTCAATATGGGAAACGAACTTTTCTATATTATTTCGAGTCTGGGTACCGTCGTTGTTTCTGATATCTGTAACAAAGGTGCTTTAGCTACTTACCATAGTTTCAGAACCATGTATGTGATGTTGTTGTCTAATATGTATTATAGATAGATAGATAGATACACTTTATTGCACAGAAAGTTTTACAGAAATTGGTTTTACAGACATAATCAAGTACAATTTAGGCGGTCTTATTGCTAGAAAGCAATTATTTATTTATCTAAGCGATTAATCAAGTTCGTGCCAGATTTCTTGTATGGGCACGTTTACTAATATTTATAGTGCCTCATTCTAAAACGAATAGGCTTTTATCAAAGATTTTGTAGATCCACAGTTCCATGGAAAATACAAAAATAAATTTGTATCCCGCCTCGTGACATAATGTTTGACTAAACATTTTAGTAAAAAAAAACAGGATTAAAAAAATCTGAAAAGTATCTCAAGATTGAACATTTAATATATACCTACTTTCTTAGTTTTAGGTGTTAATAACTAACTATTAGCCTAAATTTTTACGTGTCAGGTTTTTTGGCTATTTTTTTCTGATTTCTGTAACACAAATGCTTCAGGTGCTTCCCACAATGTATCTGATGATGTAGTTCATTGTATATTTTGTGGTCAGATCAATGGAAGTAATGGTGTCAGATAATTATTTTTCCAGTTTGAATGCAATCGTCTTTAAATCCCTATATGAATTTTGTAATAGGCGTACATAATAGCAAAATACTTACTTGCATTTAGTTTTTTGGAAAGTATATCAGCCAAATGTCTAAACAAGATCGCTTCTGAAATAGCGAAAAATTAAAAATGTTTTCATCTGAATCGTAATAAAAACAGCGGAGTTGCGAGTAGGAAACAAACTTTTGATTTACAGCCTACAAAGGAATCAACAATAACACCAGACTGTATAAAGTATGAATTTTTAAATTGAGCCTGGCAACTAGCTAGGGTCGTCAGAAGAAAAAAATACGTGACAATCGGGGACTACCGTGGTAAAGATATTGCATTGCATTTTAATCAACTTATGCAACAGAAAGCAAGCTGGCTTACCATTTATATATTACATAAAAGAAAAAGTTTTTTTTTATATTGCACTTCAAGATTGACCTCATCCCACCTGATGTTAAGTGGTAATGAGGTCCTAGTTTAAGGGTGACAAGTACAGCCTAATAAATCTGTTACTGGACTAGTCGCCCTTACCTTGAAGGCTTGATCCCTGCTACTAATGTAGCACCCCCCAGGAGCTCTGGAAACCTTACTCACACACAGGAACACAACAACACCGGAGTGATTGTTATTTAGCTGCGGTCTTCTGTAAAGTGGAGGTATTTCACCAGTCGGGCTGCTCCAGTTCGAGCGATAAATCGCTATGCCCTACCCCTCTTAATGATCTAATCTTAATCAGTTATAAGCAGTTTGCTGCTAGTTTGCATACATAGGTATATCTAGTCGTACGCAAACAAAAACCGTGCCGAAATCTACCGAACTTATGCAATAGCTTAAAAACAAAAAAAAGGTTTCGAATGTTTCTTTTACTTTTAAATTATTACAGTTTATCTTTTTTTCTATTACCAACATGTTGGTAGCCCTGCCGTGACCTGTTTCCAGTCCGTTCGAGTACAACTCGTTATTCCGCAGTCTAAATCGCTAGAGCCCTCTGCTGCAGCCGGACGAAGCAGGGCCCACTACAATCAATTCGCTACTTACAGGGTTACAAAACAGCTAGATACTTTCAGAACTGGACTATTCGCAAGTGATACTAAGGTAAAAGTGCCTTTGAAAATCTATAAGTATACCAGTTGTGCCCGCGAATTCTTTCGCGTGGACTACTGGTTTTTGCCATATTTATATTTGCATAGTTGGTTTCAACTCTAACTCCCTTAATATTAAAAAAAGTAGTCAATATTTTAATCCAAGTTCCGAGAATTTGTGCCAAAATTTTATATTTCTAACTTTAAAAAAAAACATTAATAAACTTTCAAGGGCGATATTACCTCCATGCCCGGACCAACATGATATCAAAACAAAACTTAGCTTGTGTCCGTTCTAGACGTTCAAAGTATACCTATACCAAATTTTATCAAAACCGGTTCAGTGGTTTAGGCTTGAAAGCCGGACAGACAAACAATAACAGTAACATTTATTTATTTGCATAAAATAAAGTGTGATACATGAAGATGTTACAAGTGGTATCTTGAGTTGTATTTGACCTGCAAGCAGGTGTGCAAACAATAGTGTCATTTTAGAATTAAACAGACAGATAGACAGAGTTACTTTCGCATTTATAATATTAGTATGGATATATTTAGTTACTCGAAGAGCTTGCGCCGGTATCTTGGCCTGCGATATGACACCTAGGTTCCCCTAGTTTTAAAGTTAATCATCTTAATAGGTCATCCCATTTGGGACAAGGCTCATCTCAATTATGTGGGATATGCACTAGTATATCATTTGATTAGTTTAGCTTCATTTTTTTTATTTATATTACACTTCAAGATTGACCTCATCCCACCGGATGTTAAGTGGTAATGAGGTCCTAGCTTAAGGGTGACAAGTACAGTATAATAAATCTGTTACTGGACTTGTCGCCCTTACCTTGAAGGCTTGACCCCTCCTACTAATGTAGCACCCCCCAGGAGCTCTGGGAACCTTACTCACACGCAGGAACACAACAACACAGAAGTGATTGTTATTTGGCTGCGGTCTTCTGTAAGGTGGAGGTATTTAACCAGTCGGTTCATGTTCTAAATTAAAAATATAATAAATTTTATAGGCACCTTTTTATTAATTTGTGCAACAGAAATACTGACTGAGCCACAAGTCACCCAAACCCAAGTTGCTCACAGATTAAATATGTTATCAATCTTTATTTATATTAGGTTCAGTTTTTAACACCAGAAAGGAATGAAAAAAGATAAAAGTAAAACTTGAGATTCAATCTGAGATCTTAAAATAAGACAAGTAGGGATCAAAATTATCGATCAACAGCTGAGCGCGTCTTAAGCCTACTTGCGCTAATCCAGATTAACGGTCCTATTTCATTAGGACACCGCGATTGTAATTAAATTTTATGGTATATTTATGGTTTACAACCAACCACCAGACAATAAGAAATTAAATGTGTAAAGATGAAGTGTGGGAGCGCAGGGATCCAATGCCCCGGATGGTATAGTAAAAAATAAACAACAGTACATAAGGCATATAGTTCTACATTTTAACATTTAAAAAAGAATGTTTTTTCAGAACGTCAAAATGTGCTGCAAGTGGCCATGGCATACGCCACTGCAAATAATAAAATCGTAACAATACCAACGAAAAAAATGATGTAAAAATCGAAAAACTTCACCTAAGCCCGGGTTCAATAATTGAAGAACCATTCTTTCTAGTAACGTATAGTAATAATTATACGGGGCGTAAACTAAAAACGACCGACTGAAGACCGATGACAGCTGATAATAATATGGAAAGTAAATTTTTATTTAGAATTAACTCACTTATTCATTTAAAAACTTTATTGCACAAAATAAAAAGTACAAAAGGCGGACTTAATGCTCTACCAGTCAACCGTTGGCGTACCTCACTTGACATTGGCGGAATCACTGCGTTGCTTTTAAACGCGGGATTGAGACCATAATTTAAAAAAAAAGAATTAACTCGTAGTCAGTTGGAGAAAAACGGATAGTTATTTTTGAGACATTACGAATCGTAAATATTGGAACCGGATATAGTCAATAAAACCCGAATGAACAAATACCTCCAATGAACGGTTAAGGATTTTTTACATAGGTTTTTTGTGAACATATTTCTACTGATTAACGTAGATGAGGAAGAGCATTGCTCTTCTCTTTACAAATGAACACCGAGGTAATAAACACAGTGCATCGCATTCTCTCATAAAATAAACCAGCGTATCAAATCGTTTGCTTAGCAAACCGTATGAAAATGTCACAACGAATGTCAAGAAAAGCCGCCATAACTCCTTTAACGCAGGACATTTTACTGCCGGCAAATACCGCTTGTGTTCTGGACCGGGTCTAGGGAAAAGTTGGCGTTTTCTTTCGAAACGTGGTTCCTGCTAGCCAACCAGGACCACCTCGCCAATTTCTGGATATGCTCATCGATATATCTTGGTAAATATTTTGTAAATTTTAATTGATTTAGAAATTTTACTCTGATTTGTAATTTGAATATATTTGTACAATAAAGAATTTATAGAGAACAAAAAATTACTTCTTGATAATCTATGGAGGTCGGCATCTTTGTAGGGTAACGCTACTTACTTTCTATGTGTGCCAATAAATGTTTTTTCTTTCTTTCTTTCTTACTCTAGCGATATACACCAAAAAGATCGCCCAACAGAAGTGTACTTAGATAATGCCTAATTTACTTATTTAGATACTCCTCTTAATCCGGTCCCTGTTGCCCTTTGAAGTTTATTCCTCGTAAATTAGGAATCGAGGCTAAAACAAGACATTTTTGTCGACTGTAAAAATCTGCGCTTTTACAGTCAAATCCTTTCTAACGATAACATAAAAATCCAACTGACAATTGCATTTTATCTTATCATAGTCATTAAAATTTTAAAAAAGCTTTTAACAATTCCTGTTGTCTTCCTTTTGCTTTATTTAAAACAGCCTCGAACAAGTAAACAGATTTTGTTACAATTTGTGTTACATAATAAATATCACTTTTTTTTTTAATTCAGTAAGTATAGCCTCTGGATAGTGTATCTCCCCAAAAGTTAAAGATTTTTTTAAATCAGTTCAGTATGAATGTTTAAAAAAATAAAAAACTAAGTTAATGTTAACCTTTACGAAAATTTACTCATCTTCACAAAAGAAAGTGTTAAAATACCTACTTAATAAGTAGGTATGTTCCACCATCTCAGATAAGCTCCCCTCCTCAGCCATATTATGAATCAAGATAATCTAGAAGCTTGTTATATAGTTTCCAAACTTCCATTTTGTACATTACCCTAAGTAATATTTAACATTGAATATAGGGTTGGCCCCAAAGGCAGACTAAAATACAATCTTCAAGTCATAGCAGTCCGAAATGTAGAAAAAACCGGGCATCGAAATTACGGTTGACTGGTAGAGAATGCTCTTAACATTAGGTCCGCCTTTTGTACTTTTTATTTTGTGCAATAAAGTGTTTGAAATACTTTAACGAAAAGTTCATTTTTAAATGAGGTTGTTTCTTATGTAATAGTTTTCATAATAACATTTAATGCTTATTTTATCTAGTTTATGCTTATTTCGTTAGAAACAGGTAGGGTATAGCGATTTATCGCTCGAACTGGAGCAGCCCGACTGGCCAATCTTACAGAAGACCGCAGCCAAATAACATTCAATACTCAATATTTTAATTGCATTCAATTTTTTTATTTTATTTTATTCATTTTATATTCAGTTCGGTGTTGCTGTATTCCTGCGTATGAGTAAGGTTTTCAAAGCTCCTGGGGGTTCTACATTAGTAGCCTTTAAGATAAAGTTGACAAGTCTAGTAACAGCTTTATTATGCTATACTTGTCGCCCTTAAGCTAGGACCTGATTTCCACTTAACATCAGGTGGGATGAGGTCAATCTTGAAGTGCAATAAATATATATATATATATATTAGGTTTACGTACAGTCACGTGCATTATGTATACAACTTATTCTAAAGTGAACCTTCAAAATAACGTAAAGAAATTAAGTGTTCACATTTTATTACTGCTTTTTGACTTCCGGACTGTAGTATTATTTTTATTTTGCACATAATGGCTAACAAGGATTTATCGAAACCTAGCTCTTTTCAGATTGGAAGCTTATGGATTTGAATACAATCTTAGTAAGCGAGGTCGCCTAGTCTTGAAAATGTGACAGTTTCCTTAAATAACAAATCGGCACAGATTGATTAAAAATGCGGGGTATTTTTACGTCTTTCACAAACGGTACTTGTAAATTGTATGTAGTTTATTTAAATTGGACTGTATGTATATATGTTTTACTAGGTCGATGGGGAGTCACTGCACCAATTAAAAGTATGAAATAGCAATGTAATAATTTATTTATTTTCCCGCACATGCACTACGTTGCAATCAGGATACAGAGAGAAAGGAAACTGAAGTGGGTGTTGTTAGAAGACAAAAAAAAACTACAAATTCAATGTTGGTGTTACCAACACCCGTACTTATTACACTGTTATATAACTACACTAGCTGTGCCCGCGACTTCGTTCGCGTGGACTACATCCTTTTATAGTCAGTTTTACCCTTTTCTCCCCTAATATTCGAAACAAAAAGTAGTCTATATTTTAGTCCAAGTTTCGAGCTATATTTGTGCCAAATTTCATATCTCTAACTTCAAAAATAAACATTTTTCCATATAAACTTCCAAAGGTGGTATTACCCCCCTCCCCCCTTATTTTCTAATAAAAAGTAGCCTATGTCAGTTCTTGAGATTCAACGTATACCTATACCAAATTTCATCAAAATCGGTTGAGAGGTTTAAGCAGGAAAGCGTAACAGTCACACAGACAGACAGACAGACAGATTTTTATTTGCTCTTTAAAATGATACTTAGGTATTGAAAATGAATGACTAATTTTCAGTAATCATCAATCATCGCTTATAACCAAGCGATTCGATTATTTGCTCGCAAGTGTTTAATAAGTTCTATTACCAACTTTGATATAAATTGGAAAATGAACATTATTTTTTAATTTACATTCGTTGATAATTAATTGAATTAAATGCAAGGAATGCATAAATATATGTTTTGTGCTAGGTACATACCTGTCTAACGATGACCAATTCATGATCATCACCAAACATGGAGACGGAAAGCTTTTAGTCTTAATAACTAATCATTTACAGGTTCTAAAGTTCACTATCTCACAAATAGTCTTATTCCAATTACAGCTTTAATTACGTAGTTCTCTATGCGAACGCATCCAAGTTTCATATAAGGTGAATCCCGTTGTCATACCAAATTAAACTCTATAATCCAGCGGTAGTTTATAACCTGAGCTGAAACTAACTTAGACATGAACTATTACTCTATCTGCCATAGACTATTGGATGGAGCAATTTGTTGAGAAACTTTAAAAATTATTTCTTTTTTTATATAGGAATTTCTTTATATTGGAGGACATCAAATACATTGCTCTGATTCTGTGATAAGTAGCTTAAGCACTTGCGTTACAGAAATTCGAATCAACGACGGTACCACAACACCCATACCCGAAACGATGTAGGAATGTTCGTTTCCTACATTCCTCGACCGGGGATCGAATCCACGACCTCAGATGGCACGACGCCAAAGTCCGGCCCGGTCGCCTCTCATTTAAATAACATCGTACAAGATGTTTAAAATCAGAAAATAAGTATTATGAACAGATTTAATTACTTGTATTGTACATACAAAAGCAGATCAGACTAGACCGCTCTTATTTAATGCACGTAAGATCTACAATCGACCCTCAAGTGTTTACCTAGACTTGGTGTTGACTGTACTTATTCCATTGTTATTTATTATCTGGAAATTGAAAAATTAGGCGTTAATATAATAAAATGATGGTGGTGCCCATTTTAAGGCATCTTAAGAGAGTTAGGGCATAGCGATCTATCGCACGAACTGGAGCAGCCCGACTGGTGGAATACCTCCACCTTACAGACGACCACACCTAAATAACAATCACTTCTGTATTGTTGTGTTGCTGTGTGTGAGTAAGGTTTCCAGAGTTCCTGGGGGTGCTACATCAGTAGCAGGGGTCAAGCCTCCAAGGTAAGGGCGACAAGTCCAGTAACATATTTATTATGCTGTACTTGTAGCGCTTAAGCTTTTAAAAAAAAAAGGACCTCATCACCGCGTTTTGCGCAGCGAGGTGGGCCTCTTGGCGGTAGGCGCTGTGGGGGAGCCTGTGTAGAATCCGCAAGGAACCTCGACTCCCCCACAACTGCGCAACATTGGCCACCGCGGGGGTTTTAGTCAGTGCGAGCCCGACACACCACTCTCTGTTCCCTGTAGAGAGTGACGGAGCGGTAGGCATTGCCCCTCGACAAGAAAATAAAAAAGGACCTCATTACCGCCTAACATCAGGTGGGATGAGGTCAATCTTGAAGTGTTTTAATATATAAAAAAACTTGCCAAAACCAAAAGCCCTGAGTAACAAAGGCTATATTGATTGCTAGAGAAGACTAACTCCATGCGTACGAGGTCGCGGGCGGTCGCTAGTCTTAAATATAAGTTTTTTTTCTCAAATACATTTTCCACGGTACCGTGCATCGATCATACCGGCCCGCCTTCGATCGGTCAAGTGATCAATTCCGGGCTGATTTGATAAATTGTTTATTTGTTCCGACGTGCCAATAGTGTCTTGAGGAAATTGTTTTTCGTTCGTTTATGTTTACTACGGTTTAATCTTAAATTGTGCACCAAGATGATATATTATCAAAACCTCGATTAATGAAAGTGAAGTGAAGTTGTGGCGAAATTAAAACAACAATTTAATTTGTACTTGTTTAAGTTTTAAAAACAAGTCGCTTTCCGGTTTTTATTTTCTCTTCAAAATGATATTTAGGTAATGAAAATGAACGACTAACTTTCAGTAATTATTTAATTTTTAAAATCGCTTATAGTCAAGATTCGATTATTTGCTCACAAGTGTACGTGTAAGTGTTGTATTACCTAGTAGAAGTATTACCTAGTACGTGTAAGTGTTGTATTACCTAGAAGTTGTGGCGAAATTAAAACAATAATTTAATTTGTACTTGTTTAAGTTTTAAAAACAAGTCGCTTTCCGCCATCTTTCCCAATCCCAATGTATGCTTAGATCTTTGAAACTACGCAATAGATTTTGCTGCGTTTTTTAATTTGTTTAAGTTTTTTTTTAAATTGACATGTAACGTGACTGAATAGTCAGGCTAATATTTATAATACAAACATATTGTAGGCGAAACATTTATTAGCAATCTATTTTGCTCACGTGCAAAGACGAGCCGGCTTGCTAGTTATCAATATAAGTCAGTCACTTTAGTTAACTATACCGCGAAAAAGATTATTTCTTGGCGCGTATGAATGGTAATCCATACCTACAAACAAATGACCAGCCACATTCGTCCTTCTGCTGGGACAATATTTTCAGCTAAACCTCATATGTTAGTTCAAAGTTCCATCTTTCGGCCCAATGCAAATTAGTGAAAACTCCTTTTTAGTGAGCCTGGCTACTCCATCTCCCCTTTACTATAGAACCTTCATCTTCCTCATTAAACTTTCATTTTGTTAAGATAATTTTTAATTTATACTAATACTGCAGAGCTGATGAGTTTTTTCTTATGAACGCGCTAAACTCAGGAACTGCAGGTTCGAATGAAAAAATATTTAGGCTATATAACATTACGCTATAACAAATGTGAGAAGAATCAGTGGAAAATGTACCGCTAATAAATTAAAATAACACATATATAATACTAGCTGTGCCCGCTACTTCGTTCGGGGTTTTTCCAGCTTTTTCCTGCTTACTCCCGTTCCCGTAGGAATTTTGCAATATCCTGTTGCAACTAAACTTTAAGTTTACTAAGGTACCTGCATGCCAAATTTCAAGCGTCTAACTTAAGCGGTTTAGATTTTTCATACAAAAGGATTTTCCCGCTAATTCCCGTTCCCGTGGGAATTTCGGGAATTCTTTTCTTAGTGCGCCTCTACGGTACCTAAGCAACGTCCCTTCCAAATTTTAAGTGCCTATGTTTAGCTGTTTAGGCTTTGCGTTGATATGCCAGTCAGTCAGTTTCTTCTTTTATATATTTTGATACAATATTAATGTCATTCAGTGAAACAAAAGACTGCATTATTATAAAGTCAACACTGCTGTCAAATCTGCATGGTGTATAATTCTCATGAAATTATAATGTTCTCAAATTAAAATTATAAATAGCTTACTTGTATTGCCTTCTCGACCTGTACGTGAATAACCTAAGAAGGGTTGTGTAGTAAGCAGAGCCGCTGATAAAGACATATCGACCAGTCTCGTTATGCATTCGGCCCCTGCCCTGTCGGACGTATTTCACCCCCATTTTTCGCGCGAAATATTTATGTCCCCAACTTTGCAGGCAGATCTATAAATCTGGCAGAATCCTGACTAAGGCACTTAGAACTTCCACGTTGCTTTGTAACAGAGTTAATGTAATGTGCGTGCATTAAATGGTATTGAAGTATTTTTTGAGTCGAAGTTGGTACAGTAAATTTTCCTAAGATTTGGGGCGGCCAATGTGTTAATAAGCACTGACTACGATACTGTTGAAATGTCCACTAATTACATATGTATTTTTGTGATGGCAATACAAACAACATTGTTTTGTTCGAAATCAATAACGGAAACAGGTAGGCAGATTCTTATACCACATTCAATTAATTATTGATAATATGGTGAAACTAGCTGTGCCCGCGACTTCGTTCGCGTGGACTACATCCTTATATGGTCGGTTTTACCCCTTTCTCCCCTAATATTCAAAACAAAAAGTAGTCTATATTTTAATCCAAGTTTCGAGCTATATTTGTGCCAAATTTCATATCTCTAACTTCACAAACATTTTTCCATACAAACTTCCAAAGGTGGTATTACCCCCCTCCCCCCCTTAATTTCTAATCAAAAGTAGCCTATGTCCGTTCTTGAGATTCAATGTATACCTATACCAAATTTTATCAAAATCGGTTGAGAAATTTAAGCAGGAAAGCGTAACAGACACACAGACAGACAGACAGAGTTACTTTCGCATTTATAATATTAGTAGGGATGTATCGTTCTAGATACGAATAGTAAGAAATTATACGGGGTGTAAGCAAAAAACGACCGACAGACGACTGATGACAGCTGATATGGAAAGTAAATTTAAAATTAGAATTAACGACTCGTAGAAAAACCGGATAGTAATTTTTGACACACGGGAATCGTAAAATATTGGAACCGGGCACAGGTCAATATTAGGGAACACTTTGACGACTCTGATTCGCTATTATTTTAATTAACAAATAATCTAACCCTGACCAAATTAAATCAGTTCAGTCGTTCAGTGATTATAAATGTATCTTTATTAAAACAACTTGCTATGACGACCTCGGTGGCGCACTGGCTAAGGTACGCGGCCCAAGCGCGAAAGGTCCCGGGTTCGATTCCCGGTCGGGTCAATTTGGAAAACGAACTTTTCTCAATTGACTTGGGTCTGGGTGTGCTGGGATGACGCCCCCAGTTAGTATCCGTCGTCTGGTACTCATAGTACAAGGGAAAACCTTAGTTTGAGACCAGGTGATTGGTGTGATTGTTGGGCGGATTTTTTTTTATGGCTTATTATTTCGGAATGAAAAATATCCTGTTTATTATTCTAGTAACTTGTCTATCATTCTAACAAGTATCATCTAAATCCACTCAGTACTTTTAACGTGCAAGAGTGAAAGAGGCGAGCGTACCGGACTTTGGCTTCGCGTCATCTCTGAGGTCCCGGGTTCGATCCCCGGTCGGGTCAATATGGGAAATTAACTTTTCTGTATTGTCTCGGGTCTGGATGTTGTACTACCGTCGTTATTTCTGATTTCTGTAACACAAGTGCTTTAGCTACGTACCACATAATCAGAGTAATGTCACATACATTGCTCTGGTAATTTGGTACGTATGCTGCCCCATATTTATTTACACATAGACATACAGACATACAGGCATCAAGACTTACGGACATCCGGATTCTGGACACCCAAGCATAAATTCTTACAAACTTTCACGTTTTTAATATTTGTAGAATAGTATAGTAGGATTATTTAGGTATTAAAACCCACGAAATTAACATTTATTCTTATAAAAGTATCTGCACGGTTATTCTGAAGTTATGATGAAAAAAACTGGTAAAACCTTCTTTACAATGCTTATCTACAGAGGCGTGGGAATGAGAAAATTAAGATAAGCCTCTTTTCGGACTTTTCGCGATGATACCGGCGTTATTGCATATTGTACGGCATCGCGGTGAAAGCTGAATCCGGGTTTTGAGGAAAAAGGCCAGGTTTTTTCAAATAGGCGTAGGTTTTATTGTGGTGAAAAAATTGTTGGATAGGTAGAAATGTATGTATCCCTTCGTAAAGGATTTCGCCCAAACAATAGGGCAGCATAGCAGTAAGATTAGAACATAAGTTGATGCCAGAACGGTATACCTATTCTAGATTTTGTACACCCTTAATATTAGCAAACATAGCGGGAATATTTATATAACATTGAACATCTTTATGTAACCTGTGTTTACAAATAAATAAGTTTGAACTTTGAACTTAAAAATAGGTTTTTTAAATTGTTTCCTTGAGTATTTATAAAATACAAATCAAAATACAAGATTCGTTTCGTTTTTTAAATTATATAAATTAATTTAAATCAGTTTAACGTTAACAATTTAATACCAACTCCATCAAGCCTTCTTTACAGCATTAATATAAAATAATAATTAAAACATTTATTTTTGATGGTGCTAATCTTCTCAATACTTAAATAAAAGGAGATACTGAATGACTTACTGACTGACATATCAACGCACAGCCTAAACGGCTAAACGTAGGCACTTGAAATTTGGAAGGGACGTAGCTTAGGTACCGTAGAGGTGCACTAAGAAAGGAATTCCCGAAATTCTCACGGGAACGGGAATTAGCGGGAAAAGTCTTTTGTAAGAAAAATCTAAACCTTAAGTTACATGCTTGATATTTTGCATGCAGGTACCTTAGTAAACTTAAAGCTTAGTTGCAACAGGATATTGCAATATTCTCACGGGAACAGGAACTAGCGGGAAAAAACTGAAAAACCCTGTAGTTCACGCGAACACGGGCACTGCTAGTATCACTATAATATTGAACTCGCACAAAAACCTCTCAAACATTTGACCTTATCCGACCCGAAACCAGAGACAATGATTTTCCGAGAATTATTTATGAGGCACGAAGCCCGAGGTGGCTATCGGACCGCTTTCGTAATTTCTCTATTATTTATAGAAAGGGCGAGCCTCATGTAAGAGATCATTGATATCCGACATGTTTCTCAAACTTTTTAGGCTGACTAATGCCCGTGGCCAAATTTACTGTGTTCGGTCAACAACACGTCAAGGGAACACTTGCAGTTCTATTAAATCTTATGCGCACGAGATAAGGGTGGTGCAAAGCCCAAATAGACTTTCGATGATACTAGTAGACGCTTGCCACTTCTTAAACGTGGAGTTAGTTTGTTTCAACCCTAAAAGGGGATTGATATCTAATCTATAGAGCATACGTTTTTAATTCTAAGTCTCTTACTTCATAGGACTTTCTTACAGTCTTCTTTTTTAGTGATAAAGCCCACTAATTAGCGTACCTATTGGTTAATATTTTATTGACTTAGACAGGGTTACCTAAATATTATACTTACTTCTCTATATTAAACAACACAATTTAGGGGCATTTCGTCAAAATGATTAGGAAACACTGGCAAGCATCAGCACGCGACACAAATTAATAGAGTGCTTTTATTTGGGTCAGTCTTTTACGAGGCAAGTACGGAAATTATATAATAATATGTTCTTATATTTAAAAGTCTAACCCAATATGAATATCATCAGCCATCTTAACAACTGACAGACAAGTTTTATTGATCGATGACCGACAAAAGATAATCCATTTTTAAACGACAGAGCAAAATACTCATTTGTACTTAAAATATCGACCTATTTATAGCTATTGCATACAGATATATATAACTAATAGGTCAATTTCTTATGTATTTATGTGTGTAGATAAAACTTTAATGGCTTTTGTGATTTAAGCGCTTAATCTGACATAACACTTTAAAATTTTCTTAATAAATTAAATATAATATTCTTTAATTAAGTTAAACTTGGTTCCTATTTTACCATTGTCTATTATGCATACCTGTAATTAAACAAATAAATAAAAGTTGCGGGAGTCTTCCAGAAGCCTTCTTTTAGCGGAAATGCTGGCAAACCATTTAACTTTGTAAGGAGATATTCGTATGCCCAACTTATAAGCTATGAGTTTTTAAATGCAGCATATTACTCCCAAACTACAAATCCGGCTGTGTTCAGAAAATATTGGCAGAACGGTCGACAACACGTGAAGTTAACACTTACAGTTAAATATTAGCTTTTGTACAGACGACATAAGAGTGGTACAAAGTCCAAAGTATGTAGTCTGCCATACTGTTGATCTAAAACACAAAGTAACAGAATATTTTCAATTTTCCACCCAATATTCTTTAAATTTTCACTCGGCTCTTAAATAAAGTGCGGTGACGTAGTGCCCTGCCGAGTAGCCGGCCGGCGCCATATTTCCGAGCACTCATTTCCCTCAGGACTTCGGTATGCTCTCCATATCATATCTATGGCCCTTACCAAATCACTACTCATGTTGTTTATGGTCTAGATCTCAAATTATGGTAAGACGGGAATGAGGTATAGGTAATTTTACCTACTTATATTTTAATCGCGAAAGTTTGTTAAAAATGTCTGGATGTCCAGATATATAGGTATGTTTGTTACTCTTCCACGCAAAAAGCAATAAAATAGAATAGAATAGAAATTATCTTTATTCATGTAAGCTTTACAAAAGCACTTACAATCGTCAGAACAAGTTCAGTATTCTACCACCATGTTGGGTATGTCGATTATGTCGCGAGAAACCGGCAATAAACTCGACACTTACTCTTTTCAAAATAACTATGATTCCATAAACTAGGTAGGTACTTAAAGATAATAGATATACAATGTTAAATTCATATGAAAATTTAAAGAAAAATTATGATTCGATTTGGATGAACTATGGTATAAAGATAGATGAGCTAGGTTAACATATAGGTTTCTTTTTGTAGAGTAGAGAAGAGATGAGTAGGTGAAGAATAATATATCACAAATACTGTACAAGAGTTTATTTACACACCTCTTTTACACCTAACAACAATTGAATAGAAATAATATTTACAAAGAAGGAGAGAAAGAGGAAATGCGGAAATATATAACTGTACACACAAAATAAGGAGTTAAGTTAAGGAGTTTCTTACCGGTGTCTTCTCGGTAGATATAGGTTCCGAACAGGAAGTAGAATCACTTTGCATTATATACAATGACGATTCGAAAGTGTTATATTATATGTAACCTACTTGAATAAACAAATATTGAATATACACATCAAGAGGGAACTAACTCAAAAATTGCATATGCATACTGCATTACTGAAAAACAGCATCGATTTTTTTAAATTCATCTATTCCCCCTATATATTAATCCATCAGTAGGGATATCAGTAGGGATCAGTAGCTATCGACCAAAAAAAATTCTAAGACATTTCTCTTTTAGCTTCATTAGTACACCATAAATCTATTCAGAAAATTCCTATGGTACTCAGGGACACGGCAATTCGTTTTTCGCGTCTCCTGAAAATAGTACTTTTTTGACTCTGTTTAGATCTAGAGGTGCGAAAAGACTTCTAATACACTTTGGACTTTGTAAGTACCACTCGTAAACATAAGAACTGATATTGAACTGCAAGTAATAACAGCGATGCAGCAAATTTCTATGAAAGGTAAAATACAGTAAATAATTGACAAGGAACAAATATCGAGTACCAATAGTAGTCGCCTAATTCCCACGGGAAGGTAAAAATGTAAATTGTCCCTCGTATTCAAAGCCGGCCGGCTAATGCTCACTTTGCATATATAGCACGTGTCGATGAACAAATTTGCATACGTTATGTTGCTCATGAGCCCTTGCGATTTCTGCTCGCCTGGTATTTCTAAACAAAATGTTTTAACATTACCAGCATATTCGCTTATTTGTGCTCCTACATACATTCAAACTATAAAAAATGAAGGACCCATATATTTTCTTTATCATATAAACGAAAATATAAAGCAAAAAGCTTGCGTTAAAATTTTGTGCGACGTCACTTTATACATAGATTGTAGTACATAGTGATATAATCGTGAACACACGCTTTCACAAGCCCTCCATTGAACTTTGATTCGCTGTATCATCAATTCTTATTTACGTTTTGATTGACGACTTTGGAATCAATAGCTTTTGGACTTTCAGAAAGTGTCACATTGATATTTTTTTATTTCAAAAATATCTGACCAAAGGGATGTTCACGAAGAGCCTTAAAAAATCCCAGGCCCACAAAGTAAAAAATAAGTAGACACCCGAATAGCAACTTGTATACTATTTTAGATATAATTTGAATTTCCTTTTCCGCCGGGACTAAAATTATACTGGATTGTCACTTTCCTGGAATACAATCTCTACTACCGTCGTCCATCACATTCACTTCTGTTCTACCAATCATTTGCCATCGACTCCCAGCGTTATAGATTAGGTCAATGCAAACTGTAACATATAGGCGGTCCCGCGGGAAATCTAGGAGCAGCCCGTGGACAAAGGATCCGGTTGCCGGGAGCAAATGCAGTGCTTGCTGGCTGACTACAATTGACATGCATTCGCATTTTTGTAAACGAGCCTTCTTTCGTATGTAAATTCTAATGCGTTTTTTTTTTTTTTTTAATTTTGATACTCGTTTCATTATGCATTAGAGCACCTTGGGGAAAGATACCGACGTGTGTGGGACTTCCCCGCAGACCAATAATAGCTTATTAAGGAATAGAGTAATAGATGGAAGAGTGGTTGGACTTTAATATGTCTGTAAAGGCAAATTTCGTAAAGTTTTCTGTGCAATAAAGTGTATCTATTTATAAACCTGGCCATATCTATATTTACAACCGCAAACTTCGGAAATGGTCTCGAATGTTCTGTTAAGACCGAATGTCCGTTAAAAGATAGGCACTTGTAAATATCTTACTATATAATATACTTTGTGTTATTCTTAACTTAAATGATTAAACAAAGACAAAACATCGAATTCCCGTATAGAAATCGATTCTGAAATTTGTGTACCGCTTGTAACATGTAGCGACTTCACATTAGTTTTTCTATTTTAACTTAAATCGGAACGTGTCTGTTGAATTGAAAAAACTTGAATTTAAAAAAATTAAATTTTGACAGATGTCACTTTGACAAGCCGGCACTTTACGACCTGTTGCAGACGGTGATTAATTTTATCGCGCTCTTAACAAACGTCAAAATCGATTGAAGTCAGTGTGTCAGCTGTTGATTGGCTGAAAATACGCATGTGGTGTGCTATTAGCCAATCAACAGTATCGAAACTTTCGTCGTCTCATGCGATAAATTTAACATATTGCGTATGCTAGGCCTGTAAGAGAGCGTTAAGAAATGTTTCTCTCACCTACGTGGCACATCTCAAAGCAGATAATCAAATACCTCGTAACACAGAGACACGATATACACCACTCGACAAACTTTCCCGTTCAAGGTCACACCGATATCCAATCAGAAACGTGTAAGATAAGGGTAGTTTCACATGGCCCCGAGGGAAATCTTGTGGCCGTAGACACCGGATATGCTATTAGCAGCGAGCCATAAATAATGTCCACAAATATAGACCGGAACGATTGCACGATCAGTTTCTCTTTGGTTCATTTATTTGAGATGAAAGCTGAGTACCTTGTAACCTTGAAAGTTGTCGTGTCGAAAGTAAAACAGTAAAAGGAAATGAAATGCTTATAGGTGTGATTACATCAAAGGGTTAACACGAAAGTCTTGATAAAGAAAGCTTGTGGTATCGATTAACCATGACATTTTAAAAACAATTAATAGAATTAAATCTACATTTCATTCAAAAACAGCAAACTTTCATACTTACTCTGAACCCCTGTTTTACCCCCTTAGGGGGTGAATTTACAGATATCCTTTCCTAGTGCTCCCATACACTATAAAAGGAACCTCTGGTCAAAGATAACTTAAATTCATATTTAAAAAAAAATTATATAAAATAATATTACTTATAGTGCCCAATTACATGTAGATTTAAATTTTACATTACTTCCTAGTACCTAGTACCTACATATAATTTAAACATATTTAATAGTATTATACTTTATGTAAATTATATAATATTGTTTATTATATACTACAGGTAGCTTCATTTGTTTTATATAGAGACTGACTAATCATAAGTATTACTAATGTAATTTTTATGAATAAAAAATATTGACTTTGACTTTGACTTTAAAATAGTCATGCATGACGTAACTGTGTATCTCGCTTTACACTTACAGGGTTCTTGTATCTATAGTTATATAACTTGTTTGTTTTATGATTTTGTTACAATGTAATGCAAGAAACAAATAAATAAATATATAACCCAATAGTTTAGGCTCTGTATTGATAGATCATAGTCATGCATGACGTAACTGTGTATCTCGCTTTACACTTACAGGGTTCTTGTATCTATAGTTATATAACTTGTTTGTTTTATGATTTTGTTACAATGTAATGCAAGAAACAAATAAATAAATATATAACCCAATAGTTTAGGCTCTGTATTGATAGATCAGACAGCCAGTCAGTCAGCTTTCCCTTACAAAGATTTAGATTCAGTGGAAATTGAACAAATGCTAAACAAGCCACGCGTCACATATTACAGGTTGAGCTGAGTTCACCAATGATTAATCCGATCATAATGCTCTCTCTCGCGCGTGACGTCACCATCGCAGCGCACACGCGGGTATTTGCGTGTAAATCATCGCGTGAATACGTGACGATTTATCTCTGTTGAAGAACGCGAGCAGAGACGGGACGCGTATTTAGTATCACTTACTGTAGGAAATAAGGGGGTCCTAGAAAAATTTTAATTCTGATTTTTATAACAAAAGCTACTTTGACATCTGAGTATATCTTTTATTTTTATATTACACTTCAAGATTGACCTCATCCCACCCGATATTAAGTGGTAATGAGGTCCTAGCTTAAGGGCGACAAGTACAAGATAATAAATCTGTTACTGGACTTGTCGCCCTTACCTTGAAGGCTTGCTACTAATGTAGCTACCCCCAAGAGTTCTGGAAACCTTACTCACACGCAGTAACATATTTGGCTGCGGTCTTCTGTAAGGTGGAGATATTTCACCAGTCGGGCTGCTCCAGTTCGAGCGATAAATCGCTATGCCCTACCTCTCTTAAATAGATCTGGTCCGATTCTGACTTTGTATCATACTTAGCAGCCGCCCGCGACTTCGTACGCTTAGACTAAGCTTGGCTTATGTTACTCTGGGTGAAGTGAGCTTTCCAATGGTGAAAGACATTTTGAAATAAGCAAGGTAGTTTTTGAATTCATTCATTACAAACATACAAATACTAATCTTTTCTCTTTATAATATTAGTGTACATAGAATATAAATAGATCGGATTCGAACTTCGCAAGTATCTATATTACTCTGTCTTAACATAAACGATTAGACAGAGATAAATGACCACCTTTGTAAACCAGCCCTTAAGTTATGTTGTCACATATTATATAAAAAGAGAAATAGTTACACAGGCAACTTTTTATTAATATGTGCCACAGAAATACTTTCTAAGTCACGAGTCGCCCAAGACCAAGTGGCTCACTTATTAAATTTATCTCCAACCTATTATTTATTAGGTAAGGTTAGTATTTTTTTGACGCTGGATTAAATAGAACCCTATAAAAAACTACTGTAACTGGTTTAAAATCTAGATAAATAAAATTGGAATATCTAAAACATTAAAATAACAGTTTTTTACTACATGCATATAAATATATAGATGTCTATATACGTTATATATATTTACCAAAATATATATTTTTTTATTTTTGTCTTTCTGTCTGTCTGTTTGTTCCAGTTTTTCTCTGAAATGGCTGGACCGATTTTGACGGGATTGGTAGGTAGCTGATGCAATAAGGAGTAATTTAGGCTACTTATATTTTAGAAAAATAATTGTTTTTATAAAAAAAATCGTAATTCTGTAGTCCAAGCGAACGAAGTCGTGGAGACAGCTAGTGCGTAAATAAAAGGCGCGCCGCCGCGGTGGGCAATGGTACTATTCTGCGGTGCGTATTACAAACGTGAAAGTTTATTTAAGCTTCGCCCTGTATAATGTTATTAGTAGTATTATTTATATTTTCATAATGGAAGCCTTGTAACAGATCAGAGTAACAGATTTATTATGCTGTACTTGTCACCCTTAAGCTAGGACCTCATTACTACTTAACATCAGGGGGGGTGAGGTCAATCTTGAAGTGCAATATAAAAAAAAACGTTTACTTTGCTTTCATAAAAAAAATGCTAAATGTCTTTGGATTTAATTTAGTGGATCAACAAGATTAGTTAATAGAATGACATAGTGGGTAGATTTTATCCCGAATAAAGTTGCAAGCAACAGCTATTAAAAAATAATAACTTTTAAACACAAAAACTAGTCTAAAAATATGAAAAAGCCTAACCCTAAAATAAACAAATTGTACTTTTTCGGACGTTAACCGGATAAGCAATTTAATGACATTTCTTTTTTAACATTCCGATTTTACCTAGATTTTTTGAAGTTCTTTCATGTTGCCACGGGGTTTCCGCATTGAAAACAGTCTACCCGTTTGAGAGACACAGACTGATACACACACACAAACACAGAGGTAGCCAGGCATTGACGTCAATCTCATGACATCCCTCTTTAAGCTGTGTTTGCGTTAGTTTTAACCTCTTTACGTTTGGGGGTTAAAACGACCTCGCTGTGTATTTCGCAGCTACGCGTCCCCGCTGATGGAGCGCATAACCGTTCTATTAATCTTTGTACATTTTTCTCTCTCGAGCCTCTTGTGCGTGTTATGTATTCATGAGTCGTTCTAGGGTTAAATGTATGCAAGTACCTGTTTATCAGGAGTGCTATCGACCTTAATAACGTCCTATTTCCGTATTTATATGTGGAACCACTATCAAGTTTAAGGTAAAGGCCTTTTATAATCATAATAGAGCTAGCATGGTACATTTTTTTTTTGGGATGGGGCTTATTTGATGCGTAGGACTGCGCTTTTAAAGACTTGTAAACTTGTACATTCAGCGTCTTCATGTTTTAAACAACTTACTACCTTGTCACATTAAGCTAACTGTCTATTTGACTTCCAAAGCACGCATGTGTTTAATGTGACAAGGTACTGAGGTGTATACAAACGAAGGATGCTGACTGTGCACACCAAATGATGTACTCATTTGATTTATTTTAGTTTGAATAAAAATAAATTGCCTAATGGACCTGAAAACAAGTTATTTTCGCATAGTTTTTTTATGGCACGAAAAAGTTCTTTTAAATGAAAAATTGGATGGAAAATTAAAACTTAACTAAAAAAAATCGAACATTTCATCCACGTGTTAAGGAATTGTGGAGGATGTTGGCGACAGATCTGGCAACCCAGATACTAGGAGGCACACGTTACCTGTTGCTAAGGGTTTTTTTACTAGAATTGCTTAGCAACAGGTTTGGTGTGCCTCAATTTTTCCTTATTAATATTGTATTTTAGCTTATTATATCTTTTGTCCCTTTTAAACTGGGTTTCTATTTCGTCTTTAACATTTTGGTGAGCTGGTTTCTTTGAATTCTCAAATACATACTAATGTATGTACATTACATACTTCGTAAATGCATTAATCCATACCGTCGGGCCTTTTTCCCGGAAGAGTAGGCATAGATGACATCCTTTGATTTTCCACGATATTTAGCCTAGCAAACCGTCTATCTAAACGTTCATATTTATATTAACACTAGCTGTTGCCCACGTCTTCACCTGCGTTATTTCGGGATAAAAAGTATCCTATGTTAATCTAGTATAACCTCTCTCTTGCGACCAAATTTTATCCAAATCCGTTCAACAGTTTTTGCGTGAAAGAGTTACAAACATCCAAACATCGATACTCACAAACTTTCACATTTTTTTTTTAAAAGGACAACATCACATACATTGCTCTGATCCTTTTTTTTTTTTTTAAGGAGGGAAAATGCTTTTTTGCACCATATCGCTGTCGTGGGGACGACAACGACGTGTGTGGGACTCCCCCGCTCCAAAGGGCGAGGACTACCCGAACTAAAAAACCTCCTCACCTTCACATCGCCTATTGACGGCGCTATGGGATATCGGGCGACCCATAACTGCCACAGCGCCGTCGGCGAGATTGCTGCCCCTATAGGACGGCGTCTCCAAGTCCTCCCAGGATGGTCAGTGGACTGGCGGGAACGGCCGAAGGTGCTAAGCCGTCCCCGCACATCTGCGGAGGACCGTGCAAGGCCAGCCGGGGTGTCCCCACACCCGCGGCCGGCTGGTCCCCGCTAACAAGCGCGAGGGCATCAAAACGACGCCTCGCGCGCAGCCTTCGCCGCCTACGAAGAGGTGGGGCGAGGGGGTCGTCCTCTCGCTCCCTCTCTGCTGTCTCCTTCTGCGAGATGGTTCTCTCACAGAAGGTAGCAACTGCTATCCAGATCTCCTCGCTCCCAAGCATGGTTACAGCCATGCTTGGGAGCGAGAAATTTTCCCCAGCAATGGCGGCCAACTCGGCCCGCTCCGTCGCCCAGGCTGGGCACACAGCTAAGGTGTGGTCAGCTGTGTCTGCCGCCGCGCCACAGGCATGGCACGACGGCGACTCTTCACGCCCGATTTGGTGCAGGTATTGACCAAAGCATCCATGTCCGGCCAACACCTGCACCAGTCTGAAGGACAAGTATCCGTGGTTTCGGTCCAACCACTGCCCCAAAACCGGACCAATAGCGTCCAAAACCCGCCCCCTAGGTCTCGCCTCTTCTAATTTCGCCCCCCATTGCAGAACCATCTCTTCCTGGGCCTCTCTTCGAACCGCCGCAACCTCGGTCGGGGATGGACGCTCTCCCCGCGTCCTCCTATCTCTCAGGCGCCAGTAAACATGGGCCTGAACCGCCGCCTCGAGGGCCCAAGGCGGAGTTCCGGCCAAAACACACGCCGCGTTAAAGCCCACCGTGCGGTAAGATTGGGCCACCCTCTGGGCAATAGCCCTCTGTGGCCTTCGCAGGAGGGCTGCATTGTTTCGACGATGAAGCGCGTCTGTCCATATGGGTGCACCGTAGAGGGCCATACTCCTGAGAATGCCGGCGTAGAGTCGCCGGCATTTGGCCCTTGGTCCACCTAAGTTTGGAAGGAGACGTCCAAACGCGCCCGCCGCCCCAAGAAGGCGCTGGGACAGCCCCTTAAGATGGGGCTCGAAAGTCCAGCGTGAGTCTAGTATTAGGCCCAGATATTTCATCTGGGCCCCCACCCTGACAGATACGCCCCCGACGATAATGTTGGCATCCGGAGGTGGACGACGCTGCCAAGGCCCGTAAAAGTATATGGCCTCGGTTTTCTCAAGAGCGACCCGTAATCCTAGGCGGCCAATACGCCCCGCCACCAAAGTACCGCCGGCGGTTGCACGGCGCGCAGCCTCGCCATAGACATTGCTCTGATCCTGTGGTAAGTAGCTTAAGCACTCGTGTTTAAGAAATTAGAAACAATGACGGTACCACAACACCCAGACCCGAGACAATATAGAAAAGTTCATTTCCCATATTGACCCGACCGGGGATCGAACCCAGGACCTCAGAGATGGCGCGACGCCTAAGTTCGGCACGCTCGCCTCTCGGCTACGGAGGTCGTCATTATATACATTAATATTAGTAGGATTTTTTGTGCATCACAGTGCGTACTTTAAGCCAGAAGCAATACATGAAGGTCGTAGTTTCAATACCCACGCTGCCAAAGCTTTTTCCTCGTTTTTATAGCAAGATACCTTCACAAACTATACACATACAAAATTGTTTTATGCAATGGCATAGTAACGCACAAAATACCTATAAGTACATACCAACGGCCCCAAATTTATATTAATCGCGTCTAAACTGAGTAGCGCGATTAATTCACGCCCGAGCGACAAAATTAGTTGACGCGCGACTCTTCTGCCCTGGCGGACACAATCATACGCTTTGCTGTGCACAGGTTAATCTAGAACGGTGTTTCTTAAAATGTAATCTATGCACCCCTAGTGGTTGTGATAGATTGCTATGTGGTCCAATGAAGCAATCTTTTCTTTCGCCTTCTTGTTTATAATTTTTTTAAGGTAGGGAAATGCATTGGCACACCATATCGCTTCTCCGAGGAAGCCGGTTGCGTAAGTGACTTTTTAGCCTATTTAGTATTCTTTACAGGGCTTTCTTTCTTTATAGGTCTTCATCATTGAAATCAAGTCATCGTAATAACTATGGGTATCTACTAATCATTTCGCTTATCATGAGATCACAGACCGGAACTATGTTCGACGAATTACATACAAGTCGACCTGGGAACTGAACCCAGGATTACTGAATCTGTTTTTAAGGGGGCAAAGTCTCTGGCGTACCGTACTCATGTTTCGGAAAGGATAGCAGCTAGTCCGGGCCTCGTTCCGCTCTGAAAAGGGCGAAAGTGCCGTGGGAATATAGAGAATCTATAGCAGCTATGGTGAAACCTTGAAAACCTAGATTCAGGGATCCACCCATGCAAATAGTTTTAAGTTTATTAGGGGCCAGTAACCTTAAAAGGTTGAGAGCCACTGATCTAGTAACTGCTTGCCTCTAAACTGCCTTTGCGTCGTGGCTTCATCTATTAAATAAATTATTAAACGAGAAACTCCTTTGAGATAGATTCTTAGAAGAGGTTCAATTTGTTGACTTAAAACTAGATTGCTGTATGTCACTTTTCTTTCTCAGGTCTCACTCGCTCTGTAAGGAAATATGTCTTCTGTCGTCATCTGCAAGCTTGAAATGACACTGCTTATTTGATTTTCTCTGCAGTTATTTATTTTTCCTGAATCATATATTTATAAAATAGGTTTTTCAAATTTACTATGTACACGTGTGCTTAGAAGAGAGGGAGGGGTAGCACATAACCTAATCACGTTTAACCACAGAGCGGTGAATAATAGACAGTCTTAGAAGAATAACAGTTTATAAAAGTAAAAAAATGCATAATAATATGCACATATCATGAGAGTGCATTTCAAATACCCTGTCCGCCATCTTGGACGTCCGCCTTATTAAATTTAAGTCTCGTGGCTCTTTTATTCGTATTTCAGACGGCAAACCCTTTCAATTGATACCCATATCATGACGATGGATTTATAACACCTAGTCCGCTATCTTGGGGAGGCCGCCATATTGGATTTGTAATAACGTTTCTTAAAAAAAAATCCCAAGTGAAGACTGGGAAGTGGTTCAAATTAAGATTCCAAAATACCGTTACATACTTAGTTTCATACATACAGCCCAAGCTTATAAAAGCGTGTAAAAAAATATACTTGTCATGAAAAAAATTGTCTATTCAAGTTGACTTACTCAAGCTAAGAAATCACGCAGCTGCAACAAAAAAGTTGTGCGTACTTTGAAGGCATCCCAAGACTACTCTAACGATAATTCGCTTGAACCAAGTGTTGCGGTGAGCGCTCGGCGGCCATTTTCCCGTCTAGCGCGCTAATTGAGAGCTTTGCCCCGAGAGCTAATGCAGGCATGCTCACCATTCGTATAAAGCTGCTGTTAACTAGCTTTAAATAAACAACAACACGATTAGTCGGAACAACTCCTTGGTCTAATGGTATAAATGTCGCAGTCATCTGGTTTAATCAGCTATTTGATTGGATCACTAGCGCGTTCATTAAATGACGACGTTTAATTGAATGACTAAAGGACAACTCGTCAAATTGTTAAATATAACGTTCAACTTCTTGACTGAACGTCATTTAGCATAGTCGTTGAATGGGATATAGCTGACAGACATGACATAACACACCTTAATAAGATTTTTTAATATGTTTTAACAATTTTAAGTCTTAAGACAATTAGGCTAAAAAAATATTTTTTACGAATAAGTCACTTTATATCTCAATTTCACTTCCATCTTTGTTTTGATGAGCACTAACGCCGCAGTGGAAAAAAAATGAACTAAATTACAATCACCTGACTGATTACGTCCGCTATGTTCAAAGGGCTATGTTACAATCCGCTAACTTGTTGGACGTTCAGTGAGTCTTATTCATTCAACGTTCGGCCTAGTCATTCAATTAAACGTCGTCATTTAATAAACACGCTAGTGATTCAATCAAATAGCTGTTTCAACCAGATTACTGCGACATAAATACCAGGACAATATGATCTCGAACACTGGCGATTTTTAAAAATAATCAATATCACTTTAATTGCTCTGATTCTGTGGTAAGTTTCTTAACATTTGTGTTACAGAGATCAAATACAACGGCGGTATCACAAACGAGACAATGTAGAAAAGTTAATATTTCGTATTGACTTGACTTGAAATCGAACTCGGAACCTCAGACATGGCGCCAGTGACAAGTCCAATCCGCTTGCTTATCGGCTAAGCGCTGACAATAGGCAATGAGAGGTGAGGGGGAATTTATGAGGGTAATAATCCCCACTTTCAGCTTAGAGACCCATACACACAACCACGTTTCTCCCAGGCAACGACACGGTGCATTTACCCCCTTACAAACAGAGGTCCTGGGTTCAGTTCTCGGGTCGATTATGTTTCAAGTTTTTCGAAAATAGATTTGTGATCAGTAACGCTTTGAAAAGCATGGTGATTAAGTAAATACTGATTGTTGTAACGAGGCCTTGATTTCAATTATGGAGACCCTGCAATGAACATTAATTAGGTTGATTCATCACGATTAGTAGAGCAGATTACCTACCTACTTCAACTTTGAAATGAAACTGATCATACTTAATACTTAAAAGATTCATTGCGCAAGAGCAATGCACCATTACAACCTACATATTTCAGTGAGACTGCTACTTTCGGAATTCAGAATTTTCATTCCCTAGTACTTTGCAGCGAATCCAATCAGTTTGCGATTAGTCCTGACAATCGTTGGTGCAATCAACAACGAAATGACGTAAATTGTGTTGCCGTAATCTCGACGAGCCGTAACTCGGTTCCGGCTGACCCGGGATCCAATATTACCGCCCCTAGAAATTGGAGACCAAAAGGCTACGCTATGATTTCAGTGCCCCAAAAATGTATATAAGCATGTAATGATGAAATCAAGTGACAAACCAAAGTGGTGCTTTTGTAGAAAGCCCCATTATTAATCAATAAGATTACTATTTGCCGTAACACAGTTTCGACTAGCACGAAGGTAATGAATAACTCTTTCCTGTATACCTTCATGAAAATAAATAAAACAAACACTTAGATAATAATATTTATAAGTGGGTGTTGTGTTGTTTTGTTAACGATTTATAGGATACCTACTTTTGTAAAAAATTGTTCCTACTACAAATGTACCCACTTCTTATTTTCTTATTTACTTAATATTTATAAAAAATAATGTATGTGTAACTGGTATGCAGTGTACAAAAATTTATGAAAAATAAAGTTATCTATATATCTTATCTTATTGATACTATGCATGCTTATTATACTACTTAACCTACATGTAGGTACTTATAAGTGAGAATTGAGACAAAACGCTACTCTTATTTAATGGAGAGGGGGGGGGGGGGGTGCATTGACACACCATACCGCTGCGTTGGGAAGGTGTACCATCGAAGACTTTATCTAAAAAGTTTTGACATTACAATAGTCAAGTTCAATATTTTTTATTTATGTAGATTATATTAGTAATACTTATGAATCGATATAATTTCTGCAGACCTAAAAGCTTAGCACGAGCGTCTCCGTTATTATTTCAAATTATGGGTTCAAACAATTCTCGTTGGTGAAACCGTGCAATCGTGAAACCTAAAGAGAGTCCACTTGGGGCTCGATTACGAGTATACATATATAGCAGGTAAGGTTTATCATTTGTCCAATACTCTTCTACGAATCTTCCCAAAGAATCCTTCCTTTTAGATACCATTTTAGTTGACTTCAAATTGTTTTTATTTATGTTTCAACAGTAGGTACCTAATAAACATGTTTCTACTTTTCTTTCTTTCTCAAATTCCTCACTAGGCACAATGCGGTGATGACGGGTGTTCCATCTCATTGTTAAGAATGGACTCGTCCCCAGAAATGAGACTGAATTTGTTTGATGTTTGTTATAGGTAATAAAAATATGTATTACCCGGAAAAATTAAGCGTGAAGGTCTCTAGATCTTAGCCAATTAGTGTCCCCTACCTCGCCTTGTACGAGGGCTGCTCCACAGACTTACTTCACGAGTTCTATCCTCACCCCTCATGAATATGGATGAGCTCAAGATTGCTAGGTAGTCTAGCTGCCTAGGAATGAGCTTAAATCTACCTCGGTTCCCATCCAATGGAGCTGATACTAATCTGATCACTTCGGTAGCAGGAGTGGTTTAGTTATGCAAATCTGAACTTAATTAACCGTGGTTGGAAATTATAACTGGAAGGGCCATGCGTGCTCAATTTGTACATCGTATCTGTGAATAAATATTATCGATTAACATTATGAAGAGGCCAAATTGTATGTTGGTGTAGACGATTATGAATCTCTGGACCGATTTTGAAAATTGTTTCTGTTATGCTTTTAGATAGTAATTGATAGGCTATAAGTATCACTATAAAAATGTTGCCTATTAGAACAAAGGTAGTGTAAATATAATCACATGCGACATGGAATTTTCAACGTTTCTGTCCATTTACAGGACATGACTTAATTTGAAATCGTTGGAAATAATTGTAAAAAGCTGGCGACATTTATTTAAACTGAGTATGAAAAAAGTAGTTAGGGACCATTGGGGCATATTAGGCAAAAACGCCGCCGCGTAGCCACGGCGCGCACGCGGCGTTCTTGCCGCGTTTTGTCAGCGTAAATCGCAGCAAAAACGCCGCTGCGTAGACACGGCGTGCACGCGGCGTTCGCGTTCATAAACGCGCTTGCGCAACGTGAGGGCAACCGTATAATAGTTCGTATCTATAGTAGAATACTTTTTCGTTAAAGTCTGTATAACATATCTATTCAAAATTTAGAATTAACCACGTCGCCAGATATACTGGAGATACATTTTGAAGCTATTTATGGCTGGGTAGTAAACGCCTTTATTCACAGTTCCGTTTCACGATGCGGCACGGGCGAGCTTGGCACTTATTCGCCCATAAAATACGAGCGTCTCAACATCCGATAGCGAAATGCTATACAAAATGACGTACTAAAATGCACCTTTATCATGCAGTATTGGAAAATGCTTCTATATAAAACCTACTTGATTACCTGACAAAAAAAATATAAAAAGTCCCAATAAATTTTAAAGTAAAAAAACTAATCCAGTTTAATATGTATAAAAACAGGTATGTAAGCATTCAATCGAGTTTCAACTAACAAATTATTATTAATTTTTCATTTGTAAGTAGTCATTTTTAATTTGTATGTTACTATTGAGTGAATTTTAAATTGTTTCAGTGCCTTGTTAGAATAATTATTACTTTTAGTGCGGGGCATGGTATTAATTGAGATCATAATATGCGCATTAATAAGTCGAGCTTGATATTTTCCTGTCCTACCAGAAGTCACTATACACGTTGTTAAATCTTAGTAAGTCTCAGTATGATGATGAAAACGCCAGTTTGTATGGATGGATGTGTGATTCTTACTCTTTCACCCAAAACTAATATTGTTTTCTTATGAAATATGATAGATCATTATTGCAGATACGAGATGAACTTACTTAATGTAAACTAAAATTACGCGGACGAAGTTGCTGGCAAATAGCTAGTACATAAGATATTGGCGATTATTTTAAGAAAGATAGGGCAAAGCGTTTTATCGCTCGAACTGGAGCAGCCCGACTGATGCAATACCTCCACCTTACAGAAGACCGCAGCCAAATAACAATCACCTCTTTGTTGTTGTGTTCCTGCGTATGAGTAAGGTTTTCAGAGCTCCTGGGAGGCGCTACATTAGTAGCAGGGGTCAACCTTCAAGGTACGACATGTCCAGTAACAGTTTTACTATGCTGTACTGTTTTACAGTACTTTATTACCACTTAACAGCAGGTGGGATGAGGTCAACCTTGAAGTCTACTATATAAAAATAAGTCGGGTTTTCCTCCCTGACGCTATAACTCCAGAAAGCACGAACCGATTTCCACGGTTTTGCATTCGTTAGAAAGGTCTCGGGCTCCGTGAGGTTTATAGCAAAGATAATTTAGGAAAATTTTCAACAGAAAAGCGGGAAAATCCTCTAAGGCTAAACGAAGTTAGCCGGGACCCCTAGTGTGTTATAAAAAAAAGAATAAAGAAAGAAGTAAGTTTATTTTTCCTATTAAAAGCAGAACCGGAGAGAGCGCTAGTAATCCAATCCAGCATCCATTCTCAAGTGTATTCACGAAAAGGCAAGTCACAAAAAAATGCAGTAAGGCAACTGTGTTGTGCATACGTACTCCTTTTATGTTTCCACTTTATAACCATAAACGGTGTGAAGTCTGTTGCTTGTCAAGCTAGGCAGTTGTCTGATATTAAACAGTTGACGATAACGCCGCAGTTTTCTGTGTTCCCTAAGGATACCCCGTATTCCCGTTATTACAGAAACATAGCAAAGACCTTCGTAGTCGAGAGGCGAGTGAACTTTGATGTCGCCATCTCTGAGGTCTTGAGTTCGATTGCCGGTCAGGTCAATATGGAGACCAAACTTTTCTATTTTGTCTTGGGTTTTGGTCTTTCTATAACTAAAGTTATTTCTTAATTCTATAACTAAAGTGCTTTACCTACTTACCACAGTAGCAAGGGGTCTACAACCAAAAACGAACGAACAGACGAAAGGTTTCGTTTTTGAAGTTTAATCGAAAGTTTAGGAATCATAACGTCTTTCATTTGCATAAATAATGTTTTGTTTTTTGGAAATACTTTATTCGCATTCAAAGTGAGTTGGTTACGATTATAGGAATTAAAAATTGCCATCCGTCACCGTAAATAAATAAATAAATATTGGACAACATCACATACACCGCTCTGATTGTGTGGTAAGTAGCTCAAGCACTTGTGTTAGAGAAATCAGAAACAACAACGGTACCACAACATCCAGACCCTAGCCAATATAGAAAAGTTTGTTCCCCATATTGACCCGACCGGGCATCGAACCCAGGACCTCGGAGATGGCGCGATGCCAAAATCCGGCCTGCTCGCCTCTCGACTACGGAGATCGTCAACATAGTTTTAAAGTTTCCTATGCTTCCTATCCGGCAACAGGACCGTAGGAAAATTGACGCACTGGAGATGTGGTGCTGGAGGCGATTACTGAGAATCAGTTGGACTACACACCGCACAAATATATCCATCCTAAACGAGCTTCATATAAAACGAAGGTTGTCGTCGACTGTGCAACTACGAATACTCACAATGTTTGGGCATATCACTCGCAATGAAGACTCTATGGAGAGACTGGTTATACAGGGGCATGTCGAAGGTCGGCGCTCACGCAGAAGATCGCCAACTCGATGGACGGACCTCATGAAATGTACCACAAACATTTCTCTGAATGAGTGTTGCAGAAGTGCGAACAATAGGAGTAGATGGAGGCAACTGGCAAAAGCTACACTGAAAAGCGATGCATTATGATCACGACCACTCTGTCAAGAGTGCACGACTAAGAAGACTAAGAAGATGCTTAAAATTGTCATTGTTGTCATCGCGAGGTAGGTTCCTCTCTTGCTTACCATATAGCTGGGAGGAGCCTATATACTGTGATTTATAAAAAAAACATGACAAAAAGGCGCTTTGCCTGGTATCAAATACTGTTTATTATTTAATGGCAGTCATCTTTACTGTGGCGTAGTGTACAATAATTTGTTTCGCATTATCCCAAGAGGGGTACATTGTGTAAGCGGTTTGCGAGGCGCTCGTCATCCCGCCGATAACAATCAATCAATGGGCCTGCAAAGGGGAAAAGGGGGGGGGGGGGGGCTGTAGTGAATGTCGATTATGCTCGGATGTTATGAATAACTCCGGCTACACTTCGCTTTTATTTATTCAAAGCAGCATTAGAGACGCCTAAACTGGCACGTTCAATATTCTGTAAAAGATCTTTCAATAAATAATGCACATTGTATTACACACTTTTAAGGGCGTAATTTTTTCTAGCAACCAAATTTTCCAAACAAACTTCAGTGTTTTTGGCGTGAAAGAGTAACAAATATCTTTTCATCTTTCACTTTGTAACAATTATGTTAGATTGTTTGATCAACCATATGAATACATGAAAAGTATACATTAATTTGAAAAAATATTTTATTAAAAATAATAATAATAGTCTAGTAGTAATTAGTAGTTAATAAGTACTTATGTGATGTTGTGCAATGTAATAATATAATTATATACCTATCTCTGAATTTGTAGTAAGTTGCTAAAGCACTTGTGTTACAGGAATCGGAAACAATGAAGGTACCACCACACCCACACCCGAGACAATATAGAAAAGTTAGTTTTCCATATTCACCCGACATCGAACACAGGACCTTAGAGATAGCGCGATGCCAAATTTCGGCGCGAACGACACTCACCTACTGAGGTCGCCCAAATAAAGCAATAACTAAATGCTAGAAAAAAGTTAATTATAAGTACTTTGTCCTTTTAACTTGTCAGCCCAAACTGTGTCAACCATAAAATTTATTCATAGTTTCTTAATGAAACATTATTGTGTCAATATATCAACGCGTGCCCCGCATATTAATAAGAGAAAATACAACAAAGTTTTAACAAGTTAAGGTAACTTCATAAACTAAGCTGAATGAATACATTTGTCTGTCCGTTTCGTTAGACAATGCCACTAATTAAACTTGGTCGGTGCATCTCTACAGTAGCGAATCTTAATAGGTGGGGACGTCTCTAGGGAAATAGGGGACAAAAATTTGTTTAAGAGATTTAAGAAAAAAAATTTTTTTTAATTATTATGTCAAAACCGATTATGGATAGCGATTTTTAATTCTAATAATCGTAACCGACTCACTCCGAATGAAAAAAAAAACGTTTTAAAAAGCAAACATTTTAATTATGCAGCTTAAAAACCTCGTTTTAAACTCCTCATTAAAAATATTCAAAACCTAGGACGACAGTTCAATATAAGTTATACTTAGATTTTAATTTGGTCAGAACATAAAGTACTAGTTTACTTAAGACCTTTTATTTCATATCTATATTAAAGGAGTGCTGGGAATTATTTTATGGTCGCGGACGTCTTGGATCAATCTCCGTCAAACAAAGTTATGACTATTACTGTCTAATGCACCTTTCAAACAAACAATCTTAAACCAAATCAGTTCATCCATTCGGGAGCTACGATGCCACGCACGGACAGACAAACAGTCATGTCAAACTTTTTACGCCAGAGCTTAAAAGCAGGCTCCTAAAAGTGACCTTTGGCGCCGACCTTTTTTTAAAGCACCTTGTCTTTGGTTTTCGCTCAAGATGTTGAACCCAACCTGCTTCGCGCCCCTTAACTACGGCCCTGCATCCCCATGCGTGTATCCTATTACAACTTTCAAGAAGAGGCAGGCTCATGCATACTTAGTACCCAATTAATTGGTGTTGAATATATACAGAGTTGATATTCAAAATGTGATCACTACAACTGACGGTTACCATTTTATTTATAACAATTTCTACTTTCTTATTACTAATATTGTTGACTAGTGGCTGGGGGTCTATTCCCATAAACGAAATATGTCGGATCCGACAACGGATGGAAATTTTTAATCCTGATAATCATAACCAATTCACTTCGAATGCAAATTAAGCGTTTACAAAAAACAAAATATTATTTATGCAAATCAAAAACCAAGTCTTCATTCTTACACTTTTGAGTAATCTTCAAAAACGAAACCTTTCATTTGTTCGTTTCGTCTACGGTACGTAATATGTAACATAATTATGTTACATTAATAGGAACATATATTTTTTCATGCCATAGAAGTATCCAATTATCAATTATTATGATCTAATAAACTCACCCACTACATTGAAGCTAAATTATACTTTCCTTAATTACTAGCAATGCTCTGAGTTAGCTATTACTTATTACCTTCTTAATAGTAAATAATAAATAATTATAGTTGTATAATAATTTTAGCTACACAAAACATAGTTTTATAACAAGTAAGTAGGTTTGTATTGTTTACCAAGACAGTTAGTAAGTTTTTACAAAATTTCCATTAAAATCAAAATATGCATATTCATGTTACAAAATATTTTAATAAGTAGGTACTCTAAAAATCACTGCTTTAGAAAAAAAAATTTTTTTATGTATTTGGTATTCATGTAAACATCCCAATTGGCCTCCACGGGATTCTTGTAAAGCTAAACAAACAGTCCAAACACCGTGGCTTATAATCAAAGATAGTCAGATATACGAGTATAATGATTTACGCAACTCTGAAAGAAATGCCAATTAACGTAAAATTTTGCAATTTATACGATCATCTACAGTATGCAATTTTTTCTATCATGATAATCGCTGAACTTGAGGCACTAAGATCGCTGTGTACAGACAAAAGCGCGACAGACTGCTACTTTACACCGTCTTTATGTCATGTGCATAAGAACTAAGATCGAACTGCAAGTGTTTACTTCGAGGTGGTGTCGAGCCTCAACTTGAACGCTTGTTTTATATGTAGCTCTATAAAATAAAATAAAAACGAATGTAAAACTCATCGCGCCCTAATCAAGTTATTTGCCCGTCATAAACCGTCTCGTAAAAAGAGGAAAGTTTCGTAATTTCTGCTTCACAATAAAAAGCGTGTGTTTTGTTGCAGATAAACAACAGTATGGGGCATCTTCACAAATTGATTTTCTACGCTCTGCTCCTGACTTCGGCTGTGTATGGCCAGACGGGTAAGTTTAGGGGATACTAGCGACTTTTGAACGTCGGGACGCCGTAGACGCAGCGCGGGTGACGTTTTCTGTCAACAAGTACATACAATGTATCACGGAGTTTACGATTACCTACTATATAACTTTAACGGAGATGTTTCTTCGTCGGAATCCGTTTTGCGACTGATTGTACAGCTAAGGGATGTACCATGGCTACAACGACGCGGCAGGCGCGCGTGGCGTTCGGAAGCCACTGAGCGTCGGTGCCGCGTCTGCCCGATACCGACGTTCAAAAGACGCCAGTGTGCTAACTATTCTATTTACTCTTAGTATCGCTGGTAACACTTTATTATACATTCTTACGAGTTTTACTCGCGTCACAAGCGAAAAATTGCGTCTTACGCACAATTCACGTCAAGAGAGGAGATAATACATTTTTGTTTCTCAAATGTATTAAAATGTAGCTGTTGCTCGCGACTTTGACAGCGTTGTTTTTAAATTAAAAATGTTCTATGATAATCCAGTATCCAATCTATGTAACTACCAAATTCCATCCAAACCCATTGCGTAGTTCTTGAATGAAAGAGTACTTATTATTAGAAACATACTCGCATATCGAAACAACCACACATTCTATCAAATTTACGTTAATAATATAAGTAGGACAAATGCACCAGACCAGACAACCCACTGGTCTCAAACAAGTCATGCGTGCCAGACGGTAGATAGGTACTAAATGAGGGTGTCAACCCAGCACATCCAGACCTATTCAAAAGACTTACTTTCCCTAATTATACTAACCGAGAATAAATATCTGCGATCTTTCGCACTTTGTGCCAACCTTAACTACTACCCCACCGAGGTCGCAAAAATGTTAACCATATGAAACGTATTAAATTAACTCATTCCAGAGACCGAGCCCCCCACCACGGTGACGACAAAGCCACCCCCCACTACCACTGTGACGTCAACGACGACCACGACAGTCGCGTGGGAGGATACCCTGAATGAAGGGCAGGCCATTCAGAAGGCGCTCCAGTACTTGCTTCAGCACCGGCAGCCTGGTTGGGGCTGGGGCAATGACACGCACCACGTCATGCTCACTCTCCAGGTAAAGCGGGGACACGACCAGCTCCAGCGACAAACCTTGACCAGACCAGAATTTTTTTATTTTTTACATAGAATTGAGCAGCGATTAGCCTCGCTGATTTTCTTTTTATGTCGAACTGACGAGCGCTTAGCCTTTGTCTTCTATGATATTTAGTTATGATGAGGCTGAAAGTGAAGCCCGTTGGATCAGTAGTATAAATTCCATTCCTTAGCAGTAGAGAGACTAGTGAAGTTTCAACAACTAAAGGTAAAGACCCTCGCCATGCCTGGTGGTCCGGTCCGGTGGTGAAAAGGAGATGGAGAACTAACTTATGTAATTCCTTCGCACACACTCTAAAATGTATCATTTATATTAGTGTCCTCTTTCCTCCAGTAAGTTCCTCTAAAATGTAGGCATTTTGGCGCTCCTAGTGACTACGCACCTAACAAAAAAAAAATTGTGTCGTAGGTTCCTTGACCTTAAAAAAATGCATGAAAAAGCGTATTTTGTGTACATACTACAAGTTCTAAAATATTAAAAATTACCTACTCATTAAGACGACCAAATTGCTCCAAGGATCTGATGTCTGTAATAGTCAAGAGGAATTTGCAAAAGTAATACGAAATAAATACCATTTTTTTTTATATTTTCAGTTGGCGAATAATACAGGCAAGGAAATTGAACAGCAGGGATTAGAAATGCAGCTGTCAGCTAAGCAGATGGAGATAGAAATTCTGCTCATGATGTCCAAGTAAGTTTCATTGAACTTGAACACTCGAGATAAGGTACCCATCGCAGATTATTTTTGTCGACTCTTCCCGACAATGTCAACATTATACCATACAAATCTTTTATCTAGGTTTCGAATAACAATCATGCCCTGTCATAATAAATCCAAAGCATGCGTCGACATTGGTACACCACAGTAGGATCCAATGAGTATCTATTGACTAAATGACATTAAATATTGTGGGGTTTGACGCTGGCACTGATATGTTTTGTTCTTTTCTACCTATTTTTTATGAAAAATAAATCTTTAACTTTTTATAGACACCATGAGTCTCCTCCACCGCTAGGCCGCCTGGCTGCCTACACACTAGCTCTCGGCGCCCTCTGCAAGGACCCTCGTTCGTTCCATGGCCGGGACCTGGTCGCGGCGTTGCTTCATCGTGAGCCTCCTCATGACCTTGAGTTTGCATACGCGACCCTGGCTGCGTGCTCCTCTGCTGCCCATGTGCGCCGCCGGCATATTCGTCGTCTGTTAGACATTGCTAACGCTGCCGCTGATCATAGCCTAGGTATGTTGTGATTATCAACACGTACTCTGTTTACTCGGTATACCTCAGCTTGCTAGAATTTTATTATAAATTGATACGGCTACGCCTTACTCTGAGATTTCTGCCCAGTACTCCGCATGTCAACGTAAATACTATCATCTCCCAAGGGTAGGGATAAGCTGAAAACCAGCGCTGCTCGGGATCCATTCTCGAGACAGCATTAGCAGAGTTTTTTTTTCCTTTTGTCTCATTCACAATCCATTTACGTTTGGAAAAAATTGTGTTTTGTTTGTAAGTTGAGACAATTAATGTTTTCTTTCTTTCATTCATTATATTGGCTGGTAACAAAAATATAATGTTTTCACAAAAGTTCTAGAAACTTTTGCTACACATATTCCAGATACAATATCCATGGTGATCTTGGCGCTGCGCTGCGTGGTGCAAGACCACCGCCACCGCAGCCTCATCCACTTCGTGCGTCGTCCTATGGCTGGTTTGGCACGCCAGCAACACCCCGATGGAAGCTTTGGAAGTCTCACCACAACCGCTTTGGCTATACAGGTCTGTAATATCCCCACCGTGACCGTATAGTCAATTTATATTTCCATTCTCATAATTAAGCAACGAGAGGTGCGGGGGGATTTGATTGGTAGTCTTCGCTTTTAGGCTTCTATATGAAATCAAGGTCTTTATATTTTTTAAGATGTGTAACCTTTATATGCTCCTTGTTGGTATTTTTTTTTATTTTCATCTAAGAAGAAATATTTATTTGTTCGTTTTGTTCGACAAAAATACTTCGATGCACAATAGCTAGATTGGTTTAGACAAGTACCATTATTTGACATTTTATACCAATTTTTAAACCAATCAGGAATTCAAGCATACCAACCATGTTTTTTTAATAATGACCCAGGCTTTGGAAGACTCGGACAGTGGTCCAGGCGCCCACCAGCACTGGAGTCTTCCGGCAGCGAGGAAGTGGCTTTTAGAGCGACAGAATCCTGACGGCGGGTGGGGGGACGTAGCGAAGACTGCAGCCGCGGTTGCAGCGCTGACTCCGGCATCGCTGGCCGCTGTGCGACCGCCTCATTGCAGCGACAAGCTGCTTGAGAGCCGGCATGAACCTTTGGGTAAGAAGCTATATTTCGAGATCCTTACGCAATTAATAAAATAGCCCTCAACTGTAATTTCAAGAAAATAAATGTCTTTTACCACAGAAAAGGGTATTCAAGAGCACGTACATTTAAATTGACTCAATCAATTCAAACTTTGAACTGTAAAAATAGTGGGTATTAGAACAAATATCGAACTGCAAGTGTGTACTATAATATGCTGTGGAACGTACAAAGGGAAACAATAGGACAACTGAAGAAGCTTTGTTCAAATCGCTTGTTATCTTTGCAGACAACAACGGCGGTGATGGGAGCCTGAAGCTGGCGTACCAGTCAGGTCAGACTAGCAACGATTCGGACGCGCGCAACGTGTCCTTCACATACACCCTGTGGCTCGGCACCAATGTCACGGAGAACTTCACTCTGCATATGGTTGCTCCTAGGTAACTTTTACTGAACTTCTAGGTAATATTATACTTCGCGGATTTTATAACTTATAGACATATACCGGGATTTCTTTAGAACTCAGCTGAAGATGTTACTTTTATTGTAGTCGGTATTCAGTGGCGTACCGTAAGGGGTGGGTGGGGGCCATGGCCCCAGGCGGCTCATGTAAGGCGATGGCACCACAACCTTGACTAGATGGAGCGGTGCTCTATGAAGTATTGTCTTTTCTATTATATGCTACATACTAGATAACACCTGTGCTATAAAACTTTATATTACCGCCTCATCTTTTTCCAGAAACATATCTTTCTACCACGTGATGCAAATGGCTGCTGACCAGAATCCCAAGTTCAAGTTCGAGGCCAGCGAGTGGCCGAATGGTCACTACGTCCACACATTGGCTGGGCATAAAGAAGAGCCTATGGGCTACCACTACTGGCTGCTGTACCGCCTCCCCGAGATCCCTGACCCCGCCAGCCCTCCAGGAAACCAGCTCGTTGCTCCCGTTGGTAAGACCAAGTCTCTCACTAATTAGTTATCACGTTAATTACTAATGAAAGCACCCTACACATTTAGAAGTAAGATCCTGCCGATATGTCCCATCTACATTCTCATTAATGTCTAACAAGAGACGTTGTTCTATAGATCATTTACAAATCACTAATTTGAACCTTCGATGTTTTACTTTGCGATGCAGTCTTTAATCATTTTATTTTGAAAACACTGGCATTGGATATGGCAAAGGTAAACCTTCCCGAAAAATGGCGATGCTTTTTTCCACATTAAACTTACTCTTTCTGTTTCAGGTGTCGATGATTTATTAGTCGAAGACGGAGAACATTATCTATTCTGGTACAAGAAGCTGTAAATCCACCAGCCTTCGATCAACTCTTTATAATTTTCTACTTCTTGTTACAAAATGGGCAAAGCTAGTTTAAACCCTCATCAGCAAAATGTTCTCATTAGATGATCTCATAAACTCAGTCTAGAACCGCTGTCCTAAAAAAACCTACGTGGTGAAGTGGTCAGGACATAGGCTGCATAACCCATAGGTCATAGTAGGTCATAGATTCAAATTCCGCAGGCAAAACTTTCACTATATGAAGATCCCAATCCCAAATCCCAAAGAACTAGGAAACTAGTTCCCCACAAAATGATGATTCCGTGCTTTAGAAGGCAAGTTAAGCAATTGGTTGCGACTATTGTACAAATAGTCTGGTTTTTCATGTATGATAATCGCTTCAATGTAATAACAAAATTAGTCGAAAGAGGATCATAGTTATAGAGGAACCAAGTCTCCGTAAGGGATGTAATGAGATACTTGCTAAGATGAAGAAAATACACGCAATAAGTGTCTACGTTCCTATTGTCGCTACCTTCAGAGCGATATTTAAACCTTACATTTAAGGTCTCTAACCTCCAAATGATTAGACTTGTTTTTCATTGGCAACGCCCAAGAAGTATGCTATCATTTTTAGCACCTGTCTTGCTTCTCAAGAAAGTAACTACCTACGCAATCTCACAGTTCGAATGTTTGATTTTAATAAGGGCTTGAATATTCAGAATCAAACGAAACCAATCAGTCGAAATATCAACTAAATTCATATACCTATTACCCACTAAGTAATAACATTTAATTTCCATGAGTAATTAAACGATTT
The DNA here is from genome assembly GCA_037074685.1 of Glyphodes pyloalis. Lineage (NCBI taxonomy): Eukaryota > Metazoa > Arthropoda > Insecta > Lepidoptera > Crambidae > Glyphodes > Glyphodes pyloalis. The sequence goes on from JAYKKO010000021.1 coordinate 8,909,791, forward strand.
TATATAAGTTGGCAGTTGCACAAATTTCGTGACCACTTATTAAACTTGTGTTTGTTTCTAATGGGTACAGTCTGCTTGAAAAAGCTGTTTCCATAGTACCTATACCAGAATACTGTCTTTACATTACAAACACCAAAGGTTTTTTGTTGTCTACCTAAGAAGCAGTTCACCAATTCTAGCAAAACTTCCTTCAAAATCGAAATAACAGTAATCTCAACCTTACTGTTATTTAACAAAAGCGAAGAAGAATTCAACCAAAGACGTTATGACTACGTGTAAATAATAATAAACCACTGTTGCGTCAATTCTTGGAGGTTTGCTAAAAATAGCAATTTTACTCTAGTTTTAGAATACAATTGCATTTCACATAGTTACCGCTTTATTATTAGAGTAATTTAGTGAATAACGTTAAGTATCTATCTATTATTATGTATTTCGAAAGTGATTGTAGTCTGTAGGGTACCCAGTGAAACTTCGTCAAACGTACCAAAGACTCTTGGCACTTAAGTTTTCCTTTCCAGTAAGGGCTAGTTTTTGATGTAAATATTTTATAATTATATGAGAATGAATGGTAGCATCTATGGCACGAGTTATTATTTTTATGAACATATTAAGTATGTCCCACTGCATTGCCAAGGCTAATGGAATGTAATGGAAAACCTTTTTTACTATTATGGTCCGAGAATGCATTAGGCCAGTCCTTGGAAGGAGTCCAGCTTGTCAGGCCATCTTAGTGGCTTACAGAATGTTTGCGTGGCACTAATAGCAACGTGACTTTTATTACATGAGTGATATCCACGAAATCAATGAAAGAAAAACTGTGTATAGACTGGTGGTATTGATTGTATGGCGAAAACGAGTACGTACACTTTGATAAGAGTGTCGCTGTCTTCCTGAACACTTGAGTGAGCGTGATAGAAATACTCTAACGATGCTGACTCAGGACTCTAAAAGCCATGCTTATCATTAGAGCCCTTTTAGAAAGCCTACAAAAAGTTTAGTTGAAAAATACCTTTTAAAAAGTTGTTTTTAGTGCGCGTGCCATGGGTGATATTAAGGAAATAATGTAGTCCAGTATACCTATTTAAAGTAGAATGTGAAATATCTGTTATCTTTGTAATTTTGTTAGTATTTTTGTCAGGAACATGTTTGGTACTCATAATATTTCTTGTTAGACATAATCATACAATCTAAATTAGAGTTACACTAATTGTTAAAATTCCATTTGGACATATCGCTGATCAACTTATTAAAAGTTTAAACTCATAAGGCCATCGTAATTGGAAACTCAACATATAAGAAATGTCCCGTCTAATTTGTGTCTAAACATCTCATGGCAGAAAGTAAACTTTTTGAAACATCATTTTATACTCAAGGTTGCATCTAGGGTTTCCACTACAGTTGTATATGGCTTATGAGCCAAATAACGAACTTCCATCTAATTTATCTTATTATCAATTATTGTGATTAAATTTTACTTGAAAAGAACCAAGATATAAGCCTCATTTAAAAAAATGGCGTCAAAGGAATTGATAATATACCAAACAGAAAGGTAATCGGATTTTTTTAAAGTTTTTAATTCGTTAAACTTAAAACAGTTCATAATAATAAAAAAATCAGTAAATCTTCCAACATACTAAACTCCACTGCGGGCTATCGCTCATTTCAGAAAGAAACTACTGTTACATAATAAGAAGAAGGTAATAGTAGTTTATCTTCATAGAAAGGAGCCAGGTAGTGAGCTTCTAATTTTGGCTCGAAGGTTAATTTTGAAATATCTTCAACTCAGCTTCAGCGTGTATCAAAGCTCTAGAGAAGGTTTAAGATTCGTGTTAAATAAGCAATTTTTCAAATTAAAACTTTTTTAAAACTGACGTTTTGTCTATGGGTTTTTTTCTTAACGAACCATTAGGTGGCGTTGTGATCAAAAAAAATTTTCACGGTTCATATGACATCATTGATCCGGGTAAAGTATCTGCGCTATACCTGTATAAAAAGTTGAGTACCTACCTACCAGTACACCATCAAAAATATCTCAACTCATCTCATTTTTAAAATATCGGTCTATAGTCGCTTAATGTTGTACCTGCAGTCAATTTTCATGCAACTATCACTCTTACAGAATAAGAAAGTATGCTGAGACATCCTCAGATTTTAAGTCATCTTTTTTGACCTATTTTTATTAAGCTAGACACTAGCTTCATAGGAAGGTAAGTACTTTGATTACCAAATTAAAAATAAATAAAACACTTAATATACTTTAAAGTAAAAAATAAACACCTTTTAGAATTACCTCTGGAACTCTCCAAGTGCCAGTATTAGAAAAAAATCCATAGACGTACGTTTTATTAGGTATACCTATTAAGTATGTGTAATCTCAATAGTTTTAATTAATAATTTTAGACGAGACTGAACGACTCAGGTGTTTACGGTGTAACAAGTGCGTTAGAGTAACATTTTTATTGTACCTACTAAATGGTTCTTAATAAATATAAAATAAATACCAGTTTTTCATTTTTCATATTTACCTTGACATACTGTCGACCGTACATAGATAGATAGATAGATATACTTTATTGCACAAAATCTTTACAGAAATACGTTACAGATTAATTATAGTACAATTTATGCGGTCATACTGAAATAAAGTTCTATCTATCTATTGTACAGTATATCAAGATTCCGAAACTTGTACTAAATATCTTTTAATAAAATAAAATTCCTGCTTATTTCCAACGTTTATTAAATTTGTACAATTTACACATAACACCAATGTTACCATTCCCTAGGTACATTATAATACCTAAATAGTGCATTGAAAGCTATTACAAAAATCGATAATATCATTCTGAAATTGGAAAAGATAATGTTCTCATAAAAATATCGGGTAGGCTTTATTGAATACTATACAAGACAGTGCTTAAGTCATAAGAAAGTACATTATCTTACAAACTAGTGATGTTGGAACGACGATAAAAGTATCGATATTTTTTTCTTTTATCAAATAATTATTCGATAAAAAACATCATTTGCCAAGCGAACTAATAAACCGTGGGTGAAAAAATAGTGACAAACAGATAACCCTGACCAAATTTTTTTTTTAAATAGTGTTCAGTACAATTCGATACATGTTACGTTTTAGCGTATGAATTAATATTATTCAAAAGCATAATTGCATAAATAGAATTTTAGTAGGATACTTTTATCTTACAATCATTTATTGCATTAATTGTCACTCAATGTAATACTTTATGTTCCATCGTTCAAAATAATTTATTCTGAGATTATTAAAATTCTCAATTAACTCGATATATCTAGGCGTGTCCCAACACTGAGAGAAACAATTTTTCAATATAATAATTTACTTGAGAATGAATTTATCATAAATAGGTACTATTGCAGTTTTTTCGACATAACAGAAGTAAAAAGAGACTTTAATGAATAGTTACACTTATATCAATGGTGTTAGTATAAAAAAGGAAAAAATCACAAGTTTCGCAACAACCTCGCAAATCACTCGAAAATTACATAAAAATTACTGACATACCTAATTCTGCATTAGCGGACCTATACGAATATTGATCCCGTACTAAAACAAAATCACAGTAAATAACCAGTAGTTTCAAATCTCGGTATGTCTCAGGATACAGCCGTCATCAGAGCCCATAGGCGTACTACACAAAACGAACAAACGAAAGGAATCGTTTTTGAAGATTAACCGAAACTTCGGGAGTTAAAGGCGTAGATTTTTCATAATTAAGTGCTGCACGCCGCACTAGCGAACTTTCAATATTTGAAAGAAACAGAACATTTTTATCTCCGTATATTATAATCTCCGTTTGGGTTACGGAATTCGAACCCAAGACCTTCACGTATCACGCCCATCTTTCACTTCGTGGCTTCAAACCCCAGACCGATAGGGGAGATGAAATATTAAAAACATAGTTTTTGAAAGTGAAAGTGAAAGTGAAAGTATTTATTCAGCACACAAAAAACGATATAAAAAAAGAAAAAAAACAATGTTACAAGGAATTATTTTAGAACTACAAATTAAACTAAACAGGTAACAGCTTACATCTAATTCTGCTTACCCTAATAGTGTGCTAAAAAGGCAACCATCTCAGCATTATGCCGTGATACCACTGCATGGCACCACGACGCTGTTTTTGATTAGCATAAATAAAATTTTGTTATTTAAAAAACCTTTTATTCACATTCGAAGTTGTTCCGATTATGAGAATTACGGATTGTTATCCGTAATCGGATTCGGCTTATTTCGTTTATGGTAGTAAGCCTATTTCTTTGAGTCCAGTTTCAGTGAGCTTTACTTCTTTGGAAAATCATTAGGGCTTTTGCAATCACAATATTTTACAACTAACCTGATGACAATAGTTAGTGTTTAACTCGAGATTACATTTTCAATAAATATATTTAAATTAAGATCACAACGATACATTTTATCAAAAAATTGTGCTTAAAATAATTATTTATATATGTGCATTTTTATATTATTAAAGTATATTGATGTACAAATAGATATTTAAAAAGATAGGCGTTTTAATATCTCGATATAATTTACTTCACGTTAATGTAATTAAAAACAGTATATATGATTTAATGGTTCATTTGATAATAAACATATAACGTCATAGAAATAAGAAATAATATTTCTGAATCAAAATGTATGTGTAGGCTTAGGATGCGCAATACGTGGAAATTCAAATACAATATATAAACATTTGATATTTCGTAATCTTGCGACCGTTTAGTATCGGATAAGCACCTTAAAGTGTCGGTACAAAACAAATAGCATTCTATTCATCGCGATTACAAATTCAATTTTTACAATATTTTACTATTACATTACATTTGATTACTTAAACTCGTAATTGTGTTACTGTATAATAAAATGACAATTTTACTAAACCGGTACAAATATACCCAAAAATCATTCTTCGATAAAACATCAATATCAAAAGAAACGCAACGGGTTTGCAGTCGAGACATTTTGACGTTACACTTCGTAATTTGTAAGATCACATATTGGACCATGGAATTAAGATATTACGATAACTGACGAAAGTCATATTTTTTTATATACAAAAGTCAGAATTCGGTCAAACATTTTAAGGTTTCAAACATTAGGTGCAGCTGTCTCGTTTGATATGACATTGACAGATATGACAGTTATATCACCAATCACGTAAGTGTTGACATCTAGCGGATTTATCACGCAAATATAAGCTCCATTCGCTAACCAATCTTGGTGTGTTATATATTTACTCAGTACGCGAATAACTTAAGACTTCGAATTGTAAGATCGCATTACATTTGAATGGCATATCGACAATCTCAGAAAGTGCTTTGTCGGCATATGCCGCAACTATTAATACGTATTAGTAACGGTAGATGTTACCACAGTAATTATAAGTTTTAATACTCGGAAATAAGGTTATCTCGAAATTAAATATCCCTCTAACAATGGATTCTTTAGAAGTATCCTGCACGATGACTGTATTCTTTCAGACTGTATTTCTTCATACCAGACTTTGGATAAGGTATGCAAAGCGTCATATTCACCGATGGAGCTGAAGACTCACTGCTTGTGAATTGCAAGGACGGCCTAATACACAAACGTTTGCTTTGATTGATAATTTCAAATATATCTAATTATCAGAATCTATTTGTGACTCGTTTCTTTGTTGTGATTTTTAGTTACAAGCATCATTAAGTAATGCAACATCATTTATATTACACTTTCTTCATCATGATATTTCGCGATAAATCCTATGTCATAGAGCGTAACGCCAGAAGGTTTCAAGGGCATACCCGCGTCTAAATGCATTATCATCGCACTTACATACATATCACATCGTGGTACCGTAGAGGTAATAGTGTTGCCACATGAATGGATTTTAATACAGAGCTTATTTCACTGGCCTGGTGGAATAACGGCTAGGGTTCCTGTATAAACCAAGTGCGTGTGTTCGATACTGAAACAGAACAAACATCCTTTTTTTGTGTCTGTGTGTTTATGAGCGTATTTTTTATAAGTTAATTGTGGTACCACCATTCGTTCTGGTTTCCTTATCACACATGCTACTTAATTTGTAATCAACAAAAGTTACAAGGTAAACTTTGTACTAAATCCAATCATGTGGCTAGGATACGTGCAGGCCTGACTATTTTTGGTCGCTGATATTGGCTTCAATCATATATAAAAGACCTTTGTGGAATAATATAAGGATGATGACTCCGTGAAAAAAATATTCTGTTCAATCCGTCAGTTAGATTTCCAAAATACAAATGTTTTTTTTTTTTTTTGCTTCAGCAAATAAATTAACATTGCATACAGCGCATCCAATCTCAGTGGAACGAAAAAGTGACGTAAATATACCCCATATTTACGTACGTAATCTGTACGATGAAGGGACGTTGCGCTAAAATGCCAATGTTTTAGTCAGTACATTTTTATTAAAATGACCTATCTTATATATTTTGGTAATCTAAACAATGGAATAAACATACTTTATAGTCATCTACCATATTCCTAAAGTTTTTGTTGTAAATTAATAAAACAGTTTAGTTTATTCGTATAAAAATTCAATGAGGGCATTTTAAAACCAAAATCTACTAAATGGTAGTACGTAGACGGCAACTGCTGTACGATTTGTCAATTTCGACATGACATTGATGTTTGTGCTGTCAGTTTTAATATGTCATGTGAGTTATAACTTTTAGCCAACCATGTAACTTAAATTTTCATCAATGTAATGTCAACTGTAACATAATTAGTTAAAAAAGTCATTTTAAATGTCTACGAATTGCGAGATAAAAAATTAATTTTCTAAGAAGACCTATTCAGTAAGATATGCATTGATATTATTTAATTACATTCAAAGAAAAGACACGTCAAATAAAATAATATTTATGTCTAAATAAACCTATGTAATTGGCTTACTCATTTGAATATGAGATTGAGATTATTATGCAATAATTAAAAACGTTTTGAAATATACGTAGCATTTACGGAGACTTCCCGCATACATTTATTGCTCAAAATTTGTTAATGATTTTAAATTGAAAAATGACCATTTGCCTAATAATCAGTGACGTCACTTTGTCAGTGTAGTGACTTCCACACCTTAACACGAGAACACACTAAGTTTAATGATATATTACGGTCTCCTGAAGTCAGTCATAATACCAATTGCTGTCAAAAGTAGTCACGCCTGCACAACGTCAGTGACTTAAACGTTACCTTATCGTAAACGCGTTAGAGTTCAATTTGACTACACGGCCTGCGCGGCGGCGGCTGCCGCGAGCCTGTTCATGACTGTCGTGTAGGCGAGCCCGAGGGCCCACGAGACTTCGTGTCCGTTCACTTTCTTGAATAACTGTCAAAGAATTTTTTTTTACCAAAATTAATAAAAAATCGCTTTAAAAAAACATATAAAAATCTCCAGTTTCATTTTAGCCCATATATTTACTACATAACACAGTCAAAATCCAAATTGATAGTACAGTCACGAGCAATAGCATGTAAACACTCGAGACTAGAGTTTGTGTGTGTGTGTGTGTGTGTGTGTGTAGGTGTTTGTGCGTGTGTGCTGTGCGTGTGTGCGCGTGTGCATGTGTGCGCGTGCGAGTGGTGTACGTTCGTGTGTGCGCGCGTTTGTGTGTGTGTGCATGGGTGTGTGTATTCTTGAGGGTGTGTGTATTTGTGTGTGCGTGTGTGTATTTGTGTGTGTGTGTGTGAGTCACTTACAGAGACGGGCTCCAGGTCCCGTATCTTGTACGCGTCCTGCAGCAAGGTGACGACGTACACGAGGTCCACGCACGCCCACGGCTGCTCCACGTTGGACCCGGAGCAGGCCTTCAGGGCGTTCGACCGGTACTGAGCCACTGAGACGGTTCCGCCCTTCATTACATCTAAGGGAATATACGTTTTATATGTTAACAAGACTGAATTAGATATGTAGCTTATCCCTCGCAGGTAAGCACTCGACCATACAAATTTCTAGAATAAACAACACTCGACTCGAGTACAGATTTCGAGAGCTCACAAAATTTGATTTTAAACGCCCTCGTTCACTACAAAATCGCAAGCAAATCGCAAACGTAATCTGGAAAGACTTGAACGCGCAAACTTTGACAGCGCTCCTTAGACGTTTTTAAATGCATCAATTGTTTTAATTAAGAACCGAAATTTAGATTAAATGACGAAAAATAAATTATTCAATCTAAAGCAGAACACAAAAAATATTTATCACAAAATATGTTAAAAGTTATAAGCATGCTCGTATTTATTAAGCATAAATGAATGAAAAGCACTTATGTTAAACAAATCAGAAAAAACGGCGGTATCACAACACCCAGACCCGAAATAATATAGAAAAGTCCGTTTTCTATATCAACCCGACTGAGTATCTAAAGCTGTTTTACTATATTGTTATTTTACTATTTCTTAGAATTTACATCGAGTCAACGCTGTATCATGTTACTTCATAACATATGATGATAACTTAAATGTTTTTAAGATGTGTTTTGCTAAATCTTATCACTGTCTCCTTATACTACATCTTATACTATTTCTTTGTCTTAAATCTTTTAAAGACAAATCTTTCTAAATCTTAATGCTATTTTTAATTTGTATCTTTTACTATTTTTTTTATAATGCTATATCTTTAGACTTCCAAAGTTTCTTATGGGTTTCTACTTCTTCTAACTTCGCTTCATCTTAATGAGATAAAGCTCCGTCAAAAGGGGGGAGCTGTTACATCCCTAGTTACTAAGCTAATACCGCTTACTCAATATTTCACTTCATGTTCTACTATTTTCCACTGACTCTGCATTTTAATTTCCAATTCGATTTTGTTACCTATTTTCTACCTCAGTTAGATTCTGTACCTCGCGGTAAGCGGTAGACCATAGGAAATTCGGGAAGTCCGTGTGTGTGTGAAATCGAACAATAAATTAAGTGTTCATTTAAAAGTGTTTTTTTTTAAAAAGACAAACAGTATTAGCCGTCTAACAGAAGACGGGAGAAATTGCGCGAGCCACTTGCCTCTCAGCTACGGAGGTCAAAATCTCTCATAAGGAATTTAAACATAACAATTTCTTTAAAATAAGCACGCTTTTTTGAGTTAAAGCATGATTTTGCTTGTTTGAAGCATGCTGCCGCTTGTTTTAAGCATGCCTTTGCTTGTTTGAAGCATCCTTTCGCTTGTTTGAAGCATGCTGCAGCTTGTTTGAAGCATGCTTTCGCTTGTTTGAAGCATGCTTTCGCTTGTTTGAAGCATACTTTTGCTTGTTTAAAGCATGTTTTTCTCATGCTCACCTATCATGCCTGCGTCTGCGGCGACATCGTAGAAGTAGCTCATGGCGGCAACGCTGCGCGGCGGCTGCGTCGGCTCCCAGTCTAACGTCTTCTTGACGTACCGACTGACGAGCGCGTGACAGCGGCTGTATACAGCGTCCTTCTTGAGGCCCTGGCGAGAGGCCCCGCTGGAAACAAGAAACAATAAACAGTTTTAAATTATTGTAAGACATAAAATAAATTCTTTGAATCATTTAAAGTAAATGCTCTTGCGCATACATTTATTTTTTTAGCGATATTTAACCTCTCGATCAAAGATTTTGTTTCATGCAAAATACAACCGAATTATTTTCACCGGGTCTTGAAGAGCCCTATGCACGCACTGTGTTTGTAATAAACACAAGCATTGCAAAAAAGGCCAAAGGTGCTATTTAGTGTAATCGAATTTAAACCGTATGCGACTGACATAAGTATGGAAAGAAATCATTTTTGACGTAATTTCACGCGCGCGGCCCGGAAACGAGTGAGAGTAAAAGAAGGCTTATTAAAACAAATTTGAACTGAATTTGAGCAAATACTATGATGAATGATACTTCATACCTAATGATGTACTGCTTGTTAGCATAAGTCCACTTCTCTCTCTGCACTATGGGGTCAACGCAGACTGACGTGAATTCAGTACCGTCCGCGGGGGTTTCCCCGCCGCGCTGGGCGTGCTCCTCCGCAAAGATGCCGTAGCGAGCCGCGAGCAGACCGAGGTTCAGGTAACTGGAAAATAAATACAGGTGTAAGGGTACCACTGCCGTGGTATAACTAGGTATAATGCCGTTAACTACCCAAACCTAATTATGAGTTAGTACAAAAAAGCGGAAAAATTTAAACCTATGTAACTTCTCAATAACAAAACCGATTTGAGATCGAAAAGCAACAGAACATACGTCAAGAAAAATACTTATTATCTATTAGTTTATGATATTGTTAAATTAATTTCATTAATAGAAAAAATATCATTTTAGTTTTACCTCATCATCAATGTTTTTTATTATGTTTAATTAGGCTTAAATGCCGTGACGCATACCTTAATGGCATTTTAGTATTTCGTTTCTTAATAAAAACATTGTCTATCAAAACACTACAAAATATTTCTAATATGTTAACTTAAAATGTCGTTATAGTACATAACGCTGATTTAGCTAAACATTAGGTGACACAGAACTGACTTATAATAGTCTTTAGTGCTGTTATTGGTATTTTACCGTATTTAAGTCTAGCAAACTACATATGTTTATGAAAAACTCTACTCATTGTTCCGCTAAAACGCCGTTATACTATTTACGGTAACGGCATTATAGAAGAAAAAAAGCGATAAATATTGGATTGTGATATTTGATAATTCGAAGTTAAACTATTAGCTACGCACTATGCGGTAAGCCGGAATGCGTTCAGCCGTCCGGCCAACTGCAATCAAAAATGTGTACAATAAAGTAGTTTTTATTCGCACTGCGATGCGGCCGACAGATATGGTCTTACGTCAATTTGTCTAGAAACTAGTGTTGCCGTCGATTCGATTGTATATCGATTATAATCGATTATTCCAAAAGAGGCCTAAATAATCTAATAATCGATATGAGAATCGATAGTATCGATACAATCGTTAAAATCAGTTCGATATAATCGATTATATCGATAGTATCGCTTTCAACTTGATATCGATTATATCGATTATATTGTATTTGACTACGATTATAATCGATTATATCGATAGGATCGATACAATCGATTGTCATATCGATTATTAGATTATTTGAGGGGGGGATAATCGATTAATCGATAATTGATTATCCGGCAACACTACTAGAAACGGGACTTACTGCACTCTTCGTTAGTACGGCAGCGCTGCGGCCCGACGGACGGCGCCGGACGGTTGCCGTACACACTACGCGGATAGTGCTAGTTTGCGGTTTCCCGCCAACGTTTTCGAACACGTACACCGTTGTGACGGTGTACGTGTTCGAAAAATAATTCAAAATGCCTACTTTCATTTCGTGATTCCAAGGATGCACCCAGTACCTTTTTCTTTGTTTCTTTTTATTTATGTAACGCGAGTAAATATAACAAACAGCTGCGACTTCTTCGACGTCCATCTTGGAAATTAGTCGATTCAACCGCAAACCACGACGGTTTCTAAACCGCAAGCGCTACCGCATACTGTGGTTAGCAGGACGGCTGAACGCATTCCGGCTAACCGCATAGTGCGTAGGTACCATAAGGAACGTATGTTCTTTACTAAAAGTGAAAGTACTTCCGCCGAGCTAGGTGTTATCTGCTCGGGGACCAAGGTCCAACTACCAATCTTAGTTTGCTACATATATAGTTAGTGGCGACGATAACTCCGACATCGCGATGTAGGACCGATGTATTGATTGGCTAATCGTGCATTACGTATAGAGCGCAGTTTACTATGCCTGTTTAAATTTAAAAAGGATATTGAACCTCTCTTAGGATGTAGTGTCTATGTTATAAAAAAAATATATATCGAATGTGAAAAATGGCATCCAATAATCAAAAAATATATATAAAAATAATGTACCGCTAATTTTCTTTTAATAAAATAAACACGACTTGTAAATATTCAGTAAAATACGTATTTTATTGTGTAAACATAAGCTCAAACAATGCCAATTGGCTACTTGACAGTGTTAACAATAAAATATGAAAAGTGTTAGATATGTTAGCTTATTAGTAAAGTAATAATTTTACATTTTTATTTTATAATTAAAAGCATAGTTAGTATTTTAATTTTGCAAAATAAATTTTACTTTTTTTATCTGTGGAACAAAAGAACCGAAACGGAAACCACCATTGCAATTCGGAAATGACAGCTGTCGGCGAAAATAATTTATTTTAATGTGGCGAAACAATGATTATTTTACCGATTAAATTGAATTATTGTGTCTTTAATCGTATTAAGAATTTATTGAAACATTTTCCGTTTATCTAAATGAAGTCGTTCTTATGCGTATCGGTTCGTTGTCTACAACGTTGACGTCATAATTTCAACAGTGACATGACTTGGCGTTTTTGCGCGCTTTTTAAATGTGTTACACAAAATCTTATTTTTCTCTGGTTATTTACATTTTTTCCAGATAAATCGAATTGCTTGGGATATAAAATGAACGGGCGCACATTTTGCAATACTTTTTCAAAAACTGTCAAGTAGCCAATTCTGCGGACGCTATATTTGTGTCGACTTGTAGGTCATGTCGTAGGTCAGCACACAGGCTTCGATTACATCCTACTAAAATTATAAAAGTGATTTTTTTTAGAAACAATTATTCCATCTCCCTTTGTGGTGCGGGACTAGAACCCACGTATCGCGCGTGCTGCTCTTCCAACTGAGCTAACAAGTTATCGTAGACAATGTTTTTTTTTCTGCTGTATCAACCCGTTAGCCTACGGTTACGGTTAGAGGATCACAACACCCACACCAGTCACAATATAGAAGAATTCGTTTCCCATATTGACCCGACCGGGGATTGAACCCGAAACCTCAGAGATGGCGCGACGCCGGCCCACTTGCCTCTCGGCTGTCTGAACTACTAAATACAAAATACATCGCCTACGATAACTTGCAGTTAGCTCAGTTAGAAGAGCAGCACGCGACCGCGAAGGTCGTGGGTTCGAATCTGACGCCGCAAGATGATATACATTTTTGTTTTTTTTTAATGACGTTAGTACCTGTGCGTATATAGCGTGATGTTGTCAGTCCCAGCAGGCACAATGTACTGGTCAGCGGCGGGGTACTCAGTCCGGTCACCGTCTAGCTGGTACGTGATCTGAGTAGAACCACCGCCAAGATCCAGAGCCGCCATAGTCTCGCCCTCCATCAGATCTGGACGCAAATGAAGAAAAAAACAATTAACAGTCAATAGTAAAATCTTTTCATTCATACAGATTAGCATAACACTTGTAAATCGTCTCTTTTTAAATCAAATGGAACTACCTCCGTTTCGAAACCTATAATTACCGAGAAGATACAGGCAAGAAATTCAGTAGTTTATTTTTCTTACAAAAAAGCTAAACTTATATATAATTTAGCACCAAGACATACATTTAGTTTGACAGTTTTGATACTCACTGTGTAAAAGATTCAACGTGTACCAAATGAAGATTCCTTCATCGGAGCCATCCATTATTTCTACACTGTGGTTTCCTACGTCGTATCCTAACCTGGAAAACAAATACTAATCAGTAAAATAAAACATGATAATGTACACTCAGCATCATTAATACCTTGTCACATTAAACATCAGCGTGCCCGAGCAACTCAAATAGGTAGCTTACTGTGACAAGGTACTGAGTTGTTTACAAACTAAAGATGATGACTGTAGCAGATAGCAAATAAACTAACAGATTTAACCCAAAAACGCTGATACGGGCATAAAAAAGCCTGTTTACAGGGTCTTGAGGGTTTGTTTTGTAGAAATGTAGCGCTATCTAACTATCGTTTATAAAAAATACTAGAGAAAATCCTTGGCTTCGCTCGTATGCAATGCAGATACGTATACTTTTTCGGTTTTTCTGTACTTTAATATGTATGTATTATGCATATAAACGTACCTCTTGAACCACTCTATCTATAAAAAATATATCTCCGCATCAAAATGCGTTGCCTCGTTATAAAGATCTAAGCATACAAATTTTAAATTTTGAGTTAATTCAATGAGCCGATATAACACCTGAGTTAACAAAAAGTACTGCAATACTCACGTTACAATTGCTTGTTCTACTTCCACCAACAACTGCTGCGCCTTTTCTTTCGGCAGCAGCCTGAGGCCGGCCGTGGCCCGGACTATGAGCGGAGTTAACCGCCTCTTTTCAGGAGGTATGAGGAACTCAGCCTTTTTTATTAGCTGTACTATCGTATCCGCACCCTGAAGACATATTACATATTACTTTTTATTAAAATAAGTTGTATAAATCAAACAGTTTGTGTTATCCATAGTGTTAGATGATTGCTGATAGATGGCGCCACTTACTATGCCTATTCACTCTCATTCTTGTTCGGGTTAGGGGGCGTCCATAAATTATGTACGTGAGATGTTTAAGGGGGGGAGATAAATAAGTCAAATAATCTTATGTTACGTTGGAAAGAACGGATTGAAGCAACGATTTTGTTATTATAAATTAGTGAAAAAAGTTTATTTTCGAAATATATTTGATTTAGCAAATTTGAATAGTTTTGTAAGAATGTATGGATGTCTAGATGTACATTTGTTTGTTACTCTTTGAGGCAGGGAGTACGTTAACATTTCAATCCAGAATGAAATCATCAGATCAGAATCAGATGGACAGACAGAAGAGATACCGAGGGCAGCTTATTATATTTTTTTTAAAGCAAACACAAACAGTTGCCTGTAATTGTCTTAGTAATATACAAATATTTTATTTCATCTACACTAATATTATAAAGAGGGAAGATTTGTACCTATTTTTGTATGTTTGTAATGAATAGGCTCAAAAAGTACTGGGCCGATTTAAACAAATCTTTTACCAATAGAATGCTACATTCTTCCAATTTGGCATAGGCTACAAAATTAGCGATCCTTGGTAAAATTTGAAAAATTTCAACAGAAAAGCGGGAAAAATTCTCTAAGGTGGAACGAAGTTCGCCGGGACCGCTATAGGTAATAAAATAACATCGATAGGTTTCAAGAATACTATCGATCGATACTGTCCACAGTTTGTTTTTCTTCGCGAATAATAATATTGAAAGTATCGAGCGTATTACTTTAAGATCTTTTAATTATATTAGGTGGTCCTGAGCTAATCGCAAATCGTTTATCTGAAATGAAATGAAATGTTTCGACTACTAAAGATATCCCCCTAGGCCGACCCTTTAGACGAAAAGTAGAGCTATACTTCGTCAACACTACTTTAATGCGAACAAAACTAAACATACCTTGGAAGGTTCATCTGCAAAAGAAGAGAGACCGGGTTTGGACTGCTCGAAATACTCTTCTACCAAATCTAAGTTGGCTTGGCCAAATACTGGAACAAGACATAAAGACAATATTCATTAAATTTTATGGAAAAGTAAAATAGTATTTAACTTTTTGGTGTATCAAAATCTATCTATTATACAAGGTGTTTTCGAATTAGCACTTAACCTGAAACGTGTTTCTTCAGAACAAAATCGGTTCGACTAATAAAAATTAAAGTCATATTTTATCAAAATAATATTTTTCACAACACCGCTACATTTACTTAATAAGGGTGTTCGCGCATGAAATATCCGCTAGATGGCGATACGTAGACGGGGGTCCAACTGTTATTTGATTGGTGATTTAAATGTCATGGTGACATGCACGTCAATGACATGTTAACCACGACAAATCACGTAGTTGGACCCCACGCCTACGTATCGCCATCCAGTGGATTTTTCTTACGCTAACACCCTCATTCTATCGGCTTCTAATAGAGCTTAATAACTCGGCACGCGAGAAACTTGGGATCAGTATGTGAAAGGTCATTTCGTTACCATAAATGCGTTATGAGTTAGGAAGGGTGGCGCGGGGTTTGACGTATTGTTTACCATAGAGCTTTAAATTTGCAAGAAATTCCTAAAAAATAAAAAGTACCAAATATCTCCTTAAATAATCCGCAAAAGTGTTCTAAAATTATTTACCTACAGGCATTTATTTTTTAAATTAGTTGGGGTGTCTGAGGGTTTGTGCTAATTTGGTAACACGTGTACCCGTCTGTGTATACTGGTTTTTGGATTTCACATAATTATTTTAATAACAAAATAACACTTTTGCATCTTCATTTATACAATGCAAAGTGACCCGACCACATAACTTTTCTGTCTCATCGGCACGTGGCCGAACTTCGAACTATGTGAGTTGCCCATTGCCACTTTAATTTTAAAATTCTTAGAGCTATTTCAGAAATATACAATAAAACAAAATCAACTTACGAATACTTACGGCTAGTTTCTGAAACCCCTAATCAATTTATATAAAAATATTCCAACTAAATTATAGTCAACGCGCAAGTGTTGGTCACTTACCTCAGATTAGACTATACACTTTGGACTTTGCACCGTCCTTATGTCGAGCGCATAAGAACTAATATCGAACTGCAAGTGTTTAGCTTGACGGGCAGTTGACCTTACTATATATGTATGTATACTATATGTCTACAATAGAGTCTAACAGATATTATTTTGCCTTCATATTTCTTATGTTACTCCCTAAGTAACACTTGTAGACTTCCTGAGTAGAACTAGGTGTCTCCCCGATCAACACTTGGTGACTCCCTGACTAACACTTTGAGTAGCACTTGGTGTTCCTTTGATTAACACTCAGTGACTCCCTAAAAGACACTTAGTGACTCCCTAAAAGACACTTAGTGACTCCCTAAAAGACACTTAGTGACTCCTTGAATTATACTTGGAAACACCCTGAGTTACACTTGGCGACTCCCTGACTAACACTTAATGACTATCCTGAGTTACACTTGGAGACTCCCTGACTTACACTTGGCGACTCCCTGAGTTACACTTGTCGACTCCCTGAATAACACTTGATGAATCTCTGAGCAACACTTGGCGTTTCCCTGAGTTACACTTGGCGACTCCCTGAGTTACACTTGGCGACTCCCTGAATAACACTTGATGAATCTCTGAGCAACACTTGGCGTTTCCCTGAGTTACACTTGGTGACTCCCTGAGTAAACTTGGCGACCCCCCTGGGATCACGACCCACAGACTAAGAAAGGCTATCTTAGACTATTCAAAGTTGAAGTGATATAAGCTCACCTGTAAATGGTACCCTAAACTTATATGCCAGCACCCTGGAGCCAGAGGAGCCGGCGTCGATGATGACCGCGTAGTGGTGGACGCTCTCGTAGCCGAGGCTCTTCGCGATGCCGTCCAGCCATTGGGACTGGCCTGCGAAGAGGCCTGGAACGTAACAGAGAACAAGTTTATTTACTAGCACACGACTTAGCTTGCGTTAATTCGGGTTCCCTTTGATTACGGTATTTTTCGTTGATGAAAATTGCTATAAGTTTATATTGGACTTTTAGTACTTTACATAATTTTATGTCAAAATCTTAAGTGTGTAAGCACTTCAAATTTATCACTGTGGATGTATGTAAAATTATAATAGCATTTTTCAAGTAATATTTTTTTAACCTTATTTTTAAATCAGTATCAGTTTATGAACATGCATTAATAACATCCTTGTCACATTAAGTTTACCGAGTAACTGACTGTAGATTTTGAAAGTGATGGAAATTAAGTAAAACAAAAGATTTAATTACTAATTCAGTTTTTAACTTTATTAGGAAACTTTCACACATACAGGTGACACAGGAAATGCTACAGACCAGAGTTGCCAGTGAGATAAATGTAGTGACAGTGCTACCACACTAAAACTACCAATTGCTTCAGTAATTCTACTCTTATTACATTGTCTACCAACAGAAAGGTTTAAATAGACAAGATACTGAAATAGATAAATAGATAGATACAATTTATTGCACAGAAAAATTTACAGAAATTGGTTTTACAGACATAATTAAGTCCAATTTAGGCGGTCTTATTGCTAGAAAGCAATCTCTTCCAGACAAACTTTAGGTAGAGGAAATAGTAGATATCGAGAAGTGTATAACAAACGAATGATGCTGAATGTACTACTAGCTGGCCCAACCAATACGCACGTTTATTTTAGTGAAAAACAGTATAATACTGTTTTAACAGTACAGTTGCCAACCCTACTCACTACGTAAAAAATTTCGATTACCGTTTCGTGCACAGTCGAAGTCCACAAGTCAAAATACGTAATCATGTTTCATATTGAATATTATCAACAAGTTTATTTCACTTTTATGATTGAATCGTGAGGGACCGAATCGTTTTAGTATAGATTTTTTTTATTTAATTGTTGTCTGCAACATACAATTAGTTTCTATGGAGATATGAAAACAAATAAAAAAGGACCCGTTTTAGCACAGCAGCTGACGCACTAATTTTGACATTTGTTAAGAGCGCCATAAAATTTAGACGCGTGGCGCATACTAGGTCTGTAGGACAAGACACGCGAATAAATTTTATATCGCGCAAAATCGATTACAGTCAGTACATCAGCTACTGATTGGATGAAAATACGAGTGCGGTGTGCTGTTAGCCAATCAACAGTATCGAAACTTTTGTCGTCTTATGCGAGAAAATTGACGTATTGCGCATGCTAGGCCTACTAAACATCATTTTGTGCTAGCATGCACAAGACGTCCAATTTATCACATTAAACGACAAAAGCTTCAATACTGTTTATTAGCTAATGGCACATTACACTCATTTTTTTTAGCCAATCTGCAGCTAACGCACTTATTTTAACATATATTAAGACCGCCATAAAATTGATTAGCGTCTCATCCTAAACATTATTTAGGGCTAGCCATAGACATGTCAAAATTCTCGCATAAAACTATAAAAGCTGGCTGATAGCACACTACACTCGTGTTTCCAACCTATCAGCAACTAACTCACTGATTTTGACATTTGTTAAGAGCGCGATAAAAATTTACCCGCGTCTCTCATCCTAAACTGCATGCACTACTAGCATGCGCAATACGTCACATTTCTCACAAGAAACGACAAAAATTCGACACTGTTGATTGGCTGACAGCACACTACACTCATGTTTTCAGCCAATCAGCAGCTGGCGCACTGATTTTATTATTTATTTAAAAACTTTATTGCACAAATAGGTACAACAGGTGGACTTAATGCTAGGGGCATTCTCTACCAGTCAACCCTTGGGTCATGCAGATAGTTTGTATATGGGTGCGGTAACATGATTTTGATATTTGTAAACGATAAAATTTATGTGCCGCATCCTAAGCCGCATTGAGATCACTTTTTTCGGCATTGTGTCCGTGACCGGAGACCAAATAGAGAAGCAAGTTTCTGTGACCGAACTTGACCTGGATCCACACACCGGTAAATAAGTTACGCAACATTTTAAAGACATAAATACATTGGTGCACTTTCGAAAGATTGTAAAAAAAATAAACAGGGTTAGATTAAGGCGCGTGCATTTGACCACGTTCTAGACATCAACGTGAATAATTTTGTACAAAACTTTCAATAATACTGTGCACTGATCCTTAGAGTTTGTTTATACTTTTTAAAGCTTACATTATTTTGCCACGGCAATATATAGATGGCGTGTAAATTGTCCATCGCTTTAGATAAGGCATAATATATAATGACCCGACAATATACATTTTGATTTCGGCATTATACAAACCAGAGTTCGTTTCTAAACTGACGATGCCGTATGTAAATCATACAAAATACCTAAGACATTGCTTAGAATGCGCCAAGCGAATAAATGTTTTGCGCTCTTAACAGGTGACAAAATCAGTGCATCAGCTGCTGATAGGCTGAAAATATAAGTACAGTGTACTATCAGCCTATCAACAGTATCGAATATATTTTCATTTCATGTGAAAAATGTTGCTTATAAATATTCAAAAACATTACTCTGATTCTACGGTACGTAGCTAAAGCACTTCTGTTACAGAAATTAGAAAAAACGACGATACATCAACAGCCAGACCCGATACAATGTAGAAAAGTTTGTTTTCCATATTTAATCTACCGGGAATCGAACCCAGGACCTCAGTGATGCCGCAACGCCAAGTCCGGCCCGCTCGCTTATCGGCTGCGGAGGTCGCCGAATTTATATAAACTTATCACTCATGCAGGCAAAGACATCACAATGAAAACATAAGCTGAAGTCAACTTCCAAAAAAATCTACACACCGTTTATCCTTAGTAATCCATACTAATATTTTAAATGCGAATGTATGTCTGTCTGTTTGTCTGTCTGGCTTTCACGCCTAAAACTACTGTACCGATTTTGATGAAATTGGTATAGGTATACGTTGAACCTCTAGAACGGATATAGGCTTCTTTTCGTTTTGAAAATAAGGGTGGATGGAGGTCCTTATGTTCAATTGAAAGTTTAAAAAGGAAAACGTTTATTTTTAAGTTAGAGATATGAAATTTGGCACAAAAATAGCTCGAAACTTGAATTAAAATAAACTTAAACTTTATGCTTCTAATATGAGGAGAAAAATGGATAAAACCGATAACGAAAATATGTAAGTAGTCCAAGCAAAAAGATGAAAAATCGCTAACAAAACATTTGAGTAACCTAAGCAGTTACAAATTAAGTGTTGCAACAGTATAAGAAAAGTAAATGAACACAGTCATTGTTGATTATTATTCAGATGTTGATGTGTTGACATCTACCGTGAAGAATCTACAAGAGTCAGCTTCCAAGAAATTCTGTTTACTATTTACCGTTTAAATAGTGAGAAACTGTAACAGCAGGGATGTACGACTGATATCGATAGTCTACAGTTTTAATAATATCGGTATTTTTTCTTGTATTTATTAGGATGAAACGTTTCGCGCCATCGTTTCTCGTGCGTACGGCCAAAGGGTGGAACGCACTGCCCAAATACATTATCCCACAAGGCATTTTCAGTTCGTCCCATAGTTTACATCTATACTATAATATTATAAAGCTGAAGAGTTTGTTTGTTTGTTTGTTTGAACGCGCTAATCTAGGAACGACTGGTTAGAATTGAAAAATTATTTTTGTGTTGAATAGACCATTTATCGAGGAAGGCTTTAGGCTATATAATAAATTATAAATGCGAAAGTAATTCTGTCTGTCTGTCTGTCCGGCTTTCACGCCGAAACTAAACCGATTTAAATGAAACTAGGTATATATTATAGAGACTGAGAAAGGACATAGGCTACTTTTTAATGCCAAAAAAGGGTTGTTAGGGGTTGAAAAGGGGGGTGAAAGTTTGTATGGAAACCGAAATCCACGCGGACGAAGTCGCGGGCGGCCGCTAGTCGAATAATAAAAATGTCAACTACAACACTTTTCACAATCAAATCTAATTTTAAAAAAAACATCTTTATGCCCTCATGTAAAGTGGAATAATGATCAGCGTAAGATGGCTGGCAGGAGCTGGATGGGAAAAAATATCTGTCTAGATCAAATTGCGTCCAATTGATTACGTCCACCCCTGGACTGCAATGGTCTGATTATGAGGTACGCCCATAACTTCAGAAATAATAGACCAAATTAGATAATTTTGTCAAATACATAATTGTCAGGTATATAGTATTATAGCTTGTATTATAGCAAGTAGAAGATATATTATGTGGAAGCCGTATAGAAGCCGGGGCGGGACTCTAGTTTCCTTAATTAGCTTTAATAATACAATCAAATAATTTTTAACGTTAAGAATTAATTTAATTTATGCAGTGCAACAAGAATTACACATAATCCCTACTAATATTATAAATGCGAAAGTAACTCTGTCTGTCTGTTACGCTTTCCCGCTTAAACCTCTCAACCGATTTTGATGAAATTTGGCATAGGTATACGTTGAACTTCAAGAACGGACATAGGCCACTTTTTATTCGAAAGTAAGGGGGGAAGGGGGGGGGGGGCTTAATGCCACCTTTGAAAGTTTATATGGGAAAATGTTTATTTTTTAAGTTAGAGAAATGAAAGTTGGCACAAATATAGCTCTATTAAAATATAGACTACTTTTTGTTTCGAATATTAGGGGAGATAGGGGTAAAACCGTCCATGAAAGGATGTAGTCCACGCGAACGAAGTCGCGGGCACAGCTAGTGTTCAATAAAATGGTTTTCTATTACCCGGTTTTAACATTATTAGTAGTTAAATGTAGTAACTAGCCACCCATACATGTAGCGTGACCCAGTTACAGGTCACCAATTTAAATAATAATTCAGATAAGATTGGAAAGTTCACACTATTAGTCATTAAATTACTCTGCACAGAGATAAATATTTTAGTAGGTACAGACATGTTTTATCTATCTCTCATGAGATGTGAGAAGTTAATATCTTACTGCCTTTAAATAAAGACTGAAATGTTTTAATATACGACCATTTTCGAAAGTCAATATCTTTAATATGATAAGTAGGACTTTTTAAATTGTTTCAACATATTTTATCAACTATTTCCTCTACCTAAACGTTATCAAGATGAGATTGCTTTCTAGAAATACTTCTGTAAATTTTCTGTGCAATAAAGTGTATCCATCTATCTATCTATATTTTAATTTATTGATTATGAGTGGTAATCGACCATAAAACAAAAAAGTAAAAAGTATGTTCAATGATCCAAGCATGGGCACAATGCCTCATTAATATTAAAATCTAATTAAGTTCTCAAAGCTTGTTAAACGTTACATTTCATGTACTAACTATAATTACACTTTATAAGATTCAAAACAATTTTTATTTAAATAATTTAAGACGTCCGCGTTCCATTTTCAACATTAAACAATAAGTACACGGGTTTTGACCCGTTACTACTAAAATGTGGTCGCCTTCGTGAACAAGACACCTTCTAGGCAAATGTGCAACAGCTTAGTTCTCATCTACGCCTTCTATCAAGCTAGATTCACGTCAAATTTAAGCCTATTTTATATAAATAATACATATTTATATATTTCAAAAAGTTAAAAAGGCCGATTTAATGCCTAGTGGCATTAAACACTACAGATTTTCGATGATGCCATACTAGAGTGATTTATTGTACTTAATACTATGGCAATATTATTGTATGCACTTTAAACTACATATTTTTATAATATAATAAAAATCAATAATCGTCTATAGTAAGAAGTCGCCAAATTAAAAGACAAACGTTGTTATGACATAATTCAATACAATGTTTTCACATGGAGCTATTATAGTTGATATTTAAATAATATACACTTCAAATATAAAACGCACTGTGCACACATCCCTCTCAAGTAAAAGAAATACAAGAGCAATAGCCTAACTAATTTCAGTTTTTTGCGCACTTTATTTTATAATAGGAATTTTAATTGGGTTTTAATTAATTAAATATCTATTTCAATTTAAAGTCAACACCTACCTACCAAATCAACAATGTTGGAGATAAATTTATTTTTAGTTTTAATAAAACTTTACAATTATATATTATTACGAAACACTAGCGACCCGTTCTGCGTTTTTTGACAACGTAGATACATTTTATTTGTGAAAATTCCCCTTGAGTCTCTTTATCCATATTAAAAACCGCATTAAAATCCGTTGCGTAGTTTTAAGAATATAGGCATACATAGGGACATATAGCGGAAGCCATTTTATTTTTACCCTATGCAGTAATAGCGAATAAACAATATGCAATAATGTACCCAAATATTTTGATTAAACTGTTTGTGAAATGTACTTTTCTTTAAGAGTGACAAGCCCATTAAAAATATTAAGACATTTGAAATGAGCATACGAAAATAAATAATAAATTCTATTTAATCCTTTGTAAACGTATGTGAACGACACTAGTTTCCAAAAAGAGGTATCGTAAATCGAAGCCTACGTGCTATAATCTTAAACGTAATCCAACAAAATCACGTGCCATTTTTAAAACTTTAATTTAATTAAAATTCCGTTTTATTATAAGTTTAATTTATAAAATACCTGCTATCAGAATCGGCAACGTCCTCTGTACCGTCGCGTTCGCCATTCTCACAATGGCCAGTCTCTATCTCCAAAGAAACACTGACCTAAGTGGCCTACCAGACCGAGAGCGCGAGGAACAAGACAAGCGTAACGATACTCCCCCCCTACTCTCGGTACTACGCAAATAAATACGCATCTCCCTTAATAATCAGAAGGGATACAGAAGGGACAGCGATTTTTGCATGGGAATATTGTGCCTACCAAACCGTTTCGAGATGATACCAATAATGGATTATTTAATATTTTTTTATATATTGAACTACAAGATTGACCTCATCCCACCTGATGTTAAGTGGTAATGAGGTCCTAGGGTGACAAGTACAGCATAATAAATCAGTTACTGGACTTGTCGCCCTTACCTCGAAGGCTTGACCCCTGCTACTAATGTAGCACCTCCAGGAGCTCTGGAAACCTTACTCCCACGCAGGAACACAACAACACAGAATTGATTATTATTTGGCTGCGGTCTAATTATCAATTGAGGGACACAAATCTATACTTATATTTTATTTATTTTTTATTTTTTTTTGAGGAAGGATTAAGGGTACATAAGATTATGCTTAATGCTTATTAATCAGTGGAAAGTGTGGCATACTATATAAATAATAAATTAATTAATGTGCCAATCAATCACACCAATCACCTGGTCTCAAACTAAGGTTTCCCCTTGTACTATGAGCACCAGACGACGGATACTAACTCCATTGGGGGCGTCATCCCAGCACACCCAGACCCGAAGTCAATTTAGAAAAGTTCGCTTTCCAAATTGACCTGACCGGGAATCGAACCCAGGACCTTTTGCGCTTTGGCCGCCTACCTTAGCCACTGCGCCACCGAGGTCGTATACACGTTCGAAGCTGCGACTGGCCTCTAATTTGTAGATATATATAATCACAACCCATACTGGAACGTTTTCTTTGCTCTCTGTTCGTTCAACGTTCGTTCTTTCAACTCAATGTTCGTCCGATAATACTATCCGAATAAAACTTTTGTTGAGCCGTTGACGAATTACAATGTTTTAATTTAATTTAAGCATAGACTTGAGTTAAAAAAAAAATTAAGGGACAGATACTTTTGTCAAATAACTACTCTGGCAAAAAGAGCACTACACTACTATTCATATATTAGGCTACATGTAAATGTGATATTTGTCATTTGCCAAAGCATGACAAGCCAAAGCCAACGACATCCATTCATGCGTGAAACAATGCGACACGACAGATGATATGTGTCTTTATCACATGACAAATGTTCTATTTTAAAAACACCACGAGTTTAAATCATGCCCAAAATTGCCAAGGAGTAGGCAAATCAAAAAAGGAATCAAGCCTTCTGTATTTTTATTTTATTGATCTTGCAAATACCACGCAGTAAAGTGCACCCTATTTCATAATGCATAAGAATAGAAAACAAAAACGCATATTGATATTGAATTACAAAATACGATATAAGATGCTCGTAAAAAATACACAAGCGTAACGGCCAGTTGCATACTAAGAATCGCGTTGCAATCTCATGTGTACAGACGTTTTAATGACGAGAACAAAAATGTAACCAAGTGCCCGTTTCTGGTTTTAATAATAACCATGCCGGTCAAAAGATGAAACCTGTTGGAGCAGGGGTTGTCAAACTTTTTCGGATCACGGAATATTATCATTCAGGGTTTTGTAAAGGCTAACGCTCGAAACTTTGTTCATATAACTAATATATAAGTTAATTATTTTATTCTCAGTTTTAAAATTGAGTCAGTCACATTTTCGTTGGTACATTTCAGTCTTTCATTATCTTATTTTTTTAAACAAGTTATTTGTTTATATACTAACTAGCTGACCTGACGAACTTTGTTCCGCCTTAAAGGCAATAAATGGAGCCAACTTTTGATTTTATCAAGGTATTTTGTATTTCGTCAAATTAATGGAAATTAAAAAACTAAGTATTATAATGAATTTTTGTTCGCCATGTATTTTAGTGCATAGGTTTCACTCTCTTTCAATCAGGTGCAATAACAAATAACGCAGATGGTCTACCGACCCCTGAACATGCTACATAATATAATTGAAAAAAACACAAACAAAAAACATTTTATAGATTCAGATATCAATTATTGTTTCTTGCAATTTTATCTACAAGAAACTGTACTTGATTTTTGTAGGAAATTTCATGTACGATCAGCGATTGCTAAGATATTGATGGCTAAAGACAACGAGATCGTTTTCCATTAAAAACTCGATATTTCAGCGAGAAATGGTCGTATTTAAATTTAAAAAAAAAGCAAATTAATGCTGAGTAAAGAAGTTATCCGAAACATTTAGTGGTAAGTGAAGCCACCGAGTGAAGCGGTCGACTATGGTGAGGCAATACCGAAATCCCTGTGATGGAGGCAGAGGTCCGATGAGGTCCATGTGGATCTTTGAAAAACGGACTCTTGGTAGCTTGAAAGTGCCGAGAGGAGAATGCACATGACGCGTAATTTTAGAGCGTTGGCAGGCGTCGCATTGTCGTGTCCACTCGCGACAGTCTTTCCTAACGCCGGGCCAAACAAAACGTTCTGCGATCATCTTTGCCGTAGCGTTTGCTCCTGGGTGGCTTAGGGAATGTAAGCTATTAAAAACCTGTCTACGCATTTCACTAGTGACGTAAGGCCGCACAATCTTGCTACTCTCATCGCAGTACAGTTCAGAACTCGATCCTGGCAGTTTTACCTTGTTCAGGTGCAGCGATGTCGTGTCGCTGAGGAGTTGCTGGAGTTCGGAGTCGGAGAGTTGGGACTTGGCTAGTTCAGCCAGGTCAATAGGTTGAACTATCTCTTCGACTCGTGAGAGGGCATCAGCGACGACGTTGTCCTTGCCAGAGATATGCCTGATATCTGTGGTGTACTGCGAGATGTAATCCAGGTGTCTGAACTGTCTTGGTGAGCAATTTTCTTTGCGGTTGTGGAATGCGTAGCAGATTGGCTTGTGGTCACAGTAAACCGTGAAGTGTCGTGCTTCAACCATATGCCTAAAATATTTGATGCATTCGTACACGGCAAGCAGTTCTCGGTCGTACGGGGAATACTTCTGCTGTGTGGAGCTCAGCTTTCGCGAGAAGAATGCAAGTGGTTCCCAATTACCGTTCTTCAGCTGCTGCAATGCACCACCAATGGCGGAATCGGAGGCATCAGTCACGATGGCTAGTCTGGCTTCGCTTGTAGGGTGAGCTAGAAGAGTAGCTTGGCACAAGCTGTCCTTGCACTTTGTGAATGTGTCAAGTTCACAGCTGAGAAGTGAACTGGATGTGAACCCTTCACCGAACCAGTGAGGAGTGCGTTGAGGGGTGCCTGATGCTCTGCTGCGTCAGGTATGAAGCGCCTGTAAAAATTAATCATGCCCAAGAATCTTCGCAACTCTTTTACGGTCTTCGGTACTGGGTAGGACTTGATCGCATCCACTTTCTCTGGCAGGGGCTCTGTGCCGGCGGCGGAAATCCGATATCCGAGGAACTTGACGACTGTCTCACCGAAGACACACTTGCTAGTGTTTATCACCATGCCATACTGACTCAGTCTGGTGAACAGCTGTCGTAGGTGGTCCTGGTGTGCTCTGCGATCCTTACTAAATACAAGAAAATCATCCAAGTATGGATAACAGAAATCTAGTCCCCGAAGCATCTCGTCGACGAACCGCTGGAAGGTTTGACCGGCGTTACGAAGCCCGAACGTCATGTACGGGAATTCGTAAAGTCCGAACGGTGTAGTGATGGCGGTCTTGGCTATATCGTCGACATGGACTGGGATCTGATTGTAGGCCTTGACTAGGTCTATTGTAGAAAAAACCGTGCACCCAGCAAGGCTGTGCGAGAAATCTTGGATGTGGCGAATGGGGTACCTGTCCGGAATGGTCCTGGCGTTGAGCATCCTGTAGTCTCCACAGGGACGCCATCCGCTGTCCTTCTTCGGAGCTAGGTGCAGAGGAGAAGACCATGGTGACTTGGAGGGTCTGGCGGTGCCACTTTTCAGCATCGAGTCAAACTCCTCCTTGGCTATCTTCAACTTGTCGGGCGCTAGCCGACGAGGTGTGCTGGCAATCGGCGGGCCGGGTGTGGTGCGGATGTGATGCACCGTGTTGTGTGCCGGTGCACTATATATACCAGATGGGCGAGTGACATCGGGAAATTCGCGTAGTATGTCATGGTATTCAGAGACACCGGACATTACCTTAACCGACGAGATTGTGTGCGCTGAGTGTGCAGGTGAAGCCGGGGTCACGAGGGTTGTATTGCTGTCGATTAGGCGTTGATGTCGACAATCTACAATCAAATTGTAAAAACATAAAAAATCAACGCCTATTATTGGCTTCGTGACGTCGGCGACAATAAATCGCCAAGTAAAGTCGCGGCGCAGGCCCAGGTTCAGTACCAGATGTGCGTAGCCGTAGGTATGGATTGTAGTACCGTTTGCCGCACACAGCTGGTAATTCGTCGGTTGACGTCGCTCCTTCAATGCAGTCCGGGGGAAGACGCAGAGGTCACTACCAGTGTCCACTAGAAACTGCATCTTTGTCCGTTGGTCTGTAACAAATAAGCGACCGGTGCTTGGGCAGTCGTTCGTCGCCATTACCGACCGCCCGGGGCGTTTCCCGTTGTAAAATCGCACGGCCGCACGCATTTCTGTGCTTGTGCACCGTGCTTTGCGTGGTACCAGCATATTGGGTACCTTTTGTAGCTGGTCTGCGATCTGCTAGAACTGGAACGTTCCCGGGAATGGTGTTGTGGTCTAGACCTGTGTCTAGATCTTGAATGGCGGTTGTCACGGGCGGTGAGAGCTTGCACTTGTTTGGTCAGCGCTGCAACCTGCTGCACCAAGGTGTCGAGTACACTGCTACCAGCAACTGCTGCTACTTGCGGGCTAGAGGGCACCACGTCGTGGACTCGGTCGGCGAGATCCGCTAGGGCCTCGAGCGAAGACGAGGCCTGGGACGCGACGATCGTCTGGGTGGTGCTGGGTAGACGGGTGGTCCAAACAGTTCGCAAGAACTCCTCTGGAACTCCTGGACCGGCCAGGTGCTGTAGGTGCCTCAGGAACTGGGAAGGCTTACGGTCGCCCAACTCCTCATGAACAAGGAGCTGCTTGACCTTCTTCTCCCTGGATGCCGATAGCCTCTTGATGAGTTCTTGTTTCAGCCGCTGGTACTTGTTGGTGGGTGGTGGGTTGGTGATGATGTCCTCCACCTCCTCTGCATACTGCTGGTCTAGCTGGCCAACCACGTAGTAGAACTTCGTGGTGTCGCAGGTGATGCCGGATATCATAAATTGGCCCTCAATTTGGGCAAACCAAATTTGTGGTTTTTCTGGCCAAAATGGGGGTATTCTCACACCGACTTTGAAAACTCCAACGGTCGAATCGGTGTTTCCGTCCGCAGCACAGTCTTGGTATCTGTCCTTGTTCGCCATTCTGTGTTCTCAAGGGGTCACCAGTGTGGTGTATGATGTGATGATGCGGTGAAGTAGGTACGTGTGTGGAGATGAGGAAAAGTCTCGAGATACACAACATAAAACAGTTTATTCACAGCACTCAGTTACAGTACGTACACACAAAAGAAAGAAGGAGTAAGGCGAGAAAGTTAAACACAGATAGTCAGAGAAGAGAAAGTCACAGCACAGCACATACAACAAGCAAGCAAAAATGTTCTGAATGTAAAAGCGTTAAGCGCGAGAATGTAGTTAGCCCGTGATCGCTAGAAGCAGACTGTTCGCCGGGCGCCGAGCGCCGCGCGCGGTGGTAGGCATCAGAACCGGTCACCGCACGAACAATAGGCTCAGCTGAGTAGCGGCTAGTGAATCACTACTAATAATGGTTACTTTGCGAATACTAATGTTTGTTTGTTTGTTGAAGCTATTTTGCTTAAAATAACAAGATATTATTATTATAAATAAATAAATATTAATAAGTATGTGACGGTACGCCACAGTAAGTTAAAAAAAAATCCCAATTTCGTTACGTAAAATCAGATGAAAAATATTAAAGAGCAAGACATTTTGTTACATATTTCAAAGAAAGTATCACACTTCTAGATAAAACCTCTACAAACTCAAAACATAATAAAATTCCCTTTGAGTTTAGTCTCGTTTACGAATTCCTCTTACTATTACCTATTTCAACAAGCTGAAGAAAACATTGCTTTTGAGAATGTTTCACTGGACTTTTAATATACGTACTACATATTCTTAAAACGATTATTTCATTTAAAAAAAATAGTTGCTGAAATTTTGTTTGTTACTCTTTCCCGAATGGATTTGGCTGAAGTTTTGTAAAAAGAGAAATACTAGTTTAACATATACTCTTTATCCCAAAAAACGACGAAATTGCGTGCAACAGCTAGTTTTTAATTAACTTACCCAAGAAGTATGTGACAAATAAGGCTAGCAACAGTAGTAGAAAGAATACTTTCTTTAGCCGCCTCGGTTGTTTAATACCCCTGCTCCTTGCATTGATATGTGGAGATGAAGAGGATGTATCATCTTTTAACTGGAACAAGAAAAAAAGAAAAATAATTTCACAAGCACATTTTGATTAATTCGGGCGAGAGAAATACTGGAATTTGTCGAGGGGGAAATGTCTACCACACCGTCACTCTATAAGAGGAACAGAGAGTGGTGTGTTGGGCTCGCACCAACTAAAATCCCCTCGGTGGGCAACGCTGTGCAGTTGTGAGGGAGTCGGGATACTTTACAGACTCTGCACAGGCTCCCCCACAGCGCTTACTGCTAAACGGCTCTTCTCACCGCGCATAAGGCGCGCGGCTGGAACGTGCCTGACCACCTGACAGGCCCTACCCCCTGGGGCCCGAGGTAACGTACGCCAACCACAAGACACCCTAGCCCAAGTGGCTCACTTATTAAATTTGTGACCAACCTACTATTTTGGTAGGTTAGTATTTTTTGCTGCTGAATTAAATAGAACCCAAAAAAAATACAACATAAAAAACTCATTAAAACAATCAAATTTACATTTATTATGTGCACCTCCTCAAATCAAAGATTTGTAATAGTCCCCTGCGTCATTACGTACAATCAAAAGCATGTGAGATACACTTTGGTGGGGAACGCCATTTACCAATCATCCTCTTTAATTAAACACTCATGGAACGAGCTCATCATAAAAAGTTTTAAACCAATTGGAGGCCAACAAAGAACAATCAGTCAACCGGTCCCCGATTATGAGGAAACAGTTTTATGAAAAACCTGAACTATAATTAAATGTCGGTATTATTACTAGGTAAATGCTGCTTTCATACCTCGATTACATTTATCACTCTTTGATATAAATTAAATAACAATAATGTTAAGTTACTATAAATAGCAAGTAAAGCTATCCTTAGTAAAGTTTATCCTGTGAAAAGAGTAAATTGTGATTTAAATTTTGTGATTATTATAACTTTGCAGGTCTTAGTTATAACACAGCATAATGTTGATAAAAAAAATTAACCATTACACGTCTCTCCCAGATAGATGTTAATAATGTAATTTTGTTAATAATGGAACATGTAATCCTAAAATAAACATACACTTATAAGTACATTAAATAAAGAAGCCAATAAAAGTAGCTGAATGATACTGAAATAATATTTTTCTATTGAAAGTTCATAGTACCTTATTTGCCTAAATGTCTTGCTTACAAAGTGTAGAATGTTTTAAGGAAAACAGCTAAAAAGTCAAAACCAAATATCTATATTAGCAACATAGGTATATGAAATTTCACTACAATATACATAAGAGCATAAAACAGATTTTTCATAATAGTGGTAATGAGAAAAAATTGTCAGGCAATCTAATTAAAGTAGTTAGTGAGTCTGTTTCAAAATATTTGACAGAAGCAAAAAACAGATTTTTTTATTTTAATAATTTACTCAGATATATCTTTACAGGTTTTAGTTTTGGGATTCCTGGAATTTTATTAAATAAAATACACAATTGGTATACGATGGTGACCAAATATTTTGTAATAGTCCTAGCAATAATGTATGTGCTGTGTTTTATCAATTTTCTACTACACAATTTAGAATAGATTAACAATTTAGTATGGAATATGTACAGACCATACTAAATTATGAATGTAAATGTTAGAATGTCCTTGGGAGTTAAATCACACAAATGTTATTTAAATAACAAACGTCACTCTATTTTTCTTAAAAAAATCAAACCGGACACCCAAACTGGTATCAAACAATACGCCTCAGGTGATACATTTCATTCAAGCAAACATGCAAAATATCAAAATCTCATTAACAAAACCACAGTTCGTAACAACGGAATTGCAATTTATAATTGAAATGTATGCCTACGGGTTTGATAAACAGTTAAATTATTCAAATTTTACATTTATTCGTAACTCTACTGGTGCACTTACTTCTAAATACCTGTAAGTACTGAATTTTCCCATTTTGGATTAACATAAACATCACAACCGTAAAACACGTCTAAACATATCTTACAACATTAATACTGAATGAAAAAACATAATACATTAAAAATATTTTAAATGTTTTTGTAAAATACTACGTTCACTCCGCAAAATCACATTAGATCTCACTCACTGGTCGTGTTCTTGCGAATTGACAGTTTTCTATGTGTTACACTTTTTGCTCAGTCGATTTGCCAATTGCAGGTAATCTGACAGAACCAGAACAAACAATCCTTACAAGAACATGGCCTAGTGCGTTCCACTATTTTTAACGTGTATTTTGTTTACGTTCAAGGTGCCCAATCCACATTATTATTTTTAAGGTATGTTGGTTTGAATATTTTTTTAATTATGTAGTACGACTTATGCTACTCCTTTAACACTTATAAAATTTCTAACCTCCAAAACATTTTTTGCATTATTTTTTTATGAAATTACCTTTCTTTGACGTATCTGCATGTTTCTCTTACGTTTTTAATTTCCCTGTTGAAAGAATTGATCCACTTTACCTACGCCAATTTTATTTTATGTACACAAACACTATTTAAATACTTACTACAAAGTTTGTCAGTCAGTCAGTTGATATTAATTTTCGTACTGAAAATCGTTAAAAATAGTTCAACAGGTATCGTCAAGGGTCAAGAGACACGAAATTTATAAAACAGAGTCACAATTAGAACTTATTTATGAAACTAATTTTATCGAATTAACAATTTTAAATGGCTCAGTTTATTGCTATTAGGAATGCTTACGGAAATGCTAGACGTAATAACGTGTATGTAGTAGTAAGTAACTGTTTCATATCCGATAGGGACGCACTACCGATTGTATACGTTTGATCTGATTCAAATCCTTGTGATGTTGTACCTACTTTTAGTGACAATCAAAATGATGTCCATTAATATTGACCTTGTGATGAGAAGACTCGACCAATAGGCTTTTTCCTCATTGTATGACAACCACACACAGTATAAATGGAAATCAGTAAAGTAAGATACTTCTTAGCAGTACTCTGCTACGCGCAGTTTCATGTAGAGCTAAGTAAAGCAGGTAATTTACAAAGTGGTTAAAATGTTTGGACATTGTACTAGTGTTGCCGATCTATCGATAGTTTCATCTGCAAGAGACGGATGTGTCGATGTGATTATGGATTATTAGTTTAGTATTGGGACTATCGATAGATCAAATATAGGCAATACTACTTCGTGAAACCAATGCTATCGATATATGGATATATTTGAATACTATAGCTCACCAAAATATCGATTGTATTGTTGCTTGATCTGTTTTCTTCAAATCTATAGTAAAACTAGCTGTGCCCGTGACTTATCGCGTGGACTACATACGTACATGGTCGGTTTTACCCTCAGATCATGTTTTACCCCTAACTCCCCTTATATTCCAAGTTTTGAGTTATATATTTGTGCCAAATTTCATATCTGTTATTTAAAAAATAATCATTTTCCCATATAAACTTTCAAGGGCGGTGGGGGTTACCCCATCCCTCCTTATTTTTACCGTGATGTGCTGGTGACCGTACCTATCGACTTGTTATAATTTTTACATTTCTAAGTGTAAGTTCAAACTTGCAACCAAAAACAAATATACGTATTAATAATATCACTACTGACTCAATAGAGTTGCTTTGCCTTCTCAACTGTGTTGTGCGTTCAAGATCAAGTATCTTTTGGATTTAATTAGAAACCATTCATCAGTTTTGCAGATATTATATGTTGATCCTTCTAATAAAGATTTATGCATGATTCTCTTTCACGCAGAATCAATTCAATGGATTTAAAATTTGATAACTAGACAGAATAATTAAATCGCGCGGAAGCGCTAGTCACCTTACCTCGAAAAAAATACATATTTATAACATTTATGTCAGATTAAAACATTTTAGACTCGAGATTAATCTGCCGTCAAATTTCTCATGTGCATTTACTTAAGGCACGGTTTAATCGCCTCCTGGCCACGCGCAGGTGGCCGGTTCCTATAAAGTTGTTACTTTTATAGAACCTTATTATGAAGCAATATAAACAAAGGCGCGGGCTACAACGACTGTATAGATAAAATGGATTTTTTCTAGTACAGAAAAATATCCGTACATATCCGATGAAGGTGTTCCCTTACTACTTTAAAGTAGTTGCCTACTTAGTATCTTAAGTTTTCTATACGAGTAAAGACCTTGAGATAAGCTAATCATCGTGCATCAGCATGACTTGTAAAAACGAGCTATGCGGTGAACGATTCGTAATCAAACAAAATCTGAACAATATGCTAACATCACTTCACATTTAGTTTGATATCAATTGATATATTATGTAATAAATATAAATTTGACAAACGAGACTGCTAATATTATAAGTATGTACAGTCAACCGCATATCACAGTAAACACTTTAGTGAGATTTTGGATTTTAAGCCCATTAGGTACATAAGGAATTACTAGTTTAAACCGAAGTATTTTTTTAATACGTCTTCGATAAGAAAGTGAAGCGAATAGACCTTGCTAGGAGCATTTCCTAGTTGGTCATGAAAGAAGTTTGTTTACGGGTGCGCTAAAGGTACCTATTTGAGCTGCAAAAAAACATACATCAACAGATATTTGTACGTACCTACTATGTATCATTAATACCAATATACAATGTTTGTTAGTCTGATTGCTGCGGGTAATCTCAGAAAAAGCTGCACCATCATGATGGGACTTTCACTAGCAGACATCACTAAGGCGTCTTTTATTTTTGAAATGTTACTTATTTTTTAATAAATATTAATAAAAAATGGTTATTAGTATAAATTACTTGCAGGCTATGTCGTATACATAGCTAGCAAATAATAAAATAAAGGTGGAAGGACTTACATTTGATTACCTTAGGTATTATCCACATTCCCTATAGTTATATCGTAGAAAAAAAATGATTTTTCAAAAATACTATTAATCATTTCACTCTGGTCTTTTAAACCTAGGTAAATAGGTATGCATACTTTTAATACAATGATTCCGTTTGCATCTAAAACCATATATGAATATTTATATTTGATTTTAGAGTTCATTGCGTTCAAGATTAAGTAGATATTAATTTGTAAAAAATACAGATAAGGAGAGATTGATGTGACACGCACTGTAATATTATGTATCTTAATTACTTTACCACGATGCTTAAAATGAAATTGTAAACGAACTCGTGAAAAAAACACCTCATCTAGCACAAGGTCGCATTAATTAAATTAGTAACTTGTTAATACTTGAAACGTTTGATTTGTTTATCTTTCTGGCCCATATTGATGGAAACTGTTAAAAAGCACGGGCGACAAGGTAAAACCGTGCAGTCCCATTTTAGATCTTATGCGCACGGCATAAGGGCGGTGCCAAGTTCTTAATGTATAGTCTGACTTATGCCCAATTCCAATTTATGAAAAACGAATCGTTCTTGTTACGGATAGTAATAAATTATACAAGGCGTAGCTAAAAACGACCGAAGGACGCCTGATGACAGCTGATATGGAAAGTAAACTTAACTTAGAATTTATGGCTCGTTGAAAAACGGATTGTCATTTTTGACACATTACGAATCGTAAAATATTGGAACTGAGCATTAATTTATCGTATGTACCTTATCTATACTATACTAGTTTGTTTGTTTGTTTGTTTGGTTGTAATGAATAGGCTCAAAAACTACTGGACCGATTTCAAAAATTCTTTCACTATTCGAAAGCTACATTATCCACGAGTAACATAAGCTAAATTTTATTTTGGAAAAAAATAGGGTTCCGTAATATATTTGGGTTTTTCGGACACAAGGTGTAAAAAATCAACCAGAAAAGTTACTTATTTTGCGTACGCTGCCTAAACTATAAAAGATAGAACTATGAAATGTTCTAATTAATTGTAGATCTTATAAATATCTACAAAAAACTCCGCGACACACTATACGTATCTATGTCGAGTGAGGCATAACAACCATTTTTTAAATCAAAAATCTTGAAATTTTTTGGACTACTTTTAAACGCATTTATTTTACTCATTCTATTAATCCTTATCAAAATAATTTCTTTCATCACTAAGTACAGTTAATGATGATATTTGGTCTTTGAATGATTAAAATTGGATGTTTAGTTTCGAAGTTATGGCGAAATTAAAATATCACGATTTCTGCTGCACGGCCCGTTGCGAAGTGAGCGTCACCAAGGTGGGGGTGCGCGTGCGGGAGAGGAGTTTAGATCTATGGTCGCGCAGCCGCGTGGTCGGCTCCCTACGCAGCGGTCGTGCGCGAAGTCTAATAATTTTCCTGCGACTTTTTTTAGATTTCGTTCTTAAAACTACACTTGCGCAAAAGTTCTCCTCAGAGTTAAACAACAGTTCTTTCAGTTAAAATTGCGATCCTTATGAATAAGTTACCATAAACTTTGTCCTGAAACTAAAATTATGGAATGGATGAAAGATAATGTCAAGCTTTAGAATTTTCTCATTAAAAGATTGGTAATTATGAGTAGGCATATCTTCTACTATATAAAAATAAGTCGGGTTTTCCTTCCTGACGCTATAACTCCAGAGTGCACGAACCGATTTTCACGGTTTTGCATTCGTTGGAAAGGTCTCGGGCACTGTAAAGTTTATAGCAAAGAAAATTCAGGAAAATTTTCAAGAGAAAAGCGTGAAAAACCTCTAAGGCGAAACGAAGTTCGCCGGGGCCGCTAGTAAGCAATAAAATCTCAACACTTCAGCTCCTAAGACAATCCTGGACGTACACTTGAAAATACGGTAAACGTCATAAAATAACTAATCAAATTTTCCCTTGCAATATATTTGCAGTCTATTACATAGGAAGTTTTGTACATATGACCAACAGCACGTCAGACTATACATTATGACCTTGGCACCGCCCTTATACCGTGCGCATAAGAACAAAAATCGAACTGCAAGTGTTTACCTTGACGTGTTGTCTCGACTGTAAAAACTGATAAACGGCTTTCTTGACTAACTGTATATCTTAAGTAAGTATTAGGCATGAGCTTAATAATTTTATTGAATTATGGATCATGGAATTAAAAAGATTACACAAATCAAATTTTTAATCCACCCAAATCAATTTATCAAGGAAAAATTCTCTCAATTTTACGTACGAAAGGCCTAGGTGCCATAAGCGGAATGCACAAAATATTTATTTAAAATGTTATTGGCCGTTACTTCTACTTCAACTACAAAGGTACCAAAAGGGTGTGGACTTTTTTTGGAGCCTGGCTGGAGCGGCAGTGCCATTTGATTTTCTTTTCCATCATTACGTATTTTTATAAATAAAAAACATATGTTAATAAAATACGCACTATGGTGGTTCTTAAATTAGAAACCGATAGGTATATAAGTTTTATTACCGGCAATACCAAAATTTTTTGAATCTTATTTTATTAAATAGGTACTAAATGAATCGCGTATAGTAATCGCCTACCAGCAATACTCGACCAATGTTTTATACTAATATTTTCTTTCTTCTTGCTATGTTCGTAATGAAAAGATTTGTAAAAAAATAAATTAAACTATGTGTTCACTCTACTTTTGACTGTGCTGAACAGATGGAACTGGCGAGCCTGATAGACCAGCTAAGACGGTACGGCGTGGGTCGGCGAGAGCTGACCGACGAGCTGTTCGCCAAAGACAAGCCTCCAGCGAGGCTTGGAGTCTACGACCTGGATGAGGAAAACTTGTGCCATGAAATGTGAGTGTGACTTTTAGCTTAAGAGTTTAGTAGGCCTAGCATGCGCCGCGAGAGTTTTTTTTAAATGGTCTATCCTGCGTTTAAAAACGACGCCGTGATTCCGCCAATGTCAAGTGTTTAGAGAGACACGTCACAAAAGGAGACTGCGCTGTCATTTGAGCTATTTGCTATTTGTTTCTGAGGTCTTCATTATGAAGCTAGAGAGTAAATTTTATCCCAATCTTATGAAATGTCAAAATCAATGAGTCAACTGCTGATTGGCTGAAAACCAATCAACGGTATAGAAACTTTTGACGTCACATGTGAGAAATTGGGAGTATTGCACATGCTAGTCCTGTAGAATTGCCTTAACTGTCGCAACACTACGAAGTGTTTGAATAAGTACAATAAATGATTTTAAGTACCTACTACCTACTAAAGGATACCAACTACGGTCGCCAAACTACCCACCAAGTTCTAGCCAATTTCGACAAGTTTGGTTCGTAAAAATTTAATATACCTACCTACCTACCTACCCAAAATAAAAATTGCGACACTTCGATCAAACATAATACACTTTAGTCTTTTATCGTCGGCATACGAACTATTTTGAACCACAACGTCCTTTTAATACTAAAATAGCCTAAGTCCTGGTAGTAACCTAAGTTAAAGATCACAGATATCATTTAAAATATAAACGACCTACTTTTTGAAATAGTTGTCTTGTATTTAAATCACCAGTGGATGTTCTTCTGTTGAAATGATGGTAATAACCTAGCTTCTGATGATTGCACAGTTCTTGAATTAAGCTGAACAGAGCAGTGGATGGTATTCTGTTGAAGTGTAACAAGTCTATTTGACGACCTAGCCGAGAGGCGAGCAGACCAGACTTTGACATCGCGCCATCTCTGAGGTCCCGGGTTCGATCCCCGGTCGGGTCTATATGGGAAACGAACTTTTCTACATTGTCTCGGGTCTGGGTGTTGTGGTACCGTCTTTGTTTCTGATTTCTCTAACACAAGTGCTTAAGCTACATACCACAGAATCAGAGCAATGTATGCGATGTTGTCTATACGTATTTATTTAAAGACTAGCTTATGCTGTAATGATGAGAGTCAAAATGTCAGGTGAACCATGAGGAATTAAATTATAGCGGTCACCAAAAAAATGTACCCATAATGTCCTTTTTGTACCTACTCTAAAAAAGTTGTAACTTAAAAAAAATCGTAATTAAATAGGTACACCCGCCATATTGACACTGAAATCAATGGCGTATTTACCCTAAGCCCGGTAGGCCCGGGCCTAGGGCGGCCAGTTTTAGTAGCGGCCACAATCGTGACAAAAATCTTATTATGGCGTATTAAACCTTTCGCCATAATAGAGGTTTGTATTCAAAAATTAAAAAAAAAAAGTAATTTCATTATGTAGTCCACATGATGGAGGCCTGGGGCGGCTGAGACTGTAATCGGCCACTGTCTGAAATGATGATGTTAGAAACAATTTTTTTTTATCTCCCCTTCCAACTGAGCTAACCGTAAGTTATCGTAGGCGATGAATTTTTTCTGCTGTACCAACCTTTTAGCCTTCGGTAAGTGCCCTTTAAACACGCACGCTACGTGAAT
Source organism: Glyphodes pyloalis (assembly GCA_037074685.1). NCBI lineage: Eukaryota > Metazoa > Arthropoda > Insecta > Lepidoptera > Crambidae > Glyphodes > Glyphodes pyloalis. Next base: position 8,949,491 of record JAYKKO010000021.1, read on the forward strand.
GTCGTCGGTTCAATTCCCGCACCGCAAGGGGAGAAAAAAAAATTCAGTTTCTAATATTTAAAGATCGCTAGTACGGCGAACAGTAGGTAAAACTATAAAAACAAAAATGATGATGATGGTTGCAGTGTGAAGACATCATGTAGCGTGCCAGGCTGCAGCTTCACAGCGGAGTCATTGCTGGACTCGGAGCAACACTACAACTCGGTGCACAGGCACGCGTGCATCCAATGCGGCCTCTCCCTTCCATCCCCGCACCTGCTGGACCTGCACGTGCAGGAGGCTCACGACTCCTTCTTCGCCGCCATGGCCGAGAGACGGCCCTCGGTATGCTCAAGCAAGACGACTTTTAAAACCATACTGGATTTTGAATTTTTAAAACTACTTAGTTTTTTCACGCCGCACTAGCTAACTTTAAAGAAACAGACTTTTACTACTCTTCAGGTTGACCTAATCCCATCTGATTTTAAGTGGTAATGAGGTCCTAGCTTAAGGGCGACAAGTACAGCATAGTGAATTTGTTACCAAGAGTTCTGAAAACCTTACTCACACGCAGGAACACAACAACACAGAAGTGATTGTTATTTGGCTGCGGTCTTCTGTAAGGTGGAGGTATTTCGCCTGTCGGGCTGCTCCAGTTCGAGCTTTAAAACGCTATGCCCTACCTCTCTTTTTTAGAAGCCCTGAGGCTAAGAGGTTCTCAACATACAGCAGAAAAATTCGTCGCGTGCAATAACTTGCGGTTAGCTCAGTCGGAAGAGCACGCGCGATACGTGAAGTTCGTGAAATCGGATCCCACACCGCAAGGGGAGGATATTTTTTTTTTTCTGTTTCTTTACAATACTTAAACCCTTACATTTAGAAAATATGTTTAACTAGCTGTCCCGGCGAACTTCGTAATGCCTATTTTTTTAATTTCTACCTTTTAAACCTTCCCTGGACCTCCACAATTATTTCAAAACCAACATTAACCAAATCGGTCTAGCCGTTGTCGAGTTTTAGCGAGACTAACGAACAGCAATTCATTTTTATATATAAGATTTTACAAACAGAATAATTCAATTCAAAAATAGCTCTTCCCCCGTAAATAAATAAATAAGTATTAAATAGAATAATTGTAACATAATACATCAATAAGCACCCTTTAATTATTCCTCAATTTATTTATTTAGTTTTATTTTATATAAAGGTTCGGTAAACATCACGTCAAGTTAAACACTTGCAATTTGATATTACTTATACCCACGAAATATGGGCGATACAAAGTCCAAAGTGAATAATCTGACGTAAGTACTCGTACTTAGCCCTCCTTTTTATTATTCCAGTACTGCTGCTACATAGAAGAATGCAAAGAAAAATTCATGACCGCAGATGAGAGATTCGACCATTGTGTCCAGATACACAAACTGCCAAAGGACTTCAGATTTGAGCAGAAACATCGAAAGTCGAAGAATCAGAAGGCAAAAAAACAAAAAGATAATATGAAAATGGAGTTAGACACAAATCCCGCTAAACAACCAAGTTTTTCCTTTACAAATAGCAGACAGAAAGGTTTTGTTAAATACACAGGGAAGAAATTTACCAAAAATAATGAGGATCGAACTCCTAGAGATGTGAATATGGATGAAGCAATAGACGACTTGAAGGCTAGCTTGCCAGAATAGATTTATTATTTAAAATTGTCATTGTCAAACAATAGGGACGATGGATGACTAACGCCCGATTCCAATATTAGAAAAACGAACCATTCTTGTTAAAAAAATAATCATTTTTCCATATACACTTTCAAGGGCGGTATTAACCCCCATACCCCTAATTTTCAAGACAAAAAGTAGCCTATGTCCGTTCTTGAGGTTCAACGTATACCTATATCAAATTTCATCAAAATCGGTACAGTGGTTTAGGTGTGAAAGCCAGACAGACAAACGGACAGAGATACTTTCACATTTATAATATTAGAATGGATGGAATGTTTTTTTTACTGAGTTATCGTCCTAATTTTGTTGAGATGAGTACTTTTACCTAATCATTAAAGCTTGAGTTTAGTTCCTTTGTCATTTACATAGCCATCAGTTCTTTATAATAAGAAAAGCCTTGTAGAACAATGGTTAGCGTTCCTGTTCGTTGAACCGGGTGTAGTAGGTTCGTTATTAGAGAAGATGGCGTTTATTAACTTCTGCTCGAGAATTCATCAGTTCCAAGTGGATTTCTCTGTCCGAGGCTTTTAAAATGCAATAGTATGTGCCTTATAAACGAAGTTAACAATAGAATTTCCTTAAAAGTCTTTAGGAAATACTTAAAATTTAATGTTGGATAGAAAAAAATAATGTGATGTAATCTTTACAATAGGCCCAAAAATAGTCCAATTGAGCGGAATGGGACAGAAATAAAAACAATGAATCAAATAAAACTTAGTTTTATTTTACAAGCACGATACTTTACTTTACTGTAAATTGGCATTCATCCAGTGATCATTTTGCCTAAATCTTAGTTATTTTTAAAGCAGCTTCAATTTCAAAATCCACATACAATTTTCTTTATTATTTCAGTAACTTACCTTTTTAGTAAACATATAGAAAGTACACATCAACAATTGAACAGTAGCTTAACTATGATAAACTTTTTTATTAAAGAAAATGGCTACAGGTATTTATGTACTTCTCTATTTACAATTCATGTAATCTCGACATATTATTAAAATATTGATACATATTCAATTATTTTTCCTTGTCATTAATTTGCATGACTTCACAATCACTTTAAACATACAATAAATAACTAATTATATACCACTATATGATACCAATTGCATAGATTCAATATCTCAAACGTGTTTAAAGACATTTCCATATGAGAACATGGAAACGTCATTGGGGACGACGATAAACCACATATTAAAATAATAGTATTTGGTTATAATATTTTCAGTATAATGTAACCAGGCTTGTTAATCAGAATTTTAGTCGTATCAGACCTCAACCAATTTCCACTATTTCTGATTTAGAACAAACCCTTTGATTTGTAACAAACAAATAAATAAATACTGGGCAACATCACATACATTGCTCTGAATCTGCGGTAAGTAGCTAAAGCACTTGTGTCACAGAAATCAGAAACAACGACGGTACCACAACACCCAGACCCGTGACAATATAGAAAAGTTCGTTTCCCATATTGACCCGACCGGGGATCGAACCCGGGACTTCAGAGATGGCGCGAGGCCAAAGACAGGCCCGCTCGCCTCTCGGCTACGGACTAATCTACATGAAATATATTTTTTGACTGTACATACTTACTCTTGTCTCTATACTTCTTTATATGCAAATGGTGTCGTATAGTACATCTACTAGTAACAGATACTTTAACTAGTTTACTTGGCCTTGCCCTGCGCAGCGACGGCGGCCATAGCTTTCTTAACCGTCTCCTCGTCCCCGAGGAAGACCATAGAATCAACGGGTTTCATGTTCTCATCCAGCTCATAGACGAATGGGATTCCAGTGGGCAGATTGAGTTCCATGATGGCGGCGTCACTGAGCTCTGTGAAAGGGTACTTTGTATTAGACATGGTATTCACAAATGAAGTAATGGAGAAATACACACACACTTAAAAAGCCTTAATAAATATTGAAATTTATACATTGGCTCCTACAATTAGTCAACAAATATTTTAAAAAACATTTTTGCGATTTTTTTTATTGCATACACTTGTGCATGCGTAAAAGCACATTACACTTAACACTTGTAGTACCATATGAATTCTTATGCCTTTGCAATGAGGGTGGAACAAAATTCAAGTGTCTAACATACTTAACAGCTTGACCGATTTTGAATGTTGATGTGTCATAAGATTTATAAAACCAACGGTAACTTAATTTTTAGTACATGTCTTAATTTTGTCTAAACGACTGGAAAAACACATATCTAAATTGATCATATAGGTATTTTACGTGTGTTCGTTGATAACTTTGTTGTTTAAGATCCAATTTTAATGTTTTTTTTTTGTTGAACAGGAGTTATTTCGCTGGTGTGTGCGGACACTGGGATCTGATGATAGCATCCCAGGGAAATCAAGAAGTCTGTATATTTAATAATCCAGATTGTGTTGAAATTTTAACAAGTTGTAACATCAAAAGCAATTTAGCCAATGTGTTTTGATTACATTTACAGATTCTAATAACAGTATCAAAGGTTATCATTATCAGCTGGGGAGAAAAATATCTATTATTAAACTGATACATACGGTCTAAATGCTTTACAATGCCTCGAAGACTGTTTCCGTGGGCAGCAATGATTATCTTCTTGCCTTCTTTGATCTGAAAACAAATAATGCAAAATTGGTTTTACAACAGCCTGTTAGCCAACATGTAGCATTTGTCTGATAATTGATCTTAAAAATTATTCAAAATGATAGAGTTTTGAAGTAAGTCCTGGCATAGGCAAATAACAATCTCTAAAATTAGGCATCCAAACTAAAAACCCAACACAATCACTTTTAATTTGTATGAAACATCTTTTATCATACTTTATTGAAATATTGTTTACAAGCTCTTACCCATGACTTCCTTCATGTCAGTTCACTATAAAAATTGTCCTATATAATATTCCAATACCAAATATGTCTAGCTAAGAAATATCACACAAATCCATTCAATTCTTTTTACGTAAAAGATTAACAAAAGTACAATTATACTTTCTTAAAATCTTTCACCTTTACAATATTAAAAATCTACCATCTAACAATATTTTTGTCAATAGATTTAGGTTAAGTAAGGTTGATTTTGGTACGGTGCATCAAGAATTTCCCCCCCTAAAAAAAAAAAGACACCAATACACAATATTTTTGACTCTTTATAATAATTCATCTTACCTGAGGAACAATAACATCATTCCAGTATGGTAAGGTCCTCTCAATGGTGAGCTTCAAGCTCTCAAACATGGGGAACTCCTCGGGTTTCGGGTCACCGGCATAACGGGGGTCATTGACGATGGTCTCGTAGTACGGGTGGTCCTTCTCCATGGCTGGTGGGGGTACATCGAAACTGCGACGCCAGATCTGAACCTGTTTGAGAAACGGGTGTAAATATATATATATTTTTTTGGTAATTATCTCATAAGAGATTTTTCGCCTATGAGACGTTATATATGTTATTTTAGTTGTGATTAGTAGAATAGTTGGTTTTTAAACCCCATCACCAAAATGATGATATGTTATAAGTTTGATGTATCTGTTTATCTGTGGCATTGTAGCTCACAAATGGATGAACCGATTTTGATTGTTTTTTTAAAGGAGAATAAGTTGGGTGTGTTTTTAGCTATGTTTGATAATAATCTGTCCAATATATAATAATCGATAGCCACTGCCACTATATGTTGAATTACTTATCTTGTTACAACTTTAGGTACGAAATAATAGAGTTCGAGTAGTTCTACACATTATAACAAATTTAAAATCCAAGATGCACTGTAGTGCATATGTAGCCTTGATTGTAATTAAGGCTCATCATGTCGGGGGTTTTTCGAATTTTAATTTTTATTAAAATTGTAGACCATTCGCTTTAGAAGAAGCATTAAAAATTTCAACAACAAATTTATTATGAAGGATTATTTTTTTACACATATTATTATAACCTGTCCAGTTTAAGAATTAAGTCAATTGTTTTGCAACTTGTCAAGTGTTTATTAATACCTGTGCTTCACCATATTTGGCCGCAGTCTCAGCCTTGTTGAGGCCAGTGAGTCCACCATAGTGCCTCTCATTCAAACGCCACGTTTTTTGTACGGGCAAATCAGTCTGACCAATCTCTTGAAGGACAGAGTTCAGTGTGATCTGGGCACGTTTCAGCACTGATGTGTGGGCAACATCGAAGGTGTAGCCCTCAGTCTTCAGGGCCTTGCCAGCGGCAATTGCTTCTTCGCGACCTATTCAAAATAAATTAATAAAAGTTTGTTAAAAATACGACATGCAGAGATGAACCAATGTAATGTAATGTAATTTGGCATGAAATAAATGATTGAATTGAATTGAATTGAAAACCACTATTGACCAAAATTAAAGGTAAAAATTCTAAGCAACAACTAAGATTAACGCTTAAGTTGCCTATTTTAGTTGCAATTCATATTATTAATAATATTGCATTGCTAGTAAAGTCTTCTTTTCAATGATATTTAAAGAACTTACCTTTGTCGCTCAGGTCAGCGTCGAACCATCCACAGAATAAGTTTTTCTGGTTCCACTCGCTCTCGCCATGGCGAATCATAACAATTTTGTATTTTCCAGGCATGATTTAAGAATTTAATTGCACTATTAAAATTCAAGCAGAAAAACACCGGCTGATAAATTCGACCTTTTCAGCTTTTTGACACTAATAACCTCTGTGACCTTTACGTAAAATTCCGTTCGGATATTTCATTCACGATGAAGTCTAGTGATCCTAAAAAGAATATGGTTTCAAATTTTAACATAAGTACATTAAAAAAGGCAAATGCTTGACCAATTTAATATATCTTTTTCTTTTAAAAATAAGATGGAATGCATTTCAGAACATCGAATGGATTATTGGTACCAATTTTTTCAAGTCGAATTTGTAATTAAAACAGGAGAATCAGAAATAAAGCACGTTATATGGATTTAAAATAATATTGTGTGTGATTAATTATTTTATGCACAAAATCACTACACGTCCAATGCAATTTACTTTTTTCCATGTACCTATTTAAATAATTTTTTAAGTCGAGTGTTTTGACACACTAAACTTAGTGGCGGATTTGCAGTCTCGGCTTCCCTAGGCATCAAGCCCTCAGCCGCCCCTTTCTCAGCATCCATTATTTATATAGTCTACATTGTATGGTTTTCCCACGTCCTTAATGATATTGGTTCCTGCTGCAGCTAGTGGGTGAGGCTTAAGGGTAAAGCCCTCCAGCGATGAATATATTTAAAAAAAATACAACTATCCTACTTCATAATTTGTTATTCCGAATTTTTATGATTTTAATTATATATTAAGCAAAACAAGTAAGTGTGTAAAAAGGAAGCAAGTAATAAGCGCGACAATATTTACGGTATTTTGGAACAACACTATCGGAGATCTCGACATTCGTAACATGGTATTCAATTCGGATATTTTGCAAAATTTTACTAATTTGACTTTTCTCTATATACGTAGATCCTTGTCTATCCTTTTGATGTTCGTCAATGTTTTCTTGAACTTCATTGTTGACTAAAACTTAACTTTCTGCATTTGTTCTCAGAATATTTTCGCGAAATTGAGTTACTTAGATTAATTTTAATTCTTCTATTACTTAAGTAAACAATGTTCTTCGTTCGAAGTTTATCATTAAAAAAATAACCTTCAAAGTTTGAAAACATATACTTATGAAAATGGCTCCAAAGAAGACGGTTGATGGCAAAACTGCTGCGGCAACAAAAAAGACACCGAAGAAACCTAAAGAGAAACCCCTGAAACCAAAGCTGAAAACGCCTTCAATAATAAAAGTGAAAATTCCAATCGCAGGTTTGAGTTAAAATTTTTGCTTACGCGGTATTTTTCGCTTACACTTCTCATGTTCTTGCGTTTGCAGACCTTTTTTGGCATACTAAACTGAATACCTTTTTAAGACTGCGTGTCTTCTTCATCAAAGATTTTAAAAATGGTTTTATTCTCAGGCGCTAAGATTCCTACGAATTTGTCGCCAAAACCGACAAAAACAACTAAATTGACAAAGAAGCAGCTGACTGTAGAAAGAAAAGTGGAATTGGCTAATGAAGGTAAACATTTTTACTATACAATTTCTAGAAATGGCATGTTATTACTGATTTTCAATGGAACAATCTCTATATTAATAAATTAATATCAGCATGAGTAAGTTACTTAAGTGTTAGTTACACAGTGGTACAGTCGAAAGCGCATCAGACTATGCACATTGTACCACCATTATGTTGCAGGCATAAGAATTAAAATTGAACTGCAAGTGTTTATATTGATGTGGTGTTCACCATACAATAGTTAGCTACCTACTTACTTATGTTGTTACCAAGGGTTGTGGACTCAAACCATATATGTATGTTCTGTGTCTGGTTGTATTAAAATGTATTAAACTATGTATTTTGGTACCACTGGATCTAGGTTAGAATATAAATTATGTTTATTCATGTAAACTGTACAAAAGCACATATGAATGGTCAGTACGAGTTCAATATTCTACCGCTGTGTTCGGAATGTTGATTATGTTAAGAAGAAACAATTTGACACTTTCTTTTTTTAATGGACTTCAAAAAAAGGAGGAAGTGCCCAATTCAACTATATATATTTTTACAGAAAATCACACAAGTGCTATAGCTCTTCTTTGGGATCATGTTAAACCAACATGTCAAAAAAGATCATGTTAAAAAAAATGTAAAGAAGAACAATTTAATGTTGTCTGATATTATAATAATATTTAATAGGAAATTTATTTTCATTCCTTATGTACTTTTATGAGTATCACAATACTAACCTAGTAGGATATAATAGAAGATACAACCATCCAAACGTGCCCCTCCCGTTTTGTCTTGTCAAATAAGCTAGCAATTTGTTTCTTGTTTTTATATTAAGTGGCCACTAATTAAACTTATTTAACAAAGTCTGCCTCTACGAGTGGGACATGTGCATTGATACAACTTCACAATACAATGCAGACTACGGGGACAGTTATGATGTTATAATTTTTATTAATTTGTTGTAAACAGATTCACTACTGTAGTATGAAAACTGAAAATTGTATTATTTCAATTCTGTATTTGATTGTATAAAATGACCTTAAATATAGGCATTGTTATTGGCTGTATATTGGCAGTTGTAACATAATATTTGTTGCAAATAGCAACTAATGGTGTTCCAAGGAAAAAAATAATATTCATATTATTCTGCTTATATATTTATAGCTACAACAGCATACTTCAGCAGGCCTAGCATACGCAATATGTCAAATTAATCCCATGAGACGACAAAAGTTTCGATGCTGTTGATTGGCTAATAGCACACCGCACTCGTATTTTTAGCCAATCAACAGCTGACGCACTGACTATTTTCAATTTTGACGTTTGTTAAGAGCGTGATAAAATTTAGTCGCGTTGCGTATGCTAGGCCTGATGGAAGTTATTTATGCCCTAGCGGCGCGCCGGCAGTAACGGTTTACCAAAACACTCCTGTTTTTTTCCATATTTTTAACTAATTGGTTCTATTGGTCGCAGTGTGACGTTATAAATAAGAGATGTTTTAGCCTAAAGTCTTCCTTGATAAATAGACTATCTAACACAATAATAAGTATTTAATTCCAATCAGTAGTTTCTGAGATTAGGGTGTTCAAACAAACTCCTCAGTCTATTATATAAAAATGAATCGCTGTTAGTTAGTCTCGCTACTCGAAAACATCTAGACCGATTTGGCTAATCTTGGTCTTGAAATAATTGTGGAGGTCCAGGGAAGGTTTAAAAGGTAATAAATTAAAAAAATAGACGTTACGAAGTTCGCAGCTAGTATTAGTATAAATAATTATGGTACAAAGCAATCATATTATTTTTCAGTTGCAGCAGCCCAACTAAATAAACTGAAACCTGTATTGACTGAAGTGAATTTGGTTCAAGCCGAAGAACCGAAACAGGCAAAGAAAAGGGGCAGGAAAAAGAAGACGGAGGAGCCGGTGGTGACAAGTGCTGATTCTGAAGGTATACTTAAATTATAATCCTTCTATTCTTATCTATGATACTACCAAATTAAACATATTGCTATAAATGTCGGACATCACATACATTGCCCCAAGAAAGTAGCTCAAGGAATTGGTTTCTGGTTTATACTATATATTCAAACTAGCGGCCCGCCGCGGCTTCGCGCACGCAAATTTATTTCACATTTTCCTCTCATTCATCGCACCTATTAGTTGCTGGGTTATGATATAGCTTATTATAACCTTCCTCAATAAATGGACCACCTAACACAAAAATATTTTTTCAATTCAACCAGTATTTCCTGAGATTTGGGTATTCATACTAATACATTCATCTATATTTATAAACGCCATACAAATGTTGACACAAAAATTGTTTAAAGCAACGAAAGCACCCCTCCAAAAAACTTTAATGTGCACTTATCATCATCAAGTTTTATTTATTTGTCAGAGCCAAAAATATATTTTCAGAATGAAAATCTCTCTGACGATTAAAAATAATGATTGTTTCTTTTACTGAGTCATCATCGGTCCCTTTTAAGAGTTCAAACAACCAAGTCTGTGTAGTTGGTTGATCTCAATGAGATTGGACAATTTGCCGATACTTGAGTATTAATATTCATGTCATACCTTGTTTACAGATGCGTTCGAACCTGCCTCTCCAGTAAAGAGAAAGTGCATACGCAAAGAATCTGTCAGAATTTTGAAAAAGAAAATAGAAGTTGGGAAGGCTTCTACTGGTAAGTTTTTTATTTGACCACCTTTAAATTGCAGAAGTTTTTTTTCATATCGCTCTTCAAGATTGACCTCATCCCACCTCGTTTTAAGTGGTGATGAGATCCTAGCTTAAGGGCGACAAGTACAGCATAATAAAGCTGTTACTGGTCTTGTCGCCCTAACCTTGAAGGTTTGACGCCTGCTACTAATGTAGCACCCCTCTAGGAGCTCTGGAAACCACACGCAGGAACAACAATACCGGAGTGATTGTTATTTTGCTGCGGTCTTCTGTAAGGTGGAGGTATTTCATCAGTTGGTCTGCTCCAGTTTGAGCGATACATCACTATGCCCTACCTCTTTTAAAGTTAACGTTTAGTAACGGGGGCTCATGATTTCACTGTTGTAGGCATTTACCGACGTTTAAATTTTCGGGTTTGCGTTGTTCATTTTATTTAAAAAAAAATTATTAAAAAAGTAAAAGAGGTGGATTTAATTCTAGGAGCATTCTCTATCTGACTACCCTACAGATCTATATAGTAGCCGGTGACCGTCCGTTATCCGGGAAGGATTTATTTTATTAAGGAAGTTAGCATTCATACTGTTTGTTAAGATTCACCATTTTAATATAGGGATTCTGTTTTATATGGTCACTCTAGGGGTATTTTAGTTACATCAGTGCTTACTGCAATGAATTGGTTAGCATTTATTATCGTTTGGAAAGTTAATGATAGGGATACCGATTTTATAGGGTTTGTGAAACCAGTCTATAAAAGACCTCCAACCGGTTTCGGCTCCTGCTCATCATTTGTTTCCGTCTTTTCAGGTAAAAAATCACTGTCACTCTCTCCGAAAAAGAATGCGAAAGTCACAAAACCCAAGGCCGTTGCCAAAAAAACTCAAAAATCCACAGATGCCGAAAATAAAATGTTGGATTCAGAACCTAAAACACGGAAGAATAAAGTAAACGCAGAAACAGGTAAGCAGAATGTAGGGGACAAACCAGTTAATGACATCACGTCTCCGTCTCTATTGAACCAATTGGAAGACAGAACTGATCTCAATAACGCGAACATCGAAGCTTGCCCAATAGACTCTAGGAAAACTTCCCTCAACTCTGAATTGTCATGGACAAAAGACATTTCCAGTTCCAGTACAACTACTTGTTTTACCGTATGCTCAAAGGATATTGTGAGAATAGACAAAAAGTTTCCCATACTTAAACTCGATAACATCGGACTGAAGTACCCGAATGAGACTAAAGATTCTTCGTCCTCATCAAGCTCTGACTCCGAAACGACAGATAACAAGGATGATAATGAAACATCTGAATTGGAATCTAGATCGTTGGAGTTAAGCACGTCATCTGTAACGCCAACGAAATCGCTCGCTTCTATGAACAATCGCGAGAATAGCAATCAAAATTATGTTAACGTCGAAATTGATAAAACTAGTAGAGCGTTGGATGTACTGACAGCCACATTGAAGAAGTTTGACTTGGAGATTGTAAACTGGATCGGCTACGAAAATGAAGACTCCAGTATTGAGGTCGAGAGCTTTCAACAGAAGATATTCCCAGTTTTAAAGGAAGAGAGCGAAATCATCATGCATTGTCAACGGTTGAAGAGTGTTCTATCAGATAACATCGACATTGGTAATGATGATGAAATGGAAGCCGTTGGTGACGTAGCCGAAGAAAACGAACCCGAGTCTCATAAGGGTGAAGACATAAAAAATGTGGAAGTTTCTCCAAAGAAAGTAATTTCGCCTGATGAAGAGAACAATTACACAATAGACAAAATAAAATACAAGTCGTTTGACCAGTGTTGCGACGACGATGATGCATTGTCGCTCTTTGCCGAAAGCCTGACGGGAATGGAGACCTCGACGCACAGCTGCGCCGCCTCTATTGGCAACCCTGGCGATTTTGAGGAGTATGTCCCTCAAATGGTAACCAACGATCGTTGGGAACCAGCCAATAAGTTCACGTACACGCCATCAAATATCACGGGTAAACCACACCACGATGTAACGATGAAAGCTAGGACTGTTTGCGAAAAACAAAACGCGGATTCCACCTCAATTTACAAAGAGATGGAACAAGAAAGAGATTTGAATTTGAGCTCCGAACGGCCAGTTCTGGCCACAAATGTAGTTCAGAATTCAACTCCGAAGATCAGAGTTCCCAAACTGATGTCCTTCTACTACAAACCCTCGCACGGGCAAAGGAGTGATGTTTTGAAAGGCGTCTGCTTCTTCAATCTGCTCTCGAGTTGTAAAAAACTCAATTGTATATTTCCACACAATATACCGGACAGCATAACAATTACAGCTAAAATAATGGGCCTTAGCGAAGAAAAGTTCATCCAAGAGTACATGCTTTTGCGAGACTGGCCTGAATTGAGACGGAAATATGGCATGTGCTTCGTAGAAGAGTGCAAAAGAAGAGACTTGACTAGAATCTTAGTGGAAATGGCAAGGGACTTTGTAATGAAAGCAAAAGAAAATGTACGTGAAGATTCAACGTTAAAAATCGAAGTGATAGAGTGTACACTACTTCATTTGAACTCTGTGGACTTAAGCTTATGCGAGGATCTTTTGACATACAATTTACATAAAGGCGTACCTCTTTGCGACGTTTTCATGCAAGCCATAGCGAATACGCAGAATTTCTCGAGGTTCAAACTAGTGTTCATAAAGCTTACAAACTTCATGTTGAGTTACGATAGGAGTTTTAGTTTAGATGTGGCTTCTCAAATTCTGGAGAGGTTGTCGATATTGCCTTGTGAACGGCCGTTGCTGCAAGCGCTGTTGAAGATAGTGCAGCACACAGACAGAAGGATATTGGAGAATTCAATGTTGGGACATTTTGAGAAGCAGCTGGTAGCGTATAAAGATCTTCATGATCAGTTGTTGGAGTTGAAGAAGGAGTTGACGGTGAACAGGCCCGTGATGAATAATTTGTATCTGATGTCTCCCCATAACAATCGGGAGATTGAGCCGGTAATGAGCAATGCTTTGGTGTCTGAAAGAGAGAAGAGGTACACGTCGCCGGATACCACAAATCTGGATAATATGGTGAGTTTTACATTATAGTTTGACTTGTTGCCTTTGATCTAAAATTGTATAGATCCATAGTTGCGGGGTTAAAAATTGCACCTAAAATGCAAGACATAAAGAAAGAATTGTGTCTTCCTTCGCTCTTATTTGAGTTTGGAATTATATAAATAGATATGATACTTACACCTGTTTTTGAAATATGTTGCGTGCGTAATTTGTTTTTTATTTTGCATGGAACTGTGGATCCACGAAATATAGCATCAAGCTTGTCCTAAACTTGCGTTTATAATGATTGATAGGCTATTTGTATGATTGATAGGATAAAAAAGCAATTTATTTTTACTTGACATATCGTACAATCTCATGAATGCATTAAAAGTATGTTCAAATTAGAGGTTAACAGAAAATATTTATAACTAGCTGTGGCGCGTTACTTTGCATTAGTTATTTCGTGATAAAACGTTTTTTAAAAGTGAAGATATATTAGGTATAGGTGTTATTTTAGTAGTCACATTTATAATATTGTATTTATTTGTTGGAATATGAAATGGGTTATTATTTTAGAATATTCTGAATTTTAATGTAATCGTCTATATCTGTAATACTGTATATGTAATTTATATAGGTTAAGGACAGTCGGAATCTGTCTTTTCCTATTCAATGAGGGTGTTCGCGTACGAAAAATCCACTAGATGGCGATACGTAGGCGTGGGGTCCAACTGCTACGTGATTGGTTATTTTTTATTTATTAGGGTACTTGGGGCTGTGCAGTTCTAGTGAACTGTGGTCACTGCGACCTGTTAGATCTATTGTGACTCGCCACCAGTTTAGAGTAACTCCTTTAGCCGGGTCGATTCTAGGAATACTAGTATTTGCCTAGCTTTCAGGGTTTTTAATTCATCCGGTTGGGCTATATGTCGTCCCAGGTGGATGCTTCGTTTGTGGATCAGAGATTCAGTCACACAGGAGGTGAAGAGGTGTTTCCTTTTCCTCCTTGCAGAATCTGCATTCATCAGAGTCACTCAGCTTCATATGAAACTGGTGTCTTTTTAGTTTGCAGTGTCCAGTCAAGGCTCTAACTAGCGCACTGGCCCTAAGCCTGCTAAGTTGTAGCAGTTCTTCGGTCCATTGGCGCGAGTAGCCAACTATGAGTGATTTTGAGTGTTCTAAGCCTGGTTGATTTATCCAGTATTTTTCCGACTCGACTTTTAGTTTTTCTTTTAGTAGTTGTATAGCCTGGTTCTTTGAAATGCCACAGAATCGCTCTGGTCCAATCTGTCGGCCTTGCGCCCCAGCTTTAGTAAGCTCGTCAGCTTTCTCGTTTCCGATGATTCCTGAATGTCCTGGTACCCATTTCAGAAGCACTTTGTTCTGTTGTCCCAGCTCATTCAGTTTATCGACGCAGTCTTTCACCAACTTCGATTTTAGTGTAATCGAATTTATGGCATTCAGAGCTGCTTGGCTATCTGAATAGATGATTATGGTCTGATTTTTGTAGTTTCATTGACGATTGGCTTCTGCACATTCTATGATGGCGTATACCTCAGCCTGGAATATCGTGGCGTTTTTACCAAGATTTACTCTGTGTTTGACTCTTGGACTCACACTATATATTCCACATCCTACATCTAGTCCCATTTTGGAGCCGTCCGTGTACCAGACGAGGCTCCCTGCTTTCAGAGAGTTTTGGTTTGTTGCCCAATTTTCTCTGCAGGGAAATTCCACAGTGTTGGTGATTGGTTATGGTACATGACATTGACAGACATGTCACAATGACATTTAAATCACCAATCAAATAACATTGTATTCGGCAGAGGGCACTTACCGATTGCTAACGGGTTTATACCCTCTTCGTCCGATAACACCATTGCGAGTAGACGTGTGTCAATTTTTTATTAAAATCTAATAAATAACCTCATACTAAAAGTTCATCTACGGTGATACGTATTAGTGCTACTATCCTGTCACACTCCGTAACCTAGTGGTTTGCACACGGCACCAGACGGCACGGAGCAGCGAGCGCGGGGACCCTCCTTCACCTCTGCGGGACACGTATATTTATCTTCTGTCCTGCTTTGCGTCGCCACGGCATTGTTACCATTGCTACGAGTGCACCACAGCCACGCCTACCAGCTACGAAACGACTACGCACTACGCATCTTCTCGAG
This sequence comes from Glyphodes pyloalis, assembly GCA_037074685.1. NCBI lineage: Eukaryota > Metazoa > Arthropoda > Insecta > Lepidoptera > Crambidae > Glyphodes > Glyphodes pyloalis. The sequence continues at coordinate 8,965,132 of JAYKKO010000021.1, forward strand.
CTGTAGCGAGCGGTGAGACCATTTGTATTAATACCAGTTTAAATAATTACCGTATTTTATACGAGTTAAGCGCCATTATGGATGCACAAGGTTCACTTGACAAAACTAACTCTGTACCTAACCTGAGTATCGTAGACGACGAGTTTATTACGTCAAGAGCAAAGAGGAAAAGAATGGAAGTTGAGAAAAATAAGGCTGATTGCAGCGACCTGCGCCAGGAAATGAACGATATATTTGAAAAATGGTCCATTAGACAAGAAAGCCTAATGGAAAAACAGGAAGATCAAATAAAAAAACTATTCCCTTTATTAAAAGAGATTCAGGAAGCTAATGCAAAAATTGAAACTTCAATTACATTTCTCGCAGAGCAGAACGCAGAGCATAAACAAAAAATTGAGCGTTTGGAATCGGAAATTAAAAGCAAGGATGAATATGTCGCCGCCCTCGAAGGACGCCTGGAAGAAACCCTGAGAAACAGCCGCAAAACTACGATAGAAATCAGAAATGTACCTATTGAGCCTAGGGAAACCAGGGACAGCTTGATTGGCATGGTTGAAACTCTTTCTAATACCTTGAACATCTCGATTAATAGGGGCGACATCAGAGATATCTATCATACTAAAGGAAAAACGGAGAAAAAGTCCTTAATTGTTGAATTTAACTCAACTTCCTTAAAGGAAGACGTCTTAAAGGGAGTCAAGGCTTTCAACAAAAGAAACCATAGTGACAAACTATGCGCTAGACACTTGGGAAATAAAAAAAATCCAGATTGTCCTATATTCGTAGCAGAGCACCTAACACCGAAGGCATCAAGATTGTTCTTCTTGGCAAGAGATTTGAGGAATTCAAAAAACTACAAATATTGTTGGACTTCTTTTGGACGGATACACGTCAGAAAGGATGACACTGCCCCGATTATACAAATTACGAACGAAGCAATAATCCAGTCTTTGATGAATGAATGACTATTATTTTTACTTTTATTATTATTTTTATCGCGAGTTTATAAACGTTTTAACAGTGTAATCACACTTTTTGCTTGGCTTTTGTGCCAATTTCGTTGTGTTTCCATATTCAAAGTTGCTATCTTTAATCTTATGATTTTAGTACATATCATATTATATTCGTATATAGTGTTGCATATTACCTATTTATTATACATAATATTATCTATATTACAAGTACCGATTACTCGAGATCAACTGCTTCTCTTGCACTCATTTCACATATATTTAAAGTATAGAAACAAAAGCAATCAATACAATATTTACTATTCACATAGGAGAAAAATTTATTTACTTATTTTTCAAACAATTTACTTAACTGACTTAACCTATATAAAAAGCTGCCTACTGAAGATGAATATTATTAATCGAGTCCAAACATATAAAGTTACAAATGCCTTTTATAATCTAATTCTGTTTCTATCATATGTAGATATTACCACAAAAAAAACCTTTTGGTGCATACTGATTAGGTTTTTGATCTGTCTTCTATCCGTAGTTAAACTGCTACGAAATATTCTTTTGCAAAACAAAGTTAAAATACGACTTTTGAAAATACACCTATTTACTTTAACAACAAAATATGAATAACGAAGCCCAATTAATGCAAGAATTGGATAACACTACTAATGTTAACAGCTTTACATGTAATTCTAATGATCTTCTTAACCACTTGCCTGTGAGAAAACCCACTTTCTCAATAATCACGCAAAACATCAGGAGCATTAATAAAAATTACGACGATTTTTCCGTCACCCTATCTTTAATTAATCAATATATCGACATTTTAATATTGACCGAATGCCGACTAAACTGCGATACTCCTCTACCAATTAGACCTGGCTACTGCGTTTATAACACTACGTACAAGGTTACTCAGAATGATGGGGTTGTTGTATATATAAACGACTCCATAGAACATAAAGTAAAAGAGATCTTTATCAGTGAGGCTACTTGTCTTGAAGTGTGTGTTGCTGATCTAATAATAATATGTATTTATAGATCACCATCTAACCACAACATAGATAATTTCATTCAATCCTTAGATCTATACCTTAAATCCAGCAACCTTGAGAAAAACACCATATTAACGGGCGACATCAACATTAACATATTGGAAAGCAACTTAGATGCACGTAGTGACAAGTACCTGGAAGCTTTGGGTCAATACGGTATGCTGCCTGGACATAGGTTTAATACCAGACTTAACAGCTGCATTGACCATGTTTTTGCTAACCTTGACCCTAATAAGTACTCGGCTTCGATAGCTGTTTTAGAAACCACTACAACTGATCACTTAACGGTTCTTACCAATATTTATTCAATAAAAAATGTCGCTCCTCGTAAATTAACAAAGAAAATAATAAACTATAAAGAAGCTGTTAATACTTTACGCAAAAATAACTTGGCTGAACTTATGGAAATAGAAGATCCAAATATTTTATCTAATAAATTAATCGAAAATATTAATAATTCTATACTGGTTAATACAAAAATAATAAAAATTCCAAGTAATAAACGTATTTTGAAACCGTGGATAACACCAGGGCTATTAAAATGTATAAAAAATAGAAACAGGTTACAAAAAGAAGCACAATTAAACAAAGGAAATGAGACTTATGATATTATATATAAAAGATACCGTAATTTTTGCAATAATTTACTAAAAAAGATAAAGCGAAATTATGAGAAAAACCTAATTTTAAAGGCTAAAAATAACAATAAATTGCTTTGGCAAACTGTAAAAAATATTACTAACCTTAATAACAAGAAATCGAATAATCAAGAACTAAAGCAGTTGACTGACTCTCCTAGTAACTCGGCAAATATTATTAATACCCATTTTTTAAGCGTTGGAAGAAAACTAGCTGAGGAAATCCTAACACAACGTCAAACCCTAAGTAACCTAAAGTTCCTGCCTTCCCCTCAACCCAACTCAATCGGAATTATTGAACCAGACGTAGAAGAAATTGAGTCAATTATTAATAACCTTAAAACTGATTCTGCCCCTGGATGGGACAATATTCCAACCAAATTTATTAAACTCGCTAAAATCGATCTTATCCCTATAATAAATCATCTTTGTTTGCAATGTTTACGTAAAGGTGTGTTTCCACAGTCTTTGAAACGTGCTATTGTCCATCCAATATATAAAACTGGGGCAAGAGACGATGTCAACAACTATAGGCCAATATCAGTTCTTACCACTATTTCAAAAGTAATCGAAAAAATTATAAATAAACGCCTCTTAAACTATTTGAACAAATATAATATTTTATCGGATGCTCAATTTGGTTTTCGTGAAAAAAGAAGCTCTGAAGACGCCGTTTTAGCTTTAACTGGTGATATTGTTCACCATCTTGATAACAAAAAAAAGGCCTTATGTATATTTTTGGATCTAAAAAAAGCGTTCGACACCGTCTCGATTCCCATTCTTATAAAAAAACTGGACAGAATTGGTGTCCGAGGTCAGTTTCTTCAATTAATATTGGACTATTTAACAAAAAGAACACAACAAGTAAAAATTGACGAATACACATGTAGTTCTTTAGAGTTCTGTACTCAATATGGCGTGCCGCAGGGCAGTGTCCTTGGACCTACCCTATTTTTAATTTACATTAATGACCTTACAGAGACCAAATTACTAAATGGAAAAATATTTTCATATGCTGACGATACAGCTATTCTCTTTAATGGAAAAGACTGGGATGAAGTTTATGAGTCTGCCTCTGATGGCCTACATACTGTAATTCAATGGATGCACGATAACCTATTGAGTTTAAACACTAACAAGACTAACTACATAACCTTTTCTATTCAAAATTCCTCTCAACCCAATAGTAATAATCGTTTGATTGCACATTCTTGTGAGAACCCTTCCTCAGTTCCCCAATGCAACTGTAAGTCGCTGGAAAAAGTGATTTTTACCAAGTACTTAGGTGTCTATATTGACCAGCAACTTAACTGGCAAAAACAAATCGATATGTGTACACTCCGTGTAAGAAAAATGTTGTGGTTGTTCAAATATATAAGGCATGTCACCGACAAAGAACTTAGAACCTATATTTATATTTCCTTAGTACAATCTGTCATACTATACTGTATACCACTTTGGGGTGGTACTCACAAAACCAAAATGATACAGATTGAGAGGGCCCAGCGGTCACTCCTAAAAGTCATGACATTCAAAGATATCAGATCTCGAACTTTTAAACTATATAGGGACTGTAATGTTCTAACTGTGAGACAACTTTATATTTTAAAATGCATTCTAAAAACACATAAATCAGTAATTCCGGACTCCACTACCTTAAATAAACGTAACCCCCATTCCGTAATTTTTCCTCCAACCGTAAAAACTAAATTTGCATCTATTCAGTTTAACCGCCAATCGATATACTTGTACAACAAATTAAACAGAAAACTTAAGTTCTACGGAGCACGCTTCTTCGAATGTAAAAAAATTGTCACTTCTTGGCTAAAAGTACTTGACTATGAGAATACTGAATGTATATTTCGTCATGACATATAATAGTAACACATCATCAAGGTTTGAACACATGGAATATTTTTTATTTTAATATTATTATTATTATATTTAATTATTATGTATGTATTTTAATAATGTGTATTGGGATATGATATATATATATTTATATATTATATTTATATAGTATGGATATATATGTGTATTGATATGGAATGATAAAAATATGAGTGACACAAGGAAAAAAAAAAAAAAAAACTATTGTATTTTAAGTACATTTTGAACTAGACATTGTAACAAGTCAAATTGTTTGATTATTCATTGGAAGAGCGGTCTCATCCTACTACAGGGTTTTTAATCTTAACAGGATGAGACCTATTACCCTAGCTGTAAAGAGACTTGTGACATGAATAAAGATTTTTGTATTTTTTTTGTATTTTGTATTATACAGCATAAAAATTTCATCGCCTACGATAACTTGCGGTTAGCTCAGTTGGAAGAGCAGCACGCGCGATACGTGAAGGTCGTGGGTTCGATTCCCGCACCGCAAGGAGATATAAATAATTTCTGTTTTGTTTAAAATAATCAAATAACAGTTGGAACCCGCGTGTACGTATCGCCATCTAGCGGATTTTTCATTCGCGAACACCCTCATTAAAAATCTGCCACAAGGTTTATTAATACTAATAGCCAATTATGCTTTATTGATCCACAATAAATGTAATAACTTAATTTTTCAACAGAACAAAACAACGGATGACCTTGCCATAACACCAACCATAGAGTTTAGTAGAGCTGGTCTATTTGGGAATATCAAACGGACATTCACCAATTCAAACTCATCTGCCTCCAACGGCAGCGAGGAGTGCAGACAGAACGTTCCACCGAAGAATAAACCGAACTACAAGAGTTGGAAAGATATGAGCATCTTCAACCATCTCCATATGCCATCAGCTATGCATGGGTCTCCGAGAGAGGTGATTGCAAGGCATGTTCACCACCCAATGAATTTTGGACGGAGCCCTCCTGTATGTATCTTTGCGTGTTAAGTGCAGTTAAACTGAAAATGTTTCAGTACAGATGGTATTCTTATAATTAAGTAGATCATTATAGACCCCGTTAGGGCACTGCAATGTGTGTTAAGAGAGAGAGAGACTTTGCATTCCCTTTGTAAGATCAACGCAACCATTGACTTCTCACAGATAATTATTACATTTTTTATCAATTCATGCATACTTTTGAGTGTTTTGATTTATAGGTGACGACCTCCGTAGCCGAAAGGCAAGCGAGACGGAATTTGGCGTCGCGCCATCTCTGAGGTCCCGGGTTCGAACCCCGGTCGGGTCAATATGGGAAATGCATTTTTCGATGTTATCTCGGGTCTGGTTGTTGTGGTACCGTCGTTGTTTCTGATATCTGTAACACAAGTGCTTAAGCTACTTACCACGGAATCAGAGCATTGTATGTGAATCTGTTGAATTAATTTACCATCTCGTGTTATATTCTCAATTAATCTCAAATAGCATCTTCCATCAATAATAACATAAATAGAAATAAATTTACAATCATCATCAATATGAAAACTTTTCATGGGAAAGAAACGCAAATATGAAAACTTTTCAATAATTTTGGGTTCAAGGAAAGGTATTGTGTAATTTCATTAACGAAAATATTTTCAATAACATGTTGAAAAAAAACTTTATTGATACATATCAAGCTATCGAATTCTTAACGGATACTGGACTCAAATGTACTTTAAAAAAATGTATTGACCATTAATGTGATTGGATTTGATACTTAATACCTATGTTTGTTTCAGAAGTTCCCTCGGAGATCTGGGCCAGACTATTACTAGTATATCGAAGAGTTGAAATCTCAACAAGCCAAGCAAAGCGTGCTTGCTGTACATTTATAAAAAATAGTTTAGTTTTTGTTCCCTTTATCTCAATTCGATGACTGTATATCTTTCATATGTTAATTTAATATAAAGTGCCGTTACACGCATTGCTTTAAGGAAATAAGGATTTTGACACTCTTAATTTAGTGCTTAACGGATTAAAAATCAAATCTCGACTGGAGCGAGTGAGTAGTAGCAGAAATCAAACTCGACAATTAGATTGAACGGGTTCCAAGGTTTGTACGTTAATAATGTTTAACCAATGTTTTTTTGGTCTGTAAAAGAACCTTTGGGTTAGTGTTGTCCTTCCATAGCGGTGTATCGATAGTTTCAGTATAAAGATTAAATTTTTTTTTTACTATATTGCACTTCAAGATTGACCTCATCCCACCTGTTATGTGGTAATGATGTCCTAGCTTAAGGGTGACAAGTACAGCATAATAATTTGTTACTGGACTTGTCGCTCTTACCTTGAAGGCTTGACCCCTGCTACTGATGTAGCACCCCCCAGGAGCTCTGGAAACCTTACTCGCACGAAGGAACACAACAACACAGAAGTGATTCTTATTTGGCTGCGGTCTGAAACATTTGATGATACATGCCTCATGTCTGTGTGTTTGTGTAGTATCGTAAAATACTATCGAATATCAAGTCTTAAGATTGTATTATATACTAGCAATCACCGTGCATAGAGCAAAAGTTTTAAATTTAAAAACTCTTACTTTAAAAACATAGGACTTTCATAAAAACTTCCAACCCCTATTTCGTTCCCTTAGGCGTAGAGTTTTGTAAAATCCAGTTGATGTAACCAACCTGCCAATTTTCAAGTTTGTGAATGTAATATTTTCTGAAATTTAGTGATTAATCAGTCAGTGAGTGGTATTTTGCTAATATACTTATATAATTGTACTGTTATATACACATTCAAAAATATTGCCTCGTTCTTAACCATTAATAGATGCTCTATTTCATTGAATCCCATCGATAATTCGGCGACAATACTACAGGAGGTGATAAAAATAGAGATATTTGTCTATTGCCATTTGACATTTGTGCTTTTAAATAAGATTTAAAAGAAAGTTAATTTCTGTATAATTTTAAGTATTTTTCAAGTGTGCAACACAACCAATTTTTTGATACGGTTATCGTAACGAGTAACTTTGTTTTAGGTATAAATACGGTACTCGAATAGTGTAAGGAAAATATATATTCTTAAAAAGTTTTATATCTATATTAAAAAACCTATTATATAATTGTATATATCTACAGGGACGCATAGAAAGTGTACCTTTAGATTTACCTGTGAAAATGTGATGCTAATCTAACCTAGGTATGACAAGTTTATGTTTTATTGTTAAAAATAGGCATAGTTGTTTGGTTTTTAGTGTTACTTTCAAATTATATTTAATAGATCTATTGCGCATAAAAAAATCGTTAGCTGGCAATTAATAGGTATGAGGTGCAACTGTCACGTGATTGGTGGTTTTGACTTCTGTCAATGTCATAAAAAATAATCACAGACCGTGATGCCATCTAGCGGATCTTTCATGCGCATTAGCCCCCATTGTTTTTTTATTTTAATTATGTTTTCAAAGCAACTCTGTTTAAGAAGCTAAGATTGTTTCGGCTGTTTATAGTTGAAGTTAAGGTCGCATTTCAGTCGGTGAATCATTTGTCAGCAGCCGTCAACGTTTTATAGTACGATCAAAAGCATGTCAGATTTCTTACGTTGGACTTTGCACCGCCCTTATGTCGATGAAATAAGAACGAATATCGAACTGCGAGTGTCTATCTTGACATGCTGTTGACCATACTTATAGCGCCAATTATTTTTGATAACTAAACCGTTTTAAATTTTATTTACCTGTAACTGTCTTCAGACGTTTGTTTTCATTGTGTTCTCCTCATTCAGTTCTTAAATCAACTGTTCAAAACATTTTACAAAACAAATGTATAATTTGGAATGTTTAAGAGATCGGTAAACATTACATTTGACCAACTTATTACAATTGACCAACTTAATTGAATTTAATTAAAATATGCCAGATGAATTGTCTTCACCGCGTTACTCTGTAATATTACGTTTAATGGAAAGTTTGTTCCGGTTTTACGTTAGCGGTGAGTGAATTATAATTAGGCTTGCATAGTATAATTGTCTTCCCAAGTCTCTTTATGCTTAAATTAAAAACAAAAATTATAATGCTTCACGCCGTATTTGCGACCTTTAACTTAATCAGTTGGAATAGCAGCACAATTTAATATCTTCATGCGCCAAATTGTATTTGTTACAAAATTAGAGTTACACATTTTTGTACAGTAAGTATTATTTAAACAGGGTGAATGAACCTTTTTGATACGTTACATTTAGTAGGGTAGTTCAGGAAGTCAGTATTTACTAATTGTTTTTGTTGATGGTTTAATTTGAATTCTGACATGAATGTAAACAAGTAACATATCTTTCTCGTCCATTTCATTAAAAAATAAAGTGAGATTTGTGTAAAAATGTAAATATAACGCAAATATGTATATTATAAGTATTAAATGACATAAGAGAAATTTTAAGAACTAAGTCCACTATTTGAACGGGATGGCAAGCTTTGTTCTTTATGTGAGGAACGGTTATGTACCTTATGCTATTACAATAAGGTTAAAATTCGAATGTCTTTGGGTGTAGCGTACTGCTTTGCAAAATCATTAATATTGCAAATTTCAACCTTCAATGTATAATATAGGGTATATTCCGGTTCGTCACCTAAGAATAATTTGCCGTGCCGTGATAATGGGCGCAGTCCCTTAGGTATGTTAAAATTTGGATATGTACGTCATTATGCAACACTTACAGTTCTATATTGGATCTTATATATCCAATTAGGGCGAAACAGAGATTTAATCAGTATAAATATGGAGCGGTAAAGATAAGCTTTGAAAAATTCAAATATAACTTAGCATTTACGCCTTCATATTGCCATTCAGGGGTATTTTTATTGCAATTTAATTTCACACCCCCATTTTGTTAATGCTCAATAAACAAGTTTGTGCTAGGTAATAATTAAGTAATAAATGAATAAAAAATTCACTTTAAATAACGTTTCTTTCTGAACACACTGCACTGGCGGACTCATCGCGTGGTCTAAAATCTATAAAGATACATTTATATTTTTTTTAAGAATAACGGATTGGTAATTTTTTTAGCCAACTCACCTTCAATATGACTTGTCATTTAATGTATTAAATTTGATACAAAACACTTTTCATCGAACAGACAGTTGAGTTCACCCATTGATAAAAATCTTAGACCATAGTCTAAGTAATACTATTATTGTAATAACAACAATGGATATCTATCGGTTTAATCCCCACGCTAGCCAAATGCCAGTTGCTTGACCATGTATTGTACTTCATACTTTTTAAGTGATACTGTTTTTATGTTTAATATTATGATAATAATTCTTTACCCTTCTTTGATAGTTGATAAAAGTATAGCTTTCGCTAGTGCCATTTTTCTAGTTAAGTTCTAAGTTTATAATACAGAAATCACGAGATTTTAACGTAACTGAGTGATAGTGGTGGCTATTCTATTGGCACAAATATTAATTTAACTAGCAGATTTTTTTATTTTTATAGTGCTTTAAGCCGCACTTGCGAACTTTAAATATTTTTAAAGTAACAAAACAATTATTTAAAAATATCGATTTAGATGCCAAGGTGTCTTCGATTCCGTGGTATTCAAACATTTCTGCAACGAATGTACCACGGGCCGATACGTATGTACCTAGTTCTAAACATATTCGGCAGAGGGCACTTACCGGAGGCTAACGGGTTGATACAGCAGAAAAATTTCATCGCCTACGATAACTCTTGCGGTTAGCTCAGTTGGAAGAGCAGCACGCGCGATACGTGAAGGTCGTGGGTTCGATTCCCGCACCGCAAGGGGATATAAAAATTTTCTGTTTCTTTAAAAATATTTAATTTAGTTTGGCTTAGTTTGTGCCAAAAGAATCGCCACTAATATCTAAAATATAAATGATGTATTTCAGAGTTCCTCTCATTAAACTAATGATTTTGAACAAATTTATTTCTGAAGACTTCGATAAGCTAAATTGGGCAGCTGATTTGTTTTCTATGAAGATAAAAAAAAATACTTACCTAGGCCATGAACTCACGAAGCGGTTATTGCCCGCGCGCATCTTAGCTGTTTTATTTAAAAACTCACGTGTTCTTCAACAATCTCGGTAGTTCTGTGGTTATAACCCACTAGATTTATAGCGATACAGGTGGTTATTTTACCGGCGGCGGATAAACATTTAGTTTGCAAATTTCAACCTTTGTTTAATTTTAAAAGGTACATAATGGTTCGTCAAATAAAAATCCTTCGTAGATCAACCGCTTTATGCGAAATACATGTAGGTGTCTGTATACCTATCAATACAATAATTGCAAATAAGGCTTATGTATCATAAAGTCTAATCTAATTTAAACCTTATATGTCGAAGATAAGCATGAAAATAAATCATTTTAGACGTAATGTCACGCGAGCAGCTTCAAACAAATTAGAGTGAAAGAAAGCTAAATACTGTTTGAAGCCTTGTTTTGCCGGTGCCATTTTTTAAGTCACAACTGTGATTCTATAAAATATTTGAAAGAAGCTGATAAGTAGCAAAGTCTGCCTCATTTTATATAACACCTTTTCAATAAAAACTGCGGGCCCGCATAACCGTTTCGTGAATTCTTAGCCTTGTTAGAAGTTCATTAATTTCGTCGAAAGCTTTTCAATAATGACTCTTTTTTTTCTAGGTGGAAATTACCTATATAATAAATAGTTAACTATTGTATCGTACTTAAAATCATCTTAGTTAATCTTTGACTGCGTTTATGCTGCCCATAGACTGCTGAATTATGTTTCATTATGTGCACAATTGTCGACCATAAACTAGAATAAGTACAAGATCTATAATAGAGGTAGATCGGTGAAATAAGTAGCTTGTAAGTAGTTAGATGTTTCTGTTATCAAATTGAAAATTCTGTTGATCGTTTTATCGATGGTTAAGACTCCCAAAGTACCTATGTACCTATAACGTTTTGTAATAAAAGTGGATTACTATGAGCTCCTGATTTTTATTTTGCGTGGGCATGTTGATATTAAATTAGATTAATCTAATTTGAACACACATACACAAACTCAATTAATCAATCCATAACCTCCCGAATCGGACCGATCGATTCAAACCATAGTTTATAAACTGTCTGCGGTATTCTAGTTTTAAAATTATTGCTATCTACTGAGGGAATTTTAGTTCTCAACAAATTTTACTACTGTTTAGCGAGAGTTCCTGGGTTCGGACCCCACCTATCATTATATCAAAAGAATAAAATCGTGATATAAAATCACTCTTTTTATCAAGATTTTTAATTTAATCATACGCAATTACCTGGTGTTTGATGAGGTTAAATGGTGATCAGTAATTATTAAGTAAACATGTTTGAAATTGCCGAAAATTATTTATCGAAAATCGATCTTCAAGAATCGATTCTAGTAGGTTCAATTTTAATCGGGTACAATTTTTTAAAAGGGCTTGGACATGCCTTTAGTTTTTCGTCCTAGTGAGTGAGTGGTTTGATGAAAATAAAACAAAAAAATCGTAGTAAAAAATTATATATTAAGTATATAAAGGTCTACTCGCTAATGCAATGCTGCATAGCTTCATACATTTGATATTACAATAACTTAAATACAATAAAACTAAAGACATACATTTGAGCCTCAAGACTATCAGGACTCTGAATTCTTTCCAAAAAAATATCGGAAAGAAAATCATACAATGCCCTTTTACAAAAACTGATACATTTAGTACCATTTGTTACAAATGTCTTATAGTCTTTTAAATACTTACAGAAAATTGTTAAATCAGATCCCGATTAAATGTTTCATACTTCTGCCGTTTTATCAATTCAACTATAAACAAGGACTTAGCAATTTGAGAAATACTTTTTTAATTAAACTTTTGTTTGTGAAACCTTACCAAAACAGGATAGTAAACACAAGAGGAGCTGACTGGATCAAAAATATACCAGATTGTTTTTTCGTTAAATAGCAATTTAAAAAAAACTAGACACGTATTTTTTAAATTTTGGTAAGTATAAAAATATTTACGATGTCAAGTTGCGGGGTGCTCAACCGTCACTTGTGGGGAATAAATGTAGCCACATATGACGTCATACGACAATTCAATATATGTATCTACCTATCGCCGTTATATTTTTGATGAGGTGGATAATGCAAAATATGTCTCCCATATTTTTGGATAACAGACTCCCTTTCAACATAGTTAGAAAACGAGCAGAAGCATGAAATAATGTTTCCTAAAATAAAATTACGAAAATCTTAAAAACTCATCAAAATACAATAAACTAAAATACTTTACAGAGTTCAAGTGTCCCAGCTATACTATATTCTGGCAATAACTAATATACAATTAAAATAATCAACAAGACAATTTGTAGTATCTTGGTTTTCGCGCGTGCATGCCTGTGTCGGATACCAATAGATATTTACATCTTACAGTTATCCACGGCGTTGTTCAGGGTTTTTGGGATAAAAGGATCCCAAATTTAATTCAAAACCATTCTGTAGTTTTGCGTGGAAAAGTAACATACATACAAATGTTAACGATTATTCAATAGTAGCATATCCATACATAGGCATATCCATATTATTTCCACGCCTAATCGCCACGAAGATAATCAGATAGGTACCATTTTTTTACGACCCTTCACAGGCAATTCGCTTCTTACACTTAAGCAAATAAGATTTAGATATGCTTCTCTTATTCACAGTGGTTTGTTCAGATAACTTCCTAACACCGACTCTATATCATTTTTGTAAACTGTAATATTTGATCCTTTGAGCTGTCAGTCTTTCATATCAAACATTAGGTAGGTACACACATTTTGTACAAAACGATAAAATATGTCGGTCCAACTGACATTTAGTAATTAATAATGAAACGTGTCAACTTTATCGCTTTTTAAATCAGTCGCAAGCCACACCTTTTATGCTCGGATCCAATATTTGAAAACCGATCCGTTTTAGTAGGTAACGGATCGTAATAAATTATACGGGGCGTAAGCTAAAACCGTTCCAGACTCGTCGTCAGTTGGAGGAAAACGGAGACACATTACGAATCGTAAAATATTAGGACCGGGCATCAATTAGCGCCCATACTATCATTTAATACAGGCATATAGCGTATTTGAGCGGCCTTATTAATGAAACTTGAAAATATTTGGTAAGCAGCCAACATATTTTATAAACAACTACCAATTTTGTAAAAGCATTGTACTGCTTTTACAAAATTGGGTTTTTTAATGTGCAGAACAATAGCAAAAGTTCCGTCTTGCACAGACAAATAATACTTCCCTAAGTTTTAGTGTAAGCATGTTAGTAATAGCCTATCGAAGTGAAATTTCACTAAAGCTTAAAAAATTCACTTTTTTAAAAAGTTTGCTTCAATAGGCTATTAATAATTGGTATATATTTCGAAACGCATTACAGTAAAACGTTGATTAAACTATGAAATATGTTTGGATATTAATTACACTGCTGGTCTAATGCGCCACGGGACTACATTTTATCGCGCTCTTAACAAACGTCAAAATCGATTGTAGTCAGTGCGTCAGCTTCTGATTGGCTTAAAATACGAATGCAGTGTGCTATTAGCCATCAACAGTATCGAAACTTTTTTCGGCTATTGCGAGATATGACGTACCTATTTCGCATGCTAGGCCTACAGGTTGTTATTTGAGACACAGAAAAACATTGGTTGAACTTGTTCAAGTTAGCGTTTCTGTAATTTGGTAGGCACAACTTGACTCTTGAACTCTGTACAGATATATTCGCAATACATTATTATACCAATTTCTTATCCTAAGCATTTACATTATAGCTGACTATAATATTGTCATAGCAAAGCGTAGTTAATATAAAGATCACTTTTGTTTCACTTAACTCTTTACCAGACGATTGGATTTCGGATGAGTTTCTACTGAGGTGAAATCAAACTTGATGAAACGAATAGTGCTTAAAATCTGTTCCTACAGCGATTGGTCAATTCATGCATTGAACTAAGGACCGGGCATGCTTATTGGCCAGTCGCCATTACCGGCTGTTTGTCATTGGCTGAACTTAAGATCTTTACTAATATCAGACAATGTGCCATATATCTCTTATCCATAAAGTGGTCCAGCCATGATAGAAATGATAGCGTGACAAAAACTAGCGAATCCACATTTCGTATGCTGGTTCGATGGAAATTTGCTTGATCTAAGTATTTAATTATGCTTATGAGTAAAAAAAGTTTGGGTATTTTAACCACTCCGACTCGCAAGGTTTCTAGATTTTATATTTTTGAGAAGTGTTTGTTTTTAAACGGTTTTTTATTAAACGGTTTTATTTAGCTCACCCCGTTTGTTTTATTATTTATTCTTGGGTCAAATTTAGTAATTCAAATTTCACCCTCTTTCTGTCAACCGATTAATCTGAAATTTTGTATACACTTTGGATTTTGGTGACAATACAATTATGTTTTTTTGTGCTATGAATCAATATAGATTTCAATAAATTAAAATTATATGAAGTCGCTGTATTGATTTAGCCTTGTCAAGTAATAAACATTAAATTTTGAAAGTGAGTAAAAATGATTAAGAACCTGACATACAGCGACCTAAGTTATGATAGGTAACATGATTCAAAGTGATAGTTAAATCTTTAAACAAACATGTGTTTAAACACAAAAATTAATCATATGAAGTCATCTTCATCACTTATTCAATACACAGCAGCTCTAACCATTGACCAATCAGAACAATAAACTACTTCTATCAGTAGAATCAAATCCCATCGTCTGTCAAAGTCTTTACCTCCTTCAATATAAATAATTTGGCGACATGTAAATACTGACAATATCAGGGAAAATAATTTAATAAGTAAAAATAATACGGCGTTGGATAAAGTAAGTAATACATTTGTACTAAAGACATAAACTAAGCACGCATAATAAAAATCACGAAAACAAACGTTTCAAACATTCCCTAATAGTCAAGCTGTTGAGTAATTACCGATTTGACATAATTATGTCAATAATGGCGAGTGGCTAATAACTTAGCGGTATAACGATTTGACATATATGTCAAATCAGTGATTACTCAATGGCTTGGCATTATTATTAAAGTCGTTTTCAAATTCGAAGTATTAAACTCCACGCTACACAAGATAGAACGAAAAAAACTTTGAGACCGTGTCTCCATTGGGCGAATAGTGATAGGCTAACTGCTAGCCAACTAATCCTAACTGTTAACATTACGTGCCCTCCTGACCATGGAAAAGAAAAGGCAAATGGAAGTACTATGTTCATGTTGCCTTAAATAGTCGCTTTGGGGCAGAATTACCTTACATGGATGAACTTTTCATCAATCCTTGTTAGGATTCCAAATCAACAAGATAATTCTTTTTAATTACATGACCATAAAACAGACCTAAAGTTCACAAAAGTTGAATTTGCAATACCTTTTCAGTTAGCATGACAATGTGACATCAACCACAAAGTATTAAAAACCCGCAAACATTTTAAAAATTGCGTTTGGTCGTGAAATTACATTTTATTATTATGTTTATTTTCAAGATACATCAATATAAATATATCAATGATAAATATCACTTCATACCCTGTTGTTGTCAGTCTGCCAAAACAATGCACTTTCACTTGAATTTCTATTTCACGGTCAGGCCTCCATTTAAATATTACAAACTTAAGGCAAACAGTTAGCCGACCACCGATCGCCTAGTAGGCACAGCCTAACACTTGCTAAGGATTAACCGTACCGTTACATTCAATCAGCCTTTCAATTCAATATAAGCCTCAGCCTTACCTACAAACCTCAGTAAACATGACAGAAAGTTTGTATAAGCTACTCGCAGATAAACCATATTTATATAGCACCCGATTGCAACAAAAGACCTTGGTGCTTACAGCAAAAAAACCTCAATTATTAGATACCTACCTGTTGAGGAGCTATGATGATGATTGTAAACATGTTCTTCCTTTGTGGCCTGGTCTGTTCTACCTTACTTCAAACAATGTACTTATGTTACTACACTCGCACCCCTACCAAAATTTCATAACTTGTTCCAAAGTAATTCACACAAAGTTTTAATTTGGTGGTACCACAATCTATTCAAAATGCATTGCCAGATCATTCTCAGTACAAATAAGTTCTACAGCAGTAGTGCTTCAATCAAAATGTTTCCATTACTTGATTAGTCAATTATATGATTTCATTGCAGTACTTTGTGCTCTTCAGATTATCCTAAATATCTTGGTAAAACAATTTCTTTAGGAACGAAGAGCCCTTCTGTCAGAGTTATCAAAACCGAACTACAGCTTGAGTTGGATCACATTACGTCACAAATACGACGAGTATAAAACGCTTATATATTGCTAGTACAAACTTTGTGTCAAACACACTTGTGTGGGGGCCCTGGTTCAATACAACGAGGGCGATATAATATGAATGTACATTGTAGTTATTAAGCAAGCAGTTAAGAAAACCAATAAATCCCTGTACCCTGCTGTTGTTAGTTTGCATTTATTTTGCTGTTACGACTGAAAACAAATCCTATTCCATACTTTAACAATTCAGTTGCAGATGATTCCCTTCTATTGATATTATAAAAAAATATTTGTTTTGAAATGGTAATTTTAATAAAATTTATCAATACAGTAGAAGACTTTTAGAAATTGTCTGATTAGTCCAACTAGGTCCAACTAGTACTTTGTATATTTTTACGAAATAGTGACATAAAGATACCCATTCACTAAACTTGGATGCGGTGTATAATTATAATTTTTTATGAGTCAAATCAATAAAATGTTTCATTATATTTAAAAAATATTTTTCACTGAATCACCATCACTATTGAACCTTAAATTTTGCTGTAAGCACTGAGGCTACCAATAACAAGACCAAGCTAACCTTACATTAAGCGGTGGGATACGTTGTGCGTATTGTATTGTGGACCGTTCAGCTAGTGGAATAGCGCCCGGGGTCTCTTCTTGGCGAGAAGGTGCCAAGAGTGCGTCAGGCCCTTACGCCGTGTAGGTGACAACCTGGAAATTTAACACAACAAAATCATATAACAACTCGTGACAGATGTGCGTCCAAGAATTTCTTACTAGTTTTTTTCATTAAGTCAACTTTTAATGTAACGTGGCACTATCGATTATGTTAAAAAACAATATTAAATACCACTCACAAATAATTTTAACGTATTGAAACCATAAAAGAAGTCTTTATGTTTCATAATATTTATTCTGTTTCGACTATCTTCGCACTTACATCGCAAAAAAACGCACTTACCGATTTTAAATCAGTCGGAAACTATTTAAAAGCCAAAGTTTTGAAAAGTAAAAAGTTCATACAAAATCTATATTTCAGTTGAAAAGTATCTTTTCATTAGTACCTAGTTGAGATACTTGATATGTATAGATCTATTACAGTAGTTTATGCATGAAATTGTAAAACATCTTTAGATCCATACAAAAAAGTACTAGTAATTGTTATGAGTTATCAAGAAACTTACCCATGGTCTGGAGTATCAGGCATGTATGGCGACATCCTGAAGTCGCGACTGTGGGGGGTTTCGATGCCGAACGGACTGTACAGCTTCGTGGGACTCCGCCCTAACATCTAGAATATTATTTGAGAACACAATTATTGGTTGTTGAGGAAAATTATTTGTTTAAAAAATATAGATATTAAGTATACTTGTGCTTGTTGAGGAAAAAAATTATGAAGTAAGCACTCCACAGATGCCACAAATGTATTTTTTTAAATTCAGTAATAACAGGTATTCTAATATTAGGGGGCAAGGTAAGTTTAGGTGAGTCTTTAACAACATGAAAATTATACCATTTTGTTATACCATAAGCAAGCAAGCTTAAAGCTTAAATACAAATCATAAGTGCTATGCCATGAAATATTGTTAGACATTATTAATAATATTATTATTACAGCTCTGCACTGACAAATAATAGTTTTGTAGAAAAAAATAAAAGTCATTTCATCACATTATTTTTTACAAAGAAAAGTACTTACAGATTTCTTCTTAGCAATTGGTGTAGATGGAGCACGACATGGAGATCCAGTTTCTGTCAGTCTGTGTCTCCGTCTTCCCCCCAGCCTAAAATGCTGTGAAACATTTTTGTAAGTGAATAGGCATGGTACAGGTAACATTACAGAAATCATATTGTTCACATTCTTCTCATGTAGGTTACATCAATTACATAGGATATTGTGCCCAAAAAGAGTGCGCTTAGGAATCATCAAATAATAATATTGTTCCTCATTTTAGTAATTTAGTTCAGTGAAATGATATATCAAAATTGTATTAGGTTAAGATTCCTGGAATATGTGTTAAGGTTTTGAAGTATATGTGCAATATTTTCATGTGATATGTACTGAGTTAAGAGTCTAAATTTAAAATGAGTCTTGTTCTAACTTCTTAATTAGTATGTCTGTGGAACAAAGAATATGTAACATGCGATATGCAGGCCAGATTAATTCGGAAAAAGTAAAAAGCATGGGAATTTAACTAATGTAGTGTCGTATTGTAGGAATTTTAATTTACAGGTATATTTTTTAAATTGAGATTAAGATTTTTAATTGTTATAGATAAGGCACACCACAAAAATTTTCAAGGAAAAAAAAAGCAGTTTACAAAGGCTTACCTGTGACAAATTCCCAAACGTGTTCCTAACACTTCTAAAGGTCCTGGAGATTTTATCAGCCCCGGACTGTAAGGCACGTCGGGAATTAGCAAAAGACTTATTCATAAAAATGTTTTTATTGTAACAACCATCGATATTCTTCAAACTGTGAGTTGGAGAGTCTACGGCATCGGTTGCAAAAGGATCTTTCATTTTGACTTAAAATTGCGACGCACTTAATGAAAAACTATTTCAACAGTTTCCTAACATAGTTTTCTTCAAATTAATCAGCGTACAAAATACCACACTTTGTTCGGGATAAGAAAAATTCATCTAAAAATCAATCGAGCGTAATGTCGTCCGTTGCTATGTTGATTTTTTTAAATAGGCAGTTACGGTGTTGCCAATTTTAAAATAACAATTGTATTTTGGTGTTTTTCGATTCAGGTGAAACACAATCGAAAATCCTTTAGTGGCAAACACTGCCATCTATTGCTCAATAGTAAAACTAACTTACACGGTGTTTTATCTGCCACCCAAAAGATGGCACTGACAATGGTTTATCATTAATATCTTTTGTATATTCCATAATAAACTTAATATATAAATATTGGACAACATCACATACATTGCTGATTCTATGGTAAGTAGCTAAAGCACTTGTGTTATAGAAATCAGAAACAATGACGGTACTACAACACCCAGACCCGAGACAATATAGAAAAGTTCGTTTCCCATATTGACCCGACCGGGGATCGAACCCGGGACTGAGGACCGAGATGGCGTTCGCCAAAGTCAGGCCCGCTCGCCTCTCGGCTACGGAGGTCGTCAAATATTTTACATGCGAAAGTAACTCTGTCTTTCCGTCCGGCTTTAACCCATTGACCGCCGGACTTCAAATAGAAAATATTGCTCCCGACGCCATGCGTATTATTAGCTAGAATTTTCGCCCAATACGATAGTGATGTGACATGCTGCACTAAGCGATAAGAATAAACGTTTGTTTCGGAACCTTATTACCTATTACTAAGGATAAAGAAATAAATGCTCATACATACTGAACGTAATAAGAAATAATAGATCAATAGTAATTTTATATGTCTTAGTAATCAGAAAATTATCACAAGATTTTTTAAAGTATGCAAGGAATTTTGGCGCAACTAGTCGACGCCTTAAAGCGTCATCGGCGATCACAACTTAAATGTTTGACAAATTTTACCTACTCTTATAGTGTTGTTAAGGACTTTATCGATGTAATTGGAAAAAACGCCACTGTGTTGGTTAAAAACAAAATAATATGAATTAATGTCGGTGATGAAATTATAATAAGTACACCTTTTGAACTTATTATGATTTAATTTTTTGTATAAGAAGAGCAACAAAACATTGTATATTTTTTTCTATCGACAGAAACCAAAATATGTAATACGAAGGGGCGTTTTACAAATTTACACCAAAATCATGTTTCCCGGTTTTTACGGTTACTTAACGATAAACATTCATATTTTTTTATTTAATAAATCAAATCAATCACGGTGCAGTGTTTCGTTGAAATGTCGTATGACGTCACATCTAGATACATTTTAAAACTAGCAGCGACATAGTGAACTTCGAATTTTTATGAACTTTATCATACATAGTTTTTTTCAGTTGATTGAGTAAACAATAAATATGGGTATTATAATCTTTATGGAATAACTCACGAAATAATTAGAATTTGTTGATCCGGTTGTCAAGCTCATTAATTTAGTTTAATGCAATAAAGATATTGAATTGAATTGAATTGATTCAAATAAATAAGTGCCTCGAAAAGAAACACTTCTCCTACTTCACTATCAGGCGAAGATTTATTAAAAATATCATCATCATCAACTACTTCCAGAATATGTAAAAGTTCAACACAACCCATTATTATTTAAACTATTTTCGTAAATAATGTATTTGTGGGTTTTTACTCAAAAAGTCTACAATATAGAAACACGGACAATAACTTCAGTAGCATTTAACTTTTGTAGGGTAATTGAAAAAAATATATTTTATCTATCTTCAACTCCCAACACTATCAATAGCAGCATACGCGCTTATGACGTCACAGGCGGACGACTTAAAGCGTCGTTGGCGTTGGCAGTACATTAAAGTGAACATGACATAGTGGAGTTAGGTAGGTATATCGATAACATAAAATATTATGAAAAAAAATTAAGGTATATTTTAAGCAGATTAAATTCAATAATAAATAGTAAAAACATAAGTCATGAAATTAATTCACAATGGCATGTCATCTGTTTATTATTACAAACTTTTTCTCAATTGACTGTGAACATTAATAATTAGGTAAAATATAAACAGACAAAAAATTCGTACGTTAACCATATGACGAGTGAGCATCATCAATCCATCTATCAAGTATGTGTATAGGCAGAGATAATGATAATAGTTATTTACTAATACACTTTTAATACACTAGCAGTAGAACAATAAAAAAATAATCACATTTTATTGTTATCATCTAATACCTACATATTAAATAAAAATAAAAAATGTATTAAAAATGTCCACTTAGTCACATCACTACCTAACGCTTTAAGACGTCCACGGCGTCGTGCAGTGTGATTTTACGTTAATAATTTTAGTTGTTGATTTTTATCATTTTTTAACTCAATTCTATGCTGTAGGACGTTTTTAGACATCAATAATAATAATCTATCGTATCCTGGTGCGCGGTGTATATAAATATGTATACGAGATGGTGTTCATTACTTTTTATTTCAACGTCAAACATAAGGCAAATAATGACGCTTAAAGGCGTCGTCGGCGTCTGGATCAAAATTCTTGATGACGCTTTAAAGCGTCAATGGAGGTCAATGGGTTAACGCCACTCCACGAAACCGATTTTGATAAAAATTGGTATAGGTATATGTTAAATCTCAAGAACGGACATAGACTACTTTTTGTTTTGGAAATAAGGAGGGATGGGGGTAAAACCAACCATGAAAGTATGTAGTCCAAGCGAACGAAGTTGCAAGCACAGCTATGGTTTTATAGACTGAAATAATATAATGTATTATAACTAAACTTTTATTACAACAATCACTACTTAAATAATAATCTATGAACCACGTTGATGCATGTAATAATCAATAACTGTCGAAAACGCCGCAAATCCAGCCGCTCCAAATACACCAGCTCTTAAGCCACCTGAAATGATAAATAAAAATAGGTAAATGAATTTTTAAGAACTAAAATATTTCTAGGTGTAATATAAACTAGGTGACCCGGCGATCTTTGTTCCGCCCTAGAGGCAATACATGAAAAATAAATAAATAAAAAACAAATTAAAATAAGGATTCCTATGTCCTTCTCCCTACGAATTTTCAGTCAAATCTGTTCAGCCATTCTTGAGTTATAAATAAAACTATTTCGTTAATTTTTGTACTGTTGAATTTAGTATTAAAATTTTCCAAATTGCCTAAACCCTTAAAATAATTTGGCACTATCCATTTGCTACGTGAAACAATGCTGAGAAGCAGCTACTCATAACTTAACCTCGCCTTGTTAAATCATTACCTCTTAATCCTATAAGCCCACCAGTTATCCCACCAGCATATGTACCATTCTTCCAATCTGATTTTCCTCTTGCAGACTCTATACAGCATTCTACTCCAGAGAAGACTGCGCCCAGAATAGCAAAGTTCTTAGCATAGCTCAGCATGGAGCTTTTCATCTCTCTGAGGATCTCTCTGGCAGTTTGGTTCTGTTGGGCCATAGGGTCCGTGACATTTGGCATGAGGGATGAAGTGAATAGACCCACAGCTGCGCCAAGGCCATATCCTACAAAACAAGATTGTGACACTTATTAAAACACAATAAGTACAGTTAAAAAAGTAAAGTAGCCTATATCCCTGCACAGCTAATTGGTTCATCATGCAAATTAAGTAATCATTACCACAATGGGTACAGGCTAAAAAACTGTGGATTGGTGAATACACATCTAACGTATGTGCCAAACATCTAAAATATGTTGACATGATTGGTTCACAATATTTCAAAATAAAAAGTATCTTAAATGAATTAATTATAGCATCTCGTCTATTTCCTTGCAATTTTTATTATAATCTATTCAACAGTTTTTGTGTGAAACAGTAACAACGTGCATCTAGACACGTCTACATATTCCTACATTCGTATCAAGTTTCGCAGTTTTAAAAGACATTTAATTTAAATAAATAGATAAAGACTAGAAAAATAAGTAACTTACAAACGTTAACAGACATGTAACCAACTATGTAATGAGAGAAATTGTAACTTACCAATAATACAACTGGTGACCGATTTAAAAGGGCAGCTCTCAACTGTGGCCTCGATCATCTTCTCCTCATTTGTCTTTATGATAACAGGGCCAAGAACCCTTGGAATTATGATGTTCTCTCGAAATCTTGTATTGTTCCCTACAAGGTATTTAGCCAGAGAATCGTAATCACTCTTGTCCAGAAATTTTCCTAAATCAGGATCAAGTGGCGGTCTCTGCGAGTAATCTGTCATTTTGTGAAATCACTTTTATGGTTTTTAATTAACAATTCAAGTTGGAAAAAAGATTAAGATCTTTCTGAAAATTTTGATATAACCTAGTCAAACGGTATTCCTTGTATGAAATTTATTTCAAACCTTGTCTACAATTGAGGAAATTGTATAGCACTCATAGTTTTTCCATACTTCTTCGCACACTCTGGAAATGAATAACAAACTTTGAATTACGTAAATTATGCTCGAAATGGAACACGCTCTTTTGTCAGTCAGCTGTTTTTGACATTTTAAGTTTGTAAATATCATTTTAATTTTATTTCTTTTTACACATTACCATTAGTCTGTTTAAATATTTCTTTAGATGGAAAAGAACTCTGATTAAAATTATGCGCTCAAGTTATTTGGCATTACTTTTCTAGCGGTTTAAGTTTAAGTTTTAAATTTTTTCATTAGATCTCAATCAAGTTTGAAATGATCACTAACAGGCTCTATAAACGCATGTAATCAATTCTCAAACGTCAAAAGCACGTTTTGCAAGGGTGATTGGCCTTCGACAATTTTTCATAAAATTACCAAATTAAAATGTCTGATTCATCCGATTCATCAGACGAAGATCTCTCTCAATTTAGAGAAGCCGTTGATACGTCATTTACAAAACTTATCGATCAGTCCCGTGGTAAATTTTCAAACGAAAAGAACATAGCTCGAGGTTTGTACTTACAAAAGTAAATATTTTCTTATTGTTTAAATTATTTCAACTAGGTATACCATGAAAATTAAACCATAGAATTACTTAAAAAGCCTCACAACATTACATAATTAACGGTGTATAAAAAGTGTAATTTTTAAGTATCTACCAGGGCCGCATTTAGGGGCAGCAACCGTGAGCGTGCTGTCCTGGGAGTTTTTTTTTATATAACACTTCAAGATTGACCTCATCCCACCTGATGATAAGTGGTAATGAGGACCTTCGACAGAACCAGCAAACTCACGAAAGATATTTCGGAAAATGAGTCAGTAGTGCCCCTAGGCAAGATGTATAGATTATATTTAATAAGCAACATAATATAATCGAGTGTGATACATGAAAGATTAACAATGGGGTAACTTGTATTGTATTTGACCTGCTAGCAGACTTGTTATAATATTGTGGTAAAAGAATCACCTTAAGTACACCTCAAAATTAATTGATGATCAATTCATAAACAATCTAAAAACGCTTTTAAGAAAGCCACAATGTTAATGCTTTTATAAAAAATATAAACACTTGTCCCTAGGCATGTATAAAGTTTCCCATAAAGCTTATTAGCCACTGGTCAGGGGGACTCCTTTGATAACCAAGGCCTCCAGACATCAAAATCTGGCATTGCTATCTACTAATGTTTTTTCTACTTCATAATGTTTGTCATAATACCAAGTGTTTGAAAGTGATTTTAAAAACAAAAAATAATTAAGGTTTTAAATATAATCAATAAGTTTAGTTTCAGAGAAAGACAAACCAAAATCTGAAAGGTACTTGGAAGTATCTAGTCATTACAACGATGTTAAAGTTCCAGCAGAGATGCAAAAACGTATTGGAGCCAAAATATCTGCTATTATTGATAAGAAACTTGAATTTGTAGATTTAGCTCAAAACGGTGTTAAGTAAGTGCCCATTTAAACTTTTTTTGTCTTCTTCCTTTTGGGATTAGCCTATTATAAGGTTATGTGCTTGACATGTCCGTTTGTATGCTCTTTCCATGTTCTTAGAAAAATATATATATGTGCTTCTTTCTGGGAAACTGGAGTTATTAGAATTTGTTAGATTTGGGTCTATGTGTAACCAATCAACTACATGTGATTTTTCAGTTAACTTGACCAACTATAATTATACAAACATTTACAGAAAAATAGAAAAACTGCTTCAAAAAGAAAATTGCAATCTTTAAGAAAGTATTAAATATAAATTTCCTGTGTTTTTCAGAAAACATAAAATCAAAGGTGGTGTGAAATTATTTAAAAACTCTGAAGGATTCTTATCTCACGAGGAACCAAAAGATACATACACAGAGGGTCACAACGCTGGGGCTAAGAAGATTGAAAAGAAAAAGAGAAAAGTAGATGACGTTGAGGACTTGAACGAAAATGGTTTGTATAATTGGAGGTATTTCATGAAATATAATTTAAAGCAGGCCGAAATTAAGAATAAGGTATAATACATATTATGTGTTCCGTCCCGTCCCAGCCCGACTTGACTTATATAAAAGTAATGGCAATGCTACAGATGGTCAATGTACCTTTAGAGTGTATCAACAGATTTAGATGTACTTCAACTATTTTGGCAGAAATTACGATAAAGTGCCTGATCTTTCCAAAAGGATTCAGTAAAACCCTTTAGACACCTACGTATCGTTACTAGGATGTGAAGAAAATCCACAGTAATTTTACCTTTGTTGATCTTTATTTAATGTTTCAGATAAAATTACGACTTCTGTTTTAAGTGGGGAATATGTTCTGTCCAAAGAAGAAACAATATGTTGGAAGTCACGTCGGAAAGAAAAGGTATTTAAATACAAATCAAACAGTAAAAATAAGGTTTTAACGGCTGTTGAATAAATGTAAGTAGATTATAATTGGATTTTTATTTTCTATCATATTTATATTTGCATATCGGTGCATATTATTATGACACATAATATTATATATAGATGAAGTAAATTTAAATGTGTTTACAACGGAATGATATTGTTTGTTTGTTATTCTAAATAACTCGCACATAATAGAAAAATTACCAATCAATATGAGAGTTGTTGAAAATTTCTAAATTGTACGAGCAGGCCAAATTTGGAACTTCTGAGGTTTGATTTCCAGTTGGGTTAATGTGGAAAACGAATTTTCTATTTCATTTCGGGTCTGGGTGTTGTGGTTATTGTTTCTGATTACTGTTACACAAGTGATCTAGGGACTTACCACAGAATGAGAGTCAAGTTTGCGATGTTGTCCAATATTAATTTCATCTAATTTAAATAAAAAATCGAAATTAAACATTAAACATTTTATTTTTATATTTACAATAATTATAGCCTTAATTAGGAAATAAATATGTACAAAAAATAATTATCACATCAGAAACTGCTTTCTTCGTATATTAATTAAGTAGGCACCTTAATATTAAAAGCAGGGCTTGGTACCAAGATGTTATTATAAGTAGTAAGAATCTGAGCTAGCATTGAATTTTAGCACGAGAACTGATTTCAACGAGAGTTGCTATCGTTTGGGAGTGGATTTTTAGGTAGTTTCTATAAAAAAATTGAAATTTATTCACTGGTACGAAAAGCTGTTTTGTAATTGAATATCGACAGTAATAAGCGATGGGCGAAGAAAATCTACCACTTTTGAAAAATCATTTATGTGTACAATTAAGTGTAGAGCTTTTATTAAAATAAACAAGATTCAAAGGGAAATCAAAATAGGATATTGATACCAAAATGGCTTAATAGATCTTACATAAGAACCCAAATATAAGAAAATTGGTATTGGTACCGCTATTCCAAGCCCTGGTAGCAATTAATGGATGAACACTGTTTTACTTCTTAATTGAGCTTGAACACAATAGTTTACTTCATTTAACATTAATAGTTAACAAATATTTTTACTCCTAAGGGTACAATTGCCTCGTATATAAGTTGTATCATTATTTATAACTATATTTTTAACTTTAGAGGTATAATTTCGTTCTTGGCTTCACTCTACTATGCTGCTACAGTAATAAAGTCTATCTAGCACAAATAAAGGTAATCGAATTGTTTTGCTCGTTTTGTATTGCAATATCAGTAGTTCCGCTAGCTACTCTCCTGCCTCCTCCACACTACTCGCGAAGTTGAACGAAGTTAGACGAATACGATAGTGTAGGCACTTCGGCTCGCCTCGTGCTCGCATCGTCAAACTTTGCCTTGCCTCGGGCGAACTTCGCCGAGTAACTTCACGAGTAGTGTGGAGCAGGCATCCGATCACAGTTTTTATTCGTGCTAAGGACACTAGTCCCAATACTTTTTGTATTTTTATTCATATATTACAAATCTCCGCAGCAAGCTAGTTGGTGATGCGTAACTGAAAACCAATTGCTTTGATTTTCGTAACGATTTTTGTTTGGAAGTTTTATCTTTTGGAGTGCGTAGGGCACGATAGGGCAAACTTAGGAAGTTGGTACCTACTTTATTTTTACCAACAGGTTTACATTGTTCCAATTATGGACAAACAAATCAAATCTATTGATAAATTTAACAAATCCCTAATCAGCGCCATTCGTTTCTATCCAGCTTAGTACCTTTTCACATTAGTACCTTTTCACATTAAACCTCCGCATTCTAAGTAAGTCAGATAGACTGTTTATCTTAATGTGACAAGGTTTTGAGTTGTTTATTAACTAAATGTGCTGACTGTACGTGTTCGAAGTCATTGGCAGGCTGTTGGGAGTCGACATTGTAAAATTTAAGTGCCTAACATGAAATGCTAATTGCAAATATCATTGTTATGATCATAACGTATTGCTGAGTTGTACATGACACACTTCTTGAGGAGGAATTTAAGTAACAAAAATAGTGGAAACCCTATGATATTTCATGTCATGTCATGCCAAAATTCAATATGAAATCCGAGTTCATTTGAGTTAATTTTGAAATACTTTCAAAATGTTGGGCTTCAAAAAAATAAATCCAAATTTGTGATCAACATTTAGTCCTTTTTTGTGTACCATTTAAAGCTATACTACTATTAAAATTGAACCATTTAAACACCGGTTAGTACCTATTGCGTTCCACATTCGGGTCAATTACTCATTTTATTCACTGCTGTATGCAATTTTGTCTTTTTTAGGTTTACCATATCCAATGGGTGTAATTTGGGTATGTAAGTACTCTTTATGAGCTCTTGGTCTGCATTTTATTTGGTCTGAGTGTTCCATATTTGGAACTCGTGTTGTCTTAAATTACTTATGTATTTTAATTCAGATAAAACCGACTCAAATTTGACATATAAAAATTGGCAAGTTGCTGGAATTGAATTCAATTATTTGTTTGTAAATCTTATACTTTAGCCATGTGTGCCATATTTGGGATTTGCCATTTAAAGCTACTGCTGTGTTCATTGAGTTTTAAGTCAAAACACATTCAGTGGTTTTTTACAAGGCCAATAAAGTGCCCTTACTAGATTCAAGGGCAGTGGTCCTGGTGCCTAATTTCAAAATTAGGGCGCCACTTTTAATATGCCTAGGGCGCTATTACCATTTAATCCGCCACTAGTCATATCACATTTCGCCGTAGGGCTCTTTTATTCGAATTCGGAGTCTTAGTCTTAGTCTTTAAGTTCTAGTCTTATAGTCTGCTAGCATCGGGAGCTGAAGGTAGACTCCTGGGTTTGGAGAGTTCGTCGTGCGAGAAGGCTCGGTTGTCGAGGCCTATAGGCTTGGGTGCCTCTGCGGGCTCGGCGCTGGTCTCCGCTGGGCCGTCCATCAGGAACATGGTGAGGAAGAACATGATGCTGCCTGTAGAAACAAATAAGAATTAAAAAGGGTTCAATTTAATCGAGCAACTAAATAATACTAACCTAACCGAAAATAAAGTTAGTGACAACATTAACAAGTGAGCGACTTCAGTAAAAAAAATAAGTTGTCAACTTTTAGTTAGTAGCTAGACTAGCTAGGTAGGTACTTACTAATGCCATAGAAGCCGGCGTAGAAGATCATAATCGCCTCCCTATAGCCGATGGCCTTAGAGACTGGGTCGACGAGGATCGGCAGGTTCCCCCCCACGTTGTTCATGACGAACAGGAACACGCCCACAGTGGTGGAACGGACAGACAGCGGGACAATCTCCACCAGGATAGCGAAGACGATACCGAACCACATCTCAGCTGGAAATAAGATTTTAGGTTAGACTGGCTGTTGCTCGCGTCTTTGCTCGCGTTTTTTTGGGATAAAAAGTATCCTATATCATATTCTAGTATCTAAACTGCTTAGGTAACAAATTTAATTCAAACGCATTTAGTATTGTTTGCTTGAAAGAATAACAAACATTTATAAATCCATCAGCGTTGAATAACATCGTCACATCGTCATATATTGCTCTGATCGCGTAATAAGTAGCATAGCAGCATTTAACAGACATCAGAAACAACGACAGTACCACAACACTCAGACCCGAGACTATATGAAATCCGGGAATCGAACCCCGGACCTGAGATGGCGCGATGTTAATCTCGGCCACGGGAGTTTCCACTAGTCAGCGTTGCTAAAGACCTCGATTTTGGCGAGACTTACCGAAGAAGTAAGAGATGGCCAATGTAATCATGGCCCATAGGGGGCCGAAGATGACGGAGCCGAAAGCCGGCAGTGTCGCCACCAGCTGGGACAGCGCTAGCACCAGCACACGGGACCGGACACCCATCTTCGCTACGAATCTGGAAGCAAGTATTGAATTAACACCGGTATACCGTGAGCGCTGATTGAACCATCCAAATAAAACTCACATTGGAATACAAACGACAAGTAGAAATACAGACAACTATCATGCCCCGCTCAAGATCGCTTTCGACTGGTTTTAAATCATAGGGTTCTTAGGGAATATTGCACCTCTACCACCTTCACATTCAGCTGAATGGTCATTGACCTGTAGCTCAGATGCAGTTTAGTGTAAGGTATATAAACTCCCCTGCCGGCCGCTCGCTTCTCCCTAAGCCCTTTTGATTGTCTGAACCCCGCACTTACATGGGCGAGATTTCAGTTAATGATTTGTAGTAGCTTTACAATCTAACGTATAAACGGGATATTGTCCACAACTTGAAGGTATAGGTGCCTGTTATGCGCATGAAAGATTTCTCTAAAAGTGCCGTACCCTGCTGTTCTGGGAAGCCCAGCCAATTAGGTACCTGTTGGGTTTGCTTCGTTTGTTTCTACACACATCATTTATTTATTTATTTGGAAAACAAAACAGATTACAATCAAAACAAATGTTAGATACAAGGACAAATAGATTTTACATCTAGATTATAATCCTAATATTGTTAACACATCATTATGAACTTTTGAGAATTAAGTTAAAAAACATAAGCAAAGTGAGTACTTAGATACAAAATTTTCATATTTTAATAGAGACGCATGACAGACTTTTTGAACATATGTAGTGGGGGATCGAATATCCAAATGTGAGTGTTGACTTACTAACTCGTTAAAGTGACGACACATTCTTGCTAATGGATTATAGTAGGAAGTATTATTCTTATATATTTGCAAGTAAAATGTTTTGTGGTATCTTCGGGCATTGTATTTAAAGTTGATATTTATGGATTCCAACATGTAAGGAGAATCCAAGTAGCCATGAAGTAACTTATGTAAGTGTAGTATGTCCTGCTGCCTTCGACGATCAAACAAAGAAGCAACATTATATTTCATTAATTTGTCGATGTAATTAGGTAATGTGCGTCCAAGACCACACCTGTAGTTCAGAATTTTGAGACTCAAAACAAAACTGTGAATATGACTTGCTCCAAAGTGGTAGATTCTGCTACCGTCATCTCGGTAGATGTAGGTTCTTTTTTTTTCTACTAATGTAGCACCCCCCAGGAGCTCTGGAAACCTTACTCACACGCAGGAACACAACAATCACTTCTGATTGTTATTTGGCTGCAGTTTTCTGTAAGGTGGAGGTATTTCACCAGTCGGGCTGCTCCGTTTCGCTATAAATCGCTATGCCCTACCTCTCTTAAAACCGGTTCCGAACCGGTTGGAGAATCAATTTGCAGTGTATGCAATGAGGATTCAAAAGTATTACATGTAACCTACTAGATTGACTTTGACTTTGATTGTCTACAGTCCTCTGTTCGTAGGTGGTTTGGCATAGATTCCTGACTTACTTGTCTGATACAACGCCACCAACCACGACGCCCACGGAGCCGATGCCAACGGTCACGGCGAACAGCCACCAGCCCAGGTCCACGTCTGGGAAGTAGTCGCGGTAGTACAGGTCTGCGTTGTACGCGAAGCACATGCCACCTGCGGGAGAAGATAACAATCCAAACTCTATAAATTCGTGAAAATTACATCAGTAGGTATGCTAACCATCGCATGGCATCACCATCAAGGGGATGAAGGCCAGCGGGGGGTTTTAGTGGGTAGTTCTGTCCGCATAAGGGCAAGGAGTCCCGTACACGCCGTCATCGG
Organism: Glyphodes pyloalis; assembly: GCA_037074685.1. Classification (NCBI taxonomy): domain Eukaryota; kingdom Metazoa; phylum Arthropoda; class Insecta; order Lepidoptera; family Crambidae; genus Glyphodes; species Glyphodes pyloalis. The sequence continues at coordinate 8,996,999 of JAYKKO010000021.1, forward strand.
ATGACGAATATGGTTTGTATGGAACTAAAATATGGTTTGTAACCGTAAACCATATGAAGGATCCACGGCAATAATGATGAATGTCCAAAATACTAAAATCTTAGAAATAAAACATTGCTTCCTGATATACTTATATAAAAAATAGAACAGAATTGCTTCTCGCTGTCAGCTCCTATGTATGCTTATGTAGATCATTAAAATAACGCAACGGAGTTTGATACGATCATTTTTATGAGAAAGCGTAATTCAAGACGAAGTTTTATATGTATATTACATACATATTATAGGACAGAAAAGCCGAAAAAATGATTAATATCTACATTGCACCCATGCGAAGGCTAGGCTAGTTCCATAAAACACAAATTAACCAAGGTTTATAGTAAGGAATTGCGATAAACATACAATGCCCCAGGACACTCATGGTTAAGATAAGGTATTATTAGGTGACAAAGCAAATTCCATTCTAAAATAGTAAGCGGAAGTCGGTATTAATTGATATCAAGGCGGATTAAGGCGAGTTTCCACTGTGTACAGAGCGGAGAATTGATACAGATGCGGATTTTGCAATCTGCACAAGCGGAGAATTGATACAGATGCGGATTTTGCAATCTGCACAAGCGGAGATTAGGCACGTTTGATAATACTGCGAATTGGAAATACTTACTTAGGCATTTAAAACAAATGTTGTAGACATGATTGTGGAAAATAAGGTTCAGCTAAGCGGCTACTACTATCTACGGTACATTTTAATGATTTTGAAGTATGTACTTAATAATGCTGTGATACATTTTTATTTGTTTAATTGTTATGTATTATGAAGTATGTTATATGTCATCTTGTTTCGTACGAAGAATATGCAAAAGAAAAATGTAATAAATTAACTGCAATGTTTGAAAACTGAACATTATCTATTTCACAAAACTTCAGAAACCGTATCGTATTTGGAAAACATGTTTTGTATCTGTCAAATCATTAAGCAAAGTAGGCTCTCTGAGGAAGTTGAGACGTTCATCAAGTTCGTCATTCAAGCGATAAAACAGGATTCTCACTAATTTTCGCCGCATATTAAGCGGATCCGCTACAATGTACTCTCTCCTTAAACAAAATGGCGCATGAGCTCACGTAATTTAGTTTTTGTGGGTGTTAATAACGCCGTTCAATCAAGCCTTAGAATTGTTAGCGGTGACATGCTTTTTGCACGCACCAAAAAGTTGACCAAAATAATCTTATTAAGTTAGCGACAGAGCTTGGCAATTTTTTTTCCTGTAAATACGCGTAGAATGTTTTCAAGGTTACTACAAATGTCACCTTTAGGCGTAGGGTGGCACAATTTATTTATAGCATGAATAATTGTTTTTTACATTTTTAAATGTAAAAAACAATTATTCATTTCGTGCATAAACTTGGTGGAATAATATTTATAACACGATTCGGCATGCTCGATTCTTTGATTTTTAGTAATAGGTACCTTTACCTAAGTAGGTAGGTACTACTTAGGTGTGAAAAACGTTAGTGTTTGAAAAACGTTTCTTGGCTTAGGAAAATCAAGAAATATACGCAAAAACCTTTTCTTCTAAATGGAATATAAATTTCTTAATGTCTTTCATAATACGATTATAGTTTTTCATCCCTTCATATAATCGCCTAAAATTTTAATGTAACGTCTAATATTATCCTATAATCCTATACTTTTCTATAATGTCTCGGGTCTGAGTGTTGTGGTGCCGTCATTGATTCTGAGTTCTGTAACACTAGTGATTTTGCTACTTTGCATAGAATCAAAACAACGTATGTGATGTTGGTAAGTAGGTACTTACTACTCCTATTGCTTGGTAGCAGTGTTAATATTTTAATCATCGTAGTAATTGACTAAAAAAATTGTTTTATATAATTAAAATATTGCAACTATTATTTTTAATTGTTTTAACAAACAATTAACTTTATATTCATTTGTACAGCATTGCTGGAATAATATAATCTGATAAGAGTAATATTCAAACTGCAGACCGTGTCTCATAACCTAAGCGTGTTTGTTCAAAATTATGCGTCTGACTCCAAAAAGAAATTACCTATTCTGATTTCCATAGCAAATAATCACGATCTTGTTTGGCAGCTTAGCTCAGGTAGCCAACTGTGTCTGTAGGGTTGTCTTCGTTTAGGTATACATATAGGTACCTACCTACTATTTTTTTTACATTGCACTTCAAGATTGACGTCATCCCACCTGGTGTTAAGTGGTAATGAGGTCCTAGCTTATGGGCGACAAGTACAGCATAATAAATCTGTTACTGGGCTTGTCGCGATTACCTTAAAGGCTTGACCCCTGCTACTAATGTAGCACCCCCCCAGGAGCTCTGAAAACTTTACTCACACGCAGGAACACAACAACACCGAAGTGTTTGTTATTTGGCTGCGGTCTTCTGTAAGGTGGAGGTATTTCACCATTCGGGCTGATATATAGTTCGATCGATAAATAACTAGCGGCCTGCCGCGGCTTCGTTCGCGTAATATCCTCATTCATTCTACATTTTTCACTGTTTTTCACCCCTATTGATCGCAGCACGATTTTATAAAGCCTAAGACTTTCCTCGATAAATGGATATACCAACACAAACTTCAAAACGAATAAGTTGTTTGTGATATTAGCGTGTTCAAACAAACTCTTTAGCTCTTTGTTATTAGATTAGATACGGGCGTTTCTGACATACGGTTAAACCTTTAAACGTAAAAGCATCAGCCCTAGTGTTCTGGGCTAACAGACAGGCCTCAACTATAGACATCTAGCTATACCTACGTGAACTAGTCGAGTCCTGCCACTCGCGGCCCAAGGTCGGGCTTTGTCTGCCGGAAATCGAGTAGGTCCTACCTACTACCTAAGTACCTTTATGTATAGTCAGAAGCACGTTAGTCTACATTTTGAGCAGCCCTTACTTCGTGGGCATAAGAACTGAAATTGAAAAGCATAAGTACCGTGATGTGCTGTTATTTAATTAAACTAATCAAGTAAGTGTATTAAAGATGACTAAGCCCTTTGGGCAGAAAACCATAAAAAGCTAATAAATTATTACTTTTAAAAGCCTAACAGTTCATTATTAACGCATCTTGGACTTGAAATTTGTCCTTGTGTGTAGGTAGCTACTACTCGAGCCCTTGTATTTAATACGTATAGAAAGGTATTTAGTAGTATGAAATTTAGAAATCTGACATTTTGTGATGGCAGCCATCTTGAACAGATCTCCATTAAACATAGCAAAGAATTAATTCACCCTTCAAAAAAATTTATACACCTATTCTGCCATAGAAATACAGATAGACGCAGGCAGACAGACAAAGAGACAGACACGTAAAACAAATAACACCCCATTGTTTTTGCGTCGGGTTTTTTTCAGGCAGAGTCCCACAATGTTTGCAGGATTAGAAGTGTTTATACTATACTCTATAGTATATATTTATAGTAATATACTCCTACATAGTTGACTGTTCTATTCGTAACGTACACGAGTCTCAAAAATCCTAACTAAATCAGCCTACTTCGTCTAAAGCAGGTTACAATTAAAAATACTCAAAACGTTTTGTTTAAAATCGCATTGCTCCTTGAAGCGTAGCGAGTTATTAAATTAAAGACAATAGAAACGGGTGCGCATGTAACATTATACCTACAACTCGTTTAATTTTATTAGACTTCCGCTGTTCCGGCATATTATGTATGTTATAAAATATTCAATGGTAATTTTTGCATTGGACTGGACTAAATGAATAGGTGGAAAGAACTTGGCCATTTAAAGTGTGAATGTTTGGAGTTTAAATGGCAATTTAAGTGGTTAATTAATTTCTTTTTATATAATATAATATATCGTAAGACAAAATCAATTTATTTTCTACTGTGACTGGCTTTGTGGCTCTAAAAGGCTATTTTAGCTTAATATAGATTTATAGACAAATTATGATACCGCTAGAACCGATATCTTCCAGACAACCTTCAGCAAGGAACATTTATACACTAGGTACCTTCAGGTAGTTTTTTTTTCTCTTTAACTAGAGATGAAGGTCACAGATGGCCTTTTCATCTGTACCGAGCTCGTGGGGGAGTGGGAGGCTCTCACCCCTAACCTTTAGGTCAACGGTTGTTAAATTACAAAGAATGTACGGAATATGACAGTTTGTCCACCGTCAACTTGGTTACCGTTACAGTTAAATTAGTGCAAATGACCTTAAGAAATATAAGTATAACAATAAAAAAATATTTACTCTATGACTCAAACAAATTAAACAGTCAATTTGAATGTAGTGGCTACCAACATAATTTAATATTAATGAAATAGTTTACAGGACAAGACGTAAATGTTTTCTTTTACGGGACAACTGGATGACTGCCCGGTTACAATATTTTACGATTCGTAATTAGTCAAAAATAACAATCTGTTTTCCTCGAACTGACTACGATTCTGGAACGGTTTTAGCTTACGCCTCGTATAATTTACTACTATCCGTAACAAAAATTGATCGTTTTTCAAATATTAGAGCGGGCATGAATTAATAAAGGTGTTCATTGAACTCACCGCAATGCCTGATGGAAGCTGCGACGCAGAGCAGTATGATCCTGGGCTGCGCGATGACATGCCAGATGGTCACTTGGGGCATCTTCTTCCCAGACTCTAAGGCGGCGTCACCTGCTTTAGCATGGCCTGCACCTGCATAAGTTTAAAAGAATTTAACAACAGCTTCTTAGAGGTTTTTGTACGTAAGTTCTGTGCGGATGTCTTCCAAAATATTTGCAGCATAGGTTAAAAGCGTTGACCTGCCTATCCTTATTATGATGGTCAAATTGATACTTTTTTATAATAGCATAAATATAAGTTCTCCCAACCAGATAGTGGAATCCATATCGTGATGGCAACGAATTTGATACCGTAATATCCTATCCGTTAGCATCGTCATGCGGGGCCGCAAGATGTTTGTTCACGCCCCTTATGAAGGTATACTTCTTTATATCTCATCTTTACCTGAGCTATAGTTTATTGCGAATGTTTGCAACATTTATGTATTATTATACAGCTTGTTTCTATTCGTTTCCATCATATGCTACTAACAGTAGGTACCTAAAAAGCTCCCTGATTTTAAAAATACTCAGAAAATACCGGATGCGTTTTAGGACCTCTCGTCTCAACTACAAGCCCTTGGGCAAAAGGAAACAAAATAATTTCCGAAACCCTTCTAACAACAGTTCTCGGAACTTTTGAAGGCACAGAATTAATTTAGTTCGAATGCACCCTTTTATTTAGGTTCTAATTGTTTCTCTTAATGTGACATTAAGTTGGCGAGGATTTAAATAATTTTTTACGACGATGGGTTATCGTAATGTGGAGGCAATCACTTGGGTCACCGCTTTTCCTTCATTTTCCACAGATTGTTCGCTCCTATTGGTTGTAGCGTGATGTTTAAAGTCTATAGCCCTTCTCTTTAAATGGACTATCCAACATTAACTTGATTTTTAATTGGAACTAGCAGTTACTGATATTAGGGCATTCAAACTGACAAAGAAACAAATTCTTCAACTTTATTATATTAGTATAAATACTAAAATATTTATTTTTGATACATACCTTCTTCTCCAATGGTAGTCCTCTCTGGCTCCTTAAGTGTGAGGAAGGTCAGCAGAGCAATGACCAGCCCCACGATACCAGCTCCATAGTAGCACACTCGCCAGCTCTGCAAGGAAATACCTTTTTGTTTCAAGGTAATTCGAACTTGACTTTCTTAAGTTAATATGTCTAGCACTGGTTGCTTTCCAAGAGCTGTATAACAAAACTTATTTCATTGTCAAAGTGACGCACCATGCTACTTATCACAATGCGGCCTCGCTTCCTTGATGATGAATAAGGTCCTACTCTAAGAGCTGATGATAAGGCTCCTGGATGTCAAGTCTTCAAACTCTTCGTACGCGTGGAGTTAGTTATTTACACATAAAAAAGAATAAATATCTAGACGAACTTTCATTTTATACGTATTTTATGACCTGTATGCCAAATTTAAGTCAAATAATTTTGAAAATATGAGATTTTATAAACAAAAGTCTAACCCCGGTTTTACTGTCTTAGAATAGGATTTCCGAAAAAATATTTTACATGTGTTTCATGACTTTCGATGAAGAATTCATACGTGAAACATTGCATTTCAATAACTTCAACCCCAAATTGATGAATTTACAAAAATCCTTATCCCCTACGCTAAAATAGTAACCACTGTGCAAAACATAAGAATCCTTATCCAATGTCGTAGTAGCTTATGCTGAGGCTGGGACCTTGTTAGCTGCGCAATCACTATGTTTTTTTTTTCTTTTATTTTTATGTTAGTTTACTTCTACTGTACCTATTAATTGTTTGTGTCACTTTTATGTCTGTGTTCTGTGTATTGATTGTGTGCTAATAAATAAATTCTTATTCTTATTCTTATTCTTATTCCTTATAGTGTAAACCCTGCGTTGATAGATTAGTCAGTTAATAAGGCAGCTTTCGCATATATTTAGAAGATTTATAAGTTTATAAGGAAGAAGTACTTACGAGTCCCCAGGCGTTCACGTCAGGTATGTATCTCCCTACAGGGAAGGCAATACCGTATCCTCCGTATATACCCCAGTTGAAGATGGACAGCACCAACGCCCTCTGGTGCTCAGGGAACAGGTCTGTGAGGATGCCGGTAGCCAGAGGGTTGCAGCCGGACTCCCCAGCCGCCATTATCATTCGTAGTATGACGAGGTGCCAGTACTCCTTGACCGTGCCCATAAGGAGAATGGCAATGACGAATACGAGGGTGCAGACGGAGAGGACTCGAACTCTGTTGTATCTGTGGGACAACGTTGAATTTTGAAAAAGTCTGCATTTGAAATGTAATGATTTGATCAATGGGATTAGTATCTACGTAATTTCAGAATTTGAAAGAGGTGAACGTGGAATTGTCGGTGTGATATGACAAATACAGTAATGGCTTATTACTCCTGCAGCGACACTAAATTACACATTCATTATACAGCTTTGAGTTTTTGATTGCAAATTTCATGTAATTTTGAAAATTACGTTTTTTAACGAATGTAAGTAATAGCGTTTTCAATATGATTTGAATTTTGTATAGCGTTGTCAAAAATGTATTTCTTGCATTAGGGATATCGACTGGCTCGTCAGCTTAATTACTTTTAAATACCTGTCAAATCATGTTTATTTCATAGATTTTCCATGAAGATAAAATACTGTGACGTCACAATCAACACTCGGACTTTAAAGTAGTTTTTAAGAACATTTTAAAATCACATTTCAAAGATAGCTTGCAAAAATCAATGTAGCCATTGTAAAATTTTGTCCTTTTTATTTTTTCCCAATTTGTTTGCTAATAACTAAAATTTTAAAATAAAATTGGTAGTAGGTAATATTGGTGTAGTGATGTATTTTGTTCCGTAAAGATGAAGGCTTCGCAGCCATTCGCAGCAAACGACAGATGACAGTGGTGACAAAACATTTATAGCCTAAGGGTGGAAGATTCATTGGTGATAAAGAATGTTACTCACTTGTCAGCCACCACCCCGAGTATGACTCCAACGACGGTGAATACAGCCATGAAGGCCGGCCCGGCGAGGACCTGGTAATCAATACCCAGCCCGTTGTAGCCCCATTCGCAGTATCGAGTGCCGTTCAGCGTCAGAGATTCGCATCTGGAAAATAATGAAGTATATAGTGTTGCGTTAGAAAGAAAACGACTCGGTGAAAGAACAATGATGGTTACCTATCACTTACCGAATTATATTTGACCGAATTACGTTTCACCGTACAACGTTTCCCGCAATCGTAGAACATTGTTCGTCGTTCGGAGAATTGTAGCATCGGTGAAATATAATTCGGTAAACCTGTTTTACAATTAAATTTTTCAAAAGAAAAACTTTACATTAACAATAAAATTTAATGTTAAATACTTTCACAATAAGTCAGTATAACAAAACAGATATGGTACGTCACATTTGCATTAAATAAAAAGTCCTTAAAATAATAAATAATAATTCATTTATTTCGGACCAAAATTATCCATAGAAATGTTAGTAACAAAAATATTACTTATTACCTAGTGTTAGTACTAAACTTATACAGAGTGGTTCGCATTTTCTTTAATATGGGAGAATAATGATTCTCCGCGAACGTTTGGAGAATGCTGTTTGGACTGTCTCTGACTCTTCTTAGCTAATAAAGAAAGAAAAAAATAATAAACCAATTTGCTGGCTTAGTAGCTGGCTTGGTTCCGACTTCGAACAGATCAATTTAGAGCACATGATAATATTTCAATTGATAGCACATTGGATTCAATGAACTATCAATTGAAATATGAAGAAACTTTTAGCATCTATTTTTAAGTCTCTTTGTAATTTTTTTTAAGTTGGTTAATATTTTTTATTAAAAAAAGATTGCTATAAAGGCTAATATTCAGCTCTCTTTCGGGGACGGCTTTCACCGCTCAACATTAACGTCTGTTATTGTAAATAAATCTATATAAATAAAACGAATCTCAGAAATACCCGTACGTAATGTACGCGCATAATTTCAGAAATACAGGACCGAATTCAATTATTGTTTATTTGTTATGTTCGTAATTTTTAGGCCAAGGTTTGTAAAAACAAACGCGTGGGAAGCCTCGAAGAATAAAGAAATGTTGGAAAATATTACATTACATTGGTCTTATTCTTTGATAAGTAGCTAAAACTCACGAATTATAGAAATTAAATTTGACGAAACTATCCCAACATTGGTGTTGTCGATCTTGGGTCTTGTCTTGGGTCGTTGGTCCCATATGGAAATAAAGAAAAGTTTGTTACCCGACCGGGAATCGAGACTTGGACCTCCGAGATTAATAATATAATCCCTACTAATATTATAAATGCGAAAGTATCTCTGTCTGTCTGTCTGTTACGCTTTCCTGCTTAAACCTCTCAACCGATTTTGATGAAATTTGGTATAGGTAGGTACACGTTGAATCTCAAGAACGGACATAGGCTACTTTTTATTAGAAAATAAGGGGGGAGGGGGGTAATACCACCTTTGAAAGTTTATATGGAAAAATGTTTATTTTTGAAAATAGAGATATGAAATTTGGCACAAATATAGCTCGAAACTTGGATTAAAATATAGACTACTTTTTGTTTCGAATATTAGGGGAGAAAGGGGTAAAACCGACCATGGAAGGATGTAGTCCACGCGAACGAAGTCGCGGGCACAGCTAGTAATAATATAAGACAATCAATAGATATTCGAAAACAGCACATTACATTTCTCTTATCTTTTTCTAAGTAGTTTCCATAACTCAAGTGCTTTATTCGAGTTATGGAAATCAAATTTAACGATAGTAACACAACACCAAGACCCGAGGCAATAAATAAAAGTTAGTTTTCCCTACTGACCCGACCGGAAATCGAACTCAGGATTCAAAGATGGCGCAACGCCAAAGTCCGGCCCACACACCTCTCGACTACGGAGGCTGCCTCTAAGTGGGTCTCCTGTCCAATATTTAGTACCTATTCACTGATAACAACTAAAGTTTAGAATTTACAATGCCAGAACAGGCGCAGTGCATAGAACCTGTTATAAATAAATACCTATTCGCTTCCGCATAGTCGCTGTAAGTGAATATGAAATTGGTATCGGCCTTATCTGACACTTAGTTCTAGACTGGGCATTTTAAGCTAGTCTTCCGTGATAGCTTTTTGTTCGCTATGTAATTCCATTTTGTGATCAATAAAAAGTTCAAAATGTAGGTACGAGTAAGTAAGAGGAAAAAACAATTGGTACCACTGAGGTGATTGTAGAATATCGATTCCTTGATCTTCGAAGATTGATTTTTAATCTGTGTTTCCTTTGAAAAAATAAAATTAGTATCAATCAAGTGATTGTAAACTTATTGATATTTTCATCTTTGCGATTGAGTTTTAATTTGTGTTTGCTTTGTACAATTGGTCCACAGATAATAAAATATTGATTTTGGTTTTTAAACTGACTTCAGATATTGGTTTTTAAACTGTATTTCTTTTGGAAAAGACAAGTTTATATTACGCTTCAAGATTGACCTCATCCCACCTGATGTTAAGTGGTACCTAATAATGGTGGCTGGGATGACGCCCCCAGTTAGTATCTGTCGTCTGGTACCTACTCATATTACAAGGGAAAACCTTAGTTTGAGACCAGGTGATTGGTGTGATTGTCTGGCGCATTTATTTATTTATATTGAGGTCCTACCTTAAGGGCGACAAGTACAGCATAATAAATCTGTTACTGGACTTGTCCCTTACCTTGAAGGCTTGACCCCTGCTACGAATTAAGCACCCCCCAGAAGCTCTTGACACCTTACTCACACACAGGAACACAACAACACAGAAGTGATTGTTATTTGGCTGCGGTCTTCTGTAAGGTGGAGGTATTTCACCAGTCGGGCTGCTCCAGTTCGAGCGATAAATCGCTATGCCCTACCTCTCTTAAAACCTCTGAAAAGGCAAAGTGTGAGCGCGTTTGAGGTACGATGGGCAGAATAGAATAGAATAGAATAGAATTCGTTCACTTAATTTATTTTGCACGTGGTACAAGTTCTGTGAAAGTCCAGAGTGTGTGTTTGATGTGCTCTTGTCAGTTCATATCTCTGGACAGTCAACTGATTTCAGATGACCTTGATCAGATGACCTTGCTGAAAGGCGAGGTCAAGTCCTGTCGTAGTATTACTAATTGACTATTCAATATAGTGCGTTAGTAATTTTCTGCAGATTACTATTCAATCGGTCTTTGTCATGAATCGTTATCTAGATCGCTCAGTCGTGAAATGAGGCAATTATGCAGATTTAAACAAACTCCTTAGAGACTGAAAGCATTTTTTCAATTAGCGCTAGTGGGCTGGCCTACTCCAGTTTACCTCAAAATTATATTATGTACTTACTTATTTAACAACAGCTTTTCTCACGTTATATGAGGATGAAAAGTCTGTAGTATCTCTCTCTCTTCTACTTTCACGTTTATGGTATTGTATGTCTGTAGCACGCGACGTTGTTAGTAGGTAAGTTTTTTTAAGATAAAAAGTGTATATGTTAATCTGCTATAAATAAATAAATATTGAACAACATCACATACATTGCTCTGATTCTGTGGTAAGTAGCTAAAGCACTTGTGTTATAGAAATCAGAAACAACGACGGTACCACAACACCCAGACCCGGGATATACCTACCCAATATAGGTAAGTTCGCTATATTGACCCAACCGGATCGAACCCGGGACCTCAGAGACGGTGATGGCGAGGTCGTCTGAAATTTTATATTTATACTAACTGTTCAGCTTTGCTCGCCTCGCATAATATCAGGATAAAAAAATGTTCTATAGGTATCTCACCTATCATTATACCAAATTTTATGCCAAACATTTGTTAGTTTTTGCGTGAATGAGTAACATACATACATCAATACATCTTAGACATCTGTATATTCATACAAACTTTTGCGTTTTATTAATTGAACGATTATTACTAAATTCATTAAATTTTTTGGTACAAAGTGCCTAACTATCGCCAAAGAACAAAAATATGTCATACGGGAGTCCCAGTAAAAACGTATTTTATTTTAATTAGCGTATTTGTTGCTGCTACAGAAATTTTAAATTAGCTAGTCAAGCTATCGCAGTTTTTGAGATACAACCTGGTAACAGACAAACGGACAGACAGACAGCAAAGTAATAGGGCCCCGTTTTGACCATTTTATTACGGAACGCTAAAAATGAAGTGATTATATAACTAACCTTGAACTTGAAATCTATTGTTATTATTGAAGTACTTAGCGTCTTTAAACAAGCAAGTTAGGTATATTGTCATAACAATCTCATAAAAACCATTACATCACCTATTATGGCTGTGCAACACGCATACTAGCGCCGCAAATGAAAAAAAAGGACAAATCTTGTTAAACCAACTGCGGGCACTACAGTTCTACTACAAAATTAGCTTAAATATAGATTTTTATATTGAAGCTAATTTATATTTATATTTGGTTCAAAAGCAACTAAGAAATATTTTATAATAAAAAGGCAATAGAAAAAATAATTTAATTTAGTAATGGACTGGTGCAGCCTTAACCAAACTGAAAGTTAATTGAATAGGTAGATAAATAGTTAATCGAGTTTGTGGTGTATACACGGAAATCGTGGGTTCGAATTCCGCGGGAAACATTTTCAGTGTCTAAAGTTTCCCTAGTTGGTCCCATAGCGAGGTTTCCCTGTAAAACTTGCGGTGGTCAGTAATAACATATATTTTTGTCTCACTAATGCACTCTCCCAGCTATTTAATATTTGCGTTATTTGTCCCATGCATTTCGCGACATCAGATTGAAATTGCATCGTTTACATTATTCTGATTTTACCATGTCCACATTTACTAACGGCTATCTGACCACAAACCCGCGATATTAGCCAATTTTGTCAAATTTGACAGTTGCCTCATTGAAGGAAGAGAAATAAACTAAAACATTTTCCAAGCCAGCACGTAATATGTTACGGTCAATGGCATGACAAGGTAAATACTTGAAGTTAGATATTAGATCTTATGCGCACGACATAAGACCGTGCAAAGTGTATGGTCTGACGTGGTTTTATCTGTACAAGCTAAAACACTGATGACGCATTGAATCGATTAAAATTATAGGAAATATTGGCCTAGGGGTCTTCTCTGCGATTAATTTCTGGAAGCGCGTATACCTTGGTTGATTTTGCAAATATCGTTGGTACTTTTTTCGCTGGTGGCGCTAGTGTGCTCGTTGCAGAGCGTTAATTGTCGCAATAAATGACGAGAATGATTACGATCTTATTGCGCAGATGTTGATTCATGGATTTTATTGGTCGGCGAGATCTGTACATTCATCGAATAATACCGCGCACTTACTACAATTTGCGACAACACAGTTTAGGAACATAACAGTTTTGTGGGACTATTGTAAACTTTTATAAACCACTGTTTGTTTAATAAATAAACAATATAACGACGGTATTCAGAATTAAACTTTCTGACAAGATGGACACAAGGAATTAGGTTCGATTTTGATTTTTCGGATTTGCTTTTTGTATTTGCGGACTATAGATATTATTCATATGTAAAAATGATTAAACGGTTCTTTTCGTTCAGTGTTCAAGGTGCAATGCAATTTTAAGTTTTCGACCATATATTTTTTATGATTAAAAAAGGATAAAAAGTTTTTTCCGGTTACTGTTCAAGGGAAAAATAAACTGACCCGCTTTTTCGGTCGTAACTTCGGAATAAGTAGGTATACCTACCTACTTCATTGTAGCTAACCAGTTTAAAAAATAGTTTAGGGGGAACCATAGATACCGAAAAATGTAATTACTAAAAATGTAAATTAATTAAATTACATTTTTTTTCCATTGGTGTCAATATAATATAGAAAAGATTAACATTCGATTTTGGACGTGTTTCCTGAATTAGTATTATTTTTTACAAAATTTTTGCAAATAATATCCAAATATGAATATGAATAATAGAATATGCGTAGGAAAAGTTTCCCATGTTTTATATTAATTTATCGTTGCTTGATATTATTCATACACGAATATAAACTTTATGAACTTACTACTTACATTAGAATTTATTTTTTTTAGTATCGTGTACATTCGACCTAACGTACTTTGAACTTTCGTAGTTTTAATTCCGTGGAGAGTCCTTTGTGGCTTAGATTTTTTTTAAAGTTTTTGCTACGAACTTGACACCTCTCGGTTAATTTCCTAAATGACATTGCATCTCGCTAATTAAATTACTTACCAGAAACCTTTGGCCTTTGTGCAAGAGCGAATCTTTTGAACAATAGAATTTTAAACGGTCTGCTGTTGCTAATTATTCATTATTAAAACTTTTTATAATAGCCTGTAGGCTAAAAAGGTGGATTGAAAAATTTCAATGGCTAGCGGATTTTTAAGAATCATAAGAGGAAAAAGACTAAGAAGTTCCACTTAAGTATTTTCCTGACCTTTTTTTAAGGGAGGAGAAGCTTTGACGCACCGTACCTTTGCCAGAGATAGGTGAGCGAGAAACCCCAAAGCAGGACTTTAGCGTCGCGTCATATCTGAGGTTCCGGGTTCGATCTCCGGTCGGGTCAACATGGGAAACGAACTGTATTGTCTTGGGTCTGGGTGTTGTAGTACCGTCGTTGTTTATGATTTATGTAAAACAACTGCTTTAGCTACTTACCACAGAATCAGATTTAGTGAAGTGTAATTAATATTTTTTTACAATCAATTCAAGTATACAATAGTCTCACTCTCAAACCTGTTTCTCTAATTGGCATGTTATAATTTTTTAGTTTAAGTTTTTCTGCAATGGCGGAAACGATTTTATATGTATGCCAATGTGCTACTAAGCTAATTAAATATGTATAAGTGATTGTAATATAATATTTGTAATGTTTAGAATCATTGCAACGTCTCTCAACTCTCTACAGGGCGTCACATGTACTTAGCCTTAAGAATGTCAACTCTCATCCTATGTGACATGTAATAAAGAATTTGAATTTGAATGTTAAGCTTCACATGCGTAGAACAAGAGCTTGCGAAGTTGGATCTAAGCCAGTGTACGGTAAAGCGCGCAAGACTACACACTTTGGACTTTGTATGGCCCTTATATCGCTGACATAAGAACTAAAGTCGAACGAGAAGTGTTTCAAGTGGTTATGTTCATCGTATCCACTCGAACGGGGCCAAGCTTTAGGCTTCCACTTTAGCCTTTGCGTCAACGAAAGCGACAAAATAGAACAAACATTGAACAATATTTTAAACCAGTCGCAATCGCCTATGGGCGAAGGTACATAACTTAGCTCACCTTTTAATTTGTATGTAGTTCACTCAGACAATGCTATATATCTTAAACATACTGACAAATTCGATATCCCTTTGCTAAATCTGTCAAAATAACATGTTAACCGAATGGTTGTTACCTAATTGCCAGATTTTTTCTGTAAGTACCTCATAATAGAAGATTTTTGATGTTTTAATTGATTGTTTAACGTTTTTTGCACATTTTCTGAACTCGTAATAATCAAGTTTAAGCTAATTGAATGTTATTGTTTAGAAACTGGTTGAGGCACTTTTTCAATTATAAAATTTAATTATCTTTGAAATAATGTTTTACAGTTTATCGTCCATTTAATTGAAATTAACGTTAGTTAAGAATAATGAATTATTCATAGACGCATGTCGTAAAAATTACCGTGCAAAGATTTTTAGTATAACTAGATAAGAATAACTTCAATGATTTTGATTTACAAAAGTGATATATATATAGACTTTTATATATAGACTTTTTTTATTTTTATTTTATTGGACAACATTACATACATTGCTCTAATTCTAATCTATTGATAATGGCTTGATTAAAACTACGCAATTGATTTAATATGCGTTTTTACGCGTTTTTTTACTAAGTAGTTAGAGTGATTTAAGAATATTGTTTATGTCTATAAAGCATCCCTACTAATATGATAAATGCGAAAGTAACTCTATTTGTCTGTCTGTCTGTTTGTCTGTCCGGCTTTCACGCCTAAACCACTGAACCGATTTTGGTGAAATTTAGTACAGGCATACGTTGAACCTTAAAACCGGACCTAAGCTACTTTTTGTTTTGAAAATAAGAGGAAATAGGGGTTATGTAGCCCTTGAAAGTTTATATGGGAAAATATTTATTTTTTAAGTTAAAGATATGAAAATTTAAACAAATATAGCTTGAAACCAGAATCAAAATATGGAATTTCTTTTTGAATATTAGGGGAGATAAGGGTAACAAAGACCATGAAAGTATGCAGTCCACGCGAACGAAGTCGCGGGCATAGCTAGTACATATTATAGTAGAGAAAAGCTGAACAATATACTGGTATTTAGATTGTACCCGTGCGAAGTTAGAATGCTTCACTACATTACCATATAACGTAATAAAATTAAAATATATAAAACTCCCACAGTCTAATATTAGTTATCTATGAATCTTGGATTTGATATTGACCATAGTATATAATTTCAACCCCTTTTATTTCATAGATACATTGAAGTTGAGTTGAGTTATGTAATCCGACATTTTGTGACGGCGGCCATCTTGGACCGGTTACCATAAAACATAGTTATGAACACCCCCGACCAATGCCCGGTTCCAGTATATGAAAAACTATCCGTTCTAGTTACGGAATAAATTATACGAGGCGTAATTAGTTTACGACCAAACAACCTTTTTTTTATTTTATTTTTTATAAGGAAGGAAAATGCATTGGCGCACCGTACCGCTGCCTGGGGAAAATGACAGCGGCGTGTGTGGGACTCCCCCGCTCTGAAAAGAGCGGCTACCCACTAAAACCCTCCCGCACCTCTTAATGTCTATTGATGACGCCATGGGAATGTAGTTTAACTACTTATTACACCACAGCAAACTAAAAACGACCTCCGGACGACTGATGACAGCTGATATGGAAAGTAAATTTGATTTTAGAATTACCGACTCGTAGTCGTTCGGAGAAAAACTGATAGTCCTTTTTGACACATTGCAATTGTAATACCTATATTCGGGCTTAATTCAAAATCAGTTTATTCGTCTCGGAGCTACGATACCAAAGACAGACAAGCACATCAAACTTTAACACCCCGTCATTCTTGTGCCGTTGTTTATAAAATACTCACATATCTGTGGAGTTGACATCTTCGCATACGACTGGCAACTGGCTCAGCGTCAGATGGGTCGCGTTCAGCATACATGACTTGTCACCGTAGTGCAGATCCTCTGCTGTCACTTTAGACGTTGTACCTGGGGTCAAAAGAATAGGCTATTAGATTCGGTGGGGGGAAGTTGAAGGAAATGCGTGGTTGGCCTGATTTATTGCAGGGTTCCGCATTATACCATCATCACGCGTTAGGAGGATGGGGCTGCCTAGTTAGCGGCTATTCCGCCAGTGATGTTGTGGTAGCTCTTCTGTTCCCACGGCATTAGAGACAAGGCGATGAGGTCCACCGCGGGGTTTTAGTGGGTATTCCTGCCCTTATTAGAACAGGAGTCCCACACTCGCCGTCTCCACCCTCGGGTGACGGTACGGTGCGTCAATGCATTTCCAACAAAACCGCTTTGCCCAAAGAAAACTTTTCTGGTACGGCATCACCAAAACCCCAATTTACCTATGTTGCACGGCAGTACCCATTTCTTGTCATCTACTATTTCCTCTAACTAAAAGTTGTCTAGAAGAGATCGCTTTCTAGAGATAAGACCGCCAAAATTGTATTATAATTTATCTGTGAAACTAATTTCTGTAAAGTTTTTGTGCGATAAGGTATATCTATCTATCCTGGTCTCCGTTCTACGTATGGCACTTCGAAGAAATAACTCTTTTCCTAAAAAATCAACAAAATCGGTTCATAAACGACGAAGTTATCGGCGAACACAAAAATAGATATATACGTGTGTGTATGTATTTTTAAGATGCCTCTTTTATTCGAAGTCAGTTGAAAACGTTTTCCGCCTTTGCTACTCCGCCCGTACATTTTAAAATTTAAAATTCTGAAAGCTCCGGAACTATTTAACAATTAGTATTTTGATAAGTAGAATCGTGACGTCATAAATTGCTATTGCCATTCAAAATCTATCAAGGAATCCTGCTTTGACAGATATTTAAAAGGATCTCAGTAGACTCAAGTCAACATTCCGATTCCATATCAAAATAGTAGAACATGCAAAAGGAGGCAAAGTCTCATAAACTTAATAATAGAACACAAGATGAAAATATTAGGAATATACGATAACATATACATTGTCTTTCTATCTACAAGCAAAGCTCTTCCAACTTACTAAGTCATGTTTATTTTCGTGGCATCAATCAAGGTCCCGATCGAGTGTAGCGAATCATCACTTTTTGCATCATTGGCCATGACTTTGAACGACCCACGAACTACGATGTACAGTCAACGACGAATTGGTTTCAACTGATTAAAAAAGATGGCTGACTGGAAATCAAGTTGATGATACTGCTCACAAATAATGCCGCAACGAGGATTTTATTTAGGTACGTCGGCAATTTTTTTTTACAAATTTTCTTTATAATTTATTTTGAAACGCGATAGTCAGTGTTGATAAGTAACATTTGTGACGATAATGTTTAAAGTGGACAGTATTCAAACACGCATTGACTGGAGTACTATTTGTTCACGTGAAGAACATGCTTCAGACCTGATTGTGCTTTGTGACGGGTTTAATTTTAATATTGGTCTCTACAGAACCCTTGCTACAAGCGCATAACACTCGTATTCTATAGAGAAGTTGTATCAATTCTCACCTGATACTCACCTGAATTGGTCAGAGTCAAAATGTAGACTTTTCTCATTGAAATTGTTCCCGAAAATGTTTTGACCTCTCATAGGTCAAAGGAAGACACCGATATTTAGAATATAATTTTATTGAAATCGAACGGCCCTATCCCGGTAAATTTTAAACTTTTTTTAGAACCTTTATCCTGACAATTACGAATATAGCAAAAAAAAAAAACCGGTCTAGTATTTCTTAAGTAATGCGCTGAAATACATTTCAGGGAGCTATTTTTATTTATCTACTAGCTGTGCCCGCGACTTCGTTCGCGTGGACTACATCCTTTCATGGTCGGTTTTACCCCTATCTCCCCTAATATTCGAAACAAAAAGTAAAGTCTATATTTTAATAGAGCTATATTTGTGCCAACTCTCATATCTCTAACTTAAAAAGAAACATTTTCCCATATACATTTTCAAAGTTGGTATTACTCCCTCCCCCTACTTTCTAACAAAAAGTAGCCTATGCCCGTTCTTGAGGTTCAACGTATACCTATGCTAAATTTCATCAAAATCGGTTGAGAGGTTTAAGCGGGAAAGCTTAACAGACAGACAGACAGACAGAATTACTTTCGCATTTATAATATTAGTAGGGAAGTAGGGATGAAGATATTGCTTGAAGGTAGGTACTTCTAATATTATTACAAAACACTTTGGAACAAAAGAGTTATAAGTAAAAATAAATTACACATCTTTTCTATTTTGCACGTCGGCTTTACAAACGATGCAAAAACATATTGAGACGATCTTAACTTTTTGCTGCTGTTTTCATTAAGTAGTCTTACGTTATGAAAGACACTTTAAAGAATGTGAAACAAAAACTTTAAATTTTAAATAGTCTTGCAAAGTTTTGTGGCGGTGAGTGTTATATCATATATTTTGTACATGCATAGATGCGTGTAAAAAAATTGGCACCGGTAAAAGAAGGACAATTATTTTTTTTATTAAGTAGTTTAGATCCAAATATGCTGGATTGACGCCCTCAGAATTCGTTATACCTATCCGGTACTTATAATAAAAGGGGAAATAAGGATTTTGCCAATTGGCTGATAAGAAATAACAGTCGAATGAAATACAACACCTACAACATTCTAAAAGGTGTCAAAATATTCCGTAACAAAATAACTTATGCTCTGTTCCAATATTTTACGATTCGTAATGTGTCAAAAATTATTATCTGTTTTTCTCCAACCGACTACTTAGTTATGAGTCGGTAATTCTAATTTATAATTTACTTTTCATAAGAGCTGTCATCAGTCTTCTGTCGGTCGTTTTTAGCTTACGCCTCGTATAACTCATTACTATCCGTTACTAGAACGGATGGTTTTTAAAATATTGGAACCGGACATTAATGACGTTATTAATTCAAGTAGCTTATACTTTATTGACGACCTCCGTGGCCGAGAGGCGAGCGTGCCGGACTTTGGCGTCGCGCCATCTCAGAGGTTCCGGGTTCGATCCCCGGTCGGGTCAATATGGGAAACGAACTTTTCTGTATTGTCTCGGGTCTGGGTGTTGTGGTACCGTCGTTGTTACTGATTTCTGTAACACAAGTGCTTTAGCTACTTACCACAGAATCAGAGCAATGTATGTGATGTTGTCCAATATTTATTATTTATTTATTATTATAATTTATGTGACGATTGAAAAATCAGCCCATAACCTCAATGTAATGCTAGTGCCCTTTACAAAGGAATTTGTACAAATTGCACGAAGCTAATTTGTATTAATGCAGCTACATTAGTTGTTGTTTAGTGTCTAAGCTGGCTATTACGAATGTCAAATGATCCACAGATTAAACAAATTGCTTTGTGACGTAAGTGGCTACAATCTCTACTGACTGTAATTTTTTAAAGAATTGACTGATGCCCAGTTTCAATATCATAAATGAGTATCCGTCTCCAACTGACGAGTCGTTAAATAATACCATTCTTTACAGCCGACATCAGTCGTCTGTCGGTCGTTTTTAGCATACGCCTTGTATAATGTATTACTATCGGAACTAAGGTAGGGTTTAAGAGAGGTAGGGCATAGAGATTTATTGCTCGAACTGGAGCAGCCCGACTGGTGAAATACCTCCACCTTACAGAAGACCGCAGCCAAATAACAATCACTTCAGTGTTGTTGTGTTCCTACGTGTGAGTAAGGTTTCCAGAGCTCTTGGGGGGTGCTACATTAGTAGCAGGAGTCAAGCCTTCAAGGTAAGGGCAACAAGTCCAGTAACATATTTATCTGCACTTGTCACCCTTAAGCTAGGACCTCATTTCCACTCAACATCAGGTGGGATGAGGTCAATCTTGAAGTGCAATATAAAAAAAAAAACTAGAACGGATCCTTTTTTACTATCGGAACTTTTTTAAATATTGGATCCGGGCATAAACCCATTGAACGTACCTAGCTTTAGAAGTTCGTTTTCTTTCATAACCATTAGAGAAGTCATTAAGTGTCACTGGATTCGGTCGGAGTAGAATGGGGTATATGGACTCGGCATTGTTTCCAAAATTTGCCACCTCCGCGGCAAGAGTGCTTCTTGATCGTTGATTAATAAACCTCTAACTATTATGTCCTTGACAGTAGACCTCAAGATTCTGTGCCTCAAGGTCTTTTGTACTTTGAAACGAGTTTTTAGCCACATTCATACATGATTATTGTGATTTATTGCCTATTGTCGCTGCGGTAATATACAGGTTAGAATCCATTCATCATTGCATAATGTAACCAACTCGTAATAATGCAAACATAAATTTTGCTTGCGACAAATATCTAATATTATATGACCTTTTTTTTTTTCGGTGGGAAATGCTTGATGCACCGTACCGCCACACTGACGGCGTGTGTGGGACGGGACTCCTACATATGGCGGCGCTGTGGGAAATCGGCTCAGCCTTTCCTTCCACAGCGCCGCCGGCAATATTGTTACGAGCTTCGGGTTCGTGACAATAAAAACAGCCGATAAAAATTACCAAAAGTCACACTTTAATTGAACGCCACTAATTACAACCTTAAAACGCACTAATTAAAACAACAATCGCTCCCAAGTCGCACTTCAAAATCGCTTTCGAAGTAATCACTTGTATCGCTAATTCAATACTGTCCCGGTCGCGGTGAATCCCGGCCTTTTATATTGCCGCGGCCGTTCCCGAACCTTCCAACGCAGAAACATCCGGAACATTCGCGCGCAGTGCGGCCTTGAACGGCCGTACGCTCGGTCAAGGTCATTGTTCTAGTAAATTCTGGCGTACGCGTCTCGACTCTCTGTAGTCCCGCCTTTCCACACTAGATGGCGCTGTTTACTAGGACACCATCGATCGTGGCGCGTAACACTGCCCCCTCCTAAGACATGCTCGTCCCGAGCATTATCGGCTCCATAATAACGCGCCAATCTCTCCGCATGGACAATCTTAGGAGTGCCTCTTGCACCTTTCTGTTTCCGGTAGGTGACGTCATTGCCCCCAGTCCCAATCCGGTACGGTCCCTCCCATCTAGACTGAAGCCCAGGAGATCTCCCTCTGCTGTGGACTGGATTGCGCAACCTCATCTGTGGACCCTCGTCGAACACTCTACTGTTCACTTTGCGGTCACACGGGGTTTTCATCTTTCCAGACATTTTCTGGCCCGATTGTCTGACGTGCTCACAAATGTCATTTATTTTGCACCGCCAGTTATTCGCATAATCGATTATACTGCCTGGAGCATCAGGTGGTATTCTGATGATCAGGTCTGCAGGTAGCCGTAGTTCTCTTTCTGCAGTTCGCTTAGGGCAACTGGATCGAAGGTGGCCCCTTTCTCCACAGCCGTGGCATCTAGGGCGGTATCCTTTATTGCAGTGCCGAACTGTAGCCGCTGCAACCTCCCTAATGTGATGGGCTCGATGATCCTGTCGCGCAGCTTCCACTTCCAGGGCATGGGCCAAGGCATCCTTTAGCGTCTCGTGGTGCCCGAGCCTCACAGCAGCCCTAACTTCAATATCGCGGATGCCGTCGATGAACGCCTGCACCAGGTTCCCATGAATAAGCGCTGGTACGGACTGGTAAGCTTTACGCACCAGCTTCTCCACTTCAAGGGCCCACTGCTGCAGGTTTTCGCTACTGCGTTGCACGCGGTCCCTGAGCTGTGCGCGAAACACGTGTTCCAGGTGAGCGTCGCCATATCGAGCCTCCAGTGCCTCAAGGAGCTGCTCGTAAG
Source organism: Glyphodes pyloalis (assembly GCA_037074685.1). Taxonomy (NCBI): domain Eukaryota; kingdom Metazoa; phylum Arthropoda; class Insecta; order Lepidoptera; family Crambidae; genus Glyphodes; species Glyphodes pyloalis. The sequence goes on from JAYKKO010000021.1 coordinate 9,019,575, forward strand.
TCACTTCCTTACCGAGAGCTTCCAAAACTGATAAGGCCTGGTCACGAAGGCCTAGGGTGAGGGCAGTCATGGCCTGATTTTTATTCCAGCCATTCGCTTTCATGACTGCCTCAAACTGGATTTTGTAGGCCGACCAGGAAGAAGTTCCGTCGAACGGTGGCACTTTGAATCCACGTAGCGAAGGTGTTGTAGCTACGGGAGCTGCGATTGCTTCTCCAAGTTTAAGACAATCCAGCGTTTTCTTAACGTCTGCCATCACGGTCTTCTTCACATCAGCCACTACGTAGTCAACCCGATTATTGACTTGGTCCCCTCCTTTATGTCTTTCCCGAAGGTAGCGTGAAGGTCCTTCAGAAGAAGCATCTGCTCTTCTTGGCGGCGAGCCTGTTCCTCCTGGCGGCGAGCCTGTTCCTCCTTGTCCTGCTGCCTCTGGTCTTCCAACCGACGAGCCTGTTCCTCCTGGCGGCGAGCCTGTTCCTCCTTGTCCCGCTGAAGCTGTTCTTCCAATCGACGAGCCTGTTCCTCCTGGCGGCGAGACTGCTCCTGCAGCATCATCATCAGAGCAGCAAGGTCTGGTGCTGCCGATGCTGCTGGTGTTGCTGTGGACGGGCCGGCCTCCGTGGTTAATAACTGGCTTTCCGATTCCTGCGGCAAAGCTCCACCAAAACGTCTCTGGTCCGTCTCCTGTTGGCGTTGACTCCGGGTACGGATACCCTCCGTGTCGTCTTTAGGTAAAATCGGCATAATTTAAATCCCACTTCTGACACCAATTGTTACGAGCTTCGGGTTCGTGACAATAAAAACAGCCGATAAAAATTACCAAAAGTCACACTTTAATTGAACGCCACTAATTACAACCTTAAAACGCACTAATTAAAACAACAATCGCTCCCAAGTCGCACTTCAAAATCGCTTTCGAAGTAATCACTTGTATCGCTAATTCAATACTGTCCCGGTCGCGGTGAATCCCGGCCTTTTATATTGCCGCGGCCGTTCCCGAACCTTCCAACGCAGAAACATCCGGAACATTCGCGCGCAGTGCGGCCTTGAACGGCCGTACGCTCGGTCAAGGTCATTGTTCTAGTAAATTCTGGCGTACGCGTCTCGACTCTCTGTAGTCCCGCCTTTCCACACTAGATGGCGCTGTTTACTAGGACACCATCGATCGTGGCGCGTAACAATATTATATGACCTAAGGTTGGCGATTTGCGAAGAGAATAGAAAGCGGCACTTTTTTTTATTCCAATTAATTTTTCGTAATTGTTAGTTAAGGAAGTTTTTTTTTTAATTTAACATGCGTATAAGAACAACAGTTATCGAATTTAGAAAGCTCTTTTCTTTCCTTTAAAGTTTTACTTCGTGATTCAAATTTCCTGCCTGATTTTAAACTAAGTTTTAATTTGGAATTAATTTATGTTATTCTGTAAAAGTACATAGCCAGCACTATGATTTCTTATCCAGTTTCTATTAACAACGTTTGAATCAACAATTTAACATTTAAACGTGCATCTATAGGTAATAAATAATTAAAATAAGTTTTTTTTTAATATTGTTTGATTATAAGGAAAGTGTACTAAACTATTTTGTGCTTGATTGGCAGTAAAAATTTAAAATGTTGTATTGTAATATGTATATGTTATTATTGATTGACGGTACATATTTAAAATAATTCGTTTTGCACATCCCTAGGTTAACATTATTTACCTTAATTGCATCTTGAATCCCTTTAATATAATTGCAAGTGCATATTTGCATGACCTTAGCAATCAGGAAGCGAATGCATATTTACATTGAATAAGTACAAGTTATATTATAACTAGCTGTGCCCGCGACTTCGTTCGCGTGGACTACATCCTTCCATGGTCGGTTTTACCCCTTTTTTCCCTAATATTCGAAACAAAAAGTAAACTATATTTTAATCCAAGTTTCGAGCTATATTTGTGCCAAATTTCATATCTCTAACTTCAAAAATAAACATTTTTCCATATAAACTTTCAAAGGTGGTATTACCCCCCTCCCCCCTTATTTTCTAATAAAAAGTAGCCTATGTCCGTTCTTGAGATTCAACGTATACCTATACCAAATTTCATCAAAATCGGTTGAGAGGTTTAAGCAGGAAAGCGTAACAGACAGACAGACAGACAGAGTTACTTTCGCATTTATAATATTAGTAGGGATTATGCTAAGCATATTTAAGGTATTTTTCTTTTGCGTAACATGGATTTTATGGTCACTTGGTGCAAGATTTGTTAATTGTCCTGAAAAAATAGATCATGGGAACAGAGTCTTATGCCGATACCAAAAATATAAAAACGTGCCGTTCTGGTTACGGATAGTAGTAAATTATACGAGGCGTAAGCTAAACACGTCTGATCAGTCGTCACTGATGACAGCTGATTGGTATCGAAAATAAATTATGGAAGGTATTGACGACTCGTAGTCGGAGTAGGTACTCGAAAAACGGATTTCGGAGGTCATTTTTGACACTTTACGAATCGTTATCATATTGGAACCGGGCATTAGTCGTTTTCTGTTACAATAATTTTTATTTTTATAACGCACTTCAAGATTGACCTCACCCCACCTGTCGCCCTTATCTTGAAGGCTTGGCCCCTGCTACTAATGTAGCACCCCCCAAGAGCTCTGGAAACCTTACTCACAAGCAGGAACACAACAACACATAAGTGATTGTTATTTGGCTGCGGTCTTATTTATTTATTTAAAAACTTTATTGCACAAAAAAGTACAACAGGTGGACTTAATGCTATGGGCATTCTCTACCAGTCAACCTTTGGGTCATGCGGAGAGTTAGTTTATGGTCTTCTGTAGGGTGGAGGTATTTCACCAGTCGGGCTGCTCCAGCTTGAGCCATTAATCGCTTTGCCCTGCCTCTCTTAAATAATTCATTTCCTCGAGCAAACCAATCCTGCATTAAGACCATCCACTTTTTGCAGTCAATAAAACATAATTGGTCGCTCACCAATCTGGTTCCCGATATAATTTGACAATTAAGTTTCTAAGATCTGCCCGAACAAAAATAGATATCTAATCGCTGTTACATCAGCAAAGACGTGGGTAGCTAAAAAAGTGGGAAAGGATTCGTCTGATCATGTTTAAGTTGATGTGTTAAAAACTATTCATCATCGTGACTTGTTATGCAAAAGTAATGTTTTTTTTATTGGATAGCATCGCATACATTGCTCTGTTGTTGGTGAGTTGGCACTTGTGTTACAGAAATCAGAAACAACGACGGTACCACATCACCCATACCCGAGACAATATAGAATAGTGCGTTTCCCATATTGACCCGACAGGGGTTCGCACCCAGGATCACAAAGATGGCGCGACGGCAAAGTCCGGTCCGCTCTAGCCTCTCGATTAAAATTGCGTGCATGCACCAGGCATGTTCTTAGGTCTGGACAATGGTAGGTGTGGGACTCCCCCGTTCTGAGAAGAGCGTAGACTACCCACCAAAACATCCCTCCCCACACGTCGCTTTGTATATTGTAACAAACTAGCTTCCGCCTTTTTAAATTAGTAGGATGAGATGTGAAATGGAAACTAGTTCCACCACACTAAGAAACTGTCGGATGACCACAAACCAATATTAGAATGAACAAAGAACATCATCTAACTAATTGTCATAATTAGTACAAACAGCTCCCGCCAAAGCGTATGTTTGGGCACTCGGGTCATCCCGCTTCGCTAATGGGACTGCTGGGATAACTGGTTTCGCAACTTGGGTAGGGCTGACCAAGTAGTTTAAGGGGTACTCGATCTGTGTCATACGTTTCGTTTTAATCACACCGGAGTAGATTATACTTAATCTTTGCCATCAATCTACAGTTAGAAACCTTAAGGTTTCGCAATTAATGTCAGTAATGTCACTTAATTGTTGGATATTTTTTAACATGTGTGGGGGTCATCCAATTAATCTTAAGATGTCTTTTAACAAACGCGCCACCGGTTAGGTAATTTGTGTCTACACATACTTCGCGGTAGTCTGAACCCGTGAGGTTTTAGTCCCCTGACCCAAAAGCAAGTGTGGTATATATACTTTCGTATATTGACGTATTTGTGGATTGCAGGTGGTAATTGCATTCAGATAATTAACCAAACATAAATACACGAGATGAGAGAGATGAGAACCCTCTTTTTCGTAAGATCTTCCCCACTTTTCTAAACCTCTTCCCCTTCCGTTCCTCTCAAGAAATAAACGATTACATGGTCATGTCACCACAGACGGTCATTCATATGTAGCTGGGAGCATTAACAACAAACTTCATTAAAGTTCAACGCTATAGACATGCGTCGACAAACAAATGTATATTTTGCTCCGACCTTTGCAAACTTTGCTAATTAACCATCAAGGTTGCTGAGTATCTTTTACGTTTACAAGATACAATCTGAAGGGAGACATTCAGAGCCTATTTGTCGACTTTATTTTGCGATGTCTTTATTTTTCGTTAGTAGATGTTGGAGCCAGCGGATTAAAGAGAGGTTGGGAGAGGTTGGGAGAGCGGATTAAAGACAAATAACAATCACTCAGGGGTCAAGCCTTCAAGGTAAGGGCGACAAGTCCAGTAACAGCTTTATTATGCTGTACCTGTCGCTCTTAAGTTAGGATCTCATTACCATTTAACATCAGGAGGGATGAGGTCAATCTTGAAGTGCAATATATAAAAAAATCAGACTGCTACGTATAGCATGAGCTACGAGATACAATTTGAAAGGACACATTTACAGTTCATTTATTAACTTTATTTTGCGATGCGGAGGTTTCATTGGTAGATGATGGAGCCAGTGGAATCTGAGCTACTAATAGAAATGGGTTCTGTCAGAGTCTATAACGTTGAAATACATCCTACAAAAGTATCCGAAAGGTACTCACCAATCAGGTAGTGGCCAAGCTCACCCAAGATGTATCCGACGGACACCAGTCCAAGCACATACCACTTGTAGAAGCCTTGGAGCTTCGTCAGCAAACCACCTTGGAACATCGTGGATTATTCTGGAACAAGGGAAAAGACTTTAAGCAATAAATTCAGCTACAGGCTTAACGGCGAAGGTCACCTTAGATTACTGTATGGCTACGTAATTTTGAGATGAAAGGTGCGTAAGGGTGGTAGTGGATAGTCAGACACACGCTGCTGCCGTCCCCAACGTAGTGGAATGGTGCTCCAATCCTTAACCCCCATAAAAAAGTTTCTTCTCAGTTATGACTTGGAACGAGTCATGGGAGTCCATTATCATGATGGCATGATAATGGACTCCCATGACTCGTTCCAACATGACATGCCACTTGAAGATATGGATCTTCAAGTGGCATGTCCGCCAAAACGGCAGTGAGTAGATTTAATGAAGAACATGGAGATTTTTACAGACTGAGCTTTGATGGAAATGCACGCTATAAATAATACTGAATTTGGTTGGGATGCTAAACGCTGAAGCGTTTGAACTTTCTCTCCAGTTAAAACTCCTCGGATTTCAGGATGTTCCATTGGAAGTATAACTTTGTCAGACCTCCCACGAAGATTTGATCTCAAGTGTGCGACAGAAGAACACACATAGAAACATAATAAAAACATAATAAAAAAGGAACTAGGTCTATAAGAAGTTCGGGTCTCCATATTTATTTCATACATGTATAAATATTGTTTCCACTGTTGATTCTGGTTTACATATAACACTAGTGCTTGGGATTAGGTTCTGATTTTTATTTTATTTATATTTATTATCGCTCCGTATATGCCACAAAATGCCTTACACACCTTGACCACTAAAATGCCCTACGTGGCATGATCGTCTATAAATCCACCAACCTTATTACGCCATGAATATCAAATAAACGTGCTGATTTCCATTCAAACGTCCACCATTAACATAAGTTGGTTTTTGTTGCTTGCTGCAACAGTTTACGATGAGTTGTATACTCAATGCTACCTGCATTAACTTTATTTTAAATGTAACTGACTTTTTGACAGATATCAGGATGATATCTGTCAGACGTCAAACCGCCAGTAGCAATTGGCTACTTGACAGTTTTTGAAAAAGTATTGTAAAATGTGCGCCCGTTCATTTTATATCCCAAGCAATTCGATTTATCTGGAAATAATCTAAATAACCAGAGAAAAATAAGATTTTGTGTAACACATTTAAAAAGTGCGCGAAAACGCCTAGTCGCGTCACTGCTGCAATTATGACGTCAACGTCCTAAACAATGAACCGATACGCATAGGAACGACTTATTTTAGATTAACGGAAAATGTTTCAATAAATTCTTTATACGATTAGAGACCCAATAATTCAATTTAATCGGTAAAATAATCATTGTTTCGCCACATTAAAATAATTAATTTTCGCCGACAGCTGTCATTTCCGAATTGCAATGGTGGTTTCCGTTTCGGTTCTTTTGTTCCACAGATAAAAAAACTAAAATTTATTTTGCAAAAATAAAATACTAACTATGCTTTTAATTAAAAAGTAAAAATGTAAAATGATTACTTAACTAATAAGCTAACGTATCTAACACTTTTCATATTTTATTGTTAACACTGTCAAGTAGCCAATTGAGTTGATGGCTTGGTTGGTGCCAGTTCACTCAAGATTCAATTTTTATTACCTACTATGTAACTTTATTGAGTAAATGAATTGCTGAAGAAATCCATTGTAGCCCAGTAAATGATAAATAAAAAAGATTAATCATGCTTTTTCTTTACCTAACTTCGAAATATTGTGTTTTAAGTTTATAAACATTGTTTGTACAAAACTAAGCCTTATTCCTGTTAATACCTAGGACCCTGCGTTTTCCAGACGTGTTATCAAATATCAGAAAAGTTTTATCTCAAGGCTGGAAGCGATATTGCCTAGTTTGTAAACGATATTACTAGCTGCATATGCACTTAGATTTAAATATTTTGGAAATTTATCATTATTGCCGTGGACTTTTCATTTGTTTTCCATTTCCAATGAACACATATTTTTAGTTCTTTTTACAGACCGTCGGGTTTTACATGTTTTTCTTTGAGAGTGTTATTTAAATTGTGTCACAGGCCTCGTGTGTCGGGCACAGTGACCGACAGAGGCTGCACGCAACGTCAACCGCTAATTACGTCATTCATTCCCGCCATTTGGGTCACTGGGTTTTTGCCGACGAAAATAGAAGCAGTATTAGCATCCAGTAACAGATTAAAGATAGAAAAAAATCTTAGAATTGCAAATATATACAAACTATACATGGATAGTAGATATCTTTGCTGTGAATTTGTACTTTTTAATAAATTGCTCCCTGATCCACAATCGAAATAGCTTCGGATACGGGAGTCTGGGAGTCTATTCTGCTTACGATGCACCACGCGGATAAATGATAATGCGCTCTCAACAAATGTGAAATCGATGTGTCAGCTGTTGATTGGTCGAGTATGGCGTGCTATCAGCCAATCAACGGAATCTAAACTTTTGTCATCTCATGCGAGATATTTGACGTCTTGCGCATGAAAGTAGGTATGGTACGTAATAGTAAAAATATGGGTATGTTTGTTTTCGTTAGAGGGTAATGGAGGGAAAGCATATATGGTCCAATTTACTAGTTACTTATCACATAATCGGACAGATCACGCTTTTCCTTGATGGTTGGTTTATTTTTCGTGCATACATTCATTGTTGGTTTGTTCAGTATCTAATGTTTAAAATTTAGTGATTAAAAACTACTAAATTGATTAAAAAAAGTCTTTCAAATAATATGAGAGACCTTTATAGGAAAAATATTGTTTTTTTCAATCACAATTTTGGTACCTTACTCTTATTTGTATAATAGAAGAAAACTGTATACTAAAGAGATTGATGAAGATTCCCTTATTTCCCTTGTAATGATAATATAATATCAATAAGACACGCCGAGCTATATTTCTGTGGACTATATGCTTAAGGGTGGTGACAAAGTGACAGTTCAATTGCCGACCAAAATAGCTACGGAGGCTAAGGATAATGAAGCCATTTTAGCATTGTTCGCAATCCGGACAGCGTGGCAAACAATTGTTTAAGTATTTCGCTGAATCTCGGCATAATAGGCTAGAATTCCTAACGTACGCACTGTTGGACTATCTATTTTTAGGAATAGGCCCTTATTTGGCACGGAGACAGTAAGACCCATTCTATGCGTACCGATACCGAAGGGTTTCGTACTTATTTGAAAATTTCTCGAAAGCTCAGAAAGTAAAATATGTCCCAGGTTCACTTCTCAGTCAGGTCCATTTGGAAAACGAACATTTCTAAATCACCTTGGGCCTGGGTGCATTTAGGTAACGCACCCAGTTACTGATTGGTATCTGGTATTCATTACAAGGGAAAACTTAAGTTTGAGACCTGTTTATTAGTGATATTCTATTACATATTATCTAATACAAGCATATAAAGTACTTAGTTTATATATCTTACTTATTAAGTTTTTTTTTTTGCAATTATTATACATATAGCTAACTTTGTTCAAATCTGTGTGTTTTAATCTGTATAGATAGCTCAAAAGCTACCAGAAGATCGAAGCGTATCGATATAAGCAAAAACTACGCGACTCGAAGGCCTTAGAAAGTTCATTAAGCGAATTTAGCCGTAAATAAGCAAAAACTCCATGAAAACAATGGGAAAAAATATTTTTTTACACTAGCCACTTGCTTATTCATTCCATTTCAATCCACTCGTGACGATTAATTGGCATAAAAACGAAGAGTTGCTGAAATGAATGCGGAAGGCTATTTTCAATTTATGCTGGTAAGTTGGCGGAGCGGCTAAAAAACGCGGCGGCAAAAAACCGCGACCAGTGAACTCGCGGAGCGGAGGCAAGTGCAAGGCCAAGTTTAAGCGAAGACACACTGTCTTTGCTTAAACGTCACTAGCGATTTGTGGTACGGGCGGTAACACTTTTATGTGACTTTTACCGGTTCTAATATTTTACGATTCGTAATTGTCAAAATTACTATCCGTTTTTCCGCGAGTCGTTAATTGTAATTTCAAATTTACTTTTCATATCAGTTGTCATCAGGCATCCGTCAGTCGTTTTTAGCTTACGCGTCGTATAATTTATTACTATACGTGACTAAAACGGGTCGTTTTTCAAATATTGGATCCGGGTGTTAATCATAAATTACTAAGAACAAAATATAATCGACGAAATTTGGTAGGATGAGCGATGACATTACTAAAATACCATACAGGATACTTTTTATACCGAAATAATGCCAGCGAAGTAGCGCGATAAAGGTAGTCTTAATAAAAAAAAAGGAAAAATAAATTGGTTTCCAAATTAGAATCGTTTTTGATGAAACGTGATTTTTGATTTGCTTAGTTGCTGTATTTTTTTTTAAACGCTTTTATCGCATTCGAAGTAACTTGAGACGACAAAAGTTTCGATACTGTTGAATGGCTAATGGCACTCCGCACTCGTATTTTCAGCCAATCAGTAGCTGACCGATTTTGAGTTTTTTTAAGAGCGCGATAAAATTTAGTCGCGTCGCGCATGCTAGGCCTGTCGGTTACGTTTATGAGAATTAAAAATTGCTATACGTCATTGGATCGGACATATTACATTTTTGGGAGTAGACCCTCTGTTTCCAACGTTTTGAGAAAATGGGGGTTAACGGATTCACTGTCAAATTTCGTAAAGATTACGTCACCGACGTAACTTGAGAGGACCTTGGGTGGAAGAGAGTGCTATTACTTAATTCACTTAAAAGTTAGCGGGCTTAAGCGTCGTCTTGTGTGTTTTGTACTGAATATTTAAGTCCTTAATGGGTCGGTGTTCGTAACAAATGTACTGACGTCAGCGGAACTTATTCCCTCCACATAAGGGCGGTACCTATAAAGTCTATAGTGTGTTGACTGACATGCTTTCGCCCGTACCTACCAGGGAGGCTATTCACAAACGTCAAAAATCCGATTCGATTGAAGGGTTGACTGGTAGAGAATGCCCCTAGCATCAAGTCCACTTTTTGTACTTTTTTGTGCAATACATTTTTTAAACAAAATTATTTCTGATTATATGCATGCAGTAAAAAGAAAAGCGGTTATGTCAATATTACAAACAGACATTCCAATTTAATTTATAATACATTAATATACTGATATTATAACGGGAAAGTATGTAGAATGGATGGATGTATCGGTTTTTGGATGTGTGGATGTCAGGGTGTATGTTTGATATACTTTTAAATAAAAACTACTAAATTAGTTTGAAGGAAATTCGGCATTTATATAGATTAGAAATTTGAATAACATATTAACACATAGGATACTTCTTATCCCGAATAACATACACAAAGATACGGGTAATAGACAGTTTTTTTTAAATCTCACATAACGGATTTAGTCCATCCAGCCAGTCAATATTTAATAAAAAAAAAAAAGAATTACCATGAATTCGCTCTAAATTAAAAAATAATCGCATCAATGAATACAGATTATGATCTATGTTCGCAAGGTCATGACCTCATGTAGAATTAAAAAATTAGGAGAATAAGGTAAAAAATCCCATTACTGGGTTGATTGGGTAAACACAAAGGAGCGAGGCGTGGATGGTACGGCAACTATATAGTTTTTTAATCTTGTCTATTGATTGCAATGAGTTGTTTGAGATTGTTATTATGCAGTTTTTTAGGTCAATGGTACGTGCCTTTGTTAACAGAGACATATGAATAAGCAAATAGATCATCTGTGAATTAAGGTTTGATTAAGTTTTTCCTTGTTATCCTTCAAAGATAGTGTTTAGCTTAGTGTGGGATCAGTAAATTTGAACATGTTCGTATTATTTTTAGAAATCTCAATTACTTGGAAATACCTACGTCTAGAAAAAAATAATGTACTATTTTGTCAGTAATTCCGGTTTATATCAAGAGTTAAGAAGTAAAGGCACATAGCCTATTTAATATTCCACATGAAGAATGATATTTGCCCTATTTTATCTCTTAAACTACAAAACGAATTTAGATAAAATGTTCATTATACTACTTGGAAAGTAAGTTTTCCCTTTTTTAACATTTTCTTAAATGGTTTTGGAAATCTTCGATATATTAGTTAAGTATATTTGTTTTATAAATTTAAGAATTATATGGGTTTCTTATGGAAGCCAGTGCCAAAATTGGATCAAATATAAAATGGGACCACTAAGAAAGTATCAATAAAAAAAAAGTTCATCTAAATTTGTTCACCAAGTCGAAAGTTTTAAAAGTAACAAACCTAAAAAAAACTAATATACAATCAATATGAGTGAGGACTTCCCACTTTTTTGGTGTCGGTTAACAATTTAATTGATGTCTATTCCCACAGACATTGACGTCGCTTAATCTACATAGGTATGTAGCAAAAAAACGAACGATATTACATACACATTTGCAGTCATATTAATAAGAAATCAACGAGCGAACAGAGCCAAGACTCACGCGAAATCCTTTTTGTTTTTCTTGTCACGAGACATGTCACGAGAAACGAGAAGCGACAGGCATCCTGCCATAATACCGTTTTCATGTAGGTCTGTGCATAGTGATGCGAGAGACCTGAAATATCGATTTCGGCGACTTTTATCTGGCCTAGTATGGGCAATACGTCAACTTTCTCGCACGAGACGATAAAAGTTTCGATACTGTTGATTGGCTAATAGCACACCGCACTCGTATTTTAGCCAATTCACTGCTGACGTACTGACTTCAGTCGATTTTGACGTTTATTAAGAGCGCGATAAAGTTAGTCGCGTGGCGTAGGCTAGGCCTGTATGTCAGTAACGATAGAAAAAAACGGACATATTGCATTTAGACTTGGAGTCTCTTAATTTGCTTTCAAAAATTTAGTAAATATTGCACATACATACCACAATATTGAAACCATTAAAATTACTAGGTACATATACAATAATCTGCGGTTATACAGTACATACTGTGATGTTTTATTTGAAAAGAATGTGGTCGGAGTCCTAGAATTGCAACTTTATGACTCGAAAACTCGAGCAGTACCTAACTTCAATTTAAGAATATTAATAACGAAAGTAGCTTTTAGTGTGACTTAACTATTAAAAATATATTCAGAAATACGAGATTGCATTAATTTATATTTTAAAGTATAAGGTATCATTCGCAAATTGCCACACTAGTGAGTTTAAATATGTCAAGAGGAAAAAATTCACAATTGTCAGTTTTGAACTTGAAATTAAATAATAAAGTTTTGTTTAACTTTGAATTTAAATTTGATTTGAAAATTTTATGAGCATAACATCCATTTAAAAATAAATTTTAACTAAAAAACAGGTTGTCATAAAATAACAATAACAAATAGGTATCTATTGGACAACATCACATAGATTGATCTGAGTCCGGGATCAATTGTTAAGGCACTCTTGTCTCAAAAATCATCTTGAGCGAAAATCTTGTAAAGGACTCGAATCGTTTCGCAACACTAGCGAGTCTGGCGCTGATAGAATCACGCGAACATTATTTCCTCCAATGACAGTTGTCAGATGAATCCTATTCTTCACGACATTTTCGCAATGGATAACTCAGAGCTTCTTATGTAGGGTTCGCTCGTGAAATTAAATATTACTATTAGGATAAAGAAAGATATTAGACAATAACACACGCTCTGATTCTGTTGTAACTTAAGCATTGGGTTACAGAAATCGCTCGACGCTACCACAACACCCAGACCCGAGACAAATACAAAAGTTCGTTTCCCATAATGACCCGACCGGGGATCGAACCTGGGACCTCAGATATGGCGCGTCGCCAAAGCACGGCCCGCTCGCCTCGGCTACGGAGGTCGTCAATAACATCACGCTCTATAAGATAATAAGCGAGGAATCAGTGGAAAATGTGTCTAGAAGGGGGACAGTATGTACGCATGCGAAGCCGAGGCGGGCTGCTACATACCTATGTAGGTAGGTGGTAAAAAAAATAGTTTTAAAAAACTAAAAAACACGCTAATTAGCCTGTCCGCCATCTTGGACGTCCGCCCTATGGGATTTAAGTCACTTTTTCGTATTCCTGACGACAAACCCTTTCATTTGATACCCATTTCATCGGGATTGATTTCAAACAGCCGAGCCGTCATCTTGGGGAGGCAGCCATATTGGATTTGTGATGACGTTTTTTTATCTAGTTGTGTATTGTCATCAGAATTCAAAGCGTGTGCAAAATTTCATCTTCATCTAAGTGGGTCAATTTAAGATTCCAAGATTTTCTTACATTATATACATAGTTAGTTACAAGTGAAGCTATGAAAGCGTGTTAAAAAAAAAAGAGAATCTTTGCGACCGCCTATCCACAACTTGAGCGCTTCTGGTATCGCTTCGTATATTCGTGACACCCGCGAGTAGATGTAGGTACACATTGACGTCACCTTTTATGGCATGTTCCCGGGGGAAGGCAGCTGTCAAAGATTCCTTTGTTTTCAATGAGGAAATGAGATGACGATATTTTCTATGACGTCTTTTTTCTAGTCTTGCTTGATGCGACGGCATAAGACAGTACTCATTTTATAACCCCCCCTCCCCAACACAAACACACACAAGCAAACAAGCTAATACATTTAGATGTTTTCGGATTTTTTGTGCAATACATTCCTTTTGAATTTTAAAATCCGTTGCGTACATAATTTGTAATTCTATGGTCTACCTAAGCATTGGGACAGACAGACAGCGGAAGCGACATTATTTATTATTATTTAGTTATGCTTATTTTTTAAAATCAGTCCTTTTAACTAGTACCTACAGTCAGAGTCTTTTCTTACCGTCCTCAAATGTACCTACCCGAAATTAAAACTGTATGCCTCCAATTATTAAAAAAAAATTTGAAACAGCCGACAATTGTTTTTTTTATATTTATTTTTTAAACTAATTTTTTTTGTTACGTTTGACGTTCGATGACCGAAAGCTTTACTTATGAGTGAAAGAAAGATAAAAAAATCGATTCATTTTTCCGCGATGCAAATACGTTAGCGATTTTTGCGCGCACTTCGAGAAGTTTGGGCAGAAATCACTTCGAGGTAGCCCCACAGATTTGTGTAGGTCGATGTGACGTCGGCTGTTACGTAACTTTGGCGGTGACATATGACAGGGCCTTGAATCCAGGATGTAAGTCTATCAAATAATTTCGGATCGGAATGCAAAGAGGAAAATCTCACATTAGCGATTCGTGACACGTGGCTTACCTCCGCGTTATGCTCAAATTACATGGTTCGGTATATTATCTGTGGTCTGGTCGAAAGCACGTTAGACTGCACATTTTCGGCTTTGTACAGCGCTTATGTGGTAGGCATAAGAGCTAAAATAGTACTGTATTGGTACCTACTATGTACCTATAGTACCTATATTTAAACCAATCTTACTAATATTATAAAGAGGAAAGATTTGTACCTATTTTTGTATGTTTGTAATGAATAGGCTCAAAAAGTAGATACTGGGCCGATTTAAAAAAATCTTTCACCAATAGAATGCTACATACTTCCAATTTGACATAGGCTACAAAATTAGGGATCCTTGGTAAAATTTGAAAAATTTCAACAGAAAAGCGGGAAAAATTCTCTAAGGCGAAACGAAGTTCGCCGGGACCGCTTGTTTTATATAATTTAGACAAACCCTACTTCACACGGACGCAATGTAGATAAATGTTTTATACGTTTTTCTGTGCGAAAGTAGGTTAGTATTCTCGTAAGACTTTGCCCATTCAAACTAATATCTAATACCTATTATAAATCCAAAAGTCTGTCTGTCCGGCTTTCATGTGAAAATCTTTATATTTAAGTTAAATATATGAAAGTTGGATTAATATATAGACTTCTTTTTGTTTCGAATATTAGGGGAGATAGGGGTGAAACCGACCATCTGTATTTATGGCTAGAAAGTGAGTAGACTCCCAGATACGTTACACGGCTAACTCATATAGACCTGTTTTCAAATGTAAGAAGTGATAGAATTCAGTTCGTCAATTGCTGATTGGCTGATAACACGAGTGCGAAACCTACAAAAATGATTTTCATCCACAAAGAAAAAAGTAAATTCGCTTTTGAGCGATAAGAACCGATTTTCTTAACTTAGTTATAAACCCATTTATGTCCATTTCCAGACTATTATAAAACATGATTGATGCACAAAAACTGATAAACTTCATTTGAATATTTATTTATCCACAAAGAAAATTAATGTTGGCGGACTTCATGCCTACAGACATTCCCTACCAGTCAACCACTAGGCAAGGTAGAGCGAGAGAGAGATGCGGTGAATTGGTAACAAAAGTTACAAAACCTATTTGTTATGATATAATGTGTTAATACCAAATATATATTTTATAATATAAAATTGTGATATAATAATAATAAAAAAATTTAGTAATATTATTTGGCCAGTTTTAAAATAACTTATAATAATTATTTACATTAACCATAATATCCTTGACAGTAATTTATGACAACGAGTTATTATAATTATCAAAATTAACGAAATAGGACTCACGTTTTGTGATTTTGATGTCAATGGCTGGTCTCATAGAATTCAATTAATAAACATTTTCGATTTCATCTTTATTTATATGAAAAACTATTAATTTCTTCAATTGCAATCCATTAATGACATTGGGTAAAACAATACATTTCGTCGTTTATTTTAGCATTGTAAATCTTAAAACTGAAGCAGTAGAGCCGTTAATGAAACGTGTTGTAGAGTTGGATTTTTTAATCGAATATTAAACGGTTTATAGGGAGTCCCCTATCAAACATGATTTCGTGCGTCTCTTTCAACCTCACGCAACTTGTATATTGCGTTCTCTCTCTAGTGACGTAGGTATGTCGTATGCATTCTCATAGTGAATAATCGCCTTCGTATTTACCAAGAAGTTCGGCCAGTAGGTTTGTAAATCGTGGTTTTACAGTAGTTTTTGTATCATGTAACTTTACAATTTATCCCTACCTACTAATATTATAAATGCGAAAGTAAATCTGTCTGTCTGTTACGCTTTCCCGCTTAAACCTCTCAACCGATTCTGTTGAAATTTGGTATAGGTATACGTTGAACCTCAAGAACGGACACAGGCTACTTTTTGTTAGAAAATAGGGGGGGGGGGGGGAATGGGAGTAACACCACCTATAAAAGTTTATATGGGAAAATGTGTATATTTTAAGTTAGAGATATGAAATTTGGAATATAGACTCCTTTTTGTTTCGAATATTAGGGGAGTTAGGGATAAAACCAACCATGAAATTTGAATTGAATTGAATTGGCTACACGTTTTTAATCCAACAACAAGGAGGGTACTAAGGTTGGTAATTTACCCTCTTGGGTACTCCTCCTGGTACCCACCAGGGATGGGAAAACGATTGAAATAATAAATTTTTAGTATTTAGATAATCAATTCAATTAATAGATTTTTAGTATTTACAGAATCGATTAATATAATCGTTTTTAGTATTTAGAGAATCGATTATTATAAATCAATTAAATTTTCCCATCTCAGGTACATTTCGAGAGCTGGTTCAGTTTTAGTCTTGCGTAGGAAGTGGACGGCTGAGTCATTGAATTCTAATTAATGAAAAAGTTGTTTTCTGTAATGTACGCTGTTTAAAGACTTGATTTATCCTTCGTTATTGATCGTGATACTAGCGGCCCACCGCGGCTTCGTTCGTTTTATACCCCATTTTCAACTGATTCTACGATACTATTAGTCGCAGTGTATTGTTATATATCCCAAAGCCCTCCTCGATAAAAGGAATAGTCATTTTCCATCCAATACAAAAATACTTTTTCAATTCTAACCATTAGTTTCTGAGATTAGCGCGTTGAAACAAACAAACTTTTCTGCTTTATAAAATGAATACGGATATGGGAAACAAACTTTTTTACATTGCCTCGGGTCTGGGTGTTGAGGTAACGTCCACTACATAACTGCTTCCTAAATACTGCTTCCTAGCGATAAGACCGCCTAAATTGGCTACTTGACAGTGTTAACAATAAAATATGAAAAGTGTTAGATATGTTAGCTTATTAGTTAAATGATAATTTTACTTTTTTATTTTTTAATTAAAAGCAAATTAAGTATTTTATTTTTGCAAAATAAATTTTACTTTTTTTATCTGCGGAACAAAAGAACCGAAACGGAAACCACCATTGCAATTCGGAAATGACAGCTGTCGGCGAAAATTATTTATTTTAATGTGGCGAAACAATGATTATTTTACCGATTAAATTGAATTATTGTGTCTCTAATCGTATAAAGAATGTATTGAAACATTTTCCGTTTATCTAAATTAAGTCGTTCCTATGCGTATCGGTTCATTGTCTAGCACGTTGACGCCATAATTGCAACAGTGACGAGACTTGGCGTTTTCGCGCGCTTTTTAAATGTGTTACACAAAATCTTATTTTTCTCTGGTTATTTACATTTTTTCCAGATAAATCAAATTGCTTGGGATATAAAATGAACGGGCGCACATTTTACAATACTTTTTCAAAAACTGTCAAGTAGCCAATTTTATCTAAATTGGTTTTGTCTGTATATTGCAAATATGGCATATGCAGAGTTTATCTGTAAATCTATTGTGCAATAACCTCAAGCATCACATTATATTTGTAACACTAGATTAAGAACAATTGTACCAATAGTTGATAAACCTAATAAAATAATAAAAATAATATCTTCTCATATCTATCTACATACGAGATTGCCGATTAATGTATATTTTTTTTATATATTGCACTTCAAGATTGACCTCATCCCACCTGATATTAAGTGGTATTGAGGTCCTAGCTTAAGGGTGACAAGTACAGCATAATAAATCTGTTACTGGACTTGTCGCCCTTACCTTGAAGGCTTGACCCCTGCTACTAACGTAGCACTCCCCAGGAGCTCTGGAAACCTTACTCACACGCAGGAACACAACAACACAGAAGTGATTGTTATTTGGCTGCGGTCCTCTGTAAGGTGGAGGTATTCCACCAGTCGGGCTGCTCCAGTTCGAGCGATAAATCACTATGCCCTACCTCTCTCTCGTTGAAGAAGTCGGAATAAATCAAGTCGTCTCAGAGCTTTCATATAGACTGCTATTACCCACACCACATAGTAACTACATTGCGTAATGCTCAAAGTCGGGGCATGTTGCTCGTTAGATAATAAATAAGCACACATTACGCGTGACCTCATGACGAACCTTATTACACCTAACACGCGTTCCATTTGACCACTCTGCCGGTAAATCAGCTTCATTAGATCAATTACGCCTTCGCATAATGTGTCGGGCATACTTCAACAAGTTTGCGGAATCTCGCCACCTGTCAATCTTAATCGATCCTATGCCTAGGATTTAAGGGCTGTACATAATGTGTCGATTCACTAAAAATCGATCTCTGAATCGATTGAAATCGATCACACTAGATCGATTCTTCATTAAATCGAAGATTGAAAGATCGACTTTCGATTAATAGCGGCAATTTCAAACATGTCCAATTATCAAATATACAGGGCATTATTGATCGCCGTAAGAAAAATAAATTCCACATTAGTATCATGAAATTCATAAATATAATATACCAAATTTTTATTCTTTCGAATGAATAGTCGGGGATCAAATCCGAGATCTCTTGCTGAGCAGTGACATATTTCTCGAAAACTAGAGACTCATCAACAGTAAATAATAAAAAAAAAAACAAAAATACCTCGGTCGGTTTATAATTTAAATCGATTGGTTTAATTCGGGAATCGATTCATCGAATCTCTGAACTGAAGATTGATCCAAAATATCGAATATTTTACTCTAAAAAAATATATACGGTCGAATTGAGAACCTCCTCCTTTTTTTTGAAGTCGGTTAAAAATCGATTTAAATCGACAGGCTTAGTCTGACATGCTTTGAACTATACATAAAGGTAAGGTAGTCGGTAGGACCTACTCTAATTCCGGCAGACAAATCCCGAAACTTCTCGAGTGGCTAGACTCGACTCTTCACGTAGGTATAATAGGTAAATATCTATAGGGTGGCCTGTCTGTTAAACCAGAACACTAGGGCTGACGCTTTTATAGTGGTGTATTAGAGATTATGTGACAACGAGTATTTGGGAGAGGCCTATGTTTAAGAGTGGACATCATCGGCCATTATTGTTGTCTGACCTGTCTGCATACTAAACTCTCGTTGCCGCTTGCTCTAAGAATGGTGTGCGAGAGATCATCTGAAACCATATCTTAGGAGAAGGCCTATGTTCAAGAGTGGACATCATCGGGTCTGATTGCTCTCTGCCTTGTATCTGCAAATCCCGTTGCAACTTGCTTTAACTAAGGACAGTGCGCAAAAGACCATCTGAAACTCTTGACCATAGGCGGAGGCCTAGTCCCAGTGCCCAGTGGACATCATTGGCTCTGATTGCACTCTGCCCTGTCCGCATACTCAACTTCCGTCACCGCTTGCTCTAAGGGCGGTGCTAGAGACCACGTGACGCCGAATGAAACACCTACTTTTGTGGCTGTCTATAAAGTATGCCAAGGATCGCGGTTGGTAATGACCGGCAGATTAAATGACTCGCGTGTGTCTCGCTATTGTCTCCATTGATAAGCCTGCTGGTATTTTATTTGTGCTAGGCGTGTCACGCAGTGGACCAGCAAACAATATTGAGTCTTAAACTAATGGTCTTAAAAGTTGTGTTTTGTTAATGGTCCGCTCTATTTAACCTCAAAACCGCATGTTATAGTGACGTCACTGATCTAACCAAATTGTATGCATTGGAGAAGAGCCAGATATATTTGCTGTAGGTATTATTAACAAATAATAATTGGACATCATCACATGTTTTGTTTTGTATCATTTTGTGTTAAGTAGCTAAAGCACTAGGGTTACCAAAATCAGGCAGAACGATAGTATCACAACACCCGGGCCCGAGACCATACTATTACAGAGAAGTTCGTTTTCCATATTAAGATGAACTCGGGACCTTAGAGATGGAGCGACGACCAAGTCTAACCCACTCAGCTCTCAGCTATGGACGTCGTCCTAATAGGTGGATACCGAGTGTCTACCTCTTAAATTTCAGGTATACGGGAGCTCCAATGAAGTATACGGTGAAAACATCATGGTCTGAACATTTCTTAGCCCTATTCTTAATAGAATAATAAGGATCTATTCTTATGGAAAGTACCCATAGGCCCGTAAAGACGGACTTCTATAATAATGGTATTCGAAATCAGTTCAAAACTTCGACTACCCGGGTGGTCCAAGTCGAACCGAAGTATCGCTCGTTCGATTCCAATCAGGACAACCATTTTTTTGTGAATAATCTTAATGCAGTTCACAGAACACATCTACACGTTTCACCAGTATATGTCCTATAGTTTTGGAAAAAAGTGGCTGTGACATACGGACAATCAGACAGACAGACATGACGAATCTATAAGAGTTCCATTTTTCGCCATTTGGCTACTTACCCTAAAAATGCATTTCAATTCTGTCACACGTTAAGGCATTTAAATATTTCTCTAAGTTAGTGCTATAAATAAGTATTAATTTGCATAATCATGTTCTCAAATTAGCATGAATATTAGTTTTGCATGTAGTGTTTTTTACAGAGATGTGAATAGTAGGTATTAACTAAAATATATTTATTTTACAAACAATTTTACTTAAACGACTAAATGTTTTTTTTGTGACATATAAAAACTAAACCAAGAAAAACGGTCAGTAGTCAACCAACCGCACCTTCGGCAGAACCAGGGCACAATTGCAGTTTTTGTAATTTTTCAGGAGAGCCATTTTAAGATATTTTTTGCTTTAGTGTGGTCCAGCTCCGTTATCATTACTGTAAAGTTGTCCTCCTTTAAGACATAAACCATCATACTATATTGATTTTAGACATCGGGGGGCATCGGACATCTCTGAGTAAAACCAGAACGCTGAAATTTTCGTCATCCAGTAAGCTATAGGTACTTACTTGAAATCCAAAATTGCAAGTCTGTAGGTCATTTAGTTCCGAAGTTAAGGGAAAGCACAGTTTCGCATTTTCGACACACACTCACTCACTCATGATCATCAAAATTGAACTAGTACTTCCCTTAAACTCAGAGAGCTGAAATTTACATTGTACATTTACATGTAGCGGTTCTGGCGACAGATTGGTACAATGGTGTCATGGTTTTGTTTACCCTTCAACGGCCAAGTCACACAACATTAACTATAATAATAAAGAAATCGCAGTAAGAAACCTTAGACTTGGCAGGACTTTGTCTAGATTTCATTACTTTTTAAAGATAAACAAGCTGCTCCATCGAGACTTGGCTATTTTTTTACAGAATGTTTTTGGTGGGATGTGCTAAGAATTAAGAACTTTCAGTTTTTTAATTCGCTTTGTTTTTAAGACAGTTGACAATTGTGCCCTTGTTTCTACCTAAGGTGCGAAACGTTATTCGTACTAGTTGAAACAAAGGTTCCAGTAGTATTTCACTACAATTAATGAATATTTATAGATATCATTATTTATCTGGTTAACATGACTGTGCATTTAATAAATATTAAAATAATCGCCCCCACTTGGCTTGATCACGCCATGGGTAATTAAGGAAGTCTATTATGTTTTGTTTTATATAAATACTAGCGGTCCCAGCGAACTTCGTTTCGCCTTAGAGAATTTTTTGTTGAAATTTTTAAAATTTTACCAAGGATCCCTAATTTTGTAGCCTATGTTAAATTGGGAGAATGTAGCATTCTATTGGTGAAAGACTTTTTTAAATCGGCCCAGTACTATTTGAGCCTATTCATTACAAACATACAAAAATAGGTACAAATCTTTCCTCTTTATAATATTAGTGTAGATTTATAAAACCTATTTACTAAAAAAGTAAACTATGTTATAATGTTTCCGCCTACCTCCGTAGCCGACAGGCGAGCGGACCGGATATTAGCATCATGCCATCTCTGGGGTCCCTAGTACGATTCCTGGTCAGGTCAATATCGAAAACACACTTTTCTATATTGTCTCAGATCTAAGTGTTGTTGTTTCTATATTATGTAATACAGGTGATTACGCTTTACGCTAATTACTATAAAATCCGAGCAATGTGTTTGATGATGTCCAAACATTTTTTTTATTTATTATTATTTACCTAAAGTTAACGTTTATCAAAAATCCAAGTGTTGAAAAACGTACTATACATAGCTAATTTAAGTTATAACCGATAAATAACTTAAAACTATATGACATAGTGAGGATAAAATGTTAATCGGTATGCGCGTAACACACTCCTTTACTGAATTTTTACGCACTGAATCTTTTCATACATTTTCATAAATTTTTCTAAGCAATTTATTTTTTCTACTAAAAATCTACTCGATATTATTGTTTTTTACCGAGTCATTATTCCTAGTCACATAAAGCTACTCTATTACTACGTATAAATCCTCTATTTCTATCCTTGTCCCTGGCAAGGATACAAAACAGATTAGCAACAGGTGTCATAAGGTAGAGTCAAACAGCCGGCGTGGCGTGGCGGTGCGGGACGGCGACGTGACGTTGAGCAGCAGTAATGTAATATGGATATTATAAATATATTTATTTAATGCGCTTTAATGCGCCAGACAATCACACCAATCACCTGGTCCAAACTAAGGTTTTCCCTTGTACTATGAGTACCAGGCGACGGATACTAACTGGGGGCGTCATTCCAGCACACCCAGACCCAAGTCAGTTGAGAAAAGTTCGTTTTCCAAATTGACCTGACCGGGACGACTTTGGGCGCCTACCTTAGCCACTGCGCCACCGAGGTCGTCAAACCTCAAATCAAAAAATCATGAAACCGTACGCCGACGACATTCAGCGCTGACGTTTACCGTCACGCCGGACGGGACGCCTATGTATGGCGTCTCTCATAATAGCTACTCCATTACTGCTACTCACCGTCGCGTCGCCGCCCCGCCCCGCCACGCCACGCCAGCTGTTTGGGTCAACCTTTAGGGTCATAGGAAGTTGATAGCAGGAATGCATAAATAATGTGTGCAAGCACATCACTAGGCAAATTGATTGCTAGCTGATCGCAATCAGTGACGTCACTCGACAACTATTATTTTATGCCACGATTAATAATACAATAAGAATAACAAGTACCTTTTAAGAGTACCTGCAATCCCTACACTAACTTATGATTTTTGCTACAAAATTATTACTAAGGCGGTTGTCATTCGTTTCAATACATTATTACCCAAATCGATTCAGAAATATTCGAGTGATCAATAAACGTATAAAATAGATTTTTTTCATCAATGAATTAATATATTTATTTACCAAATGAATTTAATTTAAATAAAATGTTCGTTGGACCACTTGGCAAGTACACTCTTTCCAACAAAATAAAAATAATTGTTCAAATTGGTCAAAAATATAGTGAACATTGGACAACATCAAATAAATTGTTACCATAAATGTCTTCTAAACTATATGACTTTTACTGTTGAACCTAGCATGTAGATTTATATATTTTATTCTGTGAACCGTATTAAGATCTATCACAAAAATATAAAAAAAAAATTTTTAGGTTATATAATAATTACAGTTATCAACACAGCACTGAGCTGAATCATCTACTAATCAAATAGCATTGACCTCTAATACAAACGCATAACGTAACATTATTGCATGCAACGCATTATGTGCAATAATTAACTCCATCAGTTCCTTGTCTGCGACAATGTGTAATTAGTTTTTTCATACTATTGTTTGACAACCTATAATTGGTGTGTTGTGTAAACGGCATCGGATTTGTTAAATAATATCAGTTAAAATCACTGCGCAGTCGTTTCGTGACATGTCTCTCTAAACACATTGGCGAAACACTGCGTTGTTTTAAAACGCGGGATACAGACTAAAACTAATAATAATAATATCATTTTCAACTACACTGATGTAACCATTAATATTCCCATTTTTTCCACATTTCCCACTGATTCTTCGGGCTTATTGATTTAAGTATGAAGTTATATAGCCTAAAGCCTTCCACGATAAATGGTTTTCCCAACACAAACATAATATTTCAATTCTAACCAGTATTTACTGAGATTAATGCGTTCAAACAAACAAACAAACAAACAAACGACAAACTCTTCAGCTTTTTAATATCTATAATACTTAATATAGATTAAAGACTATATTATTAAGTGAACATATACCTATATTGAATATACAGTGGATATTTCAGTTATTTATTAAAGTTGATACGTGTAAAACTTCAGAAGCATGACTACACGTTTGCAACTTGTACGATGAACAACACATCAACACACACATACAGTACGAAATTAGTTCTTATGCGCACGACATAAGACTGGTACAAAGTCTGAAGTGAGTAGCATGATGTTTAGTCTGCACGAGCAAACTTGACCCATATGATTAGCATCGCTAGTTACAATGTTATTGATAACTTGCGAAGGTTCGACCAACAACGGTTTTAATGATAAAATACCAAATACGTGTGTTCAAAGTCTTGTACTTGAAGAAAAACAATTAGCAATTATATTAGATCATGTTAAACACCGACAAGAATGACGGTAGTTTTATAATAACCCGCAGACGCTTGAGACCTGCTTACATTGTATTATCATTACCACACGAGTAAATATCATTACCACTTAACATCAGATGGGATGAGGTCAATCTTGAAGTGCAATATAAAAAAAAAATACAATTGACAAACTTCACTGTATTGTATGTGAATAACTCAAATCTCGAGTTAAGTTGTGAGTGAGCTGGTAACTTAAATAAAACTTTAGAGTTAAAAACATATAAGTACTTAACTTTGATATATTTTTGAAATTTATAAATTTAATAAACTTTCGCGCGTACTTTTTTTTCACGACGTATCTCTTTTCTTATAAATGGCGGAAAGTGGTATCGTTAAAAAGTATGTCTTGGTGCAAAATTTTATGAAAGTTCAGGTTTTTTTTTCGTAACGAAACCGGAAGAGGTTCTTGCCAGTATTTTCTTTGTAGTTGCGAACTGGAGGTAGCTTAGGATTTGGTATAAATAGACTATGCATAAGTGTTGCTTGTAACAAACATGAATAAATGAATTCATTAGCGGCGTTTCTTTCACATTTTTCACTGATCCTATTGGTAGCAATATGTTGTTATATAGCCTAAAACCTAAAATATTACTGATATAATGTATACTAGCTGTGCCCGCGACTTCGTTCGCGTGGACTACATCTTTTCATGGTCGGTTTTACCCCTTTCTCCCCTAATATTCGAAACAAAAGTAGTCTATATTTTAGAAAGAAAAGAAAGAAAGAAAGAAAACACATTTATTGACCACTTGACACAACACGACAAACAAAATTAAAACAAAAACAAAAAACAAAAAGAAGTACAGGAAAAAGTAAAACAGAACAAACATGAAGTAGGTAATTAAAAAAGAAAAAAAACAAAGAAAAATCAAATGGGAAAGTGGTCAACTAGGCCACACCTCAGCTGTATATTTTAATCCAAGTTTCGAGCTATATTTGTGCTAAATTTTATATCTCTAACTTCAAAATAAACATTTTTCCATATAAACTTTCAAAGGTGGTTTTACCCCCATCCCCCCCCCCCCTTATTTTCTAATTAAAAGTTGCCTATGTCCTTTCTTTAGATTCAACGTATACCTATACCAAATTTCATCAAAATCGGTTGAGAGGTTTAAGCAGGAAAGCGTAACAGACAGATAGACAAACAGAGTTACTTTCGCATTTATAATATTAGTAGGGATGAATAAAAAAGATTTCTCATTCTGCCCTCACATTTTCCTTCAATAAAAAAATAATAAATAAATAAATGCACCAGACTACCACACCAAATACTTGGAGGAGAGAAGGACACTCACACTTAGGCTTTCTCTTGTACTATGAGCACCAGATGACGGATACTAACTGGGGGCGTCATCCCAGCACACCCAGACCCAACTCAATTTAGAAAAGATTGAACCCGGGACCTTTCACGCTTTGGCCGCCTTCCTTAGCCATTGCGCCACCGAGACAATTTTAATGATAGCTTTCCTTAGCTAGGTCATGAATAGGCGGATACTAATTTTAGGGTGTTGAAAAATTTCCAAGCACTGATAATTGTAATAAATAACGCCTTTGGCAAGAATCATAACGAACTAGGAAGTGGGAGTTGAGGTCCGGTTTATAATTTATACGTTCAGCTACATTTGCATGGACTTGTGTCATGTACACAAAGACAAATCGTGACATAGAAACAGTTTCAATTGATAATCATGTAGGTCGTAGTAAATATGCGTGAAATAGTAGGAACGCTAAGATTCACACATTTCAATTAAGTAATGTAATGGTACTTTTTTAAAAAGGATCGTCAAGATCTGCAATGCCATCATCCTCTCATCAACAGGCTTAAGAGATGTGAGTGTGCAGACCTCTAAGCTGAAGTAGGAGTGGGCTGGACACGTGTGCCGAATGAAACCAGAGAGGTGGGCCAAGGTAACGATTTAAATATGCGTAAAAGATTTGAGAACGTTAGTAAAATATGTTTGTGCTTTTATTTTTAACATATTTCGAATCATATTTTATACATATATAATAAATAAATTTACATTTAAGTTTTACTTCAAATAAGGTAAAATAATAGATACGAATAGAATATAACGGTATCAAATACGTCGTCATAGCAATGGGGGTCCTCTCTTGCTTACCGTCAGGCTGGGAGGAACCAATATGCTGTGCTTTTATATAAAAAGCCCTCGTATTTTGCCTAGTTTAATCGTATAACAAAACCGTAAGCAGTTTAAACAGCCATTCGAATGTTGAAATACCAAAAATAGATCAAATAATCTCTCATTTTCCTGGATGGCGGACAGTCGCGAAAAAAGTAAAAAAAATGCCAGTGAACCACAATTCAAGTGCGTGAGACCTTGAACTTCACTCGAACTGGTTCAAAAAGTGAAAGGGTGGATGATGGCATGCTAAACCTACCAAGTCCGTTAATTAATATTGTCGAATTAAAGGGTTTCATTTTAACAGTTTAATGGTTCTATTAACTGTGTAAAGTATGTTAATGTGCAGAGACACGTATGTAATTAGGATAAATAATTACCAGAAACCATGAATTATTAAAAGTTGGATGGTATAAAAATAACTGCTCTTTATCATAAAATACACATTATTATGGATATTAAAAGTCTTGGCTGTACAATTTATAAAGCATTTTAATCCGGGACTTAGTGAGCGAGATAAACTACCTTCACCCCAGAAGCCAGTAATAATCCATTACATAATTTAAATCAAGGTGTTATATATTTTTAATTAATAAAAAAACAAGATTATACCCCAAACGAGAATCACTTATTACTAATTGGCAAATAAAACCTTTTTTGGTTTCTCAGTAGACAATTCATTACTTCAAATTATATATCAAATAAACTAGTTATTTCAATTGCTGCATTAAAATATGGGAAAACAACTAAAATAGCTACTTATTATATTTGAATAGATTATTTAAATCATTAAAATGTGTTTTTGTTACCATTCCAGGAAATAACGACATTAATGAATTAAAATAGCAATTACATTGAAACGTCGGCAATAAACTATATTTCCTAATTTGGAGTTTGGATGATCTAGGTCCATTAAAAAAACGAAGCAAGTGCGCGTAGCTCAAAAATGTAAATTATCTTATTTTAATTGGCTGTCACATTTCTGAATAAAACCATTCACTCGTAGGTACTTAGTATTTTGTTACGGATATTGACCCGCAGTGGTCAGGCTAGGTCCGACTAGTTTATGTCACAATGAACAAAGTTACAGTGAGGAATATCCAATATTGGTTAAAGTTGGAGGGGACTCAGAAAGAGAAAATGATAGAAGAAATTGGGAAAATTAAACGAATGCAAAACCGTGGAAATCGGTTCGTGCGTTCTGGAGTTATAGCGTCAAAAAGGAAAACCCGACTTATTTTTATATAGTAGATTATAGGAGTAATTAATGTCCACATGATACATAGGTGATTAAAGCCCCCTATATTTAATATGAAACACAGTCTCGGGCAAGGAGTTCTACTTTTTTTAAGTTCTTAAGTTGGAGGTTGATGCAAAACGCTGTTTACACGTAGAGGGGGGATGAAGTAATTAAATTGAATAAATCCGAAGCGCACTCTCCGCAGTAAATACGAAAAAAAACCGAAAAGCATGTGATCTGGCGATATGCACTATGTGGTTCGTTTAGAAGGCATTGCTAAGCTTAACCCGATTGTAACTATTGATATCGTGTGCCAAATGTTACCTAGTGAGCACGAGGCTGTATTATGCGAACCTCTTAAAACATTAAAAAAACAAAAGAAACATACACCTTAGTTACTGAAAGGTTTGTGCTGCGTATGTATCGAACAGGTAATAAACGTAAGCCGCTTAAATATTCATTTATGCGTCATACTGTCGCCTGTTTAAACTGTGGCATTAACTGTAGCATTATTATATAGGGCTATGTCAGTTTTTTTGCGTCGTTTTATACGATTGTAGATAAGTCTTTAAAATGGGTTATATTAATTTTAAATTGTGTAGAATATAATCTTTAGGACAAGTAATTATTGTCTTATCTCCAAAAAAATGTTGAACTATTATCAGACCGATTGGTGCCTTATATGCGTATGTAAATGATAACTCTATTTTAATTGACATTTGTATTTACGGTGTATTATTTTGATATGAATTACATTTAAACGTTTTAAAGGATCTCCTTTTTTTTCTGTATGCGGCTTGAAGCATAATAACTTCTAATAATCAATGAATTACGTTTTCTTATCTCGAAGAAATTAATAAGTTCTAACAATTGCATTAAAAATGGATGCCTTTTGGGCATTAATAAAAAAACTATAAATGTCTAATTACCATTTGTATTAACTCTGTATTATTTTAATACTAATTACAATTTCCTTATTTCCAGGAAATTAATGAGTTTTAACAATTGCATAACATATACCTACATGCCCAAGCCATACTAATATTATAAATGCTAAAATAAATCTGTCTGTCTGTCCAGCTTTCACGTTTAAACCACTGAACCACTAGAACAGACATAGGCTACTTTTTGTTTTGAAAATTGAGGTATGGGGGTAATACCGCCCTTTAAAGATTATATGGGAAAATGATTATTTTTCAAGTTAAAGATATTTAATACGAAGTCGTGGACACAACTATTATGCATTTAAAGTAATGCACCACTTTTGCAACATTTTTGACGACCTCATAGCCGAGAGGCGAGCGAGCCGGACTTTGACTTCGCGCCATCTCTGAGGTTCTCGTTCTCTGAGGTTGAGTTCGATCCTCGGTCGGGTCAATATGGGAAACGAACTTTTCTATATTGTCTCGGGTTTGGGTGTTGTGGTACCGTCGTTGTTTCTGATTTCTGTAACACAAGTGCTTCAGCTACTTACCGCAGAATCAGAACAATGTATGTGATGTTGTCCAATATTTATTTATATTTTGTTTAATTACCATGTTTTACTTTTTTGTTATGAACACATATTAACCATTTTTAACTTCGAGACATTAATGAGTTTTAAAATTTGTCAGCAAAAAAAGTCCTCGCATTGGGCAAGACGACTATTCATTATTTAACCCTGTATTATGTAAGGTGAAAATTTTTAATAAGGGTGAACAATGTAACTGAACACATTTAATATTGATCTATGACGTAATTATTAAAATACTAAAAAACTTAATTACCAAAATGTATTTCTTTTTTAATTATGTACCTATACTAATAAAATAAAGCTGAAGAGTTTGTTTGTTTGAACGCGCTCACCTCTAGAACTACTGGTTCAAATTGAAAAATTACATTTGTGTTAGATAGTCTATTCATGTAGGAAGGCTTTAGGAACCAATAGGAGCGTAGAATCAGTGAAAAAATCTGGAAGAACAGGGATAGTACGCGTACGGTGTCTTCTCGGTAGATATAGGTTCCGAACCGGAAGTAGAATCACTTTGCATTATATACAATGACGATTCGAAAGTGTTATTATATGTAGCCTACTTGAATAAACAAATATTGAATTTAATTTAATTGATGTCAATGTCGAATTCAATTCAATTCAATATTCTTTTATTCATGTAAATTACATCAGTAATATTTATGAAACGCCTTACAACGCAAATTACACTACCTCCAGTTCGAAACCAATAACTTACAGAGAAGATTCCGGCAAGAAACTCTGTCGGTTATATCTACACTAATATTATAAAGAGGAAAGATTTGTACCTATTTTTGTATGTTTGTAATGAATATGCTCAAAAAGTTCTAGGCCGATTTAAAAAATTCTTTCACCAATAGAATGCTACATTCTTCCAATTTGATATAGGCTACAAAATTAGGGATCCTTGGTAAAATTTGAAAAATTTCAAAAGAAAAGCGGGAAAAATTCTCTAAGGCGAAACGAAGTTCGCCAGGACCGCAAGTCAATAATATTTATGAAACGTCTATACAACGCAAATGACGCTACCTCCGGTTCGAAACCTATAACTTGCCTACAGAGAAGATCCTGGTAAGAAACTCTGTCGGTTATATTACAAATAAAGCTGAACTTATAACTAGTTTTCCACAAAGTTTTGCAGTAATAATAAAAATACTCAAATAAAAAAAAGTATTCTCATAACGTCTCGATTACATTTCCTATCTACTGTGTCATGTCTTCTTAAATAATAATCAGTCAGGATATGAGCACGAAGCAATCGCTCAAAGGAAGTCACACACGGCAATACAATTAATAACACAAATTCCTTGAGACTATCATTAAAGATCCAATCCGAGTAGTCAATAAAACGATTAATTAACAATTATAAGCAATTACTACTGCATACGTTATGAGTACATATGCCAACGCTTACCATAATCTTTGGTTATGTTTGTTTAACTTGAAGCCAGGGGGTCTACTCTCATAAACGAAATATGTCGGATCCGACAACGGATGGCAATTTTTAATCCTCATAACCATAAAGAAAACACTTCGAATGCAAATTAAGCGTTTTCAAAAAACAAAATATTATTTATGCAAATCAAAAACCACGTCTTCATTCCCAAACTTTTGAATAATCTTCAAAAACGAAACCTTTCGTTTGTTCGTTTCGTTTTCGAGAGTACCCCCCTAGTACCCTTAGTACAAATAAAAACGATAATTGTGGAAATAAGAAGAATTGATTGAGTATAATTCGCTTATTTTCCAAATTCGTGTGTGCCCAAGAGCCCCCAAATTCTTGTGTTCCCAAAGATTCAAAGACGGCCCTGCGATGTCCTAAGGGTTATTTGATAAAGAATGTTGCTAGCGTTAAACTCATTAAGTTCACCTTTTGTACTTTTTTTGGGCAATAAAGGTTTAAATAAATAATCAATTAGTTTTACGTTGTGAAAAAATAGTTTTTACTCGTAAATACTAACAGGCCCGCAGCGGTAAATAGAGAAACTACTGAATTCGACCTACGAAACTGTTACTACGAAAAACTCCTCAATTATCGTTTTTAAGCCATGACGCAAAAACGACTGTGGTGTTATAAGTTTGACGTGTCTGTTTGTCTGTTTGTGTGTCTGCGTATGGTATCGTTGCACAAAAACGGATGAACCGATTTAGATTTTTAAAGTTTGAAAGGTAAATAAGTCGGGTGTGTTCTTGAAGAACGGTACCTACATATTCGGAATATTACTTTGTGTAGCTTTGTTGTGTATCATCTTTTTTAAGGGAGGGCAGGGGAATTGCATTGGCGCACCCGTGCCGCTTCATTGGGGAAGGCAGCGGCGTCTGAAAGTAGCGGTAACTACCCACACGCCTTCTAAATTCCTCCGTACCCCTCATCGCCTAGTTAATAGAGATTATATCTAGCCGCTACGGCTCCGTCGACAAAATATGGCCATATAGCTTCGGCTATACCCCCCGGCATAGATGCTGCGCTGTTTCCGTGTCCTCAAAAGACAGTGCACATTCATTTCTAAATAATCATTGTTATCTGACAATCAGAAACTGGGAAAAAGCTCACGTAGTGAAAACGTTGTCCGTGGCATTGAACCCACGATCTCCGGGCTTTTTGTACCAAACTCTCTAACCATTACACTACTGAGGGTGCTAATATGGTAAAAAAACAATATTGTTGACTTCTTTTAACTCTTAAAATAAAACAAAACATATCAAAGGGATAATATTTTTTGCCGTCTTCCTAAATAACAGTACGGTACAGTCAGCGTTTTTAGTTTTTATACAACTCAGTACCTTGTCACATTAATCTAACTGTCTATTTCACTTACTCAGTCACGTGGACGTTTAGTGTGACAAGGTACTGAGGTGTATACAAACTAATGATGCTGACTGTACCATTCGTGCGAGTATCTGACTCGTACTTTATCGGATTTTCTTCTAAGACTATTTCAGGAGCCGGCTAAACTTGAAAGTTGCGAAATTGAGATAACACGATAAAATCGTTATTGTACCCGTTTGTCTGTCTGACGATTGCATCATTTACATCATCGGCGGCACGTGACCTGTTGGTGAAAGCCGAATTCTAGAAGATGCAATACTAACTTGGCCGTGCTATAAAGTACATACTAATGAATCACGTGAGAACGATAGCATAGTTTATATTCAAATACCTCGAATCTTGGAATTGTACTTTTTAGGTTGTAGCACTAAAGATGATAAAACTAGTAGGTACTAGTAGATAAAGCTATGAGTATGAGTATATAATTTGTTCAAAAGCCAGCCTAACAATTTTTTTATGTTTAAATTGTATCAGTTAATTTTTAATGCATTTTTCCAATCAAAGGTTAAAAAAAGAGTTCGTATGTTCAAGTACCGGGAATATTTTGACTCTGAGTTTATTTCTGTTTGGTTCTAACCAAAATCTGCGATGCTAGGGCTTTGCAGGCTTAAATTGTTGCAACCTTTTTAGTTTCCCTACGGTTTCCGGAATTTTCCGGAAATTTCGGGAATGCCTCGATTGTATTAGTGTAGCGGAAAAACGTAACGGCGCGTTAAAGGGGGGGGGGTCGGAAATGTTCTAAAATGTGGATATGATATAGCAGGAATCTGTTTGCCTGCTTGCTAAATGGAAGTAGAATATACATATTCTAATTTTATCCTGCTAAAGGAGGGCAAAGGCGTTAATTTACCCTAAAAAGTATTGGCCAATTCACCATGCTTGAACTTGGATTGGGGACCCGAAATCCGAACTATGTATATTAAAAAATTTTGTAACATACATGGCTTGACCTGGGTCTTGATCATAATCCAGTGCTCAACTAGAAGACAATCGAGACGTTTGAGGTTTTATTTTATAAATTATGAACTTTTTGTTTGGGTCCAGCCAGTAACAAAGCTAAAATTGCTGGATTTCTTTTTTTGAGTAAGCGAGAGGCTTCTACCTATATGCTGCGTCCCGTTTTGACAAAGGATAACATTTTGTTACAACAGCTGCCAGTAACGCTCTGAAAAGGTGGACTAGACTTTTTACCCTACATCCTACAGATGAAAGTCGCCTAAGAGCCGCCCTATTGGGAGACATCAAGGATGATCAAGGAAAAATTCTCAAGGATTAGCAGGTTTAAACTATAAAGACCGTTAGAAGTAAGTAAGGGAGGCCTTTGCCCAGCTGTCGGAAAGTAAATATCAGATTTTTTTTATTATATGATATATGATGGTGAAAATCGCGTCCAAAATCAAGTGCGTGGTTTTTGGTGACTTTACAAGTGGGAAAAAACTTAGATTTGGGTTTGCAAAAATATGATAAGAGAAGTCACGGGCAAAACCACGACATGATAATTTGAAAAAAAAAGCTCTTTGATTAGAAAAAAATAAAGATACAAATAAGTTTTAAATGTACCTAAATGGATTAATAAAGAAAGTCAGACATTCTGAAATAAAAAACATAAATTGAAAAAAAAAAATGCAAATAAAACTCACCGTGTAACTGGTATTCGAAAAAAAAAGAAGAAAACCACAAAACCTATTTTCTCACCACGCAACCCCACCGGAAAATTTCGCGCGCGCAATCCTAAACTCGAAGTCCGACTTCAAACGTCAAATTTGAATTTCGAACTGTTTTAATCTAACTGCACACAGCCTCTAACTTTTTAATGCCATAGGCTGTTTAACAGTCTGCGTGCGCCAACCACCGGTGCACGGTGGTAACTGATCGGGCCGCGATCCTTGCCAACCTTGAAGGCTACTGAAAGCCTCGACTATGCATTCTTCTTTTTAATTAGATCAACTTCTCGGTAGTGTCGTGTTGGTCCTTCGTTTTTGTGACACTGTAAAAATATTTCTGAAATGCTATGGCTAGGCCGGTGATTCATTATGACGCGAATCATAATTTTTTTCACTTCAATGGAGTAAAATAATGGTTTAACTTTATTATTAGTAGGCGTCACAGTTATAGCTCCACTGCATATTAATGTGTGACCATTGGTGGACCATTTAATAATTGACTCATCACTCAAATTTAATATGTAATAATATACTTAAAACATAACTGCAGCATCATTTTATACAGAAGTAGGTATGTTGTTCTTAAGGTAATAGGTAATGGATGAAATCATGTCCGGTTCGATGTATCGGTATTTATTTATGATTTCGTGAGTTTTGTAAAGTTATAATTTAAAGAGAGTTATAAATAACATAGTGGACCACATTCAAACGCGCATCAATCGTCAATCACGTCTTTAGGACAACTTGTTTCAGACCCGATTGATTTTTTAAAAGAGCTTTCACAGAGTCCTAGAAAAGCTTTATACCTACCATCGAACATTCTTGTTCTATAGTGATGTTACATAAATGTTCACCTCACGTGGGACTGGCAGAGGACTTAGCAAAAGAAGCTAAGTTACCATTTAATACAAAAATAATTTTAGTAGGTATATATTTATTATATTTTAATTATGTACTTTGTGTGTTCATCATTTTATGGTATTTTTTTTGTTTTTTTTTTCTATCTGTTTATATTTTCTCCATTTATATTTTGCACGGCCGTACCCGATTCTCGATATCAATTATTTCCTCTACCTGCTGGTTGTCTGATTTCTAGATTGATTTCAGAGATTGCTTTATAACCAATTAGGTACCAATAAGACCGCCTAAATTGTACAGCAGTGAAATGTAAACACTACAGCTTTTATAACGATACCACAGGGTTTATTTTAGAATGATGTTGTATGCATATTAGCGCATGTGACTGTACTATAATGTGTCTGTAAAACCAATTTATGTAAATATTCTGTTCAATAAAGTGAATCTATCTTAATAAGAAGAAACTATTTGAATATAAGATGAAAACAAAAATGCAATGCTTACACGTTCCAAAAAGGTAGGTAAAATTACAATGTGGTACAGAAAAAGAAAATTGGCCATTTAATTTGCAAGTCGGTAGGAAAAATACAGCTTCCTCATGAAAACATCGCAAACGATTGTGATCCCTCGTGAATGTAAACGGTCACGTATTTCCGATCAGAATCGATTGAGGATAGCATAATTCTGTTTTTCTTGCACTCTTTACAGCTTTAGGCACTTACAAGAAGAAAAAACTGAGTTTCAATATTCATTTTGCAAAAATAAGGTTTTAAATTAACTTTAAATTATTCAAAGAAAAAGTCGTTTAATATTTACTACCTACTTACGATAACTTGCGGTTAGCTCAGTTGGAAGAGCAGCACGCGCGATAAGTGAAGGTCGTGGCTTCGAGCTCCGCACTGCAAGGGGAGATGATTTTTTTTTAGTTTTTTTACCTAGTGCGGCGCAAAACACACAACACAACAAATCCTTTAAATAAACTTTTCTACACAAACATGGAAAATAACCTATTTAAAAAAACGTAGAACTTATTCTGACCCAACAGGAATGTTATAACTGGCTTTCTTAACCCCGTCGTGTTCTGAAAAATGATTGAAGTAATTTAAGCGTCTTTCAATCGCCATTTAGCGAGGTAATGCAGCCAGCATTTTGGGTACCTTACCACAGGGACCATCTTTGTTAAACAAAGAGCTCATCAATAGCTAGGTATTTTCCTTTGCTAGGCTAATTATCGAATCAGTCTTTTCCGTTAAGTAATTTGGAAAATTGACAAGTTTTCTGAACTCAATTAACAAATTTCTTGAATCAAAAGTTTAAAGTGATTTATAATTGTAGGGAAAACACAGATGATAATTAATATGTATGACATAACGAATGCAATAAACCGATGGATACCTTTAATGAGTTTTGATGACGTACTTAAAGTATAAATTGAGTGGCTGGCCGTAATTCTGTGTATTCATTAATGACTAGACTGGGCGAGTCTTGTGGCAACTTAAACGATAGGGAATTTGCATGAGATATATTTTAGCCATTTAACTTAGTATAAACCAGGGATGTTATGGATATATAATTTCGGATACGGATATGTGTAAAATATTATATCGGTTTCGGTTACGGATATAATTATTCAGATATTGGATTTTTATGGAAGTGTAGAAGGGAAATACAAATAAGAATATAAATTATTTGACGTTAATTGTACTTTGTAGGTTTAATTTAAATAAGTCCAACATGTAATTATTTTTACTCGATTTTGTATATAATTATTTCATATAGGTACAAAAACTAGCTACAACACGTATAATTTACTAAATAATAAATAGTCAGACTCCACCTTATCCGAAACTATCTGAAACTTTTATATCGGATTCGGTTACGGATCTTATTTTATATCGGATATCCGATCGTTCCGGTTACGGATATGGAGCTCCATAACAACACTGGTTTAAACAACAAAATACTGATTATTAATAGGATAAACAGTG
This sequence comes from Glyphodes pyloalis, assembly GCA_037074685.1. Taxonomy (NCBI): domain Eukaryota; kingdom Metazoa; phylum Arthropoda; class Insecta; order Lepidoptera; family Crambidae; genus Glyphodes; species Glyphodes pyloalis. The sequence continues at coordinate 9,056,357 of JAYKKO010000021.1, forward strand.
TGAACAGTCAAAAAATTCACATCCTGGGTTTGATTATCAGGTCGAGGTATTTACGTTTCGGATTTTTCTAACTTATTTTGGCCTACAAACTTAACACTTATATTCTATACCAGTCCAATATTCTATACCAAGAGAGGTCTACCACCTAACGATGAGGAGGTGGGGAGGGTTTTTAATTCGGGTAGTTCCCATCCCAGGGCGGGGAAGTCCCACACGTCGATGTCCTCCCCACGGCAGCGGTATGGTGTGTAAATGCATTTTCACTCTCACAAAAAAAGGGGGAACCACTGACATTGATATATTTAATCGATCGGAAATTATTTTTACAAACTGTAAAACATTTTCTTAGATGTTTGATGTCATGACATTTTGCTTTTCGTCTGTTGGAAATAAATTGGGTCATTGGAATAGACATCGAGTATTGTAAATGCAATTAAATTTGAACTGAAACGGTTATCCGTAATCGCGTGACGATTATTTTGCTGCATTGTATCCAACTTGCAAAATATAGTTAGGTGAATGTTAAGGCATTCGTTGTCGATTTAAAAGTCGAATGTGTCGCCTATTTACGAAAAATTGGTTTACCCCAACGACCACGTGTTTCAAAGCGACATAAAGTGATTCTTGAAACCCTACTTTAAAAGCAACACAAAAAGTAATACGCAGATTTATTTAAATGATACAAAGGAGGCATTTCCTCACTTGTGGTTTAACTTTTCAAGGTTTAATATTTACAGGAAAGTTGCTTAATAAATAGGTATGATTACACATTTATTAATAACACAATAAATAAATAACTTAGATGTCAGTTTAAGGAAACAGGTGCGTTTACTATTGTATAAATAACGAGTTATTGATAATAACAGTCTCTATAATACGTCGTTGATTGGTGAGTTGGTTTTTATGAATCATGTTTCTTGTCTATAGTCAAATATTACATCTATGTTATATGTATAGTAGAATAGTATCACATCTGTGGATTAGAATATATGCTTAAAAGTGCATCTTTTCATATATGTACATATAAATGAATATATTTTTATATATGTTCAAACTTTATTGATATTAATAAGTACAGATTTTACAGATATTTAAGAGATTAGATAAAATCAACATCAAGGTATTCTGACCTAGGAAACAATTATTAATGTTAATTTATTAGATATATTTAATAACATAAGAGTAATAACATATTATTTATCCCGCCAGTTTCCGTTTCTCGTATTTCTCCTATTACCTCTACCAGAACGTTATCTGGAAGAAGTTGCTTTCTAGCGAAGATTCTGCCTAAATTGTACTATGATGTGACTGTGAAACTAATTTCGGTAAGCCTTTAGTGGAATAAAGTTTATATCTATCTAAGATTCGCAGCCGTTTCAGATTCAAACGTAACAAAAACCTGCGAAGCTTCGGACTTTGAGCTTTATGTTATAAAGCCTACGTTTTGAAGATGCTCGTAAACCGCTTGTGTGAATAGCTGTTACAACTTATGTATCAAGAGGTACAATAAAAACACGTGAGCAAGGTCGTCTTAAGCCAGCCTGAGGCCTTTGGGCACACAAGAACTTGGGGTCCCTGTACACACAAGATTTTTGGGCCAACGTGCACACAATAATTTGAGGTCATTTTGGGAAGTAAAAAAGCTAATTATAGGTCTTTATATTAGTTCTTTGGTAAGAGAATTAGTCGGTCCTTCGAGGCCCCCATAGGAAGGCGGCCCCGGGCACGGACCAGAGCACCCTTATGGTGAAGTGACCTAGGTGACCCTACACACATTGCATCGCCCTTATATCAGGCGAATAAGATTTAATACCGGACTGCAAGACTACCTTCACGTGCTGGTGACCGCACAACGAAAAGGCATTTAGATCTTTAGGAAGCTGGGTTCGTAAATGGGAAAACCACGCACATCATTTCAATTGTCGATGTCATTTTAATTATAAAAATTCCGCTAGACGTAATCGGCCGCGACTCCACCCAGTGGAAAAACGAAAGTATGGAGCTGTAAATTGTAAACTGCAATAAACTTTAAACGTATGTTTATTTCAATTGATTACCTATAAAGATTTATAGTTGATTTTTTATTACAACTAATTAGTAGTTAGGGAGACTACGCACCTTAATACCTACACTAGTAAAATGTTTTTTATTATTTCATATAAGACAGCAGCCAAATAACAATCACTCTGGTGTTGTTGTGTTCCTGCGTGTGAGTAAGGTTTCCAGAGCTCTTGGGGGGTGCTACATTAGTAGCAGGGGTCAAGCCTTCAAGGCAAGGGCGACAAGTCTAGTAACAGTTTTACTATGCTATACTTTTCGCCCTTAAGCTAGGAACTCATTACCACTTAACATCAGGTGGGATGAGGTCAATCTGGAATTGCGTTATCAAAAAAATAGTAATCAATAGTAATCAAGAGTGGGCAAGGCTTTGTCATATAACGTCATCTTAAAGATTCAAGGTTCGATTCCCATGTCCACTATATATTTTTTCGGGTCTGGGTGTTGTGGTACCGTCGTCGTTTCTGATATCTGTAACACAAGTGCTTCACCGAGTAGGTCCACCACAGAATCACAGCAATGTAGGTATATGTTGCACTGATGTGATGTTATTAAACATTTATTTATAACTTACCCGACAGACGTGGACCTGTCTTAAAGACGACTACCTATTTAATTATATACATTGTTATCTAAATATATAAAAGGAGAAACTGACTGACTGACTGACATATCAACGCACAGCCTAAACGGCCAAACGTAGACAAATTTGGAAGGGACGTAGCTTATTTACCATAGAGGTGCACTAAGAAAGGAATTCTCGAAATTCCCACGGGAACGGGAATCTTTCATAAGAACCTTCTCCTGACAATAAAAAACACAACAATGAAAAGTCAAATTGGTCCAACCGTCCACGCATGATGACGTGATCAAGGGAAATAGGGATTAACTTTATTATTAAGAGTAAACTCTTATTTATTAATTTCACATAATAACACAAACTAGGTTTTAATGAATAAATAAAAAAGCAACACGGCTATAGTCTACTTACTCTAGTCTTGTTCTTATACGCCTCCATACTCGGCCGTATAATTAAATCCAAACATAATGATTAGTTATTGATACAAAGCGCTCATTATAGTTACATTGCTCATGCCGGTATACATATCACATAGGAAACAGTTTGTTTCCGATTGCCCTAATAGCTAGCTATAATTATAAAAGTTTTTAATGCTTTTAGGCCTATGAGACTTATTTCAAGTTTAAATAAATAAATAAACGCGCCAGACATCCACACCAATCACCTGGTCTCAAATAAAGGAGTTCGTAGTATAATGCTACGAGCACCAGACAACGAATACTAACTGGGAGCGTCATCTCAGCACATCCAGATCCAAGTCAATTTGGAAAAGTTCGTTTTCCAAATTGACCTGACTGAGAATCGAACCCGGGACCTTCGCGCTTTCGCTTTCCTTTCGCGCTTCGCGACAGAGGTCATCATAATATGGATTTGGATGTATGGATGTCTGAATGTATGTTTGTAACACTTTCACACAAAAACTACTGAACAGGATTTAGAAGGAATTTCATTGATTTTAAGAGAGGCAGGGCATAGCGGTTTGCCGCTCAAACTGGAGCAGCCCGACTGGTGAAATACCTCCACCTTACAGAAGAGCGCAGCCAAATAACAATCACTTCTGTGTTGTTGTGTTCCTGCGTGTGAGTAAGGTTTCCAGAGCTATTGGGGAGTGCTACGTTAGTAGCAGGGGTCAAGCCTTCAAGGTAAGGGCGACAAGTACAGTAACAGATTTATTATGCTGTACTTGTCACCCTTAAGCTAGGACCTCATTACCACTTAACATCAGATGGGATGAGGTCAATCTTGGAGTGCAATATAAAAAAAATATTAGTTAGAGGAAATAGATAATAATAATATAGCGAAATCAAGGTAAATGTCCCCTACATTTACCTTAATTATTCAACTTGCCGCTAATATATGTATTAAAGACCAACCAATAATTAAAATTTGTTGTACATACGCACCTATGTATTTGTTTATTTCCGTTGTAGCAATTAAAATACTGTTAATTCGACTTTTGCTTAGTATAATGTATATTTTAAAGACTGTTCATAGAGGTCACACAGACGCTCCATATAACAAGCGTTAGCGAGACGCACTAGCGCCACAAATGACAAAAAAACATGTCTACTATATCAAACTAGTTGGTCGCTCAATATTAATTTCTAAATTTTTTTTTGCTTTTTATGTATTCTTTCCAATAATTCAACAAATTATTGATCGAGATATCTCGAGATTGGTAATCATTGTCTAATCTTAAGTGCGTTGCGAGCAGATAGGTCCGCTTATGGCGAACGTTTACATTTTACCCAAGGCTTAAGTTGTGTCTCGTCGTCGTTATAAAAAACAGTACGAGTTTTAAACTGATATAAATATATTTATAACTAAAAAGCACACAAATTATCTCACTATTTTCAATTACACACTTTGTCTCGTCGCTGTCATGACCGTTCTGTCCATATTCAAAACTAACGTTCTGGTCACGTCATCGTCTAGTCGCCTTGCCGGCCAGCACCAGGCCGGCAAGGAGGTCAGTGGCGCCGCAACAGCATAAAATAATTCAATTGTAACTCCAGGGCCCATTGACCAATTATTGGGATTTAGGTTACCTACATACCTATAATATATTTAAACTTTAACCTAAATACAATTTAATTAATTAGCTCTTCCACATACCATTACCTACTCATTAGTGCATAGTGACATAGCCCGAAGAGTAAGCACGCTGAAGTGGCAATGGGCAGGCCACATCGCTCGTAGGACCGACGACCGTTGGGTAAAGAGGGTCCTCGAGTGGCGACCACGTACCGGACGACGCAGCGTGGGGCGGCCCCCAACACGATGGACTGACGACATCGTCAGATGTGCGGGGAGCCGCTGAATGCAGATAGCGCAGGACCGCGCGTTGTGGCGTTCTGTAGGGGAGGCCTATGTCCAGCAGTGGACAAAAAGAGGCTGATGGATGGATGGATGGATGGACTCATTAGTGCAGCGGAGGTGTAATTTGACAAAGTTATAAGGAGTGCAACAGCGAATGTTGACGCTGTACCAATTATAATAGGGATTGTACAATTTTGAATCAGTGTATCGACTTTTTTTTTATTTATTTTTTTAAGTGTATCGACTATATTTTAGTTTCACGATTGAGTTATCATTTTTTTTTCATTGACGGCGCTAGTAATATTTACAAACACTCTCGATTGGGACACGAAACATAATACAAAGTTTAGGAAATAATTAATTTTGTAAAGCAAATCACATCCCATTACAAGAAGCTGTTTAATTAAATGGTTTCAAGTTTGGGGGTTACCTCGTGGGTAAAGCCAAGAAACATTCAAACTATACATATAAATAACGTTGGAATGACTATTTTTAATATTGAAATAGCCGTTTTTTACTACTTGGATATGAATATACATATATACGGTAAAAAAAATATTTAAGAGAAAAATATTTTTGAATCTTGTAGTCCACACGAACGACGTCACGTACGACGACGGAAATAGTAAAAATATACCTGTTATGTGTTAAGTACGCAGTTCGATTTTGGTTCTTATACCCATGACATAAGGGATGTTGAAAGTCCAAAGTGTGTAGTCTGACGTGCTTTCGACCGTACTAACTGAAGCCTCAGCCTGGTATTGGATGGGTGAGCGTTCCGGAGAAAGGTTGTGACATTAATCACGACCATATCCGTGTTTCGAGGGACATGTAAGCTCCAACTCCTGGAAAAAAAATGGTATTTCGGTGTATGTACCGTTAATGGTACATAAAATCGAACTGCGTACAGTAGGTCTACTTAACATACAACAGGGGGTCTACTCTCAAAAACGAAACGTACATACGAAAGGATTTCCGTCCCACCCGTGACAACGTTCGCGGGGACTACAAGATTCGAAATTATTATTTTCTCAAATAAAATAATAATAATAGTTACTCCTTATTACTTCAGTTAGCTGAAAATAAAAGTCCCATATAAATCAGTCCAGCCATTTCAGAGATTAACCGGAACAAACAGACCTATCCATAAGGGTTCCGTTTTTCACCATTTGGCTACGAAACTCTAAAAAATTACATTCACTCAAGGACCAAGGTAATTAAAGTCTACATGTGGGTAGATTCTGTATTTGCCCATTGAATAAACTTTTGTTAATCAGAAAACGCTTGAAATTCGTTGTGTCAAGTGTTCATATTTGGTGAAAGGAAAACTTAAAACATATATCTTAGACACATACTAATTTTTTCAGAAATCTGCAGCTTTTAATACTCTCACGACTCCGAGTGATCTTTGCCTAGGCTAGGACGCAGCTAAGATGTAATCTTTTATCCCCCGATAGACGAGTCATGGCGGAAAAAAATTGAATTTGCGCCTTAAATCCCATACTTAGTCCTTAGTGCCAATTTGGGGTAACCGCCCCACTCGCTCTACTCAGGGCCAATACGACTTAACATGTAGGAGACATGTAGGAAGCTACAGTTTAGAATAAATGATTAAACTTTGAACTAAATATCAAATTAGTGGGCTAATGAGGCAGCTAAAACCCAAGCTACGCCTTTGACCTGGGTTGAGCACAGACGGCAACATATCAACCGGACCTACAGCAGGAGAATACTCTTCACAAAAGATAAGTGACTAAAAATGCCTGTTTTGACTATCAGTAACTACTAACACTGGTGAGATACCTCCACCTTACAGAAGACCGCAGCCAAATAACAAAAAAAAAATGGTGTTGTTGAGTTCCTGCGTGTGAGTAAGGTTTCCATCAGATGATATGTGGTCAATCTAGAAGTGCAGTATATAAAACAAATATTTTTTAAGATACATTGCGTTTAAATTTATCGCGACTTAATACACTGTATCATCATCAATTTATATGTTGACCGTTAAAGTTCAAAGAACGTCAAAAAGTTAACGCATGTGAACATATCTAACTGTGCATACCTTTCATGCTGTTTCCGAAACGTAAACGGTACACCTGTGTTTTTAAGAAAATTAAATATTTATCGAACACTATCGCACACAATTGACCTCATCCCAAATCTAAACCACTTCCAAACCATGGCAAGGTGGTACCACCAAATCATTAAGATCATACTCAAACTTACATCACATGATCGAGGTAATCGAACCCACGACCCCTGTCGATACCAGGGTCAGTACCAAATGCGCTACCGAACCAGTAAATACATTGTTCCAGACATCAATCACGCCGCGCCCGGGGAAGTGTAAACGTCAGTAGCTTGCAGTCAAGGCACTGACCAAGGTCGCAACGGCCCGTCCACATTGATAAGAGGCAGCGGGAGCGGGGAAAGCGCCCACCTGATTCTAGATATATTCAGCGACAAACAATTGACACTCAGATTTCATTAATATTCAACGATGAGCAATCAGTCGCAACCAAATGAAAATGAAATGAAAAAAATGAAAAATTGTTTATTCAGTAACAAACAGATATTTTGTGATGAAGTGATGGCTGGTGTCTCCTTTTAAGCTTACAGAAGCATGTGTCAGGTCTATGAAATCAGTGCATTCCATGTTTCCATATTGTTACATGTACAGTCAGCGTCAAATAGTAACTGACGCAGGGTATTCAGTAATATTCAGTAATAAATCAGACGCAACTAAAAAGTAAATAATATTCTATTGAACGATTATATTGTTTTGTTGTTTTGTTAGGCAAATTTTAAAGCTTTCTTCTTGGTCGTGAGGTGGATGGTGGGGCAGAATGGAATACTCCCGTTGGTCCCAGCAATGATCCAAACATGTTTAGTTGGCCTTGTTCGGGTTGCGAATAGTACGTTTTTCATTTGTGTGCGGTCAACATCTAATTGATGTACGGACAACAACAATAGGGCAAACATTTGCAGTTCCATATTAGATCCTATGCTTACAAATGCGATACAAAATATAAAGTGTATTATGGCCTGTACATAAAGCAATAGTATTCCAAAGAAGTGAGGCACAAAAATCGCTTGCGCTTCCGCGTCCGCTTGTAAAGTGTGATTACCCTGCTTGCTCTTGATAAGTCTAGTCAGGAGTTTATAAATTTTGCTATCAGCAAGGTCACTCTAGCCATCTGTCTACATTGACATAGATCAAGATCGATAAATCATTTTAATTCCTAGACAAGTATAGTAATATTTTATTGTGTTTTATCAAGAATAATTCATAAAGAAAGGCGCTTCCTAGCGCAAGTCTAGAATGCACCACAGCTCTTTCGACTTCCACTATTTTTTAAATTATGTTGAACTAAAACTTTTTTTATGGATTTGTTCAAATATATCCGGTTCTAATATTTGAAAAATGATCCGTTCTAGTTACGGATAGTTATAAATTTTACGAGGCGTAAGCTAAAAAAAGATTCTTTTATTTTTGGCTTTTTAGTGCTCTATTGTTTTAATGTTCAATGAACGAATAATAAGCTAGAATAAATATCAAATAAGACTTCTTTTAAAAAGGACAAAGCTTATTAAAAAAAAATACAAATATATTAATTTAATGACATCAATGGGCTTTGTAAGCTTGTAAAAAAATTGTGAATATGTTTAAAGGGATTTCGTTTTGTAATATGATTTAATTACAATATGGCTTATAACATTATTTCAGTCACTGCACCTATTTAACCGACTTCAAAAAAAAGGAGGAGGTTCTAAAATCACTGTATTTTCTGCATAAAATTTGTTACGTACATAGTTTAACTCTTTACACCCTAGAATTCTAGATACAATAGACAATCAATTGTTTCTTGAACTAACAAAGACTCACCAAGATTAATGCCCGGTTCCAATATTTTACGCTTCGTAATGTGTCAAAAATGACTATCTGTTGATAGTGATAGTACGACTATCTACTAGTCGTTAATTCTAATTTCTTTTTCGTCGGTTCAATTTTTTGTTAAAAAGTGTTTTATTTTAAATTTTTTTGTGGCTCATAAAATTATTCGTTCTTTATAATTAATTATAATACATAGTATGCATATTTGGACTAGTGAACATGTGAACCAAGCCTTGGGCGTCTGCCAGTGAATGAATAAGCCCATACACCAAATAGCTGCTGTAAACCGTTGAGGAGTTCCCTCGACTATCTTTCGTCATCACCATCATATCAACCTTGCGTCTCCGTCATACTAAAGAATCTTAAGGACTACATAATTGTGCCCAATTTCAAAAGAATCTGTTCACAATTTAAAAATCTGTAGACGAATGATTATTCATCCCCTATTTTTCTACCCTCAGCGGTGATATTTTTGTATTCCAACTTCAAAAGGACCCAAGTTGAGGTATACCCTATCAAACAAAAAAAAATTATCGAAATCGGACTACTCTGTAAAAAGTTATGCGTGGTCATACATAAAACATAAAAAAGAAAAATATATACGTGTTGACTTGAGAACCTCCTCCGTTTTTCGTCGGTCAAAAACGACCGATAGACGACGACAGCTGATATGGAAAGTAAATGTGAAATTAGAATTAACGACTAGTAGATAGTCGTACTATCACTATCAACAGATAGTCATTTTTGACACATTACCAATCGTAAAATATTGGAACCGGGCATTAATCTTGGTGAGTCTTTGTTAGTACAAGAAACAATTGATAGTCTATTGTATCTAGAATTATTCTAGGGTGTAAAGAGTTAAACTATGTAGGTACGTAACAAATTTTATGCAGAAAATACAGTCAAAGTCAATCTTTTTTATTCACATAGATTACATTAGTAATACTTATGAATAGTCTTTATATAAAGCAAATGAAGCTACCTCCGGTTCGGAACAGTGATTTTAGAACCTCCTCCTTTTTTTTGAAGTCGGTTAAATAGGTTCAGTGACTGAAATAATGTTATAAGCCATATTGTAATTAAATCATATTACAAAACGAAATCCCTTTAAACATATTCACAATTTTTTTACAAGCTTTGTAATGTGATGTCATTACATTAATATATTTGTATTTTTTTTTAATAAGCTTTGTCCTTTTTAAAAGAAGTCTTATTTGATATTTATTCTAGCTTATTACTCGTTCATTGAACATTAAAACAATAGAGCACAGTTCAAAAGAAAAAAACGTATTTTTAAGAAATTAACCTTATACTGGCCTTAGGCCTAGGCCGACTATCAATTATCAGAATCCGTTTACTATGCAGAATACCTACTCATGCTTTTGTATTCAACCAGACTTCATAATTAAATTGATATCGAGGCTGAGAAAATGGTTCCAATACTAGAACCGTTTAACTTATAATTGTTTAAATATTTATTCAAAGACGCAACTTTGTAAGCTAATTAGTTCAGAAAACAAGTAAACCCAGGTGACGGAATATAATGTAAAACATACCATATTACACAGTTAAAGTAGGTCGTATTCGTTTCTGTGGTCCCCCACAGAACAGTCTGTGTAGAATCCGCAAGGAATCCCGACTCCCCCACAACTGCGCAGCGTTGGCCACCGAGGGGGTTTTAGTCGGTGCGAGCCCGACACACCACTCTCTGTTCCCCCCAGAGAGTGACGGTGCGGTAGGCATTTCCCTCTCGACAAAAAAAAAGGTCGTATTCGTTTGGGGTGTTCTGGGTCGGAATACCTCCTTTTGTGCCTCCTTGTTATTGGTTCTTGAAGATTCTCGCGAATCCGAGGGCAGTGGTAGCAAGCGGGCCTGGTGACCCTTGGCAACGGAGGCTAGCGACGTCTTTTTTAAGATTTCTCTAGTCGACGGCGGACGTTCCGGCACGAGAAGCCTCCTTCACCTCTTCTTGAAGAGGGGTAGAGGATGGCTGGGGTGGGGGCAATTTTTGCCTGTTGGGTCCAGAGACGCCAGGCGTTGGGTGAGCCTGGCATCCGTTACCTCTGTCCTGAGAGAGTGGGGCGTGTCAAGTGGCCTGGCACGCTCCAGTCGCGTGCTTTTTGCGCGGCGAGGCCCTCCTCGCCACTGAGTGGTATGCGCTGTGGAGCCTGCGTAGAGTCCGCCAGGGTCCCGACTCCCCCACAACTGCGCACCGTTGACCACCGAAGGGGTTTTAGTCGGTGCGAGCCCGACAGGCTACTCTTTGTTCCCCGCGAAGAGTTAAGGTGCGGTAGGCATTTTCCCCTCAAAAAAAAGGTTTCAACCCCAACCAAAAAGCTCTTTATCAGGTACAGTCAACAGCACACCAAGGTAAACACTTCCAGCCAATCAGCACTTGACCAACCGAATTTATTGATTTTGACATTGTGAGCACGATAAGTATTACGCGCGTTGCACATCCTAACTTCTATCGGCAGGTACGGACTTCGCGAGTTGCCATTTAAAACAAAAAAAATAACCAAAATAGAGGCCGCAAAAAACATAATTAGAAGCCCAAATAGTACGTCAGTACCAACGCATATTGTCTCCGATCAAGGTCGGCACTTTCGCTCGCCACTTCCTTGTGGCACCGAAGGTCGAATGCTAGCCATAAATTAGCGATAGATGTGCACCGCCATGCGTGACGATGTTTTTTTTTAATTTCCGCTTTTTGTAGAGGTCGATTTCGGGTCAACCCTTGTTTGACTTTCTTAGGTAGTCGTTCGTTCGATAGATAATTTTACAAGGGATTTTGACAGATCTAACTAAACATCTTCGCAACTCTAAAATCAGAATTGTAGTAATTTTGTTTTTTAATAACGTTGGTGGTTTTTAATAACCATAGAAGCACACCCCTCAGAACCCAACGGGGGAAGATCCCGCTCGGTTCCGCATCTTCATCCACATCTGAACACAATTCGTTGTGTCCTGGTGAGGCTGCCATGGAGGGGGATTGTGTTTTGGGGGAGGGTGGAAGGAGAGCTGGAGTGAATCTCGGGTGTCTGCAGTGGCGGTATGCAGCGGGGCCGCACAGCAGATTCGCTGCTGGGACCGGAGATGCCAGGCGTGGGGAAAGCCTGGAGTCCGTTACCTTATCTTATCGTCCGGTAAGTGCCGCAAGGGAAGATGGAATTTTTCTGTTTCTTTAAAATAGTTCGCTAGTGCAGAGTGAAATACTATAAAAAAATTATATATCAATATTACCGACTGTTTTAGACTATCGATAGTTTACTAAATTACAAAAAATCAGTAGTCTATCGATAGGAACATCTCTTTCAGATTAAAATTTCATTAGTGCGGCAACACTGTTCTCGAGTCGACTTTTCCGTCGATATGATGGATGATGTCGCATCCTGTGTGTCGCGTCCGGTACGAATAGAAATAAGACGGCGGCGCGGTTCCTCAGTTACCTATCTGCTTTTCCGGCGGATGCGTCTGTCGTTGTCGCCAGGGCCGGACTTGGCGTATTTCAATACTTTGGGAGTGTCTCTCGCACTAACTATTCAATTCAGAAAAAATATATTAGGAGGTTTCTAATAGTTGTGGTTGGTTAGGTTGATCCGATTTCCCACAGCACCACCACTTAGGCGATGAGGTCCAACCGGGGGGTTTTAGTGGGTAGTCCTGCCGTTGTAAGGGCAGGGAGTCCCACACACGCCGTCACCTCCCTCAGGTGACGGTACGGTGCGTCAAAGCATTTCCCCTCGTCAGAAAAAAAAAAAAAAAAAGGAGGTTTCTAATATATTTTTTCTGTTAATTCCAATTTTGAATCCATTCATAGGTGTTGGTCCGAAGAAAAATACATATTGAGTTTCAGTTTAAGTTAAGAGCCCCTAAACAGTATTATTTATTTTTGTGAAAAATGCTAATGTGGTGCACAGAATACATCTACACACCAAGTTTCAATAGTATCTTGTGTCACAGAGCTTGAACTGTATTCGTCACTTGTCATTGGTCCGTTTTCCAACTTCCACTCTCTTACGCACTTACACCAATCGTGCGCAAGTTACAATCTCGGCTACGACCGAGAATCTCGGCAATAATTAGGCGAGAACCGAGGCTGAGATCTAGGTTGGATATGTAGCCGAGAATGCCGAGACCGACAGGGCTAGTATGCGCAATACGTATTTATCGCATAAGTCGATACTCTTGATTGGCTTATAGCACACTGCACTCGTATTTTCAGCCAATCAGCAGCTGACGCACTGACTTCAATCGATTTTGACGTTTGTTAAGAGTGCAATAAAATTAGCGGGGCGCATGCTAGGCCTGCGAGGTCGAGGCCGAGCTTTACTACAGGATTTCGAATTCTTGAATTAATGTTGTTCCTTAGAAACAGCGATTTATTCCCGTTCAGCACACTCAATGCACTTAGTACACAGTATTAGTAATATCTAAATAATACTCGCTTCCATAGATCAACTAATTGGTCAGTGGCACGTTTATGTAGATCCGATATGTACGGTCAGACTACAGATTCTTTGGACTTTAAACCGCTCTTAAGCAGCAGGTATAAAAACTAAAATCGAACTGAAAGTGTATATGGATATGCTGTTCACTGTTCAGATTAAAATCAATTAAATAACGTTATCGATCGCCGAGAGCACGCTTGAGTTAGCGTTTGTTAAAGTATAAATTTATATCACATTCACATAATGTACTTTTATATATCAAACTAATAAATTTGTGTACATATCTTATTCGTTTTATAATAAGACCGATTATCCGTACGCTTCATGTATCAGTCGGTAAGGTTAAAAAAGGCAGTCTGTGAATCGCATGGGATGCGCAGCGCGCAGATATGTATGCGCTAGTGCGGCATGGAGTGGGGTGGCCTCCTTCTGCGAAGACGTCATGTCGCAGAAGGAGACCGCAGAGAGGGAGCGGTAGACGATCCTTCCGCTGCCGCCTGACGCAGAAGAAGGCGGCTGAGGGCGCGGCTAAGATATGACCGCGCCCAGCTTTCGCGTGGGTACCGGCCGGCTGATAGTGTGAGGGTGGGAATGGTTTCGTTGGACCGGCCATACCCAGTCTTCCCCCCGAAAACTGTGTGGGAGAAGACGTAAGCGGCTATTCCGGCGGCGGTGTTGTGGACATCAAGGCTTAGCCGACCTCCCACAACACCGCCATTATGGCGATGAAGGTCCAACCGGGGGGTTTTAGTGGGTAGTCCTACCCTTTTCAGGGCAGGGAGTCCCTCACACGCCGTCACCCTCCCACGGGGTGACGGTACGGTGCATCAAGGCATTTCCCTCGTAAAAATAAATTAAAAAATAAGATGGATGATGTCTCAGTAAAATAACAATGTATCTATCTATTGAATCAATTAGATTTTCAACATAAAATATAACAATAAATGCACATTAATGATGATACAGCCCGTTTAAGTTTAGGAGAGGGATGTGTTAAAGACACTATTTCGTAAAAACTGTACGAAGAAGTGACGTCGCGCTAAATTTAATATTTATTTTAAAAAAATAGAAAAAAAAAATGACGTGTCTCATATTTATTGGTAATCTTATCTATCTAACTCATGGACCAAACATATTTTTTTATTCATCCACCCAATTGCCTCGCCCCAACCTCGCTAGCTATTAATCATCTAGCAAGTCGTGATTCCAATCCTTGCCACAAGGCTACAAAAGCAATAAAATAATATCACACGTGTCTAGGACATTCTTATCTCTCTGGTCGCCATTGTTGACAGTGACAGTTTAACTTCCGTTTCCGTTTAAGCTCCTGTAATCACGACTTTTGGTACGGTCAGAAGCACATCACGGCAAACCGTTCTGTTCGGTATTAGTTCTTATGGTTATAGTATTACGGCTATATATTGTGGACATGCTTATTTTCTTACAAATTATTTACTCTAAAAAGGTTAAGCTCTAAGTTCAAATGAAATGAACCTAACGGAATTTAGTTTTAACTTTTTAATTTTCAATATTAACCTATGACCTTAGAACAAGGAAAATATATCTATGCCTATGACGTTAGCAAAAAAACAATAAGACAGACGGAAACTGTCAAAATGAACGTGCGGTCGGCCTTTTTTAGTTGTTTCACTGTAGTTGGATTAATCTATAATATAAACATTAATCGCAAAATATGTTGGTAAGCGCTTAACAACGCGTGGACAAATTTTGCCATTTTTTTTTAAATGTTCGCTGAAGTTAATGGTTTTTACCCATAAGAGAGCCCTTTTCCTTTTCCAATACAAACGTTTTATAACTAAAACGAAGAGTCAGTTTGAACTTTATTGCTATAAGATCAGTGTCGTTTTTTGCTTCGAATATAAAATAGGTAGAAACTGCTACATTCCAAATCTTTTTGTCAGAACGAAGTCTGTCGGGTCCGCTAGTTTAATATAAAATAAATAAAAATTACAAGTACCACACAGTAGTGAAGCCGCAATCACGATTTACCATTTACTGTCAAAAGCATGTCAGACTACACACTTTGAACTTGGAACCGACCTTATGTCATTTGCTTAAAGTCCAATATTGAACTGCAATTGTTTACCATGTCGTGCGTTTGACCTACCTACTTATCTACATTAATAATGTAGATAAACAAGTTATCAAAGAATGGTAATTGTCATATCTTTATTATTAAGGAAGCAATTCAAATTTATATTAATTAAAAATACTTCCGTATTTTAGACTTATTAAATTTTTAAACATGAATATGGTTAAAGATGATATTTAAATGATAAGCTAAGCCTTACTCGCGTGGTTAGATGTCCGATGGGTGGGTGACCGTTCATTAAACATAGTCTTGCATTGGATAACTGGGAAGATGAGTAAGATTGTTGATCTTAGAGGACGAATTAGTTATCGAAATTAGATATGAAACTCATATATTTGTTTATTTAAATTGGTTACATTATAACACTTTTGAATCATCATTGGATACAATGCAAAGTGATCCTACTTCCGGTTCGGAACCTATATCTACCGAAAAGATACTCAGTAGATTAGTTACAGTAGCAGTATCTTACTTATTGCTATGTGTAGCTGCACTTAGGACCAAGACATATAGATTTGTATGGATGAGTGATGAAACAATTAAGTACTCAAGTAAGTATTTACTTTCGAGAGGTAAGCTGGAGCAGCCTTTGGTGCTTTAGGGCCAGTCCCCAAAGGTGGCACCTGCATCGTTGCTGCAAACGGCAACGTAAACACTTACAGTACGATATTCGATCTTATGCGCACGATTTAAGGGCGATGCAAAGTCCGTAGTGTGTGCCGGCCTGTGCCTGATGGTCTATTGATTGTTCCTCTTTTACGATGTTAAATTGTCTTATTACCCAATTTAATGTTATGAGATCCTTAGAAGGGTCTCCAAAAAACGAAAATAACAAACAGAAGGTTTCGTTTTTAAAGATTATCAAAAGCTCGGGAGTTAAAACGTGAATTTTGATTTGTATAAGAGTAATATTATGTTTTATGAAAACGCATAATTCGCATTTGAAGTGAATTAAGAGAGGCAGGGTAAAGCGATTTATCGCTCGAACTGGAGCAGCCCGACTGGTGAAATACCTCCACCTTACAGAAGACAGCAGCGAAATAACAATCACTCCAGTGTTGTTGTGTTCCTGCGTATGAGTAAGGTTTCCAGAGCTCTTGGGGGTTGCTACATTAGTAGCAAGGGTCAAGCCTTCAAGGTAAGGGACGGATAAGTCTAGTAACAGTTTTACTATGCTATAGGTACTTTTCGCCCTTAAGCAAAGAACTCATTACCACTTAAAATCAGGTGGGATAAGGTCAATCTTGAAGTGCGTTATAAAAAGACAAAAATTGACTGCGACTGTGAGAATTAAAAATTGCTATCCGTTGTGGGATCCGAAATAGGTACCTATATCGTTTTTGGGAATAGATCCCCTGATCCCGCTGACAAACAGTGTACTGACTTTATTGTGACCCCATCTACTTGTTTGTTCACTCTAAAGATTTGTTAATTAACCAAATAAATAATAATTAGGTAAAATCTTAGCGTGTATCTCGGTTGAACATTAATTAAGGAGCCAGATGACCGAGCTTAGGCACATTGTTTCATAAACTATTGTTTGCAGCTATTGTTTGCCAAGGCGCTTCGCAATAGAATGCTATGAAAACTCATCACTATACTTTATTTATGTAAAAGTAAAGAGGAAAAGTTTCTTATTACGTTCATCAACTAAAAAACGCATGGACTTAATAATAAAGATTTTGTATCTCTCTTAAATCTAGGGCATTATAACTAAATTGGAACTGCAAATGTTTACTTTGATATTATTATCTTTGTACACACTTATACATATATTTATTCAACTCACTTCAAAAATACATTATATTTTTGTGCGTTTTGGGATACCTAAGAAATTGATATTAAATTACAACTACCTATTCAGTTTCAACCTAAACCTGTTTCTCACAGAAACTAGGCCGGAACCGAATTCAGTTGAACACTATTCTCTGACCCATTTTGCTACCCTCAACATTGTAATTTAAATTCTATTGTCATACTACTAAGGTATATCTATAGAAGGTGGCGGCATGAGCTGCATTTGCCGTTCTAATTCGAGACTTATCAGAATAAGAATAAGGGTTACGGGGATATGGGGCGGCGGGGCGGTATGCCTGAGTGGCGTTGACAGTTCGGCTGGTTGAGTTTCACGCCTGTCCTGGGCTCAGTGCTGGCCTGTGGAAAATGGTGCAGTTATAACGGAACGTAGCAAAATAAGCAAGACATGTATTTTTTTTATATTGCAGTTCAAGATTGACCTCATCCCACCTGATGTTAAGTGATAATGAGGTCCTAGCTTCTAGGCGACAAGTACAGCATAATAAAAGCTTATTGGGCTTGTCACTCTTACCTTGAAGGCTAGACCCCTGCTTCTAATATAGCTCCCCCCAGAAGCTATGGAAACCTTACTCACACGCAGCAACACAACACCGAAATGATTGTTATTTGGCTGCGGTCTTCTGTGAGGTGGAGGTGTTTAACTAAACGGGCTGCTCCAGTTCAAGCGATAAATCGCTATGCCCTACCTTTCTTAATTGATGGTACGGTAACGAGAACTTCGACGTAAACATTTGCGGTTCGATATTAAATCTTATGCTCATATAACATAAGGGCGGTGCAAAATCCAAAGTCGGACGTGCTGTTGTCTGTAAAATAAGGCTTGCAGTTCTGGCTGTTGAATAAAGGGGGGTTCGATTCTCACTGAGACAAACATTTCTCTGTAGAAAAAAAAAAGGTTATACCAAGTGGAAGACTATCCATTTAAAGACAAGGATGTGTCGAACAGTAACTACCTGGTTTGGTTGTCTACAAATTTATTGATTAAATTTTCTAAAGTAACAATATACCTAAGTAGCTGACGCAACAGACGTTGTCCTATCTTAACGACGACTATTTAATTATATATATGTATACTGACGACTTTTTAATTATGTATATGTATATATTTAAAATTTTTCTTTCGTATGAACCTGCTCCTATGAAATTGGTCCAGTCATTCACGCGTGATGGCGTGAGCAAGGGAAATATCTTTATACCAAGGGTTATCTCTATATATAAAAATGAATTCCATTTGTGTATATAGAGATAACCCATAAGGTTAGCTGCGCTGCGATCGCGTTACGAAAGAGCTAACATGTCAAAAGTAGCTTATAGTGTCACAATATCATGCCTTACTAATATGCAACTTACTTTTAGGAATTTAATTCACTTTAAATCTGCTTTTAAATACCTCTTACGAGGATACAGCAACAATATCATTGTGGACCCGTGTTATATGTTTGATTGTATATACCCCATGATGAAATACCAACCAAACAAATAGAAATAGTGTGCGGTGATATTCCCCCGTCATGTCAGTCGCATCCGTTTTGCTGGGTAATGTGCCAGGGATGTAACGAGGATCTACCTGATTTGTAAAATTTATTCAAAATACAATGCAAGGTGAGAGAAAAAATTCATATGAATCCGAATACTATACTGTACTGTCATGTAAATATTTTGTCTGATTTGGGTAGGTTCTTTTTTTTCTAACTGGCATACATAATATTTTGATGGCCTCGGATGGCCTTTTAATCTTCACCGAGCTTGAGTGGAAACGAAAGGCTCTTACCCCTAAATTTGGGTACGTCAGAGTAATAGGGTCAATATATTATGGTTTTAGACCCTTATTATGAAATACATACATATGTATGAGGGGTTAATCTGGTTGTCAATTTACCATTTCAAACTAACAACTTATCCATTCAATAATCAATTAAGTATATTTAAATATCTGTGAAAACACGATTTAGTTAGATTTGGTATGAAAATATGACTTCTGAATACTAAATATTTGTTAAGTACCCAACGTTACAGATCAATGAACCGTCTTTTGATATAAAAACATAATTTTATATCAAGACGGTTCATTGATTACTTTATCTAATCAAATACGATAAAAACTTTTGGGATTTCATGTTGTTATGTTGATATGAGTCAAGATCAACGATACCTACGTCATGGACCTAAGAATACAATATAGTCGATAAGAGTTATTTCATTTACAATTTCTACTATTGTATTGTACTATTGTTTTTAGTTCCACCGTCTCAACTCTCACTCTCACTCTGTCGTCCCAGGTCAATACTTCGATGCTACTTAGATGCTGTGGTAGAGCTGAAATTCCTACACTACCATCGGCAGTCTCAGCTCTCTATGGGGTAGAGATGTTAAGGCAACAATTATATGGTTCATGTAAATGTTTCAGTAATATTTATGAATCGTCTATATATGTAATCCAAAGAAGCTATATTTAGCTAAGAATCTACAACTAACACCGTAGTTTTCGTTACAAATAAATCTGAACATATAACTATTTTTGCATTAAAACATACATTGTGGTATGTCAATTGTAAAAATAAAATTCAAAGGAATTATACAAATTGAAAAACATCTCTAGGATGAATAAACAAACTCTAGGTCCCTATTATAAAGAAGTAGGTACTTTTTAATGAAAATGGAACCTATTGTAGAATTTGAACAACAAACATTAAGTCAAATTAAGAGAGACCTACACACGCAGTCACCTCCCTCTTGGAGGCGGATTTCATCAATTAATTTCCTCCCAAAAAAAAATATAGATGCTTCGTTTGTAGCTCAGGGGTTCGCAATAACATTGGTGCACTGCAGCCCGATGTGGTGTCGCCCTAAGTCCGCTCCTGTCGACGTCACGCCGCGTCCGGACACGAGAAATGACGTTTCGCTGGAGATCGCCGGCTGTATCGAGTGACGCATCTCTGCTTTCAATCTATGCGGCTTCTTCCCTTTAGGGAACTATAGGTACTAAAATCTATACCTACTAGTCTAAATATTATATACCTAACTCAAAGGTGACTGACTGACTTTTGCCCGATTCCAACAATTGAAAAACTATCCGTTTTTGTTACGGATAGTATTAAAAAATACGAGGCGTTAGTTATAACCGTTCCAGACACGTGGTCAGTTGGAGAAAAATAATTAAATAAATAAATACTAGACAACGTCACATACATTGCTCTAGATTCTGTGGTAGGTAGCTAAAGCACATGTGTTACAGAAATCAGAAACAACGACGGTACCACAACACCCAGACCCGAGACAATACAGAAAAGTTCGTTTCCCATATTGACCCGACCAGGGATCGCATCCGGAACCTCAGAGATGGTGCGACGCCAAAGTCAGGCACAATCGCCTCTCGGCTACGGAGGTCGTCATTAATATAATAATAGATTCTCATTTGAGACACATTACGAATCGTAAAATATTGGAACCAGGCAATAGTGATCTATGAACGCCCAGCCCAAACCACTGGACGGATCGGTTTAAAAATTGGCATGCAGGTAGATGTTATGACGTAAGCATCCGCTAAAAAAGGATTTTGATCAATTCTACCTCCAAGGGCATTAAATAGGGTATGAAAGTATGTATGAAATTTCTTAAATTTCCGACTGATTGAACTTGAAATTAAAGATTGGAGCGGAGCTTCTTCGATAAAGACGTTTGCTTATAGGATTTTGATCTTATCGAAAAAAATCTTTGTGTTGGGTAGACCATTTATCGAGGGTTGGTATATGTTATTATAGAAAATTACGCTGCGATCAAAAGTTACGAAGAGTCAGTGGAAAATGGGAGTAGGTATTAGTAGAGTTAGTGTTACTTTCCTCATATACAAAAATAAGCTAAATCTAGAGTTTCTTGGCTTCGAAATACTATTAGGTACGAACAGACAAATCGATTCAAACTTTCGTTCCCTGAAAATATTATAATAGCGATTAAAATTAAATTAAATTTATTAGATAAAATTTAAGAGAGGCAGGGCATAGCGATTTATCGCTCGAACTGGAGCAGCCCGACTGGTGAAATACCTCCACCTTACAGAAGACCGCAGCCAAATAATAATCACTTCTGTATTGTTGTGTTCCTGCGTGTGAGTAAGGTTTCCAGAGCTCTTGGGGGGTGCTACATTAGTAGCAGGGGCCAAGCTTTCAAGGTAAGGTTCACTATGCTGTACTTGTCGCCCTTAAGCTAGGACCTCATTACCACTTAACATCTGGTGGGATGAGGTCAATCTTCAAGAGTAATATAAAAAAAAAGATAAGTCGGACGACCTTGTCACAATTAATTTCCACGGAACTACCTAAGTCACTGGACATTTGTCAATTACCTTATCAAGACAAGGTACTAAGCTGTGAAGCAACTGAAATGCTTTTCGTCCCTTAAGAATACAACAACTCCTAAGCAACTAGTTTGTGTGTGAGTAAGTACCCAAACTACCTCGGACGGGACAGATGAAAATACATGTTTCACTATCCCCCCTCCCCAAACTTGACTAGAGTTCCCTTTTAACTATTATCTATTTTTAACTTTGACACCTGGTTTTAAGGTCCAAAATAGAAGGATTTAATATAACAGAGCTGACTAGGGTTGCCACTTTTTAAAGTCCAAATAAAATATGTTGAAAAGTACATGCCGGCATCACTTGCAGTTTCATAGTAATACTTATGCCTTCGACATTAGAGAGATACTATGGGATGACGCCCCCAGTTAGTATTCATCGTCTGGTACCTACTTAAAGTACAAGGGGAAACTTTAGCTTGAGACCAGGTGATTGGTGTGATTGTCTGGCGCATTTTTTTATTTACTATGAGTAAAGTGTTACATTCGACCTGACTTTGTTTGTACTGTCAAAAGCAAGTCATGGTAAACATTTGCAATTCGATATTACTACTTATGCGCATCACCAAATGCGTAATTTGACGTGCTTTTGATGTCTGTACATTGAATGTCGATGTAAGAAATTAGTATGTGTACATAGTGTAGAAAATAAGTGAATTTTAGTACACTTTACAATATTTTTACAATTTTAGAACAAATTTTATCAACAATAACTTACACACTAATTAAGTATACATAATATAAACGCATTAGTTTTTATTTTATGTAAAATCTTACACAAATCCAATAATGCGCTTTTTTAAAACTAAAACGTTTTCACGTTCTTTGCTATTACCTGAAATAAAGGTCCTCCCTCACTTGGAGCATTCGCATGTAATGTAACGTTGCAGACTCGAGCATTACAACAGTGTAGGAGGAGAACCAAGCGTTGCATTGCCCACTTTGTAATGATACAAAATGTATTAACATCAGAGAAGCAGGCGAACCGGGCGGTACAATGAAAACCTTGTAATGATACAATGTAAAATTAATTATTGCCGCACTCAGCACAATGACCGCTTCGCCTGATATGAAAACAACTAGATCAGAATGCTCGCAAATTTAACAAAATGTCATATTTCACGCGAACACTCGTCGATCAGGGAGGTAGTATTGTAATGTAATGCTCAAAACGTATTATAACTGTAACATTACACCCGAATGCTGTCGGTGAAATAACACCTTTACATTTCACATTAGATTAATATGAATTTTTTTTTGTTAAAAAAACATTGGAACATGTCATACATTGTTCCAATTCTGTGGTATGTAGCTTAAGCACTTGTGTTACAGCAATCAGAAATAACGGCGGTACCACAACACCCAGATCCAAGACAATATAGAAAAGTTCGTTTCCCATATAGACCCGATCGGGGATCGAACCAGGGACCTCAGCGATGGCGCAACGCCAAAGTTCGGTCCGCTCGCCTCTCGGTTACGGAGGTAGTCGTAAGACGTATATGTTGCGGTCAAAACTCTTAGCCAGTCTAAAGTACCATTGACTAGCAAAATGTGTGAACGAAGTCGAGAGCTTAGTTTCTTAAAATAAGTACGGTTTGATGGCAACCCTAGAGTTGCCATAATTTATAGAGGACCTCGTCCCTCTGTTGGACCTTTATGACCCGTAACCAGTAAAACTTTGGAGTTCAAACTTTTGAATAATAACTGGGTAGATAATGAAAGGACAAGATATCTTCCTCTTACCTACCTCTTTTATTAGACTTTCAAGGGTTATATGGAAACAAGCCCTTCTTTTATAGGATAGCAACAGGAGTTCTTTTAAGCCTTTTATGTCTACACTAGTATTTTTAAACTGAAGAGTTTGTTTGAAGGCGCTTATCTCAGGTACTGCTGCTTCGAATCGAATAATCTTTTCTTTTGGATAGTTTATTTATCAAAAAAGGCTCCACGCTTTATAACATCATTTTGCGATCAATACGAGCAAATAATCAGTGAAAAATATGAAAAAAAAACGGGAATAGTACGCGGGCCGCTAGTTAGTTTAAAAATGGGAGAGTTTGTATGGATGAAGGATGGATAATTTAATTTTATCACACCAAAAATACAGCCAGCATATGTATGTATAAAAATAGTAATAGATGAGAGCCTAATAGATAAAATCATACGAACGATGTTGCGGGCAGCTAGTAATAATCCAATCTATATTTACAAGCGAAAGCAGATTGACTAACTGATCTATCAACGCTGGGTCTAAACTATACGGTTTAGAAACTTGATATTTTGCACAAGGGGTTTTTTGATAGTGTCGGAGGGTACTTATTAAGAAAGATTTTTTTATAAATTCACCCCTTTTCATTCAACTTTGAACCTTTGTCAAAGTTAAAATCAAACTTTGCCGGTTTTGAAGTTATTAGAATGAAAATCAGTATCAAAGTTAGATGTAGGTAATAAAAACTATCGAAATTCATCCCTTGACGGAGTGAAGTTGGTATGAAAGTTCTCTTATTTCAATAAAAGTTTCAAATTCGACTTCATTCATTCTAAAAATTCCTCTGGAATATTTATCCCTACTAATATTATAAATGCGAAAGTAACTCTGTCTGTCTGTCTGTCTGTCTGTGTCTCTGTTACGCTTTCCTGCTTAAACCTCTCAACCGATTTTGATGAAATTTGGTATAGGTATACGTTGAATACTTTTTATTAGAAAATAAGGGGGGAGGGGGGTAATACCACCTTTGGAAGTTTATATGGAATTTTTTTTATTTTTGAAGTTAGAGATATGAAGTTTGGCACAAATATAGCTCGAAACTTGGATTAAAATATAAACTACTTTATGTTTCGAATATTAGGGGAGAAAGGGGTAAAACGGACCATAAAAGGATGTAGTCCACGCGAACGAAGTCGCGGGCACAGCTAGTTATTACTATCTTTTTATAAGTAAATAACTCTACGCTTATGAAGTCGCAGGCGGGTAGTGATGTTTATGAACACGTAATAAAAGTCAAGTTTAAATTGAAAGTCATCGTGACTCGAAATCATAATAATATTATTTACCTATTTATGTAAATGCCGATTCATGGCCCTAAGCAGATAAAATTATCTTGGCTCTGTTGCCAGACGTATAAATCACATTTGTTTATCTAACAAGTCTGTAAATAATCTCTAAATAATCTTAGTGCAAAATTAGTAAATATAATAATAAGTTTAGCTTTTATTTGTTCTTCTCTGTGGTTATAGGTTCCGAACCGGAGGTAGCCTCATTTGTTTTATTCAAGAGACTATTCATAAGTATTACTAATGTAATCTATATGAATAAAACAATATTGACTTTGATTTTAATGTTTACTGAGTTTCATGGGCAAACAGAGTCTAGTAGTTCGTAGTTGTTAAAGTCTGTTACGTATTTTTAAAGATCTAAATACCTACAGAGGCGGCGATGGGGGTGTCCACCCCGGTGCCAAGAACCAAGAGATGTCAATGGAATGCGAAGTTGACAATATTTCTTCAAAAAAATATAGGATTTTCCAACTCCACTCCAAATAAAGGCACTTATGTTACCTACATAAATCAGAAAAAACGACACTACAACACCCAGATCCGAAACAGTATAGGAAAAAAATATATATGTATATTGACCCGATTTTCACGCGTACTATACCTGCTTTTTATAAAATATAAAATTATAATAGGCTAGCCAACAAATTATAGTATTTCCATTCGGACCAGTAGTTTCTATGATTAACTCATACAAACAAACAAAAAACTCTTCCATCTTTATAATATTAGTATAGATAACGTAGAAAAAGCCACGTCCAACAGCTAGTCGCACATACAGCACCTTTAACATGCTACAGTAGTTACTTTAGAATTTGTCCGTAATGTTTTTGTCTTAACTTATTGACCTTCTGATAATTTACAACACGCAACGTGTAATCACGTTTTTATACGAATGGTGATCTGTATGTAATTCGACTGTTTAGAATTAATGACACACAACATTAATGTCTTGTGTTCTACGTGTTTTAGAAGACATGCTTAGCATTTGACCAGTACCTATCTTCGATCAAAGAGCTTTGATTACGCCCCCAGTCAGATGGGAGCCCCAATCCTGAAGAGGCCCTAGCCAGAAGCTCCATAGAAAACCTTTTTTTATTAAGGAGTCAATTGGAAGCTTAAAATCATATTATAGCAAACTTGCAGGCGTAGCATGCGCAACGCGAGTAAATTATATCGCGCTCT
Organism: Glyphodes pyloalis; assembly: GCA_037074685.1. Taxonomy (NCBI): domain Eukaryota; kingdom Metazoa; phylum Arthropoda; class Insecta; order Lepidoptera; family Crambidae; genus Glyphodes; species Glyphodes pyloalis. The sequence continues at coordinate 9,082,186 of JAYKKO010000021.1, forward strand.
TAAGAAATATCAAAATCGATGCGTCAACTACTGATTTGCTGAAATAATCAGTACGGTGTACTATCACCCAATCAACGGTATGCAGGCCTAGCATACGCCACGCGACTAAATTTTATCGCGCACTTAACAAACGTCAAAGTCAGTGCCTCAGCTGCTGATTAGCTGAAAATATGAGTGCGGTATGCTATTAGCCAATCAACAGAATCAAAACTTTTGTCGTCTCATGCGATAAATTTGACGTATTGCGCATGCTAACGGGCCTAGCATACCTACGCAACGCGAAAAATTTTATCGCGCCCTTAACAAACGTCAAGATCCATTAAGTCAGTGCGTTAGCTGTTGATTGACTGAAAATACGCGTGCGGTGTGCTATTAGCCAATAAATAGTATTGAAAGTTTGTCGTCTCATGCGATAAATTTGACGCATTGCGCATGCTAAGCCTGAAAGTCACTTTCTCTCTCATGACGATACTCGTCGATTAACCGAATACTAACCACTAGCGTAGCGACCCTCCGCGTCTTCCTAAGCGTATTATCCCCGCTTTTCCCACATTTTCTACTGATTCCTCGCTTTTATTGGTCGGAGCATGATGTTAAATACCCTAAAGCCTTCCTCGAAACATTTACTATACAACACAAAAATCAGGCGTAGGAACAACTTTTAACATGCCCTTCAGATAGCATCTATCATTCTTATTATCAGTCATTCAGGTGATCAGTGAAAATGTCCTATCAAAATTGTAAACAACACAAAGTTGTTGCCCCTGCGGCAATCGAACCCATGACCCCTCGGGCACAAGCGGAGCTCCAGGTTATTAGACCACGGAGGTAGTAATTTATGATAGCCGAGATGCGAGCCGGCCGGACTTTTGCGTGGCGCCATCTCTGAGGTCCCAGTTTCGATCCCCGGTCAGGTTGATATTAAATAAATAAATGCGCCAGACAATCACACCAATCACCTGGTCTCAAACTAAGGCTTTCCTTGTACTATGAGCACCAGACGACGGATATTAACTAGGGGCGTCATACCAGCACGCCCAGACCCAGGTCCATTTAGAAAAGTTCGATTTCCAAATTTACCTGACCGGGAATCGAACCAGGGCCCTTTCGTCATTAAAACGCGTATCGATTGTTAGTCGATCCACGCGGATAACTTATTTCTCGGACCTGACTATGCCATAAAATGAGCTCATGTATCATTGGTTCCAAGGAATCTTTGGAAGGCAGCAGAACAATGAACACCTGTGTACTATCGTTGAAATATATCAATTTTCACGCGACATTGGCCAAAATAGACTTCGCTACAAAAGTAAACTTAGCATCAAATAAAAAAAAACAAAGGCAACCTAATCGAACTACCAGATTAGCTACAAATTTCGTAGCGGATATATATTTTTTATTATATTGAAACAAATGTTCTTATTTCTTAATTGCTAAGATAAATTAGCAGGACGCTGAGCACGTGTTTATAAACAAATTAATTAATGCTATCATGACAGTGCGTTTTATTGATGCGTCATAATCAGCTGTATCTTTATCCTAATTCAATTAGGGTGACCATTTATTGGATATTAGTAACAAAACGCCATCATAGACATCACATCTAAACAAAACTATTTTTAATCGATTTTTATCATTTTTATAGTACTACACGCCACACTAGCGAACTTTAAATATATATTTTTTTCTGTTTCTTGAATATAACACTATTTTTTAGTTTAAATGAAACCTGAGTTTACTCCCAAAAAGGAAACTAAAAAGCACAGGAATTAAAACGTATATTTGTGGTATCACTGTGACAATTTAAGGCATAAGTTATAATAAGAATATGTACCGTTATGTAATTTATTATCATTTCTTTTTCAAAACTAGGTACTATAGTATGTAGTACTTATTGGCTACTTGACAGTGTTAACAATAAAATATGAAAAGTGTTAGATATGTTAGCTTATTAGTTAAGTCATCATTTTACATTTTTTAATTAAAAGCATAGTTAGTATTTTATTTTTGCAAAATAAATTTTACTTTTCACTTATCTGTGGAACAAAAGAACCGAAACGGAATGCAATTCGGAAATGACAGCTGTCGGCGAAAATTATTTATTTTAGTGTGGCGAAACAATGATTATTTTACCGACTTAATTGAATTATTGTGTCTCTAACCGTATTAAGAATTTATTAAAACACTTGCTGTGCCCGCGACTTCGTTCGCGTGGACTACTTCCTTTCATGGTCGGTTTTACCCCTTTCTCCCCTAATATTCGAAACAAAAAGTAGTCTATATTTTAATCCAAGTTTCGAGCTATATTTGTGCCAAATTTCATATCTCTAACTTCAAAAATAAACATTTTTCCATATAAACTTTCAAAGGTGGTATTACCCCCCTCCCCCCCTTATTGTCTAATAAAAAGTAGCCTATGTCCGTTCTTGAGATTCAACGTATATCTATACCAAATTTCATCAAAATCGGTTGAGAGGTTTAAGCAGGAAAGCGTAACAGACAGACAGACAGATAGACAGACAGACAGACAGACAGATAGACAGACGGACAGACAGACAGAGTTACTTTCGCATTTATAATATTAGTAGGGAAGTAGGGATATTAGTAGGGATAGTAGGGATTTTCCGTTTATCTAAATTAAGTCGTTCCTATGCGTATCGGTTTGAGGTCTAGAACATTGACGTCATAATGGCAACAGTGACGTGACTTGGCGTTTTCGCGCGCTTTTTTAAATGTGTTACACAAAATCTTATTTTTCTCTGGTTATTTACATTTTTTTTCAGATAAATCGAATTGCTTGGGACATAAAATAAACGGGCGCACATTTTACAACACTTTTTCAAAAACTGTCAAGTAGCCAATTATTTACGCAGTTCTTCACTATTACCGCACCCATATACAAACTATCTGAATGACCCAAAGGTTGACTGGTAACGAATGCCCCTAGCATTAAGTCCACCTATTGTACTTATTTGTGCATACAAATAATCATTTGATGTATTGAGCGTTCGATACTTTTACCATTTGATATTTTGAACGTTCTATTATATGTAAATTTGATATTATGAGCGATCGATTATTTGTATCTCTACTAATATTATAAATGCGAAAGTAATTCTGTATGTCTGTTACGCTTTCCCGATTTTTATGAAATCTGGTATTAGGTATATACGTTGAACCTCAAGAACAGACATAGGCTATTTTTTGTTAAAAAAAAGGGGGGGATGGGGGTAATAACACATTTGAAAGTTTATTCGGGAAAATGTTTATTTTTTAAGTAAGATAGGTATATGAAATTTGGCACAAATATAGCTCGAAACTTGGATTAAAATATAGACTACTTTTTAAAGGTAAAACCGACAATGAAAGGATGTAGTCCACGCAAACGAAGTCGCAGGCACAGCAAGTATTCCATATTTTGAACGTTCGATGTTTATTATTCGATATGGCATAGGTCTCCCTCACGTAACGCAATGTATGAAGATTTTTTGACTCTCCCCTCCTTTACATAACCTCCCCCCCCCCCCCCCTATTGCGTTACGTAATACTTGAACGCTCCGTAAATTACTGTCAGTGATCATTTCCGTGTGGATAAGGAAGTGTGTACGTAATATTAGGTGAATTGAAAAAGTGTAAAAAGTGCAGTAATCAAAACCCTATCATGGAAGACATGGAATCGGATTCCAGGTCCTGGTCAGAATCCATGACCATTCATCCATCAATTTTTATTTTATTTTAACGGATTAACGTTAACTTGCGTTAATTCGACTGAAATGTAACGCTTTAACGTTTAACAAAGCTAACTTTTTTAGTAACGGATTAACGATTAACGAAGTTAACTATTTGATTAACGGTGCCCAGCTATGGAAATAACTATACGTTGTAATCTACAAAGGTACATTTTCTTTTAAATGTGTTCTAAATGAGTACTTATTGTACACAATACCGATGGTGGCAGACCATGTCTTAAGAGTCGTGATTTGTGGAAGATAAGGCTGAGCCGCATTCCCGCAACACTGCCACTATGGCGATGGAGATACAACCGGGGGTTTTAGTGGATAGTCCTGCCCTTTCCAGGGCTGGGAGTCCCACACACGTTCCCTCGGGGTGGCGGTAGGGTGCATCAACGCATTTACCGCCGTAAAAAAAGGAGCATGACGTGATTGGCGATAAACATGTGTAGGTGCATTTTACTTTACTTCAACTGAGCTCGGACATTCTCAGTAATTGCATACTGCTCTATTACCTATCTAATATTGTTATAGCGAAATAACTCATGAATTTATGTTTGACTAGCTGTGCCCGTGACTTCGTTCGCGTGGACTACATCCTTTCATGGTCGGTTTTACCCCTATCTCCCCTAATATACAAAACAAAAAGTAGTCTATATTTTAATAGAGCTATATTTGTGCCAACTTTAATATCTCTAACTTAAAAAAAAACATTTTCCCATATAAACTTTCAAAGGTGGCATTACCCCCCCCCCCCCTTTACTTTCTAACAAAAAGTAGCCTATGTCCGTTCTTGAGGTTTAACGTATACCTATGCCAAATTTCATCAAAATCGGTTGAGGGGGTTTAAGCGGGAAAGCGTAACAGACACACAGACAGACAGACAGACAGAGTTACTATATATTATATATATTATATATTATAGTAGGGAAGTAGGGATTCTTTTTAACGCAACTATTCACTAGATATGGATGAAATTTAGTGAAAATTAAGGCGTTATCCTAGATTACCATAAAGGATAATTATTTTCCCTTAAAAAAGGGAGCAAACTTGCAGACAACAGCACGTAGGTACTAAATAATAATTGGTGCCCGGTGAATACCTTGTTGTACACACTGTTTCCACTTTATAATAATATTCCACGGAACAGGTATTTTTAACTATTCTCAGCTAACCGAAGTCGCGAAACACGTTTATCTACGTACTACCTGTATTATATAACATGTTTTTTTCTTGCACGAATTTTAAAGTATGTCTCAAACAGTCGTTATTTTTGATATCCTTATCAAAATTAAAACGAAGAGCTTATCAACATTAGAACGTTGATAAGATAAAGTAATTTGGTAATTTGTTTTTTTTTTTTGCGTGTAAAGTTATCGTATTGTATCTTACCTATGTGTTCCTAATTAAAGCGTGAGAGTTGTGAAATTAATTTTGCGATTTAGTCTTGATTTAATAGTAAGTACCTATATCTGGGTGACGGTACGGTGCGCCAAGCATTTCCCCCGCCAATAAAAAAAGGTACCATCAAACCATAGGCTTCGTAAAACCGGTAGAACATTCGTGGGATTAAGTATAAAAATATTCAACAAGTTACCGCAATGTATTATTGAGTTACCCCCCTCCCCCCTCTAACTTTTAAAATAAGAGAATGAGAAAATAAAAAAAATATATGATGTACGAGTACATTTCCATGCAAACTAACAGCGAAAATTGGAAAGTTATTCAATATCGTCCGGTTTTTCTGAACTTATGAGCGTAAAAATATTTCAGCGATTCATTTTTATTTACCTACATTTATCAGCAACACTTAGAGGCCACATAGGAATTTGATAATAGGGTGACCGCATAGAAACAATGATTTTTATAGATAAAAAGTGTATCTTATAAATATAGTGTACGCCCAGCAAGACGTTGGGCTGATGACCTTGGAAGAACTCCTGACGGGACTGGGACTGAGCCCGGAATAGAGAAATGTGGCGAATTAAAGTAGGTCGTTCAATAGCAGACATACTAATAAGGCTGTTTATTGAAAAACTAGCCAATCACAGTGGTTTCGCGCAAGAACCAGTGGAAAAGGGGGATGTGCTATTAAAGGAATATTCTACGTGATTGTGGTAAATAATTAAAGAGATTTTAATTATGTATAATAACAGAGTTTTATTTCACACACACGAAAACGGAGGGAAAAACGCAATAGACAAAAGCGCCACACGCGCATAAAAAAGGAACTAATTTGGTTGCGTTCCATTTTACACTAACACCCTCCCTTGGGACGCAACCCCATCATTGTAATACAATGCAAATGTTTATCGGCTGTAGTGCCCTTAGTTAAATTATCAGCAACCATCTCCTCACCCTTAACATAACAAAACTTAATATTTAAATTGTTAACATGGTCCTTAAGAAAATGATAACGAATATCAATATGTCGTGACCTAGGCAAGTAACAATCATTATTAGACAATTTAATTGCACTCTGGTTATCACTATAAATGACGAGTGGTTTGCTCTGTTCTTGGCCGAGTTCAGCGTGCAGTTGTTGGAGCCACAGCGCCTCCTGCGCCGCCGAAGACATCGACATGTACTCCGCCTCGGCAGTGGATAGTGCCACAGTCTGCTGCTTTTGAGACCTCCAGGATATTGCACCACCCTGCAACAAAAATAAGTAACCCGTGCACGACTTTCTGTCGCGTACATCGCTCGCCCAATCAGCATCACAATAACCTGTGATTTTCTCATTACCATCTTTGGTGTATATCAATTTCAGATCTTTGGTACCTTGCAAATATCTGAATATTCGTTTGACTGCAGTCCAGTGCGCAGTTGTAGGATTTTTATTGAATCTGCTCAGTGTGTTCACTGCAAATGATAAATCAGGTCGTGTACCTTGAGCCACATATAGTAAGGAGCCTATAGCCTGTTGGTATGGACAGTCAGTGTTTCTTTCATCCTCATTTTTAACACCAAATTTCATACCAGCTTCAAATGGTGTTTTCACAGGTTTGCAGTCTGACATTCTAAATCTTGCTAATATTTCATTTATATATTTTTCTTGATCTAGTAGTACTTTGTCCCCATCTCTAGTAACATGTAGACCAACACATTGACTTGCTGGACCAATATCTTTCATATCAAAACGTTGTTTTAATGCCTCCTTAAAAACATTCTTGGTACTTTCTTCAGAAGTAAACAGAATTAAGTCATCCACCCAGATGGCTATAAAAGTATCCTTCTTTGCACTATAATAGACACAAGTATCTGTTTTAGATTGAGTCATTCCTAACTCATGCAAGACTGAATTTAATTTCAAGTTCCAGAGTCTGCTGGCTTGCTTGAGTCCGTAAATAGATTTGTGTAGCATGCAAACTTTAGATCCTTGTTTATATTCTTTTGGCTGTTGCATGTAAATGTCTTTATCAATCTCTCCTTGCAAAAAAGCAGATACGGCATCCATCTGATCTATTGCCATCCCATATCTAGCTGCTAAGGCAAATAAATAGCGGATAGTTGTATACTTGACCACTGGTGAATATGTCTCTTCATAATCAGTGCCCCATCTTTGTGCATACCCCTTTATCACAAGCCTTGCCTTATATCTTATAACATTTCCAGTGTGATCTGTTTTCATTTTAAATACCCACTTATACGGAAGAGCCTTTTTACCTGGGGGCAGGTCTGTCAACGTCCATGTTTTATTTTTCATCAGGGAAGCATATTCTTCGTCCATGGCCCTCTTCCATTCTGTAGCTTGTGGAGATGTGAGTGCTTCCTCTACAGTCTGTGGGTCAGTTATGTCAGTAAATAAACATAATAAGCCCATCCTGTCATTGTTTTCCTCATTTGTCTTATTCTGTGATCGTGTTGACCGCAATGTCACATTGCTATCCCAATCTTGTCTCGTAGAATGTGGAGGATAGTATGTTTCATCAAATTCGTCAGTCTCATACTCACTTGAGTCATCATTATTACCTTGTGATTCTGAATCTTCACCAGACATCACAGGTGCAGAAGTGGATGACTCCTCAGTGTTCATTTCAACTTTCTGACTGCCTGAGTTTGTATTTTCTTGTGAACCGGAACTGGCAGTAGCTGCTTGATTGTCTTTCACTGAAGCATAAGATTCACAATCAATTGGTACACTGACATTCTTATCATAGTTTTCAATGAATGCAACATCTCTGCTCTTGACAACTTTGTGTGACTTAGGGTCCATAAAACGATAGCCTTTCGTATTATCACAGTAGCCCATGAATATCATTTTTATTGATTTTTTATCCCACTTTTGGCGTTTTTCTTTTGGTGTATAAACCATAGCCTCAGAGCCAAATATCTTCATATGAGATAAGTTAGGTTTCTTACCTTTCCACATTTCATAAGGGGTTTTACCTTGCAGTGACTTTATCGGGGAACGATTTACAATGTATGCAGCTGTTGCCAGAGCTTCAGCCCAGTATCTCTTCTCTAGGTTAGCATAGAACAGCATGCACCGTGCTCGTTCAACTAAAGTCCTGTTCATTCTTTCAGCCATGCCGTTTTGCTGGGGAGTATACGGAGTAGAGGTCTGATGAATTACACCATGATTAGATAAGTACTTTTCAAAGTTAAAATTGCAATATTCTGTACCATTATCAGTACGAAGTTTTGTTATCTTAAGATTCAATTCATTCTCTACTTTTAACTTAAAATCTTTAAATGTCTCTAATATATTTAGCTTATCTTTCAGGAAATACACATAGACCATTCGAGTGAAGTCATCAATGTATGTAATAAAATATTTCATACCACCAAATGAAGAATTTTCCATAGGGCCACACAAGTCGGAATGTATCAGCTCCAATGGCCTTGTTGCTCTAGAACCAACATTCTTGAATGGCGTCCTTGCTTGCTTACCTTCCATACAGTGAATACATGTGACAATACTTTGTTCCTGAGTCAGAGTCACACCATCAGTACAACTGGGCAGCTTCTTCACATCTGGAATGTTCAAATGGCCCATTCGCAGGTGCCACAGGTAAGTGTTATTTTTATTCTGAGAACTGGAGGCTAAATGTGCAACTTCTATACTAGTATCTATGACATATAACTTGTTGCTCAATGTTGCAGTACATACAACCTCGTCTTTTCCATTTCGAACTTCACAACCTTTGTTGTTGAATGTGACCTTATGCCCCTTGTTTACAATAGAGCTAACTGAGAGTAGATTAGCAGCTAGCCCTGGAACATATAGAACATTGTTAACTTGTATCACATTATCTTGACTTATGTGTATATCTACACAACCAACTCCCTTCACGGCCAATGGCTCTCTGTTAGCAACAGTAACACTTTTTACAGATGGCTCGGTGACATTGTAGATCCAATCCTTTCTACATGTCATGTGAATGGACGCGCCTGAGTCAAGAAACCACTTATTGTCACTGATGTTCTCTTTGACGGTCGCTGAGAAAGCTGCTACAAAACTAGAACTCTCTCCCTTGTTTGCAGATTGTTTCTTGGGCAGTCTACAATTCTTGGCAAAATGGCCATTCTTATTACAGTTGTAACACCTCGGTCCCTTTGACTTCACTGACTGCACATTATTTTTAGTTTTCTTAGTATTTGTGTAGAAAGCAGTTGACTTCGATGTGTTAATTTCTTGTATGAGTTTAGATTTAACTGAGTCAGCACTTATTTGAATACCCGAACTCTCTAATCCCATTATCATCGGTTTGTATAAGTCTGGTAATCCCGCCAGCATTAAAGTCCCGAGCCACTCATCATTGACATCAAAACCAATATTTCGCAGTTTGTGGGCAGTGTTCATAATCTTACTAACATAGTCTTCAACACTATTGCTTGACTCCAGTGTAGTATTTATGAGATCTTTGAGTAGACCTACTCTTCTAGTTAAGCCATTGTCATCAAAAGCCCTTTGTAAATTCTCCCATACTTGTTTTGCAGTTTTGCATTCCTGAACATGTACGTAATTCTGAGGGTCCAACAACAATATCAGCTTCGACTTAGCCTTAATATCTTTAGCAAGATCTAAAGGTTTGTCATCGGAGGGTTCGACACAGCACCATAAATCTTCGTGTTCCAAATAGGTTTTCATACTGAACTTCCACGTCGCGAAGTTTTCTCTTCCGATCAATTTTTCTAAATTAAACATATTTGAACCCATCTTGCAGGATTTCTTCAACAGAATATGCAGTTTACAAAATGTGATCGTAAATTTTCTTAACCTCAAATTCAAATTGCGCCAACAATTTTTCACTGATTGAAGTCGATTTACTGATCTGATATTTCCAACTGTACCACTCGGAACTACGCTCTGCTACCATAAAGGAATATTCTACGTGATTGTGGTAAATAATTAAAGAGATTTTAATTATGTATAATAACAGAGTTTTATTTCACACACACGAAAACGGAGGGAAAAACGCAATAGACAAAAGCGCCACACGCGCATAAAAAAGGAACTAATTTGGTTGCGTTCCATTTTACACTAACAGCTATCCCCCCTTTTTCCACTGATTCTATTGGTTGCAGCGTAATGTTATATCGCCTATAGCCTTCCTCTATAAATGCACTATCTATAACTAAAAAATATGTTTTAAATTCGAATCACGGGTTCCTGAGGTTAGCGCCTTCAAACAAACAAATAAACTTTTTAGCATTTAGTCAGCATATAAATAAACAATTTGTTAAAAAGCACCTTGAATTCCATCCTTAATAATAATAATCATCTAACTGGTTAAGTGTGCATGTCACGAGCTCTGTGACAACGCAAGTTTCTGTCACGCTGTTTAAATCCACTACCATTAGATACCCTATAATATAGTATATAAAATACTTATTAAATAATTTGATTCAACTACCCGAGTCAATATGGTACATATTTAGATATAGCCTAAATTGTACTATACAGCACTACCCCATGCTATCAAACGACACCTTAGAGCTCCTGGAAGGGTTGAAAATCAGCGCAGACAGGGAGTTCGGCTCCGTGTCTGCATTAACTGAACCAATTCCTTTTGTGCTTTTCAAGATTTCTTCACGGATATACCTATTTCTACAGCGCGTCTTTTAAAATCCAACCCAGATCATGCCAAATATATTTTATCATCTAGTGTAAATTTGTATGATAGTAAATTTAGTTTTGATTATATTACTCCAGACACCATAACCAAAACATTCAAACAACTGAATATTAAGAAAACAGAGGATTTATGGGGTATCTCAACTGACGTAATTAAATCCATCATACATAATATTGCACCTCACCTAGCTTTGATTTTTAATAAAGGTATAGATGAAGGTCAGTTTCCGAACTTAATGAAATGGAGTAAAATCATACCACTTTTCAAAGCAGGAATCAAAAGTGACCCATCCAATTTTAGACCTATTTCAATATTACCAGCATTAAGTAAAGTCTTTGAAAAAATTATATTTAATCAACTGCTTGAACACTTTAACAACAACAACATTTTACATAAAAATCAGTTTGGTTTTACTAAAAATAAATGCACCACTGATGCAGGAATTACATTAATGGCACACATTCTTGATGCTTGGGAAAATAAAAAGGACGCATTAGGTATATTTTGTGATTTATCTAAAGCATTCGATTGCGTTGACCATAAAATACTATTACTTAAGTTGGAGCATTATGGTGTTGCATGTGATGCATTAAATCTGATAGAGTCATACCTTACTGGGCGAATACAAAAAGTAAATATTAATGGAACTAACTCTTCCGGCGCACCACTACTTATGGGAGTGCCCCAGGGATCTATATTGGGTCCATTGTTGTTTTTGATTTATATAAATGATCTACCATATTTTGTCGAAGGCATGTGTGAGATTGTATTATTCGCTGATGATACTTCGTTAATATTTAAAATTGACCGTGGATGTAACAATTTTGACGAGGTGAATAATGCTCTTTCCCAAGTTGTTCGCTGGTTTTCAATCAATAATTTATTGCTCAATTCCAAAAAAACAAAATGTATCAAATTTACAATGCCTAACGTCAAACAAATAAATACATGTATTTGTATGAACAATGAAGTAATCGAGATAGTAAATTCAACAAAATTCCTAGGAATTACTTTAGATTCCAAACTGCAATGGAATCCTCATATCGTTGCCCTGGCAGGAAGACTTAGTTCGGCTGCATATGCTGTAAGGAAAATAAGAAACCTAACTGATGTAGATACGGCAAGATTAGTTTATTTTAGTTATTTCCATAGTGTTATGTCATATGGTCTATTGTTATGGGGCTCTGCAGCAGATATCCAGACAATTTTTGTACTGCAAAAAAGAGCCATACGCTTTATTTACGACCTTAGACCACGTGACTCACTGAGGGAATTTTTTAAAGAAATTAATATTTTAACAATAGCGTCTCAGTACATTTTCGACTGTATTTTGTATGTACGAAAAAACTATACGCTTCTTCCTAAAAAATCAGATACCCATAGATTTAATACAAGAAATAAACAAAAGCTTGCCGTCCCAAAACTCAGACTTCATAAAAGTAGTAATTCCTTCATGGGGATAAGTATAAAAATATTTAATAAGTTACCACAAAGCATTATTGACTTGCCCATGCATAGATTTAAGACTCAAATTAAAACATGGCTTATCAAAAAGGCTTATTACACTGTACAAGATTTTTTTAATGATAAAAATATGTGGAATTGTTAAAATGTCCATCTGCACCTAGATAATTTATATTATTAATTCAAATATTTTAATGTCCAATTGTGATGTTTGTCATTTATTTTAAAAGAGGATATCTGTTGAGTTTGTTGCGGCGCTTCTTCTCAACAGAACCAACGTCGAGGCGCTGGTAGGAAAAAATAATTGACGTGCAAAAGAATTTATTGTAAATCCACTTGCAGAAATAAATCATTTCATTTCATTTCATTTCATTTCATTTCATTTCATTGTCTTCCTGTGTAGCGTAAGATAGTTTAAGTAGAAATGTTGTGGTTTAAGGAAAAAGACAATAAACTAATAATTTTTATTTATTTTTATTTTTAAATATGGCACATATCTATATTTAGACTAAATTGTACTTGATTAAGTCTGTAAAACTAATTTCTGTAAATTTTTCTGTGCAATAAAATGTATCTATCTACCTATGTCAAGAAATTGATTAAACATCCCAAAGAGTTATTAAATTATAAATATGTTATCATATTTATTATTTTATTTATATGTTATTTAGCATTTTATTTATATGTTATAATTTAATAATTATTATTTTCGATGAAATAATAAAACGAAATTCACAAAAATATAACCGGTGAATGTTTGTATTGTAAAGTAAGTAGGCACATAAAATAAATCATGTTATATGAGTTATTTTATTTTGAATATTATCTCTCTTGTATTTTCCTTGCCCTCCAGGGGGCATAAGATGTTATTATAGTGTAATAAATTAAAAAAATAACAAGAACCTGACCTTATAAAGTCTATCTGCTGAGGATAAACCATATTTACAATTTGTTTCTGTTTTAATGTATTTCAAAGAAAAGATGAGATTTTGTGTAGGTGTTTAAACAAATACAATCGTATTTTATTCAACTTAATACTTAAAATGTGATATGCTGTTGTTTCTTAATTTATTTTGGGGCTTTTATTCTCATGTATACGCCAGTCTCTTGTTGTGCATATAATGTCGATGCATTCCAAAAAATATAAGTAAAATGAATACGAATACGAATTTAATAAGGCCGTATGTGCAAAGAGCGTATAACAATAATTACTCCAACACTAACAATACATCAATATCAAAATTGCAAACATGCGAAGCCGGGGCATATTACTAGTATTAAATATATAGCTTAATGATAAATAACTTCAGAAATAGCCCCTAAGAAAGTCATCACATAATTAATCATTTTTTAATATCTCCATTATCACAAATCAAAAAACCGAGAACAGAAACAATATCTTTTATCTCAAAAATAATCCTGCGTATCAAAAGATGTGTGGTCAATTAAGTGATTACGCTGATACTAGTCGTATATATAAACAAGAAGGCATAGCCCTCGCGTATTTATACCTCGATGTTCACAAAAACTATAGTTTTCGCGTCCATTCATACAAAATAAAAAATGATATCGACTCTACTGTACGTTTTAGCGGCAATAGTCGCCGTTATTTACATCATTTCAAAAAGAAGATTCGATTACTGGAAGAAACGGAAAGTACCCTATCTGGAACCGACGCCTATCCTCGGAAACTATGGCGACTTCATCCTGCTCAGGAAGCATCTGTCTTACGTCGTCGATGAACTTTGCCGGAAGCTCCCGAACGAGCCACTGGTGGGAGCTTTCTACGGCACGGAACCCACCCTTATCGTCAAAGATCCCGAGCTCCTCAAACTCATCACAACCAAGGACTTCTACTACTTCAACGGCAGAGAAACGTCCAACTACGTCCACAAGGAACTGTTCACTCAGAACCTCTTCAATAACAACGGTGACGAGTGGAAAGTGGTGCGACAGAACTTGACCCCTGTGTTCACGTCCGCAAAAATGAGGAACATGTTCCCATTAATAGCAAACTGTTCTTACGAGTTAGAGAGCCTTCTGGATAGAGAGACGAAGCTCTCAGATATTGTTGAAATTCGAACCCTGATATCCAGATTCACAATGGCCTGTATCGCCTCCTGCGCATTCGGGGTCGACGCCAACACCATGGGCGAAGGATACAAGGACAACCAGTTCTACAAAATAGGGCAATCGTTCTTTTCTGGATCAAAGAAGTTGGCTGCAAAGAGTGTCGCTAAATCCATTTGGCCTTATATCTTCTACTCTTTAGGATTGAAGTCAGTGCCGGATGGAGCAGACGCGTTCTTCAAAAAATTTATGCTGTCAATCTTCGAAGCACGTGACTACAAAGCGACGGCAAGGAACGATTTCATAGACTTCATTCTGAATTTCAAGAAGAACAGCCATTTAGTCGGCGATAGTATAAGTAATCTGAAAACTGGGCGTAACGACAAGGTCCAGCTACCATTGACTGATGATTTGCTAGTCTCACAGTGCTTGGTTTTCTTCGTAGCTGGATTCGAAACGTCCGCAACCACTACCAGTTACACCTTGTTCGAGCTGGCGAAGCGACCTGATGCCCAGCAGAAGGTACAGGAGGAAATAGACGCTTATTTGACGAAATATGACAACAAGCTTACTTATGACATTGTGAATGAGTTGCCGTATACTTACGCCTGTGTTGAAGAAGCTTTGCGGTTTTATCCAGTGTTGGTTAACCTGACGAGAGAGGTGGTTGAGGACTACACGCTGCCTTCCGGCTTGCATTTGGAGAAAGGCGTACGCATACACATACCGGTGTACCATATGCATCGGAACCCCAAGTATTTCCCTGAGCCTGAGCTGTACCAACCTGAGCGTTTCTTTGGAGAAGAAAGGCGGAAGATTATTCCGTATAGTTATATGCCTTTTGGTGAAGGTGCACGCGTTTGTATAGGTAAGTTTCCACAAATATCTTACTAATATTATAAATGTGAAAGTAAATCTGTCTGTCTATCTATTCGGCTTTCAAACTACTGAACCAATTGAAATCAGATTTGGTATTTAGATACTCTTAAACTTGAGAAATAACTTCGGCTAGCTTTTAATGCCAAACGGGGGTGTATTGAGATCAGCATTGGACTAACGTGATTGATTTTTCCAAACGAACTAATAATAGACGACCTCGGTGGCGCAGTGGCTAAGGTAGGCGGCCAAAGCGCGGGTCCCGGGTACCATTCCCGGTTGGGTAAATTTGGAAAACGCACTTTTCTAAATTGACTTGGGTCTGGGTGTGATGGGATGACGCCCCCAGTTAGTATCGATCGTCTGGTACTCATAGTATAAGGGAAAACCTTACTTTGAGACCAGGTGATTGGTGTGATTGTCTGGCTCATTTTTTTATTTATTATATCTGGCGCGATGGTGCAATGCTTCCGTCTGTTAAATCAAAGATTGTGAGGTCAATCCCTACCCATTACAAACATTCGTGTGATAAACATTAATTGTGTTTATTCTATGTTTGAGTATGTATTTAAGTACGTATTATGGTGGTTACGTAGGCCTACTTCTAAAAACAAATCAAACAAACAGGAGCTTTCATTTTTGAAGATTAATCGAAAGTCCGGGCATTAAAACGTGTATTTTTATTTGCGTAAATAATATTTTTTTTTATCCGCATTTGACATGAGTTGGTTGCGATTATGAGAAATAAAAATTGTTATCGTCGGATTCATCATAATTTGTTTCTGATAGTAGGCGGTATTCATAACACAAAGGCTTACTGTACATACCAACATATTTCATAATAAAACCTTGTTATATTAAATAACAATGTAACTATTTTTTTTCAGGAATGAGGTTCGCCAAGATGCAAGTACTAGCTGGCTTAGTGACCGTCCTGAAGAAGTATGATGTGGTATTGGACAGCAACACTCCCAAGGTTCCAGAGTACGAGCCTCAATCCATCGTACCCACTCCTACATCGCCTCTGAAGCTGAAGTTCACACCCAGAGAAGGATGGGAGACAAGGCAGTTCGCTAAAGTGTGATATAAGATACTGTCAGATTAGCGTTACGTTATATGGTATTACCACTGCAGGCAAAGTCAAAGTTGCGGTTCCAATATTTGAAAAACGATCCGTTCTAGTTACGGATAGTAATAAATTATACGAGGCGTACGCTAAAAACGACCGACAGACGAATGATGACAGCTGGTATGGAAAGTAAATTATGGAACGGTATTAACAAATCGTAGCCAAAAAACGGATAGTAATTTTTAACACATTACGAATCGTAAAATATGGAAACCGGGCATTAGACATGTGCTCCTTGACTCCGAAAACATTACTGTCGCTATAACGACAGCTAAACAGCCCAGTCCCAGACCAACACTATTTGCAATCTGGTTATTCATTTCGAGTCGCGTTCTCCCTTTACTACCGGTTGGGTCCATATCGCGTTACGTCACGTAGCGTATCCCCTTTCTCCCAAAAGAAGGCACCCTCCGTTTGTTGCTTAAATTAATTAGTTGTGAGCCTCACGCTTCCACAAAAATTCGACCAAGATGAAAAGGCTTCGCTGCAGGAAAAAAAATAGTATGGTATTCTGCTCAAATTTTTGAACGATAGACGTCAGGCTTAAACGTCTTGATGAACTAATATCTAATTGCAAATGTTTACCGTGTTGAGATTTTGATCACACAAACTTTGTTTTAATGTAGGTTAAGACTCTACGCGATATACACGTCTTATTAGATAACAGATGCGCTTAACGATGCGAAACAATTAAAATTTCATTTTTATTGATTTGTTAAATACAACGAGATCAACAAGCCAGGCCTGGAGTATCGAAAATTTTCATTGGTTTTCGCCAGTAAGTGAAGGTCATAAGGTTTAAATTGAAGTGGCAACTATTTATCCACTGCCTGTTTAAGGGTTAAATGAAAACATAAAAAAGTACTATTCGGTGTCCAAGCTTAGTGACACTGTCTCAAATGAAGAACATCACAGCATTCCTATTTTATATAATCTGTAACATATTAGGTAAATAAAGTTTGTAAGCGTTACAAAATCATGTTTAATAGAATTGGCTACTTGACAGTTTTTGAAAATGTATTGTAAAATGTGCGCCCGTTCATTTTATATCCCAAGCAATTCGATTTATCTGGAAAAAATGTAAATAACCAGAGAAAAATAAGATTTTGTGTAACACATTTAAAAAGCACGCGAAAACGCCAAGGATCGTCACTGTTGCAATTATGACGTCAACGTCCTAGACAACGAACCGATACGCATAGGAACGACTTAATTTAGATAAACGGAAAATGTTTCAATAAATTCTTAATACGATTAGAGACACAATAATTCAATTTAATCGGTAAAATAATCATTGTTTCGCCACATTAAAATAAATAATTTTCGCCGACAGCTGTCATTTCCGAATTGCAATGGTGATTTCCGTTTCGGTTCTTTTGTTCCACAGATAAAAAAACTAAAATTTATTTTGCAAAAATAAAATACTTAATATGCTTTTAATTAAAAAATAAAAAAGTAAAATTATTACTTAACTAATAGGCTAACGTATCTTACACTTTTCATATTTTATTGTTAACACTGTCAAGTAGCCAATTATCATTGAAATAAGCTCATATATAATATTATAAACATAAAAATAAGTTATTTTTAACAAATATCTACACGTAGATAACTTAGTAAATATTAACTTAGTTTGTTTCTTAAGACTATTTGATTTAGGATGTTGAATGATACTTATCTTGATCCTCCACTTTGGCTAAAACGTACTGCGGCCTAATATCCGACATTTGTAGGTACTTATGATTTTCTATAAATCTATGGAACGTAGTTCGGTAAAACGATACTTAAGTCAAAAGATATTTCGATATACTATAAAAAAATATGTCTTATAATATGGTACATTATAGAAAAAGAAATGTCGGTCTATAGTTTTCGGCCAACTGAAATTCTGTCAAGTAAACTTCGAACAAGTAATACAGGTTACCTTTCGATTGGTATAGAGTTTATCTAATAATCATACCGGTGAAATGTTTAAAACAAATATTTTTATAAATTATTAATAAACCAACTTTAGACTAAAATTTGCTAGGCAACCCATATGTATTATATTTATTGACATATTAAATTCAATTTATAATACATTTTATTAAATAAGCATCTCGATGAAGGTCGTTCTATAGCGGGATCTTAGACCAGTAGGATCGGATTAAAATTTTATGGACGAGATATTTACAACGAATAATTCAAAAATAAACTAAACAAAAACTCACCAATACAAAGTCTTGGCCCTTCTCCAAAAGGCATATAAGTGTACGGCTTGATATTCTGCTTCTCTTCCGCCAAAAACCTTTCGGGCTTAAAACTCTTAGGCTCAGGAAAATAACTCGGATTGTGATGCAGATAGTAGACCGGAATGTGCACACGCATGTTCTTCTCCAACGTTAGTCCACTCGGAAAGGTGTAGTCTTCCACCAGCTCACGAGTTAACACGGGCAGTACTGGGTATAGGCGAAGAGCTTCATCAACGCAAGCTTCGGCATACGTAAGACTGATCCTCCACTTTGGCTAAAACGTACTGCGGCCTAATATCCGACATTTGTAGGTACTTATGATTTTTTTAAGTAACGACCAAAGCTTAATTTCCTTTTAGACTGAATTGCTTACCTAAAAAAAAGTGACGCCATTTTTCGGAGGGATATTCTTTGATTGATCTTATAGCTACATACCTAAGGGAGCCAGTTACAGCGTGGGTAGGACAAGATACTCCGAAACTGACAAGAGACTACGTCTGCTGGTCCTTTTAGGTGAGTAGTTTTAAGTGAGAGCTTTCCTTCCTCTCAACGTTAAGTCTGAAGAAAGTTTGTAAGTTGCCTCACAATACTAGTTACTTACGTACCTACGCATATATTTAAGTTAAATAAATATGTATTTTTAATAAAAATACTATTGCAATATATAAAATTATTTTCATAACAAGCATTTTATACTTTGTATCCTATTTCCCAGCGGTGGGCAAGAACACTCTTAAAGTATGCGTATTAGACATTTGAAAATGAAATGCGACGTCCACGCAAGAGTTATGGGGGCTTACCCCTTCCATAAAAGGGGAAATGAAGATGATTATTGATTGATTACAGATCTCAGAGCCACTTGCTCGCAATACACTGTTCTATGCCTGCCTACTCCACTAACTTAGATAATCTTCATCTATAAAAATGCAATTTTACACATTCTACCATTGTTTGAAAGCCAAAAAACATTATAGACCTTGAATGGTTTATGTATCGCACATATATACTCATCTATCCTTCATTTAAATATTTAATTGATGTACACAACATTTTAAGAACAAAGCTTTTAAAATATATAAGCCAAGAAAAATCTACCTGCAAAATAAAGAAGTTCCTGTCGGGTTTTACGAGCAATTACATGCCAATACTTTTGATAATTGCTATTTAAATACATTAGGAGTTTATTTTTAAGGCCCAGCTGACTTATAACTTTTAATGTCTATCCAAAGTAATTTAAACTATATATTATGTATATTAATAAATGGGGAGAGAGTGGGGGTAATTACTTATTTCATTTTCTGCTTCCGAGTTGCTTTCGACATATTTTAAAGAATTGCGTTGACACATCGTAGGTACGCAGCGAACAGAGTTGGTCACAGGGCATATTTACTTGTAATATTATATTATCTGTGACACCGCACTGTTTTGTTAGGTATAAACAGGTATATAAATAATAAATAATAAATATTGGACAACATCACATACATTGCTCTGATTCTGTGGTAAGTAGCTAAAGCACTTGTGTTAAATCAGAAACAACGACGGTACCACAACACCCAGACCCAAGACAATTTGGAAAAGTTCGTTTCTCATATTGACCCGACCGGGGATCGAACCCGAAACCTCAGAGATGGCGCTCGCCAAAGCCAGGCCCGCTCGCCTCCCGGCTACAGAGGTTGTCAATATAAAGCCACTGTTATGTTGATTGAGTTTTCGCAAAGGTCCTCTGCTGGGATGCAGGTCGCGGAGTCAGCTTCAGTCGCACGCCGATCGCGGCTTGGGTGACGATGGCGCGAGGGTCGAAATCCAATACAGTTGGCATACCGTCCCCCAACTCAACTGTGAACTTCTTTAGTATGGTAACCAGGCCTGGAAGGACTTGCATCTTTGCGAACCGCTTACCTGGAAATAAAAAGATGAAGGAATAGAAAGTTGACTCTACGATTACATATCTAGTATGTTATCTTTCTTCTTTCATATTTCAGAGATCCATACATTCTTACAAACTTTCGCGTTTATAATATAGGTAAGTATATTAGTCTAAGATCCCGCTATAGAACGCCCTTCACCGAGATGCTTATTTAATAAAACGTATTTTATATTTAATTTAATATGTCAATGAGTCTAATGCATATGGGTTGCCAAGCGAATTTCAGTCTAGAGTATGTGTAATAAATAATTTGAAAAAAATCTGTATTTTTAATTATTATCTCCGTAGCCGAGAGGCGAGCGGGCCTGACTTTGGCGAGCGCCACCTCTGAGGTTCCGGGTTCGATCCCCGGTCGGGTCAATATGGGAAGCGAACTTTTCCATATTGTCTCGGGTCTGGGTGTTGTGGTACCGTCGTTGCTTCTGATTTCTGTAACACAAGTGCTTAAGCTACTTACCACAGAATCAGAGCAATGTATGTGATGTTGTCCAATATTTATTTATTTATTTATTTAATCCATCCATTAAGCAAACTAAACTAAGCAAACTATTTGTCTTTTTAGGTGACGCCAGAACGATATGAACTCAAAAGAGTATCGATCTTTTAATGAATTTAATCGAGTAGCACCTACTAACACATAATATAGTTGTGGCCTAATAATATTATTTAAAATGTGATTTAGATAAAGTAAACTTAAGGCAAATAAGCCATCTGGTAAATGAAAGAAATTCAAAAGAAACTTAGGCCAACAGTAAAAAGTTGTTCTATAAATCTATGGAACGTAGTTCGGTAAAACGATACTTAAGTCAAAAGATATTTCGATATACTATAAAAAAATATGTCTTATAATATGGTACATTATAGAAAAAGAAATGTCGGTCTATAGTTTTCGGCCAACTGAAATTCTGTCAAGTAAACTTCGAACAAGTAATACAGGTTACCTTTCGATTGGTATAGAGTTTATCTAATAATCATACCGGTGAAATGTTTAAAACAAATATTTTTATAAATTATTAATAAACCAACTTTAGACTAAAATTTGCTAGGCAACCCATATGTATTATATTTATTGACATATTAAATTCAATTTATAATACATTTTATTAAATAAGCATCTCGATGAAGGTCGTTCTATAGCGGGATCTTAGACCAGTAGGATCGGATTAAAATTTTATGGACGAGATATTTACAACGAATAATTCAAAAATAAACTAAACAAAAACTCACCAATACAAAGTCTTGGCCCTTCTCCAAAAGGCATATAAGTGTACGGCTTGATATTCTGCTTCTCTTCCGCCAAAAACCTTTCGGGCTTAAAACTCTTAGGCTCAGGAAAATAACTCGGATTGTGATGCAGATAGTAGACCGGAATGTGCACACGCATGTTCTTCTCCAACGTTAGTCCACTCGGAAAGGTGTAGTCTTCCACCAGCTCACGAGTTAACACGGGCAGTACTGGGTATAGGCGAAGAGCTTCATCAACGCAAGCTTCGGCATACGTAAGACTGGTGACCACGTCATACTCGATGGTGTCTCCGTGACGGTTTAAGTAATCGTCTATTTCTTTCTGTACGCGCTTCTGGGCTGCCTTATCCTTGGCTAGTTCGAACAAAGTGAAAGCCAGAGTTATTGACGAGGTCTCATACCCGGCAAGGAACATCGCAAGGCACTGGGCCACTAACAAATCGTCATCCACCACTAATTTTACCTTCTTATCATCGCCTGACTTCGAATTGCTGACGCTGTCTCCAACTAAATACTTGTTCTTCTTAAATCCTACCATGAAATCAATGAAGTCATGCCGCGTACTCGGTTTAGACACTCGCTCATTGAACACGGTAGTCAAAAGGTTTTTGAAGAACTCGTCACCTTCAGGCGAGAAGGTTTTTAGTTTCAAACCGTAGAAGATGGCGGGCCACATGCTGCGCAAAATCCATCGGAGAGCGAGCGGAGTAGATGTTTCGAGGATTTTCTGGCCGATGACAAAGAAGGGATTGTTTTCTGAACCCTTTGCCATGGTTTGAGTGTCCATACCGAAGACACAATTTCCAATACAGTCCATGGTGTATCTAGCCATAATATGTCGCATTTCGATCTCGTTGGAGATGCTAGTTTCATGGTCTAGTAGTTCCTCGAAGCCGTAGCAACATTTCCTGATTAAATGGAACATGTTTTTCATCTTTGCTGATGAGAAGATTGGCGTCATGTTTTGTCGTATCACCTTCCACCTGTCTCCGTAGGTAAAGAAGAGATTCTGGGTTATAACCTCATTGTGTGTGTACTTCGATATTTCCCTGCTGCTGAAATAGTAAAAGTCTTTTGTCATTACTAGTTTTATGAGCTCTGGGTCTTTAACTATGAGGGCGGGTTCCGACCCGTAAAACGCTCCTACATAGGGTTCCCCAGGGAAGGATCGACATATATCCTGTGTCACATGTCCTATATATTTTTTCAGGAAAATATAGTCCCCAAAATTTCCTAAAACTGGAGTCGGCTTTACGTGTGGCACTTTCTTGTTTTTCCAATAACGTATTTTCCTTAAAAAGTAACCGTAAAACGATATTAAAAATATGATTATTATAGAGACAAATAGCACTGCCATTTTGATGTACGTATGTGAGGTCAATAAGATAATGTCAAAAGTACTCTTGCCTTTTAAATATAGTTTTCCGTTGTTAACCCTATAATGTTAAGGCGCCCTGTTTTGTTCCATTGGTGGAATCTGAGGAGAATTTCTTATACAAATGTAATTATGCTACTGCAGGGCAAAAGCCTCATTAATGGTATTGAAATAAAGACATTTACAACAATATGCATTGGTTGCATCAAGTGATTAGGCGTAGTTAATTGCAAATGCGGATTAGTTATGTTAGATTCGAGCTATTTTCAAAATAAGTACGCAAATTGTTTACGTGGACAAGTGGCAGACACTCATTTTACTGCGGTCCACTTTATAGATTACTTATATTATATTAGCTATTTATCACTCACAACTGACCTTCCAGTACGAATCGACACCGAATGTAAAACTCACGAAACTATAAATAAAAACCCAATAACCCTCCTGTTTCCTCAGAGTAATGAAATGTCTTTATCTTTGGACTCAATCATTATTGTAACAATAGGTACTAGTTTAATTAGCATGCTAGCCAGATGCAAGTTGTTGAACTTAAACTCGAGTTTATTTCCCTAATTAATAGAGAATCGAACCCGCTATCTTTCGAGCTTCAGGCAAAGGCAACTCACCCCCTGTGCCAACTAAATCTTCCGTTGTGTAAGAGACTTTATTTAAGGTATACCCATAATATATGATTTGTAACCTGTGCTAGGACAAAACATTAAAAGGGTTAAAGAGATAGGTAATAAGATATCTCCGTCTTAAAGCAATAATATCAGGTCATTAAGCCAACAGTCTTTTTCGCATCACGGCAAAATCTGAAGTTCGATTATAGTTCTTATTTCAACGCAATAAAGGCGGTACACCGTCGAAAGTGTACAGATGTTTTGACGTATGCGCTCGTAGTAGCACATTATCGAAGTTAATAGTCAGAGAGCCCACGACTGTCAGATACGTGCGGACTCACAAATTGTAGGGTATTGAATACTCGTACGGGCAAGAACACAGACCTCCCTTCGAATTCTCTGATATACCACAGTGTGTTTCTAATAGTTCACTACTACTACACTTGAAATATTTGCTTTCAAACGAAAAAATAATCTTCAAAATCCGTTCATAAGTTAAGAAGTTATCCGCAAACAACATAAAACAAGACATACAGTCCAAATGAAAAATCAATATTTTTAAGTTGTTTAAATATAACGTCTACCTATATAAAATTTTAAAGAATTTTCATTTCCCCGTGCAATGCGGACTCGAGCCCAACCTTCACGTATCGCGCGTGCTGCTCCAACTGAGCTAACCACAAGTTATCGTAGGTAATGAATTTTTCTGTTGTATTAACCTCATAGCTTCCGGTAAATGTCCTCTGTTTCTTTAGTATATTTAAAGTTCGCTTGTGCGGTAGAAGCACTATAAAATTGCAAATATATTTTTAAGTCAGTTCACTGGCTCCTAGACAGTTTTTTTATCTTAGTTGTGACTTGCGTATCTATACAATAACACAAAATAAGACACAACGTGTGTCTATTACTATTCATGAGATGGGCACATTTATAAAATGAAGTAGGTAAATACTTAGTCACATTACATGGAATGACTTGAAAACGTAAAATAAACCAATCAAAGTAGAATATTTCTTCTACTAAGTCAAGTAGCTTACTTATAATACTTTTGAATCGTTATTAAATACAATGCAAAGTGACCCTACTGCTGGTTCGGAACCTAGGTATATCTGCCGAGAAGAAACATATAAGAAACTCAGTAAATTAGTTGCACTAGCAGTACCTAACTTATTGCTATTAGCACAGCTGGACACCGTTAATCAAACAATTAACTTCGTTAATCGTTAACCCGCTACTAAAAAATGAGCTTCGTTAAACGTTAAAGCGTTACATTTCTAAAGAATTAACGTTAATCGTTAATCCGTTAAAATAGAATAAAAATGGTTGAATGATGGTCACGGATTCTCACAAGGACCTGGAATCCGAATCCATGTCTTACATAATAGGGTCTTGATTACTGCACTGCAAAGTACACTTTTTTAATTTACCTAATATAACCTAGACACTTCCTTATGCACACGCAAAAGTTCACTGATGGTAATTTAGGGAGCGTTCAAGTATTACGTAACGAAATATGGGGGGATGGGGGAGGTCTATGTAAAACGTTACGATGCGGTCTAATAAAACATTAAGATTTGAAACTCCCATTTGGAAAAGTTTTGGTTTCCCTACGGTTTCCGGGGAATCCCTCGATTGTATTAGTGTGGTCGTCTTTTAATGCAAAAAGGATACTACAAACTTGATGAATATTTAAACGATAAACATATATGGACATGATTGTCTGCTCGCTTGCTCACCATACTTTTAAGTTCTCTAGCTCGAAATTTTGTAAAGATTAGGATAACTAACTAGGTACTGAGTTTCTTGCCGGATTTTTCTCGGTAGAATTAAGTTCCGAACCGGCTGTAGCTTCAATTTTGGTTTTGACGATGCATAAGCGTTAGTTGTAACCTACATGAATAATTATATTGACTTGACTTTAATCTATTCGCAGCTTTCTCACGCGCACTCGTATGGCACTCGCGGTGCCATGCGGTGAATAGTAGGCATTGGATTAACGATTAACGGACTTCTGGATTATTAACGGAAGTTAATGAGTCCGTTAACAGTTTTTAAAGTTGAACGGCGAACTTCGTTTCGCCTTAGAGGATTTTCCCGCGCAATTTTACCAAGGATCCCTAATTTTGTAGCCTATGTCAAATTGGAAGAATGTAGCATTCTATTGGTGAAATATTTTTTTTAAATCGGCCCAGTACTTTTTGAGCCTATTCATTACAAACATACAAAAATAGGTACCTACAAATATTTTCTCTTTATATTATTAGTATGATAAGAAACATTAAGTATTTATTTTCAAGGAACAATTTAATATAAAAAATATATTTATGAGTTGGGCTGAGGACTGTCTATTATTGTGTCACTGTTTCGTAAGAACTGTGTGAAGGAGTGACTTCGCGATTTAAGTTACAGCAATGTTTCTTGGTATTTTTTTTGACAATGACTTGGTATAAAAGGAAACATATCGCATACCTAGATAAAAAAAAGATAAAAAATCTTCGGAAATGACAAAAAATTGTTTTACAAATATATAGCACTGATATTGATGAAAACAAATATATAGCAGTGATATAAACAGTATCGATAGATGTTTATTTTTTTATATTGACCTTCAAGATGATGAGGTCATCATCCAATCTGACTTAAAAATGAGGTCCTAGCTTATAAATCTATTATTACTGGACTTGTCGCTCTAACCTTGAAGGCTTGACCTCTCAATACTCAATATTTTTATTGCATCTTTAGTGTACAAGGTGGTAACTTAAAATTAGATCACTAAATACCCTGTAAGGGCACTGCAATTAGAGAGAGGAGGCTCATTTTTTAACAAAGCTAACACGATCTTTGATATAAATATAATAGAACAGAAAGAAAACGAAAAGAAGATAAACATCGAAATTAAAGTTATTATAGCTTTGTTATTACATTATAAATTATATTTATGTAATGTAAATAATAATGTAGCATCCCCCAGGACCTCTGGAAACATTTCGCAAAAACACAACAACACCGAAGTGATTGTTATTTGGCTGCGGTCTTCTGTAAGGTGGAGTGGGCTGCTCCAGTTCGAGCGATAAATCGCTATGCCCTACCTCTGTTATTACAACGACTAACAATTAGGCTACATATCTATGGTCTGGCCACACTGGTTGCTTCAGCAGCCCCCAGCGAGGCTCCCACAGCGCCTGCGCGAAGAGCTCTGCCCTTCTCTCCGAACGCCCTGCTTCTGTAGGGCGACCACCCTTCCAGGACAATATTAATTAAAAAATTAAAAAAAAAATGTTACTTTTTTATTTGCCCGATAAACTGACCTCAAAGAACAATGGTTAGTGTTTCTGGCTGTTCAACTTATGGTTGTGTGTTCGATCTCCAGCCAGGACAAACATGCGTGTGTAAACATTTGTTTTTGATCTGTGCCTGCCATAAATGAATTTATGTTTGTGTTGTGGCACCAGTCGGGTCAGGTTTCAGTAACACAAATCCTGAAGTGATCACTGTTATTCATTTATTTATATTTGAGAAGTCATATTATCAGTTTTGTAAAAATAAACTCATATTATTTTTTCGGCGGTAAGTTCGTAAAATACTAACTATGAACAGAAACTTAGTTAGATATTACAACCAGCTCAAAATCATTCCCAATTGAGTCGATGGAAAAAGCTGGAATAGGCTGTTTGATAATTAGTTCAGCAGTAATTTTCTATCGCGTCATTTTGATCAAAAATTACTAACGGTTTTCAAAAAATTAAGTCGGCAGTAAGCAGTCTGATAAGATTATGATCTAATTTTTCCATTTACCATTACCATACATATACCATACCCTACCCATACCCTTTCTAGATATTATCTTACATAACTCTGTCTGAAATGGCTGATTTAACATTTGTAGAACTTTTTGCATGCACCTTCACCCAAGACAAATAAATCTTATTCAGAAATGTATCGGTTATTGTAGTCGGTTCAGATTTAGCTTTTGAACCTTTAATTTTCTATGTTTGTTTTTACATTTTAGTGGTTATATTTACAATCTTGTTCTTAGATTGTCATGCACAAGAAAGACTAACAAAGGATTCTGAGTTTATTGATCTACTCTAAAGCCATAACTGTTCTTTAGAAGTCAGATCAAAATAAAACTCCAAATATATCTTTCAGTCAATAGCGAATCAAAATCATCTTGTGTATTAAAAAATATTTTCATTAAATCTTTGGAACAGTCATGTAAAAAATAAACACCTAGAAAGTCTTACAAATAGATTAAAATATTTTAAATGACAAGAATAAATATTTCCGAGCACAATACTCGACTTCTATGGAAAAACTAACGAGATAATTGTCGATTCTAAATCTCATACAAACGAAGTCACGTGCAAAGGCTAGTCGAACATAAAAAGGTTTTGTAAGGTATGAAAATGACGGCCACCCCAGTCCGGGAGCTCATCTCCCCAGCTTCGCGGCGCTGCCCGCCCGCGACACACGTCACAGGACGGACACGAAACAATAAACATATCTGTACTCTGTTTTATAGTTAATAAATACCTAAAATCTCATCTAACAAACAAACAAACAAACAAAGTGACAGTCAAAACTAAGATCTCACAATCGCTAAATTCAAAACGGGAAATACCCAGATGTCATATCAACGTTAGTGATAATGCAAATATGTTAAGTGATTTTTGTGGTTGAAAGCGCAAAAAGTGGCTGTGTGTTTTTATTTAAACAGTAAAGGTAAGAGTTTATAGATATGACCGTGTTTTTTAAAACATCTACGGCCCAAAACCACGAATGTGGTGATTTCAGATACAGTAGGTAGGTAATTCGTTTGTAAAATGTTAAAATGAACAGCAAAATTAAAGACTTAAATTAAAGCAACCCCTTTTGAACATATTTCAATCTTTTTTTTAATAACTTAAGGCATTAATCATGTATTTATCATTTTAACACAAACCAACTGCTTTAAAATGATTAATTTTGTGCGTTTCGTCATGTGGTAACAGCGAACGTATGCAGAAAATGTTAAGCAACTGTTGTAGGATATTGGATGGGTGACCGCCCCGAGCTCATTAAGCTATATTTATCAGGAACATATGTTTTAGCTATTGAAACCTAGCCAGCCTAATATTGGACTCGTGTAAGTAGTTCAAGGTCTAAGTAGCCATTGACATCTGCAGTTTGAAAACATATGATAGCAGGGCGTTTGCCTCTAATAATATTTTAATCAAATATGTTTTGTTCAATTGTAATTAATTCTTAATAAGTCATTATATTCTTCATTAGAATTTATGACCCAAAACACGAAATTTGTTTTTTTTAATTAATTATTTTTTGACGACTTTCATAGCATATCCCGGGTCTGGGTGTTGTGATACCGTCGTTGTTTCTGGTTTCAGTAACACAAATGCTTTTGCTAGCTACCATGGAATTAGAGCAATATATGAAATATGGCCCAATGTTATTCAATATTTATTTTTTTATTTTAAGAAGGTACCTACCAGACGTACATTAGATGTATGTACATTAGACAATAGCTATATTATTAATACATTTTTTTTTGCATGATTTAAACCTACTATTATGTGTCAGTTTTTTAAAAGAGTAACTATCGAGTTTCTTGCCGGTTCTTCTCGATAGAATCAACATTCCGAACCCGGCGGTAGTTTACTTGACTTGACGATTCATAAATGCTTTTGTAAAAGTTTACATAAATAAAGATATTTTCTATTCTATTCTAGACCTTATCTTCATCGTACTAAATTATTATAAAGTATCAAAATTATTGAACAAAAAATCATAAAAATGTGATGATATTTGGTCCATTTTCACGCAAAAATTAAAGAATAGATTTTAATGTTATGTGGTGCTAAAAAGCTAGATGAAATGCTGGATTCGATTATATACACATTTCGGGGATAACGTAAACGAAGCAAGGGCAACAGGTAGTTACATTCACGTTTAGACAAACTTACCGGCTAATTAAATATTTAAAATAAATTAACGGGTCAAAACGCGATACTTCTCCACCGTCACAGTCACTTCGACACACTACACTGACATTTATTTTAAATGTTTAAAATGGAACGCGAAAGTCTTAAAGTTTATATGACCGGCTAATTTTTCTTTATTTAAAAACTTTATTGCACAAAAGAGTACAACCAGTGGATTTAATGCTAAAGGCATTCTAAGGTCATACAGAGAGTTTGTACATGGGTGCGGTAATAGTGAAAAAGTGCGTAACTAATCTAAAAAAGAAATCATTATAAACCACAATAGATTAAGAAATTAAGATTTATAAATAACATTACGGTAACTATGATATATGTATAGATAAACATAAATGAATAAAAAGGGTATATATTTAAAATATGAAGGTTTACTTATATTTACATTATTTATGTAGCAAATATAGAATTTCGTTGTTGTTTTGACATTTCTATAATACATTCGACTGACATTTCAAGTTTTTTTTTCTGCCATTCAGTTAAGCCATCTGCTTAAATTATTACAAAAAATTGTTAGTAAGTTGTTGTTTCCTGCCATTTCAAGATCACATAACGTTTCTAAGTAAAATGTCTGGCCCGTAAATTTGAAAATTGTCGAAACAATACCGAAGTTTCAAAAACGCAACATAACGGATGCGATGACGGATAGCAATTTTTAACTCTCATAATCTTAACCAATTCATTTCGAATGCGTACTTATTAAGCGTTTTGAAAAACACAAAGTATTTTTATGCAAATCAAAAACCTCGTTTTAATTCTTAAACTTTTGGTTTATCTTAAAAAACGCAACCTTTCGTTTATTCGTTTCGTTTTTAAGATTTAATAAATCATTATGGAGCTGTTGGTTTGTGTTAAAATTATAAGTAGGTACATAATTTGCGCATTAAGTTCTTCAAAAAAAAAAAGAGTGAAATATGTATAAAAAAGACAGCAGTAATTTTAAGTCTCCATGAACATTTACATTTTGAATAGAAAACTAGACGTGCGTTCGTCACAAAATTATAGCGGCTAATGAGCGCGTGCGAACGTGTAAACGTGTCGCAAAAGCTCTTTGATCTGTGTCAAAAAAACCGATATTGGTCCGAAGCGGATACAAGCGTCCGCAAGTTCACGCAAGCCAAGCCAAGCCACACTTGTTGGATGCAACATCGTTCATAAAAAATATAGATAATGAAACATCGATGTTGAAAACATCAACGTATTAGGACTACTACTTCCTGGGGCGTCTCAAAACTTGTATTTATAATTGAGAGAAATAAAAGCTTTTTGTTTTTTTGATTTTGACTTTTTTTTTAGGACGATACATCGATGTTTTAATATCGATGTTTATCATCATAACATCATCGATATTTTGAACCATCGATATATCGTTTGCATCCCTACACGCTTGTGCTTGTAGATGATTTTCGAGCCTTGGGAAGCGTGTAAACGTACCTTATAAGGTCAGAGGTTGAATAGAGTGTTGTCGGCAGGCATGTGGGCCAGCATCGGCTCATAGCGCGTCGCATGGGCAGCCTACCGGACCTGACGGAGCGCTCGCGACCCGAGCCGGGGCGCGCCGCCGCGCGGACCGCGTCCGACCCGCACCGGCACCGCGCCGTCCTCGCACAGGTAAGGCCGTCCATTGATCACGTGAGGCTTGAAACGGGGGGGGGGGGGGGGGAGGAGCTTGACAAAAATCACGAGATGTCACAAGGGGGAGGGGTGCAGTAAGAATATCACGTGTATTCATTTTTTCATTTTTTTTTTCAAACACACGATTTTTAAATCGAGAAGCTCAGTTGTCAGTATTGAATAATGTCTTGCTTATCCGTTGTCCGAGGAAAATGCACATTAAATATGTTTATGTACTAAGTACAATATATGTTACGGACCGTCCATTAATAACGAGATCATTTTTTAAATATTTAAAAAAAAAGATCACGTGATTAATGGACGGCCCCTAACAGCCATGCCACACGGCGCAGTGCGGCGCCGCACCACAGGTTATCTCGCTGGTCTACCGACCACACGGTGAATGCGGCGCCGCAATGTTTTGCGGTACCGTAGCAGCGACGGACTCGAGCTTCGCATTACATACTCCCGGTGCCATACTACAAACACCACTCCCCGCCTCGTCTAGATTCCGATGCGCGTGCGGTGCAGCGCCATCGTGTGGCATGGCTCTAAATTGGAAGAGGAGCACGCGCGATACGTAGAGGTCGTGGATTCGAGTCCCGCACCGCAAGGGAAGATTATTTTTTTTCTGTTTCTTTAAAATATTAAAGTTTAGCGAACTTCCAATTTTTTCAGTGCGGCGACAGTCTTCTTTTTAACATTTTTCTACCATAATTAAAGCCAAACCTTTTCAAACTCCTAATTGTGCAACCTGCGGCTTTTTTTTATATTACAAAAACGAAAGAGCATTTTTTGCCAACTTTTTGGGCAAATATCATATAAATAATTGAATTATTAAATAAGTAGTATCCGTATGAGGGGTATTATGAGTTCCGATTCATGATTAGCACCTTAGTTACAGAGCACAGTTTTGTATTACACGCTATTAGTATTCAATAGTATGTATAGGTTCGGGATCATTTTAGGTCTGAACAGCAAGATACAAACTATTTCTAAACAAAATTTATACAAGAAGATCACTTTGAGCGATCATTTGATACTTATTTTAAATTCAAGGGCAGCATAACCTCTGCTGACCAGTGCTAATACAATTTATTGCCGTTATTGATTCTAACCTTCATTCCAGATTCCAGTAAACACAATATGCAAGAAGGACTGGCCGTGGAAGAAGCCGAAGGCGCCCGCGCGAGCCCCGGCTCCCCGCCGGCGAGAGTCTGCTGCCTCCTCCCTGGGTGCCGCGTCCGTGCGGCGGCTCCTGACACGGCAGCCCCCTAAAGTCCCAAAGCCTGTCGTCAACCGCTTCACTCTCCTCTGCGTTTCCAGCGGTCTTTGCGCCACCGCCCTGCTGCCTTTCACTGCCTTCGCAGGCGCCGAGGCCGGGGCTATGCCGCTAGCTATAATGCACGCTGTCGCTGCCGTAGTGGCGCCGTTCTCTCCTCTCATCCTCCAGAAGTTGGGCGTGCGGGCTGTCATTGCCGTCTCCCATATATGTGTGTTCATTCTTCTCACAGCGCATACTGTGGCCACTCCGTTGTCAGTTCTGCTTCCTTTGTACGCCATTTGTGGTATGACGCTGTCTCCGATGTCGCTGGCTCTTGCCGTGTCAGCTACGGGCTTAGCACAATCCGCTGGAGATGAATGTAGGAGGAAAATTGCGCTCAGGTTGGTTTCAGTTTGTTTGAAAATAAGTGTTTAGAACGCATAGCGAGCCCTTGATAAGTGCCCAGGTACTATTTGGCACAGTTATGTCAACGTTTATGTTAGACCATGATCCCACAGATAAACTGTGTGAACAGTTATGTGGAACTTAGCCTATTTTTACATTTACATGTTTTTTTTTTAATAAAGAAATTAATAAATAATGCTTCCGCTTACAAAGTGTCGATAAATAAGTGGTTAAAGGTGATACACAACTTCTTTTTTTCGAAAGTGGGCTGAAGTTGATGAGACTTTGCAGTCATCATTGATAGTCAGACAGGGAAAAAATTGCATTAAAAATACTTAACGGCGAAACGATGTTCTGTGAAGCGTAGCGTCGGTCAAACAGATTCGGTAAAATGATATGAGCACATTTTACTTAATTACAACATTGTACATCCTACCACTGAGGTTCTGAACTGTACGAAATAAGCTACTTTAAATGTTTAATTTTATATTTTATAACTTTTTTAGGAGGGCCCTTCGCGCCCTTCGGGCTGCCCAGGACCTAGGGCTGGTGTTGGGCTCCCTGATGTTGGGTGGGGCGCTGATGGTCTGGCCCGAAGACATGACACCGCTGGCCCAGCTCACACCCGCGCCCACCAACGCCACCATACCAAGATGGCCGCCATCAGAGGAATACTTCCTCGAAGACGATTATGAGGTATGTACATACAAAAGCACGTCAGACTACACACTCCGGACTTTGCACCACCCTTATATCGTGGTATAAGATTTAATATCGACCTGCAAATGTTTTTCTTCACATGCTGTTACCCGTATCTACTTACTACACGTAAAGTCTTTTTCATTGTACATTATTCCTGTGACGCTTCATTTTTCCATTCAAAAAAGAAAAAAATCTTAAAAGCAAGAATTCAGTAGATATTCAATTAAATGTAAAATGAAAGGCCTGCACCGACGATTAATGATTGACTTTTTTGTAAGATATTGCAGCCCGCAAGACCTAAAATTAGGCTGAATCCCGCAAATTCGTGCACCTATAATTCATGGTTTGCAATCTCGAGTTGTAGTTTAAAGAAATAATACTTTATTCGGATTATACCACCTCTCATCCCTTTTAATTCTCCCGTCGGCGCTTTGCGCTTACACATTTGAAGAACCAAACGCAGTGAAATGACACAGCGCAGCACAGTACACACGATCATGTCTGTAGATTCGTAAAACCAAACTCTGCAGGAAAGAACTTGCGGTGCAGCAGGGTGTCCAAACACCCAGTCCGTATCTGGGACATCCCTGAGCGCGGAGGGGAGGAGGTACCTCGTGGCAGTGTGGGCCGCCCTGGCGCTGACGGCCATCGGGGTGGGCGTCTATGGAGCCCCCTCCGGCCCGGCGCCCCCGCCTGACGCGCGCTCCACCGTAAAGGACCCCCGAGCGCTGCTAGGGGCACCCATGGGCTTATTCATAGGGCTTCAACAGGGATTCATTTATACGTCTTATATTAAGGTATGGTATTGTCTGTTAATAGGGCCTCTGCCTATGTCAGTACAATGTTTAGAACATATCTAGTTAATTAAGTACAAATCTTTTAACTTTTTATTTGACAATTGGGTGGTATACCTGAAAAATACCATGGGCGTTTAAAGTTTCAAAGGTTCCGGCTTCGATTCCCGGTCGTTTGGAAAGCGACTATTTTTGACTGGTCCGACGCATGGAACAATGGTTGGCTTCTGATTCTTGAACCAAGGTTTGTGGGTTCGATCCCCATATATAGACCAAGCATTCATATGACTAAGATTTGTGATTGTTCTGTGTCTGGGTGTTAATAAATGTATTTAAAGTGGTAACACCATCGGTTCCGATTTCCATAGCATAAGTGCATATGCTACTTAATTTGGTATTAGGTCAATGTTTGTGGTATTGTCAGTTATGTTAATTTTGTGTCTTGGAACTCGAGTTCCTAATGCCTCCTCCACACTACTCGCGAAATTGAACGAAGTTAGACGAATACGATAGTGTAGAGAGGCACTTCGGCTTGCCTCGTCAAACTTCGGCTTGCCTCGTCAAACTTCGGCTCGCCTCGGGCGACTTCCATTTGTTGTCAGTTTTTGCACCCGAGTCAAAGGGCCCAAGTATGTTGTCGTGGAGTTGAACGAGTGTGTAGAGTCGCACTTCGGACTTCGCCGGAGTTTGCCGAGGAACTTCGCGAGTACTGTGGACGATGCATATGAGTTGGCAACACTTACTGGTTTCTCCCCAGTGGTACGGTGTGTGCGTGGGCGGCTGGTGGTGCGCGTGGCGCGCGTTGCTGGGCGCGGGCGCGTTGCAGGCGCTGGCGGCGGCGACGCTCAGCATGGCGGCGGCGCGCGGCCGCAGGGGCGCCCTGGCCGCCGGCGGCGCCGCTGCGCACGCGTCGCTGATGCTCGCGCTGCTGCGCTGGAAGGCGGCGCGGACAGACCTCGCGCTGCCGGCCGTCGCTGCGGCCGCCTGGGGCGCCTGCGCTGCTCTGTGGGACGTGCTGCAGGTAACTACCACACTTTGCACCGGTGAACGAAAAAAACATGGAAAATTCCGTCATACCAACTTCAATCGAATATTGGCTGTATGATGCCACACGCACAAATGTAAAGCATACAGTAAAAATGTTTTAATTGTTTCATGAATATAGATTAATACTTATGAATAGTCTCTATATAAAACAAATCAAGCTACCTCACACCACACAAGCAAATGATTCGCAATATCAAAAGTATCAACACTTGAAAAAAAACTTTACAAAATTTAGTGCCCGGTTCCAATATTTTACGATTCGTAAGTGTCAAAAATGATTATCAATTTTTCTGATCCATAATTTACTTTTTTTTTTTTTTTTTTTTTTCTTTATGGACTCAATCTCGCGTCATTAACCACGCGATGATTCTGCCAATGTCGAGTGTTCAGAGAGACACGTTATTTTAAAAAAAGAGATCGGTGAATAATTTACTTTCCATATCAGCTGTCATCAGTCGTCCGTCAGTCGATTTTAGCTTACGTCTCGTATAATTTATTACTATCCGTAACTAAGACGGCTCGTTTTTCAAAGACTTTGATCTAAGGGCTATTTTAAATAATCCCCAGCTGGGCCTGTGCGTGGGGGGGTCGGGGTGGCGCGGCGCGTGGTCGTGGGTGCTGGGCGCGCGGCACGCCGGGCTCGCGCTGGGCTGCGGCTCGCGCGTGCTGCTCTGCGTGCGCGACCAGCTCGCCGCGCTCGCCGTCGCGCTGCCGGCCGCGCTGG
The DNA here is from genome assembly GCA_037074685.1 of Glyphodes pyloalis. Classification (NCBI taxonomy): domain Eukaryota; kingdom Metazoa; phylum Arthropoda; class Insecta; order Lepidoptera; family Crambidae; genus Glyphodes; species Glyphodes pyloalis. The sequence goes on from JAYKKO010000021.1 coordinate 9,118,485, forward strand.
CGGCGCACCAGGCGCTGCATCTGCGCCAGACGAGAGGTACGCACGAGCTTGGGCTCTTTGTGACGACCTTGGTGGCACATTGGCTCCGGCGGCCAAAGCACGAAAAGACCCGGGTTTGATCCCGGTCAGTTCAATTTGGAAACTTTTGTCGTATCATGCGAGAAATTTGACGTTTTGCGCATGCTACGCTTACAGATGATTGGTGTAGTTGTCTGGCGCATTTATTTATTTTATTTTACACCGACAGTAGTTTGCTGTGGACGTATATGTATAACTGTAGTCAACATTTGGAGCCGACATATAGCGACACTTGTGCTGCTGCCCACTAAGCGACCAACAGGCCTAGCATACGCATAATATGTCAAATTTATCGCATGAGACGACAAAAGTTTCGATACTGTCAATTGGCTAATAGCACACCGCACTCGTATTTTCAACCAATCAGCAGCTGACGCACTGACTTCAATCAATTTTGACGTTTGTTAAGAGCACGATTAAATTTAGTCGCGTTGCGTATGCTAGGCCTGTTAGCCCTCATTACAACGAGAAATGTGATTATATTCCTAGCGTATATCCACACTAGCTTCCATAAGAAATTGCTACTACCTAACGAGTTAGGTGTGACAACACCAAGATGTCATTTTAATAGTTATATCGTCTAAGAATGAAAAGTTACATACTAACATTTCATTTTCACTATTAATTATTACTGCACATATTAAAAAACACGAATAAACTTTGAAACTTTAAAACATGTTTAATATAACTAAATTACTTTATGAACTCGTACTCGTAGATATCAACCTATAAAAAAATCTTAAATCATATCTTCTATAATATAAAAATTAATCGCATAATATGTTGGTAAGCGCATAACACGACAACTTTGACAATTCTTTTTTTTTAAAATGTTGTTTAATTCCAGGGATGATTTTTACGGCGAGGAAAATACGAATAATTGCCGGGAAAACTCTAAAAACAGTTATTTTTGTTCCAGTACAAACGTTTTATAACTAAAATTTAGAGTCAAGCCACATTCCAAATCTTTTTGGCAGGACGATTCTGTCGGGTCCGCTATTTTTAAATAAACTTGTTTTCTGACGTAAACTAGAGACGAAATCTTCATGAAACTACTAGCGTTCCCGGCGAACTTCGTTTCGCCTTAGAGAATTTTTCCCGCTTTTCTGTTGAAATTTTTCAAATTTTACCAAGGATCCCTAATTTTGTAGCCTATGTCAAATTGGAAGAATATAGCATTCTATTGGTGAAAGAATTTTTTAAATCGGCCCAGTACTTTTTGAGCCTATTTATTACAAACATACAAAAATAGGTACAAATCTTTCCTCTTTATAATATTAGTGTAGATTTATAATATTAGTGTAGATTAATAAATAATAAAACTAGATAAATATTGGAATGATAAAAATATAGGGGATGATTGTCTGCTCACTCGTATACTGACTGGATTTATTCAGAACGTAGTTTTTACTCTGCATTCCTAATTATTGTAAAGACTGGAATATATTACTGAATTTCTTGCCAGATTCTTCTTGATAGGATTATGTTCGGAACTGGTGAGTGGTAGCTTTTAAATGAATAAATAAACGGATTATGATTGCAGGTGAAGCCGGGCGTCACAGGTCCTAGCGAAGGGCCACCGCTGCGCCCGCTGACGACGCCGCCATAGAGCTGCCATGTCACGTCATCAGCTAGCCCTCGGCTACCGGTGACCAGGAGACGGGCACGTGACGGGCACGTGACCTGAACCTGTAGTAATGGCACAGTAATACTGCTGATGCCATCAGAATAAACTGACACTGTGATCATTCGACAAGCTGAGTTGTGGTTGTCAACGAGTGTGACTGTAGTTAATGATACTGGTAAAGTCAAAAGCATATCCCGGTGCACACTTGCGATATTATTATAGTTCTTATGCCTACGTCTTATGGCTGCTTATTATGCTATCTGGTACCAAACTGGACGATTATTTCTTCCCGCTCTTATTTTTTTTACGCGCGTATTGGAAATACTTGTTTGAAACCATTTACCTATTAGCACGTCTGACTATCGCTTCAGACGTATTATATTCCTTATGCCCACGAATTACGTGTCACTTTCTCAAACAAGCAACACGTATTTAGACCCAGTCTAACGAAATTTTCTTGATGATTATGTACCTACCCACTGTACTTTTGTTTATGAGGTTAGTGGTTACAACTACCATATTTTTTTTGAAGTTTGTCATTTCAAAGAGAGGAAAGGTTTTACTATTTTTATGTTTTTATTTACTAACTGTGTGTTAATTGTTTTAATTTGTGTTGTTCCTGCTAAAGGCAACTACCGTATGCCAATGCTGTTTTCATCGTTCCTAGTATAAATTGTAATTTATACCTGATTAGTATTTACAGACCTGTCTTACGAAGTTCGTCTGGTAATAATTTGTACTGAAAGCTCGTTTGTGTATGTAATCTTGGGGGCCGTAAAGCTTTTGAAAAGTTTACTGGAAACCCCTATACGGCTCTGTCGATTATATGACCACGTATTATAACCATAAGTTTGTTGAGCAATGAAAAATTTAAACATTATCTGCCGTATAAAGGATTAAAATCCCACTTCTCATACATAATATCCAAAATAGTTATATTAAGAAACATATTTTTTTAATGCTTAATGCCAAATTCAGAATTTGGGAATCTTAGAAATTACAGTATCAACTTTCACAACAGTTGTCTGTTTTATTTTAGGTCTCCGTTGTAATTTTACGGGTAATTATGAAATCGCACAATTTCTCACACTATTCCCTTTCGGTTTTCTATATTTTGGAGCATTTCCCATAAATTGGCAAGCCGGCTCGCAATTATAGCTTTTTTTTTTTTCTAATTGACAATTGATGATGACCGCAGATGGCCTTTTCATCTTCACCGGGCTTGCGGGGGAGCGGAGGGCTCACACCCCTAGCAATTATAGCTCTCGCAAAACTCCATCCTCGCCATACGCGGCGCCACTGGGCACAAAATGGCGGATTCTTTCGGTTAGGACGTACAGGCATAATCCTTGCACGTTCTTCCTCTATTACTATTCGTGCCGGTAATACAAGATAATAGGCACTCTATTGTAGCTTACGCTTTGCCCAGGTAGTGGGTATTGTATGCAAGTGTAAGGCCGACCTTACGGCTTCATTTGTTAGCAACTAGCGGCCGCCCGCGAATTCGTACGCGTAATCTTAGTATTTCCTAGCAATGATAGCCTATGTTACTCAGTGTAAATGTAGCTTCGCAACGGTGAAATAATTTTAGAAATCGGTCCAGTAGTTTCGGAGCCTATTCATTACAAAAACAAACAAACAAATCTTTCCTCTTTATAATATTAGTATAGAAAAAGCGCTCCCAAGATACACACACTAAAGCTATGTGTACATGCTTGACAACATTAATATCCAAACTGACTTGAAGTCGGCTTTAAGCAACCGAGTTTTGAACTAGGTTTTACAGTTACCTCTATTAAGATTCAATTACCAAGCACTTTTTAAAATGAACAATATTTAAGGGACAGTCAAATTAAATAAGATTGGGGTTGTTAAATAGCTTGAAAATTAATTTGTTAACATAACACAAATTATATCCTAAATATTGGAAGTATTTTGTGAGCTAATATTTCTATTTATATGTTAAAATCAAACTTTTTATATAAAAGACTTGTAATATATTTAGCTGTATTAAAGTTCTATCTATCCTGTTAAATATTATTAAATTACTTATTAACACTAGGCCAACAAGGAGACTTTTATGTAGGCTACTCTTAACACAAATAATAAGAAACAGGTCTTAGAAATACCTACCATAACTGACGTTTCCTACAAACTAGCTGTAAGGAAAACATACTATATTTCAAGCAAAAAAATAACAACATGCTCGTGCGTTTGATTCCAAACGATTTTCAAGGCGGGAATTATAAATGTGTCATATTACAAACTTGAAATAAATACTACTCTTATAAATTTGTAATCACGCTTCACAACAATACTGTTTAAATCAATCTTGAAGTGTAATATAAAAAAAATGTGAATAAGGGTGATTCGAATTTTGACTCGCAAGTGTATTTTGAAGTCTATAAAAGCACCTCGTGCGAACGTAGTTCGGTTGTGAGAGTGGATCAAACTTTCGTGTGCCATGGAATCCCAGCAAAGAAAAACTTAAGATCAGTTGCACTAACTCCACTTTAACGATAATGTTCGATTTGACAGCTGTCAAACATGTCATATCCCATGAATTCTTTGCAATTGGCTACTTGACAGTTTTTGAAAAAGTATTGTAAAATAAGCGCCCGTTCATTTTATACCCCAAACAATTCGATTTATCTGGAAATAATCTAAATAACCAGAGAAAAATAAGATTTTGTGTAACACATTTAAAAAGCGCGCGAAAACGCCTAGTCGCGTCACTGTTGCAATAATGACGTCAACGTCCTAGACAACGAACCGATACGCATAGGAACGACTTAATTAAGATAAACGGAAAATGTTTCAATAAATTCTTTATACGATTAGAGACACAATAATTCAATTTAATCGGTAAAATATTCATTGTTTCGCCACATTAAAATGAATAATTTTCGCCGACAGCTGTCATTTCCGAATTGCAATGGTGGTTTCCGTTTCGGTTCTTTTGTTCCACAGATAAAAAAACTAAAATTTATTTTGCAAAAATAAAATACTAACTATGCTTTTAATTAAAACGTAAAAATGTAAAATGATTACTTAACTATTAAGCTAACATATCTAACACTTTTCATATTTTATTGTTAACACTGTCAAGTAGCCAATTTGTCCCTAGGTCTATGGCTCAGTTGCAACAACGTAACTTTAACCGTAAGGGAAGATTTCGCTGTAGTCAAAAGTGTCATATTATTATCTCATCATTCTTTCCAATTTTGATCCTAAGTCTAAGGCTCAGTTGCACTGATGTACCTTGATTAATGGTAACTTGATTGTTATAAAATTGCGAAAAATATATCAAAAATAATAGTTTTGGCAGCAGTCAAAATGTTTTTTAAATTAAAGTTGGTGCAATGGAGCCTTAAGGCCGGTTCTTATATTTAAAAAACGATTTACGGATAGTAATTAATTAAATGAATTATACGCGGCGTAAGCTAAAAACGACAGACGAATGATGACAACAGATATGGAAAGTAAATTACCTACCGATTAGTAGTCGGTTGGAGAAAAACCGATAGTAATTTTTGACACATTACGTAAAATATTGGAACCTGGCCTTAGTTGCAATATCAAGATTTAACCTACAAAGTGTAGCGTGTAAGTTGTACTTACTAAGTATACTGTGACTATAAACACCCATTTCGGCAAGCATATAGCTATGTATATATGTATATATATAATCCTGGCACTGCTCACTACGATTCTTGTTGATATAAAGATATCATTGTATGTATTGTTAGTGTACGTATAATAAGTACAGATGTTATATTAAAAAGAAAAACATTTAAATATAAGAAATTTTTTAATGCAATCATACAATTTTGTACCTATAAAACAACTCTAGGAGTGAACTAACTCTAATGGTGGGGAAAAGAACTCGAGGTTTTCATTCCCATTATCCTGTGAATATCTATTTTTGTGCTATCTATATAAATATGTATTTTACAAACCGAAATGTCTATATGGACATCTTGCGAGCAAAAAAATGGTCACTTTCGTGTGGTTGATTCTGTTTTTATTTTAATTCGCTAATAGCTTCAGTTACCTAAGCTATTGAACATCGATCAAAGTCATTGTGAAGGTCCTAATCTGTTTTCAGATCTAAATTGTTAACCGTATCTTATTTTCGGGTGGTGAGGAGAGAAATATTGGGTACTCCTTGTGACGCCCCAAACTTAATTCCACTACGGACCTGGGCTTCGCGGCTTACAATTTGGGAACCTCTTTCATATTAACTGTGCCGTAACTGAGAGCATTACTCCAGCAAGAAAAGAATGACCAGAGAGAAAAAAAAGGTTTCGATGTGCAGAGAGCTTTCATTTAAGGATATTGCATTTCTTCCTGCTGAGAATCGTTTTATTAGATTTTCTCAAACCTGCAAAATAATCGCAGCGTAAATCCAGACACACAGTTGCATGGACATTACTCTAACAGCTACTTTATTGTTGAAATGACGCTTACTATACAATTTGCCGCTTAGGTACTATTTGGTCTAACGGGGATGTAACCTCACTGCTAAGTTGTTGGAACCGATACTGCATGTAGGTACAAGGTGTATTCATGGTGTGTAAATTGTAATAAACTTCTTGTTGACTGAAGGATTTTTTTAATTTTTTACCTCTCCCAAAAATCCGCGATCCCCAGTTCGCAGAATATTTCATATGATGTCCAGTTTTAAAAATTACACTCCTTACGTCTTTGTACTGATTGCAAGCATTATGTTTGGGCACTGACTTACTAAAAAATACTATAGTCTACTAGGAACTCGCCAGAAGTTCCTAGAGCTAGACGTTCGCTGAGCACACGAAACGACAATTTTTTTTAAATCTGCAGCAAGTTATTTTTCTAACGTCGCGGTTGAGGACACCCAATCGCAATCGATATATCATGAGATGGCATCAATGCCGATGATAGTTTTGATTGGTTAATACTCGTAGCTTATCTAATTTGTATGCAGCCCACTAAATTTTATATCAAAAAGCCCGTTTGACGCATCCGGAACCTGCTGGACATATTCGCAGGCCATACTCAGGGAGGCAGGTATGCAGCGGAAAGCAGAGAAAGTAATTTATTTGATATTATTTCATCATCATATTGATATTTATACCAAACACACGCAAATTTAAAAAAAAATTCCCGCCGCGCCATCATATGAAACGTCAAATACCTACCTTACATACCTACCTTTATAGTTAGTCCCCCAAACAACGCTAAATGAAGTTCTCAGCGAGTTAATTTTGCCCCATGGTTTGCGTTATTCAATATAGTTGTAAGTGGTCTATTGTAATGGATTTTTTTAATCTCTCCGACAGTTCAATATAAGCGCGTATTAGATTTGAAATTTGTATTTCATGTAGTAATCATATAGCATTAATCAAGGTGCTTTTTTATACCTGTACTACGGGAGTTGTGTCAAATGTGTCATCTGACATTTTGTACTGGCGGCCATCTTGGACCGATTTCCATTATACAAAATTAAAAACACTTCCGCCGACGAATTAACTTTTCAAACAAAAAAAAAACAAAATTAAAAAGGTTGGACGACGAAATAAAAAATATAGTCAACATTAACATTTATTCAATTTTATTTTTACCTAGTATAACTATGCTATGCCCAAATTCATCGTCAACTTAAGTCTTGCTTGCAATTATTTGATACTTCGACTTTGAATCAATTCAACATTTAAATACAGTCCATTTACTATAGAAGCTTCCCATAACATAAGTAATACCTATATAAACGTTTAAATATTACATTTTTACGCGTGTAATATGCAAAGTGAATTTACGACGTTAAAATTAATTCTACAGAAACACAATTGTTTAGTTACGTTTTGATAATAAACAGAAAATTACTACTTCTTACTACTTTTAAACACTAAATCCTTATAATCTTTATCTTTCGTCGACATTTCACAAACATTTTCCATTAAAACGGCAAGCAAGTCAAACGACTAAGAAAAAGGGCGTTAAGATATTAATGCGGACTCATATACATACATACATTAACATACAACGATAGATATTATTATTGTCTGATATAATGTTCTTCAACTATGCGACAGAATTTTAATTTAATCAGTGTAAAGTTAAGTAGCAAAACGTTTCTATAATACTATAGTTACGATGTAAGAAAAACAATAACCGACTTAAAAATCATAACCATTTAAACAGCACTGTTGTCTACCGATCACACTGGCGTTTATCAAGAGAATGAGAGTCCACATTACCAATTCTCAGTCCCAATAACAATAAGGTCGAAAATCCCAACAAAAAAAACGTATTATTTGCTTCACCAAACAAATGAAAATTGCTGATGATACAGCGCAACTAAGGTCAGTGGAGCGGTGTATTCTCGCCACTAATACGCTAAAACTGTACGAAGTAGAGACGGCGCCGCAATTTTTTACGCAATGTATTTTGTTGAATTTTTACTTACTTAACAAAATAAAAAATATAATTCGTATGATTTGTAATCTACCAAACACATTGTTTAGTCATCTACCTGTATTGGTATGCTTTTATTTTTGACAATGTAGGTAAGTCAACGGACATTTTCTCATAAGGACACTCGACAAACGCCAGTGAAAACGAGTCCTGGTAGATAAAAAAACAAACTTTACAGCTCATCTTAGAATTTTACATTAAATTCATAAATCCAGTACCTAAGTAACTCTCAAAATGAATTTTCTAGACAATTAGCTATTTTATTTCACGTCCATCTAATTACTTAAATTTACTTCATTCGTGTTACTTTAAATGCAATCCAAAAAATTGTCAGTACCTATTTATTTATTAAGAATCTGACAAGAATGAGTCGAATATTTAAAATAATGTAGGAAATAAATATTAACGATTCGGTACGTCCTTTTTATTTACTGTGTAAAATTTTGCGTTTACCTTTTTCAATTGTCAGTATGCCATTAACTAAAAAGCACATGGATAATATTTACAGATAAAGTGTAGGACCCATGAAAAAGAAAAAAAAATCATGACGTCTATAGTTTGAAAAGTTTAAAAAAAATAGGCCAATAAGAGGCTCTTTGTTTATAGCTTCAGAATACATATAGGGCTCTCGCTTGGAACAATCGCTGAACGATTTTAAAGTAGACTCTGAAACTTAGAATCAAATAATTCAAAGCCCACCGGCTTTAAAAAGTCGCTTAACATAAATATGTTGTGATATTGTGAGTCATGAATCGCTCGGGGATTGTCGCTGTTACAGCCATTTTATGGCACTTCACTTATTTTTTTTTTCTTTTCCATGAAATGACTGACATAAATGATTAGTTCCTTCTTGAAGTTTTCCACGCCATTTAAAAAAAATACTATCAATAAAAAAAACAAAATTAACTCAATAAAAAATAAATAAACGGGTCCAAAAGGAATAAAATAAAAGAAAAACATCAAAACGAGCCTTGTCTTTATTAAAAGTCTATTCGTAAAATATTCTAAAAATAGCATCACATAATAATAATTAATTAGCGAAGATAATGAAAACTATAAATCGCTTATAAATTAAAACAAGAAATAATATTGTTCTAAAACAAAATACAAATTGGAACTAAGTAGGTATATTCACATGAGATTGGATTACGTGCCGTTATTACGTGCCGTTATATTCGCTGAAAAAATGTTAAACGTTTTCAAATAAAAAAAAATGTCATCATAATTCGAACTTTCATATCAATTAGTCGCTATTTTCGTTATTAAAAACCGATTTTTACCCATATAATAACCGAAGCGTGTTTTTACCAGTCTCTTGAGCAAAATTGGGAGAACATTTTTTTTTTTCTATAAAAACGGCCATCTTCCAACGAATCGGACCACAATTCAATTCAATTTTTAACACAATAATAACATTATTTTCATCCGTTAAACATCGGACTAAAAAATTCACATCACACTAGTAGTAATAAATCCGTGTAAGACCAAAAAAAAACAAGACACAATAGAAAATCAATTGTATCTAGCTTTTCAAAGGACATTCGGCCTTACGTCTGCATACATAGATTCGATTACTGAAAACTGGCACGTTCATAGTATTAACATCAAGTTTAGTCAGTAAGCCACTTCCAATCTCCCAGAAATATGCCTAATGCAATAGAAACGGATAAATTTTTTCAGTTTCTTTTGCATTAGACCTCTGCACGGAACAATGACACAAATAAAAATCATTTATGAAGTTACCGTGGAGTAGATTTCGTAATCGACCTAAGATTACTGACATCAAATAGTAGTGTGACCATTCAATCAATAGACTTAAATAAATGTAGGAACTGACTCCAGCAACACTACTACCATTCTGTTGATTATAGAATTCAAGCACTCACTACAGTGTATTTCTCGGATTTTTGCATATCTCCTTAAAAACAGGTTGTACCGCACGCGCACTAATATGTATACAATCTCATTCTAAAGCGAACCTTATTAGTCACAACAAAAGAGCTCAAGTGTTAACATTTCATTGCTCGCGTGTCTGTACAGATCTGAATAGATACATTAGTAATACTTGTTGGGTTCGAAAGAGTACAATCTTGTAATGCATCCTGCTATGCCAGTATTATCAAAAAATATATACGGTCGAATTGAGAACCTCCTCCTTTTTTTTAAAGACCGTTAAAAACCACTGTTACATATTTGATATTTGATTTGATAATTATCTCCATTCATTTGATATTTTATATTCTGTCGTATGACGAGGACAAAACGTCGACTTTCCGAATCAGAATCATTACCGACGTTTGTGAATCAACTCCCTGATCACTGGTGAAGTTATCTGGTAGAATTTATTTATTTAATTCTTGTAATTACCTATGCTTCTCTTGCAAATTATGCGGTTGTTTTAGGTATATTCAAGTTAATTTCTCACACCAGTTAGAAGCCATTTAACATGCAACTTACGACGAAGTTTGGCCACACTTCCACTGCCACTGTTCGTGTGTTGACAATGAATTTGTCGTTGTTGATTAAATCAACAAAAAACAAATGTCTTACAATATTGACTACTCTTTAAACGGCGTGACGTCATAGACACATCGTGACAAGCAACTCATAGGCAAATATCTGAGAAATACACCCTAGTGTTGACAAATATGTGATCGAGCAAATTCTTAGTCTAAATCACAGTTTTCTGAGAAAACTGATCCGACAGAATCTCGACTTTAAAGTCGTTGATGGGATTTACAACATAGATCATGATTTTGCATAAGCTTGACGGACAGTTAGCTACCAGACCTTTCTAACATCATCTGTTTGACGTTACAGATTAAAAGACCTCTCACTTTGACTTGGGTTTTTAGTTAAACAGCTATCTACGATAACACACAATCCAGGTATTGAAACAAACAGACCACTCCGTGAAAATGCACTCAAACTGCATATAAAATGACGAAACTAAAACCAGTTCGGTCTTGTAGTTAATTAAAATTAAATAAAAAAACATTTTTAATTCAAATTTTTAAACCAATCTGGTTTTACTATCGCCATTTTTTAAACAAATGCACGATAAATATAGACAAAGTAATGTACAGAATCGTTAGTCGTATTAACTTGAGATTCTCTTTAATATTATTTTATTGTGAATCATGATTAAATACATATTAATATTTAGCAGCACATTGAACATCCATCTAACTAACAGTCAGATAGGCAATAAACAAATGTGACAAGGTAAATAGTTAATCATCTGAAATTGCTCACTGTACTTATTTTATATATATTTATTTTTATTAACCCATATTTAACCAGGCTGTGTTTTAATATAAATGTGGAAACCTAGTTTACCGGATCAGAGGCTTGATTCACAAATGAAAGAAACGATTTCGCTTCAGAAAGTCAATTTTTGTCTCTGTCCAATCGTTTATATTAAGAAGGAGACGAAACATAGTTTACAAATAGGTTAAAATTCCGACACTTTGTGAATCAAGTTAGTTCTTGCATCGGAACCCCTGTCACAGCTTATTCTTTGACATAATTAAACCCCAACCAAATAAAAATGCAGACGTCTTATTAATTTTCCGTTTCATTTCTGTAAAACTCTACTGAACTGACAATTTCGTAGATGACCGTGACGAGGCATAATTTACCTACAATTTCGAAGCCTTCACCGGCAATATTAGTTACATAGCACGAGTCATTCCTAGGACCATCTAAAACTCTATCTCATTACATTATTGTCTAATAAACTTCACTAAAATAATATTAGTCTCGGTTTGGACGCACGGTAGTGCTCGAACCGTTAACATGAAATCAGTACACGATAAGGAACGAAATAAAATCGTGACTTAAATAGGATACTTCACGCTCTTAATGTTTCCATTGATTAAAAGGAAACAATTAACATTCCCACACAGAAGTAAATTTGTCAAAAGGTGTTTTGAGAACCTTTGTATCTCTTAGTAATATGTTTTTATTTTTACAGTATTTAACCACAATCCTTCCCGAATGGCTTGAAATGCTTCGAGTGAGTAACACGATAAATCGACAAAATTTTGCATCCATTGACCTAGGTACTTTAACGATCCTATATTATCGGTCAAATAACAGCCGCAAAATTAGGATCTTTTAATCGTAGAAGTTTTAAATTTTGCGTGTCCTAGACTCACATGTCTGCTTACACCGGCAATATTTAAAACAGTGAACAAATATTAAATTCTATAAGTCAACGTTTTAAAATTTCCCGTTAATATAAACAAACATAATTTTGTTGATTTATCATTACACTCGCGCGTTGCATGACGAACCTAAATAACTTCGAAAAGTAAACTTGTTGCTAATGGTTGCATGTTAACAAAAGTTATGCATATGTAACAAAACTCCCCTAAAAGTTCAATAAATAATACTATTTGCGTTATACGTAAAACCGTTAATCCATTAACGACATTTATTAATGAGCGTAGGTATTCGTTATTTAACAAAACAATTTTTGATTAACGGTGTTTTAATGGACATAATCGTAAAACACAATGACAATTAATTTATTAAGTTTAACATCAAATTTAAATCGCGATCTATGATTAACACTACACAAATAAGCGTCGATTAAATTATATTTATATTATTAAACAATACTGAACGAAGCGTCTGACATACCCACATCATATTTATACAATGCATAATGCATCCTTCTAACACGCAAGTAAAACCTCAGTCATTATTTTAATGGCGTCTCTTTTAACTATTCATATTTTGTATTATCTTCATAAATTATGTGATTGTAATGATTATTCAATAAATTAACATTGATAGGAACATAATAAATAAATCTGATATTTCACAATTTAATATCCGAGATTACAAATCCAAATAAATATATTAATGTTAACTATTACAAAAAGATCAAATCTCAGTAAAATGACTCTCAAAATAATACATTAAACACTTAGGTACGAACCTTTAGGTGTTGTTTAATAAATACTGGCAAGCTTATTATCTGAGCCTAATTAACATTCAATAATTTACATCGATGTTGTAACTGTATCAAGAATCTGATTTTACTCCAGTGAGAATTTAGAGTTGTTTAGTTTAAGAATAACATGATTCACCAACCCACATTACTATTGATCCCAATTATCATATTTATTTATATATTTCAAATACAACGAAACATTTTTTCTTCACCAAAAGAACAAAAATTTTTTTTTTCATACTAATGTTATCTTAAATACAGGTTTCTATTTATGCATTTGGAATGAAAACACTCTTAATTAATAGCGTTTACGTGGCAGGATAATACATTATTAAGCGCTTTATTGGTATGCAAATATCTCATACGGCAAAAATCGACATTTGTAACAACTTTTGTCATAACTAAATATCAGCTTAATTTTGCTTATACAAAAATTATGACAAGAGTTTACCGATAGTTCGTAACACGTTTCATTCTTAGTCCTGTTAAATTCCCACTGGAGCATATCCCACATATTCCTTAGGTAGTGACAATAATAGCTCAAGGATGTAACGTCTGTGCCTTTGTTTGTTCTTCGACTTGGCGGAAGCACTGCCGTGCCCCGTAACTAATCATAAAGGGCATGGCAAGCCCTTTCACATCTCATCACCACTGAGCAACAACTACCGAATATACAACAAACCCGAGACGCCATGCCTCTAACAATCACAAGATGACCAGCACTCTTCGAATTGACTCGCTGCAAATTAGACTCTAACGTTCGGCGATAAGGTTTTAAACCGGCGTGTACTTGCCTTCGGGCTTGTAGAACATTTGGCCTGTGAAGACTCGACGGAAGATCTCCTTTAGCAGGAGGCCCTTCTCCTTCTTGATCTTGGCGAGGAAACCTCTGTTCTCGTTGGCCCTCCGCGAGAGGTACGGGAGGACCTCGACCACGGGCCCGTATGGGACATACTTGTAGGCTGAATAACCCGCTTGTCCTGATAAATAGAAAATACATCATCAATTATAAAAATTAAGATAAGCTAAAGAAATTACGCGCAAACTCCAAATTTGTTTATTTTTAATATTTGACTGGTCCACCATCGTTTATTACTTGTAACTGTTTCCTGCGACTTCGTTTGCGTTAATTTGGGATAAAAAGTATTCTGTATGTTAATCTACTATTTCCCCTTTTTTATCCAAATCTGTTCATTCGTTTTTGCGGGATCTGTCTGTCCAGCTTGCACACTTAGCCAAGGTGTAGGTACATTGAACTTCTAGAACGGACATAGGAAACGCTTTGTTTTAAAAATAAGGGCGGATAGGGGTAATATCGACCATTAGGCCTAGCATGCGCAATACGTCAAATTTATCGCATGAAGCGGCAAAAGTTTCCATACAATTGATTGGCTAATAACACACCGCACTCGGATTTTCAGCCACTCAGCAGCTGATGCACTAACTTAAATTGATTTTGACGTCTGTTAATAGCGCGATAAAATTTAGTCGCGTGGCGCAAGCCGACTAAGGCCGCATGAAAGTTTATGTGAGAAAATGTTAAACTTTAAGGTTAGCGATATAAAATTTGGCACATAGTTTGATTATTATAGACGACCTACGTAGCCGAGAGGCGAGCGAGCCGGATTTTGACTTCTCGCCATCTCTGAGGTTCTGGGTTCGATCCCCGGTCGGGTCAATATGGGAAACGAACTTTTCTATATTGTCTCGGGTCTGGGTGTTGTGGTACCGTCGTTGTTTCTGATTTCTGTAACACAAGTGCTTCAGCAACTTACCGCAGAATCAGAGCAATGTATGTGATGTTGTCCAATATATTATATTATTATATTATATTATAACACATAAGATACTTTTTAACCTAAAATAACGCAAGCAAAGTCGCGGGCAACAGCCAGTTATGTTAAATGCTATTGTTTCTTTACCTAGCGGGAAGGTGATGTGGTCACACATGCCCAGCAGCTGCCCGAAGCAGACCACCTTGTCCTCGGGGCGGATGTTGTGCTCCTTCATCAGCTGGATGGCGTACCGCACAGTGTCCTCGTTGTGCGACGCAACCATTATGCCGAGGCCAGTCTTCTCCGTCTGGAACCAAACATTCGAATTAAAAAAAAAACATAATTCGCGTCTTGGATGTTATTACCAATTAAATACTTCATTACTAGCTCTTCGGGGACATAGAACCGCTTGTCGTGATTGGTCGCTTTAACAATGAGACCGACCAATCAGGAAAAGCTTTCGGATAGTTGACAGTTGAATTGACGCGGGACAGTTTGTAATTAACAGTTTCACTTCGACAGATTAAAATATAGCGAAAAATAATGCGTCAAATTGCAATCATATGTCACTATTCACAATCTTTCGACAGTTTACAATCTCAAGAGATAGATTGTAATCTAACGATGTTTATAATCTTACTGTGACATATATAAACAGACAGTATTGGGTGCAGTGTTCACCTTGACTCTGCTGAGGATCTCCTTGAGGCAGCGGTGGAAAGAGGCGGTGGTGGCCTCCACTGTCTCGCAGGTCGGGTCCTCGTAGCCCATCGCAGCCGCCCTGGCGCGCTCCTGTAACATCACATATTATATTATAAGAAAAAAAGTAAGAAATAATCAGTCAATCAGTCGCTCGCGCGCATCCCCGCGCGAAGGTTGCGTGCGTCCCTCGAGAACGAATATTAAAAATAAAAAAAAAAAAATGTCGAACGTATTAAAATGTGACAAGTGTAACATTGTGATTGACGAGATGCTGTCGTACATACAAAATAAAGTGTCGATAGCAGACGAAATGACGTTAGTTCGAATCTGTTTATCATCATTTAGCAGTGACGAAATAAAGAAATCAAAAGCGCTTCTATTCGACTCCGTCCCGACTAAACTGCGTAAAATAGTGCGTAAAAGTAAAGGAAAGGAGGAACGCGACGTAACAGACATAATAAATCTGTTAAAATCGGCTAATACGGACGAGATTCCAGTGTTTGTGGCTCGCCAACTAGAAAGGTTACCACCATTAGATTTTAATCATCTAGACTGTACTAAACTGCTGAAGGATATATCAAAACTACAATTGGAGATAGCCGAGATGAAATCAACATACGCTACGTTGGAACAAATAAAGGAATTAAAAGCAGAGGTATTACAAATAAAATACGATTCCCTTCCACCTCCTAGGGCCTTTGTGAATGCAAAGAGAGGAGCATGGATGTCAGATAGCGGCCCTGTGGGTCTTTCACATAATTCGTTAGAAGAAATATGCAGCGAAGAATACATTAGCGAATACAGAGGCATTATGGAGGTAGAAGATAAATCAACGGTGTGCAATCGGCGATCAGAGGCGGACGCCCGAGCCTTGCAAATAACGGTCAGCGCTGGAGATGCGTCATGTGGTGAGCTGATACAGCGCGAAGGCGCACGATCTCCAGTAGCGGTGACGTCGGAGTTCGCGGCCGCCTCGGCTTGCGACCCGACTCCCGCCCCGACTAGTGCCGAACAGATAACGGAACAACAACAGCTGACTACTGATAATTATACGATGACGCGTGCTGCGCAGAGCGAGTTTGAACCTACGAACGTTGATAATAACGACCATGAATCCTGGAATAAAGTCTCATATGGGAAAAAGACAAATAAATATCGATATCACGGGAAATCGGGCCTAGCTAGAGACACTGAGTGTAAATTTAAGGCGGCTGACAAACGTATTCCGATATTTATCACAAATATTCACAGCGACACTACCGAAGACGACATTATGAAGTATATACACGGAAAAACGCACGACTCAGTTCACTTAGAAAAGATAATCATGAAGAAAGAAAAAGGTCATAAAGCTTATAAATTTTTTGTGCCTGCATCAAAATTGTGTCTATATCTTGATGAAAACCTATGGCCCCAGGGTATCGTATTTAGACGATTTGTACATTTTAAAAATCGTTTTCCGAACAGAGTACCTACTGTGAGTGGACGGCCTAAATAAGAAAAATGATGAGTAGTAGTCATCGCTTCGCGAGCTTCAACTGTAAAAATGTAAAACGGTCAATAGATGGTGTTCGAGAACTGTGTCGCAGATGTGACCTGGTAGCACTTCAAGAGGTATGGCTGGCCCCGGAGGATATCCCTTATCTGGGCACCATCGACAGCGGCTTCGGGTACACGGGCACGTCGGCGATGGACACGTCCGCGGGAATCATGCGAGGGCGACCGTTTGGCGGTGTCGCTTTGTTATGGAAAAACAGTGTATTCCAACAAGTGTCAGTTTTACAGTGCAATAGTGCGCGAATCTGTGCTATTAAGTTAATGACGAGCGACCGTCCGGTGATCGTGATGAGTGTGTACATGCCTACGGATTCTCGAGAAAATTTACCGGAGTTTACGGATTGTCTCAGTACAGTAAGTGCAATTATTGATGAGTACGGGGTCCAGTCGGTATTTATATTGGGAGATCTGAATTCTGATATATCCTCGTTATTTTACTCCGAGCTTAAACATTTTTGTGGGGAGAATTGCCTATCGTGTGTTGATGTAGAACTACTTGGAGAGAGCTCGGGCACATACACATTCATCAGTGACGCACACGGGTCGTCTAGCTGGTTGGATCACTGCGTAGTGACTGAATCAGCAAAACAAGCGGTGACTAATATTAGTGTAATATATGACACTTTGTGGTCCGACCACTTTCCTCTCGTTGTTGAATGTAATTTAAATTTGTTAAGATATAAATTAGCACAGTCGACACCGGGTGCGAAGGGGGTAGTGTGGGGTGACAGAAACGACGAAGAGGTTAGGAGGTATGCTTCTGAGTGTCACAAAAATTTGAAATGTATTGATTTTCCCAAAGAGTTCACTAACTGTGCTGATAAATATTGTAGGGTCCCTGAACATAGGTATGTTCTGGACAGACTATACTCTGACATTGTGACCGCCCTTCGTACAGCCTCTGTGGAGGGTCGAAACCGATCAGGCACTGATCAGGGTGGGGGTGGGTCGCGCGTGGTGGGTTGGAACAAGCATGTCAGCGAAGCTCACAGGAAGGCCAGAGTGCACTTTCATGAATGGGTAGCATGTGGTAGGCCAAGGGAAGGTATGTTGCACACACAAATGAGTGAAAGCAAAAGAATATTTAAATCGCGACTGAAATGGTGCCAAGATCATCAAGATCAGATAAAAATGGATGCTCTTGCTTTAAAACATGCTAAGGGCGATTTTCGTGGTTTCTGGAAGGATACCAATAAATTAAACGCGAAGTCTGGACTTCCTGTGAGCGTAGACGGTGAGAGTGATCATAAGGGCATAGCGGATATCTTTAGAGATCATTTTTCTGTGAGAGCAACATTAGACCGTCCTAGTACACACAAAGCGGATAAGCTGAATGCTGAAGTGACCATCCATTTCAATGCAAAAGAGGTTAACAAGATGATTCAAAACATGTCTAAAGGCAAATCCCCGGGTCACGACGGCTTAAGTGTCGAACACCTGAGGCTTGCCGGTCGCCATGCACCCAGAGTACTTGCGATGTTCTACTCACTGTGCGTGAGCCACTCCTACCTACCGGCTGATCTTATGAGAACCATTGTAGTGCCAGTTGTAAAAAACAAAACAGGTGACCTTGCTGATAAGGGAAATTATAGACCTATTTCCCTGGCTACGATCATAGCAAAAGTGTTTGATGGTCTGCTTAATGCACAGTTAGACAAAAGCATAAATTTGCACGATAACCAGTTCGGTTTTAGACCGAAACTATCCACCGAAAGTGCCATACTGTGCCTTAAGCACACCGTCAGATACTACATTGATCGAAATACACCGGTCTATGCCTGCTTTCTCGACCTATCCAAGGCATTTGATTTGGTTGCGTATGATATCCTATGGGAAAAGTTAAGAAACATCAATTTGCCATTTGAAATAGTAAATATATTCCAATATTGGTATGCGCATCAGATCAACAATGTCCGATGGGCGGGAGCAATGTCGGAGCCGTATCGGATGGAGTGCGGTGTCAGGCAGGGCGGATTGACCTCACCTACTCTGTTCAATCTGTACCTAAACGACCTGATAGTCGCGCTCAGCAATTTACATGTCGGCTGCCAGATAGACGATGTCAGTGTGAACAATCTAAGTTACGCTGACGACATGGTCTTGTTGAGCGCGTCCGTCTGCGGTCTGAATACTCTGATGAGGGTCTGTGAGGAATATGTTCATAGACACGGCCTAAAATACAATGTCATGAAGAGTCAGTTCATGGTGTTTGAGACCACTGGTGCTAGATGTCCAGAGGATATACCACTTGTAATGCTGAACGGTATCGCCTTAGAGCGAGTGACGCAATTTAAATATCTTGGACATATAGTGACCACTGGACTCGGGGATCATGCTGATATCGAAAGGGAGCGAAGGGCGCTGTCACGTAGAGCGAACATGGTGGCGCGTAGGTTCGCGCGGTGTTCAGAAGAGGTTAAAATTACCCTATTTCAAGCATACTGCACTTCCCTGTACACATGTGCACTGTGGGCCGACTTTTCGCAGAAAGTGTACAGCTCCCTTCGCGTCCAGTTCAATAACGCATTCAGGGCTGTGATGGGGTTGCGCCGCCGCTGCAGCGCTTCGGGCATGTTTGCGGCGGCGCACGTGGACTGCTTCCACGCCACCATGCGCAAGAGGTGCGCGTCCCTGGTGCGCAGGGTCTGGGGCAGCTCCAATGCAGTCCTGAGGATGATCGCGGATAGGGTCGATTGCCCCTTTATCCGTGGCTGCTGTAGCGGGCACGTGCCCGTCGCCACGGTTACGGGTAGAGCCGCAATATATTAAACAATTAATTGTATTTGTGTCTTTGTATATAAATTTAATCAATCAATTTATCCCTTTTTAAATTTTTAATTCGTTTTATGTGTGTATTTCTATATTTATATCCCCCAGTTATTTTTTTTTTCTTTTATTTCAATAATGTTAATTAATTAATTAATTGTAATTGTAATGAAAACACTTGACATAATTGTTAATTAATTGTAATTGTAATAATAATGTGATTGATATGGGTTATGTTACCTGAAATAAACGATTTTATTTTTATTTATTTATTTATTTAAAATATGACGACCTCCGTTACCGAGAGGCGGCCGGACTTTGCGTCGCGCCATCTCTGAGGTCCCGGGTTCGATCCTTGGTCGGGTCAATATGGCAAACTAACTTTTCTATATTGTCTCGGGATTTGGTGTTGTGGTACCGTCGTTGTTTCTGATTTCTGTAACACAAGTGCTTTAGCTACTTACCACAGAGTCAGAGCAATATATGTGATGTTGTCCAATATTTATTATTATTAAAGAAAGAAAGAAATGTATTGATCGAACCACAATGTATAAACTAGTTATCATACACACATAATGTTTTATGGTCAATTGGGTTCCACCTCAGCAAATGCTGTAACGGCTTTATTTCCAACACCTATTGGGTTCCACCTCAGCAAATGCTGTAACGGCTTTATTTCCAACACCTATTGGGTTCCACCTCAGCAAATGCTGTAACGGCTTTATTTCCAACACCTATTGGGTTCCACCTCAGCAAATGCTGTAACGGCTTTATTTCCAACACCTATTGGGTTCCACCTCAGCAAATGCTGTAACGGCTTTATTTCCAACACCTATTGGGTTCCACCTCAGCAAATGTCTGGAAACAGTAGGCACATTTAGTAAAAAGCTTAAAACTAACTTATTAAAAGCACAAATAGGCTAAAAACAAATATAGTAAGTAGATTCCCCACTTACCACCTGGGTCCAGACACGCAGGCACTGGGGTCGTCGCACTTGGCGTCAATAAGTCCATAACTCCAACTCAGTTGTATTCGTACTTATATTATTATTTTTAACTATTTTATTTCCAAGTGGCTGATTATTTTTATTTTTTAATTTAATTTGCAAATAAGTACTATTTGACATTATTATTTATTTTTTATTACATCATCACTTTTAATTGTAGACTTTATAGCATTTGTCGCCATCAAAGTTGACTAATTTTTAATTGTATTTTGTTCCACCCTAAATGCTGCTAGCGACGGCGATTGAATGAAGGGCTTAGATGGGAATGTGACGCAACATGGCCTTGACGCGATGCGATAAGCAGTTGTCGGGCACGCACGAGCATTTAACAACACCTACCCACGTACTGCTGTATATTTTACACCATTGACACTACCCACTTTCATATTTATTTTTTGTGTAGGTATATTAAAGTATCATCATTTATGTATGTACAAATACTATTATTTCTTCTTTTTCTTTTTTGTTTATGAAAACCCAAAATGAATGGGTACGTTACTGTGCAACCTCGCTGGCGTCCGTGCGTAATCACTCGGCAGGACTCACTGAAAACCAGCGTCATGGCCTACGCCGTGGGCCATGACTTATGCTGAGTGAGGCCCTTTTATTTGGGACATTACGCCTTGTCATAGTCTGCGCCGCCCGGCTGACGAGGAGATCGATTTCTCGTTTTATTGTATATATATATTTTTTTTTGTCGTTATCTCTTTGTCTCCTCTCTGTATATGTGTACTTGTTTATATGACAATGTTGTGATGTCTTTTAGTAATAAATGTTTCTTTCTTTCTTTCTTTCTTTCTTTCAAATGCTGTAACGGCTTTATTTCCAACACCTCTACAGTGCTGGTACTTTGGTTTTTAAATGATAAAATCATTTATTTATAGTAAGTAAATTTACGATGCATTCTTTTGCAGGACAATTTTTTTCCTACAAGCGCCTCGACGTTGCTTCTGTTGTATTGCCGAATTTATCGGAAAATCCCACCTGAACTTCTTACCCATACCCACCAAGATTGCACTTGTGCAGGCTTTACTATTGCCTATTCTTGATTATGCAGACTGTTGCTATTCAAACCTTAAAGAGATATTTCTTGACAAGCTTGAGCGTCTTCAAAACTTTTGTATCCGCATCATCTTCGGCCTACGCAAGTATGACCATGTCTCTGAATTTCGAGCTCAGCTTAAATGGCTTCCTATACGTCGACGCCGTGACCTTCACGTTTTATCTCTCCTATTTAATGATTTTTTTAATCCTCTTGCTCCTCCCTATCTTAAAGAACGATTCCGTTTCTTGCAGCTCAACCAGGAACGTGACATGCGGTCCTCCCGTAAACTTCTCCTTACTTTTCCTACTCATTCTTCTGAATATTATTCCCAATCCTTCACTATCTAATCAATTCGCTTATGGAATTCTTTACCTTTATCTATCAGATTATCTGAGACCCTTCCCATTTTTAAACTCAGGGTTAAATCGTACTTCCTCTCACTTAATGAATGTTAATTTATGTCCTCTATCTATAATTCCAGCTGGGCATGTTGGTTGTCAGTAATTTTCATACACTTATCCTACTTATTAACATTATTATTGTTATTTTTTTTGAGTCAAAACTCTTTACTTGATTTTATATATGTTAAATATGTTTATTTGTATATATATATATATTTGTATATATTTATAATAATGTTATATATTTATGAGTTTATGTATGTTTATCATGTTAAACTACGAAATAATTCTAAAAAAAAACTGTATTTATGTTGCACGGCCGTACCCATTTCTCGCCATCTACTATTTCCTCTACCTTAAGGTTGTCTGGAAGAGATCGCTTTCTAGCGATAAGACCGCCTAAATTGTACTATAATTTTTCTGTAAAACCTATTTCTGTAAAGATTTTGTGCAATAAAGTATATCTGGGTCAATCAACTTTTAAGTGTACATCAATGATAAATTTTAGTTTTTTAATTTTAATTTTTTTTTTTTATATTTTAACATTTTTTCTTTAGATAATTATTTATATTTTAAGAATCCACATAGAGCAGCACGATTTATTTAAATAAAATAGTAAATTTGACTCTGAAATCCACATGACTCTAGTTATTGATTAATTAGATGGCAGTCGTTACACAATCATGTCAGACAGAGGCCTAAGTACTGCTAGTAGTACGTGGTTTGAAAACTCTGACACCAGAGATCATCGGATCGTTCATCTACTCGGTGTTCCACACGTAAAGAAGTAAAAAGTTGAAATTGGTCAAAATATCAATCTAATTTATATTAAATGCTCTAGTCTTTGTAAGAGGCTCTTTAGTGACTAATTATTGAAAGAAAAAGTATTGCTTTATGCTGATTATATCGTTAATTGTCCTATGGGCAACCAAAATTTCCCACGCACAACGGTTTTGGTTGTCCAAGTGACTGGTTGTCCGAGTGACATTTATCAGTCTTTGCGCTTCCTGATAAAAAATAATTATATTTTGAATTAGGTCTTACGCGCAGTGAAAAATATAGATAAAATAGAATATATTTCACTTTTATTTACTACGATATATCAAATATTTACGTTTTTGTGCTGGTTGTCCGGTGGACACACAATAAAGCCACCCAATTTTTCAAAATGCGCGCGACCGACTGACACCGCGGCAATGATGAAATAAAAATAGCGGTTAGATGAGTGTTGTCACCAAATCGACCGACTTATTGTCAAGGCACTGATCAACCCATCTATGTTTTGGTTTCGGAACTTTTTTACCGGTGTCCGGTGGAAATCGGAATAATAAAATATAATAGGGACCAAAACGAACATGCAAAAAATTCGGTAAAATTATGAAACAAACAAAAATCTATATGCTAGCATCTTAGTGAACACTGTAATGAATAATTATGTACAAGCGTAATTAATTGCCATATAGTATTTCTTTGTATAAAGTAATGTTTCATTATAATTAGCGACTGGGGGACAAATAAAAAAACACTACATCCAGATGTTTTGTCACCTGGACAACCATTAAAATTCCAGTTTAATAGTGATTTATTTAAAATAAATTACTCGTATGTTTGCTTAATAATAATATAAATGCGACATATGCCAAAAAACCACTTAATTTTTTTTAGAACTGCGATTATTGGTCAGGGACAAAACATATTACTTACAGGACAAATAAAAGTTGATTGACCCATCTATCTATCTATCTGATGTTAAGTGATAATGAGGTCCTAGCTTAAGGGTGACAAAATCTGTTACTGGACTAGTCGCCCTTACCTTGAAGACCCCTGCTACTAATGTAGCACCCCCAAGATCACTGGAAACCTTACATGTTATTTCCTCTCACCTGTTCGATATACGCGCCCCGCACCAGCTTGGCGCCCCAGTAGAAGTTCTGACGCGCCGCCTGCTCCACGTCAGTCAGGATCTCGTTGTACGTGTTCTTCAGGTACGTTTGATACGTGTTGAATACTAGGTACTTCTCCTGTGGACGTGAGAGAGAAATGCACAATTTAACTATTTGCTATACAGTTATTACCCGAACTTACGTGATAAGTGGGCTCGAGCGACCACATGTAGGTTTTTAACATGACTATCAGGGCTAGCATACGCAACGCGACTAAATTTTATCGCGCTCTTAATAAACGTCAAAATCGATTGAAGTCAGTGCGTCAGCTGCTGATCGGCTGAAAATACGAGTGCGGTGTGCTATTAGCCAATCAACAGTATCGAAAATTTTATCGTATCATGCGATAAAATTGGCATATTGCGTATGCTAGTCCTGATTGAAAGATATGATAAAATTAACCACGCAGCAGTTGGACCTCTAGTGTTTTTTCTTGAGCGTTGAATAGACTCAGGCGTAGACAGTTCCATTAAAACTACTTAAAACTAGTATTCTTAATATTAAATTTTATTTATTTAATTTTTATTTATTAATTATGTTTATTTCATCGTCCATGTATAATAACAATACTTATTATCAAATGATTCGAAACAGTTTATTTCAGTTTAATAGTTAGTGTGTTTATAAGTAAAATTGTGACGTAATAGGTCACTCTCTTTAAAGAAAATCTATGAAGGATTATATTGATACATCTTTTTAAGTAACTCAGCAAACTAGCCGGTCAACATCCTTTACTGACTTTTTTTTAACCTGGGATAGAGTGAAATACATGTGAAGTACTTCAATAGTATCATTCACTCAGGAACTACACATCTCCAATATACACGTGATGCGTCGTATTCAGAGGACAAGTAGCTAGCTTGGCCAAGCAAATCGCTTACTTAGCGTGACATTATATAGATGGGTGACCACTTACTTTGTTGTACCTCCGCATCATCTCGACACAGATACGCGATATGGCCGGCTGGAAGTATGTCTGCTCAGCATCAATCATTATCCTCACATCCACTTCGTTTGCGACCTGCAAATAAATATATTTATAATGTACATATATTCTAGCTATTAGTCGCGACTTGGTGTTCGCAGTGACCGTAGGCAGCAGAGCAGCACAGCAGATTGGCTGCTGTGACCAGAGACGCCAGGCGTGGGGTCATTTACCTGGATGATATGATTGAGTCTGCGCAACATGTTGCGGAACATCTCCTCCTCCTTGGTGGACATCTGTGATATGAGCCGCCTCATCTGCCCGGTCTGCGGATCCGGTACACGGAACGAATCCGACAAACCCATGTCCGCGTCCAGGATGTTAGACCACGGGAACAAGTGGACGATGCTGCGGACAAAAAAGATATTCATAATGTACGGAATATAAAGAGCGTGAAGAAACATCTTGCGGACCAGTATGTCGGTGCTAACGGATAGGTATCAAATCCGTCGTCATCGCGATGTCGGTTCCTCTCTTGCTTACCATCAGACTGGGAGGAGCCAATATCCTACCTACACTATTATAAAAAAATATGTTTATTTTGTTATAGAGTTGGCAAGTTTCGCATAAAATATTTGTTACTACGGGTAAGTACTGTATAAGCGAATAAGCGAAATAAACCTTGAATTCATTATCACAGAAGTGACGTCATAACATTAATTTCGTCGGATGCCCAGGTATACTAAAAGAAAAGAATTTAATTGTAAATAAAATAATAAATAAATAAATATTGGACAACATCAGATACATTGCTCTGATTATGTGGTAAGTAGCTAAAGCACTTGTGTTACAGAAATCAGAAACAACGACGGTACCACGACACCCAGACCCGAGACAATATAGAAAAGCTCGTTTCCCATATTAACATTAACCAAAAGAGCTTGGATTTTTACAAGACCACCTAACTCAAATTAATGAAAAAAATATTAAAAGTACAAAAATGTTATCCGCTCAGTACATAATATCCGTGACGACAGATTGCAAAATCAATTAGTACGGAAGTATTAAAGGAAGTAAAACTACTTTTCATTTTACAAGCATTTGCTGCCAAATTCATTAAGGGTGCTTCATCTGCCAATATTTTTTTGTATTTTGCATGGAACTTTTGGTGGATCTACAAACACTTTGATTGAATATTTTGAGTGAAGCATTATATTATAGTCAAGCCGTTGAGTAGGCATATCAAATCGGTAATAACTTAACGGCATAACTTAGTTTTATTTTTATTTTTTTTTAATTGCACTTCAAGATTGACCTCATCCCACCTGATTTTAAGTGGTAATGAGGTCCTACATTAAGGCTGACAAGTACAGCATAATAAATATGCTACTGGACTTGTCGCTCTTACCTTGAAGGCTTGACCCCTGCTACTAATGTAGCACCCCCTAGGAGCTCTGGAAAACTTACTCATACGCAGGAACACTACAACAAGAAGTGATTGTATTTGGCTGCGGTTTTTTGTAAGGTGGAGGTATTTTACCAGTCGGGCTGCTCCAGTTCGAGCGATAAATCGCTATGCCCTACCTCTATTAACGATTTTCTTACCGATTCGACAAATGTCAAATTCGACAAATTTTTATCAAGATGTTACTCATTGTATCATTACAAGGTATCATTACGCATCAATGTTGTAATCGAGCATTACATTACACGAGAATGCTTTGCTGATGGATGGCAGACTACAGTTAAAGATACAGCTCACGTCACCAAACTTATCTCATCATGATACGATCAGATTCGTCAACGCTGCTGGATAAATGCCAAAAGAAGTCAAGAGTGATTGATTGTCCAAATAGCTGGCCTCTTGGGACATTGCCCTAAGCTGCGTCTAATATCAGTTTGCGTAATGCCTCACGTCAGTGTATGACATAATTGGACAGAGAGTGAGTCAGGCAATCAGGAATTTGCATGAAAATTGTCTTGGAATGTAAATATGTCTTTGAAAGTGTTCTCTCTCGCTCACTCACCTCTGTGGTGAGTGCTTAGAGCATTGGGCTCTAAAATAAGGAGGCCGTGGGCACAAATCCCGCGGGTGATTGACCTTTACCTAGGTATCGTGAGGATGGGGTGAGGTGGTCTGGGTTGAAATACCTACTTATGTGCCTGCTTGTTATTGGTTGGAAGTGGTGGTAAGCAGGTAACGGAGGCTAGCGACGTCAGTTTTAAGATCTCTCTAGTCGAAGGCAGAAGTTCCGGCACGAGAAGCCTCCCTCACTTCTTGAATTCTTGAAGAAGGGTGGTAGATGGCTGGGGTGGGGAGCGATTTTCGCCTGCTGGGACCGGAGACGCCAGGCGGTGGGGTAAGCCTGGCGTCTGTTATGGTCTACGAGTATATACGCGTAGCAATGAACTTATGTATACAGTTGTTTCTTTATGTTTAACTAGTGTTTACACACAGTGTAGCACACAGACGGGGCTTAATGTTTTTGAACGAGGATTCCGTGAGGGCCAATAAGTAATCCTGTAAATGCTCAATTCAAGGCAGAATAAATCTAAAGTATACTGATGTGCGTTACAGTGCATTTCACTTTAATGATAGTACTTACTACGAGTCGGTAGATGGTAGATATATCCCACAACGGACTATGATATCTAACCGAATACATGTACACACGCTAGTAGGTACACTATATGAAACAAATACCAATAGAACGGATCAATCATGCTTTCAGTTTTACTATCCTCTAACGAAATATCAACTTACATTATTTTCAATTTGGTGGTGGTTGGAGCTACCACTGAATCATTCATCATAACAAACCCATATGACTTGTTCCAAGTGATTTTAAGATAGCAATAAGTTAGACACTGCTGCTGCAACTAATCTCCAGAGTTTCGTACCGGTGTCTTCTCTAACGACGGATTCCAAACCGGCAGTAGTCACTTTGCATTGTACATTAACTCACCCCTCCTTGTCTGACGTGATGCTTCTCATGAAAGCCTGCACCTCAGGCTTGGAGCTGTTCTCGCCGAAGTATCGGTTGAGATCCTCGATAGTCTTGTGGTGCGTGAGCACGTTTCCGGTTCCGCCGGCGATCTGCTGCATGTAGTTACGCGCACGCATGATCACCTCCGACAGTTGGAGCTGAAATGTGGAGGTTAGCACTCAGTTTCTTTAAACATATCTTTATTTCTTACAATATGCCCGATATATATGTAACACTTACGATACTTTCAAACTTAAATAAGCCTCGCCTCATTTGACATGGATATGGTACTGAGTTGGTTCAGTGCAGAAAAGAGGCTAATCTAACTTTCTCTCATATCTCTCTCTCTCTCTCTCTTTCTCTCTCTATCATACCCCACCTAATATTAACAAGATGCTAGATGCGTATATGATGGTAAGCGTAGATGAAATTTGCTGGATCAGTAATAGCCCATTCAATCTTGAATATGCCACTGTCCTACTTATCCAGAAATATAACCTTTTGGAGCGAATTGCATTCTTTAGACTGTTAAGGAACAGCACACAAGTCAATGACGAATGGACACTTTTTGAACAAGCTATCAGACAGAGTCTCTGCAATATAAGGATGTACCTTCTGTACGCGTAATAGAGATGGTGGAATCGGATTAGGTAATTTTTGTGAACATTAGCTGCATTATATCCGATACAAAACAGAGAAGCAAGCACTTCTACAACGCTGATCAAGTCTTGGTATTTTAGCCGCTAATAATGGGTCATCAGTTCCTCCACACCACTGAATTCAAAGTAGCTTATTGGTTCTCTATGGTGAGCCATACCAAAGGCTTCTCTTTTAATACCAGTATTCTGTTGAAGGGGTATAAATTCTTCTGTGAAACAGGCAACTTTTTAAGTCTTTCAAATATATATTTTTTAATTTCCAGAAAAAATATTAACTGTTTACAACTCACCAATAATTGTGGCCTTCCAAGGGCTGTTAGTTTAACAGCCATAAGTCCCGTACTTTTGGTGATGCCTGGAAAATAAAGGTATTTTGTTATAATTGAGGTGCTGAAATGTGGGCCTATTAATAGTTGAGATGAGGCCGGTGCACAACAGACCCTTAACCGAATATACCAGCCATCTATGCTCTTCCCACGCGTTGGTCCTAGACATTTTAAGGGTGGAGTTTCCACTAGCGCTGTTGTGATAGTCCGGTTAGACCCAGATTTTCACACCACCATTAGGCCAAGAGGTCCGTCTAAAAATTTTAGCGTGGACCGCCTTTTTCAGAGCACAGCTAAGAGGCTGCCTCCTAATATTCCCGATGTCTTTCTCCTAATCAAGTGATTTTATCTTATTAAGAAAGATATCATTTGGAGGAACTGTTTTCCTTGTCCCGCCCTTTTCTTCACAGAACTACAAGAGCCGATTAACGATGTCATAGCTTCACCGTGGAAAATATTTGCGAACCAAAAATTTTGGTAACTATTATATATATTCTATATCCTTAATATCCTTGCCACGCTATTAAGAAGTGGAACTCGTTTCGGGCTCATGTGTTTCCTCCATCCTTTGACATCCTTCAAAGGTACGGGCCAGTATGGCTATGGTAACGGATAGGATATTACGGCATCTATTCTGTTATAATCGCGATGTAGATTCCTATTTTGCTTACCATCAGACTGGGAGGCAATTATAATAAAAATATATATCAGTCATGGTACGTACCAGCAACAGCGTCAATGCTCTTCAGGAAGGCCTCCATGTTCTTCTCGCAGGAGGCCTCGTTCAGGTAGAAGTAGGTGCGCGCGCTGGTGACCTTGTACCGGCGGTCCGCGAACCGCTGCTCCACGTGGTACTGCTTCAGCTGGCCTTCCTCTTGTTTGTCACCGCAGGCGGAGATCGAGGCGCTGCAGACGACAAGTTTGTATCATAATGATATGTGATGATACTATTTAATTGGATGGGATTCTGTGAACGGACCTTTGTAGAGAATTTAGAGGAGTGGTTTCTGTATCGTGCCAAACGACTGTATATTTAATGGAACATAAGAACGCATCTTATCTAAAATAAGTAAGGAAATCGTCTCACACGGTTCCCTAGAAAACCGCATGTGTAGGTAGGTACGTAAATGGAATTTTCAAATCCTATTGGGAATGGAGTTACACATTGCAGGACTTCGAAAATAGTACATGTACGTACGTAGTTCCATATCATCGAACAAAAAGCTGAGACGATGCGTCTGCGCAGATTCTCGACTAATTCGATTCGGTGAAAAATGGAATGCTTGAGAATGTACGCGCATAATAAAATCTGTTCTTTCGTCCTTAATTATAGCAGCATACCATGGGAACCAAAATCGTGCGTAGACGCTAGGGGAGACCCGTGACAAGTATACATAATATAATTATCGTTGTTTAATTGTCTTAGCCTTTTAAGGTTTTCCTCAATGCGCAAATATCTAATGAGACGTACAAAAACGATTTCTCGAAATGTCTTAATTGCACTCATCAGAACTATCAAAACGAAAAAGAACACTTTTGGTGCACCTCGTAAGATGTGCCTAAAAATGGTTGTGCTGCGAGGAATACCTCCTTCTTTTTCACTTCAAGATTGACCTTACCCCACCTGATGTTAAGTGGTGATGAGGTCCTAGCTTAAAGGTGACAAGTAGGTACAGCATAATAAATCTGTTACTGGACGTGTCGTCTTACCTTGAAAGCTTGACCCCTGCTACTAATGTAGCCCCCCCAGGAGCTCTGAAAACCTTACTCACACGCAGAAAAACAACAACACAGGAGTGATTGTTATTTGGCTGCGGTCTTCTGTAAGGTGGAGGTATTTCACCAGTCGAGCTGCTCCAGTTCTATTTAAGAGATTACGGTCGGCCAAAAATACGGTCTATCATTTTGAACAAAACTTCCTCTGTCAATGAAACATTCGAGATCGTGGACCTTTAAAATAATGGAAGAGATGTAAGGCAAAATCAACCTTATTTTTGATTGGTGAAGTGCAAATTACAGAACATAGGGTAAACCACACTTGAATCTGACGATGGCAACTTCCTACTATCTATAATTATGATTGCTAGATTTTTTTTTAATCAATTTAGTGAGTAATAATCATTATCAACATCCGCGACTAATCCACATTTGGCAAGCCTAAATGATGCCAAGTACTAGAGATGACATTATAGAGTGGATTGACCTGCTAGAGGGATATTATTAGATTGATTGTACAAAGTTGGCACTTAAAGATAGTTCCGTGTATTTCCTAACTAAAAGTCTAGCTATAGTATAACTATGACTCATAAAATTTCGATGGTCTTCTCGAGAATTTACACATCACTCGTCAAATCAAAATATGAAATGGTCTAAAGTAATTCATGCTAGCAAAAAACACAGAAAACATTAACGAATTTCCTGTCAGTGTCTTGACGACGTCCGTAGCCGAGAGGCGAGCGGCCCAGACACTAGCGTCGTGTCATCTGTGAGGTCCCGGGTTCGATCCCCGGTCGGGTCAATAAGGGAAACGAACATTTCTATATTGTCTAGGATCTGGATGTTGTTGGTATCGCCGTTGTTTCTGATACCTGTAACACAAGCGCTTAAGCTACTTACCGCAGAATCAGAGCAATGTAATGTCATATTATCCAACATTTAATTTTATTTATAATTATTTCCCCAGGGATTCGAACCCACGACATTCTAACCACTAAACTTCAAAGAAAATTTCTTGTCGGCGTGATCTCAGTAGAAATATTACAAAATGGTAATAAATGTTTTACTGTGTTCAATGCCAATTCAGGAGTGTTTCTTGAGCAAGAATTTTTACTATTGTAATTTCGAATAATTAAAATGACAATATCTTAATTTATTGTAAGTATTAATAAGGTACGGATTTACGTACGGGCGGATTTAACTTATGTTGGTATTCTCTACCAGTCAACAGATTTAAGCCGACAACCACATAAATCAGAATACGCTGACTCTTTTGCAAATAGATAAAATAATTAAGACAGATTTGATTCAGCAGTTCTTTCTCCAACCGGAATTTCCATTTTAAAAGTCCCCGTTCAAACGCCTTCGCTAAAAATACCCCAACCTCAATAATAGTTTTGGCAATATTGTCAAGACTACGAGCGTGGCAACCGAAACACATTTTATGGAAATAGAGCTCCGACCTTCACGATTACGTAACACAAAAGTAAAACTGACTAGAGCAAACGAGTCTCATAATGAGGTGTCATTTTCGTGTTCCGTCATGTCCATAGAAGAAATGGCGACTTGACGACTTTAAAATTAAAATAAACTAGCGGCCCAGCTTCGCACGCATACCCCGCACACATCAATGTTCCTGTTTTTTTACAAATCTTGTTCTGAAAAAAAAAGAAATATCCAGAAAGTAAAGAAGTTATTACTTTAGAATTTATTATTAGGATATTTCTTTTTTTTGTTGTTACTTCAGAAATACTGGGCTCAACGCTGTTGTTGGATATTTTTTTTTATTTACTGGGCTAATTTATGCAAGCGTATTCGCGTGCATAAATTTCAGCAATTAATTTTGTTAGGGTCTATTTTATTTTTAAAACTTTATGGCACGAAAAAGTGCAACAGGTGAACTCAATGCAAGTTATTTCGATGATTATATTCCGTACACAAAGGGTAAAAACGGCCCTATTACTGAGATTTCACTTTCCCCATGTCTGTCACCAGGCTGTTTATCAAGAACGGTGATAGCTAGACAGTTTTCGATTGAAATAGTATGAAATTTTCTTTCTGCTATGTGTCTCAACACATTAATACCCAAATCAGTGCAGCTATACACATGTACAGAAACATACATTGTATGATGGCAATTTGTGTCAGACACACGGACGACAAAGAAGATTCTCGAGTTGCATGACATCTGCCAAGCGATTGTTACTACCGCAACATGAACGATGAGTAGGTAGCCTGTTAAAATTGGAACAAACACTTGTCAGTCGGGAGATGACAGGTGGAATACTTCTAGGAACATGAATAGACTCAGTATCAGTACCGAACTAAGGCCTCTAACTCACTGCGACTTAACAGCGATGCAAACTGCGACGCGACCGCGTCGCGATGCAGCGTTAAAACCGTAATAATAAAAAAAATCAAAGCGTTTAACTCAATTTGGCATGAAATGACTCTGCAGCAGACGGCATTTTTCCGACATATCTATGTGTTTTCTACAACTCATATCATTTTACAGAATATTTTTCGACTGAAGCTACGCTTCACCTAACATCGATTTTATTAACAACAATCGCCGAACCATACACTTTACATTCTACGCTTCTCTTAACGTCTAAACACAATGCCGAAGGTACACGGTGGATTTCACATTCTCATAGTTTGTATACTTCCCCGATGCGCTCCGCCCTTCGTCGGCAATCGAACTCAACTTCAGTCGCGTACAATGTCTGCACTACAGAATAAGTTGACGCTGAATTTACGCCCAACTGAAGTTAGGCTGTACGCTTTAACGCAACGTAATTTCGGCGTAATGTGCCAGACGCATTGCAGACGTATCCGCTTAAGATGCGCCATGCAAGCAAATTTTATCTTACCAAATGCCGAAATTAATGCATTAGCTGCTGATTGGTCGAAAATACGAGTGCGGTATGCTATCAGCCAATCGACGTATTGCGCATAAGTAGGGGTAATCATGGCAAACTTCGGCCGTGTATTTTAGACATAGAAAAAAATATATCAATATACGTATTACATGGAAAATACACTGTAATTTCCTAAAATAAGTATCGCTTTGCTTTTCCTGTACGTACAGTGAACGGCACATCAAGGTAAACTGTATGTATAGTCAAAAGCACATTAGACTATACAAAATGGACTTTGCACCGCCCTTATGTTGTACTCATAAGAACTAATATCGAACTGCTAATGTTTACCTTGATGTGCTCCATGGTACCATGATATCGAAACTATTTTATTCCCGTCCACTAATTTAGGTCGTCACTCGTCTACTATAAAATCAGATATATACAATACACCGCTAAATAAAATACCTGATTTAGACGTATACAAACATATAAAATCTAAAAACATGTTATGTGAGCTAATCTGTTTAGATCTAAGAAAAGGTCGTATGGAAAATTTTGAATTGGCATAATTTTTTAGTCACACTGTTGTCAGGTGGAGCTACAAACGAGTCTTATCAAAATTTTAACGCGCCGTAACAAAAAATTAACAGTTAGAAACGCTCTCAAGCTGACCCACTAAGCAAAGATCAATGGATCTGTTTATTTTTTGACATCCTGATTGACTCTAAGACAGGGCTGCCACGACCGAAAAACTTGAGATAAAATTTATTTCGATTATAAGATACCAGCGGCCGGCCGCACCGCGGATGCATATGTGTGGTGTAAAATTAGATTTAAGCTGAACTTTATTTTGTAAAATAAACTACGAGTTTGTTGCTAGTATCTTCTCAGTAGTTATAGGTGTTGAACAGGAGGCAGCTTCATTTGATTTGTAGAGAGACTATTCATAAGTGTTACTGATGTTATATATGAATAAAAAGATTGGACTATGTAAATTTGTAAATAATGAACCGCCCTACCGATTTT
The DNA here is from genome assembly GCA_037074685.1 of Glyphodes pyloalis. NCBI lineage: Eukaryota > Metazoa > Arthropoda > Insecta > Lepidoptera > Crambidae > Glyphodes > Glyphodes pyloalis. Next base: position 9,153,308 of record JAYKKO010000021.1, read on the forward strand.
GTGCAAACTTCACATAAAGCATCTACTTGATAGTCCAAACAAAGCCTTAACATTTGATTTGGATAGGTGAGCCCATTCTTGAGTTATAAAATTACAACAAAAAGTGGCGTTGATTTTTTTTATTGGTATGTTCGTAATTAACAGAGGTAACTAGGTCTTTAAAAATGTTTACAATGTACCGACATCGTTTATACGAGTGTAAAACCACGGCGGGTAGTATAATACAAATAAAAGAGCAATGTACATTGCTCTTAGTGAAATAAGTAATGAAATGGGCTTTCAAATAAAAAAACTGTATCGAAATCAGTACGTACTTTTGAGAGCTACTATGCCATCGACATAAAATTATAACACACCTCTTTTATCATCGTAGGTTAAAAACAGAAAGTACCTATCCCACATACTATTATTTGACTACTTCAATAGCACAGCAGTTAAAGGTAGGCGCCCCGCAGGCCCCGCAGCGTTGATTACTAGTCATATCATAATTATGTATCAGTATGGCGATGCTAACGGGTAGGATATTTCGATATCAAATCTGTTGTCATCGTGATGTGGGTTCCTCTCTTGCTTACCATCAGGCTGGGAGGAGCCAATATACTGCGCTACTATAAAAAAAAATTAACCAACCACGTAGCAGTACATTTTACGGTGACATACTCCAATCCACAGGATCTTTTATTCTAAAAGCCCCGCATTTCATACGTATTCGTTTCAAGTCGCCAACCCTATATAAATTGATACTAAAAGTAGCCATTTTACATTGTTGCGATTGGTCTATTTAATTCGCGACATTATTGACTTGTTGTGTACTAAAGAATGTGCCGTCAGTTTGGCTTTGTGCCCAGCTCACACATCATATACCTATGTACAATTGATGACTGGCTAAACCTTGTAAATTATATCTTTCCACGACAGCAAAAATCTTTTCTTGTAAAATATTGTGTAATTCATTGAGTAATGTATTAATAAACATAATGAATAAAAAAAAACATAATAGAATAAAATTGTCCATTACAATATTTTTCAATGACATGTAACACGACATTCATTAATGAAAAACCAAAGAGCGTAATCTTGAAAAAAGTTGTAACTTCAAAAAATAAAAAGAGTTTCTAATCTAAACAATTATATACATATAAATAAATATCAGACAACACCACGTTACATATGATTTGGTATTATACGGCGCTTAGTTTATTAATATTTATTAATATTGTAACCATACACACGTTGTTACTGTTACCGCACTCATAAACTATCTGAATGAACCAAGGGTTGACTGGTAGAAAATACTCTTAGCGTTAAGTCCACCTTTTGTACTTCTTTTGTACCAAATAGTTGAATTGTTAAAGCAACGTGCATTGTAACCATTTTCACGTATTTTCGTAGATCTTCGTATTAAAAACCTTACTCGTGAAATCTCCGGCATTTAAAAAATAAAACGCGTTTAATATATTTTATTTGAGCTAATGAGAATATTTTCTTTTTAATGACGATACTTAAAATAAGATAATATCGCTTTGTTAACTATAATTTATAAGTAAAAAGACCAATAATGTAGGTATTTTTTTGTATCTCAGAGATATTCTAAAATATTTATCAATTTTTAGTACCTACGCCTACAAAATTTTATATTCCGAGGTAACGTTTTTCCTACAATCAAAGCTGGCTACGTGGCAACCATTACTACTTTCGTTTCGTGGCCATTCACCAGTCCGTACCCTTAAAGTTTTAAATTCAATGACATAGACAAAACCGTCTTCACAATTTTATTCCATCACTTTCACTACGCTATTAATAGGCGTAACACTTGGCACTTGCAAAAAGATTCATTATGGCCTCAGTAAAGCGCATTCTACAAGCCGACTATCGATGATTTATATTATTACAAGCTGTGCCCGCGACTTCATTCGCGTGGACTACAGGCTTTTCCATATACACACTTTCATGGTTGGTTTTACCCCTATCTCCCTTAATATTAGATATAAAAAGTTGTCCATATTTTAATCCAAGTTTCGAGCTATGTTTGTGCCAAATCACTTACTTAAAAAAAACATTATACCATATAAACTTTCAAGCGATATTACCCCCATCCCCACTTAGATTCAAAACATAATGTAGCCTGTGTTCGCTTTAGAAGTTCAACGTATGCCTATACTAAATTTCATCAAAATCGGTTCAGTGGTTTAGGCGTGAAAGCCAGACAGAAAAACAAACAGACAGAAATAATTACTTTCGCTCTTATAATATTAGTATAGATCTTTTACATATTATCTCGAGTCTGGGTGTTATGGTACCGTTGTTATTTTGATTGCCTGATTTCTGTAACCCTTGCGATTTAGCTACTCGCAGAATCAAAGCAAAGTATGCGATGTGTTACAATATTTTTAATACCTACTTTCCTACTAATATTATAAATGCGAAAGTCACTCTGTCTGTCTGTTACGCTTTCCCGCTTAAACCTCTCAACCGATTTTGATGAAATTTGGCATAGGTATACGTTGAACCTCAAGAACTGACATAGGCTACTTTTTGTTAGAAAGTAGGGGGGGGGGTAATGCCACCTTTTTTTTTTAAAGTTTGAGATATAGCTCTATTAAAATATAGACTACTTTTTGTTTCGAATATTAGGGGAGATAGGGGTAAAACAGACCATGAAAGGATGTAGTCCACGCGAACGAAGTCGCGGGCACAGCTAGTATTTAATAAAAGAAAAATTGTCTGGATTCTGAACTTTAACGACATTAGCAATAAGAGCGCTAGTAAAAGACTTTCATACCTACACTTGTCTCGGAAGTATAGCATCTAGGTGACCTGCATATGTACCAGATACAATTTGGCACGGCATCTGTTCTGACACTTTCTCTGTATAGAAAAGAGTATAGATATTCATTGCAGTAGGTATTCAAGTATTTTAGTATGGAGTGTTAGGGAAAGAAAGGTGAAAAGTGGCCAAGTGCGAGTCGGATAACACCATGGAACCCTTCATCCAGCAACCTACATATAGAAGTTCTAGTTGTTCCTTGTAACTTTGATAGTTATTTAATGAAAGGTAAATTTCGACGATTTATGACGTAATTAAAAAAACTACCAAATACCAATTCCCGATGTAACTTTGCATGAATATTAAAGTACAACATAATATATTTTTTAACTTTTATAGGGGACATACATTTTACCATAAATATTAGAAACAGAAAATTTTTATCTCCCCTTGCGTTGCGGGAATTGAACCCACGACCTTCACGTATCGCGCGTGCTGCTCTTTCCAACTGAGCTAACCGCAAGTTATCGTAGGCGATAAAAATTTTCTGCTGTATCAACCGTTAGCCTTCCGGTAAGTGCCCTCTGCCGAATATGTTTAGAACTACATACTAAAAAATACTTTATAAAAATAATAAAATCGATACATTTTACCACTTAGGAAGTGTCGCTTGCGCATACTGCACAGTTTAGAAAAAATAAATAATATCAAATTAGGTACATCACTTACATGGCCCCGACCCCCAAAATAGAAGCTCAACAATTGTGTTATGTAAACCAGAACCACAATACGTACATAAAAAAAAATCACAAACACCCTGACACAGGACAAACGCGAGTGTTCATCACACAAATTACAAGTCCTGGTTGAGCACAAGAAATTCAGTTCAACTTGAAGAAGAAAGAAAAAAAGAAAATATATTATTGACAATCACACAATTACCAAACTTGATAAATGCCGAGAGTTCTAAATTTTAAGTCACTGAGCAGGTCAATGTGAATTTATTCTGACTAATACGATTTAAATCAATCATATCACAAGGATTTCAAATTTCCGGAAAAAAAAATCGAAATAAGAACGTGCACACGCACGCGCTAAATACCATTGGTATCATTTGGTTCTTTCGACTAAAAATTTTCGACTAAACACAATATGTAGGTAGGTACTTCATTATTTATTTATCCGTTACCACGTGGGCGACCTCGCACTTGACCGTTCCGATCTCATAATGAACTCAGTTGCCACGGGCTCTGACGTCATCGGCCGTGATTAATTGACGTCTGTGACGTCACACAGCACTGGAAGCCCCGCGAGAACCAAATCACGACTCCTGATCTTGGCGGCCAACTATTGTTTACGAAAATAATGTCAAAGTTTAATTGTTAATATTGATTTTAAAAATACATTTCTCGTGGTGAGGTATAAGAACTGAAATTTTGCGCTTGCGCAGGATTAATTGAGCCATTTACTCTCAGCCTAATAGGGAAGCGTAGGTACTTATAATGTGTTTATAGTCCCTCTGTAAGATTATCCAAAAATATGGGAGACATTTTTTTATTTTCCTCTTATCCAAAAAATAACAGGGATATATTGGATTGAATTGTCGCGTGACGTCATTAGTGGGTACAATTTTTGCTCACCAGATTTTTTTTACGTATCGAAATTTTTGATTAAATAAAGGTCGGGTAAAATTCCGTTAAATAAAGGTCATAAAGTTCAATTTGAGTTGATAACTTTTTACTCGATTTTAATTATTTGGGTTAGGTAATGGAACGACAGACTCACACGACCGGAAAGACATCAGAGGGTCTACTCCCAAAAACGAAATATGTCGGATCCGAAAAAGGATAGCAATTTTTAATACTCATAGTCACATCTAATTCACTTAAATTGCAAATCAAGCGTTTTCATAAAATATAATACTATTTATGCAAACCAAAAACTACGTTTTTCCTTCCGAACTTTTGATAAATCTTCAAAAACGAAACCTTTCGTTGGTTCGTTTCGTTGTTGAGGGTAGACCCCCAGGCGCAGAACAGACTATTCACATGCCCTTCCGAAAGCAAAGGATATTTTTTCTTACTTGACATTTTTGGTCGCGAACAAAAAATTAATAAGGTTACATAGCGTTAAAATTGGGATGTCACTTCTTCGAACAGTTTTAACTAAAGACTGACGCAAATGCACCCCACAACAATCCGTCTTACTGAACTGTTATAAGCAGCTGTATCATCACATCATTATTAATTTTTATTAATTGCTGAAAAAAATACGATTTCTTTTTTTTTATCCAATGGACTGTTTCAACAGAATTCCTGTTTTTTTTTACCTAGGCATCATCCCTATTTATATACGTATCTACTTTGAAAATGGACTGGACCATTTTGCAGAGAGGTATTTGAAAAAGTTTATTTACAGTTTTTTTTTCAATTTGAAAGTTTTTTTTAAGGGTGACAAGTACCTACAGCATAATCAATCTATTACTGGACTTGTCGCCCTTACCTTGAGGCCTGCTACTAATGTAGCACCCCCCAGGAGCTCTGGAAACCTTACTCACACGCAGGAATACAACAACACAAAAGTGATTGTTATTTGGCTGCGGTCTTCTGTAAGGTGGAGGTATTTCACCAGTCGGGCTGCTCCAGTTCGAGCGATAAATCGCTATGCGTAGGGCATAGCGATTTATCTCTCTTAAATTTTAAATTTTTTTCTTAAATTTCTCTCTTTAGTGTTTCAGTTGGATGAGCAATATAGTTGGATGGCCGTAAAAAAATAAATCGTCGTAACCATTAAACACAATTACGCTTCTAATGTTTGATTGAAGAGTAATTATCTGAAAGAAAGAATCAATGACCCGTTGGTGGAACACCAAAAAGAAATTATTGAAATAAAACATGTACCAAAATAAAACAACTTAATCAATAAAGTAACTAACTAAAAGAAGATAATTAGCAATGATATTAAAAATGAAAATTAACTAATAAATCTAAACAAATTATGTAGATAATGACATTAAATTAATGAAACAAATTAACGACAGCTACAGACTGACAACTCCGCTTTAAACAATAATAATGATATGAAAGTAATCTGAAAATATCTTGTCGTGTACGACGCGAGCTAAATTAAAAAAAACTTTTAATATGAGAAATAAAAATGTGTTGTTCTGTAGTGTTTTTTTTTATTATTTTACGTAATTTAACTCCGCGTGCTGCACTTGCACCAGAATTATCTACTTTGTTGGATATCTCACCGTGCTCCCCACAGAACTGACTTAGGCTAATTTATTAGCATAGCGGAGGCCCAAGACCAAAACGCACATGACAGCATGTACTGTCATGACTCAAATTTTGATTTTGATTTTGAGTAATAAATATTTTATATATAAAATCGATGTATGTAATATTAATTATTTCTTATTTTGGGTAAAATTAATGAACCAATCGCGTAGCACACATGACTGTACTTTAAAGGAGTTTTCAGCTGAATTATGAATTCGGAAATCAAGCTCGCGACGTCCATTGTAGTACTGATGTATAACAACACCTAGTGTCGAATCAATACTAATTAGGAAATGAGAAAGGAGCGTTACATGAAAAACATCAACGAATTAGAATTTGGCAACGATGATATAAACTAACTACTGAAAAAGAAAACTAAATAGTTAAGCGAAAAAAATTAAACATAAACCCAACGACAGCAATGTCGCGCAAATTCCTCGGCTCTTTTCCGAGTAGCTCGTTCAACTGTTCACTCGTCAAGCTGCCTCTGAAAGAAGCGCAAGAAGGTATGTTACCAACAATCTATAACTTTAATAGTAGCCGAGAGCCCATCTCTGAGGCACCGTGTTCAATTCCCGGTTCGGTTCCGGTTCATAACTTAAACGCGTTTTTTGTAACAAAAGTAAGATTCTCCAAAATTATCAGAAACATATTTTCTATTTTATCATATTTTATCACACGAAATGGAGTAAAATGCAGCGCATTAAAATTTAGTGCGATGTCACGTGTTCGCATAGCTTAAACGAATTAGTGACGTAATCACACTGAACTTCGCTGTATCATCATCCAGTTTAATTAGTTGTTGAAAATATGAAATTATATTGATTATATCTTTTTTTTTAAATCGATTCGGAAAATACCTAATACGTAGATATAAAATAATTTAACAGTGGTTCAAAACGTATGCTGTGTAATCATTGTTTACGTACGACACCATTCATGAAGGAACACTGAAAAGATATCTAAAAAATCAAGGTATAAAATAACAGAATGCGAGTCTTACGCGTTGCATTTCTAATTATCCTTACTAATATTATAAATCGGAAAGTGAGTTTGTTTGTTTGTTCCGCTTTCACGCCGTAACTACTGAACCGATTGCTTTGAAATTTTGTAGACGTAAAGTTAGAAGTCCGGATTAAATAATAGGGTACTTTTTATCATGGAAAAATTGATATTCCCGACGGAAAACAAACATATAGTTTGCTTGATGGATGGATTGGAGATGAGGTTTGCGATAGATGGCGCTAGATGATTGTAACGATGTGCTTTTTAAAATACGTAAGAAGTGGAATGATACCCTGTATAGTTCTTGAGGTAAGCGATAGATGGCGCTGGGTGTTTTTAAAAAAATGGTAACGTTGTTTTTTTAAGACACGTAAGAAGTGGAATGATATCTCGCGCTTTAACCTATAGCTCATACACTTATTCGGTGCACTTTTCGACTCATTTACTTACTTGCTGTTGCATCTTTATTCACAGGTTTTCGCTTTTTCTTTTGGTTCCTACCATTTTACATTGAATTGTGTATGTTGTGCTTTATACCACAATATAAACGAATTCCACGCGGGCGGAAAGCTAGTTTAAATAAGTGAGCTGATCAGCTCGTGAGCACGGTTGATGCAACCAAACCGAAACGAACAGTAAGTAGTTCGTATTAACTACTTACATTTTTTATCGCGTTTTGGCTAGTTAACTTATTTTAAATGTTTATGGTATGAAATTATTTTAACGATCACAAAAACAATGTAAAGATGTTGCTATTATTCGAGAACATTCTACACAATTTTAACCTAAACTGTTTCTTGGAAAACAATGTCGCCCGTATATGCCCATTTACGAGTATCATGTAGGTATTTTTACTTGTGTAGAAGAAACGCTTTTGAAAGAAGAAGGCTAGACACGGCATTAAAATAATAGTATTCACATAAAGGCAACGACAGCGTCACAGTATAATGAAATGAACAGTAACTGAATACTGTAAAAATATTAATTTCAATCGAATTATTTCTGTAATTGCGAACAGTAACAAATATTTCACAGGTAGAGTTTTAAAAAAATTTAAAAGTTTATTAAATTTAATATTAGTTGTGTAACTTGAGTAGATTAACTAATAATAAATTCTTCATAAAATGTATTAAGTTTAGTTCCGCCTGCAGTTTAAAAGTAAATTGAGAAATATTAGGACGAGAGGTGGGAGTGGATTTCATGTTTATTTTTCAGACACAAAATTAGGGTAAGCCCAGACCAAATAAATGCGCAACGCCACACATTTACATCTTTAGATTTCAGACCCACACACATATTTAGATCTTTAGATTAAGGTAGATTCTGAAAACTTCTAGCATATGAGTTAACTCTTAACTGATTTTCGATGCGTCAGAGTAAAATCTGATCACAAATATCACAATGTGGTTTATAATATAAAAGTTGCATAAAATAATGCCTGATAAATGGCCGGTCGCATGGTCCACCTAGTGTCCTCCCAGGGCATCATCTGACATTCATTAAAAATGTCTCAAGAAGTTTCCACATGTTGGGCCAGTTCCCCACACAAGCCTTCCTAAGGACCGGGAGGATAAAACTTCCCATGTAATTCAAAGGCAATATAATAATGTAAATGTTTTACCTGACTTCTCTCTTCTCGGCTTCCTCTTGAGACAGATCCTCTTCTACAGAGTAATCGAGGATCGACTTAACTCCGAAAGAGCGCAACCTGCAACAAAAGACTAGAGATGCAAAATAAACATAATATGAAACAGTCAAAAAGGATTTAAGGTCTATAAAGTGCCACAACTCTCGAGAAAAGTTTGAGACATCCACTGACTAGTCAAAAATAGTTTAAAATACAACATCGAAACTGAAATTTCCATTCCTCAATAACTATTTTTTCATATTGCTCAAATTGACCCCATGTTAAGTGCGACAAGTATGGCATAATAAAAGCTGTTATTAGACCTGTCGCCCATACCTTGAAGGCTTGACCTCTGTTATAATGTAGCACCACCCCAGGAGCTCTGGAAACCTTACTCACACGCAGGAACACAACAACGCCGAAGTGATTGTTATTTGGCTGTGGTCTCCTGTAAGGTCCTCCTCCTGTTTACCAGTCGGGCTGCTCCAGTTCGTGCAATAAATCGCTTTGCCCTACCTATAAATATAATAAAAATAAAATTTAAAACTACCTCTCAATTGTAGGCTTGATTTTGTTTTGATCCTCGCCTGCCACGAATTGGCCGTAGAAGGTGGCCTTCATGATGGCTTCGAACATCTTGTTGCCAACCACCTGCCGAAGCCTCTTCATCAACTGTGGACAATTATCAAACAGTCATTGAGTGAAATAGAATTGTCTGTAGTAGATTACTAGGTAATTATTTATCCTTAAGTATGGATATACTTGGTTGGGAGAGCCCGGGGTCTGCTTAGACTATATTGAGATGATTACTACTGTTGAACGAGTCTCGTTATTCACACATCACATCACATCAGCAACCATTACAAGGAAAGCAAGACTAATTTTTGAACTAAATTGGTTTGGTTTACTGGGGACCATGGATAACTATGCCTTCCGAAGCAAAAAATTAATTCCCGCAATGTTGTTAGAAAATCTTATTCAAACAAATAATATTTCATCTATTTAAATACCTGATACGAGAGACCAATAGTTCTTAACAACTCGTATGATTTATAATTTAAAAAATATTGCTTCATATTATTCCATCAGAAAGTAAGAACAAGATTATTTGTATCTAATAGATATCATTACATTTCAGAATGTAACTATTATATCGGAATTCTCTCTTGTACTATTTTTAACATGTAGGCTATAATTGTGCATTGATAAAAAAAATATACCATAGAAAATTGAGATCCATCTTATAATGATTATATAAGGATTATAATATTAACTAAAAACTTCTGTAGTATAGTACTAGCATAATTAGTACCTATATAAATGGTATCAACCTTCCAGACAGTCACCATTATAATTGTTTTATACCAATTGTTTTTAAATCCATATAACAGAAATATTAGGTTATATAAGAACAGAAGTATTTCCAAGAAACTTGTTAAGATTTTTGTAAAGACATTTAGCATTGTTTAAAGTAAGAATAGGTTTCATACAGCATATAACACAAATTACTGAAAGTAAAAACGCACTGTAACAATTTCTCTCAGATTTTCTTAACAATAAAATTATAATGTGCCATGTTTATACTGTGTACCTAACATTGTAAACCTATACAATAAACGATTTATTTATTAGTGTTAGTTAGGCCTTCAAACCCATATTGACGAATGCTTGAATAGAAATAATGAATACGGATGCACTGTTAGAACCATGATAGTTCTCATTTGTGTTGTAAGGAAAGAAAACAATACATAATTGTTTTACAATAGTTGCTAACTATATGCTATACATAGTTTTACAGCATGTTTGCAATACTTAGTTGCCGTTACTCAGAAAATAAACGTATAGAACTTTCAATTATCTTTACCACGGAAATTGTATATTAGTTACGGTATTAAGGTACTAGGCAGTCTTCTTGAAATTATGAAAACACTATTGAAATGTAATATGTAATCAGCTTCACGAAATATTTTAGTATTCTGAGATAATCATGAGTCCAGGTTTTAAAGTCCAATATTTCGTGCTATCGCTATGAAGTAGTAACTACATTAGCGTGTTTATACGTTGAACTTGGAGTGTCATAATTTAATTTGCATACGAAATATTATGCAATGATGAAAAATTTCCACAAAATAGGTATTTAAACAAATATATATAAATATTCACAGATCGTCCTGTAGTCCCAAAATTATCCCAATTTGTATTTTTGTCCTAACATGTAGGTACAATGCATTTACAGACTAAGTCAAACAAACGTGCTCATGGACACAAATTCAGGAAGTATTTTATTTAAGAAAAAAAAATGAGTACTGCATTAATTTCAATAGAAAAAAATGTTAAAGCGATGTTAGATGTTAGAAAGCGGTGTTAGTTATAACACTGAAGCGGTAAGCATTATGATACTAAAGCAGTAATTCATATACGTTTTTTGTTAAACAGTAAAAAATATAATTTACAGTATATTAAGCAACTCGTTTCTCGATGTCTACTATTTCCTCTACCTAAAGGTTGTCTGGAAGAGATTGCTCTCTAGCAATAAGACCGCCTATATTGTACTTAAATATGTCTGTAAAACCAATTTCTGTAAATTTTCTGTGCAATAAAGTGTATCTATCTATCTCTTAATAAGAACATAAGCTACTGTATACGATTGCTACACTGTAGCCGTATACCATCCTCCCAACAACAGTGCTCGCCCGAGAACAATCGCCGATCCAATAATGCAATATTGTTTAGTGTTTGAAAACGTCATGCAGACTATCTTGCATTCAAACAATTCAACGCATTTACTACAAGGCCGCTAGAACACAAATCCTTGCTGTATGCTGTTAATACAATCTTTTATTCACTAGCAACCAGGCGGAAATAAATTGAATTCTAGTAGATAATTGTACACATATGTCACTTATGCAAAAATGCAATTGGTCAGGAGAAGCATTCAAATCTTTTATTATTTTCTTTTTTTATATTTTATCTTTTATTCAGGCAAAATGATTTTCAAGATTTAGAAAATGCATAGACAAACTCCTAAGGTTAGTAGTGCAAATGCATATAGCATTCACAATAAAGTCAACTTTTAATTTACTTTTGAACAAATAATAACCATTTAATAACGTAATATTTTTTTAAGTGTCTATAAATAAATGTGGTTTCTTTTTTAGATTGTTTTTTGTTTCTTGCCGCGATTATTGTATTAGTATTTGCAAGTATTATTTGTAAACTGTCTACACATTGTTCTATTTTTTAATCATTGCCGCACCCATAAATAATAACTTATAGTGGCAAAGAAAGCTTCCAGCATTAAATCCACCTACTATTTAGGTTCAAAAATAAAACCATGTATGCTAAATTTAAGCTTCCTTGTAATAACTAAAAATAGTGTCTGCCCTAGCCTCGGATAGACGGACGGACGGACGGACGTGAACGTGTTTCTTGGCGGCTATGAAACCCTAAAACCAATAAACGAAATGTTTTCTGAAAAGTCAAGTTAACTGTACCTAATCGTAACGTGGTAGGCAAATTAACGTATACCCCGTCAAACTGCAACAAAGTATCATAAAAGTCATAATTAGTTTTGACGTCACATACCTACACTATTAGTGTAACTGTGGAACGACGATATTGGAAACGCTACAAACAATCTTAAAGACCTCGGTTAAGAACCAGAGTAAGCTACAGGCTGAGGTTGCTTTTAAATTCTACCCTTAAATTTGAAGATTTTGAGTAATTGGCTACTTGACAGTTTTTGAAAAAGTATTGCAAAATGTGCGCCCGTTCATTTTATATCCCAAGCAATTCGATTTATCTGGATAAAATGTAAATAACCAGAGAAAAATAAGATTTTGTGTAACACATTTAAAAAGCGCGCAAAAACGCCAAGTCATGTCACTGTTGAAATTATGACGTCAACGTTGTAGACAACGAACCGATACGCATAGGAACGACTTCATTTAGATAAACGGAAAATGTTTCAATAAATTCTTATTACGATTAAAGACACAATAATTCAATTTAATCGGTAAAATAATCATTGTTTCGCCACATTAAAATAAATTATTTTCGCCGACAGCTGTCATTTCCGAATTGCAATGGTGGTTTCCGTTTCGGTTCTTTTGTTCCACAGATAAAAAAACTAAAATTTATTTTGCAAAAATAAAATACTAACTATGCTTTTAATTAAAAATTAAAAATGTAAAATGATTACTTAACTAATAAGCTAACATATCTAACACTTTTCATATTTTATTGTTAACACTGTCAAGTAGCCAATTAAAAAATATATTATTTAAATGTCAACCTTCAAAATAGTTCGGAAATTTGAAAACAAATTGGCAAAGTGTGGGAAATGTATACATTTGAGTCATCAAGGATTTCGTAAGTATACGTAATAGCGGCTATGAAGAAATTTTGGTTTCGAAAGAGGTCGTGACATTAAAACTTTTCGCCCGATTTGGGGCTGGTGAAAGCCATGAAAAGGTTTGGGTTATTTTTATAATTCTGAACCGAGAAAAACATCTGAATAATTTACAATATTTTCCTAAAGTTTGTTACTATTCAGCTAAGGCGATTCTAAAGAAGTAGATATTTATGGTCCCCAACAGATGGTACATACATAAACAGTGAGTATATTCTTTTAGGCGGCAGTTTATGAATTTTGTTCAGGTCTGCTCACTATTATGCCAATAACATAATTCATACTTATGTCAAACTTTTACAAACCTGTTCCTGAAAATTACAATAAACAATACTAGACAACATTACATCCATTGCTCTGATTTTGTGGTAAGTAGCTTGAGCAATTGTGTTACAGAAATCACAAACAACGACTGTGCTACAACACCCAGATCCGAGACAATATAGAAAAGTTAATTTCCCATATTGACTCATGCGGGGATGCGGCCCGCTCGCCTTTCGGCTACGGAGGTCATCAATTTGGTCCAGTATTTCTGAAGTCAGAAGTTATGTGGGTACATAATGTTTAAGCGACATATTTAAAAAATAAGTTGGCAACAATATGACACACCCAAGATGGACACATGGCGTAGACACAATGATAGGGATAGCCTACGTTCAGCAGACAATTTACCAAAATTTGTAACATGCTCTAGGATGGAAATAAGTCCAAACGTTCAATGTTGCGACAATATTTTCATAGACACACACAGTACAGTTTTTTTTATTACTAGTATTTACTGCATTCCTCCTTAATGAAGACCGCTAGTCAACGGCGGAACACACATGAGGCTACAGATGCATTATACACAAATAAAAATATTGAAAGGCAATTAAATTACTGTTTTTTATTGTACTGTGGTTAACCATGAATACCTGAATGATAATAATTCACGTCATAGCAACAGACTCGGTTTAGGCTAGCTAGGACATCTCAAGGAGACTCGACGTCATTCAGGTTGCTTCTTTAATGGTCATACCATTAAACTGGTTAATTTAAAAGTTCTTAAGACGATACAGACGCAACAAGTTTCTTTTACTCGTACGACGAAACGACGAGAAGAGCCCTTATGCTACTTACTACTAATATTATGAGCGTGAAAGTTTGTAAGATAGTATGGTGGATGTATGGATGTCTGTGTGTTTGTTACTCTCTCAAGCAAAAACTACTGAAAGGATTTGGTTGAAAATTGGTAGGAAGAGGGATGATAATATACTAGATTAACATATATGTATATGATACATTTAATTCCAAAATAACGTATCGGTAACGTAACAGTTACTTTTAATATAAACTGGCCTGACCCGACAAACGTTGACCTGTCTTAATGACGACTTTTTAATTCGAATTAGTTTTTCACCCACGACGACAGTATACCTTAACTTTTCATATTTTCCGTGCATTTTTATTTCGTTTTCATTCATAAGAACTTTCTTTTCCTGTCAATAACAAATACAACATAAAAAAGTGATATTGGTCCAGCCCTTTACGCGTGATGGCGTGACAAGCGGAAAAAGGGATTCATTTTTATATTTTAAGAAGATATACAAGAAGTTATTGGTAGAATAGTGAAAAGATCCAAACATAATTTTATTAAAATCCATAAATTGCATGCATAAAATCACTGGTTGCATTGCCATTGCATATCAAAGTCCCGAGCGGAACATAGAGTTAAATAATGACGTAAGTGACATAATGGGATTTCGTTCGGGACGCAGGGCTGCCAGCTAGTGTTACCAGGTCCATTTGATTTTAAATCGGTACATGAGGTCCGAAAAATCGGGATTAAGGGTTGCAGATCGGGACAGTAAAAAAACAGGGAGTTTTTAAGTGAATTTGTTGCATTTTTAAACTACTAGTGCAAGTATTTTAATCGTGACATTTAGTGTCCCGATCAGGTACAAATCGGGACGCGTCCCCAGACCCCTGAAAATCGGGACGTCCCGCGCAAATCGGGACACCTGGCAACACTACTGCCAGCCATCCGTGGCCGTTACAGTGCACTAACTGTAGCCGGCGACTTCGTTCGCATTATTACGGGATAGAAGGTATCCTATATGTTAGTAGCTTGTCGTGTTTGTTTATTTATTTGTTTGAGAATAATCTAATAGTAATGTCAATTGAGAAATAATTTAATAGGAGCCTTTGTATTAATTTGGGCGACAGAAATATCCAGCCCAAGTGGCTTAATTATATCTACTATACTAATATTATAAAGAGGAAATATTTGTACCTATTTTTGTATGTTTGTAATGAATAGGCTTAAAAAGTAATGGGCCGATTTAAAAAAATCTTGCACCAATAGAATGCTACATTCTTCCAATTTGACATTGGCTACAAAATTAGGGATTCTTGGTAAAATTTGAAAAATTTCAACAGAAAAGCGGTATAAATTCTCTAAGGCGAAACGAAGTTCGCCGGGACCGCTTTAGTAATAAAAATGTCCCCAACTTGTTATTTATTTATGTATAAGTATTCTCAGATGCTTGATAAAATAGAACCTATTTACACTTGGAATCTTTCCTGTTGCATTGTTTACATAGTTTTAATTTGTTTTTTAATAAAACCCTTTTCCCATAATTAATATTAATCCATTCAGTAGTTTATGATCGATGAGTCAGCTGCTCATTGGCCGAAAGTACGAATGCGGAGTGCTCAACACTCAATACTCGATATTTATGTTGCATGTTTAGTGTTTACAAGGTGGTAACTTAAAATTAGATCACTAAAGACCCTGTAGGACCAGCTTGACAGCCAATAAACAGTATTGAAACTTTTATTGTCTTATGCGATAAATATGACGTATTGCTCATGCTTGCAGCGTAGTCTTAAAGTAATTCACACATAGCATTTAGTTACATATCTACATTCAGTGTATCATCTTGGTAAGTAAGTTACGAATCAGTAGAAGAGTCACTACGATTCTCTTAAATAAAAATAAATATTATATTGTATAACATCACATACATGTAAGTAGCTGTAGCACTTGTGTTACGACTGTACCACAACACCCAGACCTGAGACAATATAGAAAATTTAGTTTCCCATATTGACCCGACCAGGGATCGAACCCGGAACCTCAGAGATGGCGCGAAGACAAATTCTAGCCCGCTCGCCTCTCGGCCACGGAGGTCGTCAAAGAAACAAAACATATTAGGCCTTCATGAACTATGATACATTTGATTTTATATCTTTAACATTTTGTCAACCTTAGTCGGACCCAAGGCCAAGGGGGCATCACGAAGTCGCTTTATGTACAGTCAACCGCACATCACATTGATTTCGATTTTAGTTCTTATACCAAAGATATAAGGGCGGTTAAAATTTTAACGTGTGTAGTCTTACGTGCTTTCAACCGTACAAATAGAATTAGACCTAGTGAAGTTGTAGCGTGCCAAATGCATACTGGCTTTCATTTATTATTAAAATAAATATAGGACAACCTCACGTACATTACTCTCGATTCTATGGTAAGGAACGAAAGCACTTGTGTTACAGAAATCAGAAATAACGACGGTACTGCAACACCCAGACCCGAGATAATACAGAAAAGTTAGTTTCCATATTGAACCGACAGGAAATCGAACCCGTAACCTCAGAGATAGCGCGATGCCAATGTAATGCCCGCTCGACTGTCGGCTAAGGAGCCGTCAAACTAATGAAATATGTATATTTATAAGATCTTAATAAAGACGAATAAATTATTAATTAATTATTGGGACATTTGTTAATAATATTGATAAATGATTTCTAAATAATGAAACATCTATAAAATTAATTATCATTATTTTCATTTCTCGCACTAAGAGAGGTAGGGCATAGCGATTTATCGCTCCAACTGGAGCAGCCCGACTGGTGAAATACCTCCACCTTACAGAAGACCGCAGCCAAATAACAATCACTCCTGTGTTGTTGTGTTCCTGCGTGTGAGTAAGGTTTCCAGAGCTCCTGGGGGGTGCTACATTAGTAGCAGGGGTCAAGCCTTCAAGGTTAGGGCAACAAGTCCAGTGACAGATTTATTAAACTGTACTTGTTGCCCTTAAGCTAGGACCTCATTACCACTTAACATCAGGTGGGATGTTACATTTTATCCCTGGAAATAAACAAATATGTTTAAAAACTTCTGTCTACGAAGACAGTTCCAAAATCCCATTTTGCCAAAACAATATGGCAATTCTCGAGATAGTACGGTCGACGGCACGCCGAAGTAAATACTTGCAGTTCGATATTCGTTCTTATGCGCACAGCATAAGGGCGATGCCGAGTTCATAACGTATAGTCTGACGTGGATCGTACGTCACTACATATTAACCACGAAGTCCCTTGATTCGCTGCCAATGAACTCTACACATCAAAAGAAACGTGAGGAACTGGTTTCAAGAATGACGAGGAATTTTAACAACCCTGCAACATAGCACCAGCCAATCTAAATTGCACTTTCGCACCTG
The DNA here is from genome assembly GCA_037074685.1 of Glyphodes pyloalis. Taxonomy (NCBI): domain Eukaryota; kingdom Metazoa; phylum Arthropoda; class Insecta; order Lepidoptera; family Crambidae; genus Glyphodes; species Glyphodes pyloalis. The sequence goes on from JAYKKO010000021.1 coordinate 9,170,886, forward strand.
CACATAAAGTCCGTAACGACAACACAAATCGCACATCGAAAATTGCAGGGGGAAGGAATCGATTAAACGAAAATAATTACAAATGTTGTAAAGAAGAACCTAACACGACGGCAATAGAGTTGAAATTGTAGCTGCCGGATGGCGAGACGAGAACCTGTCAGTTTGCACACGTGGGAAATTCTTTCGACCGGGTTTTTAGCCAGACTGGTTTGCTGAACTACATATTGAGAAGAAAATAAACATTTATACTTTGCAATGCTAGTGGATACTGCAAGCACTAGAGCAATGTCTCATCAAGGCACCTAAATAAGCTTACATCTTCTAAATATATACATGTAAATGTATGTCAAATACATAATGTAAGCGCTCAGAACAGGAGCAAATCTGTTCTAATAATATAAAGCAGAAGAGTTTGTTCGTTAAAACGCGTTTATCTCAGGAACCTTACAGAAGACCGCAGCCAAATAACAATCACTTCTGTGTTGTTGTGTTCCTGCGTGTGAGTAAGGTTTCCAGAGCTCCTGGGGGGTGCTACATAAGTAGCAGGGGTCAAGACTTCAAGGTAAGAGCGACAAGTCCAGTAACAGATTTATTATCCTGTACTTGTCGCCTTTAAGCTAGGACCCCATTACCACTTAACATCTGGTGGGATGAGGTCAATCTTGAAGTGTAATATAAAAAAAGGAACTACTAAAATTCGTAAAAAACCCACTGATCCATGATACGCGACTGATTTTTAGTTAGTGCCTTTTAGAATAGAATCAGAACAGCAGCAGGGCTAAGCCTCCATCATTGAAATCAAGAAATTCAGGCCTGGCATGCGCCACGCGACTAAATTTTATCGCGCTCTTAACAAACGTCAAAATCCATTTAAGTCAATGCGTCAGTTGCTGTTTGGCTGAAAATAGGAGTGCGGTGTGTTATTAGCCAACCAACAGTATCAAATCTTTTGTCTCATGCGAGAAATTTGACGTATTGCGCATGCTAGGCCTGATTGTCACAATGATGGGCAATGGGTTTATCACTACGCTGACCTGAATGCGGGTTTGTGATCACGAGTTCTGTTCGAAAAATCCGAAACACACTTTGTTCAATCCGATAATGATGTCCCTGTACTTACACCACTAAACCATCGAGGCTGATGCGATTATAAAGTGCCAAACTCGCTGCGAATCGGTATCTACCGGTTGATATCTGACCACAATGAGACAAGCGCTAACAGACACTAAGCGAGCTAAATGGACACGCATACATTTACAGATTTAACAAATCGACTCGACCGCGGCGGTTTCAAGAGTCTTTTGGCGATTTTTCTTGATGACGCACCTGCTTAGTCAAAAACATGTGACTTAGGGCAGTTTCAGATTAGCTTATTTTCCTGCGCGTATACGGTCGTTTCAGCATACGTGCTCACACGCGCGCTACATTACGCGCTTCAAAACACCGGACTCGCGTAAACGGACATATTTTGGCGTGTTCGCTCGACCCGGTAGTTGTGTCATGTCAGTATCAACATGGATTCTAACGAAGAAACATTACTATTTGCGGTACTCTCGCATCTCGTGCTTATACGAGCTTGGAAGCAGCTATAGGCGCGCTTATACGCGCCTACCTGCACTTCCAAAACAGAGCTTACACGCGCGTATAAAACGCTACTCTGACACCGGTCTAAGAACGTCACGCCTATTTTTTAGCGCAACGGTGACAATCTATCTAGATTTGTCATCATTTTTTGATGGGGGCACGGATAGATTTATTTAGCTTTCTTATTCTAAGGGGGCACGGATTGGAACTGCCATCACGCCACAAAGGATGCCTGTTTGGTTATATTTTAAAGGCCTGCCTATGGTAAAAGACTTCTGTTGACATGGATTCCTTCAAAAGGAGCGTGACGAAACATCTTGCGTATCAAATCAATTTTCATCGCGACGTGGGTTCCTCTCTTGCGTACCATTAGTCTGGGAGGAGCCAATATACATATAAAAAAGTCTATGGCAAGAAATAAATCTGCCAGACTGATATTTGTGTTAATCCAAATCTATTAAGTAATTTTTGCGTGAAAGAGTAACTTTCCATCTGTACATACAAACTTCCGCCTTTATAATATCAGTAGGATTGACGACCTCCGTAGCCGAGAGGCGAGCGGGCCTGACTTTGGCGAGCGCCATCTCCGAGGTTCCGGGTTCGATCCCCGGTCGGGTCAATATGGGCAACGAACTTTTCTATATTGTCTCGGGTCTGGGTGTTGTGGTACCTTCGTTGTTTCTGATTTCTGTAACACAAGTACTTAAGCTACTTACCACAGAATCAGAGCAATGTATGTGATGTTGTCCAATATTTATTTATTTATTTATTATTTCCCTTAATAAAGATTAAGAAAGAACCACCTCTCATTACCCCATTACGCCTAACCAAAAATAGAAGAGTTTTTCTTCCGTAGTATCTTCTAACTTACTTCACGTTTATTTATAAATGACGTATTTTTAGAAGCGTCTAAATTGTTCGCTACTTATAGACTACACGTAGGACGTTATCATGAATTAATTAATTAGGCACCTTCTATCAGACAAGTAATGAACAAAAAAATATTAATGGCTTGTTGGATATCAAACGAAACTCCTTAATAAGTACAAAAATACACCTACCTACACATTATAATAACCTTGTTTTTTAACCGATGTCAAATAAGGGGGAGGTTCTCATTTCGACCGTATATCTATATTATATAAAGCTATCTTATATATAAAAATGAATCGCAGTTCGTTAGTTCCGCTAAAACTCGAAAACGGCTAGACCGATTTGGCTAATGTTGGTTTTGAAATAAATATGGAGGTCCAAGGAAGGTTTAAAAGGTTAGAAATAAAAGAAAATAGGCATTACGAAGTTCGCCGGGACAGCTAGAAGGTATTTTTTTTTTTCACTGCACGACACCAGTTTGTGAGTAGGTATTTTTCGCTGTTGTGGCTTCGTTTGTGATAGCTGATACTGAAGATTGTACAATTATAAGCTCGTCATTCTACACACTCTGTTTTTTATATAGTAGCGCAGTATATTAGCTCCTCCCAGCCTGATGGTAAGCAAGAGAGGAACCCACATCGCGATGACAACGGATTTGATACCGAAATATCCTATCCGTTAGCATCGCCATACTGGCCCGCAAGATGTTTCTTCACGGTGTTGCTACCGGTCTTATAACGTGGGCATAAGAAGTAATTTCGATATTCAAGTGTTTATTTTGATGTGCCATTTATAGGTAATACATAGATCTCCATTTATAATAATAATACTAGCTGATTTTCGCGGTTTTGTTTACTTATTTCGGGATGAACAGTGTCCTATATATTTTTTTTACGATATCCAGTACAAATTCCAATAAAAATACATAAAAAAGATACTACATAGATCATATTCGGTAACAAGATATCACAACATGAATTTTATATTACAGATTGAAGGAGTAAATATTAAAATCCTTTAGGTACATTTTTATTATTGTTGGGTGTTGTGGTACCGTCGTTGTTTCTGATTTCTGTAACACAAGTGCATTAGCTACTTACCACAGAATCAGAGCAATGTATGTGATGTTGTCCAATATATATTTATTATATTTATCATTCGATTTAATTTAATATTTGTTGATTAAATTAAAGTATAGAGTAAGCCTAGTAACTAATAAATATTTTTCTTTCTTTACTTCTAACAAACATCCGCAGACAAACTTTCATGTTTTCGATTTTTAATAGTTTTTCTTCTACAAATTCCCAAAATGTATAGCGTAAAATAAATTTCGATTGCAATGTAAAATCTTTTAAACTCGTACAATCGCCGTCAGATATAATGGAGCAGACAAAGTGACCAAATACTTTTGAACAGTTAAAAATGACAATAAGTTCGATACACTAAAAGTTACCATTTATATCTGAACATTAATTACTTCAGTAATTTCTGAGCAGATGCTAGACAATAACTTCTATACACACAACTAACAAATAATATCTGAACACTCAACTACACAGGTAGCTAAATGAGACACATGACGTGCGTGACACATATTGACGTTATTATTAAGTTTATCGAACTTATTGACATTTATAACTGTTTATAAGTATTTGGCCACTTTGCTCAAATATATCTGACGGCGACTGTACATAAATATGTTGAATGTAGCGAATGCCAGCTGACCTCTGTGACCAAATAGGAAATCTAACACAACTTGAGCAAGTTCCAAGTACTTATTACTAGGCACTTTTTTCCAGAAATGATTGATAGACAAATAGTTGTCTGCGGTCTTCTGTAAGGTGGAGGTATTTCACCAGTGGGGCTGCTCCAGTTCGAGCGACAAATCGCTCTGCCCTACCTCTCCTTTTTTTTATGGACTTTATCACGCACTTAAAAGCAACGCCTACCTCTCTTGATTTTCTACAACACAAGACTCTAGTCGGAAAATTGTCACAAATTTATGGCAGGATTCTTTATAGAAGCCTAGTTGTTTTTTATTAAAATAAACAATCTTGTGTTTTAGCAAGCAGTGGGTAGTGTTTGCGTCAATTAATTAGTGACACTTAGGGTAGAATTAAGTACTTTTTAGGGTTCCGTACTTCAAAAGGAAAAAACGGAAGTGATGACGCGAGTGATCCTATAAGGGATAGGATCACTCGCGTGACCATTCCCCCCCCCCCCCCTTATCTCCGAAACGACTAGGCTAACAATTTTGAAATTAATGCGGAATATAGCTCTTTACCTATAGATTACAGGAAAACCTATGAGAAATACATGGATTAAAAAAAAAGTTGTTTTGTTAAATTTACGTTTTTTTTATTGTTACCTGCCTGTGCCATGTGATTATTTTCAGCCATATATAGTTTTTTCATGCGAGTACTTACCAGGTTCCAAAAGTATTTAATTATCTAATAACCTTTTACCATGAACACGTTTCGAAGCAAAGTAAATTAGCTAAAGAATAAGAATAATTAATTACTTTAAAAATCGACGTCAACAACTGTAACTTATTTACCTACATTTGATAAATCATTGTTTAGTTTATTGTGACCTATGAGTCCAACGTACGGAACCCTCTCCACGCGAGTCCTACTCGAACTTGACCGGTTTTTTTTCCTACCTGACACTTAATGCTGCCTGCTATTCCTGCTAGCCTCACAGACTTCATCGAGCGTACCGAGGAGAGGAAAGCTCATACCCTTATTATATTTAAGACTAACTACTTTCGAAACTTTTAAAAACTTTCGAAGGCGGAAAATGCTCACAAGATACTTGCAGGGTTTTTTTAGAAGCTTATTAAAAAATAAAATAAAAAAAGGTAGAAGGATCCGTATTTTTGCAAGCAGTATTAGGTAGTTCAGAACTAAAGTAGGCACAGTAACACAGGGTATTCAAATAAGTAGACGCAACCAAAGAGTAATCAATTTCAGAGGAAGTTAATGTCATTTTAAATGCTTCTATTGAGCGATCATATTGTTGACATCAATAAGGAAACTTTGCACCGATATTAAGTAAGTAGGTATATACTTTTTCGTTGCGTCTTATTGTTTGATTACCCTGAGTATCGCACAACTTTGTATTAGACTCTGACTATAGGTAACTATTTAGTTACAAAGACGTGTATTCAATCAATTGTCACGACGAATTCCTAATTAGCACTTCATCTGAATGCTTGTTAAACTTCAAGTCACGATATCGCCTCATTTTGTTATCACTGTCTCTTGTGACAATGTCGCTTTTTTACTAATATTTGTATGCTCTATTAGTTATTTAAGATTCGCGAGATTGCCCACATACCACAAATACGAAAACTATACAGTTCAGAATTGATTCAAATTACTCCAAAGAGTTATTTCGTCAGTGGTCACCGCAACATTTTTTGGTATGGGTCGATTAACAACGCGGTTCCTCCCATGGTGATCATCAACAAAGACCTTATTATTCTAGGTTCGAGTTGTCTTTCGCCTATGGTGCTATGGCTACTATAGATAATCTATATTCCCATGGCGCCGTCACTAGCCCATCAGGCCTAGCATGCGCAATACGTCAAATTTATCGCATGAGACGACAAACATTTCAATACCTTTGATTGGGTGTTAGTACACCGTATTAGTATTTTCAGCCAATCAGCAGTAAACGCATTGACATTTCATAAGAGCGCGATAAAATTTACTCTGGCGGCGCATGCTATGCATGCATGAGAGGTGCAGGGGGGTTGTAGTGGGTAGTCACCGCTCTCAGAGCGGGGAAGCAAGAGCGGTGACTACCCACTAAACACTCAGTTGCCTTCCCTAACGCAGCGGTACGGCGCGCTTAAGCATTTCCCCCTCTTAAAATAAAATAAAAGAGAGCTCTGCGGTGTCTTCTCTTCGATTTAATAGCAATTAAGTTTTTATAGCAAAGTCTGCCTCTATCATGTCAGTATTGATACAAGTTCACAATTTTTTTTTCCTACCTGACTATTGATGATGGCTGTTAAGCCTTATCATGTTCACCGAGCTTCCAGAGGACTCCAGATGGCTTTAAAAGGAAGTTCGACGCTCTATTTATAGCTTTTCGAGGATCAGTGGTCAATATCCAGTTTAAGCTCATTTCAAGGCACAATCGAGTCTGAAGCAAATTGTTATCGTGCGACAAGCTGCTTGCGCCTGATTTACGTTTGAATAGGTCCACTTTATGGAATCATGAATTTATCGTTTACTTTTGAATGTTATACAGTAAAGCATAAATTAACTACCAAATCGGATCGAGCATAATTTTCACAATTATATCATAACAGCGGAGAGTAGCGTAACTACTGAAATAACCATACAAAACTATCACTCTAAAAATTCGATTACAGAGTTTGTGTGTGTCCTAAGGGTTAAATTGTAAAAGTGGTATTAAGATGATATAATGTATCACTTGATATTTATAATGGGAGATGAATCCTTGCCACTGGTAGAATCTGGAGTAGATGATACGGGTTAGGGTTTAGCATGCCAGTAATGACAAATAGAAGATACAAATTTAACGATTAAGTCAATTGATACAGGTACCATGAAACACATTTTCACAGTCGAACATAGAACATTTTTTTTTCAATTGTTCCAATTGTAATTCTTAGGTAAAAAAACGATAAATAATCCTGCTAAGTCAATGAATACGTACGATTAGTGGGTTTATTTTTATTTATATTGAATGTTACCTTTTTGTTGGACAATTAAGTTGTTGAAACGCGAGCGTCCTTGCTCACATTGCAGTGCCCTAACGGGGTCTATAATGAACTAATTATAAGAATACCATCTGTACTGTATGTACATTATAGCAGCAATAAATTATTGAGTATTGAGTAGTGTTTCTAATTACCTACTACAGCGTTACCGGCGTGGATAGAGTATGTCGCTCAGGAGTAAAAATCAACCAAAATGCCTGAATTAATTATTAGATTTTTCCTGAATACTCTAGTGAACATTTATACCTAAATAGTAGTTTATCATTCGCCTTTATATACTACGTAACATTAATGGTTTTGTAAAAATTTTCCTTTTTGCTTGTACAAAATTCTATCAACATTTTTGTTTCCTCTTACCTATTTGGTTTAGTTACGCAAGCGATATCATTATTAACTTTTTTGTAGTTAGATTTGTACCTGGCATTACAATGGTAGATGTCTGAAGGTATTAATGCATGGCTCGAATAAAAAAAATGTTAAGTACTTAGTTCAGTATTCCCTCCCCGCAAATTACGTAAGAACTATGCAGGAAACTTGGCAATGCCGCCCTGACGCTGTTACAGGTGTCTGTCAGCCGTCTGGGGTACCCTCCCCGCGCATGCGCACCGGGCCCCAACAAAAATCCATCGCCATTCAGACCGATCGAGTTCGATCTCCTCGTAATCATAAGCGCCTGGTACCTGCCTCAACAGACGATCGATCAAGCCATCAAAACTTTGCTAGTTACTGACGCAAACCAATTCTACCTACCTAATTATAGTAAGAATGTTGTTTTCTGTTTATTGTTAGTAGGTAGGTAGATATAATCTAAAAGGAAAAAGTTAGGTCCCAACTTTGCTGTAAAGGTGACTCGAAACGCTCCGTGGCGTGCGGAAAAACCTAACCCAAAATTAGGCAATCATCAATCACAAGCTCAAGCAAGGACACAGAGTTATTTCGAACCTACCGGCAAACATACCCATTGTTCGTTACATAACACATCAGCTGAGCGATCGATCGACTCACCATGGCGTTGTTCTCGACTACCCAGTTGACCGAGCATATCTGGTAGACGAGGTAAGCCCGCACCAGCTCGCTCGTCTTCTTGCTCTTAAACGCATCCTTGGGGCTGTTGAAAGTGAGGTCGAGCTCGTCGCGGTCACGCGGCGGCGGCGTGGAGGACAGGACACGCACATTCCGCGGCGCATTCACGGCCAAACGTCTGAGCAGAGCCATCGTCGGAGCTCCGCGGTACAACACAACGCGCGCCCGCTGTTGCGACCTGACAACTGACAACTGGCTGACGTCCGCTCGATACGGTGCCGGCGGCGCGCGCAGCCGTTCCAATTTTAAAACCGCGGAGGTGTGTCACCGGTGCGCGCCGCCATTGGACGATTCTGGCCGGCCAGCATTTCGGCACGCATGCTAAATGCATTGAATAAACAGAACGTCGCAGAAGCATGAACTGAGTGCAGCGTTCATTCAGCTAATTTTTTTTTCCGCACTTTTCACACAAGGGGCTAATTGAAGACTTCTGCCTTCAAATTTCGACATACTTACCACGTGTCGTAGGGTAGCTATAACCTCCGAGCAGGGCAGTTACATAATCAAACCGGTTTGGTGCAAAAAGCAGGGTTCAAGAACCCACTGTGACCCATAAAAGCCATGGAGCATGCCGTTCATGCCGTTTCAACCAGCCGCTGACTCTTTGCAAACGTTGAAATGAAATTAAAAGACGTCAAACGTAAACGGCTAAAGAAGTTAATTTTATCCTCATAACCTTTCGTCAACATACTGATCTTGATAGATGATGATTGAACGCCTTAAAATTAAAGTACAAAGTTTGCTACAACTTCTATTTATCATGCCCTTGAAAAAGAAATGTACATACATCCTTACATTAATTGGTTGTTGCCCTTTTGGTGCAGTTATATTATAATTAGTAGATATGATATAACTTTCAAAATAACCGATTTGATTGTAGGTAACCATGCCATGACCATATTGGACAACATCACATAGGTACATCGCTCTGATTGTGTGGTGGTGTGTGGTGGCTTAAGCACTTGTGTTACAGAAATCAGAACCAACGACCGACCCGAGGCAATACAGAACAGTTCGTTTTCCGTATTGACCCCACCGGGGATCGAGCCCGGGACCTCAGAGATTGCGCAATGGCAAAGTCCGGCCCACTCGCCTCTCGGCTACGGATGTCGTCAAACTGTAACTTAATAATTTCTTGAATTAATTATGATCATTAGAATTAAACATTAAAACAAAACACTTGTTATCACGCATGTTATAACCGCCGGTTGTATTGAATATTCATGCGTAAAATACAGCTGCTGAAGTATTAATTCGATCGAGCATATAGTAGAACCTATTACCTACTGGCTGGGCAGTTCAATGGTTCATGGCTAAACTAAGGGTAATAGATTTACTCCACCAGGACAAACAGTCTAAATCTAATAATCTGTGTCAGTCAACTTTAATTTTCGTAGGTGTGTCGGGCACTTCTGAATCTCAATACCGGGAGCGTTTCCGAACTAAGGTAGAGAGAGTTAATCAAATCGTCTCATCAGTTCAATAAAATTAATGTGAAAGAGGTGCGCGAGAAGAACATACTAGATAGCTAACCGAAGTGTGGTTTTCACTATTCCTATCATTAGTAGCGGACTATTATAAAACAAAGTTGATAATGCAATATAGGTGCAACTTTGGTAGGTCAAAACGTGGAATAATAAAAGCAGAAGATGATAATGCAATAATTTTTTTAAGTTTCCAGCGCTCCTAGTCTTCCTAAACTTTTGCTAGTAAAGCTGCAAAGATACCGCGCTATTTTACAAATAAATGGTTAAAGAATTATATGTTTAAACTAACAGTGTGTATATTTAATAAATAATAATAAATGCCCAGACGATCACACTAATCACCTGGTCTCAAACTAAGAACTTGCCCTTGCACTATTACCACCAGGCGATATAACCCAAAATACTAACGGGAGGCGTCATCCCAGCACACCCAGACCCAAGTCATTTAGAAAAGTTCGTTTTAAGTGACCGGGAATCGAACCCGGGATCTTTCGCGCTTTGGCCGCCTACCTTAGCCACTGCGCCACCGAGGTCGTCGTCGACGTCGTCGAGGTGTTATTTGACTACCTTCTTCAAAAAACTGATTTGCCTCAAGGCCCAGAACCTGGGTACGGCCATGATTCAAACTAACTTTCTAGTAAAAGATATCTAATGTCAGAACATTAGATATCTTTATCTATACTTCTATACTTATTATTATTATAATTATAATAATAATAATATTATAAAGAGGAAAGATTTGTTTGTTTGTAATGAATAGGCTCCGAAACTACTGGACCGATTTCAAAAATTATTTCACCGTTGGGAAGCTATATTTACCCTGAGTAACATAGGCTATATTCATTGCTAGAAAAGACTTAGTCTACGCGTCCGAAGTCGCGGGCGGCTGCTAGTAAGATATATTTATATTAATCAGAATTACAAAAACAATACGATATCAAAGTAATAGGCATTTTGATGATTTCACCAAGGTTTGAGTGACTAATGTTCTGTTGAAATGAGCAATCAAACTTTACTTAGGCGGCATTTCCACTAGAGATGAATGCTCGGTGCATACAATACTCGTACCTAAATACATACCTACTTACGAACGGTTTTAGCAATTTTTGGGATTGTAATGTCATTTTATTTTTGACAAAAAATATGGTGAAATTATATAATTAGTAATAGTAACATCACAACTCTAGACAAGAAATCAATTAAAAATATTTCATAAATATTTTATAGCACAGACATTAAAAGACAATGTCAAGTACAGCATAATAAAGCTGTTAATGGACTTGTCATCCTTACCTTGAAGGCTTGACCCCTGCTTCTAATGTAGCACCTCCTAGGACCTCTGGAAACCTTACTCAATCGCAGGAACACAACAACACCGAAGCGATTGTTATTTGGCTGCGGTCTTCTGTAAGGTGGAGTACTTTACCAGTCGGGCTGCTCCAGTTCGAGCGATAAATTATCTGACGTCCTTTCGACCATACTTTACAGGCACAAACGGTAACATTATGTTCCTTTTTCGATTACCTTAGAACTCTCTGCTGTTAACCCTCCAATGGAAGATTATACATTATCCAGGTTTAATACTTTCACATCTCTAGTGTAGAAGCGGCCTAAATCAGTTTTTCCTTTAAAGGAATAAAGGATACCAATCTTTATAACATTTCTAAATATTTATAATTACGTCAGGAAATGTCATGAGCTCATTTAAAGCTGACGTACCCACTCTTTCCGAATAAGGATTGGATTAAACCACAATGAAAGGTTGAAATCATTTTGTGGTTAATATTTTCACAGTGAGTAAACCTAACAGGAAATGATACTGAAATTAAGCTACGACTAACTTAAGAAAAACCAATCCGAGCAAATTCATAGTCTAGTCAATAAGTTCAAAACCGTATTAATTTTTGAAAAAGGTCCTAAATATATTTTCGATTGCTCATTGGAATTCGGAATGACGTCTAGAAAAATGTATTCGAAGGATTTTACTACACGATAAAAATTGCAAAAGTTATTAACAAGTCGAAAAAAGGTACTTATTTTCTAACCATGAAAAATCCTTCGAACAGATTTTTTTAGACGTCTTATTCCGATTTCAATGAGCTACCGCCAGTGGCGTGCGTTCCATAAAGGTAGAAAGACACTGCCTACCCTAGGTCTGATATAATAGATCCAATATTATTTTATCAATAAACAAAATAACATAAAAACTTAAATCATAAATTAGCTCCACCTATCGATTGCCGGTGGTATCATTAAGGTAAGATCGGCATGTAATTTGATAATTTAGCATCAATCGGCGCTGCACTAGCGCCGCCTCGCCCTTGCGTGCCCTTTTGCCACGACAAAGACACAAACTACGAATCTCTAAAATTGTGTATGTGCGCTGTCGTGGTAAGTCGCGGTCATGCGGATTTAATGTGTGTGCGTTCCTGTAGCTACGTGGGCTTTGCTGACACACAATGACAAAAATCACGCACACAACTGCATGAGAAGCCAGTGTCTTTTTGTAGTTATTCTTTATAGGTAACACGAAAAATTACGACTCGCACCGAACATTTCCGAAAGAAAGTTTGTTAAGCAATGCAAATATTTTAGGAAGTAACATTGTTTCATTGAATTTTATACATTTTGATGGCCATAATTTTTTTGTCGTATTATATTTCTCTTTTTTTACTACTAAGTAATTTCAATAGTCATATTGTTTGATGTGTGTTGTGTTTGTGACTACGCTATCAGATATTTATGATTTATCGTTGTTAATAGAGTGAAAAATTTATAATATTGTCTGTAAAGGTGGTTAGATGGTGTGTGTATAGAGAAAATAAAAAATGATTCTCATACCACCATCTTTTAACTGCTTTCATTGAAATTTTGCAAATCACACAATCATTACAAAACATCAAACAAACGCACCGAAAGGCCACTTCGAATATCCGTAAATTGATATGTCTATAAAATCAGTCAATCTATGGATATTGAGCTAGCATTTGGCAATTACCTACATTATCAATCGACAAGACGACGAACCAAAACCAAAGTGTTTTGGTTTTTTCTGCCTACCCTTTCTTAAAACTGTGTGCACGCCACTGGCTACCGCACATGATTTCAGGATCTTTAAAATGAACACAGTTTTGAACTTGTCAACTAGACTATCAAAGACTTTTTTCTGGTGCTGTAGCTTGATTTATTGTTTCTGTGGCCTGTTTTTCCTACTGGGGGCCTGTTTTTTTGATGCTGTGGCCTGTTTTGGTGCCATGGCCTGTTTTCTTAGTGCTGTGTGGCTTGTTTTTGGTGCTATAGCCTGTTTTTGGTGCTATAGCCTGTTTTTGGTGCTGTGGCCGGGCCAACCCTCAGAAACGATTCCGACAAGGAAAGTCTAGGTTTTGTCTCTTAGCTATTGTAGGTATATGTTAAAAATGAGACAAAGCATAATTTACGAACTCAATACGACGTTTCTAATTCTAGTAACCGAGTGAGGTGTGTTAATGCCGAGACCTTGGAAAATTCAAAACACCCTATTTTGGTCCGATTCTATAAACAAGCTACTGGAACTTACCATAACCGAGCCGATTGAATGAAACAATAAACATTCATGTATACATAGATATTTTTATTTGAAAAATACTTCGTGTAGCTAACAAACTAATCACAATATGGCATTCTACCGAATAGTTTCTTTACAAAATTCACTTACTGCAAATAAATATAGCAGCACGAATCACCGACATCCGTCGTTTCACACACACTCTGATACTCGAATATGTACAGACGCACTCGTATATAAGAACATATACATAGACGTCGATTTAGAATTTTACATAGTGATCACAATTTAAGCCTTAACATAACCTGACATATTGCAATTACGCTCTCGTCTCATTCAACTTCAATATTGCTTTAGTAATCAGGCAATCCTTGCTTTAAAGACGGCGAGTAATAGTAATTAACTATTACTTGTATTTTAATCTTGGAAAAGCAAACCAAATTCGTTTGTTCGTAAATTCATAAAATGCTTAAGCACAAAACTATGTTCAAATCTTAATAAAATTAAGTTACTACGCTTGATATATGAAAGTAAAATTAATTATATTCAATACAATTATTTCACAATTATTTATATTCCAACGATTGCCCGACAATTTCACAAGACATTTACTCTGTAACATTCGGCCAGTGACTACCGAGCCTCATCACACTGGCGGATTGCGAGCGCTTTGAAGGCGATGCGCACGCGCAGCGAACAAATCACGACCGCGCGTGTGATAAGGCTCTCAAGATCAGTATATTATGCAACACACAATAAAAATACACTTTGTTACAGAGTAGGAGATCAATCTTACGGGCGAGCGGAAATTTGTTTGCCTTCACTATTTTTTAGTGTCCGACCGAAATTTCGGTTTCGGTTTCGGTTTCGGCCAGTTTCGGCCAAAAAATCAAGTTTCGGCCCGAGTTTCGGTTTCGGCCAAAAACGGCCGAACCTTTCGGCCGCGCCGAAACTTACAAATAATGTATTTTTTTCACTTTATTTATAGGGTAGTTAAATTTTCAAACAGAATTTCTGTAACTGTGCTGATATTTCATAGTGATAAATCTTTGAAAGTAAAAATCTGTAATTATACGTCGGCGAGATATTAATTTTAGAAAAAAACGGGCATACTAAAATTTTTTCGACTTTTTAAGGTTTTTTTATCAAAGGTTCGGTTTCGGTTTCAGTTTCGGCCGAAACTACAATGAAACCGAACATTCGGTTTCGGTTTCGGCAAAATAACATGTTTCGGTCGGTCACTACTATTTTTTAAAATGTAAATTTTAACCACTAACAAAGGTAAAATCACTTGGCGTCGACTAATACATAACATGGCGTTATTCTTCAGCGATATATATTTACTCTATAATAAGAACTTATGGCGTACTCCTTCTTTACTTAATTTTTCATTATAAAGAAATATTTGACATAAACTGTCACTCATCTCATTTTTCATGTCTGGAATAACAATACCACTGGTAATGATAAGAATTGCTACATACGTTTCTTTAGGTATATCTCTCTGTGGAAGTACGGACTCCATAAACGTAATGGATTACGCCGATTCATAGTAGACAATAAAAAATAAATATAAACCTTTAAAAAATTAATTGCTTTGTTTAAAACACGGATATCAGTATTTCTATCTAATAATCCAGTTCAAAGCAAATCAGAAAAGCTAATAAAAAAAACTTTGTTTTATAAGATCGTATTGTTATCAAAACGTTAATTTCCCTTTTTCAGACATTTTCAACACATTGTAAGACTTTCCATTTTAAACATTTAAAATAATTTAACGGGTCAAAACGCGACACCAAGAGTCAGCTCGTGACCACGGTTGGTGCAACCTAACCGAAACGTTAGGCAGTAAGTAGTTCGTATTAACTACTAAATAAAAATGGTGTCGCGTTTTGACCTGTTAAATTATTTTAAATTTTCAACACAGTTATTACGTATAAGTTAGTGGCGATATATTGACGTTTCCCTCACCCTCTCCGCTCGCCCCATCACAACTTTACCAATAATAACTCCTCTTAACATGCCAAAACACACCCATTATTATGTAAATAAAAAAATAATTTCTATTCATGCCTTATTGGCAAGAAAAATATTAAGCCAATCACATTAAATAAAATATAGGTCGCATGTCGGTGAAAAGCATCTTTCTTAAGCTTACATTATAGTATTTAATAATATATAGAATGACTATTATAATTCGACCAGTTTAAGTAGGCGCAATTTTTTAAAAATATGTACGCACCGTACGTATGCTGCGCCTAAATAGGAATGGTCGAATATTATCAATGTATGGTAAAACAAACACATCTAAACATATCTTACAAATACAAATATCTATCATATCTTAAAATAATAATAAAACTTAAGGCTACATATTAAAAACTAGTATGTACAATTTTTCGCTTTAAAAAATGATATTATTGTGATTTTAATGTCTAATTTCACTCTACGTAAACCTTTATTTGACGCCACAACACTCGGCTTCAAATTCGCATATTATCATCCTCGTTTTATATATATATACTTTAAAACGAAATTTCTCGGAAGAAATAAAATAAAGACTACTATTAACTAAATGTGCTGTAAGTTTGTAATGTCACTATTTAATATCTACAGAGAAATTACACGTTATAATATTTTCCGCTACTTCTAGATATTATATGACTTGAAGGTAGATCGATATAGGACAGGAATCATTCGATAAATATATTTAAAATTATGTACGAGCAAAATATAACTCTTCTACGTTAACTTAAATGCCAAAATCGATTATTATGCTCTCAAGTTGTTTAAAATATAACATTGTTGACATTGACACAATGTAGTTGTAAGGCTGAGTCCACAATTTTAATATTAAGGAAGAATCTTTTTTTTAAGTCTCGCCTAAACTATGTAACAAAAAAAATGATATAATCGTTTTAAACAGTTCTAAGGCCATACAAAATAAATACAGCAGCTAGCTTTATATTTCAAATACCATATTGCTTTGAAATTTGAGAATTTTACTCAAATTTATTTAAGGTAAATAATCAACAATACAAAGTTGATAAATAAGTTATCATTGCATTTTGAGATTTATCGCGTTGATATAGTATATATAATACAAACTAAACTAGGTATGTGCTATTTGCGCTCATACTTCCCATAACACAAAGTATTCAATTATAAGCTGTTGTATATTTAAATGCTCAATACCACTTCAATAACAACCAGTCACTGGTCACATTAATATAAACGACCAACTCATTTGTGAAATTTACTTGAATATCTTAAATAAATAAAGCAGATTAAATTCAAAGAAAAACAATATAACTTAATAATTCGTGTTAACAAAAACGTCGAAAACTACTGACGTTTTTTTTTTATTTTCAACAAAATTTACCTGTTTACTGACATTAGCTGCCAATGTGTTAATAAACGTATGTTTAAAAAAAAAGCGTCGACGAAATGTCAGAATGACGTAACATACCTAAACACAGGTTGTTTTGCTCATCATTAAGTAAAATATTAGTCAGTTTCATTGAAACTTGTATAATGATTGTGTACTATTTAATTTTCAGTAACATTGATAAAAATTAATACATTAACTCAATTCGTCATTGATATTATTAACAAAAACACCTACTTTTTAATTAACATTCCGAGAACTCACTGCTCCATTCCATATGTATCTATTTTTTTATTATTTAAATTGAGAAATAATTTCTCATACACCTTTTTAGGGTTCCGTACCTTAAGGTTAAAAACGGGACGGGGAAATATACACTGAGCCACAAGTCGCCCAAGCCCAAGTGGCTAACTTATTAAAATTTTACCCAACCTATTATTTAGATTAGATTAGTATTTTTGATCCTTGATTAAATAGAACCCATTCAAATAAAACATTAGTATGCAGTATGTATGTGTTGCCTAAAAAATGGCAAGTACCGCTATAACACAAATGAATCTCTGTAATCTTGATTGAAATAAATTATTATTATCTATTTTATATACCTACATATATTTCAGAAATAAATATATTCGCCGTAATTAAAGTAAGAATTCTTAATTTGAAAAAAACTGCAATAAAATGCTTCATACATATTTTTATCTAAATGTACACAACGGACATATAAAATATGAAATACATAATTTTAAATTGTTTTTCCTAATAAAAAAGGATACTTGCAGAAAGGAGCGATGAGATAGTTGGCTTTAAGTAAACCATTCCATGCGAATTATTCTTAAGGCTGTGTCCCTAATAAGTAAAAAATAGCGATTATCTGTTCTCTAAGTTTGCCTCCCTTTCAATATATAGAGCATCCAAGTGGCGCGTACTATACGCAGTGGCGATAGTCGGGTACGTAATGGCTGGCACGTACGATCGAAAGCACGTCAGACACACTTTGGACTTTATACCCTAAAGTTGCCAACATAAGAACTAAAATCGACCTGCAAGTGTTTATCTTAATGTGCTGTTCACCGTAAAGCTTGGTTTTGATTAGGGCACCTTTGGAGGCTAGTCTGCTCAAGCTTACCCAAAACTACATACCTTATTAACAGGAAGCTAAATCATTAATAGCAATGGTTAAATTTAGTCCCTTCAGTTAAATGTTCAAAATACAATACCGTGTTTTTACTTCAACAAAAAATCGATTGACTATGTAGCGGTGTATTTACATCACTATTTCGTAATAACTGTACGAATAAGTGACGTCACGCTAAATTTTTAATGTATCTTTGTGAATTTTAATAATGTAATGATAAAATTAAAAATATGTGTCGTTTATTTTTTTGGTAATTTTACTGATACATTTTAAGTCAACTACCCTAATTTCACAACAGATATTAAACTAAAACAGTATATACTGTTTCCATAGCAATGAGGTTCTTGCCGATATCGTCTCGAAAGACATATAAAACCGGATATTTGACTGAACTTAGATACGCCACTCGATCAGGCTACTCGCTACATGTTCGCTTAATCGGGACACAGCCTTTAATGTATATGAAGATCAAATATTTCGTTCGTTGACAGTAAATAGAAAAATCAAATCCTAGAAGCAAACTCTTTCGTCTTGGTGAAGCTTTGATTACAAAACTCTTTAACTCTATATTAGAGTCGGTCATCAAGTCTTTAAGGCTATTGCAATGCGTATTAATATAATCATCTGCTACAAAATGCACCCTATTAATTCAATAACATTTCAATATTACATTCGTTTGAGATTCACGTCAATATTAAAATTACTATAAAAATGTAAATAATATCCAAAACGGATATACAACGTAATACCCAGATTGGGTAGATTCGTTAAAAATAATCTTGTTTATACCAGAAAATGTATTAAGCATGTACTTTAGTTCCACAGTATGAGAATCCTTTAGTAAGTCAACTATCATTTTCTTATTAATTAAATCGCAAAAGAAAACATAATTCGCGGAAAGCTTCTTATTAATTCAGCTCAGCAAGGAAAATATTTTTGAGACTTTACCTTTTTCCTAACAGATATGGGTGTTGACTTGCGTGTCTGATTTATGTACCGCACTCTCATCAGCCATTAGTACCTATCTTGATAGATGCCCATTATTATGGTGCCCAAACACACTTTTGCGATGAAAACGTCAATCTACGAACGTCACTCTAACGTACTTCGTAGTCACATAAAAAAGTAATTTGCCTGCATAAATTTAAGACCGATGACAAAACGAAGGAGGTTATTACTGCTTAGAGCATTTACAGGAATTGATATAACACATAAAATACATCGTCAGAACTATATATTATAATCTTATTTGGCTCAGTTTATTCACCCCCCCCCCCCCCCCCCACCCCCCACGTAACGCACCGTAACGTTTTTACTCCCCCTTCCCCTTTCTTTAAAAACACAGTAATACAATCGAGGGATTGTATTACTGTGTTTTTAAAGCCGGAAACCGTAGGGAAACCAAAAGGGTTCTTAATTTTTTATTGTAATGCATCGTAACGTTTCACAAATCACCTCCCCCTAAAATAGTTGACATACTGCAGGTTCCCTACGGTGTGGCGACACAACTTGCCCTTTCATATAGTATCGAAACGAATCACTCGACACGCCTATATACAAAGCAGAACGACTCAAATATTCACGTCTATACAAAATAAACTAGGACACGACTTTACAGCGCTAGTTAGAATCTTACAATGAGAAAGCACCATAAAATGCATTAGTATATAGGGTTTTCACGAGCTGTCAAAACCATACTTATTCCATATAAGCAGTGCAACGTATTATACTAAATATTGAACTAAAACAGAAATGAGAAACAACTACGGTACCACAACACTCAGACACGGAATAGTTCGTTTCCATATTGATCCGACCGGGAATCGACCCCGGGACCACAGAAATAGCGCAAAAGTCCGGCCCACTTGTTTCTCAGTTATGCTCGTCGCTATATTGCACTTAGCGTTTTTTTATTTTTAAGCCTCTACGTGAAAACAACGGAGTATTACAAAATTGATGCATCTGTCTATGCGTATCCATGTATGTGGAATTGTAGCTCCCAGACGGAAGAACAGATTTTCATTTTGTTATTTTTAAAAGGTGAAATAGTTTAGAGCAGTGTTTCCCAATCATTGTTTTACCATGACCCGGTAATTTTCACATTGGCCTTTCGTGACCCACCACAATAATTTTACACTCAAGCTGGTTCCATTAGGTAAAATAATACTTGTTTATTTTTACAAGAAAATATGATTTATTATTTATTGTAACAATTTTTTGGTATCGCATTTTTAGTCACAAAATTTTAGTGCGAAGTATGGAGCAATTGCTTATTTTTTACTAAAGTATCCGAGTTCGCAGATATTGACGTAAAACAAGGCGGAAATGTTGCGACCAGGTATTTTAGTTTGATGGCCCGGTACCGGGTTGCGACCCGACAAATGGGAAACACTGGTTTAGAGCGTTCTTCGCTATGTATGATGGGAATCGATCCAAGATGGCCGCTGTCATAAAATGTCGAATTTTACATATTTTGATACAACGGTCATACCTCGTAAGAAAAAAGCCTCCTTTTAAAAGCCAGACAAAATTCATTTTCTATTGTGTCTGGTGGTCTGGGTCTTCCGACTTTAAGGTATCAAAAGGGCTCGAGTAGTTGAATATCATACACTATGATAAATTTCAAATCCAACATGGCCGCCTTTCGAATATGGCGATATAATAGGCAGTCAATAAGACGTTAGACGAAAACGTTTGTACTTTGACCGATCATATGTCAATTGCAATAAAATACACAAAAAATGTGTTACATTACATTCCAAATGATTGCATTTTTTGGCGAACACACAGCAGAAGCAACTCCATTTTACACTATGTAAAGATTGAAATTAACTGGACTATCTGGAATTATGGATTTTTTATGGAACTTCCTCACCATAGTTTCATAACTGACGTAGTTTTACAGTATCGATTCTCATTATTTACAAGACCTAAATTTAACTATTATTACCGTCTTGGTGTTACCAATTTATTGATAAATTACTATTTTAATAGATTTTAGTATAAAAATTTTACTCCATTCAAAAATACAACGCATTCGGCTATCAAAATTCAAATGAAACGTAAATGAAATAACATTGTCAACGTACGCACACAGATTAGTTTAACATTTAGTACAAATGTATTATAGGCACAAATGAACATATCGAGTGCCAATAACTAGACCATCTCACTATCACTAACTAGGCGAGGGATTCTATTCCTACATACCACTGGCACGTATGCACATTGGCGAGTGGACGACAGACCGACCGACCTATACTAAAATATATAGACTAAAAGTAAACGAAGATAGGGCCCCTTAACAATAAATGCTCGGATGAAAACCATTGAATAAAAACAATGTTTTTACTGTTTGTTCTAGTACATCGCAATGGGTGCTAACGCGTGAAAAATCCGCTAGATGGCACTACTTAGGCGTGACTCAACTGCTACGTGATTGGTTATTTAAATATCATGGTGACACGTTTGTCAATGTCATGCCAAATATAACCAATGTAATAGTTGGACCTTACGTATTGCCACCTAGCGGATTTTTCATACACATTAGCTCCCATTGAAATGCTATTTCACAGAGAAGCATTCAGAATGTATGTGAAAGAGATTACGGGAAATTGTATCCCGAAATACGTTGCAAAGTAGTGCCGTTTCGATAGGGTTGGGAATAAGTGCTTTAGATATTCCATATGCCTATCAGGAAAGACAGGAAAGAGAACCTGTATACATTTTAACTCTGATACAACTTTAGAACTTCAATACTAAATATTGTTTGTGTTCTATTCTTTAAAGAAGTTAATAAGGATCAAACAAAAGTTTAGTCACAATTAAAAAGATAAATTCTGTTACTACGGTTCTATAATAAAAAGGAGAGACAACATGACGGTAAAACAAAATTGTTCAATATCATCCGTGCAACCATTATTCACGGTTTACTTACAGAACTTTTCTTGGTAAGCAAGTTCGAATTGTTTATGGAAAATCTATGAAAAATAAAAGATAAATCTAATGGGCTGTCAATCCACCCCGCGCCAATCCTACGACATTCGTTCACATCACGCATTTCTCCAGCTCTCCATTTCGACGCCTACATTAATAAAAACTAGATTTAATTTCGAAACACGAACTATTGTCGTAAGCAATTTGCTCGCACATTATAATAATAAATCATTCACTCTAGTTTCTTGAATGTTTCGGCCTGACCAGTCGACCACAAAAAAAAAGTATCTATAAGCCTTATTTTCAACCCATTAGGGTTCAAACTGACGCTACGTTTTTGCAGTCGACTATCCTAACACAAACTCTTTACTTGACACTATAAGACGCAGAATTTGAGCAGTGCCGTGATAAAGAGCTCAATTGTTCCCAGGAACAGTTTTTTTTATAAAAAAAATCTTCTAAATTTATTGCCATTTACATTACGTAAAATAAGAAAACATAAGTAACTTTAAAAGACGTTAGCGGATTTCGATCAAAAGAAAAATGCAATTACAAATGTGGCGACATCTACCGAGTCACTTGATAACCAAAATAGTTCCAATACAAGTTGATAGATGGCGTAGACATTTTTTTTTATGGACTCTATCTCGCGTCTCCGCCAATGTCAAGTGTTTAGAGAGACACGTGGAATGCTCGGTGATGAGAGCTAATTCGTAGACATTGCTAGACCGCAAAGATAAATTGTCCTAGTAAACACACCAATATAAATTATCAAGCATACAACACCTAAATCGGAGGAAGCACTTTTAATTTCGTATCTGAAAGTTATTTCAGATGTAAAAATCTATCAAAAAATGTCAAACAATGTTGTCTCGCACCACGTTAGCCGAAATCCGTAAACGTCGATTTAATAAAAAAAACTGTTCCCAGAGATAATTATGTTCCTGCTTATCTTCTACTTTGGCTACTTCACAATTTAACTTTTTTCACTCTCATCTTATCAGTTGTATCCAACAATTCCTCAAACGCGACTATAGGAGTGCGCACCCCCGTCACGCATACCATTCTGTCACAGAACCTAATATTAGTAGGAAAGTTCGCCGCTCGGTAGTGTACCTTCGTTCACCGTCGACCTCCGTCGAAGCACTTTCTAGAGGTCCGGTTAAGTCCATTCACTGCCTAGTCAAGTACCGGCACAGTCTGATCGGTACTCCTCACCAAGCAGAGAAGTGAAGGATTACCTGTCGAGAAAGGTACGAGTTTAGTAGGTCTTCTTTCTGCACATAAGAGGCGACTGTCGGATCTATGAACACACAGCTCAAACTATTGAAATGATGGCTGGAAAGAAATATGCTATATGAGAAAAATCAAAATAATAACTCTACGTAAATTCAACGGGAGTGATATGTTGCGGGTAAGACTAGCCCTACTAGCATGAGCCAAACGTCAAATTTCTCACACGAGACGACAAAAGTTTTCGAAAAATATCACAAGTTTTATCGATCAACGTAACTGATATCGCAGCTCGGTATCGAAACTTTAAAACAAATTATATACGTCTCTTTACGACCTATGACATCAAGCTTGCATTCAAGCGGCCGCGTCATGCGTCAGTCTCTGCTAGGGTCGGGTGCGCTCGGCTCACCTAGTCAGAGTCCTCGTCGTTGACGCTGGAGCGCAGCTTGGAGAGCGTGCGGCGCGCGGCGGGCGTGTCGTCCTCCTCGTCGGAGGAGATGACGATGCGCTGACGCGGCTTGACGCCGGTCGCGGCCGCGTCATGCGTCAGTCTCTGCTAGGGTCGGGTGCGCTCGGCTCACCTAGTCAGAGTCCTCGTCGTTGACGCTGGAGCGCAGCTTGGAGAGCGTGCGGCGCGCGGCGGGCGTGTCGTCCTCCTCGTCGGAGGAGATGACGATGCGCTGACGCGGCTTGACGCCGGTCGCGGCCGCGTCATGCGTCAGTCTCTGCTAGGGTCGGGTGCGCTCGGCTCACCTAGTCAGAGTCCTCGTCGTTGACGCTGGAGCGCAGCTTGGAGAGCGTGCGGCGCGCGGCGGGCGTGTCGTCCTCCTCGTCGGAGGAGATGACGATGCGCTGACGCGGCTTGACGCCGGTCGCGGCCGCGTCATGCGTCAGTCTCTGCTAGGGTCGGGTGCGCTCGGCTCACCTAGTCAGAGTCCTCGTCGTTGACGCTGGAGCGCAGCTTGGAGAGCGTGCGGCGCGCGGCGGGCGTGTCGTCCTCCTCGTCGGAGGAGATGACGATGCGCTGACGCGGCTTGACGCCGGTCGCGGCCGCGTCATGCGTCAGTCTCTGCTAGGGTCGGGTGCGCTCGGCTCACCTAGTCAGAGTCCTCGTCGTTGACGCTGGAGCGCAGCTTGGAGAGCGTGCGGCGCGCGGCGGGCGTGTCGTCCTCCTCGTCGGAGGAGATGACGATGCGCTGACGCGGCTTGACGCCGGTCGCGGCCGCGTCATGCGTCAGTCTCTGCTAGGGTCGGGTGCGCTCGGCTCACCTAGTCAGAGTCCTCGTCGTTGACGCTGGAGCGCAGCTTGGAGAGCGTGCGGCGCGCGGCGGGCGTGTCGTCCTCCTCGTCGGAGGAGATGACGATGCGCTGACGCGGCTTGACGCCGGTCGCGGCCGCGTCATGCGTCAGTCTCTGCTAGGGTCGGGTGCGCTCGGCTCACCTAGTCAGAGTCCTCGTCGTTGACGCTGGAGCGCAGCTTGGAGAGCGTGCGGCGCGCGGCGGGCGTGTCGTCCTCCTCGTCGGAGGAGATGACGATGCGCTGACGCGGCTTGACGCCGGTCGCGGCCGCGTCATGCGTCAGTCTCTGCTAGGGTCGGGTGCGCTCGGCTCACCTAGTCAGAGTCCTCGTCGTTGACGCTGGAGCGCAGCTTGGAGAGCGTGCGGCGCGCGGCGGGCGTGTCGTCCTCCTCGTCGGAGGAGATGACGATGCGCTGACGCGGCTTGACGCCGGTCGCGGCCGCGTCATGCGTCAGTCTCTGCTAGGGTCGGGTGCGCTCGGCTCACCTAGTCAGAGTCCTCGTCGTTGACGCTGGAGCGCAGCTTGGAGAGCGTGCGGCGCGCGGCGGGCGTGTCGTCCTCCTCGTCGGAGGAGATGACGATGCGCTGACGCGGCTTGACGCCGGTCGCGGCCGCGTCATGCGTCAGTCTCTGCTAGGGTCGGGTGCGCTCGGCTCACCTAGTCAGAGTCCTCGTCGTTGACGCTGGAGCGCAGCTTGGAGAGCGTGCGGCGCGCGGCGGGCGTGTCGTCCTCCTCGTCGGAGGAGATGACGATGCGCTGACGCGGCTTGACGCCGGTCGCGGCCGCGTCATGCGTCAGTCTCTGCTAGGGTCGGGTGCGCTCGGCTCACCTAGTCAGAGTCCTCGTCGTTGACGCTGGAGCGCAGCTTGGAGAGCGTGCGGCGCGCGGCGGGCGTGTCGTCCTCCTCGTCGGAGGAGATGACGATGCGCTGACGCGGCTTGACGCCGGTCGCGGCCGCGTCATGCGTCAGTCTCTGCTAGGGTCGGGTGCGCTCGGCTCACCTAGTCAGAGTCCTCGTCGTTGACGCTGGAGCGCAGCTTGGAGAGCGTGCGGCGCGCGGCGGGCGTGTCGTCCTCCTCGTCGGAGGAGATGACGATGCGCTGACGCGGCTTGACGCCGGTCGCGGCCGCGTCATGCGTCAGTCTCTGCTAGGGTCGGGTGCGCTCGGCTCACCTAGTCAGAGTCCTCGTCGTTGACGCTGGAGCGCAGCTTGGAGAGCGTGCGGCGCGCGGCGGGCGTGTCGTCCTCCTCGTCGGAGGAGATGACGATGCGCTGACGCGGCTTGACGCCGGTCGCGGCCGCGTCATGCGTCAGTCTCTGCTAGGGTCGGGTGCGCTCGGCTCACCTAGTCAGAGTCCTCGTCGTTGACGCTGGAGCGCAGCTTGGAGAGCGTGCGGCGCGCGGCGGGCGTGTCGTCCTCCTCGTCGGAGGAGATGACGATGCGCTGACGCGGCTTGACGCCGGTCGCGGCCGCGTCATGCGTCAGTCTCTGCTAGGGTCGGGTGCGCTCGGCTCACCTAGTCAGAGTCCTCGTCGTTGACGCTGGAGCGCAGCTTGGAGAGCGTGCGGCGCGCGGCGGGCGTGTCGTCCTCCTCGTCGGAGGAGATGACGATGCGCTGACGCGGCTTGACGCCGGTCGCGGCCGCGTCATGCGTCAGTCTCTGCTAGGGTCGGGTGCGCTCGGCTCACCTAGTCAGAGTCCTCGTCGTTGACGCTGGAGCGCAGCTTGGAGAGCGTGCGGCGCGCGGCGGGCGTGTCGTCCTCCTCGTCGGAGGAGATGACGATGCGCTGACGCGGCTTGACGCCGGTCGCGGCCGCGTCATGCGTCAGTCTCTGCTAGGGTCGGGTGCGCTCGGCTCACCTAGTCAGAGTCCTCGTCGTTGACGCTGGAGCGCAGCTTGGAGAGCGTGCGGCGCGCGGCGGGCGTGTCGTCCTCCTCGTCGGAGGAGATGACGATGCGCTGACGCGGCTTGACGCCGGTCGCGGCCGCGTCATGCGTCAGTCTCTGCTAGGGTCGGGTGCGCTCGGCTCACCTAGTCAGAGTCCTCGTCGTTGACGCTGGAGCGCAGCTTGGAGAGCGTGCGGCGCGCGGCGGGCGTGTCGTCCTCCTCGTCGGAGGAGATGACGATGCGCTGACGCGGCTTGACGCCGGTCGCGGCCGCGTCATGCGTCAGTCTCTGCTAGGGTCGGGTGCGCTCGGCTCACCTAGTCAGAGTCCTCGTCGTTGACGCTGGAGCGCAGCTTGGAGAGCGTGCGGCGCGCGGCGGGCGTGTCGTCCTCCTCGTCGGAGGAGATGACGATGCGCTGACGCGGCTTGACGCCGGTGGCGCCGCGCGTCATGCGCCGCGGGGCTGCGGCGGCGCCCTCTGACGCGCCCGCTGATCCTGCGGCAAACATCAACCGTCATTATCTGACGTCCCACCAAATCCAACAAACATTCGTAGCTGAGAGGCGTGCGGACCAAATTCTCAGTCGGGTCAATATGTACTATTTTTTTTTCTAAATTGGCTACTTGACAGTGTTAACAATAAAATATGAAAAGTGTTAGATATGTTAGCTTATTAGTTAAGTAATAATTTTACATTTTTATTTTTTAATTTTACTTTTTTTATCTGTGGAACAAAAGAACCGAAACGCAAACCACCATTGCAATTCGGAATGACAGCTGTCGGTGAAAATTATTTATTTTAATGTGGCGAAACAATGATTATTTTACCGATTAAATTGTATTATTGTGTCTCTAACCGTATTAAGTGTTTATTGAAACACTTTCCGTTTATCTAAATTAAGTCGTTCCTATGCGTATCGGTTTGATGTCTAGGACGTTGACGTCATAATTGCAACAGTGACGTGACTTGGCGTTTTCGCGCGTTTTTTAAATGTGTTACACAAAATCTTATTTTTCTCTGGTTATTTACATTTTTTCCAGATAAATCGAATTGCTTGGGATATAAAATGAACGGGCGCACATTTTACAATACTTTTTCAAAAACTGTCAAGTAGCCAATTGTCTTGGGTCTGGGTGTTGTGGTACCGTAATTATTTCGGTTTTTTATAACACAAGTGCTTCAGCTAGTTACCATAGAATCAGAGAAATTTATATGATGTTGTCCAATATTTAATCTATCTTAGCAATTGATATGAGTAACTTCAAACTGCACCTGCTGCTAGTTGGCAAATTTTGTTATGGTTCGTTTTCGACGTAGAAAGATGTAGAAAGAAAGAATAACTGCCAATAAATTGTTAATAAGAAACTTTTGGAGTGGCATATATTATACATTTTATAACACTAATTGATGCATGGACGATTCATTAATAGCTTTTGATTGTGTCTATCACGAATCCTTGCTTGTGAAATTATAGTACTATGATATCTCAAGTGCTGCTCTCTGTAAGTGTAATACAATGCTGTTTATCAAGTAGAAAACAAAAAGTAAAAGTTACCGAAGTGAATTCGCCTGGTGTACAGACATGGAGGGTACCTCAGGGCTATATATTAGGGCCTTTACTATTTATAATTGATTTTAATGATCTTCCTCTCATCGTTAACGCCATTATGACATCTTGTTATTAACAGATACATCTTAGGTTTTTAAATTTGATAGACGAGAAAAGCGTTAAAATATTACTCTTTTTTGTCCTGATTTGTACTTATTTTAAATCCATGATTCGCTACAATAATTATTTTGAAATTGGTACCTTAATCGTAGCTTTACAACGTGATTTCAATGTATTATTTTTAACTATTATTTTAATTTATTCCAACAGAATACTAACATTCAGCTTTAGAACACTTTTTTGACGTTCCTGCCTAATCAAATGAACTAACTGATTGACTAACCTTCTTCCTTTTTGTGTTTAGTCTTGGCTTCCTTCTTGGCCTGCTTCTCCTGTTCCTTCTTGTCCACCTTGGCCTGCTTAAGCGCCTTGCACTTGTCGATGGTCGGCTTGCCCTCGAGCCCCGCCGCCGTAAGCAAATCCATCATCTTTTGCACACGCTCCTTGTTTTTCGTACAGCCTGCAATTATTGGGTTACATTTCTAGTTTGAGTTTGCTCTACGTGTTCTTTAGCTGACAGAGCCGGTCATACATATCAAGCCTCAAACGTGTAATGATATCTATGAAAATGTAACATAAATGTTGTGTGATCTAAACTATCCCTTACATGAATACATACTTAGTTACGTATAGCAATATCGTCTATCTATGTATGCCTTTTTGGACCTTGTCACATTATACCTCCGTGTAACTAAGTATGTCAGATAGACAGTAAACTTGACGTAATAAGGTACTGAATTGTTTACAAAGTAGTGCCGCTGACCTCCATACATTAACGGCACAATTATGTTAGCATTTATAAAAGATCCTGATCCCGCAAACCAGTAAACAGTTTTGTGGGACTCTGCCAATTTTTATATACTTACTCGTTTTGTTTTGTAAAAAAAACTTGAGAGATGTCAAAGGAACACGGATGGAACAGTTATTTTGTCGCGACAAATAATAATTAATCGACGATGGGATTTCCCATTTACAGCCATCTAGTGGATTTTTGCTGACACTATACAAAAATACATCTGTACAAAACTGACTGGCTTGCTTTCTATGAGAGAGAGAGAGAGAGAGAGAGAGAGAGATATGAGAGAAACCCGCGCAAAACGCACGGCTTACAACTACAGCAAAAAGTTAAAATGTTTGGTCTTACTTTCTTCCATCTAGCCCCCTCTCGCAACGCGCGATAAGGAACTTCGTTCCGATAAATAAAATATAAAACAATGTTTCGAGAATCGACAGAAAAAATAGATTGAAATTAAAAAACATCGAATAATTTTTTACATGGCCCGTAGTTACCTTCAACAAGTTTCTTGTAGTCGAAGCGAATGCCGGCCGCTTTACAGAACTTCTTCATGTCTGTGATGCCGGGCTGGCGAAGCTCGGGCGGCACGGGCGGACGGCCGCGGCGGCCGGGCGTGCCGGGCGGCTTGGGGCTCGTGTTCTTCGACCCCTTCGGCCGACCGGGCCCTCGCTTCAGCGGCGTACCTTCCTGTAAACGAAGGTAAACTCTCATAAATAATTATGCATTTTTGAATAAGCTAAATGTATTGACGCGCGAAAGACATCGGGCTCCATCAGCAGCGGTCGGCATTCATCGGGTGGAGAGCAGCGTGTGCGCGCGCGCTTCTATACTTGACCTTTCCTTATCTCCAGCTCTGGGCGCATCCTCCGTGGTCATATGACTATTTTATGTACCAGTTCCAATATTACCTCTAATACAGTCCACCTTTCAGTATTCTCCCGTTATTAGGACCCGTACTAAATGCGTGTCGAATGCACGCAGATGTTTTCGTTATTTATTTTTCTACTTACTTAATATTTTAAAGTTTTTTGTATGTATAACACTCAACGATTTTAACGTCCTATTTTTTTTTGGAAATACTTTAAAATGAGCTATTGCCACATATTTATGTATGTATTTACAGTAAAAGTTTTAGAACCTAACCTACATTTATATTTATTTACAGTACCATTATGATCAAAAAGTAAACGAGTGCCGTTCGCGATAAAAAAAAATAACTGTAGCGTCACGTCCCTATTCATGTGGTACTGACAGATGTCACGCGCACCATGCTACAACAATGCACAAACTATAGAATAAAACTAAAAACTAGAGATGCAACAGATAGTCGTTTGGCCGGTGATCAGGCCGAATATCCGGTATCCGGCCGCCGAATATCCGGTATCCGGCCGCCGAATATCCGGTATCCGGCCGCCGGATATTCGACCGACCAAACGATATCTAGATTTTAGTTTGTCGGCGGGCGCGTCGTCCAGGTCTCAACCAGTTACGTATTGTAGGTTCGCGCGGACCGTTATCGCGGATACCAGATAGCAACTGGATATCCGTTGCATCTCTACTAAAAACCTTAACATACCTCGTCACTTTCTTCAGAGTCGCTCCCCGATGATCCTGACGAATCTTCTGATGATGATGAGTCTACTGTTGTCACCTAAAACATTTAAATTGATGATGTTTTTGATCTATACGTCGCAGCCATCTATACTCGGTTAATTTTAATAAACCAGTGGTAGTAAACTCTTTTTAGCAAGTACACAAGTAGATACAATAAACAAAATAACTTTTAATAAAAGTGTAATTTTGAATTGAATGTAACAATTCTCATATTTACATCCTTTCCCTTTTCCCTCCACCTTTGTCCTGTTACCTCTTCGGAGATGAGAGTCATCATCACAGTGAGCACTCCTTACAACGCAGATGTTTTCCTTATATTTCGATCTTAAATATAACTTAGACATAATTGTTTCATTGTTTGAACTAATTACCCAATTGTTTTCTTACCTTGTTGGAGAATAGGCCGCGCATCGCTCTTACAATGAAGACGTTTCCCTTATATTTCGATCTTATACCTGTTTTATTGTTTGAACTGATTACTGGATTGTTTTATTACCTCGTTAGAGATGAGGCCGCGGGCCTGCAGCTTGGCAGCGGCGAGCTTGGCGGCGGCGGCCTTCTGAGCCGCGATCTGCGCGGCCTGCGTGGCCAACTTCTCGCGCTCCGCGTTGGCGTCGTAGTAGTTGAACAGTACTTCCATTGAGACGGGCACGTCGCCGAAATACACCTCATTTGGTATGTGAGACGAGTCCAGGCAGTCGTCGCTCCATCGCCTGTTGCGTTTAAAAGACAGTAGTATAGTAACTATTGTAACAAAATTTTTCATACATATTTTAATCCCACACATTTGGGACATTTCTATTCACGGTTGGTTATATGATCCTAATCTAAGCAGATTTTATATTACGGACGCTGAAGACTAATATGATTTTAGTTAGATATAGAACGAACATAAGTATTAATGTCATGAATATTTTGGCCTGATATTTAAACTTTTGAGTTAGACATAAAAGTGAAATAAAATATAATACGGATTATTTTCAATGTCATCATAATTTTTCTATTCGATGATTTTTAAATTAAACAGCGTATGTATACTTCATAGGCTTGTAAATTTTTATTAGAATTAAAATTAGGCCTAAATAAAATTGTACTAACGCTATTCCGCATTAGATTAATGAGACAATGGAACAATGTCATCCTGAGTGATTGTAATGGTTGAGTTTATTATTTTCGTTAGTAAAAATACTGTATTTTTATTAATCGAAATTGTATCTACTAGTATAACTATTTCTGTAATTTTTCTAAAACAATATTATCTAAAAGCGCATCTGTAGTATCGGAGATTTCTTGAAAACGTCAAAACAGTGCAATAAGGGTGTTCGCGTCTGAAAAATCCACTAGATGAAAAAGCGCGAGCGATTGGTGATTTAAATGTCACGGTGACACGTCTGTCAATGTCGTGTAATCACTATCCAATCACGTAGCAGTCGCACCCCAAGCGCACGTGCCGCCACCTAGCGGATAGTCCATGCGCGTCGCACAGTACCTCCTGAACTGTATCCCGGAGAAGTCCTTGCGGAAGGGTCTGACGGCGTACTGGTTGTAGGCGGGCGCGCGCGGGCGCGGCGGCGGCGGCGCGGGGCGGGGCGCGGGCGGTGCGGCGGCGGGCGCGCGCGGCGCCGGCTTGGGCTTGTTGGTGGAGCCCTTCGGCCGCCCGCGCTTCTTGCCCGGCTGCCGACCACAAACAAAACCACGTCACAATACACACTTTGGACTCAGCATCGCCCTTATGACCTGCGCATAAGATCTAATGTCGAACTGCAAGTGTTTTCCTTGACGTGCTGTCGATCTTTGACCGTTGGCATTACCTACGAGTCGACACAAATTCAGCGTCAGCAGAATGGACATTGTTAACAACGCTCCATACGTAATGCACGGTAAGTCAATCAATACATCGATCCTACATCACGATGTGTTATCGTCGCCACTAACTATACATATATACAACAAACCAAGATTGGTAGTCGGACCTTGGTCCCCGAACAGATAACACCTAGCTCGGCGGAAGTACTTCCATTTCTAGTAAAACATACGTTCCTTTCACCGTGTAATGAAAAACGATCCGTTCCAATTACGGATAGTAATAAATTATACAAGGCGTAAGCTAATACCGTCGTAATAAAGTACGTAAATAAAGTCGTCAATATAACTTACCGATAGCTTCCTAACGAATAATTATTTTGACACATTACTATTCGTAAAATATTGAAACCGAGCATTAATCAGAGATCTCGGCTCTTCGTACGTCCGTCCGTTACGTGCGAAAAGCCAAGCCAGAATAGAGTAGAAGTCTTAACATTTCTGTTCGGTCCGACAGTTAAATTCTTATATCTTCAAAAAATTA
The DNA here is from genome assembly GCA_037074685.1 of Glyphodes pyloalis. Classification (NCBI taxonomy): domain Eukaryota; kingdom Metazoa; phylum Arthropoda; class Insecta; order Lepidoptera; family Crambidae; genus Glyphodes; species Glyphodes pyloalis. The sequence goes on from JAYKKO010000021.1 coordinate 9,203,526, forward strand.
TTAAAATCTGCATGTCATTTCAAATTGTTAAACCCATCAGGGTTCATATGTACTATATCTGAATGTAACACCTACTTACACCATATGATTGACAATAAATGTATTGAATTGAATTGAAAAAAATATAACTTATTTTTTCTTTTATCATATAAAATAAACATCTTTTATGTTATCATGTTAAATATAAATCAAAATTTCAACTAATATACATTGCGTTAAATTTAGCACTACGTCACATATTCAATTAATTTTAATTAATATTTAACTGTATGACAGTTTAGACCTTTTTTGCAATATGTAAATGATGAAAAAACATGGGATTCACATTATACGAAAACGGTAAAAGCGTAGTCAACGATAATTGGAAACCCTATAAGTACAACATAACTCTTAAAATCAGTCCAATACTTAACTATAAGTACAGAGTATTCAGCAGTCATGACTTCTATCACAACTGTCACACCAAAAAACTAAACCAGCTTGTTTAAATATCAACCTTAATGCACCGTTGTACGGTCGATAACACATCAGACTACACGGTTTTGACTTTGTATCGCCCCTATATCACGGGCATATAAACTAAACTTTTACTATTTACCGTACGAGTGTACCTGTGTGAGATATGACATTACGTTCCGAAAGCTAAAAAGTACATTTGTGTAATTTTAACACTTACGTATGTTTCCAATCTCATTGGTTAAGTTAAAAAAAAAAACAAAACTCAAAATTTACGTACACTGACCTCCAGGTTGGAGGAGGAAGTCTTTCCAGGAGTGCTCATCAACTTCATATCCGGGCTGCTAAACGGTTTCCGATCTTCTTCCCTATATCAGAAAGTTCAATATTGTTAGGATATCTACTATACAAAAATAAATATTAGAAACAGAAAAATTTTATCTCCCCTTGCGGTGCGGGAATTGAACCCACGACCTTCACGTATCGCGCGTGCTGCTCTTACCAACTGAGCTAACCGCAAGTTATCGTAGGCGATGAAATTTTTCTGCTGTATCAACCGTTAGCCTTCCGGTGAGTGCCCTCTGCCGAATATGTTTAGAACTACATACTTATCGGCCCATGGTACATTCGTTGCAGAAATGTTTGAAAACCACGGAATCGAAGACACCTGGCATCTTAATCGATTTTATTATTTATATAGTACTAAACGCCGTACTAGCGAACTTTAAATATTAGAAACAGAAAAATTTTATCTCCCCTTGCGGTGCGGGAATTGAACCCACGACCTTCACGTATCGCGCGTGCTGCTCTTACCAACTGAGCTAACCGCAAGTTATCGTAGGCGATGAAATTTTTCTGCTGTATCAACCGTTAGCCTTCCGGTGAGTGCCCTCTGCCGAATATGTTTAGAACTACATACTTACTAGTACGGCGTTTAGTACTATAAAAATAATAAAATCGATATACAAAAATAAGTTGGGTTTTCCTTCCTGACGCTATAACTCGAGAACGCACGAACCGATTTCCACGGTTTTGCATTCGTTGGAAAGGTCTCGGGCTCCATGAGGTTCATAGCAACGAAAATTCAGGAAAAATTTCAACAGAACAGCGGGAAAATAATCTAAGGCGAAACGAAGTTCGCTGGGACTGCTAGTATTTTATATAAATTTTATAAGGGTGAGAAGCAAATAACACGGATCTGGGCCATATATAGAATACTAGTTTAATAACCTCTGTAGAAAAGTCAAACGGGCCAGAGTACGACATCATGCCATATCTGAGATCACGTGTTCGATTCCAGGTTGAGTTAATATGGAAAACGAACTTTTTATATTGTCTCGGGCCTGGATGAATTATGATAAATGGGTACCATCGTAGTTTCCGACTTTTATTGAATACTATAGTGCTTCATTCGTAAGTGCAGCGTGACGCAGATTAAAAAAAATGTATAAGATGACGGCCTCCGTCCGACCGGGCCGGACCTTGGCCTCGCGCCATCTCTGAGGTCTCGGATTCGATACCCGGTCGAGTCAATATGGAAAAAAATATATTATATATATATATATATATATATATATATATATATTCTTGGGTCTGGGTGTTGTAATGCTGTCTTTATTTCTGATTTCTATAACGCAAGTGCTTTAGCTACTAACCACAGAATCAGCGCAATGTATGTGATGTTGTCCGATTTCACACTTTCACTTTTATATTAGTAGGATATAGAGTACTTACGACTTATCAGCTGATACTGAACTGGCGTCGCTTGGCCGCTGAACGTCGCCCACCTCCTTAGCACCGTCTACCTTGCAAGCCTCTGCAAATAACCACCATATTTAACTAGCCGTAGCTCGCGACTTCGTTTGCCTTAACTTCGTTTTCGTTTGGGTAAAAAGTATCCTATGTGTTGGTCTAGTACCTCATTCGTATTTGTACCAAATTTCATGCAAATCCAATAAGATTTTTTATAAAAATTTTATTCTATTCTATTCTATTATTATATGTAGATATATTCGATATATTATATGTATGGATATACGAGTATCTGGATTTATTTGTTTTTTTTAATTTAATCCAAATCCATTAAGTTTTTTTTGCGTGAAAGAGTAAATACTCGTACTTCCATACATATAATATATATTAGATACATTATATGTACATACACACAGTTATCACATTATTTGTGACAAATGAATAAGCGTGCGAAGCCGCGGCGGGCCGCTAGTATGATAAAATCAATCATGCGAGGGTTCATACGCTAATAGTCAAGGTTAATGTAACTACTAACCTGCTGGCTTCTCACCGGGCTTATCACCTGCATGCACATCAACTGTAAACAAAATAAACACCAGTGAAAGTTTGACTTTATGTTCAGACAGTTATAGTTATACACGCCTAGCATGCGCCACGCGACTGAATTTAATCGCGATCATAACACACGTTAAAAGCGATTGAAGTCAGTGAGAAAATTGACGTATTGCGCATGCTAGGCCTAATAGGAGGATAGGAGTGAAGAGGCCGAGAGGCGAACGGGCCGGACTGAGGCGACGCGCCATCTCCGAGGTTCAGGGTTCTGGAGTCTGTTATTTTATAATGAGTTAAATTTATAACAAGTCTTTTCAATAATCTATTAATATTTTTATTAATTTTGATATTTATTCCATTTCAAAAAAAACCCTTTTCTCAAGAATGCATTCAGGTATAAAATTAGAATTAACTTTATCAATATTTTTACAACTAAAAGACATAAAACAAAAACATAGATCTTTGGTCTCTTTGTGTTTCAAAAAATAATCTATTATCAACACTTTTTGTGTTAATTTAACAACAAATTAAAAAAATTTAGATTAATTATTTAAAAATTTGGTTTTAAACAATTAGATTAACTAAGTAATATTATATACTATTTCACCTTTGCTTTGTAAATCGGGATCCATCGGCTTTTGAACGACATCTGTAAAAAAACATTAAATTTGTTTGACAGCTTTTTCTTAACATTTTAAAAAATAAAAAAGAAACATTGGACGAAGACATTATATTAAATGGCAGATAATAATCCTTTTAATCCCAATGAGTCATTAGTACATCAACAAAATATTGATTTTTGTTGTGTATGGAATTCCGTTTTATGAGTAGCTAACTAAGCTAGGGATAAAATCTAGATTTTGGGGACATTAATAAATGCTTTGTGGAATTTGAACACGGACATGAATTTGGATACTCACCGAGTGGTTTGTCCACAGGTCTCAGAGCGAGATCGTCCGGCTTAAATATGTCAGTCTTGATCTTTATTTTCGGCTGGTCAAGTTCTCCACCCTAACAAGGTAAAAATAAAAAAATATAATAAAACAAATCACATGTCTCACTGAGGACCTAAAACCTTATGAATTTAATTTTTTTCTCTTAAAATCACAGCCAATAGCTGTGTAGGAAGATCAGCCCAAGATCACCTTTTCATTGCCTAAATGTTCGGGCTTCAAATAGTAACTTTCACAAACGAATTGTACAAATTTAAGACATTTGTCAAACGTTGTCTGTTGAAAAAAGGCTACTACAAAGTAGAAGAGTATTTGAATGACAAGAATTAGTCTGCTCGCCTGTACTTACGTGTTTTATATTATTTTAAAAATATTTAACGCATTTTCTCAATCAATGTCAGAATTGGGCCTCGATGACGCATGTAAGTCATACCTTTACCTTTCACAAATACCTTTGTTTTATTAAAAAAAATTTTTAATAATTAATTATTAATTTTTATTTTACAATTGACAAACTAACTGTGTGTCTTAGTGCAAAATTAGTAATAAGTGTAGCTTTCATTTGTAAAAAAAAAACTACTGAGTTTCTTGCCGATATCTTCTATTTAGTTATAGGTTCCGAACCGGAGGTAGCTTCATTTGCTTTATATAGAGACTACTTGCATTACTAATGTAATCTATGTGAATAAAAAAATATTGACTTTGAATTTGACTAATCACACAAACACTTTCAAAGCAAACCTGCTACAAACGCTATTACATCTTTTACATATGGATCAATAGAAGATAATACATTCTTATTAAGCTTATGCAGTTTACCATCATCTCATTTTCTGGATGAGGTCTTTTCTGGGAGTCAGTAGGTTCAAGCTTAATTTCCGGCTTCAGCTGCTTCACATCTAGTGGTTTCTGTGCATCAAGGGGGGGCAGCAAATGCGGCTGTGGGGGCCAAGCTGCCTTGTGTACAACATCTCCATAGCTTTGAACTGAAATAGATTTAATTTTAACAATTATTAACAACATGTTGTAGATCAAGTAAAATTTAATCTCCCTTGGAATTAGAACTCACGACATTCTCGTATAGTGCGTGCTAATCTTCCAAATGACCTCACTGCAATGTTATTGTAGAAGACAATTTTTTCTGTTTTGCGTATGCGAAATTCCCGTACTTGTGAATTAGATCATAAGGCTCTGATGCTCTGAATACACAATATTACAGTCCCATACCTTATATTAAACAAGTTCTGCATATTAGACATGCACAAAATCAATTATGCAATTAAAGACTGTATCACACAGTCCATTTCAAGTTTAAAAGATGGTACTTATCATAAATAATTTAGAACTAGACTAATATTATCAGAATAGTTTAAACAAACTAGATTCATGATAAGTTGATATAGAATTAGATTAATGATAAGAATGTAACTTTAGATTGATTGGTATGTATAATTTCACTCATTAATTTATTTAGGTAGTTCAATCACAGTTCTATTAAAACTCAAAATAGCATTTCTTACCAAACATTTATATTAATGATAATTAATTTATATTTATAAAGGGCTATATAAATTAATCCCTGGTGATTCCTGTGTGCCGTCCCATAGGATAACAAAATGTGAAGGAAGACAGTACACTTGTGTTCTGCACATGATCAGGTAGTTACTACAAACCAAGTGGTGTATTATTGGTTGATTTAAATACATTTGCTGCCTTTCAAGCTTACATCTAAAATACATTTGTTTTATAACATTTTATGCATCAAGAAAAAATTTGTGACTTAACTGAAGTAAGTAAGGGATGACTTAATATTTTAATAATATTCTTATCAAAAATAAAAAGGCAATAAAAATACACAGAAATATTTTGAAATTATTAAAGTAATTACCTTTTTTAAGCACTGGTTTAATTTTTAACCTATCCAATGTTTTGGGATTATGTATGCCAATACATATTATTTATATAAGCAGGGCTGATCAGTATTTGAATAACTATCGTATTCCAGTCCTGCTTATAAGAATACTGTATATTTTTATACAGGATATAGTATTAAAAATGAAGGTGCTACTTCATTGCACAATTAATTCAAATTCTGAGAGGTGACTGAAGAAGTACTAACCCATGTGAGATTGAGGCATGTGCAACTGCGCCTGAGGCTGTTGTGGCGGGAAACTCTGATGATGGGGATAATTTTGATGAGCTGGGGGCGCGTACGACAGGTTCTGGGGCGCGTACCCTCCTGGAGGCGGAGGCCCATACGGCGAGAACGCATCAGGCGGCGGGTAATGCGTGTTATACGCGCCCGCGTAAGGCTGGTACGGTATCTGGTGTCCATTATCTACAACAGCAACTTCACATAATAAACAATCACTTTCGCGCCCAACAAACTTAACCACAAATCATAATAAGACATACCTATGTAATTAAGCGGCAAACCGTTCCCCTGAACGACCCCGTGGCCCGGCTCGGCCTCCATTCGCAGCCGCTTCTGATTCATCGCTCTTTCCGCCTCATAATTCATCTTGGTAACTAAAAACAAACATCTCTTAGTAACCCACACTTCACATCGACACTGTAACACATTTCCATGCTGATAATACGACAAAATACAACTCAATTGCGATTAAATCGCAAACTTTGACTGACGCCAACCGGACGCCAGCACAAAACACAGGTTATACGCTCAGCCAAAGCAAACACAAGCGTACCTTTGTTGGTCACTGATTGTTATTGATTTTAGTTAATAGAAGCACTTAGAGCACTCCCCGCAATGAATTGAAACATAATAATGCACAATATTCAGCCAAATTAACTGTTGCATCCAAAATATGCATCAAATTATCGGTATAATGACAGTAAAATTAGAAAAAAACACAAGTGAAGCGAAGTTGAGACGGGGTTCCTTTATTTTTTTTCTCATTCTTTCGTTTAGTGTTGTGTGTATGTATGTCTGTAGATAATATCAACTGCTAGTAAAAAACGGATGTTGCTGAAAAATCTAGTATTTGAAAGGCAATAAAATAAAATCCTCACTAAATTCATAATTGAGTACTAAAATAAAAAAAAACAGTGAACTAAGTTTTACTCTTAGGAAGCGCCATTCGAATAGACTTTATCGAATTTTATGTGAATATCCAAATCGATTAAATCTTTTTCTGTACAGATTTGCGAGTGCGGCACGATACCAGCCGATAAAACAATATCGAAATTTATTTTATCCAATTTATGTATTGTATAATTTCATGTTTGATAAATTTTAATGTTAGAGATCGAAATAAACATTTTGTATTTTGTATGTTATTCCATATACTTTATCAAACGGTCTATGGTCCGTACACATATTGTATCATAAAACAGAATACATCAAATTTCTCGCATGAGACAACAAAAGTTTCGATACATAGCATAGCACATCGTACTTAACACATATTTTTAGCTGAATTCCGGTGCTGGACGCATTGATTTTGTCATTTTTGAAAAACACGATAAATTTACCTAAGTGGGGCATTCCAAGCGGATAAATCTATGAATTTATCCGTCAATATAAGTACTACCGATATTCGATATTGCTTAACATGGTACAAATTTCAGCTGCAGAAACTTACTTACTCCAAGACGTAGAATTTTTATTCAGTATCCTGTCCTCATATTTCTGGCCTACTAGAATGCGTTACACTTATGTAACAATGTAACTGTTTCAAATCATACCACACTCATCTTATTAGCAGTTGACCGATTGAATGCATTGATTTTGAAATTTGTGAAGAGAGCAATAAAATTTACTTGCGTGGTGCATTAATGTGCGCGTCGTCCTTTGTTTGTCGTTGGTTACTTGCTATTAAGTTTGTTTCTGAATTTGATATTGTTCTACCTTCGTTATATTTTTTTATTTTCTGTATTGCTATTATCGCACACGATTTGTTAACGTTTTACCTGTAGTTAAGTAACCTGCGTTATGCGTTATGTTTTATGTTTTGAACGTTTAATTAAGTTAGTCTAGTCACCATAATTATCTCACGTAAGTGAATACATTTGTAATTCTTGTGAGAAATAAATATCTTAAACCAGATTACTTGCTAGGCATACTATACATAGTTTTTTATAAGTAAGAGCTGTATTGACGTACCCGTATATATTAAAATATGGTCCCTTCCCCTTATCAACATAAGATTGGTGAAATACCTAGCTTTTGACTATCGACTGTATCCCTGTTTTATATTTCATCTCTACATAGGATAAAACAAAGTTGATTATCAGTGTCTGTCTGTAACTATACATGCTTAGATCTTGACAACTTTACAACAGATTTGCAGTTATTTTTATAAGATAATCTAAAGGTAATCTATACTTATAATAAATCTGTAGAGAGGTCAATTCTGTACATTAAATATATTTCCAAAATAACTAGCAGGGGGTAATTAGTAATCGATACTGATGCCAAAAATGCGATCAGAAAAAAATATGTCTATCTATCTGTTTGTTTTTTATAGAAACAAAAACTACTTGACGGATTTTGACGAAAATTGGTACAATTATTTTTCATACTCCTAGGCAGGTTATTATATACTTTTCATCACGCTACAATCAATAGGAGCAGTGAAGGGAATTGTTGGGAAAACGGGAGAAATGACTCCATTCTTAGGTATCCGCACCCAAAGGGTAAAAACGGTCCGCCCGTTCGTGCCTTCGGTTTTCCGCCTGTCTGTCAGTCTGTCACTTGGCTGTATCTCAATAACCATGATAGCTAGAGAGTTGAAATTTTCACGGATTGTGTATTTCTATTGTCGCTTTAAGGATCAATACTAAAAACAAAATAAAAACATTATTCAAGTGATTTTGTGAGATTTTTTTCCAATTATTTGCTCGATGATAATTTAAACTGTTGCTGGACGCTTTAAATAATTACAAAATATTTAAATGTATAAATTAAAAAATTTTTTTTTTAAATAAAATACCTAAATTTTCAAGGTGGGCTCCCATAAAAAAAACGTTATTTTAGCCGTTTTTTTGCTAGATGTTCGTTATAGACGGACCCTAAGTCAGGGGAAACTAATTTCTAAAATGGCTGGACCGCTTTTGATGGAGCTTTTATTAGCAGGTAGCTGATGAAATAGGGAATAATTTAAGCACGTGTTTAATGTAATCCACGCAAACGAAGTCGCCGGCACAGCTAGTATATAATAAAATGATGTTTTCTTTGGGGTAATACATGCACATATATTATTTATTGATTATCATAGGGACCGTTATCTATCAAGTAATTTCTGATATCTTTTACACGTGTAACTCCTGATAGATAAGCAGTTCGGAGCTTTCTGATTATATTTGTCTATTCTTACGTTTATACTCATCCCTAATTATAAATAGTTAAATAAAATCATGTAGTCCACGCGAGCGAAGTGTCCGACACAGCTAGTTTGAAATAAATTAGAATTTATAACAAACTAGCTAACGATAGACTAAAAATTAAATACAGAAAAATTATCGTACGGATTTAGGCACTGTTTATAAAGTTTGCAAAGTATCCATTTGCAAGAATTGTCTATGGTCTTCGGTTTTCTGTGTGTGTTGTGTTAGTAACTGTTGCCGAACTATCGATACTTTTCTGTTTTAAAGAACATGGTCTTTTTGATAGATTGATAAAACCAATAGGCTATTTCGATAAATGGTAGCCGTAGATCCATCTATATTAATAAGGTTACTGGATTGTGCTTATGCCATAGTATAAATTAATCGACCCGCAATAGTTCTTGTTTAATAATTACTAATAAAATGTAATTATAAACCAATTTTATTGTAAATACGTAAACTATTGATAAACTAATTCAATCGGCAATTTCGATAGTTTATTCTTTATGACAAAAAATACTATCAATAGTTTATATGAAATAATGTTGATTCTGAACTATCCTTGTACCAATGGCCTCTTATTAGTCTAAATCGATATGATAAATTGATACTAACGATATATAACGTCGCCTTTTGACAGTCGACTATCGATGGGCAGCACTAGTGTAGTTCCTTGTTGCGTGCTGTTTGTCGCCTTGTAGTGTGCGGTGCGGTGTTGTGATTTTGACATTGAATTTTTCTGTGGTGTTAATTTGATGATTTACACAAGTTTACTTTAAAAATTTCGTTTTGAAATGGGATGACTGATTAAAATTGCGGAGCAGTATTTACATATTAATAACTAATTTGAATCGTGCATGCAATTTTGTGTGAGCAATTCACGGTAGGTACCTACTATTGTTGCAAAAATAATTTTCGATGACGATCATTTTCTTTTTACTCCATTTCCACGGTAAAATCTAAGTCCCTTCATCTTTTTCTCTATTTTGTTAATACAATTTTCATTTAAGTATCGTAAACATATAACTGATAAATCTCTAATAAAATCGTAGGTATTTAACAGTAGGTACCTACCAATGTTTCCTAGAATTACTTGATTAAAATATGTACTTGACTTTACTAGATGTAGGGGTTAATAATGGAAATGGAACTATTAATGTAATGTAAATAATCTAGAGAAATAGTGGCTACTGTATTAACTTATAGCGTTTTTGCTAAAATTGGTTGCTTGAGTTCATACTAATACAAAAAAGTTTTATCATGAACAAATTATAAAAGCTATATTTAATGTAGTTTTGTGAAGTATGCTAAAAGAGCTAGTTATACAACAAATAATTTAGTAGTTTAATAAATGATATAAGACAGATGGCACATTATTTCATATTGCAACCATAAATGATCCTAATATCTCTAAACATACAATTTGAGCTCATGTTAGATGGTGTTTAGTTATTTACACATAACTATGTCATTGGAAATGTTCAATATAATCTACCGAGATGTATTCCATCATCTATATTTTAAAGACATCATTGTTACTGATACTCTTGAGGCTGTGTATACTAGACTAAAAATATATGATTTGTATGTTTTCAAACTGAAAATTAATCTAGAATTTTTACTGAAAATTAAAATAAGGTGTGCCGACCTACGACATGACCTACAAGTCGACACAAATACAGCGTCAGCAGAATTGGCGTAGTAAACAACGCTCCATACGTAATGCATGACATCGATATCCTACATCGCGATATCAGAGTTTTCGTCGCCACTAAGTATATATACGACAAACCAAGATTGGTAGTTGGGCCTTGGTCCCCGAGCAGATAACACCTAGCTCGGCGGAAGTACCTCCACTTTTAGTAAAGAACATACGTTCCTTACATTGGTGACCCCGACTGAGCTGAACATCAGCAGCCTTTGAAGAACGGAGCCTTCGCATCAGGCCATGTCTCCATACCCTCAACAGCCAGCTTAGCCACGACAAGAGCACCGGACCACCTCAGCTGACAAAGCCACCTGGTTCCGGGCCCGTGTAATGAAGCAGGCCATCGCAGCCCTACGACCGAGTCATTGGTCCACACCGGCGTAGCAGCAGCTGCCTCCATGCATACTACACGCATCGGGCACGTGCTTGGACTCCAAAGGGGGGGAGTACTGTGCCGACCTACGACATGACCTACAAGTCGACACAAATACAGCGTCAGCAGAATTGGCGTACCAACCAAGATTGGTAGTTGGGCCTTGGTCCCCGAGCAGATAACACCTAGCTCGGCGGAAGTACCTCCACTTTTAGTAAAGAACATACGTTCCTTACATTGGTGACCCCGACTGAGCTGAACATCAGCAGCCTTTGAAGAACGGAGCCTTCGCATCAGGCCATGTCTCCATACCCTCAACAGCCAGCTTAGCCACGACAAGAGCACCGGACCACCTCAGCTGACAAAGCCACCTGGTTCCGGGCCCGTGTAATGAAGCAGGCCATCGCAGCCCTACGACCGAGTCATTGGTCCACACCGGCGTAGCAGCAGCTGCCTCCATGCATACTACACGCATCGGGCACGTGCTTGGACTCCAAAGGGGGGGAGTACTGTGCCGACCTACGACATGACCTACAAGTCGACACAAATACAGCGTCAGCAGAATTGGCGTAGTAAACAACGCTCCATACGTAATGCATGACATCGATATCCTACATCGCGATATCAGAGTTTTCGTCGCCACTAAGTATATATACGACAAACCAAGATTGGTAGTTGGGCCTTGGTCCCCGAGCAGATAACACCTAGCTCGGCGGAAGTACTTCCACTTTTAGTAAAGAACATATGTTCCTTACAAAGGAAAATTAATCAAGAAATATTAGAAAAAATATACCAGACTGGCGAAGGTTCATGTTAAAGATAGTAATGTTGTAAAATGTTTCTAAATATAAAACTTTTGTTTCAGTATACGGACATAATGGATACCCAAATAGACTTCGGTATCCCCCTGGGATCACAAGAGATCAATTTCAGTCCAACTGAATTTGAGAAGTAAGTCATTTTTTTATTTTTTGTCTCAACCAATTTATGATATTTCATATTCATGTACATTATAAACATAATTATAACATATTTTTATAGTACTAAACGCTGTACTAGCGAACTTTAAATATTAGAAACAGAAACATTTTATTTTACCGGAGGCTAACGGTTGATACAGCACAAAAATTTCATCGCCTACAATAACTTGGGGTTAGCTCAGTTGGTAAAAGCAGCTTGCGCGATACGTGAAGGTCGTGGGTTCGATTCCCGCATCGCAAGGGGAGATAAAATTTTTCTGTTTCTATACTCAATGTCTGTGAAAATCATACATCAACAACCATACAACATTTTCTGTATTGTCTCGGGTCTGGGTGTTGTCGTGACCGTCATTGTTTCTGATTTCTGTAACTCAAGTGCTTTAGATACTTACCACAGAATCAGAGCAATGTATGTGATGTTGTCCAATCCATTATTTATTAATTTATTATTATTACAAAATACCTAATGTCTGTGAAAAACATTCAACAGGGTCAATAAAAATTACCTGTTGTCTGTTATATGGGTCATAATTTGTGCCGAGTCATGCCCTTTTGTTTTAGATGTTACAACAATTATCTAATTTAGTTATCAGTTCTATAAACAAAACGTTGGTAACAGATTCAGATATTGTTTACTACGATTTGCATCTTCCTTAATGTATCGAGTTGAATAGAGGCAAAACATAGACTACTTGTTTTGGAATTGATTGGTATATTTCTGAATAAGAGAGCTAGAAGTGATAGGTTTTTCTAATTTTATGCTTAATTTATTTTAAAGACGTCATTTTTTATTTCAATAATTTATTTGAAAAAGGGAATCATATAATACTGGCGACTCGCTCCGGCTTCGCACGGATGTAATGTTATTACTTAATTACTCTATTCTTTATTGCAAATAAAAACCTTCCTCTTGAATTACTATTAAAAAAAACAGCATCAAAATCCGTTGTGTAGTTTTAAAGATTTAAGTGTACATAATCTTCTGCTTTTTCTGTTCCTATATCCCTGTAAAGGATCAGAAAAAGTGACTTTGTTTTATACTATGTAGTGATTAAATGCTTCTGTTTTCACAGCGTCGTGGAAAGTTTACAGGATGACTATATGGGCACAGTTCAATGTGCTGATGTAATGGCAATAACACCAAATGAAACAATACAGATCTGCGTAAGTATTTAAATTTATCAAATAATCATCTTGTTATTGACTAGTTGAATTAGAGCAGGTGTTTTCTCAACAGCAATCTATACTTCTGTACTAATATTACAAAGCTGAAGAGTTTGTTTTTTTAAACATGTTCATTACAGAAACTACTGGTTCGAATTGAATATATATTTCTGTGTTAATTTACTAGGGAAGACTTTAGGCTATGTAACATAACGCTGTGATCAACGGGAGCGAATAGTTAGTGGAAAACGGGGACAGAACATGTGCGAAGCAAGCCTCTAGAGAAAATATGAAGAGAATTATGGACTTATTTTTTATCATATTTACTTCTTTTAATTGAACATTTATTCACAAAAAATATTGATTGAAATAATTGGTATAGAGATAGAAAAAAGTGTTTTGAATTTAAATGAATTAAAATTTTAATAAGTCAATTAATGTTTAAAATTAAATGTTTTGGTTCGATATATGTCACAAACTAATCTGTCAAAAGTAAACAAGTGTTGAGTGATAGAGTAATTAAAGTTAAATTGTCTTTAAATTGCTAAGTCCAGGTTACACTTCTTTATTTTCAGGAGTATCTTCATAGTGATGAAACGATTGAAGTTTATGATATACCAAAAGTTGAGGACCCAATTCAGGTAGAACCATATACACCGACCATGAGGTCTCCAGATGATGAAGGGCATTATCACGTGAGCATGGAACACGAGCAGTTGGGACTAAATCCATCGCAGCCTGGTCCACCAGACCAGACCCCTTTTCCTGGCCAGTACAATTTTACTGTAGAATTGTGCACAACACCATCTAATAACAAATGTTTGGTAAGTCTTTTATATTTTAAGACTTTGATTCTTTTTAAACATAAAAAACTATGGTTGCTAGCTTAACATATTAATTTATTTGCTCGGGAGCTAAGATGCTACAGACAGACACACAAACAAATGCTTTTTGTGTTTATTTGTCTGTGGCATCGTAGCTCCTGAATGGATTAACTGATTTTGATTCTTTTTTTTGGTTGATGGTGGCCGCCACGTATACTACACTATAAAATAAAAGTATATAAATTCAACAAGTACTATACTAAAAAATTATATAAATATTCAACAAGTTACCGCAAGGTATTATTGACTTACCCACGCATAGATTTAAGGTCTATGTTAAATCATGTTTAATGAAAAAAGGGTACTACAAACTTGATGAATATTTCAATGATAAACATATATGGACATGATTATTTGCTTGCTCGCACACCATATTTTTAAGTTCTCTAGCCCTAAATATTGTTAAGATTAGGATAACTACTGAGTTTCTTGCCGGGTTCTTCTCGGTAGGATTAGGTTCTGAACCGGCTGTAGCTTCAATTTTGGTTTATATTCATTTTGACGATGCATAAGTGTTATTTGTAACCAATATGATTAAATGAATTGATTATGATTAACAAAGACGTGGGCACAGCTAGTAGTACATAAAATGTAGTATACATGTACACTGGCGAAAAGTAACAGGTATAGTCAACAGTTCGAACTGTAACTGCTCCTGTATCGTAAGTATAAGCTCCAATATGAAGCAATCGAAGGTTTTTGAAATTTTAAACGTTGGTTTTTTTATTTGTAGCTGTCGACGAAGCTGAACAAGATCTACGTGGACATGGGTTCAGACATCCCGTTCCAGTTCAAGTGGACGGAGACGGGCCTCGGCGTGATGTACGTGCGAGCGTGCACGGTGTTTGTGGACAAGGAGCACGCCGAGAAACGGGTCCAGTGCTGCCTGCAGCATCGCCCGCCCAACCGTGAGTCTTATACTGCGCTATACTGTACTATACTTTGACACTGTAGCGGAGTAGCGAGCGGGACGGACTGTTCCCGATCAGGGCAATAAGGGAAACGAATTTTTCCGTATTGAGCATTTAAAATAAGTTAATGGATACCCGTTAACTTTAAACAAACGCGACACCATTTTTCAAAAAAATAGTGACGCGAAAGTCTTAAAATTTATTTCTTTTATTGTCTCGGGTCTGGGTTTTGTGGTACCGTAGTTGTTTCTGATTTTTGTAACTTAAGTGCTTGAACAACTAACCAATGTATTTTAGGTAGGTATGATGTTGTACAATATCTATATTGGCTGCCGTAAACCTACTTATTACAAACCATTAAAAATATTACAAACGCGAATGTTTGAACGAATTTATGGATGGCTGGATGTCTAGATGGTTACCTGTCACATTGCTGAATTATTTAATAATAATTAATTATTTAATTAGCGGTTAATACCGCTGTTACGCTTTACCGAACAACGTACCACGCAAAAATGCAAAAAAAAACTTCACGTGATTAATGAACGTTCTTGTTGTATTTTTTCGGTCCAATAACTTTTTTAACCAATTTAAAAAAAAGAAGGAGGTTCTCAATTCGACCGTATATATTATTAAATGAATAGATAAAAGGTTGGTCCTGTCCTTAGTGCCGGAGCACATAGCGCAGAACGTGCTGCACTCGTCGCGCGAGCGCGGCGCGCCGGGCGTGCTCTACGCCGGCCGCGCCGCGCGCGCCGACCACTGGTACTCGGTGCTCGTGCGCTACCACGACGCGCCCCAGCGCACGCACGCCTACAGGTTCATCTGCAAGAACTCCTGCTCCTCCGGCATCAACAGGCGCGCCATCGGGATTGTGTTCACGCTAGAGGATGCCAGGTCAGTTGTGGCTGTTCATGGTAATGCCTGGTTGGTTCCAATATTTGATACGATCCGTTTTAGTAATAAATTATACGTGGCGGTAGCTAACAACGACCGATGGACGACTGATGGCAGCTGATATGGAAAGTAAATTTGAAATTAGAATTAACGACTCGTAGAAAAACGGATAGTAATTTTTGACACTTTACGGATAATAAAATATTGGAACCGGGCATTAGTCCATAGTTAGTAACAATTTTTTAAGAATGGATGTTAATACAATCTATTTCTCTCCTCTAGTTTTCTTTCGCATATTTCATTGATTTTTCACTATTGATGTAAAGCATAAAACCTTCCTCAATAAATGGCTCATAATCAGTAATATTTTTCTTAAAAACTAATAATATGTAAAATAATTACCATATGTTTTTTTTAATGTTTTTTTTTTCAAGAGCAATTTACAATTAATCACTAACTTATCAAGTAATAAAATTGAAAAAACTATACGTCAAGAGATGGCGCTACGCCAAAGTATCGTGTGGTGTATGTTTATAAGTGTGTGGTGTGTGTGTCAGCGGGCGCGTGTACGGGCGGCACGTGGTGAACGCGCGCGTGTGCTCGTGTCCGCCGCGCGACCGCCGCAAGGACGAGGGCGACACGTGCGCGCGCGGCAAGCGGCGGCTGCTCGCGCCCCTCCCCGCCCCGCACCCCGCGCACCCCGCGCACGCCCCGCGCTCCAAGAAGGTCAAGCTGGAGCCGCTCGAGCCGCTCGACCAGGGCGCCGACAACGCGGTGTTCGTCCTGCCGCAGGTAAATATAACGTCTGAATAAAAGGCCAAGTTTTTTTTTATAACGGACTTCAAGATTGACCTCATCCCACCTGATGTTAAGTGGTAATGAGTTCCTAGCTTAAGGGCGAAAAGTATAGCATAGTAAAACTGTTACTAGACTTGTCGCCCTTACCTTGAAGGCTTGAACCCTGCTACTAATGTAGCACACCCCAAGAGCTCTGAAAACCTTACTCAGACGCAGGAACACAACAACACCGGAGTGATTGTTATTTGGCGGCTGCTCCAGTTCGAGTGATAAATCACTTTGCCCAGCCTCTCTTGATAGTGTGAGTTGAACTCGCGTACGAAGGCTTCCCCGCTCCCCTCGCGCCGAGAAGGTCAAGCTGGAACTCAGAAGGGTAAATATAACAAAAATGGCCAAGAGCGAGAAGGGTCTCTCCCCCTTCCCGCGCGCCAAGAAGATCAAGCTGGAGCCGCTTGAGTAGGGCGCGGATGATGCGTTGTTCGTCCTGCCGCAGGTAAATATAACATTATTTAGATGAGTACTGAAGCTATGCCAATATAAAAAGGACTTTTTTTTCTAACTGACTATAGATGATGGCCGCGGATGGTCTTTTCATCTTCACCGACCGGGGGAGCGGAAGGCTCTCACCCCTAATACCAAAGTCCGGCCCGCTCGCTTCTCGGCCATGGAGGTCGTTAAGATAGGAGCCTCGCTGGTCAGTGTTAAGTACGTTCCCCTGTGCAGGTGGAGGTGGTGGGCGCGGACACGGTGGTGGCCGGGCTCGAGATGATGGCGCACATGATGCGCGCACGCCGCGACCCGCGCCCGGCACGCGCCGCGGCCGCCCTCGCGCGCCTGCAGGAACACATACACGCCTTCAAGGCCGCGCACGCGCTGCCATAGGGGATACGAGTACACTATGACGTACCTCCTGCACCAGCGCGCACATGTTACCAGGTAGATGTGACGACGTGTGTAGAACTGGCTGCGCACGCCCCACGCACACAATAACATACCTCCTGTATGTACCAGACGCGGACATTTTACCACGTGGATGCCTTCATTTCACCTGAAGTCGTGTCTACGTGTGTAGAACTGTCTCCGCACGCTATGCGCTAGAGCATACTACACACACACTGTAACTGCTTCTCCTTTTAGTTGAGAAGGCAGGGAAGACCTCTGATTGGCCAGGAAGATATGCTGTGATGATGGCCTTTACTCATTGGGTATGGCGCTCGGATGTTGTCGGCGTAGACACCTTTCTTCCACTCGATAAAGGAAAGGAGTACCCACCAAACCAACCCGTTGGACCACGCCTTGGTGGTGATGCTGTGGGACAAAATACCTTCCATAGTGCGAGCCACCACGTCGATGCCTGCGCGGCAGCCCTGCCATCTCCAGGACCTGCTCACTGGCATCTAGAGCTCTTCACAATACCATTGGTAACACTATATTAGATTCGTAGTTTATAACTAGATCAAACGTTGAGGACGAGCGAACCCTGTACTAGCAAACGACCTGCCCTAGTGACTAAACTGAACAATACCAATTCGCTCGTCTATGACTAAATCAGACGTTGAGGACCAGCGAATCCTGCTCTAGCAAGCTCCGACCCGTGCAGCTGGTTCTAGCTGGCACTGCTCGATCTGGCCACTGGTAGCTAAGTAACTTAAACGCCTCCCGCAATCTCGTGCTACTAGGCGAAGCTAGCGCCTCAAGATCCAGCACTCTACCCACTGCCACCAGTAATACCAACTAAAGAATAGCAATCGTGAATCTCCAGATCTTGGGACAACAGCGTGCGCAACGGTCCCCTTCTACCTTCCGCATCTAGAACAGCTACTTAGCTAGGAACACTATCTGGCATTCTTATATAACTGAAATTAAGATGGCTTACTTTATTATGCTGTGAGCTACTTTTTGGTAAAAGTATGGTACACATAAATTATGTTTCTCGTTTGGTTGCAAAAAAATACGATTGAACCAAGCGCCTATTGTGCTAATTAATACTACTGTTTTTTGGGTTATATTATATTTTATAGATCTTTTCGAAAAATACTATAATCTAAGAAATAATGTTAACACTGCTTTAAACATTTCGTCGTTGGTAACACACGAGCCATGCCACGAAATGTACCAAGCACTATGATTTTTAATTTCCTTTGTATAGAGTCGTAGATAAGATGTTTAGATTGTGTTTACAATGCAACTCAATATAATTCAGTCGTTGCACTCCGTAAAGGTTAGAAGCCTCCCGCGTAACTACTTGATTGCGATTATAATCATGATATATTTAAGCTGGCATCTTTGATGTTTGAACTAATTGCCTAATTGTTTTCACAAAAGTATCACTGCCGTCGTCTTAAATGTATGGATAAGGTGTTTTGCTTGGTTCACTTCGCGTATAGTTTCCTTCAATACATATATAGGTAACGTATTAAAAATATATATGTATATCACTTGAGCAACCTTGCAAAAGGGAGAAAAAAAATCGTGTGCATCACGCTTTTATAGCCATAGTTAGAGTCATTCCTCATAACTACGCTCACTTGGAAGTTCAATCCATAGATACCAAAGTAGTGTTGCTAACTATCGATAGTTTATCTATATACGGCTCTGTATGCTTGGAATGCCACACGCGATTGAATGTTATCGTTTCCTTTTTAAAACGATAAATTTCAACGCGTCTGCTGCTGATTGGCTGAAATACAAGAGCGTTGTACTATTAGCCAATCAGCAGATATTTTTGTCATCTCGTTAAGAGATTTGACGTATCGCGTATTCTAAGCCTACTGAACGCTGATAGATATACAGACTGAAACAAAGCTATATATTAGTTCCTTTGGATTACTCGATCCGCCTACTAAAGAATCGAGAAATCTGACGATAATATATAACAGTTCATAGGGTAATAATCATAATATAACTACGTAAGTACAATTTCTCTTTAAGTAATCTAAAAGCTTTGGTAAAGATGGACTGAATAGTCCATTATAGTCGGCCCAGTTGTTGATACGTATTTTATTACGTATATATAGTTATTTACTATTTCAAATAGCATTTTTATGTATAATTAAAATACAGTTAGGTTTTGGTGTAATTAGTTTAAGTAAGGTTTGGTTATTTTTGATCAAATGTAATAATTATATTTTATATAATAGTTAATGTAATACCAATCGGTGCTGTCCAGATATTTCCTAGTTTCCAAGCTCAAATGTGAATGTTTAATAATTTTAACACATGATAAATATAAAAAATTAATAGAAATGTACCGATAATGCGCCTTAAAATAGAAGTTTTGATAAGTAGGTAAAGTAATGCATTTTAATTTTTATATGTTTCATATTTACTTTTAAAACATTAAAAGTTAAGTCGTACATTTTAGCTCCGACTAGTCGACAACACTAGTTGGTCAAAGCTAACTATTATAGTTGATCGATAGAGTACGATTGTAACATCCATTTGTTTTTACGTTTCAATGCTTTAAGATAGTGCTGTCTTTTTTTTCATCACCCTAGTTGCGGTTCATTTTCTAGATATTTTGTGTTTATTAGTAACGCACACAAAAATGTGATTGCTATGTCTGTAGGTGATAATTAATATTTGGCAACGAACTTATTTTCCTATTTGAGGTAATTTAAGTGTTATTATTTTATAAGCCCTGTGTTTGTTCTACACAAGAGTGCCTTAACACTTGAATTAATTTTCTGTAGGGCTTACGACAGATGACCTAGCAGATGTTAATGTTTTTTAGTATTTTTATTTGACATGAACCAGAGAAATAATGGGGTTATTGTTTTTGTAGGTAAATTTTCACCATATTTTACACTAGCTGTTGCCCGCGACTTCGCCCGCGTTATTTCGGGATAAAAAGTATCCTATATGTTAATCTTTTTTTTTTTTTTTTTTTTTTTTTTTTTTTTTTTTTTTTTTTCCGTGACCTATCTGCAATCAGTTCTTTTACTTTTAGCAGGTGCGTTGTTGTTTCAATGGATACAGTGAGAGCGTGATTCCAGTGAACCATCTACTCTATTAATCGTTAGCATTATGGTCTCTTTCAAAAAAGCAGACTATATGATGTCTTTTCTTTTCAGTCTTTTGCAGTAACTTCTGTCCGTTAATATAGCTGCAAGACTGTTAGGGTGTATCTCCAGCCTCTCCTGGTATCTTTTGGTCTGTTTCTGGATTTCTTCAGAAACAGTTTCTATTGTTAGCTCCTTATGGATTTCAGTGTTGGTGGTGAACCAAGGAACACCAGATATGGATCGTAAGATCATGTTTTGCATTCTCTGAATTATGCTGATACTTGATTTGCAGGCACTGCCCCATAACTGGATTCCATAGAGCCACACTGGTTTAAGGATCACTTTGTAGATAAGGAGTTTGTTGTCGATGCTTAGTTTGCTGTTGCGTCCCAATAACCAGTGGAGGTTTTTGTATCGGATATTGAGTTCCTGCCTCTTGGTCTTAATATGATGTTTCCATGTTAGACGGCGGTCAAGGTGTAATCCGAGGTAACGTACGGTGTTCTGGTGTGGCAGCGTAGTATTGTTCAATTTCACAGGTGGGCAATCATCTTTCCTAAGTGTGAAGGTTATATGGGCTGATTTGCTTGCACTTGCTTTTATCCTCCACTTTTGTAACCATGAAGTTATTTTGTCAAGGCTTTCTTGCAGCTTATTTGATGCTACTGTGGGATCGTGGTGGCTTGCCAGTATTGCGGTATCATCAGCGAAAGTCGCAGTCGTAACTCCTTCAACCTGTGGTAGGTCGGCAGTGTATATCATGTAAAGGGTGGGTGCCAAGACTGAGCCCTGGGGGACACCAGCTGCTATGTTGGCAAACCTTGACTTCTTATCTGACACTTCAGCTTGAAAGATTCTGTCAGTAAGATAAGATTTAATCAGGGAATAGTACTGGTGAGGGAGGGTTCTCTTTATTTTATACAACAGACCCTTGTGCCAAACTTTATCAAAAGCCTGTTGGATGTCTAGAAATACAGAGGAACAGTAAGATTTTTCTTCTAGACTTTTTCTGATTTTATCGCAGACTCTGTGGACTTGTTCTGTGGTGGAATGTTTTTGTCTAAAGCCAAACTGATGTTCAGGAATAATTTTTTCTTTACTTAGGATTGGTGCTATCCTGTAGAGCAGTAGCTTCTCAAAGACCTTTGAGAGGACAGGCAATAAGCTAATGGGTCTATATGAGGATATTTCATTGGGTGGTTTGCCAGTTTTGGGTATCAAAATAATTTTGGACACTTTCCACATCAGAGGAAAATACTCTGTTCTTAGAATTCCATTGAAAAGGGATGTCAGAAACACTATAGCCTTTCTAGGTAGACGTTTTAGTATCTCATTTGTAAGGAGGTCATATCCCGGAGCTTTTTTATCCTGTAGGTGGCAAATTACTTTCCAGACTTCTCGTACCGTTATTGGGTTAGGCGGTAGTGTCATTTGGAAAGTTTGGCTGAGGATTTTATCAATCTGCTCGTCGTTTTGGGCGTCCGTAGCTGTATTTGGCATGAATACTTGTTCCAGGTACTCAGCGAATGCGTCCGCCTTAGCCTGTGGTGTTCGTACCCATCCGTTTGCCGTCTTGAGAGGGTGGTTAGCATTTTGAGGTCTGTTAAGATTTTTAGTGAACTTCCATAAGGAATAATTTGTTGTTGCATTGGCAGTTAGTGACTTAAGTCGGTCCTCCATTGTTTTGTTATGCCAATCACGTAACATTTCTTTAAGTTTTGTTGCTGCTCTATAAAAAGTTATTTTATCCTCATCCAGCCTACTTTCTTGCCATATTTTGCGAAGTTTGCGTTTATTGTGCAGTGCTTTTTTGATAGCCAGTGGATAGTTACAATGTCCTTCATTTGTTTTTGACTCTGGAGTATTTATCCAACATGCTTTTTGGATAAGCTCCGTTATATATTTTGTGGCATCTTCAATGTCATCCGGGCTCTTCAAGGGAACATTTAATTTTATGTTTCCATTAATAAATTCAACTAAAGATCTCCAGTCAGTATGTTTGTTTGTGAGCTTCTCTATATTTTCTTCTGTTTCTATTATCGATGTGCTTATGGTGAGTATAACAAGGCTGTGATCTGAGGAGCTGTCATAGCAGGGTTCAGGTTTTAGGTAGTGCCGTGTTAATCCCTTTGATATGAAGAAGTCGAGAAGGTCAGGAGTCTTGTTGAAATCTGTTGGCCAATAGGTGGGTTCGCTAGTGGACCACGTCAAAAGGTTATTCTTGTCAATACTTGTTTTTAGTTGTCTTCCTCGTGTGGTAGTCAACCTGGAACCCCAGCCCGTATGTTTTGAGTTCCAGTCACCACCTGCTACAAAGCGATTACCAAGTTGGAGAAAATATGAAGTGAACATTTGGTCACTAATTTTATGTTTTGGAGGACAGTATACTGCAGACAGCGTGATGTACCCCACTCTATCTTCTACAGATATAGTTGTGGCTTGTATATGTTCAGTTCGATACTCTGGCATCAAATGATGCCTAATTTTGTTATTGACGATTACTGCAGTTCCACCATGACCAGTTCCATCTGGGTGGTTTGTCATATAACAGTGATAATTTTTGAATCTAACGTTTGTGCTACGAGTGCAATGTGCTTCGGCTATTAAAAGGATGTCAATTTTTTGTTCTGTCATTACAAGCTCCACCTCTTGTTTGTTTGGCGCTAAACCATTTATGTTCCAAGTTGCTATTCGAAGTGCAGTCATTTTGTAAGTCGGTCGACAAGCTTGGTTATGAGTCCCATCAGGGTGCTCATTTGTTGTAAGATCATATCAAATTTCTCAGTTTGTTTTAAAAGCATCTCTTCTATTCTTGTTGATATATGGGGTTGATTGGTATCTGTTACAGTGGTTGATTTTACTTTCTCAGCATATGTATTGTACTTATTGTCTACTTTTTCGGTGATATTGTTTTTGGAAGCTATGGTTTCTCTGTGAGTGGTATTGTCTACTCTTGGTGGTATTAGCTTTCTGTTTACAGTTGTTTTGCTTCTTCTATTGAGGATTTCTTTGTAGACATCGCATCCTTTATAGTTGGCTGGATGAGGTCCATTACAGAGAGCACAAGTAGCAGGTGTATTTCGGTCCTTTTTGATGCAGTCGGAGGTCTTGTGTGACTGCCCACATTTGACGCACCTAAATGGGCGCATACAATAATTCTTTGTATGACCATATTGCTGGCATCGCTGGCATTGCACAATAGTCCTTCTCTTTTTAGGGTCCTCTATGACTATGGCTTGATGATAAATGTATTTAAGCTCTTTTATTTCTTTATTTAGGGGTCCAGGTTGCAGGTTTACGAAAAAGGTTGAGGTTGGTTTTTTGTCAGGGCCAAATTTAATATTAATAATTTCTCCACTTACTAGGTTACCAGTTCTTTCAACTTCTGCCTTTATTTCATCTAATGGTGTAGTGTGATGAAGATTCTTGATAACTATTCTATAGCATATATGTTATTATATGTTAATCTAGTATGTCATCTGTCTTCCTACCAAATTGTATCCAAATCCGTTCTGTAGTTTTTGCGTGAAAGAGTAACAAACATCCATACATCCATACTTACAAACTTTCGCCTTTATAATAGTAGTAGGATTTTAATTGCTATTAAAACAAAGTTCTAAAAATAAGAATATCAGTGTAGAAGACAATAAGGTTTTAATTGTGGTAGATTTATTTCTACCTATTGCATAAGATTCTAGAGTTACTGTGCCTTTTTAAAATAATATAGCTGTTAAGTACATTCTTAAAATTATAATTAAATTTTAGAATTAGAATTTACTTAAAACTGTTCTATGATAATGTTTAAGATTTATTTTTAATTATGATGTAAATTGTATCTATTATATTGTTATTCTCTTGATTATTTCATGATTATGATATAATTGTTTTAAAATGCAGTTTTTACAGCACTTTTGATTTTTAGTTTGAAATTATCTAATTTCTAATACTGTTTACTTTGATCATATTAAAATACATATTGAGCAGCAACTTTGGTATCAGCAATGATGAGTCTGTGAATTATACTTCTGGCAATTCTGGTTTAAGGGTATTGTACAAAACATTGGCTTTAAGAATTATATATTCAGATATTCCGCCTGTGGACATGTAAAGTGTTTCTAAATTCATAAATAAAGTTTTGGAAGTAATTTCTTTTTTTTTTACAAAATCCCACACCAGCTTCATAGGATAAAGATGCATGTATAACTCTTCTTTGACTTGAATCCCAGAAACAATAGGAATTAAATTGTTTTTTAATGTACGGTGTTCAGAACATTGAGGTAAACACTTGCAGTTAGAATTTAGTCCTTATATCCTTGACATAAGGGCGGTACTAAGTCCAGAGTGTGTAGTCTGAAGAGCTTTGGTCTGTACCAATGAGTCATTCAGATTTGAAGTTCAGGTTAGTCTCAGAGTTGTGCAAAAATGTAATCAGATTAATGATTATGGTTGAAATATGTGACTACATATATCATGATTATGATGGTAATTTTTTTTCCGAGTTTTGTAGTTTATATAATCTAAAAAAATCACCACTACAAATATTTAATACATTTATAATGGAAATAAGGTGTGATTTATGACCATATTGGTATTGAAATCAATATTCTGAATTAGGTTTGATTATAATTATATTACTATTAAATATTTACAACAATTTCAAATGTCCAGTCACTTTGTCAACAACATCTTTAGGCGCCGGCCCCACACCAAGCACAGTAATGGAGTTGGGGGCTATCTGAGTCCTCCCCGCGTCCCTGATCAGTGATGTTATTAGGCCCATCTTCTTGGCATTGTCTAATATCTGCTTCACTTCCTCTAAGGAATCAGTCTTAAGGGCTACTTTGGCCTGCCCAGTCATCTGCCAGCACTTCAGCCCGTCTGGATCCCTTTTTAATGCTTTCTCGTATGCCCCCACTGCAGCATGTCCGCACTGAGCTGCTATTTTCCCCTTTGACATCTGGAGGTCTGTTCTTACGACAAGCACTAGTTTGTATTCAGATTTTGAGGCGAACTGAAACAAAACTTTTAACATTAGACCATGGAAGGCTATTACATTATTACATGATGATTTGGTTCACATCTTTGAAACAAATGTTTCTAAAGTTACACCAAATCTATATTGTTTATTATTTGCTCACTCTTTGCTACACTCCAACGAGTGTAGCAAAGAGTGAGCAAGGTGTTCGTATGTGTAATGATTATTCTTGTGTAACCTGAAAATCCATTTAAATTAACCTGATCACAAAGTTTAAAGCAATCAATAACTTGTGTTTTGAAATCCAAAATATTAACCTTCTTTACAGCTTTCGCTGTATCTGAGACAGATCCAAAATACTTTTTAAGGGCCATCAGAGAAATACCGATGCATATTCCACAACCGAGACCGGCAAGAAAAGAAAATTGAAAATCCATTTTACGCCTGGATGAAATGATTCTAAATTTAATAAGGTATTCGTGGTAAATGTAGAACGAAAACGTTCTGTTAATCGCAACGATAAACACAAAGTTTTCTTTTTTTACAAGATTCTATCATTCATAACCTCAACACGTGCAAGAGATACAATGACTTTTTTGGCATTGGTCAAAATGACATTCGTTTTTTTTTAAACACAGACATTTTACTACAAACAAGCCTAAGCAAAATAGAATAAGCTGCGCTCTGTGGAATTGTTACTAAGCAACCAACAACTCTGTTTCAATCAAATAATTTGATTGCCAAACAAAACACGTGTTCGCTGAAATTCTTACAACTTTGTTAACGAAATTTAAAACCCAATAATTTAAAATGAAGAAAACTACGAAGGATCTTGCACCTATTGCCATCCCACATGGTCCACCCGTGGAGTCTACGGCAGAATACTACAAATCCCTGATGGAAAGCTCCAGGATGGTGAAGTAAATATAAATAAGTCTCTTCACTTCGCTGGAGAGTTTAATTCATTTTATGATAGCATGTAGGTCGGTATGATGATTTGTGGCCGTTACAGTTTTTAAAATTTTACTATGGCGCTTATTGACGGAATAAGCTATTTAGCGGGTAGTTCCTGCTCTGCACAGAGCGCGGGATTCCCTCACATGCCATTGTATTTCCCCAGGCAATAATCCGGAGCGTCAATGCATTTCCCCCTTTAAATAAAGGGTATGATGATCACACAGATCATACTATGATGGTAGGCATTCTTATAATTGGCTACTTTCCACTAAGAACAAATCGGAAGGATAATAGTTTCTAATGATAAATTAAGATATTTAGATAAGGAAATACGAATTTCAAGAACATAAATATCAAAGATTATTAATATTTTTAGAAAAGAAAATCCAATAACATAGGCATAACGTCACGTGACTAAAAACGCAGAGCAGAAAGTCACAACGTCACAGCACCCGATATGTCATATTTTAGGGGTGTCCACTCTGTAACACAGATTAATAATGAACGTACTATGGATGTTTTCGATTTGAAAAATCGGAACGCGAAGTCGATTATTTTTGAAACATCGTCTACAAAAATCGATATTTTTGAGTATTTATAATTTTATATTTCCATCGAGACGCCCAGTTCGCAACGAGCTGTGCAGCAGAAATCGTAATATTTTAATTTCAACTATTCGAAAAACCCAAATATTTTACGAAACGCTATTTCTTTTCAAAATGAGTTTCGGATATTATCGATTATTTGTGTGTACTATTTAGGTTATAGACTAGCAACTAGCATACTCATAAAAAGATGAAGTATTATTGAATGATCAGATATTAATAGTAACGTTTAGCGTATGTATCGTCAAATTTGTCGCATGAGATGACAAAAAATCCAAATTGTTGATTGTTTCGTATGATATTATATTTAACGCATAATTCGAAATTTACGCTCGTAATTTCAAGTTTTCAGCCAATCGACAGGACGCTCTGAATATTAACGATTTTTAATACATCAAAAAATAATTGTCTAATAAAATTAAGAATATCGAGAAAAAACATCATAAGGCATCCATCGAACAAACTCGATATAACAATCTATGATCAATGACAGCCCTAATCTTGCTAGGGTGCATTGACGTCATTTTAGGCGCCATGACAGCTTAGAGCGTTTTCGTGGGAAATTTAAAGAGATTTTTTAAAATGAAAAATACATGTAGTAAATATATATTTTTTTGTGAAATATACTTTTCATGCGATGAAATGAGTATCAAGGTTTACAATTAACAAGATTTCAAAATTTTGTCAAGTAGCCAATTGCATGCTCATTCCCCATATATGAAATCGCCAGATTTTGTAACGGTTCTGTTCTAATACCCAATGTTTTTAAATTACTTTAGTATCTTAATCCGCCAAATTTGTGCTTTAAGCCAATTTTTAGGATGCTCTAATTAATGAAATTTGATATTGTAAACAAAAAATACTAAATAATGTCTCATGTAGTTAATGAACCTTTCATCAGGAAATATCCAGTATGGGACGTGGCGCGTCCCACTCCCCAAGTGCTGATGGAGCAGGCCCGGCGGGACTTGATGGAGGCAGACGAGAAACTGGCCCTCAAGCGAGAGGAGGAGAGGAAGAACCGTGCTGTCATGGACGCCAAGTGGGAGGACTTGCGCAACAAAGAGATGTTGCTCAAGGAGTCTTTCATCAGCTTTAATAAGGTGAATACGCCTTTTCAAGAGGCTAGTGAGTTAAGACTTGGCAAGAATAATTGATTACATGGGGTCATATAGACACTGGGTCCTGCGCACTCTTTGAAATATAGTTACAATCAGCCGAAATGATGGCCACCCTACAGTTTTGTACGTCATAATGTTACAAGTTACATCTTATTAACGGTAAGGTTGAACCTTGTCGGTCCGGAACGGTGACGCACTGTAATGTACCATAAGTTATTTTTCCATTTAGGTTGAAATATTAATGGTTTTAGCATACCGTGGCTTGCTTTAAAACCATTAACATTACCTACCATTTACCTACACCTCATTCTTTACCTAAAAATGCCTTGCTTTGCCTTCTCGATAATGGGTATAATCCCTATTTCTTTCCCACTATGAGTGGGATTTTCTTTTTTCAGATTTAATTTTTGACGACACGTCACGCCGTATGCTCAATAAACTATGTGTAGTGTAGTGGTCGCCAGCTTTATTTCTTTATTTGACCTGTTCTCGAAACTGATTAGCTCCCCAGCCGCTAACTTTGTATCCAGTTCATCAGAGAGAATCAGGAGAAGCGAGACCGAGCCGAACGCAAGATGGAGGCGGACAGCGAGGTCTTGGAGCGAAAGACGCGCGAGACTGAAGCTATGCGGATGCGTGTGATAGAGATGGAAGAGGTTAAGCAGCTCATGGAGAAGCAGGTCAAGGATTACACCATCTACGAGGTATAATTAACCCTTCAAAAATAATCTTATTTTTATTGGTTTTGGACTTTATCTTC
This sequence comes from Glyphodes pyloalis, assembly GCA_037074685.1. Lineage (NCBI taxonomy): Eukaryota > Metazoa > Arthropoda > Insecta > Lepidoptera > Crambidae > Glyphodes > Glyphodes pyloalis. Next base: position 9,232,725 of record JAYKKO010000021.1, read on the forward strand.
AGGGAAAAAGGTTTTATGGTGTTAACAAATTATGGTGGCAATATATAATCCATCACCAGATTATGGAAACTTTGGGCAGTTCTAGTTAACTGTGGTCGCTGTGACCTATCAGATCTATTGTGACTCGACACCAATTTAAGGTAACTCCTTTAGCCGGGTCTATTCTAGAAAGTCTAGTATCTTCCTGGCTTTTAGAGTTTTTGTTTTCTCTGGTTGGGCTGTGTCGTCTCAGATGGATGCTTCGTTTGTGGATAAAAATTTCAGTCACATAGGAGGTGAAGGGGTGTTTCTCATCGCTATCTACGAGGTAAGTGGCCTGTTCCTAGTCCAGCCTTTTTTTTTCGGGGATAAATGAATTGACGCATCGTACCGTCATCCGAGAGACGTGACCCATAAACGGGCAGGAATACCCACTAAAACTCACCGGTGGATGGTTTGAATGGCTTTGATGTTTTTTTTGCTATTTAGGTGATATTTAAAGTCTTTTGTTAGTTCATTTTTTTTATATAAATGCATGATGCCCCATTACAGGACTACCTCATGGCGGTTGTACATAACTATCCGGAGTTCAAGCAGCCATTGGATGTTCTGAACCGATACGAAGCATTGGGTAAAATTGTTTACATATTTGTAATAAGCAAAGAATATAAAAATAAACCAAACATTTTAGTTATTTACCTTTACCACCTGGCTCATACCTCGTCCCCCTTTTCAAGTTAGCAGTTATTTAAGAAAATACGGTATGTGGCTGCTCTGTACTCAGTCTATTAAAGCAACTATGGGTATCTTGAGACCACTAACAGAAAATGATATTAAATTATAAAATACATGTTTGACGAAGAACTCAAAGTGTTTGAAACAATTGTAAATTCGCAATAGGTCCATCGGTCGTTCATCCACTCTATCTCAGACTTTAGATGACGCCTATACCTCGATGATGGGAATCATATTTGTTTGTTTATTAGCGGCAGCCAAGAGTACGTTGGCAGAGCGGCAGGAGCGAGACCTAGAGATGCTTGAGGAGGCGCGACAGGAAATCGCTTCGCTCACAGAAGAGAAGAAACTATTCATCATGGGCCTGAACAACACGCTGGCTAACTTACGGGTATAAGGATTTGCCATTTTCTCTTTGGGGACATTCTTTGACGAACCTGTACTACCATTTGAGGCAAGGTGACGGCGTGAGTGGCCTTTTAGGGCACAGGATAGTGAGCACGGTGTGAATGGGACTACACCGTGTGCTCACTATCCTACCCCCTGTCTCCCCTGCGATTGGACGTCATGCCTGAGTTAGGAGCCTTTAGCTATGATGCTGAGGGAAACTTGCTTCAGGTATGAGTCTCTCTACCCTGAAGAAGGCAAAGCCTAGCCACTATCCTACCCCATCACCCCTGCGCAGCTGCGGTTGGACGTCATGTACCTATGAGTTGAGAACCTTAATGATGCTGAGGGAACCCCAGCTAAGGCAGACTTACCACAGCAGCACACCCGGTGGAACAATATGATGCGGCGAGGAGTGGGGGAAGCAGGTATGGCTAATCCAACCTACTTCCAGTTCGAGGCTGGGCTTGCATTAGAAACGAAATGAGAAATGCCTTTTAAAATCTTGTATTCGTTGCCAAGTGTAAGTATAGACTCCTCATTTAAGGACTTGCCACAGACCGAAAAACATGGAAAAAATTAAAACGAATTTGTTTGCCGCAGATTTTTTAAATATCTTTTTAGAAAGACATTTTCAAAACTAATATACCTAATTGTTCTAGTGGCAATACGATAAAGTGCGCAATCGCGTGATAAAGTGGGAGCTGGCTCTGAACCGGCTCAAGGAGACGGCGGCGCGCCGGCACGTCGAGCTGTGCCACGTGCGCTCCGCCATCTGGGCGCTCTACGTCAAGATCAGCCGTCAGAAGGTACCTTTTTTTAAGGCAGCCCAACCTTTTTTAAGGCTGCCGAACCTTTTGATAAGGCTACTCAAGCCGCTTTATGCTTAACTAACTACATTGCTTCATTAGGAGCTGGCAGAATTTTAGTCATATTAACTTTCGAATATCGGCACCAAAACACACATTAATGTAAAGCATACAAGCAATATACGCATTATAGTAATAAACTATCGACACTTGAAAAAAACTTAGGCTAATGCGTTTAAGTCGATAAATACACAGTTCGTTAGGTACGTCATTTCATAGAATGGGATCGAACGAGCGCTGTAATTGGCCCGCGCCTGTTACTCGCTGCGTCCTTTGAAACGGCATGTGTACCTATACTCACTTAAAAAGTGAGCTCACATTGCTAACATACTTTTTTAAACTACGCCCACCGTGCCTTACCTTCCGTGGTGCCATTTTCAAGCCTCAGATTGTGTCTATGTTTTTTTCGTTCACTGGGATCGGGACATTCATTGTACTTACTGGCTCAGTTCAAATAGAGGCTCGTCTTAAAACCTCTTAAGTCGTATCCTACGCAACATTACGCTCCTGTGACGACTGGTTTGTCCTGAAGGGCCTGGCCGTCGACATCGCTCCTGCAGACTTTGAGCAGCAGCTAGTGGTCATCATGCGCGCGCTGCTGGAGCTGCGGAGGATCTACCGCATCGCGCAGCGCCGCTCCAAGGAGAAGTTAGTCTGTTTAGATATAGAGGATCCAGGGGGCGGGGCTTAAAGTTCTTCATATAGGCCACATTAAAGACATATGCACAACACACTACACACTTTGGACTTTGTACCGCCCTTATGACGTCGGATTAAGAACTAATATCGAATTGTAAGTGTTTACCTTGATGTACTGGTCGTCCGTACAACAAGATTATTGTTGCATCGCGTCGCGTCACTACCCACCAGCCACCTTTTTTATAAACGTCAGAAATGTTTCTCAGTCAGTAAAATTTATGTTTTGTCACTGACCAACCATATGACGAGACAATCAAAGCTTAGCTTCCGAATTTAAATCTTATTCAGGCGTCTCATGAATATGAGGGCAGGACTGGGCATTTTCGTAATTTACTTTTTTTACAATTACAGCGTGTGCAAAATAAGTGTCATTTAAATGTCATGGTGACATGCCTGTCAATGTCATGCAAAAAATAACCAATGACGTAATAGTTGGACCTTACGCTTACGTATTGCCACCTAGCGGATTTTTTAAACGCAGTAAAACATTTATGCGAGAGGTTTGAGCTATGCTTTGATAGATCAGTCTATTAAACAGTATGTACCGTTGTTACATAATGTAAGTAACGACATAATTAATTGTAACTAAAATTTATAATTTCAGGGATGTTGAATCTATGCAGACTTCATGAGTTTTTTTATGGAAGAAAATTAGATATTTTTGAAAAAATCTTGAAAAATGTCAACGTTTTTATTAAATCATATTTTTAATAATATTATAATATTTTTAATAAATAGTTTATATCTAGCTTGCATCAATTTGTTTTATTACTTCTGTTTAAACGCCTTAATTAGTAAGACATTGCAAACTAAGTTTTTAAGTTCAAGGTAGGTACTTTATCAAAGCGGTGTTGGAAAGTTTAAGTTAGCAACTTAGCAGTTAAGTTAGTAATTACAGCTTTAATTAAGCTAACTACAGTTTAAACTTATTTCCAACAAGACGGGTTCCTTAATTAGTGCAATTATAAGAGTCCTTTTACATGGGTATAAATTGAGAGTTAAGTTTTACATTTTAGATTAAAATTACGTACTTACAAATATAAAAAGTATTACTAACAAATTTCCATATAAGTAGTTACCTACATATCCTACTATAGTTTTGTAATCAAATTGTGATTTCTAATCAATTTAAGGGGTAATGTATGATATCAGTTTCTTCATAGGCCAGTGTACACGTGTCTTAACCTAAAAACTGTTTAACCCTAACTATTATTTTCGTTTCAAGGACACAAGGTTCGTATTATAATAGCAACGCTACCTCCTTAAAAGAGTTAAATCAGAGAAGAACATGTTAAATCCCCACTAGATTTATTCCCCGTCTAAAATGCGGTTCCATCTCTTTAGAAACGCTTTGAGATCAAAGGAATCTCCCTCAACGTTGGAAGGTGAACCTATTAGGAATTACACCCACTTCCTAGAGACGCCCCTGAAGATTGTAGGCTGTTGGGATTGGTATAGATTCCCTCAGAAGGACAGGGAGATAATTATCAACAACTTATACCTTTGTATAGTATTATTTGTGCTTATCAACGTTCCAACGACGCTATACGTGCATTTGTATATAGAATGGGTGGACGTTATGTCCAGTTTGGATACTCTAGCTGATTCTTTGCCCTTTGCCGTGTCTATAATCATCGTAGTCTACTTCGCCCTCTTCAGAAGAGAGTTGTATGAGCTGTCGGACTTTATGTTGGAGAAGTTCAAGTATCGCTCTGCGTGTGGCTTGACCAATATGACGATGTTGAACAGTTACAGAAAGGCGAAGAATTTTGGATATTTCTACACCGCATGCACGATGTTCAGCGTCACTATGTATTGCGTTCCTGAGATTATCAATTGTGAGTATGGTTTAGTGGCGTAACCACAGGCTGGAAAGTCAGCAAGTCAGCAGGTACAAAAAGTCGTAGAATGATATTATACTCTAGGATATCCAAAAAAGAAGATCTGCAAAAACGTCACTACCACTGCTAATCTGTAGACGCCAACATTGCTTATTATTGATTGCAAACTACATGTCTCATCATTTCTACCTTTTATGTTAAGCCTTCTTAGTTAAAATAAATAAATAAAAAAATTGGACAACATCACAAATTCCTTAGATTCTGTGTAAGTAGTTAAGGCACTAATGTTCCAGAACTCGACGTGGGTACCACAACACCTAGACCTAATGCAATATTGAAACGATCGTTTCCATTTTCTAAAGCACGGTTCGCTCGCTTCTCGGCTACTAGTAATTAAAGTCAAAAGATGGAACTGAGTCATGAGCAATGTTGCAGGGTGGACCGGCCAGCCGCTGCAGAGTCCTCAGTACATGGACATCACACAGTCTCCATACTTCGAGTTCACCTTCCTGAGGCAATGTCTCTCACAGGCCTTCGTCGGTTTGGCGATGGGGCAGTTCGGTTAGTTACGGCACATATCCCCTTGGTAAAGGGGGGAAAAAGTTAAAACGGATAACAGCACATCAAGTTTAACACTTGCAGTTCTATCCTAACGATACAAGGGCGCTGTAAAGTACAAAAAGTCTGATGTTCTTTTGAGTGTACAAATAATAATGTATATTAGACATCACATGCATTGCTCTGACTCTACGGAAAGTAGCTGAAGCACTTGTGCTATAGAAATCAGATACAACGACTGTACCACAACACTCAGACAAACAGAAAAGTTCGTTTTAATATTGACCCAACCGGGAAACGAATCACTTATTTGGCTGTGTTCTAATGTCTTTAAGTAATTTATGTTTCTTTATTTTATAACAGTTTTTTTTTCTAATCTTTTGTTGCCATACTTAATAGGGACGCAAACTCAGGACAGGGGGGAATAGCTGCCCCTCCCTGCCATCCCTTGTGTATGCCCATGGCTATGTTCATACAAAATATTTTTGCCGTACGCGCCTCGGTTTAAGTTAGAAATTTATAAGTTATGTACCGGTACCGGTTAGTGACCATATCTTAGCGTACTTTTATTTCCAGGCGTGTTCTTCGCGGCAAATGCTATCATACTCTGCGGGCAGTTAGACTTGCTATGCTGCAGCTTACGTAATACACGCTACACGGCGCTGCTACGATGCGGCGTGCGACATCGCGCAGTTGCCGCCGCGCACCGCGATATCCAGGCAATGGCTCTTTAATACTTAAGACATGCTGTATACTGGAACACTGCACTAACTTCCCTGTAGCGTGCGACACCGGGCTGTTGCAGCAGACACACCAGTATTTCGCACATTAAATGCAAAACAGACGCAATCCAATATACCTTTATTTACAGGACGTGATAACAAAAAATAAAAAAAACGAATAGAATAGTCCTAATAGATAAGCTATAAAATAATAAAAAATACCTCAATTCATTTTCTTTTTTGTTTGTTTTAGCCGTCCTGTTAAATAAAGTCATTTGGGATTGCGTCTGTTGCATTTAATGAGCGATTTGTAATCTGCTTTGCCACGGCTTCCGTAACACGCGTTACACGGCGCTGCAACGATGCGGTGTGCTGCACTGCATTTTTCCCGCCACGCATCGGCATATCCAGGCAATCTATCTATAACACTTAAGACTTGCTGTGCTACAGCCAGCGTAACGCGTTCTACACGGCGTTGCTTTGTTCTAGCGTGCGGCACCGCGCTTGCAGCAGATTGTCATATTTGTAATCTACTTTGCTGTAACCTACGACTCGCGCTGCGCTGCAGCGCTGTGTGCATTATGCTATAATCTAATTTATTTTAAAGTGGAACTCGTTCCCGGTTCATGTGTTTCCTCCTTCTTTTGACATGGATTCTTTCAAAAGGAGCGAGAAGAAATATCTTGCGGGCCAGTATGGCGATGCTGACGGATTGGATATATCGGTATTAAATCCGTTGTCAACGCGATGTGGTTTCCTCTGTTACTTACCATCAGGCTGGGAGGAGCCAATATACTGCGCTTCTTATAATAAAAACCACCCAACGCAGAATCTACATGGTATCTAGCTATTTACCGAGATACCCCCTCTTTACGGAGATTTGACTCAACTTTGCCCTTTCCTCCCTGACCACCCGTATCATAACCGGTTTTAGATAGAGAAAATGTATGTTAATTACAATTTATTTGTAATCAGGGCGATGAACTCCACAATTACATCTACAACGTTGCCGAGATGAAAGAGTCCAACTACCATTATGATCAGAAGATGGTAAGTCCCGAGTTGAAATGGTTTTTTAAATATATGTTTGCGGTATTTAATGTACGCGCACACCGAGTATTTAGCCATTACAACTTTGCTTTCTTATTCACCTGCTTATCAAATTAATTGCTTTTTTTATGGTATTATTTTTATTTTCGCATGTAACTATCTACCTAGCTACTCAATGTACGTACTAGTCACTAAGTAATTTATGCCTTTTACGATATATTTAATGCATGTTTTTTGTACGTAAATAGGGTTAACTCTTCGTGGATCACATGTTGTATCGTCTTGGAAAGTGGTCAAGCACCGATAAAAGAGTTAGCCTTAAGAAAAAAAAACTGATACATTTCAAATAATTAAATGTTTGCTTCAGAACCCCGTCTACGGAGACAGGCGGTCACACTTTGGTATGTTTTTATTTCTTAATTTGACCAATTTGGGCCCATAAAACTTCTACTTTCAATACGGTGTAGTTATGGAATTAAAGAAAAATTAAGAGTAAACAGAGAAGCATATGTTCTACTCTATCGTTTAAACCTTACCGTTCTACTCGGAAGCGCCGCTCTCAGGGCTGGTCTATTTGGTTCTATGCATAAAATGCTAGCCCCGTTGAATTCGAAGCATTGGCTTTATTCCTTTCTCCCCAGACGTGTACAGTAGCGAGTTCGATGCAGCAACATATGACGCGTTGCGCGACTGCGCGCGTGTCTGTGACGCCGTCAACCGGTACAAGAATAAGTTCGAGAGCTTCGTCTCGCCGCTGCTGGCGCTGCGCGTCGTGCAGGTCACGCTGTACCTCTGCGTACTGCTGTACGCTGCTACTCTGGTGAGGAGGTCCTCGTGTCCTCATCAATATAGTCAAGCCGTTGAGTTATTACCGATTTGACATAAAAATCACATCGTGTAACCTAGTCACGGCTGAGTTATTATTGATTTGACATATCGCACCTATAGATTAAAACTGCAAGAACTCAAAAAGTATGCATTTCGATTATTGTGTTATTTGTGGTATTTACGAATTCCTGGATCGAAAGACTACACTTGCATTAATTCCCAAAAAGAATAATTTAACAATCTGAAGAACAAGCAGTTATATTTTTGAAACAATTTTCCGCCATATTAAAAAAATGTTATTTTAAGTTCCTGGCGTCTTCACCTAGGCGTGCGTTATATCAAATCGGTAATCAGTCAACGGCTTGACTGTAGTATAGAAGCTGGCGACTGTTATAAAGCGCCGGATTTAGGTAATCCGAAGAGTTCTGACCGCGAAGACCAAAGTAAAAACATTTTTAGTGGGCTCCAAAACAAACTCTTACAAATCTCGATTTGGAATTGCATTTCAAGTATACATACATATGTATACTTGAACACACATGTGTTTGCGGATAACTTCGTGTTTTATGGGCCAAAAGAAGATATCCCGACGGTATAAGGAAACCAGGATCCGATGATGGCATCCCAGATTATTTATTCTAGGGAAAGTCTCGCTAGTCTGATAAGAGAAGGGGAGGCGAGAAAGGAACTCGAAACAGTACCGCCTCAAAATCGGTGTTGGGACTTGCCACAATCTGTGGAGTAGCGTGATTTTTCCAGCCCAGTAGCTGGTACATAGTACATACACCAGGGGCGTACAAATGATAGGGATTTATCAAAGGCGGTACCTACTCTTTGATGAAAGAAGGCGCTTAATTCGAGTGTCGTTACTCTCTCTCTTCATCTGGTCCTGTGGCTAAAAGTGGCCCTTTGTAGGGTTTGGTTTGGTTTTGTTGGTGGCCGTTTGTCGATTGAGTCATGCCCCGCCCCACACGCTGCGCGACTGACAATCGGTGCGTCCACTATATTTTTATCTTTCGTCCGTTCTTATTCTTTTCTTTTATTATTATGCTCATAAAAATATTTCAGTTCTTTCTATTACATTTGTTTTTAACGAAATAAAATCATTAAACCCAACAATATTTAAATTAATTTAATTGCAGAAATTCGACATGGTGACTGTGGAGTATTTGGCGGCAGTGGCGCTCGACATATTTGTGTACTGCTTTTATGGCAATCAAATTATAATTCAGGTAAACGACCGTCTGTTCCCAGTTGCCACCACATGGATTGCCAAAAAAGGTGGTTTAAGTGGGGGCAATAACTTCCCAGTCGCCACCGGTGGCAAATGGGCATGAAACATCCCATCAGTGTGGTGGCAACTGGCAATAGACGCGAAATACCTACATTGGAGCTAGGCCAAGGGAATTACTCAATAATTCTAGATCAAAATCGTAACCAACACATTTCAATTGCGAAAACTGTTTTTTTAAAACGAAAAGTTTATAAATATGCAAATCGAAAAACACGTTTAAACTTCCGAATTTCGAATTGTTCATCAAAAATGAGAACTTTCGTAATTGGTAGATGGTTTACTGTTGCATGCACTATAGGCCGAGCGCGTGTCTCTGGCTGCGTACCAGAGCGCGTGGCACACGGCGGGCGCGCGGCCGCGGCGCCTGCTGCTGCACATCCTGCTCGCGCACCGGCGGCCTGTGGCCGTGCGGGCCGGGTACTTCCTGCCGATGGACTTGCATACCTTCCTCATAGTGAGTACTCTTTCCTTTCTATGGCGGAACGTTAGCGGGATTAAGTTAGCGCAACGTTTTCGCAGACGACAATAAAACAGAATACAAATATTGAGACGTCCCAGCAAGTATTAAATAGGTACTTGTTTTTAGGATGTCTCGCTCATACCCATTACCTTTAATATTCTTAGAGATATAAAAATAGGGTACATACAATATAGTTTCGTCTGCGTGGACTAAAGTCATGTCTTGCATATTTTCCTTATAGTGAGTGAGTAACTGTTTCCTTTCTATGGCCGCGTGATTAAGTTAGCTCAACGTTTTCGCAGACGACGATGCGATTTCGTCTCAAATTAAATAAAAAATCTTTTTTTTTTCTCAAAATTATAAATAAAAATATTGAGACGTCCCAGAAAGTATTAAATACTTGTGGAAAAAATTGTAAAAATCTAAAAACACATTTATTAATATTAGTGGATTTTAACAGTTTTTGTTTCAAAACGTGTTTTTCAATTTCAGATTATCAAGACATCTTTCTCGTACTACACGCTCTTGGTGAACGTCAACGAAAAGTAACACAACACTTGATCTCACATTTAGTCCAATCATTTCGTCGGAAAAAACGGCTTAGAAATGCAAATGAACCGAGAAAGCTAAAAGACGTGAGGGGTGCCTAAAAAGGCTTAACTTGAAGTTGTCGACCAAGATTTCCTATGTGGGTTTTACGCTTATTTATATTTTCCGATTATGTATTAAAAGACTTCTATCATGCAATTGTCTGAAATAAGAATCCCTTGTTCCGATCAGAATACTCTTTAATCTTCCAAATCACACTTAAACACGTTTTCTCCATTTTACAAGTCTAATAATAATCATAGCGCCAAAAACCCACAGAGTAAGTATCCTTCTTTTTTTTTTTTTTTTGTGTTCCGAATCAGTTAGCAAGCATAACAATTATTTTGTGCATTAACAATCAAAGTTCTTATTGGTTTTAAATAGGAATCAGTGTAAAGTTTAGAGTATTTCTTTCTATTTATAAATCAAAAGCTAACAGTCGGCCATTCTGAACTAACGCGAGTCCTCTCGCTAAAAGAAAAAATTAGTTCTTACTCTTCCGGATCATTCATTATCATATAATAAATAGAAACTAACATTCATTATAAGTATGCAGTACTAACTGAAGAGACAAATTAAAGCCAAACATACACCCTATTAAACTAAACAACATAGGAAATCATGTTCACAATCAATTCACGTTCGGCCATCTTTTACAATAATTGTTCCATCAATTAATCTTTGTTCTATTCTTTTAAATTACAGATAAAATTAAGTATCTTCTTAACCTTAACTAATTATGAGATCAAAGCACTAAACAATCAATTTCTTACTTTTCTTTTTGGACTTGACTATTTCTTCAACAATATCAATTCCCTACATAAAATATGAATATAATAAAATCAGACTTCTTCTTCTTAAAAATTACGTTATTCGTTCATGACATAAGAGACCTCCTTAAGCATTTTATACATAACTAACAGATTACTCGAATAAATGATCCATATATTAACAACAAAATATCAAACGACTCCAGCGTATACAATACAATCACAATTTCCAAATCCAAATCATTTTCATAAAATCCTCAAAATTAATGCGCTAAAATCATTAGCCGAAGCCTCCATGCGCAACCGAACATATTCCAGCAAGTTTAGCACACTCATAATTGTCAATGACTCCAGTGTGTGCAAACTTTTCCAATTCCATTCCATATCCATGTCATTAATACAAAAACCAAAGTTTATCCACTCGTACATAAATCAAATAAGTACCACTACGTCTGTAATTATTTTAGTAATTCCAATTTCATTATTTGTGGGTAATTCCCTCCTTAACTTCCGTCAAGATTCATTTTACTAACATCTTCGTCATCACCATCACTAAACTCAATTTCTTCATTAGCTAAAATCTCACCTGGACCTACTTCATCATAACCTATTCCTGATTTATTTAGCTTCATATTAGTTTCCGTTGAACTGTCCTCCTCAGTATCGCTTAAGATTTCCTCAGTGAAACTTAGCCAAGGATGTATTTTATCTATAGAAATTACACCTTCATATTTCCTGTTCTGTTTACGCGTTAAAGGCGTGTCCTCAACTACATACCTATCTTTATCTAAAACTTTAACTACTCTATAAGGACCTTGTAATTTAGGTAAAAGCTTTCTAGATTGTCCGTTATTATTTCCCGGTTCCCTTTCAATCCTGACTAAGTCGCCTTCTTTATATTGTCTCGCAATTTTCCTATTCTTGTCAAATCTTTCTTTTTGCTTTATTTGTTCCTCAGAAATCTTAGAGTTTACATCCCCTCTTACTTTATCTAAGCATTGTCTAGGTTTTATAGATTCTCCTTGATCTAATACTGCAGCTACGATTCCGTCGCTCTTGACTCTCAAATTAATGCCAAACAACACTTCAGACGGGGTTTTACCCGTTGCCTTATTAATTGTTGTATTAAGACCTAATTGAATTTCCTCTAAATGAGTATCCCATTCATTTTCTTTATAATTGTGATTTTTAACCGCAAGTGATGCCAAAATGGTACGATTATATCGTTCCACCTGTCCATTTGCTCGGGGGGTCGATACTGCATTTAATACGTGTTTTATCCCTAATTGATTGACAAAATCTTTGAAACTCTTACTTGTAAACGATGTACCCCTATCGCTAATGATCCTACTAGGCACACCAAATAGACTAAAATATTGATTCAATGCCCGAATAGTTGATTTAGTTTTAGTATTTTTTACAGCGTATAAGGTTACATATTTAGTAAATGCGTCAACTAAGACCAATAAATAACTATTTCTTAATTTGCTTTGAATAAATGGACCTAAATGATCCATATGGATTGTGTGAAAAGGTTTGTCGATTTTAGGTATTGGATGTAACATTCCTTGTCTTTTACCAGCTGGTACTTTGTGATAACTGCATTCTAGACATGATTGAACGTACTTTTTCACAAACTTATTCATCTTAGGAAACCAATAAAGAGATTTCAATTTGTCCAGTGTTTTGTCAACCCCAAAATGACCTAGGTCGTCGTGATATTTCTTCAATAATTGCCACCTGAACCCCTTTGGAACTAACCATCTAAGCTGATTATTTACAATCTTGTAAACCTTACCCCCCTTTAACCGATAATTTAGAAATGTGTCATGTATTTTAGGTGTATCATTATCTTGCAAAATATTTTTAATACGCTGAACTTCTTCATCAACCCCTTGGATAGTCGTCAGCCAATCTTCCGTTTCTAGTGCTAAAATATCAAATACAGGCTCAGTTTCACTAGTTTTCGGAATAGCATTTCTGCTCAATGCGTCCACATGACTCATGCGATTTCCTGGCCGGTATTCAATATTACAGTCATACTCCTGCAACTGAAGCCACCACCTGCCTATGCGAGGTATCATATCTCTTTTTGATAAAGTGGTTCGTAATGCACTACAGTCAGTAACAACCGTGAAATGGATGCCCAAAACGTAAACTCTAAAGCGTTGCAGGGAAGCAATTACTGCTAAAGTTTCCAATTCAAAAGAATGATACTTTTGCTCCTCGACTGTAGTTTGTCTACTATAGTAAGCTACCGCTCGCCACCTACCTTGTTCATCTTCTTGAAGTAAAATACCAGCAATACCAGTTTTACACGCATCTGTATGTATTTGTGTTTTAGCATTAACGGAATATAAAGCTAAAATAGGTCTTTTTATAAGTTCTGACTTCAAAGTGGCAAACGCTTTATCTTGACCGGGGCCCCACTCCCATTTACAATCTTTCTTTAATAATTTTGTCAACGGATTAGCGATCAGAGCAAAATTTTTTACAAATCTACGAAAAAAACTAGCAAGACCTATAAATTGGCGAATCTCGTGCTGATTAGTTGGACGTTTGAATTGCTCTACTGCTTCAGTCTTTTTTGAGCCGGGTCTAACTCCCTCTTTGCTTATTTCAAACCCTAAGTAATCAATTTTTTTCGAGAAAAAAATGCACTTAGATAGTTTTAACGTTAATCCTGCCTCTTTCACCAATTTTAATACCGTTTCCAGCCTCTCCATTCCCTGCTGAATACTACTCGCTGGAATTATTATATCATCCATGAATGCAAAAGCTTGATTTTTAACATCTTTTAACATTTGGTTAATAGTCTTTTGAAAAATAGATGGTGCGTTAGCTAAACCAAACGGCATACGAGTAAACTGATACTGTCCGTCTGGTGTGACGAAAGCAGTCTTGTCCTGTGATGATGGAGCGATTGGTATTTGATAATAGCCCGAAGCCAAATCAAGTGTTATAAAATAATCATAGCCACCTAATTGATCGATCTGATCTTCGATTCTTGGTAAAGGGTAATGTTCCTTTACAGTTTTTGCATTCAACGCACGGTAATCAACGCAAAGCCGTTGATCACCAGTTTTCTTTTTCACTAGAATTATAGGACTCGCATAGGATGAAGCAGACTCCGTTATAATACCAGCACTAAGCATGTCCTGGACCATTTCCTTTACTTTACTTCGCTCTGAATAAGCTAGTCTATAAGGTCTGTAAACGATAGGTGTAGTGTCTTTTAGCGAAATAGTCATTTCCGTCAAATTTGTTAGTCCTAAATCAGACAAACTAAATGAAAAACAGTCTCTATATTTATTTAACAGAACTTCGAGCTTAGTTTTATCTTGCACACTAAATTCTTCCCCAGTAACCAAACTGCTGGATATCGTATCGTCTTGCACATTATCTAATTTTCTAATAGTAAGACTTTCCTTTTCTTCAATTACATATGCTCTGGTTAATAATTGTCCCGTTTTAAGCTCTACCTTATTTGAATTTAAATTGACTGCCATAACGTAACTCTTGCCTTGTCTCAAAGTATAAAACCCAGGAAGAATGAAATAACTATTCGAACCAACATGTCTTATTGATTCGCGTACATAGAACTGAGACGATGAATCAATTCCTACTGCTCCTACTGGTACCATATTAATAGAATTAATAACGACATCGGATTCTACAATAAGATTTATTTTATCTTTCTTTTCCATTTCAATGTCATTCGCTATGTCCGGTTTTTTTTGAAAAACCAGACAATTATCTGTCTTTATCATAACTATTCCAGCTTTCTCAGTAAATGTATGCCCTAACAAAACTGGATATTTTAATAACTCGTCCGTTACTATTAGTACTTCAACGGATATAGCTACTGACTGTACCTGTATTTTGACTGTTGCTCTACCTATAGGCTTTATGATAGCATTACCAAAACCTTTCAATGTTGGTAGATCAATAACACTATATTCGATATTTAATTTCTTAAAATCTGTTTCCCTAATCAAAGTACTTTGGCTACCCAGGTCCACATAACATATCATAGCTTTATTATTCACTCCAATAGGCATAATATATTTATCATCTAACTGTCCTGCCAACTTAATTTCCAACGCCGGTTTATCTACTTCACCACGCTTTTTAGTATCCTGTATATTTCTCGGTAATTTTCCACAATTTGCACTCTGATGTCCGAGCCGTTTACAAATACTACAAGTCAATAAAGGTTTAGAACACTTAAATGATGGATGACCTACTTCATTGCAATTAAAACAAGTTAACTTATTAAATCGGTTACCATCAGAAGAGACATCCACACGCCTTTTAGAAAAGAATTGACGAAAAGGTTTTTCTTTGGTATCCTCTATTTTAATAGATTTAAAATAAGTCAGTAATTCTTCAGGTTCAGAATAGTTGGCAGCTTGTGCTCCTAATCGCATACCCCTGTCTTCTAACCCATAAATTAAACAATCTACTGCTTGCTTGCCTTTAATGTCACAGCGATTTAATAAATTTATTTTATGATAAAAATAAGTTTCCAATTGCTCATTATGCCTTACTTTCCTTTCTAACATGTCATGTAAAAGTTGAGCATAATTTTGAACCGTTGGAAACGTTTTAGTTAATTTGTCTTTCCATTCTATCCAACTATAATTAAGTGAAGGTAACCCTTGATACCACACTTTAGCTACTCCTGTCAATTTTGGCAAAGCATAATGAATTAATTGTGTCTCAGACCACTTGTACAAGAAGGCGCATTCTTCAACTTTAATGATCCATGAATCAATTGTTTGCTCCTTGTTGGCTGGATCAAACTCTGGCAAAGCATTTGTCGACATATTAAAATGATTATGAGCCTGTGATGATGACGACGAAGTTATCTTTTTTATTAAGTTCATTACTTGCTCTAATTTAATACTACTATCCTCAATTTTTTTTTTCTCTTGCCTACTAATCCTACCAGTATTATTGTACTTATTTCCACTTACGCAACTGTCAATGCTTGTACAAGATGACAAACTTGAGGTTTCACGATGTGCCCTCTTGCAATTTCCTCTTCGGTGGTGGTCCCTGGATCTTTGATGTGTACAGCTACGCCGACGTCGCCATATCCTTCGTGACACCACAGAAAAGGAACGCGAACGAGATCGTGACTGCCGCGCCACCCCTCTGTCCGCGCGTATTGTTTTATTCCTTCGTCTCCTATGGCGCATTGGTCCATCGCCATCATATCTCCTTCGTGTACGACCTCTCGAGCTTGCACTGCTCAGGGAGATCGACTCTGAATGCATTCGCCCAGAATGATGTGCTCTTGACCTGCTATCTCTGCCCCGCTTTCGTGACGGTCGTGTAGAACTGCGACTGTGTCTCAGAGGTGGAGTTCCCTCCTCCTCACGTCCCACTCTTTGCACCATGTCTGGGTTCGGCATGCCGGCTCCACACAACTTAGTATCACTTTGTCTGAAATCAGTTTGGGTAACTAATTACCATCAAATATAAAATTATTTAACTTCTGTTGTATGCAGCTTGAACCCTGTTTGTTTTAAAAATAATGTTCTGTAACATAAACCTCCAATCCCCAATCCAGTCATAGAAACTTGCTTATGAACTGTTAGCACCATACAACAGTATTTCTACAATAGAATGTTCTTTTTCAGACATTGTTTCAATCTTCTATTATTGACTTGTATAAAGCTTTGATATACAATTACTTATAAAAATTCATGACATACATACTCAACATACTTACAATAACTGTACCCTTGTACTTTAACAGACTGAGACCTAAATTAATGGTCTCAGTTTTGCATGATTGTAGGAAATCAATTTCCCACTCAACTAACTTCTGCAAAATTCTGAGAGAGCATTCGTTAGTTTTCTTTTTTACACAACTTCTCGCATTTGCATTACAAATTATCAAAGAAAGCTAATAAAACAACTCACCAGATCCACAGTTCTAAAACGTTTGCTTGTTACCTGTTCTTCTTGTTACGATTTTATTATTATTTTTTTGATGGGCGTAATTGGAATATTTAGTAATATCCTTGTTTTTATCCCACTTCTGAACTAAAAGACTTCTATCATGCAATTGTCTGAAATAAGAATCCCTTGTTCCGATCAGAATACTCTTTAATCTTCCAAATCACACTTAAACACGTTTTCTCCATTTTACAAGTCTAATAATAATCATAGCGCCAAAAACCCACAGAGTAAGTATCCTTCTTTTTTTTTTTTTTTTGTGTTCCGAATCAGTTAGCAAGCATAACAATTATTTTGTGCATTAACAATCAAAGTTCTTATTGGTTTTAAATAGGAATCAGTGTAAAGTTTAGAGTATTTCTTTCTATTTATAAATCAAAAGCTAACAGTATTGTAAGGAACGTATGTTCTTTACTAAAAGTGGAAGTACTTTCGCCGAGCTAGGTGTTATCTGCTCGGGGACCAAGGCCCAACTACCAATCTTGGTTTGTCGTATATACTAAGTATATCTTAGTGGCGACGAAAACTCTAATATCGTGATGTAGGATATCGATGTCACACATTACGTATGGAGCGTTGTTTACTACGCCAATTCTGCTGACGCTGTATTTGTGTCGACTTGTAGGTAATGTCGTAGGTCGGCACATGTATAAATAGGTACATAAATTATAGGGCATGAAAAAAGCTACAAAAAAGCATTGAATCAATATTTTCGTATCTTGTCGGATAGCCAATTTTATCCCCTCTTACAAGATGGCGGAAAACCCACATAGGAAATCTTGGTCAACTTCAAATTAAGCTTTTTAGGCCCCCACGTCATATTAAAAATTTAGCTTTCTCGGTTCATTTGCATTTCCAAATGTATACAACCTGTAACGGAAAGGGGGTAACAATGTAAAGTAGGTGGATACTATACCTTGTATAGATTCTATATACGAAATCCCGAGTTAAAATAAACACTTTATTGTTTTTATGAAATAAAAAATGATTAACTATAATGACTGACTAAAACGTAAACAAACGCATCACAACACTATTGAGGTCAGCGACCCCAAATCACGTTATCACTTCACGACAATCACTGCGATCCTGAATTTCTCCACCTCCTTCCTCGACATGCGCGCCTAGTACTTTTCGGCGTGAGCGCGTGCGACCTCGGCTTGCTTTGGCGGCTTAGCACAAAGGAATCGGCGTTGTCACTAGGTACATTGTAGCGAACGTTTATGGAAACACCTGGAACAAACGAAATGAGGACTTATTAACGTGTCATAAAGACCAATTTGTTATTATTAATTACGTAAGTACAATTTTTTACATAGTTTATTTTATCTCTTAAAAACCAAATTCTAATTGATAAATTGAGGATTTAGAAGAAAAGTTATCTACTTACTTTTCAGAAGAACGGTTCAAAATAGGTATTGTCCTTGAAGCTGGATGCATAAACCAGCTCGCCGATATGAAGATGCGCGAACATTATGCAACATTTGTGGTGTCACTGTACAGAACACGGCCTTGATGCTTTCTATCATCTCTTCCCTTGACGAGCATGCTACAGCGTACACCTTCCTTTTAACGTAGTCCCACAATAAGAAGTCCAACGGATTGAGTCTGGTGACCGAGCTGGCCATGTGATACGACTTCCTCGCCCATTCCACAGATGGAAACGAGCGTTTAGATGGTTTCATAAATCTCTTTCTCTAGCTCTCGGTCGGCCATCAGGCTGCCGTCGGTTGCTCCGACACAGAGAATCATCTCGAATATTCTTTATTGCTCAAAGACATCACGAAATATCACTAGGCTATCCGTAGGAAGTAGGTAATCCAGAAGCAAAAACACGAGATGTTGTCACGGCGACGACAACACAACGACGTAACTGAAGTGTCAAAATGAGAAACGCTAAACCAACAAATTTCAGATGTGATTCAGTAAACACTAAAAGATAACCACCATTGTGATATTTAAATTAATAGCATAATAGGTACATCCAACTCTTTCGACGATTTCAACCTTATAAGGAAAATATTAATAGACAAAATTTAATAGGTTTCAGAATTGGTATGAACTTGCGTCTAAATATTGACTATTGAATTTTGTAGCATTAAAATAGATACACTGACGTTTTAAAAGTGTGTACGGCAGCGAAAGAGTGTACGTACTGAACGTCATCTGTCTCTTTTTCTCTTATGACTATTCCATGCTTGAGAAAACAGTACAAGTAGTCATTTCTGAATCACATTTTTAGCACTCTCTCTATTCTAATCCTTACTCTGAGATTCCAACTACAAAGTTGTGACAATCAATTAGGGTTCAAGATTATTTTACTAAAACTAGCAACAAAAAAAATCTTTCATACTCATGGATTCCTTGTAGCTCCGTTACTTTGCATGGTCAAGTTTGAGGATTTAAAATGTAATTTTTTTTTTTTTTTTTTTTTTTTTTTTTTTTTTTTTTTTAAATGCCGTTTGATACTGAGCATCAATACGACAAAGTTATTACAATCTAGTCTGAAAAGACTAATAAGTAATTTATATTTAACTTAGACTGCTAAAGATAGTTTACTAAGAATGTGTCCATTAACACTTTTCTTATTGTCTCTATTAAGGGGAAGACACTTTGTTCTTGTGTTCTTAATGAGTCGCACACACTTCACTTTCTGTCACTAATTTACTACACTAGCTCAAAAGGTTTTGTCCTTTTGAGCCTCCTCACTATGTTCGTGTTGTCAAGGAGCTGTATGGCCTCAACATTTACGTGGTGATGAAGTCGTCGTTCATGAGCTTCGGCATATTTCCTAATAATGTCTTTGACGAAGTCTACTTTTAGGTCCCGATGTAGGTCGTCGTTTCTGATGTACCAGGGTGCATCTACAACACCTCTAAGTACTTTATTTTGGAAACGTTGGATAGTTTGAAGATTTGTGTATTTGGCACAGCCCCATAGCTGAATGCCATAAGTCCATACTGGCATGAGGACTTGTTTATAAAGCAGGATTTTGTTATGTACTGACACCGAAGAATGTTTACCAAGAAGCCAATACATCTTTTTATACCTAATTTCTAATTCATCTCGTTTTTTCTTGACATGAGCCTTCCAGCGAAGCTTTGCGTCTAGTGTCATGCCGAGGTATTTGGCAGTGTTTCCATATGGTACAATACTATTATTAATGTAGACCGGTAGATAATTTAATTTCTTATTTGTGAAATCTACATGGATAGATTTCGATTCATTAAGTTTAATGCGCCATTTTTTCGCCCAATTGAAAATGGTGGTTACAGCGCCTTGAACCTTTTGTACAGCTTCCGCGTGGGTCGTTTCTATTGCCATTATAGCTGTGTCATCCGCAAAGGTCGCAATGGTGTTGTTATCTATCTCTGGAATGTCGCAAGTGTACAAAAGGTACAGGACCGGACCTAAGACACTTCCTTGTGGCACTCCAGCCTTTATTGACATGAGATCTGAATATGCATCTTCTTGTCTAACCCTAAACATGCGGTCAGTTAGGTATGACTCTAAGATATCCGCATATTGTTTTGGGAGCACGTTTCTAAGTTTAAATATGAGGCCTTCATGCCACACTTTGTCAAAAGCCTGCGCTACATCCAGGAAGACGGTACTACAAACTTTTTTTTCTTCTAAGGCTTTTTCAATGATGTTGGTGATCCTATGCACTTGATCTATAGTAGAATGTTTTTCCCTAAAACCAAATTGGTAGTCAGGAATCACATGTCTCTCTTCAATAATAGGATTTAAACGTCTCAAGAGTAGTTTTTCAAATAACTTTGCCATGACAGGCAAAAGTGAGATAGGCCTGTAGGAGGTTGCTTCATGAGGTGGTTTACCTGGTTTGGGTATCATAATGACTTCAGCTACTTTCCACGCATTAGGAATGTGTTTTAATCTAAACGCTGCGTTGATTAGTGTGGTTAGTTTGACTATGGCTTTACGCGGAAGGTTTTGAAGAATTTCGCCAGTGATAAGATCATATCCGGGTGTTTTCTTTGTACTTAGTCGTTTGATCTCATTACGGACTTCTTTAGGCGTAACAAGTCTTATTTCGAGATCATCTTGTGATGTTGTTATTAACGAAATATCATCTGTAGATATTTCGTTGGGTTTGAATATTTGCTCAAGATGACGCGCAAACCGTTTTGCTTTCTGCTCATTACTGACAGCCCACTGTCCGTTGAGCTCTTTTATTGGTGGGATATGTGTAGTAGGCTTTTTCAGTTTTTTAGTTGCTTTCCACAAGGAGTGGTTGGTTGATTTATCACTCGTTAAGTTCCTGAGGTAAGTATGCATGCGTTCATCGTTAAATTCCTGGATAATTTTCTTTAACCGTTTAGTAAGGTTATTTAACAAAGTTTTGTCTTCCGGAAATCTAGATTGTTGCCATCGCCGCCTCTGTTGTCTCTTTTCTACAATTAGGTTTCTTATGTTTCTCGGGTAGCAATTGCCTTTAATTCTATGTTTCAGCTCAGGTGTACTTTTCCATGCACTTTGTTGGATATCCTTTGTTAGTTGTATTACCTCCATGTCTAATTGTTGTGGATTTTTTAGTGGAACTTTGAGATCAATAATAGAATCTAAGTATTCTTGAAAACTTTCCCAATCAGTTTTTTTATTTGCTAGAAAGGAGTATCCCTTTCTATCTATTATGGCATCACTGATAATTAACATAATAGGTGAATGGTCTGAATTCATATCAAATGCTTCCTTAATTAGAAGTGATGACGATGATATATTTTTATAGATGAAAAAGTCAATCAAATCTGGAATTTTCAGAGGGTCTGTTGGCCAGTAAGTGGGCTTTCCGGTAGAAATGACGTCACATTTCATTTCTTTGACAGCTTGAAGCAGTTGTCTTCCTTTTGTAGTTGTTAGCCTAGAACCCCAGAATGTGTTTTTGGCATTAAAATCACCGCCAAGTACAAACCTGTTGCCTAGTTTTTCTAACAGTAATGTATATTGTTCAGATTTTATTAAGTATCTTGGTGGACAGTAAATAGAGGAAATAGTTATAGGAAAACTTTTCGTCTTAACACAGACTGCCACAGCCTGGATACTTTGTTCCTCTAACTTATGTAGCTCAAACTGGGTAAAATTATCTTTTATTATAACTGCACTACCTCCTCTAGCAGTGTTATCGGGGTGTAAAGCGTGATACGTTTTATAGCCATTAAATTGTATATGTGATTCTCTGGTAAAGTGTGTCTCGGAGATAAGACACACGTCAATATTTTCTGTTTTAAGGACTACTTGCAATTCGTTTCGATGCTGTTGAAGTCCATTTGCGTTCCAGGCCATAATTTTTATAGTATTCATTTCTATTTTTTTTGTGAAACAGCAGTTTTATTGCATTGTTCCAGAAGCTTTAATCTTTGATCGAACGAGGACAACAGATTTAATATGGTGTCAATCTTATCATCTGTACTTGCTTTTGTGTTAGTTTGTTGGGATTGCTTAGCCGAATGTGTAGTATTTTTATTTTGAGGCACTGATACTGCCTGACGCTGCTTTGCAACTTGTGCATATGAAATATTTTCTGACACACGTTGGGAGATCAGTTTCTTATTAGTTACAGCAGGCAGTTGTACAACGGGTTGTGTGCTCTTTTTGTTAGTTTTATTTTTGATGTTTTGCAGCTCTTTCGCTACTAAACACCCTCTGTAGCTGGCAGGGTGCGGTTCCCCACAGTGTATGCATTTTGGTTTAGAATCTGCTGGCTTGTTACAGTCTTTGGTTAGGTGTTTACCAGTGCACTTTACACACCTAGGTTCCTTGGAGCAGTATCTCTGGGTGTGTCCATATGCTTGACACCTTTTACACTGAGGGACCAGTTTTGACGTTTTCAGCGGTTGGACTTCTATTCTACAGCCCAACACCGATTTGATTGCGTAAATATTGTTAATGTCTTCGTCTTTTTGAAACGACAGCATGAACATATTAAGAGGCTCTTTTGTCCTCCAGCTAAGCTTGTTGACAGCATTTTCGATTTTAAAGCCCTTTGACTTTAGATCTTCGACTATCCTATCTGGCAAGCACGAAGAATGAAGGTTTTTTGCCATCACTCTAATAGGCCTATCCTGTTTGTTCTCGTAAGAGTACCAGCGGCAGTTGTTTTGTAACAAGAGCTTGGTGATTGCCTTGTAGGAATCTTCATTACGGGCGTTTATCTTGACGCTCTCTCCATTCATCATTTTTGAGATGAATGAATCTTTTACTAGATCCCCACCCAATAAAAAATCATAGAACTCTTGATAGTTCTTGACATTTTCAACAACTATTGGAGGGGGCTGAGAAGGCTTTTTGACGTAAGGCTTTTTAGTTTCTTCTTGGGTGGATTTACCCAATTCTTGAGATGGTGGAGACAGCGTTAGGTTCAATTTCCTTTTTTTCCTGCTTTTTTGGCGAACCCACTCCGTTTCTTTCGCTAGTTCCTCCTCGTCAGTACTATATTGAACTGATTTGGAAGGCTCGTCATTGTGCTCTTTAAGGGGAGCAACATCATTTTTCTCCTGGAGATGTTTCACGTGACTTTGAAGTTGATCTATTTGATCCTTTAGGTCACTTACCAACGTTTCCAATTTCTGCCGTACTATTCGTTCTTCGGTCAGATGTTTGTATAACAGATGTTCTGTTGTGGTTACTAAGGAAATAGACTTTACCGGCGAGCCCATAATTATTTTAGGTACAGCTTCGCCTTAACACTTATTAACTTATGTAATCACTGTTCACAATGAAATTAACTGGGTCATCGCGACGGCGACCACGTACGGCGCGCGCGCGGCGAACTAGGTTGCTGCGTCAGCGCTTTACTCGAGTGCGGACTAGAGCAAGGGCGTCTGCGACACAGCTGTTCTCATTGGAAATCGAACGATCACGAATGAAAATAAAATGTAATTCAATTAATACTTTTTCTTTATTATGTTTTCGGCGTTCTTACGTAAAATTATCGTCTGTAAACCGATTTTACAGACAGCCAATTTTTTGGACATAACGTATACGATAAGATTTATCGTATTTTTGCTTGAAAAACCTTTAATGCAATTACGAACTGTTCTAAATAAAAAAAGAATACGCCTGATAGTTTTACAGTATGGGGCACACAGTTGTAACATAATCTTACCAAGTACCTATTTAATACAATTTGCGAAAAATTTTAACACTGAAACCCTTCATGAACATAATTTCAATGTAGGTATTACAATCGCACCATTAATAACATAATTGTATTATTTCTAAAATTGTAAGAACGAAATAAATTAAAATGCAGAACCCATTTTTTAAATTAGCACTATTTTTGTACCAGGGCCATAGTAAAGTATCATAGCCACGAGACCCGCCCATTTTTAGGGTTCATTTAAAAAATAAGTTAACTCATTTAGTGGAATAGTTTTGTTTATTAAATATTTCACCGCTTATTTTTTTGATTTAAATATTTTTGATAAATATTAAAAATATACTATTTAGCCGGAATCACTGGGATAAGATAGTTCTTGATACGACAGATTTGTTGATATCATTTTGTAACTGTTAGAACTGAAGAAGTTCCATTTCACAATCCTTAATGTCAACTAGCTCGCTCATAACCTCTTTATTCCTAATTTATTGGACATAACGTATACGATAAGATTTATCATATTTTTGCTTGAAAAGCCTTTAATGAAATTACGAACTGTTCTAAATAAAAAAAGAAAACGCCTGATAATTTTACAGTATGGGGCAAACAGTTGTAACATAATCTTACCAAGTACCTATTTAATACAATTTGCGAAAAATCTTAACACTGAAGGGTTATGAACATAATTTCAATGTAGGTATTAGAATCGCATCATTAATAACATAATTTTATTATTGCTAAAATTGTAGGAACGAAATAAATTAAAATGCAGAACCCATTTTTTAAATTAGCACTATTTTTGTACCAGGACCATAGTAAAATATCATAGCCACGAGACCCGCCCATTTTTAGGGTTCATTTAAAAAATAAGTTAACTCATTTAGTGGAATAGTTTTGTTTATTAAATATTTCACCGCTTATTTTTTTTATTTAAATATTTTTGATAAATATTAAAAATATACTATTTAGCCGGAATCACTGGGATAAGATAGTTCTTGATACGACAGATTTGTTGATATCATTTTGTAACTGTTAGAACTGAAGAAGTTACATTTCACAATCCTTAATGTCAACTAGCTCGCTCATAACCTTTTTATTCCTAATTTATTGGACATAACGTATACGATAAGATTTATCATATTTTTGCTTGAAAAGCCTTTAATGAAATTACGAACTGTTCTAAATAAAAAAAGAAAACGCCTGATAGTTTTACAGTATGGGGCACACAGTTGTAACATAATCTTACCAAGTACCTATTTAATACAATTTGCGAAAAATCTTAACACTGAAGGGTTATGAACATAATTTCAATGTAGGTATTAGAATCGCATCATCAATAACATAATTTTATTATTGCTAAAATTGTAGGAACGAAATAAATTAAAATGCAGAACCCATTTTTTAAATTAGCACTATTTCATAAAAATATAACAGAAATGTAATTAAAATCCGTAATTAGCTGTAAGATTAGCATTAAGATTCATGTTAATAATTAAGTAAGAGCTGTGGATTTTGTGAAAAATAAAATAAAATAAATATTTTTGTACCAGGGCCATAGTAAAGTATCATAGCCACGAGACCCGCCCATTTTTAGGGTTCATTTAAAAAATAAGTTAACTCATTTAGTGGAATAGTTTTGTTTATTAAATATTTCACCGCTTATTTTTTTTATTTAAATATTTTTGATAAATATTAAAAAAATACTCTTTAGCCGGAATCACTGGGATAAGATAGTTCTTGATACGACAGATTTGTTGATATCATTTTGTAACTGTTAGAACTGAAGAAGTTACATTTTACAATCCTTAATGTCAACTAGCTCGCTCATAACCTCTTTATTCCTAATTTTTTGGACATAACGTATACGATAAGATTTATCATATTTTTGCTTGAAAAGCCTTTAATGCAATTACGAACTGTTCTAAACAAAAAAAGAAAACGCCTGATAGTTTTACAGTATGGGGCACACAGTTGTAACATAATCTTACCAAGTACCTATTTAATACAATTTGCGAAAAATCTTAACACTGAAGGGTCATGAACATAATTTCAATGTAGGTATTAGAATCGCAACATTAATAACATAATTTTATTATTGCTTAAATTGTAGGAACGAAATAAATTAAAACGCAGAACCCATTTTTTAAATTAGCACTATTTTTGTACCAGGACCATAGTAAAATATCATAGCCACGAGACCCGCCCATTTTTAGGGTTCATTTAAAAAATAAGTTAACTCATTTAGTGGAATAGTTTTGTTTATTAAATATTTCACCGCTTATTTTTTTTATTTAAATATTTTTGATAAATATTAAAAATATACTATTTAGCCGGAATCACTGGGATAAGATAGTTCTTGATACGATCGATTTGTTGATATCATTTTGTAACTGTTAGAACTGAAGAAGTTACATTTCACAATCCTTAATGTCAACTAGCTCGCTCATAACCTCTTTATTCCTTACGAGAAAGGTGTTGTTATAACAAGTTGGAAATGTGAAACCGAAAACGCCTAGTTTTCGATTCAGAATTAAAATCAATATCTACTTTTCCTTTACTCACTTTTACGATCTGTACGGCATTCGATATTCAAATAACTTTTCTTTTTGTACGCCCTCATGACAAAATATGTTGAAACTACATTGATTACTGTTTGTCATCTTACATTTGCACATGTTTACAAAAATTTATAAAAGTTAGGAGAAACTAGCTTAGCTTAGCTACTGTTCGTTTTTTTTGTTTGTTAAAATGTAGGGAAATAATAATACAGATAATAAACCCCAATCATAAGAAATTGAACAATGTATGAAAATAAATATCTGGAACCCATTTAAGATTATTTAATTGAATACCAGGAGTGCAGTGTGAGCTGATTGTTGTTGTTGACCCCACAGCTGATACACCCTGAATACTGTGATAGTGTTGTGCAAGCTGACTTAGTCAAAATTTTGACTTGTGTTTGACTGATTTTTAAAAAAAAAATATTGAAGCAATAAATGCGTGTACACAGCTACAAATGGTCCCATACAGTTTGTAACCGTTAACTGCTTTGGTATTTTTGATATTGTTATACCCTTTCCGTTACACGTTGTATAATGACTGGACTAATTGGATAGTGTAGAAAGTAGTCTGGCGTAGCGTGACCAAATGACAGTTGTCATAGAACTGCGAAATCGTTTCGACAAGTTTAAAACGTGTGTGTTAGACATTTTATGATCTAAATTTTAAACTTTGCAAACTGAAGGTTGATGTGTGCATCTGGATTGAGAGCCCAAATTTTGTAATTCTTGTGAGAATAAAGATCTTAAACCAGAAATTTTAAATCTTTGCAAAACGAAAAAAGATTTACATGGAATTTAGTTAAAATTTTGGTAAAACTTAGGGTAATATGCCATACATTTCTTAAACGCTATTAAATAATTTCTTAAATAAAGCTGTTATGATGAGCTAGGGCTCTCAATCCTGATGCCTGCATCAATGACTAGCCTGAATCTCAGAAAGTACTTGTCGAATTTCCAGAAAAAGAGTATGGAATGACAGTTTTGTTGACAGCTTTCTAATAGTCAGTTTCCCTTTTCTAAGGTTACAGTTAAGTTGGTAAAACCGAGCTTAAGTGAAATATACGTTTTAAACTTGTCGATACAATACCCAAGTTCAGCTACTGCCACTTGGCCATCTGGTCTACAACATTATTAGTTATAGTACGTATGGTTGTAGTATTTTGTAAGCTTTAATGAGTGACCTAAGGCGCGAAAGGTCTTAGGTTCGATTCTCGATCAGGTGAAATTAACTCTGGATGTACAAGATCGACGCCTCAATTTAATATACATCATCTGCTACTCACAGTATAATGAAAAGCTTTAGTAGATACCAATTTTGTGATTAGCGATCGTACCTCTATGTGAAATAAAACATTTAAAATCTCAGAAAGTATTTTATTTACGAAATTAATATACAATTCTCTTGTTCATACAGTAATAATCATCGTTTCAGTGTTGATGGGCGGCCACTGCACGCGTATCAGTCTAACATTCAATAGCATTAAATAAAAATAAAACACAATTATGGGACTCGCTTATTGCCGACCTCACCTCTGCTACTGTTCTGAACAATTTTCAATAACATTATTTCATTACCATACATTTATTCTCTTCACATGGTAAATTGTCGAAAGACTACTAGTTTTGAAGTCATTTTAAAGCAAATTAAAGCCCGTCCACAACGATTTCAAGCTTAGTTTGAGTAAAGATTCAGCGCAATCAAACTTATTCCGTTATTAAAATATGACATAAATTCGTTTAAACTAATTTTCACTTCTTTTAAGCTTGAGAATCGATATTAATATAATACAGTTGCTATAATCGCAATTTCATAATAAAACAAGGACATCATGTGATATTATGATAGTCATTATTTTGTGAAGATCTTAATTATGCCATCTATATTATTGTTACTGCGTGGGTGAGCTGGAGTAAGATCACGGCGCATAGATCAGTGACATTTGTATGTAGGGGTAGCGAATGTTCGTTTCGCTAAAACTACTGCTGTCGCAAGTGACTCTTGCTTGAGCGTGATGGCACTAGCGAAGCGACTTTTCGCTAACGCCGCACACGTGGCATGCCATTAGTCTATTAGCTCGGAACAGTTGCAGAGGCGAGTTCTAAGGGAGCGTCTACACTGCCACTACTGAGGCTGCTGACGGAGTTCATAAATATAGACTACTGCGTATCCTTGCCCTGTTCTGTAGGGCCTATCATCGGATGACGTCATTGCCACACAAATGACATTCACAGTGAATACCACTTATGCGTGCTTGGCAGCAAATCAGCTGTGGGTCATGTGCGATCAATAACACTATACATTATGACCCTTGGCACCGCCCTTATGCCGAGCGCATAAGACCTAATATCGTACTGCAAGTGTTCACCTTGACGTGCTGCCAACCGTACATTGTTCTCGTTTACGAACTCCGCCAGTCTGCCGTTAAGATTGGGACGGTGTAATTACATTTATTTATTTGTTCTTCCGACACTACGCTTCGTTTACAATATTTATGCTTACTACTTATTATTAAGAGGAGTTTTTTTATCAATTACTTCCAATATTATTATAACATTATTTCTGTCATTAAACTTTAATTGCAATGCGCTTTTTCTTTATTGGCGGGTTTGTAGTTTTCAGTTAATATTATTAATGGTTATTTCAATACACAAAGATATACACGTTTGGATGTGTTCAAGCATTATTTTAAAACAATAAGTACAATTCGATAGCCTACATAATAATAATTATGTAGGTACATTTCAGTCAGACTACTTATCTCAGTTCAGCTCGAATTTAGTGTCTCTTTAATTAATTGCTTTACAAAGAAGTTGTTTAAAAATGTTATCTGCTATTGGAGGAGCCGGCGTCACAAACGTCAACAATAACCACTTATGCCAGGTTCCAATATTTTACTATTCGTAATGTGTCAAAAATGACAATCCTCTCTCATCATTTTCTCCAACTGAGTACGAGTCTGGAACGTTTTAATCTTACGCCTCGTATAATTTATTACTATCCGTAACTAAATCTATCGTTGTTCAAATATTGGATCCGGGCATTAGCAGTCAGGTGATTCCTTTGCCTCGTTATTTAAAAAAAAAAAAAACAAACCCGCCAATACGATAAACGCACCGCACTTACATTAACAAGTAGTGATACGCGACAAGCACTCACACACATCGCAGCTCAAAGCTTCATCCGCACGACGCCCACAGGGTAACATCCCAGTGCCGACAATAACTGTCTCAAGTATAAAAGAAATGTTACAATTTAATTTCTACTTTGCATCGTTTCTCTGTATGCTTTTAACTGTATAACACCGTACAATTTTTGGAAGGCCTTTACGAAACGTTATTTGTGATTTGTCCTTTAGCCAGTGGTGGCTCATATACTTTCATTAGGACCTCGCCTCTAATGGTTAAAGTGTAAGACATGTTTTCCACTAGAAACACCTAGGTTTAGCGTTCACTAGATAACTTTCTACATGCGAAGCTATCTATGTGTGTGTTTATATCAGTGACTGCGTTTGCAATAGCATTTTCATATGAAACCAAATAAAATCTGTTCGTGAAAACATTTAAGTTCAACACTTAAGATTCGCGCATAATAAACATTATTTTTACAGTTTTCTGAGATAATTCTATCTTAGAACAAAAAAATGGTACCCTTACATAAGCTACATACTTACATAGATCAAATATATCGACATAATAGACGAATGATTATTGATACATTTTATACGTAGAAGTTTGAGAAACGATGCTACCATGCAACACTGGCAGTTTACCTTAGAATAAAATGGCTGACATTAGGGACCACGTGACAAGTGTAAGTTCAGTGCGGTCGACGAGTCGATAAAAATATCGATAATATATTCGGAGGCCGAGTTTGCTTATAGTTTAGAGAGCAGCAGCGAATAGTGGCAACGAAAAGTGTTAACAAGCATTGAAACAAAAACCAAATTTAAAGCTTTTAAAGGAATCACTGCTTTTCCGACGTTATTCAATAAATGAGTACTTCATCAACCGCTGCAATCTACACTATTAAAGTTCATACCGACTATAAAATGTTTCGATTCCTAAAATCCATCTCGTTCTAAAGCACTGAAACTTACATTTGTGACGTCATAAAGTACAACGTACGTTGCGGTAACGACTAAAACGTCGAATCAGACCGCGCTTTCGGTACACGCTGCCAGATTTAGGTAAACGTATTTGCGACAAAACAATTTCATTTTAGTTATTTTTCGAATACCAAACACATAGACAAAGCAAACCGCTTGTTTCTTATAGTAAAAAATGTGTGCTTGTCGCAATTACGGTTGCCTAAACCGGGACTCGAACTTCGCTCATGTCCCGCCGAACCAATTGTCCAGCAATTGTGCGAGCGAACTCGAAGCGCGATACCGATTACAGGTCGACCAGAGAGCGCTTATACGCCATTTAAATAATACTTGATTGCTAAAAGTTCATAATTTATAAAATCATACAAAAATGAATATAAGTCCATAATAAAAAACTGGCGTGAGCGCACCTATTTGCAGATCGGGCCACAGCCGACGTCGCAACTCTAGACACTTCGTCAAACGCGTATGCGTACACAAAACATTGAAAAGGAAGCCTTATGCGTTTAATTCATAAGTCGCGTTTTGATATAGCCTTGTGATAGAATTTTACAGGGTTTTTTCCTCGTTTGTTAGTTATGTCGGTCGTTCTAGTGGCACGACGTCGTCTTGGGACGGTAAAGCTACCAATGCGAAAGCTAAAGCCGTTTCGTGTCACACGTTACGTTTTGAGCCTTACTGCTAATAGATTTCGCTCAGTTATGCTATAGGCTAAAACATAGCAACATCACGCAACCGATTGTAGCCTGTATGACAAGATATTAGATACGAGAATTGCATTTTGGTATGTTTTAGCGTACAGTCGAGGTACGGTAGGGTATATAATGTACGTAGGTGGTGCTTTATATGGGAGTCCATGCAAGTCGTTGACATCTCACGATTGCGGCGCGGGGCGACTAACTGTGGTACGGCGAGGATCGGGAACAAAACACATAGTTTAATGACGTCACATGTATAAACAAATTATAAAAAAAAAAAAACTAATTATCGTAAACGGAACACAGGTGGAACTGAATACTTCACCATCTTCGCAGAGTTTTAAGCGCTTTTCATATCCTGGAGACAACCAAATGAGAAGGACAAAAACATCAACCTCTGCTCCGGAGCGCTTGCGACTGATTTAAAATCATACGACTTGTGCACATTGGCCTAATCGTCCGAAGCGAACAATTCTACGGCTTATTTTACTCCACGAATACGGTAAAGTTTGCCAAAAACATACCGATATCGATACTATTGTACATCATAATCACATCACTCAAACTATCGACCTTTAAAAGTTATTTGCCACCAATGTGTATAGAAAAAAAAATTAGGCTATTTATTAATTGTCACCAACTAATTTTAACTTGTGCTTAGATTAAATGTTACATTCTTATTCAATTTTCTAAACCCCTATAGTCTTTATCGATACGAGTTTACGACGAACGGCTAACAACATTTAGTCGCATTTAATAACACTAATTACAAGTAGTCAAGTGCATCAATTATTTCGAGATAATTATCAGAGCGATAAAAAAGTCCGATAGAACATTTAATATTACAGCACTAACAATTAAACATATGGTCCGCTGTTTACGGCCCGTTGTAAAAAACGGTCCTCGGTAAGTTATACTAAGACTGTTTGTACACGCTAAGAAATATTACCGTTACTGTAACAAACTATAAAGATAGTAAGTCGATTAGAAACAATGATTATATTTAATCCGGCAGTTAGTTTTTGAAAATACAATGAAAATATATTTTTTTTCTTCAGTAAATATATAAAAGTTTATGTGTTTACGTCTTTATTTCGTAAAACTGTACGTAGAAGTGACGTTGCGCTCAGTTTTTACCTTATAAAGCTCTTACCACCATAATTTGAATATTACATCCTAAAATTAAAGTCCAAAACCAATGGAAAATTGAAACATGTTCTGTATGTCATCTCAGTAAATTTTAGTTTACATGATAAAAGAAAAACGTGTCTTACATTTTTTAGTAATTTAACTATTGGAATAAACAAACCCTATTATTCAGGGTTTGATGCTAATTACGTAAACTATCTGTCCCTACCATGTCTGCGAGAGGTTAAATCGGGTCGTGCGCGCGATTTTTCGGCCTGGATCCTCGCAAAGTTTCTTATCGTGTACAAGCAGCCTAATACAATAGTTAATAATAATTTGTTTGTAGTGTTCAAGCGACTCACTTCTTTTTGTTCTTGGGCTGCGCGCGCGGCGGCGTGTTGGGGCGGCCCATGTTGAGGCCCGAGTACAGCTTGCGCTTGTCCGCAGGCTTCAGGATCTGGAACGAGCACATCAGCGTCTCGTCCACGGACATGAGGGCTCCTGGAACAGCATAGAGGAATATGTTATAGACTTGGTTTCATCAAACATGTATTGATGTGTGGCGTAAAACCACATATCTGTTGCTATATATAGGCGCACTTATTCAAAGTATGGTCAGCAGCTTTATTTTGCAAACAAGTCAGTACCCAGTGAACAAAAAAAACATGGAAGAATTCCCGTCATACTAAATTCAATCTAATTTTGGCTCCAAAACACGCACAGATGTAAAGCACACAAGCAATAGATACGCAATATAGTAATAAAGTATCGACACTTGAAACAAAACTTTAAGGCTAATGAGTTTAGGTCGACAAAAAGACGTTCGTTAAAGGGGTCGTTAGTTACGTCTTCTGATCGTATCACGGAGAGAACATGCGCTGTGATTGGTCCGCGCCTATGACTCGCGGCGTTCGTAGAAACACTATTCGTACTGGCGCTAGCTCACTTTTTTAAGCCACATCGTGCCTTACTTTTCGTGGTGCCATTTTCAAGCGTTAGAAATACCTTGTCACATAAATTCA
The DNA here is from genome assembly GCA_037074685.1 of Glyphodes pyloalis. Classification (NCBI taxonomy): domain Eukaryota; kingdom Metazoa; phylum Arthropoda; class Insecta; order Lepidoptera; family Crambidae; genus Glyphodes; species Glyphodes pyloalis. The sequence goes on from JAYKKO010000021.1 coordinate 9,266,110, forward strand.
TCAGGTTATCATTTGTCAGGTTTAATATGACAAGGTAGTGAGGTGTATATAAACTAATGTTTACTGTACCTACATTGACTGGTTAGTTGCCTCTGCTACCAGATACTTTTGGCCCATGGCCCCTTTAGAAGCAGTAGTAGGCACAGTATCACTCACCGGCATTGTCGAACTCGCCGCAGTAGTTGGGCGCTGAGAAGAGAGTGACCAGCTGCCGCTTCGCGAAGAACTCGTACCCGTCCTCGACGACCTGGTGCGCGCGGCAGATCAGGTCGAACTCGTGCTTCGACAGAAACTTGCCGACCACCTGTAAGGTTCAACAAGAATAAATTCATCGCTCTGACCAAGAATTGAGTTGCCCAAGGAAAGTGGTTTGAAAAACCAGTTGACTCAGGTGGCCTGGCACGTTTCGCGTGCGTTATGCGTGATGAAAAATGCCGCTTTGAGGTAGGCGCTGTGGAGGAGTCTATTTTAAGAGTCTGCAAGGTATACCGACTCTCCCACAACCGCGCAGAGTTGGCCAACGAGGGGGTTTTAGTCGGTACGAGCCCGAGACACTGTTCCCTGTAGAGAGTGACGGTGCGGTAGGCATTTCCCCATCGACAAAAAAAAGACTGAGCGCAAAGGCAGAGTTACTACCAAATGGGCCCTGATTGTCCTTGGTGGCAGAAGGGTCAAATGGACCATCAAGGCACTAAGAAATGTAAATAAATAGAGAATATTTGTATTGCACAGAACTGCAAGCTGCAATTTAAAAAAAAAGCTTCTCTTGTTCAGAGTGTTGCTACCCTTGAGATAGACTGTACGACTTACTGTCATTTTTATATTGTGGTGCGCTCTGAGTCATCACTTGGTATTTGTTGAAACATTTTTTTTATCTCGTGTACCGATAGAAATCGACACATCATCCATGATCAGAAATAACTAAATATTGTTTATCTACATTCTTTCAACTTATATATCCATTGAATCGAATATAACTAGTCTGAATGGTGTATCAAAATTATAAGATCTTGATGTGGACCGCTATAACCTATGTACGTTATTAATGGTATTATGTACCACTTATAATATATTGAAAATTCTAGATAGATTTGTATACCTATCTTGTGACCATGACTTGTTTTGTGACTATAAATACATAAAAAATATTTATATGTATATATTAAAAAAATCGCTGTTTGTTAATCTCGAAACTCATAAACAGCTAGCCTGATTTGGCTAATGTTAATTTTTATATTATTTTGATGGTTCAGACAAGGTTTAAAAAAATATATAAAAAAAAATGAAGTTACGACGTTCGCTAATTCGGGAGTAGTTTAAATATCTTGCGTGTGCTTGTGTCGTACCAAGCTTTTAAATAAATAACCCAATAAACAAACGATACTTTAAAGGTCAAAATTAAAAACATTTTTAGATATTTCACAATCTATTTTACATTGCGATAAACAAAGACCAATGATTCAGGAAGTACACACGTAGTTTGGAATCAATGGCAGTGATAACGACTCGTTATCAGTTATTGATTAATGTATTGTTCATACTTTGCCAATATCCGACTACGAATGAGTAATTCATTGTTCAAGTCTTTCAGCTAGTCTGTATTCACAAAGTTACCAGAAGTCTTAACTCTGTACTGCCCTTGAAATGTTTTTATAGCTATTCTATTTTTATTTTATTTGATAACATTACATATATTGCTGATTTTTGGTAAGTACTTAAAACACTTGTTGTACGGATATCAGAAACAACGAAGGTACCGAAATACCCAGACCTAAGATAATGTAGAAATGTTCCACATTGACCCTACCGGGAATCGAACTCGGAACCCCAGGGATAGCGCAAAGCCTCTCAGCTACGATGGATGGTAAGCATTACATTACAGCAACGTTTATGTTGACACAATATTTATCAAAAAATACATAGATTGTCCGCCTTATGGTCCAATAATAAGAACCTTATTTGTATGTACCAATGAAACATTATAAAATGGTTTGCGGAATCAAAATAGGCAAAACATAAACGAGATGTTGGAAGATTAAATACATTCGTACATGGCAGTGTGACAGAGCGTGTTGCAAGCACGGGAATGACAAAATTCTTCTCATATTTGATTTTATATTCAAGATTTTTTAAATTTAAAAAAATATTTAATCTATCATACTTATCATAAATCACAAAAATGTTTTAGATAATACTATCGACATATCAATGATATATGTATTTGAATAACGTGTGAGTAACAATGAATTCGTTCGACATATTAAAGAACACACATGTTTGTTATTTATACGTCTAAGGCTGTGTCCTTATTAGGATAATGAATATATGGGAGGTTTTTGCTGGAATTTACCAATTTTTTATCCTGTTTTAAAATGTTCATTTATATTCAAAAGTATAAACTTATTTAATAAATACTCATTTATTCAATAAGTTTAATTAAGAAATTCTGAAATACGACGCATAACTACCGAGGATAACTTATTTGTTGTTAGAAATATCATGCGTTTTATATGAGAATTAATTAACAGAAGTCCATGAATTACTTATACCCGGATTTAATATATCTAGTTACGGATAGTAATAAATTAAACGAGGCGTAAGGTCAAAACATTGGGAATTGGGAACAATTACATTTGCACTATGAACTTTTCATTCCATCCACTTATGAGCGAAATCTATATTTCGTAATATAATCTATAAGATTGTCGAAAAAAAAAAATGTAAATTGTCTTTTCAAAACGAACTGTATTATTAAGTTGTTCTTCCGAATTCCTAGACAACTAGTTTTATTTACTGCACGCCCTCAAATCCTGAGTTATTTAATTTATTGCTGTTTCCTTTTTCCAATGTCATAAGGACTAGTCAAGAACACACAGATATTACTTTAATTCAAACAAATCTCTTAAATCTCAGGCTAGGTTAACAAAACTTTCATGGTATCAACAAGCGATGCTATCATAACAAAACGGTGGTGGATGTTTACAAACATCGGCCCAAAATACTTTTACATCTTACTGAACCGAAAGAATTTTGCATCAAAAATAAATGTTTGTTAGAAACAAGTCCGATTGGAACGAACAAAAATATTGAAAACACTTGAGTTCTCGTAGCAATAAACTCCAGTTATTGTATCTAGAGCTGTTGTTTGCAGGGAATTTTTGGGATTATACAACGTTTAGGACAAGAGAAAGCTTATGTGCGAGCGAGCAGTCACTCGTGTAGATATAAGTTTATCGTTTAAATATTCATCAAGTTTCTAGTAGACTCTTTTCATTAAACACGATTTAACGTTGTTGACGACATCCGTAGCTGAGAGGCGAACGAGCCGGTCTTTGGCGACGCATCATCTCTGAGGTCCCGGGTTCGATCCCGGGTTCAATATGGGAAACCAACTTTTCTATATTGTCTCGGGTCTGGGTGTGTGTGGGTTGTGGTTCTTTAACAAAAGTGCTTACGCTACTTACCACGGAATCAGAGCAATGTATGTGATGTTAGTCAATATATATATATCCAATATATACCTAAATATGGACCTTAAATCAATGCACGTATAAGTCTAACATATTAGATCTGTAACGTACCTCCGTGCCGAATGTAAAGCTGACACCGCGGTCGTTCTCGCCCCAGCCGGCGGTGTCCTTGTCGGGGTCAGACCACAGCAGGTCGCAGAGCAGACCCTGGTCGGGCACGTCTGTCGGCCGCATGATCCGCCGGATCTGCTCCATGGCCTGAAGGTCAGGCGAGAGCCCGCCGTGGCAGCAGAAGATTTTCTCGTCAACTGCAGAAGAAGAATGGCGTAAGGTTATTACAATTTTGGTTCAAGATCTTGTTAGTTAGTAACACTATTAAGGTTCAGACAAAAGCACATCAGACTACACACTTTGGATTTTGCACCGCTATGCCGTGCGCATAAGATCGAACTGAATCGAATCTTGCAGTTCGATATGAGACTTAAGGAAAACCTTGACATGCTGTTGACAGTACAAGTCTGCAAGATACACTAGTTGTTATGAATTTGTATAAAAACAATTTCAACAGCAGAGCTACAGTAGTGGGGTATACAATTGCTGATCGCAGTGGTCACCGAACAATGATCGTAGACAGCAGGATCAATCGGGAAGCAAACAGCAGTATTTGCGAGTATTTCATATCGAAACGTCCAGACTTGGGCGGCTTCCTACCCATAGACAACTGTTGTGTGGTTGCAATTGGAAAAGACCGCAGGCTACACAGCGGCTGTGGTAGCGTTCACAGTGTGATCGGCGAAAGGAAAGTCGAAAACACAAGCACATTAAAGTTTCGCTTAGGTACCATCTGTTTTTATTGGTTAGGCTATAAATTTTGTAGAAGTTTAGGCAGATTACGTTTTGAAGAGGCCGTAAATTTCATGGACATATAAAAACGCAAAATCCTTACTTCAGTCCGTAGTAATAGAGTCAGGACAGGGTATGCACAAAAAGGGGCTTGCTAATATACCTAGTTTAACATAATAAATCCTAACGATAATTTTGTTAACGTTACTATGTAACAGAACTGATCGTTCAAAGTTATCTCTTAGGTAATTAAACTGTATCAAAACGTCAAAGTAACGGTGATCACGCTTGCCTCAATTTTTTTAACACCCCCTTCTGTGAATATTTTGGGAAAAAAACGTAGACCATCCCTAGCTTTAACTGGTATAATGGAACAGAAATATTAATAATTTGAGTATGATACTTTTAAAGTATAGATATAGCATAATTATACCATATTTTTAACGATATTCCAAGTACTAGCCTTCTTACCCTGTAAATATGTAAAGTACCCTGATCTGAATCCACATATCCCAGACGATAAACTTATTATTGCCGATCAAATCGAAAAATATTATGTTTACATGTTCAGCCAAAATAATTTAACGTATCGTGAAAGATGTTTATCCAATTATCTTGTTTATACATCTGGCTATTTGACAAAATCTCAAATGGAAAGCGATTGATATTTGGTAGATTATTGAGCGCGATAATGTTAATTTATAAGCAGCACTAACTTCTGGATGTTTCTATAATTATTGGAAAATAACAATCAGGTCACGTGACTTCTGGTGCATTAATTAGGTGTCGATAGATGTTTAGCAGTAGACGATGATTAAGACAGTTCAAGCTCGTGGCAGGCGCCGTGATAACACGCTGTTTACGAGTCTCGTCTCGTATTCAATAAACAGTGAAGATATGAAGCCAGAAAAATCTAGATTATTTCATATCATAATTACTTTATTTTGCAAACTGAGGAGAAAGTTGGTTTTAATTTGTATCCTATAATTAGAAAGACATACTAGAAAAGACGTGGCCTGACGCTAAACAAGACTAGCGTCTGATTAAACTTTCGGCGCTTTTTTTACTTTTAGCACCATTAATCTCAGGCAGTCTACTGTTTAGTAGAATCCTTTTTTGACTTTACGTTACGAAATCCCAGCAACAGTTTGAGCCGTGTTTTGTGAATGTCACGCTTTAACTATACGTATCTATATTAATATTATAAAGCTGAAGATTTTGTTTGAACGCGCCCAATCTTTTTGTGTTGGTGCATTTAACGCCGGCTATATAATATCATGTTGCAGCCAATACGAGCGTAGAATCAGTAGATAATGTGGAAAAAGTGGAAATAGTACACGTGCAAAGCTGCTAGTATATAATATTTAAGTGTCTCAGCACTAGAAAGTGTATAGCTTCCCACCGTCTATGGAACGACTTATGAGGAAAGTTTGTTTTTTATATTACACTTCAAGATTGACCTCATCCCACCTGATGTTAAGTGGTGATGATGTCCTAGCTTAAGGGCGACAAGTACAGCATAATAAAGCTGTTACTGGACTTGTCACCCTTACCTTGAAGGATTGAGCCCTGCTACTAATGTAGCACCCCCCAAGAGCCCTGGAAACCTTACTCACACACAAGAACACCACAACACAGAAGTGATTGTGATTTGGCTGCGGTCTTTTGTGAGGCGGAACGACAAATCAGTACCTCTCTTTTTATTTATATTTATTTAAGATACATATTCAAGTACAGATACGCCGAAAAACGCATTAGTTTGAAGCATGGCCCGTTCGCTAGTGATCTACAAAATTAAGTCGTCGTCTGTGACATTGCACATATACGCTAACTCTTCGATCACACATAGTACTAACTGTAAAGGGGTGTCTAAAAATAGTCGAAACTAGCTAGCAACCGGCATAATACCGGAGGGACAGCGAAGTCGTTTGGGCAATTTCCTCGACTAGGCATTTGTTCCGATCAGGTCTGATTGCGCCTAACTCCGTTATTTCGCGAGCCTGAATGGCTACGTCGTCAGCTAGTCAATTTTACTATAGGAATATATTTTCCATTGCAGACTTTTCATGGCTTGGCGAAGTATACACAATATCGCAATCTGTGCGCGATATTCTATTTCTAGAAGAATTCCATATGGCATTTATCACCGAGTTCAGTGGCGTAACTTTACTATTTACGTATCAAAATGAATTTTCTTCAGAGAAATTGTTGGTACATGACATTTCAAGTTGAAGATGAATTGTCCAAGTTATTTTCATATTGTAGGTACACGGTACAAGGTCAAAAATCTAGTTTGAGACCAGTTGATTGGTGTCAATTATTAAATAGATTACATTCCGATTAAAAGCAAAACAAACCGTTCATTACACATTCCCGTTTAGTTTCCATTACGATTAAAGTATTTAAATAGATGATATAAGGATGCAACGTAAAAAGCGCGATGAATGAATCTCTTTTTTTAAAAACGGGGCTTAAAAGAAAGTAAACCCGTTGTCAAAATATCTTTATATGTTCTTAATAGTAAAAGGCATTTTTCTGGAATCGCCATTTTGAACGAAGGTATATGTAGCGTTAAAAGTTTGTCGACGTCGTTAGCGTAAGACGTTTCTGAGTTATTCCACGTAATTCGTTCAATAAGAGGTCAAAGCTCCGTTGACGTTAGAGTATGAGCGAGTTTGGATAAGCCTGGATATACTACACTGCACCCTAGGGACCCGTCACAGAGATACAGCTAAATTAAACATTGAAAAGAAAACATTAAACTCTGTTTGAACTAAATTACAACAGCTTTACCGGACAAAAAAAATAAGGAGATTGTTAAAATGTTCATATTCCTTTTTTTAATCTTTCACATAACACTTTTTTATATAGTCTCTCTATTACCCTAAGAAGTGAAGCGTACAGGGGGAAAAAGGTACAGTGTGCTCTAATTTTTATACAAAACTCATTCTAATGCGAACCTTATGGTAACGTCATAAGAACTCAAATGTTTACATTTCATTGCTCGGGACTGTACGTCACATAAAACTCGGCAATAAGATTGATTGATGATTGATGACACCAACAGTTACATTAACTCTTGTATTTTCACGTGGCATCGACGAAAAGTTGTGAAACTGATCATGGTTCAATGTGTATATGACACCGTTTGTTTTTTGCCCGTACTCTTAAAGTGGAATGTTGTTGGAATGTAAAAGCATTCCAATAATTCTTACGAAACCGTGTTATGTCATACAAATGGAAGCACATGAGCACTCAGGCCTACAGAGACAATTTAATTAGCTGCTCCCGGCAGACGTTGTAAACACGTTCATCAAATTAAGTCCCGTGAAAGCTGATGAGTCACGGGGTTGGCTGGATGCCACCGGACTGCTCCACGAGAAAGGCACTTAAAAAGAGTTTCATGAAAAATAAACGTCTGGATTCACGATTTTTTAGATAGATCCCGTGTATTTATGCCGCCTCACTTTAGACAGGTCTTGGCCAATAAATTACACGTATAATGCCTATGTATGGGACCAGTACTAGGGTGACTGGCTAGACAACTAAGATACTTTTTAAATAACTGTCAATGCGTGATTCCTTCATAACTATTTTATGAATATTTTAGCACACAGTGACGTCACAATTTAACTTATGAACACGAACAAGTGTAACTAAAAAATATTTTAAAACTTTTTAATACTCAGGGTATTAAAAAGTTTTCAAGTATTTTAAAATCGCAAAAAATCAATGGTCGATAACATACAAGTTTTAATTTAAGGCATTTATAACTTAAATTTGTATTATTTGTGAATGGTGTCAAGAAAATTTATCGGTAGCTGTTACCTTGGGTAGCAGATGCATGGGATTCAGTTGTTAATATTGGTGTCATGAGCAGAAGTCGCCTCACGCAAACATTACAATAAGGCAGATCTTATTAAAAAAGATATTTCTTTCCAACAAAAAAAAAATATAATCAAATCGCTTCATAAATGACGAAGTTATCCACGAAAACACATCATAAAATCATCCTACTAATAATTTTGACGCCAAAGTTTGTAAAAATGTCTAGATGTCAGGATGAATGTTTTTTTTCTCTCATACACGCATTAACTTTTAGGACGGATTTAGATAAAACTTGGTAGGAGGGGAGATGGTATTACAGATAGATATAACTAACGCGGGCGAAGTCGCGGGCATTAGCTAGTATGTATGTATACGACCGAATTGTGAAACCTCTTTCCAAAGCTGACACCAAAGACAGTTCGAACATTATCAGCGCAGCGACATATTCTCTCTGCAAACACCCGACCTATTTCAACTGAAGTTTAAGCTGACATTCAGAATACCCTCTACAGCTTTTTGCTAAGAAACTTTTTATCTGAAGCCGGGAGCGCTTCTCCCATTGTTTACCGCTTTATTTTTGTTTGTCTGCTTTCTAAACTTGCCGGGGCAATGTCAAATCAATGAAGCCGAGTTTCGCGCTAGACGGCTAGGCTCCAAACCTTAAATAAAAAGTTTAATAACATATAGACAATGCTTTCATTTCAACTTTTGTGCTGTTCATTTTATTTGTCCCTTGTAAAATGTTTACTGTTTCTGATTTGGTTGATTTCTTTCATATAAATATATACATATACATATATATATTGTGAGATGCATACTCCTTTCATGGTTACGCTTTATAGTTTGAGTTGATCCGTTGCTTGTAAACAGTAAATGGTTGTCTGAAAATATACAGCTGATTGTTAGCATGCGTTTTCCTGTTTCCCTAAGTTCCCTTTATTGCATATATATTTCTAGCTTTAGTCATAAAAATATACTAATTTATTGTAAAGCGTTTTCTTCATGTATAAACCTATTAGTACATAGTACTATCAGTTTTGACAGTTCCTATATTGTGTGTAAGGTACCTGTTATCAAAAGAGCGTCTTCAGAAAATATAACGTGCGGTCAAAGAAATAATCATGTGATAATCGATACGACATGCTTTAACACAGCGTCTGCGGTTCAGTGAAAAAGTAAAATGCACGTTCAGAGGGACCCCACACTAGCGTTTTTCGAGCGTCAGCGTCTTGCCGCGCCGACGTTGTTTGGGCGTTGCGTCGACGCGACGCCCGCTCAACGTCGACGCGGCGCCCGCTCAGCGTCGACGCGGCGCCCGCCCAGCGTCGGCGCGGCGTTTGAGCGGCGCTTGCGCTGGGCGTCCTCTGCACATCGCGTTCGAGCGTCGCGCCGCGCTGATGTCAGGTACAGTTATTTCGAAAATGGAAATGTAAGATTTGAATAACGCACAATATAATGTTTTATATTGCAGTGATAAATTAATGCTTTCAACTTGTAAAGGAAAAAATATGTTTTACCTATTTGACACATGCCACGAAAAGGCAACTTTAGCATTTATTTTCTCGAAAACTAAAAGTACTTAATTGAAAATGGGTTTCTTCGGCAATATGAGCTAGTATTTTAAGCTACATCCATATTTGCTATCGGCTAAAAAGTCTTCTACCTACTGATTCTAAAACACGGGCGGGCCGAAACAATTGAGTTGATCATTGTACTGTTGTCAAAATAAACGCTGCGGCAGGCGTCGGGCCGGCGCGGCGCACACTGGTCCGGATTTTTAATATGGAAGACTTAGGACCCAATGTCAATATTTCGGGCTGAAAAAAATCATGTGGATAGATAAATGAACGTTCATCAACGTTTGTTCTAGCAGTTTTTATGAAATTGGTTATTTTTGCGAAAAAAAAAACATTGAAAAAAAATTTGTATGGAGAAAAAGTGAAATATTTTTTTTTTTCGAAAAGTTCAAAACTGTTAGCAGTGAAACCTTTTGTGTGTTATTGTATTACACTTATTCGTTAATTCCATATTTTTTTTATTTGCATATACTTGCAGCCTTGGCCAAAATATGCATCGGAACTTTCATTGTATTTATTTCAACTATTTGTGACAATTTAATTTTTTTATTGATTTATAGTCACATAATTTACGCATATTTTCAATATAATAAATTTTAAAATCCATTATTTGTTGACTATGAATGATTTTGAAAAATAGATTACAATTTAATTTAAAAAATCAAAATAATATTTTACTTCTCATGGTTAGCTGTTGCTTAAAGCACAGCTAGTGATCGAATGAGGCATTGCCTGCCTGCTAATATTCTCCTATTCCCTAATATAGCTATCACTTTTATTTTCTACTATTGCTGTCTCTTTCATTCTCTTTTGCTCACTCTTTTTCTTCTTAAGACAAGTGGTGTTCCACGCTTATAAATCAGATAAAATAGACAAGAGCTCTACTGGTAATACAAAATATTTACTTGCAGCTTTGGCGTTTATTTCGTTTATCCTAATATATATTTATTTAAAATCAGTACTTTTGCTTCTTTAAGTGGTTTCGGGAAAGTAAATTCGGTACTAAGATAAAATCCATACTAATATTATTAATGTGAAAGTGACTCTGTCTGTCTGTCTCTCTGTCGCTCAATCACGCCTAAACTACTAAATAAATCTAGTGTCCCAAAGAATATCTATACCAAATTTCATCTATATCGGTTCAGTGGTGCAGCGGTAAATTTAATGTAATGTAAACGACCTTCAATTATTTTTTATTGTACTGCGAGAATTGTGCAATAAACTATTTCTGGTTATTTTGTTATACATTTTGAAGTTGATTTATGAATAACTAGTGGCCATCCGCGACTTCGTCCGCATTAATGTCGGTTATCGCGACGCTATTCACGCGGACGAAGTTTTAAGTAGCATAGGGTATGTATGTAAATGTATTACAAAATAACTAAAAATTGTTTATTGCATAATTCTTGCAGTACAATAAAAAATAAATTGAAGGTCGTTTTCATTACATAAAATTTAATACATTTTTTATCAATTTAGTACATAATAAATAATAATAAAATAAGTAATTAAATTAAAAATAAAGTAATTAACTAAAACTATCTATACATAACATACAAATTAATATAAATAACTTAAAACTACAATAGAAAATAATTGAAGGTTGTTTACATTACATTAAATTTAATACATTTTTCATTAATTTAGTAAATAGGAAATAATAATAAAATAACTAAAATGAAATTAAAACTAAAGTTATTGACTAAAACTATCTATATATAACACGCAAAATAATAGTTATAAATAACTTAAAACTTATTCTAAAGGATCTGGCACATTTTCTGGAGCTTCTTCATCAACTTCAATTTCTTCTTCAACTTCTATTAATTCATCTGATAATATCAACTGCGTAGCTTCTGGAAACATCCTTGATGACTTAAAATTGGTGTATTTAGGTTTCAGATGAGATATATATGGATCTGATGATATCAAAAAATTGTGTATAATGTCTTCATTATTTTGCAGTCTTCCTGTTTTCCTCGTGTGTCGCTCTCTGGTATTTCGAAAGTCCTTATTTCTTGCTTCTCCTGCTTCTTCTGACAAAATTCCGATAGGAAGGCAAGAGAAATGTTTGCATATGTCAGCGCCATGTATCAACATTTTGTGTATGCTGGAAGGCATATTGTACCAGGGGTAGTGATGTACAAAGATCTCAGCAGTCTCCTTGCAGTATTCACGGAAACTATCGATATTGACAGCCTTTCCACAAGATAACACTTGCAATATAACTGCGAAGTGCTTTATCAAATCAGCATCAATCTTCGTTATTTGAGCACTTTTTTTGTATTCCCGAAAAAATCTTCTGGCCGTGTTTCCGTCATTAGTAGTTCCAAAGCCCTGCTTTACAACATCAATCAAAAGTCCCATTTGTTGTTTGAACTCCGATTGCACCATATCCTTCCTTAACTTCTTAAGGTTTTTGTTGTCACCTCGTGCACTCCACATTTTGAAATCTAAATTATATGAAATATGTAAAAGACACTCCATGCTTCGAATCCACATATGGAGTGTTGATAGTCCATATTGATACACATCGTCCCGTACAGGTCTTGAAAACATTTCTGAAAGATTATTCATCTCACTAGGTTTTGCAAGACAAACATTGCACGTAGCTGCAGATGGAGTATCTGTAATAATTGTAGCCACTTTCCCATCAATCATTGTCATGTGCAACTCATGAGTAACTTCCAAGTTTCCGCAACTTGAAATAGTCAAATTTCGTATTTCTTCCTCCATTGCCGCTTGTTCTTGCTTAACAAATTCGGTCGTTTCCTTCGCAAACTGAAATTTAATAGGTCTGCAATAAGATGTTGAAGATGGGTTTGGATTATTCCAAATAACAACATTGCCGCTCTCGAGCTTCAAAGGAACGAGGCTCGTCATGAACACAGAGGAGTCGTCGAATTCTGCCAGTTCACTTCTTTGCTTGTAGTTGCTCTGTGCTGAAGATCCATCGAATCCCCACTTGGAGGTAAGCTTCAAGTTTTCACTGCACATATTTAAATCATCACCAACGACTTGCAGTATTCTTCGAGTTGTCACGTCTAACAGTGCTTGTAGTTTCACCTTCACTAAATGTTCTGATACTTCAATATCTCTGGTATCTGGATAACACCTCTGCTTAGCTTCCAACAACTTGTAGTAAGACGGAAGCTTCAATTGCTGTGACAATGCTGACCGTAAAGTAAGATACTTCCACTTTGACAGATCCAATGATGCAGTAAGGGCCAACGCTTGATCTTCCTGCATAGTGTCCGTCTTCTCGTTTGTTGATAAAAGTGATTCGACAGCTTCAACCTTTTCAGGATTCTTCACAAGGTGATCGATGATGCGAGCAAGACCTTCTTTCCCATTAGACTTTAGCTTCGTGACAAAAGCAAAAGTCAGTTCCTCTTCCGGATAGTCGAGTAATGTACCCGATCGCCTTTTCTTCTGCTTATTCCCCAAGTCTTCAAATGGCTTCCTTGATGCAATGTCTGTAGATGTTCCAATGTCACTAGTCGCCTTCGAAGTAGATGGAATGGGTTGAACAGCTGCTTCTTCTTCTGTAGAACGAGGATCCAAATTTTCGGTCCCTTCAAAAATTTCGGTGAGATTTACTGATTCACATTCAGGCCACTTAATTCTTGTTTCCAACCAGTTCATATGCTTCTTCATGAATGTTTTTTGCACCCTGTGTGCCTCGGTCCATCGACGATTTAAGTTCACAGTAAAAGATCTTGCAAAATTCAATAATTTTTCTGAATCTTCTTGCGAAATTTCAAGCAAAACGCAATCCAAAATTGCTTGATGCAGTCGTTTGTAATCCTTGAGGTCCTCTTGTCGCAGAAACACGTAAATGTCCAGGTTAGTGCCAAATCCAGCCATGATCAAGTTGCTAGATTATTCACGTTAAAATTTCCAGGTATGTTGACTCTTCAAGGGTTGAATGTCTAATGACGCTCCAACATGAGCTCCCGTCTGTTTTATTTGATTCATAAGCGCTCAACTAGCAAGGGTTTCAAGGAGCGAAAGAGAGAGAAGTATGGAATGAAAGAGATAGCGATAGTAGGAAATGAAAGAGATAGCAATATTAGGGAATGGGAGGGGAATATTAGCAGGCAATGCCTCATTCGATCACTAACTGCGCTTTGAGCAACAGCTAACCACTAAGAAGTAAAATATTATTTTGATTTTTAAAATTTAATTGTAATCTATTTTTCAAAATCATTAATGGATTTTAAAATTTATTATATTGAAAATATGCGTAAATTATGTGACTATAAATCAATAAAAAAATTAAATTGTCACAAATAGTTGAAATAAATACAATGAAAGTTCCGATGCATATTTTGGCCAAGGCTGCAAGTATATGCAAATAAAAAAAATATGGAATTAACGAATAAGTGTAATACAATAACACACAAAAGGTTTCACTGCTAACAGTTTTGAACTTTTCGAAAAAAAAAAAAATTTCACTTTTTCTCCATACAAATTTTTTTTCAATGTTTTTTTTTTCGCAAAAATAACCAATTTCATAAAAACTGCTAGAACAAACTTTGATGAACGTTCATTTATCTATCCACATGATTTTTTTCAGCCCGAAATATTGACATTGGGTCCTAAGTCTTCCATATTAAAAATCCGGACCAGTGTGCGGCGCCTGTGGAGCGCAGTCCTGGCGTTCGTCATTTCGACCGCGCCGCTGCGCAAGCGTTGCGTCAGCGCCGCGTCGACGTTGCGTCGACGTCGCGTCGGCGTTGCGTCGGCGTTGCGTTGACGTCGCGTCGGCGTTGCGTCGACGTCGACGCTCAAAGAACGCTAGTGTGGGGTTACGCTCACCCGACATCCGCCTGCGCAAGCGCAGGACGCAGTCTCGTTCAGCCACGTGCGCTCTCTACCCACGTGACAACGCACGTGAAATACGCCCACTCTACTCCTATAAACACAAGATACACAATCGCCTGACAATTCGCTAACCACATCACGCAATTGATGGGAATGGTTGTCTGGAATCGTTTAACTAGATCGAGTGTCGGCTTCTAATTAATGGATAAACGCTGGGTTGATAGCGCTGTGATCAATTATATTATTGATATCGATGGGTTAATAATTATTTACAGTTTTCAAGGTTTGAGTAGGTGCGATTATGAATGCTGAAAGATTAGCAAAGAAGGTAGGTATATTTAACGAATTGCTGTTGTAGCCGATGAGACTTTGCTGTTGAGACATAAATTTATAGACGTGACTAGCCGATTCTGTTATGTGCATAGGGCTCAAACGGGAAGTTAATAAGAGACATGGCAGTCAGTACCTACTTGCGAGCAGGAGCCGGATCACGATGTAATAAATCTTTTATTTTCACAAGTTATCAAAACAGCTGACAAAATCGAATGAGAACGTCCGGGTGTAATATCGAAGAAAAACATGGAGCACGCGAGGCCGAAACCGTAAAACAAATAAACAGGGGCGGTTGTGACGCCAGCAGTGTAATTTCCGGAGCGTTCTGGTTAGGGCTGCCGTCAATTTTGTTTGGTAGAGTGAAAACATCTAAATCTTGTACATTCAAACCTTTTACTCAGCTAAAAACATCGAGTTCTCCGCGCATTTTATCAAGAGGACTGTGTAATGTACACAACACACATGTGTTTACACTGCCTAACATCTTTGCGTGCAAAAAACACTTTAAAGTTAATCTCTCTACATTTTATACAAACCAGCTTGATTGTTATTCTTTCCATCTCATCCTACTAATTTGAGAACCCTCAGAGAGGTAGAGCTATGAAAGAGATGTCCTTTCTTAGGTATAGAATCTGTAACTATGTTAGTGAGAAGACAATAGAGAATTTGTGAGCTTACGTGGCAGGTACGTGTATAATGGTATTATGGCCGCTGGATGATAAGAAACCAGAATTTAAGGTTGAACTTTGAAGACAGCGTATTGGAAACTTAGGTTGCCCCTGTAAATAGTGCAGTGACTCAAGGAGAGGGATCGATTGATTTGAGCTGATGATTATTTGGATCATGTACTAATAATTCGATCGGCAAATTACAAACTCTTATTTGTAGAACGAACTTTGTACAGTGGGCAACCCTGACTCCGACTTTCTTCAGTGACGTCAAAAGTGACAGAAACGAAGCGAAACACAAATAAATGAACCAACTTTGTATAGTATGATATACGTTAAGGCTTACTGAGATCACGTGACATGTAACTTTTGGTAAATACATTGCCGCCTAATATGCGCCACGCGGGTAATTTTTATCAAACGTCAAAATCGAATAAATCAGTACGTCAGATGCTGATTGGCTGAAAATACGAGTGCGATGTGATACTAGCCAATACAAATATCGGAACTTTGGTCGTCCCATGCCAAACATTTGCGCAAGTTACAAAATACTGATTGAACAATTGAAGTAAAAAATACCATATCATAGTTTAAGGAAACCAGATGTGTCATTGCATTAGAAAAAGTTGCTAAAAGGATGTGCGAATTTTCTGATGTTTAAACAGTATCAACCTGTTTACACGATACAAATGCACTTGCGCTACAGAATCACGCACTGTTAGAGTGCAGCATAATCTATCGCAAGGTCAGTGAGTTGCATAAGTTATGTGTGATTCTCATTGGAAAGGTGAACTTGTGACGTTAACTGTTGTTTATGTCAGATTATGCGCTTTAATTTTCTCTCCATCTTGGAACTCTTTAGTTTTGATATGGATGATTTATAGGTCAGATCAATATAAAATAAAATCATGATAGTTCCACCAGGACTATGTTTGCCATTTTTTGCAAGCCGTTTCATTACCATGTTTTCATGGAATTCTCAGGAACTGATCAGATTCTAAATAGATATTTAATCGCATGCAGGAAAAGTCATATTTTACATGAATTAATTTATTTGCCGAGAATTCACAGGTTATGCACCATAAAAATATTCGCAGAAAGTTATCACAACGAGGTACATGTTTAATTGGAGAAATATATCACAATCACAATTTGTTTCAATGACGTAGTAAGTGTTGCGCAAGGATTTCGTTTGAACTAAGATGAATAAACAAGAATTAGTTTCATATCGATGTATAGTCAACTTCATATTGACATCTTGGAGTCCGCTATGAGACTGGTACACGGGAGTGATTGCCATCTGACCCACGTAACTCTTAGAGGGGAGACCGGACCTTTTATATCCAAGCCAGGATCAAGTGCGGTTCCCATGCACGGATCATTATTGTAATCGATAAACACAGGGTTCACAGTTTCGAGGCCCAAAGTTCTACCCACTATAGCGCGGAGGTAGTATGCTTGTCAATATTTATATAAACCAGTAAGCGTTATTTTGAACTGCTGACAGCCGTTCCAATTTTTCGTTCTGCGCCACTTGGAGGCTTTAAACGTAAACAATAAAGTTTAGTTTTAGATATACGTGCCGTTTGTTGTAACGAATTTATTGAAGCGCTTGCCTACAGGGGACGAATACAAACTTTTATTTTAATTTGAAGACACGGCCCACACTTTGCGAGAGGCCCCGACACTCTACGATGGCTCTTGAGGGATGAGTAACAAGCTCAGCAAAAACTGGAAACATGACACCTGTGCCAGTGCCTATACATTTTATGTACTGGGCCTAAATTGGCAATACACTCTTAACCTACCTTGTGGATTCGTGAGAATATGTTTAGTGTTTTTTTTATGAAAAGATATCGTCTGATCAAAAAGTGAAACAAGACGGCGTCATCTTCAAACAAATATGTATGCTTTGATCCTTAGTATTGCAACATCACGCCGTGTATATGCATCAATTCATATAAATTACGACATATAAATCCGCTTTACGGAATTTACCACTTCATGATCAACCATTTTATGAAATGATTGAATTTTATGAATTTTTAAAGCGTCAATGAAAAATTGGGTAAACGAATATTTCTAGATTTATTCACATTATTCGTTGTGGATGAAACAGAAACTAACTGTTCAAAGGGGTTTTCAGTAGATCGCCGCCATAACGTGGAATTAGTAACACCACCAAGTTTATATAAATTTCAAATTGAAGTCTAACTTGTATACTTAATTATTATTACGATTTATATCCGACATCGAGTTGTCCGAATACTCAACAAAGTTTAAATGGGAAATCTTCTCGTTAAGTATCGTGTCGTGAAACTTCGGGATTGGTTCGATTGTGTTTGCGATTCAATTTAGAATTAGTTTACTCGCAGTGTCACTAATTAACATGACATGAATATTTATTAGATAGAAACTTTGCGATACGAGACATGCATGTTATAATAATAAGTTACATGTTAAGTATGATCATTTATATATTTATGTACAAATATTTCCGTTGTAGATTTCTACCAATGACAATAAGGCAGAAAAAAAAATGCTTTGGGTGTTTACCTGCTGTAGCGTGGTGATTAAGGCAGATCCCGTTGTTGTAGCAACTACGACTTGGTTTTAATGATGGATAAAGATAGATAGTGTAGGACGTGGAGGTATATGCCCCGGGCGCCCAAACGAATCCATAAGTCGACATATTTTACTATACTAAATACGTGCTGGTCATATACACTAAAGGGCGGCTCTTCTAGAGATTAATTCCCCTAAACGTATAAATGACCAGCAAACGGCTTTTTTTCCTAACTATAGATGATGGCTGCAGATAGCCTTCTCATCTTCATAGAGCTTGTGGGGAGCGGAACGCTCTCACCCCTTCAGCAATAAATAGAACTAAACGGTATATTGTATAGCGTACTCCCGTGAGAACAAAATCCGTCAATGGTCGTCTTGAGGATTATGATGAAGATGATGTAAGTATACATGAACTTAGTCCGGGAATAATTGGGAGAAAAAGTGAAAAAATACGAACGATAGTAAGAGGGGGGAGTGTGTGTTCGGTATTCACCCCGGCACGTCAAAAATGAAGATCCTGGTCTGTTTTAATACTCTGGTTTGCTACAAAATGGTTGGTTATCTTGTCAAGGGGTTACTCATTGCTATTATGATTTATTAAACCCCTTTATCATGAAATAATAGTGGTTTCGTACCGCGTCGCAATGCGGTGCAAAGAATGAGTGCTATATGGACACAAACACGTGGAGAAACTTTGCAGCGACCTGTTTCTGTGAAAACACATTCGGTTGTTTGATACACCACATACGAAAATAAATGTATTAAGCGGCCACGCGTTGGTGGCAAGGCAAATATGAGAGAGCATAAAACTCGCTTACTCAGCTCAGATGTTGCACGGTGCGCGGAACGTGAGTTGAGATTTACATGGAGTTTACGAAATCGGGTCGGCAATGTTTCATTTTGTAACTTGCAATGTTTCAGTCTTAAAATAAAACTGAAGACTTTTTAGCTGCAACGTTTTAAGAAAAAGGTTGTGTCATGCTTCATCGATTTCTCTGTCGAAATTGTTGAAGATATCCCAACCTCATTTTATAGAAAAATGCTTTCAAACCCTTTTGAAATAATCTTTAATTATTGATGAAATATTTCAGTCTTCCGGCTTTAAACAACTGTTGGAGGTGATTAAGGAACGTTTTAATTCCACCATCACCAAAATATCAGAACTACTGGTTCGAATGAAAAAAAAAAATGTGTTTGATAGTCCAAAGTCCAAGTCAAAGAAGACTTTAGGCTGTATAACATCACATTGCGACAAATAGGAGAAAATGTGGGAAATAATGGGGATAGTGGGTACGCTACGGGCGGCTAATCTCAAATATTTCCGTGAAATTAGTCCGGGAATAATTAGAGAAATTTGCAAAGACCTTTATCGGCCGTATGATAGGTAGTTCGATGAGCGATCGCGCCAGACAAGATACCGTAGAAGTGGCGGCGCGACATGCACTTGGATTTCAGCTCCCGCTTACGATGCAGATCGATACGGAGATTAACATAATAACACGATGGATGGAAAAGTAGAAACGGGATATTGAGCTTCATATTTTTATTAGTAGAAGTAGCCATAAAGACATTGCGCCCAAAAAAAAGTTATTTAAAAAAAAACCACTACAACCCAACAAAAATCGGACAACGCAACATTACTCTGATTCCGTGGTAAGTAGCTAAAGCACTCAAGTTACATTTACAGAAATCAGAAACAACTACAGTACCACAAAACCCACACTCTAAAACAATATAAAAAAGTTCGTTTCAGATATTCGACCGGGAATCCAACTCAGGACTTCAGAGATGGCCTGACGCCAAAGTCCAAGAGGTCGTCAACCCTAATTTAAATAAGTATCTTCTCAAGCAGCTGTTTTAATGCAATGCAAGACTTTACGTTTCCAGCATTAGAATACTGATATCCGTAAAACTAAACCGGCTGTCAACTCACTCATGAACCGAGTCCATACTTTTACAGTTATTTAAACAGCAACAAAACATCCAATCTATTTTTGCAAATGTTAATGATTCCCTCACAAGGTGGTGCAAGTGTAAGCAGGTACATGGTGACCATGGCATTCAGTTCAGGGTCGCTCGCGGGAAATGAATGTTTGCCCGCTGACCTCACATTACCGGCCGGCACTTTATGGAATCACCTATAAATGACATTGTTGGAAAAGCGTCAACGAAAACGACAAACATAAAACCGTTTCTGAAACAAAATGCAATGTTGTGTAATATAAAACTTTCTTATCACGAACGACAACAAACCAACAGCCAACAAGTTGCTTAGCATCGACCGCTTATCAACTACGATATGGGTGAGGCACTTTACCACATGAGGCCTGTGTGCTTTGTTAGATATTTAAAGCCTCTAAATGGCTATTTATATGGCTCTACAAATTATGCCGCGGACGTCATATATTCCCTTGACACCACCATTAAAGCCAGAAGAGTTGCAGGGCGGTTTAGTTAGTTGTCTCCTTTAGAGCAGGAGTGACACACACATTTCGCATGGGATCTTGACTCCCCCACAACTGCGCAGCGTTGGCCATCGAGGGGGCTTTAGTCGATGCGAGTCCGACACACCTCTCTCTGTCGCAGAAAGTGACGGTGTGGTAGGAATATCCCCCTAGAGAAAAAAAAGTGACAAACCAAAGAGCGAAAGAGATTCGGGTGACTATTTAGATTATTCAAACAAAAAATTTGTTTTCAATCAAAATAACAGCGCTTTTCGCAATTGTCCTTGAGTACCAGTCCTCACTTTCGGTCATGTTACTTTCCTGCGTTGTCCTTCCTACTCAACGAGAAATTTGCGTGACCAGGGCTTTGAGGTTATTCCCAACAGAGATCGTTGAAAATTAATTTAAACTTAAATGAATTACTCTACCACTGTATGTAATACGTTTTGATGTCATTAAATCGGTCAACGACACATACGAGCTCAATTTTACGACACTATAATACAATAGCATTAATAAAACAATGTTCATAATTCATTGCATTCCTTGTCTTCTTGAAGAATGGGTGCGCTTAAGCTATTGGTCTAGCCATGAGGCTATAAAATGTCTTTTTGGAAAAGTGTCAACGAATATTACAAAGCCGGAGCGATATTTACTTGGCGATGATGTGAAAGTCGTGAATTGGTTTGAATAACGTCACAACTTTGTAGCATGATATGATATTTATTTCAGATGCCACTTGGTTGAAAATAAATGTCTCGGTAGAACGTAGATACTAAACGTTAAACGATGACGCTGAATTACAAAATTAAGGAGAACGGTTCGAACACACAATCCTTGATACACTCGTAACGGTGATCTTGATACGGATTTCACAATGGATGTGGTCGATGATAGGCAAAGAACGAACAACGTAAACAGTGATGTAGCAAGCAAGTCAAAATAGAAGCGGCACACACTGGTCCGGATTTTTAATATGGAAGACTTAGGACCCAATGTCAATATTTCGGGCTGAAAAAAATCATGTGGATAGATAAATGAACGTTCATCAACGTTTGTTCTAGCAGTTTTTATGAAATTGGTTATTTTTGCGAAAAAAAAAAACATTGAAAAAAAATTTGTATGGAGAAAAAGTGAAATATTTTTTTTTTTCGAAAAGTTCAAAACTGTTAGCAGTGAAACCTTTTGTGTGTTATTGTATTACACTTATTCGTTAATTCCATATTTTTTTTATTTGCATATACTTGCAGCCTTGGCCAAAATATGCATCGGAACTTTCATTGTATTTATTTCAACTATTTGTGACAATTTAATTTTTTTATTGATTTATAGTCACATAATTTACGCATATTTTCAATATAATAAATTTTAAAATCCATTATTTGTTGACTATGAATGATTTTGAAAAATAGATTACAATTTAATTTAAAAAATCAAAATAATATTTTACTTCTCATGGTTAGCTGTTGCTTAAAGCACAGCTAGTGATCGAATGAGGCATTGCCTGCCTGCTAATATTCTCCTATTCCCTAATATAGCTATCACTTTTATTTTCTACTATTGCTGTCTCTTTCATTCTCTTTTGCTCACTCTTTTTCTTCTTAAGACAAGTGGTGTTCCACGCTTATAAATCAGATAAAATAGACAAGAGCTCTACTGGTAATACAAAATATTTACTTGCAGCTTTGGCGTTTATTTCGTTTATCCTAATATATATTTATTTAAAATCAGTACTTTTGCTTCTTTAAGTGGTTTCGGGAAAGTAAATTCGGTACTAAGATAAAATCCATACTAATATTATTAATGTGAAAGTGACTCTGTCTGTCTGTCTCTCTGTCGCTCAATCACGCCTAAACTACTAAATAAATCTAGTGTCCCAAAGAATATCTATACCAAATTTCATCTATATCGGTTCAGTGGTGCAGCGGTAAATTTAATGTAATGTAAACGACCTTCAATTATTTTTTATTGTACTGCGAGAATTGTGCAATAAACTATTTCTGGTTATTTTGTTATACATTTTGAAGTTGATTTATGAATAACTAGTGGCCATCCGCGACTTCGTCCGCATTAATGTCGGTTATCGCGACGCTATTCACGCGGACGAAGTTTTAAGTAGCATAGGGTATGTATGTAAATGTATTACAAAATAACTAAAAATTGTTTATTGCATAATTCTTGCAGTACAATAAAAAATAAATTGAAGGTCGTTTTCATTACATAAAATTTAATACATTTTTTATCAATTTAGTACATAATAAATAATAATAAAATAAGTAATTAAATTAAAAATAAAGTAATTAACTAAAACTATCTATACATAACATACAAATTAATATAAATAACTTAAAACTACAATAGAAAATAATTGAAGGTTGTTTACATTACATTAAATTTAATACATTTTTCATTAATTTAGTAAATAGGAAATAATAATAAAATAACTAAAATGAAATTAAAACTAAAGTTATTGACTAAAACTATCTATATATAACACGCAAAATAATAGTTATAAATAACTTAAAACTTATTCTAAAGGATCTGGCACATTTTCTGGAGCTTCTTCATCAACTTCAATTTCTTCTTCAACTTCTATTAATTCATCTGATAATATCAACTGCGTAGCTTCTGGAAACATCCTTGATGACTTAAAATTGGTGTATTTAGGTTTCAGATGAGATATATATGGATCTGATGATATCAAAAAATTGTGTATAATGTCTTCATTATTTTGCAGTCTTCCTGTTTTCCTCGTGTGTCGCTCTCTGGTATTTCGAAAGTCCTTATTTCTTGCTTCTCCTGCTTCTTCTGACAAAATTCCGATAGGAAGGCAAGAGAAATGTTTGCATATGTCAGCGCCATGTATCAACATTTTGTGTATGCTGGAAGGCATATTGTACCAGGGGTAGTGATGTACAAAGATCTCAGCAGTCTCCTTGCAGTATTCACGGAAACTATCGATATTGACAGCCTTTCCACAAGATAACACTTGCAATATAACTGCGAAGTGCTTTATCAAATCAGCATCAATCTTCGTTATTTGAGCACTTTTTTTGTATTCCCGAAAAAATCTTCTGGCCGTGTTTCCGTCATTAGTAGTTCCAAAGCCCTGCTTTACAACATCAGTCAAAAGTCCCATTTGTTGTTTGAACTCCGATTGCACCATATCCTTCCTTAACTTCTTAAGGTTTTTGTTGTCACCTCGTGCACTCCACATTTTGAAATCTAAATTATATGAAATATGTAAAAGACACTCCATGCTTCGAATCCACATATGGAGTGTTGATAGTCCATATTGATACACATCGTCCCGTACAGGTCTTGAAAACATTTCTGAAAGATTATTCATCTCACTAGGTTTTGCAAGACAAACATTGCACGTAGCTGCAGATGGAGTATCTGTAATAATTGTAGCCACTTTCCCATCAATCATTGTCATGTGCAACTCATGAGTAACTTCCAAGTTTCCGCAACTTGAAATAGTCAAATTTCGTATTTCTTCCTCCATTGCCGCTTGTTCTTGCTTAACAAATTCGGTCGTTTCCTTCGCAAACTGAAATTTAATAGGTCTGCAATAAGATGTTGAAGATGGGTTTGGATTATTCCAAATAACAACATTGCCGCTCTCGAGCTTCAAAGGAACGAGGCTCGTCATGAACACAGAGGAGTCGTCGAATTCTGCCAGTTCACTTCTTTGCTTGTAGTTGCTCTGTGCTGAAGATCCATCGAATCCCCACTTGGAGGTAAGCTTCAAGTTTTCACTGCACATATTTAAATCATCACCAACGACTTGCAGTATTCTTCGAGTTGTCACGTCTAACAGTGCTTGTAGTTTCACCTTCACTAAATGTTCTGATACTTCAATATCTCTGGTATCTGGATAACACCTCTGCTTAGCTTCCAACAACTTGTAGTAAGACGGAAGCTTCAATTGCTGTGACAATGCTGACCGTAAAGTAAGATACTTCCACTTTGACAGATCCAATGATGCAGTAAGGGCCAACGCTTGATCTTCCTGCATAGTGTCCGTCTTCTCGTTTGTTGATAAAAGTGATTCGACAGCTTCAACCTTTTCAGGATTCTTCACAAGGTGATCGATGATGCGAGCAAGACCTTCTTTCCCATTAGACTTTAGCTTCGTGACAAAAGCAAAAGTCAGTTCCTCTTCCGGATAGTCGAGTAATGTACCCGATCGCCTTTTCTTCTGCTTATTCCCCAAGTCTTCAAATGGCTTCCTTGATGCAATGTCTGTAGATGTTCCAATGTCACTAGTCGCCTTCGAAGTAGATGGAATGGGTTGAACAGCTGCTTCTTCTTCTGTAGAACGAGGATCCAAATTTTCGGTCCCTTCAAAAATTTCGGTGAGATTTACTGATTCACATTCAGGCCACTTAATTCTTGTTTCCAACCAGTTCATATGCTTCTTCATGAATGTTTTTTGCACCCTGTGTGCCTCGGTCCATCGACGATTTAAGTTCACAGTAAAAGATCTTGCAAAATTCAATAATTTTTCTGAATCTTCTTGCGAAATTTCAAGCAAAACGCAATCCAAAATTGCTTGATGCAGTCGTTTGTAATCCTTGAGGTCCTCTTGTCGCAGAAACACGTAAATGTCCAGGTTAGTGCCAAATCCAGCCATGATCAAGTTGCTAGATTATTCACGTTAAAATTTCCAGGTATGTTGACTCTTCAAGGGTTGAATGTCTAATGACGCTCCAACATGAGCTCCCGTCTGTTTTATTTGATTCATAAGCGCTCAACTAGCAAGGGTTTCAAGGAGCGAAAGAGAGAGAAGTATGGAATGAAAGAGATAGCGATAGTAGGAAATGAAAGAGATAGCAATATTAGGGAATGGGAGGGGAATATTAGCAGGCAATGCCTCATTCGATCACTAACTGCGCTTTGAGCAACAGCTAACCACTAAGAAGTAAAATATTATTTTGATTTTTAAAATTTAATTGTAATCTATTTTTCAAAATCATTAATGGATTTTAAAATTTATTATATTGAAAATATGCGTAAATTATGTGACTATAAATCAATAAAAAAATTAAATTGTCACAAATAGTTGAAATAAATACAATGAAAGTTCCGATGCATATTTTGGCCAAGGCTGCAAGTATATGCAAATAAAAAAAATATGGAATTAACGAATAAGTGTAATACAATAACACACAAAAGGTTTCACTGCTAACAGTTTTGAACTTTTCGAAAAAAAAAAAAATTTCACTTTTTCTCCATACAAATTTTTTTTCAATGTTTTTTTTTTCGCAAAAATAACCAATTTCATAAAAACTGCTAGAACAAACGTTGATGAACGTTCATTTATCTATCCACATGATTTTTTTCAGCCCGAAATATTGACATTGGGTCCTAAGTCTTCCATATTAAAAATCCGGACCAGTGTGCGGCATACGTCTGGAATCAGGGTTGCCTGAGTTTATATACCCGAATCTTATATATTTCGGTGTCTTCACAAATCTAATTCCAAGGTAATCAGTTCTATATGGATACCAGAACCAACGGTGTCATAAAATTTGGATCATTGCTTGCTGCACAACCTTGTCATATAAAGGTAATGTTTATTTGCCTTACGTCATTGCGCGGTAAATTAATGTGACAAGAAGGTATGCAGCACCTTATGCTGCTGACGGTACTCCAACTATAAAATTCATAAATATGGCCAGAGACAGGATAAACCAAATGCTCATCATATGAATTTTGAGTAGGAATCGAACATATGAACTGCGAAAGGCAGGGTCACTCCCAAAGGCGCCATTGGGGCCAGTGTAAATTATAAAGCAATGGATTTCAATAGTGCGTATACTTTCGGCTTTTTACTTTCTGAAAACCCTATTAGAAATGGAATTCGAGGCCTCGTAAACGGAAGCACGTGTGTTGTAAGGACGTTTGTTG
This sequence comes from Glyphodes pyloalis, assembly GCA_037074685.1. Taxonomy (NCBI): domain Eukaryota; kingdom Metazoa; phylum Arthropoda; class Insecta; order Lepidoptera; family Crambidae; genus Glyphodes; species Glyphodes pyloalis. Next base: position 9,292,584 of record JAYKKO010000021.1, read on the forward strand.
ACTCTCTGAATAGCTGTGCACACAGCAATTTGTTTGGGAAAATGTGTCACAAGTGTTGGCGAATATAGGAGAACGTGTGTTTAAATAAATATAATATTTTTATAATAGCACCGTATATTGGCTCCTCACAGATTAATGGTAGGCAAGAGAGGAACCCATATCGCTATGACAACGGAACAAAGAAGCTTTTGACGTAGAACACATCAATTATCACCGTATCAATGTGTATTGAATACCACATCAGATATTAGTCTGCTTTTCCCTCTCTTTTTATTAAAGATCTCGTATCTCGATCTCGAGTACGTATTTTCTAACAAAGGTATAATATCTTATTAAGAGCAAGCGCTGTAATAAACGTACATCTTCATCAATCCATATCCATCATAATGAAGATCATTAGGTATACGCTTAGTCATGCGCAAACACTAAGGTACGCTGCACAAACAAGGCGATGTAGGAAGCAATTTCCTCAGGATGTTTAATCGATTAATCTCTATTAATACCGGAACAATATTTGATACGTACAATAGACAATGCATACCACATTTCTGCACTCTATATAAATAACACCAGCTTATTTTTTGTTGATTACTACATCATTGGACTGTTGGAACAACCGGACTCAAAAATTTTACCCTAGTAGAAGGATATAAGCTAGAGTTTTTTTTTTACTAATTAAAATCATTCACAACACACACAATAAAGCGAATTAACGATTTTAAAATATTTTAGCAAATGCCAGATCAATAACGCCTCAAAGTTGTTGGGTAGATAAAGATATTTGAGGTGGAACATGACGTCAGTCTACTACCATATAGCTTCCATAGAAAAACGGCTACGCAACTGTCTCTTGTTAAATTATTTACAATAATTCATTATGTTTTTACCATTTATTATCAATTTGATATAATTCACGATTGAAGAGTTAAATGGCTAAAACACGTTTCTAGCATATTCCCTTTTGCGCACAAACAGAAACTGAAATAAAATTCTTTTTAAAAGAACCTTTTCTTGGGTTCTCCCAAGTAAAGGTTCTTTTCAACACGCCAAAGAAACACAACTTTCCTGGTTACGACAAAGCAAAGTGCGTACGTAAGTACGGTTAAAATAGTCGTTTGACGTCATTAGGTTGGCAAACTTTATGGGGTAGATGCGGCCAAGGCAACTCGCTGGAACCATTTCATTATCTTACCTTTTAGCTTAATTGATTGGACGTCTATATTTATACACAAACTGGACAGTTCCACGAGCAAGGGATACGATAAATACTGGTATGGCAATATTATATCGGAGGCCATTCTAGTCGCTATGACTTTATTTTTCCGTATGCATTTATAGATGGTCCTCTGCTTTAAGGGATGATTTATCGTCGGTATTAGTCCTTCAACTGTTGTTTGATTTGCTATTCACAAAGAAAAAGCTTACCTATCAACAATTATTCCAATAAAATCTCAAACTTCCAAATGAGTCATTTATACTAAATATTTTATAATGATCTAATAAGCGATAAACTAAAAATGCAACGAGAAACCGGTATATAACGGCTTATTATCAAAAATACGTCGAATTAGACTAAACTAAGGAATATCTAAACAAACAACAGAATCAGTCGCACTTAGGTAACTATTAATAAAATTTAACGTCTTATTCTAACCCACGTTTAAACGACAAGTAAATTTAAGTCCGTAGTTTAAGTTTGTATTCATAAGATTGCTAGTCTAGTGTCAAGAGACGGGCCAAACGCTTAGTTCCCACCAAAATCCAAAGTGCAACTTATGTGACTGTTACATAAACCCCAGAGTCACGACAAACGTCTCCCCCTGCCCACCCCACCTTCAGATTTGTGTTCGCTACCTGTGTTTTGTCCACACATGACCTACTTCACGGCTACGTTTGCGGACCACTCTTACACGGCGAATTTTGAGCCTAGCTCGAATTTTTAATTGTTAGCGGTTTTAGCGGTTGCGAAAAACGTTGGGCCGGTTTTAGAGGACCGAAAACAATAAGATGATTGTTTTTAGTAAGTACTTAGTATTATATCGTCAAATTGTTCCATACATTTTTTGGAAGAGTGGTTGCATAAATAATAACGAAAAATATTAAGATACGCAACACGAAGGCATATATTTAAAGTAAGAGTCATCCTCCCATAATCATCAGACCCAAGCCTCAAGATAACATCAGTTTTACATAAAAGCCAAACACTAAAAGCGAGTGACAATGAGGGTCATGGTTTACGAGCTTCGGACAACCTGTAGCAATAGTGGAGCGGACGATTCGGTCGGAATGGCCTATAGAAGGACTCCTTTGGGATTAACTGCACCCTCTACCTACATGAGACGAAAGACGCCTATCGGAAACCTTTACTTGGAGTATATAAAATGTAGTAATCACGGACACTCAAATTTTAGGCTCAAACTGGATTTTGACTATTAATCAACCGATAAATTTGATTTGATGAATGGTAATATTACATCTGTAATGGTTATAAATCGTCTAAGCAAACCAAAAAGTAAGTAGTTCGTATTAACTACTAAATAAAAATGGTGTCGCGTTTTGACCCGTTAAATTATTTTAAATGTTTTAAACCAAAAAGTGATTAAAACCCGTTTCAGGAGCTAATACTAAGAAGATTTCTTCAAAAGTCTTCCGACTAACCAAAGCTGCACCAAGATTTACGATTAAGTTAATTAATTTCAGAATTATAACCAAAATAATACATTTGTAATGAATGGGCACTGCACCTAATCTGTTAAGACAGACATATCACCCCTGGCTTCGAAACTAAGGGCTGCGATTTCGAATCCCGCCAGGGACAAATGCGGTATGATCGTTGAACTGAGTCCTTGTAAACAGAGTACAAGCTATATCTTTGCTTTGGTACTATGTTATTGGTGACAAACAAGTGTTTTGTTGAATTATTCAAAATCCGCTCACTGTTACAAATAAATAGATACCGAAATAACATTTTAACAAGTTGTTAGGACATTTTTTTGTTTACATGCAAAGATGAATTTTAAACGCAAAGGTGAAGGATAGAACAACAGTGTCTCTCTGAAATTAATTTATTTGACTGTTTTCGTCTTCTAATTTGCAAAAGGGGATGAGCATAATTTGTTGAATACTAGACACATTACTTCAATTAGCTATCGAATCTTAGTTACAACAATTACAGTGGGTTTAATGTTGATTACAGATTCTTAAGAAACGTCTCAATGAGGAAGACATTCTGACACTCAAGAGTCTCGACTTTACAAATTAACCTAGTCCTTTTTTCCTTGTGAATCTAATCACCCAAATAGGGTCATTCTGGGAGTGCAAATATATTTTTTGTACTATCAAGACCTTCCCAGCATTTCCTTTGTAATTAGGGATCAAACATCGAAAACTAGAACAGAGGTCGGGTCTCACTTCTGAAATTGCCGACAAACGTTTAAGGGCCCTTTTAATTAGACGAATCGGCGGAGTTCACTGTGGTTGGCTCATTGAATGAGGGTCAGTTGTCACATTTTATGGAATATAATATCTTTATTCATGTAAGCTTCATAAAATTATGAATCGTCAGTACAAATTCAGTTATATACACACTGTACTGTGTTCAGCATTATTTGTTATATTAACGACAGAGTTTCTTGCCGGGATCTTCTCTGTAAGTTATAGGTTCCGAACCGGAAGTAGCGTCATTTGCATTATGTAGACGTTTTATATATATTACTGATATAATTTACATGAATATATATTTTTTTTACTTTTGGGTAATCGACCGCCATGATTGGAATGGTGGTAATGTCGGGAAGAATCGGTAAACAACTCATGACTCACTTTATTCAATTATAACAATGTTTCCATAAACTAGGTACGACGTACTATAACAAAATATACAAAGTTTTATTTTGAAGATTTGAAAGGGATACATTGTACAGTAAACTAGCTTGTCCGCGATTTCGTTTGCGTCAAATCAAATCGGAATAAAATATATACCTCAACATTTCATAAATAACTAGCGATCACCCGCGACTTCGTACGCTTGATTTAGTCTGTTCTAACAACAAAGGTGAACATTTAGTAAGGATCACTAATCTTTTCTTGCAATAAATATGATATTCTGGGTGAATGCTACATTCACACAGAATATCCCAATGGTGAAATTTTTTTGAAAACGGCACAGAATTTTTGCATTTACTCATTACAAACATGCACATATATACAAATCTTTCCTTTTATTTTATTAGTGTAGATGAAAAACGTTTCGGTATACATGAACAATGAAAAATCTAAACACACAATGAGATGATCGATGATAACTTGTCTTATCAGCAAGGATAACGTCATCTTTGTTAGCGAATTTATATCAGACATTTACATATAAAAACTGTCTGCGAAATACCGAACAGGCTACCAACTGTGAATTATTAAGATTCTTAACTATTTGATAACAAATCTACTTGTGACAAAAGATAATGAATAAATAAAATGTTATATTTTTCTCACATTATTTAACATCATAAATATGTACTTGGTATATTGGGATGATTCGTAGAATAATTTTGGCTTTTAGAATACCCGTAGGTGCCTTTGTATGAATATAAAATGGGATTACCTTTGCATTTATTATAGCTATACGCCTTATTATCATGAATCTTGGAGAAATATTGAGCATTTAAAGTGGGCGGGGGTAGATGGATGCATTGAATAAAAAATAAAGGTATGAATTTAGGTAGGGACATATATACAAAAAAAAATTAAACGATTTTTTTTATATTGCACTTCAAGATTGACCTCATCCCACCTGATGTTAAGTGGTGATGAGGCCCTAGCTTAAGGGTGATAAGTACAACATAATAAATATGTTACTGGACTTGTCGTCCTTACCTTGAAGGCTTGCTGGTACTAATGTAGGACCCTGAGGAGCTCTGGAAACCTTACTCACACGCAGGAACACAACAACACAGAAGTGATTGTTATTTGGCTGTGGTCTTCTGTAAGATGGAGGTATTTCACCAGTCGGGCTGCTCCAGTTCGAGCGATAAATCGCTACGCCCTACCTATCTTTATTTACAAAAAAAAGATAACATAGAATAGGATATAGATTCTTTAACTCTTCAAGTGGGAATTCCAGACACAATAGTAACTCAATTAATTGATTGCCCTTTTGACAGCATAGATAATTTTTCTAATCATGCAAAAATTTAATTTCAGAATATGGGATCTGTATGCCAATTTTAAATTTACGATGTCATTGCAACGAATTGTACCAACAACGTCGTTAACAAAAATAAACATTACACTTCGAAAGGTTTTGCAATTACATATTCTTCAAACTTCACTTCAAACAAACAAAGTATTTGCGTCTCACTGATCAACTAGACTGATCTAAACTTAAGACTAATTTCGAGATATCAGTAGTCTCCCGAAGCACGGAGTATTTAGCATCATGAAGTAGACTAATATACCTACGATGCTACCTATTTTTTTAATCAAAATGTGTCAGGTAAGCGGGTTTTCACAACCCTCACATGACTTTGACAGTCAACATACCCGTTCTTCAAGGAACATTGCCCGATTATGAGATGTCGAAAACAAGAGCCATAATATCTTGATTTATCACCGGTGATAAATCACCGTGGATGATCACAACAATGTACTCCGGGAGACTAATGGCACATTCGTTACAGGTCAAGCACCTTATTTACAGAAGTGTGACGTTTTTATTTGTAATGCAATTATGATTTATCCTGTACCATATGACAGCCGCTGAAGGATAAATATATCTGTTTATTTAATTAGCAATACTGCTTCTATTGTTATCACACGTACCTATAGCATTTTGTGCTCTACTAATGTTATAAACGTGAGAGATTCGTTGTTTATTTTTTACTCATTCACGTAAAAATTACAAGTATTTTGGTAGCAAAATACTAGATATAGGATACTTTTTAGTATGTGTTTTAATTAGGTGACTTCGTTATTAAGTTGTCACGATTTTTATGTAATTTTGTATTCTAACTTAGCTATAAGATTAATTGTTACTAACATCTACATCGTCGATATCAGATTTAGAATTTGTTATAGAAACATTGAATTAAACAAAGGCATTTTTTTTAATTTCCCACTAACGTGTGCAAACTTTAAGACGGAGCGATAATATCTTCATAGTTGAGTAAACTCCGTGAACAGTTACAAACTTGTACAAGTTTCGAAATATTCTGTGCAACCGTTTATGTTTGTTCGTTGGACTGTAAATTGTCTATTGTACAGACAAAAGCACGTCAGATACACACTTTGGACTTTGCACCGGCGTTATGTAGTGGGCATAAGGTCTAATTACGAACTGAGATTCTTTACCTTGTTGTGTTGTTGGCTGTACGTTAACAACCAAAGCTAGTTTTGACAATATCGTCACGATTGACAACTTGCGAGTTATGCCGACGACTTTAATCGAAACTATTCCTAGTTTTATTCTCTGAAGCATTGATGCCCGATTCCGTTCAAGAGAACAACGATCTGATCTAGTTACGGGTAGTAATATATTATACGAAGCGTAAGCTAAAAACCATTGACGAACTGATGACAGCTGGTATGGAATGTGTATTTGAAATTAGCATTAACGACTCGTAGAAAAACGGATAGTCATTACGAATCGTAAAATATTGGAACTGGGCACAAATCAATCCAAGAGTATATTCAGCAAGCATACTGCTCAGTACGATACACGCAAATGAAAACCGTAATTGTTTATTATGTGGTACTAATATCGAACCGCAAGTGTTTTAAATTGACATGTTCGACCGTAGGTTCCAAAAAAACGGTAAGTCTTTCTATATTCTGGTGAAGTAAGAAGAAATCCTGTATACGTGCATCTACAAGGTCAAATATTCATATTCTTGCATAAAATACGTCATAAAAATCTTGCACACGTATAAACATATTTTGTAAAAATCCTACATAGTTCCATCTCAGCTCATCTCGGTTTTGAAATTTGTCATTATGTAAAGTACTATTCATGCCATTTTATTGTGTACTTGTTGTGATGTGTATACGTACTCTTTTTATGGTTCCATTTTGTATTTTAAGTCATTGCTTGTCAACACGGTATGGTTGTCTGATATTAAACAGCTGAATCTAGCACGCGTTTTTCTGTGTCCCTAAGGATTCCCTTCTTACACTTTTATTGAAGGAGTTTTGTCAAAATATCATGTAATCCGATATTTTGTGGCAGCCACCACCTTGGACCGTCCTTACCGACTTTATATCTAAGAACACTTCCGACTTATTCATCTTTACCGATTCAATTTTACCCATAAGAATAACAAAATCAAAATGGGAATGCCCCTAGCATTAAGTCCACCTGTTGTATTTACACACCTTGTGCCATAAAGTTTTTAAATAAATAATACACACACAGGCAGACAGATACCTCAAACTATAACGCGCCGTCGATTTTGCGTCGGGATATAAAAACGACGCAGGCCATAAGTTATACTCAAGCTACGTAGAACAGGGCCATTAAAATCCGCAATAGTAAAAATGAGACGAGAACCCAGAGTCGGGGTGAGGTCACTATTCTAATAATGTGTCTGAGGGGCGCCTTTAGGGGTGACCTAGGACGCGATGCGAGTTTACTTAAGCCGACCCCAATTAAAACAAAGTGCTGAAAATATTACAACTTGTTATGTTTACTTTAAGCGTATGTACAGTCAGCATCACGCGTTTGTTTATGTCACCGTTAATCTATACTGATATTATATAGCTGATGAATTTGTTTGTTTAAACGCGCTTAACTCGGGAACTTCTGGTTCGAATTGAAAAACTATTTTTGTGTCGGATAGTCGATCTAGAAAGGCAATATATAACACGCTGCGACCATCAGTGGACTATCAGGCCTAGCATACGCAACGCACCTAAATTTATCGCGCTCTTAACAAACGTCAAAATCAATTGAAATCAGTGCGTCAGCTGTTGATTGGCTGAAAATACGAGTGCAGTGTGCTATTAATCAATCAACAGTATCGAAACTTTTGTCGTCTTATGCGATAAATTTGACGTAATGCGTATGCTAGGCCTGTATGTGGAAAATGCGGGCATAGTACGTGTAGGTCGCTAATTGTAGGTATGTACATAAGTAATCTATTTCAAGAGATTGTGAACTGTCGAAAGATTGTGAACCGTAACAGACTGCTTATAATTGAACGTATTATACGTCAGATTGTAATATATCGAAGTAAACCTTTTAAATCACATTCTTACGTGTCCAAAGACTGTCCCTGATTGGTCGGCCTCAGATATACCTCAGTACCTTGTATTTTTACCATTAAACCTGTCAAATGAAATTTGTAGCCAAACACTCAGTTAACTTAATGCGACATGGTACTGTTACTGAAGTAGTATCTAATATTAAGATACAGCAGATTTAACTTCACTTGAACATGCATTATGAAACAATACAATAGCAATAATGATTAGTCGTTCTGTCATATTTGTCACCATCAGTGTACGGACGATATGGTTTCAGTGATTAAAACGAGTTATAGGTATTTAGGAATAATGATTAATCTACGTGTCATCATCATAGTACAGAGTCTGTACTACAGACGATAAGGTTTCAGTGATCAAAAAGAGTTTTAGATACTGTCCAGTTATCGATTGACTTCGGATGTTCTTACAGTTGTTTTATTTTGTGTTTGGTAAGACTTCATGTTGTGTTAAGTTAACTATTAACAATTTTGAGTTGGGTTTACTCAACATTTCATTGAATACTTTAACTTTCATATAAAATCAAGTTCGTCAAATATTTAGCTGACCCTTCGCAAGTCCGTTTGTAAATTCTTTGACTAAGCTGGTCAAAAATTAACTACTTAATTAGTGACATAACATTGATAGCTAGTGATTGTCATAGATTGCTAAGCGAGAATGCTATATGCACGGTAGTTTCCACAAGAAACGTACGCAGACGACCTTACCTCTGTTATATTAAAAAATCTTATGATGCTGATTATAAATTACCGCTTGGAAATCCGCCAAGTTTTGTATGACGTAAGACAGTTTTTTCATTTATTCATCGTGTTAGGGCAAAGAAAAGACGAATGATTTCAATTTCAATCGCACCCCCTCGCAATCTTCGGACACCGAGGAGCTAAAATATTCAATTGAAAAGAGTTTTGTATTACTTTTTGTATGAATATTAAACGGCAGAGTTTTTCAGGTGACCTCCGTTTTCGATTCGACCTAAGCATCTAACGATGTAAATTAGTCCGAATGTACTTGTTAGCCTAAACAATGGAAACTTCTAAAGTAAATAATTGTTCGCTTGTCATTTCTTTGTTTCAGAAGGCAATTCCCTGTTAATATTCGTGTTTGTTTCATCGTTTAGTTTTGGTTTCTTAGTTAGATTGGACAGACAATTTTAAGAGAGAACTTATGCTCGTTAGTAAGTCAAAGAAATGCTATTTTTAACTCCACTTAATTTTGTTTCGCAAAATGACTGAGCAGTTTATTTGTGTTTGTATGAATTTAAACCGGAATAATAAGGCAGCTGATACCGATATAAGATAGAATGCAGGATAGTGGACACCTGCTAGTACATGTTGGCAGGTGGAAAAAGATATGTTTCTTTAATTTGTTACACTCGTGCGATAGAGACACACCTAGATAAGGCGATTGTTAAGCTATCATAAAATAAAAGCGAAAATTTCGAGTTAATATTAGAAAGAATTGTCATTTTCTTGTAAACTGTACTGTTAAGAAGTTCCAGCAAAAAATCATTCCACTCAATACTAATTTCAAAAGGCATACGTTTCACAATGTACTGAGTTAGTTTCATACATCAGCCTCACATACGCGCCCACGAATATTTTCGCACATAACCGAGCTCACCTTTCTTCTGGCAACGTTGTATGATAACATATTCATTACAGTTTGTATCACCAGCGGCGAACTTGACCGCGCAACTTTAGACTTTAGCTCTGCGCCTTAAGAGCTGCGTCCAGTCATGTAGGACTCTGTAATGCCGAGTGCATATTACATGAGCACCTGGTTCGGTCGCACGTGCGTTCCCGAAATAGCCAGTAACCTTCGTAGGCCATGAACTGGCTGGTGTTGCCAATTAGGTACAAGCTTTAATTGATGATCTTTTTCATTGACTTCATAGAACAAGAGTAGGTACCGAAGATAGAGCACGCTATCGTATATGATCGTTATAAACAGAGAATTGAACATAACATACATACATTGCTCTGATTCTATGGTAAGTAGTTGAAGCACTAGCATTACAGAAATCAGAAACAACTACGGTACGAAAACACCCAGACCCGAGACAATACAGACAATTTCGTTTTCCATGTTACTGACCCACCCAGGCACCAAACCTCAATCTCGATTATAGAGATCGTCAAAGTCGGATGTGAATTACTATATTGAGTAATTGGTTTGTTTGAATCGGATACGATTAACTATATTTTTGTTGTAATAGACGTATTTTGAACATTATTCATCAACTATTTTTTGATCGGCATTCGGAAGTACTTAACAATCGCTTAGAGTGCTAGACTGGTTCGAATGTTATGTAATTAATTCATTTAAACGAAACATGTAGAGTTCGTTTTTGCATGGCACATCAAAAAGTATGACGTGTAGTTGGACCGTCGTTCACGTCAATTCGATGAATTTTGGACTAAAGCACTTTGATACTGTTTCTAGCCAGTATGTGATCTGCGCCCACTACTTCAATAGCTCTTAATCTCTTAGTTTTCGTTTCGCCTTTAATTAAGATGAGTTAGCTGGCTGAATTGACGGTAAGCTTTGATCTTGATTTATGTATTCACGGAATAGTGTAGAATTCTGCCGTACTCTTTTCACTGATTACTGAAAACTGTCTCGAAATTCGTATTGACATTTGTATTAGTGTTCGTTCACACAGAAAATTGCCGTTTTCGGCGATAACATGTTTAGTTCATTGTATGAGCAAGTTCATGAACATAATAATTTTTTCGATCAATTAAAAAATCATTGGAGACGCCAAGTACGAATAAAAACGAGCATGCAAGACAGACAAAATGTGCACTCGTAAAATATATTAATTCGAGATGTGTCGTAAATTCATAACTTTCGCTAACATTTAAAAAGGTATACATCTCAATGCTGGCGATATTGTTAATACAGTTAGCAGTTTAAGTTCGTAAACAACTCAGTACCTTGTCACATTACGTTAACTGTGTAACTGACATAATTACTGACGCAAAAGTTTAATCTGACAAGGTTCTGACATGTATGCAAACTAAACTATATTATATGTTGTCAGCGTCACCTTGGATTTCATAGTAACAGGATTAAACTGAAGTTTAGGCATAAAATAGACCGACTCTTAATTCAGTTCTGTAGCGAATACTTAGTAAACGCAACAATATGAAAGCCTTAATACAGTTTAGTTCATTTTGTACCAACTATACAAAGCTTTTTCACAAAATCCCTTAAGGACCCAGCTTTACATTTAAGTAATAACAACCTTGAACCAGCAGAAAAGCACTCATCATATTGACGTTTCGCCGCGTATATCTATTATTAGATCCGTCTACCGAATTCAAAGATTGTGAATACATTTACCGGTATTCAATGGTTCAATTCGATATCTGAAAATATTTAACAGATAGCTATATATTGCAGAGATTTGTATGATAATTGACTTTTTAAAGAAAACGATTGGATCTGAAGGACCTAGCAAGCTAAGCTGCATGTAATCTTTATTATACTAGTGTAATTATTCGTTACACTATTATGTATGTCAGAGCAGTTTTCTGATCTATTTATTGTTTTACTATAAATATTTTTTTTTTAAAAAGACAATTCTATTAATAGGAATATAGACGGTATCGATATGATTGACAGCTCAGAACTAGACAATACAATTATTGCATGAAAGCATACTATCGGTATTGATCGTCGGGAATAATAAACTATTGATGGTATTTGTATTTTTTATGGTGTTTTACGCCCGCACGTGAAAGAAAAAAGTAAGCTTATTTGGAAGAGCAGCATGCGATACGTGAAGGTCGTGGGTTCAAGCCCCACACCATAAGAGATGAATTTTTTCGGTTTCTTTAAAATATCGATGGTATTGTTGCTCGATAGTAATCTATCTATAATATCAAATCTATGGTAAATTGATAACTATCAATTCTAACTATGAGTTACCAATGAATCGAAGACATGACTACTAGTAACCGCTAAGTGTTACCCAAGACGAACCAGAACAAAACTCACGTGTTTCCAAGAATAGCCAACATCAGAGCAGACCACTCGAATACTTTGTTCACGTGAACTCAATTTATGTACCGAGATGTTTTAATTACAACACTGAAAGTAGCAATTTTTCCGTCAGATAATGTGGGAATCAACTGTTTTTCTTGTATCTATTACCATTATTCCAGCCGAAGGACGTCCGCTGCTGATTATAGGCTTCGTCCAAGACTTCTACAACTGTCGATGCAATATTTGCATCCAACAACTCATGGTCAAGTGACAAATATTGTTTAACAATCGTACACAGTTATGATGAAATGAAATTAAAATTATATGATGACGAGGATTATGAAATAACACTTGTCAATAATGTTCTTGGAATGCCAATAAAATAAAGTGCGGTCAATAATGAATTGAGCGTTAAGAGGTTTAGTTCAGAAACAACACCCATTTCTAAATACGTCGCAGTGTTGGATGTGTGACCATTCCGACCGAACTTAGTGCCATTCATCACCGGTATCACTTGTTAGGAAGGCATCTTAAGCTGCTTATTAAAATAGAAGCCTTGGGAGCATTCAACTATATAGTAAATCTCGTCAGATCTACTCATTTAGCGGCCCGACGGCTTCAAACTCGTACTATTCCCAGTTTCTTCACATTGTCCACTGATTCTTCGCTCCTATTGGTCAAAGTGTGATAACCTAAAAACTTCCTCGATGGACTTTGCAATACAAGAATAATTTGGTCAATTCGAACCAGTAGTTCCTGAGAATATCACGTATAAACAACATAACATTAGTAAATATAGTATATATAAATAAGGTTGATCCGTCTCCAAAGGCAGACAACTCACATAAACACAATCAAGGTTTAAGCAGTAACAGATCCACTAACGTTAATGCCTCAGGTACTCAAGCTAACGACGAAGATAGTACTGACGTATTCAGTTCGAGGAGCGTTTACGATAGGCGTGATATCAGAGTGCGTCGTAAAATTACGACCCTGAACTGGGCACACACGCCGTCCTGTGTTTTATTATAGCGCACCGAGTCCCTAACAATAACTATCAGTTACCCGAAATATCAATACGAATCAAAATTACACATCTAAAACATTCCGGTGAAAACGAACTATCCTCACCAGGTCATATTTGCACCAATAATTAATTTAGAGCAACACAATATTCGAATGAAATGATCGACATAACACTCAAAGCGTTACGATTAAAGTAGAGGTGGACCAGCCACATTAGTAGGGAAATCGATGGCGGAGTGTCGCTTGAGATTGCTGAGTGGAGACCTTGAACACGAAAACGCTCAATTGGAAGACAGCCTGCCCCCTGGGTTGGCATATAAATTGGTATATAATATATGGTATGTTTATTGTAATAGGATATTACACGCCGAACAAGAAAAGGTGACGGGAAAAACTTGTGAGTGGCAAATATAGTTTAGCAATAGATACGAACAAGCAGAAGTTAGAAGTATATCCATACTTCATTACACAGAACATTTAGAGACACATTGAAGTAAAAAAGCAATATCTTCAAGACAACCTTCAGGATGGGGAAATTGTTGATAAAACCAACTAAATAAAAAAGAAAAAAATAAGACAATTAGCAATTTATGTAACATCACGTTGCGACCACTATGCCCAAAGAATCCGTGGAAAAAGTTAATAAAACAGCGATAGTCCGTGTGCTAAGCCATCAATAAAATACCATTCAGTAATCAACAAATAAATCCACGCATTTTTATCCGATTTACTATAAATACCACTGAAAACTCTAAACCAAATAAATTAACCGATAGCCTTGACCCAATTCTTATGCAGACGAACGGTATGTAAATAGGTACTTATTTATCAGCCGACAAGGTAAAAAAATTGTTAGGAAGCAGATAGTATACGACCTTAGAGTGCATTAAACATTTTCATACAATTATAACGGAGATAAAATTTGCAAATATGACGTGAGAATACAAGAAACAAGTCATTAGATTCTCACGCATCATTGCATACCACGATTGAATGAAACAGTGGGGCAACCTTGGTTCTGGCCGGTGTTGCCGAACTTTATATAAAAATAAATATACTGTTTTAGTATCGATAGTATGCGTGGTGCTGGGCTATCGATGACTATCGATGACTATCGATATTTTTGATATGACGTCAAGTATACATAGATTGACTATTGACAATTCGACAATCGATCGGCAACACTAATTTTAGCCTGCATTTACGCAAATTGACGCTGCTATCCATTAGCTTACTAGCTTCATCCATCACCACAGGGCTCTATCATTAGATTGAAGAATCAGAACTAATTGGCATCTTAGGTATTCTTTGTTCCAACTCTACTGTTTTAATCTCTTTACTATGTACATATGTCGGAAGGGGCTTACGGAGTATGATAAACGCGAGATCGCTACATCTCACTTCCTTACGCGATAACGTGATGTTATTATCTATTCGTAAATATTTGCTTGGGAAATTGTAACCTTAACATTATGTACGGTATCTCTCGTCTTTGTTACATTTGTTTAATACTTTCCACTGTGTCGAGGATATTTGATAGTGGTTTCATGTTTTATGATTGAAAATCGAATGATCGGTATTATTACGACATTGATTTTTATATTTTTTTATAGTGCTGCACGCCGAATTAGCAAGGTTTAAATAATTTTAAGAAATATAAATATTAATCTCCCCTTGCGGTGTGGGTTTCTCTGATGATTAAACTGTATTCCCTAATGGACCAATGGCCTTTCCCCTCCCAAAAGTTATTATTAGGGATCCAGAATACTGATCAGCTCATTATTTCATAGCGTGGTTTAAAGGAAATATCCATAACGACTCACAGTCTTGAACGTAAGTGACAATCGCGTACAAAACTAATCGTATGCGTCGGCAGTTAGTTTGAAAGATCAATATTATATTGTTCGACTTCCTATTGTACGATTACTGAATCAATCACACATAACCTTAGTAGTAATATTAAATTATCGCATCGCGCATCGATGGAGTGACATGTGATGGTAAATTTAAATCCTGTTTTAAATAGGTTTTTGCACTGCTAAATCTTATCGGAAAGAAAATCCAAACCTCGGATGCCAAATGTACACGCAGTACAAATAAAGAAATTGGATTCAACATTGAAACAAAATACATGACAACATCACATTGGTCTTAAAGTAACTAAGGACCTTGGAAGGAAACCAGAAACAACGGTGGTATACCAGTATTTACTCAAATATACAAATAAAGACCGAGACACGGAAGATTTAATGCTTCTTCTATTCATATTCATATTCATATTATTTATTGCACTCCATAAGTAAGTAATGATGTTACATGTAGTTTCTTAAAAACTAAAAGTACAAGTTATGGACCCTGGTGGGCACGGCAAAGATAAGAGAGGGAAGATTGAGTTTTACGTTAGAGAACAATTTATGAAAAATTAAATAAATTAAAAATATTTTTTATAATTAGTAACTTTGTTGGTACATATATGATAATTATATACTTATAATTTGTTCTGTAGGTAGTCTTTAATTGTGTAATAATGCTTCTTAATTAAAAGTTCTTTAAGATGTTTAATAAATAAGTGTTCTTGAGATATATTCTTTATTGATTCGGGTAATTTATTATAGATTTTAATGGACATCGCTAGGGGGCGAACATCTGGTATGTACAGACAAAAGTCAGACTACACCCTTTGGACTTTGTACCGACCTTATGTCGTGCGCATAAGACCTAAGATCGAACTGCAAGTGTTTTGCAACCGCATAATTTAGATCTATTCAAGTTCCACTGTTTAATACTGATTTTACGAACATAGGTTCCGTTTGTGGTGATCACCAATCCGCTTTACTAATGTGGTGACTTTGTAACAAGGACTTGATTCCATTAAATGAGGCCTTTCCCACTTTGCCTGCAAGGAACATTAATTAGACTGAAAGTTGTTGACTGTTTTGAACGATATGCTGTGGGAATATAAAGAAACCACTACGTAAGCAGGTACGGTTAGTGAGTTTTATTTTTAGTTAAGTCAATTCCGCGTAAGAAGCACGTTCTATCGCAATTTATTACGGTCACTTTATCATCTTTTATAATCGCTGATGTAATTTTCCTTAAAGAATCTAGGTTAAGTATCAATAATGGATGTCATTAGGGAAATATGTTTATATGTGATTTGAGAACTGTACTGTATTTACTTAATTCTTTATTTTGATAAGTATTCGTTTCAGAGCTGGGCTTTGATTTGTTCGATGATGGCTTATTTTAAATTGTCTATGATTTCAAATTGTTGTATGCAGTTTTCTTTAGCCATATGTTATTATTATATAGCAGAGAAAGAAGTAATTATAAAAATATGTAATGACAAAAAGTTTAATTTCGAATGTATAGGGTTTTTATGATCAGTTTGACTGGAAATCAAACCAAGTATTTTCTGTATTTCCCCCTTATAGTTTGGTGGAGTGCGATCGAAACAGATCTGTTTTCCCTTGTAAGGGAAAGAGATAATTACGTTAGAAATCCTTCCAATGATAATAAGAATAACGATTCGCGTCTGTAAAACACAGTCGTAGCATATCCCAGGCGCCGTATAAGACACAAAACCGGAAACCCCATCATCGAAAATCGTTTAGTTGTCTACGATTTGTTTCTGCCCAATTGTTTGGATCAAGAAGCGACGAAACACATTTGATAATGGGTGCAAAGCCTTATCATCTTCACCGAACTTTCGGGTGAACGCAAAAGGCTCTCACCTCTCAACCGCAAGGTAAGTTTAGCAGCAATTAAAACCTACTTCCTCTAGTAATCAACAGTCACGAAATTATAATAACTTTAACGGTCACTGCTAATAAAAACAGAGGAAACAAGGTAGTAATCGCGTGCATGGCCAGTCCGTGAACCTGCGACCTTTTAGTGACGTAATCAGCTGTCACCGATGCAATTTGCGTAACAGCACCAGCGAGGCCGATGACCTCTACAAACTACGCTTACCGCTATGAACATATATGTCATCTATGAAAATATTATGCAAACGGAACTACATCCAAGTTGTGAAGTATGAAGTAACAACCTGAAGTTCCACTGTAGGGCTCCAGCAGTGAAACCAAGTCATCGTTACAACGATGATTACTGAATCACCATGTTTGCTATATGAATTGGCTTCATCACCAATCTAACCAAATACTGATCACCGCAGGTCGGAGTTTTGTCAGTAACACATAGCATGTTTTTTTTATAAAAACTGACATAAATTAGGTTATTTCCAATTGATGCGATCGTTAAAATGTATTCAATACTTCAGTCAAATACACAATAATCATACAGCATACAGCCTTTTAGAAAAGTTACGTTTAGTAATACTTCTAAGAGTCGATCTAAAAGCCCAAAGAGAATTGCCACTCAATCCAGCCCAGTATTTTCTTTATAAACAAAAATTATTAATAAGGTTCTTTCCAGGTATTGTAATCATTATATTTTTATGAAATTTTTGAGCCAAATTCACAACAAACATATAACATACATCCTATTAGAACAGTTACGTTTAATAATCCTCCCTGAAAGTAGATCCAATGGCCCAAAGGGATATGGCAACCTTATTAGAAGCCTATTCATATTCTACGAGCATTAACCTAAGGGCACGAATTCTATAGGCATAACGAAATAGGTCAGAATTCATAAATCAAACATTACAGATAATTGGGGAGACCCCAATTTTTTTCTCCGGAAACTTAAATGTCGCAAAACGAATATCCACGCCCCAGTTGAAGCGAATTTTCTGTTCGCAGATAATACCAATTGGGGCGTAAATTTGGTTACAAGGTCACTGGATATATATTTGGGATCCTGCCGGACACTTGATTTGAGTAGCGGCGGTGTTTTTAGGGCTATAAAATTAGTCCTTCTAATATTACACGTTTGAGTGACAAAGGCGACTAGCGTGCATCACGTTAAGTTAAGAGGGACCCCACACTAGCGTCTTTCGAGCGTCAGCGTCTTGCCGCGCCGACGTTGTTTGGGCGTTGCGTCGACGCGGCGCCCGCTCAGCGTCGAGGCGGCGTTTGAGCGGCGCTTGCGCTGGGCGTCCTCTGCACATCGCGTTCGAGCGTCGCGCCGCGCTGACGTCATGTACAGTTATTTCGAAAATGGAAATGTAAGATTTGAATAACGCACAATACAATGTTTTATATTGCAGTGATAAATTAATGCTTTCAACTTGTAAAGGAAAAAATATATTTTACCTATTTGACACATGGCACGAAAAGGCAACTTTAGCATTTATTTTCTCGAAAACTAAAAGTACTTAATTGAAAATGGGTTTCTTCGGCAATATGAGCTAGTATTTTAAGCTACATCCATATTTGCTATCAGCTAAAAAGTCTTCTACCTACTGATTCTAAAACACGGGCGGGCCGAAACAATTGAGTTGATCATTGTACTGTTGTCAAAATAAACGCTGCGGCAGGCGTCGGGCCGGCGCGGCGCCTGTGGAGCGCAGTCCTGGCGTTCGTCATTTCGACCGCGCCGCTGCGCAAGCGTTGCGTCGGCGCCGCGTCGACGTTGCGTCGACGTCGCGTCGGCGTTGCGTCGACGTCGACGCTCAAAGAACGCTAGTGTGGGGTTACGCTAAAGCTAACAGAACTTGCGAGCAACATATGAATATTTCATGAACTATTCGAATGCACATTCGAAAACTGCAAAACTCAAAAACTATTTCATATGAAATAGTCCATTCGGTCTGATGTTAATATATTATCCTAAGTTATACGAAAATATTATATTTTAAGTAGTATATTTTTATTTGTTTCATAAGTAAATGTTGTCATACATTTCATGATTGTCCTTGGCACTTTCGCAAGGAAAATCCCTTCTGCCTTTGAAGTCACCAATCATAAGATAGAACTTGTGTCTCAAAATGGCCGTAAAAATATATAACAGTTTAATTGATGATATTAAGTGTCTACCTATTGAGCCATTTAAAAGAAAACTAAAGGTCTGGTTAGTTCAAAACTCCTTCTACTCTGTTAGAGAATATTTAGAATTCTCCCAAAAATGTTTATATCATTGATAATTTCATTCCATTTATAAATGCATGTGTATTTAAATATTGTACCTACAAATTAAGTTTGCATGCCAGATTCTGGTGAAATGTGTGAAACAATTTTACTTGTAAGAAGGATCTTACAAGTAAAATTGTCTAAAAACGTGGTACAGTAAGGATACTGTACCACGTTTTTAGCAAATAAATAAATTATTATTATTATTATTATAAATTATTATTTCACGGTTTAGTTGTTGATATGATAATTATCATAATAACATAACAAACGTGAAAGTTTTTAAGAATGTATGGATATCTGTATTAAGTTTGTTATTCATTCGTAGAAAGAAAAAAAAACATTGTAGAAAGATTAATATACAAGAGACTTTTAATCCCAAAATAAGGCGAACATCGCGGACAACAGCATTACATAACTCCGGACTCAAGTATATAACTTCTATTAGAATATTTCTAACTATACAAATTTCATATTTGTTGCTATCTAATTTTATATATTTGTTCTAGCGTAGTCGTCTACAGTAGTTTCGAATACAGCTTCGTTAATCCAAACATCAGCTGCTAGCTTTCCATTAAACTTTCGCAGGCAACCCAGCACGTTTTGTATAGTACTATTAATAAATGTTGGACAGCATAGCGCATACATTGCTTTAGACTCTGCGGTAAGTAGTTAAAGTACTTGCGTTACAGAAATCAAAAACAACGACGGAACCACAACACACATACCCGAAACCACGACTGATATTCTTCAAAAGTTCTGTCAAAACACTAATCCTTTATAGATTTTCTATGAAGATAACTCACTATGGCGACACAAATTTACCTAACAACACACTGCTTATTAAATAGTTTCGGAGCATTATAAAGATAAATTGCAAATAATCAATATGCTTATGAAATATAAATTCCTCTTTAGTGGCATTGATACCTTAAAATTATTTGTGAATGGTATCAACATACTAATTATACAGTCGATAGCACATTAAGGCAATTAGTTGCAGTTTAATATTAGTTCTTACGCGTAAGACATTAGATAAGTAGGGCATAGCGATTCATCCCTCGAACTGGAGTAGCCCGCTAGTGAAATACCTTCACCTTACAGAAGACCGCAGCCAAATAACGATCACTTCGGTGTTGTTGTGTTCCTGCGTGTAGTAAGGTTTCCAGAGCTCCTAACCTAGCACCTCATTACCACTTAACATCAGGTGGGATGAGGTCAATCTTGAAGTGAAATATATAAAAAAAACGCGGTACAAAGTCCAAAGCGTGCAGTCTGGCGAGCTTTTGTCTGTAGTTGGAACATTGATAGTTGCTTTTACTAAAGTTCCTCCATGTGCGAATGGCCTAATAGTGTCGGGGTACGAAAACGGGTCGTTGACCGAGACGCACTACTACCACCGCACAACTGCAGCGTTTTTGCATACACCAGTTGCTATGGTAATGGCGATGGAACTAAACAAGCGATGCGATATGCCGTTATGTAATTGCAATACGATTTTCGTTCATTACTGCTCGTAGTAGCCTAACCCATAGGCCTTAAAAAACAACAGCTAAGTAATACCCGTTCCATAGGCTTCACCTTAACTATGAGCAATGAACCTTACCCTGCGAGACTACTGCAGGATTTTGGAGTGATGTGTTAATCCATACTGTCAGATAGAGATTAACAACTAATATCAAAATAATAAGAATAAGCATTATTTCGATTCATCTCTTGACTGGTAGTATGCGTAAATACAGGACTGTGTGTCGAATATATCACGTGAAATATAAATATTTATGTCGCATAAAATATTCCATTTGACAAAATTTTATCGAAGGTTTTATCGATCGAATTAACTATACGAGAACAGAAACAAAGAATTCTCTAAATGTAGTTGCCATTAAGTCTAAAAATAATGAAATGTTGGTGGGTAAGCAGTCGTGAAAGACTTAAAGATACATAATATTTATACCTAATTTCCATCTAAAAGAAAGCAACTCTTTCATCAAAACCGTACTGAAACCATAATCTCTGACGTCATATATTCGGTATAGTGCGTTAAATTTAATCGAGCTACCATTAATCGCATCACCACATTCCTTGGTATTCGGAAGTCGTTGACATTTCGTTAGGCTAAGATGCTTCGCCTTTCGCTTTCGCTGGCACAACATGAATAATTCAACAGTGACCATTCAGGAGTTATATGATTACGAGTACGATGCACTTGGAGAATCCTTAAAGAAAACGTCGTACTTGATAAATTGGTTCCTTGTCCTGATACTTTATTTCCATTACAAATAAAAAGAAATAAGTGGGAGTGCCATGCGTAGCTGTTTTTGCATATCTCCGGATAATTTCGTTAAAAAAGAATTAAAAATTTTTACTTTGGCTTAAAATTGTATTTCCTTCGTGTTATATTTCGGTGTTAAAACGAGTTGTGGTGCCAAACTATGGAGTTCATCTGAAAACGCTAAGTCATTCAGCATGCAGTGGAGAGAGTTATTCTAGGACTTTCTCCACGAGATATTTAAAGATGAGGATATCCGCGTAACATAACTAAAGTATGCGACGTTGCTCTAAGAATCGCATTAAACGTACATACACTTCGATCATCTTTAGAATTAGGGCAATACGTAAATTGTGCACCATTACCAAGTCAAGTGGTTGGGGACCGTAAATTTTGACAAAAGCCATGAAGGGCGATCAAAGGACAACCTTGGAAGGGCCCGCAGTGAATAGCTATTGGGGCAAGCCTTTATAAAGCGTGGGAATCAAAGTAACTAGATAAAGGTATTTTTCACGTGTAATTTAAAACGGCTGGCTGAATTTAAACGGGGCAATTTTCTTTTTACTGGAAATAAGTAAATTGCACTTAGAAATAGAATGCTATGGAATTAATTTGACTTATTTTTTCAATTTAGGATATGGCTTCAGAAAAAATGTTGGTCGAGAACAATAAATTAGAATAAATGGTTAAAACAGAAGTCAAACAACTTATTCTTCTCGCTAAGAAATTCACGAGTTCTTACTGAATTCTATAAAGCTATTAATTATAGCTGGATCGTATTATTCGTAATGACCTTCGCATTGCGGTGAGCGGGCGACGTTTTATATTACCACTATGTCATTTAAAACGTTAATAAAACAAAAAATAAACAAAGCTTACAAATTCGGTCATAATATACCCTTCTTTCGTGATTTGTTTAAAGAAGATTTGCGCATAAGCGACCGTAAAAAACTCTGAATTTTTTTTCATTAAATGTCATGTTTTGGTCATTTCAGACGCGACATTTATAGGAATATAATTGCACTATGTTGCAGATCGATATCGACTATTCTTAGATGACGTCATATCTATAGCATATCGATAGTGTCGGTACCATCGATAGCTCAGATCTAGGTACTTTATTATATTTATACTTTATTTATAGTGCCGTACATACACGTCAGTGAAAGTACACACGCGTACTGATGATCTGTTTTACACGAAAATACATTATTTTATAGCTGTTACCAGTGAGTTTGCTCGAGTTATGAATATACAGTTAGCACCTAGTCTAGCAGTTAAACGTCATACAAATCCATTCAGCGGTTGCGTAAAAGAATATTAAACATTCGTCCTGTCATACAAATTTCCGAATTTTATAATATTAGTATAATTGTAAATAAGAGTATTTTATATTTCAGTTTGGGGTCTGACAATTTGAGACTAGGAATCCAATCGTTTTTTATTCAATGTGTGTGGTTAAAACATTTCGTTTGGCACTTTTTACCCAACTGACCCAGACTCAATAATGGGGGAAGGAGGGTAATGTTTCACGCCCGCACGTGTCGCATTTATATGTACAGCTTGACCGATTTTGAAGTGTGAGGTGCCAGATTAGTATGCTTCTCTGAAGAGTTTAAAGAAACGTGACGTCAGAAAAAAATAAATATGGCGAACTTTAGCTGTGCCGAAGGTTCTACCAAAATTAAAAATGTCGGATTTGATTACGGATACATTTTTTTAATTCTCGATTATCGTAATAAACTCACTTCGAATGCTTTTGAAAGAAAGAAGACACTCGCATATTTATTTTTTTACTTCCTTTTTTGCTAACCTCATTTTTGTTGGAGATCTTAGGAAGTCTAAAAACTTATATTACCAAGTCGGTTTTGAATTAAATTGGTATGTTTAAAGGACTAAATATGTTTTTATAAGAGTTTCTTAAAATTTTCCAATTTTAATTTGTATTTTTTATTTTAAATAATTGTTTCATTTAATTGTAATTTCAATTAAAATTTTGAGTTTTCGGTACAATTATTTCTCAATTTATGTCAGGATTATTGATTACCTACTAAATAGTAAATTAATATTTGAAAATTTTTTGAAATGCATTTATTTTATTTTAACGACATCTCTATTTCTTTAAATAAAAGAAATGATTTCAATTGAAATTCCTAACTTTACGGGGACATAGAAAGGCTGGTCGTGATTGGTCGCTCATACAAAAAACCGACCAATCATGAAGAGCTTTCGGACAGTTGACAGTTTGACGCCGGACAGATTGTAATTTAACGGTTTCACTTCGATAGATTACAATAAAGCGAAAAATAATGCGTTAAATTGCAATCCTAAGTTACGGTTCACAATCTGCCGACAGTTTACAATCTCGCGAGACATATTGTAATCTAACGATTTTTACAATCTTACGGTGACATATATATTTTTTATTTCACAAATTACTTAAGGATTTTTTTTTGTCACTGTGGTCTTTCTATGTACATATTATGTCTGCTATATGTTCTTAGGAATGTCTCTTTGACGTATTGTATGATTACATGACTGTCGCCAAAGTAAATGCAAAAAAAAAATAATATGCTCGCTTGTGAGAATAATATTTAGAGAGTACACTTTCAAACGGCTAACGTGTTCATTTGTGCATCGTAGATTTCGCCTGGCTCACGGTCCAGCGGGCGGGTAATCAAACGAATCATCCACATGCCTTGTACACCCAACAAAGGAATTAGTAAAATTGCATAGATATCATAGAATCACTACGTAATATGGAACAAAATCGCTTCCCGCTGTCCATCCCTGTGTATGCTTAGATCGTAAAACTGTGAAACGGACTGTAATCAGGTTTTTAAATAGAGTGATTCAAGAGGAAGGTTTACATTTGTAATAAGAATGCTTGAACACACTAATTTAATCCACACGAAACTATGACTACGGCATTTAATTAATGTATTTGTATTAGTTTAATTAAACGCCTCGGCCGTTTATTAAATAGTACACGAACGGCAACGATATATACACTGGACCAGAAGTATGTAATTATAAATAATATTTCTGATGTATACATTTAGATAATCCAAGCGAAAATTTCTATTTATATTTGGTACTCACGCAAAAACTCCTAATTAAATAAGGACGAAATCTGGTAGACAGATGAATTACTAGATTCCCATAATGAGTATGTACTTTTAATCCCGAAATAACCTATTTTGGCAAAATACCAAAACAAGAAATATTTCTTGACGCTAAATCTGATCTCGTTATGAAATATCCTCATATCCCTTATAAATAAGAAACATGATACAAGGGATCAGGAGTACGATTATTAATTTTTGTTACGAGAGAACTACCCATTAGGCGTGTTAATGACACCGATATCCAACGAAATTACTAGTGCAATATTGCCAATTACGTTATTACTTCTTTGGCTAGTGTTCGTTTCGAAGGGTACTTATCTGTCGTACAACCACCCGTATACTAAAAGTTAACTGTACATTTATAATCCTGTAAGGATTTGTCTTTGTTTTCTGCTTGATCAATGGGGATGATGATACGGTGGAAAAAACAATGACAATAATTAGTCTAGTTAGTTAGTTAACTTAATAAAAAATTGATGTATAACGCAACAAAGTTCAGTGGAGGGGTGTATATGTCACTAATTTGTAAAAACTTTACGAAGAAGTGACGTCCCGATCAATTTTAACGCAGTCTCTAAGTATACTAAGATACAATCATATATGATTGTTAAAAGAAAACATGTAAGAAAGCTCTTAGCCTCTTAGCTCTTAGCCCTGCATGTGTTATTTTTTATTTATGTTACACAGGTGCTTTAACTAATTATCATAGAATCAGACAAGTCAGGGTGTTCAGGTACCTAATTTCTTTCCTACCTTACATCGATGATGGCTGCGAAGCCTTGACATCTTCACCGATCTTTCGGAAGAGCGCAGATCCCTACATACAGTACTTTCGTTGTTTCTGCTTTACCACAAAATCAAAGCAGCGTATGTATAATGTCGTCCAATATTTGTTTTGTTTATTTAACTGGAATACACTACGTTAGGAGAAAGAAGAGAGGGGTAAATGACGTAATCTTCTTCAGACGTTGTCAAGGGTTAATATCCTCCGAAGTATGGTCGATTTCCGACAGACGTTACCTATAAAGATTTATTTATTATTTATTTTATTTATTTATAAGCATACAAACATAATCTTTACATAGCATCGCATTATCCAGATTTCCCCATCAAATGGGATGTGTTTTACAAGCGAGCGCTTTCTCTCACCGCTCCATGGCTCTGCATATGGAGCGACTGCTAACGGTGCCGCTATCGCCTAGGCTACATGTAGGCCTTGATACACATACGGGGATTATCTATTCAAATGTAGCTGTTCTTTGTGCCAACAGAAATGCGCTAAATCGTGTTTTTACCGGGTTAACACTTTCCAGAGTAACCATTTTGAACCGCTTTCAAAGGAGATATGTTCTTTTTTTGTACACTTTTTCGTTAATGAGCGTGCTACTAAACGCGTTCAAAAATATCCTTGGCATCACAAATCACAAAAAACGTAATGGCGGAGTTAATCAAAGGACTGAGACATGGCATTTACGCTGGATTGTCGCAAAGATATGTAGGGCAATAGAAACGACCCGTATGAATTTTAAAACAATCGCAGACGTTTATTCTAGGTAACTTACTTTTCTATTGAAATTGTTGAACAGAAAATACTCTTTGATTAGTTCACTTCAGAAGTAGTTATTTATATTTGCCGACATAAAAATTTCAAAACACAAACGGCAAAGGATATAAATTGCAAAGGCAGGTTAGATGAAGAATTTGCGTAACAAAGCGAATAATCTTTTTAAGGGTCCGAAGCTGTTATGGTTTTTACAGTTTTCCCACGGCACCAACCAAAAGCGATAAGAGTGGTGGGAATTTTTAGTTCGGGTAGTCCCGGCCCCTTCTGGGCGGGGGAGTCCCACACATGCCGCTGCCTTCCCCAAGATAGCGGTATGGTGTGAAAATGCATTTTCTCCCCTTTGTATAAAAAAAGGTCCGAAGCTAAAAATTGACCTTCAAAAACTTTAGTACCTTCATGAATGGGATACCCTGATAATCGGTACACGAGACTTAAATGTGCGTTGCGTCAAACAGTTCCACATATTATGACTAAGCCTAAGACAATATTTGAAGAGGACTCACCTATCGCCGCTACAGGTAAGCAGTTGAAGCAATCTGTGAACGTTTTCCATAGCTTGATGTTGTACCTCCGTTTGCACTCGTCGTAGAATCTGTCAACAATAATTTATTTCATTAGTACACAATATCTTTTTATGAAAAGAAACCGTCTCTGTTAAACCTAAGACGATCCTACTGCTGACCATAAGACGCAACTCAAAACACCAGTTGCAGACCTCCTATTCTTTGTTAATTTTATTTTGGATAGCCGATGTATCCGAACGTAGTGCATGGACGATGATTGTATGAATGTGTATCCAAATAGAGAGAGTGACAGTTAGATTTTGAACGACAAACTTATTTTGACGACGATATATTATTTTTTTTATTTTATTTGATTTAAAATATTTGAATTATTTACAAATTACTTCCTTTCATTTCCCATCCACTACATTTATGTAACTCTGGTATTTAATTTATTGCAATTTATTATCTATAATTTATTTTGTTGTAATCCATACACACATTTTTACTGTTACCGCTGTTTTTTTGTTTTTTTCGGGTAATGCGAGCCCGTTGCTATGGATGTCTATTCTTCCCATGGCCGGATCTACCTATGGGCTGATTGGGCTGCAGCCCAGGGCCCCGAGGTTACAAGGGGCCCCCAGATCCCGCTAAAAAGTAGGCAATCATTTGAAAAAAAAAATAGTTGTCTGTAGAATGTAGTTGAGGGGGAAATACGTGTAAAAGGTTGTTTTCATGCTGTTTTTCATTATTTTTTTAAAGTTAATAATAATATTATGCATATTATGATTATGAATATGTTTAGGCCCCCAAGTAGTTTCAGCCCAGGGCCCCACATATTCACGATCCGGCCATGATTCTACCCCCTTTTAACGCCTCGACCTCCCCCTCCAAATCAAGTTAACGATGAATATCGATATATCAACATCCTGATTTTGTTGACGTCGATACCTTCCGTTCCGTCTGAAGATGTAAAGTTAAGTTCGAAAGTCTCATCAGCATTTTTGCGTACAATACGCCGTTAATATCATTGACAACTGCGGTCCTTAGCAGCCGACATAAACATACGCGTAGTGATTACATAAATTTGCTTAACGCATAAATATTCATGGAACTGCAAATGTTTACGCGTATCATGCGAGAACAGTGAGACGTTAATATAATACGTGGAAGTGACAAGATGTATGGATAAGGCCGATCACATACGTAACTGCGAAGTGGAAACATTTCCGGATTCTCAAATGAAAGCATCAATAAAGATATTCAATCTCTCACTGAATAAGTAAAAAGTTTATATTAAAGGTCAAGATCGATACCTCTGAATTGACATGAAATCTACTCAAATTAACCAGATGACCTCCGTAGCCGAGGCGTGCGGGCCGGACTCTGAGGTGCCGAGTTCGATTCCCGGCAGTAAATATGGGTAATATTGAAAAAAAAATAAACGAACATTTATATTTTGACTCGGGCTGGGAGTGGTGTGTTACAGTCGTAAATTATCACAGAATCAGAGCATGTTGATTTTTTAATTTAATCCAATTAGATTGAGCCGTACGACACTTTAGACCCTTTACGTGTACCATGGCCCGGAGGCAAATATTTCTTTTGTATTTTGCATAGTGGTTCTACGAAATATATGATCGAACCATACCGTTCATATTTGAACGCTGGGGTTTAGTACTAGTAACGCATAAAAGTGGTCCTTAGCCAAAAAGGTAGGGAATAAGTTATTTAAATGGAGGATCTAGACGGCCCCTAGTATGCATAGTTATGACAATAGTCAGCCAGATATACCGACAAACTAGCTAGTAAACAAACTCAGTTGGCTTAATGAAAAGCTAATATTTTTAACACGCTTTTATTAGCTTGGGTTGTATGTATCTATGTAACGGAATCTTTGAATCTTAATTTGACCCACTTCCCGGTCTTTGATTAAGATGAAATTTTGCACACGCTCTGAGTTCTGATGACAATACATGACTAGCTAAGAAACGTCATTACAAATCCAATATGGCGGCCTCCCCAAGATGGCGAACTGACTGTTTGAAATGCACTTCCATGATATGGGTATCAAAAGAAAGGGTTTGCTGTCAGGAATACGAAAAAAATAGTCACGTGATTCAAATTCAATATGGCGGGCGTCCAAGATAACGGACAGGCTATTTGAAATGCACCCCTATGATATGGGTATTAAATGAAAGGGTTTGCTGAATGGGATACGAAAAAGAATTATATAATTATTGATACATGAGAAAACTAAAAAGTAGAAAATAAAAATAATAGTTTAAAAAACTAAAAAACATGCTTTTAGCTCGCACTAAAAATTACAAAATAATTCAGACATTTAAGAAAGAAAGCGTGGAGCGTTTTGTCCAAAAAGAGTAAAGATAACATAAACGCTCCACGCTTTCTTTCTTAAATGTCTGAATTATTTTGTAATTTTTAGTGCGAGCTAAAAGCGTGTTTTTTAGTTTTTTAAACTATTATTTTTATTATAACAAGACTATAAAAAAGGAAATTACTAAATTCGACCGTATGTATTTATTACGTGTGTTCACTGATAATTTCGTCACTTATGAACAAATTTAAATGTCTTTTCTGTAAAACGTATGCAAGTAAGCTGTGAATTTAAAAGAGCCACGTTTCTTTTACTTCAAATAACTGTGCAAAACAAACACTCACCAAACATAATTGTTATCGTTTAAAACTACGACGTTTCGTAACGATTAGAAGTAATGGTAATCATGGTGACGAATTCAAGGGCGTGGCAAATTCGGTCAGATAAAAGGTCCTGCTACTTGTCACCGTTGATAAACATTATCCTATAAACTTTAAAGACTTTCGCGGTCCATTTTAAACATCCCTACTAATATTATAAATGCGAAAGTAATTGTCTGTCTGTCTGTCTGTTACGCTTTTCCGCTTAAACCTCTCAACCGATTTTGATGAAATTTGGCATAGGTATACGTTGAACCTCAAGAACGGACATAGGCTACTTTTTATTAGAAAATAAGGGGGATGGGGGTAATACCACCTTTGGAAGTTTATATGGAAAAATGTTTATTTTTGAAGTTAGAGATATGAAATTTGGCACAAATATAGCTCCAAACTTGGATTAAAATATATACTACTTTTTGTTTCGAATAATAGGGGAGAAAGGGGTAAAACCGACCATGAAAGGATGTAGTCCACGCGAACGAAGTCGCGGGCACAGCAAGTTTAAAATAATTTAACGGCTCAAAACGCGACACCATTTTTATTTAGTAGTTAATACGAACTACTTACTGCCCGACGTTTCGGTTAGGTTGCACTAACCGTGCTCACGAGCTGACTGTAACTAAATAAAAATGGTGTCGCGTTTTGACACGTTAAATTATTTTAAACATTATCCTAGTTGACAATTATTTAGGAATCGCATTTTAAAATCACTTTTAGATGTTCTAAAACGCTCGTTACAATTTATAAACAACGTAATATTATGTTGTTTTTGTTTGTTGCTGTTGTCCTAATTTGTTACATTTATTTTAACATCTTTCTGTTTCATCTACACTAGATGAAAGATTTGTATATTTGTAATGAATAAAATCAAAAACTACCGTACAGATTTCAAAAATTATTTCACCATTGGAAAGCGACATTAACCTTCAAGCGGGCGCGCGTAGTCGAATCGACCGGGCTTAGTACATTTTCGTTCATATTATTATTACTACCCATCACATTTATTTCTCATTTCTAGTAGCCTGTCGCTATGTCATTGGGAGTATAATAAAGAACAATCCGTCGCGCGGGGCGCTCCCCGCACTTCACAAATCGCAATTGTTTTAGTCCCGGCGCAGTCGTCAAAAAGACTACACGCGCCTGTCGTCGAAAAGGTTACGCGCGACGCTCAACGCGACATACACTCGTTCACGCCCTTAATAGTTCTTCGGCCATTATTCAATATTAGCAATAGACGTTTGGATTTTTTTATATAAAATGAGTCGTGGACGGTTATCACAACGTGCAATCGAGGATTTACTAAATGAAGATGAAGAAAAGAGTGAATCGGAGCTCAGTGACCATGGCTCTGAAACTTCCGACCACATCATTGCAGAGGAACCTCGATCTGCTGAGGAATCAAACTACTCGGACTCGGAAGAGGATGATTTGCCACTTTCAGAAATAAATACCTATTTTACAGGGCGCGATAAAGTAACAAAGTGGCAAAAATCTAACAATAACAGAGTAAGGCGTCAAGTGCAAAATATTCTTACGGAAGATGCGGGTATCCGAAGAAATGGTATGGGAGTAACGACATTCACGGAAGCCTGGAGTTTATTCATTTCCGAGAATAATATATACATAGATCAACAATGTTAGGTCTTCCAAGAAAACTAAAAAGAAACATAAGAGAGCATTTGAATATGGAGAATAGTGCTGCTGAAACAGAAGCAAGTAGTTCTGGCACATGTAGAGGAACTTGTAAAATATGTCCAGCTAAAAAAAGGAGACAATCAAAAACGCAATGTAAGTTATGTATGAAAAATATTTGCAGAAGTCATACAACATTTATTTGCAATCAATGTTATATGGACGAAGAAACTGATTCTAATGAAAACCAAAGTTAAGTATTGTTATTTATAATTCGTAATTTTTATTATTAGACAAGGTACGAGTATATAAACTAGTCTTACTCGTAGATATATAAAAGGGGTTTGAGTTCTTAATTTGTGTTTTGATTTCTATAATGTTTGAGTTACCTATGTTAATTAATCTAATCATTGTTTCTTTTGCATGATTTCAATTACTTTTTTTTGACAAATTACGCTTTAAGGACTGATAATCAATCTGAGTACAAATAAATAAATAAACATTGAATAATTAGTGTTTTATTTCTCTTATTAATCCCATAGGTCTTTTCGGTTACGCGCGCCCGTTCCCGTTACAAATGACCACGCGCCCGCTTGAAGGTTAACCTTGAGTAACATAGGCTATATTTATTGCTAAAAAAGATTAGGGTTCAATCCCCGGTCGGGTCAATACGGGAAACGATATTTTCTGTATTGTCTCGGGTCTGGGTGTTGTGGTACCGTCGTTGTTTCTGATTTCTGTAACACAAGTGCTTTAGCTACTTACCACAGAATCAGAGCAATGTATGTGATGTTGTCCAATATTTATTATTGTGCAAAGTGAATCGGAGAAAAAACGGTCGAATTAAAGCGTTTCTTACGAATAGAAAATTAAAACTAGAGAAAAGATGTGGAGCTTGAAATTTGTGTTATTAACAATATGCCCAACGACGTGGGGACCGGTTAGCTAGTCTTCAATAAAGTGGTCAAGTTGAATCAATTGAACTATAGATTGGGTACGCGTACAGCACTATTTTGCATTGTCTTTAAAGTGGTATCATTACTAATGTACTTAACCAATGGTTCAAATAGTCTAAAATTATTTTTAACTAGCTGTCCCCGCGAACTTCGTAACGCCTATTTTTTTAGTTTCTAACCTTTTAAACCTTCACTGGACCTCCACAATTATTTCAGAACCTAGATTAGCCAAATCGGTCTGGCCGTTCTCGATTTTTATCGAGACTAACGAACAGCGATTCATTTTTATATATAAGAAGAAGATTCAACTGCTAATAGTTCACATGCATTCTTTAAGCCAATCACAAAATTAGCCGCCATCAGCTGTAAAAAATATAACTTGTTTTCTGTAAGCCGCGCAAGTGGAGGGTGATATTGTTAACTTTGAAGTGTCACCACAGATAAAAGCTTTAAAATGGCTCTTAAAAGCATTTATGAGGCTCGATACGCCCCATCTGAAGTTGTGATGTTGATAACCTCTATTAAGGGAAAAGAGGAATACTGCTATTGTTTTAGATTCCTTAGAAATGTGTGTATCATGTCAACTGCGTTGAGACCGTTTCATTGTCGTTTTGTTAGAAATTACGCGGACTTTTTCCACCAATACATTTGATTGGATGGTAGGTTAGTACAATTCAATTGTACGTTACGTACAAACTAACGAAGTTGACAATTGGCTACTTGACAGTGTTAACAATAAAATATGAAAAGTGTTAGATATGTTAGCTTATTAGTTAAGTAATCATTTGACATTTTTATTTTTTTATTAAAAGCATAGTAAGTATTTTATTTTTGCAAAATAAATTTTACTTTTTTTATCTGTGGAACAAAAGAACCGAAACGGAAACCACCATTGCAATTCGGAAATGACAGCTGTCGGCGAAAATTATTTATTTTATTGTGGCGAAACAATGATTATTTTACCGATTAAATTGAATTATTGTGTCTCTAATCGTATTAAGAATTTTTTGAAACATTTTCCGTTTATCTAAATTAAGTCGTTCCTATGCGTATCGGTTCGTTGTCTAGGACGTTGACGTCATAATTGCAACAGTGACGTGACTTGGCGTTTTCGCGCGCTTTTTAAATGTGTTACACAAAATCTTATTTTTCTCTGGTTTTTTAGATTATTTCCAGATAAATCAAATTGCTTGGGTTATAAAATGAACGGGCGCACATTTTACAATACTTTTTCAAAAACTGTCAAGTAGCCAATTTGACGCTAAGATAATGCACAAGTGCTTTAAGCATGCGTTTAAAAAACTTGTCCATGCATCTTTAATAAAATTTATAGAAAAAAGGTCCGGTACGCCTTTTATTTTTATTTTACTATACGTTTAGTCACATTCCAATTATTAAATGTAAACACTTTATTTTGTGAACGCGTCGTACCTATGAACTGAAAACATTCGTTTTGCATTCAACTTTGAGCAATGTTGAATGCAATTTATTTTAATCGATTATATATCCTAAAAAATATATATTTTATACTTGTCGATTTCGTTTGAAATCTCCACAATATTTTTGCCCACTATCAACGTGTAATATTGTCTTAAACTCGAAAAATATAACAGTGCATTTACTTTCATAAATAATATTTTAGAAAAATGTAAAGATTCTCAAATAAAACGTGTTTAACTCAAGATTGAAGTGACCGTTACGACTAAAATACGTAAGCGAGTGAAATATATCATGTCAATTTAACTTAAAAGTGAAAACGTACAGTTTCTCACATCCCCAACTTGCACACAATATGCAGTCAATCAAATACGATGATAGCGAGGACGTTTTTCTTCAATTCTATTAAGTATGTCATTTTTAGATAAGATACTTCCACACTGTTGTTATTTATCTAACAACGTATTGCCATTTAATGGATTCTTGGTGATTTCGGCTTGACCCCTGCTACTAATGTCTTGCTCGAAACTTGGTCTGGGTGTACAAGGGAAAACCTTAGTTTGAGACCAGGTGATTCGTGTGTGTGTCTGGCGCATTTATTATTATTATTTATTAATTATCGTTAAATAGAGTCAAATAGTATCTTATATGTTAATCTGATATATCATCTCTCATTCTACCAAATTTTATTTAAAACCGTGTAGTAGTTTTCGCGTGAAAGTAACAAACATATTAACGCACCCCTAGATGAAATCTTTAGGAATTTCAAAAAAGCATTTTTTCAGTAATGACGAAAAATATTTGGAAAAATACATAGGATATCAAAACTCTAAATGCAAAATTAGTAATAAGTTCAGCTTTGATTGTAATATGAACGACAGATAAGATATAAGAGAGGTAGGGCATAGCGATTTATCGCTCGAACTGGAGCAGCCCGACTGGTGAAATACCTCCACCTTACAGAAGACCGCAGCCAAATAACAATCACTTCGGTGTTGTTGTGTTCCTGCGTGTGAGTAAGGTTTCCAGAGCTCCTGGGGGGTGCTACATTAGTAGCAGGGGTCAAGCCTTCAAGGTAAGGGCGACAAGTCCAGTAACAGATTTATTATGCTATACTTGTCACCCTTAAGCTAGGACCTCATTACCACTTAACATCAGGTGGGATGAGGTCAATCTTGAAGTGTAATATATATAAAAAAAAAAGAAAATATCTTGCGAGGTTCCGAACCGGAGCAGGTAGCGTCATTTGCATTTTAACGTTTTATTATGATTACTGATGTTATTTAAATGAATATTTTTTTTTTACTTTGAACATACCTACTTTTTGATTTCCTAGACTTTCCATATAGGGATGCCACACATCCAAATATGCATACATTTTTACAAACATTCGCATGTATATATTTTTTTATATTGCACTTCAAGATTAACCTCATCCCACCTGATGTTAAGTGGTAATGAGGTCCTAGCTTAAGGGTGACAGTACAGCATAATAAATCTGTTACTGGACTTGTCGCCCTTGCCTTGAAGGCTTGACCCCTGCTACTAATGTAGCACCCCCCAGGAGCTCTGGAAACCTTACTCACACGCAGGAACACAACAAAACAGAAGTGATTGTTATTTGGCTGCGGTTATTACTAGGATAGTATGATTCAAAATAAGTCGTATTGTACTATATTCGAATGTTATCTGACAATTAAAAAGTCGGGCCTACATAATAACAACACTTTTTATTCTGAAACAACGCAAATAAATGTGGGGCAACCGCTACTGCATTAATACGATTTCCACCAGCGAGCCTTAGACATTATCACCAAGTAAACATTGCACATGAATCACTAAGAGCGTGACTCATTTCATTTACATAGTTTTATTTCGTATCCGTCACTTCACCTTAGAAGGGCGTCGTTCGAACCGCGGAAATAAGGGGGGAGCAAGTGGTCATATCAACTAGCATACGTAATACGTCAAATTCTTCGCATGAGACGACAAAAGTTCCGATACTGGTGATTGGCTGTTAACACCTCGTATTTTCAGCTAATCAGCATCCGACGCATTGATTTTTATATTTGTTCAGAGCGCGACAAAAATATCGCGGGACGCATGCCGTGACTAAGATCTCAATGCTGACCATTTTCGGCCAATCAGCGGTGTCGCATTGATTTTGACATTTATTCAGAGTGCGACAAAATTTACTAGCATGGCGCATACTAAGCGGCTAAACTAAGACCTCAATGGCCCAATAACCAGGCGTGGACAGAGCCGAAACTAAAATTTCAGCAGGGAATCTACTTTACTATAAACACGGCAGTTTTTAAGAATGTATGAATGTTTGTTTGTTGTTCACTTTCACGAAAAAAATACTGAGCGGATTTGTATGAAGTTAGATAGGAAATGAGATAAGATACTAGATAACATATTGGATACTTTTTATACCGAACTTACGCGGTTGAAGTCGCGGCCTAAACCTAGTGTAAAACTAAAGCAAAATTAGTAATAAGTTGAACTTTTTATTTATAAAAAAAATCTACAGAGTTTCTTGCCGGTATCTTCTCGGTAGTTATAGGTTCCGAACTGGAGGTAGCTTCATTTGCATTGTATAGAGACGATTCATAAGTATTACTAAGGTAATCTACATGAATAAAAAAGATTGACTTTGACTTTAAAGATGTTTTGGCACTCATCCATATGCGATTTCAGGAGGACTGGGCTAGATAATGGAATGAGTTTAAACTACTGGTCTTTGAGTGAGAGTTTTAGTTTGAGTTGGCATTTTTAGGACGCAACTATGCATCAACAAAATCTTTGATCTAAGACTTGTGTTATGAAAATTAGAACCACTATAGATACTTAAATATATCGATAAACACCCAGACACAAAACAACCACAAATGTTCATCTATGTTCATGTTTGTCCTAGCTTCAACAGTCACAAGCCCTGTTGTCCCAACGGATCAGTACAGTAATATGGCTTGTATCTGATCCCCTGGGTTAAATCTCGATCAGGCCTTGGTATCAGCTCGAAACAGTACGTCTCTTGACACTGCAGTGTCACGTGTTGCAAACACACATGTTTATTATCTGTCAAGTGTGAGATAGCCGACACAATCTAAAAGTCAATTGGGATGATTGGTCGGTGAAAAAACAATAGGTAATTTAGATTTTCGAATTACAATGAAAAAGTAGGAAACCTAAACGATATAAAATGTATTTGAGTAAGTAATTAGAAATTTACAGTGTCAAATAACAAATTCGGTGCATATAGTGTTTTAACCACAGGTCAGTGTATAAAGTCCAGAGTGTAAGTTTATGTCGATTGTACAAACACAATAGTTCGATGAGGAAAATGGTATCTTATGTATTTATGGTCGGTTGGCCCGTTTTCCGGCTCGTAAACCTTTGCCAGTAAGGTTATTTTGCCTTACAGTTACTTTGAACACCAGACTTGGATCTGCGAGAAGTATGCTCCTTATATTCATAGTTTGCTATTTCATAGTTGAAATGCTTATTTTTTTCCATTGAATTAATTACAGTTTTACAATTGACAAACTACCTTGTATGTATTGGTGCAAAATTAGTTTCAAGTAAATACAGATTTTATTTTGTAACTAGCTGTGCCCGCGACTTCGTTCGCGTGGACTACATCCTTTCATGGTCGGTTTTACCCCTTTTTCCCCTAATATTCGAAACAAAAAGTAGTCTATATTTTAATCCAAGTTTTGAGCTATATTTGTGCCAAACTTTCAAAGGTGGTATTACCCCCCTCCCCCCCTTATTTTCTAATAAAAAGTAGCCTATGTCCGTTCTTGAGATTCAACGTATACCTATACCAAATTGCATCAAAATCGGTTGAGAGGTTTAAGCAGGAAAGCGTAACAGACATACAAACAGACAGACAAAGTTACTTTCGCATTTATAATATTAGTAGAGATAGTAGGGATGAAAGTGGTTGTAGGTTTAAAACCGGAGGTAGCTTCATTTGTTTTGCATAGACAATATATAATATTTTCATGTGTGTTTACACACATATTAAGTATATAATATATAAGTATTAAGGAGTTACCTCCTTTGAATAAATATATTAAAGTACGTTTATATAAAAACTTTAAAATGGAGGTCTTTGAATAAGTGTATTGAAGGATAAAAACTTAAATTCCAGACTTAATATTTTTTCCGAATTAAATGACGCAAATTACGATAGTATACTATTTCGTTAAGTTATCCAAAGCTACTTTGCGGCGACCACGTAGCTTTCTGGCTACCGTTACTTACAAAACAGACGAAAAGTAATTGTCTTAATTACGACAAAAAGGCGCAAATTGTAAGGATAATAAGTTTACCATTATTACATTAGAACGCTCTACTCAGCCCTAGTCAGTCTAATTAGGCTGTTGTTTTGTTTAGTAAAAATATAATTTAAGAAGCCTTTTTTTAAGGAGGGGGAATAATTAGGGGCACCGTACCTCTGGCTGCAAGGCAGCAACGTGTAATATTTTGTAAGATTCATAATTTATAAGATTAATTGTTTTGGTTTAGTTTGTAACGTATAAAATTAATACCTACTTGACCGATTTCATAAATATATATAAATAGTTTCACCCTTAGAATTCTACATTATTTATGAAGCTTTTAAAAAAGAGCACGCGAGCGATTCCGCAATCAAAACCTATTGTATGTTATACCCAAAAAGATATATTCGAAAATCAATGATATCTGGCTTTTAAAAGAACATTCAGCCTTAGAACGATACCTATACAATAAGTCGTTTTTATTTTATTTTAGGATTTCATATCCACATGTTTTACACATAAATTACTGAAAAATTTAAAAGATATAATCCTGCTACTATTATAAACGCAAAAAAAATTATATTAAACATTTAAAATAAATTAACGGGTCAAAACGCGATACCATTTTTATTTAGTAGTTAATACGAACTACTTACTGCCCGACGTTTCGGTTAGGGTGCACCAACCGTGCTCACGAGCTGACTCAAGTGTTTTGTCCCGTTAATTTATTTTAAATGTTTAAAATGGAACACGAAAGTCTTAAAGTTGATATTCTATATTATTTTTAAACATTCGTTTTAGTATTTTTTTGTAATGAAAACTGCAGATTTTCTTGCTGCTATCTTTTCTCTGTAGTTATAGGTTCCGAGACGGACAATTACTGATGTGATTAACATGAATCAAAATTCTCATTCTAGATAAACACAGGATATTTTTAACGCCGAAATAACGCGAGCAGTTTTTAAACATATAAAGCACTGTTTATCGCGAAATAAACGCAACGTAATCGCTCAAAAAGCTAGCTGTGCCACTGTTTTCAAATACACCGCGGCGCGTATAAAATCAGCGGGTCATTTGCCATGCGCTTAATATAAGAATGTGCGAAATTAACACCTGTAAATTATATGACCAAAACAGGTCCAACCTTAAAGGGTATTGACCGATCACCCATGTAGTGATTCTTTAAAAACACGATTATGAGTCAATACGATGACAGCAACTGAGTATGGTATTGGAGGCGAGTTCTGCGGCAGTCCAGCCAATAATAACGGCGAATAGGAGTGTTTAGAAAAAGTAATGTAAACAGCTTTCTATGGTAGCAGCTACCGAGATATCAAGAATCGATCAAAAACCAATAAGGTTATAGCAGGTTCTTTTAGTCGTGAAGGAATGGGTGAAATAGTATGAAAAACTCTTCATAGTCGGACTTTGTCATTTCAAAGACGAAGATGTCACTTAATTTTAATACATATAGATACTAAATTTATATGCACTATACAATAATATTCTGTCTAGCTTTTTGCCTGTACATGAACAATATAATTTATAAGGGTCTTCCTACAGTTTACCTCTCGAAAGTAGATTTTTACTTGAGTACTTAATTGTTTATAATAATAATAAAAACAAAAGTATAATGACTTGGTCCAAAGTAAGCTACACATAGCAATAACTTAGATACTGCTACTGTAATGAATCTGCTGAGTTTAATACCGGCGTCTTCTCGGTAGATAAAGGTTCTGAACCGGCAGTAAAATCACTTTGCATTGTATTCATTAACGAATCAAAAGAGACTTTGACTTGGCGACTTGTGGCTCACTTATTAAATTTGGTGGTCAACCTATTTTTTAGGTTAGGTTAGTATTTTATGGAAGCTCGATTAAATATAACCCAATTGAAAAAAAATATATATATATTTCTTCCGATTTTCAAACCTGTCTCAATGCAAGCGTATGTAACCATTTAAAGTAAATCGCAGATGTCTAGTATATCTTAAACCCGTTCATCGAGCGAAGGCCGAACAAAAAAGGGGAAGGGAACGCATATGAAACATAACATGACGCAGACATGAATGCGTGTGTGTGTGTGACAGGTTTTGTATCGGCGCAGCCTGTGCGTGACGGAAAGACGCCGCCCTGCCCAGCTCCCATGACGATTCTGATATTATTAAAAATTACCGCCAAACCTGCCTCTGCTTCGCAAGGATACTATCACCGTTTTTACAACAATTTCCACTGATTTTTCGCACCTATTGATTGAAGCACAATGTCATATATATATATATATTTTTTTTTCAACACCAAAAACATTTTTTCAGTTCGAACTTGCAGTTCCTGATATTCGATAGGGCGTTCGAACAACACAAATTGATTGATTGATTTTGATCGTAATTATTGACAGTTCGATTATGTTAGCAATTTAAAACGATATAATAAAGCAGAAAAAAAACGTAAAAACATATTTTGTTTTATTTTTAATCATGATTCAATCATGCATAGTGGGTTTTCCTACTGACAAGATATTTTTATTCCTATTCCATGTTTTAAATACTAGTAATCATAAAAAAAGTAACTAAAATGGGACTTCACTGGAAGCATCTTACAAGGAATCAATCATTAAAAAAATTCGTGAGAACTTCCCTTACTGCTAAGTTGGTTTAACCCGTCAAATTCCAATGACTCATTGGTATGTCAAGATACTAATGGTTTTATATGCTGAGACAAGAACTGATAATTAAAAAGTAAGGGCAATATAGCACATCCTGTTTATTTAACACTTACAGTTTGGTATTGATTCCTAGAGAACATAAGGGTGAGACTAAATTAAACCGTGAGATGTGGCTTCAAGGGTGTCCACTTTGAACTATACATTCAAACATGATAATAAACAACAATTTAGGCATATTGTATATGATAGATAAAGAAAAAAAACTCACCCATAAATCCTATTAATGCTAGCACATTCATGGTTGCCTCGTAAAAGGAAGAAGTTCTCTGGGTATTTGATCTTATACGCAAGCAGTAAACATATTGTCTCCAGCGATTGCTTGCCGCGGTCCACATAATCTCCGAGGAACAGGTAGTTGGATTCAGGTGGGAAGCCTCCGTATTCAAACAGTCTTAGCAAGTCATAGTATTGTCCGTGGATGTCACCTGTGGAATATTAAATAAAATTAAAAATTGCTCATATACAGATTATTTTTAGCTGCTTTATTGTAAAGTAAATATCGGTATTTAATTTTAGATAGCTAGAAACTAAAATACTATTCTCATTGATAGTTCAGGATTTAATTCATTGATCCATAAAACTCTCTAAGGGTTAACCATGCTTATCAAATTTGCAATAATGAGAATTCACTGGATATAAAAAGAATCGTAATTTAGAATTATGTTTAGTCCACCCGTTAGATTTTCAAAACATAATGATAACATATTTTGGTACAATATAAAAACATATTACAGCACTCTGAAGATCAGTGGAGGGGTTTGTTTCAATCACAATTTTTTTAAACAGTGTTGGTGATGTCACGCTAAATTGTAACACAATGTTTACGTTGTAAACAAAAAATTGACATATTTTTTTGGTAACATCTAACTGGTTGACTAAACAGAAATATTTTGTCATATACCCATTATTGTTAGGGTATTAACCCACTGCCTAAGAAATAAAAAATGAAATAGACTGTACATTTGTTGACTATCACAATACAGTAGTAGCCATCCTATCAGGATGTCTGTATATAGAATAACAAGTTTTAGCTGGCTTGGAATATCAAGACTTTGATGTTTATAAATGATGGGTGAGACAGTATACAAAAAAGTTTCATTTTAAATCAACACAAGCTTCTTAGCATCATAAGGACAATTAATAAATAAATAAAATACATTGCGTGAAAACAACAATGATAACCTACTTTGTTAAGGACAAAAAACCATGAAATACTGTGTTTTAAGCTTAATTGCAATATTTATTCAAGAAATTTTATTACATGATCTCTATTTAATGAAAATAGACCCAGCTTCAATAGGAAGAAATTATATTATAATAAATAATAAAATGTATTTATTTCCACCACAAAATTACATGCCTCTTACAAGCTAAAATGGCTTATCGTTATGGGATAGGGATTCTTATTATTGTTTACTAACCATTGACATTGAATTTTAACAAAATATTTAACTGCTACGAAATGTCTAGTATAATAAGAATTTATTAATTGTAATCTGCACCACAGTAGACTGTTGTGTTATGTGTTGTAACATATTGTACGCTTATTTTTGGCCTGCTAATAATATTCATTATAGTATAGACATGTTTTTATTACTCTTTTATAGACAAATAAATTCCAGTTCAACTATAAGCAGATGCAATAATTTGTAAGTAAATTACATATTCATTCATCATAAATTACTCTTACATAGAGAAAAAGTAGGTATCAACATTTGTTACAAGCTCTAGAAGCTAGCACATACAGACCTTAAGATAACTTTCTAAATTGAATTAAAGACAAGATATTTCTTAGGGAATAATTAAGGCTGATTTACAGTTTGTAGTAATTAAAAAAAGGCAATGCAAAGCCTTACAACTAAATTAATCATACTAATAGGAAAATTTGACTCGTTTCAAAATATTGGAAAAAACAGAATTGGGCAAGTAGGTACATACACAACAAGTAATACATTAAGGATACAGATAAACTACACGTAAGAGATTACTGTTTTTCAATGTACCTAAACATTCGTTAATTTTTACGTTTTGTTACATACTTTTACCAAAATGCGCTAGGTCTACAACTTGGGACGAATTTTTCAAATGACAAATACCCTCAAGTTTAACAGTGAATTTCGAAAAAATATCGTTTTCCGGTGACACATCACAACGGAGGAGCGACTACATAGTTTGGCAACCAATTTTGAAAGCAACCAGGAGGATTTACTTTGTAATTCATTTATTCAGAATTTGTTTATCAACTTACCGCATATTTTTAGCGGAGCTTCCAGCTCAAGTAATATGGGCTGTGATAAGAATATTTCCCGTGATTTCAAACATAGCCCTTTGATCTCTATTTCTGTTAACTGAACATTCATACCAGGCTTCTCGCCCCGTACTGAAAACAACCAAATATAAACAT
The DNA here is from genome assembly GCA_037074685.1 of Glyphodes pyloalis. Classification (NCBI taxonomy): domain Eukaryota; kingdom Metazoa; phylum Arthropoda; class Insecta; order Lepidoptera; family Crambidae; genus Glyphodes; species Glyphodes pyloalis. The sequence continues at coordinate 9,335,515 of JAYKKO010000021.1, forward strand.
GACACTAACACAATAAAAACACGAAGTATTCACTTGACTATCGCACTATTTGACATTAATTATTTGTGTGGCACTTTATTTCACTTAAAACACAACAGTTCGTTTACTTTGGGTTTGTAACAACAATTTACCTTTTAGTAATTTTTTTATTACGTTATCGATGTTCAACTCATCTGTGTCTCTGTCTGCCATTGGATTTAATATTTGTGCACGGAATATGACTAAATAGAATGAGTAAAAGAAGTTAGATTATGAAGATATTTGCCGATTAAGAAAGGTACAACCTATTTCAATTCTCGGCTAAAATGAATTTCAATGGCGGAGACATCACTCACACACACAAGTAAGGCAAATACATCGTCGGGGTTACCCTTAGTAAACCAAATATCCCTGTTTTTTAAGACCCTTGATTTTCATAAATATTTTGTTATATTTATTTTAAAAATTGATTATGAAAAGTGAATTTTATTTTATTTAACTAGTTTGACATATTAAATATATTGGATTTTTATAATGGGCTTAATGTATGAGTTCCAAATTGTATTTACCTATCAAACTTGATTGCGGAGCTAGTTTTGTCAATTATAATCTATACAGGTTGCAAATGATGAAAATTAAGCTAAAAAGGAAAAAATAAAAAGTGGACCTAAATAAGATTATTTAAAAAAAATCCCCATTTCTGGGTTAAATCATTTCGTGACAATACTACGACAAAGTTAGTGTTGCCATTGTGAAAAAATGTGGCTACTTGACAGTTTTTGAAAAAGTATTGTAAAATGTGCGCCCGTTCATTTTATATCCCAAGCAATTCAATTTATCTGAAAAAAATGTAAATAACCAGAGAAAAATAAGATTTTGTGTAACACATTTAAAAAGCGCGCGCAAACGCCAAGTCACGTCACTGTTGCAATTATGACGCCAACGTCCTAGACAACGAACCGATACGCATAGGAACGACTTAATTTAGATAAACGAAAAATGTTTCAATAAATTCTTCATACGATTAGAGACACAATAATTCATTTTAATCGGTAAAATAATCATTGTTTCGCCACATTAAAATAAATAATTTTCGCCGACAGCTGTCATTTCCGAATTGCAATGGTGGTTTCCGTTTCGGTTCTTTTGTTCCACAGATAAAAAAGTAAAATTTATTTTGCAAAAATAAAATACTTAGTATGCTTTTAATTAAAAAATAAAAAAGTAAAATTATTACTTAACTAATAAGCTAACGTATCTAACACTTTTCATATTTTATAGTTAACACTGTCAAGTAGCCAATTGAAAAAAATACTAAAGCTAGTGTTTCACACTGGAGGTAGAAGAATACTTTACATTTACAAATACACAGACAGAACACACATGTTTGTTGCGTGCGGGTCGGAATTGAAACCATGCATGACCTTTGATATGAAGATTTCATTCACAGCGTGAATATTTTCTCCATGAACTTAATATACTAAACTTAAGTCCATGAGTTATTCCCACTCATTGTCTCTACATATTGCAGGTTTTAACTGCACCCATAAATTGTTAGTGTTGGGCTTTATAGAGCGGAAGAAATGAAATTGAAAATAATTATTTCGTTTATTGTTGAAATCAATTTATGAAATTTGATAATACATAATATAACACGTCATGCTCCTCAGCAACCCCTATGGCTTTGATAACATGTTTTTTAACCAACGCAATTATCCATAGTGTGTATTCAATTAGTGCAGTATGGAACTTGATTAAACGTGAAGTTTCACATGAAAATATGAGGGAAAAATAACCATAAATTCAACAAATGCATTGACATGTTTTAAAAAAAGCCAATAGGTAAGTACATAAAAAAAACTTTATTTTCATTCATTTGCTACAAAGTAGTATCATCACAAAAACTTTAATAATAATACATATAACCCATATAACCACGATCACGATCAAAATAATCTGTAAGTAAACATAAAAACTTAGTAATAATTTTGCCCATTTTATTCTTTCTTCGGACCACGATATGGATGTCGTTTTCTGAAAATAATAAGAAATAAATTAAAAACGTTGCAAGGATGTAATATGCAAAATGACAAAAACACATTCGACTACAGGCTTAAATCTAATAATGAACTTTAAATGTTACCTTGACGTGCTGTCTACAGCTTAAAGTTGACAGTTAAAGTTCGTTAATACCTAGTTCTTATGCGCACGGTATAAAGGCGGTGCCAAAGTCACACATACTTAATTAAATGAACGATTCCATGTGCCCTACCTATTCACAAAACGTCATAATCGGATTCGGAAACTGTATTTTATCTCCATCATAATGATAATAGTTAGACAGAGACAAAACATAGACTCCACTAGAATCAGAGTCCTTTTTGATTTTCCTAGCGGTAATTTAAGAAGTAGTAGAATTAACTAAAATCAGGATGAATGATGGAAAAATATAAAAATATATAGGTATAATAACATGTTTCATTTATAGTTTTCAGGATAGCTATGTTATAATAATAAGGAAAATTAATCAAAAGGTGCTTTTTACAAACTTACGCAGGGATTGTCAGCGTGTATATCCCAAACTTGGTATTTACATCCTCCAGGTGGAAGATGCCCTCCACATACTCTTTGTCAGCTGGTATGGCCGGAGTCTCGAACACCAGATTCATAATGTAATCTTCCACGCAACTGTAATTGAATAATTTCGTAATTAGGTATGGTAACATAATGAACGCCATTTAAATATACCAAGTAGAATTGGTATACGCGAATACAACTTTTTTTTATTTAATAAAACATTCGATTTTCTTCAAATGCTTCGTTAACAGTCAAAATTACGTGAAATTTAAGAATATTAGAAAACTACCATATTGGTAGAAATTAGTAGAAAGTTTTAATATAGATGTCGCCCTAGTCAACAAACACATTAGCGCCACCTTACGAATCAGTAGGACATACATCGTTTTTGTACCGACCGGGTATACCGTTAATTTTATAGTTGTTTGAACTTACTAAGCGCAAGGCTGATACGGCACCAGTTTCTCGATCCTGTTGGGCCGTAAAGGCTCAACGTACGGATCGGCGACCAGCTTGGTCGGAGCTGGGCCTGCGGGGCCTTTACGAGCCTTGGGAGTAGGAGCCGGAGGCTGCGGAAAAAAAACTAAAATAAAATAAATGTCTATGATTGTTTATTAAATTTTGCGGCCACGTGATTCACTCTCATGGGTCACTACGACACATCGTTTGAGTAATTTCAATTTGCATGAGGTAGGTAAAAAAGCCATAATTTGAAACATGAGAAAGAGACAGAGGCGTAGGAATAAAAAACGGATTTAAAAAACAACTTCTCCAGATCCGAGATCGAATATCAAACCTTCAAAGCGCCATACAATTTATTCGCGTGGCGCATCCTACCTAAGCGGATTTTAAGTGAAATGTCATACTCATATGTTCCTACCTACATAGTAGGTGTACGCTATCGAAGTTCCATACATATAGATAGATAGATATACTTTATTCAAACTCAAACTCAAACTCAAACTCAAATATTTCTTTATTCAAGTAGGTTACATATAACACTTTTGAATCGTCATTGAATACAATGCAAAGTGATTCTACTTCCGGTTCGGAACCTATATCTACCGAGAAGACACCGGTAAGAAACTCAGCAGATCATTTACAGTATCAGTATCTAACTTATTGCTATGTGTAGCTCACTTTGGACCAAGTCATATAGTTTTGGTTTTGATGAGTGATGAAACAAATAAGTACTCAAGTAAGTTTTTACTTTCGAGAGGTAAGCTGGAGCAGACCAGTCCCCAAAGGTGGCACCTGTTCACAAGCATGACGTATGTGCCAGCCATCGCTTCACTCAACCATATTGCACAAAATCTTTACAGATTAATTATAGTACAATTTAGGCGGTGTTATCGCTAGAAAAGTATCTCTTCTAGACAACCTTAAGGTAGAGGAAATTGTAGACGGTGAGAAATGGGTACGGCCGTGCAACATAAATAGAGTTTTTAGTTTAGAATTATATTTGTAGTAGGTATAACATGAAAAACATACATAAACTCATAAATATATAACATAATATAATATAAATAAACATGTTTGACATAATAAATAAAATAAAGTAAAGTACATATTGTGACTCAAAAAATTATAATAATAAGTAGGATAAGTGTATGATGTAAGTTACTGACAACCAACATGCCTAGCGGGAATTATGGATAGAGGACATAAATTAACATTAAGTGAGAGGAAGTACGTTTTAACCCTGAGTTTAAAAATGGGAAGGGTCTCAGATAATCTGATAGTAAAAGGTAAAGAATTCCATAAGCGAATTGATTGGACAGTGAAGGATTGGGAACACTTAGCAGGCAAGGATTCCGAGAATAACAGGATCCAGCCACATGATACGAGCAGCTGTAGAACTTTAAATTTTAATCAACGCAAAGATCACCTTCACGGCCCCATACGCCACTTCGATCAGCGATTTCACTTCGGTTTCCAGCAGACGCAGAAACTTGGACACGTTCCACTTGGTAACTTCCTTGTGGTTGCCGAGTAAAGACAGGAGCGGTGTGCAGTCGCATCTAGCAAGTCTGGAATAAGAAGATATTTTTCTTTCTTATCATTCTCGTGACAATAACAAACACAACATAAAATTGTATGTAATAGTAGTATTAGTGAAATTGGTCCATTGGTCCGTTCACGCGCATTGACGAGACCAAGGGAAATAGCAATCATTTTTATAGGTTAAGAAGATTATGATCGTAGGAGCTCATTATTCTAATGTGCCCAGGGCCTCTGACAAAGACAGCCCTGCTGACTGCCATGATACTATTGGATTGCCATTTTTATTCGTGCTAGAAAGAGGTATAGAAGCAAAAGTTTTCGTTTTTGAAGATTCATAAAAAATTTGGGAGTTAAAACGTGGTTTTTTATTTGCATATATAATATTATATTTTATTCAAACTTCGAAGTAAGTTGGTTACGATAGTAAGAATTTAAAATTGCTAGTAATGTTTGGATACCATTGGCGGGAAGACTGTAACCATATTTATGGCAGTTTGACTGAGCCGATTTATATGACATTATAGGTGTGTCGACCTTTTGAGCGACAAAACTGTTGACAACAATAAGAAAACTTTGTGTGTACCGATATTATCGACTTTTTAGTTGCGTCTATTTATTAGAGTACCCTGAGTATCACGAACTATATGACGCTGACTGTACATTGCTCTGATTCTGTGGTAAGTAGCTAAAGCACTTGTGTTACAGAAATCAGAAACAACTACGGTACCACAACACCCAGAACCGAGACAATACAGAAAAGTTCGTTTCCCATATTGACCCGACCGGGGCTCGAACCCAGAACCTCAGAAATGACGCGACGCCAAAGTCCGGCACGCTCGCCTGCTCGGCTACGAAGGTCGTTTTGGCTCCTCCCATATGCGTTCTAAGTATTTTAAATGTAATACCTTTTGTAAATACCATATTTTATGCAAATTAATTTTATTATTATTTTTATAAGAAAGTAACCCACATCGCGATGACAACAGATTTGATACCGAAATATCCTATCCGTTAGCATCGCCATACTGGCCCGCAAGATGTTTCTACGCGCTCCTTTTGAAGGAATATATGTCGTTTTTGAGAGTAGACCCCCCGGTGCCAATCTAACCTGACCAAGTCGTCAATTCCCTTGAGGACCCTCACGATGGTAGCGTCCGCAGCGTTGTTCAGTTCAAGCATGTGCTGGGTGCGCGCGCGCCGCTTCTCCAGCTCCAAGGCGGTGGCTGCCAACTTCTTGTCTTCAGTTTCTTCACGTGCTTCGTTAATGTCGCGCTGATCGACTAATTAAATAAATATTAGACAACATCACAAACAATGCTCTGAATCTATTGTAAGTAACTAAAGTACAGACAAAAGCATTTCGTGCGCATTTAAATGAATATCAAACTGCAAGTGTTAACCTTGATACTCCTTTAAAATAATACAGCTCTTGATCCATACAACTACCGCTATCCATAATATATAGAAGTTTTGATTTTCCATTTTGCATTTGTAAAAATATTATAATCAAACCGTTAAGTAATTACTGATTTGACATATGTCAATCCGTATTAACTCTTAACCTAGTTACTTTGACATAACCTTAACTAATTTGACATGTCAAATCGGTAATTACTCAACGGCTTGACTATCAGGCCTAGCATAGGTACGCCACGCGACTAAATTTTATTGCGCCCTTAACAAACGTCAAAATCGATTCAGATCAGTCGATTCGAGTCAGTGCGTCAGCTGCTGATTGGCTGAAAATACGAGTGCGGTGTGCTATTAGCCAATCAACAGTATCGAAACTATTGTCGTCTCATGCGATAAATTTGGCATATTGCGTATGCTAGGCCTGTTTGACATTCAGGCCTGGAATGCGCGACGCGAGTAAATTTTATCGCGATCTTAAGAAATGTCAAAATCAACGTGTCAATTGCTGATTGGCGGAATATATGAGTCCGGTGCAGGTAACCAACCAACGGTATATAAACTTTTGTCGTCTCATGCGAGTAATTTGACGTATTGCGCATGCTAGGCCTATATGAGGGTATACTAACGAATCCTCTGCCTCAGCAGCTCCAGGTCCCGCCTCATGATGATGGACTCCTGCAACACCTCGCACAGCAACACGAACGTGGAGAAGTTTTCGATCTCCACTATCTGGAAGTGGTTGATGATGGTCCCCACACGATCGGTGCGAGCGTACTCCTGTACAGAAGACGGTCGATGAAAACATTTGATAATTCATCACCATTTGCTGAGGTGGAACCCAATTGACCATATAATATTCTATGTGTTACTTTCTTTTTACATCGTGTTATTGGGCAAATAAATGTTTAACACCCTGTGTTTGGACGAAAGTTGAACATACGAGGGTAGTGGGTAGGTGGGGTGGTCTGTTAACTAACTACTTGTTTTTAATTTTAATTTCTCGTTCTGGAATTCTTTTGTATTTTCAAACCCATCTAAAATTGTTTTATGGGTAGATCAAATCTTTGTTTTTTTATTAATATCCTAGTGGTTGGTAAGACCTTTTAAAATTTAAAGTACCACATGCACATTGCTAAGAACAAAGTTATGGACACTCATATATAAAAAAAAGAGTTAAAGTAAATTTTGAAGCTCAACATCGCGTTGCATTTAAAAAAAAAAGTGATGATACTTACGGACTTAATCATCAGCAGCTAAGTCAGAAAAATGTCAAACATACTTTTTTCGAATCGGGGATCGAGGACTTCAAGATTTTAATCCGCATGTAGTAGGTTTTAGCGTATAAACAAGTACTAACAAATATTTCTTCAAGCAAAGCATCGTGTCGGGCAATCTCTTGTTCACACCTCTGGATCTCTTCCTGGCGTTTTATTTCCTCCTTCTCATCCGCCTCGCAGATCCTCCGGGAACCCTTCACTCGCAGAAACTCTTCCAGCTTGGCGAGATGGTTCAGCTCCCCTTCGTATGATTGCATTTCCTAGAATTATAGACAGTAGAATGCATAATATTGGTACGTTTCTAGATTTTTCAGTGCAACAAGTTCAGCGAAATTTAATAGCTAACTTTAAATATTTCAAAGAAATAATACAAATTGATTTATGAACTCACGACCTTATTCAATAGTTTTTACCTCTAAACCTTTGGTAAGTGCCCTCTGCTGTACCGAGTATTGAACTACTTTTGAATAAAAATCCCCGCATCTATTGGCAACCTGTTGCGGAAACCCAGGCGAGCGCGAATCATAGGGGTACTAGACCATCCTAGTGAGGGCGTTGATGTCTGCCTATTCAACCTGGCCATTTACTTCGATGTTGACCGTAGTATAAATTTAAACTTCTCACCGATATGTCCCTATTCAGCTGGTACAGACCCTTCCATTTAAGAGCCTCCAGCATCCTGCAGCACTCATCGCGGTCTCCAAAAGCGACGGCAGCGATCTCAAATATGTCCATCAGGTACTCCTTGCCCTTCACCAGCTTGCCGATTGTGCGGTTCCATTGGATGTTGAAGTCGTTTCTGAAATGGATCGGTCGAACTTTGTCCTGATTTGAATGGTCAGGACAAAGTTTCCTCTTAACGTCGACCTGAGAGCGTCAATCCAGCACTCCGTGAGCAAATTCAATTTGGAAAGGCTCAATTCCCAGATCGGAATTGGGTCGCATTCATAAAAATAAATACAAATTGATTAATTTGTGGCTGAGAGATATATATTATGTACCTTTCCACAAGCAGCCTGTGAATCTCCTCTCTGACTCGTTTATTGTCAGAATTGACCACGCAGAACCGCTTCGTGGCCAAATCCAGTCGGTTCTCCATTCTCCTCAGCCGGTTAGCAGCATTCTCGATCATAGCCAGTTCCTAGAAAAACCCTAAGTAGCAATTATTCATATTATAAAAAACTATCGATAGTCAACACCAGATAAGTAAAAATACGCACGGCACGCGCTGCAATACCTAGTCCAGCTCAGCCTTCTGCGCGCGCTTGTCTCGCTCAAACACATGCTTAATGAGTGCAACTCTTACATCAGTTGCGGATTTGCCTTTTGTAAATGCATCCACTACTGTAGTGATTAAGTTAGAAGCAGAGTTGCGCAACTATCGCTAGTTGCACTATAAGACGTAGAACTCACATCGGCTTCTGTAGGCACGCGCTGCAGTAGCGCCGTCAGCTGTTTCTGCGCGAGGTAGTTGAGGCAGTCCAGCTCGGCCTGCTGCGCTCGCTCGTCTCGCAGCTCAGACTCGAGGTGCTCATACTCTACGATTGACTTGCGGGTTCCACCTTTGATCGTGTTGTCGCGAAGGGCGTGCTGACCTCGGGTCGCCAACTAGAAGTGAAAAAAACGTGTTTGGAGGAGGTTTTCTTTGTGAGGGCGCCCATAAAACTATTTTCTAGAATAAACATGAAAGTTTGTACATACAAACTTGAAGACTTTCGCGTTCCATTTAAAACATTTAAAATAAGTTAACGGGTAAAACTCGACACAAATTTTTAGTAGTTAATACGAACTTAGGTACTTACGGCACGACGTTTCGGTTACGTTACACCAACAGTGATCACGAGCTGACTGGTCTCGCTCGTCTTCGTCTGTTCGGGGGAGCCTGCAAATCTTCATCCACCCTCACATTCTCGCATAACAAAATATTATTGAAGTCACTTCGACACAATACACTGACAGTATCCGGAGTTGTTTTTAATCGTCCTACTACTATTAAAAAAAACTACAAAAATGGCGTCGCGGTTTGACCCGTTAACTTGTTTTAAAAGTTTGTACTTACATGTTAGTATTTTACGCAAAAACTACTGAATGGATTTGGATGAAATATATGGTATAAAATTTTCTTAAAGTATTAGGGATTTATAGGTAGTTTTTACCACGAAGTAACATATCGGAAGCAGGTTGCCTCCGTTAAAATGAAGTAGATAGGTACAGTTAAGAAAATTCAAACTTTCTGGGAAGGATTTTATTTCCATTGCACTTCATTTTCTTGTCTCTTTCTTCATTACTTATAAGAGAGAGCTCATAAGAGCGTACTTACATTGATGCACAGCAGCGTCTCTCTTAGTTCTCCTAAGAGTATTCCTAGTTGCTTCTCCTGAGGAGCGAGTTGGGGGATTCCCCCCGCACGCTTCTCCACGCTGCACTGAGGCGCCAGCTTTTGGAACTGTGAGGAAATCATGGAATTTTCTAAGTAGGTACGTAATTTCGATCAAACTGTAATGAACCCAATCAACATATATATTTTTCGAACCAGAAAATGTCGGAATTTCAATATTACTTTAGATTTGAGGCCTCTTCCGTGATTCTCAAAGGCTTCCTTCCATGATTAACACCACTTTGCAAGTGGTACTGGATGGAGCCTAATAGTTTTTAGTTCTTAGCAACGAATCCGTACCTAGTTAACCTTTAGAAACTAAGGGGCTGGGTCATCATCATCAAACTCACCGTCCGCTGGACATTGCTCAACTCCGCCTCAGGGTCCACCACCTTTTGCTCCACTTGTGTTGGCATTTTCTACGATTTCTATACAAACAACGAGTATACAGAAAAAGAACGATTATTAAAAAACAAAAACTCTAGTACGATTCCGCTTTCACAAAAGACACTTGACAGATTTTTTTTTAGTTTTTTTTAAATAATTATTTGAAGTTTCTAAGAAGACATAGCACCAGATAGATTAGAAATAAAAAGGTTGTTAATGTCTTAAACTATCGGCAATTATAAGGCATTGCAAAGGTAAAATATTAATTTTTATACCCACAATTACGTTCAGAAAATGTTAATAAGTAGCTCAAATTCATATTTTTTTTACCAAAAACTTTGTTTACCACATTTCGTGGTGTCAAAACATATTTTTTTTAAGTTGATAGATGTATGTAATAATAATTACAATAAAAACCATGTCCATGTGGCTTTTGCTAACACGTAGGTACATGTGGGAGTAAGAAGGTAATATTTCAGCGAAGCGAGCTCTCACTATGATCGCCTGCACTATATGGCAGTTCACCGCTTCAATCGAAACTTAATTAATTTAATGTCAGGATCGCAACTTCAATACGCAATAAAATTATTTAATTTTCTATTTTATAATTTAAAAAATACTTAGAGAAAATAAAGCCAAGATGCGTGGGGGCTGATTACTTAACTGGTGATTTTAAAAAGTATCTACCCACTTTTGGCATCTTGCGACAATTAATTTAATAAATAAATAAATAAATAAGTATTGGACAACATCACATACAATGTTCTGATTCTGTGGTAAGTAGCTTAAGCACTTGTGTTATAGAAATCAGAAACAACGACGGTACCACAACACCCAGACCCGAGACAATATAGAATAGTTCGTTTCCTATATTGACCCGACTGGGGATCGAACCTGGAACCTCAGAGATGGCGCGGCGCCTAAATCCGGCACGCTAACCACTCAGCTACGGAGGTCGTCAAATTTAATGCATCGCTTTAATTTTTCGCTACGTACAAAACGCAATGGGTAGTCCTCTCGTTATAAGGGCAGGGAGTCCCACACACGCCGTCACCTCCCTCGGGTGACGGTTCGGTGCGGCAATGCATTTCCCCCAGTCATAAAAAAGGTGCAAAAAACGTGTCCCCCCCCCCCTGGTTTTAGATAATCTAACAGACAGACTAAGAACAAATTTTTAGTCTGCTTATTTAATCCTGTGATGTAAAGTTTGCTGTTTTTCACATCTGCCAATCGTAACGTCGAGCGATTCCATACCCTTGTTCCCTTTTTCTGTCTCACGTGACTATAGGGTTGATGCCTATCATGAAGATGAAGTAAATATACAAAGTACTAAAGGCCTACTCCCAAAAACGATATATGTCGGATCTGATGACGAATAGCCATTTTTAATTCTCACAAATCGTAGCCAATTCACTTGGAATGCGAATAAAGCGCCTTCATAAATCAATATATTTTTAGGAAAATTTAAAACCAAGTTTAGCTCTCAAACTTTTAATTAATCTTCTAAAACGAAACCTTTCGTATGATCGTTTCGTTTTTGAGAGTTGACACTCTTATACCTTTTGTGCATAATGATTGATATCCATCCATCCATCCATCCATCAGCCTCTTTTTGTCCACTGCTGGGCATAGGCCTCCCCTACAGAACGCCACAACGCGCGGTCCTGCGCTATCTGCATCCAGCGGCTCCCCGCACATCTGACGATGTCGTCAGTCCATCGTGTTGGGGGCCGCCCCACGCTGCGTCGTCCGGTACGTGGTCGCCACTCGAGGACCCTCTTTACCCAACGGTCGTCGGTCCTACGAGCGATGTCGCCTGCCCATTGCCACTTCAGCGTGCTAACTCTTCGGGCTATGTCGGATACACCAGTCCTTCTACGGATCTCCGTATTACGGATCCGATCATGTAGGGAAACGCCGAGCATAGCCCTCTCCATAGCATAATGATTGATAAACGAATTATAATTCTATATTTTAGTTGATCATAGATGTTTAAAAAATTGCGGTAACCATAAACCTGATTCTTATAGTGTCCAAACTAAAGAATATAAACAATACTTAGATAATAATTTACGTATTTTGATATCTTATATTTAAGTATATGTCTTCCTGTATCCATTTGCAGAATATAAAAAAAATAAGGAACAGATTAAATTATAAGTGACTTATAAAATCCAAAGTGCCTAAAAATAAATTCTAAAATTAAAAAAAAAGTATCTATATACCTACTTAGTTATTTGGGGATTTTGGGGTTAGCTACGTTATTTGTTTGAGCAACTTATCTATACAGAAAATTTAGTTTCGTTTTTGGAAGAGGGCCTACCTACAATTGTTAGGTTTTTGCGCAAAGTTGATTCTTTAGCAAAGTTTCTTAATATTTTTATCGAGAATTGAAAGTTATTAAAGCTTTTTCAAATAACAACCATAGGCATAAAATTCATATTTTATTTATTAATTCCACAAACAAATTATTAACTGTAAGTAGCTAGTCATAGTACATCTTACAATTTAAATTACAATATTTAAGTACATATTACGTAGAAGAGTGCTTTTAAGTACACTTGCAATACATGAATGATGTAAGTAGTTAAGTTTTAAAATGATACAATAAAAATATTTCTGAGGTCTATTATAAAATGTGTTAATTATCTTAAAATAAAACATTACTTTTTATATTGCACTATACTTTATCAACTAAAAATGCAGATATTTCGTGCTATAGTGGATCTATTTAATATTAGGAAGTAAAAAAACTTTTCTATTGTCATTTTTATATTTTATGTCATTTGAATAATCAAATCGACATTATCTTGATAGCATTTTACACTGAGAATTTTCTGATATAAATTTTGTATTAAAATGATTTAGTTTATCAAACTGATTTTAAAAGCGAGGATTGTAAATGAAAAAAATAATTGAAAGTTGATTGTTAAAATATTAAAGTAATTACCATAAAATAACAGGTCGTAGACATGTGGCTATAGTTAACACGTTGTGTTGTTACAAATGGTACTCCTGTGAGCAAGAGAGTAATATTTTAGCGAAGCGAACATTCGCTACGGTCGCACAAAAATGCCACTTGTCTAGACATTCAGTAGACTGCGGTCACACGATGGCAGTTCATGTCAGAATTATATAGATTAAATTCACAAATAATTTTCATATCAATATTACATACATAGAGGTGCTGTTTAATTTTCATTTTCCATTACTTCTCAGTGTAAGTGAGTGTCGGTGGTAAAAGTTATTTACACAGTTATACAACGTAATTATAACCTAATTACGCTTATGTGCAGAACTTAACTCGCTTAAATAAAATCCGGAATTACAGTTTATCTTTTAAGTACATAATGCAGAATTTATCTTCGTGCGGACCACTATTGGGTGGATATATTCGTGCCAAGTTTTTAGAAGAGCAATTTCCCTGAGCATGCATCGTAATTGATATTTACCTTATCTAATAAGGCAAGATTTTTAACACACAATTTGTGTAAAATATTTTTTTGGGATTTTTCATGTGAAGATTATTATGAAGCTCTCCCAAAATGATGAAAGACGTATTCTGTTTTGGCAGATTTTAAAAGGTTTTAAAGCGGTTTTAATGATTGCCAATATAAATGTTCTTCGAATTTTGTTGTGTTTTAATATAAGTTACGAAACTGCTTTCGTAATACGTACATTGCTATCGCATGCGTGTAATTCGCATATTTTCATAAAATTATCTCCGATATAATAGGCCTCAGAAAATATGGAATGACTAAGGAGTTACACTCGCCATATATACTTTTGTGCTTAAAGAAAATTATTATTGTTAAATATTAAAAAAAAGTACATCTGCTGCTGATGAAAATTAATATTTTAATCACAATCAATTTGCTTAAAAACAGATTATGATATTTTTTCACAGATTTTTTTCGCTTTCTATTTTGTGATTAAAATATTTGATTTCATACAATTCATATTAGCAGAAACATCTGTAGAATTAATACTTTAAAAATTTTAATTAGTTTCAGTCTTAACAATAAATTAATAAAAAATATGTCTTTTCTTATTATTATCATAATTAATGTTGGAAAATTAATGGAAATGATTGATTTTTTGAAATTAACTTTGACTGTGCCACATATATTCTATTGTAATAATGTATAATAATATTATTTTCTAACTGTAGTAACGAAGGTATATTAAACAAATGAAGGCATTGTTTGCTTTCATAGAATTATGAAGATAAATGGAATTACACATAATTTAAACATAATTTGCTATACTGACATGTCGGTAGGTATATGCTTGATTACCAAAATTGAAAAAAAAAATACTAGACCACGACATAGCCTGTGTCTTATTGATGTCTTCGATTCCATGAAAGGACAAAAATATTGATTCATTAATTACCAAAAGGGGGCTAAGATAAAAATTGAGCTTTCAAATAGGCATATATTTCCGTGCGTCAGATCAAAATGTCACGTAATTGATGATTTTTGACATATCCGTCAATGTCATCTTGAAGATAACCAATTACATACCACTTAGACCTCACGTCTACATACTGCCATCTAGCGGATTTCCATACGCGAAATCCCTTTTAGATGTTACCTCCCCTAGTGTCATTCGCGGATTTTTCTATTTCATAAGCTAATTGTAAGTGCTGTGGTGATGGTGCGCCTTATTATGGTTGATACCGTATTCCCACGGCACCGTGAGGTGTGCGGGGAGTTATAAGTTAGGGGGTGCCAAAAAAGGAATTTTCTCCCCCTTAAAAAAAAGTATTGCTGTGATCTTGCCCAGGAATGCAATCCACGCCTCCATTCGTCAATCGACGCGTTGCATCGTCGTTAGAGAATGTCTATCTCTTTAACTTAATCTAAAACCAATATACCGGCACTTCCAGGACAAAGATCTTAGCTTTAGATTTAAGAGAGACATTTTTTAAACTGCAAATTGTGTCACACACATTCAAAAGTTTGTATATGTATGCGCACGTCATGATATGCCACTGTATACCTATTCATGTCATTTGATGGTAATGAAACTCAATATCTCAGTATAATTATAAAAATTGTACCTACACAATTTTTGACATTATACTGAGAACTGAGATTTAAGGTATCTTCTTAATTCTATGATAATCAAACAACCGTGAAAAGGACACACTAAATACAATTTACGTGTAAGGTTTCAACCTTATGATTGGTACTTTAGGGTAAGTTTTCTTTGATTCTATTTGAGCGTGAGTATTAAGTGTAGGTAACACTTACGAAAAGTTACATTACTTTGTAATAAACAAGTGAATTGCAAAATTGAATCGGACCAAAATTTGTTCCATTTATATGAATATACTACTTTTTACGAACTAATTATTGTAAATATTGCAATTAATATAAATCCAGAAGGCACATGTCACAAAATTTATAGGATTTTTATTTATTAGGTACACTTGTTTAAATAAAATTCTACACTAACTCAATACTTGAGTTACAACATTGAAATAAAGTATTTAAAAAAGTACGTACGGTAACTAATTTACAAATTTAGTAATAATTTTCTTAATTTTACTGACAAATTTGGTCCGTCAACATAAATATAAGTAGGTACGATTGACATGAAAGGCACCTAATAAGGCCACTTGCTACTTAAGGCACAGTACAAACCTGTCACTAATGCAATAGTATTTAATTATTGCATCAATCTATTGAAAAGTACAATTAATACAACATTATTATGTATTAAGTACTAAAATTGTAGCAGATCGATCAATTCGCTTTATGGTAATAATATGGCTATTTAAAACGTTCTTCTATTGTTAATTTATAACTATTCTAGAGCTAAGTAGGTATAATTAAGTGCACCATTTTCACTTAGAGTGACATTGTAAACTATACATTACAGTATAATCTCATTTACTATACTAAATTTACTAGTGTATTTACAGAAAGTGATATTAAAAGCATTGGACGGGTTAGTTGCAGACATGGTTGAACATTTAAACATTACATGAGCAAGTTAGCGGATTAGTTCTTAATTATGATTGTAATACAGTCTACTAGATATATATTTGTTAAAAAATAACTCAAAACCCACAATGTCAATTCAAATTATTGTCTGAGTCAGAATCTACGAGCTTTAAATGTACGGTCAACAGCAAATCATGATGAACACTTACAGTTCGGTATAAGATCTTGTCATCGACTTAACAGTGGTACAATATCCAATCTGACGAGCTTTTGACGGTACTTTTAAATATTTCCACCTGAATATGCTCAGTTGTTCTTTACCCATTCTTGACTTTATTTGGAGTAATTAGAAATTCCTTGCAATAAAGAACATTTCGTTTTAAATATAAACACTGAACTATAAATCTACCGGACAGGTTGTCAGTTCACACTTAGTGAGACTGTGTGAATCTCGCCATTTTGGCGCTGTTTATCATAGCGGATAGTTCGCTGAACTAAAACTAGTAAGGCGGTGTCAGAATGTATTGTATATCGATGTTTTTATCTCATTCAACGCAAGTAGTTAAAGCAATAAAATAGGTAATTAAAACCAAACTACGAATTAAAATTGTTGCCTCATTTTGACTGCCGCCATGGCATAAAACTGAGAATAGTTTGCGCGGACTATCTACTAGAGGGCAGCACGAGTAATATAAAAATAAACAAAGTGCTCATTTTATTTGGCAACCTGTCCAGGTAGTTAAGTTTTTATTTATATTAATAGTTAAAATTGTCGAGAAGGTTTCAATTCCTAAAGTACTGTCATATTATAAGGTGGTAATGAAAAAAAAACTTGGTATGTTACATTAAAATTATAGAGTCGCTTGGGATTGACATAGATTTTGAGTCACTGTTTTTTTTCTCATAGATGGCGATAGAATAAGTTCGCGATATTATGATGGCTTAGATAATATTAATTCGTTTCGCAACAATAATACGTTGTTAAAACGTAAACTATGTAGGTAGGTAGTCTAAATACATTTTACAGTAAACGCTAAATAATTTAATTGTTAAAGAACTTACAAGAAAATTGTCATAGATGGATTAGCTAAACTTTCAAAGTTTTGACAAGACTAGCTTTTATTATAATTTCAATAATTCGTTTTAGTATTTATATTGGATCAGTGGGTACAAAAATGTACTTGTCGACAAACTTTACCTAAGATTAATATATATTTAGCGTTCACTGTATTTCTACAAAACCAAAAACTAAAGTAGTTCCGTATCGCTTAATGTAATGCAATATATATTTATTTACGGACACAATAAGATGGAATTGTACTCTTGATTTGAAGTCCGTTAAAATCTGTTGTACCAAATCCGCCCTAACCGCTCCAGTGAATCCACGTGTATAATTTTACAAAAATGCCCGAAAGAAAATTAATTCCGCTACACAAAGAAAAAATGAAACACCTAATAGTGAATTCTATAAAAAGCTCAGTAAAATGTTAAAAGTTACACATACATTAACTATAAACATTCTAATTAAAATACTAGCTATCACTGCAAAGGTGTACGCATCACACGGTTTAAAAAATAAAATTAGAACATAACCTAAACTCGTGGTCGCTGTAATGGCGTCTGCGCTCGATAACAAAATGGCGGACGCGGCGACGAGCCTAAATCCTTTTTTGTACAAAATTAAAAACAGACTGAACGCTGTGCCGCACGTGAGGGGGTCGTGTTGTTGGGTTAAGAAGTATACTGTTGCTATGGTTGTGGTGTCTATGGCTTGGCGGAGTCGCACCAAGAGTTGGGTACAGCAGATCACCGCTGAAAAAATCCAAGGATTCTGGAGGTGCGCGTCGGGGCTGGGGGTTCTGGGAGCTTGCGCCGCTTCTCTGACGTCAGCTTGTGCTTCATCTGCTCGTCGATCAGCTCTTGCATGTCCATCTGAAGAGGAGAAATTGTATTTGTTATCTTTAGTTATTGTAAAAAGAAATCGATTATCTCATGAATTTTTCTACAAAATTTAATTTAAATCCATTCAATAGTTTTTCCAGACATTCATACAATCTTACAAACTTTCGCGTTTATAATAGGTATTGGTAGAATGGGGACTACCACGCGTGAAAAATCCGCTAGATGTCACTACGTGTGTGTGAGGACCAACTGCTACACGATTGGTTACTTTTGACATGACATTGACAGATGTGTCACCATGACATGTTAATCACCAATCACGAAGCAGTTGAACCTCACGCCCCCGTAGTGTCATCTAGCGAATTTTTCACGCGCGGTAGCCCCCATTGTTAAAGAAAGCAAGTCATAAACAAGTGTCTTCAGAACTGAGCAGTGCGATCTTTTACTGTAAATATACAAGACACGCATCGTAAACGACGTAACCACTTCTTGGCAGATTGGTTCCACAGGACCAAAGGTACGAACCTGCCACTGCTCCAACTGCTGACCGAGGTCCACCTTCTGCCTCACCGCTTCGTACAGCTGGCTGTTGGCCTGCATCAGTTCCACTCGGGTTTTCGCCAGAGATACCTGGAAATTAAAGTCCATTGTTAGTTTGTAATAAAAACAAGTAATTAACATTTTATGTTTTTTTCGTCTGGTTTGTTAATAGCGCAATTCTATATCGGTACTCGCATATGTTGGATTATACAATAGCTCCAACAGCTCCCAGTGTAGTATTACCTACATAAGTATTTTATTGAAGCTCAGAAACCAGGAAAGGCACAGGGCAAAACTTACAGCACGAAAAACAGTAAATTTTGTGCGAAAACTTCGGTATCCGGTAGTCCGATTCGAAAAATCCGAAAGAATTTGAAATAGAATAAAGTCTTCTTTTTATCCCTCGACGCAAAAACGATGGGGTATTATTAGTTGATGTATCTGCCTGTCTCTCTCTCTCTCTTTATCTCTCTCCGTCTTTCTCTGTGTGTCTATGGTATAGTAGCTCCCAAGCGGCTGAACCGATTGCGTTGTTGTTTTTTTCAGTTTGCAAGGTGAATTAGTCGAGAGTGTTTTTATTTACGTTAGATGGAAATTGGTCCAAGATGAACTTCCTCAATTTAGGTATCAAATAAAAGGGCTTATACATTATGACAAATGTCAAACCTAAGATCGGCTGACCGCTAATATAGGAATGTCAGGGGTTATAAAAAACATTTTGTGTCCTCACCTCAGCAGCCTTCTTCCTCTCGATGGCCTCGTCTCTCTCCTGGCGTGCGCGCGTCACCGCCTCGTCGTTTTGCAGGCTGCTGTAGTTGGCGTCGTTGAGGAGTTTGTCCCTCTCCTCAGCAGCAGCGCGTAACTCCACCTCCGCCACTGAGAGCTGGAACAGACATAGAACGAGTTCAATTTGTGGCGTCCCGCGGGCTGTTTCATTAACGTCAGAAACGATGCAGTATTTTGTATCTGTCATAACGTTAAATTTGTGAATAAGTATGCTGGATGTTTCCTTAAAACTTTAGTATAATATGGCAGACTACTTCTAGGCAAACGTGTGCTTAGGCGCGAATTATACAGAAACGCTATATCTAAGGGAAAAGCGCGGCGCAGACATCTTGCCGCTTCAATATACCTAATAATATAAATTACGTTTGCTACATTTAAATTCAGATTGGTGATCATAGCCCGTACAATATTAGAAAATTTCGAAACTTACATTGCTCGACTCGGTAGTCGAACCCAGGACCCGACTTCAGAACTCACTAGACCATCACGGCGCTTGTTATGCTTAAGTTAAGTAAAAATTTAAAAGTGGAAAAATGAGGGTAGTTAAATTTTACTATAATAGGTATTTTAGTAAAAGTGGATTCGCAAAGAAAACAATGCATTATCTATTGTGTCTGGTACAGTGGTTTAATAGAGAGCAATTTTCACAAAATCTGCTAACAATTTCGACCTTGCTCACAATAGAAACGCACGAAAAAAAAAGAAAGTGGTACCTCGCGTGTTGCGCGCGATACCGGCCGCAACTAATGTGGGAACTTAGCCTAACGCATATCTACACTAATGCGTAGATTAGCGAGGCTAAAATATTTTTTATTGATCGTCAATTAACACCAGGGGGCTGATTCACCCGGTGATGTTGTGGTGGTTTTATAACTTTCACTCAGCATTACAATTAAGGCGATGAGGTTCCCCGGGCATTAGTAGGTGGGCCCCCTTTCCTTGGGCAGAAGAGTCCCACACTCGCAATCACCTTTCTCGGGTGACGGTACGGTGCGACAAACATTTCCCTCTGCCAAAAAAAGGGACTGATTTACAAACGTCACAAATGATTCTGATTCGGAAAGTCTACGATTGTCTCTGTTGAATAGTTTACATTAAGAAAGAGACAAAACATAGTTTTCGTACTCGATCCCGTCTCCGGCGTTTTGTGAAAAGGTATACAGAAGTCAAATTTAGGTATCAATCAAATCAGTACATGACACAAATTAAAAAACAAGGTATTTTATTTGACTTCAATAAGAAAATAATTAAAAAGCAAAAATACTAAATAGTATGTACAAAAACTAAAAAGGGCTTTAAAATATGAACACGTCTTCAAGATCAGAGTCTTGTGGCATTGTACCTGATCTGATATGCTGGCAGCATTGCCCCTTTGTATAACAATCAACAGTTTTTTGAGAAAATAGCCACCAGCCATAATCGCCCGAGGCAAGTATGAAACGTGAACAAATATTCTTCAGGAAAGACTTTAAGTCTGACACCCATGATCGCATCTACTGCAAGCGTCGCACGGTGATCAATTTTCAAACTTTAGCGGTAGATAATTCGACTTTATCAATGTGAAGGTAATCCGAAAAATATATGATATTTATATTTCAGGGTATGTTGTTTACATTGTTAAGAAATATCATAAGTGTTCTGTTATCGGTTCTTAAGATTCATCAATTTAAAGTTAAAAATCTGGGTATTGGAGTTTTTCGATTTCAAAAAGACGGATTTGTGAGAGTTTTCTTTTGGCATTTGCTAAGTACCTATCCAATAGTGAGTTTAGTAAAAAATGGTGTTAATTAATGAAGGTCAGTACATTATATTTTCATATTAACAATTCAATATCTGGTAGGTTTTCATATCATAAATAAATAGGGAACTTGACTACCGTTTATACATAAATTTAGCTGATTAAAATGCACATACGTTTTTAGGAACTAATTAGAAATAAAAACTCTTGTTATGTGGTCATAGGCTGAAGTGTTACCTATTAAAAAATATAAGTTTTATTTGCGGAAATTTGCGGTTTCATTGGATTTTTTCAATTTTTTAGGCAAGTGTACTGCTATCAAAAACATGGAATTATTTGAATTATTATCAAAAACTCTTCTGATGAAGCCGATGTCCAGAAATAGCAAAGATTTGTTGTTTAACTTCATTTTAGACTCTATTGGAGTATCAGAATTGAACATAACTAACCAAAAAATTGTTCAAAATGCGATAAATAATGTCTGTACATGTACTTCGAGATTGTGGCTAAAATATGCTCGAAACAGTAAAAAAATCTAAATAAACACACTGAATGGCTTAATAAAACAATCGTAACAACTGGTGGAACACCTTCTAGTTCTACGATTTGTACAGGACCGGGACGTCCGCGCAAAAATTTCCGTGATTTAACTGATAAAATCAAACGCAGAAAGTTGAATAGCGAGGAACAGTCAAAGAGCAAAGAAGAGTTGTTGTCTTGAAATTGTAGACGAATACATTTACCTAGACAGTCAGTCCGATTAGGTAAGTCCACTTTTGAGAGAGATGTCAGAGACGGATCCAACTCGGCTGGGCAGCGTTCGGTAAACTACGAAATGTCTTCTCGTCCAACATCCCTCAGTGCCTTAAAACAAAGGTGTACAACCAGTGTGTGTTACCCGGCACTTACGGCTTTGAGACGTGGTGCTTCACAAAATACCTTTTTAGAAGGCTCAAAGTCGCTCAGCGAGCTAAGGAGAGGTCTATGCTTGGCATTTCTCTACGTGACCGAATCAGAAATGAGTTGATCCGTAGACGAAATAAAGCTGCTGATATAGCCCGTAGGATTAGTAAGCTGAAGTGGCAATGGGCTGGCCACATAGCACGAAGATCGGACGGTCGATGGGGCAAAAAGGTTCTTGAGTGGAGACCACGTACCACCAAGCACAGTGTCTGACGGCCACCTACTAGATGGAACGACAAACTACTGAAAGTTGCTGGGTCCCGTTGGATGCAGGTGGCAATGGACCGGTCGCGCTGGAAATCGGTTGGAGAGGCCGATCATAATAGTCAATTTCATACTACCAATGGGCATGCTCGGAGAAGACGCGCAAGAAAGTCGCCATAAAGGAGTACGCTGCTATATAGAACACAACACCAGAAAAATGTACAGAAAACCAATGAAGATCTTTGAGAAGATTAAAATATTGCTTCTTTCTTCAGATCCCATCATGTCTAATTTGAGATCCATAACCGCGAACAATAAGTATACCTTGCCAGCTGAAGTTCTAAATTTGTGACAGGAACCAGAAGTCGTAATCATTGAGGGATGACTTTCACATACCTAAATTATATAAGAAATAAAAGTGTTTAACGTTTAAGCATGATATTCTATATTATTTAATTTTGTACCCCTAAATTCTTAAAATTGACCACTGTGCGTCGTCGCAAGCTCATAATGTAACATGAGAACACTATATTTGCGACGCTCTGTTAAGCCGCCGCTCTTAATTTAGCTATTAAATCTCTAAGACCAAGGGCTTTTTCCAACTACATACAACATTGATCATTTACTGTAGGTTACTTTTTAAAATAGACAATACAATAGCAATGGCCCTGGCGACAGAAGTTTGAGGCAAGGTTAACACTTTCGCGTTGGAGGCTTTATGATGTTAATTCCTTTGTCTTAAAAAAGTTTTGACAGCTGAAATGGGCGCGGTATGCGAGTTTGTTTATGTTTTTTAAAAAGGAGGTTACATTAAAGTATCGTTTGAACATAAATTATTAGATGCAGACATGAATATTATAAGCATCTGTGGTCTCGTGGAAAGAGAAAGAAAAATGTAAGCTACTCGTAGTTTCACACAACACCTTATTTTTCCGCTTATCTTAATATCTTAACAATCACTGTTCTAAAAAATTAGCTCATTTCTGAAAATAAGTAATTTACTACGTGAATTGATGCCATCTACACTCCGTTAAATCAGACTCACAATTAATCTAAACGGCTTTCTTTTCAAATGCGAAGTGTTATTAAATTGGTATGTTGCTTCGGATTAAATAGGCTGCGTTGCATCGTTACCTTAAAAACAACATGGCGGACGTTTTTTTTATAAATTTGTTAACGCTAGTAAACATGTATTAATTAATTTTTATTTTATTTATTTATAATTAATTCAAGAATTTTGAAAATATATAAATATTATATAAATATACTCTACTGCTTTTAAGTCTATGTGCGAAAGCCTAAAATTGGGAAGAAAGGAAATTGGGAATTTGGGCCCAACACACCGTGTTGGGGCGAGAAATGACGAAATTTCAATCGAAATTTCGGCCCATGTTTATGAAGTTTGACTACTGATAATTTTCATTTGTTAACTCCGATTATATGGCTATCGGTCGATCTAGGTTCTAGACTAGCGCATAGCGTGACCTGTGGTCGGTGGCCGGTCCAGTCAACGACCCCGCTTAGTTCAGAGCGAAAGTGCTCCTTAGGTAAAGTAGGTATTAGTCTATTGTAGGGTTAATGCCTACATCTTTGACTCCGAGGCCTACGGATCGATTTGTGAGTACAACAAAGCAAAAAAATTTTTTACAGCTTGGGTTTGTATTAATTAGTGTTCTTTAAAGAACTATAGTATGTTTCAAGCCAAATTTCCACAACTACAGTGCCAATTAATTATAGTATTTCATGGGAAAAAGGGCTAATTTATTTGCTTTCTTAAAAAATTACAGTTATTAGTACTTCATGACTTAGTTAAATGTTTTTGCATTTAATATAAGAAAAATGTGGCTTTGACACACGGACGGACAAACATGACGAATCCATAAGGGTTCCGTTTTTTTGCCATTCGGCTACGGAACCATAAAAAGTCAGAAGGTATTTAACATCCGATTTCTAAGGGAAAGATATTATTTTTTACTGAAAAGACAAGTCATAAATTCTTACGAGTAGGTATATTAACGCTCTTCGATTTTGGGATTGGAAAATATAATATTTTTGCGTACACTATATTTATTCAACAATATACAACGTGTAACGGAAAGGGTATAACAATATCAAAAATACCAAAGCAGTTAACGGTTACAAACTGTATGGGACCATTTGTAGCTGTGTACACGCATTTATTGATTCAATATTTTTTTTGAAATATCAGTCAAACACAAGTCAAAATTTTGACTAAGTCACGCTTGCACAACACTATCACAGTATTCACGGTGTAACAGCTGTGGGGTCAACAACAACAATCAGCTCACACTGCACTCCTGGTATTCAATTAAATAATCTTAAATGGGTTCCAGATATTTATTTTCATAGATTGTTCAATTTCTTATGATTGGGGATTATTATCTGTATTATTATTTCCCTACATTTTAACAAAAAAAAAACGAACAGTAGCTAAGCTAAAATATTAATTTTTGTAAAAATGTGCAAATGTAAGATGACAAACAGTGATCTATGTAGTTTCAACATATTTTGTCATGAGGGCGTACAAAAAGAAAAGTTATTTGAATATCGAATTCTTCAGTTCTAACAGTTACAAAATGATATCAACAAATCTGTCGTATCAAGAATCTGTCGAATCAAAATCTTATCCCAGTGATTCCGGCTAAATAGTATTTTTTAAATATTTATCATAAATATTGAAATAAAAAAAATAAGCGGTGAAATATTTAATAAACAAAACTATTCCACTAAATGAGTTAACTTATTTTTTAAATGAACCCCAAAAATGGGCGGGTCTCGTGGCTATGATACTTTACTATGGCCCTGGTACAAAATTAGTGCTAATTTTAAAAATAGGTTCTGCATTTTAATTTATTTCGTTCCTACAATTTCAGAAATAATAAAATTATGTTATTAATGGTGCGATTCTAATACCTACATTGAAATTATGTTCATAACCCTTCAGTGTTAAGATTTTTCGCAAATTGTATTAAATAGGTAGTTGGTAAAATTATGTTACACCTGTGTGCCCCATACTGTAAAACTATCAGGTGTTTTCTTTCTTTATTTAGAACAGTTCGTAATTGCAATAAAGGCTTTTCAAGCAAAAATACGATAAATCTTATCGTATACGTTATGTCCAAATAATTGGCTGTCTGTAAAATCGGTTTACAGACGATAACTTTTTATTTATATTTTTTAACGCCGAAAACATAATAAAGAAAAAGTAATTTATTAATTGAAAAATACATTTTAAATCCTCAAACTTGACCATATAAAGTAACGGAGCTACCAGGAGTCCATGAGTATGAAAGATTTTTTTTGTTGCTAGTTTTAGTAAAATAATCTTGAACCCTAATTGATTGTCACAACTTTGTAGTTGGAATCTCAGAGTAAAGATTAGAATAGAGAGAGTGCTAAAAATGTGATTCAGAAATGACTACTTGTACTGTTTTCTCAAGCATGGAATAGTCATAAAAGAAAAAGAGACAGATGACGTTCAGTACGTACACTCTTTCGCAGCCGTACACACTTTTAAAACGTCAGTGAATCTATTTTAATGCTACACGAAAGAGTTGGATGTACCTATTATGCTATTAATTTAAATATCACAATGGTGGTTCATCTTTTAGTGTTTACTGAATCACATCTGAAATTTGTTGGTTTAGCGTTTCTCATTTTGACACTTCAGTTACGTCGTTCAGGCCTAGCATACGCAACGCGACTAAATTTTATCGCGCTCTTAACAAACGTCAAAATCGATTGAAGTCAGTGCGTTAGCAACGGATTGGCTGAAAATACGAGTGCGGTGTGCTATTAGCCAATCAACAGTTTCGAAACTTTTGTCGTCTCATGCGATAAATTTGACATATTGCGTATGCTAGGCCTGGTTGTGTTGTCGTCGCCGTGAAAACATCTCGTGTTTTTGCCTTTCTGGATTACCTACTTCCTACGGATAGCCTAGTGATATTTTGTGATGTCTTTGAGCAATCAAGAATATTCGACATGATTCTCTGTGTCGGAGCAACCGACGGCAGCCTAATGGCCGACCGAGAGCTAGAGAAAGAGATTTACGAAACCATCTAAACGCTCGTTTTTATCTGTGGATTGGGCGAGGAGGTCGTATCACATGGCCAGCTCGGTCTCCAGACCACACTCCGTTGGACTTCTTCTTGTGGGACTACGTTAAAAGGAAGGTGTAGGTGGTTTTTAATGAGAAAATAAATGTTCTTTAAACCTAAGGTGTACGCTGTAGCATGCTCGCCAAGTGAAGAGATGATGCATCAAGGCCGCGTTCTGTACAGTGACACCACAAATGTTGCATAATGTTCGCGCATCTTCTAAGAAAGTACTAGGCGCGCATGTCGAGGAAGGAGGTGGAGAAATTCAGGATCGCACTGATTGTAATGAAGTGATAACGTGATTTGGGGTCGCTGACCTCAATAGTGTTGTGATGCGTTTGTTTACGTTTTAGTCAGTCATTATAGTTAATCATTTTTTATTTCATAAATACAATACAAAGTGTTTATTTTAACTCGGGATTTCGTATATAGAATCTATACAAGGTATAGTATCCACCTACTTTACATTGTTACCCCCTTTCCGTTACAGGTTGTATACACATATCCAAAGTACAGTACTACGCAAAATAGTATTGTTTTTTGATTGGCAACCCTATAAATTTGGCTAGCGCGATAATTCAAAATCAAAACAAAACTAATGACTTGGTCCAAAGTGCACATAGCAATAAATTAGATATGTAACCTACTTGCAGGGCCGGCGTCAGGGTGGCGCGCGGTTGGGCAACAGCCCAGGGCGCTCGGACTTGAACGGGCGCTAGAAAGCTACCCTGAGGTACCCAGATGTATTCCCCTAAATCGATGTATTGGTATACGCTTTTACAGGGGCGCTGGCGGAAATTCGTCCAGGGCGCCAGTAATGCTAGAACCGGCAGTGCCTACTTGAATAAAGAAATATTTGAGTTCGAGTTTGATTAAGCCAGTATCAATTGTTTTGTCAGACGATGAACGATAACTTGATTTCAATGATGGATACTATAACCCTGCAGTATATAACATATAAAATCTGATACTTCACATGTAGGTGGAATGTCACATGGGTATAATGTTCTGCGGTTTCTGTCAGTCTGACGTCATCCAAGATACTAGTTTCCACTTCAGTATGGACAACTTATCCGCTTAATGGTTTTATGCCTATACGCGGGGAGGTCAATTGGTTGCCCGCTAAAAGGACAACGAGAACAGTCCAACAGTGGGCGTGGGCGTGGGACATTAGTGGAACAATGGCTACTGTGACCGACTCCTTTGTGAAGAACTTTTTTTGTTTACTTAGGTATATATATTTAAGGAATCGATTCCATGCCTTTCAAACTAAAAATTTGTAATTAAAAACAGAAAATTTGTATCTCCCCTTGCGGTGCGGGAATCGAACCCACGACCTTCACGTATCGCGCGTGCTGCTCTTACCAACTGATAAAAATAATAAAATCGATTAAAAATTTGTTTAGGTCCATATATTTCGATCTCTTTGAATCTTAGCTAGATATTTATAAATTAACTATAATATTGATAAATATATATTAGGTACATGAAATCATGTAAACCGTTTAAATTTAGTTACCGTTATGTTATTATAAAGGTGAGTGTATGAATTTTTGTTACATTTGTACGCCAAAACTACTATATGGATTTTGAATGAAATTTTGGTAGATGGATGAGGTAGTGGTCCCGCCAAGTCGAACAAACAGGCGGCACGGCCATACCATCCTTTTTTGGAGCAATATGGTATTATTATATTGTCGATCTCCAATAATTACGTTTAAGATAAAACTGGCAGCCTTTGCATTAACCAAGCACGCATTGTATAAATTAAATACACATGTAGGATCAAGTTCTTATTTTTTACGATGTCCGACAGATTAATCGCCAAAAGTTCTTGTATGGAATATTTTTTTACCGTTCCAATACCGTTGATGAAATGTGTGAATCTAGTTGTATCAATAACCTGCAATTCCTTTAGACATAAGATAAATTCTGTTACGGCGTACACCAATCAGAATACCGTTCGCGCGTTACGCCGAACGAAATCGATTTATCATCGATAAAACACTCGATTTTGCGCACGACGACATAGCTGTACACATAACTATACTTCGGTAAACGCAACGGATTCTTATGGGTTATTATGAGCTTTATTTCCTTGCAATTAGGGTTAAATTAAGTTGTCAGAACGGCGTCATCCAGATTAAATTGCTGCACAATGGCATGGGGTTGTTTTGTTCCATTTTATTTTCACTTAACTTGATCGCGGTGGTTAAGTATAATGTAAAAACTGTCATGCACGTTTATCGAGTTAGTTAGGTGTTTTTTTTGTGCAAAAAATGGACAAACGAGCAGACAGGTTGCCTATTGGAATGTAGCTTGCGGTTTTAAAACCGCATCTCGTTTAGTATGGGTTCCTAAGACCGATGTTAAACAAGTTTTTAATAATGGCTTCACATCATTTGATTATTTCGTAGTCAAAAATTGCTATGTTCTAATGGCTACGTTGGTTTATCGTTATTAAAGTTGGGTTTGCCTTTAAAATTTAACTAGCTGTACCCGCGACTTTGTTCGCGTGGACTACAGGATTACGTTTATTTTATAATATTAAATTATTTTTCTAAAATAAAAGTACCCTCAGTTACTCCTTATTACATCAGCTACCTACTAGTAAAAGTTCCGTCAAAATCGATCCAGCCATTTCAGAGATTAGCCGAAACAAACAGACAAACAAAAATTGTAAAAAATGTTATTTTGGTATATACCGTATATACCTATATATTCATATGCATGTAGTAAAAAGCGGTTATTTAAATATTAATATATTCCAATTTTATTTAAGTGATTATATAACTATATTCATTAATAATTCCAAGCTTCAGGTAATTAAGTTAAAGTTTATAAGTAATAAGTACAAACCAAAGTCGGTACGTCAGACTATATACTTTAGACTTTGCATCGCCCTTAAGTTATGCACATAAGAACTAATATGCAACTGCTCGTGTTTACCTTGCGTGCTGTTGTATGTTGTATGTTTCTGCTGACTTTGCTTAATTAATCATAACAGGTTGATCTAATTGATTGGTGCAGAATATTTACGCAATAAACGATAAAACACGCGAAAAATGAAAGGTCCCGGTGACAGGTCCAAGAGTGATCTTTATATGGAAATTCGCTCGTTATGATTACTTCGATTTACATAATAAAATCATGTAAGTAATTCATTAAAGCGTTCTCCTTTTACCGATCTCCGTAATACCGGGTAAGTTGCTTAAAACACTTTTGAATCGTCATTGAGAAGTAAAAAATGACAGCACTACCATTGGTTGGTTATTGAATCAATACTTATTTTTATTTAGTTCAAAATACAGTAATTCCTGGTAGGTAACATAAACCATTTTCTAATCATCACTGAGCAATAGAAATTTAACTCTGAATTTCCAAGTTTTTTTTTCTTTTTTTTTATTTATTGTAAGGAAACATACAGTACTTATCACAGTATAGGTAATACATACAAACAATGTCTTAAACCAATTAAGTTTCCACATATAAACTTTTGTTATACAAACTGCAACATGATATCCATACGTTTTTAAATTACATAAATACATATAAAAAAAACTGAACAAATTATTAAATCAAGTTAAATCAGACACAATTTATCTGCAACAGCCTTTTTGTACGCCCTTAAGGAATAATTAAAAATGTCTAGGTCATAAAAATTGCTATTGTACTTATGACATGAGCGCAGCAAAAAGGTGTAACGGGCGTATTTAGTTGAAGTAAACGGTACACTAAACAGAAGATGCCGAGATTTTGACCAGTGTCTTTTCCGACCTTCATATTTACAATCAGAGGGTAAAAGAGTAGATGTAGTTTTTATCGTTCAAACTGAAGCAGTCCGACTGGTCACACACCTCCACCTTACAGAAGACCGCAGTCAAATAACAATCACTCCGATGTTGTTATGTTTATGAGTAAGGTTTCCAGAGCTTCTGGCTGCTACATTAGTAGCAGGGGTTAAGCCCAAGGTAAGGGCGAAAAGTCCAGTAACAGCTTTATTATGCTGTACTTATCGCCCTAAAGCTAGGACCTCATTACCATTTAACATCAGGTGGGATGAGGTCAATTTTGAAGTGGAACATAAAAAATTAACTCACCTTGGAGGACAGTTCCGCGATGAGGTCGTTCTTCTCATCGATCTGCCGCTCCCGTTCAAGCGCGCGGCGCGCGTGCGCAGCTATCGAGTCACGCACGCGTGACCCCTCGAGGGTCGCGTACGCGGCCACTGCGTCTGCGCAGGCTGCTACCAGCGCCCCCCGCCGGAGCGTCTCGCCTTCCTCCCCGTCCAGCGACGTGAGGGACAGGTCTGAGTGCAGCCCTGTAAGGAAAAGAGGACATGTTATCATCGTGAGCCTTATTACCACTTAACATCAGGTGGGATGAGGTGAAAGCGTCAGTTGGAGAAGTGGTTCTCGCGAGGGAAGAAATTGTTTGGTTTGTTGACCTAATATGCCTAATAAGGTGTAATGTACCTACGTATGGCGGAAGGGTATGTTAGTGGGTCTTTCTCCTAATCTTTATACGACCATGTTGGTCTGCCGTCATCGGATTATGAGGGTAAAGGAAGAGAGAATGCACTTGTGTGTTGAGCTAACGTTCAGGTATTATAAACAAAGGCCAGAGTATTTAGGTGATCTTAATGAAATTGGCCCCTAGTTCCGTCTCAATCTACACCAGGCCATATTGGTCGTTGAGATCTAAGATGTCGCCCCTGGCTAAAGTGAATGGAGCAATTGCTCTAGACACCATATAAACCTGATATAATCACAATTGATCTGTTTATCCAGGCGGGTTTTGAGTGGCAAGCAAAAGTGGCAAGTGGAAGTGTCTTCACTCTTTGAGCAGAGGACTACGATACTTGCCACTGTCATCTCTGTAGAGATACGGTAAATAAAAACAAAAGAAGCTGCAATATACTTTTGTATATTTTATGAATATTGGACAACATCACATACCAAACTAGTTTTTATATGTGCGATCATCCGATTAAATTATTCAAACATGACTCTGATGCTCGTATTGAATACTATGCTTTACTTCATAACAGTTGCATTACGGAATGCATCGGTTGCGCAAGCGCAGTTATGCCGCGCCCTTGCGGTTACTGGTCGATCAGTGGTGTCAGGTTTTTTCAATTTTATTCCTTGATAATAAACTAAGTATATGTAAGTTAATTTTACGGTGCTTAATTACTATCTACTACTATAATAAAATTATATTATTATATACGTTCATTGGAACGTGAAGGTTTGAATAGATGTTTATAAAGTGGCATTGCGTATGGGGGGAACCCTGGCCCTTGAAAGCTTCAAACTTTTAACTAAATATAAAATTGGGTCCAAGTCCAACCAGTACAACCCTCCATTTTCCAATGGAGGGTTGTAAAATTCTGGTTGGACTTGTCGTTGAAAATGGCGGACAAAAAGTTTTGCTATGTCTTCCAAAGTTCTCACACAGTAAAGGAAATCAACAGTTTATCTTATATAAGTAGGTATAATAAGTGTAAAACATATTTTAATTATTTTCAAATACTTTTTCATTTAAATTTTATATTAGATTGTTTTTTTACTAAATTAGGAAAAACTGTCAGGTAGCCATTTACTGGATTTTTTAAAACATTTAAAATAAATTAACGGGTCAAAACAACTTATTTTGAACGTTTAAAATGTGTTTTTTTCTATAATGTGTCTTGTTTACGACGCTAATATTTAAACGTTTTGCCGTCATTGCCAATAGCAATCTATCCCCTTTCTAATGTGCATCTGAATTAGATTATCACGGCCATTTTCTCCGACTTTCCCGTGACATGGCGTAGCATACTCTATAGTCTAACTTGTATTGTTCACTTCACACGAGGAACTAATTCAGAACGAGAACGCTTTGCTAATTTTGTCTGTGGTAATGTTTCGGCAGATAAATTCCATTACAGAAACCCGACTAACAATAAAAAAAGGAATTAATGTCACAGGCCCCTTTTTAGGGTTCCGTAGCCGAATAGCAAAAAACCGAAACCCTTATGGATTCGTCATGAATGTCCGTCCGTCTGTCCTTCTGTATGTCACAGCCACTTTTTTCCGTAACTTTAAGAGCTATACTGTGGAAACTTGGTAAGTGGATGTATTCGGTGAACCGCATTAAGATTTTCTATAGATAGGTCTTCCATAATGATATTAAGGTTTCTAATAATTTATTTTTCTAAACTAAATAGTTTGCGCGAGAGATGCTTCCAAAGTGGAAAAATGTTGACCCCCCCCCCTCTAACTTTTAAAATAAGAGAATGAGAAAACTAAAATGTACATTTCCATGCAAACTACGTTCAAATGAGATCTAGTAAGTAGATTTTGTATTACCTATGTCATAAATCGTAAACCTATCTAGATAGATAGATAGATTGAATTAAAGGAAAATTGCGGTTAGATAGATATCTAACCGCAATTTTCCTTTAATTCAATTAACTCAAATATACAATTTTATACTATGTTACTTGCTGCTACGGAACCCTTCATGGGCGAGTCCGACTCGCACTTGGCTGGATTTATTAATTTGGCCGACATAAATACTGTAGTGGATAGGAAATAAATAAATAAAATAAATAAATAAATGCAACAATCACACCAATCGCCTGGTCTCAAACTAAGGTTTTCCTTTGTACTATGAGTAACAGACGACGGATACTAACTGCGGGCGTCTTCCCAGCACAGCCATACCCAAGTCAATTTATAAAAGTTAGTTTGCCAAATTGACCCGACCGGGAATCGAACCCGGGACCTTTCGCGCTTTGGCCGCCTACCTTAGCCACTACGCCACCGAGGTTGTCAATGAAAGAAGCAAATTGTACAGAATTCAAATACATTACAGCCAAATAAATTAAATGTATCACACACACACATGGACTTAGTATAATAAACATTAGGTCCATGCACACACGTCTTCCACATCGTCGTCGTTCGTCGTTCAAATCTAACTCCCTGTCATTCTCTGCATTCGGATATTCATACGTACAGGCATCGCACATGCACTACGTTCGGATACATCCGTTAACCCACAATACTGACTGAGCCACAAGTCGCCCAAGCCCAAGTGGCTCACTTATTAAATTTGTAGGCAACCTATTATTTAGGTTAGGTTAGTATTTTTCTGACTCTCAATTAAATATAACCGTTCATTAATTACTCCAAGCTTCAGGTAATTAAGTTAAACTTTATAAGTACGTTCGTAGCACCCCGGCATACTACTATATATACGTGCTGTTGGCGGTTTCACTGCGGTCGCTGTAGTGACGTCATAACTGTAACACTGTATTATGATGTCATCAAGCCAGGATTATGAGTTATAACCATGCGATACTGCGGAATAATTTGGAGACTGTAGCGTTGACAAATTAACACAAATCTTATAATGAGGAAAGATTTGTATTTTTGTATGTTTGTAATGAATAAACTGAAAAATGACTAAACCAGCGGTAGCTTTATTTGCTTTATATAGAGACTTGCGGTCCCGGCAAACTTCGTTTCGCCTTAGAGGATTTTCTCGCTTTTCTGTTGAATTTTTTTTGTGAATTTTCTTTGCCACAAACCTTACGGAGCCCGAGACCTTTCTAACGAATGCAAAACCGTGGAAATCGGTTCGTGCGTTCTGGAGTTGTAGCGTCAGGAAGGAAAACCCGACTTATTTTTATATAGTAGACTATTCATAAGTATTACTAATGTAATCTATATTAATAAAAAAGATTGACTTTTGACTTTGACTTTACTGAGCCGATTTCATTAATTATTTCACCATTGAAAAGAGACATTCACCTAGAGTAACATAGGCTATACTTAATGCTAGAAAAACTTAAGAGGGGGTATGGTGCCGGAGTAATGTCGAATTTCACCCGCGCACCTCACACGCCCCGCACTCGTCCCACGCATCGAAATCATCACCGCGTCATGTTTTGTACTGCCACAGTATACGCAAAAAATTTAGATAAATCTGATAAGGATTGGCTAAGTGCGAGTCGGATTAACCGAAGTTTGCACACAAAATAAATATATTAATCATAATAATTTTGATAGTGGTAAATAACTCGAAAAGGTAAGAAAGTTTATAATGCTATTGCGTGACTCTAATTATTTATTCTACCAGTTATTTTTAATACTTACTAATAATAAAATATGACTGAGATAAAATTTGGCAAGACCAATCAAGATAGCGGACATGATTTTTATTACAAAAATAATAATAATAATCATTTAACTTTTCATCTGTATCCATATTAGGTATATTGCATTTATATTTAACAAATATAGTGGTTACAAGTAATACTTTTGCATCGTTAAAATAAATACAATACAAAATGAAGTTACCACCAGTTTCTTATTGGTAAGTAGTTATTCCATTATTTACAATTTAGGACTATAGAAATCTTATAAATATAGTGTGTGAGCAGGCTGTATGAATATCAGTCATGTCTATGTATTTTAAAATTCATTTATCAGTTTGTAGTCACCTAGTTTTAAATAACCATAATTTATTTTTATACTTAACCCTACATAATATTTTTTTCTGAAATTTGTTTAAAAACGTAATAACATATTATGAATTCAAAGATGAGTGATGAAGTAACGAATAAAAAGTCGACTTTGTTAAATAATTATTTCAGTGAATTACACGGTCTAAAGTCATCACGAGATCTATGGCCATAATATGTATAGCTCTCTCTTCTGTAATACAAAACTATTTTGTATTTAATCTAATCTAATTACTTTTCCTATTGCAAATACAGGCAAACTAAGTCTTGCTTGAGGCGCACTGATATGAGGTCCCATTGTTAGTTTTTAGCTTAAAGTGATTCCTAAAAAAATTATAAATTAATGAGTTTAATCTGTTTATATTAATTACAATATTATCATCTTTACACTAATGCATAATTTGTGAGAAAGAATTATTTACATCGTCATACAATTGTTAAAGTCAGCTTTAATAATCAGAGATTTGCAAGCAAGTAATATAGTCTCACATAGACTTTAGATGAAGTAAGGGATATTATTAATAAGATCAAGGTTCTAATACAGAGCCGTAGAATGCTCCCATAACTAGTGCTGCGCCAGAAGAATTGGCTCCATTAACATTAATTTGTGTAGTCTGCCAGTTGAATTTTTAATTGAATTGAATTTTACCAACTTGTGAGTATTTGTCAGTTTAAAGAAATGTGTAAAAATAAAAATATGTAAAAATTTTATGTGAGGGCGAACATACCTACTCTTTAGTGATCCACACAACTTTGTCATTAATATAGTCTTCAACTTTGTAAAATATATTTTAAAAGACAACTTTTAAAAAGTGTCTTAAATTTGTCCCCAGTTAAATCAACAATAATTTGAGGCCATTTATTTAAAAAAGTTGTACTTAAACCAACAAATAAATTACCAATCTTAAAAGTCTATGCTTAGGGACCACAAGCTTGTGTTTATTTCTAGTGTTAATGCTAGGAGAGTCTGATTTTTTTAGGGAAAATATGCATTTTTTTTTGTATACGTACATTAAACAGTTGAAAACGTATTGAGATAAAACTGTTAGGATTTCGAATTTCTTAAATAATTCTCTCAACGAGTCACGTGGTCTTAGCTTGTAAATGGCTCAGATGGCCCTCTTTTGTCACACAAAGATACTACTGGATGTCGGGCACAGATCCCCATAAAATCAGACTATACGACATGACGCTGTGAAAATAGGCAATATGTACCAATCTTGCCGTCTACAAATCAGTCAGTTACAGCATATGCCACCCAACTCAGCGTTACAAATAGTCAGATAATGCTTGCCTTGGGTCTACTTATTGGGTGAGGCATGTTTCTTATTGTACGAGTAACCTTTCAAAGTGGAATTTATAATTTATTAATGACTCGAAAGCTATCATACTTTGTAAGACTAGAAATTTATTTTTTTATCTAGAAAAATAATGACATAGCTCTGTTTACTTCTATTCGTTCACGCTTGAAATCCCTACTAATGTTATAAATGCGAAAGTAACTCTATCTGTCTGTCTGTCTATCTGTCTGTCTGTCTGTTACGCTTTCCTGCTTAAACCTCTCAACCGATTTTGATGATATTTGGTATAGGTATACGTTGAATCTCAAGAACGGACATAGGCTACGTTTTATTAGAAAATAAGGGGGGGATGGGGGTAATACCACCTTTGAAATTTTATATGGAAAAATGTTTATTTTTTAAGATAGAGCTACGAAATTTGGCACAAATATAGCTCAAAACTTGGATCAAAATATAGATTACTTTTTGTTTCGAATATAAGGGGAGAAAGGGGTAAAACCGACCATAAAAGGATGTAGTCCACGCGAACGAAATCGCGGGCACAGCTAGTCCAAAATAAAAAAAGACACAAACTTACAAAGTTCTTGTTGAAAGGTGTTTCTTAAGTGCTTTAACCGCATATCTTAACTAGCTTTGGTGATATTAAAAGCTAAAAGATATGAACTATAAACACCTATGTAAAAAATGGTTTGTACGAAAAATTTAATAAAAATAGATTCTGTCACATTTGAATTTCCTACTAGTACTATGGTGGTATTTACTATTATGTAAACAAATACATAATAGAAACTCATACCGACATCATCACGTGGTGTCACGTGGTTGAAGTATCGATTTATTTTGCATGTACTGCATGCACCGCCATTACTCCAACGCTTTTTGACAACACAAAGATAAACAAATACAATAAATGAATACAAACCTTCGGAAATACGTCATAAATTGAAGTTTTAACTTATTCTGTTCTCCTCTAAAACGTTTTCTTTTATCATTTTTGTTTGCTATCATTTTTTTGAAATATTTTTGGGCCGGAGCATGGTGACATAGACCTCCCGTCTCAACAGAGCAGTCACGACTGATTGATGAAACAAAACATGCTGACATGCATGTGTCAGGTGAAATAGAATGACAATTTTCTACGCGGAATAATTACGTAGTAAAAGCCGAACTAGTTTTTTTAAATATCTCGCAAAATAAATTATATTTTCAAAAACCACTAGTACAGTCCCTCGAAAATATATTTTTCTATTATGTATTAAAATATAAATTCAGTTGAATGAATAGCTTTGAAAACAAATCGAATCTAGTTAAAAATTTGACCTAACTTTGTGATATTTTTCTATCGAGAAAATATTACAATTTCATGTTTCTGCTCAGACCAGTCCCTGCTAAATATAGTCTAATATTCATATTAAAAAACTCAAATTATTTAAAGCTTGTTTTCAAGTGTAAAAACCGAATCTAAAATCGACAATTTGGCATGGAACCCCCTCTTAAGTCCACGCGTACGAAGTCGCAGGCGGCTGCTAGTCTATACATCTCTAGTCTATAAATTGGAGTGTCTGTACTCTGTACCAAAACAATATATTTTTTATCCCGTTATAATTCGAATAAAGTTGCGGGTGGCCACTAGTGTAACGTAAATGTAGAATCATTCTCGCTTTCAATCTTTCACGCCAAAACCATGGATATTGATGAAATTTGTTAGACAGATAGCTGAGATCCTAATATAGGATATTTTTTATCCCGTTATAACTAGAATGTAGCCGCAGGCGGCCACTAGAGTAACGTAAAACAATAATCGTTCTCGCTCTCAATGGAGTCACTCATAATCGTATTGAATCAATAACTTTTTGCCTGCACCGTAATCACCACAGCCGTTGCAATGCACTTTTTGTGCAATCAACAGACGACATAAGACGCGTAACAGCAGTTTTGTAGTTTGTCGACATACTCGTCAACAGAATAACTAGCAGTTCAAACTGGTTCAAAGCGGCCGTTGTATAATTCTCTAGCTGTTGCCCGCGGCTTCGTTATCGTTATTTCGGGATAAAAAGTATCCTAAATGTTAGTTTAGTATTGCATCTACCTTTCTACTAAATTTCATCAATATCTGATGAGCCGTTTTTGCGTGAAGAGTAACATACATACATCATGAAATCAATACATTCTTACAAAGTATCACTCTTATAATATTTATTAGTGGGATTGATCACTGGCAATATTTGGATTTTCGGAATAAAATGTATGCTACGAATAAATCAAAGTATCTGACGTTTCTTTCTACCAAATTTTATCAGAATCCGTACAGTAGTAATTGCGTCAAAGTAATAAACATATATGTATACATTCTAACAATATATAAATCTGGTATATACAAAAATTTAATTCTGAAAATGCAATTTTTCATTATCATTATCATAACCAATTCACTTTGAAAGCAAACAAAGCGCTTATAAAAAAAACTATTTAATTATGCAAATAAAACACCACGTTTCAACTTCCGAATTTTCGATTCATCTCCAAAAGCGAAACCTCCCGTTTGCTCGTTTGGTTGTAGGCCTACAGGAAATAATACATGATAACATAATCATAGTAATTCCTCTAAAACTTTTTCTTGTATTCAGAAGTTCTTCGAAAACGAAACAAAGAAAACCAAGTAACAATACTTCCTCAAGCCGATATCTGGAGCTGGTTACATCACTACTCAACACGCGATTCCATATAGAATCTGCGTTTTCTGTTCGGACTATGTTACAGCGAGGCTACTAAAAAGACAAAGCTGCAATAAGTACAAACATGAATTAACCTTCTTCCGGTATGCGAACTTTTTTTTTATACTGCACTTCAAGATTGACCTCACCCCACCTGATGTTAAGTGGTAATGAGGTAATGAGGTAAAGCTTAAGGGTGACAAGTATAGCATAATAAATCTGTTACTGGACTTGTCACCCTTACCTTGAAGACTTGACCCCTGCTACTAATGCAGCACCCCCATGAGCTCTGGAAACCTTACTCACACGCAGGAACACAACAACACAGAATTGATTGTCATTTGGCTGCGGTCTTCTGTAAGGTGGAGGTTTTTCATCAGTCGGGCTGCTCCAGTTTGAGCGACAAATCGCTATGCCCTACCTCTCTTTTAAATTTCTTTAAAACATCACATACATTGCTCTGATTCAGCGGTAAGTAGCCTAATATAGTGTTGCCGGATAATCGATTATCCCCCCTCAAATAATCTAATAATCGATTGTACTATCGATAGTATCGATATAATTGATTATATCGATACCTATTTATATTCGATAAAATCGATTAATCGATTATAATCGTAGTCAATACAATATAATCAATTATATCGATATCAAGTTTAAAGCGTTACTATAATATCGATTATATCGATACTATCGATTGTCATATCGATTTTTAGATTATTTAGGCCTCTTTTGCAATAATCGATTATAATCGATATACAATCGAATCGACGGCAACACTAGCCTAATAATGCCCGGTTCGATTATTTGAAAAACGATCCGTTCTATTTACGGAATACAGAACTGGGCATAAGCACTTTTGTTACAGAAATCAGAAACAACGACGATACCACAAGAGGTTCTAAGGATATAACAATATTTCCTCTCAAAACTAGGGCTTGTTTCCAGCAATTTTATTACGATACACACTTTTAATTCTGTGAAACCGTTTGATCGTGCGTGGCCATGATATAACAGCGATTATTATAAATATTCGACAAAGGAAGTATTTTATTCTAGCTGTTGTGTGCGACTACATCCGCTTTATTCCAGGATAAAAAATATATATACGGTCGAATTGAGAACCTCCTCCTTTTTTTGAAGTCGGTTAGGTACAAAGTATGTTACATGTAAATTTAGTACAGAGACTAATAACTCATCAAATAATTTTTGGTTATGGTTGTCGCAGTTATATGTTTTTTAATTAATTTTAATTACAATGATGTAAGGAATAGAAAAAAAATGTTGCCAGCTCTCAGTCTGCAATAATGATGTTTGTTTACATCTGGCAACCTTAGCTGACTGAAAGCCGGAAACCATATTTTTTCTATTGATGTAAATCCGCTGCGTATTTTGAAAAATCTACGCATATCTACATAGAGACAAATAGAAGGAAGCTACTTTATTTTATACTATGAAGTGATAATCAAAAAAGTGATTAACGATATCCACTACACAAAAAGTTGGAACATTCCGAACTGACGTAACCTTAATGTTTTTCCATGAGGTGCCAAATCAGAGCTATTAAATAGTCAGCAATAATATGTTCAGGCTAAAATGAGTGCTATAGCCAACCGACGTAAAGATCATAATTCATCAAGCTTGCTGTGGATTTTTGTTGTTAAAGTTTAACTGACTAGGTTTTGAGAGAATATATTTGTCCGTATGCAACTGCGTATGTCATCAATTTCGTTGTCTGCTATTACCCAAGTCCATGGCTATTACTGTGATAGGGTTCCCAAATTAAATTTTAAGAAAAAAAAGGATATAAGGCTCGGAGAAGAAAAAAAGCTGATTTCACAAAATAAAACAGTATTGTACGACCGGACGTACACTTTATAAACAGATTTTTGGCCCAGCGGACATAAAACTGTAATTTGTGTAATGTAGCGAAAAACTTTAAAACAGTATGGTTGGGAACCTTATACTGTAACCTAATCAGCAAGAGCTCATGTCCTGAAATTAAAGAACAATAGAATATGAATTCATGTAGATTGCGCATTCCGTATATGAAATTAACCGTTAGAAGATTGTGATATGTAAAATATGTATGCGTAAATTGTGGACGTCAATAAATTAAAATTTAAAAATTTTCTCTTATTCTATTAAAATTTCTTGAAAATTAATTGGTTCATAAAGTCACTTAACCTATTCCATAGTTCTTTCTCCTTGCGCCATCCCTACGCTGTCCTATAAACGGTCACGCTAACCTACGTATTTGAACAGCAAGAATCGTGATATTGCCTTCCTTGGCAACTGCTCACAACAAAGAAGTTGAATGACCCCTGAACTGGTCTGAAGATTCTGCTGCTCGTGACGTCACGTGCGTACCCCAGTACCGTTGTGGATGATGGCAAAAGATGGCGAAGATAGTTACAGGCTGTTGAAACAGTGTTAAACGGAAAAATGGATCCGGCCTTCTGAGTCACAAACGTTTTTTTTTTATATAGCACTTCATGATTGACCTCATCCCACCTGATGTTAAGTGGTAATGAGGTCCTTTTTTTTTTGAGGGAGGAGGGAGGGAAAATGCTGCCCGTGGGGACGACGACAGCGACGTGTGTAGGACTCCCCTGCCCAGAGGGGGCGGGGGGGGACTACCCGAACTAAAAAACCTCCCCACCTTCTCATCGCCTATTGACGGCGCCATGGGATATCGGTCGACCCATGACTGCCACAGCACCGTTGGCGGAATTGCTGCCCCTACGGGGTGGCGTCGCCAAGTCTCCCCTGGATGGTCGGGGGACTGGCGGGAACGGTCGAAGGTGCTACACCGTTCCTAATGAGTTTAGGCTATATAACATCACGCTACAACCAATAGGTAAAATGTGGAAAAAACGGTAAGCCAAGTCGCCGCGACCAACTAAAGTAAAATACATTTTAAAACATGCATGGTTCGGCACTAACAACGATCACTAAATTGACACAAAAATGTTCCAAAGCCGAACGTTTGTGCATCTAGAAATCTAGACCATTCGAGACCTGCACCGAAAACAGACCAATTTTGAACGTTACAATTAAATCATAGCATTCTAACCTCACCATTCTTGCACAGAGTCCAATTCAGCTTCCGAAGTTAGACGTAAAAAAATTAGACCTTAAAATCTTTGTTTCAATTTGAGACCTTAGGTATCAGGGATTAGATTCATTTTGTTGTGAATGGGCGCTGAATTCAAATGCTAACCGTATCGATTTGTTCGCGTGATAAACATCGAAACTTGTATTGAGGCTACGTCGGAATTTACTCACTGACATATGGAGGTCGCAAACTAATAGCTTTCGATTTTTTTCAGAATACCGCAGACAACACGGAACCCAATTGGTAAGAATAGTAGCGTCTGAACTATTCTTATTTATCCCACTTCTGATATAATACAGTACGATTAACGAAGATGGGTTTATTTTTTTTCTGTTTGACAAAATAATTTGTATCCCTAACTTTTAAAAATATATATAGCGGGGAAGGCGGTCTTGGCATATGCTATTGTTGACCACCGAGGTGGTGGTGGAGTAATGAAAATGGTAAAAAAGCGACCGACTGCATTAAAGGTTCCGTACCATTAGCTGTAAAAAAGATAAAAACACAGTAAAAAAGACAGGTTTTTATATGAGAGTTCCCTTAAATTATTTTTATTAATTTATGTAGCAGCAGCAAATATACTCGTACATCGTCTGTGAACATTTCAACTGTCTATCGCAGTTCATAAGGACCTCCGTAGCCGAGAGGGAAGCGGGCCGGACTTTGGCGACGCGCCATCTCTGAGTGTTACTCAAGTCCTTTAGCTTCTTACCACAGAATCATACCGATTTACAGTCAAAAGCATGTAGACTACACTTTGGACTGGGCATCAGAACTACTCGTAATATCGAATTGCAAGTTTTACCTTGATTGGCTGTCGTTCGAACATATTTCATGTTGTCCAATATTATAGTATTATATTTTATTTAACTGTTTTAAAGAAACATATTTTTTTTATCTTCCCTTGCGGTACGGGAATCGAACTCACGACCTTCACGTATCGCGCGTACTGCTCTTCCAACTGAGCTAACCGCAAGTTAGGCGATGAAATTTTTCTGCTGTATCGACCCGTTAGCCTACGGTACGGTGAAGGTCGCGGGTTCGATTCCCGCACCGCAAGGGGAGATAATTTTTTTTTGTTTCTTTAAAATATTTAAAGTTCGCTAGTGCGACGTAAAGCTAAATAAAAAAAACATTTTATTAAACTGCTTCTCTAGATTCTTCCCATCCCATCCCCTTTGGAATCTCGACGATTATAATTCATTAAAAGTAAACTAAATACAAACATACTTGAAAATTATTTCATTAACGGTTTAAACAAAACCCGATACATGCTTGACCGTTTTTTGCACCAAACTTCGCATTCTAAACAATGAATGAGTCATAATTAGTTCAGTCTAGTCTAGCCGAGCCACGGATGGGTGCGCAGTTAATAGAATCAAGTGAATCGAATCATGAATGAGTGAACGGATAACAATGGGAGAAATTCTTATAATGAGAAATTAAAAGATGCCGTGTTTTCAATGATATTACTTTTATGAATTTCCGGTAAAATCATTGACAGTTATTTATGCCATCTGTTCGGAATATTGAAACAATGGATTTCCGTGTCACGAATGCATCATAGGTATAGGATGCAAAATTTTTGCAAGGTTGTCTGTGTTCCGTAATATAGCTCCTAAATAGGCAAAGCGTGCAAACTTTTATTATTTTATTCCAAAGGCAAATCAGCTCTATTACAAGTGATGAGCTGTTGGCTTAAGCGCAATGAACTCAAGGGGGGGGGGGATGGAAATATTTGTTACTAGATTTGAAGTTCATTGCCTTAAAAATGCGCCACATTTTATTGATCATCACATCACCTTATCTATTAACACCGACTAATTTAAGGCAGTTTTAACAAGTTACCATGTTACCGTGGCTAATCATCATTGTTTTGATTCCCAGGCTGGCCATAAGCGTACTGTTGTTAATCAAAACGTACAAGGTCCTAATATAAGTGGCATTAAACGCATAAGGAAAATGTCGATTACGTCTCCAAGTAAAAACTCCCTTTCTATGACAAGAAAGGGATTTTTTACTTGAACACAACATCATCATGGACCATTGTGAATGAAATGTGGATAATGTAAGTGTGAAAACAACATGCATGATCATGAAATTGTGGATTGTACATACCTGAGTCATCATCGTGCCCCGTATTGAGCTGGAGCGCCAACGCGCGGAGCTGCTTGTACACTTGCACGGCCTCGCTCCTCAGCCAGCCGTCGTCCTGGTCTTCTGGCTCCGACTCCATCTCGGCGTGGAGGGAGCGCGCGGAGTCCGCTACGTCCACCGGGTCTGGAGCACCGATCCTCTCGGCTAAGGTGTCGTGGGACCGCTGGAGC
This sequence comes from Glyphodes pyloalis, assembly GCA_037074685.1. Taxonomy (NCBI): domain Eukaryota; kingdom Metazoa; phylum Arthropoda; class Insecta; order Lepidoptera; family Crambidae; genus Glyphodes; species Glyphodes pyloalis. Next base: position 9,379,712 of record JAYKKO010000021.1, read on the forward strand.
CGCTCCAGCTCCTTCAGCGTGTTGTGGTATAGGTGTTCCTGGGGTAGGAAGGTCCCGATAAGTATTGTCCATGTAGGCCATGGTTTTGAAGTCAAAATTTGGCAGCGCACCAAGCAACGCTATTATGAATAAGAATGATGCTTGGGAAAAAATCAGATTTATTACAATAAAATTAAGACCTAAAAAAATAAGCCTTGCTCCTAGTTGCTATGCCCGATTTCTCTTTTATCTCCTAGCATATATCTCATGTACATACAATGCCTAACCTGAAGTCCTACGATTTTAATACTGACTTTAATACATGTAACATCATTACTTACTTATGGAGTGCAATAAATAATATGAATATGACTTGACCTGGGTAATGCTCTGGAGCTATTGCTTTGTGATCCTGCAACCCCTACAAGAGAAACTAGAAGAATTTGAGGTAAAGTCGAGATCAGCTGCTAAAAGCGCTTAAAACCACGAAATCAAGAGTAGTACATAGAATTTTGATGAACAATGAAATAGTAAAATTAAACAAGCAGTACATATTAAACAGAAGCCGGCAACGATTACAAAGAAACTCGAAACAACACGCTCCACTTTCGACCATAAACCTAATCTCATTTATGAGTTGCTGCGATAAATTATTACAATGAGGTCTCATCAATTGCAAACGTGAGAAGACTCCACACAAACTGAGTGAAATGTGCACTATTGTTCAGAAGCAAACGGTCTTCAACCAAAACAGTGAAAGGAGGATGCAGTATAATCGTTAGTCTAATAATTAAGTAAATGAAACTAAAAACTCATTCGACGGAAAAAAAAGGGGAACTAAATGATAGAGATCATACACGGTTAGGCTATAAAAGATGACAATGCAATGTAATGGACAAAATATATTTGTAAGTAAGTGCAAATAAATACATTATCCTCTTTTAGGCCATTTGAGTAAAAGATGAAAAAATTGCTAGTCTAAAGTAATTACAACGGTTTTAGAGAGATATCTTCTGCCTTAGCCGAGATATTTCAGATATGGATGTGTATGAATTTTAATTCTCTGAGTTTTTCAACAATATTGGAAATCGCTTTCCTATCGGGGTATCTACTTTTATATGTGTGTTACTATGAGCAAAATGAGTATTATCCTGACTCGCTTCGTGTTTTATTTTTAATGGATATCTTAAATTAATGAAGTAAGCTCTTAAATTTCAAAGAAATAAACACTAAGTTCAGCAGGAAAAACTAATCCTTTGAATAATCTCAACCTTATTTCCAAATTGTACTGCACACTTTGCATGGGGGCTACAATCCATCCTTGCAAGACTCCTACAATAAAAGTTTATTATTAACAGTCTTGATTGTTTATTGGATAATTACCGTGTTACATCGTATATTGCGTGGGAGTTTCTTAGCGAAATAAAACATGAGACGTACAGTTTTATTAAGTAGCACAGAGAAAATTGTTTTACTCTAACAGTAAGTATAATTATAACACTATTCACATATTTCACGGGAAAATGGTCTGATGTCGTGTTTTCTATTTGTTTAATTAGATCTACCGAAGCAATAAAATCTTCTAGAAATGCCTTGTTATTGTCTTGTAGACTATCGTGAAAAAATTTTTTACCTTTGATATTGGAATCCAGATTGATTTCACCCATTAAGTGGTTTTGTATGCACAAAGATAAAAACACGACCAGTTTTAACTTAAATGATTACTGAGTGACATTTTATCAAAAAGTGTGTGAATATTTTCATTGATAAAATCAAATGAGTTGCCTAGATTAGTAAATTGTATGCTTGCTTACAGGAAACTATCAAGGCACAAGAAGTTTAACAAGCAATTTTATCTAACACTCACAGTCCAGAGTTGCATATTATCGTCACTTCTGTAGAATTCAATTTTCACAGAAAATTTCGAAACCTAATTGTAATATTGTACTTACAAGCATTACCAAATTTTAATTCCGTAAGCCATCTCCTGTCAATACAGTATTACACAATAATTGTGATAAAAATCAGCTGCAATCTCAAATTGGATCGGACTTGATGCTATCTGACGTTGAGTAACTGGATACAGCTCAAGCACGTACAGAATTAGTTTGAGCATGTTACAACACTCAATGTGGACGATAAATTCTCTGATTGAGATATAGCTGTCGACCATATATTTTTATTTCTAATAATCATCGGGAGAGAAGGCACTGAGTTATTTTGGTTTATTGGTTTCTATATCAATGAATTGGCGTGTAAGAACATTTATATGTTCTCCCTTTTAAGCTTAAATAGTTCTTCTTTCTTTATTTATTAAGGAATAGCAAACAGCTATAGATTGCACATAATTAGAATTTGTAAATTTATGAATTAAATGATAAACTTTCTAAGCTTTTCAATTATTTGTTATTTTGTACGTCTTGTGTAAGATGACCACTAAGTAATCTTGCACTAAGCCGCAAGTTGTCAAACACAAGGACGCTGTTTTCAAACGCAACCTCCATAAACTGCGTAAACATACTGTTGATTAACCCACACACAAATTCAACTTCCAAATTAAGTCGTATAATAAACTTGGTGAATGTTGAAATGATAAAATGTATGGACATTGTTGAAAGGCCTATCTTCATCACATCAAAGTTTGTTACGGGAATATTCTATAGCAAGTAGAGTAATGAAATGAGCATCAGCAAAAGAGCTCAGCTTACAATTTACTGTCTCACCATCATCAGCCTATTATAGTTAACAGCTGTCTAGGGCCTCTCCTCTATAACACACCACTTCTACAGAGTCTTATCCTATCAATAGCCAAGGCCTAACAAATATCATCGCTCCACGTTATGGTATTTTTCTGTTAATATTTTGTACGGCCATACCCGTTTCTCAATGTCTACTATTTCCTCTACCTAAGGTTGTCTGTAAGAAATTGCTTTCTAGAAATAAGACCACCTTAATTGTACAGACATATTGTAAATCCAGTTTCTGTAAATTTCCTGTGCCATAAAGCGTATCTATCTATGCGTATTGCAGTGTGTCCTATACTAAAGTGTTTACCTGTTCTTTGAGCTGTCTCTCCAGAGCCACGATCCTGTCATTGGCCTCATCCAGCTGCTGCATCAGGTTATCCTTGTCGTGAAGCGAGGTGGTCAGTCGCCGTTCCAGGTCAGCTCGCTTGTCGCTCACCATCGCTAGTTCAGCCTTCAAGGACTCCAGGCTATGCACGTGATCCTGTGAAAAAGAAATCGTGTGACTAGGTATATATTGATCTGCTGTGGCAGTTATAGGGCTCCAATTTCCCATGGCGCTGTCACTAGGCGGTTAGAAGGTGGGTGAGGTTTTTAAATAGGGTAGTCCTCGCTCCCACAGAGCGGGGAAGTCCCACAAAGTCCCCGCCGCTGTCGTCTCATGGCACCGGTACGGTATGAAGAGTATTTTCCCCACCACAACTAAAATAAAGGTATATATTGATCTGATACTCAAAGTTATCTATGTCCATAATGTAATAGGCACTAAATTATCACCTGCTGCCACCTAAAGATATTAGAAGGCTTACTGTCAGATTTTCTCTTGTCACAGAGTTACATCTCAGTACCCTTTACGAGTAACGTAATGCTGATGATATCAGCAAAAGCTTTAAGTTTCTTCTGAAGAATTCCAACTCTTGTAATTGTTCACCTATTGAATTATCCTAAGTAGGTAATGCTACTAGCTTTTAGATTCAGTTGGCAGCAAATAATTGGTTGCGCAACTAAGTTACTGACATAAATAAAAAAATTAATAAAAAAATATATATTGAAAAACATCATACACATTCTGTACCACACGCTCTACATTGATCCGACCGGGGTTCGAACCCGGGACCACAGAGATTGCGTGACGTCAAAGTCCTATTGATATAGGTATACGAATACGAATAATAGGTATATTTGTCATTCCAGTATTAACTTACCTGTAGGCTAGTCTTCCTCATGGAGCACTGGTCCTTCAGCCCTTCGAGCTGAGCCATCAGCTGTGCTTCTGTGGCGGATGACTCCTTCAGTTGTGCTGTGAGCCTCGAGTTCTGTGCTGTCAGCTCAGCAATGAGGCTGGCCTTCTCCTCATCGCGCTGTTGAAAGAGATTAAATAACAATCACTTCTGTGTTGTCGTGTTCCTGCGTGTGAGTAAAGTTTCCAGAGCTTCTGGGTGCTACATTAGTAGCAGGGGTCAAGCCAATATAGTAAGGGCGACAAGTCCAGTAACAGCTATTATTATGTTGTACATGTCGCCCTTAAGCTAGAACCTCATTACTACTTAAGTAGATGTTAATATCAGGTGGGATGAGGTCAATATTGAAGTGCAATATAGCAAAAAAAGATAAGTAGTTAGAGAAATTATCCTAGACTGTTTCGATGATGCCTATGCTAGGAGTGGTGGGTTCTGTTCCTGATCAGAGCAAACATTTATATGATGATCTTGTTCTTATACCTACTGCTATATTCTAGTTTAAAATTTACTTCGGCCTTTTACAAACTTTACGAAACGCAAATTCTATATTTTTCTGTGTTCAAATGTTTTTGTTATGAAAGAGACATAACGTATAATGGTTGCCATAGACAGTGCTTGTGTGACTGGGGTACTTATTAATAACATATCACAAAGACCATAAATAAGTATCTATTTTCCATTTTGACATCTTGACGACCTCCGTGGCCGAGAGGCGAGCGTGCCGGACTTTGGCGTCGCGCCATCTCAGAGGTTCCGGGTTCGATCCCCGGTCGGGTCAATATGGGAAACGAACTTTTCTGTATTGTCTCGGGTCTAGGTGTCGTGGTACCGTTGTTGTTTCCGATTTCTGTAACACAAGTGCTTTAGCTACTTACCACAGAATCAGAGCAATGTATGTGATGTTGTCCAATATTTATTTATTTATATTTATTTTGCAAAATGATTGCCGCTACGTTTTGACGTCACTAGGATCGGCAAGTACCTACGGAGCTTCCATGATGAAACTCGACACGCCTATAACACAATTAGTTACTAATTAATACAAAGCGTGACTAAACATTCGTCCTTGGCGGCGTTGCTTCAAATCAGAGGGTCTACTTCTAAAAACGAAATATGTAGGATCCGATGACGGACAGGAATTTTTAATTCTCATAGTTAGAACAAATTAGAATGCGAATATGCGTTTTCATAAAACAAAATATTATCTATTTATGCAATCCAAAAACCCCGTCTTTAATTCCCAAACTTTTGATCAATCTTCAAAAACGAAACCTTTTGGTTGTTAGTTTCGTTATCGAACTTTAATAATGGATAAAATACAAGAAAAACTTGAAAGGTGACAAGGGACAAGTCCCTTTCGATTGATTAATGAAGGAATTGTAATACAAAATAGGAATTAATCGACGGTGAGTTTTTCCATTTACAACCATCTAGTTGATTTGACACTAGAGCATCTGCATGAAGATAACTGGCTTATTTTCTATGAGAGAGAGAGAGAGAAACGTACGCTCTCCGCACGGCTTACAACTATAGCAAAAAGTGTCGTCACAACTTATGGTTTTAATTTTTTCGTCTAGCCCCCTTTCGCAACGCGCTATAAGGAACTTCGTTACAAAAATATTTGCTTTGAAGATGAAATATTTTGTAGATAACGTTTGAAACAACACATTTGTAGCACAGGTTGAATATCAAACTGAGCTTCCTCAATTACTTTCCTACGACCCTCGAGGTGCCGATTCGTCGGTCACACTCCGCCGTTCCGACAATCTGTCGCTTGACCTTCCTTTCCATCCTGTGGAAGTAAGGAGGTGTCGTCTTGTTTCCCGTCAAATCAAATTAAATACTAAATATCTTTAATCAAGTACGTTACGTACACCTGTAAATTGTTAATGAATACAGTCAAGCGAGAAGTTCAGAGCTGGCAGTGACAAAGATTTTGGTATGGTATCACGTGGTATCCAATACCCAGAACAGGATATCGTACCTCCAAATGTTCCGAGAAAACATAGCTGTGCCCGCGACTTCGTTACCGTGAACTACATCCTTTCATGGTCGGTTTTACCCCTATCTCCCCTAATATTGGAAACAAAAACTAGTCTATATTTTAATCCAAGTTTCGAGCTATATTTGTGCCAAATTTAATATCTTTAACTTAAACAATAAATATTTCCTACCACCTGGTATTACCCCCATATACCAAACCAACCCCCCTTATACCAAATTTCATCAAAATCGGTTGAGAGGTTCAACCAGCAAAGCGTAACAGACAGAGTTACTTGCGCATATATAATATTAAAATATATGTATATATTAGTAGGGATGTACCTAGTGGCAAAAGCACGCCAGACTACACACCTTGGACTTTACACCGCCCCTAAGTCATGCGCATAGGATCAAATATCGAATTGCAGGTGTTCGCCTTGATGAGCTGTTTACTGTACCTAGAGGATATATTTACTTGTTTATATTATTTATGTTAGTACATACTAGTTTTGTTTCTTAAATACTTCTTTCGTATTTCTCATCTATACTAATATTATAAAGCTGAAGAGTTAGTTCGTTTGAACACGTTAATCTCAGAAACTACTGGTTCCAATTGATAAATTATGTTTATTTATTTATTTATTTTATTTAAAAACTTTATTGCACAAATAAAAAAGTACAAAAGGCGGACTTAATGCTAGAAGCATTCTCTACCAGTCAACCGTTTATGTAGGATAGTATATTTATCGAGGAAGGCTTTAGGCTATATAACATCACGCTGCACTGGGACCAAAAGTAGTGAAGAATCAGTGAATAATGTAAAAAACGCGTGCAAAGCTGCGGGCTGCTAATAGTCAAGTATAATTTTCAATCGTTGAACTATCTATAACACAGACAATTTGATTAGATTGCATTATATACCGTTAAATTGGGGCACTAACAATTTATTGCCTAAAAGTTGCACCAGTTAATCTGATTAACTGCATCTATCAGAACTTACATAAGAACCTTGTTGCCAATGTATTGTGTTCATTGCAACTTAGATGTAAAATAAGAAGGTAATAATTTTAATTTCTTATGTTTGTCCAACCTTACAAAAGCACTCATGGATCAGTACAAATAAAATATTTTACCGCCGTAGTCAGAATATTTATGATTTTAAGAAGAAACTCGACACTTTCTCTTTTCAAAATAACAAATTGTCATAACAGTAGGTACTTAAGATAAAAAAAAGTCAAATTTATAACTGGATTGAAGAATATCCTAGATGTTTGTCATGTAAACCAAAATAATCGGTCATCTTTTATTGATCTACGTGTAAAATTTTCATTTAATTTTTCAGTAAACACAATTTTAGCAATGGCTCAATTTAGGAAATTTTAAAAATGTTTTTATTAAAAATCGTAAGCGTTTGGTTCTGATTTCGAGTTGGTCTCAGCTGATACAGTGGTACCCTTTAACCACAACGAATACTGCATCCATCCATAGATTTCGTTTGGTATCCGAAATACGAACGATGAAGGCTTTAAATAAAATTTTGTTCACCGCATCTCGCAAAGTCAAAAGTACAAACAAAAGCACTATAAATAATAAATAAATAAATGCGCCAGACAATCACACCAATCATTTGGTCTCAAACTAAGGTTTGTACTATGAGTACCAGAAGACGGATACTAACTGGGGGCGTCATCCCAGCACACCCAGACTCAAGTCAATTTAGAAAAGTTCGTTTTCCAAGTTGACTCGACCGTGAATCGAACCCGGGACCTTTCGCGCTTTGGCCGCCTACCTTAGCCACTGCGCCACCGAGGTCGTCTAAACTATACACGATAAAGTGAACTAAAAAAACATAGAAGCATGAAAATGGAACCACGAAAAGCAAGGCACGTTGGGCGTGGCCTAAAAAAGTGAGCTAGCAACGGTACACATACCGTTTCCAAGGACGCAGCGAGAACCAGGTTCGGACCAATCACAGGGCGTGATCCATCCCATTCTATGAAATGATGTAAGTAACAAACCCTGTCTATTGGTCGACCTAAATGCGTTAGACTTAAGGTTTTTTTTCAAGTGTCAGTACTTTATTACTATATTGCGTAACTATTGCTTGTGTGCTTTACATTTGTGTGTGTTTCGGTCGATATTCGATTGAAGTTTGTATGACGAGAATTCTTTCATGTTTACTGACACGATGGACTTTGCACCGCCCTTAAGCCGTGCGCATAAGAACCAATTTCGAATTGCAAGTATTTACTTTGACTTGCTGTCGACCGTACATCTTGAGGCAACTACGTGTTGCAAGTGACCAACCGTCACGCTGCCGACGTCCTTCCAAACTAGGCACCAGACCTCTACATCCGAATATCAGCTTTAATCACCAACGATCAAGTTTTAATCTCCCTTGAGGCAAGTTAACTAGCCACCGTTACACTTGTTAACAGGATTAACCACGCTTGGTGTTTGCCGCGGTTTCATGTTAATATTTGAGATAGTAGATGTTGGGATTACTGTAACAATTCTAGGTCTGAAACAATGCCTGCTTAAGCATTTGGTACGGTCTAAAGAGCATCAATGTAAACACTTGTGGTTCGTCATTAGTTCTTAGGGTGCGTTCAAGTATTACGTAACGAAATATGGGGGGGGGGAGGGGGTGAACGTTACGATGAGTGTCAATACAAAATTAAGAAATGAAACTCCCAAATTGGCAACCTTTTTTGTATTAAAACGTTACGGTGTGTTAAAAGTGGGGCAAGGGGGGGGGGGGGGAGAGAAGGGGTTGAAAACCTTAAAAAATTGCGTTACGTAACACTTCAACGCTTCAAACATCAACCTGATCCGAAAGTACTCGTAAGTAACCTGAATAAAAAAAAATATACTTTAAAACTTGTATAAGCACCCAGCCAAAACAAATGCAAAGTTTTATCTCCCGAATAAATAAATAAATAATAAATGTGCCAGACATCCACACCAATCACCTGGTCTCAAACTAAGGTTTTCCCTTGTACTATGAGTAGGTACCGGACGACGGATACTAACTGGGGGCGTCATCCCAGCACACCCAGAATAATGAGAATATTTGTCTGGTACAATTATTGTATGTGATACTTTTTATCCCGAAATATCGTGGACAAAGTCGGGCAACTGCTTGCATACAAGATCTGCTGCTAAATGGACAGACGATCTCGTCACGGTCAAAAGGGAAGGGTTCAGCCAAAATGATGATGACGATGAACATTTTGAACCCCCACTTTATTTCGAACCCACTACCCATAGATACGAACACAGCATTGACGCATCGAAGGGCAAAGTCAAGGGCAGTGACGTCACTACATTGACATAAGTAATGGCTGCCGTGCCGTGAGCTAACTTGTGTAAGCTCAGGCATAATCCAATTAGGCCACTCCTGAATTAACGCGACTTAAATAACCTGTTGTTATTAAAGTAGGGAGGTATTGTTGACTGAACAAAATTTTAGGAAATCGTATTCTACAAATAGACAAAATAGAAGCGGACTATTTTTTCCATATTTTGGTTTACAGGACCGTTGTTCTGGCATAAGTGTCGCAAAAGACTTTTGAGTCTTACACAGGTACTAATTATAAATAATAAAGACTCCTGGACTTAGTCCTTACTAGCAATAAACATAGCCAATGTTACTCATGGTGTATGTAGCTTTCCAAAGGTGAAAGAATTATTGAAATTGGCTTAGTAGTTTTTGAGTTTATTCATTACAAATATACACACAAAAATACTCTTTATATTATTAGAGTAGACCAACTACTTGTCCGGACTTCACACAGATGCAGTGTAGATACAAATGATTTTTAAGAGAGGCAGGGCAAAGCGATTTATCATTCGAACTGGAGCAGCCCGACAGGTAAAATACCTCCACCTTACAGAAGACCGCAGACAAATAACAATCACTTCGGTGTTGTTGTGTTCCTGCATGTGAGTAAGGTTTCCATAGCTCTTGGGGGGTGCTACATTAGTAGCAGGGGTAAAGCCTTCAAGGTAAGGACCTTTTGCCCTTAAGCTAGGAACTTATTACCACTTAACATCAGGTGGGATGAGGTCAATCTTGGAGTGCATGATAAAAAAAAATGTTTTTTTAAATTCTTCTGTTACATGTTTGTATGTATATTCATATAGTCCTTTCTCTTAAATTACTCAACCTGTTTAAAATTTATTTAAGAGAGGTAGGGCATAGCGATTTATCACTCACTCGAAGCTGGAGAAGCTGACTGGTTAAATACGAGCACCTCCACCTAACAAAAGACCGTAGCCAAATTACTATCACTTTGGTGTTATTGTGTTCCTGCGTGTGAGTCAGGTTTCCAGAGCTCCTAGGGGGGCGGGGGTGTATCCTTCAAAGTAAGGGCGTCACAGCAGTTATTATGCTGTGCTTGTCGCCTTGGACCTCATTAATAATAAACATCAGGTGTGATGAGGTCAATCTTGAAGTGCAATATAAAAAAAAACCACAACATAACACATTGCGTAGTTTTAAAGATCTAAGCTCACATAGAGAAAGCGGAAAGCTACTTTGTTTTATACACTAAGCGATTTATTGATCCACGGTTAGCTTATGTAAAACTTGTACCTATCTAATGATATTATAGGCTTACAGTGCAAGTAATCACGTCATAAGAAAAGCGACAGTCTAATTAGCGAGAAACAGCACAAATTACAGTAATACGTCAAGTGGACAGGCCATTATGTATGACGGTTGCATATCATATCGCAGCTTTACACTGCTCCTAATGACTATGCGGGGATTAGCAAAAGTCTCAATACTCAATTTATTGCTGCTATAATGTAGATACAGTACAGATGGTATTCTTATAATTAGATCATTATAGATCCCGTTAGGGCACTGCAATGTGAGCAAGGACACTCGCGTTTCAACATCTTAATTGTCTGACAAAAAGAAAACATCCCTACTAATATTATAAATGCGAAAGTAACTCTGTCTGTCTGTCTGTCTGTTATGCTTTCCCGCTTAAACCTCTCAACCGATTTTGATGAAATTTGGCATAGGTATACGTTGAACCTCAAGAACGGACATAGTCTACTTTTTGTTAGAAAGTAAGGGGGGGGGGGGGGGGTTATGCCACCTTTGAAAGTTTATATGGGAAAATGTTTATTTTTGAAGTTAGAGATATGAAAGTTGGCACAAATATAGCTCTATTAAAATATAGATTACTTTTTGTTTCGAATATTAGGGGAGATAGGGGTAATACCGACCATGAAAGGATGTAGTCCACGCGAACGAAGTCGGGCACAGCTAGTTCAATATAAATATAAATTAGCCCACTAATTGCGCAAGATCAAGGTAGATTTGTAAAGAATTTATTTGACAATAGTGTGTGTGTGTACAGTCAGTAGCATTAGTTCATGAACTCTGTACCTTGTCACATTAAGTCGCTGTCTATCTGACTTGCTTAGTGAGGCGGAGATTTGGTATGACAAAAAATTATGCTGGTTATATCTACCGCGCTCTGGGTAGTTAATCAATAGGGATGTTGACTGGTTAGTCAAGTGAGACATTTCAATTACCTATCTGTTAAAACACAATACCTCCATAGAATTTTCTATATAGATCTTCACAATTTTACTTATGTCCGGTGCCAATATTTGAAAAACGATCCGTTCTTGTTACGACTAGTAATAAATTATACGAGGTGTGAGCTAAAAACGTAAGCAGACGACTGATGACGGCTGATATGGAAGGTAAATTATGGAACGCTATTAACGACTCGTAGTCGGTTGGAGAAAAACGGATAGTCATTTTTGGAACCGGGCATCAGTCTATGGTCGTTGTGTTTAAAGTCACCACTGATCAAACACTAACATGAGGGTACCATCCAGCACAGATCAACTCGGGCTGATCACATCAGAACCTGGTATTTTTTTTAGTAAAAACGCTAGTTTAGATCAATTTTGAACACCGTAAAGAGAGGTATGGCATAGCGATTTATGAGAGAGGTAGGGCATAGCGATTTATCGCTCGAACTGGAGCAGCCCGATTGGTGAAATACCTCCACCTTACAGAAGATTGCAGCCAAATCACAATCAATTCTGTGTTGTTGTGTTCCTGCATGAGAGTAAGGTTTCCAGAGCTCCTGGGGGGTGCTACGTTAGTAGCAGGGGTCAAGCCTTCAAAGTAAGGGCGACAAGTCCAGTAACAGATTTATTATGTTGTACTTATCACCCTTAAGCTAGGATCTCATTACCACTTAACATCAGGTGGGATGAGGTCAATCTTGAAGTGCAATATAAAAAAAACCGTCAGTTAGCTTGCCTACTCGTAGGTAATGCAAATATTTCATGATGAATGAGTTAAGTACCTATCATAAAAACGTTAAATACCCCGTAAGCCGTATTATTAAACATACAACTGTCTACATTTATCAAAAAACGTAAAAATCCGTCAAGCCGCCCCGCGGCGCGCCCTTGACTCACTTTGGGAGCCGCTACAGTGCATTCAATTACAGTGAAGAAACTCCACTTCGGTTATTAAAGAACAGACTTTGAAATACTTTAGTAGGCTAGGTAAGTATCATGTTGAAAATCGCAAATAAATGGTACCTACCTGTGTTTTAAAATGTTTTTGGTTTTTAGATGTTATTATTTGTGATAACTTTTACTCGTGTCTACGCAAAAGAACAAGTATTATACAGCTAAACATTTTTGTAGTTTAACGTATCTCGTCATTTGTTGATTGGCCATTCTTTTTTAATTATGAATAGAATTCCAGACAAAAGAAAATCAATGGTTACTTGGTTATTGTATTAATGAGTCATTCGGATTTTTGAAGTAAGGGCGATTGCGAATAAATCTTATACTAGGTTTCATTATATTTCGTTAATCAATTAAAAACAACTATTTATAACGGATATTCCTTTGATGTTGTTGATAGTTTCACGTCCGGTACTGTATTTTTATCGACAGTATTACGATGAAACAATCAATTGAAGTATAACAGCAAGAAATAATTACGTAACATATAAAATACTGGCTGGGGTTTTTCCATATATATCTATTTTCATGGTCGCTGCTACCCCTATCTCTCCTTATATTCAAAACCAAAGTAGTCCATATTTAAATCCAGGTTTTGAGCTTTGTTTTGAATTAAAGAACTTTTCTGGTTGATTTTTTACACCTTGTGTCCGAAAAATCCAAATATTTTACGGAACCCTATTTTTTTCCAAAATAAAATTTAGCCAAGGTTACTCTTGGATAATGTAGCTTTTGAATGGAGAAAGAATTTTTAAAAACAGTTAAGTAGTTTTTGAGCCTATTCATTACAAACAAACAAAGTTTTTCTTTTTATAATATTAGTGTAGAAAACAATGTATTTAGTTGGATTTACTACATTGTCCCACTTCTGGGACAAGTCTTTTTTCAACTAAATGATTAGTCATTTACTGATGACTGTATATTTGTATTAAATTCTCATTTAATAGAGATATTATTTTTAGCAAATGAAATCCAAATAATATTTTAAACATAAAATTTTGTATCTATGTACATTAAATGACTAAATGGATTTGAATTCAAAGTCAAAATCAATCTTTTTTATTCACATAGGTTACATTAGTAACACTTATGAATAGTCTCTTTATAAAACAAATGAAGCTACCTCCGGTTCGGAACCTATAACTAAAGAGAAGATACCGGCAAGAAACTCAATTTTTAAGATTCAATTTTGATAGGTAGATAGGATGCATACGGGATGTGAAATTAAAGTGTGGGATACATTTTATCCCGAAATATCGTAGTAAAGTTGGGCAATTGCTTGAATACAAGAATTGCTGCAAAATAGATGGACGTTTTTGTCACGGTCGTACAGAAGGGTTCGGGTTGCAAGGGGGGGGTTTTAGTGGGTAGTCTTCGCTCTTTTCAGAGCGAGGGAGTCCTACATACGCTAATGCATTTCCCTTCCTTAAAAAATAGGAAGGTGTTACGGACTCCTTTGTAGGAGCCTTTTAAATGTTTTTATTATAAAACGTTGTATCTGTCTTTCTCTATTGTTCGGCCTGTTCTGTCAAAATTTCTTACTCTTCAGTTTGTATTTTTATAATTTTGCTTTATTATATTTCCTTAAACTACTCTGAGTTCCTTTTCTTTCTCATTGCTCCGTAACAGAAGGGTTCGGCCAAAATCACGATGATGACCATTTTGAACCACAACTATATTTCTATACTGTCCCTGCATCGTGCGGTGTTCCTACGTCAATGTTAATTGTATCTAAGTACTGATTTTCGGCGCAACCGCCATTTTGTACCAATTTTAAGGTCAGGGCGGCTATTGTTTGACTTGCGAGCCTTTTTGATATACATCAACATAAGTACTGGGGAATTACAGCCGTCATAACGCGAATGTGAAAATTAACTCTTCCTTCCTTTATTTTTAAAGGAATAGAAGGTTTGTGATTCCCTTTGCAGTGTGAGATTCAAACCTAAGACCTTCACGTATCGCACGTGCTGATCTTTCGAAAGAGTTAACCGCAAGTTATTGTAGGCAACGAATTTTTCTGTTATAAGCCTAATAGGTAACTATTATAACATTCCGTCAGTGCCCTCTACTAGTATGAGTTTAGGACCACAAATTAATCAATGCGATTCAATTCATAATGTAGATCTAAACTCATACACCAAAACTGCAAGAGCAGATGAAATTTTTTTGTTTCTTTGAAACTGTTTAAAGTTCGCTAGTGCGGTGTGATCTACTATATAAAAATAAGTCGGAAAAATCCTTCCTGACGCTATAGCTCCAGAACGCACGAACCGATTTCCACGGTTTTGCATTCGCTGGAAAGGTCTCGGGCTCCGTGAGGTTTATAGCAAAGAAAATTCAGGAAAAATTTCAACAAAAAAGCGGGAAAATCCTCTAAGGCGAAACGAAGTTCGCCGGGACCGCTAGTGCCCTATAAAATTAAAAATAAAACTTCCTTCCTGGTACATGAAACCCTACCATTGTAAGAAATGGTCCCGTATAGTTAGTATTTTATATGGCATTAAAATTTATACAAATTAATACTCATTTACATAACATTGGTAGTAATCAAAATTAAAGTAGGTACAATAGAGATAATTTTGATAAAGAAGTAAATTTACAGTCACATTTTATATATTTTTTTTATTTTAAGAGGTTTTTTTTGTATGTTTTATATGAGTTTAATTTTTGCCTTCGTTATCCTTTTTTTTAAGGACTGGAAATACATTGATGTACCGTACCGTTACCCGAGGGAAGTGACGGCGTTTGTGGGCCTCCCCGCCCTGAGAAGGGTAGGACTACCCACAAAAACCCCCCGATCGGACCTCATCGCTGTTAATGGTGATGCTATGGGAAACTCGGCTCAGCCATAACTATTACAAATGCCTACGTTATCCTAAAGCTGAGTACACGAATGTATGATGTGTACTAATTTAATTACTAAGACATTGAGGTATAAATAGTGGCAATTATCAGTACATCATTGTAAATGTTTAAATAAACATTGTAAAATGGCGTGTCTAGTTTTTAACTAATTAGTAATGATTCCCATCGACACGCCATCGCTAGCAAATCAAGATGTATTGCCAATTAATAGTTAGTTAATTACCGCTCGACCAATTAGCACGTTTGGCTTGTTAACCGTTTATTTTGTTGTCGCATTTTATTTTCACAAAAATACAATATAAATGTCGCAGGCATATTGAGTAAATCCGCCGTTTACATACGGCGTCGTCATTCAGTTTAAAAACGAAAGCTGGTTTGTAAAATGCGGAGGACAAAATGTCATTATGTATAATGACGCGGCAAATTGAAGTATAGCTTGACAAAGCTAGGGTGACCATACAATTTGGTTTGCAAAGCGACAATATTATTGTAATTTATAAAACTATATAACTGTAAATTAAAAAGTGTTATAAATATTTAATGTTTCAAATATATATGAAATCCCTAATAAATGACTTTTCTACTGTTTTTTTAATGATTATAATATTATTACAAATGAGCTAGACATGGCTTCACTTTATACACTAACCTAACCTAACCAATGGAATCGTTAATTACTTCAATTAACTTTAGGTTAAGTAATTGATAGTCAATAAAAGTCCTTTTTGTTACTTGAATATTTTAATTAAGTAGGTCTAATTTGTCCAAACAGTGTTTTATTCATGGTCACCCGAAAACTTCAACAAACTGTTGTCATTTTGCCTGATTTTGCATTCGGCATATTACATATCAGCGAGCGTTTTTAAACTGACGACGCCGTATGTAGGTAAACGGCGAATTTATATAAAATGCCTGCGACATAAATACGATATTACTCTTAATATTTAATTTTGAGTTATGACTGTACGTACATGTTGTCATGTGCAATACATTATGCTATGACGACCTCCGTGGCCGAGAGGCGAGCGTGCCGGACTTTGGCGTCGCGCCATCTCTGAGGTTCCGGGTTCGAATCCCGGTCGGGTCAATATAGGAAACGAACTTTTCTGTATTGTCTCGGGTCTGGGTGTTGTGGTACCGTCATTGTTTCTGATTTCTGCAATACAAGTGCTTTAGCTACTTACCACAGAATCAGAGCAATGTGTGTGATGTTGTCCAATATTTAAAAATTATTTATATCTATACTAATATTATAAAGAGGAAAGATTTGTACCTATTTTTGTTTGTTTGTAATGAATAGGCTCAAAAAGTACTGGGCCGATTTAAAAAAGTCTGTCACCAATAGAATGCTACATTCATTCGTGATACCACCTTTGAAAGTTTATATGGAAAAATGTTTATTTTTGAAGTTAGAGATATGAAATTTCGCACAAATATAGCTCAAAACTTGGATTAAAATATAGATTACTTTTTGTTTCAAATAGTAGGGGAAAAAAGGGTAAAACCAACCATGAAAGTATGTAGTCCACGCGAAAGAAGTCGCGGGCACAGCTAGTAATATTATAAATGCGAAAGTAACTCTGTCTGTCTGTCTGTTACGCTTTCCTGCTTAAATCTCTCAACCGATTTTGATGAAATTTGATATAGGTATACGTTGAATCTCAAGAACGGACATAGGCTACTTTTTATTGAAAAATAAGGGGGGGATGGGGGTAATACCACCTTTGAAAGTTTATATGGAAAAATGTTGAATTATAAAGTTAGAGATATGAAATTTGGCACAAATATAGCTCAAAACTTGGATTAAAATATAGACTACTTTTTGTTTCAAATATTAGGGGAGAAAGGGGTAACACCGACCATGAAAGGATGTAGTCCACGCGAACGAAGTCGCGGGCATAGCTAGTTTTATATAGGTGTGCAATCTTTCTCTTTACTTGCTGTACAACTACACGTTTACGAGCATAGAACGAGTTTAAACAGTAATAAAAGTTTACAGTCTATTATTTCATAGCACATACGAAACTAGCGTTTATATTTTTGATATGATCAGTTTATACGAGTATAACATTAATGATAAGAACCTCTCTATCAATATATACGTTCATCTACGGAAAAAAAAACAAAAAAGTTAGCCATCTTAGAAAACCCTATCGTTATTGGGTAGCATGCAATATAGAAGAAAAGTTCAGATATTAATAGGATTAAAAACATGCAGGTCTATTACACTTACTACATTTAATTAAACAAAATTAAGACACGTGGTAGTCTTAAAGTTTTGGTTCTATTTCGACTACGATACGATAGCTGCAAAATAGTGCACATTCAGGTACGTAAAAGATCATATTTCGTCTATTGATTAATTCCTATTCCTTGCATTTGGTTAACAAAATGTAACAGTAATAATTTTGCAATGTTGTTAATTGAAATCAATCTATTGTAACAATTGTATAAATAAAAAGTTGTTACTTCTAGTGTGGCCGATCCATAGTGCAGATACTTGAAATGTGAAAAAAAACAGCAATTTATCGAAAACAAAATAACTTCTTCGTGATTTCTTTCACGTATCGAGTCCTACATATATAAATTGCGGAAAATCTCGTTACCGCGTTGTAAAGTAGTACAACGCCATCTATTGATACAAAGTTGAAGTTTCTTGTTGGTACTAAATTATTGGTACATTTACTGAATAAAAATATGAGAAATAATTTAATGTGAAAGATTGCAACTAAACTTAAATGAATGATTGTACAAAATGGCTAAACTATCGAAATTATTTATTATTTTAGATCATAAATAATTACCCAAAAATAATGGATATTCTAAAAAGACCATGATATCGATAGTACATGCGGGCGTTTTATTTTAAAGCAACAACATATTGATAGTGTCGGTAATATTGCACTCGCTCTATAGTTTAGCTTCGTTTTTAGCTATCGATAGTACTTAAATATTTAATTATTTGTTCTTAATCTCAAACAATACAAAATATAAATTCAATTTAAATTGACTTAAGGCCCTAAAGCCACACAGTTTTTAGCGGAAATATAGTTGCGTTTATATGTAATATACTAATTTGGCAACACTAGAAGCTAATTTCTATATCTACAAGAGAAAGCTTGGAAAAGGCAAACCCGGGAATACAACATTTCCCATACAACTACAATATCACTGGTCAACAAAATTTTGTAACAAGAAAGGTGCTGGCTAATTTTAAATTACCTACCTATCCTCATTTTATAACCATATTTATTTTGATTCCATCAGATCTAGTTTTCGTGTTACAGCTACTACCCATAAAATTAACAATTAACCGTTTTTGTTTTACTTTCGCATTCAACGAATTCGTTTATTTGAAGAGCATAATGGTTTGTTCTGTTTTAGTGAAGTGATTCTTCAATAATGTCAAGAAAGTGTAAAAATGATCCTGACATGTTTTGTTACATAAAATTTGTGGTGACATTACTTTCAAAACTCAGCGAAGGAATTTGACACCATTAGTAACTAAGTTATATGAACAGTAATTTGGTTTTGTCATCGGTCAACGAGACAAAACGTGGGTTCTAAACTTCTGTTGTGTTACATGAGTGGGTTTTCTCACTGGATGAGCGAAAAGATCCCGATTTAAGCCTTTTGCAATCCCTATGATTTGAACGGAACCAACAAACCACTCATCTGATTGTTATTTTTATCTTACTGATACAAAAGGTATTACAATTAAAACAGAAAGTAAAATCAAGTATCCTGATCAGCTAAACGACCAATCCCTCATAGTGAAGATCTACCGGTACCAGAACCACCTCAAACTAGCGAACTGTCCCTTACGCCACAAGTCGAATAAGAGACATTGGATCCTGACTTTCAAGAAGCTTCCTCAAGAGAGAAAAAGGGTATATTTGTTGGCTCCAAATAAATCAGGCAATTAATCAAAGATGATGTATTAAAAGAAAAGCTTATTAATTTAGACAAATCAGCTTGGGAATCTTACATGAAAGGAACTTTAAATTTTCTAGAAAATCACCGATCAAGTGACTATAAACGAATTATCGCGTAGCTTTTATCTACATATAAGGGTTTGGGCTCTAATATGTCATTGAAAATACATTTTCTCCATTCTCATTTAGATTTCTTTCCTGAAAATTTGGGCGTCGTCAGCCATGAACACGGGGAAAGATTCCATCAAGTCATCTCTACCATAAAAAAACGATATCAGGGCAACTGGAGCCCACGTATGCTAGCGGATTGCTGTTGGACATTAAAACGAGACGTCCTTGAAGCAAAATACAGACGAAAATCATAAAAGTAAACTTTTATTCATGTAGCAATAAGTCGAAATAACTTCTTTTTGTTTGTGAAAATTCCAAATTTCAAAAATGCTATAAAACGGTATCACAAAAAAACTATTCGTATTTGAACCATTGCAATTTTATTTCTAGTATCTTTATCGTTATCCTAAACGTAACTAGACAAAAGTTGTCATGTTACACGCAAAAAATGTTTTTTTGTTGACCAGTGTATTTCGCAACCTTTATACCATGCAGCCAAGAACGCCAACAAACTGAAGGTTCGAAGGTCTTTTGTGTGGGGATTCGTGAATGGCATTGCGTGTCTCCAGGGCCGAATTAACCATTAGGCAAAATGTGTATGATGGTAACAGCCCCGCGGTACTGTGGAGCCCTTTTCCACCCTTGCTTTGCAATGTGCGCAAGAACACCACCTAGGTTTTCTGTCAAAGAACCTGATCTTGAAAGGCTTTCAAGACACATTGCCTTGAGGCATCTAATGGTACAATCCAGCCCTGCGTATCTAATTTCATAGTATTACTAGATGTCCAGTTTTTAGCAGGATTAATCATCTTTACGACTGTCAGGTTTGCCCCTTAGCTGAAGTTTGCTTTAAAATATCTTCTAGCAAATAGTGTCCGATCGAAATTTTGGTAAAAGAAGCCTTCCTCAAAACATTCAGCTTTGTCCCAAATTGGGTGCTGTAGCAAATAGTTTTATGCAAGAAAATGTAAGCACTTGATCTCTTATGAGTTTATCCTCCACCAACGGTACTATATGATGGTTACGAAACCTTATCATATTTACCGAGCTATCGAGGGAGCAGAAGGCTCTCATCCCTAAAAGCTTATGACGTTACCATAAGACTCACTTTAGAATGAATTTGTATACAAAGGTGACGTGACTGCTGCTGATTGGCTTATGTACGAATGAATGCCCTGAATGTATGATGAGCAAACACCAAACTTGGACAAAAAAAATGCAATAATTGATATCATCGCCAGGTTGGATTCTAGATATATTTAAATGCTTGATACAGTCTAAATAAACCTTAAATTTTGTTTATTTTATTAATTGCTGGTTGCTGACAGCAATCTTAAACCAGACTTAAAAGATTTTTAAGTCTCCAAATCTGGTTAGAGGTAGTGGCTATGAGTAGTTCATTTCGCTTTCCGGCAAAAAATCGGACACTACTTACAGAAACTGAGCCAATGATAAGTTTTGAAATCTTGTTATCTCATTTTAATCCTGCTACAAACTTTAACCTGGCCTCATCAGTACCCTGCACCTCAGCAGCCCGCGTGCCCAGGAACGCCCAGTGCCATTAGTAGGGGTTAAAAAAAATCTCAACTTCACCTTCCTGACCTGTTTGACGGAAGTGTCCCGGGAGTCGATCTTTGCTGTCAGTTCCCTGATGTCGTTTTGGAGTTCCAGCAGGCGAGCCTCATACTCCCCCTGGGCTGTGTCCAGCCGTCGCCGAAGTAGATGCTTTTCTTGCTCCAATTCCTGTGGAAGAAAAGTGATTTTTATAATAATGTTGTATTATTAGCGCAGATAATCTTGCTGGGTTCGTTGGAGGGTAGTGGAAAAAAAAACAAAAAATATCAGACTTTACATACAGTGACCTGAGCCTATAAGAGGCTGGGTGGCAAGGCCAGTTTTCAAGAACCGGACTACAGGACTAATGCCCCCATCATCAAGGGGTAAGACATTATATTGTCCAACGGGTTATGTCAATTTTACTTTTATATTTTCACATAATATTAGCAAAGATTGAATGCGCTGAAGGAGTCTTGTCGTTTTAATCGCTCCAATTTCAAACATATTTCCTTTCCTTTGGAAGTCAGATGCAAATTCCCACAATCCTAACAACTAACTTCGAACGCGAAGTTAGGATTAAAAAAAAAAAGAATACTATTTATCTACTATCATCTTACTGTTTCTTTATTTAACCACGTTTAAATGCCCGATTTGTCGATTATTCTTCAAAACCTTTGTGCGTTCGTTTGCGCGTTTAGTTTTTGGTAGTAGGTCTCCAGGATGCAGAATGCTCATTGAGATTGCTTGCTCTATGTAATACCCCACAACTTAGATTACCACCCAGTTACTAGTTTCAATAACCTTTACGAGGGTCTGCTATGACCCTATGACCCAGGATTAAGAAAGCCAGGGCTCAGAGCGCTCTTTGACATTGCTTGTTCTATGTAAACCCCCACAACTTAGATTACCACCCAGTTACCAGTTTCAATTACTCTTTACGAAGGTCTGCTATGACCCAGGATTAAGGAAACTAGGACTCAGAGGGCTCTTTGAGATTGCTTACTCTATGTAAAGACCCACAACTTAGATTAGCACCCAGTTACTAGTTTCAATGACCCTTTACGAGGGTCTGCTATGACTCAAGATTAAGGAACAAAGACTAAAAGCGCTCTTTGATATTGCTAGATCTATGTAAACCCCCACAACTTAGATTACCACCCAGTTACTAGTTTCAATGACCTAACTATGGTCCATTGTTACTGATTCGGAATCACACAATGGAGGGACCAAGGCGCCACTAACATACTTGTTATTGTCTTGTTGCGCTGGTGGGCTAAAATGCGCATTGTTTTAATAAAGTGCAAATTAATACTTTGTGTTAATATAGCGAAGTGCGACTGCAGATGCATAGTTTAGGTAAATGAATGAATGCGATTTCTCGCTTGAGATGACTAATACTGATTGGTTGATAGCATACAGCATTTTTATTTTCAGCCAATCAGCAGCTACTAAAATTTGTGTACATTTTTGCATTAAAGTTCAGTAGTGACTGATGAATAAAATGATCAGTAAAGTCGTCTGCATTCATCGCACACATACTCAAACGAGCTATCCACGTGGACAACTTACTTTTGATAAACAAACTTAAACTGAATTGAATAGTGACTTGAAATAAACTCAACCTGGATCATTGTGCTTCACGGAATCCTAAGAAAGCAATAGAGCGCCGAACACCAGTGTTCTATCATGTAATAACATCAGTTCTCGCGCGACAGAAATCAAAAATGGACTAACTAAATAAGCTTTTTTTAATGGACTTAATCTCGCGCTTTCTAGACAACGCGAAGTTTTTTTTATATTGCATTTCAAGATTGACCTCATCCCACCTGATGTTGAGTGGTAATGAGGTCGTAGCTTAAGGGTGACAAGTACAGCATAATAAATCTGTTACTGGACTTGTCGCCCTTACCTTGAAGGCTTGACCCCTGCTACTAATGTAGCACCCCCCAGGAGCTCTGGAAACCTTACTTACACGCAGGAACACAACAAC
Organism: Glyphodes pyloalis; assembly: GCA_037074685.1. NCBI lineage: Eukaryota > Metazoa > Arthropoda > Insecta > Lepidoptera > Crambidae > Glyphodes > Glyphodes pyloalis. The sequence continues at coordinate 9,402,633 of JAYKKO010000021.1, forward strand.
ACAGAAGTGATTGTTATTTGGCTGCGGTCTTCTGTAAGGTGGAGGTATTTCACCAGTCGGGCTGCTCCAGTTCGAGCGATAAATCGATATGCCCTACCTCTCTTCAATCTTCTCTTTATGTCAAGTGTTTAACACGTTATTTTACGTTAACTGCGCGGTCGTGAGAGCTAATTCATTTCTGAGATGAGAACTTCAATCTCTCACAATACCTAAACAGACAAAGTACAACACAATATAGACAGCACAAAAGTAGCTTAATTTTTTTTTTCTATGGACTTAATAGCTTAATATTCCATTACAAAAAAGCAACTGTCAAAAACCATAGACATTTTATTTTTTATCTACAAGATCGGTTAAAACACATCCTTGACTATAATAACATTAGTAGAATAAAATTGTCCTCTTCAATTAACAATGCGAGATATTTTACCGAGAAAAAGTTTGGAATTTGCCACACATCTGTGCTTTCTTCGGCACAGTAATTAAGAACCAAAGACAATAGATGGGAAGCGCGAATGGCTGACGGAAGCAGGTTCTTCCGGTGCGGAAGTCACCTTTTTGTTGGTACACCTTAATTATATTACCCGCTGAGACTAATTGTGTTCATTGTTTTAAGATTTCATTACTGTATTTAAGACTTAGGATGTGGGGATCGCAATATTAGGATCATAGAGTTATCATACAAAATATCTAACTGAAATTGGCCAAGTGCGAGTTGGACACGGGAACGAAGAATTCCGTTCGTTAATCTTTAACAAACGGACAAAAAATTATGTTTGTTGTATGAGAGTCCTTGTTAAATAGCTTGATATATTGTGAATGAATGTTTGTGGTATATAATTTAAATAGGCTATACATTTTTCACGCATATTTCCTATTTCAACAAATGATTTTGTTGTTGTAACTCCTTTTGCTTGCCAATTCACAATCCAATGTCATTGAAATGACGTCAAAAGAAAACGCTATGAAACCAGCTATCGTTTCGGCGTTAGTTTAAAAACTTAAAAATAAAATGGCTTTTATTTGCCAAAAACTTACTACATTGCGGAAATAATAGAAGTTTTAGATAAAATAGATATTTGAGAACAGTTTTTCAAAATCAGTAATCATGTCTATTACGTGGCACCGGATTTAGCTCCTTGAACTGTAACAGTTATTCGAGAACTCCACAATTAGTTTAAAGTATCATAAACCGGGTTGTTTCACTCAGTAAATAATAATAACCTTGTTTCACAAATTCGCAGACGCTACCGTCAAACAATCCACATAATGTTTAAACAATTGCACTTAAACAAACTGACGTACATACTTATAAAACAAGTTTTCTTTACATTTGCGCAGTCTGGTTTCAGTAATAAACCGCCATTCTTTCAAAACAATACAAGAGTACATGGAATACTTTTATTGCAATACTTAACAATAAAATTCAATGCGATCAATTATTTTATTGTTTGAACATGCGATGATTTTAAATAATTTATCATTTTAACCGATAAATATTTTTAAATTGTTTAAATCCGATTTTTCATTTGATCAGATAAGAAAAAACGGTCGAATAAGGTACGCGACTTATTTTAAACTAGTGGCCACACGTGACTCCGTACGCGGGGAGTTAGTTCTAACTCCAAAGGTGAACTTTTTAGTAAGGATCCCTAATCTATTATATAAAAATGAATCGCAAAATGTGATGGTAAGCGCATAACTCGACAACGCAGGGACCAATTTTGCTAATTATTTTGTTTTAATCAGTGGCGGATTTACCAAAAGGCTGAGTAGGCTGGAGCCTAGGGCGGCAGATTTTAGGAGGCGGCAAATATGCCCGAAATAATTTTTTGTCTTACAGAAATAGAAAAAATTTAATACCTAAATCTTAGGAATGTAGGTATTCGGAGTGTATAGAAATGCAGAGGTCAGAAGGAGCGGCAAAATTTGAATAGCCTACTGGCAGCAAAAGTGTAAATAGGCCACTGGGCTTAATGTTTGTTGAAGTCCAAGGATGGTTTTTACGGTGAGTTAACATCAAATGATTGCCGGGAAAACCCTAAAGACCTACCACATTCCAAAGACAGAACAAAGTTTGTCGTATCCGCTAGTTTAGCAATAAAATTAAGGACACTAGTTTTAAATTTAATTCACCATAAACATACACACATAAAATAAAAATAGGTATTAGAGTATTCCTAATAATGTTCTTATAATTTGTCGGCTTGTTAATTTTCATTTGACGACTCGTAGACGCGTAATATCCCCGTTTTTTCCACATTTTCCACTAATTCTTTGTACATCCTTGCAGCGTGATGTTATATAGCCTAAAGCCTTCCTCAGTAAATAGACTATCTAACACGAAATTAATTTTTCAATTCGAATTTTTAGTTCCTAAGATTAGCGCGTTCAAACAAACCTAACAAAACCAAAAATTTGCCACCAGTACAAACTAGCAACAGAGATTCAACTTTGAACGTAAAGAGTTATAGCATAATTAAGCTCGCGTTTTCATTGCGTCGTAAACATATCGTACTGTCCCACACTAAACAAAAAAGATTTCTAGTAAAACTCTACTAATCACGCATTCTTAATTCGTTAACTAGTTTGGAAATTCGAGGCACCAGGGAAACACGGCTGTTGAGAATCATTGTCTTGTGAGATGCGACCTAGATGTGTAGTATCAGATGAAGAGCGCGAACCATGACCGACTGACTGAAGAGTATAAGGTGCATTCAGCAACGACAATTTATTGAAAACAAACTTTCGCCTTACGCAACAGAGTGTAAATTAGTTTGCGTTTGATACACACTTGATAAATCAGGCGCCAATATTTTAGAATTCAAAAGGTCCAATGAAAGGCACTGTACAACAGTACTAAATCCCGGTTTCTATATTATACGATACGTAATGTCAAAAATTACAATCTGTTTTTTTTTCAACCGACTACGGGTCGTTCATACCTTTATATTATTTACTTTCCATATCAGTTGTCACCAGTATAATTTATTACTAGCCGTAACTAATACGGATGGTTTTTCAAATATAGGAACTGGGCATAAGCTAACATAATAAAAGGAAACATGCATGTTTGGATCATTATACAAATATATATACAATTATGCACTATGTTGTACGTTGCAAAAAATTACAGAAAAGCAACTAAATGTCAGATTATGATAGTAGAAACGAAATTGGATGGAGAGTGAAAAGTTTGAGATATATTTAACTACAGAAACAATAAAAGAATCCATTCGTTTTATCGACCCTAACTAAAATCATTGTTCCAACTGTCTAGTTATGGCTTTTCCATGATTGGTGGAACTTCTGTCAAAATTTTTCCCTGCAGTTAAGCTTATAGTATTTCCGTAAAGGCAAGGATACAGTACGTTACACCTGACAGGGCTATGAAAGTCATTGTGTATGACGCGACCCAGATGTGGTTGTCAACTCGAGAGCAGGTTACAGAGTGCGTGAACCATGACCGACTGATACAAGCAATGGGAGTTTTCACAACAGTATTGTTACACAGTGTGTGTAAGATGGGCAGTAAGTTATGTGCCTTCGGCTGCAGGTATCTAGGTTCTGTGTTATTAACGCTTACCATAATCTTAAGTTTGCTTTTCCATAGTATGCAATATATAAAATATAGCTTAAATTTGTGCGGTAATAATTAAATTAACACCAATGTTATGGATGACCAATCCGAGGTATTTCTAATAATTTGTTTGGCTGTAAACAGTTTTTAAATTAAGAAATAAACTTAAGTCATAAAACGACAGTGCATTACTAAGGACATCTGCAAAAAACTTCCCATGAAACATATGGGAAAAAAGGTTTTTATCTGTCTTTTCAAATGAAAGCATGGATAGATATATTGATCTAGTGAAATACCACCTTAAAGTTTACAAACTTACATAATCAAGTCCTGCAGAAATTGCTATAAACCTTCTTTTTATCATATATCTTTATCAATAAGTTAAATCAAAAATGCATTTAGATGAAAAGGTTTTTGTCAAACTTAAGGCGCCAAAATTTAAATAATAATAAAAAAAACACCAAATAAAGTTAAGTGCTTTTCCTTCACACAAAATTGACTTAGTACCTTTGCATGTGTATATGTGGAGTTAGAATTGCCAGTAAACCACTACTTAATCGATTTTTATCATTTTCATAGTGCTTTAAGCCGCACTAGTCGCGGGTTCGAGCCCCACACCGCAAGGGGAGATGAAATTGTTCTGTTTCTTTAAAATAAACAACGACTTACTGCCCTTGCGGTGCGGGAATCGAACCCACCACCTTCACGTATCGCGCGTGCTGCTCTTCCAACTGAGCTAACCGCAAGTTATCGTAAGCGATGAAATTTTTCTGCTGTAACAACGCGTTAGCCTTCGGTAACGTAAGTTCTTCGGTTGGAAGAGTAGCACGCGTCATACGTGAAGGTCGTGGGTTCGATTTCCGCACCGCAAGGAAAGATAACATTTTTCTGTTTCTAACATTTAAAGTTCTCTAGTACGGCGTAAAGTAGTATAAAAATAAAAATAAACGACTTACTGCTTCACCACCCAACTGTGGCGCCTTATCACAAGAAGACAAAGGTAAAAATAAGAACAACCATCTTCCATTGTGTTCGCATAACTTCATCGTTCGCGCACCCACCTAATGTCGCTCCGACTTCTGTCACATTTGACAGGAGAGAAAGTTGGAAATTTGATTACCTGCACTGCGCGAGAGCACGAGGCGTTGTCAGAAACGTAATTAAAATGGAATTAGTGCTTCAATCATTTTGACAAGGGTAATTAGTTTAATGCAGAGTGTAGTTGTGGCAAAGAAAATAACAAACACAAAAGCTAAATCTACGTATATAAAAGCAAAAACCACTCACTGATATTACTAAACCAACGAATTTAAAATTTTGCAAGTTTCTTAGAAAGTGTAGCTATAACAGAACGGATTTTACGGAATTCCATACCTAAGGAAGAAAAATATGGGTCGGAAGTCCTACTCTTTAAAAAAGGGATTGGAAATTTGAAATTTATTTTAAATAGGATTAAAAATATAGGATTTAAACCTAATTTTAAATAATGTATTTAACAAGATCACATTAAAACTTAACTCTGATTTTGAAGAAAGTAGCTTAAGCACTCCTGAAGAGTAGTGAGAAGAGAAGTGTATTTACTACTGGACTACTGTAACTGTTAGCACTAATGTCATAAAGCTGAAGAGTTTTTGCTAGTTTGAACGCCCTGGTCTCAAGAGCTGCAAGTTCGAATTGAAGAAATCCGTATTTATATCCGTATTATAGTTCATCTATCGAAGAAGGCTTTAGACTATATAACATCATGGTGCGACTAATAGTATCAGTGAAAAAAAAATGGAAAAAACAGGCATAGTACGCGTGCGAAGCCGCTAGTAAGAAATAATGACGGTACCAAAACACTTAGACCACTTAATTTTTCTATATTGACCCGACCGGGATTAAACTCGGGACCTTTGGCCGAAGTTCGGCGCGGTCGCCTCGGCTACGAAGATTGCCGGTAGAAATTCTTAGACTAACTAATCAGTAAACAAACAAAGCGAATTCTGAATGTTTCCTCTTCATTAATTCCGGCTCGAGCCTTCGCAGCTGACGTCTGAGAGACGGGCCAATGCCGGCCCTGTCACGTTTGTACAGTGACTGTTAGGAACTGCGATACTGATACTGACTGGGAATGCCACTGATTGCATTAACAGTTAGTGTTTTAGGGTTGCGACAGGAGAAAAACATTGATAATTTGTTTTTTATATTTTTTTATAGTACTTTACGCGGCACTAGCGTACTTAAAATATTTTAAAGCATCAGAAACATTTAATCTCCCCTTGCGCACCGCAATCCCATTTCCCCGCACCGCAAGGGGAGATTAAATTTTTCTGATTCTTTAAAATATTGATAATATTGACTGGGTTCGTCTGCCTTGCTGTCATTACCAAGTAAGGAAATACGTGAAGGTATCAAGTTTAAATTTGAATTGTTTACAGTCTAAGCATTGTTTAAAGTTAACGTAAAAAAACGATCGTTAAAAAGTTTGTTTCCGAAATTGACCAGACCAAGAATCGGACCTTTATGTAGCATCATAGCTCCTGAAATGATGAAGAGAATTTGTTTTTTGTAAGGTTGGTCGGATTTTTTTTTTTTGGTAAATTAGATGGAAATCGGTCCAAGACGGCCGGTACAAAATGTATGTCAATGTATGTAAATGTATGTAATCAATATAAGTAATAAATGAGCTTGCATATTACTATACATAATGATTAATTTAAAATCCAAGATCGCTAATATTGAACTGTTAGGTTTTGATTTTTTTATGTAATTAGTTAATAGCATTAGAAGGAAAGCGAATTACCGTACCCGTAGAGGTCGTTGAGGAGTGAAAGTGTTCGGAGTCACGGCGACCAGCGCGTGCGCATGCGGGCCAGGACAGTATAGTTTAACTTTCATTGGATTTTCACATAACTGAATAGGACTTTGAATCCTTTTACCTCTAACTGTAAATCTTCTTTCGCGTAACATATATCCCAGTTGTTAATCCATTTCGGATCCCAAACTTCTACACTAGACGTGAAAATATTCCTACAACCTACCATCAACGCCAAAGAAATAGGCTTAACTTGCCTATCTTCCGTCTAACAGCCCCTTCGTATTGTCTATCAAAATATATACTGACTTGCCTAAATTAATAAAAGAAACTGACGATAAACATTTTATTAAAGTATTAACAAAGTTCTCAAAGAACAAAAACACTGCGTGATTACTTTTCGTGCTCAAACAATCCGAAGAATGCGTTTCCCATCGATGTTTATGCAAAGTATTCGTCCGCTGCACGAAAATGGAAATGTGCATCGAGATGCGGTTTCGTGATGATGGAATTGCAAATTCGTTTGCGATCGCAAAAAACCTGTTCGGTGTAGAAACTTCGACAATTTGTAGGCGTCTATAGGCTACTGTAGCCAATTACAATCAGGTAGGTCGTATCCTACTTATGTGCCAGGCGGTATATGAATTCATGAAAAAAAAACATCTCTTTCCATCGTTTGTCTTCGAGCGACGATTCAACACAATCAGTAATACCATCCCGACCGATTTTGGCCAATGCGGCCAATCTTTAAGTGTGGTAGGGCATAGAGATTTATAGCTCGAACTGGACTCGACTAGTGAAATACCTCCACCGTACTTCTGTAATTCGGTCTTCAAACCGTAGCCAAATAACAATCACTTCTGTGTTGTTGTGTTCCTGCGTGTGCTACATTAGTAGCAGGGGTCAAGCCGGTAAAGGCGACAAGTTCAGTAACAACTTTATTTTGTTGTGCTTGTCGCCTTTAAGCTATGACCACATTACCACTTAACATCAGGAGCGATGAGGGCAATCTTGAAGTGCAAAATAGAAAAAAACAATCTCATTGAGAACAACCAGCTATGCAGGACTTGGTTTATAGTACCCGAACGTTTGCATAACACACAAGTGTAGGTACTCTCTATTTCCTCACTCTCATAAACCGATGGGACGGCAGACCGACACTACCGGTAATCAGGCGCAGGACCAACTATTTACATGCTCTTCCAACAGCATGGCTCAGTTTTGTTATCAAACCACTTAATCTGAAAAAGTCCTATCCAAACTGAAAACAACAAACGAAGATGTTGCTCCCGCGTTAATCGAAACTACGACTTCTGGTTCAGGAGCCTTAGCTCGTTACCACTAAACCACAGGAGTAGTCATAGTCGCTTAGGTTTCGCCACGCGACTAAATTTTATCGCGTTCTTATCAAACGTCAGAATTGATTAAATTAAGTGCGACACTGATTGGATGAAAATATGAATGCGATGTGCTATTAGCCAATTAACAATATTAGTGAATTTAAGTAGGTAATGTTGATATTGCTTTGTCTAGACTGCTTAGAATACGCCACATGAGTAAATTTTAACGCGTTCAATCGACACATTCGAATTAATTCAGTGCGTCAAGTGCTGGTTGGCTGAACATGCGAATGCGGTGTGCTATCAGGCAATCAACAGTATTGAATATCTGGCGTCTCAAGCGAAAAATTTGAAGCATAGTGCATGCTAGTAAGGATAATCAGTAAACACTGTGGCTGATGGAAGGACTCCGAATCGGAAATAAGCGACGCAGGTGTTCTAATGAGGCCTAATGTGGCCTAATGCCTTCTGAGGACAAACTCGATTAGGTCCGGCCATGAGATCTGATTCACAGTAGTGCTTGTTGTAACTGTTGTTTGAAAAGTAAACAAAGCACTTAGGTATCGTGTTGGAAAAACAAAAAATAAATAAATAAAATTAATAAATAAATCAAATAAAATACGTTTATTGCAGACTAATTAATTGTCCATATTATTGTTAGTATACAAAACTATGTTAGTAATTTACGAAGAACGGCAAATACCTTCACTAGTGAAGGTATTTGCCGCCCTCCGGGGCTCCGGGTATATGCGCATGAGTTTGCACCCAGTGCTGCACGAGGGGGCTTAATGCGCCAGACAACCACACCAATCACCTGGTCTCAAACTAAGGTTTTCCCTTGTACTATGAGTACCAGGCGACGGATACTAACTGGGGGCGTCATCCCAGCACACCCAGACCCAAGTCAATTTAGAAAAGTTTGTTTTCCAAATTGACCTGACCGGGAACTCGGGACCTTACGCGCTTTGGGGGCCTACCTTAGCCACTGCGCCACCGAGGTCGTCAACTTTGGGGAAGGAAGGCGTGACAAAGGGAGGCGAGTGCCTTTGTTTAAAATAAATGTTTGAACAGTATTGATGATTATAATTTTAGTATAGTAATGCCCCGTTAAAAAATTGAAAAACGATCCGATTCAGTTACGGATGGTTATAAATTGTACGAGCCGTAAGCTAAAACCGTTCCAGACTCGTAGTCGGTTGGAGAAAAACGGATAGATAGATAGATACACTTTATTGCACAGAAAATTTACAGAAATTGGTTTTACAGACATATATATTATTATTATTAGGGGTACTTGGGGCTATGCAGTTCAGCGAACTGTGGTCACTGCGACCTGTTAGATCTATTGTGACTCGCCACCAGTTAGAGTAACTCCTTTAGCCGGGTCGCTTCTAGGAAGTCTAGTATTTTCCTAGCTTTCAGGGTTTTTAATTCATCCGGTTGGGCTATATGTCGTCCCAGGTGGATGCTTCGTTTGTGGATCAGAGATTCACAGTCGCATAGGAGGTGAAGAGGTGTTTCCTTTTCCTCCTTGCAGAATCTGCATTCATCAGAGTCACTCAGCTTCATATGAAACTGGTGTCTTTTTAGTTTACAGTGTCCAGTCAAGGTTCTAACTAGCGCACTGGCCCTAGGCCTGCTAAGTTGTAGCAGTTCTTCGGTCCATTTGCGCGAGTAGCCAACTATGAGTGTTTTTGAGTGTTCTAAGCCTGGTTGATTTATCCAGTATTTTTCCGACTCGACTTTTAGTTTTTCTTTTAGTAGTTGCATAGCTTGGTTCTTTGAAAAGCCACAGAATGGTTCTGGTCCAAACTGTTGGCTTTGCGCCCCAGCTTTAGCAAGTTCATCAGCTTTCTCGTTCCCGATGATTCCTGAATGTCCTGGTACCCATTTTAGAAGCACTTTGTTCTGTTGTCCCAGCTCATTCAGTTTATCGACGCAGTCTTTCACCAGTTTCGATTTTAGTGTAATCGAATTTATGGCATTCAGAGCTGCTTGGCTATCTGAATAGATGATTATGGTCTGATTTTTGTAGTTTCGTTGACGATTGGCTTCTGCACATTCTATGATGGCGTATACCTCAGCCTGGAATATCGTGGCGTTTTTACCAAGATTCACACTGTGTTTGACTCTCGGACTCACACCATATATTCCACATCCTACATCTAGACCCATTTTGGAGCCGTCCGTGTACCAGACGAGGCTCCCTGCTTTTAGAGAGTTTTGGTTCGTTGCCCAATTTTCTCTGCAGGGAAATTCCACAGTGTAATTTTTATTAAAATTATAGTGTGGAAGCATGGCATCAGATGTCATTGCTAAGGGTTTAAGTGTGAGCACTGCTGCATGTGATGCTCTCAGTGCTTGAGAGTGCCATGTTACTTTTCCCGTGATGGTTGCTCTGTAGATACTCGCTTCAGCCTCCTTTGCTACAAAGAGGTGTAGTGGTGGCAGATTGAGAAGAGCATCAAGAGCGGCTCCTGGTGTAGTCGAAACAGCACCAGTTGCTATAAGGCATGCCACCCTTTGTAGGCTGGCAAGTTTTTTGATTATTGTCATTTGGGAGGTTTTTCTCCACCATGTGACGCAGGCATACGTTACCATCGGCCTGACTATGGCAGTGTACATCCATAGGGCTATGCTAGGTTTCAGACCCCATTTCGTACCTGCTAGACGAGAGCATATTCCTAAGGCTATTTTGGCCTTTTGGATTGTATTGTCTATATGTGAGTTCCACGTTAGCTTTTGGTCGATTGTGACTCCCAAATACTTGGTTTCTGTAGAAAACGGTATTGTAGAGCCCTTTATAGTAGGCGCTATAAGTTTATCCAACTTACGTTTCCTGGTGAAGGGCACTACAGTTGTTTTGTTCGGATTAACCGATAGATTGTTCTCAGTGCACCAGTTTGTGATGACATTGAGCGATCTTTGAAGTATAGAGGACACGGTACTTTGACAGGGGCCTATTACGCAGGCCACCACATCATTCGCATAGCCCTGTATATCTAAGCCTTTTGTTGAGGCTTCATTTAAGAGTTGGTCGACAACAAGTGACCACAGCAGAGGCGATAGTACTCCCCCTTGAGGGCAGCCTCTTGTTGTCTTGAAACCTCTTTTGGTCCCATGCAAGCTTATGCTTACAGTTCTGTTAAGGAGCATATTTTGTATCCAGCGAACAGTGGTGCTGTCTATATTTTTGGCACACATCCCCTTGGAAAGGGTATCGATAGTGACATTGTCGAATGCTCCTTCGATGTCAAGGAAGGCACAGAGGGCTATTTGTTTGTCTTCTAGAGCCCTTTCAATTCTGTCCGTCAGTTCAAGTAGGGCAGATTCTGTAGACTTTCCTTTGCAGTAGGCATGTTGTTTTGAATGCAGTGGTTGTTCGCGCAAAGGCCCATCCCGAATGCATTCATCAATGAGTTTTTCCATACTTTTGAGTAGGAATGAGGTGAGGCTAATAGGTCTAAAGGATTTTGGTTGAGAGAAATCCTTTTTACCAGCCTTTGGAATGAAACGGACTTTAACTTTAGTCCATTTTTCTGGTATGTAGCCCCAGGCATAACTTGCTCTGAATATTTTTACCAGTGTGGGGGTTAGGATGTCCATCCCTTGCTGTAAGAGCATGGGGAATATGTCATCTTCACCCGCCGATTTGAACGGCTTAAATGAGTCTATTGCCCATTTGATCTTTGTTGGCCTGAAGATCCACGCAGCTCTGTTCCAGTCATCGTTGCGCGGCCTGGAGAGGCTGTTTTGTAGAGTATTCAGTGTTTGATCATCTAATACTGATCCCGGGAAGTGGGTCGACGCCAGAATTTCTAGTGTCTCTTCCGCTGTTTCAGTGAAGGTTCCATCGGGCTTTTTTAACAGTCCCAATTGGTTGGAGGGCGATTTCGCAAGGACTTTGTGGATTCTGGCTCCTTGTGGAGTCTTTACGATGCTTTCACAGAACCTTCTCCACGATAGCCTGCGCGCTTTCCTAATTTCTTTGTTATAGGTAGTTAGGGCTTTGGTATATCGACTCCAGTCTTTAGTCAATTTAGCCTTATTGAACAACCTGCGTGTTTCCTCTCTTAGTTTAGAAAGCCGTTCATTCCACCATGGCACGCTATTGTTCCTCACGGTTTTAGGAGGGCAGCTCTCTTCATAGGAGCTTGTAACAGCTTCGGTGGTTTGGTCTACAGCGTATTCTAAAGTTTCAAGAGTACGTATCGTCTTGGGGATGTCCCTGAGCTTTTCTCGGAGCTTTGATTTATATAGACTCCAATCTGTGGCTTTGGCATCCCTAAACGTAGTCGTATCGCATGTGTTAGTTGTGTCTAACGCGAATTTGATAAGTCTATGATCGGACATAGAGGGTTCGTTGCTAACATGCCAGTCTGTTATTAGCCTGGCCGTGTGATTTGTGGAGAGAGTCACGTCGAGGACTTCTTGCCTGGATCTGGTTACAAAGGTTGGTTTGCACCCTCTATTGACCACATTCAGGCAATTGGACAAGATGAAATCGTACAATAACTCACCCCTTTTATTGATGTCAGTGCTTCCCCAGTAGGTGTGGTGTGCGTTGGCATCGCATCCGATTACGAGTTCAGCGTTGTGTTCGTTTGCATATTCGACCACCTTCGCCAGTTCACGGGTTGGATCGCCTATCCCACCGTCTAGGTATGCGGAGCAGACTATAAGGCGTCCACTTCCATTCTTGACATTTACAAAAGCTGCAATCAGGTCGTCACTGCAGAGCCCTGGTATGCATAAAAAATCAACATTATTATTGAATAGGATACATGCTCTTGGCTTGTTTCCGTCGGCGTTATATATTACCTTGCCTGCGGATCCAAGTCCAGATACCGTGTTGTTGTTACTCAGCCACGGTTCTTGAATCAGAGCGATGTGAAGGTTCTTCTCTTTGAAGAGGTTTTCCAGGACTGCTGTGGCAGCCCTAGCGTGGTGCAAGTTGATCTGTACCACTTTAGTGTTTTTTGTTTTTTTTTGATTTATGTTTTGTGTCATTTGTGTTGATGTGGTTTGTGTCATTTGTGTTAATGTGTGTTTGTATTAGTGTGTGGTGCGGTGTAGAGTGTAGCGAAGGGTCCTAAGGGGCACTGGTGGACGTGCTAGGCTTAGGTTCGTCGTGAACGCCCTTAGATGCCTTGGTAGGTCCTGCCACCTTATTTCCCTTTCCCTTAGGGTGGTCCTTTACCACCCGGCCTTTAGTCCTTTGCGGAACGTTTTTGCGCCCCGCATAAGTACCCGAGCCGGGCTGTTTAGGCCCACCTGTAGGGATCAACTGCTTAGGCAGATTCTTTATTCCAGAGGAACTAGACTCTGCCTTTTGTTTCTCGTGTGTATCCGGGGAAGTATTTTTCCCCCGGATGCGCACGAGAATCTTCTTGAAACCCAGTTGTGGCCTGAAGTCCAGCCTCTGCAGGATCCCGACCGATTCGTCGTCGATCGAGACGGCCACTGTCGATCCGTCTTTCTCGACGACGACGTTCAGTATCCTCCACAGGCCGGTCCTCAGTCCGTTCTGTTTCTCCAAAAGACGCAGTGCCTCTTTTGGAGTTTTTACTTCGGAGTTTGGGAAGTAAAATACACCAACCTTAGCCTTGGGCATCTCGCTCTCTCTCATGAGAGATAGCTCTGCCTCTGGCCAGGGCTTGATGTTCCCCACCCTCTTCTCTAGCCATTTTAGACTGCCTTCATCCCCAAGGGTAATCAGCAGCCAGCCGGATCTGAAGGTGCAACTCTTCAGTATTGGACATCTGTCATTCCCAGTATCATTCATAATGGCCTGGAGAATGCCATACTTTACTGCTCCCATCTGTTCATTGGACATAGGTGTCTGATTGCAGACACCCACACGAACAGCAGTGAGAGCTTCTTTAAAAGAAGCCCTGGCACCAGACTCATTTGGCAGGGTCGATGGACCAGCCTCGGGAATCCGGGTCACGGGTGGTTTGATTAAGGTCGTTTTATGCGTCCCTTTGGTCAAATCCTCGCTTAGCCGGGTTGTCTTTTTGGCATGGTCCTTTGGTGATTCATCCTCGGATCGGGTTCGTTTGCACGTGCCCCTCTCCGTGGCTGAATCAACCGTAGTCCCATGCTCTTTTGCCTTCGCTCTGTGCTCAAGACAGAGTTTGTAGGCCTCTTCATGGCCCACTCCCTCTGCCTTAAGCCGACGAAGGCGTTTCCGGAGAGCTCCGGAAAGGTTCTTCTCCTTTCTCTCCCTTTTCTTGGCGATCGACGGTCGATTCGAGTCAGCTTTAGCCTGACTCTCGCCGTCTTTGCCAAGGGCCGGTTGAGTGGAGTGAGAAGATGGGTCCAAGTCGTTAAGGTCGTCCTCGGAGTCAAGAACTAGTTCCGCTAAGTCAGGCAACGAAGCGGAAGGTTTTAGTGGTTCTGGTCGTTCGATGTCGCCCAGAAGTGTGTTTATTATTTTTTCTTTTTTATTATCAGGTTCCATGCAGGTCCCACGAGCAGCTAGGGAAATATAAGGTCCACTCGGGCATTGCCCCGCTTACCCGAGTAAGGCTATTTACTGCCCCAGGATCGCCATTTCTGGAGAGACACCGTTCGAGACCAAGCAACCCCTTGGCCACGCATCCCTCGGCACGGTTCGATTGACACCTTGGATTGGGTTAGGTGGGGGAAGGATTTTAGATTGGATTTACGGGTATAGGATTTTATAGGGTGTTAGGAGGTGGGGATCACAGGATTGGGTAAGGGGATACCCGTCGTGTTGGAGTGCACTGACGAGATAGCGTCAATTCCCTTCAGCTACTCGGATCCCAGGGTTGATAATAATGTGTGGTGCCTGTTGAGGACCCGAGCATTACCAGGATGTGCGACGTGGACGCAGGAAGGACACTTGACGGTAGATGTGTATTGCCCAACACCACACTTGGGCACACATCAGCCGCCCTACATCCCCAGAGTACATATATAAGTACAATCTACTATATAAAAATAATTCGGGTTTTCCTTCCTGACTGTGATTGTCTGGCGCATTTATTTATTTATTTTATTTATTCCTTCCCCAAAGTGTATAACTGCTTAGATCGTAATCCTTGTTTAGCCTTAATTCTTGAACTGGGACGAGAAACGTACAGATGAAAGCGCGACATGAACGGTTTACGCTTACACCGACTCTGGTAACGTAATTAGAGGTAATTAGTCTGTTATCTGTGTTTAGGCTGAAGTTAACGACGGTAATCCGTCGGTTTTCAAATCAAGAGCAGAGGGGTAAAACAATCAGATGCGAAGGAAATTAATCGAGAAATTGCCATTCAAATACGTCACTTTTAGGTACGCTGTGTTTTGCAATTTTCTTAAGGCTTTATTAATTGTGGCCAACATTGTTACGTATATAACAAGTAACTCTTTATCTATGCTAATACTATAAGGATGAAGAGTTTGTTTGAAAGCGCTTATCTCAGGAACTACTCGTATGAATTGAGAGTCCATTTATCAACGAAGACTTTAGGCTACATCTACTACATCACGCTGTGATTAGTAGGAGTGAAGAATCAGTGGAATAATTAGAAAAAACATGGATAGTACGCGCGTGCGAAGTCGCGGGCAACCGCTAGTGTTTTGTATACTTTTGTAATATCTAAACTTTGAATGGTCAAATCGACCTCTTAACTTTTACTTAGAATACGTTTACAATAACATAAAATTAAATGAACTAAGACTGACGAAACTCACGAGCCATCATTGTATAACTTGACACAATCATCACGAATGTTGAAAAAGTTAAACCATTGAACCTCACGTTACATGCTCCACAATGCTTTTGACACGATGACCCAGAAACAAAAGATACAATCGGACCTCGATCTCTCATCTCTGAAGACACAGTATAATATGCACGCAGTTTACGAAACAGATGGCAAGTGCCTCTGTAGTGTATTCGTTAGAGAGTTAAGCTCCAAAATCCGGAGACTATGGTTCGAAACCCACGGGGAAATTTCGTTTTGTTAAGGTTTCCCCAGTTCGGTTAGGATATTGCAGGCTGTAATCACCAGATTGATAGATAAGTATGATGATTCCTTGTTATGGACGGGCACATGTCCAAGTGCAATGTATTAATTAGTACATTGCAAGTTCGAATCACCTTACTGGTATGTCTCATGTTCACACAGCATCACCAGTAAGGCGATGAAGTCCGGAAATTAGTGGGTATTCCTGCCCGCATAAGCGCAGGGAGTCCCACACACGCCGTCACCTCCCTCGGGTGACGGTACGGTGCGTCAATGCATATCCCTCCGAAAAAAAAGCGATGAGGTCCACTGAGGTGTTTTAATGGGTATTCCTGACCGTGTCAGGGCTCATGCACAAAAAAAGGCTCAAATCCTTTGACTGTCCGATAAGAAACAAGATTCAGTGCTTTGGAAGTCACATTAAGTCGTTAATACTAACTATGATCCAAATGGGTTTGCTTTTCCTTGTAAGGGTTGCGGAAGATACATTACAATATCTTCAATGTAAATCACCAGGCATGTTAAATCAAGGTCAGAAGGATCCGTAGAATCTTCAAATATGAAAATAATAAAACTATGGTAGAAATCGTAAAACAATATGTAAGCACACGTATTAAAATCAATCATTTAAAATGTTAAATGGCAGCAAGAATTCTGCAGCGAAATCCGAGGAAATAGGTCTAAAATGGGGGTTTGCATGAAAAACCTTTGTTTTTGCAGTAAGAGACTTTAAACGTATCCTCTATAAATGGTGTGGAGATGTGTGGTTGTTTTTTATATTTTTTTGTGTTTTCCTTTCATCTGATATTTGCTAAGCCGGTAGTTGTAATTAAAACGGTTCGCGCATGATTTTTCTTCGACTCACTATTGCGGATGTTTTTTCCATGCTTCAAAACTGTATTACTATTGAAACTGTGCTAAAGACATCACGACACGGGTCATTTTCAAATCTCCGAGCCCATTAGTAACACGAGGAACCTGAGTTGTAATTAAGATGTTATATAACAGCTTCTGTCTTGGGACACCATGCAAAGGTCATATAAACGTAGGGTTCGCAAACGTAAGCACATAGCAAATTATAAAAAAACAAAAGTGGCAATATCTGATATTAACGGGGGGCATAGCAAAGTGACAGTTGTGAAACTATTTTAACGTTTCAAAAATATTAAAATGTATGGGATTGACATTTCGAATTGGAAACGTCATGTGATATTTGAATGTCAATTCCACATATTTTAAACTTGTCGAATCAATGTTGTTGATATCGAATAACTGCCTATAAAATTATATAAAAAAAATATTTATAAATAATGATAAACAATATTTCACAATTTACAAACTAGGTATGTCTTGGTGCTCGGTGATTTTTAATATTGCATTTTGTCAATTAGCCCCTGGTATCAAACTAAGATTTTTATTTGTACCCGACGAATACCAGCTGTAAGCCTATTACCGAAACAAAGTAACGAAAATTAAACACAAGTTCGGCAATCAAAACGTGGTTTTTGATTAGCATAGGTAAAATTTTGTTTGTTGAAAATGCATTATTGGCATTCGAATAGTGTGGTTTACGGTTATGTGAATAAAAAAATCTCTCACTATTTGGATCCGACATATTTCGTTATATAGTTCTAGTTTTAGTTAGTGGTTACGCGTTTTGAGGATGATAAAAAAAAATCTAATTTAACCTCACTGAGATTCGATGAAAAAATTATTAATAAATAAAATCAAATATATATTTGACAACGTTCCATACATTACACAAGACGCTCTAATTATGTGGTAAGCAGCTAAAACTTGTGTTACAAAATGCAAAACAAACGTCAGTACTACAACACCCAAACCCGAATATTGAAAAATTCGTTAAAAAGTGTTTACCAGTTGAAGTTTTCCCTTTTTAGTTACTTCTTCTACATTTTACCCACCATTCTGCGCGTGGTAATTTAAATCGCCAATCATTCAATTTTTTTCCAAAACCCTTCGTAGATTTCGTAGATTTACTCATTTATTGATTTATTCAGGAAAAAAAACAGCATCATTGTATAACAGATAGAATAAATTAAGTAAATAACACAATTGCTTTAAACAATTTCCACCAATAGTTATCACAGGTATGATCCCCAATAAAACATTAAAAAATGCAATTAGTAAAAACATGGTCGTTCTCGACTTTGGCGCTTGGCAACTTGTTTGGCTAATTTAGAATCATTTTTTTATAAAGAGTATGTCACGCCAGCCTCAACGGGTAACGAGCCGTACACTTGGGCAATGCTTCCGTAAAAACGCTCCATTGTTTTGTTTCAACACGCAATTCGATCCGAATATTTCGCTGATTTGTGTGAACACAAAATGCTTCGCCTTAATATTTTCATTCTCAAACTTGAGTGCGATCCAATGATAGACAGGAGGCCTACTCTAAAAAACGACTAAAGCCGGTTAGCAATTTTTAATTCTCATAATCGTAATCAACTTAAGCGTTTACAAAAAAAACAATAAATCATTAATGCAAATAAAACCACGTTTAAATTTTCCAACTTTTGATTAATCTTCAAAAACGAAACCTTTCAATAGTTCGTTTCGTTTTTGGGAATAGACCCCTGGTCTATATCTTTTCGATTTTGGGAATAGACCCCCTGCCTCCGTCTTGCTCTGAGCATGACGGAGGCAAGGATGTCCTAAGACACCCCATATTTCTGGCCGTCACGAGGGCAAACTCCTTGCTTAATTAGGAGCCATTTTACTGCTATTCTTAGTGTACTTCAAGTATTAATTATTTCGAGGTGAGAACTCTTCTATCAAGATGACAAATATATGATTTATTTATACTTTTCAAAAGATTTCAAAGTCAAAGTCATTTTTTTTTATTCATATAGATTACATTAGTAATACTTATGAATAGTCTCTATATAAAGCAAATGAAGCTACCTCCGGTTCGGAACCTATAACTAAAGAGAAGATACCGGCAAGAAACTCAGTAGGTTTTTTTTTACAAATGGAACTAATTACTAATTTTGCATTAAGACACACAGTTAGTTTGTCAATTGTAAAATAAAAATTAAAAATCAATTATTAAAAAAAATTTAAATAAAACAAATGTATCAATTTGTAAAATAAATTAAATTAACTGTAGGACTTACATGCGTCATCGTGGCTCAATACTGACAATACTGACATTGATTGAGAAAATGTGTCATATTATATTTTTAAAATAATATAAAACACGCAAGTACAGGCGAGCAGACTAGGTAGGACTATTTAATGTGACTGGGACGTTATAGAACTTTAAAGCCACTTTTCGTTTTAAATTGGAAGTAGTTACACAATAATTGTTCTCTATACCAACTTGTACTTTTGAATGGAACATCTTACAACCATTTCATACGAGTGTAAAGCGCCTGGATATTTCTTCACTTTTTAACTCTTCCTACATGTGTCATGTATGCAAAACTAATTTATAAAATAGGTACCATGCAATTTCCACTGCACCATTGTATTTGCAATATCTATTGTCCACTGGTAGAAAATGTAGGCATTAAATCCGCCTATTGTACTTTATAAATGCTTACAATAAAATTGAATATAATACCTATATGTATATCATTAATAATACCCCAATAGGAAACAATTGAAACTTGTAAGATAAATGTATTACGTTTACTTAGGTAACTAGGTAGGTACGTTAAATCAATTCGAATTTTCCACAATTAATTTACCCATTGTGTCCTCACCTGAGCAAGAAAACAGTTTTTACCAGAAACCAATTCGTCGACGGCATGCATTACATTAGAAGCTTATGTGCACATGCAGTTATGCAAACTCTCAGATCGGCGGCAACACTGTTTTATTGGCAACACTGCACCATTTGCGCTTATTGGCGCTCAATCATTGCATTATGGGGCCGCATTTTCCCATCGTTTTCTTGTTTTCCCCGAATGTCGTCTCGGAATGGCGAAATTAACCTCTTTACTCGTGCATTCGTATTGCTCAATAGCAGTTTCATAAAAAAGGTGTACGGAAATACTCGCATCTAAGACAATGAGCATTCGTGATGAAACTAAGTAGGAATGGATGAGACGAGCTGAGTATCGCATTTCGAGATGATGTAGGAAATGGAACGAGGTTTTATAATTGCTGTGTAGAAATATATCTGAGAAGAATAAGGACTTGTTTGAGGAAGGTCGAAGAGATATAGATAATGAGAAGAGTCGTTTAGGTATAGCAACTGAGACATGCCCACTTAAGATGCGTCACGCGAATAAATTTTATCGCGCTCTTAACAAACGTCAAAATCGATTGAAGTCAGCTGCTGATTGGCTGAAAATACGAGTGCAGTGTGCTATTAGCCAAGCAACAGTATCAAAACTTTTGTCGCCTCAAGCGCATGCTAGGCCTATTAGAATACGTCATGCGAGTAAATTTTATTGTGCTGTTAACAAATGTCAAAATCAATGCTACAGTTGCTGATTGGCTGAAAATACGAGTGCGGTGTGCTGTCAGCCAATAAACAGTCTCATGTGAGTACATAAGTGCACAGAATTATCCATCACGGCAGTGATTATGAAAGGCACTGAAGCACACCACCTACAAGTGTCTTAAATAATTTTCAACAATAAACCCTACTTCACTTCAATTTTACTCGGATGCCATCCTCAGATACTGATTCCCTATTCATTAAATATACTTCCACAAAAAAATCATAAACATCGATTCATACACGTAGAAGTTATTCGCGATAAAAATATACTTATGATGTAAAACTGAATTGATCAAAAGTATTTTTTTAAATTAGATTATAAATGCGCTTTGTCTCAAAACAGGCTTCTTATAGATGTTAGCCAGCCTTATTTAATTTCAACAATTCTTAAAAGTAATTTATCCGATTGCACAGTTGATAAGTCAATTAAAACAATTACTCCCATAAATGACAAGGAAAACTAGGTCCTACGTGAGAAACAATTTACATTGCTCGCTCGCAACGAGTGCGTGTCTACAGCTAATGACTGTGTTACTGCAATGTGTCGTTTGTCCGACGTCATGGGCTAATTGAGGCGCTTAATTACTTGAGCTTACGGGTAATGACCTACGACGGAGCTGCTACCTTCTTTTTGAGGGGGGTAAATACGTTTGCGTACAGTACCGCTGCCGTGGGGTAGACCCAGGAGACCAGCCAGTCTCGGGTGGGCATATCCTGGCTGGTCTTGCAGTCTTTTGCAGGCTAACGGGAACGGCTTAGCTCCTTCGTGCGTTCATGCTAGTCCCCCAGCAAACCTGGGGGACTAGAAGAAGCCACATCTTAGGACTGCCCTTGTCATGTCCCTATTCCGTCAATGATGCCTCGGCTGATAGAATAGAAAGTAATGTAAGTTTAAGTTTACAAAAGCACTTATGAATCGTATGTAGGTACATATGTAGTATTCTACCCCCGTGTTCGGAATGTTGATGATGTCGAGAAGAACCGGCAAGAAAATCGACACTTACTCTTTTCAAAATAACAATAATTCCTTATGATATAGATATCTATACTCCCATGGCTCCGTTAGTAGGCGATGAGAGGTGCTGGGGGGTTTTATTGGGTAGTCACCATTCTTCTCAAAGTAGAAGAATTCCACACATGCCCTTTACATCCCTTAAGCAAGAACTGTATCACCCCCCTTGAAAAAACAGATCCAAAGATTGACACTCGAATAGTTCAGTTCGGGACACATCGTTTGCATTATTGCGGGATAAAAATATCCTATATGTTAATCTACTACTTCATCTATCGTTCTACCAAATTACGTAGAAATCTATTGAATATTTTTTGCGTGAAAGTGTACCAAACGTTCATCCAGACACGTATTCTATATATTTTTATATTTCTTACAAACTTTCGTGATTATAACATAAGTGCGATAGGATAGTAGGATACCATTGTCAAAACACTTCTATTATAATAAATTGTCTTAGTAATATCGACGTTTACAGGTTTAAAGCTTAAACTGACTGTAACAGCCACAGAGCAATTTGTTACTATTCAAATTTACACAATACCAATAAGTGTGAAACAACATTTTGCTGAATGTATGAATACTGTATAATATCTGTTTACAGTTACGAGCTAAGTGCTTTCTTCTTTGAAGTATTATATTCAGGGACGCCACTTGTTATATCCATATCATTTCATTTATTTGTGACGTACTTGTAATCTAAAATAGCACTCATGGATCGTAAAAAATGCATTAAACGAACTTTCGTTGAAAATGTTCCAATTACAACTTAAATGTATAGGTATATTACAATAATCATAATCAAAATTGGTTCATTTTTTCATGTAGGTTACAAGTAAAAGTACATTACGTATCGATAAATTAAATATAAACCAAAATTGAAGCTACATCCGGGGTTGAAGCCTACCGAGAAGATCACGGCAAGAAATATAGTAGTTATCCTAATAATTAAAATATTTAACAATAGAGAGAGATACTTATCGTTGAAGTATTCATCAAGTTTGAAAGTTAAGACCTAAGTACAGTACAGCCGGCATCATTAGTACCTTTACACCTCAGTACCTTGTCATACCAAATTTCGGCGTAACTAAGCAAGTTAGATAGACAATGACTTAATGTGACAAGGTACAGAGTTGTTCACGAACTAAAGCTATTGACTGTATGGTATTAGAACGGTACGGATTAGGTTGGCAACCCTAACTATTATTAGCATTAGTAAGAACGCATTTGATTACTTAACTATGCCAGAACTCAGCCATTTTTAGCACTGACGTTTCTTGCGTGATATGAATATATTTACACTAGATGTTAAAAAAAAATAGCGCAGGAATAGAAACTAAGGTAGATTTTAAGATACAATTACGGTCCTTAGATTAGATTAGATTAATATTAAAAAAAACGATCTAGTTACGGATGGTAATAAATTATGCGACGCGTAAGCAAAAAACGACCGACAGACGACTTATATGGAAAGTAAATTTTGGAATTAGATGTGTCTGACGACCTCCGTAGCCGATAGGCGAGCGGGCCGGACTTTGGCGCCGCACCACCGCTGAGGTCCCGGGTTTGATCTCCGGTCGGGTCAATATGGGAAACAAACTTTTCTATATTGTCTCGGATCTTGATGTTGTGGTACCGTCGTTGTTTCTGATATCTGTAACACAAGTGCTTAAGCTACTCACCACAGATTTAGAGCAATGTATGTGGTGTTGTCCGATATTTATTTATTTATATATATAATTTATCCTTCAGGTAAGGGACCCTAAAAGTGGACTCTCATATGATATTACAGTTGGTTAGACCACGGTAATTTCACATAAATCACATGGAATGCAGCAAAAGTCATTGTGCTGATGACAGTGATTGATCGTGTTCAGACCATTAGAACATTCACTATTCACAATAGCTTACAGCCAGTCAGAGATGGAAACAGGATGTATAGTGCCATTTAGACTTATTTAGGTATTTTATGCGTTGTTATCTAGATACTTCAATTTCAATTTTCAATTTATCGTTTATTATCTCTTCACAAGGGGTACAAAGATTCTTAACACTAATATGGTTTCAATATTCCATGATATTTCAATAACCCATGTGAGAGACTAGTGTCCATACTAGGGAATCCCTGTGTGACGGATCACCAGGCTCCCACCCTAAAATTATATGTATGGGGGGGGGGGGGGGGTGCGCGCGCGCGTGCGTGTGCGTGTGTTATTCTAGCAACACTATCCCCGCTTTTTCTACATTTTCACCAATTTTTCGAACCTAATTGCTGCAGCGTAATGTTTTATAGCCTAAAGCCTTCCTCAATAAATGGACTAAAAACAACACATAAATATTTATTCAATACTACCGGTCCCGGCGAACTTCGTTTTGCCTTACAGAATTTTCCCGCTTGTCTGTTGAATTTTTTCCTGAATTTTCTTTGCTATAAACCTCACGGAGATGACCGGGTCTGGGTGTCAAAAATTACTTTCCGTTTTTCTACGAGCCATTAATCCTAATTTCAAATTGACTTTCCATATGTGCTGTCATCAGTCGTCCGTCGCACTTTTTTTTAGCTTACGCCCCGTATTACTTATTACTATCCGTAACTAGGACGATTCGTTTTTCAAATATTGGAACAGGGCATAAAGCGATGTGGACACGTCATGCTTTCGTCCTCGCTCGTTGCGAAAACAGACCATTTTGTTGTCATAAAATAAAGCGAGTTTGTTTTGCGAAAGCGTTTTGTGGGTTTCGTAATTCGCCGAGATGTACTTGATGTAACTGCAGTCGCTCTGCTGCATTTTTACCCGACTACACCGAACAAACAAATGAGGCTTAGCAATACCGTCTGACTATCAGTGTCAAAATAATTAAAAAATATATTTTATCAAGTACAGTAAAAGCTCCTTATTCGAGGGGTTTTTTTTTCCGCCAACCACCAACATTATCGGAGCCTGTTTTATCATTGGTGTGTTTCTTCTCTTTTATTCAAGTTCTCGCAATCGCTACTGGTGCAATCATTCTTCATAAAAGTCTTTCTTTGGGGGGGTAGTACTTTATTTTCTACATACATCTTTTCTTATTTTACACTTACATTTTCTTAATTACTATTTTCACTTAGCTATTTGCTATCATTTAACTTATTATCTAGTTACATTTTCACTTTTATACTCTATTCTATTTTTATTACATGTTTATAAACATATTATCATAATATACATGGAATGGCTATTTGTACGGTATTGTAGGGGATACGTCCAGGATTAAGTTTTTATTAACTTATTTTATTAAACGGTGAAGGTTTTGACAAGTAATTGAAGAATTTAGTTAAAACTTTTTAACCATTTTTAAATCCGCGAATACGGGAACCGTGAATATGGAGCTTTTACTGTATAGCAGTACCTTGTCATACCAAATCTCCGCGTAACTAAGCAAGTCAGATAGACAGTGACTTATTGTGACAAGGTACAGAGTTGTTCACGAACTATAGCTACTGACTGTAGGTACTAGCTGTGTCTGCGACTTCGTTCGCGAGGTATAATGGTAGCTTTTGCCCCTATCTCCCCTTATTTGAAACAAAAAGTAGTCCATATTTTAATCCAAGTTTCGAGCTATATGAGCCAAATTTCATATCTCTAACTTACAAATTGAACATTTTCCCATATAAACTTTCAAGAACGACATTACCTGTATCCCCTTACTTTCAAAACTTCTGTTTTATATGTATAATGTAGCACCCCCCAGGAGCTCTGGAAACCTTACTCACACGCAGGAACACAACAACACAGAAGTGATTGTTATTTGGCTGCGGTCTTCTGTAAGGTGGAGGTAGTTACTATTCTCGTGTATTATGATTTTTTTTTTAGATCACTTATGCACTTTGTGACTTTGTCACTATTACCGCACCCATAAACTAACTCTCCGCATGACCCAAAGGTTGACTGGTAGAGAATGCCCATACAAACTTAAGTTGTTGGGTTTTTTTTTAGATAACTTGCGCATTTTTTTACTGTTACTGCACTCAATAACTGCATGACCTAAAGCTTCATTGGTAGAGAATGCTCCTAGCATTAAGTCCGCCTGTTGTACTTTTTTGTGCAATAAAGTTTTTAAATAAATAAAATATATACCTTGACGTGCTGATCACTATACTTCATACATAGTTTATATGCAACTCTTGCATTACATAAAACAACATCAAAGAGCCGCTAAAAAGTGTTATTACGACTGTTTCACACATATTGTATTCTCGATTAGGTGACAATGTTATGCTGTTGTACAGTCGCCGTCAGATATATCGGAGCAGACAAAGTGACCAAATACTTCTGAACAGTTAAAAATGTCAATAAGTTCCATTCCAAAAGTATATAATGTTCATGTTAATATACAATACCACACGATTTACCAAAAAATAAAGAAAATACCGAGCAAAGTTCTGTCATCCAAGTATTTATTTACTATATTGCACAAAAAATATACAACAGGTGGAATTTAATGCTAGGAGCATTTTCTACCAATAAAGCCTTAGGTCATGCAGTGTTAGTTAATGAGTGCAGTAATAGTAAAAAAATGCGCAAGTTATCTAAAAAAAACCCAATAACTTCATTTTAAAGTCCAAACACAAAAGTTAGACAAGAACCGATCCCATGCCCCCTGGTGCGAAAGCCAAGCGATACTCCCAAGGGGTCGGTCATCAGACCGTGCGCAACGTAGGTAAATTTTAGTAATTTTAAGTGCATTAAGTGTCAAAAGTTCAACACACGTTAGACGAGCACGCAAGGAATGCACATGTTTAATGTTCATCAAAAACGCATTTAAATTTCATTAGACAAATTGCACCTTCATGGGTTCTAGTGAGAACGCTGTTCATTTACAAATACACCCTTCATTCCTTTATAAATACGATAAGGATAAGTACGATACATTGACAGAACAGAACAGACAGACAGAGTTACTTTTGCATTTATAATATTGGTATGGATAAACGTGAAAGTTTGCAGGCATCCATACTAATATTATAAATAGAAGTAGATCTGTGTGTCTGTTTGTCTGTCCGGCTTTCACG
Organism: Glyphodes pyloalis; assembly: GCA_037074685.1. Taxonomy (NCBI): domain Eukaryota; kingdom Metazoa; phylum Arthropoda; class Insecta; order Lepidoptera; family Crambidae; genus Glyphodes; species Glyphodes pyloalis. The sequence goes on from JAYKKO010000021.1 coordinate 9,428,871, forward strand.
CGTTTGTTGAAAATGTTACAAAAAATATGTTGTCTTGTTAAATAAATAGGCTTCAAGCAACAGAACTATTTTATTCAAAAACGACCTCAGCTGAGAGGCGAGCGGGCTCTTCGAGAGTCGCGTCATCTCTGAGTCCTGGGTTCGATTACCAGTCGGATCAATACAGGATACGAGGCCCAAGATATAGGGCTGTTGCGGTACCGTCGTTGCCTCTAGATTAATTAACACAAGTGCAGCCTAGAGGCATGCGGCTGGAATTTGGCGTCGCGCCATCTCTGAGACCCTAGCGGCTCTAGGTGTCGTGATTTCTAGTTTCTATAACACAACTGCTTTAGCTACTTACCATATAATAAGAGCAATGTATGTGATGTTGTTCAATACTTATTTATATATTTCATTATTCAGAGACCACACAATTTAATCCTGAGAATATTGTACTGACGTACTAACGAAGAGTGCAGTAAGTCGCGTTTCTAGGCAAATTGACTTATTTACTATATATAAAATCACACAAATACCTCCACCTTATAGAAGACCGCAGCCAAATCACAATCATTTCTGTGTTATGGTGTTCCTGTGTGTGAGTAAGGTTTCCAGGGCTCTTGGGGGGTGCTACATTAGTTGCAGGGGTCAAGCCTTCAAGGCAAGGGCGACAAGTCCAATAACAGCTTGATTATGCTGTACTTGTCACCCTTAAGCTAGGACCTCATTACCACTTAACATCAGGTGGGATGAGGTCAATCTTGAAGTGTAATATAAAAAAAACTTTGACCACATAGCTGTACAAAAACGTATTCAAAAAGCAAGAAAAACAATGATTTCATATAAGATTAATCGAATATGTATTTAGATATAAAAGAAACCATTGCTACAGTTTTCCAAGTTGCATTACAAGAATCGATTCAAACCGGTTCCTGAAAAAATCGGCTTCGACCGAATAATATTTCAGTATGTAACTACAACGGGCTGACGAAATCCGTCAGCGTGAATAAACAAACAAATTCACACATTCTAGTCATTACAACATAAGACCATACAAACATGGTCTAATTACTGATTGCAATCACGAAACGATATAAAGCCGTGGAGTTCCTTTCCTTATATCATTTGTTTTAATTGAATCTGAAGGTCCGCGGAGCGTGTCTAATATGTTAACGAAAATATGAAAAGTCGAGGTAAAAAGTGCTGGTTGGGTTTGCAGATGAACGGTTCAGTATGTTTTGTGATGATCAGCCAAGCGTTATTTTCGATACAATCTTCAAGATCAAAATCAAAAATGCAGCTCATAATTAATGGATCGGTTAAAATTAAGTTCTAAATAATTACCAAATCGGGAATCGAACCTAGGACCTTAGAGATGAAGCTACGCCCAAATTTGGCACGGAGTTCCTCAAATATTACCGTCACTTTACTTTGCCGCATTATACCTAGTTTATCAAAAAGTTATTTCTTATCCCATTGAAAAACTAGCATAGGAAATAAATGCTCCTCGGTTAGTTTATATCCGAAGGCTGGATTAAGCAATGGGAAGATATCAAAGATAAACACCCCTACTAATATTATAAATGCGAAAGTAACTCTGTCTGTCTGTTACGCTTTCTCGCTTAAACATCTCTACCGATTTTGATGAAATTTGGCACAGACAATCTTTAGACCCTGAGAAAGAACATAGGCTACCTTTTATTGCGAAAAAAACCCCTGTAATCCACGCGAACGAAGTCGCGGGCACAGCTAGTATAAAATAAAGACGACTGTTGCAAATTCTTAGTCTGCATGCAATGGTTTAGAGACATCTTTAGTTAGTTACAGACCCCCAAAAACCAATGCTCATCAGTGAGCAACGTACAATTATAAAGGGAAAGTAGTGAAACTTACAGTGAACAAGGTTGTTTTGCAGACTGAGAAGGGCAAACGATGAGGTTCTTAGACCTCAGATTATGTGGCGAGATATCAGAGGACCTTGATCCTCTATTAAGTTTCATTTCATAGCAAACGCCAACTGAGCTAACCGTAAGTTAATGTATCTCATTGCTGATGGGATTAAGAGACATCTTTCTCCAGTATTCTTTCTATCCGGCCAAAGCATGACAATTGCACCAAAATGGTTTAAAATTCCACCATAATAATATACTAACCATACATTTAAGTATTCAAAGTTATTTTACTTGCAGTGTGGGATACAAACCTACGACCTTCACGTATTGCGCGTCCGTTGAAAGAGCGTTGCAAGTTAGTGTAGTCGACCAATTTTTCTGTTATACATATTTACCACGAAGCCTCCTGTAAGAGACCTCTGCTGTAGGAGATTAGAACTACACACTAATTAATATCGCTTATGTTTCTTTAAAAATATTGAATGTTAACTAGTGCAGCTTGATGCAATATAAAATTTTAAAAATGTATTTATAATTATTCCGTGTATTAATTCATTTGATTCGACACTTTTCAAACATGAGGGTCGGACTCCAAGAAGGTTCTGATTCCCTAGTACAATGATTGCTTTGAACTTCAGAATTTTATAGTGAAAAAAATCTCGTGACTGATAGATTGAAATGCCGTGAACCCACTTCTTTGTATAGTGGTAATCTGTGCAATTTTAATATGCAGGAGCAATTGTCAATTCCTTGACGGAACATTCTAGGGCATTATTAAACTAGTCAAATTAACTATTTATGGTCGTATAATACCTACACCCTGTGCTTGACCTATCTTCTATCTTATCTCCTAGATAGTAAATGCAATTTCGAGAGCATGAAGAAATCAGTTCCTATAGTAGACCATAATTTCAAGGCTTTCCTGCGTATGGTTGTTCTCATGTGAAAATTTGACGGACAATAGTCGACCGTCTTGAATGAACGATTTACAAATCATTCCATCCAAATCGGACCTACAACCGACATCCGACAAAAACAATGCAATGTCGAAAACAAACGTAATCGCGACCCTAATTCAGAGTGCGTGTTACATCGCCATAAGGAATTCGGAATTTAGATCGCTCCAAATATTGCACGTGTGAATATTTGGAGTTCATGACGGAGACCGTTTAGCTTCAGGGCTATTGCGTAACGTTGATCTGTCGGTTACAATCGCTTTAACATTTGCCACACATTTCCCGCGGATAGGAAAAATATCGAATAACTCAGCACTTGTTTTATGAATATCCCAAACAGGATGAGCAAAGCATGCTATTTCTAAATTCGTGTTTTTACTTAGAAATTTGAAATCTGACTGATGGATATTTTTTGCTATACTTACATTTTACATTGATTACAATAGAGATGGCTTCAGATGATAATCTTACCTGTAACAATAAAATCATTATTAATTAAAATTTCACTAACATATTTAATATTACAACACAGACAGACCTTAAAGAATGGCAACTATAAGAGACACCTTAATTTAATACTTTGTTATTAAAAACTAACGTAGATTACAGATTACAAACAGAAGACCTAATAACAAATATTGAGACCAGCACCTATCAAATTCTGATTAGGAATCAGTGAATTTATCACATCGACTGAAACTAATAATATCTAATAATAATCACGTAGATTAGGAAGTACTGAAATTTGTGTATATAATTAATTATACTCTGCAAACATACACCGATGAAACGAATTGTAAGCTTGTAAACGAGTAGCTTCATAAAGGTGAAATCTTAAAATCCCAATAAATCTATTTACGGCTTCATAAGCCTTATGACCAAGTTCTTAGTAAGGTTTTCTTTTCCGCCGGCGAAGGAAGCTATGAAGACAATTTTCACGGGCAATTTTCTTAGACCGGATGAACACCTTTCTTAAAGCCAATCAATAATGCTTCGATTAAATGGACAAGTGTGTACTTAGCGGCAAGCATTAGAAAATTAAACGTTTTATTAGTACTGACTACCGTCTGTACCATTACTAATTGAAGAATTCGACACACGAAAATTGGAAACTTAAATATTATTTGCTGATAATGCATAACATTTGACAAATACAAGATGTGGGAGACTTATAGAATAGTGAGGAAGTATTAATTGAACTGCTCGTTATTCAAACTATCTACACCATTCTGATTATAAAAATTCTTAAAGTTAATACATTCCACATTTTGCTTCTGACTTCATGGTTGTTTCTCATCTCCTGTTCCATTTGCTTAATCGATAAGTAAGTTTTCATTTGATGCAGCAACTATTAAGTTTATTTTCTATTCTTTATGTACTTCGAAGCCAATGTAATCACCCGGTCATTAGACAGGGAAGGGTAATTGATCCAAATTGTTTCGACCACCGATTCCGGCCAGTAATCGATTTACGTTTAATCAATTACTAGTTCGGAAGTACTGCAGTAATAGATGCTAAATTATACTCGTATGTTATGAATATTTGGTCGAGTTTGAGGTTCTTCATGATGGGCTTCCATATATGCGTACAGGCTTATCATTTACTGTTGTAGTACGAAATTGTTTACACCTTATCTTAAAGAGTAACAACAAATGAAAACAGTCCCCAGTTCATAAACATCATATTAGTTTCCGATTTAGAAATTGGGATTATAACATCACTCAGAAATAATTGTAAGGTATTGATGCCGTAAAGGAGGACATTATATTTTCCAAGATGCTTGATTACAAATTATTTTTAAAATTTCCAAAACTATTTAACAGTCAGTGTGTTATAAGGTAAATTGTGACCATAAAGGTTGCTATTTACATAGTAAATCTATAAAGGAATCATGTTTTGACAGCAATTTAATCATCTCAGCTGACCAGTCAATATTTTTAATAGTATCTCAGTGAACTAGCCAATCAACATCCCTATTAAATGCTTCGTCACTGTTTTATAGTTTTGGTTAAGCACAGTTTTTAAATTCAAATCCGTTTCAGAAGTTTTATAAATAAGGAGGTATATTTTGAAGTGATTTTGTCTTACCAGAATGAGATTTGGTAATCCCGCGTAAAAGATCACTCGTTTAACGTAAATTCATCGGTATAAGTCCCTCAGAGGACTATTTTCTGACCATCTAAATAAAGTTAGTGTAGTGCGCTGCATTATACATTTTAAAATTACTATCGTCTATCTAGATTCCATTTCTTTTTTTTTTTAATATGGACTCTGTCCCGCGTTTACAAACAACGCAGTGATTCCGCCAATGTCAAGTGTTTAGAGAGGATTCCACTTCTTTTTCTGAAGAACTCACTTAGTGCTTTCTCCGTTTCGCGGTGTGAAATTTAAATTCCAACCATCATCAAAGTTGCCATTTTGATTATCTAACGAATGCAACGTACTTACCAAACTGTTGCATTGGCATTTTTTGCATCAACATTAATCGCAGGCATTTTGGGCTCGTGATTAGGGTTGTAGATTTTAATTAACACAATCTGTTGTTTAATCAACTAATGAATCTCAACTTTTTTTGATCGCAGACCCGTAATTAGGTAAAAGATACCTCTTACTCTTTCATTAACATTTTTATATTATGTATTTTTGTCACTGTTGCTGCGTGCAGCACTGCTTGCGCCTTAAAGGTCATATACAGAGGACTAGGGTCGGGGTGTCACTCCGACACCTCGACAAATGCGGAGTATTTGCCATTTTAGTGACATAATTCTATTTTTAACCGACTTCAAAAAAAAGGAGGAGGGTCTCAATTCGACCCTATATATATATATATATAACTTAATTACGCATAATATATATATATATATATATATATATATATATATATATTATGCGTAATTAAGTTGCTGGTCTTTATATACTATTTTATGTCCCTAAATAAACTTTTCTTTCTTTATTTATTTTTTCCAAAAACAACTGAATGGTTTTGGATGTTTTGAAGTAAGAAAGGAATAGGTAAATACTAAAATAGTAGCCTTATTTCAGCATAATTCTTATTATCCCGGAATACGACAAAGGACATCGCAGGTACCACACTGTTTTCCTACGCTTATTAGTAAATCAAGTGGATTTATCGTATGGACGATTTCGTCCATTTGCTTGATATTGGACGAATCAAATCTCTATAATTGTCATTACAGGTGTTGACTCGCACTCTCTCTAGAAACTAACTTAATAGTATTGAACTCCATCCTGTAGTCTTCTGAAGAAACCTTAAAATGTAGCTAATTTTACAACGCGTGAGCAGGAAACCACTCCCCATAAAGTTGCTGACAAAACCTGTCTATACCATAACCCGGGTCAACAGATTTGCATTCATTATTTAATCTGGCAGCCCTATTAAAGTTTTGTGGTCATTTAGGCTTTGGAAACCGCAATTCAATGTCGTTTGTTATGTAAACTTTTTTGTAAGACTTGCAAAACGTGTTGGGAGTGCATCTTTTTTTGTTCTTTCTGTGTTTAATGCTATGGCTTTAGGAGGTCATGGGTCAAAATCACTTGGTGGTAATGTAACATTCAGCCTCATTATTAGGTACCGCAGTGTTATGCTGGCTTGGTAGCATTTTAATGCATACGTATTTTTTTTAAACAGGAATATTAAATCCTCTCTTGCGGTATGGGATTCGTAGTCACGACCTTCACGTATCGCGCGTGCTGCTCTTCCAACTGAACTAACCGCAAGTTATTATAGGCGATGATTTTTTTGTTATCCATATATATATTTATCTGGTTGCCGTATGAGTTTAAAATTACACACTACTACGATAACTTGCGGTTAGCTTAGTTGGAAGAGCAGCAAGCGCGGTACATGAACGCCGAAGGTCGTGAATTTATTTTTATATTTATATTACACTTCAAGATTGACCTCATCCCACCTGATGTTGAGTGGTAATGAGGTCCTAGCTTAAGGGCGACCAGTACATCATAAAAAATCTGTTACTGAACTTGTCGCCCTTACCTTGAAGGCTTGACCCCTGCTACTAATGTAGCACCCCCCCAGGAGCTCTGGGAAACCTTACTCACACGCAGGAACACAACAACACCGAAGTAATTGTTTTTTGGCTGCGGTCTTCTGTAAGGTGGAGGTATTTCACTAGTCGGACTGCTCCAGTTCGAGCGATAAATCGCTATGTCCTACCTCGCTTAAATTTTCGAATCCCACGCCGCAAATTTGTTTTTCTGGTTCTTTAAAATATATAAAGTTACCTTATACAATTTTTTTAAATCCATTCGTAAATATTTTGTTACGTTTGGTGGGACCACTCGGGTTTTCTAACATATCGATCTCTAATTACAGTCGAATTAAACAAGTATACAATTTTACTAATTTTATTTTTTCGTTTCTTAAGATTTGTTGCTATAACTCAGTGACTGTTATCATCATCATTCATCATTTCAGCCTGTTCCTGTCCACTGCTGAACATAGGCCTCTCCAACCGATTTCCAGCGCGACCGGTCCATTGCCACCTGCATCCAAAGAGAATTTTCACTAGGTCGTCCATTACGTATACTAGCTATAAATTACTTATATCTTCCGTTGTAAGCAATCTCGCAAGCAAGTTACTATCGCCTTACGGAAAGGCGGTGTTGGGTCGCATCCAGTCTAGACAAACCGCCCAGGTAGCCTGCCTCTACCTAGGATCAATTACTATTGAGGAAATGCGTGTCGGTTTCGAGAAAAGTTAACGTAACTCTAACTTTTCCTAAGCCATGCAAAGAATGATGATGTATTGATCATCTTTCTTTTAAGAGAGGTAGGGCATAGCGTTTTATCGCTTGAACTGGAGCAGCCCAACTGGTGAAATACCTCCGCCTTACAGAAGACCGCAGCCAAATCATAATAATAAATAATAATAAAACCATTATTGTTCAAAAACATAGGCAGCAGATTACATATTTTGGTCACTTAGGTACCTAAACTGGGTCTAGCCCGTTCTTATAGGTAAATAGCAATCACTTCTGTGTTGTTGTGTTCCTGCATGTGAGTAAGGTTTCCAGAACTGGAGCGTGAAGAAACATCTTGCGGGCCAGTATGGCGATGCTAACGGATAGGATATTTTGATATCAAATCCGTTGTCATATTCTTGTAGTCCTCCCCGGTAGTACATAAGACTTGAAAATAGCTATGTCAATCACACGTTACCTAACCATTGGCAATGGCAATGAAGTGGTAATATCGCAAGCTGATGATGGATCTCGCGTGAGATAAGTAGTGTAACTTATTATGATACAACTCGCGCGATACTAATGGGTGCGACGATGTATAGTCACGAACACTAATATGTATACAATCATTCTTAAATGAACCCTGTGGTATGGTAATAATAAAAGTATTTACATTTCATAGTTCGTGACTGTAAATAACACAAAAATATAACACCACGACGAAGAATTAACTACGAAGAATCTTGCCAACATTGAAACAAAATGAATAAACGAAAAAATTTATTGCCATGATATTATTAATCACAACAAACGTTTTATTATTAGTCAATATATAATGATTATTTTACACAAATTCGGCCAAAGCGTTTGAGTTAGAAAATTGTATGAGGTTCATGTTAACTGACATTTCAAGAATCTCTAGGTTAAATTTAAGGCGTTTTAAGCATGAAAAAAATGAATTAAAAAAATGTCCAAATTCATTCACCTGTCACGCTGTGAAAGATTTATATTCCTGTAACTATCTGTTGCCCATAGCGTTATCGATAATAATAACCCCATAATATGATAATCTTGTATCTACTCTATTTTTCTACCAAATTTCGCCCAGTAACAATCAGTACTTTTTGAGTGAAAGGGTAAAAAATTTTCGCTTAACATATTAGTAAGATAACTTGTGAATTGCAATTAATGTACATAATGTATAAATGTTTTTTAATAATTTTAATTAATATGATTGAAATAAAAATATCTCACTCGCATTTAGCGAACAGTTTACTTGACAATTAGGTCAAACACATTTATATCGATCGGGTAGGGCACCTAAACGGCAACTGGTCTAGGAACTGGTTTCAAACTAGACCCAAGAGGAATCTGGTACTAAGTATCTAACCGTTAATAGCTTGTAGAACTGGGCGTACACTTCCTTTACACAACGGTGGCTCCCAAACTTTTGTATGTTATAACTTGACTTTCAAATTTGAAGGTTTTACATGTGTGGAAAAAATTCAAGAAGGGCTTCTAAATTTAAAGGCTTTATTTGTGTGATAAAAAGAAGAACATACCAACAAAGTAGGTCCCAAAGGCCACAGAGATGACGCTTAAGTCTGGCCCGTTCGCCTTTCAGCCAAGGAGGTCGTCAAATATATATGAATTGTAGTGTAGAATCATTTTCTCTGTCACAAATCTATAATTGTCAGTGCATTAGCTCTATAGGGTGTGATGTCACTACGTAGTAAACAAAAAGTCCCGCTATCTGCCAATATATGTTTAGCAACAAATCAGAATGGCGGCGATGTGTCTAGCGAACGGTGACGTCTCGTTTCTCGCGGGAGCCAAAAGTGGACCGATAAGAGCAAGCTTGCTACGCTGGATATTGTGGTAAACGGAATCTCTGCCTTATTCATTTCCAAACTAAGATCATTACCGTCCATTGTCATCTAGGCACAAACATTTCGACCAGACCACAACATCACCGGCATTAGATCACTTTCGCTCGACCCACTTCCAAAGTTTTGTTTAGTTCTCACGATCACACCACTGTGCCTCCTCACTGCATTCAAAAATCTGCCATATCTCGTCCTATTATAGTTCACGTAAATGCACTAGTAGTTTTGGCCGTTGCGGTCAATAGCTTTTATTTTGGTTGCGTCAAAGCTAGCATTCTTTACTGCTTAGGCACCATCTTAAGACATCTGCATAATACAAAATGATCCATTGCAATGACAAATTTCTCGATCAACAATGGTAAGGAGACGGTGAAACCTAGATACCTACAGCTTGGAACTTTCACGTAATTGTCTGCCATTTCAGGTACGATGTTTTAATAGGTATTCTTATAAATCAACGTTGATCAAATTATTTCTCGGGTTTTTATTATACAGCGCGGGATAAGGTCATCTAACCACGTGGTGACCAGTCCTGTATCTGTAGTTATAACACAATTTCGACCTATCTAATCTAAAGCTACATTTGTAATTAAACCATTTTGAAACCGCAAAAGTTATGATAGTTTTCAGACATAATTCACACAGCATTGCTACAAAATATATAGTTATAACGTTGGCTTTTGGTTTAAATTTAAATTTCTCAAAGACGCTTAATTGAAGTAGTTTCAAATTATTAAAAGTATTTGTTTAAAGTACGATTTCTTGGCAAGTTTTCTAAGTATTTCTTTTGGTATCGTTTCTTGTCTAAACAGTGAATTTCATTCGTGATTCTACGAGTGTATGTAAAAGGTAATTCTACTGCTCTGTAAATGTTTGCAGGCTTGCGTAAAATGAAGAGCTTATTTGTTTCTAATATTTTTAATAAGGCTGGTCTTGACATCAATCTGGACGCAAGGTCATGATGACGTCGACGATAGAATGAGCTTTCCGAGAAGATGCCTTTAACCTAACATTAAAAGCAGTGGGATTATATTATTGTGGGAACATGAACAACAACAACAGCGCAACAACTCTCTGGCCGTATACATGATAAACAAATGAAATACTAGTATCAGGAATAAGTATGTATGTAATTCTAAGCATTTCAAAACTATACGTATGTAGTTCTAAATATATTCAGCAGAGGGCACTTACCGAAGGCTAAAAGGTTGATGCAACAGAAAAAATTAATCGCCTACGATAACTTGCCGTTAGCTCAGTTGGAGCAGCACGCGCGATACGTGAAGGTCGTGGGTTCCCCCGCATCGTAAGGGGAGATGAAATTTTTCAGTTTCTTTAAAATTATGATAACAAGAATATCGACCAAGTACGGACGATAGCCAGCAGTGCATCTCAAAGTCTTATGGCAGAATGGAAAAGGGGTTATATTGGCGTGAAGTTCCCGCGTACAATTCAAAATACAACCGGCAAAAAACTGAGAGATTATTATCTCCAACTGTTTTGGTCGTTATCACCTTGTCATAATGGCTGCAGATTACGCAATGGGCCGGACCGGCCACTATCTGTGCTCCGCAATTTTAGTTCAGTGTCAGCGGCTCACAAAAAGTAGCCTTAAGCTGCTATCCGTGACCAAGCAAGTTAGTTGTCAGTTACGGATTTTTTAAGAACTAAATAGCTTTTAGCATATAAACTAAATAGCTTTTAGCATATAAACTAAATAGCTTTTAGCAATAAATAAAATAAACGCACAACGTTTATTTTATTTATTTATTTAATTTAAAAACTTTATTGCACAAATAGGTACAACAGGTGGACTTAATGCTAGGGGCATTCTCTGCCAGTCAACCCTTGGGTAATGCAGATAGTTTGAATATGGGTGCGGTAACAGGAGAGAAAAATAAAGAAATCATTTTAAACAACAATAAATTAAGCATTAAAAATAACATTACGGTATCTTTTACCGTTTACTACGTTACGTTTACGTTTTTTATCGTTTACTTATCTTACGAAGCCTTACCGGCTACGATTGTTGTAAAACGTGAAATTAAACAGTGTTAGATTTAAATTAGCAGGTCGATACAGTATTTCCAATGGCGCCGTCACCAGGCTATGAGAAGATGGGTGAGGTTTTTAGTTAGGGCAGTTCTCGCTCCTACGGAACGGGGAACTCCCACACACGCCGCTGTCGTCCCCACGGCAGCGTGCAGCGGTACGGTACTAAAGGTATTTCCCCCACCTCAAAAAACGGTCGATAAAGTATAACTGTTTAAATTAAGAACGTCTGTAAGTAGTTTTGTTACGGAATATTATGATCACATTTAAAGTTAGTCGTATTGTAATTCATTCGTATGTTATTTCTTAACCGACATTTGCAAAATCGGGACTTTGTGAGCGTAATCACGGGAGCAATTGATTGCCATATAGCTACTCCACTTAAGAATAAGCCGTTCTGACACTTCAACTTGCTCTTACTCTCTGTCATCATTAAGATGTAATAGAACATGAATGTTGTGTGGAAAATACCAATGGCTACGAAGTACTTAAATAATTTCTTGTATAGCCTACCTATGACTATCATTTCTCACAGTGGGGCAGGGGACGTCAAGAAGGTGGTTCTCGCTGACCTCTTAAGACTTTCTTGAGGACCAGAGCTTGGCAAAAACTTTTCAAACTCTTAGAACATTAAAAGGAACAGGCCTTACTATTTGTTCCCCCCCTTGAAAATCCTCAAAAAGTTATATTTGTTCGCTCTGCTGATAGTTTGTGGTGTGGAAAAAACACCATTAGGTACGATCTTGGCTTAAAGTTGTCATTTTACGCTTCACTGGGTACGGGGCCTGGGGTGATCCGAAGATCTTGACCCGAGAAGCTCATCGACTTTACACAGTTCTTTTTTTTTGTTATAGTAACCTGCAACACCCAATTTTCTAGTTTCTCCGCTAGCAGTAGACATCAGAGCTTTCCCTACAGTACTTTGTCGTTGAAAATTTTATGGTTCCGCAGCCAAATGGCGAAAGACGGAACCCTTATATATTCGGCATATCTGTCTGTCTGTCAAAGTGGTAAAATGTCCCCACTGTCTATCAACAAAACTAAAATAAAATTATGATATTGATATACATTACTAGGCAAACTTCCACCAAAAATTGGCTTGAACGAGATCTAGTGAGTAGTTTTTTTAATACGTCCAAACTATTATATTGTATAACTTGCTGCTACGGAACCCTTCATGGGTGAGTCCGACTCGCACTTGGCCGGTTTTTTTTCTTTATACAAGGTCAATGACGCCAGTCATAGACAGAGTGTTTATTAAAAGTCAGCTCTAAAAGGGCTAACAATAGGTCAACATTCTCCAAGTATTTATGGGTATTTATAAATGTCAATACATTTGCAGCGGTGAAGGGAACGGTAGCAAATGTCAAGCATTCACCACTCATCGACATTAAGGGCTTTTGTAGGTAATAATTATTGCGGATACCTATCTGTCATTAAAGTGTGAATAATCGTTGAGCTATTTGTGAACGTTGGTTGTTTAGTACAGTCAGCAATCAGGTGAAACACTGGAGCTGTTATGACATGATCATAAGGTTTCATTTAGAATGAGATCATAAATTAGAGCATGTGACCGTACCTATGTACCTGATAAATGGTAGGTACCTATAGTATTATAATAATGGTGTAACGAGCAATCGAGGTTTAAAACCTATGTATAGAGGTTTACCAGAAATTGACTAAGGTTAATATTTAACTGACTAAAAAAAGTAAGGAAATTTATTTTTCTTTAATTTTTTTATGCATCCATTAACTGGAAATGTATTACTACTTATTTATTTTCCGAAAGGGTATAGGAAATTATGCTTTAACCTTTTTTGTCGAAGAGGAATAGCCTACCGCACCGTCACTCTCTGCGGGGAACAGAGAGTGGTGTGTCGGGCTCGCACCGACTAAAAGCCCATCGGTGGTCAACGATGCACAGTTGTGGGGGAGTCGAGATCTCTTGTAGACTCTACACAGGCTCCCCCACAGCGCCTACCGGCTAAGCGGCTCTCCTGTGGCCTAGGACGCACCCCCTCGAGACCGAGGTAATGGACGCAAGGCTTACCCCACGCCTGGCGTCTCCGGTCCCAGCAGCAGATCTGCTATGTGGCTTAGCTGCCTCACCTAACTTAAAATAAACGATTGAACAAGTAGAAAACATAGACTTAGCCTAAAGGAATCGTTTCTGACCTTTATGAATGAGAGGGAGGAATCAAACAAGGCATAATAGTTATAAATGTAAGATAAATTATGTGTCCAAGTAATTACACACTTCTAAACTGATAACCGATTCATAGTTTCTTACAGAAACCAGAAAAACTATTTCCTGGGAGCTCACGAAGCAAGCTAATTCAAACCTTATATTTACAATCTTGTAAACTGTTTTACAAAGAGACCTCAACAACACTCTTTCGTTAGAAAAAAACAACGATACAGCCAACTCCAACAACCTATCAATTCCTGATAAAAGCAACTAGTGCAAAACGTCAATAGTTCATGCATACCAACATTGTGAGTCACAAATACGTGATATACGACAGCAGCCTTCAACACTTTATAACTTCCTGCATAGGGCTCAATATCCAACAGCAGATTGGTCGAGCCATTAATTTGAATGAGTACTGGGTCAATTTGACCGCCCGTGCGGTCGATAGCATATAACAGTAATCTAATCATGTACATGAATCGATTAGCAGTGTAGAAATGTATAACCTGGTCACATAGATTGTTTGACATGGAAAACTATGATAGTGGCTTAAATGTCAGGGATCACTAAATTGTGATCCGCGGATCCTGACCACGGACCTTTCCGCGGACATCAAACACTCTTCGTTTGAAGAGAAGAGCAATCAGCTCGAAAAGAACATGACAAAAAATATATGTTTGGTCCAACATTTGATTATCTTTTACCATGTAAACAAAAAATTAACAACATTGCTTTAAAATTTAAAGCGTCGTCACTTGTTTGCACAGTTTTTAAGAATTAATGACGTAAACACCACGTCCACTGAACTTCATACCACCCAGAACAAACATTTATGTGATGAAGTTCATTCTGTGTCTGGGTGTTTATGTCTGTATTAAAATACAGTCACGTTCGCTAATATGTATCTGTCGCAGTCATCTGGTTTAATCAGCTATTTGATTGGGTCACTAGCGCGTTCATTAAATAACGACGTTTAATTGAATGACTAAAGGACAACTCGTCAAATTGTTTAATATAACGTTCAACTTCTTGACTGAACGTCATTTAGCATAGTCGTTGAATGGGATATAGCTGAATTGTAATGCTTGATTAGGGTGACCATAAGTTCGCCACTTAAAAGATAACTAAATTTAGATAAAAAAAAATTAAGACATGACATAACACACCTTAATAAGATTTTTTAATATGTTTTAACAATTTTAAGTCTTAAGACAATTAGGCTAATAAAATATTTTTTTACGAATAAGTCACTTTGTATCTCAATTTCACTCTAAAAATTATCAACACAGTGCTATTCGATTATATCTGTACCAGCTGTTTAACGCCATCTTTGTTTTGATGAGCACTAACGCCGCGATGGAAAAAAAATGAACTAAATTACAATCACCTGACTGATTACGTCCGCTACGTTCAAAGGGCTATGTTACAATCCGCTAACTTGTTGGACGTTCAGTGAGTCTTATTCATTCAACGTTCGGCCTAGTCATTCAATTAAACGTCGTCATTTAATAAACACGCTAGTGATCCAATCAAATAGCTGTTTCAACCAGATGACTGCGACATATCCAAACTCATTCCAAAGTGAGCCTTGTGGTAACGTTATAGAAGCGTTTACATTTCATTGCTCGTGACTCTACATACGAATAGGAATTTTGGTGCTACAATTGAGGCTGGTTTCCGTAACAAAAGTGCTTGAATTACTTATTTGGGTATCAGGACGATGTATGTCATTTAATAAGTATAACCGCCATTCCAACCAAAATATATCCTACGTTTTAAAACCAGAAACCACGTGCTTACAATGTGTTATAAGTTTTACGGATTTAGGCAACGAACAACTAGACAACTTATTTTGCAAACACGAAGACAATAAAACAAGCGAACACAATTCAGCCATTGTCGGATTCAAAGTCCACAAAAACCAACGAGACATTGTCAAAACTCGCCAAGTTTAAAAGCGAAAATGTGTAAAATGCTCCGTTTGATGCTAAAATAAAACAAAAATACTTTCTCGCGGTGTGATCATCGCGCAAAAATACTTTTACTGGGTTGAAAGAGAAACTATTCGCTGTTTTACAAGGTGCGTAGGTGTTTTATATTTTATTGTATTTTCATAAATTTGAAGTTACTTTGTGATTCTGTGTTTTTCCCCCCAGCTATTAAGTGATGGTAATGAAGTCCTAGTTTAAAGGCAACAAGTACAGCATGATAAAGCTGTTACTGGACTTGTCACTCTTACCTTGAAAGCTTGACCCCTGCTACTAATATAGCACCCCCCAGGAGCTCTGGAAAACTCACATACAGGAACACAAAAACACCGAAGTAATTGTTATTTGGCTGCGGTCTTCTGTAAGGTTGAGGTATTTCACCAGTCGGACTGCTCTAGTTCGAGCGATAAATCGCTATGCCCTTACTCTATTGGTTTGGAAAATTATAAAAAAACCCATAACTTTAATTATGCACGCATAATTTGAACACTTTTGAATCGTCATTAAATACAATGCAAAGTGAATTTGTTACACTAGTTTGGAACATATTTCTACCGAGAAGCTATAGGCAAGAAAATCGATGTCTACATGCTTCGAAAGGCTTTTTGCTCGGACTAATAATCTCGATATTAATCGTTAAGCCAACAGCCATTTGTCCTAACGTAATAACTACCACTAGTACTCATTTCAAAAAAAATCCTTGGCTGCAATCAGATCCAATAACAAATATCCATTCTACCAACCAAATTATCGACAAAAGCCAATACATTGCCAAATGATTAAACAGTATGAAGCAAACATCCTCCAATTACAACAATGAAATGAAACGAGATCATTTCATAACTATTTTGGGGTTAAGTATAGATGAGAAATAGTAATTAGCTATATCAGTGGCGCCCTCGTTTGAACAAACACACGTATAATTACGGCAAGTGCATCGTCCATCAACAATTGACTGGTGTTAGGCATAAGAAATAGCGTTTCGTGATGATTTACGACTATATATGTATAGCAAGTTCGTGTTTTTACTCGACAGAGATCCGTAAAGTTTTAGGTCTTGAATACCTTTAAGCATTAATATGCTCTGTTTACTATTACATCCCCTAAATATTTATTTATATCTATCTACCTACTACTACTACTTTTTCTAATCTACTTAAATACCTATCATGTTTTTTTCCGCAGAATCTTATCCTACTTCGTTCTTTAAATTCGGAAGTTTGTAAATAAAGATGTTTGGTATGTTTATGTTTGTTGCTGTATCACGGATGAAATTTGGTAGAAAGAAAGATGGGATGCTAAATTAATTTATGGAAAACTAAATATCCTGAAATAAAGCGGACGAGGTCGCGGGCAACAACTACTACCAAAAATGCTAAGCGGAGACCTTTTACTTTACTGTTTTTTTTTTGTTTAAGTAGATTTTAACAACTGGATGGAATGGATAAACTTGACTTGCCAGATTTTACCAATCACATAAAAATCGTTCGGCTATCAACAACGTTAAAGAATACTTTAACTTAAATCTGCAGAGGTTAACTGCAAGAGAATGCCATTAGGCATTTAGCCCGCCTTAAATTTTTTTTCGTATAAATTATACATATAAATACGATAAATAAAACTGATATCCGCTTCCGCTCGTCCATTGCGTCATGTATCGCATTGCAAAATTTAATAACGTAACAATACTCATTCCTCGCTACCGTATGACCAGTGATGTAAACATCAACTAGCTGAAGACAGCTGACACGCCATCGCCATGACGGTATCATTGAGTGCACACATTAATGGCCTTTTATGAGACGATAGCGAAAGTTCGCTTCGCTAGAGGACTGCTATCACGCTCACACAGGTTAGAGGTTGTGTGAGCAAGAGCGATGTTTTAGCGTAGTGTTTTTAAAAATCATCAAATTACGATACTTACGATCGTTTACTACTTTATACAGAGTTTATGTATGAAGGGTAATAAACATCTACACATACAATATTTTATGTTTGTAATAGTATTAGCCGAGCTGTGTTTTGACCGCGTGAAATTTTATTTTAATAATAATAATAATAAATACAAATTTAAAAAAATCTGAATCAGAGCTACATGTCAGCAGAAATCCTATCAAAATCGGTCCAGCCGTTTTAGAGATTAGTCGGAATGGACAGACAAAAAAATAAGTTATACTACGTACATACATCTATAATACCTACATGCTTTTAGTGAAAAGCGGTTATTTCAATAAAGCAGACTAAATAGGAGTTTTATTAATTTGTATAGATGTAAAGATTTATTTCACTAGAGGATTGCATTTATTTTAATAATACTTTATTACACCAACGTCAAAATAAAATAAAATCCTGTATTTCTCCTACTTACTTTACAAGCGTAAAAATCCGGGATAAAAAGTTATTCAGGCAAGGTGCTAAATGCATCTCAAACTTTTTTCAGGTTAACCTCAATTGCAAATCTGGGTTTACCCAGTTTGCTTACAAAGAAGGCTGCCTCATCGGCAGTCAGGTCCGGTTCTGAGTCAGAGGCCAGTGACATCAGCGTTGGAGCCTTACGGCACACTCCGATATAGTCATAATCTCATATAGCCATAATGGCGAACGACAGCGTCTTCCAAACTTTGTTTCAAAAAATTGTTTCATTTTACGCATTCACTTACAAAATAATTTAAAAGGGCAACTCTTTGGTTTTTTGCTTTGTTTTATATTTTACTTTATAGTCATAATGGCAAAGGACAGCGTCTTCCAAACTTTGTGCGAAAAAAATGTTTCATGTTACGCATTAACTTAAAAAAAGAATTTATTAAGGGAACTCTTTGGATTTTTGCTTTGTTACATATTTTACATTACCCATATCTTTAATAAACGCTGGACAAAAACTGTTGAAACTTGAATGCATTTATTAGTGCACAGATTTTTCATTAAAAAATACGTTTAAACTTTATTACCCGAATTCAAAAAGAGATTCCTCAATGTCACCATACTTTTTTTTTCTGTAAGGTGGAGGTATTTCACCAGTCGGGCTGCTCCAGTTCGAGCGATAAATCGCTATGCCCTACCTCTCTTAAAATATTTTTTATATAAATATTTTTTTGTAAATGTGTTCGCCGATAATTTTATCAATTATAAAACGATTTTTATATTTTTTTTAGTTGAAAAGAAGATATGTCAACAATAGTAACATGATACAAAGATCAGAATCCGATGATGAAATCCTAGGGAAATCGATAGCTTTTGGACTTTTTAGGGGAATTTGGCTTTTATTCCTTGTAAAATATTATTTCTTAATTATTTAAGTATTTTTGGTGTCTTTACATAACAGACTTGCGTTTTTTTTTCTTTCCGGATATTCCGGATTGAGAAGATGAATTAGCAAGAGTTGGTCAAATTTTTAAAACGGATTGCGAAACATAGATTGAGAATATTAGCTTAGCATATAGCCTTAAATGAGATTTAATATGCGATGTGGGTGCGGCGATGACTTGATCTGTTTGTTAGCTGGGGTCACTTATGACTAATCTTAATCTATGTATCTGAGACTTTAAAACTCCATTTAGGAAAATAAGCTAACGGGTCAAAATGGAACAGTGTACTTACTTAGTAGTTAAAGCGAACTGCTTACTACCCTAAGTTGAAGTTATTGAAGTCACTTCGAAACACTACACTGACAGTATCCGGAATGGTTTTAGATCATTTTTAACAGCGGTAAACATTAGTTAATCACTCAGCTCGTGACTACAGTTGGTGCAACCTAACCGAAACGTTGGGCAGTAAGGAGTTCGCATTAATACATTTTGACCCGGTAACTTATTACAAGTATATACTAATATAAATAAACCTAGGTTTATGAAGTCGAATCCATTTTGGGGAAGTCATATCGGATAGTCAATAGCCACATCTTTTTATTCACATAGATTACATCAGTAACAATTATAAAAAGTCTCTATATAAATCCAATGAAGCTACCTCCGGTTCGGAACCTATAACTACTGACGACCGCATGAGACACAATATATTTTTTTATAAAAGAAAGCTAAATTTATAACAAATTCTACACCAAAATAAATAGTTAGTTTGTCAATCGTAAAACAACAATTAATAAGCAATTTAGTTAAAAAATCAATAAATAAATATAATCGCACCCAGGACCTTCCGCGTTTTGGACGCCTAACATAAAAATGGAGTACTTTTTTAACTATTCATGTGTAAAAAACTCCCCTTAGGAAAGCCTGCTCTTCCTGAATAAGCAAGAAAAAAATCGGAAGCTGACACGCCACGTTATAAACGGAAAAGTTCGTATGGATAGCTTCGATTCCTGGTCGGGTCAAAATAGAAAACGAACTTTACTATATTGTCTCAGGTCTAGGCGTTGTGGTACCGTCTTTGTTTCTGATTTCTGTAGCACAAGTGCTTCAGCTACTTACCGCAGAATTAGGGCAATGTATGTGATTTTGTTCAATATTTTTGATAACTTAAACCTTTATTTATAGAATTAAGGGCGTTTTAAGATTCTGTACGGTTTACAGTTTAGGTCTTTCTATTTGATAACACAGAGCTCCTGAGGGGTGCTACATTAGTAGCAGCAGTCAAGCCTTCAAGGAAAAGGGCGTCAAGTTCAGTAACAGCTTTATTATGCTGGACTTGTCGCCTTTAAGCTAGGACCTCATTACCACTTAACATCAGATGGAATAAGTGCAATATAAAAAAGCAATATTTCATATAAGACTGGTATAAGCAGTCTCTTTGTTCATTATCCCGGCAAATCCAGGTGTTTCTTACAAAAATGATATCACCCAGAAACCTTTTTTACTTCAAACTTTTTGCTACAAAGCTCAGAAACGGAAGTAATATAAAAGCTCGAGTGTACCGGAAGCGGGCGGATGTCGAATAATAGACGGGAGCTTTTAACTTAATTAGACGCTTAGGGAGCTTTAGTTAGATTGATGTCGAGTGCCTACTTCCACTACCATGTGTTGTTTAACAAGAAATAATTAATGAAAGTACAGAGTTGATATTGTACCTTTTCACTTCGGTTACAAAATCCACTTTTCCACCGCAAAATACATATATATAGGATAAGTGTATGAAAATTACTGACAACCAACATGCCCAGCTGGAATTATAGATAGAGGATATAAATTAACATTCATTAAGTGAGAGGAAGTACGATTTAACCCTGAGTTTAAAAATGGGAAGGGTCTCAGATAACCTGATAGATAAAGGTAAAGAATTCCATGAGCGAATTGATTGGATAGTGAAGGATTGGGAATAATATTCAGAAGAATGAGTAGGAAAAGTAAGGAGAAGTTTACGGGAGGACCGCATGTCACGTTCCTGGTTGAGCTGCAAGAAACGGAATCGTTCTTTAAGATAGGGAGGAGCAAGAGGATTAAATAGAACAGACTTTATGGTATTTATGGTATGTATTTATTAAATAGATTAGACTTTATGGTATTTTGGTCCTTTATTGCAATGCTTGTGTTGATAGGTATACAGACCTATATACGGTTGAAAGTACGTCAGATACACTTTAGACTTTGTACAGCACTTATGTCGCGGTCATAAGAACTAAAATTGAACTGCAAGTATTAACCATGATTAACTGTACGTAATGACGCAGAGGACAATAACTTGTTAGTATTTTGCGGTGGAAAAGTGGATTTTGTAACCGAAGTGAAAAGGTACAATATCAACTCTGTACTTTCATTAATTATTTCTTGTTAAACAACACATGGTAGTGGAAGTAGGCACTCGACATCAATCTAACTAAAGCTCCCTAAGCGTCTAATTAAGTTAAAAGCTCCCGTCTATTATTCGACATCCGCCCGCTTCCGGTACACTCGAGCTTTTATATTACTTCCGTTTCTGAGCTTTGTAGCAAAAAGTTTGAAGTAAAAAAGGTTTCTGGGTGATATCATTTTTGTAAGAAACACCTGGATTTGCCGGGATAATGAACAAAGAGACTGCTTATACCAGTCTTATATGAAATATTGCTTTTTTATATTGCACTTATTCCATCTGATGTTAAGTGGTAATGAGGTCCTAGCTTAAAGGCGACAAGTCCAGCATAATAAAGCTGTTACTGAACTTGACGCCCTTTTCCTTGAAGGCTTGACTGCTGCTACTAATGTAGCACCCCTCAGGAGCTCTGTGTTATCAAATAGAAAGACCTAAACTGTAAACCGTACAGAATCTTAAAACGCCCTTAATTCTATAAATAAAGGTTTAAGTTATCAAAAATATTGAACAAAATCACATACATTGCCCTAATTCTGCGGTAAGTAGCTGAAGCACTTGTGCTACAGAAATCAGAAACAAAGACGGTACCACAACGCCTAGACCTGAGACAATATAGTAAAGTTCGTTTTCTATTTTGACCCGACCAGGAATCGAAGCTATCCATACGAACTTTTCCGTTTATAACGTGGCGTGTCAGCTCCCCATACTAGCCACGACTTTATACCCATTACGCACAAATTGCAGGTAACTCTCATAATTATCAACTTAGCACATTCGATCTGAAACGAAACGCGCTAAGTGCGGGTAAATTACTACGTCCGCGCAGATCTCGGCAAATTGATGATTGAGATGTAATTACTGCTCTTCGATGAACGTAACTTATCTTAACCGATTTGATGAATCTCGTAACTTAAGTAGATATAAGCATAGCCGTATTAAGTCTTAGAATCAGTTATTAATACCTATAAATTGACCATTAAATCCTCCTTCACTAGTTAGTATAAAACAAATTCTGTCCCTATATCCATATGAACGCTTAAATCTTTAAAACAACGCAACGGATTTTGATGCAGTTGTTTTAATATATAGAGTTATTCAAGAGGAAGGTTCATATGTATAATTTATACATATTAATGTAAAGAAAAGCCAAAAACTTCATTTGTATTTCCTTTCACCCGTGCGAAGCTACCCGCCCCGGCTTCGCACGGGCACATTCAATAAACGCAAAAGTATAAAATAATGTATGGGTGTGTACCTACATGTCTGTATACAAGAACTAGTGAATACTACATTTGATGAAAATTGGTAGATGTGTTGCTAGTTTGACGTATAGTATACTTTATTAATGTGATTAAAGTAGCTGAATAGTTTGTTTGTTTCTTTGAACGCGCTAATCTCTGAAACTGTTGGTTCGAATTAATTATTTTACTCGTAATATAGATTAGACATAAATATTAAACAGATGCGTAAATAGCTTTATTTTTACTAATCTATTTTAGTGGGCTCCCTTCGCCACCTTTTGACATCGAAGCAGCTGACATTTTTTATTGCAAACATCTCCAAATAACAGCTTCCGATTTTTTTCTTGCTTATTCAGGAAGAGCAGGCTTTCCTAAATAGGCAGGGTTAAATCGTACTTCCTCTCACTTAATGAATGTTAATTTATATCTATATTATATAAAGCTAAATTACCACTCACTGACTCACTGACTCATCGGGGGTGTTTTTGGGGGGGTTCTCGTTTTTCTACCGCTTTGGCGTGTTCTAACGGGGTGGGTTATTTTTCAATCAAAGCAGGTTTTTCTATTTTTTTTTCCGAAAATCCAAGATGGCGGCCCTTTTTGCTGGATTAAAATAAAAAAAATGTATAGAGTGCCCAGGCGGTTTTTACTTTTTTAGAGAATAGTGTTGAAGTGAAGTAGACTGAAAAAGTAAAATGTCAAAAAAACAAGATGTCCGCGCCGCCATCTTGGATCGAAAATCCGATTTAGAGGTGTTTTTGCGGGGCAGTGGTGGAGAGGTTTCCACAGATAATTGAAAAATTTTTTTTGAACTCTGCCGGCAGTATAGTCAACTTGCAAACCTCATCCATAGATAATAGAGTTTGGCCATAGAGACGGCGCTGGCGGCAGTTTTGTAGGGACCAAAAATTTTGTCATTTTCAAAGTCGATTTTGACAAGGAGGGCAACACTGGGTCGAATCGGTTTGTATGGAGCAGTGGTAGGTTAGTTATCTGTCTATTGTTTTGAGAGAAAAATTCTACCAAATTCATGGTAGTTTTTACCCCATGGCCCCAAATGGTAGGAAAAAAAAATTACCTTGTAGAAAAAAAATAAATACGCTGTGGGGTGGCCATGGAGGCCCCAAGTGACAAAAATGTAGTTTTTCGGAAAAATCCTGGCAACCCTGGAAATGGCGGGGAAAAACATTTTTTCGACATGGTTTTTTCCAAAAGTTCTTTTGAAGACTGGGTGGGAGTGAGAAAAAAAATAAAAATTAGGTTCGATGCGGTATATAACCTAGAATATGGGAAAACTATAGACTTTTCGATTAACAAGATGGCGGACCCCGTTTCGGCCATTTTGAATTTTTCACGATTTTCAAAACCGTTTTTCAGGCACATGGCAACATTTGAGCGAGTCGCAATGTATAAAGCGGTTGCATGTTTGGTTGATGTGTGTTGCCAGGTGAAATAAAATTTCTACCATTTTTGGTAGTTTTTGATTTATGTCCAAAAAACGAAAAAAAATTTTTTTGACATTTGGTCTAAATGTCTACCACGTTATTATGGCGAGCTTATGGCCGAATGATATTTTACCAAATTTAGCCCAATCACCTGGCCACACTGGGTGCCAGAGCGAAATATATATTTTGTGACTTGGTCATTTTCCAAAAAATAATATGGCGATCGGGTGAGAGCGAGAAAAAAAATGAAAATGAGGTTCTATGCCAAATATAGTCCAAAATATAGGAAAAATACGAACGTTCAAAAATACAAGATGGCTGACCCGCTGGCGGCCATTTTGTAAAATTGTTGCGTTTTTGAAAACGTTAAATCCTAATTTTCATGTATATGGCGACATCTGAGCGAGTCGCAATGTACCAAGCGATTATGAGTTTTGGTTGTGTGTGTTGCCAGGTGAAATAAAAATTCTACTATTTTTGGTAGTTTTTGACTCAGGTCCCGGCGAAGGTCGAAAATAGAAATAATGACATTTCGCGCAAACCATTCCCATGTGCCTATGATACATCCCCATTGAAATGACATTTGACTATTTTTATCTCTGTGACTTGGCAACACCGGGAGCTGTTGGGACAAATGTGCAAAAATCATGGTCACCTTCCAGAAGTCCTGTAGGCCGCAGGATATAAAATTTGAAAAAAGTAAAAATGAGGTTTTATGCAGTATATAACCTAGATAAGATATTATGTTAAAGACTTTTCGATAAACAAAATGGCGGATGCGCTGGCGGCCATTTTAAAAAATCTGCAGAATTCAAAATGTATTCATTAACTTTCCGGGTAGAAGAAGGGGTCGTAGGGAAAATATGCTCGGAGCTTTGTTGGAGGTTTTCATGATGCCCCAGTGATGGTTCAAAAATTTACCCGATTTTCGGGGTAATTTCGGAAATTTTGGGCCCGACAGAAAATGCTCGAATTTAAAAAAAAAAAGTATGAGGTCCTGTCAAAAATGTCCATCCGTGGTCAATTGACCCAAAAAAAAGCGAGTAAGTACGAAATTTTAGGAAAAATTGGAAAATCTAATTTCTATGGAGTACTTGGTTCCCCATACATTTTGTACTGAAATCGACCGTAGGAAGAAAATGTATGGGGAAATTGTTGCATAGTAATATAGTACCGTATTGAGTGCTATTAAAACTCGGAACTGGTAACTTTGCGAGGCCGAAGGCCGAGCTTCGAATGCGAGGCCAAAGGCCGAGCGCCCGCGTAGAGCGAAGCTCGAAGCGGCTGCCATCAAACACTTTGGACCAATATAGACGAGACAATTGATTAAGTAACCTACGCGAGGCCGTAGGCCGAGCTGCGATGCGAGACCACAGGTCGAGCGCCGCGTAGGGCGAAGCCCGAAGCGGCTACATTCTGTGTAACTTTCGCGAGGCCGAAGGCCGAGCTTCGAATGCGAGGCCAAAGGCCGAGCGCCCGCGTAGAGCGAAGCTCGAAGCGGCTGCCATCGAACACTTTCGACCGATATAGACGAGACAAATGATCAAGTAACCCACGCGAGGCCGTAGGCCGAGCTGCGATGCGAGACCACAGGTCGAGCGCCGCGTAGGGCGAAGCCCGAAGCGGCTATATCCTGTGTAACTTTCGCGAGGCCGAAGGCCGAGCTTCGAATGCGAGGCCAAAGGCCGAGCGCCCGCGTAGAGCGAAGCTCGAAGCGGCTTCCGTCGAACACTTTGGCCATTTTATTAAAGTGCAATTCAAGTCACCCTAGGCGCGAGGCCGCAGGCCGAGCTGCGCCGCGCAGGGCGGAGCCCGGAGCGGAAAGGCTCCTTAGGCCACAGTTGAATAACTCTAGCGCCGTACAAAAAAAGCACTAGGCCCCCATTGCGGACGGTCAAACACCAAAAGTCACACCCGCGAGGCCGCAGGCCGAGCTGCGTATGCGAGGCCGAAGGCCGAGCGCCGCGGGAGGGCGAAGCCCGGGAGCGGCCAGCGCCGCAGGCCTAGCTTTTAGCAGACTCGCGCGAAGCGCGTGCTGCAAAAGCTAGTCTATATTATATAAAGCTAAATTACCACTCACTCACTCACTCACTCATCGGGGGTTTTTTTGGGGGTGTTCCCGTTTTTCTACCTCTTTGGAATGTTCTAAGGGGGTGAGTTATTTTTCAATCAAAGCAGGTTTTTCTATTTTTTTTTTCCAAAATCCAAGATGGCGGCCGATTTTGCTGAATTGAAATAAAAAAATGTATAGAGTGCCCAGGCGGTTTCTACTTTTTTAGAGAATTGTAATGAAGAAAAACACATTGAAAAAGTAAAATGTCAAAAAATCAAGATGTCCGCGCCGCCATCTTGGATCGAAAATCCGGTTTAGAGGTGTTTTTGCGGGGTCGTGGTGGAGAGGTTTCCACAGATAATTGAAAAATTTTTTTTGAACTCTGCCGGCAGTATAGTCAACTTGCAAACCTCATCCATAGATAATAGAGTTTGGCCATAGAGACGCAGCTGGCGGCAGTTTTGTAGGGACCAAAAATTTTGTCATTTTCAAAGTAGATTTTTAGGGGGATGGCAACACCATGTCGAATCCGTTTGTATGGAGCGGTTGTAGGTTAGTTATCCGTCTATTGTTTTGAGAAATAAATTCTACCAAATTCATGGTAGTTTTTACCCCATGGCCTCAAATGGTAGGAAAAAAAAATAACCTTGTAGAACAAAAATAAATAGGCCGTGGGGTGGCCATGGAGGTCCAATGTGACAAAAAGGTAGTTTTTTGGAAAAATCCTGGCAACCCTGGAAATGGCGGGGAAAAACATTTTTTCGACATGGTCATTTTCCAAAAGCTCTAGGGGCGACTGGGTGGGAGCGAGAAAAAAAATAAAAATTAGGTCTGATGCAATATATAACTTAGAATACAGGAAAAATACGGCCGTTTGAAAATCCAAGATGGCGGACCCCCTTTCGGCCATTTTGAATTTTTCACGATTTTTAAAACGGTTTTTTTGGCACTTGGCAACATTTAAGCGAGTCGCAATGTATGTGGCGGTTGCATGTTTGGTTGATGTGTGTTGCCAGGTGAAATAAAATTTCTACCATTTTTGGTAGTTTTTGACTCGTGCCCAAAAAACGAAAAAAATTTTTTTTGACATTTGGTTGAAACGTCTACCACTTGATTGTGTATAGCCCATAGCCAAATGATATTTTGTAGCTTTTGGTCAGATCACCTGGCAACACTGGGAGCTACGGTAAAAAATATTTTTTCGACATGGTCATTTTCCAAAAGTTCTTAGGGCGACTGGGTGAGAGCGAGAAAAAAAATGAAAATGAGGTTCGCTGTCAAATATAATCTAGATTATGGGAAAACTATAGACTTTTTGATTAACAAGATGGCCGACGCGCTGGCGGCCATTTTGTGATTTTTTCGTGTTTTTGAAAAATTAAAATTAAAATTTTGGGTATTTTTAAAAATCTGAGCGACTCGCAATGTACTAGGCGGTTATGTGTTTTGCTATTGTGTGTTGCTAGGTGAAAAAATATTTCTACCATTTTTGGTAGTTTTTGGCTCAGGTCCCGAAAAGGTCGAGAATAGAAATAATGACATTTCGCGCAAATCATTCCCATGTGCCTATGAGGCATATTAGTAGTAATGACATTTGACTATTTTTATTTTCTTAATTGGGCAACACCGAGAGCTGTTGAGGAAAATGTGCAAAAAACATGGTCACCTACCGGAGGCTCTGTGGGCCACAGGATATAAAATTCGAAAAAAGTAAAAATGAGGTTTGATGCCGTATATAACCTAGATTACAGGAAAACTATAGGCTTGTCGATAAACAAAATGGCGGATGAGCTGGCGGCCATGATGTAAAAATCTGCAGGATTCAAAATGTATTTATCAACTTTCGGGGTAGAAGGAGGGGCTGTAGTGAAAAAATGCTCGGAGCTTTATTGGAGGTCTACATGATGCCCCTGTGATGGTTCAAAAATTTACCCGATTTTTGGGGTAATTTCGGAGATTTTGGGCCCGACAGAAATTGCTAGAATTTAAAAAAAATAAGTATGAGGTCCTGTCAAAAATGTCCATCCGTGGTCGATCGACCAAAAAAAAAGAGAGTAAGTACGAAATTTTAGAAAAAATTGGAAAATCTAATTTCTATGGAGTACTTGGTTCCCCATACATTTTGTACTGAAATTGACCGTAGTAAGAAAATGTATGGGGAAATTGTTGCATATTAATGTAGTACCGTATTGAGTGCTATTAAAACTCGGAAATGGTAACATTGCGAGGCCGGAGGCCGAGCTGCGTTGCGAGACCATAGGTCGAGCGCCGCGTAGGGCGAAGCCCGCAGCGGCTATATTCTGTGTAACTTTTGCGAGGCCGAAGGCCGAGCTTCGAATGCGAGGCCAAAGGCCGAGCGCCCGCGTAGAGCGAAGCTCGAAGCGGCTGCCATCGAACACTTTGGGCCGATATAGACGTGACAATTGATCAGATCAAGTAACCTACGCGAGGCCGTAGGCCGAGCTGCGATGCGAGACCACAGGTCGAGCGCCGCGTAGGGCGAAGCCCGAAGCGGCTATATTCTGTGTAACTTTCGCGAGGCCGAAGGCCGAGCTTCGAATGTGAGGCCGTAGGCCGAGCGCCCGCGTAGAGCGAAGCTCGAAGCGGCTTCCGTCGAACACTTTGGCCATTTTTTTAAGTGCAAGACAAGTCACCCTAGGCGCGAGGCCGCAGGCCGAGCTGCGTCGCGCAGGGCGGAGCCCGAAGCGGAAAGGCTCCTTAGGCCACAGTTGCAAAACTCTAGCGCCGTACAAAAAAAGCACTAGGCCCCCATTGCGGACGGTCAAACACCAAAAGTCACACCCGCGAGGCCGCAGGCCGAGCTGCGTATGCGAGGCCGAAGGCCGAGCGCCGCGGGAGGGCGAAGCCCGGGAGCGGCCAGCGCCGCAGGCCTAGCTTTTAGCAGACTCGCGCGAAGCGCGTGCTGCAAAAGCTAGTCTATATTATATAAAGCTAAATTACCACTGACTCACTGACTGACTCATCGGGGGTTTTTTTGGGGGTGTTCCCGTTTTTCTACCTCTTTGGAATGTTCTAAGGGGGTGAGTTATTTTTCAATCAAAGCAGGTTTTTCTATTTTTTTTTTCCAAAATCCAAGATGGCGGCCGATTTTGCTGGATTGAAATAAAAAAAATGTATAGAGTGCCCAAGCTGCGCAGACTTTTTTAGGAACGTTTTTTACTGTTTACTATATCGAAAAAGTAAAATGTCAAAAAAACAAGATGTCCGCGCCGCCATCTTGGATCGAAAATTCGATTTAGAGCTGTTTTTGCGGGGTCGTGGTGAAGAGGTTTCCACAGATAATTGAAGAATTTTTTTTGAACTTTGTCGGCAGTATAGCCTTCTTTTGAATGTCTGTCATAGATTATAGAGTTTGGCCATAGAGACGGCGCTGGCGGCAGTTTTGTAGGGACCAATAATTTTGCCATTTTCAAAGTCGATTTTAAGGGGGATGGCAACACCATGTCGAATCGATTTGTATGGAGTAGTGGTAGGTTAGTTATCTGTCTATTGTTTTGAGAAATAAATTCTACCAAATTCATGGTAGTTTTTACCCCATGGCCCCAAATGGTAGGAAAAAAAAATAACCTTGTAGAAAAAAAATAAATAGGCTGTAGGGTGGCCACGGAGGTCCGAAGTGACAAAAAGGTAGTTTTTCGGAAAAATTGTGGCAACCCTGGGAATGGCGGGAAAAAATATTTTTTCGACATGGTCATTTTCCAAAAGCTCTAGGGGTGACTGGGTGGGAGCGAGAAAAAAAATAAAAATTAGGTCTGATGCAATATATAACCTAGAATACAGGAAAAATACGGCCGTTCGAAAATCCAAGATGGCGGACCCCCTTTCGGCCATTTTAAACTTTTCACGATTTTCAAAACGGTTTTTTTGGCACTTGGCAACATTTGAGCGAGTCGCAATGTATGGAGCGGTTGCATGTTTGGTTCATATGTGTTGCCAGGTCAAATAAAATTTCTACCATTTTTGGTAGTTTTTGACTCGTGCCCAAAAAACGAAAAAAATTTTTTTTGACATTTGGTTGAAACGTCTACCACTTAATTGTGTATAGCCCATAGCCGAATGATATTTTGTGGCTTTTGGTCAGATCACCTGGCAACACTGGGAGCTACGGTGAAAAATATTTTTTCGACATGGTCATTTTCCAAAAGTTCTGAGGGCGACTGGGTGGGAGCGAGAAAAAAAATTAAAATGGGGTTCGCTGTCAAATATAGTCTAGATTATGGGAAAACTATAGACTTTTTGATTAACAAGATGGCCGACGCGCTGGTGGCCATTTTGTGATTTTTTCGTGTTTTTGAAAACTTAAAATTCAAATTTTGGGTATTTTTAAAAATCTGAGCGACTCGCAATGTACTAGGCGGTTATGTGTTTTCTCATCGTGTGTTGCCAGGTGAAAAAATATTTCTACCATTTTTGGTAGTTTTTGGCTCAGGTCCCGAAAAGGTCGAGAATAGAAATAATGACATTTCGCGCAAATCATTCCCATGTGCCTATGAGGCATCTTAGTGGTAATGACATTTGACTATTTTTATTTCCTTAATTGGGCAACACCGAGAGCTGGTGAGGAAAAAGTGCAAAAAACATGGTCACCTACCGGAGGCTCTGTGGGCCACAGGATATAAAATTCGAAAAAAGTAAAAATGAGGTTTGATGCCGTATATAACCTAGATTACAGGAAAACTATAGGCTTTTCGATAAACAAAATGGCGGATGCGCTGGCGGCCATGATGTAAAAATCTGCAGGATTCAAAATGTATTCACTTAATTTCGGGGTAGAAGGAGGGGACGTAGGGAAAATATGCTCGGAGCTTTATTGGAGGTTTACATGATGCCCCCGTGATGGTTCAAAAATTTACCCGATTTTCGGGGTAATTTCGGAAATTTTGGGCCCGACAGAAAATGCTTGAATTTAAAAAAAATAAGTATGAGGTCCTGTCAAAAATGTCTATCCGTGGTCGATCGACCCAAAAAAAAGCGAGTAAGTACGAAATTTTAGGAAAAATTGGAAAATCAAATTTCTATGGAGAATTTGGTTCCCCATACATTTTGTACTGAAATCGACTGTAGTAAGAAAATGTATGGGGAAATTGTTGCATAGTAATGTAATGCTGTTAATACTTGGAAATGGTAAGATTGCGAGGCCGGAGGCCGAGCTGCGTTGCGAGACCGTAGGTCGAGCGCCGCGTAGGGCGAAGCCCGAAGCGGCTATATTCTGTGTAACTTTCGCGAGGCCGAAGGCCGAGCTTCGAATGCGAGGCCAAAGGCCGAGCGCCCGCGTAGAGCGAAGCTCGAAGCGGCTGCCATCGAACACTTTGGGCCGATATAGACGAGACGATTAATCATGTAACCTACGCGAGGCCGTAGGCCGAGCTGCGATGCGAGACCACAGGTCGAGCGCCGCGTAGGGCGAAGCCCGAAGCGGCTATATTCTGTGTAACTTTCGCGAGGCCGAAGGCCGAGCTTCGAATGCGAGGCCAAAGGCCGAGCGCCCGCGTAGAGCGAAGCTCGAAGCGGCTTCCGTCGAACACTTTGGCCATTTTATTTAAGTGCAACACAAGTCACCCTAGGCGCGAGGCCGCAGGCCGAGCTGCGCCGCGCAGGGCGGAGCCCGGAGCGGAAAGGCTCCTTAAGCCACAGTTGAGAAACTCTTGGGCCGTACAAAAAAAGCACTAGGCCCCCATTGCGGACGGTTCAACACCTCCGTGTCACACCCGCGAGGCCGCAGGCCGAGCTGCGTATGCGAGGCCGAAGGCCGAGCGCCGCGGGAGGGCGAAGCCCGGGAGCGGCCAGCGCCGCAGGCCTAGCTTTTAGCAGACTCGCGCGAAGCGCGTGCTGCAAAAGCTAGTCTCTATTATATATAAAGCTAAATTACCACTCACTGACTCACTCATCGGGGGTTTTTTTGGGGGGGAAGGAGTTGATATACATCTCTGGAGTGTTCCAACGGGGTGGGTTATTTTTCAATCAAAGCAGGTTTTTATATATTTTTTTTCCAAAATCCAAGATGGCGGCCGATTTTGCGATAATGACTTTTTTTTTGTCTATGGAATGGCCGGGCGGTTTTTACTTTTTTAAAGAAGGGTTTTGAAGTGAAGTAGACTAAAAAAGTAAAATGTCAAAAAAACAAGATGTCCGCGCCGCCATCTTGGATCGAAAATCCGATTTAGAGGTGTTTTTGTGGGGCAGTGGTGGAGAGGTTTCCATAGATAATTGAAAAATTTTTTTGGAACTCTTTCCGCAATATAGTCAACTTGCAAACCTCATCCATAGATTATAGAGTTTGGCCATAGAGACGGCGCTGGCGGCAGTTTTGTAGGGGGCAAAAATTTGCCATTTTCAAAGTCGATTTTGACAGGGATGGCAACACCATGTCGAATCGGTTGGTATAGGGCGATGGTAGGTTATTTATCTGTTTATTGTTTTAAGAGAAAAAATCTACCGAATTCGTGGTAGTTTTTGCCCCATGGCCCCGAATGGTAGAAAAAAAATTTACCCTTGTAGAAAAAAAATAAATATGCAGTGGGGTGGCCATGAAGGTCCGAAAAGACAAAAAAGTAGTTTTTCGGAAAAATCCTGGCAACCCTGGAAATGGCGGGGAAAATAATTTTTTCGACATGGTTTTTTTCCAAAAGTTCTTTTGAAGACTGGGTGGGAGCGAGAAAAAAAATAAAAATTAGGTTCGGTGCGTTATATACCCTTAAATACGGGAAAAATACGGCCAATCCAAAATCCAAGATGGCCGACCCCCCTTCGGCCATTTTGAATTTTTCACGATTTTCAAAACCGTTTTTTAGGCACATGGCAACATTTGAGCGAGTTGCAATGTATGAAGCGGTTGCATGTTTAGTTCATATGTGTTGCTAGGTACAATAAAATTTCTACCATTTTTGGTAATTTTTGACTTTTGCCCAAAAAACGAAAAAAAAAATTTTTGACATTTGGTCTAAATGTCTACCACGTTATTATGGCAAGCTTATGGCCGAATGATATTTTACTAATTTTAGCCCAATCACCTGGCCACACTGGGTGCCAGAGCGAAATATATATTTTGTGACTTGGTCATTTTCCAAAAAATAATATGGCGATTGGGTAAGAGCGAGAAAAAAAATTAAAATGAGGTTCGTTGTCAAATATAGTCCAAATTATAGGAAAAATACGAACGCTCAAAAATACAAGATGGCCGACCCGCTGGCGGCCATTTTGTGAAAATTATGTGTTTTCGAAAACGTTAAATCCTAATTTTCATGTATATGGCGACATCTGAGCGAGTCACAATGTACTAACCGGTTATGTATTTTGTCATTGTGTGTTGCCAAATAAAATAAAAATTCTACTATTTTTGGTAGTTTTTGACTCAGGTCCCGGCGAAAGTCGAAAATAGAAATAATGACATTTCGCGCAAACCATTCCCATATGCCTATGAAACATCCCCATTGAAATGACATTTGACTATTTTTATCTCTGTGACCTGGCAACACCGGGAGCTGTTGGGACAAATGTGCAAAAAACATGGTCACCTTCCAGAAGTCCTGTAGGCCGCAGGATATAAAATTTGAAAAATGTAAAAATGAGGTTTGATGCAGTATATAATCTAAATGAGATGTTTTATAATATACTTTTTGATAAACAAAATGGCGGATGCGCTGGCGGCCATTATAAAAAATCTGCAGAAATCAAAATGTACTTATTAAATTTCGGGGTAGAAGGAGGGGTCGTAGGGAAAATATGCTCGGAGCTTTATTGGAGGTTTACATGATGCCCCTGTGATGGTTGAAAAATTTACCCGATTTTTGTGGTAATTTCGGAGATTTTGGGCCCGACAGAAAATGCTCGAATTTAAAAAAAATAAGTATGAGGTCCTGTTAAAAATGTCCATCCGTGGTCGAATGACCCAAAAAAAAGCGAGTAAGTACGAAAGTTTAGGAAAAATTGGAAAATCAATTTTCTATGGAGTACTTGGTTCCCCATACATTTTGTACTGAAATTGACTGTAGTAAGAAAATGTATGGGGAAATTGTTGCATATTAGTGTAGTACCGTATTGAGTGCTATTTAAACATGGAAATGGTAACATTGCGAGGCCGGAGGCCGAGCTGCGTTGCGAGACCGTAGGTCGAGCGCCGCGTAGGGCGAAGCCCGCAGCGGCTATATTCTGTGTAACTTTCGCGAGGCCGAAGGCCGAGCTTCGAATGCGAGGCCAAAGGCCGAGCGCCCGCGTAGAGCGAAGCTCGAAGCGGCTGCCATCAAACACTTTGGACCAATATAGACGAGACAATTGATCAGATCAAGTAACCAACGCGAGGCCGTAGGCCGAGCTGCGATGCGAGACCACAGGTCGAGCGCCGCGTAGGGCGAAGCCCGAAGCGGCTATGTTCTGTGTAACTTTCGCGAGGCCGAAGGCCGAGCTTCGAATGCGAGGCCAAAGGCCGAGCGCCCGCGTAGAGCGAAGCTCGAAGCGGCTTTCGTCGAACACTTTGGCCATTTTATTAAAGTGCAATCCAAGTCACCCCAGGCGCGAGGCCGCAGGCCGAGCTGCGCCGCGCAGGGCGGAGCCCGGAGCGGAAAGGCTCCTTAGGCCACTCTAGCGCCGTACATAAAAAGCACTAGGCCCCCATTGCGGACGGTCAAACACCAAAAGTCACACCCGCGAGGCCGCAGGCCGAGCTGCGTATGCGAGGCCGAAGGCCGAGCGCCGCGGGAGGGCGAAGCCCGGGAGCGGCCAGCGCCGCAGGCCTAGCTTTTAGCAGACTCGCGCGAAGCGCGTGCTGCAAAAGCTAGTCTATATTATATAAAGCTAAATTACCACTGACTCACTGACTCACTCATCGGGGGTGTTTTTGGGGGGGATCGAGTTGTTTTACCTCTTTGGGATGTTCCAACGGGGTGAGTTATTTTTTAATCAAAGCAGGTTTTTCCATTTTTTTTTTCAAAAATCTAAGATGGCGGCTGATTTTGCTGGATTGAAATAAAAAAAATGTATAGAGTGCCCAGGCGGTTTTTACTTTTTTAGAGAATTGTAGTGAAGAAAAGTACACTGAAAAAGTAAAATGTCAAAAAACAAGATGTCCGCGCCGCCATCTTGGATCGAAAATTCGATTTAGAGGTGTTTTTGCGGGGTCGTGGTGGAGAGGTTTCCACAGATAATTAAAAATTTTTTTTTGGACTTTGCTGGCAGTATAGTCAAATTGACAACCTCATCCATAGATTATAGAGTTTAGCCATAGAGACGGCGCTGG
The DNA here is from genome assembly GCA_037074685.1 of Glyphodes pyloalis. Classification (NCBI taxonomy): domain Eukaryota; kingdom Metazoa; phylum Arthropoda; class Insecta; order Lepidoptera; family Crambidae; genus Glyphodes; species Glyphodes pyloalis. The sequence goes on from JAYKKO010000021.1 coordinate 9,464,271, forward strand.
CGGCAGTTTTGTAGGGAGCAAAAAATTTGTCATTTTCAAAGTCGATTTTGAGGGGGATGGCAACACCATGTCGAATCGGTTTGTATGGAGCGGTTGTAGGTTAGTTATCCGTCTATTGATTTGAGAAATAAATTCTACCAAATTCATGGTAGTTTTTACCCCATGGCCCCAAATGGTAGAAAAAAAATTTACCCTTGTAGAAAAAAATAAAATATGCAGTAGGGTGGCCATGGAGGTCCAAAGTGACAAAAAGGTAGATTTTCGGAAAAATCCTGGCAACCCTGGAAATGGCGGGGAAAAACATTTTTTCGACATGGTTTTTTCCAAAAGTTCTTTTGAAGACTGGGTGGGAGCGAGAAAAAAAATAAAAATCAGGTTCGATGCGGTATATAACCTAGAATATGGGAAAACTATAGACTTTTCGATTAACAAGATGGCGGACCCCCTTTCGGCCATTTTGAATTTTTCACGATTTTTAAAACCGTTTTTCAGGCACATGGCAACATTTGAGCGAGTCGCAATGTATAAAGCGGTTGCATGTTTAGTTAATGTGTGTTGCCAGGTGAAATAAAATTTCTACCATTTTTGGTAGTTTTTGATTTATGTCCAAAAAACGAAAAAAAATTTTTTTGACATTTGGTCTAAATGTCTACCACGTTATTATGGCAAGTTTATGGCCGAATGATATTTTACTAATTTTAGCCCAATCACCTGGCCACACTGGGTGCCAGAGCGAAATATATATTTTGTGACTTGGTCATTTTCCAAAAAATAATATGGCGATCGGGTGAGAGCGAGAAAAAAAATGAAAATGAGGTCCGATGCCAAATATAGTCAACAATATAGGAAAAATACGAACGTTCAAAAATACAAGATGGCGGACCCGCTGGCGGCCATTTTGTAAAATTGTTGCGTTTTTGAAAACGTTTAATCCTAATTTTCATGTATATGGCGACATCTGAGCGAGTCGCAATGTACCAAGGGATTATGAGTTTTGGTTGTGTGCGTTGCCAGGTCAAATAAAAATTCTACTATTTTTGGTAGTTTTTGACTCAGGTCCCGGCAAAGGTCGAAAATAGAAATAATGACATTTCGCGCAAACCATTTCCATGTGCCCATGAAACATCCCCATTGAAATGACATTTGACTATTTTTATCTCTGTGACCTGGCAACACCGGGAGCTGTTGGGACAAATGTGCAAAAAACATGGTCACCTTCCAGAAGTCCTGTAGGCCGCAGGATATAAAATTTGAAAAATGCAAAAATGAGGTTTGATGCAGTATATAACCTAGATGAGATATTACATAATAGACTTTTCGATAAACAAAATGGCGGATGCGCTGGCGGCCATTATAAAAAATCTGCAGAATTCAAAATGTATTCATTAAGTTTCGGGGTAGAAGGAGGGGTCGTAGGGAAAATATGCTCGGAGCTTTATTGGAAGTTAACATGATGCCCCTATGATGGTGCAAAACTTTACCCGATTTTCGGGGTAATTTCGGAGATTTTGGGCCCGACAGAAAAAGCTCGAATTTAAAAAAAAAAGTATGAGGTCCTGTCAAAGATGTCAATCCGTGGTCGCTCGACCTAAAAAAAGCGAGTAAGTACGAAATTTTAGGAAAAATTGAAAAATCAATTTTCTATGGAGGACTTGGTTCCCCATACATTTTGTACTGAAATTGACCTTAGTAAGAAAATGTATGGGGAAATTGATTCATATTAATGTAATGCTGTTAATACTTGGAAATGGTAACTTTGCGAGGCCGGAGGCCGAGCTGCGTTGCGAGACCACAGGTCGAGCGCCGCGTAGGGCGAAGCCCGAAGCGGCTGTATTCTGTGTAACTTTCGCGAGGCCGAAGGCCGAGCTTCGAATGCGAGGCCAAAGGCCGAGCGCCCGCGTAGAGCGAAGCTCGAAGCGGCTTCCGTCGAACACTTTGGGCCGATATAGACGAGACAATTGATCAAGTAACCTACGCGAGGCCGTAGGCCGAGCTGCGATGCGAGACCACAGGTCGAGCGCCGCGTAGGGCGAAGCCCGAAGCGGCTATATTCTGTGTAACTTTCGCGAGGCCGAAGGCCGAGCTTCGAATGCGAGGCCAAAGGCCGAGCGCCCGCGTAGAGCGAAGCTCGAAGCGGCTGCCATCAAACACTTTGGACTGATACAGTCGAGACAATTTATCAAGTAACCTACGCGAGGCCGTAGGCCGAGCTGCGATGCGAGACCACAGGTCGAGCGCCGCGTAGAGCGAAGCCCGAAGCGGCTATGTTCTGTGTAACTTTCGCGAGGCCGAAGGCCGAGCTTCGAATGCGAGGCCGTAGGCCGAGCGCCCGCGTAGAGCGAAGCTCGAAGCGGCTTCCGTCGAACACTTTGGCCATTTTATTAAAGTGCAATCCAAGTCACCCTAGGCGCGAGGCCGCAGGCCGAGCTGCGCCGCGCAGGGCGGAGCCCGGAGCGGAAAGGCTCCTTAGGCCACAGTTGATAAACTCTAGCGCCGTACAAAAAAAGCACTAGGCCCCCATTGCGGACGGTTCAACACCCCCGTGTCACACCCGCGAGGCCGCAGGCCGAGCTGCGTATGCGAGGCCGAAGGCCGAGCGCCGCGGGAGGGCGAAGCCCGGGAGCGGCCAGCGCCGCAGGCCTAGCTTTTAGCAGACTCGCGCGAAGCGCGTGCTGCAAAAGCTAGTCCTCTATCTATAATTCCAGCTGGGCATGTTGGTTGTCAGTAATTTTCATACACTTATCCTATATATACAGGGTGTAACAAAAAGGCGAAATAATATTTTAGGGTATGTATCTATAGCAGGTGTACATTCAGTTGTATTAATATCAGCTAATTACAAACAAGTTTTTTCTTCCATACTAACTAAATAAATTGTTTTTTTACTGAAAATGTTGACAACCCTGATTGAGGTCATTCGCGTTTAACCACAGACGCGCTGCGCGATCAGCTGATGCGCGGCCGCACCGCTACGCGCCCGCGCAGCCCACCCGCCTACTAGAAACTACTATTACTTAATTTTACTTGGAATAGGACTGAATAATCAAACCATAATTACCGAAATGCATTTATTAAAATACTATTTAGAAACAGTACATAGAAATAATCTGTTAGGTAGGTACATTTCTTTTTATAACTACATATGTAGGTACACGTAAAAGTTAATGTCTAGTTTTTAGGACAATACCCGAAATATGACTTTACCCACTGAACTACATGACTTTACAATTGAAAAAATCTCTCATTAATTGTCAGCACCCCGTAATTTGAGTAAATAATTAAGACATAATAGGGACAACTTACAATGTAATCAACATGTAGGTATCAAATAATTATCGGAAATGGCAGTAATTTACTAACCTTATTTTTTTGATATGCTTAACTGACGCGATTTGCCAATTACTATTTTTTGTGTAATAAACAAGTTAGTTTCTTGGAAAATGTTAATTTATGTATGTGTTACCTGTTAAGTTTCTTATCACCAACACTTATGCGCACAAGGATACACTAAAAACCAAAGAACATTTTCACTGACACTGTTTTCTTCTTTCATTTGGCTTCGATACCACTCACAAAAGGTGACCCTTGGACCAAAGTCCGTAGGAATCTATTCTTGAACTCGCGTACTTGAACTCGCGTAAACTGATCTGGATCGGGGTCTCGAGCTCTGGATGCTCCCGTGTGCTAGGACGACCTTCACTTGTGGGCGGTCGGAAAGAGCCAGTGCTCTGCAGTCGGAGACACAGGTTCCTGAAGCAGGTGTACGACCTTAAAAGCCGCTGCTCCGCAAAGGGTCTGCCATCGATGAATCGCTGGCGATACAGATCACGAGCACCATTGATGCTCCCGGATGAAGCACCCCGACATAAAATCGTTTCATACTATTCACTATTTGAACACAAAGAATGATCTTCGCGAGACATAGTGACGAAGAATGAGATTTTGAAAGTTTAGATAGCGACTGCCCAACGAGAACGAATACGAGCAACTAAAAAGTAAAAACACTATTCTCGTAGGTACGTAGGGATGCTCGATTTCGATTTGATTAATCGATCGATCGCAATTGAGATTATTGTAACTTAATCGATTAATCGAAAATGGAAAAAATCGAGAAAGTCAATTATCTTAAGTTTATGTTTAAAGTCAATATTTACAACAATTTAAAATGTTGGCCCGACAGTCACACGCAGTGCTAAAAAAAATGTTGAGGTTTTGTTTCTGATAACAACAATTGGCTACTTGACAGTGTTAACAATAAAATATGAAAAGTGTTAGATATGTTTGCTTATTAGTTAAGTAATCATTTTACATTTTTACTTTTTAATTAAAAGCATAGTAAGTATTTTATTTTTGCAAAATAAATTTTAGTTTTTTTATCTGTGGAACAAAAGAACCGAAACGGAAACCACCATTGCAATTCGGAAATGACAGCTGTCGGCGAAAATTATTTATTTTAATGTGGCGAAACAATTATTATTTTACCGATTCAATTGAACTATTGTGTCTCTAATCGTATAAAGAATTTATTGAAACATTTTCCGTTTATCCTAATTAAGTCGTTCCTAAGCGTATCGGTTCGTTGTCTAGGACGTTGACGGCATAATTGCAACAATGACGCGACTAGGCGTTTTCGCGCGCTTTTAAAATGTGCGCCCGTTCATTTTATATCCCAAGCAATTCGATTTATCTGGAAATAATCTAAATAACCAGTGAAAAATAATGTTACACAAAATCTTATTTTTCTCTGGTTATTTAGATTATTTCCAGATAAATCGAATTGCTTGGGATATAAAATGAACGGGCGCACAAATATAATAATAATATAATGTTACACAAAATCTTATTTTTCTCTGGTTATTTAGATTATTTCCAGATAAATCGAATTGCTTGGGATATAAAATGAACGGGCGCACATTTTACAATACTTTTTCAAAAACTGTCAAGTGCCAATTGGATAATGACAGTCTTTGAAAAAGTATTGTAAAATGTGTGTTTTATATCTCAAAAAAAAATTACCAGTGATAGTAAGATTTTGTGTAACAGATTATAAAAGCGCGCGTAAACGTCAAGTCACGTCACTTTACACCAAAACGATACTGGTCGGAACGCCTTAATTCTATGCAAACATCAAATTTTAAATGAATCGAAATTGTTCAAATAAATCCTTAATATGGTTAGCGACACAATAATTCAATTTACTCGGTAAAATCATCGTTTCGTCACATTAAAATAAATAAAATCCGTCGACAGCTGTCATTTGCGAATTGTAGTGTTTAATGACGTCACACAAAAGGTGCTTTCTGTTTCGGTTCTTTTGTTCCACAGACAAAAAAAGTAAAATTTAATTTTTAGAAATAAAATACTTTAAAATAAAAAAATAAAAATGTAAAGATATTACTTAACTAATAAGCTAACATAGCTAAAGTTTTAGTAATCTCAAACTTTCACTTTTTTATACTTAATAAATATTTTTATTTGTAGATTTTTTCATTTTACCGAGAATTCTGTGTTTCATTTTTAACATGTTTAGCAGGATCTCAACGAAAAAGTTTAGAAGAAACCGTTCTAATGTAACGGCATTTCTAAGATTAATCGATTAATTAATATCGGTGCTACGCAAATAATCAATTACCAAAATATCGATTATTTCACAATCGATTAGCATCCCTAGATCCCTACCCGGAAAGCGGTCCGTAGGTGACAGTCACGCGACAGGATATTATTGGCTAAGCGTAACCCCACACTAGCGTTCTTTGAGCGTCGACACACAGGCGACAGGATAATATTATTGGCTAAGCGCATTGTTGCAATGTTTGCGAAATGATCGCTGATTGGTGCGGGCGCTTAGACTTTTGACGTAAAGGTGCCGCAGTCCACGTGGACTCCCGTTGTCGTGATTTTTGTGTGCGTGATTAGTCATTGATAAAATAAGCGCAGAAGGTCACCAAGTTGAAATGATTGGTAGGTAGGAGTATTTAATAAATTTACTGCTTTTGTGATCTAATAATATTCCTTAGGTAATATTTAAAAGTATGATTGGATAGTACAAATAATAAATGTAAATATCATGTTTTCAATCACAAAACTGTGCTTGCTGATATTAACTATTTCTGTTAGGTTATGTTATGTACCAAACATCTCATATTTAAAAACCGGCCAAGTGGGAGTCGGACTCGCCCATGAAGGGTTCCATAGAAGCAAGTGTGATAATATTTGTATTACTAAAGGTAAATTGTGGTTTACGATTTATGACGTATTAAAAAATTACTTACTAGATCTTGTTCAAACTACTACATTCTGTAGAAGTTTGCATACATTTTTCTACTTTAAACACCACACGTAGGAACCCTAAAAAGTAGTGTTAAATAAGTACTTAACGATCACGATCACTGCACACTCGACTGAAATTTATCAAAGTTGCACATCTGTATTCTACTTAATCTCTTGCTTCATTTTGATTTATGATTTGTTTACATCTAATAGGGTTATCAACGATAAGTTTTAGTAAAAACTTTGACATCGATTTACTCCCTAATTAATAGCTGTACGAGGTTGTGGTTTCGCATTGGAACTACACACTACCTACCCTACACGCCCTTAAAATTTTATTTCACCTTTTTGTTACACACTGTATATATTAACATTATTATTGTTCAAAACTCTTTACTTGATTTTATATATGTTAAATATGTTTATTTGTATATATATATATATATATAATGTTATATATTTATGAGTTTATGTATGTTTATCATGTTAAACTACGAAATAATTCTAAAATAAAAACTGTATTTATGTTGCACGGCCGTACCCATTTCTCGCCATCTACTTTTTCCTCTACCTTAAGGTTGTCTGGAAGAGATCGCTTTCTAGCGATAAGACCGCCTAAATTGTACTATATTTTTTCTGTAAAACCTATTTCTGTAAAGATTTTGTGCAATAAAGTATATCTATCTATCTATCTAATTTAAACCTTATTTGAATGGGATAAGTATTCAAATTTTTGACGTTCTGTCACGCGAGTGGCCACAAAGCAAACGAGAGTAAAAGAAGGCTTCAGCCTTGTTTAATCGGTGCCATTTTTAGGTCGAAACTGTGCGTTTACAAAATTTTGGTTCGAAGCCTTTTTAATAAAAATCCTTTCATTTACTTTACGCTATAAAAGGAACATCTGTGCAAATTTCCAAGTTTCTAACCCTTATTGTTTAAGCTTTCACTTATATAACCACCAGACGACTATACTAATAAACTGGTCTCAAATAATCCTTAGTAAATCCTTTGTACTCTAGGTATGTACAAGACCATAGACAAACCAGGGGCTACAACTTAGCACACCCAAATTCAAGCCAATTATAAAAGTTCCTTTCCCAAATTCACCTGACCATATCGAACCTGGGACTTTTCGTGCTTAGACCGCTTTCATAAGCCACTTACTACATTTATACTAATGTTATAAGGCGGAAGAGTTTGTTTGTTCGAACGCTCTAATCTCAGCAACTACTGGTTCAAATTGAAAAAAGATTTTTGTATATCATATTTAATTTACTGAGGAAGGTTTAAGGCCATATAACATCACATTGCGACCAATAGGAACGAAGAATCTGACAATATTGAAATATGGATAATATAGGATGAGTACGCGTGCGAAGCTGCAGTGGGCAGCACCTTCAACTATTTATATCATGTTCATTAAGAGAGGTAGGGCAAAGCGATTTATCGGTTGAATTGGAGCAGGTCGACTGGTGAAATATCTCCACTTTTCAGAAGACCGCAGCCAAATAACAATCACTTCTGTGTTGTTGTGTTCCTGCGTGTGAGTAAGGTTTCCAGAGCTCTTGGGTGGTACTACATTAGTAGCAGAGGTCAAGCCTGCAAGGTAAGGGCGGCAAGTCCAGTAACATATTTATTATGCTGTATTTGTCGCCCTTAAGCTAGGACCTCTATACCACTTAACATCAGGTGGGATGAGGTCAATATTGAAGTGCAAAAAAAAAACTTTAACCTGCTACCAATAGGCGCGAAGAATCAGGGGATAATGTTCAAAAAGGGGGAGTAGTTGCCTTATAAAAATCACTTTGTGATTCAAATCTAAATTATTCTCGCCATTACTTAACTCGCCATCTTCAAACGATTTATTATTCTATAAGCAATCGTATATTGGCACGAAATAATTCTTCAAGTACACTTTATATTCTCCATAGACCTAACTTATTAGCATACAATTCTCGTGATGTTACCAACACGACATAGCGTTGCCTTTGGACCAGACATTCCCAAAGTGTTGGAGCTGCTAAAGATCCTTATAATACGACAATAACTATCAGGCCTAGCGCCACGCGACTTCATTTTATCGCGTTCGTAATAAACGTCAAAGTCAGCCGCTGATTGGCTGAAAATATGAGTGCGGTGTGCTATTAGCCAATCAACAGTATCGAAACTTTTGTCGTCTCATGCGATAAATTTGACGTATTGTACATGCTTGGCCTGATTGTCTGTCTGTCTTAACCGATTTAATTGGAATTAGGTCAACGGATAGTCTTAAACCGGTGAAAGGACACAGGCTACTTTTGAATGCGAAAAGAGGTAGATAGATACATATACACTTAATTGCACCGAAAAATGCACAGTTATTGGTTTTACAGACTTATTCAAGTACAATTTAGGCGGTTTTATTGCTACAAATCAATCCCTTCAAGACAACCTTTAGGTTTTTAAATTAATTTAACGGGTCAAAACGCCAACCAACCGGTTGGTGCAACCTAACCGAAAAGTCGGGCAGTAAGTAGTTCGTATTAACTACTAAATACAAATGGTGTCGCGTTTTGACCCGTTAAATTATTTTAAATGTTTAAAATGGAACGCGAAAGTCATAAAATTTATAACCTTTAGGTAGTGGAAATAGTGGATATCGAGAAACAGGTACGGCCATGCAAAATATAAATTAAGAAAATATTAACAGAAAACATAAATACCATAAAGTTGCAAGGATTTGAAAGAGGGGACGAAAGTTTGTATATATTTTTGGCTATTAATTAGATTCGTCATATAAATATATGGCATACTGCTAGGAGCATTTCTACCAGTCAACCACAGGCAAATAATGAAGAGAGTTTGAGTACCGCTGTGTGTAAGTTTTGTATGTTACACTGTTACTTGGCAATAAATTAAGATGAATTTATAGGCACTGTCAGCTGTAAATAGTTTTCCATACACAACTTAGTTAATGATAGTATGACAACCTTGGACTTAATGTTTCGCAAACAGTATATTAGGGTATGTCTTGTCAACATTCACAAGCCGTTGAATGAGGTATTTTGTAATGATCTGAAAATTAATGATGATAGCCAGCAAGATAGACAGCAAAAAAGTATACGAGGTTATTTTTAGAGATCTGTATCTCGACAAGGCTTGGTATTAGTTGAAACTGATATTTAGAAAATACATAAATTTACACCTTGAAGTTGTATAGAAATAAAAATTAGGCGCCAAAAAAAAGCTCCCTTATTGGTTTGTATAATAAAATTTTCTACTTGCATTACATTGATTGCTGAAATTTGTATCTACTTTTCACTTTTATATGGCACTAATGACACGCCCCAGTTTTGCATGCGTGCAATGCATGCAGGTAGTAATGAACTTTCCGGCTTCTCTGTTCTACAATATGCAATTATGAACTTTTATCTTGACTCAGTCTATTAAAAGAACTCATCAAAATCCGTTGCTTAGTTTTAAACATCTTCGCATACTTAGGGATAGACAGACAGCGGAAAGCAACTTTTGTTTTATATTTTAGAAGAATATGGTTTCTATACATAAGTTAAACTTAAAGAATACCATGTACAGTCAGCATCTTTTATTAGTCTTTCCACAACCGAATTTTAACCTTATGTCGGATACATTCAGTTCAATATCTTTTAGTAGGGATATTAAGACATATAATTGAATAGGTAGATTGACCCAAAGTGTTGCCTGAAGTAAAAGTTATTCAAATGTACGAGTACGTACTTGAGTTAGAGACAGTTTGAGTTGACTCGATACTTAAAGAAGTAATAAAAAAATACATTTATATCAAAACATGAAAAAAACACCAGCAAAAATACTTCAGGAAGTCTAGCAACATTTGCCGTTGACGTTTTACCTTTTTATTTACTGTTTAAAAAGACAGTCGCATTAAACATTCTCAATGCCGGTTGGTATCTTAAGCCTTAGCTTCCCCGACTTTCTAATTGCATCCTGACACTTGAGTAATTCGCCATCTTGCTGCACAAAAAACTATCAGCTGACGGGAGGCTGCGTCTTTGTACCTCAAATGTCACGGGTGCACCTTGAGCTGCGCACGCGTCGGCAGCTGTCAAAGCGGCCATGTTTGAAATGGATCAATTTTACGGTGTCTTAATTAGAAATGGGAGCCCTTTGTGGAACAAGAGGTATTAAAGTTGGAGTCGATGGCATTTTGGATGAAAAATACTTAAAATTGTTGATGTCATTATGAAATCGGGTAACGTCTATTGAGATGGATACTATCTTGCTCAAAAATTCAGGTAGATGGCAATACTGCTTGAGGTAAAGGTCGTAAGTGTAGTTGTATCGTTCCCAATAGACCTATAAAGGCCTACAAACGAATCTCTCATGATTAACTGTAACGCCACTTCGTGTGCAGACTTGTTTAAACACGTACAAACATGTATTGGACTCATTGTTTGTACGTCTCACGATTTATGACGCCTTACCACTTCGCCTGACGTTGAAATGTTTTTTTGCTGAAAACAAATACGAGCGAAGTAATGCTACCTGCTCTTCGTAAATGCTAAATCCAAGTCGTCCGATACTTTCCAACTTATTCTTTTTTTTTACGGGGAGAAATGCTTGACGCACCGTGCCGCCACCCGAGGGAGAGAGGCGGCGTGTGTGACTCTCCTCCTACCTGCTTACCTGGCCTACCCACCAAAACTCCCCGGTTGGCCCTCATCGCCCTAGTATGTGCGGTGTTGTGGGAGATCGGCTCAGCCTTAAAGTGCCACGATTATCTATCACCTATAATCTTTGTTTATTTACCTAGTCATGATCCCTATTCAATACCGATTTAAAAGCGTTATTATTATTAGACGAGCTCGGTGGCGCAGTGGCTAAGGTAGGCGGCCAAAGCGCGAAAGGTCCCGGGTTCGATTCCCGGTCGGGTCAATTTGGAAAACTAACTTTTCTAAATTGATTTGAGTCTGGGTGTTCTGGGATGACGCCCCCAGTTAGTATACGTCGTCTGGTACTCATAGTACAAGGGAAATCCTTAGTTTGAGAACCAGGTGATTGGTGGGATTGTCTAGCGCATTTTTTTTTATTATTATGTAACCTACTAAAAAGAAATAATTTGTTTTTAATTCGAATACTTCCATGTTTAATACAAAACGCCATTCTGTTTGGCATACGCAACCGATTCCATTACGACAATCTCCAAGACCAGTATTATTTCCAGTAGTCAGTGTTTCTTAACTTCAATATCTCTCAATTAGAAACGGGAGTTGCCTTATTGGAATGTCTGCTCTTCAAGCTCCATACATGACATGTGTTCTCAAGAACAGCTGTTTTAGCGAACCGTTCACAATGGGCATAATTACCAAGTCTATTTGAGATAATTACAGGGCTATACCGATCCCGGACAACGGGACGTAATTCGCAATGTTCTATTGTGGGTATATTATGAAATAACAAAAGTATATTTAAAGACTTACGTTTTGCATTTTTAGACAACTTCAAGGTCATAAGAGAGATAGGGCATAGCTATTTATCGCTCGAACTGGAGCAGACCGACTGGTGAATACCTCCACCTTACAGAAGACCGCAGCCAAATAACAATCACTTCGGTGTTGTTGTGTTCCTACGCATGAGTAAGGTTTCCAGAGCTCTTGGGGGGTGCTACATTAGTTGCAGGGGTCAAGCCTTCAAGGTAAGGACGACTCGTCCAGTAACAGCTTTATTATGCTGTACTTGTCGCCCTTAAGCTAGGATCTCATTACCAGGGGTGCTAGTTCAGAAACCTCCTCGTGGTGCACCCTGGGCAACGCTGACTGGCGGAGCCTTTCCACTTTTTGTGTAAGACTCCGTCGCTCAGCGGCTGATATCTGACAGACACCGTTCTCTCTGCTATTCTCGGTTTGAGAAGAGCAGTTGAGAGCGTGCGCGAGATGTGGCGTACAATGGCGCCTTTTCGTTCTGTTGGGGCTTATTCGTGCTGTTTTATTGACGGATAGTGCTTGGTTTAGAGCATAGTTTAGCAAGGTAGTCTTGCGGCGCGGCGGGTTCGTTTGGCTACGTAATAGTAGTCCGACGCAACAGACTGATCTTGTTCACCGCCGGGCGACCTGTTTCCTGGTTGGGTGTCTGGTGATCATGTCTATCGGCTCGACCAGACCAGGGGGCTTGCCTTAATTGGCCGGCTCAAGAGGAGAAAACCTCAATAAAAAACCCCTAATTCCGACGCTGTGAGTGCTCGAGGCGTCGGGGCCATCTCTCTTCGGAGGGATGGTGACCGGGTGGGATAAACCCGGTCGTGGTCGGTGGTATCGGCCTCCCTGCACGGGACCGCCCGCCCCCGTGCAGTATGAGGGTAGCTGGGGGTATTCGGCTCTGCCCCCGGTGGTCCTTTATAACCGTTAAATCGTGGGAACCAATATGAGAACACCTAAACAAAACCAAACCAAAAATGACGTTCGTAGGGAGCTTGCAGAAGTGGCACCTTCTGGTGCGGAGTCTGGCGCCGTTTGTGCGATCGCGCCGAAAATCAATGATAGTGCGTCTTTAGACCCGAAATGTGACGCTGTCTGTTCTGTTGCGTCGGAGAAGAATGTGACTGTTGTTACTAGAAGTCGGGCGTCGTCTGTTGCGTCGCTGGCATCGGCAAATAGCTTTTTTGCTAGGCCGAGCGATTATGCGTCGGGCGATGAGTCTGCCACGTTAACGAATGTCTCAGACATGTCGTTGACGTCCGAGCGGGAGCAATACATTCGGAGGGGAGGGCGAAAACGCCCGTTATCGGATGGGGAAAAGGGGTCATCCTCGGATACCTCTCAATCCAAGAGCAGTTCGGCCAAAAACAGGTCGAAAAAGGGACGTGGAAGGCCTGCTACTACCGGCAAAGATGTCGGCCTGGCGGAAGCGCAGCGAGAGCTGAAAGCTGCGACAAGGGCTGCTTTTGAGCATGAGCTTGAGGCTCAAGCGGCAAAAACTGAGCAACGGCTACGTGAGGCCCGTAATGTGGCCGGATACGGTGTGTCCCTCACCGCGTCATTGGAAGGGAAATCGGCTGCGGAATTGCAGCGTCTGATGACAACGGAGTCGGAGAGCTCTGTGTCCATGATTAGAAAGTCCTCTAACCTAAAAGGGACTTTCCAAAAAGCACTCAAGGAAAGTGCTACAAATATGAGGGCCATCTGTGAAGAGGCCCTCAAAAGGACCTCCACAGAGGAGACACAGAGGCTGCAGGCAACAGTAGATCGCCTGCAGACTGAACTAGCAGGGCAAACAAAACGCGTGGCCGAGCTAGAGGCTGCTGTGGCCAGACTAACCAAGTCTGCCCCGGTTGAGTCAGCGATGGAGGTGTCTCCTGCGCCAACGGGACCATCGACGGTGGACGCGGCTAATATCGAAGCCGTGGTCAGAAATATAATGTTGGAGGAGCGAGTGCACTTTAATGCTCGGCTCAACGCCCGCATCGAAGGGCTTGAGGACCGCCTCCTCCCGGAGAAGCGGCTCCGTCCGCCACTGGCAGCGGACCATAGTAAGGAGCCCGTCGTAGTTCCTGAGCGGCTGCCGGAAGTTTTCCGGGTGCCTGAGCCGCCAAAACCACAGCGGGTGAAACAAATTAAGACGAGAACATCTCATAACCCTAAACCTGGACCTTCTAGGGTCATTGAAGATGCTCCTGCGCCAGAAATAACGTCCCGGCAAACTCTTCCAAGGTCTACAATAAATGACGACCCTTTCCTCCCGTTGTCTACTCCAACGAATGATAGTTGGTCAACGGTGGTGAGGAAGGGCAAAGGTAAAGGGAAGAAATCTGCTGTTCCTTCTTTTCCGCAGCCTGCGCCCATAACGGCCTCTAAGACGGCGAGCAAGGCCCTAACTTCGACCGGTTCTTCTAGACCGGTTGCCGCTTCCCTGCCGTCGTCGCATAAGAAGACCCCGGCTTCTAAGCCGAAGAAGCAGAAACTGGTTTCCCCCAAAACCGCAGCAGTTGTTGTCACACTAACAGCTGAGGCGGAACAAAAAGGGGAAACCTATGAGTCGGTGCTCCGTAAGGCTCGGAGCGGTATGGACTTCGAAGAGATCGGAGTAACGTCCATCCGCACGCGCCCGACTCTTGCCGGGGCACGAATTATAGAATTCCCTGGCGCGGAGTCCGCTAAAAAAGCCGACCTCTTCGCCGAAAAGATGCGGCTCGCAATAGGCGATGGCCTGGCCAAGGTGACAAGGCCAATTAAGTATGCGGGGCTGATGATCTCGGACCTCGATGACTCTGTGTTGAGGTGTGAGGTAGTGGAGAAGGTGGCGGCAGTGGGCGGATGCCCGGTCGACCACATTAAGGCGGGCGAAATTAGGCCTGGCCGTTTGGGAATGGGGGTACTTCGAGTCCAGTGCCCTGTTGCTGCCGCCAAAGTCGTTTTGGAGGGGGGGCGCTTTCTGATCGGGTTCAGCTCCGCATCAGTTCGCGCCCTTGAGGAACAGCCCCTCCGCTGTTTTAAGTGTCTAGGAGTTGGGCACACTTGCCCTCTCTGTCCCTCGTCTATGGATCGTAGGGACCTCTGCTTCCGCTGCGGGCAAATTGGCCACAAAGCTGCTGCCTGCAGCGAGAAGAAACCGCACTGCTCCATCTGTGCATCGAGTGGGCGGCCAAGCGGCCATGTAATGGGGGGCATGAAGTGTAGGCCTCCCCCAATGAAGGGGAAAGTTAAGGCTCAGGCCCGGCCTAATTCTTCAGAGTCTAACTCAACGTCAGCAGTAGTGGAGGAGGTTGTAATGTCCGTATAATAATGGCCCAATACAACCTCCTCCAAACAAATGCCAACCACTGCCGCGCAGCCCAGGACTTGTTGTCCCAAGCTGTGGCGGAGTGGTTGGTAGATATAGTAGTGGTGGCAGAGCCCTATCTGGTCCCCAGTAGTTGGTACGGGGACCAGACTAATACGGTCGCGGTCTTCAGGCGGCCTTCGTCGACGTCTCCCTCTCTGTCCCTTGTGGAGACGGGTATGAATTTTGTGGTCTGCTTGTGGGGCAACATAACCATTGTTGGGGTTTATTTTTCCCCAAGTCGTCCGCTCCCCGAGTTTGAAACATTTTTGGGTCTCTTACAGGGAGCTATCCAACGGGCCGTTACTGCTGGACAGCAAGTACTTCTCCTGGGAGACCTCAATGCCAAAGCGGCGTCTTGGGGAAATGTGGTTGCCTCTTGTAACCGACGGGGGCAGCTTGTAGAGCTTTGGGCCGCTTCATCTAGCCTCTGTCTTTTAAATCGGGGCACCGCTCAGACCTGTGTGCGGCAGCAGGGGGGGTCTGTGGTGGACCTCTCGTTCGCCACCCCTGCACTAGCCGCGCGCGTGCGAGACTGGCGAGTGGATCAGTCAGAGACACTCTCGGACCACAAATTTCTTCGGTTCGAGGTTACAACCGGTGCTCCTCGTCGGACTCCATCGTCTTCGGTGTCGTCACCTTTTCCCAGATGGGCTCTGTCCCGCCTGGATAAGGCAGTTGCAAGGGAGGCTGCCTTTATGCAAGATTGGTTTTCGCCTCCCTTATCTGGTCCAGATGTGGATATCTCTGCGACCGTCCTGCGTAGTTTACTGACCGAGGTATGCAACTCCAGCATGCCTCGGTCACGTCGTCCACCTCCCCGACGCGCCTGCTTCTGGTGGTCGGAGGAGCTCGCCGATCTTCGGGCTGTTTGCGTAGCTGCACGGCGGGCCTACACCAGAAGTAGGCGCCGCGCTCATCGGAACCTTGAGAACGAAGCCTCCCTTTATGGTGCCTATGTAGAGGCGAAGAAGGTCCTCAAAGATGCCATAGGAACCGCCAAAAACTCCGCTCGCACGGAAATGTTAGAGGGTCTCAATCAAGATCCATGGGGGAGACCGTACCGGGCCGTACGTAACAAATTGCGCCCCATAGGTCCCCCACTCACAGAGACCCTCGAGCCAGGGCTGCTCGACAGCGTCGTCCGGGCTTTGTTCCCGGACAGCAGACCTGGCTTCGTCCCGCCGGCAATGGGTGCCCCTCGAGAGCAGGAGCTTGCAACTGCTCCCTTCCAAGCCCCTCAAGTCACCGAAGAAGAGTTCGGCACGGCGGCAATCTGCCTTCGTGCCAAGAAAACGGCTCCTGGACCGGACGGGGTCCCCGCGAAACTGGTCGCTCTTGGAGCAGTCTTCATGGAGCAGAAGTTTAGGGAACTGTTCGACTCGTGCTTTCGGGTCGGCCAGTTCCCTAAACCTTGGAAGGTGGGGCAGCTTTGCCTCCTTCGCAAAGAAGGTAGACCGGCGGACTCACCATCGGCGTACCGACCCATTGTGCTTCTCGACGAAGTCGGGAAGCTTTTTGAGCGCATTGTGGCCGGGCGCCTGAAGGACCACCTTCGCGGCGTTGGTCCAAATTTGTCAGACCGGCAATATGGTTTTCGGGCAGGGCGGTCTACTATCGACGCCCTGTCCGATCTGAAATCTTTGGTTTTGGAGTCTAGGGAGAGGGGGGAGGGTGTGATGGCTATTTCCTTTGACATAGCCAATGCATTTAATACCCTCCCCCACTCTACAATTATGCAGGCGCTCCGTTATCACGGAGTGCCCCCTTACTTATTGGCGCTAATCGGCAATTACTTGTCCCATAGGGAGGTTGTGTTCTTAGATGCCGATGGTCGTCTGCGCCGTTACAGCGCTCGATCCGGTGTCCCACAGGGGTCTGTTTTGGGGCCCCTCTTGTGGAACATCGGATATGATTGGCTCCTGCGTGGTTCTCTCCTCTCGGGCATGAGTGTCTTTTGTTACGCGGACGACACTCTCGTGACTGCCCGAGGGAGAGATTTTGGTGCTGCCGCTCGTTTGGCAGAGGCTGGGGGCACTCTTGTCGCCAGGCGTATTGCACTCTTGGGCCTTCAGGTGGCCCTAAGTAAGACCGAGGCTATATTTTTTCCTGGGCCTCGGCAACGCTTTTTCTCCGGCGCGTACATCGTCGTCGGGGGTGTCCGGGTGGCGGTCGAGGCCCAGATGAAATATCTGGGTCTCATCCTGGACCAGCGTTGGAAGTTTGGACCGCATTTTGCGGCGTTGTCTTCTCGCCTTCTCAAGGCGGCGACCTCCCTCGCATGGCTTCTCCCCAATGTAGGGGGTCCCAGGGCCAAATGCCGGCGACTCTATGCCGGCATTTTGAGAAGCATGGCCCTATACGGCTCGCCCGTCTGGGCCGACTCCCTCCATATTCGGGAGAATCAGAGACTGTTTCGGCGCCCTCAGCGTGCTATCGCCCAGCGAGTGTGCAGAGCATACCGCACCGTTGGTTTTGATGCGGCGTGCGCACTCGCTGGGACGCCGCCATGGGAGTTTGAGGCCCAGGCAATGGCGAGGGCTTATCAGTGGCAGGCCCTAAGGAAGGCCTCTGGGGAGCGTTTCTACCCGGAGGACCTGTCGCGTGTGCGCCGAGAGGCGCACGAAGAGATGGTCCGGCATTGGGCGGAGTCCTTGCAAGTGGCTCCGTCGGGTCGGTGGACCCTAGACGCGCTCGGGCCAGTCATTATTCGCTGGGTCGAGCGCAAATCAGGATTCTTATCCTATCGTTTGGTGCAGGTGCTGTCCGGCCATGGCTGTTTTGGGCGGTACCTGCACCGTATTGGTCGGGAGCAGTCTCCGTCGTGCTCCAATTGTGGCGCGGCGGAGGACACAGCGGGGCACACACTGCAGGTGTGCCCCACATTTGACGCGCAGCGCGTGACTTTGCGTGCTCTGGTGGGGCCGAATCTCTCACTCCCCAGCATAGTCGAGGCTATGCTCGGGAGTGAGACGGCATGGGACGGGATGGCCTCCTTCTGCGAAGACGTCATGTCGCAGAAGGAGGCCGCAGAGCGGGAGCGGGAGGACGACCCATCCGCTCCCGCCTGCCGCCGAAGAAGGCGGCTGAGGGTGCGGCGGCAATACGACCGCGCCCAGCTACCGCGTGGGGACCGGCCGGCTGATGGTGTGAGGGCACCTCAGCTGGCATTGCACCGGCCCCCACTGCGAGGTGGGGATGGTTCCGTTGGACCGGCCATCCCCAGTCTCCCCCCGAACACTGTGGGGGGAGTAGACGGAGCTGCATAAGCGGCTATTCCGCCGGCGGTGTTGTGGAAGTCAAGGCTTAGCCGATCTCCCATAACACCGCCACTAAGGCGATGAAGGTCCAATCGGGGGGTTTTAGTGGGTAGTCCTGCTCTTTTCAGGGCAGGGAGTCCCACACACGCCGTCAAAAAAAAAAAAAAAAGGATCTCATTACCACTTAACATCAGGTGGGATGAGGTCAAGCATGAAGTGCAATAAAAAAAAAGGTCGGGTATTATTTACACGATTATCGCTTCAGATTATAAGATCAGTTAGCACGTTTGCCTACCTGTTATAAAAAAGTATTCATTGCTAACTCACTGCCGTTTTAACCGACTACGGCGACGCAAAAAGAAAAGTAATGATTTTGACTGGTATTCGTGTAAAGCCGTCTTAACCTCATACTAGACTAACTTCGTGCCTATTTTTAATAAAAAATAAACTTATTTATTTTGAGACTAAAGATCCATAGATTGTTAGTAACAATGCACCATTATAGACTATAAATAAATAAATAAATAAATGCGCCAGACAATCACACCAATCACCTGGTCTCAAACTAAGGTTTTCCCTTGTACTATGAGTACCAGACGACGGACACTAACTGGGGGCGTCATCCCAGCACACCCAGACTCAAGTCAATTTAGAAAAGTTCGTTTTCCAAATTGACCCGACCGGGAATCGAACCCGGGACCTTTCGCGCTTTGGCCGCCTACCTTAGCCACTGCACCACCGAGGTCGTCAATAGACTATGTTAGTAGATATAATAAAAGAAAACAAAAAAGGAATATTTATCCAGATCGACAGGCTCACCACCTTGTCACGTGCAGCTCCGTGAACCTGCCAACCAGGGCTGAATCGAGTCGATCACCCACCATCCTCAGGACTCGGTTTTATTAAATGAACCAGCATATTAAATATAAAGCCAGCCATGACATATTCGATTATGAGAGGCCTGGATTCGATTCTCAGCTCGAGCAACGTGTGTTATAAATTTTGGTAGCATAAGTCACCAATCCTATAAGAAATGCTAAATATTGAAAAACCTACTAATATTATAAAATGTGAAAGTTTTTGAGTATGGATTTTTGTATGTTTGTTTTCTCTTTCAAGCAAAAACTACTGAACGGATTTTGATAAAATTTAGTAGGAAAAGAGATAACATACTAGGGTAACATAGAATACTTTTTATCCCGAAATAAGCCCGCTAAGACGCATGCAACAACTAGTAAAATATATGATCATCATACAATTAATAACAATAACAAGAAATTAAGTAAACATAATATCACCTGGTTTAAGAAAACATAAGACGCTTCACCTTGACTGTAACTTGTCGCTGGCATTAAATAAAAGATAATTAATTAATTTTATTACCAAACGTAGGTATAAAGTTTCTTCTCAAACTAGAAATAGCGGACACAATCGACAAAAGGTTGTGAAACCGGATCTCTTTTGATACGCCAAGGTTAGAAACTTGCTAATCTGTCAGGTTTAAAATCTATTTTGAGTCCTATGTAATTGTGATAAGTGCGAGTCGAAAATAGACAGAATTCTATACCTAAGAGCCTTGACCGCCCGAACCTAGGTTCGAATGAATGATGCATTGTAACCTAACATTTCTATTCACTAGAATTGAAACTCGTACTGTGTCAAGCGACTAACTTGTTTTAGACCCGATTACGACCCGGGACGGTAGCGGCGTTCGCGTGGACTAGGTACATCCTTTCATAGTCGGTTTTACCCTTATCTCCCCTAATATTCGAAATAAAAAGTAGTCTATATTTTAATCTAAGTTTTGATCAATATTTGTGCCAAATTTCATATCTCTAAGTTACAAAATAGACTTTCAAAGGTGGTATTACCCCCTTTCCTGTTGTTGTGGTACCTTCGTTGTTTCTGATTTCTGTAACACAAGTGCTTTAGCTACTTACCACAGAATCAGAGCAATGTATGTGATGTTGTCCAATATTTATTTATTTATTTATTCCCCCCTTATTTTCTAACGACGTGTTTTTGACCATACATGTCAGCTCTAAGTCGACCTCTGTAGCCAAGAGGCGAGTGAGCCGGACTTTGGCGTCGCGGAATCTCTGAGGTCCCGGGTTCGATCCCCGGTCGGGTCAATATGGAAAACTAACTTTTCTATATTGTCTCGGGTCTGAATATTGTGGTACCGTCGTTGTTTCTGATTTCTGTAACACAAGTGCTTACGCTGCTTACCATAGAATCAAAGCAAATATGTGATGTTGTCTTAAATATATATTTTTTTATATAATTTTACTTCATGAATTGAAAGACGGTCATATAACCTAGCTGCATATTCAATAACTTATTTATCAAATAAGGCAGTGTATTTAATATATCAAAAGAAACAGTCACCTGTGCAAATAGTAACGCGACACAAAAACTTCATCAACATTTATCGAATCAATTAATGGCGTCCGTGCCTCTCATCCGCACCGATAGGAGCCATAAAAAATTGAGCACCGAGCGAGCCGTTATTCAATTCTAAAATACGTGTTGACCAACACCATTATATTCAATTCTGTACCAATATCTACACTCAAGGATTTGAACATATTGTGTTAAAGAATGAAGTGTGACTGCCGTGAATGAATGATTTTATCACCCTTTATATTTTTTGTTCAGTAGATTGTACGTGACTGAAATATCTCTGAGGACGTTCAGTTGAAGTGATTTATGTGTCCGAAAAGTTAGCAATAGAACGTTTCTGTCTTCTCAATCGCATTCAATTCTCAACTATTCCAAGAAGGTAATAATATTGACACAAACGGAATATCTATATTGTTGCAAAAAATACTTCATGCAGAATAATAAGTAACAAAATCCTTACTAATATTATAAATGCGAAAGTAACTCTGTCTGTCTGTTACGCTTTCCTGCTTAAACCTCTCAATCGATTTTGATGAAATTTGGTACTTTTTGTTCTGAGAACATGCAGTCCACGCGAACGAAGTCGCGGGCACAACTGTTTATTATAAAACTAAGCAGTTTATTTGTTTGTTTGAACGCACTAATATCAGGATTTAGTGGTTATTAAAGTTATTTTTTGTATCGGATAGTTCATTTATCGAGGAAGGCTTTAGGTTATCTGGCCTAGCATACGCTATACGTCAAATTAATCGCATGAGACGACAAAAGTTTCGATACTGTTGATTGGCTAATAGCACATCCCGCTCGTATTTTCAGCCAATCAGCTGCTGACGCACTAAATTCAATCGATTTTGACGTTTGTTAAGAGTGCGATAAAAATTTAATCGCTTTGCGTATACTAGGCCTGTATATGACGCGGCGACCAATAGAAGCGAAGATTCTTTGAAAACTGTCAAAAAATACGTGGGTAGTACGCGTGAGACGCTGCTTAATAATATATATATATATTTTTATTTAAAAACATTATTGCACAAAAAAAGTACAAAAGGTGGACTTAATGCTAGGAGCATTCTCTACCAGTCAACCGTTGGGTCATGCAGATAGTACGTTTATGGGTGCGGTAACAGTAAAAATGTGAGTATGGATAACAACAAAATTAATAATCATAAATAGCAGAAAATTACACACGAGAATAGAATATTCATACATAAGTTCATGATAAATAAATATAATAATTAAACAATATAATATAAATATAAATATATATAAATAAAACAAAATAATATATATAAATATATGCAAACAAGTGAATAAATAAAGCAAATCAATTGAGCAAACGAAATTTTATGTAGAGTGGGAGGAATAAAAGAATTCACGAACTTTTAAAATATAAATAAATTAACATTAACTTACTAACAAATTTAATCAAAATATAACAAGCATATCTATCTGTATTATGTACCATATGGACATTATTGTTGCTCGAAAAAAAAATTACGATATCTAGTATCGAATCAATTGTAAATTGGTAAACATTCGATAGCCTTTACAATCGATTCTATCTAAAGTATTGGAACTACGAATAGCTTTTATAATCGATCAAAAATACTATCGATATGCCATTTGGCACATTTATGTTATACATTTGTGGGGACACTTATTATTATTAAATTAAACGAACTTACCTTAAGTGAAGTTCTATTTTAATTTTACGAATTTTCATCATCATGGACACTATGCAGCAATATGGGATCTTGCGTTTGACTTCACAATCTATAAAGCAATTCAAAAAACTTGAACGCATCTCTTCTCGTCTCGACCTGTCTATGACACTCCTCTATATTCACTAACAGTTCAAAGTAAAGCACGAACAACCTTTAAAAGATTAAGGGGCTACTTAGTTAAGTGGGATAGGGAGGGTTGCTCCATGATGATGAAAATTCGTAAAATTAAAATAGAACTTCACTTAAGGTAAGTTCGTTTAATTTAATAATTTTACTCTTTTCATCATCATGGACACTATGCAGATGTTTAAAGGAAAGGTTGTAAGTGTAATTTTAAATTCAAAGATATCTAAAGCTTAATCATTTAACTTTTTATAAAATATTTTAAGAAGTATTTACAAATAATCAACATTTAAATCAAAATAATTATAAATCTATTAAACTTATATAAAGCTTATGTTATTTCACATAATAAGCTTTAAGTACTTTTATAGTTATTTAAAATAACCGTATTTAAGGTCGACGATGGTACTATTAATATTTGGCGAACATAACAGCGTTTTCTTTCGATCTGGCACATTTTCTTATGGTGTCAACCGACATTCCCGCTCCCAGCGCCGCTGTGGCCACGGCATGGACAGTGTTATGAGCCGAGAACAGTTTAGTGTTGATGCCCGCCTTCTTTAGGGTGGATTTTATCCATCTCCCTATGCCTTTTTATAGGGTTTTTATATTTTAACATAAGATCATTTGAATCTAGTCACACAGCTAACGCATCTGAGTCTTATCCTTTTAATTACACAGGTCAACAATGATTTTGGTGCACGCAAACCAATTAGGTAAGAATGGCATAAGGAAGCCAATTCCGGCTTTAAAATACTTCTATCACGTATCTTTTCTGAGATATTTTGCTTCAAATCTTAAAAACAGCCATTTTGGGTCTTCTTCAAACACGTTTAACTATTTCATTGATTATTTCTGGCTGTTTCAAATATATGCAAAAAGAAGCAAAGATCTTTGCCATGAAATTTATATTTATAAATTTTGTTTAATTGTGAAAATATTCAAGTAGTTCTCAGCGGTGTTATTTTCCTTTCAATCAATTAGTTTAGTTCTATATGGGAAAAAAGGTTGCAGCTAGAATGTAGATTAACTACAAAAATAATAATGCTAGAATTAAAATTTAAATTATGTTACAAACAAGAGAAGTAGTTTTTTTTTTTTTTTTTTAAATCTAATTATCAAATTCACTCATTCGGGACTGGCCACAGACCGTGGAAAAAACCCTAAGTTCACTGAATTTTACTTTTTTGAAGTAAAATTACTATGAATTTGGACGTGTTAGAAAAGAAATAAAACTATAACTATTCATGTATAGCAAACAAACAGCTACAACAAAAGTTTACTTACTTTAAAGCACCATGCAAAATGTATAATTTTGTTGACTTGTGTTATTATTTGCAAGGGCGTATGAGCTAGTTCCCTTTCTATTTCTGAATTTCTAGACTCATAATCTGCTTTTACATTATCTTTAGAATAAATATATGATACAACCACAAGATATTTCTATATTCACACCACTGACAGATATGACAAGTAATACTATTTAGACCCCCCCCTTGCGTCCCACCCAGATGGGAGCGCGTCAGTAAATATTTCAGTTAGATAATACTGTTGTTTAATAGGATTGTCATTTATGTCTTATTTATTAATCAGGCAGAATACAAATCCTGTGTTTAAGTTTCTTGTAACATCAATTTTTGCATCATATTTTTTTTATTATGATTTTGAAGACCAAAAATTCTTTCCATTTCAAATATTTTAGTATATGATAGATCTTATTTTATGAATGGACATGCAGATTTAATTTGGAATGCTCTGCCCGCTGATACTCGACAAACCCTGACTAAGGGAATTTTTAAAATGAAAGTTCGTGAACACTTCTTCTCTCTCGCTAATACATAAATCGTAGACATGAATTTTTCAATTGCTGAATCCATTTATATTTAGTTATTATTTATTTTATATTTTTATGTGGTATTATTTACTTATGTATATATAAGTATATATATGCTCGTTATGTAAATATAAGTATAGCTTCATATTTTATATATATATATATTATATTTATTCATGTATGTCTATATGTATATTTAATTGTTTCCGAAATGAATTTTGTAACGCTTGATAGTTACTATTCTCGTGTATTATGTTTTTATTTTATTTTTTAGATTACTTATGCACTTTGTCACTATTACCGCACCCATAAACTAACTCTCCGCATGACCAAAGGTTGACTGGTAGAGAATGCCCATAGCATTAAGTCCACCTGTTGTAGATCTAATTACATTGAAACAGAAATCAGGTCAAACTTTCTGAATTTAACATAAATCCTAGATATTCAGACCTTTTTTAGGTTTAAAACATTTTTTTTTTTTTTTTTTTTTTTTCGTTATTTTTAATTAATCTTAATGCTTTTAATATTTACAGGTCGCAAATTGTTTGGGACATCTTAACGGCAACTATTAAAGTCTTTATTTATACAAATTATTGCATCTAGTAAATTGATATAATTATTATATTTTGTTTTCTTAGGTATGAAACGCCTGGTTTTAATAATTTGGTAAATACATATGGAGCTGTACAGTATAGTCCATATGGAAGGGCAGTAAATTCGTAAGTTTTTCCATTAAATTGAAACCTTAAAAAAAAATCTAGTTGTTATCAAATATTATTACTGAGAAAGTTTCTTTAATATCAATTATGGCTATGACACAATCATGATTGAGTAATATGCAAACCGGTTGTATATCTTCCATTTTAGTTTACTATATGAACCATTTGATTTTTATGTGAAGAAACTTGGAGATACATTGGAGACATATTGAGTATCTTGATATTGGCATTCAGAAAAGGCTCCTAGAAGGAGTAGTTACTTTGTCATTTGTGAGTTCTTGCCATTTGTTATAAAGGTTAAACAACCAGCGTGTTCCTCTTTTAACAACGCCCTTGTGGCTTCGATGGATGAGGCCTATATGTTGCATTGTTCTTCTTATATTGGTGATGATAGTTCTTCGGCCCTCCTCTGCAGTTGGTCTGCTTTGCATTTTGAGGCGGGCTCTTCCAGTTTGAATTTTCTCTCACAGGTTGGGATGGTGGTTTTCTGGGCATTGTTTTATTTATGGCAATAATGGAGGTAGTGGATCTTTCAACTGCCTTAGCAGTCTTGAGTTTCTCGTTGAAGTTTTCTCCAAACGGAAACTTCTCGGTGGGTACATCGGTTATGGCTTGTTTGACACAGCTTTGTACTAAAGTTAGTATAAAATGTCTTCTTGTAATTGAATCATAATTATTCATATTGCAAAGAACTTTAGCGACATCATTCATTCCCTCAATTAATTTCAGACTGTTGAGGTTTCCTTTCATAATTCAGATAGCATGGTGCCGAGACAGGAGAGGACCTTGCCATTAAGATTTTGTCTGTATTCAAATTTTTCATCCCGTTTATAATGTGTTCTGCAACAGCAGCCACAATCTCAGAATTAAGTTTTGGGGCATTTGCCATAGGGAAATTATCTGGTGTAGGATACTTGTTTAATATGTTTAATAAATTGTCTTTTTAAATACCCCTTTTTATCATGTTGCTCCACCTGTCTGCTATCTCTTGTGTTATATTATCTCCCTTTTTCTCATCCACCTTTCCTTCATCGCCCAAGGCCAGCAAAAAATCTTCTGGAAGGGCCTCGTTTAATGAGGATGTTTTTGTATAAAATTTTAATTTTATTGCTGGCTCCGATGAGCTAAGGCCTTTATATACTAGGCATTATGGTCTTGTCTATCCTCTAGTGATAGCTCTAAAAGTAAACGAAACATTAGACCATGATGAAAGTTATAGTGTTCCTAGTGTGATAACTAGTTTTCAGTCTCTCTGAGACCAAGGTTCTGTTTGCCCTCTCGTGACAACTCTAAAATTTTAATGAACCTCACTATAACAATGGTTTAGTAAATACTAATAAGTAGGTTCTTAACAGCATAATGTGTATTGAACCATGAACCAAGGTTCTGTTTGCCCTCTCGTGACAACTCTAAAATTTTAATGAACCTTACTATAACAATGGTTTAGTAAATACTAATAAGTAGGTTCTTAACAGCATAATGTGTATTGAACCATGAACCAAGGTTCTGTTTGCCCTCTCGTGACAACTCTAAAATTTAAATGAACCTCACTATAACAATGGTTTAGTAAATACTAATAAGTAGGTTCTTAACAGCATAATGTGTATTGAACCATGAACCAAGGTTCTGTTTGCCCTCTCGTGACAACTCTAAAATTTTAACCTTGTTAGTAAAATTACAATTAAGTAAGACTCTACAAAGAGTCATTGTACCTTTTAGGGTACGTACGCACCTGGACCATTGATAACGACGCAATCCGGTTCCTTTTCCTTTCTTTCTGGAGAGGGAGATTTCACTTCATCGTTGGTTACAGCGGAGAGCTTCTTTTTCTGTTTTTGAAGTTTTCTTTCTAACTTCCTGATTTTTCTGCTAATATGTATGTCTCTGTCGGTAATCGTTTGTTGTCGTTTACTCATTCTCTTGCTTTTAATGAAAATACCTCAACGATAAGAATTCTATCACCAGCCGTAATAGAACCGGAAAAGGGAATTCGAATTCGAAAAATAACCACCGTGAGAAAAAAATTAGAGTTGTTGCATAAAATCACCATCATTACCGACAAATTTGATTTCCGGTAAAGGGTTGAGTGTGTGTGAATCGGTTATGAAGTGTAGCAAAACTTTTCTTGGGTTAAGTTCCGGCGGCGCGCCGCGATGTTTATTTACTCTTTGGTCAATATAACCTTAAACTTTTTACGCGATTCAAATATAATTTTTTATGAGGATAGTAAAAAACTTTTCATCAGTTATGATTGTCTCGTATGTGAAACAATTTCTGTGTCGATAAGATTACAAATAAAACACATACCTGTTGATTGTTGACATGTAAACAAACAGATACAACCTCTTAAAATCTTATCGCGGACGTTTTCTGGTCGAGTTTCTGCTATCCTGTCCTTTGTATTTCCGTTGTCTTACACAATTGGCACTTTTCTTACACCAATTCATTGTAATAATGTATTTTATATAAAGTTATCGGAAATAACGTGAAGTCTTTTTGGCACAAAAAACCATAGTGAATATAGAGGAGTGTCATAGACAGGTCGAGACGAGAAGAGATGCGTTCAAGTTTTTTGAATTGCTTTATAGATTGTGAAGTCAAACGCAAGATCCCATATTGCTGCATAGTGTCCATGATGATGAAAAGAGTAAAATCTTAAACAAAGGTTCAGCAATGGACTTCCTTCAGCTGAGGTAAAGCAAACACCTATAGATATCACTCCTACCTAAGGAAGAAATTCTTAGTTCCTTCGATTTTACCTCATATTGTCCAAAAAATACTCACAACAGCTTCGGTCGTAAACAAAATTGGCAGGTAAGTAGTCTCCAACTGATTGTAAACATACCTGAAACAAAACAATTAAAACATGAGCAAACAATAAACATTTGTATAACGCAAACCATTAAAAAACAAAATCTCATGCAACAATTACAGATATAAGCATACAAACACAGATGCCTATTGATGCAATGGGTAATGTATATCGAAGTTTTGAATAGTTAGACACTTTTCTGAACTCTTTGCCCAAGCAATCTGACCTGAACTTTGGTCAAACATTCATAAACTTATTATCACAATGGCATAAAAGATATTGCTTTTAGCAGCATATAGAAGAAAGTCCAATTAATTCTTCGATAACTCGGTTACCAAGGACGTACGTTACGTAACAAACAAAAACAACATTATTTATCCAATTGGGATGTTGCCACCACAAATAATTATAAGGTACCTATTAATGCCTTAAAAGGAAACTTACTGATATATAGCCATATTGATAGTTGCTAATTCCATGAATTGCGATTTTAAAATGCTCCGCAACTTTTTAATAGACAGTGTGTTGATAAGTAAATGTATGACATCACAGTGTGCTATCTTCACAGGAAATAATTAATAAATGCGCCAGCCAATCACACCAATCACCTGGTCTTAAAATAAGGTTTCCACTTGTATTGTGAGCACCAGACGACGGATACTAACT
Source organism: Glyphodes pyloalis (assembly GCA_037074685.1). Lineage (NCBI taxonomy): Eukaryota > Metazoa > Arthropoda > Insecta > Lepidoptera > Crambidae > Glyphodes > Glyphodes pyloalis. The sequence continues at coordinate 9,492,872 of JAYKKO010000021.1, forward strand.
GGAACTAAATGAATTGTATTTAACGGGTATTTTAATGTATCTTAGTTTACTATCGAGTCAACATCCCTGTTTACGGTGCTTTTGATGTGTCACGCGACAAAATTTTATCGCATTGTCAAAAGCGATAAAATTCAATGTACGCTATTAGCCAATCAACAGTATCGAAAACTTTGTCGTCTCATGAAAGGAATTCGACATATTGATAAGTCAATTAACTTTTCAAGGTTTTGAAATTTTACTATTGTGAACATTATTTAAATTGTATGTTTTCTTTTTTTTTTTATATTGCACTTCAAGATTGACCACATCCCACCTGATGTTAAGTGGTAATGAGGTCCTAGCTTAAGAGTGACAAGTACAGCATAATAAATCTGTTACTGGACTTGTCGCTCTTACCTTGAAGGCTTAACCCCTGCTACTAATGTAGCCCCCCAGGAGCTCTGGAAGCCATACTCACACGCAGGAACACAACAACACAGAAGTGATTGTTATTTGGCTGTGGTCTTCTGTAAGGTGGAGGTATTTCACCAGTCGGGCTGCTCCAGTTCGAGCGATGAATCGCTGTGCCCTACCTCTCTCAATCTTATCTTAATTTTATCTTTTTCCCCTTGCCAACATTTTCGACTTTACTGGCATTACCTCCCAAAAATATCTACTTCATTACGTCCTCCACCTCACCACCATTTATATTATGATCCTGTTTAATACAGTACTAAACATTCAGAAACCGTAAATAAGTTTAATTAAAAGTAGGTTAGGTTAGCAAGAAAAATTACACTATAAAATACCGTGGTCCACAATTTTACAGCTAAACTAACTACCACAGAAACAAAGCTTGCAACCTTACAAAAACGAGGTTAAAATCACAAAGAAATTTCGCAAAGATTCAATTTAACACGAAACCTACTTCGAGCAGCTGATTAACTTAATGCAAATGTCAATTGGCAAATAGAAAATGTTCCCACCGATATATAATGCTAAAATTACCGCCTTACCAAAGCTAACAATGTAATTCTAGCATAAGAAATCCGTGCGGACAAGTCACAATGATTGATTGCGTCACACAAAATGGCGCCTAAATAGAAACCTTTGGCATTTTCTTTGCATGGAAAATCGAGGCACTGTTATTTAATGTCAAGAATGACATTTACGTATGTGACGTAGGCTAGGGAAAGCGCGGGAAATCTTAAAATAAAACTTTAAAAACTGTATAAATAAACGTCTTTTCATTGCTCTCACAAAAAATCATCATAAATGAACAACAAATGAAGGGTCTACTGCATTAATGACGGATTTCCAAAATATTTTAATTTAAGTGATTAACGTAATTGGGTCACTTCATACAATGCAGCTACTAATCCGGCTTACAACTTACTAGGCAATATCGCTTCCAGTTCTAGGTTAAAAACGTTTCTAATATTTGAATACACTTCAAGAACTCTCCCAGGTACTCACGGCAATAAGGCTGAGTTTTATGCAACGTTTATATACTTAAAACCCACATATCCCAAAACAAAAAAAAATAACGTCATCATTATAACAGTGGAGGGTCGAAAGTTTCTAAAACGATATTTATAGCTTGACGTGGTATATTTATTTAAAACAAATGCAAAAAAAATACAATACAATTTTTTTTCAGTCCTCATTTATAAATCAAGAAACTTTTTTGTAATCTCATACTTCCTTGCCTTCTTTAATAGCATTTAAGTTTCAGAATATTTATTAATTGTGTGAACATCTCAATATAAATTTATTTAAGTATACAATCAATATCGAACCTTAAGCAGTTAAAATAGGCATTAATTTTAAAATGGCTTCTATTATTTTATCAAATTACCAGATCAGATTGTTAGAATACTAAATGAATTAATTATGCTTATAATGACGTAATCATGATTCGTGTATCGTTTGGAGCCTAAACCTTGTTTGAAGGCTTTGTATCACAAAATTGGCAACCAGATGTAAAAAAACGGTAACTACCATACGCAATACAGACTGCACAGCCCGCTATGCACCGCTCTTATGTCCAGCTCACAAGATCTAAATTCGAACCGCAAGTGTTGTTGTTGTACGATTAAAGTTCACTAAAGCATGGTTTTTTGCAGAGCATTATGCGTGATACATCAAAGGTCCAATGCAAAAGTAGAACAATGAAATTAACGTGTTTTATTTCGTTCGTTGAATTATCTTCCGCTGTTTTCATGGCCGCCAATGCGTCACTGGCCAACGAACCAACAATATATACAGGGTGTACCCGTCAAGTTCGCACGGGCAGGCCGGAAATATATAATATACGGTCAAGAGCCTATCAAGGTGCATGTTAGTTCGATATCAGTACTTACGGCCACGACTTAAGGGCGAAGAGCAAAGTCTAACGTGATTTTTGATGTTCATAAAAACAACTGTTGTTTTTATCAACATCAGGTCAACAGGTTCTGGCATAAACCTAAGCTCAAACTTACTAATATTTCAAACTCAAAAGTTGCTAAGAATGTATTGATGTCTTGATGTATGTTTGTTACTCCTTGACGCTGAAACTAATGAAAATTTGGTAGGAAGAGAGAAATCTAGATTTACATGTACATTTTATCCCGAAAACGCGTGCGAAGTCGCAGGTAAAAGCTAGTTAGGTAACTATATAGGTATATATCACTGATCAGAACATACATCACCATATGGGCCTAAAAACCATAGAAATACTTTGAATCTACAATTTTCCAAAGGCCGTCCAATATTTTAAAATTTTGGTTACAAAAATATCATGCCTTTACACACAAAGTATAAAGGTTTATTTAGTTCATTTAATATTGATAAATAAGATTTATTTTGTACCCGTAAAACGTATAGGTAAATTGATCTATGTTCTAAATTATTACATTATGAACAATTGTGTAAAGGCACCCTGTATACAAAGATATAAGTATACTACATTCACTCGGCCTTGGTTACTGAGAAATAAATCGACTTATGGATTAAAAACTACTATTGTATAAATAGTATCGTTACAATGGCGTTTGACAAGCAATTTGATCGGTGGGAAACGGATACTGGTGGCAATAGGGTTGTCAAAACTTATGAAGTTTTCATCTGCAAGAATTAAGTTTGGCATGGTTAATTTGACAAAAGTTGCAGTTGCACAAAATATACTCCTCATACCTAGATGTTTACAATAATTATAGTACTTTTAGTCTCACTAGCGAGCTTAAAATATTTTAACAAAACAGAAAAATGTCATCTCCCTTTGAGGTGGGATTCGATCCCACATATCGCGCGTACTGCTCTTTCAACTGAGCCAAGGAATTAAAGAAAAAAATCTTTAAAATATATATAGTTTACTCATTTTACAAATTCCATAGACTGCGTGTCAGTATACTGTGTGTCTATAAGTAGGACTGTGTGTCAGCCAGCCCTATTCCCATTCCACGGATTGAATGGAATGAATAGACAACAACCATTCATGAACACTGAGACTGGATATGTATTTTATAATTTTCTCTACGTTTTAACAATTAATTTAATCACTCCTTGGGAAGAAAAAAAATAGACCGTGTATATGGCATAGGTATAACATATGAATTTTCCTTGGGTAACTTGTAAAATTTTAATAGAATATGAATTTGTTGAAACAGGGTTCGAAAACAGTTTGTCGCATTTCCTGGGGGCCTACTCCCATAAACGAAATATGTCGGATCCGACAACGGATGGCAATTTTTAATCCTCATAATCATAAAGAAATCATTTCGAATGCAAATTAAGCGTTTTCAAAAAATAAAATATTATTTATCCAAATCAAAAACCACGTCTTCATTCCTAAACTTTTTTGAGAGTACCCCCCCCCCCCCCCCCTGGTTATGCAACAATTGTATGTTCTGCATATGGTAATTAAATCCTGCAGTAGGTATACTAACAAAAATGAATTAAAGTTAGTATGAAAAATCCCTGATTTCAATAAAATGTTAAGTTTGGGTATTACTTCTTCTTATGATTCAAAGTTCAAAATTGTTTTATTCATGTTAATTACATCAGTAATACCCATATAATGCAAATGATATAGGTTTCGAACCGCTGGTAGCCAGCGGTTCGAAACCTATAACTTACAGCAGAGAAGATCCGGGCAAGAAACTCTGTCGTATTACAAATAAAGCTGAACTTATAACTAATTTTGCACTATATAGATATACATACTGTGTGTGGATTATTGCCGATATCCATTTTTGTGAATTCAATTCCTACAGGGGTACAAGACTTAATTTTCAATCACTGCGTCCACTCTATGAAGTATGCGGGTGGTCGCAACAATACAATATAGAGGGACCCCACACTAGCGTCTTTCGAGCGTCAGCGTCTTGCCGCGCCGACGTTGTTTGGGCGTTGCGTCGACGCGGCGCCCGCTCAGCGTCGACGCGGCGCCCGCTCAGCGTCGACGCGGCGCCCGCCCAGCGTCGGCGCGGCGTTTGAGCGGCGCTTGCGCTGGGCGTCCTCTGCACATCGCGTTCGAGCGTCGCGCCGCGCTTACGTCATGTACAGTTATTTCGAAAATGGAAATGTAAGATTTGAATAACGCACAATATAATGTTTTATATTGCAGTGATAAATTAATGCTTTCAACTTGTAAAGGAAAAAATATATTTTACCTATTTGACACATGGCACGAAAAGGCAACTTTAGCATTTATTTTCTCGAAAACTAAAAGTACTTAATTGAAAATGGGTTTCTTCGGCAATATGAGCTAGTATTTTAAGCTACATCCATATTTGCTATCAGATAAAAAGTCTTCTACCTACTGATTCTAAAACACGGGCGCCCGCCCGAAACAATTAAGTTGATCATTGTACTGTTGTCAAAATAAACGCTGCGGCAGGCGTCGGGCCGCACACTGGTCCGGATTTTTAATATGGAAGACTTAGGACCCAATGTCAATATTTCGGGCTGAAAAAAATCATGTGGATAGATAAATGAACGTTCATCAACGTTTGTTCTAGCAGTTTTTATGAAATTGGTTATTTTTGCGAAAAAAAAAACATTGAAAAAAAATTTGTATGGAGAAAAAGTGAAATATTTTTTTTTTTCGAAAAGTTCAAAACTGTTAGCAGTGAAACCTTTTGTGTGTTATTGTATTACACTTATTCGTTAATTCCATATTTTTTTTATTTGCATATACTTGCAGCCTTGGCCAAAATATGCATCGGAACTTTCATTGTATTTATTTCAACTATTTGTGACAATTTAATTTTTTTATTGATTTATAGTCACATAATTTACGCATATTTTCAATATAATAAATTTTAAAATCCATTATTTGTTGACTATGAATGATTTTGAAAAATAGATTACAATTTAATTTAAAAAATCAAAATAATATTTTACTTCTCATGGTTAGCTGTTGCTTAAAGCACAGCTAGTGATCGAATGAGGCATTGCCTGCCTGCTAATATTCTCCTATTCCCTAATATAGCTATCACTTTTATTTTCTACTATTGCTGTCTCTTTCATTCTCTTTTGCTCACTCTTTTTCTTCTTAAGACAAGTGGTGTTCCACGCTTATAAATCAGATAAAAATAGACAAGAGCTCTACTGGTAATACAAAATATTTACTTGCAGCTTTGGCGTTTATTTCGTTTATCCTAATATATATTTATTTAAAATCAGTACTTTTGCTTCTTTAAGTGGTTTCGGGAAAGTAAATTCGGTACTAAGATAAAATCCATACTAATATTATTAATGTGAAAGTGACTCTGTCTGTCTGTCTCTCTGTCGCTCAATCACGCCTAAACTACTAAATAAATCTAGTGTCCCAAAGAATATCTATACCAAATTTCATCTATATCGGTTCAGTGGTGCAGCGGTAAATTTAATGTAATGTAAACGACCTTCAATTATTTTTTATTGTACTGCGAGAATTGTGCAATAAACTATTTCTGGTTATTTTGTTATACATTTTGAAGTTGATTTATGAATAACTAGTGGCCATCCGCGACTTCGTCCGCATTAATGTCGGTTATCGCGACGCTATTCACGCGGACGAAGTTTTAAGTAGCATAGGGTATGTATGTAAATGTATTACAAAATAACTAAAAATTGTTTATTGCATAATTCTTGCAGTACAATAAAAAATAAATTGAAGGTCGTTTTCATTACATAAAATTTAATACATTTTTTATCAATTTAGTACATAATAAATAATAATAAAATAAGTAATTAAATTAAAAATAAAGTAATTAACTAAAACTATCTATACATAACATACAAATTAATATAAATAACTTAAAACTACAATAGAAAATAATTGAAGGTTGTTTACATTACATTAAATTTAATACATTTTTCATTAATTTAGTAAATAGGAAATAATAATAAAATAACTAAAATGAAATTAAAACTAAAGTTATTGACTAAAACTATCTATATATAACACGCAAAATAATAGTTATAAATAACTTAAAACTTATTCTAAAGGATCTGGCACATTTTCTGGAGCTTCTTCATCAACTTCAATTTCTTCTTCAACTTCTATTAATTCATCTGATAATATCAACTGCGTAGCTTCTGGAAACATCCTTGATGACTTAAAATTGGTGTATTTAGGTTTCAGATGAGATATATATGGATCTGATGATATCAAAAAATTGTGTATAATGTCTTCATTATTTTGCAGTCTTCCTGTTTTCCTCGTGTGTCGCTCTCTGGTATTTCGAAAGTCCTTATTTCTTGCTTCTCCTGCTTCTTCTGACAAAATTCCGATAGGAAGGCAAGAGAAATGTTTGCATATGTCAGCGCCATGTATCAACATTTTGTGTATGCTGGAAGGCATATTGTACCAGGGGTAGTGATGTACAAAGATCTCAGCAGTCTCCTTGCAGTATTCACGGAAACTATCGATATTGACAGCCTTTCCACAAGATAACACTTGCAATATAACTGCGAAGTGCTTTATCAAATCAGCATCAATCTTCGTTATTTGAGCACTTTTTTTGTATTCCCGAAAAAATCTTCTGGCCGTGTTTCCGTCATTAGTAGTTCCAAAGCCCTGCTTTACAACATCAATCAAAAGTCCCATTTGTTGTTTGAACTCCGATTGCACCATATCCTTCCTTAACTTCTTAAGGTTTTTGTTGTCACCTCGTGCACTCCACATTTTGAAATCTAAATTATATGAAATATGTAAAAGACACTCCATGCTTCGAATCCACATATGGAGTGTTGATAGTCCATATTGATACACATCGTCCCGTACAGGTCTTGAAAACATTTCTGAAAGATTATTCATCTCACTAGGTTTTGCAAGACAAACATTGCACGTAGCTGCAGATGGAGTATCTGTAATAATTGTAGCCACTTTCCCATCAATCATTGTCATGTGCAACTCATGAGTAACTTCCAAGTTTCCGCAACTTGAAATAGTCAAATTTCGTATTTCTTCCTCCATTGCCGCTTGTTCTTGCTTAACAAATTCGGTCGTTTCCTTCGCAAACTGAAATTTAATAGGTCTGCAATAAGATGTTGAAGATGGGTTTGGATTATTCCAAATAACAACATTGCCGCTCTCGAGCTTCAAAGGAACGAGGCTCGTCATGAACACAGAGGAGTCGTCGAATTCTGCCAGTTCACTTCTTTGCTTGTAGTTGCTCTGTGCTGAAGATCCATCGAATCCCCACTTGGAGGTAAGCTTCAAGTTTTCACTGCACATATTTAAATCATCACCAACGACTTGCAGTATTCTTCGAGTTGTCACGTCTAACAGTGCTTGTAGTTTCACCTTCACTAAATGTTCTGATACTTCAATATCTCTGGTATCTGGATAACACCTCTGCTTAGCTTCCAACAACTTGTAGTAAGACGGAAGCTTCAATTGCTGTGACAATGCTGACCGTAAAGTAAGATACTTCCACTTTGACAGATCCAATGATGCAGTAAGGGCCAACGCTTGATCTTCCTGCATAGTGTCCGTCTTCTCGTTTGTTGATAAAAGTGATTCGACAGCTTCAACCTTTTCAGGATTCTTCACAAGGTGATCGATGATGCGAGCAAGACCTTCTTTCCCATTAGACTTTAGCTTCGTGACAAAAGCAAAAGTCAGTTCCTCTTCCGGATAGTCGAGTAATGTACCCGATCGCCTTTTCTTCTGCTTATTCCCCAAGTCTTCAAATGGCTTCCTTGATGCAATGTCTGTAGATGTTCCAATGTCACTAGTCGCCTTCGAAGTAGATGGAATGGGTTGAACAGCTGCTTCTTCTTCTGTAGAACGAGGATCCAAATTTTCGGTCCCTTCAAAAATTTCGGTGAGATTTACTGATTCACATTCAGGCCACTTAATTCTTGTTTCCAACCAGTTCATATGCTTCTTCATGAATGTTTTTTGCACCCTGTGTGCCTCGGTCCATCGACGATTTAAGTTCACAGTAAAAGATCTTGCAAAATTCAATAATTTTTCTGAATCTTCTTGCGAAATTTCAAGCAAAACGCAATCCAAAATTGCTTGATGCAGTCGTTTGTAATCCTTGAGGTCCTCTTGTCGCAGAAACACGTAAATGTCCAGGTTAGTGCCAAATCCAGCCATGATCAAGTTGCTAGATTATTCACGTTAAAATTTCCAGGTATGTTGACTCTTCAAGGGTTGAATGTCTAATGACGCTCCAACATGAGCTCCCGTCTGTTTTATTTGATTCATAAGCGCTCAACTAGCAAGGGTTTCAAGGAGCGAAAGAGAGAGAAGTATGGAATGAAAGAGATAGCGATAGTAGGAAATGAAAGAGATAGCAATATTAGGGAATGGGAGGGGAATATTAGCAGGCAATGCCTCATTCGATCACTAACTGCGCTTTGAGCAACAGCTAACCACTAAGAAGTAAAATATTATTTTGATTTTTAAAATTTAATTGTAATCTATTTTTCAAAATCATTAATGGATTTTAAAATTTATTATATTGAAAATATGCGTAAATTATGTGACTATAAATCAATAAAAAAATTAAATTGTCACAAATAGTTGAAATAAATACAATGAAAGTTCCGATGCATATTTTGGCCAAGGCTGCAAGTATATGCAAATAAAAAAAATATGGAATTAACGAATAAGTGTAATACAATAACACACAAAAGGTTTCACTGCTAACAGTTTTGAACTTTTCGAAAAAAAAAAAAATTTCACTTTTTCTCCATACAAATTTTTTTTCAATGTTTTTTTTTTCGCAAAAATAACCAATTTCATAAAAACTGCTAGAACAAACGTTGATGAACGTTCATTTATCTATCCACATGATTTTTTTCAGCCCGAAATATTGACATTGGGTCCTAAGTCTTCCATATTAAAAATCCGGACCAGTGTGGGCCGGCGCGGCGCCTGTGGAGCGCAGTCCTGGCGTTCGTCATTTCGACCGCGCCGCTGCGCAAGCGTTGCGTCGGCGCCGCGTCGACGTTGCGTCGACGTCGCGTCGGCGTTGCGTCGACGTCGCGTCGGCGTTGCGTGGGCGTCGACGCTCAAAGAACGCTAGTGTGGGGTTACGCATATGTCACAATTTGTGCATCCAAGTTTTTAAACGACTACATGACATCTTTCATCACCTCTTTAACCTCGCAAACGATCAATCTTCCTTATTATATCATACTTCAATCACGAATCATCTACGTTTTTGCCTATCAATCTTGTAATATGCAAGGTGATAGGTCAATCATAGTTTTTAGCACTCTTGCGTAGGGCATACGACATTTACACTACGTACATTTACAAAAAAACACTTGAGCTCTTATTCCTTTAACGTAAGATTCACATTCGATCGATGATATATACTGTTAGTGCAAGTGTCTTGCGCAGGTCATATCGAACGACATATTGCATAGTTTGTACATACAGAAAAAAACACTTGCTCTTATTTCCTTTTAGTAAGGTTCACTTTAGAACGAGGGAGTACACTATTAGGGCGAGTGACTTTACGTGTGGAAATCAGTAATGTGATTGATGGTGATGTAAGTTAAATGACTTTTTCTTACAATTAGGTTTTTCTTATTCTATTTTAGGTCATTGTAGTGTTGTACATTTAATATAATGAACACGATGTGTGATACTTTTTAAAATGTGTATGGTATTTCTTACATTGGGTCGTTCGAATAATTGTTAGCGCTTATGATTGTTGAACTAAGGGTCGTGGATTCGATATGATCAAACTCCGATCCCCAACAAGAGAAAACATACAGTAAAAAATGAGTTTGTTATTTCTGGATGTTTTAAATGTATTTAAGTACTAGCTGTGCCCGCAACTTCGTTTGCGTGGACTACATAATTCGTTTTACACCTATCTCCCCTTAGTTTGGAAACAAAAATAGTCCATATTTTAATCCAAGTTTCGAGTTAGAACTTAAAAATCCTATTTTCCCATATAAACTTTCAAGGGTTATATTACCCCCTTTCCCCCCTTATTTTCCATAATTTGTATTTTTCCCCTTATTAGTTTATGGCTACTTTTTGTTTCGAAAATAAGAGGGGAAGAAAAGTCCGTTCTTGAGGTTTAACGTATACCTACCTATACGAAATTTCATCAAAATCGGTTGCGAGGTTTAAGCGGGAAAACGTAGCAGACAGACAGAGTTACTTTCGCATTTTATTTATATATCAAGTAAAAATTTCACTCGAATCTCGAAAAATAGTAAAGTAAATGCATCTGACACCCACACCAATCACCTGGCCTCAAACTAAGGTTTCCCCTTGTATTATGAGCACCAGACCACGGATATTAACTCGGTCATCTCAGGACATCCAGACCCAAGTCAATTTAGAAAAGTTAAATAATTCGGACACTTCGAATTTAAAATACTTATTTCGTTTGCAAAAACTACTTCTATTGTTCAATCTAACAAATGTCAACACAGTTCGACTTAACATTGAACTAATTGGTTATGCTCAACTTTCCGAATTCCGTTAAACAATCGGTTAACTTTTGACTAAGAAGGATACTTTTGTTCAGTTTATATTTAAATTCTTGTTATGGTTTTTTTTAGATATTTAACATAAACATGCAGGCCTAGCATACGCAATATGTCAAATTTATCGCATGAAACGACAAAAGTTTCGATACTGTTTATTGGCTATTAGCTCACTGCACTCGTAATTTTGGCCAATCAACACCTGTCGCACTGACTTCAATCGATTTTGATGTTTGTTAAGAGCGCGATAAAATTTAGTCGCGTTGCTTATGCTAGGCCTGATGGAGTCGCCAAAAAACATGTGGAATTATTTTATGTCAGATTTTATTGAAAATTTTGTACTACTTGTTTCCTAAAACTTCATCATTTTTTGAACGCATAGACAGTCGACCATTATTAACTGGCCAATGTCTAAACTAAGATAATTGATAGCAATAGAAAAAAAAGCAATAATTACATATATGTAAATTAAATTCGGACTAGTTTATTCTCATAACGCATTTTCATCTGATCGCGTCCAAATGTTTACGAAATAGGTGACGAACACACGTACAGAAGAATTATAAATGAGATTAAATCATACTTTGCCATATCAAACATATAACCTTTAAAATATTAATTGAAATATTATTTTTTCTCAATGAGAGCCGTGTTCATAACGGTGTCATACAAAATTATCTTGTTAAATTTTTATAGATCGTAATCAGCAATTAGCGATAAATTTAATTAAACAAATTCAGATACTGTTTTCTTATTAAGATTTAGTAATTGGACTTCATTGATTCGTATCACACTAGATTATTAACTTACAACATAATTCCACATATTGACGTCGCAATACATTTTATTGTGTAAATTGTGTAGGGTTCTGTACTAAAAGTGTAATACGGGGCAAAACCCCCGTTTTCCGTCCGTCTGTACAAACAAATATAAAAAACAGTATAAATAAGTATATAAAGGACAACAAACACCATATGTTTCATTTTTTATATTAATAACGGCAAATGGTACATAGATAGATAGATAGATAGATATACTTTATTGCACAAAATCTTTACAGAAATAGGTACATGCATGATATATTCACAAAATATTAAGTTTAAGATTATGATACGGAACCATTCGTGGACGAGTCCGATTAGCACTTAGCCGGTTTTTACTTTGCAGTGTTTGAACGGTATAATAGTGTATTCAAACTTTTCAACTAACTGGTTTCGACCTCGTTTTGGTTCAATTTAAATTCATACAAATGCGTCTATTAACGACGTCCATGTAGAAACATCATGTATAGTGGCTGGTTCTTATACCTACTATTCGGGTAATAAACTTGGCTAACGGAGCTTGAAAATACTTTAACAAAGAAGATGCCCTACAGTAACATATGCATTTTTGTTTTAAAAATAATTACTTCTTCAAATACTACTAAATACTGACTGGTAACTATACATAGTATAACAATGAATACGTACTAATATATAGCTGAAGAGTTTGTTTGATAATTAGAACGAGCTAATGACTTTAAAAATTATTGTTGTGTTGTATATTCATTTATCAATGAGAGCTGTTGGCTATGCAATATAACGCTACGACTAAGAGGAAATAGAAATATAAAATATATTTATTTGCATAAATCAGAAGAAAATTTGGCAAAACGGGGATAGTACGCATGGGAAGCCCGCTATATATAAGTATATTCAGTATATTCTATAGAATATGCTGATTAATAAAAATATATATCTTTTACATAATCGTCAAAGCGTCAGTAAGACAAAAGCCTTAGGCCTATTTAACCATGTCGCACCATTGGAACACCCACCACCAAGTCATAAGAGGTATGTGAATGTTTAGTGGGTACTTCTATCGCTGCTTTTTTGTCCGGGCAAGGAAACATCCAAATGGCTAAGTATCCATGATACAATGCATGCAAATGCATCGCTAGTGCATTTAAATTTTAAAATGCCATTAAAATTCTCAATCTGTCGTGTTATTAATTAGACATTTACAAAGAAAACACTAAAATTTGACAGTAACACTTGTTTTACAGAAATCTGAAACAATGACGGTACCACAACAACCAGATCGGAGACAATATAGAAAAGTACGTTTTCCATATTATCCTGATCGGAAATCAAACCCGGGTTCTCAGAAAAAGCACGACGCCAAAATCCGGCCCGCTCGCCTCTCGGCTACGGAGTTCGTCAATCCCAATAGCAAGGCCTCTGATTTCAATATTACGCGTTGATGCCGAGTTGGCGATAAAACCGCAAATATAACACCCAATAATTGTGATTACGCGGCGCAGCGCAAGCGCAAAGCGATGTTTCCTTCCGTTCCGGCCGAGCGGGCTCAAATGCGCGGACGCACGGAAAATATGCAAAGATCTATACTTAAGGCATTCGAAGAACACGAAACAACATGAACGGGTACCTACTATGCTCGCACGGATTGGCCCAGGAAACACCACATTCTCGAAAAGCCGACATGAAATTAGAGTCAGGACCGGCGTTAGGGTGGCGCGCGGTTGGGCAACAGCCCAGGGCGCTCGGACTTGAACGGGCGCTAGAAAGCTACCCTGAGGTACCCAGATGTATTCCCATAAATCGATGTATTGGTATACGCTTTTACAGGGGCGCTGGCAGAAATTCGTCCTGGGCGCCAGTAATGCTAGAACCGGCACTGATTAGAGTAGGTAAGTAGAATGAATGGTATACATTCAATAGATAAACGATAAACCAGGGAAAGGCAACGCAGCGGTACAGTTTGCCAATGCCCCCTTAAAAAGGATAGTGGTCGTCTATCTGTATAAGAGCAACATATGAAATTGCAAAGACAAGAAAACTGGAGCCCGCGTTACACTAGTGCTGTAACTTCCTTGCCATCACTAAATCAAGGCTGTTATTAATCTTGCCAATCCACAGCCCTCAAGGGCGATGCGAGGTTCTTTGTTTCACTCAAGATATGGTATATGAGCTTATGAACACGCTTCCTGAACGTAATGGTACAATTTGGTCATTAGTTAACACGATTCTTGAACCAAGTTTAATAGGCCATATTTCCTCAATCAGAAGATAAAGGTATTGTAAGCTGCATTAGGAGGACCTTTTACTGCGTTCTGGTTTAATGATTGAAGCATCAGGAAAAAGTGGAAGGTCATCGGTTCGTATCCCGCGGGATACACATTCAGGCCTAGCATACGCCACGCGACTAAATTTTATCGCGCTCTTAACAAACGTCATAATCGATTGAAGTCAGTGCGTCAGCTGTTGATTGGCTGAAAATACGAGAGCGGTGTGATATTAGCTAATCAACAGTATCGAAACTTTTGTCGTCTCATGCGATAAATTTGACATATTGGGTATGCTAGGCCTGATTGACTGTGTAAGGTTTTTTTCAGATTAATTAGGACATTCCGTTAAGAATGAAGAATGTGTACATCGTAAGATCTACCTACTATCGACCAATTAGAGATTCTTATTAAGGGCAATCAAGAAATCTTACACTTATTTACATGTACTAAATTTTAGATAAGTGCAGATTCAAAAAGGATGCAATTATACTTTTTAAAAGTTTAGACCTCCTTAGTGTTATTGGAACTAATTTATATTCTTAGTGTAGTCTCACGTGCTTTTTGAGCTACTTTCAAATTTTCATGAATTAAACTTTACTAAAATTAGTGATAATACAAAATTAATAATAAACTATAGCGTCTTAAAAGCTGATTAATACAGTTACGAAACTTTTGCTTTAAAATTAACTAGGTCGTTTAATTGCATTCTTGCATTCAGCATTTGCATTGATAAACACCACCGCTTACGAGTACACCTTTCGGATACATGATATTGTCCCTGAATCGGCAAAAATTAATTAAGCAACCGATTAACGCAAAAATTAATTAAGAACCGAAATTAATTAATATCCGATTTGAAAGCGAATATTTACCATTTTGGGGTCGGGATTGCATCATTAATTCGACTAGACGATCCTCAAGCATTGGCTTTAAGAAAGGTCTTCCAATAATCATCGACATAATACTTATTCACTTAAATACCTAAGCGCATAAAATGCATCAGAATCTATGATTATAATCACATTTTTTGTGTTCTATGCCAGTTTTTATCGAGCGAGGTCGTCAGATGGAGCTCCACCCATATAGGGCTGCCAGACACAGAATAAAAACGCGGGATAAATGAACATACCTGGATAAAAATAAATGCCAATCAAGTTGAATGAGTAGCTCAGGTTTATTGATGTAACAATGCATACTCCAATATACATAAGTACATACGAGTATAAAGACCTAGCTTGAGATTTTGACACCACTCAATAGTTTCAGGCAGTAAAAGAGGGCTTTATGTCACATCGGTCATTTTGTTTTTTTGCAAACAGTGGTCACAGTGTAAACTTATTTGAAATGATTAAAATTTTAGAACACCTAGACCAGTGCTCAGCCTATCAAAATTTATAATGCAGAAAAAGGTTCTATGCAAAAGATCATAGACGCTTTTTCGTATTTTCATATGATTGTGTGAAGCTACGCCGCATTTTCGGATATTTATTATCGAATAAACCGGTCTTTTGAACTCAAAGATCAATTTCATACATTGTGTATATCTGCCAGAGAAATTGGTCATTGGGCTAACACAAATTAGTCATTGGGCTAACACAAATTTCTTCATTAAACTAAATTGCTGACGCGATCCATCTCATTGAATGTGTTACAAGTTAGCTTATTAGTTTTAAGCTCTGGCAACCCTATGGGTACAGAACTCGACCTAGGCAGTAAAGTTGCATGCTCATGATTAAAGTTACATTTTAGATTGAAAACGTGTCATTGAACTCAGAACGTCATTGTAGAAGCAATCAGCGCTACCTTGGATTTAAGAGGTAAATGGCTTTAAACGAAATTTGATCAAACAATAATGATATATAATCAGTTTTTTGCGTAACGATGTCTTTGGCAATTTACATTCCATACTTGAATGACGATTAATCTTAAAATAAATAGGTAATCATACATTTTGTTCAACGCCTTGCTCATAATCGATATAGCTCGAAGGTTTGAAGGGGTAACTTGTGGGGAAACTACTTACCCGTGGGAGGAATCTTAATATTTTACAACAAAAAAAATATATAAATATAAACTCATAACTAGCTGTCCCGGCAGACTTCGTAACCCCAAAAAAAAAAACAATATTCCGAATCGGCATTAGGTTGCCATTTAAGTTAATAGGTTACCCCAAAAAAGGTCATCAAAGGACAAATGGCATTATTTTATAAAATGAAATTTGGCAACATAATTAATAATACATGGTAAATAGATTCTGATTGTCGTGTTTGTAATACGAGCTCCGATCCGATGGAAAATAGTGCGTCTACTATAAAAAAATATTGTGAAAGATTTTTTTTAACTGGATTGGGATTATAAGGTATCAATACCGTAAGAAAGGACTTTACTTACCACAGAATCAGGGCAATGTATAATGATGTTGTCCAATATTTATTACTTAATATAGGGGCTGAATAATTTTGTATCGGCGCTACAGACGACGAAATTGTGACATCTATTACATGCAATATTTTTTCAGGCTTCGCAACCAAAACATGCCTTACTAGAAGGCGCAATACGTCAAATATCTCGCATGAAACGACAAAACTTTCGATACTGTTAATTGGCTGACAGCACATCGTACTCATATTTTCAACCAATTTGATAATTCCGCGATTAAATTTACTTACCTGGCACCAGTGAACGAAAAAACATAGAAGCATTTCTATCACTTGAAAATGGCATTACGAAAAGTAAGGCACGGTGGGCGTGGCTTAAAAAAGTGAGCTAGCGCCGCGCGCCGGTACGAATACCGTTTCCAGAGACGCCGCGAGTCATAGACGCGAACCTGCATTCCATTCAATGAGAATTACCGAATACTGAATTATGAATCGTAACAAACGACCCCTTTAACGAACGTCTTTTTGTCGACATAAACTCATTAGCCTTAAAGTTTTTTTTTCAAGTGTCGATACTTTAAAACTTTAATGCGTATCTACTGCTTGTGTGCTTTACATTTGAAGGGTCCACAGCAATAATGATGAATGTCCAAAATATTAAAATGTATATTGATCATATCGACGTCGTTCGGTCACTTCATACATGCAGCTAGTAATTTCGTTTACTAACTAGGCAATATCGCTTTCAGTCCTGAGATAAAACCGTTTCTGATAATTGACTACACGTCTAGAACGCTCAGTGTCCCAGTTGTTCACGGCAATAAGGCTGAATTTTGGACAACGTTTATAAACTTAACACCCAAATATCTCGAAACGAAAAACAAAGGACCGGACGGTTATTATAATTGCAGTGGACCCTTCATTTGTGTGTGTTTCGGTGCCGATATTCGTTTGAAGTTAGTACGACGGAAATTCTTTCATGTTTATTTCGTTCAGTGTCTGGCGCATTCTAAGCGGCGTGGCGTCCCCAACCACCGGTGAGCCACAATTTTCTTTCCCAGAGCTTTTCATCACGACCACTGGACCGTGCGCTGGTTGCAACACGTTTTGGACATCTGATGACGAAATGTATTCCACTACCAGTCGCCGGAACATTGGTTATTGTTATGGTCGTTAACTAGAATTTTGATGGTTGCTCGTTGAGAAACCAGCCGTGGATAAATTAATAAGAAATTATTTGAGGCTTGTGGTATTTGCTTTGACTTCATTCGGATTAATTCGGCAAAAAATAGAAATCTGTCACAATCTATCTCAAAACCTCTCTCTATCTCTCTGTCTAGCATTTCCTACATCAAATGTCGTTTACCCACATCAATAATAATTTGTAATTAAAAGTAATTACAGTACGTAACTAATAGAATTATATTTAAAAATGATTACCAAGTAGTCTACGTACAAGGTTTTCATTGTCTGACAACCCGACCTTTTCTAAAAAGAAAACCTAGATAGATAGATTACGAAACCAAGAATCAGATTATACAAGGTTAATATTAGCATTGCTCGTTTCGTACATAAATAGCATATAGATATTACATTTTACCTTTTATACTAAATACATATTACTGGTAATATAAATTAAAACTAAGTTTGATATGCTAATCAATGTATTTATATATCAAACTTAGCAAATTAATGTTTAAACTTTTGAAAGAAACGTCGGGCAGTATATAGTTCGTATTAACTACTAAATAAAAATGGTGTCGCGTTTTCTCGACTGACTCGTTAACTTATTGTACATGTTTAAAATGGAACGCGAAAGTCTTATGTTTAAACTTTTAATCTTCGAGTTTCGTTAAGATAATTGATTTAATCGCCCGATGACTCATAGTTCAAACTCGATCAATAAACAAGATGAGGCAGGTTCCTGACATCAGAGCCGACCACAAAAACACCGGAAAACATATTACATCTAGCCATAGAATAATGATATCACCACTGGAAACAACGGTAAACCGGCTCGGATAGCAGTTTCATTTTACATTATAGATCGTGAACCATTAGTGTGATTTTATGATAGATTTTAATTTTTTTTCTATAACGCACTTCAAAGATTGACCTCATCCCAACTGATGTTAAGTGGTAATGCGTTCCTAGCTTAAGGGCAAGTATAGCATAGTAAAACTGTTACTAGACTTGTCGCCCTTACCTTGAAGGCTTGACCCCTGCTACTAATGCAGCACCCCCCAAGTGCTCTGGAAACCTTACTCATACGCAGGAACACAACAACACCGGAGTGATTGTTATTTGGCTGCGGTCTTCTGTAAGGTGGAGTTATCTCACCAGTCGGGCCACTCCAGTTCGAGCGATAAATAGCTTTGCCCTGCCTCTCTTTATTTTTATTTACGAACCATTCGCAACGTTTATCTAAACAAACTAGCTGTGCCCGCGACTTTGTTCGAGTGGACTACATTATTTCATGGTCGGTTTTACCCGTCTCTTCTAATATTCGTAACAGAAAGTATTCCATATTTTAATCCAAGTTTCGTGCTGTACCTACTTGTGCCAAACTTCACGTCTCTAACTTAAAAAATAAACGTTGTCCCATATAAACTTTCAAGGGCCATATTACCAAATTACCGGAGACAAAAGGAAAATATACATACCCTCGTGAGATGTTATTCGAAGGAATATTGAAGCAATTAATGCCTGATAGTCCCGTTTCATAATTTGTTGGCATGATTAAATCTCAGTAGCACAAACTTAATTTACACGGTAACGTCCTATTTGACAGCTGTCAAAAATGTCACATATCTGACCCTTAATTAACCATAATGGCACTAAGTTGTCGTAATTAGTTTGTCGCAACGGCAACGTCCAACGCAAACCGCTAATCGCGTCAAAACACCTTCAATATTCCCGGTGAGGAAACATAACCTTAATCCGAAAAAATATCAAAGGGCTTTGTGGCGCCACAAAAGCGCATTCCGTGTGGTTTCTACACAAGCACACAATAGATTTCCTCTAAGTACTCCGGGCGGGTAATCCATGGTTTCAACGAACTGCTTACTACGCAGGCACAGTACTTGAGGATGCAGTAAAGTTATTTGTATTCTTTACGGAGACGAGAAAATAACATGGTACGCTTTTTGTATCAAGACCAAAATATCGTTTCTATTTTATTTTGAGCGACGCCTTTAATGTTTTATAACGGCCCTCACTAAATATGATGGACACAATGACTTACTTTTTGATTGTTGGTATCATTTTATGTTTGAATCAATTGGTGTGTATCAGTTAATTATGATATTCAAAAATAGTGTTGATTTTAATTTTGGCACCGCAGATATGTAATCAAAGTTAAAATCAGCGAAGACAAAACGGAATAAATTAAATCTAAATTAACTTAAGCAAGGTATTCGATCGGTGTCTGAGAAAAAATATGAAGAAAACAAGAGTTTTTAATTATTTTGTCGATAGGACGTTAAAAAGCAAGTACCTTACCTCTTTAATCAGTTACTCTTAGATATCCGAAAAGAGAAAAATAAAATAATTATAAAAAGAAAATGCATATTTTATGTTATGTTAGAACGGTTTTATGGGACTCCATTTTATATACGTACATACTTGTTTTATTTAGTAAATAGATAGGAAATACTTTATATGAGTGTATTAATGCATTTCATATAACATAATTGACCACCGCTGAGAGCCGGCTCGCTACGCCGACAAAAGAAAAGATTTGACCGCTACCCACTCTGCGGGACTATCACAGAATTAATATATGAACAGTGTCACTGAATTATATTGAACTGCGCCCGCGCACCAGTCCGCGTCGAAAGCATATGGCGGAAACAGATGCGCGCGCGCCGAGCGTGACGCCATCTGCGGTGCTCTATGGAAGGTGGATGTTTTGCAGTCGTTTAGGTGGCAAAACTGACCGGATCACTGCTGTTCAGGTGACTTAATGTGAGATCATTGACTAGTGCTATCAGTGAAGTCATTAAAACATTTGATCATCAACCTGATGAAGATTTAAATGTATATAAATACAAAATGAAAAATACGTACCTCCTACTTATTTTGAAAATTGATTTTTAATATAAAACACCAGCTTAAGTATAAGCACTTTCTATTTACTGATTTTAAAACTAGTATTTGTTCATATAGTTCATTCATCCTTTATGTTCCGCATATAATATCATCGCTCATATCATTCCACCAAAAGAAAATAATCTTTAAATAAGGGCAGAAAGAGTAGTTACATAATTCAGTACCTTATCACATTAAGTTTACTTCCTATTAACTTACAGGTTAAGTGATGAAGTTTTTTATATGACAAGGTACTAAGGTGTATGCGAATTAATGATTCTGACTATACGTCTTTCGCCATTTCGTATTCGGAACAGGGGGTCTACTACCATAAACGAAAAGAACTAACGAAGGGTTTCAATTTTGAAGATTTATCAAAATTCGGGAGTAAAAACGTGGTTTTTGCTTTGCATAAATAATATTTTGTTTTATGAACAGGCTTAAATCGCATTCGAAGTGATATTGGTTGCGAATATCAGGCCTAGCATACGCCCCACGATTAAATTTTATCGCGCTCTTAACCAACGTCATAATCGATTGAAGTCAGTGCGTCAGCTGTTGATTGGCTGAAAGTACGAGAGCGGTGTGCTATTAGCCAATAAACAGTATCGAACCTTTTGTCGCCTTATACGCGAAATTTAACGTATTGCGCATGCTAGGCCTATTTGCCAATTAAAAATTGCTATCCGTTGTCGGATCCGACATATTTCGTTTTTGTGAGCAGGAACCCGCAGATGATTTCATTGTAGGTCCATTCGCTTTTCAACCAGGTCTAACCCAAACAGTAAGTGACTAAGCACGAACTTACCTACTCACTTAAGCACTCAAATCACGAAGCAATCATGAGTCAAGTCAAAGTCACCTTCAGCTAGGCAGGCTCGGACCCAATCGATAAACTAAACAAGGCGATTCAATGACGTTTACGCCGCTAAATGAACCGCCCACGCTATCGATTTTACCATTACAGGCCGTGGTGGTTTCAAGACCAACCTTTGGTTAATTCGTGGGGACACTAACTGGGCTCAGATATGGTATTAACCACTACAAGACCATCGCCATCCATCACCAGTCTAAGAGGGCTGATAATAAATATATTTTTTTTTTATAATGCACTCCAAGATTAACCTCATCCCACCTGATGTTAAGTGGTAATGAGTTCCTAGCTTAGGGGCGAAAAGTATAGCATAGTAAAACTGTTACTAGACTTGTCGCCCTTACCTTGAAGGCTTGACCCCTGCTACTAATGCAGCACCCCCCAAGTGCTCTGGAAACCTTACTCATACGCAGGAACACAACAACACCGGAGTGATTGTTATTTGGCTGCGGTCTTCTGTAAGGTATTTCACCAGTCGGGCTGCTCCAGTTCGAGCGATAAATTGCTTTGCCCTGCCTGTCTTAAATCTGATAAAATCGTGGTATAAATAGGTACCGCAACACTTAGCCATACATTCTCAAACTGCCCAATAGCTACAAGTAAAGCGATTGAAAGTTTGACAATATACATTTTTTTTTTGCTCTGCGCATGACACTTTGGCGCTCTGTCTTTGCGGATAGTCCGGGAAACTAAAATTGACGGTGTCAGAATTGTAAATGTATGTCAATTCTATTTTACTATTGTATGCAAAGTATTTAACAATCATAATCAACGTCTAGTTTTGGTAGATATCAGCTTAACCTCCCTCCCCCTTCTGAAACAGGCTCCAGGGTTTCCAAAACCATTGGTTAATCCAATAACCCTTCCGATGTCGTCACCTGACCGTGTTACGCTAGCAGTTCAACAGTCACTCGTTACATTTCACGGCCTCTAGCCATTTGGGGAGCGCGGTGAAACCTGCGCGCGCGCACCATTCCTACACTGGCACGCGATTGCTAGGGCTGGCGATTAAAGCAGCTTTTTAAATGGATAACTTTTGGAACAATTTAATTGGTCCATGACTGTGTAGTCGGCTGATTGAAAAACAAATAATTGCATATCTTCTCATTCTCATATATCGTATCGTAGGTTCGAAACAATATATTCAAAACTTTAAAGTTACAGAGTATCATGTCAGGATTGAACAACAACACATGCATTGCTTTGATTCTGAGCTAAGTAGCTTAAGCGCTTGTGTTACAGAAATAACAACGGGTGCCACAACACCCAGACCCGAAACAATATAGAAAAGTTCGTTTTCCATATTGACTCGACCGGGGATCGAACCCGGGACCTGACCGGGTCCAAAAAAATCAAGTTATTACTAACCCTTGCAGCCCTATTGGCTGCGCGAGCGCCGTTGTTATATTAATCGCTTGCATTATGTAGTCAACACGCAGTTGTGTGCGATCGGAGAGATCCTTTGTACGAAACTGAAACTATAATCACTGCCAATAATTGTATAATCAACAAGTGTTACTCTGATATTTTGCAAATATTCATCGTAGACATGTGATGACATGACAGTTTAGACATGACATACAATTATCTTTGTACAGTCAACAGCTTACCACGGTGAACACATGCAATTCGATATTAGTTTTTGTGTCCACAACATAAGAGTGGAACAAATATTGGTAGATATATGACCTATACCTGCTATAGGAGCTACTGGTAAGCTAAATTTCAAAAGTTTTTCGAACACCAAAGATTTAAGTTGTCTTATCAATTGATACATCTAATTGTGAAATACTACTCTTACAACTCAGATAACAGCTAGTAGACATATGGTATTACATATGATGCAAACATACGTAAAAATACGCTAAAATTTGATCAATCCACACAGTTAACTTGACGATATCACGCTTCTAAGAACACATGAGGATCGTGCTAAGTACAAGTATCTGGTTCATCGAGATAAAACTATTGTATTGATCTTGAACCGTCATTCGATAAGATTGTGGCGGTCGTATTGTTCTCAGACGTTCATTATGGGCGAAGAATTGCATCTTTTAATCGTTGAAAGGATAACCTTCAATTGCTTTTGCTGAGATAAACGGTTTAGTTTCAATAAGAAAGACAAAAAAGAAACCATACTTAAACATTACAGAACAATAAAAAAAGATACTAATGTCGAAATTACGTACGATGATGTTATAGTTTCCAATGCTGAACATAAGTCTATTCATAAGAATAAGGTTTTAATTAAAGACGAAAAGTAATAAAGCGTAAACGACAACAGAGAAAAAAATGAACGAACACGTAGCCTGTTTCAATGACAAAAGAATATTATTAAACATGAAGACTCAAATATTTAAGGATTCATACATTAAACAACATACATACATAAAATAAAATGAATAGGTACCATCAAAAAAAATGTTTGTTCCATCATTCAGATTACCAAAAAACATAAGACATATAGTAACCAAACAAATACTTAGGTAATTTAGCACGTTTAGAATTAGTGATGTAAACGCATCCCTTCATTTAATGGTGATGCCCTGGATCATAATTAATTTTTATTTACGTTTTAATTTCCTTTTGAAAATCTAACTGAAGGATCAAATTTGATAACTGTTTGTTTTCCAAGTCATCATCCCTATTTACGAATTTGATTTTTGAAAGCAATGTTATCAGATTGTCTCTAAATGAAACGGAAAGTTTTGGCGACAAATTAGATAATATTACACGATGGTTTTCACAAGACTAACAATAAAATAGCATTAGCATTCAAGCGACTGAAAGTGAATCGACTGCATGGTCGTTAGATTCTATTTGTATGCCCATATGCTAATTTATAGTGTGAAGACGAGCACAATGAATACATTTATAAAGCCCATTGTTTTAGTCAGCTATTAAGGCTTTGATTGCACCGCATTTGAATACATTCTAATTTAATTCCCTTAAACAAATCTTTTGTAATTCGAATAGATGAATATGGTAATTTGAGATACGGAAATGGGGAAAATTATAACAAGAATAACATTAAAGAAGTTAATGATGTAGATAACATTGAGTTAATATCTGAGGAAAAAGATATATTTCAAGTAAGTAACATAAAGTTGATAAGGAGCTTAGAAATAAACCTTGGAAGAATTGAAGTATTTGCCTTGAAAATAATGTTTTAGGATCGCGAGTGTATTAAAAGAAAAATATTATTTTCAATACCAATTGGTGTTTCCTGTAATAAGAATAATTGTTTAGTTAGCTCGTCGCAGTTGGCACAAATTCAATCCAACGATTCATTAATTTAGGATTTGTTGAACATCAACTTTCCAAATTTAAGTAATTGCTTAGAAGAAACTCAAACTCAAACTTAAATATTTCTTTATTCAAGTAGGTTACATATAACACTTTTGAATCGTCATTGAATACAATGCAAAGTGATTCTACTTCCGGTTCGGAACCTATATCTACCGAGAAGACACCGGTAAGAAACTCAGCAGATCATTTACAGTATCAGTATCTAACTTATTGCTATGTGTAGCTCACTTTGGACCAAGTCATATAGTTTTGGTTTTGATGAGTGATGAAACAAATAAGTACTCAAATAAGTTTTTACTTTCGAGAGGTAAGCTGGAGCAGCCCAGTCCCCAAAGGTATGCCACTGTTCACAAGCATGACGTATGTGCCAGCCATCGAAGAATCCTAGAAACCGGTTAAATTTTTAAAGTTAAACACAAAATGTGTTAAAAATCGAGTCTGTCAGTTATTTTAGTTGTTTTCCCTCAAACATATTATTATATAAATAAGGTTTTCAATCTGTAAGTAAGGCAGCACTGTAAGTATTTTGGTCGATTTCGGCATTCATCTTTTCTTGTATTTTGTAGCATCTTGATATTTATATTGAAATGTAGAAATGCTGCGGCAATTTTATCTCGTAATACTTGAACTGAACTGATAACTAATACCTTTCTTGTATTCATGCAATTTACACTGTATCATGATACCCTGTCTGATTATATGTACCTCTAAATTAATATATTGCTGATTCCAATGTAAGTAATTGTAATCCTCAATTAAAACTGTGACGTTTTTTTTCAATATTTGACATTGTATTCGTCTGTTATTAATTGTTTTTACGGAAAACAGATTATTTGAAATCAGAGAACATCCTCGTATAATGAGATTTCCGAAATCTGGCATACGAAAGATAAAAAAAAGTCAATGTTTGAAACTTTAAAGAAATTAAAAAACAGAATATTGAAGTTTGGTTTAAAGAAGAGAAGCTAACAATTAAAAACCAGCGTTTTAATCGTCGCTTTTATTTTTAATTGTTGTTTTTAATCGCTGGATTTCAATGGAGAAGATGAAATGTTTGTTTACGGGTTCATTTTTCACGCTGCAAATTTACACGTTATTTCAGCCCGAACTTTGGATAGAAGATACGATAGGATGAATGACGGGGCACCAATAGATGTCTATTTACGAAACGTCGGAAACGGATTCGAATTTGGAAACGGTTTTTGTCCCTTCCTAATGTAAACGATTGAGCAAACACAAAACATAGTCATTCCGAATCGGAATCGTTTCTGACGATTGCGAATAAGCCCCCTGAAAAGATGGCCTGTCTGCTTCTGTTCGCTTCCACATTTCAGACAATAATCTTGCAGTAAAAGAATTCCTAGATCATTCTCCCTCGTGTGACCCTCATATGTTTTGATAGCTGTTTATCAGTCACTTGACAAATGCCTTGCATTCCTGCCTCCTATCAGAACGGGTGTGATACATAGCTGACAGATCGATAACAGATACAGTATCTGCGGGAGAAATACGATTAGGCGTAATTCCGTGATATTCCATTCCCAAGTTTGTAGATTTCGAACTCGTACTTTGAATTGGTGTTATATATTTTTGTAGTTTTAGTTGAAATATTTACAGCTCTGGCATTATTATCATTAGTCAACCCATTTTGTTAAAAGCTGATGGAGAAGCGATCTCTGGAGATCTTATCCAACACATCGACAAAGAATACGGTAGCTTCGTGTCTTAACTCAAACCTAGTCGTCGTAACATAAATAAAAAATAATTTAATCTAAGATAGTTGTAATTTTGAACTGTATTTCATGCCACTGCCAAACATCATTATTCTTATAAAGATGACATCGCTAATCATGTGGTTTAAGTTATAGAAGCAACCATATATAAATCTGAAAATATGAATATTTGTAAACTTCCAATATTAGCAAAGGAATAGGAAGACCAATATCCGTTACTTTGTATTTGACTGGCAGAGATTGTTACGAAGCATTGCATCATTTTGTATCACTTTAATGATTAAAAAAAATGCTATGTAAGAAACATTCAGATGATATTAAACTCAAAGCAGAAAGACAATATACCTAGGTTTTATATCATCAAAGTATAATATGATCACAAAACAACATTAGCGATTAATACCTATCTTATGAAGACACTGTAGCCACAAGTTGAGGAAAATTCGCGGGTAAATGCACCTACATACTCTGATAATATCGGATGTGGCCGTGATCTGATTACCACAGTACCGAGAGCTCTAGAAGTTATAACAAGGCCGAAAATATTTCAAGCAATCATTAAATTTTACCAAAATTATTTTGGTTTAGTTCGAATAAAAGAACAAAATCTGAATTATTTGCGAACAAAGCTTAAGGACTGAACATAAAATAAGTAATGGAACAATTTTCGCGCCCCAAAACCAAAAGTACTCCAACCCTTCCCCGTGCTCATTGTTTTAAAACACATTGGAGGTCAATGTTGTCTGGATCTCAGTTGTTAAAGTTATTGGTACTTTTTCATTTGAATGTGAATTGTTAAGGTAACATTGTTATATTGTATTGTATACATATTATATATACGTTAGCTGTTCTATAAATAATAATACTTTTCGGGCAATATAAACCTGATCCCAAAAGCACATGTATTTTATACCTCGGTGGCGCAGTGGCTAAGGGAGACGGCCAAAGCGCGTAAGGTCCCGGGTTCGATTCCCGGTCAGGTCAATTTGGAAAACGAACTTTTCTAAATTGACTTAGGTCTGGGTGTGCTGGGTCATCCCAGCACACCCAGACCTGGGGGCGTCATCGCCCCCAGTTAGTATCCGTCGTCTGGTACTCATAGTACAAGGGAAAACCTTAGTTTGAGACCAGGTGATTGGTGTGATTATCTGGCGCATTTATTATTATTATTTATATGTTGAAGAACATATTTAAACAACCAATGAAAAAAATTACAATCCTGACGCGGACATGGCCAATAACGAACACGCCATCGAGCATACAATCATACATTTCTCGCCATTTTGAAGATCTAGTCGCAGAATATTTAATGACATGTACGGCAGTAACACGAGATACACAATATTTCATTTTGTTTATCAATATCACTACGGCGAGTATCTATTGCAAATGTAGCTGCAAACCGCATTGTACTTTCCATTTATTTATCAATAAATCATATTACGTTCTGCGGTTTTGTACTGCAATAAAGATAGCTGCTTCGTAAATATGTTATTCGTTTATTATTAAAAATTGACAGGTTCAGTTTACCGGGTCGGTTTACAGGTTAAGTTTTTATCCCTAAATAAAAGAAACGAAGTAACGGTCTCAGCTAGTCCCTACTAATATTATAAATGCGAAAGTAACTCTGTCTGTCTGTCTGTCTGTGTGTCTGTTACGCTTTCCTGCTTAAACCTCTCAACCGATTTTGATGAAATTTGGTATAGGTATACGTTGAATCTTAAGAACAGACATAGGCTACTTTTTATTAGAAAATAATACCACATTTGGAAGTTTATATGGAATAATGTTTATTTTTAGAGATATGAAATTTGGCTCAAATATAGCTCGAAACTTGGATTAAAATATAGACTACTTTTTGTTTCGAATATTAGGGGAGAAAGGGGTAAAACCGACCATAAAAGGATGTGTTCCATGCGAACGAAGTCGCGGGCACAGCTAGTAGTACTATATTTTTCCCCTAATGCCCACAAATTTGCCCACCGACAAATTTACGTGTAATAATTAATACGAGTGTTAAAAGCGCAAAATGCCTTTTGAATAGTAAACTCCTTGTTTATTGCTCATAAAATTATAATTGCCATCGTACTAAAGAATCGATACCTACGAATAATATAATCGATCTCTCTTAGAACGATTTTTTACTGTTAACATTGCATCAGTCTTGGGCAGACGTGGTAATTGCGACGATACGTCACGGGACTAAAATTGATCAAGCTGTTTTCAAATCTCAATATCGATAAAAAGCAGGCCCACCGCTAGCTGTTTTCGCCCCCGCGTGCAATACCGATTATGCCGCCCTACGACTACTTACTCTACGTTTTGTCAAAAAAATATGATTAATGTTTTCTCATTGCGGTGGGGCAAAATAAAAACAACTTAACGAAGATAAAATTCGTGTTCAATTGAAACTGTAGCAAAAATAACTTAGTCTTTGTTGGAGCATTGTTGATCATAAATAGTTTTTGATAATATTTAATTTTGAAAAGATCTTTCACTAGATGTGACTGAAACTGGTAATGTAAATATTATTCTTAGCGCTATTGCTGTGTTCGGAAATTTTGAAATTACATAAGTCATTGGAAAAAATATATTGGAATAGGGGTTGTGGATCATTGGACTGGTTTTACCCCAGGAGTAGGTATTATGACAATTACTTCAATTAGATAAGTGATGAGTCACTCAATTTGCCGCCCCCCGAGCGTGCCGCCCGTGTGCGGCGCACGCTTTGCACGCCCGCTTACGGCGGCCCTGATAAAAAGTAGTGTGTGATTGGTTGAAAACACGAGTGTGATATTAAAAGCCAATACAATACCAACTATCCTACATAAACCAGCAAAGATTTGCTGCAAAGCCGCATGTGCACAGATGTACTTTAATAGAGAAAGCGTAAAGGTGAGTCGTGTTCATAGTCAAGGCCAGAATCGTGCGATCAAGGAAGCCTCGAGCCGTCGCATGCAATAAATGCGCCGATCGATTTAAAGCCTACAGCTGCACTGTGACCTGTTTGGACCTAGGACGCAGTTAACACCTCTTGACTGCAACAACGCTACTCGTAAACACCATTAACAAACTTAAACTGGCATTCATCAACGAATCTTCAGAGCTAGAGTTTACACCTCTGATTTTATTGTCTAGCTGTTTGTTGCGTTTTTAGGACCAAAATATTTATCCCATATGGTCCCATCGTATGTCATAAATATATCAGATGGCCATCGCTTTAATATAATAATATAGCTCGTCGAACAAGGATCATAGGCGTAGTGGACTCCGAGCTCTGTAATAAGCACGCGAGCCTGAAGATGGAAAATAAAAAATGAGCACCCACTTCGTATGGTAATGCAAAGATTTTGATTGAAACTTATTAGGACACTTAATGAAAGAAATAATGAACATCTAACCTTTTCCCGTTATCATTTTTACTCAATGCTTGAACAACCATTATCCTAGATCAAGCTAATCTAGTTATGAGGATACAACAACTTATAAATAACTATTATTAAATATATGCCGTATTTCCTAGATCCAAAGTTCTATAAAGTACAGTCAAACTTTTGGGCGGGGACTAATATTAAAGAACATAGCAAAAAAGGCCCAAAAGTGTCATACAGTCCAATCTTATTTAACTTTCGAACATAAGAATTATTTATGCTTTGTTTTGCCGGTACCAATTTTAGGTCGCAACTGTGCAAAAACAAAATTTTTATAGCAGGATACAACAACATCCGTCTGACCTCCGAAAACCAACAGGAATTAAACACCTAGAGTCGACACGGTGAACGTTGTAGAAATTTAAAGCATAAACAATCGTTTTCTGAGTCAAACTAACCCGTTTGTAACTCAGCCTTGGCCTTTGTGACAATCGGCTAGAAAGGCAGACAGTCTGACTCAATGACTCATTGCGAATCACTGCTAGTAATAGACATGGTAAATATTTGAATTTTAGTAATGTCATTACGATATCTCATCTGCGATGTGTAAATAGTGCGCAATTAAGTGAGATTCATAATCGAATGAAAAACGATAATCATACGACTTTAGTTGATCTGAATGACGTACGTAATTCTGTACACCTCGTGATAATTGCATAAAGAAAATTTCGAAACTTTACCCAACAAGAAGCGTGTTCTATATGACAAAAACATTACGAGCCAGTCTGTAAATACTCAAGAAACTAAGAAGTAATTTAGACTGCTAAAAACCTTAGGAATTAAGTATGTACCTACTACATTATAGAGCAATAAATAATTGAGTATTGAGTATGTGTCCCTGAACAAGAAAAGTAGTAGGAAACAAATGGTCTTAGAAAAATTATACCCAATCCTATGATCGCTGAAATGACAAAAATGATTTTTTTGAGAATTAAACTGTTCTCAAAATTATTCTTCTAGCACAACAAATTATAAATCAATCCCACACTGAAAAAGGAGGATAAATTGTTATTTTCGTTTCAACGCACAAAGTATAGGCATCTGGTAAGAACTTAAGGACATAGGTAGTAACTTAAAGATATACGTCAAGATTTACTTTAACCACAAATTGAAAAGGGTTTTCCAAATTTAAAGAAGCTGAGAAGAGAATTTCAAATACGAAAGCTGCGGCAATTATATTTTGGCGAAATCTTTTAATATTAAACGCGAGGTAAACCAAATTTCAGACATTTTAATACCTCCATACATTTAATAATACAAATGGCTGACAGTGTCAAGGCTAATGTTGGAATACGATCGATGAAGCCAACATTGACCAGTGGCCGTGACTGCCGGGGCTCTCATTTATAATAGAGAAAGGCAAACGACACGACCATGGAAGAGGCCTAGGTCCAGTAGTGGATCAATAAGGCTGATGATGACGATGGCAGCGAAGAAGACCACAGCTTAATAGCATGCATACGTCAAATACCACGCGTGAGACGACAAAAATGTTTCAACAGTCGACTGACTGGTTTGATATCACTGTCGTATTTTCATCTAATCACCAGTTGGCACTTTGTAGTTTATCGATTTTGACATGTGTCAAAAGCGCGATAAAATTTACTCGCGTGGCGCATCCTAAGGGTACAGACAGAGCATATTATAAATATCAGACAACATCACATACATTGATCTGACAGCAAAATAACTCAAGCATTGTTAGAAACCAGAATCAGTTCTGGTAGAACATACTGAAATACATTTAGAAACGGGTTTTTGACACAATTAATTACCAACTAATATAAAAAATGTTTCTCTAATGGTAACAAAAATTTACTGTGATAAATTGCGTTAATATTTAGCGGGACGTCACTTCTTCGTACAGTTGTCACAAAAAGTAACCTTAACGCTTTTTATTTATTTGTTAAAGAAGAAAATACGCGTTTATTGTGTTTTAAAAATTTACTGACAGGCAAAATAGTTCATTGTTTTTTTAACGTAGCCGTTGTAGATTTTAATATAATCTGTCATTGCTGTTGTAGATTTTAATTTTGAAGCCGACAAGGATATACTTGCTTAAGCACGTATTACCTCACCGCTAACTGGATTTGTCAAGTAAGAAGATTACTTCAACCTTTCACGAGTTCCGTAAAGTCATTCTTTATACGTTTTATGCAGGAAACCGTCTGCACATGTTATTTCATACATAACCTTAAGAATAAAGCTCACGGATTTTCGTGACGTTGTAAATCAGATTAAACACAAGGATTAATGCACCATCATTGTAAGTATTATTTCTTTCATCAAAAGCATGTTTCGAAATCTTTTGTCGTAGAATGAAGTTGCTTAAAAGCCATGCTTAAAATACATCTGTACAATGCTGCTTTTATATATTGTTCATTTCAATTGCACCATAAGTATGCAATGGTTAATTTGAATGTTCAACTTATTAAATTAAAAACGTTACTTCGATTGCTAAGGAATTAAGTAATTTGCAACACACAAGACCCGTGAAAACTCGTCCGAAATTCCGTTGGGTCAAACATTTCTGTCAGATGTGGGCTAGTCTCGTAAGTAGCATACTGCCTTTCTTTATCGCACCGTCTTTGTCTGTGCCCAAATTAAGCTGCTCAACGATTTACGCATTGCTTACACTTTCTCTTGGTTGTAGGATTATAAACTAGGTACGAGTTGGTAGTTTAAACGTCGACAGTAATAAAAAGGCGTTCTACATCAGAATTTAGTAGAAATGACACCATTGTAAAAAGTAATACATGTGGCTTACGTGACTTAATGTACTTTACTGTCTTCGTAATATATCATTATCTGGTGTGTATGTATTAAAAATAATGAATAATGAAGATACCTCAAAAAACTTACCATAAATTTTCATGTTGGAAAACTTGTGATGCGATATTTCATACATTTTCCGTGATTTGTATGAGAATGTTTTGAGAATATTTATGTTCAAAATGCTTAATTTTACTACAGTAACAGGAAACTAGTTTGTGTTGCTTGAAGTAGGTACCTACCTGATAGATATCTAGTCTGATATAAGATATCAAATTAAATTTTGTTTCAGAACAAACAAACAAGGAACAAAGATCTTTTATTCACAATGTTTGCTTCTCAATTTGGACTTAACGCTACTCATTTGGTTAATATTGGGTAAAAAATTAACTAAAGACCTTCATTATAATAATAAATATTAAAAACTTCACACATATTACACAGTCACCGACCGGGATTGAAACCGTGACCTCGCGAGATTGCGCGTCACCAAATTCGTCGCTTGCCTCTCGGTAATGGTCGCCAGGAGTTATTTCGTTGGGGTGCCTCAAGGAGTAATACTTCTTCCCATTGTCTATCTTCATACAAACTAATAGATGTACTATATATCTAGTAAAATAATTAGAATATCAAGCAATGCAACAGATTTGTTTTATATGTCGGTGCACTGCACAATGAACATTAGATATGCAATCGGTGTGAGGTTAGCCCACTAAATTGTGCCCAGAATTTAAATCGCGTGATTCATAAGCCACAAACGCTTGGTGCGGAAAGTTGTGTAACTGTCTTTTTTAAATTATTTTATTAACTGCCTACTTGCCTAAGGTTATTACGTGTTCGTAGAAAATCAAGAGCGTATGTTGTTTCTTTAATTAGGCCAGATTCTTTTAAGTCTACTGTTTATTCATTAGCGTTATTAATTCCCGTTAGTTTACGTTTCTTATAGGTTGTTTCGAAATTTTTAAGTATTTGTTGCTGCATATCTTCCATTTTTTTATCTGTGCTAGTAGGTAAAATACAGTTTTATTGTTGTCAATATTTTTTAAAATGTCATGTGAAAGTTTCTTTATTAATTAAAAGTTCACTAATAAATACAGTTATTTTTTCCCCTTAAATGTTAGTTTGAGCTACTGATGTTGTTGATCCCTAAATTGTATATGTATCACAATTAACCAAAAGCATCAGATCGTATTTTCTTACTTTTTATAAAAAAACATAACAGAACAGATAAACTTATTTTCATTGATTGTTTTGTACTTCATTTAGTCGTCCAAATTTGTAAGGTACTTTAATTTGAGATAACGATCCTCCTAGATTCTTCTTTAGCATAAAAATCAATCAGTTAGCAGCACGTAATTGGAACGGCCGACAGCAATACTATTGCTGCTTTTTAGATGTCCCATCAAATTGTCAAAACTAACGTCAATGTAATGTCAAAACTAATGAGAGGGAGACCAATCACGTGTGGAAGCTACGTACTGTAACATGGTATTTGATGCTAAAATTCCCTATTCCCAAAGTTACACCCTTTCTGAGCTGTGTACAGTGAGAGCCAGATTATAAGGCCGCGGCCTTGAGGGTACGGGCCGCGTCCGTCGGATCGCGACCGCGGATCTGGCGCTGATGGCTTTCGTCACCAATCGACCTTAATTGTACTAATGTAGTGGGATGTTGCGAGAAGCGATTGCGATTTGGCATATTATAAAGCTTATCGTTTAAAGTCAAAATTTCAACCAAATTAATTACTTGGTAATAACCAACTTTTGAAATTGTCTCTTCGATATACAATTAATAAAATCTTAGTCTTAAAGTACCTAGAAATATATGGCAAGATATTCAGTAGGTTTCTTTGCGAAATACGTTTGCGCATAAGGTGAGTTATTTCCATTTTGTCCCATTTACTGTTGGGTACAGATTTGGTTTATTAGTTGAGACAATAAATGTTTTCTTTCTTCTTTTTTCTAACAAATACCTCCTTCATACTTTTAAATAATATACATTACTTTGTATGCCCATTATCTATTTACACAATATCATAGATTTATTATTGAAACTTCTATGTAATACGAGTACTATATTTCATTGTTAAAAAAAAAGCTGTATAAGGCACAAATATTTGCAAACAAGTTTTCTGAACTACTTAACTTATATCAATGTTAGGTAAACAATTGCAGTTCGATGTTATTAGTTCATATGGGCACAACATAAGGGTAGGTATTTCAAAGTCCAAAGTATATTTATGACGTACCTACTTCTGTCTGTCCACCAACTTATTGTGTTTTCCTTTCATTGCTTTTATAAATATATAGGTTAGAGTCAACTAAAGTTCTAATTTAATCATAACATTGAAAATTTAATACATACATTGTTATTATAGAGTAGGTATACATGAAAGTCTGGGGCTCATCCCAGATTTTTTAAGTTCACTATAAAATATAGGTATATACCTAAATCTCCTTCATCATTTATCATTCTTATTTATCAACTCAACGCTAAAACCTTTATCTGACAAATTGTCGGTTTAGCCACTTTAGCATTTCATGAACCGTCCATTAGGCTTTGGTCTGAATACGTATGAAAGTGTATCTTAGATTGAAAATATATGTAACTGTCGACGAATTGTTAAGTGTATTAGTTTGCGGTAGAATACTTTATTTGTACTGACGATTCATAAGTGCTTTTGTAAAGCTTACATGAATAAAGATATTTTCTATTCTATTATATTCTAAAGATATTTTCTATTCTTTGCATTTGCAAAGTTACATTTAACGTTGTCATTATTTATAACATGTTTTAAAAGTGAGGTTATACTTACTCACCGAAATGAACCATTAATCTTATTCTGATGGTAAACGACGATAAATCTGCCGAAGGTTACAAATGAATTAAGTAATTTTCCAAGCATGTCATGCTAGTAGTATAGCTTTTACTTGATTTGCAAAAAATATTGTTCGCTATAAAAATAAGTACCAAAGTCTTCTATTAAATGGGTGAATCAAACATTTATTTTCGGACTAACAAAATCAAAATTTAAAGCTTAATTAAACTGGTTGGTTGTTATACAATATATTATAAACAAACTGTGTGCGTCAGTAAACAAAGTCAATGCCCAATAAATGAAAGATAATTTCAAAAATCGTTCTCTATTTCAGAGAAGCCTTCCCATAAACTTTACACTTCGTGTTTCAAAACTTCCTCTAATAGGATTATTGCCAAGATTGACAATGAAGATGACAAATGATTATATACTCAACAAAAACGAGTATACTCTATAGATGGGGTGATGGATGTGCGACTAAGGGAAAGTGTTGAAAACGTGACATCACGTACACGAACGATAAAAACACTTCACACGAATGTACGTGCTTCATAATTGATAGAACAAAACCTGGCGAAATACTACACTAATAGACTTTTCATTAAACAATAGCCTAGAATAATACAATGCAAAGAAATTTAAAGTCAAATTGTTTGGGATTTAATTAAGTATTGACTCAAATAGGGTAGAACTGAAAATAAATGTTTGATCCATCATATATTTTTAGTTATATCATTAGATTACCAAAAAATAATCCCATCAAGATCCCAGAAGGGCCAATTTTAGAAGATTTTTATTTTTTGTAATCTATATTATATAAAGCTAAATTTATTTATATTTCTAAATATATGGTTTAATTGTATTATAAAAAAAGACAAATAATGTAATGTGAATTACCTACTTATGACTTGTAATAAATAATAATCCTACACCTTACAACAACTTTTAAAAATATAATACATATATTTATTGGTTTTTTAACACGTAAACAAGAATTTACTATGACACTTTTGTCGTTCGTTCGTTTAAATTTAACGCGACGTCATATCTTCGTACTGTTTTTAGCGTGTCGCAAGAATCCGTCTCCTTTGACGCGCATCATTCTCAATTTGTATTTACTTATTACAAAAAACCGTTTTCATTATATTTGGATCTTAAAATAACGGGCTAAACAGAATCATTGATTTTCATCCGAGGCATCATCGCCGTTATGCTAGCAATGTGTATGTGTTTTTTTTGTCTTGAATTTTACGACACATCCGTGGTGTATTGGTAAAAGCGTTGAGCTTCAACATCCGGCAGTCATAGATTCGAATCCTGCGGAACATGTCCGGAGTTTAAAAAAATCTATCAACAACATATTCATACAAACTTCTGCAAATCATTCCAGCTAAAATACGACTTGGATTCGGTCACAGAGCTCATCGATCTTCAATTCAAGATCGAGGTTACAATTAAGCAAGAAGTCATCTCGAACGTGCGCCTGCACCATTATGTTCAGGTAATGGCACACCAGACAAACCAGTCGAGATTTACCTTGTAACCATTATTGGGTACTTCCTGGAAAAGGTAGCAGTACCTACTTCTTGTTGGAAGACGCGCGTCTGCTTTGAAACAATTGGGGATATTCCTAACAAGTGTTTTGGTGATTTTACTTCATCAACATAAAAATAATAAGTAAATAGTGGACGAATGTGTGTTACATTGCTCTGATTCTGTGGTATGTCCGTAAAGCAAGTGTGTTACAGAATTAACCTCAGACCTGAAAAAATGTAGAAAAGTTCGTTACCCACATTGATCCGACCTGAGTTATTTAAACCCCGCAACCAGATTGTAGTCCAGCCCGCTGTCCTTTCGGCAATGCAATTCGTCAAATCCTAATACGATGTCGAAATATATTATTATTAACGTGGAAATTTGTGTGAATATATGGATGACTGGAGGTCTGAATGTAGATGTGTTTGTTACTCTTTACCGCTAAAAGTAGATACTAAACGGATTTGGATGAATTTTGAAAAAAAGTGAGTAAACTGACGTCTATTTTCAATTCTGATCCCTCAGGCAAATCTATAAGCTAGATGCATTTTAACTCTGGCAATGAAACATTATGATATTAAAAACTTTCATATTCGTTAATTCCAAGAGATTATCACATTCAATGAACAGCATTAGTCCAGTGAAGAAGGAATCAAATGAATTTATACTGAGGTTTTTAAGGCCAAACTCTTTGCATTTCCAAATCAAAACGATTAAAGAGCAAAGATTAATGGCCGAGGAATCTTATGATTGATGGAGAGCTCCAACATTTTATAGATGACCGTATGTGTATAGCCATGAACTCGATCTTGTAGCGCTTGCAGAAGCCATGGGCCACACGGCCGATATAATTGCACGGACCAGAATAACCGGTCGGGCCGTCACGAGGGCTTCGCTACACGAAGCTGTGATCATACTCACACTTCCTGGAACACTACACTTCGTGAATCTATAGAAGTTACTGAGGTGTCTACTGAGGAAGTTGATGACAAAATTTGGCTTAAGCATTCCTCGACATCATTGTAAATTCTTCTGCAAGTGTTTCGCTGTGCAATCGCAAGTTTTAAAATATTTTAAAGAAATTGAAAATAATTCATCTCCCCTTGCGGTGTGGAGCTCAAATCGAGTGCCGCCAGTGGGGCGTGAAGCGTTTGAAAAATTGTAAAAATCTATTATTTAAAATATTTGAAAAACTCATTTCCAGCAACTTTATTTACAAACCTACCATCAGAGAAGACATTTGTTAGATCTCATTACCACTCTCTTGACTACGGTAATGAAAGAAAGGAGAATTTTCATTTGGCTAGTATGTATGTGTTAAGTTTATGTGTTCGATTTTAACTTCTAAACATCGTTGAATGATAAATTAGGTATTGTTATGGCGTCTTATTTGTCTGCTTTAATCTTCTTATTCTTGGCTAGCGACCCGCCCAAGCATCGAGCGGGTGCAATGTAGATACTTATGATTTTTTTACTTTTCTGTACTATATATGTATGTATGTAATATAAACATCCCTCTTGAATTACTATATATATTAAAAAAAACGCATCAAAATAAGTTTTGTATTAATTCAAGTAGTCTTAAAGTTCTAAGCATACTTAGGAACAGACAGCGGTAATGCAGTAAAAGACTTTGTTTTATAATATAGTGATCATTGCATATAAGGCAATTCGCCGCACACATTTTTGGGTATGAATTATGTTAAGAAAAATGGTTTTCGCACTTAAAACTGTCCTGCATGTTACAAACAAATGTTACTAGTTCTTAGTTGTTGCCCAAGTTTAACAGTTACTGGGTATCTAGAACAAAGATTGATGTGTGAGATGATTAAAGTCGAGTACGTGAGAAATGCTTAAATAATAAGTATAATTTTACAAATGTAAAAAGTAAAATAACCATAGCATCAAACTACAAACCTTTGTTCTCACGAGATGAATCACCAACGTAACGGTACTACCCCGGCTACCTCTGCAGATTGCAGTAAGGGATTTTTGAACTAAAAAATACTACAATACCTTTACAAACACTCAAACAGAAAGAGATAATACACAATCCAAAAGTTATATTTAAAACTAGTGGACCCGACAGTCTTCGTCCTGTCAAAAAGATTTGGAATGTAGCTTGGCTCTAAATTTTTGTTAGAAAACGTTTGTACTGGAAAAAGAAAAGGGCTGTCTTTAAAGTTTTTCCGGCGATAATTCGATTTTTTCTCGCCGTAAAAACCATCCTTGGACTTCAACGAACATTTTTAAAAATAATTTTCAAAATTGGTCCAAGCGTTGTCGAGTTATGTATGCCAACACATTTTGCGATTCATTTTTATATAATAGAAGATGAGTACGGTTTTGCCAAATGCATATCAGAATTGGTAATTAATTATTTTTTTAATATCGTTAAAGTAAGTAAGAGTTTTTGCAAAACGTATCGTTTCGAAATTCTATTTAATATCCAGAAAAGGTTCATTACCAAGAATTGGATTGGTTTTAGGTCAGATTTTTCAATCTTATATATTATTATAAACAATTCTCGTGTCACAATGTTCGTTCCCGTACTCAACAAACGGCTTGACAGATTCTCATGAAATTTTGTGAGCATATTGAGTAGGTCGAAGAATCGGACAACATCTATTTTTCATACCCCTTAGTGATAAGGGTTGTCCACCCTTAACATTTTTCTTACTGAAAAATTATTTATATGGCAAAACAACGTTTGCCGTCAGCTAGTAGTCAGATAAAATTATCAAGTTGATAAAGTAATAACCTATTTGAATTAAAAAAATCTATTCAAATTCAAATTCAATTCGTTTATTGCATGTCACATTACAAATTACAAGTTGGTACATAAATTTTATGGTATACATGTGACGCCCTGGTAGGGCACAGCAACTCAAGAGGGCTTACTACTTATTTTTAACTATAACATTTTACATTTAACTATTACATTCTTTCATTTATTACATTTTATTACATTGTATTATTTATAAGCATACATATTAACATTACACAAAACATGACAATTCAGTTATTTTAAATCATAACATCGATATCATTAAAAAATTCATGCAGCATTCTATTAGTTATCATAAAACTTTTCATGCATTTTTTCCATTCATATAATGTTTCACACACTCCATCCGTTTCTTTTGTAGGTGGAATGAAAAAAGAGATGTGATTCCCATAGACTTGTTAATTAACATTGTCGATTATCTTGAGTTTTACTGGAAGGTCGTTACTTGATAGGTTACTTTTAGTTGCGTATCTTGGCCCAAAAGGGGTTAAGTCGCAAAAAAATGTGACTACCAGGGGCCTCACAGTAAAAATAAGTTTGAGTAACCAAGCCTTAGCCTATGATTAATTCGGAAGAAATTCAAAGCACCACACTCAATAGTAGATAAGAACAATTACGATTTAATCAAGTTTATTTACATTACTAATGATAACTGATTAGCCAAATGTTACTCATTGAAATTACTTTGTTACTCATCATTAATTAAATCCAATGTTTTTTAATATGGTAGTTTTAAAGATTTACGATCAGTAAAAAATTTTGAGACTTCATGCTGAATGAATAA
Source organism: Glyphodes pyloalis (assembly GCA_037074685.1). Lineage (NCBI taxonomy): Eukaryota > Metazoa > Arthropoda > Insecta > Lepidoptera > Crambidae > Glyphodes > Glyphodes pyloalis. The sequence continues at coordinate 9,533,368 of JAYKKO010000021.1, forward strand.
GGGTTTTCGCAAATAAAAAATCCACTAGATGGCGATGCGTAAGCGTGAGGTCCAACAGCTATGTAATTGGTCATTTAAATGTCATGGCGACATGCCTGTCAATGTAACGTAAACCAAAACCAATCACGTAGCAGTTAGGCCTCACGCCTACGCATCGCCATCTAGTGGATTTTTTATTTGCGAAAACCCTCATCCCTACTAATATTATAAATGCGAAAGTAACTCTGTCTGTCTGTCTGTCTGTCTGTATGTGTGTCTGTTACGCTTTCCTGCTTAAACCTCTCAACCGATTTTGATGAAATTTGGTATAGGTATACGTTGAATCTCAAGAACGGACATAGGCTACTTTTTATTAGAAAATAAGGGGGGGAGGGGGGTAATACCACCTTTGGAAGTTTATATGGAAAAATGTTTATTTTTGAAGTTAGAGATATGAAATTTGGCACAAATATAGCTCGAAACTTGGATTAAAATATAGACTACTTTTTGTTTCGAATAATAGGGGAGAAAGGGGTAAAACCGACCATGAAAGGATGTAGTCCACGCGAACGAAGTCGCGGGCACAGATAGTTGTTTCATAAAATAAAGTCAACTAAATTTGACGCAAGTTGTCAAAAATCTAAAGTCGGGTTACGCATTTATAAAACTAAATGAATACAAAAAAAAACATTTCTGTACATTCAGCATTTTTTGTGTGGTTTAGGTAAGATAAAATTATGTTTATTGGATGTTTAGTTAAGTACAACCTATAAATTAGCATATCTTGTCGAACTATCTATAGTAAATATCGTGTTAATGTTTAGAGTTAGAATATTTATATATTTTACATTTAAAACGCACGTATTTGTACAAAATGTAATTGATTCCAAGCGTATATTCTCAGATAGCTTTATTTGATGCAAAATTATAAAAATAACAGACTCATAACGAATTTGCACTATTGCTATCATCAAAGTGCAGATGTAAAAGTCTAGAGAAATCTAACCCACTAGCAACAGCCGCCATGTTTTCACAAAGTCAATAAAATAAAAACATAATTAGATTTCGTAAACCGTAATTTAGACAATTAGCGAACCCACTGTGAATTGACTGACGTCATTGAGCGATAAAGAAACGTGTTGTGTCGAAAGTTCCGGGGTTTTGATTGTTTCAATGCATTAAAAAGCTAAAATAAAAACTGCAATATAAGAAAAAGCTGTGATTTAATACAAAAATCATCATATTTTCTAATCCAATTTCAATAGAGGTGAAAAATTGCCATCAAAAGAAAAATAGTTATGTAACTCTAAACTCTTTCTTTGCAAAATACTTTGAAAACCAAACACAAATGAAAAGTGAAAGAAAAGATAATTACTTTAACACTGCAGAATCAGACATTAATGATTGAATGTATAATAACAGGAAATAATTGGCAAAAGTGATTCAATGCCAAAAGGTCAGCGAAAATATCTCTTGTGTAGAAAAGAATTAGTTGTTTTTAAAGAGTAATGACATGTTGCAACAGACTATTATCTTGTGGTCTACGAAGACATCAAGTTAATACAATAGAACGCAATAATAATAGTTATTTAATAAAATCACGACATAGTTACATTTGAGTTTTAAGAGAGGTAGGGCATAGCGATTTATCGCTCGAACTGGAGCAGCCCGACTGGTGAAATACCTCCACCTTACAGAAGACCGCAGCCAAATTATAATCACTTCTGTGTTGTTGTGTTCCTGTATGTGAGTAAGGTTTCCAGAGCTCCTGGGGGTGCTACATTAGTAGCAGGGGTCAAGCCTTCAAGGTAAAGGCGACAAGTCCAGTAACAGATTTATTATGTTGTACTTGTCGCCCTTTAGCTAGGACGTGATTAAAACTTAACATCAGGTGGGATGAGGTCAATCTTGAAGTTGAAAAAATATAGCCCCAAGTTTGAAATGCCAAATTAGATATGGATTTATAGACATTTAACAACTCATTTGCAGACAATGATATCCTGCAAGTAGAGGCCGAAGTGTCAAAAAAATCTTGTGTCGTTTCTACAATTCCATTTACTCCATTGTTCAGGCGACCTTTAAAATTATTTGCCAATACCTTTTTGCTTGAAATAAACGAGCAAGCGTGACCTTACTGTTTTGATGACCTTAAGAATTCATCTGCCGGAAGGGTGGAAAAGATTGAGGCGAAAAATTATGAAGCAGACAACCGAAAAAAAAATATCTAAGAAAGTCTATTTTAAGTATTTCGGGTATAAAGAAAACAATTTCTCGTCTTGGAGCTGGGTTTGTTTTAATTAGCCGTTTAATTGTCATGCCTCTATGATTCGACGTTGTTGTCTATTTCTTCTTACAGTGGTTTTTTATTTGTTTACTTGAAGTGGAATTAAGTTTGGGAACTTAAAAACTAATTACCAGTTTAACGATGTAAAAAAATGACAAATCCAGCATTTCTGACGAATCAGGATTTGTTATTACAATACTAGTGGTATCATTCGCCTGTGTTAAATCATCTTAAATAATAATTATCATGTGATAAAAAATATATGTATGTACTAGTTCCCCGCAACTTTGTTCGCTTTATTTAAGAGTAAAAAGTATCCTATGTCAATCTTGTATGCTATCTCTCTTCCTACAAAATTTCATCTAAATCAGTTTAATAGTATTTGCTGGAATGCAAAAACATAAATCTATATATCCATACAGTACATCTTGACATTCAGACATACAAAGTTTCACATTTATAATATTACAAGGATTTGTTTTTATTGTTGTTGTGTATATTATAGTCAGGCGCTTAGAGTAAGATAGTTTTTATATTCCAATTATTAACAACAAAATTGATGTTTCCATCTAGTTTAAAATTAAGTGCAATATTTTCAAACACAACTGTTTCTATTTTGAGCAACAGCACACCAGTGAATAACGCTTTCATAATAATTCGTTTTACAATCATAACCATTGTAGTTTTATTCATAACGCGAGTCGCGGCCGTAACTGCCTTCCGCAATGAGTTCAAACCTAGTTACTGCTGAAGTGATCAATTACTGGCATGCTCGATTCTTTACTGAGCTTCGTGGATTCGGAACTCGATTTGTTGTGACACACATTCGATTTCTGTAATTCGAACAGAGAACAAAGCGGAAACGTTTTCATTTTTATAACGTTTCAACGGTGCTGGATACAAAATTGAAGTTCAACTAAGTCGTGGTCCGATGTAAAATGAATTTTCATATTTCAGTCAAAGTTAGAGGCATGGTACGTTGACACATCTCAAATAATTTTAAAACATCAATCTCCTCTTTTACTTGACTTTGTTCTACATTAGCCATATTGATTTTTTGCAAATCATCTTTAAAATGCTGTTTTACATTTCTCCGAAACTATGTAATATAGTTTCAAACTATCTGTGACGTCACAATTTACTTACAAACTAATAGTTTGTAATTTTTATAGAAATTCTTCAAAGGAATCGTGTTTTGACAGGTTTGAAAAAGACTGCTCCTATAGTAACGCTCATTTCTGTGTTTCGGATAACATTTAAACTATTGGTCCCATGACATCAAGATCTTAGTATCAGTCAAACTTAGTCAGAAACGATGATGGCTTAAGGACGTTTGACTGGAGGTAAGTTTTAATATTTCATGTTTGTGTATTAATGGCGTCTCATATGGACCGTATGGAAAGATGCTTTTGACAGTAGTCCTCTTTGAGTAAGACCTTTGGTAAGCCTTAAAAGATTGTAACTCATTACCTATTTACACTACACTTTTAAAGCGCATGTAGTATGCATATATTCCCAGCCATGACTTGAAGTCACCAACTAAACTAACTGTTCCTTCCATTCTTTGGCACAATTCTCGCGATTTCCGCAGATGATCGATAAAGTCCATTGTTCAGATTTTAGGTCAACAGCTTTATCTAGCGGCTAGGTGTGGCAGACTCAATACGTAATAACTAGGTATTTGTTTTTATCATTACCGTTTTCAATGCCCTGAATTTCTGCTCTAATACTTACTCTAGTTTCAGGCGGCCTAATAGTGGGCTAAGCACCACCAAAAATTATTAGTATCATTTTATCTTTTCGTATTTTAGTGTCTACCGTCTTGACTATAATATGATCACTGGTTTGATTATCTGAACAAGCAAAGCAAGTAACGGATTCTTCGAATATAGTAATTTATAAGACAAATCAGTTACATTTCGATGAATGAGCGTAGGTTTTGATCCAAATCTTCATTATTACGGCAAGTGTGGTTTTAAGTAATTTAGTCTTGATTTTAATGAAGAAGGCTTTTGCTCTGTCCTGTCATTAGTGATACTAAATATCGCTGCAGCGCTATTTCTACCACTCTGCTTTGAGTCGCTATTTAATTACCTTATTATCTTCTTTAAAAAGACATACAACGCATTGAGCCTAAATTATGTTTAGCCTGTTGCGTCTCATAGGTGATCCGAAGCCTGAGCCCTTATATGGAAAACAGGAAAGGTAACGACCCAAAATATTAAGACATAAACATCCAACTCAAAGAATCTCAAGCCATGACCACCTACAAAGGCTATGCGGACTTGTACCGCCCTTACTCAATACACAAAGGCCTCCGACCATTACTCAACAATCCTTCGTAAACAAGTCATTACGAACACTTGCCCCTTTGTGAAGCTACCCGCCGCAAGGTCCGGCAGCTAGAAAGAAATGCACAAAAAATGCGCATTGTGTAGATGGTTTGTTCACTTTCCAAATGATATCTCTTGAGATCAGACAGTTTTTTAGCACTTCTGAGATGATTCTCGTAAATGTTATTTCTCGATCTGTTACTGGATTAGGCATAACGGATTTTATGCTGTTGCTTTGTTTTTTTGCGCTGAGATTTATTGAAATCCCGTTTCACAAACTATGCGTATCGAGACTCATTTAAAAGCAAAACATTTCGAAGAGTTCTTTAACATCTTGTAATTTTTAACAAAGTTGCTGCAATAGAAGGAAATACCGATATCTATTTCATTGGTATAGGGAATAATATGCACAGCTTTTTTTTAATCCTTCATCTACTACTGTCACAGCTTAATGCATCAAATTATTTGTTAAGTCAGATAAAGAAACATGAACTGTGAAGTCAAACTTCCCGAATACAATAAAATTCAAAACACTTAGCAAAACGTACTATTTATAGACACTAATTCTGATCGATAAAAAATTTGCTACGAGTATAAACACTAAACAAATGAAAGAGCTTGTTAAAATGGTTTTTCCGCAAACAGGTACAGTCAGCGTCATATAGTTCGTGATATTCAGGATACTCTAATAAATAGACGCAACCTAATAAAAAGTGACGCTGACTGTACACAGGTTATCTCAATAACAAACGCTGATAAGTTGATCCCTCATGATAAAATGACGCAATTTGGTTTAGTCATCAAACTCTGAAGTGGTAAAAATATCGCTATACACTGCGTTGAATTGCAAATACACGACTAACAAATAAACCCATGAACGTTGTTTTCGTGGACCCTATGTTCTTAATGTTTTGTAAATACGAATTGAGGAAAGAAACAACTAAGAGCGATAAAGGCGACTCTAGCTCAGTTCGAAGCCAATCTCAAAAGTAGACAAATCTAAGGAATACAGTCAATCGCTTTTGCCTAGACACTAAGCATGTAATTTTAACGACGCATTCTAGAAAGCAAGGAAGAAAAAAGGGTATCAACTATATTTAACTATATTTATTTATGCCAATAGCATTAAGTCCACCTGTTGTACTTTTTTGTGCAATAAAGTTTTTAAATAAATAAATAAATAGATTTAATTTTATTTCAATACACCAATTAACATCCGTACATACAGTACATCAGATTAAGGAATCTAGTTAAGAGGAAGACGGTATAGTAAAGATCGTTTTATAAACTGAAATTTGGTACAATCCCCGTATGTTTTGTATGCAGACGACGCAGATCCCATAAACATGAAACGACAAAGAGACACGTATTCCTTGTCAGACCTTTTTGGCAATCAAGGGCACTCAAATCAAATAATACTTATATGAATACAAATCAGAAAATAACAAATGTATTTTGAATATAGTGGTAGTAAAATTGTTCAACGATACTTAAAAATATACCAAAAAATTTAATATAAAAGACGAAAGCCTAACAATCTTAGTATTATTGCAAACACGCAAAGGTTTGTCAATCAGTACACATCCATCAGGATGTGTATGTTTATTACTCAATCAGCAGACTTGTACAAATCTGACTGAAATTTGGTTAATAGATAAAAGAGTAGCGCGATTAGATTTGTTACTTTTTTTCTGTAAAACATAAACGTAGATGCCGACAACAGAAATCCTCGTTTTATTACAAAATCTCCTAAAATAATAATGCAAAAGTTTGTAAAAATGTATGGAATTCTGGATGACTGTATGTATGCCTGTTTCTCTTTTACGCACAAACTACGGATCGGATTTGTATGAAATTTAGTGTAAAGGGATATGAATAGAAGATTGACATATTGGATACTTTTAATCTCAGAATAGCACGGATGAAAACGCGATCAATACCTTTGTTCATAAAATATTAAGAATTTCCGGTATTTGTTCATTCAACACATCTTTTTTATCGCGGAAATGGCGTAAGCTAAGTTATTTACATCTTATTACATTATCTTTGTTTTTGTTTTATGTTATCTCCCAAAAAGGTGCTTGTTCAGACTGTCTTTTTGTAAGAAACGTTGTTTGTTTTGTCTTCAATTATTTGTTTTTTTACCCTCATTTTGAAACGTCACAATGTTTACGGGTTTATTCACTCGTTTTTCGTTTAGAGCCATCCCAATCTTCGAGTTATATCTAAGTACTTCTTATCCTTTAATATAAATGTATTTTCAATCATAATTTTTATTTCGTTCATATCAGTGAACGCTTAATACATTATTTCTCACTAAATGTTTTCCATTACAGAAACTTCAACGTCTTGGTCGATTCGTGTCGTTTTCTTCAAGTAATCAATAACAACGTATCGTGTTCATGTGATATTAATAATCCGAAATTTCCATGAATTAGGGCAACTCCACAATTTTATTAGAGTTATGTAGACTTACTATTTTGTACACACTCAGAAGGCCAATATTTTGTAATTGGAATAGAATTCCAAATTTGAACATAAACAGAATATACGAAATTCCTTAGTATTATTTTAACTCAACGAGTTCATCAAATTCTTGTGTAGATAACGTATTAGGAGTATGTTTTGATCAACTTTTAAGTGTTTTCTTTGCGTCATTGGAAAATCGTTTACATTAATTATATCTATTTAATACTACAGCAATTCAATCATTATCAAGATGCCTTTCAGTCTTTTCAAGAGTTTTGTTTTTAATGTGGACCAAAACTTTGACTAAGCAAAACTGATGTTGAATGTAATATTTTCCGTTAAATATGAACGTACCAATGAAAAACCTTAAGGTTTCATTCTGATAACGATCAAAACTGCCAATTCAGTCCAATAGCCTATTAATGACTCACAAAGACCCATAATGGGTCGTTAATAGCTAAAACAATCCTTGTAATAGGTACTTAATTAACTGAACGAATAATACCCAAAGTTAATGAAGGAATCCAAATACAAACGTTAATTACACAACAAAAACGTATCTGACCAAAGTATGTACGCAATTTGACTAATTAGTTTAGGAGGATTGTTTCAAAGACGCGCATATGAAAATGAATTGCGGTCGATCCAAGTTATACGAAAATTGCTTATTATAACTAGAATTAACTTAATGCTAGGGCATTCAATTAGTTGTTCGTTAAAGAAAGATACAGAAGTTTTATCAACAGTAAGCTATTGGTAAAGCATAAGTTTTATTACCTCCAATTAATAATTTGCAGGGTTGAATTCGAAGCAAACTGCGCAAACTGTTAGATAGGTATAAGTTCATTTTGTGAAATATTTGAAAATGTTTGAAAATGTAGTTATCTAGATTCCCAAGATTATTTTCAAAGAATCATAGATTACGCCTCATTACTGATGGAAGACTTTTGAAGATAAGATGGTTTCAGAAGAATGAGCAACAGATTTTTTTGGGAGCTTTACGGAATTTTTATTCATAAGGAAATTTAATTAATGCTATACAATGATTCTTGCTGTAATCATGAATATCAATGAGAACATCTATCGTCTTGGGAGAGAGAATTCCAGAGAGACACTGCGGTACCTAGTTTAGAAGTTAACTGCGACTCACCTCAAGTTTCTTGGAGTACTGCTCGACCACTCGCTCCTGCTCCTTCTTCAACTCCTCGTTCTTCTCCAACAAGGCCTTCCCCAGCTCAGCGGCCAGCAGAAGGTCTGACTCCTTCTGCTGCAGCTGGGTCCACACATCCTCCTGGTTATCCATCACGCCGCTCCCGTCCCTGGACGATGACATCTCTTTCACGTACTCCTCCAAGTCCTGGTAGAAATCCTCGTCTGACAAAGTTAAAGCAGACGGTGTTATCCTAGTACCACTGCGGCTTCTACTTCTCCTGTGTTTACTAATAGGCGTGGACGCTCTTATGTCTCCTTTCCCAACAAACTCCGTTACATCAGTTATAAAATTGGGCGATCTGTTCCGATCCGGTGGTTCAGCACAATTATTTCTACTTCTACTACTATTTGCACTAACTTTACCGGCCATTTATCTAATAAAAACACTAGGTCTAACACTAACAGCGTGAAACAATTCAACTTTGCACTATTTTAGTGTAGCTGTTCTTTTTGAATAGCTTCTCTATAGCTTGCTGGAGTTTAGTCGGTTTTGGGATTTTGACGTTTTTGAAAATGTTCACGTTCAATTCTAGATCTTTTTTTAATGCCATTATTATGAATTTTTGATCACGGTTGTATGCACATTTCCGGTTCACAGCACTGCACAGACGCGACACGCACTGTTTTGTCGATGCGGCACGGCGCGATGTTGCCGCGGTGACGGTCGGAGCACAACAGTGGAGCGAGGAGGCTCCGGGCCAGAACGGGCGGCCGCGCTCATGGAGCGTCGAACGGAGAAGGGGCATGTAGGCACTGCAACGAATGCTATTGTTGAGCCGGTGCACAAGCTGTTGCACCTTATTTGAACGCAACGCAAAATACGGGGTGTTGAACAGAATAGATTTACAGTATACTTATCTACCTACAAGTTGACTGGAAAATCTGCCTCAATAAATAATTTGAACTTTATTGACTTAAAATATCGTCAAAAACCAATATGTTTTGCTGATTGAATTCTCTTTACCTTTTTATAATATTGGTAAAGAAGTACGGAATAAGTTTTACGTGTCTGTGTATGTATTGTTAGATCTACCTAAGACTATTATAACCTGCAATCAAAAGTGCACACAAACCGAAAAAATGGTGCCGGTAAAACAAGACAAAACATCGTTATGCTTTGTTGAACGGTGGACGTTGTTTGTATTTTGCATTGACTGGATCTACGAAAACACAGGTGCTTTAATTAACCACCAAAAGAAGAAAAAAATTATACTATACACATTGCAAATACACTTGCACATTTTAAACTTATTATAACTGAGCGATATCTGTAGATCTAAGAACCTTTATGATATTAAAATGGTACACTTAATAGCAAAATCCATACTAATATTATAAATGCGAAAGTAACTCTGTCTGTCTGTCTGTTACTCTTTCACGCCTAAACGGCTGAACGGATTTTAATGAAATTTGGTATAGGTATACGTTGAATCTCAAGAACGGACATAGGCTACTTTTTATTAGAAAATAAGGGGGGATGGGGTAATACCACCTTTGAAAGTTTATATGGAAAAATGTTTATTTTTGAAGTTAGAGATATGAAATTTGGCTCAAATATAGCTCGAAACTTGGATTAAAATATAGACTACTTTTTGTTTCGAGTATTAGGCGAGAAAGAGGTAAAACCGACCATGAAAGGATGTAGTCCACGCGAACGAAGTCGCGGGCACAGCTAGTCATTTATAAAAATAACGTGTTATTAATTGAAAATATTAACATAGAAATAAATATTAATTAATTGCGTTACGTCAAGCCACTTCTGATGTTGAACTTACCTGAATTAAAAAGAAATTAACACTAACAATTACTAAACACATGTTCTAAACAAAACAATAAAGTAAGCAAACAATTAAAAACAAAATATTAAAGGCACATAGCGCTTCTCAAACACAATACCAAAGTAGGCAACAATCTAATCTCAACAACATCTGTTCAAGATTACTCAATGACGCGACCTGCACGTGCATACAAGTGAAATAGCAATACACAGGTACGCGACCAAAAACAGTGCGACAGAAAGAGACAGTTATACCTCATCAAGGTAACACGAAGAGAGTGGCCGGCTCAGTCGAAAAATTGTGAAACATAACTTTTGTTGGTTAACTTTAGGAAGTGATCTCATGAATCCTTAAAACGAATTAAACTATATTAAATCATCAGACGCAAAAAACCAGGCCTTGACTTTTATTCAATGGCGTCAAATAGATATTTCGAGTTTTATGGCCGCCTGATTCTAAACATATGGACACGGATATAATAATAGCTACTCTGAAATAGGCATTTATGAACGCCAATGAACAGTCTACGTAATCAAAGATTAATACGTTGGGCAATACTATTGTCGACGTGACTATTATTAACAATTTAATTTAAACCTTTGTTAATATCTGTAAAGTGGAAGTAAGATAGCTTAGTAAAATTGTCAATCGAATACTAGACGTAATATTAACGTAGAAATACCTTTTTTGTATATTACACTTCAAGATTGACATCAAAAAGTGGTAACAAGCACATAATAAACGTGTTACTGGACTTGTCGCCCTTACCTTGAAGTATTGACCCCTGCTACTAATGTAGCACCCCCCAGGAGCTGGAAACCTCATATGCAGGAACACAGAAGTGATTTTTATTTGGCTGCGGTCTTCTGTAAGGTATTTCACCAGTCGGGCTGCTCCAGTTCGAACGATAAATCGCTATGCCCTATCCTAAGTGTTTATCTCGAGACTGACAATCTAAGCAACGTAACTATCGGCGGGTAGGTACGTATAGGCAAAAGCAAGTCAGACTCCTTACTATGGAATTGTACCGCCCTTATGTCGTCCACGTAAGAACGAATATCGAACTGCAAGTGTTGGGAAATTATGATAAAACCTTGTCTTTAAAAAATGGTATTGGTAGCCTTTAAAGTCCTAGTTAAGAGATAGTCCTAGTTAATAAAAATTACCTCAGTTTTGTTTTTGTTTTTGCCGTCCTGTTAAATAAAGGTATTTGGGATTGCGTCTCTTTTGCATTTAATGAGCGCTATGGAGAATTATATACTAAGTCTAGTGCCCTAATACCACTTAAGAACCCAAGGCCTCCAACCGGCTTTAAGGCTGATCGAAGAACCGCTCACAACCCCTCTACCTAACGTTAGGTCCCAACCTTTCTAGTTAATTGAAAAACAATTTCATACAAACAAAATCCAACACCCCAACACAAGATTATTACCGACTTGACCCCATTTCACATTTGACCGACAACAAGAACTCAAATTCTTCGCTGCTAAGTTACAATATCGATTTCACAAAGACACAATCAAATTCCTGAACACTGTTCACTTGCCCGTGGACTCCGGGAGAATCGGTACAAAATATAGCAAGTGGAACTGAAGAATTGGCATAAAGATGACTGCTCCAAGCGATGATATGGAGATGGAGAAGATAGCTGAAGATGAACTGTCCAAACTGCAGCGACAGGCAAGTTATAATGATTAACCTCTTGCCCCCGACTTCACCGTTATTTCGGGATAAAAGCTATCCTATATGTTGATCTAGTACAACAAAAAGTTCAAAATTTGGTAACTCCTATCTTTGCCGGACCATAAACAGCATACGCAACGCGACTAAATTTTATCGCGCTCTTAACAAACGTCAAAATCGATTGAAGTCAGTGCGTCAGCTACTGATTGGCTGAAAATACAAGCGCGATGTGCTATTAGCCAATCAACAGTATCGAAACTTTTGTCGTCTCATGCGATAAATTTGATATATTGCGTATGCTAGGCCTGAAAGAAGTGGAACTCGTTGCCGGCTCATGTGTTTCCTCCTTCCTTTGACATGGATTCCTTCAAGACTTCAAGCGTGAAGAAACATCTTGCGAGCCAGTATGGCCATGCTAACGGATAGTTTCGGTATCAAATCCGCTGTCATCGCAATGTGGGTTCCTCTCTTGCTTACCATCAGGCTGGGAGGAGCCAATATACTGCGCTACTATAAAAAAAATACTCAAACTTTATTTATACAGGCCACAAACACGTTTTAGTCATGATGTCCCTGGTAATTTAGGAGTAAAAGTAACGTTTTTCAACATTACTTTAATAGTGGAAAAAGACAAGTTACGAATAGTTACAATAAAAATTAATAATACATATTAGGCAAGACATCCAATGCGCTTTCGCATGCGGTGCAGTTTGTTTGTAGACTATATATTGTAGTTTAACGTTTAGTAATAATTTAAGCGGTCTTATCTCTAGAAATCGATCTCTTCCAGATAAACTTTAGGTAAAGGAAATAGTCGTTGACGAGAAATTGGTTCAGCCGTGCAAACACGTGCGATTGTTTTATAAAACCATGGCGTGATGATACATACTAATATTATAAATACGATAGTAACTCTGTCTGTTTGTCTGTCCGGCTTTCACGCCTAAACTACTGAACCGATTTTGATGAAATTTGGTATAGGTATATATTGAGCCTGTAGAACGGATATAGGCTACTTTTTGTTTTGAAAAAAAAGAGGGAATGGGGATAATTCCGCCCTTGAAAATTTTTACGGGAAAATTTTATTTATTAAGTTAGAGATATGAAATTTGGCACAAACATAGCTCGAAACTTGGAATAAAATATGGACTACTTTTTGTTTTGAGTTTTAAAGGAGATAGGGGTAAAACCAACCGTAAAGGTATGTAGTCCACGCGAACGAAGTCGCGGGCGCAGCTAGTCATACATATAAACAAGTGACGTGAATGAAGTTGCGGTCAAAAAGTAGTCGTTAAATAAAAGGTTAAATTGACAATTTTGTCCCGTCTGCACGAGTTCATACGTCAGACGATTGTTGATACAAAGTACTAAAGGTGTATGTTTTGAATGGAGATGTAAAATATTTTTGCAACGTCCATAAATATTTACTAAATGTCTCGTAAGTATTTACTCTTGGTAAGACTGTTCTCAGTAGTAAGGCAAGAGTACATCCTACTAGCATGCGCAATAAACATGAAACGACTTAAATATCGAAACCGTTGTTTGGCTGTTCACACTGAACTGATTTTACCAACCAATCAGCTATTGACGCACTGTTACCTCGCTCTTAATACTATTATCTATATAATTCAGCTGCTGATTGGCTAAAAATACGAATGCGGCGTTCTCTCAACCAATCAACGATACTAAAAAAAAGTTCATGCGAGAAATTTGACATACTTACATCAATATGTATGCCAAATTTCAATCGAACAATTTCGATCCCAAGCCCAACCCAGTTAAAACAATTGTGTAATGAGTGTTAATACTGCCACTGTAATTACTCTTCTGACTGTCTCACCGGTGTTTCTCGGGGTAACCTACGCCATATCGAATACCAAATAATCGACAATCAAAATATCGAACACTATTCATCAAACGGTCCAAAAATCGAATACTTACACATATAATCGAACTTTCAAAATATCGAATTTACAAATAAAAACAAAGAAACTCTTCGGCTTCTATGTTGTATTACGTATTCATCTAGAATATAAGTATAAGCCCTAAGTAATTAATTATAGACATTAAACTATACTCGAGTTGACAACACACGTCTTTCAATCACTCCCGGGTCCCAACATTACAAAGTATCTAATCAGTCTTCCAAATTGCATTCAATTCCATTCGGTAGCTTTTGCGTAAACGTGTGACAAACACATATCCCTACTAATATTATAAATGCGAAAGTAACTCTGTCTGTCTGTCTGTCTGTGTGTCTGTTACGCTTTCCTGCTTAACCTCTCAACCGATTTTGATGAAATTTGGCATAGGTATACGTTGAATCTCAAGAACGGACATAGCTACTTTTTATTAGAAAATAAGGGGGAAGGGGGGTAATACCACCTTTGGAAGTTTATATGGAAAAATGTTTATTTTTGAAGTTAGAGATATGAAATTTGGCACAAATATAACTCGAAACTTGGATTAAAATATAGACTACTTTTTGTTTCGAATATTAGGGGAGAAAGGGGTAAAACCGACCGATGAAAGGATGTAGTCCATGCGAACGAAGTCGCGGGCACAGCTAGTACATCTATATATTCATACTTTGAAGTAAGATCACAGATATATGTCTGCAGTTCAGAGTTATGGAGATAGATCGGGCGACGGTGATGAGCAGCGTGCAGCCTACGCTGAGGGTCCAGAGGAACATGATCAAGTCGCTGAATCAGGAGCTGGAGAAGATTATGATGGAGCTAAAGGTAAGGCAATAAAGTAACTTTTTGCTCGACAGAACATCACACGATATGTATCTAAATTTTCACAGTGTTTGTCTTATTGCAAAACTAGTTATAAGTTCAGCTTCATTTGTAATATAATATGAACGACATAGTTTCTTGCCGGGATCTTCTCTGTAAGTTAAAGGTTTCAAACTGGAGATAGCGTCATTTGCATTATATAGTATTTTCATAAATGTTACTGATGTAATTTAAATGAACAAAAGAATATTGAATTGAATTGATCACTTTGTAGTGATTTACTGGATTGGAGTGATTGGAGCTACTAGCAGTAGATACCTATGTTAAATATTATTTATCGCTAGTGAACTCCCAATAGTATCCATCCATTGATGTTGTATAATCCAATTTTGCGCTGATAGCCGTGTTGATACGCGTGTGCAAAGTTGTAGAACTAGCGCTAGTTACAATAGCGTTAACAGAGTTCATTATAGATATACATTTATCTTTGGCGATAGTGGTATCGAGTTTATTGAAAACTTATGTAATGTAAACTTTAATAAGTATTACAACGTACAATAAACATGTGTTTAAATGTTCGTTATATGTAAAAATACCCCATCCGTAAAAATAATTAAACAGAAAGTTTTTTTTTAATTTGGCTGTTTGGTCCGAACCACATTGATTGGTTTGGGCAGTTAAACATTTCTGGTCATTAAATTTTGGAGTTTGCTCCAAAATTTTAATTATTAAAACTACTTTATGTTACCTACATCATCCGGTTCTCAAATTCTCACAGATTCTTGTAAAAAGTGCCTCCAGCAAAAACACTTTATCTAACCTCAACCATTAAAATCAACCTTGACTCTCATTTAATCATCGTTACATACACAATTATTCTGTACGGCCTTTTTTGAGGTCAGCCAAAATGCAATATTGAGATGATTATGTATTTTCGTAATTATCTACTTTTGTCAGTGAATTCAAGATTAATAAACTGTATCTAACAAACTGACCACAGAAATTGAGCTTGACGGCTCGATGTAGAAAATATTGAATAATATACGAGTCAAAGAAGCCTATCCGTAGGCTTACCTACGACCAAAAACGAAAGGATTCGTTTTTAAATATTATTCCAATGTTCGGCAACCAAAACGTGATTTTTGATTTTCATAAATAATTTTATTTGTTTTATTAAAGTTTTTTCGTTAATGAATTGGTTAATATGAAAGGTTATGGTAATGATTGTTACAAATTGCTATAAGATTCATGAAGTTTCTATTATGTCAATAAAATAGGCAGGTAAATACCTTTATGTCGAAATACCGATATTATTGACTGTTTGGTTGCGTCTAATTGAATTCGAATACCCTGAGTGTAACTAACTATTTGACGCCTACTGTACAGTTGGCATCAACAGTGAGTTATAAAGACATATTTTTTTTATTTTTAGATTTTACCTGCGGTCTTCTGTAAGGTGGAGGTATTTCACCAGTCGGGCTGCTCCAGTTCAAGCAATAAATCACTATGCCCTATCTCTTAAAAAATCTCACCCTATCAAAAATAAATCAACAATAAACAAATAAATATTGGACAACATCACATACCTACATTGGTCTGATTCTATGGTATAAAGCACTTGTGTTACAGAAACCAGAAACAACGACAATACCACAACACACAGACCCGCACAATATAGAAAAGTTCGTTTCCCATATTGAGACCGGGGATCGAACCCAGAACCTCAGGGGCAGGTCGTCGAAACAGTGATTTCCTTTCTTATAATATACACATTTTCTATTTTCTGTATTGGTTGTTGTCACTGTCCCAGTTAAAATGTCATCATACAATGGTTCTGACATATCCCTGTGGATAAACGCCCCAAATTAAACATAGAAGAAATAAAAATATTAATAGTCAATTACTTAGCCAATGCGACAAGGATGAGTTGTTTACAAACTAAAAATACCATACATCAAAAATACTTTAGGTACTAGTTGCCAAACATTTTCGACCGTATTAAGTAGGTACTTTAAAGGGTTTCCCTTCAAGGACAAGACACACGCACTCACGCCAAGGCTGCTAATCCCTATAAGCCAATTAGGTTGTTACCAAATTCGATGAGGCTAATCCGCCAATTGGCAGTCACGAGGCATCGACAACAATATAGTGGATGCTAACAGTGAAGCCGTTGGCCCGCAGCTGGCAATGAACGCAGCGCACTTTACATCGTATTCTACCAATATTATAAATGCAAAACTTTGTAAGAAAATATGGATGTCTTTTTTTATATTGCACTTCAAGATTGACCTCCACTTCCACCTGAAGTACAGCATATTAATAGCTGTTACTGTATTTGTCCTTCTTCTACTAATGTACCCCCCCCCCCCCCCCCCCCCCAGAAGCTATGGAAACCTTACACACACGCAGGAACACAACAACTCCGAAGTGATTGTTATTTTGCTGCGGTATTTTGTAAGGTGGAGGTATTTCACCAGTCGTGCTGCTCCAGTTCAAGCGATAAATCGCAATGCCCTACCTCCCTTAAAATGTCTGGATGGGTGTTTATTATTATTTCATGCAAAAACGACTTAATGGATTTGAATGAAATTTGTTAAAAAGAGGGACGAGATACTGGATTAACATATAGGACTTTAAATGCTTTATACAAAAAAATATAATTGGAGTTGCTGTTTGTATCCAACACCTAGATCTACTCAATATAGAAAAGCCCGTTTTCTACATTGTCACGGATCTGGGTGTTGTGGTGCCATCTTTGTTTCTGATTTCTGTAACACAAGTACTTTACCTACTACCATAGAATCAAATCAATGCATGTGATGTTGTCCTAAAAAAACTACTCCAGTGCTACCATCAAAGTGATGAATCGCAAACTTGCACACATCTGCATCACTTTTTCTAACTCTTTCACTGTGGCGTACTGTTTAGCAAAATGCTGATTACTAAACATCGCACGTGTGAACTGGCCGAATAATCCATTTGCTTGCTCGAATGCCCGACACGGGACCCTGTGTTCGTTACCCCGCTATTTAAATAGTTAATTAATAATTAACTTTGTAATTCGTTGCAACATTTCAAGCGTTTAAAATCGTAGTAACAACACAAGTGGTTGGATACGCACACACAAGTACAGGCATGTGTGTTATGTATCCAACCACTATAGTAGTAAAGATTGAGGCTTGGATTACACCAAAGATATAGGTTCTGAACCGGGGCAGTGGAGTCAGTATGAATATTTTAATCAATGACGATCCATAAGTGTTATTTGTGGTTATTCATTGCTAGCTTAGCAGCACATATCTTCATCTCTTCTCTCCACTTTGATGGAAACCGGGTCTAACTAACTTTACCGATGTTGTCAAACGACGCGCGCGGCATAAACAAACATATCAAGGCTTGCGTATTCATCACTACATAGTATAAAACAAAGTCGATTTTTCTGTCCCTATATCTCTTTGTACGCTTAAATCTTTAAAACTACGCAATCGATTTTGATGCGGTTTTTTTTGATAGACACAGTGATTCCAGAGGAAGGTTTTTATGTGTAACCAAGAATAGAAAAGCCAATATTTCTAAGTATTTACATTACATCCGTGCGAAGCCGGGGCGGGTCGCTAGTTATTTATATTGTGTGCTTTCTATAAATGGTTTGGGTTAACTTATTCTAGGATTGAGAAAGTAAATGAGATACCTACCTGCATACAGAACTGTAAATTCAGATCTACCTATTGATCAAATTAATATATTTAACGCTCACAATAGTTTCGACTTTACGCAACTAAATGGATTCTCTTTAATCTTATAATGATGAATGAGCATGGACTAAACAACTATTTTAAAAGAGTGAGAAGATGCTGAAGCATGGTTCTAACTTATTTTGTTTGAAACCCATGGGAACTATTTTCCTAAACATTTCCATATTAAAATCCTACATCGCAAGGGATGATGAAATTTTTCTGTTTTATTTTAATATTTAAAGTTCATTAGTACGGCGTGAAGCATTATAAAAATTGTAAAAATTTAATAAGTAGATAGGTATAACCATACACCAAAGTTTATAAGAATGTATGGATATACATTCTTATAAACTTTGGACATGGACACACATATTCATTCTTCCAGACATCCGTCTAGAAGAATGAATATGTGTCTGGAAGAATGAATATGTGTTTGTTACTCTTACACGCACGCACACACGCCTTTAAATGTAAGTTTGTGAGTTCGGTTTTTCGGGGTAATCTCCGGAATGGGGAATATAAAGCTGGTTCCTTGAAAATAAATCTAGCATATTGCATAGGGAGGACCCCCTTTCTATACAACCAGAAGCCCCTCAAAAGGAACATCACTGGTCTAAATCCATTAAATTTGCCATCCTATTCTTAACACACATCGTAATTTGGTCGCAGCTCACAAAAAGCACATCAAACCTGCTAGAAAACGCGAAAACCAGGGAAAAGCTAGTGTGCCTCCTAAAAGAACACGAGAAGTTCTCTAGCGAGGTCAAGGAGCATAGGAGCACCATCAGCGAGCTGGACTTTCTGCTCAAGCAGGTGCAAAAGGAGATCAAGGGTCTGAAGGCGAAGGGAACCGGTTGTGATATGGTTAGTAACAAAACATCGAGAATAGAAAGAGCTAGCTTTTGTGATCAATATTCAATAGTTCACATGTATAGGTTTTTTTTCTGCTTAATACATTCAGCATTTTTTTCCACATTCACACTACCAGGAATACGCGAAGACCCTGACGAATCAAACCATGTTGAGCCAGCTGGAGAACCGGCTCGACACCGCCATGAAGAAGTTCAACACCGTCAACAGCGACAACTACAAGATGCGACTGGAAATAGACAAGCTGCTGAGAGACCGGTTGGTACAAAGTGAAGGCTTCCAGGGGCTGATTCACAAACGTCAAACGATTTCGGAAAGTCTTATATTTTGTCTCTGTCCTATGGTTTTAATATAGAAAGAGCACAGTTTGCGAATTTAAATCCGATTCCGACGTATTGTGAATAGATGGCTTTTTACTGGACGGCCAAAATGAACCGACGTTCTTGTGGTATGGTAGGTATTGGATTATGTTTCTCGAGGTAGAAGGGTTTGATGGCTTCCCCCGACAATTATGGAGAGAGGAGACGTATAAGCGGTCATTCCGTCAGTGGTGTTGTGGTTAGTCAGGTTAGTCACAAGGCGATGAGGTCCAACCGGGGGGTTTTAGTGGGCAGCTTTTATAGGGCAGGGAGTCCCACACATAACGTCATAAGAACGGAAGTGTTTTCATTTCAATGCTTGTACATTGCGTTTTCGTAGCCAATTCTTCAACCTGATCTGGAGGAACCAGCTGAAGCGGCTAATGGACGGCAAGGCGCAAATCTTGGAGCTGGTCGAGCAAGCCATCAACGCATACGACCAACGCGAGGAGTGGTGCTCCAAGCTGGAAGCCTTGAAGGAGAAGGCAGCTATCGATTACAGGAAACATTGTATGGTAAGACTTAAGAGTAAAAGTGGAGTACCAGAATGCGAAAGATATGACGAATGAGTATAAATCCACATAAAGACCGATTGCTAACAATTTAAATTGCTTATTTTTATATTAAAGTCACTATAAAAGAATTAATTTATTGAACAAAAATATCTCACCTACTCCTTTCTATTTCCCCTACTACTCAAGGTCAGGTCAATGTATAAAATATCGTCCTATATGGTTTTTCAAGGCGCGAAATTCACAACTACATGTTTAAAGCATAAATCTTTCCTGTAGGAAGTCCGTGAACTCCAACGCCAGCTGGACCACAGCATGAAGCTTGAGGAGTTCCTGAGGACCAAGGGTACTGTCCGGCTGACTGCTGCAGACGCCAAGGCCGAGGCCAAGAAAATGGAACAGCAGGAGGAGGAAATGAGGATCTACAACAACTACGTCAATGTGCTGGACGCTATCAGGGTAGGGAATCTTAAAGATGCATAAGGCTTCGTCATCTCACATAACAATGAAAGAAAACATTATAGATGTCGCACCCCAAATATACGTTAAACAATATCCACGGAATCCCACTGATATTAATGTAGTGAATCGGCAGAATCAGTCATTTAGCACTCAATATGGAGGGGAGGGTTAGTCTCATAGCGCCATCATTTATATAGCTAGGTGTGGGAGGCTTTTGCTAAAGAGTAGGTACAACACACTCTGATTTCAAACGTAGGCAGCGTCAAATCCCACCCCATAAACAAAAAAGGTGGCGGTGTCACTACGCGATGAGAGGTGGGGGGGGGGGGGTTAGTAGGAGTTCCCACACATGCCACTACCTTCTCCAGCAATACATTGACGTACCTACCGCTGCGTCAACGCATTACCCCCCTTAAAAAAAGGTACCCCAACATGCTTCCAGTACCTATTCAAAGACAGAATAAGCAAAATGATTGAATGGTAAATAAGGAATATGTAGACCACATATGAAGTCAGAGGCACATCTGACACTTTGTACGACAACATTACGTCGAGGTAAACATTTGCAGTTCGACATTATTTCTTATGCTAACGATATAAACGGTACAAAGTCTAAGTAATCTAACATGATTTTGACCGTGCTAATACCTAAGTCAAAGGCATAAAATATCGAACAGCAGGTATCATGCTGTTAACCTTACTTACAGGAGTTCGCCGGCGAGGACGAGGTGGACAAGCTCATCTTGGAGTTCAACCGGCGCGAGGAAGAGAACTACGCGCTGTTCAACTACATCAACGAGGTCAACACTGAACTCAAGAACCTTAGCGACAACGTGCGCATGCTCAAGGCTAATATCGGTGGGTCTAGAGGAGGATTACTTACCCAACCAGGGTAGCCGCTTTCAGCTAGATTCGGCTCGGTTCGGCTCGGCTCGGCTACCAGGGGCAATCTGTCCTTCTAGACTACCTTTCAATGCAGATTTTTTTAATTTTAATTAAAAACATTTTACTCAGTGATACTGGATACTGATAGGCGAGCTTATTCAGAGGGAGGCGTTGCAAAAAATTGCAAAGTACCCAGAACGACCAGTTAAAATGAATGGCATGCCCTACTTTTGTCTATGTAGACCAAATACACCCAACCTTTTGCTAGAAGTGATACAAGGCGGGTCTTCTTATAGCCTTCACGCCCACGCAAGCTCGGTGAAGCTGATAAGACTACGTAGCTATCATTTCACATCGTATCACACTCTAGTAATACTAGATGAGTATAAAAACTCGTATAGCCAGAACATCACAGTTAAAATAAATAGCATGCCTGCTTTAGGCAAACTAGACCAAATACAAATACAAATAGACGACCTCGGTGGCGCAGTGGCTAAGGTAGGTGACCAAAGCGCGAAAGGTCCCGGGTTCGAATCCCGGTCGGGTCAATTTGGAAAACGAACTTTTCTAAATTGACTTGGGTCTGGTTGTACTGGGATGACGACCCCAGTTAGTATCCGTCGTCTGGTGCACATAATACAAGGGAAAACCTTAGTTTAAGACCAGTTGATTGGTGTGATTGTCTGGCGCACTTATTTATTTATTTATACATCCATACCTTTTGCTTAGAAGCACACAAAGGTTTCTGTTCTGCATTTGCGAGAGGCCTTCACGTCCACCGCAAGCTATCATTTCTCATCGTATCACACTCCAGTGTTGTAACTAGACGAGAATTCGCGTTCGGGTTACTTGCTGCGAATATTATGGTTAAAAATTATGTTTTTTTCTCAAAAAGAACTACATACTTACTAAAAAACATAATACTTAGGTACACTATGCACAAAACATAAGGAGATTATAGTACTTTTAGAATATTCTGCTCAAGCAACCAAAGTTTAAAAGGATCCAGTGTGATTCAGTACGAATAAACGTCTAATTCCCAGTTGCCACCACATGGATTGCCAGAATAAATTTATTTATTTTCTACGACGAAACGGGCAATGTACAGCGAAGTTAAAGTGGGGACAATCACTTCCCAGTCGTCACCGGTGGTAAGAGAGGTAGGAGGGCATAGCGATTTATCGCTCGAACTGGAGCAGCCCGACTGGTTAAATACCTCCACCTTACAGAAGACCGCAGCCAAATAACAATCACTTCTGTGTTGTTGTGTTCCTGCATGTGAGTAAGGTTTCCAGAGCTCCTGGGGGTGCTACATTAGTAGCAGGGGTCAAGCCTTCAAGGTAAGGGCGACAAGTCCGTTAACAGATTTATGATGCTGTACTTAACATCAGGTGGGATGAGGTCAATCTTGAAGTGCAATTTAAAAAAAAAACTGGGATTTTTCATCCACATTTGCCACCGGTGGCAATCCATGTGATGGCAACTGGGAATAGACGCGAATAAACGTGTGTTTCTCAGAGGACGAGCGCGCCAAACACCAAGCAAAGCTTTACAAGCAGCAGGACAGCATCGAGTCCCTCCGCTCGACACTCGAGGAGCGCCGCGCGGCCACGCAGGAGGCGCAGGCCACCTGCGAGCGCAGCGCACAAGTACTGGCAGTCTTGCTGCAGCAGATACACTCGCTGGCCATGTGAGTAACCTCCTTAGCAAGCCAAGATGACTGGAGCAGCCCGACTGGTGAAATATCCCCACGTTGCAGAAGACCGCAGCCAAATAAAAATTACTACTGTATTGTTGTGTTCCTGCGTGTAAGTAAGGTTTCCAGAGTTCCTGGGGGGTGCTACATCGGTAGCAGGGGTCAAGCCTTCAAGGTAAGCTAGCATCTCATTACATTACAACATCAGATGGGTTGAGGTCAATATTGAAGTGTAATATATATGTCGCAGTCATCTGGTTTAATCAGCTATTTGATTGGATCACTAGCGCGTTCATTGAATGACGACGTTTAATTGAATGACTAAAGGACAACTCGTCAAATTGTTTAATATAACGTTCAACTTCTTGACTGAACGTCATTTAGCATAGTCGTTGAATGGGATATAGCTGACAGACATGACATAACACACCTTAATAAGATTTTTTAATATGTTGTAACAATTTTAAGACATAAGATTGTCTTAAGACAATTAGGCTAAAAAAATATTTTTTTACGAATAAGTCACTTTATATCTCAATTTCACTCTAAAAATTATCAACACAGTGCTATTCGATTATATCTGTACCAGCTGTTTGACGCCATCTTTGTTTTGATGAGCACTAACGCCGCAGTGGAAAAAAAATGAACTAAATTACAATCACCTGACTGATTACGTCCGCTATGTTCAAAGGGCTATGTTACAATCCGCTAACTTGTTGGACGTTCAGTAAGTCTTATTCATTCAACGTTCGGCCTAGTCATTCAATTAAACGTCGTCATTTAATAAACACGCTAGTGATTCAATCAAATAGCTGTTTCAACCAGATGACTGCGACAAATACATATAAAGAAAAAACAAAAGCGGGCCAAATTCCCGGTCGGAACAGTTAAGAAAACTGACTTTTCTATATCGTCTCCAGGCTAGGTGTTGTGTCTTCAAAGCATTTGCTGTGTGGTGGTAATACAGAAACAAAAATATGTGTGTGATGTTGGTTACCTGCGAGCGCAGCGCCCAAGTGCTGGCAGTCTTGATGCAGCAGATACGCTCGCTGGCCATGTGAGTACCTCCGTAGCAGAGGGGCAAGCGGGCCGGATTTAGACATCACGCGTTCTGAGATCTCCGATTCGATTCCTGGTCAGGTCATTATAGAAAACGGATTTTTCTATATCGTCTCGAGCCTGGGTGTTGTGGTACCGTCGTTGTTTCTGATTTCTGTTACACACTTGTGTCTTCAAAGGTAGTGTGTGTGGTGGCGGTACAGAATCAGAGCAATGTAGGTATGTGTCCAATATTAATTTTGTGTTATTTCTCCTACGCAATAAACTCATTCCTAATCCACTGATTTTTGTTGTGGTCAAGCGATTTAATTATACTAATGTTATAAAGCAGTAGAGTTTGGGTGTTCGTTTGATCGCGCTAATCTCAGGAACTTACTGGTTCGTCGTTATTCAAAAACAAATATGATAGATAGTCCATTTATTTAGGAAGGTTTAAGGTTAAATAACATCTCGCTGTGACTAATAGGAGAGTCAGTAAAAAATGTGGAATAAACGGGGTTAGTACACGAGCGACACTGCAGCGGACCGTTTTAGCTAGTTATTAATTGGGATCAAAGGCAAAATCGTTTGCTGTCGTAATTGCTATGAAACCCTCGTAGGCGTAACCGAAACAACAAAGACATTGTTTTCCTTAAATCAAATAACTGCCACAATTCGTACAAATATCTTTTATAGTAAATGATTTGTAAATGTAATAATTTTGACTTCAGCCAAAAAAAAACCTTAACCTCGTTTTCTTTGGGATCCCATCATCAGATCCTAGTTTTCTAAACATGCTACCACTGAAACCGATGGATATATCCACAAAAAATGTAATCGACAAATCAATTTAAACGCAAAGAAGGTAAATATAGGCTGGTGCAATAAAATGTATCTAAGTACTTAAACTATTTTAACGTTAAGGTTCATTTAGGAACCCTGGTAAAAAATACCGAACAGCCAAAATGCTTACGACTCTTTTTAAAATAACATTGCTTAAAATTGAAACTGATCTGTGCCGAACCCACATTTTAATCAGCTATCTTACTAACGCATTCATATTAAATGTCATCATTCATCTCATAATGGTGGGTGGGTCAAGCTTCCCAAAATGGACGGTGCCTATAATGACCGCCTTAACTTTATTCGTAAACTGTTCAATGTTGTAAACATGTGAATCATATTTATAGAAACTCGTATGTTAGGCTAATCTCTATATTGTGTCCATATTATGTTTGATGTTTTGTTTAACTCTGGTTAATATGAGCTGACAAAATAAGTTACCATATTATGGCACATTTAACACTTATTATTTCCAGTATTGTTTAACTAACTCTATTCGTGTTTTTTCAGATTTGTCTCATTTATGTAAGCAATTTCTCGCCTTTATTATATTAGAATAAAAAATAAAGGTTTAAACTATTGGACCCAACTGATAACAAGTCATATCACTTGCTAGGGTTTCCAACGATACCATTAAAAATAATATTACATCGTTTCTACAATGTGTGCATTATAACCAAAATAATGTACACACTCAAAATTTTTTTTATATTTGCAATCATTTTTTTTATATATATTTTTTGGGCAAAAATAGCAATTTTTCAAAAATACTGTTTAATATTCTTATCTATAGGTATGGTAAAATTCTTTGTCCGGAATGACTCACGGATCAACGCACAGCCTAAACCTATTTACCATCTTATCGTAGAGACATGAAACTTCGAAGTCATTTTTTTTTTGTATGACGTAGGAATCCGACAAGAAAATATTTTCCAGAATTATTTCCCCTAAGGGGGTAAAAAGGGGAGGTAAAGATTGTATGGGCTAATAGGTATTACCCAAACCAAGGGTAAATTGGTAGATAATTCCCGTTGTATTAAACCACCCATTGTTCTTTTTTAACCGACTTCAAAAAAGGAGGACGTTCTCAATTCGACCGTATTCTATTTTTTTAGTGCAATAAAGTATGTTTTTAAAACAAAAAAAAGTTAATATGGAACATCGTGATTCCTTACCTCCTATTTAAAATCACAAAGCAATCTATTCCACTAACCTTCTGATGTACTTACCCAGCTTCAAATAATTTTATATCTTCTACAGGTCATCTGAATGCAACACATTGCCGCTGATGCGTCTCCTAGGAAAGTCGCTTGACGTAAACGTCACCAACGCCAGATTGTACATCAAAAGTCTGGAGAAGAAGGTCATGGAGACAGTTGACATCATCAGGATTGATGAGGTGGGCACTACTACAGGCAACGACAAAGTTATTTTTAGTCCAACGATTAGATTTCCGAAAATTTATGACACATAATACTCCTTGTATCGTGAAAAAAAAAACATTACATTGCATTAAAATTTGACGTGACGGTTGACGTCACCAAATCGCACGGTTATAAAGGATTAAAGACAAGACACATCTCCACTGAACTTTGACGTGCTTTATCATACATCATCAATTTGTATTTGTTTGTTGTTTTCACTGTTTTTTTTTGCAAATCTAAATGCGGACGGATTAAATAGAATCATTGTATTTATACCGTGTCACCATCCCCATTGTTGAAGCTTTGTGTCATAGAGGTTCATAGACAGTGGCGAATTTACAGTCTCGGCCGCCCCAGGCCTGAAGCCTACAGCCGCCCCTTTCTCAGCATCCATGATGGATGCTGAGAAATATACTACATAATGAAATTCGTTTGTATTATGTAGAAATATACTACATAATACAAACCGCTATTGTGCCAAAAGGTTTAATACGCCATAATAAGTCTTTTGTCACGATTGGGGCCGCCCCCTAAAACTAGCCGCCCTAAGCCCGCGCCTTAGGGTAAATCCGCCACTGTTGATAGAGCTAATCTATTACACTGATCTGTCACGGTTCGGTAATTTACTGTATTCCGTGGTTTATTAGCGGGTAGCCCACGTCTTCATCGGCGTGGTATAGCAACCTCATTTCATCCCCTTAGAATATTTTTTTGTGCCTAATTTCTGCGCATTCCGATAATCCCAATAATAGAGGTGGACTGGTGAATTGAGTTACTTTTAAATTTCTGTTAAAAACGTTTTTCCATGAAGGCATTAATATTGCTTGAGCTTGCGGAGGAACACACCTAAGGGAGCGCAGATGTCTCTCACTTTTAACATTTATGCAACAATCGGAGGGCTTAATGATATGAAGACACTATTCTGTCTCCGTAGGCGTGGCAGAAGGCGTCGGAAGGCAAGGAGCGCACGCCGCCGTCGACGCGGCGCCGCGGCAAGAAGCCCGCGCCCTCGCCCCGCGCCGCGCGCGCACGCGACCCGCCCGCGCCCCCGCCCCCGCCCGCGCCCGTGCGCGCCTGAACTGCGGTACAAGCAGTACGCTACACCGCTTTGTCATGTCGAGTCAATCATGTCCTATAGAATGGTTTTTATTAATGCCTACTTTCAATATTTTCAATATTCGTAATGTGTCAAACATGACTATTCGTTTTTCTCCAACCGACTACGTGTCCTTAATACCGTTCATAATTAACTTTCCATATTAGCTGTTATCAGTCGTCCGTCAGTCGTTTTAAGCTTACGCCTCGTATAATTTATTACTATACGTAACTAGAACGGATCGTTTTTCAAATATTGGAACGGAATTTGAAATAACATTGAACCACTTGAACTCTTGACGTTACGATAAGGTTAATCATAGAATGACTAGCTTTGCATAGAAACTCACAAGGAATTCATGTTGGACCTTACGCCCAATCCTCATTACCATAATTGTTTATGAACCTGCAAGGAAACCAGCATGAAACTGCAGACGCTATTTTATTTTATAAGACCAGTTTAACATGAAATATTTTTTTCAGATTATAGTGTTTGTAGGTGAACTTAGGTACATAAAAACGAAAAATTGCACCCCTCAAATAACACTAAGTAACTGTTAGAAACTAGGGGAACACTGTTGGCAAAGCCCAATAAAAGATTTATTTAATTAACTGTTTTTTATTTACTTCATGTAATTTATTATAAAAATGTTTTGGCAAATTCGTTCTTCATACTTTAGTAAAACGTTCTTACGATTTAAATAATAATCAATTAATCTTAAAATACACCTCTTTATTGTCTCGACATCACAGATCTAAAACTGCACAGCAGTTATCATAGTACCTAGAATAACGAAAACATCGTTAAATCAATAATTCCGTTGCGATCTTACAATTGGCTACTTGACAGTTTTTGAAAAACTATTGTAAAATGTGCGCCCGTTTATTTTATATCCCAAGCAATTCGATTTATCTGGAAAAATGTAAATAACCAAAGAAAAATAAGATTTTTTGTAACACATTTAAAAAGCATTACAAAGCATAAAATAATCATTGTTTCGCCACAATAAAATAAATAATTTTCGCGGACAGCTGTCATTTCCTAATTACAATGGTGGTTTCTGTTTCGGTTCTTTTGTTCCACAGGTAAAAATGTAAAATTATTACTTAACTAATATGCTAACATATCTAACACTTTTCATATTTTATTGTTAACACTGTCAAGTAGCCAATTTTAGTAAAGAAATCGCTTGATTAACGACACGAGACATTTGACGGCAGATTAATCTCGGGACAAAATGTACCAATCTGTTGTAACGGAAAAGTCTTATCTACACTAATATAACAATTTTTTTTAAATATGTATCTTTGTTGGCCCGTTTTTCACAGCAAAACGGAGCGACAAATTTTTAGTTATTTTTTAGGACAGATAGCATTTCGAACTCTAATCTTACTTAAGATGACATCTAAATTGTTTTAGATAGATAGATATACTTTATTGCACAAAAACTTTACAGAAATAGGTGTAACAGATTGATTATAGTACAATTTAGGCGGTCTTATTGCTAGGAAGCGATCTCTTCCAGACAACCTTAAGGTAGAGGAAAAAGTAGATGCCGAGAAATGCGTAAGGCCGTGCAACATAAATACAGTTTTTATTATAGAATTACATTCATAGTATAACATTATAAACATACATAAACTCATAAATATATTACACTAGCTGTGCCCGCGACTTCGTTGGCGTGGACTACATCCTTTCATGGTCGGTTTTACCCCTATCTCCCCTAATATTCGAAACAAAAAGTAGACTATATTTTAATAGAGCTATATTTGTGCCAACTTTCATATCTCTAACTTAAAAAATAAACATTTTCCCATATAAACTTTCAAAGGTGGCATTACCCCCCCCCCCCCCCTACTTTCTAACAAAAAGTAGCCTATGTCCGGTCTTGAGGTTCAACGTATACCTATGATGACAAATTTCATCAAAATCGGTTGAGAGGTTTAAGCAGGAAAACGTAACAGACAGATAGACAGACAGAGTTACTTTCGCATTTATAATATCAGTAGGGATTAGTAGGGATAATATAAAATCAAGTAAAGTAATTTCACTCAAAAAAAAATGTTCATAAGTAGGATAAGTGTTTGAAACTTACTGACAGCCAACATGTTCAGCTGAGATTATGGATAGAGGACATAGATTAACATTTATCAAGTGTTTTACCTCGTCACTGTATCCTGACGGGCAGGCCGCGCGCGACCATGGAGCTGGCGATCATGACGTAGCTGGAGGAGCCGCGCGCGCGACAGATGGCGCGCAGCAGGTCCCGTTCAGCCGCGAACTGCGCGCCTTTCTGCTCCACATCAGTCTCTGGAAGAAATGGAGGCGGTAATGGTACATGTAAAAAGAGCTCTGGCTGGTTTATTTTGGCGGAAAATATCCCTTCAATATGATCGAGTGAAGCGATGGCTGACACATACGCCATGCTTGTGAACAGGTGCCACCATTGGGGACTGGTCTGCTCCAGCTTACCTCTCGAAAGTAAATACCTAAGAGTCCCACTTAATTGTATCATCACTCATCAAAACAAAACCATATGATTTTTTTTTTTTATAGTACTATACGCCGTACTAGCGAACTTTAAATATTAGAAACAGAAAAAATTTATGTGAAGGTCGTGGGTTCAATTCCCGCACCGCAGGGGGAGATAAAATTTTTCTGTTTCTAATATTTAAAACCATATGATTTTTATAATATTTTAAAGAAACAGAAAATTTTTACTCACCTCGCGGTGCGCGGCTCGACCCCACGACCTTCGCGTATCACTCGCGATGGTCATCCAACTGAGCTGACAAGCGGGTTGATACAAAAAAAATCATCGCCTACGATAACTTGCTTAATAAATCTTAAAACAAACAGTTTTATCTGGTCTTACCAATGACCCCCTGGCTCCACTTGGCTTTCCCGACCTGCGGCCAGGGTACAGGAGCTTCGGACGGCACGTACAGAGCCAGCAGCGTGCTCACCATCTTGTCTACCTCCAAGTCTGTCACCTCCCACAGCATCCCCACAACCATGGGACTGGAAACAAAAATCATAATTTAAAAAACGTGGCCGGCAAAGATGCGAATTTTTAAAAGAACAACTTGTATAAAGTACGCAAATGTATTGTCTTAGCAGAAGTTTTAGAATTTTGTTTGTTTACAAGTTTAGTTCTGATTTGTACCAAGAGATGTCACTATGCCTATTTACATCGCGATGGCATTGTGTTCCGGCCGATCCTATTTATAGGAAATGTTAGATGTCAATAAAGACTATTTTGGTTACTCCATAAACTGTAGTTTCATTCAAGCTTGGGAATTAATTGGGAGGAGTACTACAGGGAGTGGCCAGTAGCCCAGAGGTTTTACATGGTCCTTCATTGCCGGACACCAGCAAGGGTGGTGTCTTTTTTGTCAATCATCGCTACGGGCAGTGGATTGCTGTCGCAACCGTAGCTTCAGGGATCAGTAACCTGATCTCGGACGGCGCGCCAGGCTGGAGTGGAGTCGGCGCGAGTCAGGATTTGGATGGGTGCGCAGCATTGCAGAGAGGAGCGGTGGAACGGGAACAGCTAGTGTGACCTACATACAGCGGGGTACACGCAAGGAAGGGAAATTGAAGAAGTGTGGTGTGTGGTAAATGGAAGTGCAGTTATTGTGAGTAAATTTGAACTTTATTAACAGGAAGATTTAAACTTTATCAAAATTGGTGATTCTATTTGGAACTTTGGACTTAGAATAATTTTAGATGTTAGATTTAGAACTTAGAATAATTTCGTTAAAAGTGTAAAGACGGGGAACCTATGCCCAAATTTTGATCGATATCTTTTTGTTTAAACACTTAGAAAATTTTCATTTAAAAATTAACTTGGAAAATTTTGCATTATTTTGTCAAAAATATGGAGTCATTATTACATTATCAAACGGAGCTATACGAGCGAATAGTTAAAGCCAAAACTAATTTTAAGAAAAGTCCAAGAGAACGCATTAATAAGCAGTATATAGAGGGTCGAATAGAACTGTTAGAACATTTTTGGTTTGAGTTTTTATCAGGGGATAAGGAGTTCAAACGAAACTCAGACCCTAAAATATCATCTGCATCTAGTTATGTTAAGGAGGAAATTTATGACAAGACAGAGGAATGTTATTTGGAGTATAAGTGTGAGTTGAAAATAGCATTGGAAAAAATTACGGCTGAGATTGTAACTGCACCTAGTAAGTGTAATCATGGCTCAACACAACCCAAATCCTCTCATATAAAATTGCCAAAAATTAACATTCCTAATTTCTCTGGTCAATATGCAGAATGGTCGACATTTAAAGATCTTTATACAGCACTGGTACATTCTAACGCGGAATTAAGCAAGGTTCAAAAGTTGCATTATTTGAAAAGCTATCTCACCGGAGAAGCGGAGCAGTTCGTAAGACATATTCCAATAGAAAATGATAATTATGACAGATGTTGGGACTTACTATTACAAAGATATAATAACAAAAAATATATTTGTCACGTTACACTCAAAAAACTGTTTAGTCAAAACAATATTTTAAAGGAGTCAGCCTCTGGTTTAAAACACTTGATAGATACTACTAATGACTGTCTTGCTGCTTTGAATAACATAGGAGTCAATGTATATAGTTGGGATGTCATTATAATACATATCCTAACCTTGAAGTTGGACCCGGAGACTAGACGTCAGTGGGAGTTTCATGTTAGTGAAAATAGTTCGGCAGATGAATTGCCAACATATGAAAAATTCAAAGAATTTGTTACGAACCGATATCGCGCGATAGAATTTCTGGGCTCCGGATCAAACTCAATAAAGAAACCTATCAGTCATAGTAGTCCACCTGTAAATAAAATGAAATCTTTACATGTAACTAATTTCAAGTGTGTTTTTTGTTCGGGAGAACATTCTCTTCCATTTTGCAAAGATTTTTCAAAGGAATCTGTTGATACTCGTAGAAATTTTGTAGAAACTAATAACGTGTGTTTTAACTGTTTGGGTATCAATCATTGTGCCAAATTTTGCCGTAATAGTTCAAGGTGTCACGTGTGCAAAAGGAAGCACCATTCTCTGTTGCATCCTAATGGTAATGATGCTTCGGGGGCCGTTGAGGTCAGAGATAACTCGGAGGTGCCAGAACAACCAATGGCATCTTCCGCTGAGGGAGTAGTAGAGAGAAATGTTACGTTACCGTCAATTTCTTGTTTTTCGTCAGGTAGGGTTTGCAATCAGGCTCTTCTAGCAACTGCGCTAGTGGGAGTTCAGTCGAAAACAGGTATAGACACGGTACGGGCTTTACTTGACCAGGGCTCACAATGCTCTTTCGTGACTGAGTCGACCGTGCAGCGTTTGGGATTAAGGAAGACTTCAGTGTTAGGACATATTTCTGGATTAGGTGAGAATTCGTCAACTACTAAAGCCATGGTAACTTTGGAAATCAATTCAATGGTTGACCCTAACTTCAAGTTGAAGGTTGAAGCTTACGTTTTAAAATCGATCACAGCGCCGTTACCATCATGTAAAATTGATCCATCGAAATGGATTCAACTAAAAGGTCTGGCATTGGCTGATCCTAAATATCATACTCCAAGTCGCATTGATGTGTTGCTTGGGGTGGGTGTTTACAATCAAATATTATTGGATGGGATAAAAAAGGGGCCAGAAGGAGTACCTTTAGCGCAAGCTACCTCTTTAGGTTGGATTCTGTCTGGTTACGTGAATGTGGCTTCAAACCCAACAACTCCAATAAATGTACTGCATTGTCGAACTGATGAAAATGATCTTCTCAAAAGGTTTTGGGAACTGGAAGCGGAACCTGAAATAAAAATTAATAAATTATTAACAAATGAAGAAAAAAGGTGTGAAGAAATATATGCACAAACCACAACGAGAGATAATGATGGTAGATATGTTGTCCAACTTCCTTTAAAAAATGATCCGCCTCAAGTTGTTGATTCTCTGGAAATATCTAAAAAAAGATTTCATGTATTAGAACACAAATTCACTAAAAATAAGAATATGAAAGATAGATATTCAGAAGTCATGAAATAATATATTGAACTAAATCACATGGAACTTGTACCTAAAGAAGAATTAAACAATCCAAAAGCAATTTACTTACCCCATCACGCGGTGGTACGTGAAGACAAAGACACCACAAAGGTAAGAGTAGTATACGATGCTTCCTGTAAAGGAAAAAATAATATGTCGCTCAACGACAATCTGTTAGTGGGACCTACCTTACAACCGGAATTACGACATCTTGTAATGCGTTGGCGCTTACACCCTATTTGCCTTACCGCTGATATTGCAAAAATGTATCGCCAAGTGAAGATTGCAGAATCAAATGTCGACTTCCAGAGGATTATCTGGCGAGATAATCCTGAAACTGAAATAAATCATTACAGAATGCTAAGAGTAACGTTTGGGACTGCTTCTGCACCTTACCTTGCGATTAAAACGTTACAGCAACTGGCTCAAGATGAAGGTGGCAGGTATCCTATGGCAGCTGAAAGAGTAATGACTGATTATTATGTGGATGATTTATTAACAGGATGTCAAACTATAGAGGAAGGTTTAAAAATATTTCGAGAAATGAACGAATTGCTGAGCAAAGGAGGATTTGAGTTAATGAAGTGGACAAGTAACAATGAAGAACTACTAGATGTTATGAAACTTGAATGGGATAATGAGGATGATCAAGAAGGATTAAAAATTAAATCCGACGAAATTATGAAAATTGTGGGACTTACTTGGAACCGTGGTGAAGACTGCTTCCGCTACACTGTTAAACTCCCACCTCTGGAACATCCTGTAACAAAAAGAAAAATAATTAGTGATATTTCGCGATTTTATGATCCATTAGGTTGGGTTGGACCTAGCATTATAAAATCAAAAATAATAATACAGCAATTATGGTTAGTAGGCATTGATTGGGACGAAGCTGTACCGGAAAGTATATTAAACGAGTGGCTCACTTACCGGGAAGAGTTAAAGTTGCTAGAGGTTATTAACATACCGAGGTGGGTCCATACCAAGGTTAGTAATACAGTCGAGTTGCACGGCTTCTGCGACGCCTCTAAGGTTGCGTATGCGGCGGTTATTTACATCCGTGTAATAGATTCCGAGGGAAGAATACATGTAGCTCTGGCAACTGCAAAAACAAAGGTGGCGCCTGTCAAACAGGTCTCAATTCCCAGGTTAGAGCTGTGTGGGGCGGTTTTATTAACAAGGTTAATTTTGGAAACTGCACAAGTACTTGGTATTGACAAATGTAACTTGCATGCATGGACTGATTCTACTGTGGTTCTTGCTTGGATTAATGGCCATGCAAGTAGATGGAAAGTATTTGTTGCAAACCGTGTTTCTGAGATTCAATCGAACCTGGACTCTCATTATTGGACACATATTGGTTCCAAAGAGAATGCAGCTGATGTCGCATCTAGAGGATTATCTCCAGCTGAATTAGTCAACAATAGTGTCTGGTTTGAAGGTCCTGGATTTTTAAGAAACAAAGAAATAAATTATGAGAAGCCAAAAGACATAACTACGGATTTAGAAAAAGTGAAAGGTTATTGTGCTGTAGTAGAAGATTGTATATTGCAACGGTTCTCTTCACTCACAAGAATGAAACGAGTGATAGCGTATTGTAAACGTTTCATAAATAATTTAAGAGTTGAACCTAGTAAAAGAAATAAAGGGTATTTATCTACGCAAGAACTAAACGATGTGTTGAATATATGTATTAAGCAAAGTCAAGCATTGTATTTCGGAGAGGAGATTTTACTAGTCAGAGAACAAAAGAACTTACCGAAAAGCAGCATTCTTCGATCGCTGAACCCTGCACTCGATGAAAATGGATTATTAAGAGTAGGTGGGAGATTAGAGCATTCTGGTTTAAGCTTTAACCAAAAACACCCCATCTTGATACCCAAAACCTGTCACTTAGCAAATTTGATCGTTGCAGATGCACACAAACAAACACTTCATGGCGGTCCCCAGCTAATGCTTTGTTTTATACAAGCTAAGTATTGGATTCCACGAGTCAAACAACTGATAAGGTCTTACTTTCGTAAATGTGTAATATGTGTGAAAAATTCAGCCAATACTCAGACACAATTAATGGGCCAGTTACCAATGGCGAGAGTGACCCCAGTGCGCGCATTTAAATGTAGTGGTGTAGATTACGCGGGACCTGTCCAGATACGTACAGCAAAAGGGCGCGGACACAAGTCTCATAAAGGATACATATGTCTGTTTGTTTGCATGGCCACAAAAGCCATACATCTGGAAGTAGTGACGGATCTTACTTCGGAAGGCTTTCTGCAAGCATTCAAACGGTTTGTCTCTAAACGTGGACATTGTTCCGATTTATGGAGCGATAACGCAACCAATTTTGTCGGAGCTTCTAGCGAATTAAAGCGTCTTTTCTTAACCGAAAAGGGATCCATGCTTCAGGAAGTAGCCGAATCTGTGGCCAGTAACGACTGCAACTGGCATTTCATTCCTGCTCGATCGCCTAACTTTGGTGGCTTATGGGAAGCAGGAGTGAAATCCGTTAAGTACCATTTAAATAGGATTATTGGCCAATCAACTTTGACTTTTGAAGAAATGTCAACTGTTCTAGCACAAGTGGAAGCTTGCCTTAATTCTAGACCCCTATCGGTAGTGACTGGTGATTGCGACGAACATACTGTCTTGACTCCGGGACATTTTCTTGTGGGAGAGCCTGTTGTAACTCCTCCTGATCGTAACTATGAAATGCATAATGTTAGTTCTTTGAGAAGATGGCAGTATGCACAAAAAATGTTGCAGGATTTCTGGCGAAAATGGTCTCAGGAGTATCTTACCAAGTACTTCCATAGGTATAAATGGTCATCGCAACAAAATCAGCCTAAGGTGGGCGATGTCGTGTTAGTGAAGGAGGACGGGCTGCCTCCCTGTCGTTGGTTATATGGCAAAGTGATTGAAATTCATCCGGGTCAGGATAATTTGATAAGAGTAGTCACAGTTCAAACTAAAAATGGTAATTTTAAGCGAGCTATTTCTAAACTGTGTTTGCTCCCAATTGCAAATAATTAGTAGGTGACGCAGGTAGCTAACTGTGTATAATTTTAAGGGTTTGTATTTGTATTTTAATGTGTATTGTTTAAATATAGATTTTAGTTTGGTTTTGTTAAAGGACAAACGTCAAATTTGTCCTTGGTGGGCGATTTAATGTATAAAGTACGCAAATGTATTGTCTTAGCAGAAGTTTTAGAATTTTGTTTGTTTACAAGTTTAGTTCTGATTTGTACCAAGAGATGTCACTATGCCTATTTACATCGCGATGGCATTGTGTTCCGGCCGATCCTATATAAAGGAAATGTTAGATGTCAATAAAGACTATTTTGGTTACTCCATAAACTGTAGTTTCATTCAAGCTTGGGAATTAATTGGGAGGAGTACTACAGGGAGTGGCCAGTAGCCCAGAGGTTTTACACAACTTATAGCCCTCAAGGGCTTAACTAATAGTGTATTACCGCGTAACTGTAAAAGGCGTAAAATTTAAATATATTTTTTGAATTTATTTATAATGCACTCCAAGATTGACCTCATCCTACCTGATGTTAAGTGGTAATGAGTTCCTAGCTTAAGGGCGAAAAGTATAGCGTAGTAAAACTGTTACTAGACTAGGCGCCCTCACCTTGAAGGCTTGATCCCTGCTACTAATGTAGCACCCCCCAAGAGCTCTGGAAACCTTACTCACGCGCAGGAACACAACAACACCGAAGTGATTGTTATTTGGCTGCTGTCTTCTGTAAGGTGGAGGAGGTATTTCACCGGTCGGGCTGCACCAGTTCGTGCGATTTTGCCCTGCCTCTCTTATCGGTTTCGGCCCGTAAAATATAGTCAAATTACTAAGATACCTGTTCATTTTTTTAATGTCCTCCCGATACACGATATTTACTGCAGAGCGACGATATTGAACCATGGGGGAGATTTATTTCGTTTATTCTTAATAATACCGGCATTTTGTAGGCGCAAATACCAGAGTAACATAATGACTCTGGAGGTGATGACTCGAATAGAAGACGAACACGGCCTGCTGGGAACGAAATGCTTGATGATCTTTCAGTGAGGCTTAGATTAAGCAAAATGCAATCTACTATTTAACTCTTTTAAAATCTGTTTCCTACATACTTTATGTGTGACCACTATCTCAAGAAAATAGGTCCATCACATTCTTAAAAAGGTAAAAGTAAATTTGATTAGTGAAAGATTCCAAACCTCAAACACAAAAGTACCAGGGCAGCATGGTAAGTGTGGAGGTCGCATCATGCACGCGCTCACCTGCCCGCTATGTGCAGGTGGTGGTGCGCGGCGGCGGGTGGTCCGCGTGCGGTGTGTGCTGTGAGGCGCACGGAGCCGCAGCATGGTAAGTGTGGAGGTCGCATCATGCACGCGCTCACCTGCCCGCTATGTGCAGGTGGTGGTGCGCGGCGGCGGGTGGTCCGCGTGCGGTGTGTGCTGTGAGGCGCACGGAGCCGCAGCATGGTAAGTGTGGAGGTCGCATCATGCACGCGCTCACCTGCCCGCTATGTGCAGGTGGTGGTGCGCGGCGGCGGGTGGTCCGCGTGCGGTGTGTGCTGTGAGGCGCACGGAGCCGCAGCATGGTAAGTGTGGAGGTCGCATCATGCACGCGCTCACCTGCCCGCTATGTGCAGGTGGTGGTGCGCGGCGGCGGGTGGTCCGCGTGCGGTGTGTGCTGTGAGGCGCACGGAGCCGCAGCATGGTAAGTGTGGAGGTCGCATCATGCACGCGCTCACCTGCCCGCTATGTGCAGGTGGTGGTGCGCGGCGGCGGGTGGTCCGCGTGCGGTGTGTGCTGTGAGGCGCACGGAGCCGCAGCATGGTAAGTGTGGAGGTCGCATCATGCACGCGCTCACCTGCCCGCTATGTGCAGGTGGTGGTGCGCGGCGGCGGGTGGTCCGCGTGCGGTGTGTGCTGTGAGGCGCACGGAGCCGCAGCATGGTAAGTGTGGAGGTCGCATCATGCACGCGCTCACCTGCCCGCTATGTGCAGGTGGTGGTGCGCGGCGGCGGGTGGTCCGCGTGCGGTGTGTGCTGTGAGGCGCACGGAGCCGCAGCATGGTAAGTGTGGAGGTCGCATCATGCACGCGCTCACCTGCCCGCTATGTGCAGGTGGTGGTGCGCGGCGGCGGGTGGTCCGCGTGCGGTGTGTGCTGTGAGGCGCACGGAGCCGCAGCATGGTAAGTGTGGAGGTCGCATCATGCACGCGCTCACCTGCCCGCTATGTGCAGGTGGTGGTGCGCGGCGGCGGGTGGTCCGCGTGCGGTGTGTGCTGTGAGGCGCACGGAGCCGCAGCATGGTAAGTGTGGAGGTCGCATCATGCACGCGCTCACCTGCCCGCTATGTGCAGGTGGTGGTGCGCGGCGGCGGGTGGTCCGCGTGCGGTGTGTGCTGTGAGGCGCACGGAGCCGCAGCATGGTAAGTGTGGAGGTCGCATCATGCACGCGCTCACCTGCCCGCTATGTGCAGGTGGTGGTGCGCGGCGGCGGGTGGTCCGCGTGCGGTGTGTGCTGTGAGGCGCACGGAGCCGCAGCATGGTAAGTGTGGAGGTCGCATCATGCACGCGCTCACCTGCCCGCTATGTGCAGGTGGTGGTGCGCGGCGGCGGGTGGTCCGCGTGCGGTGTGTGCTGTGAGGCGCACGGAGCCGCAGCATGGTAAGTGTGGAGGTCGCATCATGCACGCGCTCACCTGCCCGCTATGTGCAGGTGGTGGTGCGCGGCGGCGGGTGGTCCGCGTGCGGTGTGTGCTGTGAGGCGCACGGAGCCGCAGCATGGTAAGTGTGGAGGTCGCATCATGCACGCGCTCACCTGCCCGCTATGTGCAGGTGGTGGTGCGCGGCGGCGGGTGGTCCGCGTGCGGTGTGTGCTGTGAGGCGCACGGAGCCGCAGCATGGTAA
This sequence comes from Glyphodes pyloalis, assembly GCA_037074685.1. NCBI lineage: Eukaryota > Metazoa > Arthropoda > Insecta > Lepidoptera > Crambidae > Glyphodes > Glyphodes pyloalis. Next base: position 9,572,729 of record JAYKKO010000021.1, read on the forward strand.
GTGTGGAGGTCGCATCATGCACGCGCTCACCTGCCCGCTATGTGCAGGTGGTGGTGCGCGGCGGCGGGTGGTCCGCGTGCGGTGTGTGCTGTGAGGCGCACGGAGCCGCAGCATGGTAAGTGTGGAGGTCGCATCATGCACGCGCTCACCTGCCCGCTATGTGCAGGTGGTGGTGCGCGGCGGCGGGTGGTCCGCGTGCGGTGTGTGCTGTGAGGCGCACGGAGCCGCAGCATGGTAAGTGTGGAGGTCGCATCATGCACGCGCTCACCTGCCCGCTATGTGCAGGTGGTGGTGCGCGGCGGCGGGTGGTCCGCGTGCGGTGTGTGCTGTGAGGCGCACGGAGCCGCAGCATGGTAAGTGTGGAGGTCGCATCATGCACGCGCTCACCTGCCCGCTATGTGCAGGTGGTGGTGCGCGGCGGCGGGTGGTCCGCGTGCGGTGTGTGCTGTGAGGCGCACGGAGCCGCAGCATGGTAAGTGTGGAGGTCGCATCATGCACGCGCTCACCTGCCCGCTATGTGCAGGTGGTGGTGCGCGGCGGCGGGTGGTCCGCGTGCGGTGTGTGCTGTGAGGCGCACGGAGCCGCAGCATGGTAAGTGTGGAGGTCGCATCATGCACGCGCTCACCTGCCCGCTATGTGCAGGTGGTGGTGCGCGGCGGCGGGTGGTCCGCGTGCGGTGTGTGCTGTGAGGCGCACGGAGCCGCAGCATGGTAAGTGTGGAGGTCGCATCATGCACGCGCTCACCTGCCCGCTATGTGCAGGTGGTGGTGCGCGGCGGCGGGTGGTCCGCGTGCGGTGTGTGCTGTGAGGCGCACGGAGCCGCAGCATGGTAAGTGTGGAGGTCGCATCATGCACGCGCTCACCTGCCCGCTATGTGCAGGTGGTGGTGCGCGGCGGCGGGTGGTCCGCGTGCGGTGTGTGCTGTGAGGCGCACGGAGCCGCAGCATGGTAAGTGTGGAGGTCGCATCATGCACGCGCTCACCTGCCCGCTATGTGCAGGTGGTGGTGCGCGGCGGCGGGTGGTCCGCGTGCGGTGTGTGCTGTGAGGCGCACGGAGCCGCATCCTGAGAGCACGACGACGCCGCGCGCGCCGCTCGCGCCCTCGACGCCCGCGCCCTTCGCGCCTCCGTTGGCGAAGTGGCAGCCGTCGCCGTGCCCGCAGTACCTGGAACGGCGGCAAACGTTTTTGTATTTCGTCGCTGAAGTACAAATACCACCTAACTTTATTTTTATGAGAAAATGATTTAGGATTTTATTATGTACCAAATAAATCTTTTTTTTTATTATTTGAGCACTGATAGGCAATATTGGCTCTGCACCATCGATTTGTAGGATACTAGCTGTGCTCGCAACTTCGGTCGGTTTTTTTCGTACATCGAGAGTCGTCCATATTTTAAATCCATGTTTCGAGCTATATTTGTGTCAAATTGCATATCTCTAGCAAAAAAAATAAACATTTGCCCATATAAACTTTTGAAGGCGGTATTCCCCCACAGTTACTATAATCAAACCGTTGAATATATATATGTCAAATTAGTAAAAATTCAACGGCGTAACCTAGAAATTCGACATTATCATTATATTACATACATAGGTAGGTAATATCAAATCGACAATTACTGAACGGCTTATCTATAGCATTCTTACATTCACGAGTTCGTACAAACAGCCAAAACATTAATTGAAATATTGGATACGAATTATATAACTATAGCCTTATTAAAAACTAGTTTCTCCAGCAAGCAAATCCAAGGAAACCGAAGAACCTTCGATAGAATATAGTAGTTAACTGGAATATGTACTTGAACACAAACTAAATACTACTAATTAAAATTCATACAAAATCGATCGTTAGGTGAACTATGTACTAGCAACGTACCCTGATCTGACCAGAATATCTCAGAGGAATATAGTGTGTATGGGCTTAAAATTAAGTCGAAATTTGAGTTGACATATTTGCATAGGGCGACGTGTCGTCGTGCGTACAACATAGTGTTGAAGACAGCTGTGTAAACTTGGAATCTCTTTTAGAAGAATATTAATTAGAACATTTTAAAATTAAGAAATATGGGTAGACAATATGTCCGTACAATACTTGCTATTTCCAGCCAAAAACTTGGTAAGTGTTATTTCATCATTAAGTGTCCTATATCTATCCCATCTATCTATCTACAACATTATATCTAAAACCAAATAGGATTTGTGTATTCATACATACTTTGGCTTTGATAATATTAAAAAAAATGTTATGTACATAAATACATATACAACATTTATATAAATGTTTGAGAGCAAGATTAGAAAAAACAGGTTAAGGTTAAATTTAATCCTAGTTACATTATTTTTTCTATAATGTCTCGGGTCTGGGTGTTGTGGTACCTTTACTGTTGGCTGATTTCTGCAACACACGCGCTTTGGCTACTTTTCACAAAACCAGTGTAATTGTTTGCTTATTTGATATATATTTTTTTAATATTTGTTGATATGATTGATGATAATTGAACCTAGGACCCCGAGACCACAGCCCGGTAGGTACTAAAACCACGGTGACATGGAGTCCTTCTTACTTTTAAATCGAACCTATGACTCCAAGATCACAACCCGGTATTAAAACCACGGTGCCATGGGGTCGTTTTTACTTTTACATATGGACTTAATAAAGTACCTAGTATTTATTAAAATACCTAGATTACTTGTATTTATTTTTTTATTTTTGCCGTCCTGTAAAATAATGGTATTTGGGATTGCGTCTGTTTTGTATTTAATGAGCTATAAATCCTTCTTCTAAAACTGCATGAACGAATACAAATAAAAACACTTTCAAAACACATAACACCTGCCCTGGCCCGGTTTACGTGCTAACAATGACCGAAGCCTCAATAAACTCATCCACAGATAAGATATCGTGAGAACACACTTTCTACGGACTAGATGCGAGCGAATTTAATCTCTGTGTCACTTTGCATAATTTTAGGTAAATTACGAACAGTGTTATGCATAATGAGTGTATTCATTACAATTAAATTAGAATAATTGGCGGTTCTCGAGATTGGCAGATTTGGTTTGAAGATAGAGATCAGTAGAGAAAGGTGTAAGTAGATATCACTGGAGTGTGGTGGCAACTAAACTAGTAGTAGCATTAAAACACAATTAATTCAAAAAACAAAACAGATTCAATAACATAGCTTCTGGAGGGTGCTACATTAATAGCAGGGGTCAAGGTAAGACGACCAGTCCAGTAACAGCTTTACTATGCTGTACCTACTTGTTGCCCTTAAGCTAGGACCTCATTACCACTTAACATCAGGTGGGATGAGGTCAATCTCGAATGCTATGTAAAAAAAAATAAGTCAGTATGTACCGTCTTAACTAGTTTATTGTTTTTTATTTATAAAACTATATTTTGTATATATATATAAACAGGCATATTGCAACATGTTTTTTAAAAACGGTAGTGATGTCGTATCTGTACCAACATTGATTCTGTCAAATAACAATATTTGCAATTGTGAAACGAATTTTTACGAGCTTAGGATTCGTGACAATTAAAAACTGCCGATAAAAATTACCAAAAATTATACTTTAATAATTAACCGACACTAATAAAACTCCAATACACTAATTAAAGAACACAATTGCTCTTAAGTCGCACTTGAAGATCGCTTTCGATGTATTCGCCTTTATCGCTGATCCAAGACTCGGTCGCGGCCACTCCCTTAGTGTCGCAGATAATTCCAGAACTGTCCATAGTAAAAACATCTAGAATGATCGAGCACATTCCGGCCCCGACTGACGAGACGGTCTTCTCTCAAAAACGGAACGACCAAACGAAAGGTCGTTTTAAAAGATCAATCAATAGTTTAAAAACCAAACCGTGGTTGTTGCTTTGAATAGACCCCCAGATGTAGACAGTTCTAGTAAGTTCCAGCAGCGACTATCTCTACTCAGTGCCGCCACTCGAAACCAGATGGCGCTACTAGTAACTGACTGATGATGACAGTGATACATCATGTATCAGCAGAGGCGGCCTTAGGGGGTGGCGAACAGGGAAATCGCCCGGGGCCTCGCTCTTGTAGGGGCCTCACGCAATAAACAAAGCAAGTAAAAAAAAGTTATTGAGAAAGATTTTACGCTTAGAAAAGTCTCTAATAAAAAAAAAATAATTGTACATCTGTTTTTATTAAAATCGTTAATCTTTTAACGTAAAATATCTTTATACTCAATTTTGTTTTACCTTAACATTTCCTGTCAAAATGACAATTCCGTAAATCTATATGTTACAAACAAACCAAAGAATCAACCCTCCTTTTCACGAAGGACAAAGGGCCTCGCAAGACCTGCTCGCTAGGGGCCTTGCAAGACCTGCTCGCTCGGGGCCTCACAGTAGGTAAGGCTGCCGCTGTGTATCAGGCATTAATTGTGGCGCATAACATAATTTTGCACCAAGACTATTTAATTAAATATAACCCCACTCTAAAGTACTCACAAGAATACGTCTGCTTCGGTGAGGTACTGCAGGAAGTCAGCGGGCGACGGCGGCTCGGCCACGCGGCCGCGCCACCCCCCGCACCAGTACTGCACGAACGAACTCATCCTCTTCTCCATACGATCCAAGTTCTTCTCTGCGGAGTCGTATATAAATATCAGATAACAACACACACATCGAATCAGGGAATATCTATGCTGCCTAGGGTAAACGTGTGTGGGATCACTCAACTCAAAGCATGATTAAAGAAAAAAAATTACATTATGAGTTACAATGATTACAAAAATGACTTTGAGAATTAGTGAACTTTCATATTAAACTAACTACCAACCCCAGTATTATAGTACAGGAAACGTAGCAAAAATCGTATAGGATTTATTTTATTATTTTTATAGTACTAAACGCCGTACTAGCGAACTTTAAATATTATCAACGAAAAATATCGTAAAGTATCGTATAGGATTTGTAAAAAAATTACATCACTAATGATTTTTGATACATCGGTAGAGAATACCTTAAAAGACTTGAGTACATCGACCTCCCCCTCCCTTAGACTGGCTCAGAAATTCGAAAAATTTTTAGATTGCTTTTTTCTCTGAAACTATTGGTTTTAGAGAAAAACTTTTAATAAAAAAATGAAGAGGACAATCTCCTCTACAAATTACGTCACTGGCGTGATACCGTACGACTTCAAATATGGACGGTAGGTGGCGCGTAAGGTGATACATTTTTGTTATCGCCGTATTTTGTGTGTAAATAATTTGTTTACACTAAAAGTGTAAATGTAAAAGTTGTTCCTCTTGAGAAAACCAACAAAATTGATAAAAATATTTTTTTCTGTCGTGTGTATTCTCTACCGATGTACCAAAAATCATTAGTGATGTAATTTTTTTCGCTGTAAAACCTACATTTCCTGTACTATTACTCTATTAAGGGATGATTTTTAAAAATCAATGAACTGAATTCTTACTGAATTCCTTTCGCATAACTTCAAAAACGTTCCATACTAACTTTGAACCCCATTTTACCCCCTTAGGGGGTTAATTTACAAAAATCTTAGTGCTACCCTACTAAAATACAATATAAAAGAAACACCTGTGCAAAAAGTTTCTAATACTTAGTTAATGTTCTGCATTAATAAAAGAGATTTATATCGTTTTTTTTCATTCAATATCAATTTTGCCATACATAAAGGCCCAGCATGCGCAATACGTCAAATTTATCGCATGAGACGACAAAAGTTTCTGTCCCGTCATTGGCTAATAGCACACCGCATTCGTATTTTCAGCCAATCAGCAGCACGCACTGACTTCAATCAACTTTGACGTTTGTTAGGAGCGCGTTAAAATTTAATCGCGGTGCGTATGCTAGGCCTGATAGAGCCCTTATTTTTGACATACCTGGATTAATGATGTATCTCCCAACATCGGCTTTCCCTATCAGATATCCGTCTTTAATATCCTTTTCATGCAACTTATACAAATAGTATAGGAAGTGTATATTCTCTATCCGACACACAGGATCGTGATTGATGATAGGTAAAGTCTCCCATGGGAACGTATCAAGCATCTGAAAGAGGATAGATGAACTAATAACGTCTGCTTAAACAGTATGTGAACTCCATTTTCAAAGAGATAGGGCATAGCAATTGATCGCTCGAACTGGAGCCGCCCGACTGGTGAAATACCTCCACCTTACAAAAGACCGCAGACAAATAACAATCACTCCGGTGTTGTTGTGTTCCTGCGTGTGAGTAACGTTTCCAGAGCTCCTGGGGGGTGCTACCGCGCGTGAAAAATCCGCTAGGTGGCGCTAAGTGGGCGTGACATTCAACTGCTACGTGATTGGTTATTTAAATTTCATGGTGACATGTCTGTCAATGTCATGCCAAATATAACCAATGACGAAATAGTTGGACCTTACGCCTACGTATGACCAACTAGCGGATGTTTCATACGCGAAGGCACCAATTATCTATTTTAAAGAAACAGAAAAAATCATCACCCATTGCGGTAGATGTACGATCAAAAATAACAAATATTTTAAATTTAAAAAAATACTGAAATTATGGCTTGCTGAAAGATGTTTCTACAGTGTTCAGGAGTATTTAAATTATAGATGATAAGCGGGTGCTGTTGTATATTGTATGTAATCTTTAAATTTGCCTATGTCAGTGTATCCCTGTTTTTTGGCCTACCTACATTTTATTCGTCGTGTGCATACATCTGTAAAGATAGAATTTAGAGGACTATATCTGTAAGAAAATCTGCAATTTCATGTACCTAAACTTCATGCAAAATAAAAATTTATTATTATTATTGTAAGTATGTTGCTCTAAACAGAGGGCACTTACCTGAGGCTAAAGGGTTGCTACAGCAGAAAAATCCATCGCCTACGATAAGTTGCGGTTAGCTCAGTTGGAAGAACAGCACGCGCGATATGTGACGGTCATGGGTTCGGATCTCGCACCACAAGGAAAGATGAAATAATTATGTTTCTTTAAAATATTTGAAGTTCGCTAGTGCGGCGTAAAGCACTATAAAAATATAAAAATCTCCCAATTATCTGACGGTTTAATCATCCCTCAATCATAAAAACATTTTCAGTACATTTATACAGAAATAAGTACATTTAAAATAATTTGACGTGTCAAAACGCGACACCATTTTTATTAAGTACAGTAAAAGCTCCATATTCACGGTTCCTGTATTCGCGGGTTAAGAAATTGTGACTAATTTTCCATATTCGCGGTGAAAAATTTCATATTCGCGGATCTAGTAGGTTTTGAGTAAATTAAATGGGCGAAACTCAACGTTTTTCATGAACTGAAAAAGTAATCTTAAATACCTTGGCGAACGTTTATGGCTTTCTCATAGCATGCGACTTGGAAAATGATGCGCAGTAGGTACATTGTTTTGTACAAATTGACTAATTCTCTTTTTAATCTTATTTTTCTATGGCAAACTGACCATTTTGATTGAAATAAATTAATATAAATGGAACTCTGGAACGTATCTTCTACAATACTATACAAATAGCCATTCTATATTCACGGTTTAAATATTCGCGGCATATTTGTGAAACGTAAACCCCGCGAATAAGGAGCTTTTACTGTAGTTAATACGAACTTCTTACTGTCCGACGTTTCGGTTAGGTTACACCAACCGTGGTCACGAGCTGACTGGTCTCGCTCGCCTTCGTCTGTTCGGAAGAGCTTGCAAATCTTCATCTACCCTCAATTTATATTACTTACACTTTTAAATTACTCACCTCATCAACTATTAATATAACAGGATGTCGCATCGCTTTCTTCAGCCCCGCCCACTCATCATTATCTTTGACCAGTGTTGCCGCTTGAGAGAAGGCTTTTATACCATCCACTAGCGTAAAATGATGCATAGCCTCAAAACATTTAGATAAACACTTAAGACACAATTCATTCGTAAATGTGAACTCTTTGGTGCAACTTAGGCAATCTGATGTGTCGAGTACTCTCTTAATTTCCTCAGTGTTGCCATGCTCCGTCAATATTCTCCTAATGCAGGATTTTATTTGGTGCGATGAAAGAGACGGCGCGCTCTCAATTAAGTTGTAGAGAAGTATTTTCTGTTTTGCAGTCAATCTTATGAATCTAAAATAGATAAAATAATGTGTATTATCTATACAATAGGGTGGATGATGACTGACAAATTTTGCTTATTCTAAAGTAAGTATACCAAAAACGAGAATACATTTTTTTCTTTTATCATATAAACAAAAAATTACACGATAATTATTATTTATTTATTTGTTGAAGCATGTTTACGTTTTCATTGCATTTTAAAAATCTAACTAGACGGGCAAAATAGAATCATTGTTTTTTTCCCTCGGTTATCGCTCCCATGGGCACAAAGATAGTTATTATAAAAATACCAGGCTTTGTAAGGATGCAATGGAGATACTACAGTTTTTTCTAAAATTAATATCTTTCATAGATTTATCACAATGAAATTTCAGCACAGTTACAGAGGTTCTGTTTGAAAATTTAACTACCCTATAAATAAAGTGAAAAAAATACATTATTTGTAAGTTTTGCCGCGGCCGAAAGGTTCAGCCGTTTTTGGCCGAAACCGAAACTCGGGCCGAAACTTGATTTTTTGACCGAAACTGGCCGAAACCGAAACCAAAATTTCGGTCGGACACTAATTTTTTGCAAACTCACCCCCAATCAGATATTGTAGAATCCACTAACTGTTCAACCCTGTTTCTCAAACTTGCATCGACCAGTTTCCCCGTTAGTAGACTACCCCAGCCGCCCAGCCACTCTTTATCCATAACATTGATTACGCTCTGAAACAAACATAGATAGTTTTAAATTTAAACTGCACTAGCAACCGGCCCCGGCTTCGCATGAGGGTAATGTAGGTAAATAAAAATGTAGCGTGATTAAGGAACGGACACGGGAAGTAAATTTTTGTTACGAATATGGCAATTGCAAATATCAACCTAATTGTAATAACATAATTCTCGATCTCATCAAAAACCATCGTTTAATTACAATAAAAATATATTTTTGAACCTTTCACTTGAATCATTCCGAATATAATGACAACCTTATTTAAATTTGTTAAGTTCTTTTTTAGGTTTAAGAGTAGGTACAAACATGATAAAGCGACTTTGTTTTTACTAAGGCCCTTCAGAACTTCACACGCGTATTTTTCCAGTTTTTTCCCCCATTTTCCATTGATTTTCCGCTCTTATTATTATATTATAACATTTTGCTACTATGTATTGGATAGTACATTTACTATCCAATACAAACATATTTTTTTTAATTCGAACCTTGAGATCTACTCCCAAAAACGAAACGAACAAACAAAGTTTCGTTTCGTAAAGGTTTTGTTTTTTAAAGATTAATCAAAAGTTTGCGAACTGAAACGTGGTTTTTGATTTGTATAAATTACAATTTGTTTGTTGATAACGCTTCATCCGCATTCGAAGTGAATGGGTTACGATTTTGAGAATTAAAAATTGCAATCCGTCGTAGGATCTGACATTTTGTTTTCTGGAAGCCTAACACGCGCCACGCGACAAAATTTTATCGCGCTCTAAAAAAACGTCAAAATCGATTGACGTCGGTGCGTCAGCTGCTGATTAGCTGAAAATATGAGTGCGGTGTGCTATTAGCCAATCAACAGTGTCGTAACTTTTGTCGTCTCATGCGATAAATTTGACGTATTGCGCATGTTAGGCCTGCTGGAGTAGACCTACTATAGTCCCAGATATTAGCGTGTTCAAACAAACACTTCAGCTTAAATATTAGTATAGATATCGAAATTCCGTATCCACAAAACTTAAAAATTAATATGTTTTAGCAACATGAGGTCAGTCAACTGCATCTTAGGAATTCTGACCACACATTCACCTGTTCTCTAACAAAATTAATTATAAGTAATTAATTACAAACCCCCATTGAGTCTGTCTAACTGTATGTCTGAACGTTATAAAACGAATTATGTACTACCAAACGTATTTCTAAAGTTAATTCCAGGCCATTCTTGAGGATGACTTAAAAAAATTATAACACATTGGTTTATTTACATATTTTTCTTTCTTCTGTATTTGTAAAAGCAGCTAAATTTCCGATCTACAGTGGGTACTAGAATTACCCTCAGGTAATAGTTGTGTTAAAATAAATTCGAGACTGAACTTCGCAGAATAATGTATGTATATCTAGGCTGAGTTATACAAAGAAAATGTTTGGGTTTATAAAATATTTTCAGGTCGCAAACAGTTTGTACCTTATAGCCCTCCAATAAGGTCAAAATTTTCAAAGTAAATGGTTTAAGCATACTGCGGTTTGCTTTAATCATTACAAAATTACAAATTTGATCTTTAGTGTATTAACGTAGGGTACATTGCTGTTCGTCCCTACTAATATTATAAATGCGAAAGTAACTCTGTCTGTCTGTCTGTTTGTTACGCTTTCCTGCTTAAACCTCTTAACCGATTTTGATGAAATTTGGTATAGGTATACGTTTAATCTCAAGAACGGACATAGGCTACTTTTTATTAGAAAATAAGAGGGGGAGGGGGGTAATACCACCTTTGGAAGTTTATATGGAAAAATGTTTATTTTTGAAGTTAGAGATATGAAATTTGGCACAAATATAGCTCGAAACTTGGATTAAAATATATACTACTTTTTGTTTCGAATATTAGGGGAGAGATTGAGAAAGGGGTAAAACCGACCATATAAGGATGTAGTCCACGCGAACGAAGTCGCGGGCACAGCTAGTCATCTATAAATCCTTAGCTGTACCTGTCTTGTTAATGGGCGCAGTGCCTTAAAGTGCCTTTTGAAGTACAAAGACGACGGTGAAAAATGACATAAAATTAAGTCCATCAAGTACGATCAATAAAACGTCAAGGTAAACACTTGCAGTTCGATATTAGATCTTATGCGCCCGACATAAGGGCGTTGCAAAGTACAAAGTGTATATTCTGATGAGCTCCAGTCACTTAATGGCTTAGCATGCGGAATACGTCCAATTGGCTACTTGACAGTTTTTGAAAAAGTATTGCAAAATGTGCGCCCGTTCATTTTATATCCCAAGCAATTCGATTTATCTGGAAAAAATGTAAATAACCAGAGAAAAATAAGATTTTGTGTAACACATTTAAAAAGCGCGCAAAAACGCCAAGTCATGTCACTGTTGAAATTATGACGTCAACGTTGTAGACAACGAACCGATACGCATAGGAACGACTTCATTTAGATAAACGGAAAATGTTTCAATAAATTCTTAATACGATTAAAGACACAATAATTCAATTTAATCGGTAAAATAATCATTGTTTCGCCACATTAAAATAAATTATTTTCGCCGACAGCTGTCATTTCCGAATTGCAATGGTGGTTTCCGTTTCGGTTCTTTTGTTCCACAGATAAAAAAAGTAAAATTTATTTTGCAAAATTAAAATACTAACTATGCTTTTAATTATAAAATAAAAATGTAAAATTATTACTTTACTAATAAGCTAACATATCTAACACTTTTCATATTTTATTGTGAACACTGTCAAGTAGCCAATTTAAATACGTACAATATTTGAAGATACTTTATTATACTTATGTTAGAAGTGTCCTTGAATACTGCAGTAATATCTGGAATCCACGTTATATCATGTATAACCAAAGTTTAGAAAAAATACAATATAAATTTCTTAAACATCTAAATTATCGAAATTGTCGTATGCATTCTGATTACGTGAGTTCATGTGCTTTTTACAATCTGCTGACCCTTGAAAACAGATGTTGTCTCCTCGACATGACCTTCTTGCATAAGATTTGCAATAGCGAAATAGACAGCACGGGTCAAGTATACACTATCAATAATAAATAATAGAACATTATCTCTGATGCTCCCTCAACCCGAACCAGACACGCAACATTTTTCAGTTGCAAATTCGTGCACAGTAATTATGCTCGGAATTCTGTTATTTGTCGTCTTCAAAAAACGTATACCTAATGACAGGTTTGCTTCAACAGACTTATTCTGTACATCATTACAATCGTTCAAAAGACATTGGTAATATACTATCAAGGTAAATACTATTCAATTTTTTTTTATTTTTATTTATTTATTTCTTCTCTTCCTTGTATTCCTATATATTATTGATGTATTATATATATTCTTACATGGTAATATTTATATGGTTACATGTGTGCATCATCTGCGTCCGATCGTCTATTTGTCATTGTTACTTATAACATTAATGTATTTAAAATCCGTTATTAGGTATAAGTTTAGTATTTAAATTTTTGTTATGTAATTGAATTATGAGCTGTGGATTTTGTGAAAAAAAAAATATATCTCGTATGAGACGATAAAAGTTTCTACACCGTTGATTGGGTGATAGAACACTGTACTCGTATTTTCAGCCAATCAGCAGTTGACGCATTGATTTTGACATTACTTAAGAGCGCGATAAAATTTACTCGAGGGACGCATGCTAGGCCAGTTAGTCTGTAATGTGTCAACTGTTTACACTCACTTTCATTCTCAAATCAATATCTTCCCTCCTACTCCAGTAGTTCTGGACAAGGCGCTTATTGTTCAAAAACTGAGCATTGTCTATGGTCTTATAATTATCATCCAACAACGAAAACAGTTCAGTAAACAGTGGTTTCTCTCCCTCTGAAACAAAATAAATTAGGATCACAAAATAGTATTAGGAATCCATAGATTATAGACACATGCTCGAAAACTGACCTATAGCTATACGCATTTTATTATTGACGTAATAAATAAACATTGAGCATCACATAAATTGCGCTGACGAAGCACTTTTATAATGAAAATCAGAAACAATGACGGTACCATAACACCTAGACCCGTGACAATTTAGAAAAGTTATCTATGAAGATCCGGAAGGGACTCAAACCTTGGACCTCAAGAGATAGAGCGACGCCAAAGTCCGGCCCGCTCACCTCTCAGCTACGGAGGTCGTTAGACTTGGTTATACAAACTTGCTTGTCAACTCAAAGACAACAGGAGTATACACTTCTATAGTAATATGAGTGTGCTATTACTTATTTATTCTTCTTATTCTCTATTGTGGGTTTGATCTTCATCATACAGTTATATAAATATATTTTAAAGTACATATCTTGGTTTGATTCTAGCTTACCACAAGGCTGCACACTTATGTTCATGAACAGATGCCACCTTAGGGGTCTTAGGATATTATACCAGATAAAACTATGAACTTACTTGAGTACTTTTCACTCTTCAACAAACTTTATGATTTGACCCTAAGTAATTTACCTACACACAACAGTAAGTCATATACTGCTATTTTAATTTTAATTTCAGTAGTCAGTGACATATTTGGGAACAGGCTCCAGTTTACCTTTCAAAAATAAATATCAATTTAAGTACTTAATTGTTTCTTTACTAATCAAAACAAATGTTTATTACTCAGATCAAAGTGATGTATCAGCACATAGCTAATTAAGATACTACTGGAATGTAACAAATCTAAGTATATTGCTTTTCTTCTTAATATAGGTTACAAACCAGTTGTAGAGTCACTTTGCATGTAAAAACAATTCAAAAGTTTGCTATAACCTACTTGAAAAAATATCTTTATAATTGATTATTTATTCAAGTCTACCTTTTGTAACATTCGCAGGTATGTTGATTGTCAATGGTCCCGCACCACTGTCGTCCAAAAAGGAGTTAGTAAAGACGGTCAAATATATAGAGTTGATTTCTATTCGGTATTCATTCAGAGGTTTAAGGTTTTCGTTTGGATTATATGGTGCTGTCAGTTGGATAACAGTCCATTCTGGAAATAAAGAAAAATAATTAATATTTATTTATCATACTTTCGTACACACAACTTCTCAGAGTTATCACAAACCTACTAAAGTAATTGCTAGAATGTATAGATGTGCATTACTCTTTCACGTAAAAACTACTGAACTTGGTAGGAAGAAATGTAACATACTAGAATAACATATGGGATACTTTTGATTATGAAATAACGGGTGCGAAGTCGCGGTAGACACCTAGTATAACAAATGTGACCGTTTGTTTTTTGTCAGTGCGGGCCATTTGAAGAATAATGTAATAAAAAAAGTTTTTAGTGTTTGACAAGTTTCATAATATAGAAGATAGAATAACATCAAATAATCAAATCAAATCAGTATTTATCCACTGATCAAATATGTTTTATAATACTGGTTTAGTTTTTAGATAAGTGGAGAAAAAATGCATTTAAAATGATCGTTTGGTCTGTTTGCAAAAGCGGGATAATTTCGGCCTCGCAGGGGACACCGGGACAGACTGCCTGAAAGCGGGACTGTCCCGCCTAACGCGGGACGTATGGTCACGTTAAGTATAATAAATAAAAATTCAGCACAGATAAGGTCTACTCCCATTAACGAAACGAACAAACGATTCGTTTTAGAAGATTAATGAAAAGTTTGAGAAAAATAATGGTTTTTGATTTGCTTAAATAAAATTTTGTTTTTCTAAACATTTAATTCACATTCGAGGTGGATTGGTTAAGATTATGAGAATTAAAAATTGCTATCCGTCATTGGATTCATCAAATTAGTTTTTGGGAGTAGACCCTTAGATTCTGAAAATTTCAAAAAAGTACATTAATTCATTGCCATACTGCGTAAAAAAGCCGGATCACTTTTAAGGCGAGTGCGCGGCAGCCGAAACAATGTTCTGAAGGTTATCGCTGACAGTGGGGACTGTCCACTAGTCGCACAATTATGCTGGCTAACGAGTTCACTTTTAGTAATTAAGTACTAACATTGTTATTAAGTTATTTTTACTAACACAATATGGATCTTAGTTGTCTGAAAAATAAACATTTTTATTTTTTATTCTTATTTTTTTATTTTTATTGCATTGTATTAGCCTACAAAACATCTTACAAGAAAAAACTAACTACAATTTAAAAAAAATAAAATAAATGCATCAAGGTTATTATCAAGTGTTTCTCGTATAATATGAGTATCAGACAATAGATACTCATTTATAGCTTCTATCTACAAATTTTAGATGCTAGCCAATAACTTCTATTACCATTTCCTAGATTGACCAAAGTGAGAATTGAGTCCGGGGCCTTTCGCAACTCCTTCAGCTACATCTCTGAAACTTTTTAACAGATATTTTTAACTAAAAAGTGTGTGTGTCCAATACAGAAATAATCTATACACACCTTTAGGAAGCTCCTTCAGAATCTTCTGAAGATTGTCAACATTATTCTCTGAACTAAACTTCAGATATCTCTTGTAGAAAGGTTCTTCTTGTGTTATTTCTAATTTTGGGAAGTGTTTTCCCAAGTCTCTCATATCCTTTGATAACATGTCAAGCAAATTTTCTTCTTCCTTACTCCTGTAAATAGAATATATTTATGGCTGGAATATTTCACTATGGTAAAAATCTGTTGTGAACAGGAACTCTCCATGTAACTTATTTATTGTATTTATTACATCACAAACAAGTTTTACATCAGTTAGAGATACAGTAAAACTTGATAGTAATAAACTTTAAA